>CP136057.1:640689479-643519117 GCA_032464435.1 Aegilops umbellulata
GTCTACATGCACCTCGCCTCCTGACAGATTGACCCATTTGCACTTAAACAAAGGGACCTTAAAATCTTGTCCGTAGTCAAGTTCCCATATGTCCACTATGTAACCATAATATGTGTCCTTTCCCTTCTCGGTTGTTGCATCAAAGCGGACACCGCTGTTTTGGTTGGTGCTCTTTTGATCTTGGTCAATCATGTTAAATGTATTCCCATTTATCTCGTATCCTTTGTAAATCAATACAGTCAAAGATGGTCCCCTGGACAACAAGTACAACTCATCACAAACAGTGTTGTCACCTCTGAGACGTGCTTCCAACCAACTGTTGAAAGTCCTAATGTGTTCACATGTAATCCAGTCGTCGCACTGCTCCGGGTGTTTGGAGTGCAGACTGTTCTTGTTTTCATCGACATACGGGGTACCAAGGTAGAGTTCTGTAGAACTGTGTAGTGTGCTTGAGACCAAAAATGCCCGTCCCTGCATATTATTGAGTCCGCTCCTAGCATGCCTTTTCCAGTCAATCTTCTGGCCTAGCGCAATTTAGGGAGACCTATCTTCTTAAGGCCAGGAATGAAGTCAACACAAAACCGATGACATCCTCTGTTTGATGGCCCATGGAGATGCTTCCTTCTGGCCTAGCGCGGTTACGGACATATTTCTTTCTTTAGGACTCCCATGAACCTCTCAAAGGGGAACATATTATGTAGAAATACGGGCCCCAGAATGACAATCTCGTCGACTAGATGAACTAGGACATGTGTCATGATATTGAAGAAGGATGGTGGGAACACCAGCTCGAAACTGACAAGACATTGCACCACATCACTCCTTAGCCTTGGTACGATTTCTAGATCGATCACCTTCTGAGAGATTGCATTGAGGAATGCACATAGCTTCACAATGGCTAATCGGACGTTTTCCGGTAGAAGCCCCCTCAGTGCAACCGGAAGTAGTTGCGTCATAATCACGTGGCAGTCATGAGACTTTAGGTTCTGGAACTTTTTCTCTGGGATATTTATTATTACCTTTATATTCGACGAGAAGCCAGTCGGGACCTTCATACTGAGCAGGCATTCAAAGAAGATTTCTTTCTCTTCTTTCGTAAGAGCGTAGCTGGCAGGACCTTCATACTGCTTCGGAGGCATGCCGTCTTTTTCGTGCAAACGTTGCAGGTCCTCCCGTGCCTCAGGTGTATCTTTTGTCTTTCCATACACGCGCAAGAAGCCTAGCAGGTTCACGCAAAGGTTCTTCGTCACGTGCATCATGTCGATTGAAGAGCGGACCTCTAGGTCTTTCCAGTAGGGTAGGTCCCAAAATATTGATTTC
Organism: Aegilops umbellulata; assembly: GCA_032464435.1. Lineage (NCBI taxonomy): Eukaryota > Viridiplantae > Streptophyta > Magnoliopsida > Poales > Poaceae > Aegilops > Aegilops umbellulata. Next base: position 640,690,800 of record CP136057.1, read on the forward strand.
TTCTTCCACATGGGTGCGTGTCCCTCAGCGTCATTCGGAACAGCTAGTGCGCCGGGACCCTTTCCAAAGATCACGTGTAAATCATTGACCATAGCAAGTACGTGATCACCGGTACGCATGGCGGGCTTCTTCCGGTGATCTGCCTCGCCTTTGAAATGCTTGCCTTTCTTTCAACATTGATGGTTGGTCGGAAGAAATCGACGATGGCCAAGGTACACATGCTTCCTGCATTTGTCCAGGTATATACTTTCAGTGTCATCTAAACAGTGTGTGCATGCGTGGTATCCTTTGTTTGTCTGTCCTGAAAGGTTACTGAGAGCGGGCCAATCGTTGATGGTCACGAACAGCAACGCCTTTAGGTTAAATTCCTCTTGTCTATGCTCATCCCACGTACGTACACCGTTTCCATTCCACAGCTGTAAAAGTTCTTCAACTAATGGCCTTAGGTACACATCAATGTCGTTGCCGGGTTGCTTAGGGCCTTGGATGAGAGCTGGCATCATAATGAACTTCCGCTTCATGCACATCCAAGGAGGAAGGTTATACATACATAGTATCACAGGCCAGGTGCTGTGATTGCTGCTCTGCTCTCCGAAAGGATTAATGCCATCCGCGCTTAAAGCAAACCATACGTTCCTTGGGTCCTTTGCAAACTCATCCCAGTACTTTCTCACGATTTTTCTCCACTGCGACCCGTCAACGGGTGCTCTCAACTTCCCGTCTTTCTTACGGTCCTCACTGTGCCATCGCATCGACTTGGCATGCTTTCCGTTTCTGAACAGACGTTTCAACCGTGGTATTATAGGAGCATACCACATCACCTTCGCAGGAACCCTCTTCCTGTGGGGCTCGCCGTGAACATCACCAGGGTCATCTCGTCTGATCTTATACCGCAATGCACCACATACCGGGCATGCGTTCAGATCCTTGTATGCACCGCGGTATAGGATGAAGTCATTAGGGCATGCATGTATCTTCTCCACCTCCAATCCTAGAGGGCATACGACCTTCTTTGCTGCGTATGTACTGTAGGGCAATTCGTTATCCTTTGGAAGCTTCTTCTTCAATATTTTCAGTAGCTTCTCAAATCCTTTGTCAGGCACAACATTCTCTGCCTTCCACTGCAGCAATTCCAGTATGGTACCGAGCTTTGTGTTGCCATCTTCGCAATTGGGGTACAACCCTTTTTTGTGATCCTCTAACATGCGATCGAACTTCAGCTTCTCCTTTTGACTTTCGCATTGCGTCTTTGCATCGACAATGACCCGGCGGAGATCATCATCATCGGGCACATCATCTGGTTCCTCTTGATCTTCAGCAGCTTCACCCGTTGCAGCATCATTGGGCACATCGTCTGGTTCCTCTTGATCTTCACCAGCCCCCCCCCCCCCCCGTTGCAGCATCACCGTATTCAGGGGGCACATAGTTGTCATCGTACTCTTCTTCGTCGCCGTCTTCCATCATAACCCCTATTTCTCCGTGCCTTGTCCAAACATTATAGTGTGGCATGAAACCATTGTAAAGCAGGTGGGTGTGAAGGATTTTTCGGTCAGAGTAAGACTTCGTATTCCCACAATTAGGGCATGGACAACACATAAAACCATTCTGCTTGTTTGCCTCATCCGCATCGAGAAACTCATGCATGCCCTTAATGTACTCGGAGGTGTGTCTGTCACCGTACATCCATTACCGGTTCATCTGCGTGCATTATATATAATTAAGTGTCCAAATTAATAGAAGTTCATCATCACATTAAAACCAAAGTACATACATAGTTCCCATCTAACAACATATAGCTCTCCAGAGCATCTAATTAATTAAACCATACATTGAAACTATGTAAAACATTTTAATGCGAAAACAAAGGCGATCATAATTGCAACCAAGGTAACAATTGATCCAACGGCATAATGATACCAAGCCTCGGTATGAATGGCATATTTTCTAATCTTTCTAATCTTCAAGCGCATTGCATCCATCTTGATCTTGTGATCATCGACGACATCCGCAACATGCAACTCCAATATCATCTTCTCCACCTCAATTTTTTTTATTTTTTCCTTCAAGAAATTGTTTTCTTCTTCAACTAAATTTAACCTCTCGACAATAGGGTTGGTTGGAATTTCCGATTCACATACATCCTAGATAAATAAAATCTATCTCACGTTGGTCCGCATAATTCTCATAAACAATAAATGAACCAATAGTTATAAAGATAATATATATACCACATCCGAATCATAGACAGGACGAGGGCCGACGGGGGCGGATACCAAAACCATCGCACTATATAAGATGCAATAATAAAAGTAAGAAAATTATACAAGTATCGATCTAAACATACAAGTAAGAATATTTTTCCTTCCAGAAAGAAGATAAGAACAAGAGGCTCACCACGGTGGTGTCGGTGATGAGATCGGTGTGGGTGATCGACGGCGGTGAAGACGGGGGTGGGGCATGACGGACCGCTAAATCTAGACAAATCTAGAGGAAAATGGAGCTTTGAGGTCGAGCTTTGAGAGGAGAAAGCTTAACTACTGTGGCTCGGGCATTTCATCGAACACCTCATGTGCATAGGAGGTGAGCTAGAGCACCAGAAACCCCTCCCCTCGCCGGCCAGAGAAAAACAGAGCACTGGAGTGCTCTGCTCGCGGGCGAGGGTATATATAGGCACCTCATTGGTCCTGGTTTGTGGCATGAACCGGGACTAAAGGGCAGCCTTTGGTCCCGGTTCAGGCCACCAACCGGGACCAATGGTGGTGGGCCAGGAGCCAGGCCCATCGGTCCCGGTTCGTCCCACCAACCGGGACCAAAAGGTCCAGACGAACCGGGACCAATGGCCCACGTGGCCCGGCCGCCCCCCTGGGCTCACGAACCGGGTCCAATGCCCCCATCTGTCCCGGTTCTAGACTGAACCGGGACTGATGGGCTGACCCGGCCTGGACCATTGCCCCCTTTTCTACTAGTGCATATTCAAGCTCCATAGTTATCCCAAAATTCCAATGGATATGAGGGATGCACACATGCTCTCTTTGTGAACTCAATTTAATTTAAATTGTAAGAATTCCTTTTGTATGCAGTGAGATCATTGAGCAGTATTCAGTTGTCATACTTCTGTTACTTTCTTTTTTTGCGAAGGTCTGTTACTCTTTTTCTTATTGAACTTCTCTCTAACTAAAGAAGAAACACACCGATCTGTCCATTTCGCTTGCCTGAGTACACGACGCATTACTCTATTGATCTTTAAAAAAAATTGGTACTTGTTGGTTTGTCTTGCTCATCGATGCCAATCAGCACAACTAGATATGGTCTCACACTTAAAATCTGAAACCATCACCACACTTCTCTTTTGGTTACTTTAGTGTTTGACCTGGGTTTGGCCATAACCATTTATTTAGACAATTGCAGATGGTGTTCTTATAAGTAGCTGGGTAAGTATATCATACTAACTTGAGTTCTTCTCCTGGTGTTCTTATAGTTGTGACGTTTTACTTTGTGACAACACAAACATATTGATGGAGAGAGGGTTTTCTACCATGCCCGTGCATGCATGCACCATTTTTATTACTAGTGGTTGGGGTGCCACCCTGTGACGCCGCTTGGGAGTTGTACGCACGTTTCCATTTAAAAAAATACGTAGAGTCCTCGCCTTCGTCTTGAAAAACATCTAAAAAATCCTCACCTTCATCTAAAAAAGAAGTAAAATAAACAAAATACCACAACAGATTACCAGCGAGTGGCACTTTACATAACCCTCCATTTAAAAATACCAGAGGTCCTCATCTCCATCTAAAAAGAATACATTTAAAAAATAATCCATACCTTCATCTAAAAAAACAAAAGATTTCTCGCCGCGGCCAACCAGCTTGCGCCACGTGGCATAGCTGGTTGGCTGCCATTCACGCGTAGCTTAATGGTTTTAATTGTTGTATATGGGAGCATGAGAGGTGCCGCCTGCCTGGAGGAGATCCGACTCCTCTTGCAGCCAAGCGCTCCCGCGCAACCCGAGTGCATAGGAGAGAAACGAGCCTCCCCGCCGCCTACGATGCCGTGCGGGCTTCGCCTGGTGACAACAATAAAGATAGATTGGAGAGAAGGGGGTGGTGGCTGGCGGCTCTGGGCACCGGACCAACTATGAGTAGTACTCATACATGACTTCAAATCTCCAAGCAAATCAATGGCTTTCCCATGCATAGGACCCCGTGCACTGGAGAATTGATGTTCTCCATATGAATGTCCTCAATGATGTTGCTAGGATTGGATGATACCCCGGGCCAAAAGTTACACCCAAAATTACCCTAATTTCAAGGCATACAAAAGGTTGGCTCTATTGCGTAACTAATAAGAATATGAACACAATGTTGAATGTGCTTCAACCCAAAATTACCCCAAAAGGAACTGCAAAAGGACAAAACTACATGATATTTTGAGAACTAGAAAACTAATGAATTTCTACATTGACAAAACTATATGAGTACAAAACTAACTATTGAACCCTAAACTAAAGAGACTTTGCAAGGGAAAGAGCATGTAACTAGTGGAGGATTGAACTGAAGAATCATACAGTCAGCATTTAGTCAAGGCAAGGTGCCAAAAGAAACTGGGATTTGGGAGAGCCCAGAGAGGAAATTATTGGGCAAATCCACATAGGGCGGAAGGGCACTGGGATCGCCGATCAGATGTTGCACGGATCGTCGGCTACTGATTCCTTTCAAAGGTCGAGAGGGAGAGAGGGGAAGCTGGGCGACATAGTTAGGGGTTCGTCGGTTCATCTCACATGGGCAAGGGCAGGCACATCAAATACATATTCGGCGCTTAACGCGCCAAATACAGGCAAATGATGCAACACACACGGTCACAGTCGCTAGTTTCTCACTGAGTCGGCCCATCTAAGAGTTTTGCCTTCCCAGTTTTGGGAATGATCCATAAGCTTCTAGACTGATTTTGGGAAGCTTCAAATCCTTTTTTTCTTCTTTTTTCTTCTTTTCCCGTCATTATCACTCGGTTTTCTTGTTTTTTCACCCGGTTTTATACTTTTTTATTTTTAATTCTCCCTTTTATTTTTATTATCATGGAAATTTTTTTCAAACAATGAACTTTTTTCAAATATTTGAAGTTTTGACAATCACAAAAAAAGTCCACAATTTTTTTTCAAATTCATGAACATCTTTTAAAAGCCGCAATCTTTTTCAAATGTATGATTTTTTCCAAATCTGTGAAAATATTTTCAATCCACCATTTTTTTTCAAGATGAGTGGTTTTTTCAATCCATGAACTTTTTTCAAATCCCACGAACTTTTCCAAATTTGCTAACTTTTTCAAATCCATGAATGGTTTTTCAAATATGTGAACATTTTTTTTCAAATTCACAGAGTTTTCCAAAATTCATAAGTTTTCTAAAAATATGCATGAGCTTTTTGAAATTTTAACCTTTTAGGTTTTTAGTGCATGAATTATTTTATATACTATATATATAACTAAGCGAGCGGGGGAAAACCTAGCAAACCTCATTTGCGAGCCAGCAGACGCGAGAAGGAGAGGTATTCCTCGCGGTACGCGAGACGAGGAGGTAGCCTCGCAGATGGGCCAGCCGCGACGACCTGTTTTTCTCCTTCTATTTTCGTCTTTTGCTTTATTTTTGCACTTTTCTTTGAATAAGTATTAAAAAAATGTTGAACAAGTCTTTGAAAATGTTGAATAAGTGTTAAAAATGTTGAACAAGTATTTGAAAAATGTTGAACACGTATTTTAAAAATGTTGAATGAGTATTTGAAAAATATCGAATAATTATTAAAAATGTTTATCAAGTTTTTGAAAAATGTTGAAGAACTATTAAAAATGTTGAACAAGTATTTGAAGAATGTTGAAAAAGTATTTGAAAAATATTGAATAAGTATTAAAATGTTGAATACATATTTGAAAAATGTTAAATAAACGTTCTGATAATGTTGAGTGCATATAGAAAAAAATTTAATCAGTTATTAAAAAATGTTTATCACATATACGAAAATACAAAAGAAAAACAAATAATGAAGAATAAAAAAATGCAAAAAAAGAACGAAAAAGAATGACAAAACCAATGAAAAACCAGATCCCCCCCCCCCCCCCCCTCTAAGTAGGTCGCACCCCTGGTTGGTATCACGAAATGGGAAGCTAACACAGTGGCTGGCGGCATTGTCCACTATCACGGGATCGACTCCTAGCGCTGGTGCCATTCTCTTCTCTTACTATTACTCTTTTCGGTGAAAGCTGATGGGTCGGCTCGTCACGTAGATGCTTCAGCAATAGTTCCTTCTTAACTCGTTTTGAAATAGCTTCCACGTTGGGTTTGTGCATTTTTAATGTTTTTGCGTTAGCTAGTTTTTGTTGTGAATTGTCGGTTCACTCGCCGAGGCCCGGCCAGGAGCAAGATGGTGGGACAGGAAATCCTATATGCCGCTCGTTGCGTCAAACTGCCCGCGCTTCGCACAGGCGAGCGACCGAGCAGCAACGCAACGGGCCGGCCCGTTTAACCGTCCAGCGCTCCCGGTAAGGTTCCCAGCTGGGTTTTTTTCGGTTTTGGGAACCTTCTAGAAGGTTCCTGAACCGGTTTTTTATTTTCCTTTCTTTTTCTATTTCTGTTTCTTTTACTTTACTTTTTTTCTTTTTTGTCTATCAAGTTTATGTTTTCTCTTTCAAAAAAATGTTCGCGCTTTTTCAAAAATGTTCATGAACAAGTTTGCTCAAAAAATGTTCTTTTCAGTCATAAATTTGTTCTCAAGATTCAAAAAATGTTCATGCTTTAAGAAATTGTCCAAATTTGTTCTTCGTTTCAAAATTTGTTCTCAAGATTCAAAAAATATTCATACTTTTAGAAAATATTTATGTTGAAATTTTGTTCTCAATTTAAAAATTTTGTTCTCTAAAATCAAAAAATGTTCGGGATTTTAAATTTTTGTTCAAAAAATGTTCTTTCCATTCATAAATATGTTCTCAAGATTCAAAAAATGTTCATGCTTTAAGTAATTGTCCAAATTTGTTCTTTGTTTCAAAATTTGTTCTCAAGATTCAAAAAATGTTCGTGCTTTCAAAAATTGTTCGCGCTTCCAAATTTGTTCTCCATTTCAAAATTTGTACTCAAGATTCAAAAAAATGTTTGCAGTTTAAAAAATGTTTGTACTTTTTTGTTGTTATTTTTCATGTTTCTTTTGTTTGAAATTTTCAAATATTTGTTCTCAATATTAACAAATGTTCCCGTGTTCAAAATTTGAATTTTTTTTCATGTTTCAGAAAATGTTCTGGAATTTTAAAATGTACTTGTTTACAATTTCAGAAAATGTCCAATAATTTTAAATGGACTCGCTCAGGTTCTTTAATTCTGGCGCTGCAAATTTGTCATATTAACTTGCGTGTTGCAGTGGCTAGCGCGCGGTGCTTATCTACAGCAGCTCATGGGTTCGATTCCTAGCTAGCGCGCTTTTATTTTTCCGATTTTTCATTCTGCAGAGGTTAGCTAGCGGGCCGGCCCAGGCGAGTCGTCTCCTATGCGAAACTGTGACTACTTGCCGCAATAAGTGGCGCATAGGAGTTCCCGGTGGGACACGCCCCTCGCCAGATATGATGTCTTATTAAAGACGGGCTTGCAATTTGTTCACGCCCTGGACCATCAATGACATAGGTTGCCTTGGGCTCATCCACGGGCGTTCTGGCTTATTAGGTTCCTGGATACATCGATCACTAATTAAGAAGAACTCTTTATAAAGGTCACTCTCATTTTTCTAGGGTGTGATAAGTGGCGCACTGCATTTGCGCCACTTTTCGTAACCCTGGAGTTTTTTTTTTTCGTAGATTCGTTTACTAAAAACGTTTTATTTTTAAGCTGTGTATCCAAATCTCAAATAGTATCCACGTGTTAAGATCTTAAAAACTAAATCCCATGTACATAGATTTGAACAAACTTTAAAACCCTAACTAGGAGCACTCTTTTTTCCTTTCCGAAAGAGGCACGATCGTAACAAAACCGTGCCTCCATGAGAAGTAAATGTGTTCCTCTCGTGGAAGAAAAAAACACGTTTTTTTCATTTTTGAGAGACCGACTGTGCCTCTCGCGGAAGGGAATAAAAAAGGAAAACGTCTGCCTCTTGTGGAAGCAAATTCGTGCCTCTCGTGAAAGGAAAAAAAGAGAAAAGTGTGCCTCTTGCGGAAGCAAATCCGTGACTCCCGTGAAAGTGAAAGAAAGAAATTGCATTTTTTTCCGTTTCTGAGATGCATGCCTCTTGTGGAAGCAAATCTGTGCCTCTCACGGAAGCAAACAAAAAGAAAATGCGTATTTTTTTGTTTTTGAGAGGCACGACTGTGCCTCTCGTGGAAAGAAAAAAAAAGTGTTTTTTTCTTTTTTCCAAGTGGCACGACTGAGCATCTCGCGGAAGCAAATCCGTGCCTCTCACGAAAGGAAAAGAATATTTTTTCCCAAGATAGGACTGTGCCTCTCGTGGAAACAAAAAAAACATGTTTTTTCACGAATTTTTTCCCATATTTTTGTCCAAAACCTAAGAAAGACCGTAGGAAAACCGAAAGACGAAAAACCATCTAAAAAGCCAAAACGCATGTGGAAAAAAATGAAAAAAAAGCAAATAACGGAGGGAGCGCGCCAAGTGGCGTGCTCTCAGCCCACCCTAGGTGACTTGCGGGAGCTCCCAAAGAGGTAATCCTATGTTAGTTGCTCCCTGTATACGCATTATCAGGAGATAAGAGAAGGATGTTCCTACAAGGCTCCTCAGAGCTCAGGCACTCTCGGCCGTCGGATCGGTTCGCTTGATGGAATTTCGGCCGTCGGATCGAGCCGCTAGATGACCTCGGCCGTCGGATCTAGGATGAGCAGTGTAGAAATGAATAGTGACTCCCGTTTCATGCCACCGCGCGTAAATAGCCTGCCCCGCCGGGGGCATTTTCGTCATTTCACTCGAGGGGGGTATAAAAGGGCTGGCTCCCGTGGATACAACCCTAGCCGCCGCTCTCGTCCTCCTTCCACCCCCCCCGACGCGCCTCCTCTCCCCTCCCCTCCCCTCCTGCGCGCCTCCTCCCTCCCACCCACATCGCCGCCGCCGCCACCCACCGCCTCGAACGGCGTCGTCGGCAGCCAGATCCGCCGCAGCAGAGCGCCCCTCCCCCCACGACGACCAGCAGCAGAGGAGGGAGGAGGAGGAGCATGACGGCGGCGGCGGCGGGGAGCAGCAGTAGCAGGCGGAGGCGCTGCAGATCCCCGCCGAGCAGGCCGCATTGGTGCTCGGGGTGCTTGCCGCCGTGCTCCCCGGCGACGACGATGATGAAGCTATGTACCTAGGGTAGGGGCACGGACCTGTCCTAAGAGCCCTACCCAAGGACATACTTAGAAGAAGTCACCTTTCAATCGACTTGAAGGTACCCACTCGACGGGTTCAAGACACTCGACCAAGAAGCTATCACTCGACCGCTGAGTCAACCACTCGACTGCCAGGAGATCTAAAGTCGCTCCACAGGCAAACGGCCGATCATTAAGTAGCTTTTATGGTCATCATAGCACTTTATTAGGGGCGTTACCTGTAACGCCCAACCTTAATGTACCTTAAACCCTGCATTACTGAGGGCAGGAGAGGGCTGGCGAACTCTATATAAGCCACCCCCTCCTCAGTATCAAGGGTTCGCACCCCTGTCATTCTCACACATATAATCCAGTCGACCGCCTCCGGGCACCGAGACGTAGGGCTTTTACTTCCTCCGAGAAGGGCCTGAACTCGTACATCTTTGTGCGTTTACAGCTTCTACATAGCTAAGACCTAGCCTCTCCATACTTACCCCCCTACACTACTGTCAGACTTAGAACCACGACAGTTGGCGCCCACCTTGGGGCAGGAATCTTAGCGCTTGATTGTAGGAGTTGCGATTTTTCCGATCTCCTTGGTCATGGTTTCGTGCGGAGTTTTGGTGAAGGGCCGCGAGATCCGTCTCAGCGCGCTCACGTTCATCGCCGACGACTCCGCTTGGCTTCAGGAGGCTCCACTCGACATCAACGCGCTCCCCGTCTGCGGGGCGACGCACTTCCGTGCATGTGTTCGTGGCGTCCTCCTGCGGCAGCCGTCGACCCAGTATCGGCCGGCTCCCGTTTCATCTCCCCACCTTGCCTCTTGCCGACGCAAGCGCTCCGGCCGGTCGAGACTTCAGAGGTGGGTGAGACATGCGGTGGCTCGCCAGACGGCCACCCCTCAAGTCGCGGCAATCGAGCCCGACGAATCTCTCTACGGCCTATTCGATCTGTCGACTGGCTCCGCAGAGACGGCATCCGAATGCGGCAGCAGTGACCCTGCAGCAGAGGTTCTGGCGATTGATGGGACACGCAGCCCTCCCGGTTTTCCCCGTACCGATGGAGGCACGGGTGGGGGTGACTCGACGCATCTCCACGAAGAGTATCTCCCCCAGCCTCTCACGTCGCAGCAGCGAGAGGAGCTTCGCCACCGGAACATGGATGCACTCCACACTCCTATCATTGGAGAAACCCCCGAGGCCCGAGCCTTGGAGGACGCGCGCTTGGCTAAATTGGCCAAGCGCACTCGACTGGAGAATCTCCAGCGAGCACTCGATGAGAGAGCGCATCAGCGGGCTCCCGAGTCCAGTCGATGTCAGCTCTTCCCGCCTACGCAGGTATATCGAACTCCCGTTCAGAATTTGGCAGCTGCGGCCCGAATAGCAGAATCAATTCAGCCCTCCCAGTCAGAGGCTGGCAGGGGCTTGTTGCAGATCAGAGCGTTGCTCCGCGCAGCAGGAAACCAGAATTCCACTGTTTCTCAGTCGCGGAATAGGATCCACAGTCGGTCTGTTCCAGCGGATACAGTGCAGTCGGCTCACAGCCCAAGATCGCCCCCGAGGCCTGAGGGATGTGGAGACCGACACGATCAGTACAGAAGAAATGAGTAGTTTGATCACCGACTCGATCGCGATGATCGGCGTCGAGTGCCAACCCCACCCCCGAGGAGTGGGTCATATGCGCCTCGACAACAGGATGACAGACGCCCTCACAGTGTTGGGCGGAGGATTCCAGTCGACCCCAGGGAACCGGGCTTTGATGCGAGATCCGTCCTCGTTCAAAGTTTGGTCGACAAGAACAGGGCTCATTGAGAAGGCCATGATAGAGATGCACATACCAGCAGCAGAGTACGTGTTTCGGGGCCAGAGTGTTTCAGTCGAGCCATCAGGGCCGCAGTGATTCCTCCCAACTTTAGGTTGGCGACTGGAGTCAGCAAGTTCACCGGCGAGTCTAAGCCTGACACTTGGCTCAAAGATTACCGAGTGGCTGTCCAGATTGGCGGCAGCAATGATGAGGTGACTATGAAGCATTTGCCTCTCCTGTTAGAGGGCTCAGCCAGAGCGTGGCTGAATCAATTAGCACCCAACAACATCTACACTTGGGAGGACCTCTCCCGAGTGTTTGTCACGACCTTTGAAGGAACATGCAAGCGACCGGCAAGCCTTACAGAATTGCGGTCTTGCGTGCAAAAACCGAGTGAAACTCTGAGGGATTACATCCAGAGGTGGATTACTTTGCATCACACAGTTGAGAATGTGCCAGATCATCAAGCAGTTTGTGCCTTTAAAGAAGGCGTCAAGAACAGAGTTTTGAATCTGAAGTTTGGCCGGACCGGAGAAATGTCTCTGAATCGGATGATGGAAATTGCCACCAAATACGCTGATGGTGAAGATGAAGATCATCTCCGGAGTGGCAAGCAGAAAGCAGTCGCCCAGGAAACCGGAGACAATTCCAGTCGGAAACAGAAGCGGAAGGCCGAGCCAGCCACTCCTGGGGAGGCCCTGGCCGTAACCCAGGAAAAATTCAAGGGAAAACCAAAGGGGCCTTGGAACCCCAAGAAAGTAAAAGATCAAGATGGAAATGATGTTTTGGATCTCCCGTGTCACATTCACACCAAGAAAGATGAAGTGGGTAAACTCATTTACCCAAAGCATACCACTCGACAGTGTCGGCTCCTGATGCAGCAGTTTCAGGGCAAACAGTCCAAAGACAAGGAAAAAGAGTCAGACAAAGTTGAGGACAAGGAAGATAGTGACGATGGATACCCCCAAGTCAATTCCAACTTGATGATTTTTGCTGATGTTGAAAGCAAAAGTTGACTGAAAGTTATTAACCGTGAGGTAAACATGGTTGCCCCGGCAACACCCAGTTACCTGAAGTGGTCTCAGACTGCCATCACTTTCGACCAGTCCGATCACCCCATGCACATTGGCACCCCTGGGAGGCAAGCTTTGGTGGTCGACCCAGTTGTCGAAGGCACTCGACTGACCAAAGTCCTGATGGATGGTGGCAGCGGCCTGAACATTTTGTATGCAGAAACATTGAAGGGGATGGGCATTCTGATGTCCAGGCTCAGTACCAGTAACATGAGCTTCCATGGAGTTATTCCCGGGTAGAAAGCCGAGTCACTCGGCCAGATTGCTCTTGACGTGGTTTTCGGTGATTCAAAGAATTACCGCAAATAAAAGTTGACGTTCGAGGTTGTGGACTTCCAAAGTGCTTATCATGCTATTTTGGGCAGACTAGCTTATGCACACTTCATGGCTCGACCGTGCTACGTGTATCTCAAATTGAAGATGCCTGGCCCTAGAGGTGTGATCACTGTTACGGGCAACCGGAAGAAAGCAGAAGAGTGTTTTCAGAAGGGTTCAAAGATTGCTGACGCCCAGATGGCAGTGTTCGAGTTGCAGGAATACCAGAAGACTGCAGATCCGAATGAATTGCTACGAGCCAAGAAGCCCGCTTCAGAGTCGGCATTTCAGTCGTCCGGTGAGACGAAGCCAGTTCACATTCACCTGTCCGATCCCAATGCAGCTCCGACTCACATCTCAACGACGCTCGACTCCAAATAGGAAGAAGCGCTCATCCAGTTCCTCCGTGAGAACTGGGACATCTTTGCATGGAAGCCCTCTGACATGCCTGGAGTTCCCAGGGGACTGGCTGAGCACCGTCTGCGAGTCGACCCGAAATTTAAGCCTGTGAAAGAACATCTTCGACGGTCCGCCGTCCAGAAGAGGAAAGCCATTGGCGAGGAGGTGGCTCGGCTACTAGCAGCGGAGTTCATCAGAGAGATTTACCACTCCGAGTGGATCGCCAATGTTGTTATGGTCCCCAAGAAGGAGAAGTCACTTCGCATGTGCATCGACTTCAAGCATATCAATCGGGCCTGCCCGAAAGATCATTTCCCTCTCCCCCGCATCGACCAGATAGTCGACTCGACCGCGGGGTGTGAGCGTTTGTCTTTTCTAGACGCCTATTCAGGGTATCATCAGATTCGTCTGTATGGACCCGACGAGATCAAAAAAAACTTTCATCACTCCATTCGGATGCTTCTGCTATGTCACCATGCCCTTCGGCCTCAAGAACGCTGGAGCCACGTTCATGAGGATGATTTAGAAGTGTTTACTCACTCAGATAAGTCGGAACGTGGAAGCATACATGGATGATATTGTGGTCAAGTCACGGAAAGGTTCCGACTTACTGACTGACCTTGCCGAAACCTTTGCCAACCTCAGGAGGTATGATATATATCAATCTCAATCCATCAAAGTGCACATTTGGAGTCCCAGGATGAAAGTTACTCGGTTTTCTCGTTTCCGAACGGGGAATCGACGCCAATCCCTAAAAAGTTGGCACCATACTCCGGATGAAGCGTCCCGTGCGTGTGCACGATGTCCAGAAGCTTACAGGTTGCTTGGCCGCTCTAAGTCGATTCATTTCCCGTCTCGGTGAAAAGGCGTTGCCCCTTTACCGACTGATGAAGAAGTCTGACAAGTTCGAGTGGACTCTAGAAGCTGATGCAGCATTTGCAGACCTCAAAGCTCTGCTCTCCACCCAGCCGGTGCTTGCTGCCCCAATCAGTAAAGAGCCTCTGCTGCTTTACATTGTAGCCACAGGACAAGTTGTCAGTACAGTACTTACGGTCGAGCGAGAAGAAGAAGGAAAGGCCTTCAGAGTTCAGCGCCCAGTGTATTATGTATCCGAAGTTTTGATTCCTTCGAAGCAAAGATATCCCCATTACCAGAAGCTTGTGTATGGGATTTACATGACCACGAAGAAGGTTGCACACTACTTCTCTAATCATTCTATTACAGTCGTCAGCGACGCTCCACTGTCAGAGATTTTGCACAACAGTGATGCAACTGGTCGAGTGGCGAAGTGGGCGATTGAACTCCTTCCCTTAGATATCAAGTTCGAGGCAAAGAAGGCTATCAAGTCCCAAGCAATTGCAGATTTCGTCGCCAAGTGGATCGAACAGCAACTTCCGACTCAAGTTCACTCGGAGCACTAGACCATGTTCTTCGATGGATCTAAGATGCTGAATGGTTCCGGGGCTGGAGTAGTACTGGTCTCCCCCCGAGGAGATAAGCTCAGTTACGTTCTCCAGATTCACTTTGATTCCTCCAATAATGAAGCAGAATATGAAGCACTTTTGTATGGGTTGCGCATGGCCATTTCACTCAGCGTCCGTCGCCTCATGGTTTATGGCGACTCAGATTTGGTGGTCAATCAGGTGATGAAGGAGTGGGACGTTAGAAGCCCAGCCATGACTGGATATTGCAATGCAGTAAGAAAGCTGGAAAAGAAATTCGAGGGGTTAGAGCTTCATCACATCCCCCGACTAAAAAATCAAGCAGCTGATGATTTGGCAAAGATAGGCTCCAAGAGAGAAGCCATTCCCAGCAATGTGTTTTTGGAGCACATCCACTCGCCATCAGTCCAGGAGGATCCTTTTACAGAGGAACCCCCGCAGCCAAAAAGTGCCAAAGATCCGACTGAAGTCGAAATTCCTGCTGTGGTCGACCTAATCATGGAAGTCTTGGCAATCACTCCCGACTGGACAGTACCGTACATTGCGTATATCTTGAGGAAAGAACTCCCAGAAGACGAAGAAGAGGCTCGACAGATCGTCCGTCGATCCAAAGCCTTCACAGTCATAAAGGGACAGTTGTATAGAGAAAGCGCGACTGGAATCGGTCAGAAGTGTGTAATGCCAGAAGAAGGTCAGATAATCCTTGATGATATCCACTCGGGGACCTGTGGTCACCATGCGTCCTCTCGGACCATTGTGGCTAAAGCATACCGAGCGGGTTTTTACTGGCCCAGAGCAAATGAAATGGCGAAAGAGATAGTTGACAAGTGTGAAGGCTGCCAGTTCTACTCCAACATGTCGCACAAGCCAGCATCAGCCCTGAAGACCATTCCACTCGTCTGGCCCTTCGCTGTTTGGGGACTAGACATGGTTGGACCACTGAGAACAGGCAGGAGCGGATTCACACATGTGCTTGTAGTAGTCGACAAGTTTACCAAGTGGATTGAAGCTAAGCCCATCAAGAATCTGGATGCTAGCACTGCTATCAGTTTCATCAGGGAGCTAACATTCAGATATGGAGTCCCACATAGCATCATCACAGATAATGGGTCAAACTTCGATTCAGACAGGTTCAGAGTGTTTTGCGCCTCTCAAGGCACACGAGTCGACTACGCATCGGTCGCACATCCCCAGTCGAATGGACAAGCTGAAAGGGCAAATGGTCTGATTCTCAAAGGACTAAAGCCTCGACTGATGCGTGATCTCAAGCACGCAGCAGGCGCTTGGGTCGACGAGCTTCCGTCAGTTCTGTGGGGATTGAGGACCACCCCGAACCGGTCGACTGGAAGAACTCCGTTCTTTTTGGTTTACGGAGCCGAAGCAGTCCTACCGAGCGATCTACTTCACAATGCACCCTGAGTCGAGCTTTATACCGAGGATGAAGCAGGGCAAGCCCGGCAGGACGCAGTCGATCTCCTAGAGGAGGAGAGAGAAATGGCTATGAACAGATCGACCATCTATCAGCAAGACTTGCGTCGATTCCATGCCAGAAACGTGAAGAGTCGAGCCTTCCAAGAAGGAGATTTGGTCCTCCGAGTGGATCAACAGAAACCACACAAACTTGCCCCTACTTGGGAAGGCCCCTTCATCGTCACCAGAGTCCTCCACAACGGAGCATATCACCTCTACAATGTTGATCGCTGGATCGACGAGCCTCGAGCTTGGAATGCGGAACTACTTCGCCCATTTTACACTTGAGTTCTCACTCAGATGAGATGTAATAAGAAAAACTTCTGTAGTTTATTTTTATCAAAGACAAGAGTGTCCCAGTTCTTCTTGTAATTGCTGTCACTTTTGTTTGTGTACAAAATCCCCCAGTGGGTGGCTTAGCTGCAAATCCGTTTCGCCTAAGTTTGCAAAAAAAATCCTACCGAGTGGTGAGCCAGACTCCCACTCGGGGGCTTAGCTGCAGCCCAGTGCTCGCCTAAGTGTTTGAAAATCCTACCGAGTGGTGAGCCAGACTCCCACTCGGGGGCTTAGCTGCAGCCCAGTGCTCGCCTAAGTGTTTGAAAATCCTACCGAGTGGTGAGCCAGACTCCCACTCGGGGGCTTAGCTGCAGTCCAATGCTCGCCTAAGTGTTTGAAAATCCTACCGAGTGACGAGCCAGACTCCCACTCGGGGGCTTAGCTGCAGTCCAAGTACTCGCCTAAGTGTTTAAAAATCCTACCGAGTGGCGAGCCAGACTCCCACTCGGGGGCTTAGCTGCAGAACAAGTACTCGCCTAAGTGTTCGAAAATCCTACCGAGTGGTCAGCCAGACTCCCACTCGGGGACTTAGCTGCAGTACAAGTACTCGCCTAAGTGTTTGAAAATCCTACCGAGTGGTCAGCCAGACTCCCACTCGGGGGCTTAGCTGCAGTCCAAGTACTCGCCTAAGTGTTTAAAAATCCTACCGAGTGGTGAGCCAGACTCCCACTCGGGGGCTTAGCTGAGTGTAGAGCAAACCTCTCACTCGGGGGCTTAGCTGCAGTCCAAGTACTCGCCTAAGTGTTTGAAAATCCTACCGAGTGGCGAGCCAGACTCCCACTCGGGGGCTTAGCTGCAGTACAAGTACTCGCCTAAGTGTTTGAAAATCCTACCGAGTGGTCAGCCAGACTCCCACTCGGGGGCTTAGCTGCAGTACAAGTACTCGCCTAAGTGTTTGAAAATCCTACCGAGTGGTCAGCTAGACTCCCACTTGGGGGCTTAGCTGCAGTCCTAGTGCTCACCTAAGTGTATAAAAATCCTACCAAGTGTAGAGCAAACCTCTCGCTCGGAGGCTTAGCTGCAGCCCAGTGCTCGCCTAAGTGTATAAAAATCCTACTGAGTGGAGAGCAAACCTCCCACTCGGAGGCTTAGCTGCAGCCCAGTGTTGGGGAACGTTGCAGAAAATCAAAATTTTTCCTACGGTTTCACCAAGATCCATCTATGAGTTCATCTAGCAACGAGTCATGGGAGAGAGAGATTGCATCTACATACCACTTTGTAGATCGCGAGCGGAAGCATTCAACGAACGGGGATGAAGTAGTCGTACACACCGTGATCCAAATCACCGGAGATCCTAGCACCGAAAGCACGGCACCTCCGCGTTCAACACACGTACGGTCAGCGTAACGTCTCCTTCTTCTTGATCCAGCAAGGCAAAGGAGAGGTTGGGGAAGAAGACTCCAGCAGCAGCACGACGGCGTGGTGATGGAGGAGCCGCAGTACTCCGACAGGGCTTCGCCGAGCTCTTACGGAGGAGGAGGAGGAGGTGTTGGAGAGGGAGAGGGAGGCGCCAGGGCATAGGGTGCGGCTGCCCCCCTCCCCTCCCCCCTTTATATAGGCCTCTGGGGGGGCGCCGGCCCTGGGAGATCTGATCTCCCAAGGGGGGCGGCGGCCAGGGAGGTTTCCCTCCCCCCAAGCCATCTAGGAGGTGCCTTCCACCACTAGGACTCCTCCCTTTTGGAACCCTAGGCGCATGGGCCCCTTTGGGGCTGGTTCCCCTTGGCCCATGCAGGCCAAGGCGCACCCCCTAAGGCCCATGTGGCCCACCGGGGCAGGTGGCCCCACCTGGTGGACCCCCGGGACCCCTTCGGTGGTCCCGGTACAATACCGATAACACCGAAACTTGTCCCGATGGCCGAAATAGCACTTCCTATATATAATTCTTTACCTCCGGACCATTCCGGAACTCCTCGTGACGTCCGGGATCTCATCCGGGACTCCGAACAACATTCGGGTTACTGCATATACATATCTTCACAACCCTAGCGTCACCGAACCTTAAGTGTGTAGACCCTACGGGTTCGGGAGACATGCAGACATGACCGAGACGGCTCTTGGGCAATAACCAACAGCGGGATCTGGATACCCATGTTGGCTCCCACATGCTCCACGATGATCTCATCGGATGAACCACGATGTCGAGGATTCAATTAATCCCGTATACGATTCCCTCTATCAATCGGTATTTTACTTGCCCGAGATTCGATCGTCGTTATCCCAGTACCTCGTTCAATCTCGTTACCGGCAAGTCACTTTTCTCGTACCGTAATGCATGATCCCGTGATCAAACACTTTGATCACACTGAGCTCATTATGATGATGCATTACCGAGAGGGCCCGGTGATACCTCTCCATCAAGCGGAGTGACAAATCCCAGTCTCGATCCATGTCAACCCAACAGACACTTTCAGAGATACCCGTAGTATACCTTTATAGTCACCCAATTACGTTGTGACGTTTGGCACACCCAAAGCACTCCTACGGTATCCGGGAGTTACACGATCTCATGGTCTAAGGAAAGGATACTTGACATTGGAAAACTCTAGCAAACGAACTATGCGATCTTATGCTATGTTTAGGATTGGGTCTTGTCCATCACATCATTCTCCTAATGATGTGATCCCGTTATCAAATGACATCCAATGTCCATAGTCAGGAAACCATGACTATCTGTTGATCAACTAGCTAGTCAACTAGAGGCTCACTAGGGACATGTTGTTGTCTGTTATTCACACATGTATTACGATTTCCGGATAACACAATTATAGCACGAATAAAGACAATTATCATGAATAAGAAAATATAATAATAATGCTTTTATTATTGCCGCTAGGGCATATTTCCAACACCCAGTGCTCGCCTAAGTGTATAAAAATCCTACCGAGTGGAGAGCAAACCTCCCACTCTGGGGCTTCGCTGCAGCCCAGTGCTCGCCTAAGTACGGAACACGTCCCAATCCGCAAGGACGGCACGAAGTTATTTCGAGTGAAGATCAAGTTCCACTCAACAGATAATTCACGAAGATATTCAACAACAAATCAAGTTCGGATAAGACCAAAAAGTCCCCAGACCTCAAATCAAAGTACTCGAGCCCTCGGCTCGACAGAGTTTAACGGTTACAGCATCCACTCGGCATTCCGAGGCAAATTTAAAGGGAAGCATTAAAGTTTTTCATTCCTCAGGCGGAGGGCTAGAAGGGGCGACGAACTCATCCAAATCAATCCCGTCTGCGATACGGGTGGCAGCAGCAATGAAAGTCTCCATGAAGTCTTGAAAGCTGAGCTTCCTGGTATTGGCAACCTGAATGGCGGCCAACTTCTCCTCTCGCACCTCCTTGCAGTGAACGTGAACCAGAGACAAAGCAAAATCAGCACCACACCTTGCAGAGGACTTCTTCCATTCCGCCACTCAACCAGGGACGTCATTCAGTCGAGTCATCAGGGACTCGAGATCATTCGAAAGCGTCGCCCTGGGCCAGAGAGACGTGTTGATCCACGACACTGCAACCTTCAGTCGAGCCAGATAATCAACCACGCTGGTAATGCGGGACTCCAGGCGGAGCACATTCATAGCAGCCTCGTCCTTCACGAGTGAATTGGCGGGGTCCAAGCTCGGCTCCAGTCGACTGGTCTCCTCTTCAAAGTTCTGGCAGAATTCTACAAATAACAATTCAAGTATAAGGCAGCGACTCTACACGAGTTTGGTTACTGCGAGTCAGTCAAGAGAAAATTGTTACCTTCGAGCATGATGAACAACTTCTTGGCAAGTCCCCCGAGATAAACCTCAAGATCGTTCTTCTTCCCCGCCAGTTCGCCTGCCTTGTCATTCAGAGCAATCTTGTCGTTCTTCAGTCGGCTGACCTCCTTATTAGCTGCGTCGAGAGCAGTTTTCAGTCTAGAGTTCTCCTGTTCAAGAGTAGAGACTGAAGCCAGCTTTTCTTCAGCAAGCTTTGTTTTGTTCAAGGCCTCCTTCTGCGCTTCGGCAAGATCTTGATCCTTCTTCTTCAGAGCTTCCTCCAGTTGATCTGCGGCGCATCGAGTGCGATCAACATCAAGGATTGATAAAAATAAAAAAGTCACTCGTTAGGAATGGAAGATCTCACCAGCCATACCTTTTGCCTCTTCTCGAGCCTTCTGCAGGTTCTCTTGAGCAAGTTTTAAGTCAAGGTTGAGCTGGATCTGTTGGTCCTTCAACTCAGTGAAGTGAGCCGCAAGTTCACAGGATTTTTGCGAAAAACCAGTCGACAAACGTCAAGGATAGGTTGCTTTCGAGTAACCAAGAGACAATGGTAGCGTTTCTAAGACTACAGCCGAATCAAAACATTCGACAGCGGTCTCGGGGACTACACCCAGTGGGTGTACTCAACGTGCCCCCACTGGTTCAAAAAAAAAATCGACTGCCCGCAGTCGACCGGATACAGTTCCATTCGACATGGCCTGACCAGACCGAGTGAAGAAGTACAAATACATCAACACAATATAAAGACTACAGTCGACTGCCAGCAGTCCACCGTAGTCTCGGGGACTACACCCAGTGGGTGCACTTAGCGTGCCCCCACTCGTCCAGAAGTTGACAGACACACCCAGTGGGTGTACAGATATAAAGATCTTCGGAAAAGAGATTCTTTGAACAGCATATTGCAACAGACCAAGTGTTGAGTCGACTGACCTGGACGTTGCTCTGAAGAGCCAAACTCGCGTCATACGCTGCTTGGCTGGCATCCCGAACCACCTTCACTTGCTCCATCATGATTCCCACCTGGCGTATAGCCTACTTTGCGGCACCCACTTGGTCCTCTGGGACAGGGTATGTAGCAAAAAGCGAAGGCGGATTTGCAGTCGACGCTGAAGGCCGCACGCTCGTCAGAGGTTCAGCGAAAGTCACAGAAGTCCGAGTGGTATCACCACCGTCCCGAGCTACAGCCTCAGACACCGGAGCAGATTGGGGGGCCTTGCCAGTCGATGCCCTCCGGTTCCTTCTTACTCTCAGCGGCTCGTCGTCTTCATCGTCCGGTAGGTTGATAACATGAGGGGGAGCTGCAAGAAAAGTCAATTGACCAGAGTTACAAGAAACATTCAGTCGACTCAAGGCAGAACATTAGTAATCGTACCTGGGTTGGAAGTAACAGCATCTTCCATCTCTTGATCTCCGTCCTTGGCAGAGAAGTCAAGTAGCAGCACTACAAATTCCGGAAGTCAGTCAGTTGGCTCAATGAATCGATCAAGGATCTGTCCACGATCGACAAAGGAAAACAAGTCTTATGATTACCCAGAAATGGTGGGGACGGTCATCTTCATCTTGGACAGAGCCTTGGGTGGCTTGGATGGCGTCGTGCGTGGGAGCTTGGGAGCCTTTTAGGTCGGCGTAGGAGAAGAGGTCCGAGGGCGTTTCGACGACTGCCCAACAGGAGCAGTCGCCTTGCCACGTTCCCGCGCGGGATCGTGTGTAAGCTTGGATCGCCTCTCCGAGCGAGGGGGTTCAACTTCCTCCTCCTCCTCTTCGCTGGAGTCGACATCGTCGTCCCCCTCCCCTTCGCCATCGGATTCCCACTCGCCGTGCTCGTCTCCGCTCTCACCTCCGCTCGCCTCCCCTTCCTCAGTCGGCTCCTGTGCCCCGTTGGGCGTCGAGTACATCTCAGTAGTTTCCTGGGAAACAACAGACAAAACAAAATTCAATCGACCAACTCAAAGAAGACCAACGAAGAAAGCAAGATCCCAATCAAGAACATAAGGGCATGGTCCACTTCGTATGTGTTGTCGAGTGGAGGGACCCTCCTGGCTCCTCGGGGGTTGTCTTTGTTTCTTGTGATGCTCGACAGCCACCCTTCCAACATCTCATCGGTGACCTCCTCTGGGTGGACCCGAGTGGTGTCTTCAAGGCCTGAATACAGCCACATCGGGTGGTCACGAGCCTGAAGCGGTTGGATGTGCCTTCGAAGGAAGACCTCCAGCAGGTCCATTCCGGTCACGCCCTCGCGGACAAGCTGAACCACTCGACCAACCAACACTTTAACTTGTGCCTTTTCTTCCAGCGCTACTTTCAGAGAAGCAGGTTTCTGAGCTCGGTCTAGAGAGAAAGGGGGAAGCCCAGTCGACTGTCCTGGGGTCGCCTGGTCTTTACAATAAAACCAGGTCGCCTGCCAACCGCGGACCGACTCAGGGAAAATGATAGATGGAAAAGAACTTTTGCCCCTCGTCTGGATCGCCAGGCCTCCGCACAGCTGGATCACCTGCGTCCTCTCGTCACTCGACTTGGCCCTCTTGACCGACTGGGAGCGGCAAGTGAAGATGTGCTTAAAGAGCCCCCAATGGGGACGACAACCCAGGAAACCCTCACACAAGGCAACGAAAGCAGCAAGATACACAATGGAGTTGGGATTAAAATGATGGAGCTGCGCTCCGAAGAAGTTCAGAAAGCTCCAGAAGAAAGGATGAGGAGGCAGAGAAAAACCACGATCGATATGGGTGGCAAGGAGGACGCACTCACCATCAAGAGGTTGAGGTTCGATTTCTCCCCCTGGGAGACGCGCAGGTTCGTGAAGAATGACTCCTCCCTCGACCATGTCGTCAAGATCTTCCTGCCGAATCACATATGGCATCCAGTCGCCCTGGATCCATCCCTTGGGCAGAGCAGTCCTTGAGGAAGATCCGCCCCGAGCGGACTTCTTCCCTTTCCCCTGCACCGCCGCCTTCTTCGCGCGCTCCAGAGCGGACGTCTTGTCCTTCACCATCATCGCCGGCGGAGCTCGAACGGACTCGCGACGCTAGGGTGAGAACGGAGGTGGCGGAGGACCTTGCGAAGGGAAAAGGAAAAGAGAGAGCACACTGTTTGGAAACCCCAAGCCGGCGGCTTATAAGAGACCACTTCCGAGTGGCTGACTGGTAGGCCCAGGCTATCCAGTCAAATCCCGCAGCAGACGCGCGCGCAGTACGTGGTGAAAAAGGTGGCGCGGAAATCGAGGAGCTTCCGCCTTATCACATCCGATTACTGCGGTCGCTCCCGTCCCGCGCGCTTCCCGAAGTTCAAATCCCGTCCCGCGCGCTTCCCGAAGTTCAAATCCCGCGACTTGTGCGTTTACAGCTTCTACATAGCTAAGACCTAGCCTCTCCATACTTACCCCCCTACACTACTGTCAGACTTAGAACCACGACAGTTGGCGCCCACCTTGGGGCAGGAATCTTAGCGCTTGATTGTAGGAGTTGTGATTTTTCCGATCTCCTTGATCATGGTTTCGTGCGGAGTTTTGGTGGAGGGCCGCGAGATCCGTCTCGGCGCGCTCACGTTCATCGCCGACGACTCCGCTTGGCTTCAGGAGGCTCCACTCGACATCGACGCGCTCCCCGTCCGCGGGGCGACGCACTTCCGTGCATGTGTTCGTGGCGTCCTCCTGCGGCAGCCGTCGACCCAGTATCGGCCGGCTCCCGTTTCATCTCCCCACCTTGCCTCTTGCCGACGCAAGCGCTCCGGCCGGTCGAGACTTCAGAGGTGGGTGAGACATGCGGTGGCTCGCCAGACGGCCACCCCTCAAGTCGCGGCAATCGAGCCCGAGGAATCTCTCTACGGCCTATTCAATCTGTCGACTGGCTCCGCAGAGACGGCATCCGAATGCGACAGCAGTGACCCTGCAGCAGAGGTTCTGGCGATTGATGGGACACACAGCCCTCCCGGTTTTCCCCGTACCGACGGAGGCGCGGGTGGGGGTGACTCGACGCATCTCCACGAAGAGTATCTCCCCGAGCCTCTCACGTCGCAGCAGCGAGAGGAGCTTCGCCACCGGAACATGGATGCACTCCACACTCCTATCGTTGGAGAAACCCCCGAGGCCCGAGCCTTGGAGGACGCGCGCTTGGCTAACTTGGCCGAGCGCACTCGACTGGAGAATCTCCAGCGAGCACTCGATGAGAGAGCGCGTTAGCGGGCTCCCGAGTCCAGTCGATGTCAGCTCTTCCCGCCTATGCAGGTATATCGAACTCCTGTTCAGAACTTGGCAGCCGCGGCCCGAATAGCAGAATCAATTCAGCCCTCCCAGTCAGAGGCTGGCAGGGGCTTGTTGCAGATCAGAGCGTTGCTCCGCGCAGCAAGAAACCAGAATTCCACTGTTTCTCAGTCGCGGAATAGGATCCACAGTCGGTCTGTTCCAGCGGATACAGTGCAGTCGGCTCACAGCCCAAGATCGCCCCCGAGGCGTGAGGGATGTGGACACCGACACGATCAGTACAGAAGAAATGAGTAGTTTGATCACCGACTCGATCGCGATGATCGGCGTCGAGTGCCAACCCCTCCCCCGAGGAGTGGGTCATATGCGCCTCGACAACTGGATGACAGACGTCCTCACAGTGTTGGGCGGAGGATTCCAGTCGACCCCAGGGAACCGGGCTTTGATACGAGATCCGTCCTCGTTCAAAGTTTGGTCGACAAGAACAGGGCTCATCGAGAAGGCCATGATAGAGATGCACATACCAGCAGCAGAGTACGTGTTTCGGGGCCAGAGTGTTTCAGTCGAGCCATCAGGGCCGCAGTGATTCCTCCCAACTTTAGGTTGGCGACTGGAGTCAGCAAGTTCACCGGCGAGTCTAAGCCTGACACTTGGCTCGAAGATTACTGAGTGGCTGTCCAGATTGGCGGCGGCAATGATGAGGTGGCTATGAAGCATTTGCCTCTCCTGTTAGAGGGCTCAGCCAGAGCGTGGCTGAATCAGTTAGCACCCAACAACATCTACACTTGGGAGGACCTCTCCCGAGTGTTTGTCACGACCTTTGAAGGAACATGCAAGCGACCGGCAAGCCTTACAGAATTGCGGTCTTGCGTGCAAAAACCGAGTGAAACTCTAAGGGATTACATCCAGAGGTGGATTACTTTGCATCACACAGTTGAGAATGTGCCAGATCATCAAGCAGTTTGTGCCTTTAAAGAAGGCGTCAAGAACAGAGAGTTGAATCTGAAGTTTGGCCGGACCGGAGAAATGTCTCTGAATCGGATGATGGAAATTGCCACCAAATACGCTGATGGTGAAGATGAAGATCGTCTCCGGAGTGGCAAGCAGAAAGCAGTCGCCCATGAAACCGGAGACAATTCCAGTCGGAAACAGAAGCGGAAGGCCGAGCCAGCAACTCCTGGGGAGGCCCTGGCCGTAACCCAGGGAAAATTCAAGGGAAAACCAAAGGGGCCTTGGAACCCCAAGAAAGTAAAAGATCAAGATGGAAATGATGCTTTGGATCTGCCGTGTCACATCAAGAAAGATGAAGAGGGTAAACTCATTTACCCTGAGCATACCACTCGACAGTGTCGGCTCCTGATGCAGCAGTTTCAGGGCAAACAGTCCAAAGACAAGGAAAAAGAGTCAGACAAAGTTGAGGACAAGGAAGATAGTGACGATGGATACCCCCAAGTCAATTCCAACTTGATGATTTTTGCTGATGTTGAAAGCAAAAGTTGACTGAAAGTTATTAACCGTGAGGTAAACATGGTTGCCCCGGCAACACCCAGTTACCTGAAGTGGTCTCAGACTGCCATCACTTTCGACCAGTCCGATCACCCCACACACATTGCCACCCCTGGGAGGCAAGCTTTGGTGGTCGACCCAGTTGTCGAAGGCACTCGACTGACCAAAATCCTGATGGATGGTGGCAGCGGCCTGAACATTTTGTATGCAGAAACGTTGAAGGGGATGGGCATTCTGATGTCCAGGCTCAGTACCAGTAACATGAGCTTCCATGGAGTTATTCCCGGGTAGAAAGCCGAGTCACTCGGCCAGATTGCTCTTGACGTGGTTTTCGGTGATTCGAAGAATTACCGCAAAGAAAAGTTGATGTTCGAGGTTGTGGACTTCCAAAGTGCTTATCATGCTATTTTGGGCAGACCAGCTTATGCATGCTTCATGGCTCGACCGTGCTACGTGTATCTCAAATTGAAGATGCCTGGCCCTAGAGATGTGATCACTGTTACGGGCAACCGGAAGAAAGCAGAAGAGTGTTTTCAGAAGGGTTCAAAGATTGCTGACGCCCAGATGGCAGTGGTCGAGTTGCAGGAATACCAGAAGACTGCAGATCCGAGTGAATTGCTACGAGCCAAGAAGCCCGCTTCAGAGTCAGCATTTCAGTCGTCCGGTGAGACGAAGCCAGTTCACATTCACCCGTCCGATCCCAATGTAGCTCTGACTCACATCTCAACGACGCTCGACTCCAAATAAGAAGAAGCGCTCATCCAGTTCCTCCGTGAGAACTGGGACATATTCGCATGGAAGCCCTCTGACATGCCTGGAATTTCCAGGGGACTGGCTGAGCACCGTCTGCGAGTCGACCCGAAATTTAAGCCTGTGAAAGAACATCTTCGACGGTCCGCCGTCCAGAAGAGGAAAGCCATTGGCGAGGAGGTGGCTCGGCTACTAGCAGCGGAGTTCATCAGAGAGATTTACCACTCCGAGTGGCTCGCCAATGTTGTTATGGTCCCCAAGAAGGAAAAGTCACTTCGCATGTGCATCGACTTCAAGCATATCAATCGGGCCTGCCCGAAAGATCATTTCCCTCTCCCCCGCATCGACCAGATAGTCGACTCGACCGCGGGGTGTGAGCGTTTGTCTTTTCTAGACGCCTATTCAGGGTATCATCAGATTCGTCTGTATGGACCCGACGAGATCGAAACAGCTTTCATCACTCCATTCGGATGCTTCTGCTATGTCACCATGCCCTTCGGCCTCAAGAACGCTGGAGCCACGTTCATGAGGATGATTCAGAAGTGTTTACTCACTTAGATCAGTCTAAATGTGGAAGCATACATGGATGATATTGTGGTCAAGTCACGGAAAGGTTCCGACTTACTGACTGACCTTGCCGAAACCTTTGCCAACCTCAGGAGGTATGATATATATCAATCTCAATCCATCAAAGTGCACATTTGGAGTCCCAGGATGAAAGTTACTCGGTTTTCTCGTTTCCGAACGGGGAATCGACGCCAATCCCTAAAAAGTTGGCACCATACTCCGGATGAAGCGTCCCGTGCGTGTGCACGATGTCCAGAAGCTTACAGGTTGCTTGGCCGCTCTAAGTCGATTCATTTCCCGTCTCGGTGAAAAGGCGTTGCCCCTTTACCGACTGATGAAGAAGTCTGACAAGTTCGAGTGGACTCCAAAAGCTGATGCATCGTTTCCAGACCTCAAAGCTCTGCTCTCCACCCAGCCGGTGCTTGCTGCCCCAATCAGTAAAGAGCCTCTGCTGCTTTACATTGTAGCCACAGGACAAGTTGTCAGTACAGTACTTACGGTCGAGCGGGAAGAAGAAGGAAAGGCCTTCAGAGTTCAGCGCCCAGTGTATTATGTATCCGAAGTTTTGACTCCTTCGAAGCAAAGATATCACCATTACCAGAAGCTTGTGTATGGGATTTACATGACCACGAAGAAGGTTGCACACTACTTCTCTGATCATTCTATTACAGTCGTCAGCGACGCTCCACTGTCAGAGATTTTGCACAACAGAGATGCAACTGGTCGAGTGGCGAAGTGGGCGATTGAACTCCTTCCCTTAGATATCAAGTTCAAGGCAAAGAAGGCTATCAAGTCCCAAGCAATTGCAGATTTCGTCGCCGAGTGGATCGAACAGCAACTTCCGACTCAAGTTCACTCGGAGCACTAGACCATGTTCTTCGATGGATCTAAGATGCTGAATGGTTCCGGGGCTGGAGTAGTACTGGTCTCCCCCCGAGGAGATAAGCTCAGTTACGTTCTCCAGATTCACTTTGATTCATCCAATAATGAAGCAGAATATGAAGCACTTTTGTATGGGTTGCGCATGGCCATTTCACTCGGCGTTCGTCGCCTCATGGTTTATGGCGACTCAGATTTTGTGGTCAATCAGGTGATGAAGGAGTGGGACGTCAGAAGCCCAGCCATGACTGGATATTGCAATGCAGTAAGAAAGCTGGAAAAGAAATTCGAGGGGTTAGAGCTTCATCACATCCCCCGACTGAAAAATCAAGCAGCTGATGATTTGGCAAAGATAGGCTCCAAGAGAGAAGCCATTCCCAGCAATGTGTTTTTGGAGCACATCCACTCGCCATCAGTCCAGGAGGATCCTTTTACAAAGGAACCCCCGCAGGCAAAAAGTGCCAAAGATCCGAATGAAGTCAAAATTCCTGCTGTGGTCGACCTAATCATGGAAGTCTTGGCAATCACTCCCGACTGGACAGTACCGTACATTGCGTATATCTTGAGGAAAGAACTCCCAAAAGACAAAGAAGAGGCTCGACAGATCGTCCGTCGATCCAACGCCTTCACAGTCATAAAGGGACAGTTGTCTAGAGAAAGCGCGACTGGAATCGGTCAGAAGTGTATAACGCCAGAAGAAGGTCAGATAATCCTTGATGATATCCACTCGGGGACCTGTGGTCACCATGCGTCCTCTCGGACCATTGTGGCTAAAGCATACCGAGCGGGTTTTTACTGGCCCAGAGCAAATGAAATGGCGAAAGAGATAGTTGACAAGTGTGAAGGCTGCCAGTTCTACTCCAACATTTCGCACAAGCCAGCATCAGCCCTGAAGACCATTCCACTCGTCTGGCCCTTCGCTGTTTGGGGACTGGACATGGTTGGACCACTGAGAACAGGCAGGAGCGGATTCACACATGTGCTTGTAGTAGTCGACAAGTTTACCAAGTGGATTGAAGCTAAGCCCATCAAGAATCTGGATGCTAGCACTGCTATCAGTTTCATCAGGGAGCTAACATTCAGATATGGAGTCCCACATAGCATCATCACAGACAATGGGTCAAACTTCGATTCAGACAGGTTCAGAGCATTTTGCGCCTCTCAAGGCACACGAGTCGACTACGCGTCGGTCGCATATCCCCAGTCGAATGGACAAGCTGAAAGGGCAAATGGTCTGATTCTCAAAGGACTAAAGCCTCGACTGATGCATGATCTCAAGCACGCAGCAGGCGCTTGGGTCGACGAGCTTCCGTCAGTTCTGTGGGGATTGAGGACCACCCCGAACCGGTCGACTGGAAGAACTCCGTTCTTTTTGGTTTACGGAGCCGAAGCAGTCCTACCGAGCGATCTACTTCACAATGCACCCCGAGTCGAGCTTTATACCGAGGATGAAGCAGGGCAAGCCCGGCAGGACGCAGTCGATCTCCTAGAGGAGGAGAGAGAAATGGCTATGAATAGATCGACCATCTATCAGCAAGACTTGCGTCGATTCCATGCCAGAAACGTGAAGAGTCGAGCCTTCCAAGAAGGAGATTTGGTCCTCCGAGTGGATCAACAGAAACCACACAAACTTGCCCCTACTTGGGAAGGCCCCTTCATCGTCACCAGAGTCCTCCACAACGGAGCATATCACCTCTACAATGTTGATCGCCAGATCGACGAGCCTCGAGCTTGGAATGCGGAACTACTTCGCCCATTTTACACTTGAGTTTTCACTCAGATGAGATGTAATAAGAAAAACTTCTGTAGTTTATTTTTATCAAAGACAAGAGTGTCCCAGTTCTTCTTGTAATTGTTGTCACTCTTGTTTGTGTACAAAATCCCCCAGTGGGTGGCTTAGCTGCAAATCCGTTTCGCCTAAGTTTGCAAAAAAAATCCTACCGAGTGGTGAGCCAGACTCCCACTCGGGGGCTTAGCTGCAGCCCAGTGCTCGCCTAAGTGTTTGAAAATCCTACCGAGTGGTGAGCCAGACTCCCACTCGGGGGCTTAGCTGCAGCCCAGTGCTCGCCTAAGTGTTTGAAAATCCTACCGAGTGGTGAGCCAGACTCCCACTCGGGGGCTTAGCTGCAATCCAGTGCTCGCCTAAGTGTTTGAAAATCCTACCGAGTGACGAGCCAGACTCCCACTCGGGGGCTTAGCTGCAGTCCAAGTACTCGCCTAAGTGTTTGAAAATCCTACCGAGTGGCGAGCCAGACTCCCACTCGGGGGCTTAGCTGCAGTACAAGTACTCACCTAAGTGTTTGAAAATCCTACCGAGTGGTCAGCCAGACTCCCACTCGGGGGCTTAGCTGCAGTACAAGTACTCGCCTAAGTGTTTGAAAATCCTACCGAGTGGTCAGCCAGACTCCCACTCGGGGGCTTAGCTGCAGTCCAAGTACTCGCCTAAGTGCTTGAAAATCCTACCGAGTGGTGAGCCAGACTCCCACTCGGGAGCTTAGCTGAGTGTAGAGCAAACCTCTCACTCGGGGGCTTAGCTGCAGTCCAAGTACTCGCCTAAGTGTTTGAAAATCCTACCGAGTGGCGAGCCAGACTCCCACTCGGGGGCTTAGCTGCAGTACAAGTACTCGCCTAAGTGTTTGAAAATCCTACCGAGTGTTCAGCCAGACTCCCACTCGGGGGCTTAGCTGCAGTACAAGTACTCGCCTAAGTGTTTGAAAATCCTACCGAATGGTCAGCTAGACTCCCACTTGGGGGCTTAGCTGCAGTCCTAGTGCTCGCCTAAGTGTATAAAAATCCTACCAAGTGTAGAGCAAACCTCTCGCTTGGAGGCTTAGCTGCAGCCCAGTGCTCGCCTAAGTGTATAAAAATCCTACCGAGTGGAGAGCAAACCTCCCACTCGGAGGCTTAGCTGCAGCCCAGTGCTCGCCTAAGTGTATAAAAATCCTACCGAGTGGAGAGCAAACCTCCCACTCGGGGGCTTAGCTGCAGCCCAGTGCTCGCCTAAGTAGGAACACGTCCCAATCCGCAAGGACGACATGAAGTTATTTCGAGTGAAGATCAAGTTCCACTCGACAAATAATTCACGAAGATATTCAACAACAAATCAAGTTCGGATAAGACCAAAAAGTCCCCAGACCTCAAATCAAAGTACTCGAGCCCTCGGCTCGACAGAGTTTAACGGTTACAGCATCCACTCGGCATTCCGAGGCAAATTTAAAGGGAAGCATTAAAGGTTTTCATTCCTCAGGCGGAGGGCTAGAAGGGGCGACGAACTCATCCAAATCAATCCCGTCTGCGATACGGGTGGCAGCAGCAATGAAAGTCTCCATGAAGTCTTGAAAGCTGAGCTTCCTGGTATTGGCAACCTGAATGGCGGCCAACTTCTCCTCTCGCACCTCCTTGCAGTGAACGTGAACCAGAGACAAAGCAAAATCAGCACCACACCTTGCAGAGGACTTCTTCCATTCTGCCACTCAACCAGGGACGTCATTCAGTCGAGTCATCAGGGACTCGAGATCATTCAAAAGCGTCGCCCTGGGCCAGAGAGATGTGTTGATCCACGACACTGCAACCTTCAGTCGAGCCAGATAATCAACCACGCTGGTAATGCGGGACTCCAGGCGGAGCACATTCATAGCAGCCTCGTCCTTCACGAGTGAATTGGCGGGGTCCAAGCTCGGCTCCAGTCGACTGGTCTCCTCTTCAAAGTTCTGGCAGAATTCTACAAATAACAATTCAAGTATAAGGCAGCGACTCTACACGAGTTTGGTTACTGCAAGTCAATCGAGTGAAAATTGTTACCTTCGAGCATGATGAACAACTTCTTGGCAAGTCCCCCGAGATAAACCTCAAGATCGTTCTTCTTCCCCGCCAGTTCGCCTGCCTTGTCATTCAGAGCAATCTTGTCGTTCTTCAGTCGGCTGACCTCCTTATTAGCTACGTCGAGAGCAGTTTTCAGTCTAGAGTTCTCCTGTTCAAGAGTAGAGACTGAAGCCAGCTTTTCTTCAGCAAGCTTTGTTTTGTTCAAGGCCTCCTTCTGCGCTTCGGCAAGATCTTGATCCTTCTTCTTCAGAGCTTCCTCCCGTTGATCTGCGGCGCGTCGAGTGCGATCAACATCAAGGATTGATAAAAATAAAAAAGTCACTCGTTAGGAATGGAAGATCTCACCAGCCATACCTTTTGCCTCTTCTCGAGCCTTCTGCAGGTTCTCTTGAGCAAGTTTTAAGTCAAGGTTGAGCTGGATCTGTTGGTCCTTCAACTCAGTGAAGCGAGCCGCAAGTTCACAGGATTTCTGCGAAAAACCAGTCGACAAACGTCAAGGATAGGTTGCTTTCGAGTAACCAAGAGACAATGGTAGCGTTTCTAAGACTACAGCCGAATCAAAACATTCGACAGCGGTCTCGGGGACTACACCCAGTGGGTGTACTCAACGTGCCCCCACTGGTTCAAAAAAAAATCGACTGCCCGCAGTCGACCGGATACAGTTCCATTCGACATGGCCTGACCAGACCGAGTGAAGAAGTACAAATACATCAACACAATATAAAGACTACAGTCGACTGCCAGCAGTCCACCGTAGTCTCGGGGACTACACCCAGTGGGTGCACTTAGCGTGCCCCCACTCGTCCAGAAGTTGACAGACACACCCAGTGGGTGTACAGATATAAAGATCTTCGGAAAAGAGATTCTTCGAACAGCATATTGCAACAGACCAAGTGTTGAGTCGACTGACCTGGACGTTGCTCTGAAGAGCCAAACTCGCGTCATACGCTGCTTGGCTGGCATCCCGAACCACCTTCACTTGCTCCATCATGATTCCCGCCTGGCGTATAGCCTACTTTGCGGCACCCACTTGGTCCTCTGGGACAGGGTATGTAGCAAAAAGCGAAGGCGGATTTGCAGCCGACGCTGAAGGCCGCACGCTCGTCAGAGGTTCAGCGAAAGTCACGGAAGTCCGAGTGGTATCACCACCGTCCCGAGCTACAGCCTCAGACACCAGAGCAGATTGGGGGGTCTTGCCAGTCGACGCCCTCCGATTCCTTCTTACTCTCAGCGGCTCGTCGTCTTCACCGTCCGGTAGGTTGATAACATGAGGGGGAGCTGCAAGAAAAGTCAATTGACCAGAGTTACAAGAAATATTCAGTCGACTCAAGGCAGAACATTAGTAATCATACCTGGGTTGGAAGTAACAGCATCTTCCATCTCTTGATCTCCGTCCTTGGCAGAGAAGTCAAGTAGCAGCACTACAAATTCTGGAAGTCAGTCAGTTGGCTCAATGAATCGATCAAGGATCTGTCCACGATCGACAAAGGAAAACAAGTCTTATGATTACCCAGAAATGGTGGGGACGGTCATCTTCATCTTGGACAGAGCCTTGGGTGGCTTGGATGGCGTCGCGCGTGGGAGCTTGGGAGCCTTTTAGGTCGGCGTAGGAGAAGAGGTCCGAGGGCGTTTCGATGACTGCCCAACAGGAGCAGTCGCCTTGCCACGTTCCCGCGCGGGATCGTGTGTAAGCTTGGATCGCCTCTCCGAGCGAGGGGGTTCAACTTCCTCCTCCTCCTCTTCGCTGGAGTCGACATCGTCATCCCCCTCCCCTTCGCCATCGGATTCCCACTCGCCGTGCTCGTCTCCGCTCTCACCTCCGCTCGCCTCCCCTTCCTCAGTCGGCTCCTGTGCCCCGTCGGGCGTCGAGTACATCTCAGTAGTTTCCTGGGAAACAACAGACAAAACAAAATTCAATCGACCAACTCAAAGAAGACCAACGAAGAAAGCAAGATCCCAATCAAGAACATAAGGGCATGGTCCACTTCGTATGTGTTGTCGAGTGGATCGACCCTCCTGGCTCCTCGGTGGTTGTCTTTTTTTCCTATGATGCTCGACAACCACCCTTCCAACATCTCATCGGTGACCTCCTCTGGGTGGACCCGAGTGGTGTCTTCAAGGCCTGAATACAGCCACATCGGGTGGTCACGAGCCTGAAGCGGTTGGATGCGCCTTCGAAGGAAGACCTCCAGCAGGTCCATTCTGGTCACGCCCTCGCGGACAAGCTGAACCACTCGACCAACCAACACTTTGACTTGCGCTTTTTCTTCCAGCGCTACTTTCAGAGAAGCAGGTTTCTGAGCTCGGTCTAGAGAGAAAGGGGGAAGCCCAGTCGACTGTCCTGGGGTCGCCTGGTCTTTACAATAAAACCAGGTCGCCTGCCAACCGCCGACTGACTCAGGGAAAGTGATAGATGGAAAAGAACTTTTGCCCCTCGTCTGGATCGCCAGGCCTCCGCACAGCTGGATCACCTGCGTCCTCTCGTCACTCGACTTGGCCCTCTTGACCGACTAGGAGCGGCAAGTGAAGATGTGCTTAAAGAGCCCCCAATGGGGACGACAACCCAGGAAACCCTCACACAAGGCAACGAAAGCAGCAAGATGCACAATGGAGTTGGGAGTGAAATGATGGAGCTGCGCTCCAAAGAAGTTCAGAAAGCTCTAGAAGAAAGGATGAGGAGGCAGAGAGAAACCACGATCGATATGGGTGGCGAGGAGGACGCACTCACCATCAAGAGGCTGAGGTTCGATTTCTCCCCCTGGGAGACGCGCAGGTTCGTGAAGAATGACTCCTCCCTCGACCATGTCGTCAAGATCTTCCTGCCGAATCACAGATGGCATCCAGTCGCCCTGGATCCAGCCCTTGGGCAGAGCAGTCCTTGAGGAAGATCCGCCCCGAGCGGACTTCTTCCCTTTCCCCTGCACCGCCGCCTTCTTCGCGCGCTCCAGAGCGGACGTCTTGTCCTTCACCATCGTCGCCGGCGGAGCTCGAACGGACTCGCGGCGCTAGGGTGAGAACAGAGGTGGCGGAGGACCTTGCGAAGGGAAAAGGAAAAGAGAGAGCACACTGTTTGGAAACCCCGAGCCGGCGGCTTATAAGAGACCACTTCCGAGTGGCTGACTGGTAGGCCCAGGCTATCCAGTCAAATCCCGCAGCAGACGCGCGCGCAGTACGTGGCGAAAAAGGTGGCGCGGAAATCGAGGAGCTTCCGCCTTATCACATCCGATTACTGCGGTCGCTCCCGTCCCGCGCGCTTCCCGAAGTTCAAATCCCGCGAAATCCGCGGATTGCAGAGGAATCCTTCAGGCCGAAGATCCCTTTCACACCACCATTTGGAACGTCACAGGCAAGATAATTCACTCGACGGACGGCCTAGAATGGATCAAGGCGACTGAAGAAGGTTGATGACGTCATCCGTGACGATTGATCCAAACAAGGCACTCATGTGACACAAAGAACCAGTCGGAAAGATCTCCAACCCTTTCCCCACTCTAACCTCGATCCATTCGGGGGCTAATGATGAAGCTATGTACCTAGGGTAGGGGCACGGACCTGTCCTAAGAGCCCTACCCAAGGACATACTTAGAAGAAGTCACCTTTCAATCGACTTGAAGGTACCCACTCGACGGGTTCAAGACACTCGACCAAGAAGCTATCACTCAACTGCTGAGTCAACCACCCGACTGCCAGGAGATCTAAAGTCGCTCCACAGGCAAACGACCGATCATTAAGTAGCTTTTATGGTCATCATAGCACTTTATTAGGGGCGTTACCTGTAACGCCCAACCTTAATGTACCTTAAACCCTGCATTACTGAGGGCAGGAGAGGGCTGGCGAACTCTATATAAGCCACCCTCCTCCTCAGTATCAAGGGTTCGCACCCCTGTCATTCTCACACATATAATCCAGTCGACCGCCTCCGGGCACCGAGACGTAGGGCTTTTTACTTCCTCCGAGAAGGGCCTGAACTCGTACATCTTTATGCGTTTACAGCTTCTACATACTTAAGACCTAGCCTCTCCATACTTACCCCCCTACACTATTGTCAGACTTAGAACCACGACAGACGACGAACCCGCAACGGAAGGAGCTGGTGCCTCCCCTCCCCCATCTATCCACTTCGTCCAGGTCTCTCTCTCTCTCTCTCTCTCTCTCTCTTCCAGTTCCCGTTCTTACATCCACTCTCGCTGCCAGATCTTCCTGTACCCGCAGCAGATAGAGAGAGGGATGATGTGAAGGAGACCAGATAGAGAGAGGGATGATGTGAAGGAGACGAGAGGAAGGAGAAGCCATGCCCCGTCCACTTCGTCGTGCGCGACGACCGGCTGGACTCTGTTTCAGCACCCCAATGCTTGTCGGCGCTTCTTCGACGACCACCCAGGCACGCCATCGCCTCTCTTCGACCCAAGGAAGGGACGACTAATTAATCCGTCCAGATCCGAGGCAAGTGAGGCCTTGCTTCGCCCCTCTCCCCTTCAAGAAGGATGTGCCCTTCCTCTGCTCGTTGCTGCTGGTTCAGGCATGGGCTATTGAGGCTTCTTCGTGGTGCTTGGACCTGTTAGTTCCCTGGTGAGCCATCCCCTCTCCACTGCCATCTACTATGATTTTTTGTGTGCAATTCATTCATTCATTGATCTGTGCTCATTTGGTGTGAAATTTTAGCCGTCTTTGATGTCTTCAGACATATGGTAGTGATGTACCAGTCATGGGTGTCTGGTAATTTGTTAGATGGACAAGAGGAAATGCTAAGATGTTTGATGATGTCGAGGAGAAGTACAAAAAAATTTAGGGGATGTATTAAGTGAATATTTCCATGAAGCTTGCCCAATTGCACATAAATCTACTGGGCAGTATTGATTTAATGTATTAATCAACCAACTCATGTAGATTTAGCTGGTGGTTGTGTTGTACCTGTTTAAAAAATTACACTATATTTTACAGAGAAAATCCTAATTCGTGTGTAGGTCGAGATGTCAGATTGATAAATGTGGCGATAGTCTCCTGTTCGACCACGCTGATGAAGCACTGGACCTTCATCCTTGCGTATGTGCACCTCTGGGAAGGAGACGACCCGAGGTAAGGCGCCTTCATCATTGTTTGTTTCTTATATTGGAGATGCCCTATCCTAATGGTAAGAGATGATATTTCTGTGATTAGATATCAGGGCATGTTCAGAATCCTTTTTGGGTGTAAGTACCATATGGGGTTCCTTGGCAATCCTTCAAGGTTTTGCTATTCCTGTAGTTGTTTGTCTGGACTCTAGAGAGGCATGTACATATGCAGATTACCTGGGAATAAGGATAACCGACATTGACAGAATATTCTGTGTATATCTGGTAACAGTAAAGTCACAACAATGTTAGTCATATTATACAGTTCATTTCAGAAGGTTAATTTATGAAACGGGACGAAGGGCCTCAAGCAGTTAACACCACTTCACTGGAAAGTGGAATGGTGTGTTCTGAGGTTTATTTAGATTCTGGTACTTTTGAATGCAGGATTTTTTAGTATTCTACTGTTAACGCAACTTCACTTAAGGTCTTGCTGTTTGAAAAGTATGTGAAGTGTCACTTGCTGAATCTTTTGTACTGTTCTACTGTAAAATGCAGGAAACGCAGATCAGCAGTGACTTGGAATACCTGGTTCTCGCTACAGATGGTCTTTGGTATGTCGTGCAAAATGAGGTACCTATTTTAAGTTTGTAACACAGCATATGACGGCATGGCTTGTGTTTTGCTAGTAGTACTAAGATTTGGGGGGCCTTGAGGCATTCAAATGGAGCACATGTGTTAATCTTAGGTGAATTATAATCTGTAGCATATGTTCTAATGCCATTGTTGCTGCATCGGCAGATTTGGAGTACGTGCATTCAGGCTTAAATGTGCAAATGCGCACTGCTAGAGCGCCCTTCAGCAACGAGGAGGCCCATCGCGACACGGCCGCCGCCTGCGTCGGTTCTCCCTAGCGCGACATGGACGCCGCCGGCGTCGGTTCTCCCCAGCACATCCACTCTGAAGACGCCCAGGTAATCCATTCTCTTGCCTAGAGATGTTGGTCTTCTCTTTCTGCTATATGTTTTAGTGTTTCCATTGATTTTGCGTCGAATTTATCATTACAGGTCCACTGTAGCTGTTGTTTGTTCCGTTTGTTGAGGCTTGGTCGGCCTGCTGTCTGCTACCGTTTCAGGAGGTTGCAAAGGTTCCTGGTTGGTGAGCTCTTCCTTTTCTTCCTGTTTAGCAGAGCACATATATGTAGATTAGTTGTTATGTGCGTCTCCAGTAGCTGTTTGGATGTGTTGGCTGCTTGAATCTGGCTAATTGTTTTGGATGCATGCATTGGCTGCTCGATCTTGGATCTGGTCAGATTCCGTTGGATGGATTAGTTGCTCGGGTCTCCTTGGATCCCTTGTATTTGTTGTTGCTTTGCAGGAGACTCGACCTCATGCCTATATTCATGGCAGATTTCTATTGCCTTTCTTAATTTGTCTGGTGCTTGGATATGCATTAGGTGCTCGGATATGATTAGATTCCTAGGAGTTTTCTGTTGTTGTGTAGGAGATTGTTGCGGTCTGCCTAGATTCCTCGGTTTTTGTTGCCTTCTTTATTTCGTCTGGTGCCTAATTTTTCCTTATCTGTGCTGAGAAGGGAAGGAAATGTTTGGCATTGCCTCGCTAAAATACTTACCTTGAACATAATAATAAATATAACATGTTTGTAGTTGTTAGTAATTAATTTCACCCATGTGATAATCCATTTTCCTACAGCTATATGTCTTATCTTACATATTGTTGGTATGTGACAGGTTGAGACGGCATGGAAGAGTGCTCATTTATTCATGGAGCTAGCGCAGATAATTCTTTTTTCGAGAGAGGGATTTGGGCATCAATCTTTGGTCTTGCTCCTGATTATGTATCGTAAGGGGGAGTGCTAATTCGGTAACAATGGCTATGTTTTATCATTTCCTTTTTTAGCGCTCTGCCATTTTTTATCTCGCTGGCTTCAATGGTGGTACATTTGTAGTATTCACAAGCTTACGATTTTGATACAGTGGCTGATCTCAAGTCACCCTAATTATTTAGATAAATGTTTCAGTAGCAAACTGTGGCACTTAGCATATGGCAAATCGATGCTTTTATCCTATTTTGGTCTCTAATCAATTAGTTGGATGTGCCAATTACAATATTGGCATGGTTGTATCTTTCTTTATATTCATTTAGATCTTTTGTTCACTGCACAATGCTAATGTTTGTTGTTAAAAACTGAAGCTCTTATGGGCTGCAGCTTATACTAGATGACTAGACCATAAAAGCGCGCGTTGCCGCGCCCGCCATCTTAAGTACTACCTCTGTACACTAATACAGAAAGTTTTTGCGGTTCAATTTGAATTGCAAAAAGGTCTTACATTAGTGTACAGAGGGAGTGCATCTTAACAAAACAATAGTGCATCTTAACAGAAGAGTTATGGAAATATCTGAAAAAATCTAGTTATTTGTACCACTTGGAGAAATCAAACTTGGTGCTATCTTCTGCCGGAATATTTATATGTTCATCCGCTCCATACATCTCATGTATGACAATGGAGTGCCGGTACAACAGCAAGTCATAATACCCAAGAACTCCTAAAAAGGAAAAACATCATTCTTGTCTACCTATAGTGAGCAACATTCTGCAATCAACAACCACAAAATTAGAAGCAATATTTCAAACAGCATCTCCTAAAACTGTATGCTTGAAGAAATGATTGTAGAGTTGAGACTGGACATGTATAATAATTTAAGGAAATGAAGAAAGAAATGAAATTAACATGAATGACATAATCAACTTTCTGTAGCATTTCCCTATTAGCTCACGATAAATAGAAAGGTGATCTCTGGAACTGAAAGTCATAAATTCACCTCACAGTGATTGCGATAAAGCTCCACCGACCATAGAGAGATCCCATTGTGTACGATTCCTAAATTTGACAGATTGGGGTTTCTCACATAATAATCGATGCAAATTGACATAACTATTATTGGTTTCCCAAAGAATATGATCTTCAAATAGTCAATGTTTGTTCCATGTCTCAAAGAGCTGACTTCTCACTCTTTTCGCCATAGAAATAGCTTCCAGGGAGCTCAAAGCCTCGGGATTAGGAGACAAAATAAAGATAAGTCATGTTCTATGGTCAACAAAAAAAAGAAATGTGCGTCCATAATCCTGCAACTTCAGCACTAATCCATAGAAATAGCTTCCAGGGAGCTCAAAGCCTCGGGATTAGGAGACAAAATAAAGATAAGTCATGTTCTATGGTCAACAAAAGAAAGAAATGTGCGTCCATAATCCTGCAACTTGAGCACTAATCCATAGAAATATCTTCCAGGGAGCTCAAAGCCTCGGGATTAGGAGACAAAATAAAGATAAGTCATGTTCTATGGTCAACAAAAGAAAGAAATGTGCGTCCATAATCCTGCAACTTGAGCACTAATCTTAAGAAAATAATGTGCGTTATGCATTTCATACTTCCAGCAAAGAGGAAAATAATGTGCGTTATGCATTTCATACTTCCAGCAAAGAGCATGTAAAAAGTTGGTGCTACTGCAAAATATTCAAAATATATAGACTGGCAGATAGTACTGAACTACTAATTCTTCAGACTAACTTGAGCTGATGAAAAAATAGCATGCTGATGAAAGTACTTGCACCAAATAAGAAATGCGGACGTAATATAGAAAACACAATCTATTTAAATGGGGTGTATTATTAGCATATTAGCAGATCTTCTCCTTTTGTTAAAGATGCTTCTTGTCCAAAGTTCCAGAATTTATTCATCACTTCAACTGTAGATCAGAGCCTCCTTGGCAACTCAATCATAGTAAATTATCCTCTTATACCAACAATGGTTTGCTAAAATAAGTGGCCCAATCAAGCATATCAAAATCTCTACTCGAGTACTGGGTCGTTGCTGGCTTGCTTCTCATTTGTTTGATCAATGCCGTACATCTATTAATTGCCTAGGAAAGTGATTTCAACCGGTAATTATATTGCAACCTAAACAAGCTTAGTTTCAATTAGCTTTCTTAGATAGTAAAGTGGCAATACCAGTCTAACAATTGAACACACATAACAGCCTACTCGATTAATGTCTACATCTCCATGTGTCTTTCAGTGATCGGTGTCAGGGGAATTCACAAAATAGATAGAGGCATACAGGTAGATACTGGACCTTTATCAGGATAATTACACGGCAGTTTCAACATCAATTACCTAATGGGGAGGGACGCACGGTACAGCGGCAAGGGCATGGATGCCGATGCAGGAGGAGGACAACCGGCGATGGATGCCGACGGCGTGGGCGGCCGCAGCAGCCGCCATGTAGGAACACTCCAAGACAAGCCATTTAAAATCAAAAAAAGAGGCCTAAGGAGAATGAATACAGGGTGAGTGGAGGGCACCGTTGTGGAGGCAGACACACAGCAGAAGCTTCCGACGGGACGGAGAACGGCGGCGGCACCTCGCGGAAGAAGGAACGGCAGCGGCGCAGAGGAAGGAACAGAAAATGAGCAGACGAGGGAATACCGCTGGACGACTTGTGGCCCGTGCGCGTGGAAGGATTTCGACTGGATCTGGGCCTTTGATGGCCCGATTACGGACAGAAGCGGGCGGTCGTTCTGCGGAGCAGCAGCCCGGGAATGACCTGGAGACGATCGAGAGCTGATCTATATCGCACGTTAGGGTGATCCGACGGCTGAGAGGCTTAAAACGCTGTGGAGGCTCCTAGCTAGCTGTATTATACTATTTTTTAATAAGAAGGTGTGCTCCATAGCTCTGTCCAGTTATATAGCATCTCATGTGTGTTCTGTAATTATTTTACATTTCTTGTCATGATTGGTTGTTAACAGTTTGAATAACACTACCCTAATAAACTGGATAAATGATAGATGGAATAAGTACATGTGTAGTTAGATCTAACTGCGTATGTTATATCTATATTACCTAAATATTTCCACCATTTTAAATTAGAGCTTGAATTTTCAGGAGAACACCTCATGTTCAACCACTTTCATTTCCCTTCATTCTTAGATTCTTACTAATGGTCGCTCGATGGTGCTAATTGGTTTACGTGGTTATGTATTATGAATATTACTGTATTAGGAAGGCTCGTATCACCATTATTTTAGGGAAGTTTAATCCATGTACGTTTTGGCCATGTAATTTTAAATTCTTAGCTACATGGAAGTGGTACCTTTTAGTTCTTTGTGCTGCTTACAAAACTAATCATCATTGGGCTGTACATTGACTGGCATAACCTAAGATGATTTTTAGTATTTTTCTTCTTGGTAAGCTTTCCGTTATATTGGCAAAAATGTTGCTTGAAGGTTTCAAATATATTACACCGGAACTATTCCAAGATTGCTATTGAAATCTTCCTTCTCGAAGTACTTGGAAGGAAGATTCTTGCCCTGTTCAGCTGCTTTAATATTCTTGAAGGGCACATAAAAAAATCTGGATGATGCAAATTTATATGAATTACACATGGTAGACAGGGTTAATGCCCGGATATTGTGTAGTCTTTGCTCCTTCTCTAAAAGGGGTATATGCTCGAAAATTGTATTATCTTTTGTCCAGACTCAAATTTTATATGGCTGATGGATCTCTGGTTAGAATTTATTTCCTGGTGTTCATGTCTCACTAAGTTACCGCTGTTGAAACTAAAAAATGTATGAATGCAAAAAGGGTTTATCAAATCCATGCTAATTGCAGGACATGCTTGTATTGAAAAAGCAATCATCTTTTCACATATACAAAACTCTGTAAGGTTCGAGTGCTGGTTTTGGAACTGCTTCCGTTTCTATTTTACTGTACTCTTCTCAGTACAGATGATCCTCTGAACTCTCAAGTTTCGATTTTTGTTGCATATTTCTCCATTTGCAGACCAGTTGTTTGGTTGTCCATTTAATCAAAACTTATGTTGCTATGTTTAGAGGCGAGTCTGCATTAGTCTCATCCTGATGGAATTCATTAAGATCATATCATGGTGGGAATGTTAAGAGCGGTGACCTTATATTTAGAAACAACAAGGTGATCCATTTGTTGGTTTGTGCCTTCTTCCTGTTAAGTTGTTTTCAGAAATTATTACTAGGTAAAAATCAATCTTATTCACTACTCTGTGACAAATGGAATGATTTGTCATTTTCGATGTTGAAGTGCCATCATCTAGGTTTACAATTCCCCTTTAGTTAGTTTGTGTTTTTAGAAACTGGAGAAACAGTTGACTTGGTTCCAAAGAAGTACGATTGCTTCCTGCATTTCTAATATCCAGCAGGCATAGGATATTGGCAATCTCTAAATTTGTGCATGCATAAAAAGCAGTTATACATAGTTGGAAACTCTGTTTTTTATATGTGATTGAAGAAAAAAACTTTGCTTCTAGAAGTTGAGTTTCCTTCTTGAATATGTGGTCTTTAATATTCGATGCTGCCATCAGTTTGGTCTCTCGAGTATAAAAAATATTTTCACCCGGTGAGATGTGTGACTGTGTCGTCTTCTTGATGCAGGTGCTATTTTGTTTGTCAGTGATAGGCCTCGTGGAGTTGCAGTTGGTATGTTGGATTCATGTTTGCTGCATGGAAATATTATAGGATATAATTGGTAAGATCCATATTTTATTTAATCCAGAACTCTTGTACGAAAACTTGTGCAGTAGTCAAAATATGTTGTGTATAAATAGGAATAATATAGTTGGCAAATAAGATGCCACCGTTGATACTCTCCAGCAGTAGCTATGCTGGTATATTTATCTTCTGCAAATGAACTTTATAGAATTATGGGCTTGGTATTGCAAGCTTGACGGAATCTTAGCATTGTCATATGGTCGGCGACCACTTCTCATTGTAGTTGCATCACAATTGCGATTTGGACAAGTTCCATTTAAAGAAACTATAAATTATTCTCAGTGATTTATTTCTGTCTCAACTCTACATACGGCCGCCCCTGATGATGTTCATTCTGTCTCATTTTTATGAAGGTAGCCCTACCACAAGCCATAATCCTTGAAGCATTGACCCACCTATACATCATGGACCCAATTTAATTTATTTTTTTGCTTTTCCTGAACAATTAGTACAATATGTTCCTTAGAAATCTGCATTTACCTCTCTGCAATAGTTTTAAAGTTCACATATCATGTATATTTATTACCATATCCTGCTTAAACCTTTGGGCCTTCTTTGTAAGAATATCTTATTTTTTCTATTGCAGCTTTCTCCTGGAACCATCGTCATAAACCAATCAACTATTGGAGAATGGAAGGTAGGCCACTATACTCCTGCTATTCTCACATTGCTTTGCTATCTGCTATTTTCGTACCTGACTTGGCTTGCCTGTGTACTCCCAAATTTAATATTCCCTTTCTTCGACAGTGCTATGCACGTATTTATGTCATTCCTGTCTATTTTTTAAGCAGAATAAAGGAACACCCCGTGGTAAAAGGTTTATATATGGCCCGACCAATTAAGCACTGATATGGCATAGGCAGAATATATGGTTCTTTCCAATTATTAGTTGTCCTTTTCCATTCTGAAAGCAACTGAATGTGATGACAAACCATACTAACCAGCCAAGTGCCATGGTTTCAAAATCATATTCTGATATTCCTACACTCAAATCATTTTGAGGCGAAGAACCAGATGTCTTTTGCCTCAAAGTAATTTAAAAATCAAGCTATCAGAGCTAGCTAAAGGTCTCATTGCGCATTCCTATCTTCTATAGTGTGCTGATGTGTTTTGTACAACTTATAAGGAACTATGCACTACTATGATCTGGATATGGTCTATGTAAATATTGCATCACATCCTACCTAAAAAGGAATTGGAAAATGTATTGCTTTTCCAGTCGTGCTCACTCGCTGGCTTCTAATTGCTAATGCCTTGCTGCTATCAGGAGAAGACAACATCAAGAAGGCCATGGCTGAGGCAAAACTGTGAACAAGAAGCGGGCAAGATGTGTTGACACAAGATATCTTTTGCTATATCGTGCATCATGATCGTATGACCCACTCTATGCATATGAACCACTATATTGGATATTCTTACATTTTACTGAATCATATCCTTCCTTGAGAATTGTGTCTTAGGCTTTTGCTCTCATGCTCCTGCTGTTGTACTAAACTTAATGTCAGCTAATGTCCTTTGGCACCCCGCACTGTTGTACTAAACTTAATGGCAGCTAATGTCCTTCGGGCACCCCGGGCACCCCGCATCAAGGTGTGTTGCCTATTTTTTGTGGTC
Organism: Aegilops umbellulata; assembly: GCA_032464435.1. Taxonomy (NCBI): domain Eukaryota; kingdom Viridiplantae; phylum Streptophyta; class Magnoliopsida; order Poales; family Poaceae; genus Aegilops; species Aegilops umbellulata. Next base: position 640,735,684 of record CP136057.1, read on the forward strand.
TTGTGAACACACTAAACTTGATGTTACCTTATAATCCCTTGCCGATATTGAGCATCACTATGTCTTCCTTCTATCATGTTTCTTTTTCACTTTATTATTATCCGTTGGGACCGGCACCCTCGCGCCAAGGCGCGGAACCGATATAGTCTAACATTAAGCCGGCCCACTCAGGCGCGCATAGCGTAGATCACGCGTGCTGTTATGGTTAGTTTGTAGGTGCCGGTCCAACTTAAGGCAATTTGAGCTGGCTTTTCTTTCTTTATTTGTTTTATTTTGTTTCTTTTTTTCCTCTCCATTTTTTATTCTTTCTTGCATTTTGTTCCTTCGGTTTTTTTCATTTTCATGTTCTCTTTTGTTTATTATACTTCTTTTTTGGATTTCTTTGTTCATTTGGTTATTAGTTTACATGTTTTCTGCACACGCCAACAACATATTTGTAATACACGCTTAACATATTTTACATCCAAATTAAACAATTTTGTAATACATGGTCAATATTTTTATATACCCATTTTTAACGTTTTCCAAATATGAGGTTAACATTTTTCCAATACATCATCAACATGTTTTTATACATTTTAAACCTTTTTTAAATGCTTGATTAACAATTTTGAAATAAATATATTAACAATTTTTTAATACATGATCAACAATTTTTATTTACACATTCAACATTTTTGAATAGCTTGATTAACATTTTCCAACTGCGTATTCGACATTTTTTTAAATGCTTAATTAATAGTTTTATATACATTATAAAATAAAATCGTCAATTTTTAAAGACACGGTCAACATTTTTTGCATACACATTTCATATTTTTTAAATGCTTGATTAATATTTTTTAAATACTTGCCCAACATTTTTAAATGCTTGATTAACATTTTTATACACATGACCAAATTTTCATCATTTTTAATAGATGGTCAACAATTTTAATACAAATTCAACATTTCTCCAATGCTGGATTAACATTTTTCTGAACACTTGTTCAGCATTTCTTTCAAAATACTTAATTAACATTTTCATATACACAATAAAAAATTTCATCATTTTATAATATATGATCAATAATTTTTCTATGCACATTTAGCATTTTTCCGAATGCTTGTTCAATATTTTTCAATTATATGTTCAACATTTTGCAAATACTTAATCCACCTTTTTCAAATGTGATTTGTAAAGTTTTTTTAATATATAATATATGAAAGTATAATGAAAAGCAAAAACCAAAAAGAGAGGCCATGGCCTGCCGCGCGAGTCGGTAGTTGGACTGTCTAAATGCGACATATAAACGCTCCCCTCACTCCCCGCTCCGTACACTTGGCCCAGCCCAACGTTCCTAGCTCAGCTTTGTTTCTCTTTTTTTATTGCTCTTTTGTTATGTTTTTTCCTTTTTTTATTTTCCCTCTTTCCTTGATTTTTTACACTTCGTATTTTTTATTATTTTGTTTCCCATTTTATAATTCACCAAAAAATTCTGAAATCCAAAAACATTTTTCAAATTTGTGATTATTTTTCAAAAACTCGATTTTTTTCAGAGTTGTGAAGTAAACTTGAATTCACAATCATTGTTTCAAAATTTTCTACAGTTTCTAGAGTAGATGAACATTTTATGAATAGACTAATAGTTTGGAAATAAATGGAAATTATTGGAAATCATGACTAGTTTTCCAGATATGAAATCCTAGAATTGTTTTCAAATTAGAGAAATTTATTGAATCATGAACTTTTTATTTTCAAATTAATTAATATTTTCCAAAAATTCAGAACATTTATTGAAATCAAGAACTTGTTTTTAATTTGCAAGCATATTTCCTAATCTATTTTTTTAAAATACATGAACATTTTTAGAAATCCAGAAACATGATTAAGATCGTGCTCATTTTTTAAATAACCAAACATTTTTTAGAAAAAAAATTGAACTTTCTTCTTTGAAATTCCAAACATGTTTTTGTTATTCATGAGCATTCTTAAATGAAAATGGCAAATGAAATAAACGATAACGAAAAAAATAAAAAAAATAAAAATAACAAACGTGCATGTTTAAAATTTAAATCAAAAGAAAGAAACCGTATATGGGTCGGCGGAAAGCACGTGCTGGTGGGGAAGGGAACTGCGCGTGGGCTGGTCTATTTTGCACTGTGAACTGGCTTTTATTTTATTTTTCTTTGATATTTGTTGGTTTTTCACCAAAAATATCCAATTACTGGTTTTTTGGAACTGGATATTTCAAAAAATATTAAAATATATGTTAGACAATTGTTTGGTATGTGTTATACGAAAACATTTCAGTGCATATTAAAAAAATGTTTAGTATGTATTAAAAATGTGTTCATCATATATTAAAAATATTGAATGTATATATAAAAATTCATCATATACTATAAAAAAAATTCAGTATGTATTTATAAGATGTGCATCATATAATAAAAGGTTTGAGTGTATATTTCTAAAAAAATCACCATTTATTGCAAAACCAATATAAAAAATATGCAAAATTAAAAAAATAAAACATAAGAAAATAAACTCTGGAAAAATAAAAATAAAAATTAATATTAAAATAAAAAGGAAGATGGCCACAACACCGGTCTGCTCCATATGTTCTACAGCCCTCTGTGTGTGGGTGGTGGGAGACGAAGAGATCCTTGAACATGCAGTATCAAATCAAGCTGAAGACGCAAGACATAGACTTTTCAAACTTTTTTATTCAATGTCACAACAGAACCTTACTCGTGTACTTATAATGATGTGGTCCATCTGATGGGCAAGAAGAAGAGAGATCCATGACAATGAGTTCCAAAGGCCTTTATCAACAATGAGCTTCATCAACTGTTATTTACAGGATCGGGAAATCACTACTTTTGCTGCAATGCACTCTACAGGGAGTGCAACACCGCGCCAAAGACTAAGGAGATGGCTCTCTCCGATGGGTCTAGCCGTGAAAATGAATGTGGACGGGGGCCTTTCTCGCCATGGCGATAAGGGGGTAGTTGCAGCCATATGCAAAGACAAGGGTGTACGGCGGGCGCATCGCTCCATACCACCCGACCGGCCATGATGCATGCCGTCATTTACCTTCGACTCGGAGCCCGACATCGCGGGAAAGATGCGCCATCAAAGGGGTTCTGCCGCTGCCCCGACGTTGGGGCGCCAGACGGGCCGTACCGCGCCCGGCGGAGCTGCCAAGACACGCCTCCTTCCACTAGGCCCGGCGGATCTGAGCGCCCTTTGGGTGGAGGCACTGGATTCCGCCAGATCGAGTCCGACCGCGGTTGGGCGGACTCCTCCTGGGAGCGGTGGAGAGCCATCCGAACGACCATCTACCCCTCCAACCCGCATGGGATGAGGTCCCAGTCGACAGACAGGGAAATCTCGGAGTCTGATCCGCTGCCAACATGCCGAAGATGGTCAGGGAACGCCGGAAAGAAGCTTGAGGCCGAAGTGAGTGGAGTGGCTAGGGTTTGGTTCGGGATGCAGATGTGGACGAATATATGTTGGGTCAATGTGGGTCGGATCCGACATGGCGGACGCGCCCGGGCACGTCCGGGCCTCCCTATATCCATCCTAGATATGAGCTGGATATGAGGATGCCAGTCAGCACTGACCAAGTTGTTCGCCCAGACGTTAGGGAGTGTTCTGTTTTATGTAGCTTGGCAAGGAAATTTTAAATCATGGATCAGCTACAAAACTTCCACGGTGAGCTCCTGGCATGTCTTTTTTGTGGTGTAACGTTGATCTATTTATCAAAGATTTATCAAAGAGAAATGAGCTCCAGGCTTTTTGCTGCTAGCATATATGTATATATGTAATGTGGTGGTATCTCATCCTAGATGGAAGTTTCCTCAATAAATCTTGTGTCATTTTTAGATGAATGAATCAGACTGTCAATTTGTTTAATACTCACAAGTGAGTGATTATTCCTCCAATGCAGAGTTTGCGATGGAACAAAAAACCGTCTCGTCTCGGCAGGCGTCATATGCAGATCCTAAGTGTGTGCTGGCGACGACAGGGTTCGGCCTCAGCTACAATCACCGGAAAAAATAGCGCGCTATAGCGTCGCTAATAGCACGCTATAGCGTATTGAGAATTGCCTCGCTAAATATATCGGTGTATAACGTCTCGCTAATAGCACGCTATAGCGCGATATAGCACGCTAATAGCATATTTTGAGGTCGACGCTATTTTGCTGTAGCGCGCTATTTTTTTCATTGGCTACAATCATTAGGATAGGTAAGTGGTGCTCCTGAGCTCCTCTTCTATCTCTGCTATTCCCCCTTGCTCTGGGTTTGTGCCATGTCTACGTAAGATTTGGATTTGGTCTCAATTGGCCTTGGTAATTGCTGCTCTACTAGTTGCTGTTAACTGTCTACACACGAGTTAGTATTCCTCTAGCTAGCAGATGGATATGGATAAGAGAAACAGTATATGTCAGCTCTAGTTTGTTCTTGATAGTACATACATCAAAGTGTTGGTTGCAGCTATTTTCTTTTCGTTATACAATTACAAGATGCCTCTTACGTACTGCGAAGCTCGTATACACAGCTATTTACTCTGAAGTTGATATTTTTGTGATCTGCATGAAAAAACGCACAATCTAGTCCAATCCTAGAGTGCATCTGCTGATGTGCATGTTGTAATGGCCAAACTGTCCACAGGGATTTGATCAATTTGGTGTGGATGACACTTAGCCACTGTAGCCATGTGACAATTGTTTTCCTGGTAACTTATACCCCAATCTGTTGGCATTTAGCTTGCCTGCAAAAAATAAGTGTCATTTAGCTGTTGTATCTTGCTGGGTGACACCAAAATTGTTGACAAGCAATGATGTGTGTGTGGTCAAGTAGCCTTCTCCATTAACCATTGCATGCTATATGAAGTGATGCATCCATTATGAGTTGTCAGTCCTTAACAGTTTATATATTTACGCATGGATAATGGTGTGCCTATATGAAGTGATCCCCATGATTTATTTTTGGAATTTGAGCTCAAAATTTGTTATCTTTCGTGTCCTTGTGCAGGATTGGGTATGACATGATCACTGATGCAGAGGAGAAGAGGTTCATTGTGCCAGGCAAGGTGCACGATGGCAGCTTGGTCCCGGGCCTCGGCCCTTTTTGTTGGACCTGCTGTTGTGTGACGGCGACAGTACTGTTCAGCATCGGCTACTAAACTTCCACGGTGAGCTCCTCTCCTTCCTCGCCTCTGGTTGCTCTAAGCTCGTGGCCATCGAGCCACGGCTATGCTAGTCGCTCTGGGTTCATGGCCATCGTGCCATGGCTATGTCTGGTGGGTGTTTGGTCTCTGGTGCTAGAGTCTTTGCATAATGATGATAGTGTGCTGAGTTTTACACTGTTTAAGGCTTGCTAAATGAGCTAATTAGGCCCTCTGGCTTGCATATTTGACTATGCTCCCATCTAATTGACTATGTCCAGGGCATGTTTGGGACTGCAATTGTGTGTGTGTGTGTTTCCGGTCACTGTTACTCCCTCCGTTTCTAAATATAAGCCTTTTTAGAGATTTCAATACGGACGACGGACTACATTCGGATGTATATAGATGTATTTTAGAGTGTAGATTCACTCATTTTGCGCTGTATGTAGTCCTTATTGGAATCTCTAAAAGGGCTTATATTTAGGAACGGAGGGAGCACATTATATATCTGTAGTTCTTGTTTAGTTTACAATGGAATTAACAGCTAGCTGGTTCCGGACCAGCTTGTAGACCCTGTGGTTCTTTGTTTGAGAACAAACATAATCTACTTTTGGTGTTGCAGAAGATTCTCTTCAGTTCTAAAGATGGAATGTGTTATTTGCAGAACCCTCACTGTATCTTTCCTATGTATGACAGAAACCATCTAACTGGCCTGTCTTCATTTCAGGGTGTAGTGGAAGCTGCAATCTGATCTGCTTGTGTGAAGAGGGCCGGGCCATGCAGAAGCTGCTCCGATGCGGGTTCAATGGCATGCCGGGAGAGGAGGGTGATGATGATCCGACGCCATGGAAGGTTTGCCATTTAATCTTCAGAATCTTGATGGCTCCCCTGATTTGGATGGTTTGGCATTTAATCTTCAGAATCTTGATTTTGCCTTGTACTGGATAATAGTATTTAGGATCCTAAAAAATAGATCATCTCTGTGTGTCTCCAAGTAGACCAAAGCATCATGAGATGAATTAAACTTTGTCTCTGGAACAATTCATCATCTCATGGATAAATAGATTTGGATGTCGTTTGGCTCCTCGACTACTTGTTGTAACCCTATAGCATCTTCCCTGTATAGGATATTTAAAGGACCAAGTTTTTTGTTGCCGTGCAGTTATATAAATATGTATGCATTTTGTCTATTCCTGTCTAGGAAATTTTTGACAATTACACTAGTATTGCATTGAGTGGGCGTGTGGGTCAGCACCACCGGATTATACTCCTTTTTTGGACGATAATAATCAGCGTGACGTCACGGAACGCGCGTACGCTTGTCCCGTCTGGTTTCTGCACGGATTTCTGACAATTACACTGGTATTGCATTTGAGGTGTGACGGACCTGATGCTTAGCTATCTTAGATATGCCAGAACTCAGAACTTTAGTAGATGTCGTTCCACTCTAAAAGATGTTATCATCTGTTACTTTGCTTAGTGATCTGCATTTTAAAGTTCTTGTGTCCATAATTCCATATTCGTTGGTGTTCCGATAATTATCATGTTCTGTAAAAACCTCAGCTCTCTATACTTAGGTGTTTTGTTTACTGTTTTAATCATTATATATTCTGTGTGTTCCCAGATATGGTGAACAATTTTTTGAAAAGGAACTCATGGAGCTCCTCAAGGTGACCCTCCATGGATCAACGGCGCGCAGGCTCATCCGTCCCCCCGGCCGCGCAGGCTCAGTTGTTTCACCTCCCAGTGAGGATTCACCACCAGTTCTCTCGGGCTTGACTCGTGCTCTTCCCTCGCCGTGTGTTGTGGTTCGGCCTCGGCTACAACTAACATAGGTGAGTTACTGTTCTCCTTCCCATGTGCTCTGACTGCTGGCTTTCGTGCCATGGCCATCACCATGTTGTGGATGACCCCGCCATGTAGCTAATTATTCCTTGCTGTTTGTTCAGCAAGTTTGGACATGGTAGCACATTTATGCTTACTAGTTGCTCCTTATACATGCGATGGTTTTGGGTTGATCCTGCTTAGGTCAAATTGATCCATTGGCTTGCTTCAATTTATATAGAGCTCTCCATCCATGCCCAAGATATAAAAACCTTGCTATCAGCCTGATGCTACAATTGGTGTCATTTTGTCTACCATTATATTATATATGCCATTTAACATTCAGCCGTTAATATTTGCTTGTGTAAAACCAGACTTTGGTCTGGAGCCTTTACTTGTTGTGCTGCAAAATTAGTTGACTCATTACTGATTGTACATATGCAAGCCATGTGTACATACTGCATTTAGATTCCATGTATGTTACACTCTTTCACTGTGCTTGTCTGGCCAATAGACAATGAATTTTTGTTTACTTGCTGTGTTGATAAGAAGGTAGGATATTGCTGAGATTTTGTTCTCCATGTATGAATATTTGTCTTGTCAAGCAACCCGAGCATGTTGTTCCTTCTCTTAGAGTAATGATAAAGCACTTCTGTTATATACTGTCCTAAAAACTGCAGTTGAAGGTCATGTATATTTTGTTCGACTGTTATCCTTGTAACAACGATCCCTTTTTATTTCTTGTTTCAAGCACACAATCAGTTTAGTGTAGCTGCCTTTCGACACACTGCAATGGTTCTCTTGCTTGCACTTCTCTTTAGCTAGTCTTTCCAAGCCTTATCTAATAGTTATGACGTTCTTGTGTGCAGCAAGGCCCCAACCATGCCCATGATCCCCTTAAAGTATAACAAGGCATCCTCATTGGACTATGTTGCTGATGAACTCTAGCCACATCGAGTGCCTGTCGCGGATACCGTTGTATGGCTCCGCTCTCTTCGACGCCTCTCACGCGGCTCCCCCTGCGCCCATGACGACCGCTTCTTCTCCGACTCTGGCATAGGTAAGCTACCATGCTTTATCTTCTGCTCTGTGTGGTCCATGGCCATCGAGCCATGGTAAGTTGTATGTTGGCCATTGGCGCCATGAAATTTTCTGTGGTTTGGAGCTGGCCATCATTATCAGTTGATTTTGAACTGCAATTTTAGTTATAGAGAAAGAACTGCACTGTTGCCTTACAAATGTATATACACATGATTGAAAATTGATGTTGCTATGCAGGCTGCCTAGCAAATATTTTTGTTATTGTTATTTAGCTTCATAAATAACTGTAAAAGTTCTTGCATGTGGTAAATTCCTGTAAGTGTTGTGGTAAAAATCCGCGCAGTTATGTAAATATGTATGTGTTTTTCCTATTCCCCTCTAGGAAATTTCCGACAATTACACACATATTGCATTGAAGTGTGACGGACCTGCGGATGCTTAGCTATCTTAGATATGTCAGAACTCAGAACTTTAGTAGACGTCGTTCCACTCTAAAAGATGTTATAATCTGTGACTTTGCTTATTGATCTGCATTTTAAAGTTCTTGTGTCCATAATTCCATACTCATTGGTGTTCCGATCATCATGTTCTTGAAAACATCAGCTCTCTATACTTAAGTGTTTTGTTTACTGTTTTAATCATTATATATTATGTGTGTTCCCAGATATGGTGAACAAATTTTTCAGAAGGAACTCATGGAGCTCCTCAAGGTGCCCCTCCATGGATCTACGGCGCCGGCAGCCAGTGCCTCCCTCATCCGTCTCCCCGGCCGCATAGGCTCAGTTGTTTCACCTCCCACCGACGATTCACCGCCAGTACTCCCGGCTGTGACTCGTGCTCTTCCCTTGCCATGTGTTGTGGTTCGGCCTCGACTACAACTAACACAGGTGAGTTACCGTTCTCCTTCCCCTATGCTCTCACTGCTGCCTTCGTGCCATGGCCATCACCATGTTGTGTGATGACCCGACCATGTAGCTAATTATTCTTTGCTGTTTGTTCAGCAAGTTTGGACATGGTAGCACATTTACGCTTACTAGTTGCTCCTTGTACATGCCATGGTTTTGGGTTTGGTCCTGCTTAGGTCAAATTGATCCATTGTCTTGGTTCAATTATATAGAGCTCTGCATCCATGCCCAAGATATAAGCCTTTTTGTGACTGCAATTGTGTGAGTGTGTTTCCGGTCACTGTTATTCCCTCCGTTTCTAAATATAAGCCTTTTTAGAGATTTCAATATGGACGACAGACTACATTCGGATGTATATAGATGTATTTTGGAGTGTAGATTCGCTCATTTTGCGCTGTATGTTGTCCTTATTGGAATCTCTAAAAGGGATTATATTTAGGAACGGAGGGAGCACATTATATATCTGTAGTTCTTGTTTAGTTTACAATGGAATTAACAACTAGCTAGTTCCGGACCAGCTTTGTAATTTTTTGTTTGAGAACAAACATAGGCTATATTTTGGTGTTGCAGAACCGAGATTCTGTTCAGAACCCTCACTGTATCTTTCCTATGTATGACAGAAACCATCTAACTGGCATGTTTTCATTTCAGGTCGTCTGCCCCTACCACCATGACTACCCACAGAAGGTTGATCCCTCTCGACTCGATTGTGAGGTTTTCTGCTGCTTCTCTGCTCTAGCCTATTTTCTATCTAGTCATGAAACCAAACTAGGGTGGCCTGATGAGGTCCTATATGAGGATAGTTTAACCTTGCTTCTAATTGATTACATAAAGATCATTGATTAAGACTTGTCATAGTTAAAAAAATTACACCTTTGTGCAGTTTACTGAAATTATAGGTGTATTCCCAATTCAATATGTGGAACCAGATCTGAATTTTTTTTGTATTGTTGCCCATCAATATGTGGAATAGAACAGTAGTGGTGATTGGACCTGAAATTGATGCCCATGGTAAACACTGCACTTAAGCCTCAGTTTTAAATCCCAACATAACAGTGGCTTGTAGCGAGGTGTTTCCAATATGAAACCTGTACAATCTCTGTCAGGATGTGTCTGCTTTTAACTTGATTATGTATGCATGCTCCTTTGCTGCTCTTTATACAAGATAACCCATGGTTTAATCTCTGTCAGCACTTTAGTTAACCCGTTTTTTTTCAATTCGGTCATGTCCATTTTAGCACTTTAGTTAGCCGGAGGGCGAGCTTGTTTGTAACCGAGCTCTTCTTTTTTTCTACACAGGTGTTGCCTGCTCCTCTCCAGGACCATTCAGTTTCTGAAGGACCGACCAGAGGCACAACGAGTACCAGAGGCTTGTGACCATTCAGTCAGACTCGATGTCTTGGTGACGAACCACGCCGTGGAGTAGTAGAAGCCGGGCTCATTCATGTCTTGGATTGGATTCACTAGATTAGTTAGTTTTTCTTTGTTGTGTTTGAAATTAATTTGTGGTGAAGTGGCAGCCATCTTGCTTACTGTAGTTGATTTGGTCCGTCCCTGAAATGTTAGGATGAATTTTAAGTGCATGGATGATATTGGGAATTCATTAATTCTTGTTGCTTTGGCGGTGTATGAATGAAGAATATGCTATGAAATCGATTCGGTCAAAGGATTGCAAGTTATAAGAGCTAATTGACAATACCGACAAGATGTTTGTGCTTGTCATTGTTCTCTTCTGTTTGTATTCTGTCACCATCTAATTTTGTTCTGTTTGGTACCGATGGAACTGGCGACGCTCTCTATCTATATCAGTGATGTATTTAGCAAGCTACAATGTAAGTACCGCCTTTCTTTGCACTAGTTTGGAACAATATCAATAAATTCGAAGATTATGAGTGGAATTAAAATAGTCAATCTTGTACATGTGAATATTTTGCATATATGAATCAGTTTTTATTTTACAACTGTATCATTTTGAAAGTTAGCAGATGCTAAAATTCAATTGCAGAAGAAGAAGCCAATGATGGCTGGAACTGCTCGGTTTATTGAAGGGAAACCGGTCAAAAATCTTTATAGAAAGCACCACAAGATATACAAAAGCGACAAGAAGCCAATCTAACTCAATACAAACAGAAAGTACAATGCTGATAATAATAGTGGTGTCATTGTACATCGCCAACCGTGCTCATGGCCCGACGACTTCGACTTTGCAGCAACATCACGCAAGTGCACCCAAAACCATCGTATCGATCATGGCGGCCACAAGCATGTTGAACAACTTCATCGACACCGGAGAGAGACGACATCTGATAGAGGACGATCCGGTCTGGAGAGGACGATCAACATGACTTGTTTGCCGCTGTCTGCATATCCAGAGAGCTCCAAATGCCTAAACACCCCTCGCCAGCAGCCAGCACTCCGCGGATACCACCGCCAACCTGCTGATCACCCTGCCACCGCCAGCTCCATACTACACACCACACCAGAAACAATGTGATCTCATCAAGAGGTCAAATCTCCACAAGGATGCTCCCACCGAAGAACCGACGTCAAGGACGCCGTCATCGCCGATCCAACTAAGTGGATCTCGGTTTTCACCGGGAGACCAAACTCGAGGACGAGAGAGGTGCCAGATATCCTCGACGACGCCTCCAATAAGGAAACAACAGCCACGGATGTTGCCATCACAGGCAAAGAGCAGGACTTTCATCCAAAGAAATTGCCAACCTACGCCAGGGATAGCACGCCGAACGCACCCACCATCAGATCCGGAGCTACTGCTCCTCACATCCAGACTGGAGCACAGCAGGGCACCGACGACCCAGCACCACCGCACGCACCATCCACAGGCCCGGACGGGCAAATATCTGGCCGATCCGCCTAGGCACCGCCGTGCACCCACCGGAGACAGGTCAGCAGCCGCCTCCAACCTCCACCAGAGCGCAACGCCACCGCGACCTCGCTCGTCGCCCAAATACAACGAGCCATTGAACACTCCAAAATAGAATGACGCCAAGGATATTGTACCCCACATAACTGGCAATTTTCAACTTCAGACATGTTCCTCCTATGATGCACATCCTCCTATGTGTATTTTCCCTCGCACTTGGATCGACCAAAGATAGTTCTTTAACATCCGCTTCATAATCTGAAGTACCCGTATTGCCTTCAAGCCAGTCCTCTCTTCGCCTTTTTGTAACCACTCACATGCGATAAGCTGAGCGAACTGTAGCCTTGGGCTGGAAATCAAACTAATCTGGAGTTAAACTTAAGAAAACCACATAGATTAAACTAGCTGACGTCATTCGACTGAGTATTCGCCAAAGTCTCAGTCCACTGAGCACTAGCCACTCCCAAAATAAAAGCCACTGTCGATGTGCTTGACACGATTGCCAATCTACCATTGCAGCAAGATTTAACAAGGTTTCGTCCACCACGGGTTTCTGTACTTCACTATGGTGGCGCAACAACAACGATCATTTCTGTACTTCGCATCGGCTGCGACTTGAAGCCAGCAAAACAGTCTTGTTCATCCTGGCCAATGGCCATGTGTTTCCGCCCACCACGACCTTCATTCTGTTGTTCAACTAGAAGGGAAAGAAACATACACACACGCGCGCACACAGTCCGAGGTACCCTAGCTAATTGAGTATGGTGTGTAGGTACGTTGGAGCTAGCTTACCGGCCGGCCGGACGTCCCTTGGCCATGATACGGAGGCCGAAGGCAGCCGCCGCAGACGACCGCTTGCCGGGCTCTAGCGCACGACGACGAGGTGGCGTCGAGGTAGCCATGGTTCACGCCGCTCTTGAAGCGGCCTAAGGCAGCCGCCGCAGACGACCGCTTGCCGGGCTCTGGCTGACAGCGACGAGGTGGCGTCGAGGTAGGCATGGTTCACGCCGCTCTTGAAGCGCCTAAGGCAGCCGCCACAGACGACTTCTTGCCGGGCTCTGGCGGACCGCGATGAGGTGGCGTCAAGGTAGGCATGGTTCATGCCGCTCTTGAAGCTGTGCTTTGACGTACGGTGCAATGGCGGTCGAAGGCGCAAGCAAGAGGGGTAGGAAAGAGACTGCTGTTCATACAGAGTAGACGTCCTGTGTGCTTGCCTCACATTGGGAGAAGCATCGAGGCAGTACCCAAGAATGGCCTCAGGTTGGGCGAACCACCTAAAGCAGGCCTAAAACCCGCCTAAGATAGTTAGGAAGAGCGGATTCTGAAAAATCACAAGTCTTTGCCATTTTCTACCTAAATCTGGGCGCTTTTTTGGCCATTCCCGGGCTTGCCTGGCCTGATGGCCTAAAACTGGGCATCTCTCCATCGCCCTGCCCCGCTGGGTGTGGCTGCATGCATGCGCCCGTACGAGTTTGGGCTTGAGTGCGTAGATATTGACTATGGATATGATTTTGTTCTCCACAAATGATATTGCCAATTATGTTTCTTCCCGTGGTCTTCTGTTTGTGTCTGCTAAGAGGAATGGAGAGAACGCATCTTCAATGACAACCCGCAAAAATCCTCCCGCATCTGCTCGTGGACAGGGAATCAGTAAGCGGACACGGATGTAGTAAGACGTCATCCAACTATAGCCGCATATATCCGGCCCCTCATTTTTTTAAGTCTGCACGATCAAGTAGCCGCATGCAAAGGGTACAGACGTTCAAATAGCCGCATACAACACTAGTTCAAATTAAAAAAAAATTCAAATATTACATCCCAACATTGTTGTTCCCTTTCACCGCCCACTGATGTTCAATCCAATCTTCTTTCAGCTGCTCGTGAGTTGGTCGATACCGAATTCGTTGATGCATTTGAATACGCTCCTCAAATGTGGTCCGATTCTGGTCCGAAAGTTTGATGAATCGCCAGAGCTAAAAACAGTTTTCCCTTCTTCTTTCTAGCAAAGGATTACGATTTGGAGTACATATATGAGCAGTATGCTGAGTGTTCTGACGGGTCATCGGACGAGAAGGAGTACTCCGATGAGACGACGATGATGCATGCGATCCTTGAAGACGCGGAGCGTGCGGAGGAGCATGTTCTCAATTTTAAGGGCTCGATCGAGGGTCATCGAGTGCTCATCCGCAATAGTGTGCTTGACCATTACTGATGGCCGACTACTTTGCCCCGGATGCACTCTTCAGTGACCGTTTTAGTCGGCATTGTCGGATGCACAAGACTGTCTTCGATCGTTTGCACCATGGCGTCACCCAACTGTAGCCACATACATACGACCTTTCTTTTTTTTTCAAGTCCGCACGATCAAGTAGCCGCTTGCAAAGGGTACAGACCTTCTAATAGCCGCATACAACACTAGTTTAAATTTATAAGATTCAAATATTACATCCCAACATTGTTGTCCCCTTTCACCGCCCACTGATGTTCAATCCGATCCTCCTTCAGCTGCTCGTGAGTTGGTCGATGCCAAATTCGTTGATGCATTTAAATAAACTCCTTAAATATGGTCGGATTCTGGTACGGAATTTGGATAGGATCACCCATGTTCTCAATTTCCAAAGCTGCGGCAGCATCGTCACCCTCATCCTCGAAGATCATGTTGTGCATGGTCACACAACATGTCATCATCTTAAAAACTAAATCCATGTACATAGAACAAACTTTATTTCATTAAAAAAAGAACAAAACCCTAACCAAGAGCACTCTTTTTTCCTTTCCGAAAGACGCACGATCGTAACAAAACCGTGCCTCCATCAGAAGTAAATGTGTTCCTCTCATGGAAGAAAAAGAACATGTTTTTTTTTTCATTTTCGAGAGACACGACTATGCCTCTCACGCAAGGGAATAAAAAAGGAAAACGTCTGCCTCTTCTGAAAGCAAATCCGTGCCTCTCGTGAAAGGAAAAAAAAAGAGAAAAGTGTGCCTCTTGCGGAAGTAAATCCGTGACTCCCGCGATACTGCAGGCGCTTAAAGCAAGGGTACTCGGGATAGAGGAACGAGAAGCAAATCGCAGCAAACGAACTGCCGAAGCTTCCCCTGAAGTTACCCCGCCATCTCAGCGGAGAAGCAGCGTGGCTTCCACCGAGCTGCTTCAGCCAGAGCTTGTCTTGACGGCTCCTGCCAGCTATCCCGTGGATGCTATCACGGAGGCTCAAAATTGCCACCTTATGACGCAATGGATGAATATGATGTTGGGGAACGTAGCAGAAATTCAAAAAATTTCCTACATGTCACCAAGATCTATCTATGGAGAAATCAGCAACGAGGGGAAGGAGAGTGCATCTACATACCCTTGTAGATCGCTAAGCGGAAGCGTTCAAGTGAACGGGGTTGATGGAGTCGTACTCGTCGTGATCCAAATCACCGATGATCCTAGTGCCGAACGGACGGCACCTCCGCGTTCAACACACGTACAGCTCGGTGACGTCTCCCATGCCTTGATCCAGCAAGGGGAGAGGGAGAGGTTGAGGAAGACTCCATCCAGCAGTAGCACAACGGCGTGGTGGTGGTGGAGGAGCGTGGCAATCCTGCAGGGCTTCGCCAAGCACCGCGAGATATGAGGAGGAGAGAGGCAGGGCTGCACCAACAGGGAGAGATCAGATCGTGTCTTATGGGCAGCCCCAGGCCTCACTGTATATAGGGGAGAGGGAGGAGGGTGCGCCCACTCTAGGGTTCCCACCCCTAGAGG
This sequence comes from Aegilops umbellulata, assembly GCA_032464435.1. NCBI lineage: Eukaryota > Viridiplantae > Streptophyta > Magnoliopsida > Poales > Poaceae > Aegilops > Aegilops umbellulata. Next base: position 640,751,241 of record CP136057.1, read on the forward strand.
GGCAGCAGCCCTAGATGGGATTGAGGGGGCGGCCAAGAGGGGGAGTAGAGGGAGGCGCAGGGAGTACGGGCCTTAGGGCCCATCTGCCCTTAGGGTTTGCCCCCTCTTCTCTCCCTTGCGCCTTGGGCACTTGGGGGGCGCACCAGCCCACCTGGGGCTGGTCCCCTCCCACACTTGGCCCACGCAAGGCTCCGGGGCTTGTGGCCCCACTTGGTGCACCCCCGGACACCTCCGGTGGTCCCGGTACACTACCGATAAACCCTGAAACTTTTCCGGCAACCAAAACAGGACTTCCCATATATAAATCTTTACCTCTGGACCATTCCGGAACTCCTCGTGACGTCCGGGATCTCATCCGGGACTCCGAACAACATTCAATAACCACATACAAACTTCCTTTATAACCCCAGCGTCATCGAACCTTAAGTGTGTAGACCCTACGGGTTCGGGAGACATGCAGACATGACCGAGACGTTCTCCGGTCAATAACCAACAGCGGGATCTGGATACCCATGTTGGCTCCCACATGTTCCACGATGATCTCATCGGATGAACCACGATGTCAAGGACTTAATCAATCCCGTATACAATTCCCTTTGTCTATCGGTACGATACTTGCCCGAGATTCGATCGTCGGTATCCCGATACCTTGTTCAATCTCATTATCGGCAAGTCTCTTTTACTCGTTCCGCAACACATCATCCCGTGATCAACTCCTTGATCACATTGTGCACATTATGATGATGTCCTACCGAGTGGGCCCAGAGATACCTCTCCGTCACACGGAGTGACAAATCCCAGTCTCGATTCGTGCCAACCCAACAGACACTTTCGGAGATACATGTAGTGTACCTTTATAGCCACCCAGTTACGTTGTGACGTTTGGCACACCCGAAGCACTCCTACGGTATCCGGGAGTTGCACAATCTCATGGTCTAAGGAAACGATACTTGACATTAGAAAAGCTTTAGCATACGAACTACATGATCTTGTGCTAGGCTTAGGATTAGGTCTTGTCCATCACATCATTCTCCTAATGATGTGATCCCGTTATCAACGACATCCAATGTCCATGGTCAGGAAACCGTAACCATCTATTGATCAACGAGCTAGTCAACTAGAGGCTTACTAGGGACATGGTGTTGTCTATGTATCCACACATGTATTTGAGTTTCCTATAAATACAATTCTAGCATGGATAATAAACGATTATCATGAACAAGGAAATATAATAATAACCTATTTATTATTGCCTCTAGGGCATATTTCCAACAGTCTCCCACTTGCACTAGAGTCAATAATCTAGTTCGCATCGCCATGTGATTAACACTCACAGAGTTCTGGGTTTGATCATGTTATTCTTGTGAGAGATGTTATAGTCAACGGGTCTGAACCTTTCAGATCCGTGTGTGCTTTACAAATATCTATGTCATCTCCTAGATGCAGTTACCACGCTCTATTTGGAGCTATTCCAAATAACTGTTCTACTATACGAATCCAATTTTACTACTCAGAATAATCTGGATTAGTGTCAAAGTTTGCATCGGCGTAACCCTTTACGACGAACTCTTTTCCACCTCCATATCGAGAAAATTCCTTAGTCCACTAGTTACTAAGGATGACCTTGACCGTTGTCCTGTGATCCATTTCTAGATCACACTTGTACCCCTTGACTGACTCATGGTTTGGCACACTTCAGGTGCGGTACATAACATAGCATACTTTAGAGCCTACGACTAAAGCATAGGGAACGATCTTCGTCCTTTCTATTCTGCCGTGGTCATGTCTTGAGTCTTGCTCAATACTCACACCTTGTAACACAGCCGAGAACTCATTCTTTGCTGATCTATTTTGAACTCCTTCAAAATCTTGTCGTGGTATGTGTTTGTTTGAAAGTACTATTAAGCGATTTTGATCTATCCTTATAGATCTTGATGCTCAATGTTTAAGTAGCTTAATCCAGGTTTTCCATTGAAAAACACTTTTTAAATAACCCTATATGCTTTCCAGAAATTCTACATCATTTATGATCAACAATATGTCAACAACATATACTCATCAGAAATTCTATAGTGCTCCCACTCACTTCTTTGGAAATACAAGTTTCTCATAAACTTTGTATAAACCCAAATCTTTGATCATCTCATCAAAGCGTACATTCCAACTCCGAGATGCTTACTCCAGTCCTTAGGAGGATTGCTGGAGCTTTGCATACTTGTTAGCATCTTTCAGGATTGACAAAAATCTTCTGGTTGTATCACATACAACCTTTCCTCAAGAAAATTGTCGAGGAAACAATGTTTTGACATCCTATCTGCACAATTTCATAAATAATGCAGTAATCGCTAACATAATTCCAACAGACTCTTAGCATCGCTACGAGTGAGAAAGTCTCATCGCAGTCAACTCCTTGAACTTGTCAGAAAACATCTTAATGACAAGTCGAGCTTTCTTAATGGTGACATTTACCATCATTGTCCGTCTTCCTTTTAAAATCCATCTGTACTCAACAGCCTTACGACCATCGAGCCGTTCTGCCGAAGTCTACACTTTGTTTTCATACATGGATCCTCTCTCGGATTTTATGGCCTCGAGCCATTCATCGGAATCCGGGCCCACCATCGCTTCTCCATACCTCGTAGGTTCATTGTTGTCTAGCAACATGACTTCCAAGACAGGATTACGTACCACTCTGAAGTAGTACGCATCCTTGTCATCCTATGAGGTTTGGGAGTGACTTGATCCGAAGTCTCATGATCACTATCATAAGCTTCTACTTCAATTGGTGTAGGTGCCACATGAACAACTTCCTGTGCCCTGCTACACACTAGTTGAAGTGACGGTTCAACAACCTCATCAAGTCTCCACCATCCTCCCACTCAATTCTTTCGAGAGAAATTTTTCCTCGAGAAAGGACCCGATTTGAGAAACAATCCCTATTGCTTTCGGATCTGAGACAGGAGGTATACCCAACTGTTTTGGGTGTCCTATGAAGATGCATTTATCCGCTTTGGGTTCGAGCTTATCAGCCTGAAACTTTTTCACATAAGCGTCGTGACCCCAAACTTTTAAGAAACAACAGCTTAGGTTTCTCTAAACCATAGTTCATACGGTGTCATCTCATCGGAATTACGTGGTGCCCTATTTAAAGTGAATGCGGTTGTCTCTAATGCCTAACCCATCAACGATAGTGGTAATTCGATAAGAGACGTCATCATATCCAATAGTTATGATGTTCGGACACACCATCACTCTATGGTGTTCCACGCGGTACTAATCGTGAAACAATTTTCACAATGTCTCAATTGTGTACCAAAGTCGCAACTCAGATATTCATCTCTATGATCATATCATAGATATTTTATCCTCTTGTTACGACGATATTTCAACTTCATTCTGAAATTACTTGAACCATTCAATAATTCAGACTTGCGTTTCATCAAGTAAATATTCTCAGTATCTACTCAAATCATCTGTGAAGTAAGAGCATAACGATATCCACTGCGTGCCTCAGCACTCATTGGACTGCACACATCAAAATGTGTTACTTCCAACAAGTTGCTTTCTTGTTCCATTTTACTGAAACCGAAGCTTTCAGTCATCTTGCCCATGTGGTATGATCTGCATGTCTCAAGCGATTCAAAATCAAGTGAGTCCAAACGGTCCATCTGCATGGAGTTTCTTCATGCGTATATACCAATAGACATGGTTCACATGTCTCAATCCTTTTCAAAAATGAGTGAGTCCAAAGATCCATCAACATGGAGCTTCTTCATGCGTTTTATACCAATATGACTTACATGGCAGTGCCACAAGTAGGTGGTACTATCATTACTATCTTATATCTTTTGACATGAACATGTGTATCACTATGATCGAGATTCAATAAACCATTCATTTTAGGTGCAAGACCATTGAAGGTATTATTCAAATAAATAGAGTAACCATTATTCTCCTTAAATGAATAACCGTATTGCGATAGACATAATCCAATCATGTCTATGCTCAACGCAAACACCAAATAACAATTATTTAGGTTTAACACCAATCTCGATGGTAGAGGGAGCGTGTGATGCTTGATTATATCAACCTTGGAAACACTTCCAACACATCTCGTCAGCTCACCTTTAGCTAGTCTCCGTTTATTCCGTAGCTTTATTTCGAGTTACTAACACTTCGCAACCGAACCGGTATCTAATACCCTGATGCTACTAGGAGTACTAGTAAAGTACACATTCATATAATGTATATCCAATATGCTTCTATCGACAGCCTTCTCATCTACCAAGTATCTAGGGTAATTCTGCTCCAGTAGCTGTTCCCCTCATTACAGAAGCACTTAGTCTCGGGTTTGGGTTCAACCTTGGGTTTCTCCACTAGAGCAGCAGCTGATTTGCCGTTTCATGAAGGATCCCTTCTTGCCCTTGCCCTTCTTGAAACTAGTGGTTTCACTAACCATCAACAATTGATGCTCCTTCTTGATTTCTACTTTCGCGGTGTCAAAGGTCGCGAATATTTCAAGGATCATCATATCTATCCCTGATATGTTATAGTTCATCACGAAGCTCTAGCAGCTTGGTGGCAATGACTTTGGAGAAACATCACTATCTTATCTGGAAGATCAACTCTCACTCGATTCAAGTGATTGTTGTACTCAGACAATTTGAGCACAAGCTCAACGATTGAGCTTTTCTCCCTTAGTTTGCAGGACAAGAAAATCGTCGGAGGTCTCATACCTCTTGACGTGGGCACGAACCCGAAATCCTAATTTCAGCCCTCGAAACATCTCATATGTTCCGCGACATTTCAAAAATGTCTTCGGTGCCTCAATTCTAAACCATTTATCATTACCGAACTATCATGTAGTCATCATAACGTGTATGTCAGATGTTCGCAACATCCACAGACCACGTTCGAGGTCCAGCACACCGAGCGGTGCATTAAGGACACAAGCCTTCTACTGTCCGCATAATTGCTACTATCAACTTTCAACTATATTTTCTCTAGGAACATATTTAAAACAGTAGAATTAAAGCGCGAGCTAACGACATAATTTGCAAAGATCTTTTGACTATGTTCAGGATAATTAAGTTCATCTTATGAACTCCCACTCAGATAGACATCCCTCTAGTCATCCAAGTGATTACATGATCCGAGTCAACTAGGCCGTGTCCGATCATCACGTGAGACGGACTAGTCAACGTCGGTGAACATCTTCATGTTGATCGTATCTACCATACGACTCATGCTCGACCTTTTGGTCTTCTGTGTTCCGAGGCCATGTCTGTACATGCTAGGCTCGTCAAGTCAACCTAAGTGTTTGCATGTGTTCCGAGGCCATGTCTGTACATGCTAGGCTCGTCAACACCCATTGTATTCGAACGTAAGAATCTATCACACCCGATCATCACGTGGTGCTTCGAAACGACGAACTTTCGCAACGGTGCACAGTTAGGGGGAACACTTTCTTGAAATTTTAATGAGGGATCATCTTATTTACTACCGTCGTTCTAAGCAAATAAGATGCAAAAACATGATAAACATCACATGCAATCAAATAGTGACATGATATGGCCATCATCACTTTGCTCCTTTTGATCTCCATCTTCGGGGCTCCATGATCATCGTCGTCACCGGCATGACACCATGATCTCCATCATCACGATCTCCATCATCGTGTCTTCATGAAGTTGTCACGTCAACTATTACTTCTACTACTATGGCTAACGCTGTAGCAATAAAGTAAAGTAATTACATGAAGTTTATGTTGACACGCAGGTCATAAATAAATTAAAGACAACTCCTATGGCTCCTGCCAGTTGTCATACTCATCGACATGCAAGTCGTGATTCCTATTACAAGAACATGATCAATCTCATACATCACATATATCATTCATCACATCCTTTTGGCCATATCACATCACATGGCATACCCTGCAAAAACAAGTTAGACGTCCTCTAATTATTGTTTGCATGTTTTACGTGGCTGCTATGGGTTTCTAGCAAGAACGTTTCTTACCTACGCAAAACCACAACGTGATATGTCAATTGCTATTTACCCTTCATAAGGACCCTTTTCATCGAATCCGATCCGACTAAAGTGGGAGAGACTGGCACCCGCTAGCCACCTTATGCAACTAGTGCATGTCAGTCGGTGGAACCTGTCTCACGTAAGTGTACGTGTAAGGTCGGTCCGGGCCGCTTCATCCCACAATGCCGCCGAATCAAGATTGACTAGTAACGGTAAGCATATTGAACAAAATCAACGCCCACAACTACTTTGTGTTTTACTCATGCAAAGAATCTACACAATAGACCTAGCTCTGATACCACTGTTGGGGAACGTAGCAGAAATTCAAAAAAATTCCTACGTGTCACCAAGATCTATCTATGGAGAAACCAGTAACGAGGGGAAGGAGAGTGCATCTACATACCCTTGTAGATCGCTAAGCGGAAGCGTTCAAGTGAACGGGGTTGATGGAGTCGTACTCGTCGTGATCCAAATCACCGATGATCCTAGTGCCGAACGGACGGCACCTCCGCGTTCAACACACGTACAGCCCGGTGACGTCTCCCATGCCTTGATCCAGCAAGGGGAGAGGGAGAGGTTGAGGAAGACTCCATCCAGCAGCAGCACAACGGCGTGGTGGTGGTGGAGGAGCGTGGCAATCCTGCAGGGCTTCGCCAAGCACCGCGAGATATGAGGAGGAGAGAGGCAGGGCTGCACCAACAGGGAGAGATTAGATCGTGTCTTATGGGCAGCCCCAGGCCTCACTGTATATAGGGGAGAGGGAGGAGGGTGCGCCCCCTCTAGGGTTCCCACCCCTAGAGGGGCGGCAGCCCTAGATGGGATTGAGGGGGCGGCCAAGAGGGGGAGGAGAGGGAGGCGCAGGGAGTATGGGCCTTAGGGCCCATCTGCCCTTAAGGTTTGCCCCCTCTTCTCTCCCTTGCGCCTTGGGCACTTGTGGGGGGCGCACCAGCCCACCTGGGGCTGGTCCCCTCCCACACTTGGCCCATGCAAGCCTCCGGGGCTTGTGGACCCACTTGGTGGACCCCCGGACACCTCCGGTGGTCCCGGTACACTACCGATAAACCCTGAAACTTTTCCGGCAACGAAAACAGGACTTCCCATATATAAATCTTTACCTCCGGACCATTCCGGAACTCCTCGTGACGTCCAGGATCTCATCCGGGACTCCAAACAACATTAGGTAGCCACATACAAACTTCCTTTATAACCCTAGCGTCATCGAACCTTAAGTGTGTAGACCCTACGGGTTTGGGAGACATGCAGACATGACCGAGACGTTCTCCGGTCAATAACCAACAGCAGGATCTGGATACCCATGTTGGCTCCCACATGTTCCACGATGATCTCATCGGATGAACCATGATGTCAAGGACTTAATCAATCCCGTATACAATTCCCTTTGTCTATCGGTACGATACTTGCCCGAGATTCGATTGTCGGTATCCCGATACCTTGTTCAATCTCGTTACCGGCAAGTCTCTTTTACTCGTTCCGCAACACATCATCCCGTGATCAACTCCTTGATCACATTGTGCACATTATGATGATGTCCTATCGAGTGGGCCCAGAGATACCTCTCCGTCACACGGAGTGACAAATCCCAGTCTCGATTCGTGCCAACCCAACAGACACTTTCGGAGATACCTGTAGTGTACCTTTATAGCCACCCAGTTATGTTGTGACGTTTGGCACACCCAAAGCACTCCTACGGTATCCAGGAGCTGCACAATCTCATGGTCTAAGGAAACGATACTTGACATTAGAAAAGCTTTAGCATACGAACTACATGATCTTGTGCTAGGCTTAGGATTGGGTCTTGTCCATCACATCATTCTCCTAATGATGTGATCCCGTTATCAACGACATCCAATGTCCATGGTCAGGAAACCGTAACCATCTATTGATCAACGAGCTAGTCAACTAGAGGCTTACTAGGGACATGGTGTTGTCTATGTATCCACACATGTATCTGAGTTTCCTATCAATGCAATTCTAGCATGGTTAATAAACGATTATCATGAACAAGGAAATATAATAATAACCTATTTATTATTGCCCCTAGGGCATATTTCCAACATATGAAGGTCCAGGCGGCTGTTGGCTCTGTTTTTCCTAATGAACTCGGCGCAACTTTTCACTGCCGGCCGATTCCAGAAGGATATGCTAAGGTGATGGTGGATGAAATAACGGAGGGATTTGAGGACCTCCCGCTTGACCACCCTACCGAAGAAGGGGAGACTCGGCTGGGTTCTGCTCTGAAGACTCCATGCCTATGGCGGAAGGAGCTCATCAACCTTCCGAACTGGACGCCTCCGCCTCCTCCTCCTCCTCCGGCGAGTCAGGGAACTCCGCCTCCTCCACCGCCTCCTCCTCCGGCGAGTGACGATCAGGGCCCTCGGCCGGATCATTCTCAGGCGCGTGGCGGCACTCCGCCTCCTTCTCCGCCTGCGCCGGCGCGCCCGAGCAGCCAGCCTACTCCTTCTCCGCCTCATCAGCAAGGGCGGAAGAGACCCGCCGCCTATAACGCCCTCAATGCGGCTATATCTCCCACGTGTCGAAGCACGACTTAGAGGCATAACCGCATTGAAAGCAATGTCGCAAGTGAGGTAATCTTCACACAACCCATGTAATACATAAGGGAAAGAGATACATAGTTGGCTTACAATCGCCACTTCACACAAATACATGAATAAAACAATACATCATACAGTTACAATCAGGGCCCGGCTACGGAGCCAAAATAAAAGAAGAAACCCCAAAAGCGACAAAGGACCAAGATCGACCCCAACTGGGCTCCACTACTGATCGACTAGAACGAACCAACAAAAGGACAAGATCTTCATCAAGCTCCTCCTGGAGCTCGGGTGTGTCACCTGCACGGTCTCATCGGCACCTGCAAACTGGTATGGAAGTATCTGGTGAGTCACGAGGACTCAGCAATCTCACACCCGCGAAATCAGGACTATTTAAGCTTATAGGTAGGGTAAAAGGTATGAGGTGGAGCTGCAGCAAGCGACTAGCATATATGGTGGCTAACATACGCAAATGAGGGCGAGAAGAGAAGGCAAAAGCACGGTCGAACAACTATGATCAATAAGTGATCCTGAACTACTTACGTCAGACATAACTCCAACAACCGTGTTCACTTCCCGGACCCCGCCGAGAAGAGACCATCACGGTTACACACGCGGTTGGTGTATTTTAGTTAAGATCAACTTCGGGTTTTCTACAACCGGACATTAACAAATTCCCATCTGCCCATAACCGCGGGCACGGCTTTCGAAAGTTCAAAACCCTGCAGGGGTGTCCCAACTTAGCCCATGATAAGCTCTCGCGATCAACGAAGGATATTCCTTCTCCTCGGGAAGACCCGATCAGTCTCGGAATCCCGGCTACAAGACATTTCGACAGCAATAAAACAAGTCCAGCAAAACCGCCCGATGCGCCGACATCCTGATAGGAGCTGCACATATCTCGGTCTCAGGGCAACACCGGATGAACACTACGTACGGCAACCGAAGATACCCCAAGTTGCCCCGGGGTGGCACCGCAAGTGGCTCTGGTTTGGACCAACACTTAGACAAGCATTGGCCCGGGGGCTAAATAAAGATGACCCTCGGGTTGATCAGACCCAAGGGAAAAGGGATAGGTGGTGGCAAATGGTAAAACCAAGGTTGGGCCTTGCTGGAAAAGTCTTATCCAAAGCGAACTGTCAAGGGGGTCCCATAAATCACCCGACCGTGTTAGGGACGCAAAATCCGGGAACATAACACCGATATGACGGAAACTAGGGCGGCAAGAGTGGAACAAAACACCAGGCATAAGGCCGAGCCTTCCACCCTTTACCAAGTATATAGATGCATTAATTAAATAAGATATATTGTGATATCCCAACAAGTAAACATGTTCCAACAAGGAACAACAAGTCCATGTTCCAACAAGGAACAACCTTCATCTTCACCTGCAACTAACAACGCTATAAGAGGGGCTGAGCAAAGCGGTAACATAGCCAAACAACGGTTTGCTAGGACAAGGTGGGTTAGAGGCTTGGTTTAACAATATGGGAGGCATGATAAGCAAGTGGTAGGTATCGCAGCATAGGCGTAGCAAAAGAGCGAGCAATCTAGCAAGCAAAGATAGAAGTGATTTCGAGGGTATGGTCATCTTGCCTGAGATCCCGCAAGGAAGAAGAACGAGTCCATGAAGAAGACAAACGGACGTAGTTGAACAAATCCTCACAACTCCGGAACGAAACCGAGGCTAACGCGAGAAGCAACCCGGAAAGAAGCAAACAACATAGTAAACAACCACCACATAGACATGGTATGATATGCGAGATGTGGTATGCAATGCATATGCATGCTCGGGAAGGGAAAAGATGAACCAGGCATAATCTTGGCAAACCAAGTATGCCACTGGAAAGGTGAGGTGATTTCGGTTGAAATCGATATAAAGATCACCGGAATCGGATGCACGGTTTGCAAATGGCAAGCAATACAAGAATGACAATAATCTGCCATTAACAGCATGATGCTACTTAGCAATCAACAAATAATTAAGCTACTGCACCCAAACATGGCAACAAAGCATATGACAATAATCTACACAAGATGCACGACAAAAGATGAACACTGAGCTACGGCTAATTCACATCATAACAGGTCCAACCAATCATGGCAAAAGTGCAAACGATAACAAGTTCTCAGACTTGGTGAAATTAACAACATAGCAGAAACTAACATCAGGATGACATGTTCAGAGCAATGAAACAACATGCTACAAGTTCAGAATATAGCAAAGCAAGGCATGGCATGAATCTAATCAAAGCACTTAACAAAAATCCCTTACTGACCATAAGCGAAAAAGGACTAGAAAATATAATTACACCCATGTCAGTTAAGCAAGTTTCGCTACAGGTTTCAGACTTAGCAGAAAACTGGACATGGCAGAAATTAATAACGACTAGGCATGTTCGTGAGCTCGATGCACTCAATACAGAGCATTTCATGATAAACTAAGCATACATACATCAAGAAGGCATGGCATAGTAACTATACATGGCAAGAACAACATCATATCATGCAAGGATCAACTACACCAAGCTTGGCAAAATCGAATAACATGTAAACAATCTGCCAGCAACATTCTGAAGCAAAATTAGAGCTCGATTTACTCAAGCTATGGCACCCCATAATTGCAAACAAGGGCAGGGATGGATAGAGAAAATACTCAAGTCCAAAACTCCCTTACTGATCATGCTCAAATTATGCATAGATCTCTCAGAAACAACAAGAAAACATGGCATGATAATAACAGCAGTCAGGGACTTTGTGAAATCACTGTCTCTGAAATCAGCAACATCAAGTGACCTAGTTTGCATGCTTGTGCTAGTCACCACATAGATCACAAAAATACATGGAAAAATTATCTGGAAAGGTAACATGGCATATTACAAAACTCATGTAGGACTCAACTTCATAGGAGGTACACATCAATCATGGCAAAAATGACAAAAGTGCATGCTCAGACAAGATCCAGCAACTAACATCACATAGCCCTCTTCTAACAGCATTTCGGGCGTCAAAATGACCTCAAATGAAAATGATGCAATGGAACAAAATGATGTAATCTTCGAGGCGAACAATTTGACATATTATACGCCCAAAACGGAGCTACGGCTACAGAGTTATGACATGATGAATATGGCATAATGATGCAAAAGTATTACGGGACTTAGCAAAATTAGAGGGGGAGGAGAAGGTCAACCGGGTGTGGATCCAGATCCGAACGGGGGCGCGGAAGCCAAGGCAGGTGGCGGCCGGAGCGGGGGCCGGCGATGGCGGGCGGCGGAGAGGTGGCGCGGCGCGGTGGCGGAGCGGCGCGGCGCGGGCGGCGGGGCAGGGCGCCGGCGCGGGGCGGCGGAGGCGGCGGCCGCGGGGCGCCGGGCGGTGGAGCAGGCGGGGCAGGCGGAGAGGCGCGCGGCGGCCGGGCGGCTCGGGCGCGGTGCGCAGGAGCAGGGAGGCGCGGGCCGGCGAAGCGGGCCAGGCGGCGGCGGCGACCGGGCTCGCGCGGGCCCGACCCGGGTCCCGCGGGCCGGCGGCGGAGGGAGGAGAGAGGGGGAGCCGGGAAGGCCACGTGGCGGCGTCCCATTGGGCGCGGAGGCGGCAGTGGTGATGTGGCGGCCTGTGGTTGGTCGGGGTGAGGTGGAGGGGCGAGGCGGACATGTCCGGCTGCGGGTTGGACACGTCCGACGGCGCGAGGATGAAGAAGGCTAGGGTTGCACCGCGAATTTCGGGAGGGGATCACATATTTATAGGTAGAGGGGGCTAGGAAGCTCCAAATGGAGTGCGGTTTTCGGCCACGCGATCGGGATTGAACGACCGAGATGATGGAGATGACTTAGGTGGGTTTTGGACCACTTAGAAGGGGGTGTTGGGCTGCACCAAAAGAGGCCTTTGCGGATACCCGGTTAACCGTTGGAGTCTCAAACGACCTCCGATTGACCCGAAACTTGACAGGCGGTCTACCGGTGTTATACCAAGGCCACATGTCAAGCCTCGGTCCATTCCGAAAAGGTTTAATACCCGCACACGGAAAAAGGTAAAAGGGGACGCCGGGGAACATAGGAGCGCCGGATTGCAAAATGGACAACGGGGAAAATGCTCGGATGCATGAGACGAACACGTATGCAAATGCGATGCACATGATGACATGATAAGAAATGCAGATGATGACATGGCAAGGAGCAACACGCAAGCACATGACATGGCAACGACGGCGAATAACTGGCGGACACCTGGCGCATCGGTCTCGGGGCGTTACAACACTCCACCACTACGAGAGGATCTCGTCCCGAGATCTAGAATGGCACCGGAGGGGAAAACGGAAGAGAAATTGAAGAGGTAAAACTAAGTTGCTTCTATGGCAAACGACTGAAACCAACGAACCTTGAGAGGTTGAGCAAAATGAAAGAACGAAAACAACGAAGATGAACAAAGATGAAAACACTCTGTTAGAAAAGAGGAACGTGGGATATGACGAGAACCAAGAGGTTAAGTGACAAAATAGATATTGAAACCACTCTGGTTAAAACACGATAGAGAAGGAATAAGAATGATATGATTTGGGCAGCACTCCGACTGAAAATTGAAGGAATTGAACAAGAACTTGGGAAGATTGGACGATACTTGACGAAATCGATAACACACTGCCTCGAAAACAATTATAAGAATGACACAAGGGGTAAGAATGATTCCAAACAGCACTCCGGTTGAGAAGAGAGGATAAACTTGATAAGATGATAGAACTTGAATGAAGGACACGACACTCCGGTTGAATGGATAAGCAAAAGCAAAGAACATGATCCTCACCATTCGAGAAGAAGAGTGAAGGGAGCAACATCACAATGCCTCCGGAAGGAAGAAATAGAAGATAGATAATTGAAATAAAAAGGATGGAGAAGAAGATGCCAACTTTTGCCACAATTGAGCTTGAAAAGGCATATTTAGGAGAAGGGTCAAACGGAGTTGTTGGGAAAACCAACAATGAAAAGAATAAGCTTGATATGGTCTTAAGGAATGCATCTCAAATCATGAGGTGACAACCTGCCACTCACGGGAAAAGAATTGGATTGATAAGAACAAGGAGACGAGAAACTTAATTCACCGGGAGGACAAATGATGAACTTGGATCATTAATGAGCACCATAAATAGCAACAATCCTTAGGGAAGGCTTTAGGTGAAATATAACCCAAGATAACTCCAATGAAGAGATTGGTGGATTTAAAATACCTCATTCTTGACAACATGTGAGTCATGAGACGTGAACTCCAATAATCAGGAATGACATAATACCACCTCGAATGATACGGTTGAAAGGATTGCACTTCAAAATGCAAGATGAAGAATACTTGATCTTCTCTGAAAAGAATCTCGATGAACACTTCGAGAAGGAATTAAATCCTTTGATAATCATCATGTAGTCTCCATAAAGAACTCCGGTAATAAAAGGATGATAGGAAGAAAGAGAAGTTGAAAACACCAGGTGAAGCCTTGCAATGATTTAGATGGATCTTCGTGACGATATAACCGAGAAAAAACTTGGAACTCCGGAGAGAGAGTTGAACAAAAGAAATCAAGAATTTTGATGAACCTCCGGAATAAGGAATTAATCACTTGGTTGAAACAAGAATAAGAATTACACTATGCGTATCCTTCACCAATTTAGATTGATGACAAGCAACTGATTAGGCATGCAACTTATTCTCATATAAAGGATTAAGAGAGACATAGCACAAACTTGAGAAGGTCTTCAACGAACCACCGGTAGGATTGAAAAGAATGAATGAATTGGTATGATAACAACGGAAGAAGGATCCTGAACGAACCACCGTAAGAATTGAAAATGAACGAAGAAAAGATACAGAAACACCGGGAAGAATTAGAAAAAAGACGTTGATACTTGAGGGAATTTAGATACAAGTGAATGCAGAGATGAAGAGCTGATTAGAGAATATTGAATGATGCGCCGGTAAGATTTGGAGAACGATAGACGAAGCTGAGAATGAATAATTCTGAGATAAAGGCTTTGGAGAATCAAACTGAAATGACTACTAAAATGCTCCGGATGGGTGAAAATAATTCTCACAATCGAAACAATTATGAGAGGATGGCAACAAGCTAGAACCATGAATCTTGAAGAGAATGGAGCAAGATTTAAGAGAAACTCTTCTTCAGTCTTCAAATGTTGAAAATGATGATGAGAAACACCACTATGAATTGTTGAAGCACTCCGGACTGAGAAATAGAAATGTTGAACCAATAATGAAAAGAATTTGAAAGATCTTGGAGAAAGACATTTGACTGATGATAAATCATTCTTACGTCAAACTTTGAAAAAAAAATTACGAGCTCCGGGAGAACTAGAAGAGTCAGGTAAGATCCTGGGAAAAGACCTGTGGGTTAGGGCCCACTCAAAAGAAACACCGTTGAAAAGATTGCTTGGAAGGGATATTGAACCGGTTGAATTAAATGGCTTGAATGAGATAGCATCCTCAAAAGAACTTGAGTGAAATGAGAATGAAAACTTGAATCTTCTGAGATATGTTCAACACTCCGGAACAAATGAATAGCGAGAAGTGAAATATTGTGAGGTACACCGGTATGAGAAAAACATTAGAAACGGGGAAAAGATATGATCGATAAAGCTTGAATTGGAACCACCGGAGAAGAAAAAGAATGACGAAAAATGAACTTGAAACTCCTGACCATCTTCATGATAATCACCGGATAAGAACATTGAAGGAAAGAATGAAGAAGCTTCACATGAATAGAATGGATACTTGATTGAGAAATCTGAGTCGTTGAAGAAATAAGGTGGGAGGGCGGGAAAAACAAAGACAACTTGGAACAGATGAAGCAAACACCGTTGAGAAGAACTGATACTTGATCTTGCGAATGATGAAGTGATCGGATCCACTTCATGAGAAGCACACCGGTTGAAAAAGAATTGGCATGATAATCTTGATGATCAAGAAGGATTAGTATTCACATAGGAATATGAGAACACCGCTTGGAAAAGGTATGGAATCAACATTTGACATTGAAGCAACTCGAATACCACAAAACAAAACAAAAACAAAGGATTGGGCTTGCAAAATAAGCCGGAAACAAACCTATGATAGATCCCATATCGTATCATGTGTCTGTTGGAAAGATATCCTAGAGATACTTGAATTCCCACTTATAAACTCCCGAAACTTTCTGGTTATGCAATCAGGTGTTGGGGATACAGGGGAAGCATAATATCTCACCCAAACTAGCAAATCCTACAACCAGCTGTATCCATCCTTCAACACATAACCAAGAAACCTTCGGAAATCATCTACCTCAACCTTCGAAAAGCATCCGTTATACGAGTCATGGCAATACCCCCGCACTCGCCACAGTACTGGGCTATCAGGGTTATCTCACCAACAACTGTACAAAAGAGATTTTCGATGTCGGCGTACTAAACTCAGGTATTCCAAAACCGCAACGATAAAATTATGACGACAACACCTCGGAGCTCAACTCCCCGGGACACTGCCACAACCCCTAAATGTCAGGAGGCAACCAAGACAATGTTGTCATCATAAAACCATCGGAACGATTCTAATATACCCGCGTGATCCTAAAAAATTTTTTAGTGAAATTTGAGAAGAGAAGAGTCAAAACTCTACGTCAGGATACCTCACCAGAAGGTCGAAGGGACTGGGGAGTAAAAAGAATTCCTAAACTCTCCGATATATAATTCCTAAATGACTCAAAACATTTTCTAGACACAACTCGGCCGCTAAAGACGATCAATCAGTGGGGGCTCCTAAAGTCGGGAAAGGCTCTGATACCAACTTATAACGCCCTCAATGCGGCTATATCTCCCACGTGTCGAAGCACGACTTAGAGGCATAACCGCATTGAAAGCAATGTCGCAAGTGAGGTAATCTTCACACAACCCATGTAATACATAAGGGAAAGAGATACATAGTTGGCTTACAATCGCCACTTCACACAAATACATGAATAAAACAATACATCATACAGTTACAATCAGGGCCCGGCTACGGAGCCAAAATAAAAGAAGAAACCCCAAAAGCGACAAAGGACCAAGATCGACCCCAACTGGGCTCCACTACTGATCGACTAGAACGAACCAACAAAAGGACAAGATCTTCATCAAGCTCCTCCTGGAGCTCGGGTGTGTCACCTGCACGGTCTCATCGGCACCTGCAAACTGGTATGGAAGTATCTGGTGAGTCACGAGGACTCAGCAATCTCACACCCGCGAAATCAGGACTATTTAAGCTTATAGGTAGGGTAAAAGGTATGAGGTGGAGCTGCAGCAAGCGACTAGCATATATGGTGGCTAACATACGCAAATGAGGGCGAGAAGAGAAGGCAAAAGCACGGTCGAACAACTATGATCAATAAGTGATCCTGAACTACTTACGTCAGACATAACTCCAACAACCGTGTTCACTTCCCGGACCCCGCCGAGAAGAGACCATCACGGTTACACACGCGGTTGGTGTATTTTAGTTAAGATCAACTTCGGGTTTTCTACAACCGGACATTAACAAATTCCCATCTGCCCATAACCGCGGGCACGGCTTTCGAAAGTTCAAAACCCTGCAGGGGTGTCCCAACTTAGCCCATGATAAGCTCTCGCGATCAACGAAGGATATTCCTTCTCCTCGGGAAGACCCGATCAGTCTCGGAATCCCGGCTACAAGACATTTCGACAGCAATAAAACAAGTCCAGCAAAACCGCCCGATGCGCCGACATCCTGATAGGAGCTGCACATATCTCGGTCTCAGGGCAACACCGGATGAACACTACGTACGGCAACCGAAGATACCCCAAGTTGCCCCGGGGTGGCACCGCAAGTGGCTCTGGTTTGGACCAACACTTAGACAAGCATTGGCCCGGGGGCTAAATAAAGATGACCCTCGGGTTGATCAGACCCAAGGGAAAAGGGATAGGTGGTGGCAAATGGTAAAACCAAGGTTGGGCCTTGCTGGAAAAGTCTTATCCAAAGCGAACTGTCAAGGGGGTCCCATAAATCACCCGACCGTGTTAGGGACGCAAAATCCGGGAACATAACACCGATATGACGGAAACTAGGGCGGCAAGAGTGGAACAAAACACCAGGCATAAGGCCGAGCCTTCCACCCTTTACCAAGTATATAGATGCATTAATTAAATAAGATATATTGTGATATCCCAACAAGTAAACATGTTCCAACAAGGAACAACAAGTCCATGTTCCAACAAGGAACAACCTTCATCTTCACCTGCAACTAACAACGCTATAAGAGGGGCTGAGCAAAGCGGTAACATAGCCAAACAACGGTTTGCTAGGACAAGGTGGGTTAGAGGCTTGGTTTAACAATATGGGAGGCATGATAAGCAAGTGGTAGGTATCGCAGCATAGGCGTAGCAAAAGAGCGAGCAATCTAGCAAGCAAAGATAGAAGTGATTTCGAGGGTATGGTCATCTTGCCTGAGATCCCGCAAGGAAGAAGAACGAGTCCATGAAGAAGACAAACGGACGTAGTTGAACAAATCCTCACAACTCCGGAACGAAACCGAGGCTAACGCGAGAAGCAACCCGGAAAGAAGCAAACAACATAGTAAACAACCACCACATAGACATGGTATGATATGCGAGATGTGGTATGCAATGCATATGCATGCTCGGGAAGGGAAAAGATGAACCAGGCATAATCTTGGCAAACCAAGTATGCCACTGGAAAGGTGAGGTGATTTCGGTTGAAATCGATATAAAGATCACCGGAATCGGATGCACGGTTTGCAAATGGCAAGCAATACAAGAATGACAATAATCTGCCATTAACAGCATGATGCTACTTAGCAATCAACAAATAATTAAGCTACTGCACCCAAACATGGCAACAAAGCATATGACAATAATCTACACAAGATGCACGACAAAAGATGAACACTGAGCTACGGCTAATTCACATCATAACAGGTCCAACCAATCATGGCAAAAGTGCAAACGATAACAAGTTCTCAGACTTGGTGAAATTAACAACATAGCAGAAACTAACATCAGGATGACATGTTCAGAGCAATGAAACAACATGCTACAAGTTCAGAATATAGCAAAGCAAGGCATGGCATGAATCTAATCAAAGCACTTAACAAAAATCCCTTACTGACCATAAGCGAAAAAGGACTAGAAAATATAATTACACCCATGTCAGTTAAGCAAGTTTCGCTACAGGTTTCAGACTTAGCAGAAAACTGGACATGGCAGAAATTAATAACGACTAGGCATGTTCGTGAGCTCGATGCACTCAATACAGAGCATTTCATGATAAACTAAGCATACATACATCAAGAAGGCATGGCATAGTAACTATACATGGCAAGAACAACATCATATCATGCAAGGATCAACTACACCAAGCTTGGCAAAATCGAATAACATGTAAACAATCTGCCAGCAACATTCTGAAGCAAAATTAGAGCTCGATTTACTCAAGCTATGGCACCCCATAATTGCAAACAAGGGCAGGGATGGATAGAGAAAATACTCAAGTCCAAAACTCCCTTACTGATCATGCTCAAATTATGCATAGATCTCTCAGAAACAACAAGAAAACATGTCATGATAATAACAGCAGTCAGGGACTTTGTGAAATCACTAAGTCTCTGAAATCAGCAACATCAAGTGACCTAGTTTGCATGCTTGTGCTAGTCACCACATAGATCACAAAAATACATGGAAAAATTATCTGGAAAGTTAACATGGCATATTACAAAACTCATGTAGGACTCAACTTCATAGGAGGTACACATCAATCATGGCAAAAATGACAAAAGTGCATGCTCAGACAAGATCCAGCAACTAACATCACATAGCCCTCTTCTAACAGCATTTCGGGCGTCAAAATGACCTCAAATGAAAATGATGCAATGGAACAAAATGATGTAATCTTCGAGGCGAACAATTTGACATATTATACGCCCAAAACGGAGCTACGGCTACAGAGTTATGACATGATGAATATGGCATAATGATGCAAAAGTATTACGGGACTTAGCAAAATTAGAGGGGGAGGAGAAGGTCAACCGGGTGTGGATCCAGATCCGAACGGGGGCGCGGAAGCCAAGGCAGGTGGCGGCCGGAGCGGGGGCCGGCGATGGCGGGCGGCGGAGAGGTGGCGCGGCGCGGTGGCGGAGCGGCGCGGCGCGGGCGGCGGGGCAGGGCGCCGGCGCGGGGCGGCGGAGGCGGCGGCCGCGGGGCGCCGGGCGGTGGAGCAGGCGGGGCAGGCGGAGAGGCGCGCGGCGGCCGGGCGGCTCGGGCGCGGTGCGCAGGAGCAGGGAGGCGTGGGCCGGCGAAGCGGGCCAGGCGGCGGCGGCGACCGGGCTCGCGCGGGCCCGATCCGGGTCCCGCGGGCCGGCGGCGGAGGGAGGAGAGAGGGGGAGCCGGGAAGGCCACGTGGCGGCGTCCCATTGGGCGCGGAGGCGGCAGTGGTGATGTGGCGGCCTGTGGTTGGTCGGGGTGAGGTGGAGGGGCGAGGCGGACATGTCCGGCTGCGGGTTGGACACGTCCGGCGGCGCGAGGATGAAGAAGGCTAGGGTTGCACCGCGAATTTTGGGAGGGGATCACATATTTATAGGTATAGGGGGCTAGGAAGCTCCAAATGGAGTGCGGTTTTCGGCCACGCGATCGGGATCGAACGACCGAGATGATGGAGATGACTTAGGTGGGTTTTGGACCACTTAGAAGAGGGTGTTGGGCTGCACCAAAAGAGGCCTTTGCGGATACCCGGTTAACCGTTGGAGTCTCAAACGACCTCCGATTGACCCGAAACTTGACAGGCGGTCTACCGGTGTTATACCAAGGCCACATGTCAAGCCTCGGTCCATTCCGAGAAGGTTTAATACCCGCACACGGAAAAAGGTAAAAGGGGACGCCGGGGAACATAGGAGCGCCGGATTGCAAAATGGACAACGGGGAAAATGCTCGGATGCATGAGACGAACACGTATGCAAATGCGATGCACATGATGACATGATAAGAAATGCAGATGATGACATGGCAAGGAGCAACACGCAAGCACATGACATGGCAACGACGGCGAATAACTGGCGGACACCTGGCGCATCGGTCTCGGGGCGTTACACCGCCGCTCTGACAGCTGCTCCTGCGCGTCGTAGTCCTTCTCCTCTGCCTCGTAAGCAAGTAAAGAAGACTGCCGCTCCGTCTGCTCTGCCGGCGTCTAGCAGTACAGCCAGAGGCGGGAGGACATACAGATTCGGTCCTTCTCTGAAGACTCCAGAGAAGTAACCATACGAGATGAGCCCGGAGGAGAACGCGAAGATCGCGCGAACCGAAGCGAATGAATGGTTTCAAGGGTTGAAAGCAAAGAGACATCCACCTCCGGAGAAAAATGTAGATCCGGTGAAAGCAAAGCGCACTCTGGCTGCCCTGGCAAAACCACCCAAGTCACCGCATAAAGGCAACTATGAGCGCATTATTGCAAAGACATGGGCCGAAGCGGAGCGGTCGGGAAATACAGTCAGTGATCAAAGGTTGAAAGAACGACGAGCAGTTGGGAAACAAATTGCCCAGCTCGGCGAACAAGGGAATCAATCGTGCCCCCCGCTCAAGGTGCCTAGCGTCGATCCGAGGATGGTGCCCGGTTATAACAATCTTGACGATTACCTGCCCGACGAAGTACATTACGATTTCCTGGACGTGCAGATACACAGATACGAGTATGGGAAGCCTCTCATCAAAGATGAGAAATCTCTAACAACGATGATGCGAAGATTGCATGATTGGTACTTGAAAATGTGCAGAGAGTCTGGGGGGAGGAGTACTTTGTATGCGAGAGTTAAACCGGAGCATGACCTTGTTGGAATTGATCTGTTGCCTATTACATTTGAGGAGGTCTATCAGTTTTTCAGTCAATTGGCCCTCGATAAAGCAACGGTCACCTGCTACTGTCTGTAAGTACTACTACTTCTGTCATTAAGTCTCTCTATATAGCTCAGCTCTTTCATTGCATGTATTTATAATTATCCTCACTATATTATGCAGATTGAAGATCGCCGAATTGAAGAAAAGACAAATCGGTGATATTGGGTTCATTAACACAAATCTCATAGATGCAGTTCAGGTTAAAGATCATGCCGCAGAAACCGAGGCCAACTTGCTACGATCATTCAAAATAAATGAAAACAAAGATATAATACTCTTTCCTTACAACTTCAAGTGAGTGTTACTGTCTTGTGCATATTCGGTTTCCCTTATATATTAGTCCAGATTATAGTAATGTAATTGATGAGTTATGCATGCGTGCGCAGGTACCACTATATTCTCCTAGAGATTAGGCTTGAGCAGGGAGTAGTAACTGCCTTGGACTCTAAACGAAAAGATCCCCAGTAGTATGCGGACATGACTGAAATCCTCGAGAAGTAAGTTAAATCGATCATTATCCACCATATCAGCAACTTTGTTCATTTCCTGATATCAAGTAATTGTTTTCTTTTGTCTGGCAGGGTTTGGAGAAAATTCACCACAAAATCCCCGGGACTGCCGAAGATGCTGCAATTTAGATACCCGAAAGTAAGTACTATAGTAGCATGCTCCGCGCGTCTCCTAGCTATTGACTCAAGCGCTAGTTTCATCAATACCATTTGGCATTCTTGCTTATCTGTTTGATTGACCTCTATTTCTTGTAAAGTGGTTGTGGCAGGAACAGATTTCTGTGGATACTACGTTTGCGAGTCCATCCGCCACACGACCTGTGAGCGGGGCGGGTACTTTGACGAACAATATGAAGTGCGTAAGAAATAATATTCACAATTTTTGTTTATTACCATCATTTATGTTGAGTTTCATTCATTCATATATATATGTATTGACCCCCTTCTTCAAATTGGATGTTTCGGCAGCGGGATGAACTCCTAGCACCAGATCGCATGCGAGCAATTCAAGAGGAATTGGCAGCATTCTTTCTTGACCACGTGATCGCTGAAGACAGAGAATACTATGTGGACCATGCGTCCATAATGTAGGAGATTATATTTGTAAGAGATAATTATTATATATATGTAGCCGGTAGTGTCGGACGATAGATATACGAGAACTTGTTGTTCGACCTATCTCTCGGAGAAGGAGAGGTGGTCGATATCACTTCTCTCTGTATGCATATATGTTCATGACGATCTTCTGTTTCCTTCGTTTGCTTACTAGCTAGTTAGCGTGCCTAGTCCTTTCTGTACGTATGTATAGTACGTAGCATCGACCAAGCACGGACATAAGAGAGGACACTTCTCTCTATTAATTAGCTATCTAACACAATATATGAAATACCTAAATTAACCCCACAAAACCCCCAAACCCCCCCCCCTTCCAAAAAAAAACAAAAACCCCAGCCACAGAAATGCTGACGCGTGGAGGTCTATTGGTCCTGGTTGGTGCCACCAACCGGGACCAAAGGCCCTCCTGCCTGGGCTCGGCGCACAGGCCACGTGGGCCCATCTGTCCCGGTTCTGGTTTGAACCGGGACTAAAGGGTGAGGGTATTAGTAACGACCCTTTAGTCCCGGTTTAGGAACCCCTTACGAACCGGGACAAAAGGCCGGTTTTCTACTAGTGTACAGTGCAAATGTATTAGCACTTGATATACGATCCTGACAAGAGGATCAGTTGTAATACAATATGTAATGCACATTTGTCCAGCTTATACTATGTCTAAATCAAATTATCCAAAAAGTACCTTTTTGTCTTACTTCATGTGGCATTTTAGCAAATGGATATATCTCGAAGTAAAACTGACCACTAAAATCCCAACAAGAACCATGTCAAATGACTGAAGATGTATTCTTTCATGAAGCTTTCTCATATAATTTGATGTAATCATATTGCAAGAACTATGCTTCTAAACTTTGTCGAGATGAGAATTCCTATCAGAGCTACTACAAAATAATCAGACCTGGTATCACCAAGGAGTATGTTTTATACCACATTAATTGGGATATGGCACATTGCCTTCTCCGGAAGCTAATCCCTACATGGAACTTAAGCAGTACCTCTTAAAATTTATCTCAAAGGAAGCATCGGCTCTGACGATCAAAGAAACTCACCATATACTGCTCCCAAATCCAAAGGAATTTCTTTTCTAAAGAAGAGATATATTTACTACAACACCAGAGGAATGATATTTTCTCACCTTCAGTCCATGCCCCATGGAAAACAATTTCTACATTACGCAAGCACAAATTGAAAATCCGGGGCTAAGATGTATATGCAATAGTTAGCTTACGCTCTTGCATTACCAAAGCAAATGATTTGGTCACTTCCAAGTTCAAACATTACCTTGTCTAGTTCATCAGAAAAAAAAACATTACCTTGTCTAAGACATAACTTCTGATAACATGTAGGTGCAAACCTTTCTTTCATATACACTTTATAAAGTAATTTTTGGGCCTTAAAGGTTATCACATAGAACTTCAGTTCAAGTAGGAAATGTTGATTCAGGAAAAAAACATTACTTGTCTAAGACCCGACTTCTGATAAAGTGTAGGTGCAGACCTTTCCTTCGTATACACCTTATAAAGTAATTTTTGGCTCAAGGTTATCATATAAAACTTCAGTTCATGTAGAGAATATTGATAATACCACAAGGAATAAACAGGAACGATTAAAAAATATAGGGGTCTGCATCCTAGCTTCTCCAAATGAAGAACTTCCAGATTGTGACCAACGCCGTAATAGAAACTCTGTGCAATCTCCCGCCCTTCCTCTGGCTGATAACATCATCTCAACCAAATTAAATTGTATTAGTTTACCTATGTTAAATGTCCAAGACGAGGCTGTTTCATGACAGAAGTAGGTCATATATGTCTTGGGCTGCATAATAATTAATTAAAAATATGAATGCCAGGAACAGTACAATGGTAAGGCAGGACAACAAAGAAGGGAACCAATCATCAACTGTATAACTGTACTTCCGTGAACCCACAACAATAATACATACGGGTAAGATCGTGTACAAATTCACATTTCTCAAGAGATAAAAGTCTAAATAAAGGTGTACAAGTTCATAGTGCTCGGTTGTGACCTGGACACTGAGATAGGTGGTGGATATGCCGACGTCCTTGTCGAACTACAGGAGAATGCAAATTTCGAGTCCAACATGGTAGTACCATGGGTACCGGCAATTGTGGTCTCAATGTCTCAGTTCTGAAAGGGTAAATAAACTTTGAATAAACATAAATATTCAGTCTCGTACCTGACATTAGCTAATTTGCTACTTCTTATCTGTATAGACTGCAAATGTGTTACACATGTTAGACCAGATATGCGTTTGACATGAATCTGCAATAAATCATCATGTACAAGTTAGACCACGTACGGGTTAATTTGCTGCTTCCTATCTATATGCATGTTCTTGTGAGTTTGACAGGAATCCTTATGAATTGAATTTTTAGATTTGTAATCCTAGAATTGAAACTTACTGTACCGAACATCTTTCTTCCAGCAGCTTAAATAGTACAGGAATAAAAATGGGCAAACTGTACCTGCCAGCACAAGGCAATGGAGGAACCGCAGTCCCGGATCCAAACTGTACCTGTCCAACTATGGCATCCACGTTGATCCACTCCACTGCGTCAATGGCTGGAGGATGAATGGCACATCAGCGCTGCAGGATGTGTGGGGCTTCGATGCGAGCGCTGCAGGTGGAATAGACAGTGGGAGTTGTTGGCGATCTCGGGGCGAGAGCTGGTGGTCGCTCGGTTGTGGGTTCTCGTCGTGGAGGGAGGGTAAGGCGGCGAGATCGCTTTGAGATTGGCGGCAGAGATTCCGAGGTTAACGAGTCCTCCGCGGGTGGATGAAGGCCAGGGGACCGTGACAACAAGGGGTGGAGGGAGGCCACCGATCGGAGCGTGGGGAGGACGCTGTTGGAGAGCAGCGAGGCTGGTGGCGTACACATGGCGGCGTGCATCCTCCTCTTCCCTATGTCACACACGTGTCGGTTCGCAGTCAGGGGTGCGTCGCGGTATGGGAGTGGAGGGAGGCCGCCGCCGGGCATGGGGCGAGGATACGGCAGGCACGGGACGAGGAGATGGTGGGCATCCTCTACCTCCTCTGCTCCCTCGATACATGCGGTGGCTAGGGTTTGGGGAAGGGGAGAGAGACGTACATGTGTTTAACGTTTTTTTTGGTTTTGTATGTTAAAAGGGAGAGAAAAATCGGTGGGTGAATAGGTGGGATGAGTGGAGGAGAGGTGGGACTTCCTTCGATCGATGGGTGGAAGCGAGCGAACGAACGAACTACGTATGTACTCCTCCATTAGGAATAGAGAGATTGGTTCGTTCGATTTTTTTTGCGTGGAGGGGACTACCTGGGAGGTGGGAGGGAGTACGAAAATAAACCGTCTCGGGTGAGAGAGAGGTGGGAGAAAGTACCAAAGAAGTACCAAAAAAGACCGGGTGAGGTGGGACAAAAATAAAACCCGAAACGCGACCTACCAACTGAGACATTAGGAGTAGAGATTAGCTTCTTTGTTCAATTGGTTGGCCCGACTGGTCATCGGATTACAAACACAAATAAAGTGAAAGCTTAATATGTGTTGTAATTAAATAGCTATTACCTTCTCTTATAAATTCATTTTACAAATATGAACTTGGTGTTCCCATTGTCTCCACTAATAATCCCTAAATCACACGTGCATGGCACGTACCATGTACTAGTATAAAAGAATTGCAAAAAAAAAATGCTCTTCCCTGGGTGCTTTTACTATCAAGGCACGTTTATGGCTCTACGAGATGCATTCATATTAGTTGGGTTATTAAGACCTCACGCGGCTAGTGCGGAACTTCTGGTGGGGCTCGAAGCAAGGGAAAAGGAAAACCCATTGGCGCGCCTGGGACAAGCTCCTGGAGCCAAAAGGAAAGGGTGGACTGGGATTCCGTGATTTTCGACTATTTAATCAAGCCCTTCTTGCGAGACAAGCATAGCGTCTATTGACCAATCCAGACTCACTATGCACTCAGGTATTAAAAGCAAAATATTACCCTAACGGATCCCTTGAGGATACTGTTTTTTCAGGCAATGCTTCTCCAACGTGGCATGCCATTCATCACGGCCTTGAGCTCCTCAAAAAAGGACTCATATGGCGGGTGGGGAATGGCGAGCGAATCCGCATATGGCGTGATCCATGGATTCCGAGGCCCACATCCTATCGTCCGATCACACCTCGGGCCACCTGTCGTCTTAGGCGGGTGTACGAGCTCCTTGACGACAATGGTCGATGGCGGACGGATCTTCTTCAGCAGCATTTCTTGGCCCCAGATGTACAGTGCATCTTGTCGATCAAGGCCAGCCCACGGCGAGTGGAGGATGTCCTCTCATGGGCGCCAGATACACGAGGTGTCTTCAGTGTCCGAAGTGCGTACAAGCTCGCGCTTGAGGACAGTACCCGCACCACTACGTGCGCCACGTGTCGTCTGAAAGGCAGTGTGGGGGTGCCCTGCCCCCCCAAAGGTACGAGTTTTTGCATGGCGGGTCCCGACAAATTCGTTGGCCACTCTTCAAAACAAAAAGAAAAGAAAGCTCGAGATTTCTGATACATGTGCCCTATGTGGTATGGAATGCGAGGACACGTTCCACGCTCTTTGCAGGTGCCCTTTAGCTCAGCGGCTATGGACTGCGATGGCGCGCATATGGAGGATGCCCAAGGTGGAAGCTATCATGAACACCGGTCCTGAGTGGATCATCCACCTGCTTGATGGTTGTTCTGCGGATGTACGTCTACCAATAATCATGACCTTGTGGCGGAACTGGCATGTTAGAAACGAGGTTTATCATAACAAACCGGCACCACCAGTGGAGGCATCTTGTAGGTTCCTATGTGGCTACATCAACTCACTGGTGGCCATACAGCAGCACCCGCATGCTGATGATTCAAAGGGGAAAACTGTGGTTGCTTATAGAGGCCAGGAGGGGAGCCACAAGTCGCCTGTGGTGAGGCCGAGCAAATCGCTGGAGCGTTGGAAGAAGCCGCCGCCTGGGTGGATGAAATTAAACGTTGATGGCTCATGGCGGCAGGAGGATGAAACATGGGGCGCTGGTATGATACTTCGCGACCACACAGGCTCTATTATCTTTGCGTCGCGTCGTTTCATCCAAAGATGTACAAGTGCTCTAGAGGCGGAGATCGCGGCCATTCTGGAGGGTGTGTCGCTAGCAATGGATAGAAGCAATGAACATATAATGGTGGAGACGGACTGCATGGTGGCTGCACGGATGATCACGGCTCAGGTCCCAGATAGATCCTTGCTAGCTCCCATGGTCAATGATATTAGGCACCTCCTGAGTAACAGACCACATGGAATAATGGCCATCGGAAGGGACCAAAACAAGGCGAGCCATGCCCTGGCTCACATGGGGCGTGTGCTCCCCAAAACCGCTGTCTGGTTGCGCTGCGCGCCGGGCGAGATTCTTGCTCTATGTCAATCTGAATGTAATGACTCTGGCTAAGTAATGAAATTGTTCTATCCGCAAAAAAAAAGTTGGGTTATTAAGACACACACGATAGATATGTCTCCGGTGTGCTTTTTTTTTTTTGCGGTTGTCTCCGGTGTGCTTTTAATCTATCTATGTTTACAACTATAGCTTGAAGAAAAAGATGGAGCAACTCACTCACATGAAAATAATGTAACCTTTGAGATAGTTTAAACACGCCACATGATCATTTTGTAAAAATGTCATGTTTGGACTGCCTCATACCTTGCTTGGCGGTTTTTGTCATTTTGCATTGTCTTTGTTGTTTTATGGCTTATTTATTGCCAGGTCAGCTGGAGTCCTTTTTTATTCAGTCACCCGGGAGGAATTCCCACCTGTATATTGATCTCAATTCAAAAAGAGATTGATTCATTTATATGGGAAATCAGATAGAAAACGATTGATCTACTTTATGTGGGGAACCGGATCAAAAACCTAAACAGCCCGAGGGGCAAATACATCCTGCCTGCCAAGGTAAGAAACACAAAAAACAAAGTACATAGTTACAACGCGGTGCAAGTATCAGCTGCCTAAACATCATATGAACAACATACACGGGGCACTAGTAGCAGACAGAGAACAACACACATTCTTGAGTTTGCATTGTTGTTGTTGGGCACAAATCTATCTGCTTTAGCTTGGATAACTGCTTCACAAGAGATGGACCAGATGCTCCCAAGCTACAGTCCTAAGTAAAGCTCAATTGGTGTAGTCTTATTGTTTTCAGCTTGGGTATATTCATGTTTCAAGTTTCAACGGAGGACACAGCAGAACAAGCGGCGTCACTGATCCTCAAAAGTCCATGCATGACTTGTATTCACTGTTTTAAATAGCCCGCTATAGCTCCGCTATAGCACGCTATAGCATTTACAGAAGGTCTTGCGCTAAGAGACTTTGATCCAAACAAATGAACAAACATTTTAAATAGCTCGCTATAGCTTCGCTATAGCATGCTATAGCATTTAGAAAAGGTCCGCCGCTAAGAGGCTTAGCGCGCTATTTAAAACTATGCTTGTATTATCAACACTTCAGGCTTCAGATTATTCTGTTTATGAAAGCCGCTGCCGCTTCTTCTTGGACCCATCTAAGTTTTGTGGGGTGGGATGACAAGCATTTAGCGTATGTGCCTGAGCTCCACCTAGGACACAAAGAGCAGAAAACCATTAGACTAGATTCATTAGCACTTGCAACTTAATAGGTAGATATGATAGCAGTGATAGTATATACCTGATCTATCATCTAGATAATATTTGGTAAGCACATATGGAATGTAGCTCGGATCGTAAAGATAGACTTCCTCTACAGAACAAAGCTCTCCTCCCACCAACTTCCTCCTAGTGTCAACAGCGATAATCCATGTACATAATTGGTCTTGCTGGTGCAGTTCGGACGCGAGGTAAACAACATCGCCGTCGCCATGCAGAGTAGGAGCAGCTGCTTTCAGGTCCTTGAGTGGCACTTTTAGAGCACAGGCACCAGCACCTCCAATACTCTGAGGCAAGGAGACAGTGCCGAGCTCGTCGGAATGGACCGTGTTCCCCTTGCGCCAACAGTTCCAAGTCAATGCCCTATACCATGTGATGAGCCTCCAACCAACGACAACATCTTCCTCCTCCTCCTCCTCGGGCGGATCATCGGCCGATTCCGAGTCTTGGAGCTCATCCATGTCCCAAGGATCAGGAACAGCCGGCACAGTTGTGGCTCTGCATTCTACCAGCTCCTCAAACTCGACGCACCTGATGTAGCCACGACTGAAGGTGACGTCACGAATCGCCCGTGCGCGAGATTCATTGTCGTAGAGTTGATTGTTGCTGGGCAGCAGCTTGGGCATCGGGACGAAGTGCAACCTAGCAGCCCACCTCCGAGGGCGATCACCTTTCTCGGATCGTTCATGGCCGATTTCCTGGCTACTCCATGGGGGGACTCCACCCGCAGCAGCTTCTTGGACCATGTGGAGTGCGGCTCGGAGCTGAGGGTGTGGAGATAGTACTGCCACTCCGTCGGTCCGTCGCTCAAGGCCGCAATGACCAAGTGCTTGCGGTGGGAGACGAAACTGTAGGGCAGCAGCAGACTCTCTGCGTCGGAATAATCATCGAAGTCCGGGAGCAGGTCAAGCGACGGCCGGCCGGCGGGCCCCCTGGCCCGGTAGATGAAGTGCTCCGTCGAGTCGCCGGTGGTGAGGCCGACCCGGATGAGGGCGTGGTCCCCCGCGGTGCAGAAGACGTCGGGCGCGTCGTCGAAGGTGGTCTTGTCGTCAACGAGACCTGTATGGTGAGGCCCGCCATCGTCAAGGCCCACGCGGTGGTTGCGTTGCGAAGGTCGCTGATGCAGGTGATCGGGTCGAGGAGGGCGAAGTCGGGGAAGCGGGGGCTGCCGGCGGCCATCGTCGCCGGCCGGGATTGGGGATTTGGGTGATGGGGGTTAGGGTTTGGCCGATCGATGGATCGAGGTTGGTGAAGTGGGGGGTTCGTCTTCCCTCGGACGGGGGTGAGTGAATTGCAAAAAACATCGACACTTCAGGTTAGGTTTGCAGGTACCACACATATACGAAATTGTGCCAAAAAGCACTAATTTTTTCCATAATTTTTGCAAAAAACACTAGTTGCTTGTTTGGACTGTTGTAAGTGCGTTTATGACAATGGGGGCCCGCATCCGTCGACGTGGCAACACTGTTCACACGGCAATGCCGTTAGACGGCGTTACACGCCGCTGGCGCACCGGTTCGAGCCGGGCGGGTCAAACACCCCGAAGCGGTGCAGGCCCCACCCCCAGCCCTCACTCTCTCCCGTCCTTCTCCCTCTCTCTGCTCCCGCTCGTTTGCCGCCGCCGCCCCCTCCCACATCTCCGACCGCCGTCGCCGCCGCGTCGCCATGGTTTCCTGGTCTGATGACGACAGCAGCGAGAACTCTCACCAGTACGCCGACTCAGCTTCAGACGAGGGCATCATCAAGGTGAGTTGCTCGAGCTCAAGCTAGGGTTAGGGTTGCGATTTGGGGATTTTTTTGTTGAGCTTGATCTGAAGTTTTGTTGCCTTTCCTTTGCACCTCCAGATCCCTGAGACCATCGATGACTCCGATTTCGAGGGCACTGAACCTGATGTTTTGTGCAATGAACACTCCCTGCCAGCAGAGAGGCGTGTTGCTTTCCAGGGCATCCATACTGGCAGGAGGTTCTTTGCTTGTGCTGTGAAGGTATGTGCCAAATTTATGCTAATCTGGTCACTGTTTAGTACTAATTTTATAGTTAGCAGATCTGGAGTGCTAGTTGCTCAGTGAGGTCATTGTTTATATGTGAGCATGTGCAGAGTGTTGTCAGCAGATCTGGCCTGTTAGTTAGGTTGCTAATTAGTTATGTATTTTCTGTGATAGTAGTGGGTTAGGGAGGTCATTGTTTATATGCCAGTATGTGCATAGGATTGGGAGCACTGATTGAGACTTCTTACTTTATAGCATGTGGATTAGTGAGCACTGTAATTGTTTAACTCATTGTGTCATATAGCTAGCTCATACATGTTTGTTTAACTCATTCTGTTACTTTATAACTGTTTGTTACTTTATAGCATGTGGATTAGTGAGAACTTTACACCATTTGTTACTTCGTAGCATTGTGTTACTTTATACCTGTTTAACACTAAAATTATAGGAGGGAAGAAACTGTGGGCTAGTTGAATGGGTTGATCCATTTTGGCCAGCTACAATGGAGAATGCATTGACCAAGTTGTGGGATAAGTATGAAGAGTGCAGGAGGAGCAAGATTGAGGACAATCTGGAAAGCTCATTTGCTGTTCACAATCTGACACAACAGAAGATCAAGCTGCAGGCAAGTTATGAGAGGTTTGTTGAAGATGTCAACGGCCTTTTGGATGCCCAGGAGCAGAGGGCTCAGTTGGAGAGAGGTAAGATGCAGAACAAACCTGATGAGAGCAAGCTGCAGGCAAAGTACGACATGCTCAAGAACCTGACAGTTGCTCAAGCCAATGACATTAGGAACATGAAGTTAAAGCTTGCTGAAGAGAAGATTAAGTTGCAGGCCCACATTGATGAGCTTGAGAAGGTTGCCGAGCAGACCAAGCTGAAGCTGAATGGGATCAAGGCCATCTTAGATGAATGAGCAGTATAATGTAATATGTTGCTTATTAGTACCACCAGCATGGTTATGGGATGATGAGTACTATAATTATGGTTATGTAATGACTACTATTAGATGAATGATCTAGTAATATCTGAATCATGGTTATGTAATGTACCTATTTAGCATTAAGCACTATCGTGTGATATGGTACTTATTAGTTATGATTGTCTATGAATCTTCCAGTTATGCTGAATCAGATGTTGTTGGTTGGTTGGTTTTGTCAATGCCTAGAGACCCTAGACTCACTTGCTAGTTTTGTCGACGCCGAGTGACCCTAGACTCACTTGGTTGGTTTTGTCGACGTCGAGTGACCCTAGACTCACTTGGTTGGTTTTGTCGATGACGAGAGACCCTAGATTCACTTTGGTGGGTTTCTCGACGCCGAGTGACCCTAGACTCACTTTGGTGGGTTTCTCGACGCCGAGTGACCCTAGACTCACTTTGGTGGGTTTTTCTACGTCGAGTGACCCTAGACTCACTTTGTAGGTTTTTCGACGCCGAGTGACCCTAGACTCACTTGGTGGGTTTTTCGACGCCGAGTGACCCTAGACTCACTTTGGTGGGTTTTTCGACACCGAGTGACCCTAGACTCACTTGGTAGGTTTTCCGACGCCCAGTGACCCTAGACTCACTTGGTGGGTTTTTCAACGCCGAGTGACCCTAGACTCACTTTGGTGGGTTTTTCGACGCCGAGAGACCCTAGACTCACTTTGGTGGGTTTTTCGACGCCGAGAGACCCTAGACTCACTTTGGTGGGTTTTTCGACGCCGAGTGACCCTAGACTCACTTGGTAGGTTTTTCGACGCCCAGAGACCCTAGACTCACTTGGTGGGTTTTTTGACGCCGAGTGACCCTAGACTCACTTGGGTGGGTTTTTCGACGCCGAGTGACCCTAGACTCACTTGGTGGGTTTTTCGACGCCGAGTGACCCTAGACTCACTTGGTGGGTTTTTCGACGCCGAGTGACCCTAGACTCACTTGGTGGGTTTTTCAACGCCGAGTGACCCTAGACTCACTTGGTGGGTTTTTCGACGCCGAGTGACCCTAGACTCACTTGGTGGGTTTTTCGACGCCGAGTGACCCTAAGCATCATCATCATCCATCTAAGCCAACATCATCACCCGAATCACCAGCATCACAGCCAACATTTTCAGGTTCTCACATCCATCTAAGCCAACATTTAAGATAAACATCCAAGTTCTCACAACCAACAATGGTTCAAAGCCAACATAGGCATCATAGGTTCTGAAAGCCAACATAGGCATCATAGGTTCTGAAAGCCAACAAAGGCATAATCTAGTTCACAGCCAACATAGGCATCATAGGTTATGAAATCCAACAAAGACAAAGGCATCTAGTTCCCAGAAGCATATAAGTACTCTTTCAACTTGTATGAAGAAGTCCTTTTTCTTCCACTCTGTCTTGGATCTTGAAAAGTTGACCTGTTTCCTACAGCAGAGGTAGAGGCTGTACTAGCATTGGTAGCTTTCTTCCTGGGAGACCTCCTTGGAGGAGCAGCAGGTGTAGTGGCAGCAGGTGTAGCTTTCTTCCTAGGAGACCTCCTTGGAGGAGCAACAGGTGTAGTGGCAGCAGGTGTAGGAGCAGTAGTTGATGGAGATGGCCTCTTCCTTGGTGGTGTAGTGGCAGCAGGTGTAGCTTTCTTCCTAGGAGACCTCCTTGGAGGAGCAACAGGTGTAGTGGCAGCAGGTGTAGGAGCAGTAGTTGATGGAGATGGCCTCTTCCTTGGTGGTGCACCAGCTGTAGGTGCAGTAGTAGATGAAGATGGCCTCTTCCTTGGTGGTGCAGCAGCTGTAGATGCATTTGTTGTTGAAGTAGAAGCCTGTGACCTGTTTGGCTGCATTTCAAAAACAGTTAAGGCTTGTGAGTTACAATGGAGACAAAATAAAGAGAATTGAGGTGCTACTATAACTAACCTGATGCTGGTTCATTCTCATAGCAAGAGCTGACTTGAGGGGCTTGGAGCAAACATTGTATCTATGCCCTACAAGTTTGCAGTTGTTGCAAGTAATAGATGCCATCCTAGATGTATCTCTTGGTGCTGGCTTCTCAAATTGGTTTTTCCTCCTCTTTGTTTGTTGCTTCCCAACCTTGTCTTTGAATACTGGAGGCTCTATGTCCTGAGTTCTTGTCCTTGGCCACAGGTTTGGACCAGACACATGAAATATGATATGTGCAAATGCTTTTTTTATACATTTCCTTTTTGAAGAAATCAGCAACAAAGTCCTCTGGCTGCAACTTAGCTTTCACTATTGCAGAAACTGCATGATGGGAAGGCATAGAAGTCATATCCCATTTCCTACATCCACATGTTCTGTCCAGCAAGTTCACTAAGTAGGTGTTTTCTCCACTAGTCACTTGGTAGATGTTAGGACTAGCCATCAAAGTCTGGCACCACCTTGAGTTGTACTTTGTCTCCTCTAACATTTCAGTATAGGTAGGGCAAATCTCCCAATTTGCCGTCTTTGTCTTTGTTCTATTCTTGTTAAATCTGACCATCAATTTTGTCCTAATTCCTTCTATCATGGTCACTATTGGCTTGCCTCTGACATCTAATATCATTTTATTAAACACCTCACTAATGTTGTTCACTACCAGGTCAGTTTTGCAATTAAAATCCATAGCATGCCTAGCCTAAGTATGAACAGGGACTTTGTGAAGCCATGTC
This sequence comes from Aegilops umbellulata, assembly GCA_032464435.1. NCBI lineage: Eukaryota > Viridiplantae > Streptophyta > Magnoliopsida > Poales > Poaceae > Aegilops > Aegilops umbellulata. The sequence goes on from CP136057.1 coordinate 640,786,180, forward strand.
CAAGCAGCCTTACACTCTCTTTTCAAAGCATTCATTGCATCAAGGTGTTCATTCTCAGTATAAGAGTAGCTAGCTGCATCCATGTGTTTCTTTAATTCATCACCTCTAAAACTAGCAGTTTGAAAATTCTGATAGATATGTCTAAGGCAGAATCTTTGTGGACAATTGGGGAAAACATGGTTTATTGCATTTAAAAGCCCCTGTTTGAAACAATGGAAAATAAAGCTAAGCATTGGTCCTATAAACAATAAAACAATGAAGCTATAGCAATGTGCATATGAAACCATGAAACCTAGTGCAATATTGTATGAGAAGAGAAGTTTACCTTCTGCCTATCAGAGATGATGGTATAATAGCCAAACTTCCCACTTTCTCCACCAAGTGCATCTTTAAGTTGTGCTAAGAACCAGGTCCAGTTGTCTTTGTCCTCTTTGTCAACAACTCCAAATGCTATAGGGTAGATATTATTGTTCCCATCCCTTCCTGTTGCAGCAAGGATCTGTTGACCTGTTGACAGCTTGATAAAACAACCATCTACCCCTGCAAAGCTGACAATTGTGAGAACATAGTGTATGTAATGTGAGCACATAAACAATTCACAACTTAGTAAATGAAATGTACCTATGAATGGTCTGCATCCATTCAAAAACCCTTCTTTGCAAGCACTTAGACAGGAAAAGAGGCCATGAAACCTAGGGTTTTTTCTTGGGTGCTCTGGTACATGCCTAGTAGTAACAATACATCTAGAGCCTGGGTTTGTATCCAACACAGTCTGCAAATAATCTCTTATTCTAGTGTATTGTCCTCTCTGATCTCCTTGGACAACCTTCAATGCTTGCTTCCTAGCCCTGTAGGCCATATGGGTGGACATCTCTATTCCATATTTCTTCTTCAGTGTCTGCATTATTGTGGTGACTGGTGTGCCAATATCAACTCTCATCATTGCCTCACACTGGTCTGCAACCCATTTTGCAGTGACCTTGGTGTTCTCTCCTACTGCTGGGCATGTGTGCACAAAATTTGCCTTCCTTATGCAAAAAGTAGTCTCATTTGCAACAATAGAAGCTACAATAAAGAAAGGGCATTTTGCATTTGTACACACAGCTATGATGTTGTCATTGCAGTTTCTGTGGAACTCATAATTCCTATTATGAGTTATGTGCAATGTCTGAATTGCTCTCCTAAACTGATACACATTGAGGAAACAAAGTTTTCTGCAAAACTGCTCCTCTGGGTTCTCTCTCTCCTCACTGTACCAGATCCTTGGCAAAGATCTCACTGATCTGCTCTTCCTTCCATTGGGCAGAACAAATTGTACTTCCTCAGCTCCATCATCATATTCTTGCTTCAAAACACCAAGATCTGGCTCCTCATCTGATGATGGTGCCCAAACATCCTCAAATCTCCGTTCCAAGCTAGAATGTGACCTCTTTGTTGGCCCTTTTCTAGCTTTCTTCTTCTTTGTAGGCACCTCTTGCTGCCGAGGCTGCTCCACCTGCTCATCTTGCTCCACCTGCTCCTCTTGCTCCACCTCCACATGTTGCCCTTCCTCATCTTCCTCATACAGTTCATCCACATCAGTGTCTCCATCAAAATGAATGAGTGGATCCTCTCGTTGCTTCCTCATCTCATTAAGCCTCTGAAGATAGTCCTCATCTGCATCCAGATCTGAATCATCTTCAGTTAGAAGAATTGGTAGCTTCTTTTTAACCTTATTTACATGCTCAGCTGCAATCTTATGTTTCCTAAATTTGGCAATCTTTGTTCTCCTCTTCAACTCCATTAATGTCTCCAGTTCATCCTGATGTGCTGCATTGGATTGGTCCATGGCAGCATTTGTATCCAGATCATGGTTTTGCTCTGCTGTGTAGTGTAGAACTGCAATGGCTCTGGCTGACTCTGTATTATACTTTTTGGTGGTGATCTTAAGAGAACACCAGAAGGATTTACTACATACACAGGGTTCTCTTCTATATGGCTCAAAGGAACCTACTCCTCAACCAGATAGCCTGAGTTCAAATCTGCAGGTCTTGGATCAGTGCCCCTAACCACTGTCAAGTTCACTACATGCTGATCATTGTTAGCAATATGGTCAAGCATTTCATCCACCTTATCATCATCACAAATTTCATCCATTCCTGTAATCCCCACACCAGGATCCCTCACAAAATACATGAAATCATTAAGCCCATATCCCTCTGTCTCTATTAGGGCAACCAAATTATAATATGTTATGTCTGAAATGCAAACTGATCTCTCCAAGTTGTCTCTGTCATGGAAGTGCATTCTAACTTCCCAAACATCATCGTTCAAACTACACACAAATAATTAAAATAGCTTAATTAACAGAGCACTAAAACAGAGCACTAATGTACTGTAAAAAAATGCATAATTCTTAAAATAGAGCACTAAAACAGAGTAATCAACATTATAATTGCTACAATACAGTACAGTACACTCTGAAAACAACAAACACCTTCTGAAAACCAGTCAACTTCACTGTCAAACCAATGCAAATTGATCTCTCCAAGTACAGTACCCTGCTAACTACTCTGCTGACTACATCATCAACTAGCTACGCTGTTAACTACTCTGTCAACTAGCTACTTTGTTAACTACAAATCAACCGCAACTAAATCACAATTAAGAGAGCACCAATTAACAGTGCCAAAAAACCTAACCCTAACCCTAGAATCGATCTACAGGAAGAGGGAAGAGGGGAGAGGGAAGAGGAAACTCACTAGACGCCGCCGAATGACGAGGCAATCCGGTGACTCTCCGACGGATTCTCCTTCACTGCCCTGGCCCAAGATCTTGCCGCCGCATATTCGAGACAGTGCTGGGGGCTCTGGCTGGGGCTGCTCGTATCCGACGGCCAGCTAGGGTTTGAGCTCCCGCATATATCTCCCACAGGTGGACCATCGTCTCCAACGCCGGCAGAGCCGCCGCAGTCGCCACCTGCGCCGCCAGCCGTCGCCGTGACTGAGAGGAGAGAGTGCGGGGGAGGAAAAGAGAGTGAGAGGAGCGGACCGGGCGGGGTACGGCTCGAAGACTAAGCGGCCCGGCTCGAACCGGTGCGCCAGCGGCGTGCAACGCCGTGAACAGTGTTGCCACGTCGACGGATGCGGGCCCCCATTGTCATAAACGCACTTAAAACGGTCCAAACAAGCAACTAGTGTTTTTTGCAAAAAATTATGGAAAAAATTAGTGCTTTTTGGCACAATTTCGTATATGTGTGGTACCTGCAAACCTAGCCTGAAGTGTCGATCTTTTTTGCAATTCACTCGACGGGGGTGGACGGGGTCGGGATTTTTTGGGGTTTGTTCCCTCTCCCTCACTTCTTCTCTAATTGGACGGCCCAGTTCGGACCTGATTGGAATTTAATATGATCCTTATTCCTTTCGTGCTCGAACTCATCACCACCTCTATTGATTTAAAAATAATAATCACCACCTCTTCTATAATACACCTCCGTCCGGAAATACTTGTCGTGGAAATAGATATAAATGGATGTAGTATCTCTTCTATATAGTAATAGTAGTACTATTCATCATCTAGGATGTCGAATAAGTTATTCTTCACCTGAGGTAATCTTACAATCGTTTCATAACTAAATTAAATTTGAAACAAAAATAGTTACATTCATATTGATTTGGCATAAGAAAACAAAAATATAGGTCATAAGACCAGAAAAAATATATTTTATATGTATTTTACACTATGTTTTTACGTTTGTAATTTTACTTAACGTAAAATATTTTTTTACAGAAATTATATATTTTCTGGCGTTCTTTTTTTACTTATTAAATAAGACAAAATTTAAGAAACGAAAAATTACGATGCATCAATATTAAAATGGACCAAGGGTGAAGAATAACTATTCCTCACCAAGGGTAAAGAATAACTTCGATCAAGGCTTGACGAAAGAAGATGGATTAAGGGATCAGGGAATGCTGCCCCAAGTGAAACATGCATTTTGATTCCCATGTGCAATTTCCACTTTTTTTTCGCGAATACGCAAAGCTTGCGTATCATTTCATTGATAGAAGGAGTAGAATAAGTACACAGGGGTACAACATATGACACGAACGCAGGCAGGCGTGTACATGGTGCCCGGAGCAGGGGGACAAGGGATGCTCAGCCCGTACAGAGGATACAACACAGCTAAACCTACCAGACCCGAGCCAAGGGCGGCAAAGCCAAGCCAACGAGAACTCCAACATCATCCGAGCCAAAACCGGGGACACCGCGAGCGATCAAGATAGTGCCTTCAAGAAGGAATACGACGCCGAGACACCGTCACTATCCGGTCCGAGGGACCCGGACCTAGGGTTTCCCCTGAGCTCGAAGAGGGGCGCAGCTGAAGGCCTTGGCAGCGCCTCCAAGGAGGAAAGCGACACCCGCAGGCGCCGTCGCTGCCAGCACCGGCAAGCCGAGCAGGGATCTCTCCCTGGCCTGAAGTTGAGCGATCCCATAGCCGCCGAGTCCGGAATCGAAGATGGGGAGGCCAGCGCTGGTCTGAACCACCATGTCAGGAAGGGGGTGGCGGGGTTGCACCTGCCGTCAGAGGGTGGCAACGCCTCCAAACCCACGAGCATAGGATCTGGCAAAAGGGGGAGACTTTGAGGCGTACATGGTAGGGCGGGCGACAAGGCGAACCAAGCGGGGGTCTTGGGACGACGGCGTCCAGCAACGCCAGCAAGCAAGGACTGGAGGGACGCAGATCCAACCTGCCGTGGCCTTAGCCGTCGGGGCATCGGCGAGCAAGGTAAGCTGGAAGGAACGCAGCTACCTAGTCGCCGAGGCCGAAGCTGCCCGGATGGGGACGCTGGCAGCAAGGGACATCGGAGAGACGCGGGCCCAAGGCCGCCGGGACCGAAACAGCCCCGGCCCGAGACCACCACTGGAAGCCCTATGCCAGCCACAACCGCATAAGCCTCGCCGTCTCGACGCAAAAGCAATCACCATGGCTCGGGGGTGGAGGGCCGCCGGAGACCGTGGCGGCGGCCAGGATCGTCGGAACCGCCGCCGGCAGGCAGGCACGAGCAGCAGCTGGTGGGAGAGCGCCCAAGGATCGCCGGGAAGGGTCCCGGGGTTGTGGGCCGAGGGGGCGGAGGCGCGTGAGGAGGGGGACGCCCGCGGCGGCAGGGGGTGGCGGGGGAGGAGCGGCACGTCGGAGGAGGCCGACGAGGGGACCGGATCCGCCGCCGCCGGACCAGCGGGAGGGGGGCGCCGCCGTGGTAGGGGGTGGGGCGCGGGGGTGGTCGGGGGAGAGAGATTGGGGCGCGAGGGGCGCAGATCACTGCCCTCTCCTTGTCACCAACGATAGGGGCCTGAAGAGACCAACAAGCTTCAAGTTCAAGATTTTTTTTCCAGTCCAGGATTATCTGGCCTTCTCCCGAGGTTTTGGCAGGCGAGCCGTGTCAAAACCTGTTCCATAAGCTCAAGCGCACGGGGGCATCCTTGCCAAATAGAGTAGAAGCCTCTTCTCAAAGGAAAAATTGCACCTCCATCCGTCTCTATTTGTCACACTTCGTTTTGACATCGCTCAAGAATCTTGAGCCCTTTCTGCCGATGAACAAGATCTTCGGGCGCAAGCAAAGGGTCATTAGACTTGCTGTTTTGGAGAGTAATAAAAGAAGCAGTGTGCTTGGAGAGTAATAAAAAGCAGTGTGCTTGCATTGCTAATTTAAAACCTTCGTATCAATGCGAGACAAAGAAAGAATCACATCCACCATCTCCAAAGGAACAATGGTTGGGTAACAGACCACAAACTAAAGGAGGAAATCATTCACAACCATTTCTAGAGTCATTGGTAGAGGGCGACCCGGGGGCGAAACCCTAGGCGCCGCCGGTCCCCCGCCTCCCCTTCTCCTCCTTCCCCACCGCCCCCGGCAGCCGTCGTCGGGCCTGCCCGCGCGGCGGTAGGCGGCGGCGGGGGCTTCCCCGCGCACCCGCCTCGACCTCTGGAGAGCCGGGCCCCCACCCCGCATCGGGCGCCACCGCCCGCTTTTCCCTGGTGGCCGCCGAGGTCGGCCCTCTGCGGCGGCTGCCGCCGGCGTTGTCGCCCCGCACCTGTCGCCGGGGACGGCTCTGCCCAACAGATCCGGCCGCCTTGCTCCGATCTGGCGGCTGGTGGGCCGGGATTCGCCGGATCCGCCCGGATCTGGCCGGCGTGGCCATGCCTCGTCCTGCCCGGCTTGGATGTTCGCGGTGTGGTGCTCCCTGGTGGCGGTGGTGTGCGTCGTTCTCCATGTTTCGACGGGAAGTGTGCGGTGGGTGGATGCCGGGGCGGCGGCCTCGGGCGGTGTGGACGGCGTTGCCTCTTCGGCGGGCGACGGTCGTGGGTGCTGGTGGTCCGCGACTTCGGCCGTGCGGGCGGCGAGGTCTCGGTGGACGTCTACTATAGTGGGTCGGGGTGCCCCGTCACCCGGCGTGCCTGCTTCGATGAAGTCCAACGCTTTCTCCGGCTGCGTGCGCTCCCCTGGCCAGGTCTTTGGCTGGGTGGATGGGATGGGGACGGGACCGGGGGAAACCCTTGGCCGTCGGCGGAGGCCACGACAATGGCGGCGTCTTTGCTGGGCGTCGGTCCCCTTCTTGGAGGCCTTGTCGAGGTCCTCTCCCATCTTTCACCGTGATCTTCCTTTGGGCGAAAGCTCTAGTTCCCCTTGTGGGCGACGGCGTCGTACCTCGTCGCGCTCCTTCTTGAAGGCGTCGCCTGGGGTTCCCGGAAGCATGGTGGGCGCTTTGCGGTTCGTGTGAGGTGTTTGGCGGCGGCATTGTGTGCAGCATTTCACCTATTCTCCGCCGGTCTTCGTCCTGCGGTAGCGCTCCTTCTGCTTGGAGATGGACTAGCGTAGATGGTGGTCGTCGTTTGGCGTCTTGATGGCGTCGATGGCGGAGGATCCTGCCAAGGTTGGCACCTCAATCTGCTCTGAAGATGGACTAGTGGAAGATGGCGGCGACGACACATGTGAGTGCGTCAGACCGGATTGTGCCCCGAACCCGGTATGTGGCTCGGTCGGGGCCTCCGGCTTTGGATGTCAGGCTTAGGTGAGAGGTCTGGGTATTTGGCCCAGCTTGCACCCCCTTCATCATATGGATAGGAGTAGGGGCAGATGTTGCCAAGATGGCGGATTCAGGCATATTGTTGTACTACTTTGTAAGGTCCTCGAGAATAATCAATAAAATGGCCGTATGCATCTCCCAGATGCAGAGGCCGGGGGTCATCCTCCTTTTCTAAAAAAATTGGTAGAGGGCAGTCGTGAGCACATGACTTCAACTTGAGGACCTCACGACAGTTCATCACATCAATTGTAGTTGGACTGCACAACAGTTCATCATAGCAAGACCACTACTCCCTCCACCCCGAAGTACTTGGCTTAACTTTGTCTAGATACGAATGTAGACACGTTTTAGTATTAGATATATCTATATCTAGACAAATCTAAGACGAGTAATTTGAGAGGGAAGGAATATTATTTGAACGCAACAAAATTTACGTGAGCACTGCTGATCCTAGTTTACAAGATAGTGCAAAGCTAACAACATACTTTCAAAGAAACATTAACACAAGAAGTTCGAGTCTAAAAGGTAAACACTCCCAGGAAACTAACAACAACAAAAGCAAGTCCCTGTCGCAAAAACAAACTACTCAACCAATTTCAAACAATGTCATAGATTTATCTTTTAAATGCATGACTTTTTAAAAATTTCAAATGCATTTTTTGAATGGTATAAAATATATTTTTTGAATTACAAAAACAATTTTTAAAATGGCACGGACATTTTTTTCAAACGCGTGAACATTGGCTTAAAGTCACGTATATTTTTTAATTACATGAACACTTTTTACATTGTATAACTTAAAAAAATAAACATTTTTGGAAATGCATGAATATTTTAAAAAATGTTGTGTACATCTCCTTCAATGCTATCAACAATTGTTTTGAATTCCATGAACATTTTTTAAATTGCATAATTTATTTTGAACACTTAAAGAATGTTTTTTTATTTAAGAATTTTTTTCCCATTTTAGAAATATAAGGAAGAGTAATAAAATAAAAAAATAGAAAAATGTGTGTTGCAGAACCAGCAGTCCTCGAGGCGAGCGCATCATTCACCTTGTGAGAAGAGGTATAGCCCCTCCGGTAATACATTCGTATGTTTACTTCTATAGTTTTGTTTTTTTTTTGCGAATATACTTCTATAGTTGTTTTTGTTAGTGCATCTGCCTCGGTGTCGATATAAATATTTTCAAGATTAACGAAATTAGTGCATCTGCCTCGGTGTCGATATAAATATTTGCTTCTGGTGTCGTAATTTTTTGTAGTTTTCTGTTACTCATATGTAGGAAGTAGCTTACAAATTCATCAGACAAGACCTTTATTAGATTATCACATGTTTAAGTCTGGATTAGCAACCATGCATATTTGTGAAGACGTAAACATAAACAAGGGAACTAATAGAAGGGGCAACATAAACAAGGGAACTAATAGAAGGGGCAAAATCATAAAACCATGAATTAAACATGTTCGGATAACGAAGCTTGACAACATTGCAAAAAGCTCATTTCTTTTCAAAGAACACACAAAAGCTTTGCATGTTGATTCATTTAGGGGAACAGAGTACAAAAAAAAGTCAGTTTACAACGGATTGAGTATCGGCTTGAAACCCGAACTCGATCCACAACCACTCCACCCCTGGCTAAGTAATACCTCAACAAATCTCCATATTCCCTCCCATACCAATTCCCTACATTCCCTTGCACATAAAATTGTTGTTAGGTAGGCAGGGGTAAGCTTTGTACAATTAGAGTATTAGACAATAACTCAATAAGGATAAAAATGTCGGAAATGCCGTTTGGAGGCCGAGCACCACGAAGCTCGTTATCTGGCTCGTCAGTCTCCCCATGGATCAGCCAGAGTACCATTTACTCCAACCATATTTCATCTGACACAGTTTTATACCACACCGTATACTCAATTTACGCACAGTGTTATACGCTGCCATGCCAGGCTGTTCACACACGTTACATCGCCTCACCCATTCTGTCCATGCACTTCTAGATGGAACAAATAAGTGGTGCACCTTGTTATTTTGTACCACCTGAGTTAAAATTGTAATTTTACAATTGATGAAAAGTTGTGTAAATAATTATGTTGTACAGTAGTACGAACAATATTACTTATAATTTTCTATCCAAATTTGAAAGATAGTTTACCAAATAATAATGAGAAAACATTTGCCTTGCGAACGAAATGGTCTGAATCCATGGCCTGGCTCTCATCACCAAAATACCAGCTTGCGGTTGTATATTTGTTTCAACATAAATTTTAATTTTTTGGAATGCAACTTTAAACTTCCTCTCCACAAAACTTCAAGAATATTCAACCTCAGAAATGAGAGTTCTTGAGAACAGGTACACCGGATACTTTCCCCTCGCGGATTAGATATAAGGGCGATGTCACTAACCAAACGATTATTAGTTTCCTCTAAAATATCTTTTGTATATGTGGTGAATATTTTCTAAAATATTTCATGACCATATTTTAAATACACGATGACCACTTATTTTATTTATGTCATAAACATTTTCCAAATACCTGATGAACATTTGTGTTTCAATATGTGATGAACTTTTTTCACATACGCGATGAATATTTTCCAATACACGATGAAGGTCTTTTGAATACACACGGTCAATATTTAAATCAGTGAATATTTTTACATGATAACATTTTCTAAATACGCGATGGATAATTTTCATATATAAGACAAACATTTTCTTTCTGAATGTGTGGTGGACATGTTTTTTAATATGCGGTGAACTTTTTTTTTAATACACAATCAGGATTGTTCTAATGTGCGATGGACAATTTTGCAATACCTTCGAACCTCTTTTAAAGAATATAAATACAACTAGACGAAAAAACAGAAAAACAAATAGAAGAAAAAAGGAAAAACAGCTAGGCCTGCATGTGCTCCTTTGTGCGTGCAACCGCTGTGCTGGATGGACGTGCCGCACACTTTGAGCGACTACAGGTGAGGCATAGCAGCGCCTAAATTCAAACCCGCCCAGGAGGCACGTCATGTTCTTGCAATCATCGCCCAGCCGGAGGCCAACGTACAATTTGGGAACACGAGAGAATGGCACCGATTTATTTCTCGTAGATAGCATCCGTATATAACCTGGAAAGTCAGAAAGTGCGGATCCCAGTGCCACAATGTACGCACTAGATAGCGGCCTTCACACAGCTCGGCCTCCAAAACGTCCCTCCCTAAAAATGTGATGTTTATCACAACAAGGTTCATCACATCAATTGTAGTTGGACTGCACAACAGTTCATAGCAACACCACTACTATTTTGCACACCACAAAATTTACATGAGTACTGCTGTCCCAGTTTACAAGATCCATGTCGCAAAACCAAACTATTCAACCAAGACTGTAGAAGAATCAGCGTCACCAAAGGCAGCAGTGGCATGATTGCGTTTTGCTGGGCTACAAGAAAAAGAACGAGCATATTCTTCCTCCTCAACTTGAAAATAAAATGTTGACACAGAATTAATGTCAGAATTAATCCCCATTGTTAGTAGCATCCTCCTACGATGTCAGCACTGCGCAGTACAAAACTACCCAGCTGACTCAACTTACCAGGTCATGCAACCCCATCTTTATGTTCCCTGTAGATCATTCTATGAAAAGAATATGTTGTGCAGGAGAACTCTTAGCACACATTAGATAAATATAAAATTGCATGTTTATTGTCAGAAAAATAGAGGTAATTAAGCTAGAAAAATGTAAGTGCAGCATGCATGGATTAGACGGATTATATCAGAGTTTAAAGACCGAAAGGCATCCCAAAGAAAGCTTAACCATTAAACTATGCTTAAACATAACAAATAAATATAAAGGGAAGCCAATGAACGAACAGAAGTATTAATAATCAATGTGGCTGTTCCCTGCCTAAGAATTTGACAATGAAATAAACAGTTTCAACCAATCTAAAAGCCAACAAATGACGAAACTTCATGACTGATTATAGCAATTCTAGAAATGTCAGGCTCAGAATAGAGTAACTCACGCTACCAAACTTACTCGTGAATGGAAGATTACTAAACTGTATCTTCTACTTTGATAGTTATTCAAACAAGAAATCTGAAGCTTTCACTAATCCTCGAAGTCCATGAGCTGTATCATCAACATTTCAGACTTCAGATTCTGTCTGTGAAAGTCGCTGCCGCTTCTTCTCGGACCCATCAAAGTTTCGTGGGGTGTGATGATAAGCATTTTGCGTCTGTACCTGAGCTCCATCTAGTACACAAAGAGCGGAAAACCATTAGATACATGAGCACTTGCTACTCAATAGATATGATAACAGTGACAGCATATATAGTTACCTGATTTATCATTCAGATATTCGGTCAGCACATATGGAATGTAGGTCGGATCGTAAAGATACAGCCCCTTTGCAGAGTATGGCATAAGCTCTTCCACCGACTTCCTCCTAGTGTCAACAGCGACAATCCATGCAGTTGGGTCCCGCTCATGCAGCGCGGACGCGAGGTAAACAGCATCACCGTCGCCGCGCAGAATAGGAGCAGCTATTCTCAGGTCCTTGAGTGGCAGTTTTAAACCAGAGGCACTACCTCCTAGCTGAGGCAAGGAGACAGTACCGAGCTCATCGGAATGAACCGTGTTCCCCTTGCGCCAACAGTTCCAAGTCAATGCCCTGTACCAAGTGATGAGCCTCCAACCAACGGTAACATATTCTTCCCCATCCTCCTGCGGAGGATCGATGGCCGGTTCCGAGTCTTGGAGCTCATCCATGTCCCAGGGGTCAGGAAGAGGCGGCACAGTTCTGACTCTAAGTTCTACCAGCTCCTCAAGTTCGACGCATCTTATGTAGCCACGGCTGAAGGTGACGTCGCGAATCGCCCGAGGCAAAGATTGGCCGTAGAGTGGTTTGTTGCTGGGCAACAGCTTGGGCATCGGGACCAAGCGTGACACGGCCGTCCCGGGTTCGAGCACGTTACAGATCAGGATGCCCTCCCAGAGATCGACCCATCCCAGCAGCCCGCCTCCGAGGGCGATCACCTTGGCGTGATCGATCACAAGCTGCTTCCTGGAAAACCCATGGGGGAGCTCCACCTGCAGCAGCTTCTTGGTCCACTTGGACCGCGGCTCGGAGCTGAGGGTGTGGAGATAGTACTGCGAGTCCTTCGTCCCGTAGCTCAGAGCCGCTATGACCAAGTGGTTGCGGCTGGAGACGAAACCGAGGGGCAGACGCAGAAGCTCTGCCCGGGAATAATCAGTGAAATCCGGGATCAGGTCAAGCGACGGCCGGCCGTCGGGGCCCCTGGCTCGGTAGATGAAGTGCTGCGGCGACTCCGAGTCGCCGGCGGTGAAGTCGGCCCGGATAAGGGCGTGGTCCCCCGCGGAGCAGACGACCTCGGGCGCGTGCGCGAAGGTGGTCGCGTCGCGGCCGGGGCAGCAGACGCAGAAGTGGGAGAGGCGCGGCGGGGCGGCCACCGCCAAGGAGACCTGTATGGTGAGGCCCGCCGTCGTCAAGGCCCACGCGGTGGCGGTTCCGTTGCGGAGATCGCTGATGCGGGTGGTCCGGTCGAGAAGGATGAAGTTGGGGAGGCGGGGGTTGCCGGCGGCCATCGTCGGCGTGCGGGATTGGGGATTTGGGGCGGTGGGGGTTAGGGTTCGGGTTGGGGATCTGGATTTTGGGGATTAGGGTTCGACTTCCTTCCCGATTCCCGGTTCGGATCGATCGGGGTGGGGATTAGGACGAACAAAAAACGTTAGATACGAGCACGGTTCAGCTCAGTGGGCCTCGGTTTTTTCTGTTGGGCTTTGTACCAACACCCCTGAAAAGCAAAAATAGATAACTACAGAAAATTGGCATGATAAATGATAAACTATATAAAAAGAAATGCCTCCAGAAAATTGCCACTGCTCAACTACAAAATAAAAAGGTGCCTACATGACGAAAACATGCCAACAAGAATTTAATATTTTTTCAATGATAAATGATCCGACATATTAAACAATGTTATAAAAAATAAATAAAAGGATTGCCATGATGGGAAATACTACAATGCCATGATATTAAAAAATAAAAATTGCATGGCAAAATTTAAGGAAAAAATGTATGCCGTAACATAAAAATCACTCACATAGCAAAAATTTAAGGGGAAATGTTCTCTGGTACTTGAAGACACACACAAAATTGCCATTATGTAGAACACAAAAAAGTGTACCATATATTGTCATGTTTCATAAAATAAATTTACCATGGCCCATAGAAAGCAAAACAATCCCTTGGTCAAGGAAAGAAAATTTACCATGATATAAACTAAATTTGCCATGGCAATTGATGGTGTCCCGACTAGAGGGTCTCTCACCACATCATCTCCCAGCCTCGTGGGCCTGGTCGAGGACCCCCCCCCCCCGGTCGGTTCGGGAGCGGGAGATGTTAGGCGACCCATGATGTACTATCAACATAAGGCTCCCAAAGACTTGTCGTACCCCAAGATGTTAGATTCATCATAGACTCGATTTCCTCGTACATAGCCGACTAGGACAATGTAACCCTACCCCCCCCCCTATCTATAAACCGAGGGGTGGGGCTCGTAGAGAACACACAATAGTCTCAGGGTAGATCATCTGTACTTTGTACTCCAATCCAAAGCAATAAAACACAAGTAGGACGTAGGATATTATCTCCTGAGAGAGCCCGAACCTAGTTAAAAACCCGTGTTCTGTTTCTATTGTTTCCAATCGTCTAGCTCGAGATACCCTGCACTGAGTTCTGACGGATTTAGCTCTGTCATTGGTGGCCCATATAAGTCCTATTAGGCGATCACCGTGGGAGTCAACGTCAACAAGCAGATCGGCGTCGGAACAACTTTCGTACCAGGGCAGATCTTCGTCTTTGGTAGCATCGCTCTCTTCATCGACGCGGTTGGCCACCTTGGCCAAGTCAAAACATTCGTTCCAGGGCGAATCATCAGATTCTCATGAAGAGCTGGTCTTTACGAGCTGGGTGTCAAACCAAGTTGAGGATCAGCCTGAGCCACTGACTCTGGACCCGATGCTCAATTTTACTCAGGTCGAGCATGAAAAATCCCCTATCATCTCTCACCTTAAGTGGGAGCATGAGGTCACCTCCTATGACCCAGATGTCAAATCAGGCCAAGGGAAAGGATGAGGAACTAAGGTCCATGTCAGATCGGATCTTGGATAGCTTCCGCCGGTCTCGGAGTCAGATCGGGCTTGAGAAGAACGTGAGAAACTTCTTCTGAATGAGATGTTAGATCAGATTCAAAAGCCCGCAAATTCAGACAACCGGGTCTCGGTGTATGATCAAATATGGGAACCACCGGGAAAGGTCGTATTTTTTGACCCACCCACCACCCATATCATCGCCAGTATTGAGGACCTAACCGAAGTCATTGACGATCATACTTATATTTCTTATATACCAAAGAGATTCATCCCCACTATCTTATTTATCTTAACATGCATCCTATCCATATCATCAAGTGGGTCTATCGTGTAAAATTGATTTGCCACCAACTCATTATGTGCATGCTCCCACTAAATTTTCATGCGCATGTAGCCTGCCACAAAATAACCATCAACTATGTTTTTCCTGCACTCTCAAGCAGACACGTCATCCTAGGTTTCATTTGCTATCTATATGTCTTGATGGCATCCGATCCACTCCAGATGTCTACCACGAGGTCTTAGGTTAGAATTCATGTGTCATTAATGTGATCATTTGATTCGAAAAGCCCCAACGACTAACTTTTCTCATTCTCTTGCGCTTCATGTCCATATCTCTTGCTTCCCATAGGCCACAAAATTGCACTAGATGCCTCCGTTCTCTCGAACAACGGACGTTCCAAGCAACCTTTTAATCCCAGTTTGATTTTATTGCGTATAGTAGTAGATCGGTAAGAGACATCATAGACCGCACTATATCTAATAAAGTACGGTTATGACGTTCGGACACACCATTACACTGTGGTGTTCCAGGTGGCGTGAGTAGTGAAACTATTTCACATTGTTTTAACTGAAGGCCAAACTCGTAACTCAAATATTTTACCTCTGCGATCATATCGTAGAAACTTTTATTTTCTTGTTACGATGATTCTTCACTTCATTCTGAAATTCTTTGAACTTTTCAAACGTTTCAGACTCATGTTTCATCAAGTAGATATACCCATATCTGCTCAAATCATCTGTGAAGGTCAGAAAATAATGATACTTGTCGCGAGCCTTAATGTTCATCGGACCACATACATCAGTATGTATGATTTCCAACAAATCTGTTGCTCGCTCCATTGTTCCGGAGAACAGAGTCTTAGTCATCTTGCCCATGAGGTATGGTTCGCAAGCATCAAGTGATTCATAATCAAGTGATTCTGAAAGTCCATTAGCATGGAGTTTCTTCATGCGCTTTACATCAATATGACCTAAACGGCAGTGCCACAAATAAGTTGCACTATCATTATTAACTTTGCATCTTTTTGGCTTCAATATTATGAATATGTGTATCACTACGATCGAGATCCAACAAACCATTTTCGTTGGTGTGTATGACCATAAAAGGTTCTATTCATGTAAACAGAACAACAATTGTTCTCTAACTTAAATGAATAATCGTATTGCAATAAAATGATCAAATCATATTTATGCTCAACGCAAACACCAATAACACTTATTTAGGTTCAATACTAATCCCGAAAGTATAGGAAGTGTACGATGATGATCATATCAATCTTGGAACTACTTCCAACACACATCGTCACCTCGACTTTTACTAGTTTCTGTTTATTCTGCAACTCCTGTTTAGAGTTACTACTCTTAGCAACTGAACCAGTATCAAATACCGAGGGGTTGCTATAAACACTAGTAAAGTACACATCAATAACATGTATATCCAATATACATTTGTTCACTTTGCCATCCTTCTTATCCACCAATTACTTGAGGTAGTTCCGCTTCTAGTGACCAGTCCCTTTGCAGTAGAAGCACTCAGTCTCAGGCTTAGGTCCAGACTTGGGCTTCTTCACTTGAGCAGCAACTTGCTTGCCGTTCTTCTTGAAGTTCCCCTTCTTCCCTTTGCCCTTTTTCTTGAAACTAGTGATCTTTTTAACCATCAACACTTGATGCTCTTTCTTGATTTCTACCTTCATCGATTTCAGTATCGCGAAGAGCTCGAGAATTACTTTCGTCATCCCTTGCATACTACTAGTTCATCACGAAGTTCTACTAACTTGGTGATGGTGACTAGAGAATTCTGTCAATCACTATCTTATCTGGAAGATTAACTTCCACTTGATTCAAGCGATTGTAGTATCCAGACAATCTGAGCACATGCTCACTAGTTGAGCGATTCTCCTCCATCTTTTAGCTATAGAACTTGTTGGAGACTTCATATCGCTCAACTCGGGTATTTGCTTGAAATATTAACTTCAACTCCTGGAACATCTTATATGGTCCATGACGTTCAAAACGTGTTTGAAGTCCCGAGTTGGAGTGTCTGTTGGAGTGATAACAATATAATTGTAGAAGGAGTTTAAGGAGTTGTTTTTTAATTTCTTGTTTGTTTCATTGAATATTAGTTTCCATATGATATTCTCCCTTTTCCTTCTTCTTTTTAATAGGGAAAAAACCTGGCATGGCTAGTCTCATTCATTCAATAATAGTGCAGTACAAAATGCAAACAGGACCCCAAGGGAACTAAAATTACGGAATAGTCCTGAAATTAACAAAAAGAACACTAATTAAAAAGTAAAACGAAAAGCCATCAGATCCTTCTTCTCCACTGCAGCTCTGCTCGCCCCGCCGCTCACCGTGCTACTCTGTCATGTGCTGCTCGTCGTGCTTCCGTCCGACCCTGCTCAGCATCACCGCTCCGGTCCAGGCCGTGCTCGGGAGCTGACTCGCTCCGGCGCCGCGGGGAGGCATGCGAGGGAGGTTAGGGATGGGCGGTGCGCGACCGGCGGAGCTCTCGAGGCGGAGCGCCCGGCTGCTGTCGTCGCAGAGCTCGCGGTAAGGACGGGCTTGGGCGTGCGGCCTGAGGGCGCTTGGCGCGGCAGCAGATGGAGGCTGGGCACGGGCACTCGCCATGGCGTGCAGCTGCTCAGGAAGGGCGCTAGCTGCGGCGTGAGGTCTATCATCGTGGAGCTCAGGTGAGCACGGAGCACGTGTTAAGGACGAACTCAGGCGCGCGGCCGGAGGGCACTTGGCACGGCGGCAGATGGAGGCTGGGCGCGGGCGCTAGTCGCGGCGTGCGGCGGCGGGAAGGACGCAGGCACTGGACTGTCACGGGAACCCCCCCCGGACCAGGCCTCGGAGACAGGCCCAGTGGCAACCAGGCGGGCCAAGAGGAAGGGCAAGCCCAACCAGCGAGTGGTTGGACCCGAGTGGACGGCGTAGAACCTATAAATATCCAGAGTGTGAGTGGTTAGGTCATCGATTGATCAGCCTCTAGACCGGCCGCCGTTTGGCGTGTATCCTCCTCCCACCTCCGGCTCTCATCCCCGATCTCCTTTCTTGCTGTGAACCCTAGCCAGCTTGTATCTTAAATTGGTGAGATTGAGACATAATCCAATGCCTATCGCCTAGGACCGTATCATCTGGTAATCAGAGCCTACAGATCCACCCAAATTTTTCTCTCCGCCGCGCGGATCTGGCGCGACGCGCTATCGCAGCCTCCAGCAAGTGATGGCGGATTTGGATCTTCAAAAGAAGACGGAGGAAGCGGCGACCGAGCGCAGCAACATCGCCAAGGCCCTGCTCGGGATCCAGAAGAGCCTGGATCAGATCACACCAGCGGTGGCGAAGATGGAGCCGGCGCTTGCCTCGCTCGAGCCGGTGGTCCAAGATCTCGTGGCCTGGCGCCCCGGCATGGACACCGTCGTGGGTCAGCTGCAGGCGGACCTCGGCGACATCCGCGCCCAGTTGGAGAAGATCGCGCTCTACAACAACACTACGGACAAGGCCGAACAGTCCTCGACGCCGGCAACGGCGGACGCGCCAGAGCTCGGGACGAACCACAGTGGTGACGGCCATGGGCCCGCTGGCCACCGCAGGACAACTCTTACTTGGGCACTGGGCGGGGGAGGGCCTCTCCTCCCTGCACCGGTCCCGGAAAATGGTACGTCGCGAACGCCTCCCCGTATACCCTTCCCCACTGTTCCAATCCCTCCACCGCCACCATTAGACTTTGGCAACAGCTCCTTGGCTGTATCCCCTTCTCGCCATCAACATAATCATGTCGATTGTCCGGGGTTTGATGGAGAAAATCCCACGGGGTGGAGGATTCGTTGTGAGGCTTATTTTCGGGTGTGCGGGATCGATCCACCGGTGTGGATTGATACAGCAGTGGTGCATTTCACGGGGACCGCTGCGTTGTGGCTGGAATGGTCAGAAATGCATCTCAAAAGCCCCAATTGGGAGTCGTTTTGCTCCTCGGTGCTGGATAAGTTTGGGAGATCTGAGTTCCAGCACTTACTGCGTCATTTTGCCAAAATTAGACAGACTGGAACCGTGGATATGCAGAGCAATTCAATGTTATTATGCATAGCCTCCTAGCGCATCATAGTTCGTGGGATCCCCTATTTTTCAGAACCCAATTTTTGGAAGGATTGTCGCATGAGATTAAGATTGTCATTATGTTGCATCGTCCCCAGGATTTGGAAACTGCTGTTTCTCTAGCTGCTTTGTAGGAGAGGTGGTCGATATGATACGACAGGAGCAAGAGGTGGCGACTGGTCATCGACAAACCAGCTCTTCGCCGCGCGGAGGGCGTTACACGAGCAAAGCGCCTACGGCGCTGCCCCTGAGCTCTGCAGCAACATCGACGGGCGGTCGGTCGGGCAATTCGTTGCCGTCCCCCACACTGCTCGACACCAGGTGAGGACTGGATATCGCCAAGCACATGACCAACGCGAGTACATCCACGGACGACAAGCTCAAGGCTCTTCGGGCATTTCGGAAAGCGCGGGGATTATGCTTTACCTGCAGCGAGCGATGGGGGCCTGGCCATGTTTGCGCTTCCACCGTGCAGCTACATATCATGGAGGAGCTAGTGGGGATGCTGTCGCCACCACAGTCAGCTGAACCACTGCCCAATCAGGTTGAAAGTTCAAAAGACGACTTGTGTCTCCTCTCAGCAGCAGCTATAAGTGGTATAGAAGCTCCGAAAGCCTTCCGGCTGAATGGGAAGATTGGCAATCAGATTTTGCTCATGCTTCTGGACTCAGGAAACTCTCATAGCTTTATCAACAGTGAAGTGGCATGGGAGTGGCCGGGAGTGCAGCCCATGCAACACAACCTCAAGGTGAAAGTAGCTGATGGTGCCATTACAGTCTGCGACCGGGAACTGACAGGGTGTGAGTACACCATCCAAGGGGTACAGTTCAAATCCACCTTCAAATTGTTTCCGTTGGGCTGTTATGATGTGATCCTCGGGATGGACTGGCTGGAATCCCGTGGACCAATGTCGGTCAATTGGACAGCGAAGCACATGTCCTTTGAGCATCAAGAAAAAGAGCTGCAATTGCAAGGAATTGGGAAGAAGGAGGTGATCTGTCAAGCCATCTCGTCCGCGCAGATCAGCCTATTGCAAGCGCGCACTAATATTGTCCATGCCCTGTTGGTGGCGGAGGTGAAACCATATATAGAACAGCATGAAGTTCCAGTGCCTATTCAACAGCTACTCGAAGAATTTCAAGAACTATTTGATGAGCCGAAAGGGTTACCGCCAGCACGAGAGTTCGACCATTCCATCGAGCTGATTCCCGGAGCCCAGCCAGTTAACGTACAACCGTACAGATACAACCCGACTCAAAAGGATGGCATAGAAGCTCGGATTTTGGGTATGTTGAAGCAAGGGATCATCCAAGTCAGTCACAGTCAATTTTCTTCACCGGTCCTCTTGGTGGAGAAGAAAGATGGGGATTGGAGGTTCTGGATCGACTTTCGGCACCTAAATGCAATTACGGTCAAGACGAGATATCCTATACCAATCATTGAAGAGCTCCTTGACGAGCTATATGGATCTCAATTCTTTACCAGCCTAGACTTGAGAGCGGGGTATCACCAGATTCGAATGCGACCCGGAGATGAAGCAAAAACAGCCTTCCAAACCCATCACAACCATTTTGAGTTCAAGGTGATGCATATGGAGTTACAGGTGGCCCTTTCACTTTCCAGAAAGGTATGCACATTGTGTTGGGTCCTCTTATTCGCAAGGGAGTGCTGGTATTCATCGACGACATCCTCGTCCACAGTAAGACCATGAGGGAGCATATTTTGTTGCTGCAATCCGTGTTCTAGTCGTTGAAAGAGCACGCTTTCAAATTGAAACTGAAGAAGTGCTCATTTGGACAGCCCCAACTGCGTTACCTAGGACACGTGATCAGCGTTGAAGGAGTTCGTAGTGACCCTAAGAACATTGAGAAAGTACAAGCATGGAAGCCACCTGCGTCAGTTAAAGAGCTGCGATAGTTCTTGGGGCTTGCAGGATACTACCGGCGTTTCATCAAACATTACGGAGTCATTAGCTATTCTCTGACTGACTTGCTTAAGAAAGGAGTTCCCTATGTCTGGACAGGTGTTCACGACCAAGCATTCACCACCCTCAAGACAGCGCTGACAACAGCTCCAGTACTAGCGCTTTCGGATTTTTCGCAGCCGTTTGTGATCGAAACTGATGCATCCGAGGCGGGAATCGGTGCGGTGCTCATGCAACGACAACATCCCATTGCTTTTCTCAGTCAGGCGTTGGGGCCGCGGCAGCGTGCACTGTCGACCTATGAAAAACAATGCCTTGCAATTCTCCGGGCAGTGGGCAAGTGGAGCTCATACCTGCTGCTCTCTGAGTTCACTATCCGTACTGACCATAGGAGTCTGTCATGCCTCGATGAATAGCGACTTACCACACCATGGCAGCATAAGGCTCTCTCCAAACTGCTTGGGTTACATTATAAGATTGAATACCGCAAGGGTGCCACCAACTTAGCGGCGGATGCATTGTCAAGACGCCAAGATGCAGTGGTGGCAGTAGTTACAGAGTGTGTGCCTGTTTGGTTGACAGAGGTGAAGCAAGGATACCGAAATGACAGCGCGTGTTCCAAGATGTTGGCTGCAGCTGCGGTTGGGGCATCTGTGCCAGAGCCTTTCCAGGTCGCTAATGGTCTCATTCGATACAAAGGCCGAGTGTGGTTGGGCAACAATACAGCCGCGCAACAGAAGATCCTACATGAGCTTCATGCAAGTGCCTTGGGCGGCCACTCGGGAGTGCATGCAACCTACAATCGCATCATCCGGCTCCTTGCGTGGCTGAAACAGACGGTCAAGAAATTCATGGCAGGATGTGCTACATGCAAACAAGCCAAGCCTGAGCACGTAAAATACCCCGGGCTGTTGCAACCACTAACAGTCCCGGATCACGCATGGGAAATGGTGACTCTCGACTTCGTGGAAGGGCTCCCTACTTCCAAAGGCTACAACTCCATTTTGGTGGTGGTTGACAAGCTCACTCGGTACGTGCACTTCATTCCCTTACAACATCCATTTTCTGCTCTGCAAGTTGCAAAAGCATACATGGAGAATGTTTTCAAGCTGCATGGGCCGCCAGACAAGATGGTGTCAGATAGGGATCGCATCTTCACCAGTGAAGTGTGGACAGAGCTGTGTCGGCTGACTCGCACTACGCTCAACATCTCTTCGGCTCGGCACCCTCAGACCGATGGAACCACGGAACGAGTCAACCAGTGCATGGAACTATATTTGCGCTGCTTTGTGCACAACTACCCCAGCAAATGGTCTGAATGGCTAGCATTGGCCGAGTTCTGGTACAATACGTCTTACCACTCGGTGCTCAAGTCATCTCCGTTCGAAGTGTTGTACGGCCACAAACCCAGGTTCTTCGGGATCACCAATGTGGCCGACGAATCAGTGACTGACCTCGCATCATGGACAAAAGACAGAGCGACTGTTATGGAGTCGCTGAAGCAGCATCTACATCGAGCCAGGCAGATCATGAAGGACAAAGCAGACAAGAAACGATCTGATCGCACCTTTGCGATGGGCGATTGGGTCTATCTCAATCTGCAACCCTACGCCCGGTCGTCCATCGCTGTCCGAGCTAATCACAAGTTGGCTTTTCGTTACTTTGGTCCATTTTAGGTACTGGGACGTGTCGGAGAGGTGGCATACCGGCTGGACCTGCCGGAACGAGCGAAGATCCACCCAGTCATTCATGTGTCCCAGCTGCGAGCAGCCGTGCCACCCACAACACAGATCCTGCCAGAGCTTCCAGTGCTCGATGAAGACCTGCCACCATTCCAAGTTCTAGAAAGCATTCTGAAGCGCCGAACCGTCACCCGCGGCGTGAAGCAAGTCACGCAGGTCCAGGTACAATGCTCTGGTTTCCCCCTCACGCTGGCAACGTGGGAGGATGAAGAAGCACTCAGAACAAGGTTTCCGCGGGCATTGGCTTGGGGACAAGCCAAACCTCAAGGGGGGAGGAATGTCACGGGAACCCCCCCCCCCCCGGACCAGGCCTCGGAGACAGGCCCAGTGGCAACCAGGCGGGCCAAGAGAAAGGGCAAGCCCAACCAGCGAGTGGTTGGACCCGAGTGGACGGCGTAGCACCTACAAATATCCAGAGTGTGAGTGGTTAGGGCATCGATTGATCAACCTCTAGACCGGACGCCGTTTAGCGTGTATCCTCCTCCCACCTCTGGCTCTCATCCCCGATCCCCTTTCTTGCTGTGAACCCTAGCCAGCTTGTATCTTAAATTGGTAAGATTGAGACATAATCCAACGCCTATCGCCTAGGACCGTATCATGGACGCAACGTGGGGCTGCTCAGGGACGGGCTGGCACAGCGTGCGGCTGCTGGGGGTCGGTGGACGGGTGGGGGAGCGTTGGCCGGTGACGTGCGGCTGCTCGGGGGAGAAGGAGAAAGCAGGGAGCAGGAGAGAGGAGGGACAGAGAAGAGGATGGAGCTCGATGGTGAAGGAGATGGGATGGAGTCATGGGTGGGGTGGGGCACGTACGTTCGTGAGTGGGGGCATGCGTGGAGGAGTGTGCGTCGTGGGTCGGAGGCTGGGTGGGGGCGTGCGTCCAACGGGGGTGGGATGAGCGTCTTAGATGTTGCCAAGTCATTGATCCAAGTGATCGATCCATGTGGTGTGCTTCCTCTTTGCCATCTGCGAAAAAAATACAGACGGCAAAGAGCTCACTTTGCTGCCTGCCGAAGAAACACAGACGGCAAAGATTTTTTACCGTCAGCTAAAGCAAACTTAGATGGCAAAGGTTCTTTGCCTTCTGTGATATTTGTCGCAGACGACAAAGTGAGCTCTTTGCCGTCTGTGTTTTTTTCGCAGATGGCAAAGTTTATTTTGCCATCAATTTTTCTTGGCCGTCTGTTGATGACGGCAAACCGGTTCTTCGCCGCCTACTCGATGAAAAACTGACGGCAAACCGGTTCTTTGCCGCCGGCTCGACCTCCACCGGTTCTTCCTCCTCCACCTCCTCCTCGGTGTCGTCGAGCTCGTCCTCCATGTCGACGGCGGCGTCCAGAGTTTCATCTTGTGTGCGGAACCCGGGAGATGAAACTGCGGCGGCCAAGCCAGCCATGATGATCTCGTCCATGTCGGCCTCGATGGCGCTGACTGTGGCGCCGAGCCGTGTGCGAACGGTAGGGCACGGCACAGAGGTGGGGCACGTGAACCTGAGTACGTCGGCGGTGACTATACTGAGTGTTGAGGCCGGTGGCGAACACGGGGGAGGGAGTGCGTGAAGAAAATATGCCCTAGAGGCAATAATAAAGTTGTTATTTTATATTTTCTTATTCATGATAAATGTTTATTATTCATGCTAGAGTTGTATTGATCGGAAATCTAAATACATGTGTGAATACATAGACAAACACGGTGTCCCTAGTGAGCCTCTACTTGACTAGCTCGTTGATCAAAGATGGTTAAGGTTTCATAACCATGGACATGAGTTGTCATTTGATAACGGGATCACATCATTAGGAGAATGATGTGATGGACAAGACCCATCCATTAGCTTAGCATCTATGATCTTTCTGTTTTATTGCTGTTGCTTTCTTCATGTCAAATACATATTCTTTTGACTATGAGATTATGCAACTCCCGGATACCGGAGGAATGTGTTGTGTGCTATCAAATGTCACAACGTAACTAGGTGATTATAAAGATGCTCTACAGGTATCTCCGAAGGTGTTTCTTGAGTTGTGCTACCTCTTGATCTTGCGTTGGTTTTCCCCGAAGAGGAGAGGATGATGCAGCAGAGTAGCGTAAGTATTTCCCTCAGTTTTTGAGAACCAAGGTATCAATCTAGTAGGAGGCCACGCTCAAGTCCCTCGTACCTACACAAAACGATAGCTACTCGCAACCAACGCGATTAGGGGCTGTCAATCCCTTCACGGTCACTTACGAGAGCGAGATCTGATAGATAGTATTTTTGGTATTTTTGGTATAGAGATGCAAAGTGAAAAGTAAAAGGCAAAGTAAAAAAGCAAAGCAAAATTAAAGTGATGGAGATTGATATGATGAGAATAGACCCAGGGGCCATAGGTTTCACTAGTGGCTTCTCTCAAGAGCATAAGTATTATACGATAGGTGAGCAAATTACTGTTGAGCAATTGACAGAATTGAGCATAGTTATGAGAATATCTAGGCATGATCATGTATATAGGCATCACGTCCGTGACAAGTAGACCGAAACGATTCTGCGTCTACTACTATTACTCCACTCATCGACCGCTATCCAGCATGCATCTAGAGTATTAAGTTAAAAATAGAGTAACGCTTTAAGCACGATGACATGATGTAGAGAGATAAATTCATGCAATATGAAATAAACCCCATCTTGTTATCCTCGATGGCAATGATACAATACATGCCTTGCTGCCCCTTCTGTCACTTGGAAAGGACACCGCAAGATCGAACCCAAAGCTAAGCACTTCTCCCATGGCAAGAAAAACCAATCTAGAAGGCCAAACCAAACTGATAATTCGAAGAGACTTGCAAAGATAACCAATCATGCATAAAAGAATTCAGAGAAGATTCAAATATTATTCATAGATAGACTTGATCATAAACCCACAATTCATCGGTCTCAACAAACACACCGCAAAAACAAGATTACATCGAATAGATCTCCACAAGAGAGGGGGAGAACTTTGTATTGAGATCCAAAAAGAGAGAAGAAGCCATCTAGCTACTAACTATGGACCCGAAGGTCTGAGGTAAACTACTCACACTTCATCGGAGAGGCTATGATGATGTAGAAGCCCTCCGTGATGATGGCCCTCTTCGGCGGAGCTCCGGAACAGGCCCCAAGATGGGATCTCGTGGATACAAAAAGTTGCGGCGGTGGAATTAGGTTTTTGGCTCCGTCTCTGTTCGTTTGGGGGTACGTAGGTATATATAGGAGGAAGAAATATGTCGGTGGAGCTTTGAGGGGCCCACGAGGCAGGGGGCGCGCCCCCCACCCTTGTGACCGCCTCTCTGATGCATTGGCATAGGGTCCAAGTCTCCTGGGTCATATCCGGTGAGAAAATCACGTTCCAGAAAGGTTTATTCTGTTTGGACTCCATTTGATATTCCGTTTCTTCGAACACTGAAATAGGCAAAAAACAACAATTCTGGGCTGGGTCTCCGGTTAATAGGTTAGTCCCAAAAGTAATATAAAAGTGGAAAATAAAGCCCAATATAGTCCAAAATAGTAGATAATATAGCATGGAGCAATCAAAAATTATAGATACGTTGGAGACGTATCAGGCATCCCCAAGCTTAATTCCTGCTCGTCCTCGAGTAGGTAAATGATAAAAAGAGAATTTTTGATGTGGAGTGCTACTTGGCATAATTTCAATGCAAATCTTCTTAATTGTGGTATGAATATTCAGATTAGAAAGATTCAAGACAAAAGTTCATATTGACATAGAGAATAATAACACTTCAAGCAAACCAACAAATCAATTATGTTTTCTCAAAGTAACATGGCCAAAGAAAGTTCATCCCTACAAAATCATATAGTTTAGTGATGCTCCATTTTCTCCACACAAGAATTCTCTCATCATGCACAACCCCGATGACAAGCCAAGCAATTGTTTCATACCTTAATAATTTCAAACTCATAAACTTTCACGCAATACATGAGCGTGAGCCATGGATATAGCACTATGGGTGGAATAGAATATAATGATGGGGGTTATGTGGAGAGGACAAAAAGGAGAAAGTCTCACATCAACAAGGCTAATCAATGAGCTATGGAGATGCCCATCGATTGATGTTAATGCAAGGAGTAGGGATTGCCATGCAACGGATGCACTAGAGCTATAAATGTATGAAAGCTCAACAAAAGAAACTAAGTGGGTGTGCATCCAACTTGCTTGCTCACGAAGACCTAGGGCACTTGAGGAGGCCCATTGTTGGAATATACAAGCCAAGTTCTATAATTGAAAATTCCCACTAGTATTTGAAAGTGACAAAACACGAGACTCTCTATCATGAAGATTTTGAAGCACAAGTGTGGAAAAAAAGGATAGTAGCATTGCCCCTTTTTTTGGGCCTTCTTTTTTTTCTTTGGCCTTTCTCTCTCTTTTTTTTGGGACAATGCTCTATTGAATGATGATCATCACACTTCTATTTATTAACAACTCAATGATTACAAATTGATACTAGAACAAAGTATGACTCTATATGGATGCCTCCGGCGGTGTACCGGGATATGCAATGAATCAAGAGTGACAAGTATGAAAGAATTATGAACGGTGGCTTTGCCACAAATACTATGTCAACTACATGATCATGCTAAGCAATATGACAATGATGAATGTGTCATGATAAACTGGATGGTGGAAAGTTGCATGGCAATATATCTCGGAATGGCTATGGAAATGCCATAATAGGTAGGTATGGTGGCTGTTTTGAGGAAGATATAAGGAGGTTTATGTGTGAAAGAGCGTATCATATCATGGGGTTTGGATGCACCGGCGAAGTTTGCACCAACTCTCGATGTGAGAAAGGGCAATGCACGGTACCGTAGAGGCTAGTAATGATGGAAGGGTGAGAGTGCGTATAATCCATGGACTCAACATTAGTCATAAAGAACTCATATACTTATTGCAAAAATCTACAAGCCATCAAAAACCAAAGTATTACGCGCATGCTCCTAGGGGGGTAGATTGGTAGGAAAAGACCATCACTCGTCCCCGACCGCCACTCATAAGGAGGACAATCAAATAACACCTCATGTTTCAAATTTGTTGCATAATGTTTACCATACGTGCATGCTACGCGACTTGAAAACTTTAACTCAAGCACTTATCAAATTCACAATTACTCTACTAGCATGACTTTGATATTACTACCTCCATATCTCAAAACAATTATCAAGCATCCAACTTTTCTTAGTATTCAACGCACTCAAAAGAAAGTTTCACAAATCTTGAATACCAAGCATGTTATTATTAAGCAAATTACCATGCTATTAAGACTCTCAAAATAATTTAAGTGAAGCAAAAGAGATCAATAGTTTCTTTAAAAAAAATCCACCACCGTGCTCTAAAAGATCTAAGTGAAGCACATAGAGCAAAATTATGACGCTCAAAAGATATAAGTGAAGCACATAGAGCAAAACTGCATAGCTCAAAAGATATAAGTGAAGCACATAGAGTATTCTATCAAATTACAATTCATGTATGACTCTCTCAAAATGTGTGCACAGCAAGGATGATTGTGGCACACTAACAAACAAAGACAAAAATAATACAAGACGCTCCAAGCAAAACACATATCATGTTGGTGAATAAAAATATAGCTCCAAGTAAATTACCGATGGAAGTGGACGAAAGAGGGGATGCCTTCCGGGGCATCCCCAAGCTTTGACTTTTTGGTGTCCTTGGATTATATTGGGGGTGCCATGGGCATCCCCAAGCTTAGGCTCTTGCCACTCCTTGTTCCATAATCCATCAAAAGAATTCACCCAAAACTTGAAAACTTCACAACACAAAACTCAATAGAAATCTCGTGAGCTCCGTTAGAGAAAGAAAACAAAAGACCACTTCAAGGTACTGTAATGAACTCATTCTTTATTTATATTGGTGTTAAACCTACTGTATTCCAACTTCTCTATGGATTATAAACTATTTTATTAGCCATAGATTCATCAAAATAAGCAAACAACACACGAAAAACAGAATCTGTCAAAAACAGAACAATCTGTAGTAATCTGTAACTAACCCAAACTTCTGGAACCCAAAAAATTCTACAAAAATTAGAAGACCTAGACAATTTGTTTATTGATCAGCAGCAATTGGAATCAGTAATGTTTATCACGTTCTGATGA
Organism: Aegilops umbellulata; assembly: GCA_032464435.1. Taxonomy (NCBI): domain Eukaryota; kingdom Viridiplantae; phylum Streptophyta; class Magnoliopsida; order Poales; family Poaceae; genus Aegilops; species Aegilops umbellulata. The sequence continues at coordinate 640,814,600 of CP136057.1, forward strand.
TTTTTAATAACTAGATGATACCCCGCGCGTTGCTGTGGGAATTCTTAGCCCTTTGCACGTCGTAATAAATAAATAAATGTGTTTTTTGCATAGTAGATATATGACCTCAGCGGACACAAAACTACAACATAATGGATGGATCTCTGATATCAACAATAAGAGCAAAAGTAATCATGATCACTGGATTAGAAGAGTACTAATTCCTAGAGCAAAAGTAATCATGATCACTGGATTAGAAGAGTACTAATTCCTAGAGTACTAATTCCTAGAGCAAAAGTAATCATGATCACTGGAATAGAAGAGTACTAATTCCTAGAGCAAAAGTAATCATGATCACTGGATTAGAAGAGTACTAATTCCTAGAGCAAAAGTAATCATGATCACTGGATTAGAAGAGTACTAATTCCTAGAGCAAAAGTAATCATGATCACTGGATTAGAAGAGTACTAATTCCTAGAGCAAAAGTAATCATGATCACTGGCCAGAAATGGTGGGGGTCAGCACTCCGCTTGGTCCTTGGAGGAAAAGCAGTGGAAGAAGCTCTAGAACATTAAGGTTCCAAACAAGATGAAAATTTTGCTGTGGAGGTTTGCTCACGATTGTTTGCCATCGGGAGAACAACTGCAGCGGCGTCAAGTCCCAACGAGGACTGAATGTGTTTTCTGTGGCCGGTCTGAAGGTATTGAACATGCTTTGCTTTTTTGTGCCCGTGCAAGTGTTGGAAATATGCCCTAGAGGCAATAATAAATTGGTTATTATTATATTTCCTTGTTCATGATAATCGTTTATTACCCATGCTAGAATTGTATTGATAGGAAACTTAGATACATGTGTGGATACATAGACAACACCATGTCCCTAGTAAGCCTCTAGTTAACTAGCTCGTTGATCAATAGATGGTTACGGTTTCCTGACCATGGACATTGGATGTCGTTGATAACGGGATCACATCATTAGGAGAATGATGTGATGGACAAGACCCAATCCTAAGCCTAGCAAAGAGCGTGTAGTTCGTATGCTAAAGCCACTACTGGAATCTGCTACTTTGCCATCTGCCAGCTCTTTGCCGTCTGCTAGCTGATGGCAAAGAGGCTCTTTGTCGTCTGCCTTGGGATAGCGGACGGCAAAGAGCTGGCAGATGGCAAAGAGACTGTTTGCCATCAGCTGGCTCTTTACCGTCTGCCGGCTGACGACAAAGAGGGAAAAGGCAGACGACAAAGAGCCTAGTGGGCCCCATGGGACACGGTGTGGCTAGGTCAATTTATTTGCCGTCTGCCAGCAGACGGCAAAGAGGTTAACTTTTTTCCCGTCTGCTAGCTGATGGCAATGTCCAACCTTTGCCGTCCGCTAGCGGACGACAAAGATCAAATAGCAGACGGCAAAGCCGGGGCGGACGGCAAAAAGAAGCACAGCGGACTGCAAAGATCAAATAGCAGACGGCAAAGCCGGGGCGGACGGCAAAAAGAAGCACAACACCTGGATCAATCATGCGGATCGATGACATGGCATCCCCACCCACACCCCATCGGACGCACACCCACGCACGCACCCACGACGCACACCCACGCACGCACCCACCACGTCCCACCTCACCCCACCACGTCTCTCTCTCTCTCTGTCCCTTATCCCCACCTCACCCCACCACATCTCTCTCTCCTTTCTCTCCCTCTCGATCCAAATCGGCACACCGGCCGGCCGGCGCCCGCCACCGCCTTGACCCCCGGCCTTGCCGGCCAACACCTCGCCCGCCGGATCCAGCCTCGCCGGCCACCACCTCTTCCACCGGCCGCGTCCACTTCCCCCTTCACCGCCGGCCCTGGCCACTTCACCCGTCGCCCCCGCCGGCCTCCATCGGCCCGCCGGCGCCGCCATCTCGCCTGCCGGCCCCGACCTTACTGGCCGCCTTCTCGTTCGCCGGCCCCGGCCCCGTCGCCCGTCGCCCCCGCGTGCCTCCGCGTGTCGTCGCTCGTCGACCGTGGCGGCCTCCGCGCCCCGTCTCCCCTGCCGGCCTCCATTGGCCCCGGCTCAGTCGGCCCTGGCTTCGTCAGCCCCGCCGGCCTCCGCCGGCCTCGAACCTCGGCCCCAGCCTCGAGGAGAAGTGAGAGGGCGCGACTGCTATTTTCTCTAGCGACCACGGGCACAGAGGAGTCCGTTCGTTCTTGGAACAAAGTGTGGATGGATAATGTCGTGTTCGTATTGTGAAATTTGTCCGTTCGTGGATGATGTATTCTTGGAACAAAGTGTGGATGATGTATTCTGTGTAAATATTGTAATTTTGTATTGTGAAATTTGTCCGTTCGTCTTCGATTCTTGGAACAAAGTGTGGATGGATAATGTTGTGTTTATTTATAGCCTCTGCACTCGGACTGTTTATTTATTTTAATAAACAGACAAACTTCTTTGCCGTCTGTGATTGTAGGAGGCTGATGGCAAAGCCTCCCGTTAGCGGCTAACGGAGCTAACCCTATCCAGTTGCTTTGCCGTCTGCTGCTGATGGCAAAGGTCCCTTTGCCGTCAGCCGCCGAAAGCAGATGGCAAAGTAGCTCTTTACTGTAGCCTACTTTGCCGGAGCCTTTTGCCGTCCGCGGCTGACGGCAAAGGCCTTTGCCGTCCGCCGTTTATGCCTTTGCCGTCCGCCGTGGCAGATGGCAAAATAGCTGATTCCTGTAGTGAGCTTTTCTAAATGTCAAGTATCATTTCCTTAGACCATGAGATTGTGCAACTCCCGGATACCGTAGGAATGCTTTGGGTGTGCCAAACATCACAACGTAACTGGGTGGCTATAAAGGTGCACTACGGGTATCTCCGAAAGTGTCTGTTGGGTTGGCACGAATCGAGACTGGGATTTGTCACTCCATGTGACGGAGAGGTATCTCTGGGCCCACTCGGTAGGACATCATCATAGTGTGCACAATGTGACCAAGGAGTTGATCACGGGATGATGTGTTACGGAACGAGTAAAGAGACTTGCCGGTAACGAGATTGAACAAGGTATCGGATACCGACGATCGAATCTCGGGCAAGTACAATACCACTTGAAAAAGGGAATTGAATACGGGATTGATTGAATCCTCGACATCGTGGTTCATCCGATGAGATCATCGTGGAACATGTGGGAACCAACATGGGTATCCAGATCCCGCTGTTGGTTATTGACCTGAGAGTCGTCTCGGTCATGTCTGCATGTCTCCTGAACCCATAGGGTCTACACACTTAAGGTTCGGTGACGCTAGGGTTGTAGAGATATTAGTATGCGGTAACCCGAAAGTTGTTTGGAGTCCGGATGAGATCCCGGACGTCACGAGGAGTTCCGGAATGGTCCGGAGGTAAAGATTTATATATGGGAAGTCCTATTTTGGCCACCGGAAAATGTTCGGGATTTTTCGGTATTGTACCGAGAAGGTTCTAGAAGGTTCCGGAGTGGGGCCCACCTGCATGGGGGGGGGGACCACATGTACATGGGTAGTGGGGCAAGGCCCCACACCCCTGGTCAAGGCGCACCAAGATCCCCCTTAGATGGAATAAGATCATATCCCGAAGGGATAAGATCAAGATCCCTAAAAGGGGGGGATAACAATCGGTGGGGAAGGGAAATGATGGGATTTCTTTCCCCCACCTTTGCCAACGCCCCAATGGACTTGGAGGGCAAGAAACCAGCCCCCTCCACCCCTATATATAGTGGGGAGGCGCATGGGAGCCGCACCCTAGCCCCTGGCGCCTCCCTCTCCCCTCGTAACACCTCTCCCTCTCGTTGAGCTTGGCGAAGCCCTGCCGAGATCCCCGCTGCTTCCACCACCATGCCGTCGTGCTGCTGGATCTCCATCAACCTCTCCTTCCCCCTTGCTGGATCAAGAGGGAGGAGACGTCTTCCCAACCGTACGTGTGTCGAACGTGGAGGTGCCGTCCGTTCGGCGCTCGGTCATCGGTGATTTGGATCACGACGAGTACGACTCCATCAACCCTGTTCTCTTGAACGCTTCCGCTCGTGATCTACAAGGGTATGTAGATGCACTCCTCTCTCTCGTTGCTAGATGACTCCATAGATTGATCTTGGTGATGCGTAGAAAATTTTAAAATTCTGCTACGTTCCCCAACAATGGTATCAGAGCCAGGTTTATGCGTAGTTTCTATGCATGAGTAGAACACAAAGTAGTTGTGGGCGTCGATTTTGTCAATTTACTTGCCGTTACTAGTCTTATCTTGATTCGGCGGCATCGTGGGATGAAGCGGCCCGGACCGACCTTACACCTACACTTACGTGAGACAGGTTCCACCGACTGACATGCACTAGGTGCATAAGGTGGCTAGCGGGTGTCTGTCTCTCCCACTTTAGTCGGATCGGATTCGATGAAAAGGGTCCTTATGAAGGGTAAATAGAAATTGGCATATCACGTTGTGGTTTTTGCGTAGGTAAGAAACGTTCTTGCTAAGAAACCTATAGCAGCCACGTAAAAATTTGCAACAACAATTAGAGGACGTCTAACTTGTTTTTGCAGCATATGCCGTGTGATGTGATATTCTCATTTCCTTAGACCATGAGATTGTGCAAATCCCGGATACAGTAGGAGTGCTTTGGGTGTATCAAACGTCACAACGTAACTAGGTGGCTATAAAGGTGCACTACAGGTATCTTAGAAAGTGTCTGTTGGGTTGGCACGAATCGAGACTGGGATTTGTCACTCCGTATGACGGAGAGGTATCTCTAGGCCCACTCGGTAATGCATCATCATAATGATCTAATGTGACTAAGGAGTTAGCCATAGGATCATGCGTTACGGAACGAGTAAAGAGAATTGCCGGTAAGAAGATTGAACGAGGTATGGGAATACCGACGATCGAATCTTGGGCAAGTAACATACCGATGGACAAAAGGGAATTGTATACGGGATTGACGGAATCCCTGACGTCGTGGTTCATCCGATGAGATCATCATGGAACATGTGGGAGCCAACATGGGTATCTAGATCCCACTGTTGGTTATTGGCCGGAGAGGTGTCTCGGTCATGTCTGCATGGTTCCCGAACCCATACGGTCTACACACTTAAGGTTCGGTGACGCTAGAGTTGTTATGGGAAATAGTATGTGATTACTGAAGGTTGTTCGGAGTCCCAGATGAGATCCCGAATGTGACGATGAACTCCGGAATGGTCCGGAGGTGAAGATCGATATATTGGACGAAGGGTATTGGAGTCCGGAATTGTTCTGGGAGTACCAGGTGACGACCAGCGTGACCGAAAGGAGTTTCGGAGGCCCCGACAAGCGTTGGGGGGCCTTATGTGCCAAGGGGAGGGGGCACACCAGCCCACTAAGGGGCTGTGCGCCCTTCCCACCCCATCTCACGTAACCTAGAGAGGTGGGGGCGCCTCCCCTAGGGCAGCGGCCCCTCCCGGCTTGGGGGGCAAGTTTCCTAGGGGTGGGGGCGCCCAAACCCATCTAGGGTTTCCCCTGTGGCCGCCGCCCCACCCCTAGGGAAACCCTAGGGCGCCTCCTCCTCCCCCTTCCCGCTATATATAGTGATGGAGAGAGAGGGCAGCCGCACCCTCCCCCTGGCGCAGCCCCTCCCTCCTCCAACACCTCCTCCTCCTTCGTAGTGCTTAGCGACGCTCTGTCGGAGAACCACGAGCTCCACCGCCACCACGCCGTCATGCTGCTGGAGCTCTCCCTCAACTTCTCCTCTCCCCTTTCTGGATCAAGAAGGAGGAGACGTCCCTGGGCTATACGTGTGTTGAACGCGGAGGCGCCGTCCGTTCGGCGCTTGGATCGGATCTTCCACGATTTGAATCACCGCGAGTACGAATCCATCAACCACGTTCTTGTAACGCTTCCGCTTAGTGATCTTCAAGGGTATGAATATGCACTCCCTCTCTCTCATTGCTAGCATCTCCTAGATTGATCTTGGTGACACGTAGGAAATTTTTGAATTATTACTACGCTCCCCAACAGTGGCATCATGAGCTATGTCTATGCGTAGATTCTATGCACGAGTAGAACACAAATTAGTTGTGGGCGATGATTTGGTCAATTTGCTTACCGTTACTAGTCTTATCTTGATTCGGCGGCATTGTAGGATGAAGCGACCGACCTTACACGTACGCTTACGTGAGACTGGTTCCATCGACCGACATGCACTTGATGCATAAGGTGGCTAGCGGGTGTCTATCTCTCCCACTTTAGTCGGATCGGATTCGATGAAAATGGTCCTTATGAAGGCTAAATAGCAATTGGCATATCACCAGGGCCGAGCCGGCAAAATGGGAGGCCCTGTGCGAAACTCTAAAATGGGCCTTATCTCACTAAGGAAAACACCACATAAACATAACTATAAGAATATAAAGTTCATGATATCTTAGATACCAACTGGAAAATATAAAAATTGTACCTATTATTGATGTATGGTCTTCAATCTTCACTTAAACAACATCATTATTTTAGTGTTCTTTGTAATAAAATCCTCAATAATACTCATAATCAATCTTGTCCAATAGATTACTCTCCGGTGTTATTGTGGCCAAATCAGTGAGCCTTTGTTGGGTCATGGTAGTGCGCATATAGGACTTCAATAGCTTCAATTTAGAGAAGCTCCGTTCTGCCGAAGCAACAGTCACAGGGATAGTCAACAGAACTCTATATGCAATACATGCATTGGGGAAACAACCATGCCGCTTCAAAAACTTTAGAATTTCAACTGGCCCAATATTTTCCTTTGGCATGAAATTTTGAAGAAACATTAACTCCGCATAAAGTTCATTAGCATCAATGTCAGACTTCCCATCCTTTTTAAGAGCAACCTCAAGATTGTCACAAGAAGTTTTCAAGCTATTCTTATCCAATGATTGCAATGTTTCAGAGGTAAACAAGAAACCAAATATTTTCTGGTAACCCTGATATTGGTCAAATCTGCTTGTAAGTGAGAGAATTGCTTGATCAACAATACGTAAAAGATAGTTGACTCTGAATGATTCCTCTGCAGACTGTGTGGCAACATTTGCATCATCTGGGTTCTCATCAAAATGTCTATTTCTTTTAATTTCTCGTCTTTTACGAAATGTTGTACCAATATCCATCTCAAGTGCAATTACTTTGGCTATCTCCAATGCTTCTAAAAAACCAGTGTCCCTATAACCCTTGAAGAAAGAAAGCAATCCTTGCACTTTCTCAATAGAAACATCAATAAGCATATCCTTTGCTTGCAAGTGTTTGCTTACTAAATTAACAGCATACAATACCTCATACCAAATGACTATCGCCACTATAAATTCATACTCTCCAAGTTCATTATTTGCCAAACCTTTAGCCTCATTGCTCGTTTTTGTATCATTATCAGTCTCAGATACCTAAAATGAAAATAAAGAAAATAGATGTTATAGTTAGAGAAAACTAAAGAATTACATCATAACAATATGAAAATATTGGGTACCTGAAGTAGGGCCTCCCGAATGTCTGCACATTGAAGTCGAATAGCATTAACACTGTCAACACGACTCTCCCAGCGTGTAGCTGACACTGACTTGGGAGTTAATCATGTTATGTTATTTCTTAGAATATGCCATTTCTTAGTAGAATTAGCAAAAGTCGTATATATGTGTTGGATGATTCCAAAGAAGTCTTTAGCTTTACCGCAAATCTTAGCCATATCACAAAGTGTCAAATTAAGGCTATGACAACCACAAGCAGAATAGAATGCTCTAGGATTTACATTCAAAAGTCTCCTTTGGACACCTTGCTGGTTTCCATTCATATTTGACCCGTTATCATATCCTTGTACTCTCACATCATCTATATCAAGATCAAGAAGCTTTAGTTCATTCTCTAGCACTTCAAAAAGCCCTTGCCCAGCCGTATTATTTACATCTAAAAATCCTAGAAAGGATTCTTCTATGCAAACATGACTAGAAGATGAATCAACATATCTTTTGATTATAGACATTTGTTCTTGATGGCTTGCATCTGGGGTACAATCAAGCAAGTGTATCAACTCATTCTGAAACTTAAAATCAAGATAATGAGTATGAGTTTCTTCATTTGTAATACGACGGACATGCTCTTGAATAACCGGGTCAAATTCAGCCAACATCTCAACAAATCCAAGAAATTGCCTTTGCTACTTTATACAATTTGCTGTTAGTACCATGAAAGGCTAGATTATGCCTCGCAAGAAATTTTACAATGCAAATGATTCTGGACAGAACTTTTCTCCAGTGCTCCTTTTCACTCTCAAGTTGTCATTGAGCAGCTTTATCAATTGTTTCATGCTTTTGTAATCTAGTACGCAACTCATACCAAGTTGTCATTTTCAAAACATGATCTGCACTTGTCTCATGATCTTTAAGTCTAGTGCCAAGATGTGTCCAATCATTATACCCCTCATTTGCCAAATTACCTTTTCGATACCATTTTGCGAATAATTTACAATCGAAGCAAAATACTTTATCGAGTTCCTCAGAATAGACAAGCCAATGCCTATCGCAATGCTCTCCATTCGATAAAATTCTGGTGTAGAATAGTGTAGAAAACCTCCTTTTATATTTATCCTTACGACCTATCTTAAATGATGTGTCCCTTTGAGGGCCCTTTTCTGCTAAAATATCAATTTGCTTAGAATTAAGGGAATCCCAATTTCTTGGATCAAATATGTCAAACTGAAAAGAATCACCAACGTCTGCAGTAGGTGAAGTATTCAAGTTACCATCAGTATTACTAGCCCCAATGTCACCACAATTTTCTTCACTCTCAACATTATTTTCTATCTCTGTCTCGACATCTCTAGGGCAAGGATCATTGTCAATATTATTATACAGAGCATGCTGATACGTCTCCAACGTATCTATAATTTATGAAGTATTCATGCTATTATACTATCCTTCTAGGATGTTTTATATACATTTATATGATATTTTATATGATTTTTGGGACTAACCTATTAACCTAGAGCCCAGTGCCAGTTTCTGTTTTCTCCTTGTTTTAGAGTATAGCATAAAAGGAAAACTAACGTGCCACTTGACGGAGATCACTTTTGGACCAGAAGAAGCCCACGGAGTACCAAAAGTAGGCCAGAAGAGTCCCGGGCTGCCCACGAGGGTGGGGGCACACCCACCTGCCTTGTGGACAGCCCGGAGACCCCCCCGACGTGAAATCAACGCAAAACTCTTCTATATATACCCAAACTTCCAGAAAGAAACCTAGATCAGAAGTTTCGCCGCCGCAAGCCTCTGTAGCCACGAGAAGTCAATCTAGGCCCTCTCCGGCACCCTGCCGGAGGGGGCCATCATCACCGGTTGCCATGAAGGAGTATCCCAGAGGGGCCATCATCACCATGAAGGCCAAGGACCAGAGGGTGGAGGCCATGGAGGAGGAAGCACAAGGGGGAGAACTTCTCCTCCTCTCTTCCGGTGGCGCCGGAGTGCCATCAGAAGGGGAATCATCGCCACGGTAATCGTCTTCATCAACATCACCATCATCATCACCATCCTCATCTCTTTTACGCGGTCCACTCTCCCACACCCCTCTGTAATCCCTACTTGAACATGGTGCTTTATGCCACATATTATGATCCAATGATGTGTTGCCATCCTATGATGTTTTGAGTAGATATCTTTTGTCTTTGGGTTGATTGATGATCTAGATTGGTATGAGTTGTATGTTTTATTTTGGTGCTGTCCTATGGTGCCCTCCGTGTCGCGCAAGCGTGAGGGATTCCCGCTGTAGGGTGTTGCAATACGTTCATGATTTGCTTATAGTGGGTTGGTGAGTGACTGAAACACAAACCCGAGCAAGAGGGATTGTTGTGTATGGGAATAAAGAGGACTTGATGCTTTAATGCTATGGTTGGGTTTTACCTTAATGATATTTAGTAGTTGCGGATGCTTGCTAGAGTTCCAATCATAAGTGCATATGATCCAAGTAGAGAAAGTATGTTAGCTTATGCCTCTCCCTCATATGAAACTGCAATAGTGATTACCGGTCTTGTTAGCGATTGCCTAGGACAATTCCGCACACCGATCCATCATTATTCCACACTCACTATTTATAATATTTAGTAATATATTCTAACTTTATGATAACAGCACCTACTTTTATATTTTAGCTCTCCGATATCATGCAAAGTTATCCCCTTCATACCCACAACGTAGTTTTATTTCTCGTTGCTAGTTGGAAGCAAACGTTCGGTGTACGTAGAGCCGTATCAGTGGTAGGTAGGGCTTGAGAGAATATTGATCTTACCTTTAGCCCTTGTGGGTTCGACACTCCATACTTATCATTTCCACCTTTGGAAATTGCTACGATGATTCCCTGCACTTGGGGATTATCACATGCTCTCTATCAAGTGACTGATTATCGAAGGACACTTGTGGTTTTCTTATGACAAAATTATCCATATCTCCTTTTTGAGACAGAGCTAAATCCTCTTTTTTTTGTTTCTTCAAACGCTTTTTGTAACCAGATTCATGTTTTCTAAATGCAGACATGACTTGGATCTTGCAATACTAGACACCTAATAGATGAAAAGAATATTAAAATTAACTGTGAGATTTTGGAAGAATCAAACAGCTGGCACAAATCAAAATTCAAAGTAAAGGGCTCACAGGATTACTATGTATTGACGCGACGCGGCGACACTTAAAAAACGAAAATCGGGAGATTGGCCTGAACTTTCCTTGCCTTTCAGGTGATTCAGTTCAGGTCCTCCCTATCGGCTGTTGTCCGGTCGTTCCTGCTGCTCCTGTCCTCTTGAATCCTGAAAAGGAGGTACAGTGTTGGAAGTTGGATCGGAATCATGAGCTTTGTAAGGAAGGAAAGGAAGGATCAGAGGAACCCTAACCTGCCGCTAGTGCCCGACGAATAGATGAAGAGACACCTCGTCGCTTCGCTCGTGTCGATGACGATCGATCGCTAATTTTTTTATTTTTCATCGGATCGCTCCTATCGTTGGATGAGGCGTAGCCTAGTTGGGGCTGCTCCAGGTCCAGGACACCAGGCCAAGAGACCCAAAAGGTTACATTTTTTAGCTTAGTATATATACTGTTGCATATAAATTTGGAGGCCCCTGAAGCGAGGGGGCCCCGTGCAAGCGCAAAGGTAGCACACCCTTAGGCTCGAGCCTGCATATCACCATTGTGGCTTTTGCGTAGGTAAGAAATGTTCTTGCTAGAAACCCATAGCAGCCACGTAAAACATGCAACCACAATTAGAGGACGTCTAAATTGTTTTTGCAGGGTATGCTATGTGATGTGATATGGCCAAAAGGATGTGATGAATTATATATATGTGATGTATGAGATTGATCATGTTCTTGTAATAGGAATCACAACTTGCATGTCGATGAGTATGACAACTTGCAGGAGCCATAGGAGTTGTCTTAATTTATTGTATGACCTGCGTGTCAATGAAAAACGCCATGTAATTACTTTACTTTATTGCTAACCGTTAGCCTTAATAGTAGAAGTAATAGTTGGCGAGACAACTTCATGAAGACACGATGATGGAGATCATGATGATGGAGATCATGGTGTCATGCCGGTGACGAAGGTGATTGTGCGGCGCCTCGAAGATGGAGATCAAAGGGGCAAGATGATATTGGCCATATCATGTCACTTTATGATTTGCATGTGATGTTTGTCATGTTTACATCTTATTTGCTTAGAATGACGGTAGCATAAATAAGATGATCCCTCACTAAAATTTCAAGAAAAGTGTTCCCCCTAACTGTGCATCATTGCGAAGGTTCGTTGTTTCGGAGCACCACGTGATGATTGGGTGTGATAGATTCTAATGTTCACGTACAACGGGTGTAAGCCAGATTTACACATGCAAAACACTTAGGTTAACTTGACGAGCCTAGCATGTACAGACATGGCCTCGGAACACGAGAGACCGAAAGGTCGAACATGAGTCGTACAGTAGATGCGATCAACATGGAGATGTTCACCGTTGATGACTAGTCCGTCTCATGTGATGATCGAACACGGCCTAGTCGATTCGGATCATGTATCACTTAGATGACTAGAGGGATGTCTATCTGAGTGGGAGTTCATTAAATAATTTGATTAGATGAATTTAGTTATCATGAACATAGTCTAAATTGTCTTTGCAAATTATGTTGTAGATCAATAGCTCGCATTCTAAGTTGAAAGATATTGTGAGCAATTGTGCGGACTAGGGCCGTAGTCTGAGGATTGTCCTCACTGCTACATAGAAGGCTTCTGTCCTTGATGCACCGCTCGGTGTGCCAACCCCTGTAGTGTCGTCTGCGGATGTTGTGAACATCTGGCAGACACGTTCTGATGACTACTTGATAGTTTAGTGCGCCATACTTTACAGCTTAGAATCGGGGCTCCAAAACCGTAATGAACGCCATGGAACATATGAGATGTTCCGAGAGCTGAAATTGGTATTTCAGTCATGCCAGTGTTGAGAGGTTTGAGACCTCTGACAAGATCTTTGCCTATAAGATGGGGAGAATAGCTCAGCCAGTGAGCATGTGCTCAGAATGTCTGGGTACTTCAATCGCTTGAATCAAGTGGGAGTTAATATTCTAGATAAGAGAGTGATTGACAAAGTTCTCCAGTCACTATCACCAAGCTACTAGAGTTTCATGATGAACTATAACATGCAAGGGAAGATAATCCTGGAGCTGTTCTTCGTGCTTAAGGTCGTAAAGGTAGAAATTAAGAAGGAGCATCAAGTGTTGATGGTTAACAAGACCACTAGTTTCAAAGAAGGGCAAGGGAAAGAAGGTAAACTTCATGAATGGCAAGCCAGTTGCCGCTCCAATGAAGAAACCCAAGAACCCAAACCCGAGACGAAGTGCTTCTTGAAGGAAATATGCCCTAAAGGCATTAATAAAGTTATTATTTATTTCCTTATATCATGATAAATGTTTATTATTCATGCTAGAATTGTATTAAGCGGAAACTTGATACATGTGTGAATACATAGACAAACAGAGTGTCACTATTATGCCTCTACTTGACTAGCTCGTTGAATCAAAGATGGTTAAGTTTCCTAGCCATAGACATGAGTTGTCATCTGATTAACGAGATCACATAATTAGAGAATGATGTGATTAACTTGACCCATTCCGTTAGCTTAGCACTTGATCGTTTAGTATGTTGCTATTGCTTTCTTCATGACTTGTACATGTTCCTATGACTATGAGATTATGCAACTCCCAAATACCGGAGGAACACTTTGTGTCCTACCAAACGTCACAACGTAACTGGGTGATTATAAAGGTGCTCTACAGGTGTCTCCGATGGTGTTTGTTGAGTTGGCACAGATCAAGATTAGGATTTGTCACTCCGATTGTCGGAGAGGTATCTCTGGGCCCTCTCGGTAATGCACATCACTATAAGCCTTGCAAGCAATGTGACTAATGAGTTAGTTGCGGGATGATGCATTACGGAACGAGTAAAGAGACTTGCTGGTAACAAAATTGAACTAGGTATTGAGATACCGACGATCGAATCTCGGGCAAGTAACATACCGATGACAAAGGGAACAAACATATGTTGTTATGCGGTTTGACCGATAAAGATCTTCATAGAATATGTGGGAGCCAATATGAGCATTTAGGTTCCGCTATTGGTTATTGACCGGAGACGTGTCTCGGTCATGTCTACATAGTTCTCGAACCCATAGGGTCCGCACGCTTAACGTTCCGTGACGATCGGTATTATGAGTTTATGTGTTTTGATGTACCGAAGGTAGTTCGGAGTCCCAAATGAGACCGGGGACATGACGAGGAGTCTCGAAATGGTCGAGACGTAAAGATTGATATATTGGACGACTATATTCAGACATCGGAAAGGTTCCGAGTGAATCGGGTATTTTTCGGAGTACCGAAGAGTTACGGGAATTCGTATTTGGCCTTAATGGGCCATACGGGAAAGGAGAGAAAGGCCTCAAAGGGTGGCCGCACCCTCCCCATGGACTGGTCCGAATTGGACTAGGGGGCCCCCTTCCTTTTTTCCTATTCCATGTCGGAGGAGGAATCCTACTAGGACTAGGGAGTCCTAGTAGGACTCCACACTTGGGCGTGCCCTGTGAGGGCCGGCCTCCTCGTCCCTCCTTCCTTTATATACGTGGCCAAGGGGCACCCCATAGACACACAAGTTGATCATTGATCTCTCCCAGCGATGTGCGGTGCCCCCCTCCACCATAATCCACCTCGGTCATATCGTAGCGGTGCTTAGGCGAAGCCCTGCGTCGGTAGCTTCATCAACATCGTCACCATGCCACCGTGCTGACGAAACTCTCCCTCAAGCTCTACTGGATCGTCAGTTCGCGGGACGTCACCGAGCTGAACGTGTGCTGAATGCGGAGGTGTCGTACGTTCGGTATTGAGGATCGGTTGATCGTGAAGACGTACGACTACATCAACCGCGTTGTCATAACGCTTCCGCTTAATGGTCTACGAGGGTACGTGGACGACACTCTCCCCTCTCATTTCTATGCATCACCATGATCTTGCATGTGCGTAGGATTTTTTTTGAAATTACTACGTTCCCCAACACTTCTATTAGGGGAACGGTCAATGGTAGCGGAACGACCTCAAATAAATGGTAGATAAGAAGGCTGGCAACTTCAACAAAAGTATATGTGATATATGTGTTATTGATGTGTACCTTACTAGTACTCCTAGTAGCACCTGGGTATTAGATACCAGTTCAGTTGCTAATATTGGTAACTCGAAACAAAAGCTACGGAATAAACGGAGACTAGCTAAGGGCGAGGTGACGATGTGTGTTGGAAGTGTTTCCAAGGATGATATGATAACTATCGCACGCTCCCTCTACCTTTTTATTGACTGGAAACTGTGAGGCAAAAGCCCCACAGTACTTTATTAAAACTCAAGCAAACAAACAAAGTACAAAAGGTTCTGGTAAGAGAAGACAAACACTACTGACCTAAAAGAAAGAAGCTACTTACCTATGGCCCTATTTACAAATTTACATAGTGGCCAAAAGAATACAAACAACCAGCTAGGGCAGAGAATTAATCCAATGCAGCAGCAAAGGTTTTAAGCTAGGCTTTAATCTGTGGGAGAGCAAAGTTATATCAGGGATAAAATTTCTCCTCCATGCTGCAAAAGTATGTCTCTCATTTCTGAAGATTCTTCCATTCCTCAATAACCAGACATTCCAAGCAGCAAGATAAACAACCTCCTTGAAAAAAGGCTGTCCAAAACTCTTCCTGGCAGCAATGAGACACTCAGTAGGGGACAGGCTAGCAAGCCACTGGATTTGTAAATAATTCCAGACTCTTGTGCTGAATTGACAGGTGAAGAAAAGGTGCATTCTGTCCTCATAGGCTTGTGCAGGGCACAAGGGACAGGTATTGTCCTCCTGCAACATTCTCCAGTGCCTCCTGACTAGAAGATCACAAGTGTTGAGTCTATCATTAAGCATCAACCACGAAAACACTTTGATCTTCATTGTTGATCTACTCTCCCAGATCCATTTGGCTGGCATATCAACAGGAATATGAGCATGCGTTGTTACATAGTAACTTTTGGCAGAAAATTTTCCTTTGCCAGGGATCCATGACCAAGAATCATTGAGATTCTCATCTATATCCATATGAGCCAGGCCATTCTACAGTATTATCATTTCCTCCATTGCTTCTGGTGATAAAGGCAAATAAAAAAGTTCAGACATATCAAGGGTGTTGAGGACATCTTTGACAGAAACCTTTTCATCAATTGCAAAAGAGAAAAGCCTGGGAAACCTTTCTCTGAGAGGAGTGGAGGATCCCTAAAAAACCCAAGCATCAAACCAGAAGAGAATAGAGTCCCCCATGTTGATCGTCACCTCATAGTGTTGTCTGAAGATTTCATTCAGTTTAATTATAACCCTCCACCAGTAGGAACCACACAAAACAGTTCCATGGGGCACTACTCCATCATAATAAGTGTTCCATAAGAGAGATGCCCATGGGATATCCTCTTTATTATAAAACTTGAACAGATGTTTGGTAAGGAGTGCTCTGTTTTGGATAGTCAAGTTAATAATCCCCATGGCACCCTTGTCCTTAGGCCTGCATACTAAAGGCCAAGCTGCCAAGGACTGTCTGGGAGTCTCTGAATTTCCCCTCCACAAGCACTGCCTCATAATCCTCTCAAGTTGCTTGATGATACCAGCTAGCAGACATAAACTGCAAAGGAAGTATATGGGCAAAGAGGATAAAACAGATTGGAGCAATTGCAATCTTGCTCCCTGATTAAGGAGACATGAGCTGGCAGACAGTCTTCTCTCAACCTTGTCCACCACAGGGAATAATTCTTGAATTGTTGGCTTGGAGGTGCCCACAAGAAGCCTAAGATAGGTGAAAGGAAGGGTTCCAACCTGACAACCAAAAAAAGCAGCCAAACGAGCAGTTTCTGCCTCATCAACATTAACGAGTAGAACACATGATTTGTGGAAATTGACTCTAAGACCAGTGGAGGCATGAAAATCCTGTAGCATATCTTTAAGAGCCAGGAGCTGAGAATCAACTTCAGGAACAATGAGGAGAGTATCATCTGCATACTGAACAATAGGGAACTCTTTATCATGTGTTTCAATGGGCAAAGAGATCACTCCCTTACTGAGCATATCATTTACCAAAGTTTGCAATAAATCAGCAGCCAGAACAAAAAGGAGGAGTGATAAAGGATCCCCCTGTCTGACACCCCTTTTGCAGATAAATTGTTTTCCAGGAACTCCATTCAAGATAACTGAAGAAGTGCCAGAAGACAAAAGCTCTTTAATCCAGCCAATCCATTTACTATCAAAACCTTTGTGATGCAGAAGTTTGAGGATAAGGTCATGCTCCACTGTATCAAAGGCTTTTGCAAAATCCAGTTTGAGGATCAAAATGGGCCTTTTGGATTTATGGCACTGATGGATGTACTCCAGGGTCCAAGCAATACAGTCATGTATAGATCTAGACTTAAGAAACCCATATTGGTTTTGGTGGATGCATCTGAGGATAACCTGCTGCAATCTGTTGGCAAGGAGCTTTGTTAGGAATTTCAAGCAGGTATTCGTCAGAGAAATGGGCCTGAAATCATTGGGGCCCTCAGGTGACAGTTTCTTGGGGATTAAAGTGATTAAGGACCCATTGATGTTACTAATTGTGATCCTGCCATCATAAAAATCCTGGAAAAGCTGCAAAAAATCCGGTTTGATAATGTGCCAACAATTCTTCACAAACAACCCTGTGAAACCATCAGGGCCAGGTGCCCCTATCATGCATTTATTTCATCCTCAGAAAAGGGGGCGGACAAGTTGCTCAGACCTTCCACATGCTCAATCAAAGAATCAAGATCAAATTTCATATCAATCCCTGTTGAATCACCCATTCTGTCTTTAAAAGTGCCCCATAACATACCAGCCATTTGTTGATGATCAGAGACAACATTTCCATCATCATCTTGCAGAGAAGAAATAGAGTTTCTCCTAAACCTTTCAGTGGCCATTGCTTGGAAAAATTTGGAGTTCTCCTCCCCAACCTTGATCCATCTGATAGTGCATTGTTGTTTCCAGTAAATAAACTGCAAATGGAGAAGGTCTTCCACATGGAGCTTCACAAATTTCCTGAAGTTGAATTCAGGTCTTGTTAGAGCCCTTGATTCTTCCATGTTATCAAAAAACAGAACCACCTGATTACAAGCTTGAATGGACTTCTTGAGCTTAGATAGACTGATGTACCAATGTTTAAGAGCATATCTCATCCTTTTGAACTTTTCAGTTAACCTCGCAGCAGAATTAGATTTCACTGTGGGGGCATTCCATGGCTGCTCCACACAATCAAAGAAACCAGGTAAATCCACCCAATAATTTTCAAATCTGAAGATCTTGGCCTTTGGTATAGTTGTTGCAATGGAAACTACACAGGGGACATGGTCAGAGGCAGTTCTTGCAAGTGGATGGACCATTGTGTTGGGATAATCGTTGATCCAAGTAGAGGATGTAAAAAACCAATCCAGCTGTTCCAACAGTGGATTTTCTTGCATGTTAGACCAAGTGTAAGACCTACCTTTTAAAGGTAACTCAAGAAGTCCAAGATGACCAATTATCTCATTAAAGAGAAACATATCATTAATATCCCCACCTGGCAAATTTCTGTTATCTAGGGATCTTATGAAATTGAAATCCCCCACAAGAAGCCAATTATCATTCACAGGGATATGTAAGTTGTAAAGCCACTGGACAAAATCATCTCGGGCTGGCCCTTGACAAGGTCCATAAACATTAACCAAACTCCACCTACTTGCATTGTGTACAGATGTAAACGATACAATAACACCATAGGGTTTTGTGTCCATCAAAATGCCAGAGAAAACACTAGAACACCACAACACAAGAATGCCACCCGAGGCCCCAATAGAGGGTGAGTACACAAAGTTATCAAACCGTCTGGGGCAAAATTTTCTGATTGCTCGTTGATCAAAGAAATCGCATTTTGTTTCTTGCAAACAGATAACAGAGCATTGTCTTTCCTCTATTTTAGCTCTAACACTCCTCTATCTGTCCTCAGAATTCAGGCCTCTCACATTCCAACAAAGCACTTTCCAGTCTCTTGTTTGTTGTAAACTCATTAATAAACATTAATGGAGGAGCAGATATAATAGTTCACTGCATAACAGCGAAACAAAAGCCTAATATATGAAATATCACCCCAGGATAAAGTGCAAGTAGCAAGCAGCGAGGAAAGGAAGTTCAGACAACTGGCATGACAAGGGACATGTCTCCCTTTAAGACAATAAAGATAACTAATCATCATTAGAAACTGAAGATGGCGTGGCAGCATCTGAAGAGGCCGTAAGCTTCTCCACTGTCAGCTTCTCGGGTGGTACTCCAAGCGCTGCTCCAATCTGCTGAAGCAAAACAATTGGCGTCGGCGGTGGGGCTTGACCATGAGGGTTGGAATCTTCTGATTGATTTTGATTAGTCGGTATGGTGCTCTGTGTGTCAGGTTTCAACTTCTTAGCTCTAGGTCGCCTTAGAGGCCTAGGCTTGGGTGACAAAGGAGAGGTAGGTTTAAAACCTGGGGACTTAGCTGCACTTCTAGTTATCCTCCTACCAGAGAAGTCTGAGACAGCACGAACAGTGGGCGTCTTGGATCTTTGTGCACGTGGCTTCTTGGTCTGCTTGGTGTTGGAGAAAATGAAACTCTTGTTGACAATCTCCTGAGAAGACTCGATGAAACTATCGGCTGCCCCTGTCACAGGGGAATGGCTTGTGCTGTCTTCTAAAAACAACTTTCTTGCAACATGTGGTGAGGTCTCAGAAATAGTAACAGTAGAAGGACTAAAAGACACTGGGGGATCAAAAGCCACTGACCAAGTTCTTTTGTGAACAGCAAATCTAGCAGGGGGTGACAAATCTCTAGGGATTTGAGCTGTTAAAAAGGTAGGCAAAAGTGACTCAAAACATCTTCTCCAGATAAACTCAGGGGGTAGAGCTGGCCCCGAAACAATCCTGACAAGATCAACATGCAGAGGAGGTTTCACCACAATTGGGTTATATGGGACAATGGCAAGGTTGTTCTGCTCATTTGGCAAGTCATCTGCAAGCAAATCCACAACATGTTCATGATGAACCTCTTCGAGAACTGCAGGTTATTCAGGTTGCACCAAAGGCTGAAGGGGCACAAGTTCATCATGCTGAGGCACTAGCTGTTCTGGTTGGGGTACATGACGGACAACATCCTGAACATTCTCATCAAATATGATTGGGCCCTGGGCCACAACATTGTTAGGCCCTTCCTGGATTGCAGGCTGGAGTGGGCCATCAGCATCACCAGAATCATTGGAGCCCGTAGATGGATTCAAAACCATCGAGTTTGCCTCCTGGACCTGTGGTTGTACCTGCTCAATGTCATTCAGATTGACCTCATTGCCCCAGCCATGCAAGTCCTGGGGATGTGGTTGCTGTGGTTCATCTGGAGCAGCAGGTTGAGGAACATCATTCCATCCCAGAGCGGGATACGGTGGCAAGACCCAAAAATTCTCAGGTGGCTGCAGCTGACCAGGCATTGCTTGAGGATTACCATCTATTGGCATGACATCCTCATCAGGTGGCAGTTGCTCCGCAAACTCAATAGTGAGTATAGAGACAGACGCAGTCCATGAGACAACTGCACCTCCAACATTCGCAAACTGACGGAAAACAACATCACGCGGAACTAACTGGTCATCAGGGAAAGATGCATAAACCAACACTCGCACCTTCCAATCATCTTGATGATTCCAATAATGGAACTGACCAAACGTGCCAACAACTTCAGACAGATTAACCTCATTGCGATAATCTAGTGGTACACCAACAAACATGAGCCAACCAGTTCGGTGCCCTTGCAAAGCTCTATAACCCTGACCATCATCATGACGGATAAATCTAACAAACATCTCATTGCCATGCTGATCCAAACCAAGCGGCCAAGGAGGATGAGAAACTAACACATCACGAATAACTGGATCTTGCATCTCATAGAGGCCAACTCCCTGAAACCAAGTATGAGGAGATCGTACCGGTAATTCCAGCTGGTTGGTGATGAAAGCATGGACTTGCTGCCGGCGAATCGCGACATCTTCAGGCGGAGGAGGAGGCTCAACGATTCCCACCATGTAAGATTCATGGCGGCGTGGAGGAGCTTGAGCAGGGGTGTAGTAGGTCCTCGGGACACGGAAAGGTCCGCCGTCAATGATGTCATGGCCCGCCGGGAGGAAACAGCAAGGATCAAGTTCATACACCTCCATTGAAGGAGACAACGATGATCGTTGGGGCGATTTGCTGCTCGTAGGTGGCGGCGATGGTGGTTTTGGAGGGGAAGCAGAGGAGTTCGACAACTTTGGTGGAGTTGTGTCAGGGTTGGCAGGGGGGCGGTGGACCTCGAAGCGTCAAGCTTCTTGCTGATGGTGCGAGGCTCGATGCGGGACGCTCCGGTTTTGGGAACCCATAGTTTAATATTAGGAGGAGACCTGGTGCAGTCCTTTTTAACGTGACCAGACCGGAAACATTTTCGGCATCGGACCTTATTGGTGCAACGTTGCAAACAATGACCCATACCAAGGCAGTTAGAGCAATCCCAAAACCTGGCTGCAATTTCCTCCACAACTTGATCGAGACCTTGCAAATCACGCACGATATCTTTCGGAGATTTAGAAGAAACATCCTCGGATGTGCCAGAAGATAAAAGCAACTCAGGTGAATTAACCAGGACGGAATCCGAAACATGATCAGAGTCATCATCCGATAGTTCCAACGGGTTTTGGGCTGAACCCAACAAGGCAGGCCGGCGAGAGGGGCTGGCAGGCCCAACATGGGTTGGATGGGAGAAAATCACTCCCGATAACGTACCTGATCCCGATGTTTCCGGAGGAAGATCACAAGGAGATATTGATCCAAATGTGACATCCGGAGAAAGAAACAACCTCGCCGGCATGGTCGCCGGAGGAGACGCCAGCGGTGTGTCCAAATCCACACGGTTAAGATCAGCAAGCTCCTGTGGATCAACAGAATAACCAGCATCTAAAGTAACAATATTAATCTCTTCCGCAGTTGCCGGATAACGATAACCCTTACAAGCATCGTAATTCAAGAATGTAGCAAAACATAGGGATTTCTTAGATGTGTGAGCAGATGAACGCAATGAGGACTTAGCTGGTGCTCGTTTCATGGCTTCAAGGCCAAGGCGTGCACGCCTCTTGGATGGACTAACCAGAGTCTATTCTTCCTGGCATTCAAATTGCCAAGCATGAAACTCCTTATCCCAATCAGGACCACCATGACCCCAAACATGGAAGTAACATTTGAATTGAGGACAAACAAAGGAGCGTTGATGCAAGATGAAAAACCCCACTTCCTTGCAAGAAACATGAAAGGCAAAAACTTGATCACGTAGGCAAGATACCTTGAGAGAAGAACAATATCCACCAATCGCAGATTCCAACGCCAGAGTGAGGTTCTCTTCATCCAGACGAAAACTATGGCGTGCAAAGGACACCACCATGATGAAATTCCCAGATCGATCCGAGGGATGAACCGTGCGATGGAAAGAATGCCAGATCGCTTTCGCCATATCAATCCCCGGGGAAAAGTCCAAACCCAGGGAGATGGCCGCGTGGACAGCCATGGAGTTGATGACTGGAAGAGAGGGAAGGAGATGCCGGAGATGATGGCCGAATCAGATTCCAAAACCCATGGGGGGAGGTGGAGATCGCCGGCAATGGGTGGGTCTACGGTTTAGGCGGGGTGGGGGGGGGGGGTGGGTGGGAGGTGGCCGCTCCCTCTACCTTCGGGATTAGTGTTGAACCCAGATAAATGTTGTTTGCATTGGTGTCTGCGTTGAGCACGAACATGATAAGATCATGTTTATTGCAATACGGTTATTCGTTTAAGTCAGAGAATAATGGTTATTCTGTTTACATGAATAATACATTCTATGGTAATGCACCCAATGTGAATGGTTTATTGAATCTCGGTCGTAGTGATACACATGTTCATAACACTGATGCCAAAAGATGTAGAGTTGATAATGATAGTACCACTTTCTTGTGGCACTGCCGCTTAGATCTTATTGGTGCAAAGCGCATGAAGAACCTCCATGCTAATGGACTTTTGGAGTCACTTGATTTTGAATCAACTGACACATGCGAACCATGCCTCATAGGCAAGATGACTAAAACCCCGTTTTCTGGAACAATGGAACGAGCAAGTGACTTGTTGGAAATCACACATACTGATGTGTGCGGTCCGATGTGAAGGAAATATGCCCTAGAGGCAATAATAAAGTTATTATTTATTTCCTTATATCATGATAAATGTTTATTATTCATGCTAGAATTGTATTAACCAAAAACATGATACATGTGTGAATATATAGACAAACAGTGTCACTAGTTGTCGGTGGGAACGACACCTATGTGATCACAAGAATCCCTACTACGGTTAGCGGGGCGCGGGGTTGTGAGAAGAGCGGATCAACCAGATAGTACACAGTTTGTTTATCCAGGTTCGGGCCGCGAGGATGCATAAAACCCTACTCCTGCTTTGGTGGAAGTATATTCCTGTTCTTGAGCTAGCTCTGGGCGTTAGGAGCTCCAAAAAGCCGAATCCTTCTCCTGGTCGCCTCGGGACTCCTTTTATAGAAAAAGGGGTCACCACAGTGGCACACAGGAGGTGGAAAGGGTACAGTGATGCGAGGTTATCCCTCGCATCACATGACAAGGTGCATTTAATGCGTCTCGCTTAGGTGTCCTTGCTTTATCGGGGACGGGGGAGAAATCCGTCTCGTCCGTCGCCGCTCCTTCTTGTGTCGACACGCGCCCTGGCCAGCGATGCCTGTGATGCCATGTAGGTAGGCAGGCAGTTGAGGTGGCGCAGTGGTGGGTCTTCACGAAGATCTGCATGCCGCCACGCAGGTGCCTGCCCAGCTGGTTGGGTTGGCAGCTGCATGCGTACGGCGGTGGAGGTTTAGTCGGCGTGGGCCTGATGGTGGCCCTGTGGATGTCCTCGGCAAGGGCCTTGCCGGGGCCCCGGCAAGGGTCTTGCCGAGGCGCCTGCTATAATCCCTGGCAAGGTGCTTGCCGTGGGTCTTGTGGTCTTCCTTGGCTGGTATCTCGCCAAGGGTCGTCGTCTTGTTAGCGCGTATCTGATCTTGAATGTCTTCACAAAGATTTGCATGCCACCACGGGGATTTCTCCCGAACCCTTTCCCCATGGGGGCAGTGGACTCAAGGGTGATTTGCTACGTAGGCGTGGGGCGAGTTGCCGCGGCAAGGGTCTTGCCAGGGCTGCTAAAGCCGGCCCCGACAAGGATCTTGCCGGGGGAGCCCGCCTCGTCCCTTGGCTCTTCGTGGTCCTGGCCTTGGCGTTGCTCCAGTTCCCTCGAGCTTCGGTCTTACCTTGGCTCACCTCCCCTGCCTTGCTTGGTGTGGTCGTGGGCGCGGCTCTGACTGCCCGTGCACAGTTATAGGGGTACAAAAAGTGTACCCCTCTTTTTGTACACCGACAGGAGCCCTCGGGCCTGGGCCACACATAAGCGCAATGCGTTGTTGGGCCAGGCCCAGAAATGGTGCGTGAGCAGGCGGCGCGGTTTTTACCGCGGTAAGTTTTTTCGCGCGCCGCGCCTCCCGCGACTCCCGTGCGTGGCGCGGTGTGGGGAGGTGCGTGGGACGTGGGCGGCATGCATGGGGTTGGTTTCTGCACGCATGCGTCACGTCGCAGTTAATGAGAAGAAAAGGAGGCGGCCCGCACCTTCCCAGTAAAAAGGAATAACCGCGGGTGCGCTGCTCACTTTGCCTTCCCCTCTTGCGCCTTTCCCAATCTCAGAATCGCTGCTTCTCTTTCCTTTCTCTCTGAGCTTTCGCCACCGCCCGCCGTTGCCGCGTTCCAGGCGCCCCTTGTTCTTCGCTCCTCTTGGCCATCGTGGCGCCTAAATCCACCAAGGGCAAGGGAGGGGCCAAAGATGCCGGAGCGGATGAGGTGCCGGAGAGTGTGTTGGCAGTGCAGCGAATACAATCTGCCTTCTTTTCTCTCTCGACGATCGACAAGCACGAGCTTCGGGCCTCTTTCAATCCCCTGTGGGGGTTGAAGACGAGAGGGGAGAATTCGGGGCACCCGGCCACACGCGTCGTCCCCGCCGAATGCGCTGAGGCCGGCCCAAACTGAAGTAAATATGCCCTAGAGGCAATAATAAAGTTATTATTTATTTCCTTATGTATCATGATAAATGTTTATTTTTCATGCTAGAATTGTATTAACCGAAAACATAATACATGTGTGGATATATAAACAAACAGAGTGTCACTAGTATGCCTCTACTTGACTAGCTCGTTAATCAAAGATGGTTAAGTTTCCTAACCATGGACAAGGAGTTGTTATTTGATTAATGAGGTCACATCATTAGTTGAATGATCTGATTGACATGACCCATTCCATTAGCTTAGCACCCGATCGTTTAGTATGTTGCTACTGCTTTCTTCATGACTTATACATGTTCCTATGACTATGAGATTATGCAACTCCCGTTTATCGTAGGAACACTTTGTGTGCCACCAAACTTCACAACGTAACTGGGTGATTATAAAGGTGCTCTACAGGTGTCTCCGAAAGTACTTGTTGGGTTGGCGTATTTCGAGATTAGGATTCTTCACTCCGAATGTCGGAGAGATATCTCTGGGCCCTCTCGATAATGCACATCACATAAGCCTTGCAAGCATTGCAACTAATAAGTTAGTTGTGATATGATGTATTACATAACGAGTAAAGAGACTTGCCGGTAACGAGATTGAACTAGGTATTGGATACCGACGATCGAATCTCGGGCAAGTAACATACCGATGACAAAGGGAACAACGTATGTTGTTATGCGGTCTGACCGATAAAGATCTTCGTAGAATATGTAGGAGCCAATATGGGCATCCAGGTCCTACTATTGGTTATTGACCTGAGACGTGTCTCGGTCATGTCTACATTGTTCTCGAACCGTAGGGTCCGCACGCTTAACGTTACGATGATAGTTATTATGAGTTTATGTATTTTGATGTACCGAATGTTGTTCGGTGTCCCGGATGTGATCACGGACATGACGAGGAGTCTCGAAATGGTCGAGACATAAAGATTGATATATTGGAAGCCTATATTTGGACATCGGAATTGTTCCGGGTGAAATCGGCATTTTACCGGAGTACCGGGGGGTTACCGGAACCCCCCGGGGGGTTAATGGGCCTCTATGGGCCTTAAGGGAGAAGAGGAGGGCCGACCAGGGCAGGTCGCGCACCCCCTCCCCCCTAGTCCGAATAGGACAAGGAAGGGGGCCGGCGCCCCCCATTTTTCCTTTTCCCCCTTCCCCTTTCCTTCTCCAACAAGGCAAGAGAGGGGAGTCCTACTCCCGGTGGGAGTAGGACTCCTCCAGGCGCACCCCTTGGGGGCCGGCCGCGCCTCCCCCTCCCTCCTTTATATACGGGGGCAAGGGGGCACCCTAGGACTCACAAGTTGATCTTTGTGATCGTTCCTCAGCTGTGTGCGGTGGCCCCCTCCACCATATTCCACCTCGGTCATATCGTTGCAGTGTTTAGGCCAAGCCCTGCGTCGGTAGAACATCATCATCGTCATCACGCCGTCGTGCTGACGAAACTCATCCCCGAAGCTTTGCTGGATCGGAGCCCGGGGAACGTCATCGAGCTGTACGTGTGCTAAGAACTCGGAGGTGCCGGAGTAACGGTGCTTGGATCGGTCGGATCGGGAAGACGTACGGCTACTTCCTCTACGTTGCGTCAACGCTTCCGCTTCGGTCGATCAGGGTACGTAGACAACACTCTCCCCTCTCGTTGCTATGCATCACAATGATCTTGCGTGTGCGTAGGAAAATTTTGAAATTACTACGTTCCCCAACAGTGGCATCCGAGCCCAGGTTTTTATGGTTTGATGTTATGCACGAGTAGAACACAAGTGAGTTGTGGGCGATATAAGTCATACTGCCTACCAGCATGTCATACTTTGGTTCGGCGGTATTGTTGGATGAAGCGGCCCGGACCGACATTACGCGTACGCTTACGCGAGACTGGTTCTACCGTCGTGCTTTGCACACAGGTGGCTGGCGGGTGTCAGTTTCTCCAACTTTAGTTGAACCGAGTGTGGCTACGCCCGGTCCTTGCGAAGGTTAAAACGGCTTCAACTTGACAAACTATCGTTGTGGTTTTGATGCGTAGGTGAGATTGGTTCTTACTTAAGCCTGTAGCAGCCACGTAAAACATGTAACAAACAAAGTAGAGGACGTCTAACTTGTTTTTGCAGGGCATGTTGTGATGTGATATGGTCAAGACATGATGCTAAATTTTATTGTATGAGATGATCATGTTTTGTAACCGAGTTATCGGCAACTGGCAGGAGCCATATGGTTGTCGCTTTATTGTATGCAATGCAATCGCCCTGTAATGCTTTACTTTATCACTAAGCAGTAGCGATAGTCGTAGAAGCATAAGATTGGCGAAACGACAACGATGCTACTATGGAGATCAAGGCGCCGGTGATGATGGTGATCATGACGGTGCTGCGGAGATGGAGATCACAAGCACAAGATGATGATGGCCATATCATATCACTTATATTGATTGCATGTGATGTTTATCTTTTTATGCATCTTATCTTGCTTTGATTGATGGTAGCATTATAAGATGATCTCTCACTAATTATCAAGAAGTGTTCTCCCTGAGTATGCACCATTGCCATAGTTCGTCGTGCCCAGACACCACGTGATGATCGGGTGTGATAAGCTCTACGTCCATCTACAACGGGTGCAAGCTAGTTTTGCACATGCAGAATACTCGGGTTATACTTGACGAGCCTAGCATATGCAGATATGGCCTCGGAACACGAAGACCGAAAGGTCAAGCGTGAATCATATAGTAGATATGATCAACATAATGATGTTCACCATTGAAGACTAATCCATTTCATGTGATGATCGGTTATGGTTTAGTTTGATTTGGATCACGTGATCACTTAGAAGATTAGAGGGATGTCTATCTATGTGGGAGTTCTTAAGTAATATGATTAATTGAACTTAAATTTATCATGAACTTAGTCCCTGATAGTATCTTGCTTGTTTATGTTGATTGTAGATAGATGGCCCGTGCTGTTGTTCCGTTGAATTTTAATGCGTTCCTTGAGAAAGCAAAGTTGAAAGATGATGGTAGCAATTACACGGACTGGGTCCGTAACTTGAGGATTATCCTCATTGCTGCACAGAAGAATTACGTCCTGGAAGCACCGCTGGGTACCAGGCCTGCTGCAGGAGCAACACCAGATGTTATGAACGTCTGGCAGAGCAAAGCTGATGACTACTCGATAGTTCAGTGTGCCATGCTTTACGGCTTAGAACCGGGACTTCAACGACGTTTTGAACACCATGGGGCATATGAGATGTTCCAGGAGTTGAAGTTAATATTCCAACAGAATGCCCGGATTGAGAGATATGAAGTCTCCAATAAGTTCTATAGCTGCAAGATGGAGGAGAATGATTCTGTCAGTGAGCATATACTCAAGATGTCTGGGTATTATAATCACTTGATTCAACTGGGAGTTAATCTTCCGGATGATTGCGTCATTGACAGAATTCTCTAATCACTTCCACCAAGCTACAAAGGCTTCGTGATGAACTATAATATGCAAGGGATGGATAAGACAATTCCCGAGCTCTTCTCAATGCTAAAGGCTGCGGAGGTAGAAATCAAGAAAGAGCATCAAGTGTTGATGGTCAACAAGACCACTAGTTTCAAGAAAAAGGGCAAAGGAAAGAAGAAGGGGAACTTCAAGAAGAACAACAAGCAAGTTGCTGCTCAAGAAAAGAAACCCAAGTCTGGACCTAAGCCTGAAACTGAGTGCTTCTACTGCAAGCAGACTGGTCAGTGGAAGCGGAACTGCCCCAAGTATTTGGCGGATAAGAAGGATGGCAAGGTGAACAAAGGTATATGTGATATACATGTTATTGATGTGTACCTTACTAGAGCTCGCAGTAGCACCTGGGTATTTGATACTGGTTGCGTTGCTAATATTTGCAACTCAAAACAGGGACTACGGATTAAGCGAACACTGGCAAAGGACGAGGTGACGATGCGCGTGGGAAATGGTTCCAAAGTCGATGTGATCGCAGTCGGCACGCTACCTCTACATCTACCTTCGGGATTAGTAATAGACCTGAATAATTGTTATTTGGTGCCAGCGTTGAGCATGAACATTATATCTGGATCTTGTTTGATGCGAGACGGTTATTCATTTAAATCAGAGAATAATGGTTGTTCTATTTATATGAGTAATATCTTTTATGGTCATGCACCCTTGAAGAGTGGTCTATTTTTGATGAATCTCGATAGTAGTGATACACATATTCATAATGTTGAAGCCAAAAGATGCAGAGTTGATAATGATAGTGCAACTTATTTGTGGCACTGCCGTTTAGGTCATATCGGTGTAAAGCGCATGAAGAAACTCCATACTGATGGACATTTGGAACCACTTGATTATGAATCACTTGGTACTCGCGAACCGTGCCTTATGGGCAAGATGACTAAAACACCGTTCTCCGGTACTATGGAGAGAGCAACAAATTTGTTGGAAATCATACATACGGATGTATGTGGTCCAATGAATGTTGAGGCTCGTGGCGGATATCGTTATTTTCTCACCTTCACAGATGATTTAAGCAGATATGGGTATATCTACTTAATGAAACATAAGTCTGAAACATTTGAAAAGTTCAAAGAATTTCAGAGTGAAGTTGAAAATCATCGTAACAAGAAAATAAAGTTTCTACGATCTGATCGTGGAGGAGAATATTTGAGTTACGAGTTTGGTCTACATTTGAAACAATGCGGAATAGTTTTGCAACTCACGCCACCCGGAACACCACAGCGTAATGGTGTGTCCGAACGTCGTAATAGTACTTTACTTGATATGGTGCGATCTATGATGTCTCTTACAGATTTACCGCTATCATTTTGGGGTTATGCTTTAGAGACGGCCGCATTCACGTTAAATAGGACACCATCAAAATCCGTTGAGACGACGCCTTGTGAACTATGGTTTGGCAAGAAACCAAAGTTGTCATTTCTTAAAGTTTGGGGCTGCGATGCTTATGTGAAAAAACTTCAACCTGATAAGCTCGAACCCAAATCGGAGAAATGCGTCTTCAAAGGATACCCAAAGGAGACTGTTGGGTACACCTTCTATCACAGATTCAAAGGCAAGACATTCGTTGCTAAGAATGGATCCTTTCTGGAGAAGGAGTTTCTCTCGAAAGAAGTGAGTAGGAGGAAAGTAGAACTTGATGAGGTAATTGTACCTTCTCCCTTATTGGAAAATAGTTCATCACACAAATCTGTTCCTATGACTACTACACCAATTAGTGAGGAAGCTAATGATGATGATCATGAAACTTTAGATCAAGTTACTACAGAACCTCGTAGATCAACCAGAGTAAGATCCGCACCAGAGTGGTATGGCAATCCTATTCTGGAAGTCATGCTACTAGATCATGACGAACCTACGAACTATGAAGAAGCAATGGTGAGCCCAGATTCCGCAAAATGGCTGGAAGCCATGAAATCTGTGATGGGATCCATGTATGATAACAAAGTATGGACTTTGGTTGACTTGCCCAGTGGTCGGCAAGCAATTGAGAATAAATGGATCTTCAAGAAGAAGACTGACCCTGACGGTAATGTTACTGTCTACAAAGCTCGACTTGTCGCAAAAGGTTTTCGACAAGTTCAAGGGATTGACTACGATGAGACCTTCTCACCCGTAGCGATGCTTAAGTCTGTCCGAATCATGTTAGCAATTGCCGCATTTTATGATTATGAAATTTGGCAGATGGATGTAAAAAATGCATTCCTGAATGGATTTCTGGAAGAAGAGTTGTATATGATGCAACCAGAAGGTTTTATCGACCCAAAGGGAGCTAACAAAGTGTGCAAGCTCCAGCGATCCATTTATGGACTGGTGCAAGCCTCTTGGAGTTGGAATAAACGCTTTGATAGTGTCATCAAAGCATTTGGGTTTGTACAGACTTTTGGAGAAGCCTGTATTTACAAGAAAGTGAGTGGGAGCTCTGTAGCATTTCTGATATTATATGTAGATGACATATTAATAATTGGAAATGATATAGAATTTTTGGATAGCATAAAGGGATACTTGAATAAGAGTTTTTCAATGAAAGACCTCGGTAAAGCTGCTTATATATTGGGCATTAAGATCTATAGAGATAGATCAAGACACTTAATTGGACTTTCACAAAGCACATACCTTGACAAAGTTTTGAAGAAGTTCAAAATGGATCAAGCAAAGAAAGGGTTCTTGCCTGTATTACAAGGTGTGAAGTTGAGTAAGACTCAATGCCCGACCATCGCAGAAGATAGAGGGAAGATGAAAGATGTTCCCTATGCTTCAGCCATAGGCTCTATCATGTATGCAATACTGTGTACCAGACCTGATGTGTGCCTTGCTATAAGTTTAGCAGGGAGGTACCAAAGTAATCCAGGAGTGGATCACTGGACAGCAGTCAAGAACATCCTGAAGTACCTGAAAAGGACTAAGGAAATGTTTCTCGTATATGGAGGTGACAAAGAGCTCATCGTAAACGGGTACGTTGATGCAAGCTTTGACAATGATCCGGACGATTCTAAATCGCAAACCGGATACGTGTTTACATTAAACGGTGGAGCTGTCAGTTGGTGCAGTTCTAAACAAAGCGTCGTGGCGGGATCTACATGTGAAGCGGAGTACATAGATGCTTCGGAAGCAGCAAATGAAGGAGTCTGGATGAAGGAATTCATATCCGATCTAGGTGTCATACCTAGTGAATCGGGTCCAATGAAAATCTTTTGTGACAATACTGGTGCAATTGCCTTGGCAAAGGAATCCAGATTTCACAAGAGAACCAAGCACATCAAGAGACGCTTCAATTCCATCCGGGATCTAGTCAAGGTGGGAGACATAGAGATTTGCAAGATACATACGGATCTGAATGTAGCAGACCCGTTGACTAAGCCTCTTCCACGAGCAAAACATGATCAGCACCAAGACTCCATGGGTGTTAGAATCATTACTATGTAATCTAGATTATTGACTCTAGTGCAAGTGGGAGACTGAAGGAAATATGCCCTAGAGGCCATAATAAAGTTATTATTTATTTCCTTATGTATCATGATAAATGTTTATTATTCATGCTAGAATTGTATTAACCGGAAACATAATACATGTGTCGATATATAAACAAACAGAGTGTCACTAGTATGCCTCTACTTGACTAGCTCGTTAATCAAAGATGGTTAAGTTTCCTAACCATGGACAAGGAGTTGTTATTTGATTAACGAGGTCACATCATTAGTTGAATGATCTGATTGACATGACCCATTCCATTAGCTTAGCACCCGATCGTTTAGTATGTTGCTATTGCTTTCTTCATGACTTATACATGTTCCTATGACTATGAGATTATGCAACTCCCGTTTACCATAGGAACACTTTGTGTGCCACCAAACGTCACAATGTAATTGGGTGATTATAAAGGTGCTCTACAGGTGTCTCCGAAAGTACTTGTTGGGTTGGCGTATTTCGAGATTAGGATTTGTCACTCCGATTGTCGGAGAGGTATCTCTGGGCCCTCTCGGTAATGCACATCACATAAGCCTTGAAAGCATTGCAATTAATAAGTTAGTTGTGAGATGATGTATTACAGAATGAGTATAGAGACTTGCCGGTAACGAGATTGAACTAGGTATTGGATACCGATGATCGAATCTCGGGTAAGTAACATACCGATGAAAAAGGGAACAACGTATGTTGTTATGCGGTCTGACCGATAAAGATCTTCGTAGAATATGTAGGAGCCAATATGGGCATCCAGGTCCCGCTATTGGTTATTGAGCTGAGACGTGTCTCGGTCATGTCTACATTGTTCTCGAACCGTAGGGTCCGCACGCTTAACGTTACGATGACAGTTATTATGAGTTTATGTATTTTGATGTACCGAAGGTTGTTCGGTGTCCCGGATGTGATCACGGACATGACGAGGACTCTCGAAATGGTCGAGACATAAAGATCGATATATTGGAAGCCTATATTTGGACATCGGAATTGTTCCGGGTGAAATCGACATTTTACCGGAGTACCAGGGGGTTACCGGAACCCCCCCGGGGGTTAATGGGCCTCTATGGGCCTTAAGGGAGAAGAGGAGAGTCGGCCAGGGCAGGCCGCACGCCCCCTCCCCCTAGTCCAAATAGGACAAGGAAGGGGGGGGGCGGCGCCCCCCTTTTTCCTTTTCCCCCTTCCCCTTTCCTTCTCCAACAAGGCAACAGAGGGGAGTCCTACTCCCGATGGGAGTAGGACTCCTCCAGGCGCACCCCTTGGGGGCCGGCCGCGCCTTCCCCTCCCTCCTTTATATACGGGGTCAAGGGGGCACCCTAGGACACACAAGTTGATCTTCGTGATCGTTCCTCAGCCGTGTGCGGTGCCCCCCTCCACCATATTCCACCTCGGTCATATCGTTGCAGTGTTTAGGCGAAGCCCTGTGTCGGTAGAACATCATCATCGTCATCACGCCGTCGTGCTGACGAAACTCATCCCCGAAGCTTCGCTGGATCGGAGCCCGGGGAACGTCATCGAGCTGTACGTGTGCTAAGAACTCGGAGGTGCCGGAGTAACGGTGCTTGGATCGGTCGGATCGGGAAGACGTCGACTACTTCCTCTACGTTGCGTCAACGCTTCCGCTTCGGTCTACGAGGGTATGTAGACAACACTCTCCCCTCTCGTTGCTATGCATCACCATGATCTTGCATGTGCGTAGGAAAATTTTGAAATTACTACGTTCCCCAACACAAACCGGTACCCCTTTTTCGTCGATTACTTCTCCTGTGGCCACTGTCCCCCATTCTATGATTTCTTTAGCGATGTCATGCATACCTACGGCTTCCATCTTTTGGATTTTACCCCGAACGTCGTGGCGTGCATGGCTCTTTTCGCGCACCTTTGTGAGGGCTTTGCCGGGGTGCATCCCAACACAGCGCTTTTCCGCCATTACTTCTTCCCTCGGATCCAAACAGGGGGCGCCATCTCTGGTTGCATCGCCTGGATTCCGAAATCCAAGTGAGCGTACCCGAAGGGGGCCATGAAGGAGAGGTGGGAAGAATGGCGGGGTCGGTGGTGCTGGATTGAAGAAGAAGACCCGTCGGCGTTCTGCGAAGTCCGTCGGGCGCCGCCGATCCACAGAAGTGATTGGCGTGATGTCGATGCCGACGACGAGAAGCTCACCGTTGCCACCACCAGGATTCTTCGGCTCACTGAGGCCGGGCTCATCTTCGAGATGATCGGGGCGGACTTTATCCGCCGCCGGATCGCTTCGCTGCACATCAAGGGGAGGCCGGCCTAGCTTTTCACGAACCCCGCGGATATCATGCGGCTTCGCCCCGGCCTCGACCACAACTTCTCGGTGATGCAGCATGCTCACTTCTATCAGCGGCTCTTCCAGCTCGACGTGGGCCATGATGGCGAGATTGAGCGGACCGACAAGGCTGGGAGGGCTGCCGCAAAGGCCGGCAAGACCATTAGGGGGCCCTTGTTCAAGTTGCCAACGGGAGTGGTCCCATTGTGCAATAATTCACGTCGGACCGACATTATTGCCATGATGCCGGACTGCAACGCGCACGGCCCCGTCCAGAGCTGGGCCGCGCCCGATGATGCCCAAGTGCAGGAATTCTTCGATACCCTGCATGAGGGATATGTTAATGCTTACGCCGAGCGGCTGCTCGTCCAGGACACCAGTCAGGTGGAACTGGACTACATTGCCGCCAGGGCCAAGGAGGCACAGCTTGCCGCGGAGGCCGGCAGTGCTGGTGGCGTGGAGGACAGGGCCGCGGTGGCCGCGGAGGAAGAGGAGCTCTCCTGATGGGTGGCGGCCGCTGGGGAGGTCAGCAGTGCCGACATAGGGGCCCCGCTTGTCGAAGACGCGGTCGACGAGTCATCGGAGGAGGAAGCCGAGGAGGCTGGCCCGACGCCAGCCATGGGAAGAGGGCGAGTCCTGCGGTGAGCTGGCTCCTGCGAGCCGGTCCGGCCCGGCAGGACTGCGCGGCCTCTATTAACCCTGGAGGGGTCCGGGCGCCATACGAGGGCCACGGCGGCGAAGAGGCTGACGAAGGCCACGGAGAGGAGGAAGACAACTGCCCCTTCCTCATCCAAGCGTGCGCCAACCCCTCCTTCTTCGCCTCCTTCAGCGGACGTCGACCCAGATGTCGACATGGGGGTCACTTTTGATCTTGGGCCTCTTAGCCCGAAGAGGAAAAGGGAAAGCAGTGAAAGAGGAAGAGATGGATGATGAGTAAGTACTTTGTTTCTCACTGCCATCTCTGTTCCCGAATTATGCCACCAATCTTGATCCATTTCCGCTTTTGCAGGGACACAGAGACGTTGGCCCAGAGGGTAAAGAGGGCCAAGGCCTTGGCGGGCGGCCAGCCCCCGGCTAGTGCTTCAAAGACGCCACTGGTGGTGTTGAGCATCCCGGAAAGCAGCCCCCAGCACAGCCCCCAGCGTAAGTTTGTCACCCTCCTCTTATCGACATGTGGTAAAAGTTTGATGTCATGGTGCTGACCTTGTCGGGTTTGCAAGAGGGGAGCGGCAGCAGGAGGAGCCGCAGAGGGATACCCCCAACACACCACCCCCATCGACTACGCCGCCGCGAGGGGCGTCCCCGGCAAGGGCGTCAAGCACCGATCCCACACCCATGGAGGAAGAGGGGAACTTGGGCGCTGGTGATTCTGCCACAGCACCGAATGCTGGCGGGGAGGGGACTTCTGCTTCACAGCCTGGCACTAGTGAGTTACTTCTCCTCCGTCTCTGTTTTTCCCTCATTCTTTTTCTTGGCTTCATTGCTCCCATTACTACCCAGGCCCTCCTTCGGTAGATATGGAGGACGTGGAGACCGTTGTTGGGAACATTGCCGAGGAGGCCGCGGTGGAGGACGACATGATTGCCACCGAGGAGGCCGCCAGAGATGCTGACGAGTTCGCCGCCGATGAGGCCGCCAAGGATGCTGCCGGGGACGCCGCTGCAGGGGCCGCCGAGGCGACCGACGAGGCTTCTACCGAGGGTGCCAGTGGTGGGCCTGCCGGGGAGACCGGCAAGGCCATAGCCGAGGAAGAGGTGGTTGATAATCAGCCTCCTTCCTCCACAACCTCGGGCCCCGGCAGATATCTGAAGGTGGGCGACGATCTTTTCGTCCATCTTCCAGGGGCGTCAAGTTCCCGAGTGCCCGCAGGAGGGGAGCTCTTCGACGGCGACGTGCTCGCCGCCACCGGGCTCGAGGTGGTCGATGAACCGGGCGTTGGCGGTGATGGTTCTCCAGAGGAGCAGCTTTTCCGTGCCATGGGGGCCAATTTCCGAAAACTCCAAGTGCTCTACTGTGCCCGTCTGGACAAGGTTAAGTCCAGGATGGCAACGGGGGACAAGGCGGAGGTGGACTTCAAGGCGCGCGTTGCTGAGACGCAGACCTGATTCCACCAGACTCGCGAGGAGCAGAGGGCCTTTCAGGGGGAATTGGCCAAGCGTGATGTAGAGCTCACCATGAAGATGGCTGACATCGAAAAGGCCCAGGAAAAAGCAGCGAACTTGGCTGCCGCAGCCGAGGCCTCCTGGAACCAGCATCAAGCCGCATTGGATTCCCGGGAAGAGGGTCTCACCGCGCGTGAGGCGAATCTTGCCGCAATGCTCCGCGGCAAGGATGAGGAGCTCGAGGCCCTTGTCGTGCGACGGACTCGCGAGCTGGAGCAGAGGCACAAAGAGGCACTCGATGCCCAGGCTCTGGCCCATGCCGGCAAGGTAAAGGAGTTGGAGGTAGAGCGGGATGAGCTGAAGGAGCAGGCCCTCAAGCTCTCCAACGAGAAGAGCATGCTCAACAGCGGTTTGGTAGAGGCGCAAGGAGCGGTTATCAGCAGGACTGGGAGCTCTCCGAAGCGCAAAACTCCATCAGAGATCTCAAGCTAAAGCTGGAGAATCTTGAGAAGATGTTGTCGGAGAGCAGGGCTCGGGAGGAGACCTTGACCAGGGGCCTGGAGGAGGAGAAGCAGCTACGGGCGAACGAGGCCGCCTCCCACCAGGAATATGTGGCGGGCGAGAACAGGTGGATCAGCCGTTTGGAGGACGTCGCCGGCAGGGTCACCTTGTAGTTGGCCACCATGGGGATGCCAAACGTGAGGTATGCCCCTGAGAGTAGCGGGACCGTCAACGCCAAGCTGACCCAGTTCTTCGAGGGCGTCCTTGGAGCCTTGGCTTATCTTCACTCCAGCAGGGCGGCCACATTGGCTGGGGAGGCCCGGCAACTTTGCCGGGGGGCCATGACCAAGGTCCTCACCAAGATGGCGTACTGAAATCCCGACCTCGACTTCGAAGCCGCGATGGATATCTTGCCGGATGGTACTGACCTCACGATGCTCAAGGAGCGCATCAAGCCCATCATCAGCAGCATCGACGGAATCAAGAGGGTGGAAGGCCAGCGCCGGGATTAGGCATCCCGTTCTTCTTCGCCGCTGCAGGTTCTCGACCAAGACAAATTTTATCTTTAGTTAGAACCGCAGCAATGATGTGATGTAACATAACTTTGCAGTACTTTTGGGATTATGCATGCTATTTGCCTGTTTGTTGCCTCTTTGTACATCCACCCTATGCTAGCTGGGTAGGCTTGCCGGCGCGGAAACCCAGGACGGCGTTTTGGGGACGGGTCCCCATTGGCCTGCCGGGTGAACATGCTGCCGGGTGAGCCACCTTACCACCCTTAATGCAGCCGCTCGAACTGTCGAGTTTGACTCGAGTTAGAGTCGATAGCCTTGCCAATTGCGGAAGGCTACCCTACCGTTTTCAACGCAGCCATTTGAACCGTTGAGCGGACTCGAAACAGAACAAAGGCATTGCCGATCGGGGAGGGCCCCATTTGTGTACAGATTTCTTTTTGTACAAAGAACGACAACTCCGAGGATAACAACTTTATATAATAGAATGGAAATATCCGGGGTTCAGTGTAACTTAGCTTCTGCTGGTAGTCGTATCGGTGTCGATCTTTCGGCCCTTCTTCTTCAAGAGCCTTGGCAATAAAGGGCGCTTGACTAACTGCCCAGGCCGATTCTCACAACTGTGCCCCCTACCTGGCGCGTCAAAGATGTCGGTGGGAACGACACCTATGGGATCACAAGAATCCCTACTACGGTTAGCGGGGCGCGGGGTCGTGAGAAGAGCGGATCAAACAGATAGTACACAGTTTGTTTATCCAGGTTCGGGCCGCGAGGATGCGTAAAACCCTACTCCTGCTTTGGTGGATGTATATTCCTGTTCTTGAGCTAGATCTGGGGCGTTAGGAGCTCCAAAAAGCCAAATCCTTATCCTGGTCACCTCGGGCCTCCTTTTATAGAAAAAGGGGTCGCCACAGTGGCACACAGGAGGTGGAAAGGGTATAGTGATGCGAGGTTATCCCTCGCATTACATGACAAGGCGCATTTAATGCATGTCGCTTAGGTGTCCTTGCTTTATCGGGGACAGGGGAGAAATCCGTCTCGTCCGTCGCCGCTCCTTCTTGTGTCGACACGCGCCCTGGCCAGCGATGCCTGTGATGCCATGTAGGTAGCCAGGCAGCTGAGGTGGCGCAGTGGTGGGTCTTCACGAAGATCTGCATGCCGCCACACAGGTGCCTGCCCAGCTGGTTGGGTTGGCAGCTGCATGCGTACGGCGGTGGAGGTTTAGTCGGCGTGGGCCTGATGGTGGCCCTGCGGATGTCCTCGGCAAGGGCCTTGCCGGGGCCCCGGCAAGGGTCTTGCCGAGGCGCCTGCTCTCATCCCCGGCAAGGCGCTTGCCGGGGGTCTTGTGGTCTTCCTTGGCTGGTATCTCGCCAAGGGTCGTCGTCTTCTTAGCGCGTATCTGATCTTGAATGTCTTCACAAAGATTTGCATGCCACCACGGGGATGTCTCCCGAATGCTTGCCCCATGGGGGCAGTGTACTCAAGGGTGATTTGCTCCGTAGGCGTGAGGCGAGTTGCCACGGCAAGGGTCTTGCCGGGGCTGCTAAAGCCGGCCCCGACAAGGATCTTTCCGGGGGAGCCCGCCTTGTCCCTTGGATCTTCATGGTCCTGGCCTTGGCGTTGCTCCAGTTCCCTCGAGCTTCAGTCTTACCTTGGCTCACCTCCCCAGCCTTGCTTGGTGTGGTCGTGGGCGCGGCTCTGACTGCTCGTGCACAGTTATAGTGGTACAAAAAGTGTAACCCTCTTTTTGTACACCGACACTAGTATGCCTCTACTTGACTAGCTCGTTGATCAAAGATGGTTGTGTTTCCTAACCATAGACAAAGAGTTGTCATTTGATTAACGAGATCACATCATTAGGAGAATGATGTGATTGACTTGACCCATTCTGTTAGCTTAGCACTTGATCGTTTGGTATGTTGCTATTGCTTTCTTCATGACAATACATGTTCCTATGACTATGAGATTATGCAACTCCCGTTTACCGGAGGAACACCTTGTGTGCTATCAAACGTCACAATGTAACCGGGTGATTATAAAGGTGCTCTACAGGTGTCTCCGAAGGTACTTGTTGGGTTGGCGTATTTCGAGATTAGGATTTGTCACTCCGATTGTCGGAGAGGTATCTCTGGGCCCACTCGGTAATGCACATCACTTAAGCCTTGCAAGCATTGCAACTAATGAGTTAGTTGCGGGATGATGTATTACAGAACGAGTAAAGAGACTTGCCGGTAACGAGATTGAACTAGGTATTGAGATACCGACGATCGAATCTCGGGCAAGTAACATACCGATGACAAAGGGAACAACGTAAGTTGTTATGCGGTTTGACCGATAAAAATCTTCGTAGAATTTGTGGGAGCCAATATGAGCATCCAGGTTCCGCTATTGGTTATTGACCGGAGATGTGTCTCGGTCATGTCTACATAGTTCTCGAACCCGTCGGGTCCGCATGCTTAAAGTTCGATGACGGTTATATTATGAGTTTATGTGTTTTGATGTACCGAACATAGTTCTGAGTCTTGGATGTGATCACGGACATGATGAGGAATCTTGAAATGGTCGAGACGTAAAGATCAATATATTGGACGACTATGTTTGGACACCGGAAGGGTTCCGGGAGGTTTCGGACATT
This sequence comes from Aegilops umbellulata, assembly GCA_032464435.1. Classification (NCBI taxonomy): domain Eukaryota; kingdom Viridiplantae; phylum Streptophyta; class Magnoliopsida; order Poales; family Poaceae; genus Aegilops; species Aegilops umbellulata. The sequence continues at coordinate 640,854,276 of CP136057.1, forward strand.
TATCGGAGTACCGGGGGTTATCGGAACCCCCGGAAGCTATTGGGCCTTATGGGCCTTAGTGCAAAGGAGAGAGGGAGGCCAGGAGGTGGCACGCGGCCCCCCTTGCCCCAATCCGAATTGGGCAAGGGAAGGGGGCTGCGTCCCCCCTTCTCCTTCCTTCTCTCCACCTCCTCCTCCCCCCTTCTCCTACTTGGAATAGGAAAGGGGGGGCAAACCTACTTGGAGTAGGATTGCCCCCCCTGGGGCGCGCCTCTCCCCTTGGTCGGCCCTCTCCTCCTCTCCCCTTTATATACGGAGGAGGGGGCACCCCATAGACACAACAATTGATCTCTTGATCTCTTAGCCGTGTGCGGTGCCCCCCTCCACCATATTCCACCTCGATCATATCGTAGTGGTGCTTAGGCGAAGCCCTGCGTCGGTACCATCATCCTCACCGTCACCACGCCATCGTGTTGATGGAACTCTCCCTCGAAGCTCTCCTAGATCGGAGTTCGTGGGACGTCATCGAGCTAAACGTGTGCTGAACTCGGAGGTGCCGTGCGTTCGGTACTTGGATCGGTCGGATCGTGAAGACGTACGACTACATCAACCGCATTGTGCTAACGCTTCCGCTTTCGGTCCATGAGGGTATGTGGACACACTCTCCCCTCTCGTTGCTATAAATCACCATGATCTTGCGTGTGTGTAGGAATTTTTCTGAAATTACTACGTTCCCCAACAGTGGTATCCGAGCCAGGTTTTATGCGTTGATGTTATATGCAAGTAGAACACAAGTGAGTTGTGGGCGATACAAGTCATACTGCTTAGCAGCATGTCACACTTCGGTTCGGCGGTATTGTTGGATGAAGCGGCCCAGACCTACATCACGCGTACACTTACGCGAGACTGGTTCTACCGACGTGCTTTGCACATAGGTGGCTGGCAGGTGTCAGTTTCTCCAACTTTACTTGAACCGAGTGTGGCTACGCCCGGTCCTTGAGAAGGTTGAAACAACACTAACTTGACGAACTATCGTTGTGGTTTGAATGCGTAGGTAAGAACGGTTCTTGCTCAGCCCGTAGCAGCCACGTAAAACTAGCAACAACAAATTAGAGGACATCTAACTTGTTTTTGCAGGGCATGTTGTGATGTGATATGGTCAAGGCATGATGCTATATTTTATTGTATGAGATGATCATGTTTTGTAACCGAGTTATCGGCAACTGGCAGGAGCCATATGGTTGTCGCTTTATTGTATGCAACGCAATCGCCCTGTAATTGCTTTACTTTATCACTAAGCGGTAGCGATAGTCGCAGAAGCAATAGTTGGCGAGATGATGATGGATATATCATATCACTTATATTGATTGCATGTGATGTTTATCTTTTATGCAGCTTATCTTGCTTTGATTGACGGTAGCATTATAAGATGATCTCTCACTAAATTTCAAGATAAAAGTGTTCTCCCTGAGTATGCACCGTTGCCAAAGTTCGTCGTGCCCAGACACCACATGATGATCGGGTGTGATAAGCTCTACGTCCATCTACAACGGGTGCAAGCCAGTTTTGCACACGCAGAATACTCAGGTTAAACTTGACAAGCCTAGCATATGCAGATATGGCCTCGGAACATTGAGACCGAAAGGTCGAGCATGAATCATATAGTAGATATGATCAACATAGTGATGTTCACCATTCAAAACTACTCCATTTCACATGATGATCGGTTATGGTTTAGTTGCTTTGGATCACGTGATCACTTAGATGATTAGAGGGATGTCTATCTAAGTGGGAGTTCTGAAGTAATATGATTAATTGAACTTAAATTTATCATGAACTTAGTACCTGATAGTATTTTGCATGTCTATGTTTGTTGTAGATAGATGGCTCGTGCTGTTGTTCTATTGAATTTTAATGCGTTCCTTAGGAAAGCAAAGTTGAAAGATGATGATAGCAATTACACGGACTGGGTCTGTAACTTGAGGATTATCCTCATTGCTGCACAGAAGAATTACGTCCTAGAAGCACCGCTAGGTGCCAAACCTGCTGCAGGAGCAACACCATATGTTATGAACGTCTGGCAGAGCAAAGCTGATGACTACTCGATAGTTTAGTGTGCCATGCTTTACGGCTTAGAACCGGGACTTCAACGACGTTTTGAATGTCATGGAGTATATGATATGTTCCAGGAGTTGAAGTTAATATTTCAAGCAAATGCCCGGATTGAGAGATATGAAGTCTCCAATAAGTTCTACAGCTGCAAGATGGAGGAGAATAGTTCTCTCAGTGAGCATATACTCAGAATGTCTGGGTATAACAATCACTTGATTCAACTGGGAGTTAATCTTCCGGATGATAGCGTCTTTGACAGAATTCTTCAATCACTGCCACCAAGCTACAAGAACTTCGTGATGAACTATAACATGCAAGGGATGGATAAGACGATTCCCGAGCTCTTCGTAATGCTAAAGGCTGCGGAGGTAGAAATCAAGAAAGAGCATCAAGTGTTGATGGTCAATAAGACCACCAGTTTCATGAAAAAGGGCAAAGGGAAGAAGAAGGGGAACTGCAAGAAGAATAGCAAACAAGTTGCTGCTCAGGAGAAGAAACCCAAGTCTGGACCTAAGCCTGAGACTGAGTGCTTCTACTGCAAGCAGACTGGTCACTGGAAGCAGAACTGCCCCAAGTATTTGGCGGATAAGAAGGATGGCAAGGTGAACAAAGGTATATGTGATATACATTTTATTGATGTGTACCTTACCAGAGCTCGCAGTAGCACCTGGATATTTGTTACTAGTTCTGTTGCCAATATTTGCAACTCGAAACAGGGACTACGGACTAAGCGGACACTGGCTAAGGACGAGGTGACAATGCGCGTGGGAAACGGTTCCAAAGTCGATGTGATCGCCGTCGGCACGCTACCTCTACATCTACCTTCGGGATTAGTATTAGACCTAAATAATTGTTATTTGGTGCCAGCGTTGAGCATGAACATTATATCTGGCTCTTGTTTGATGCGAGACGGTTATTCATTTAAATCAGGGAATAATGGTTGTTCTATTTATATGAGTAATATCTTTTATGGTCATGCACCCTTGAAGAGTGGTCTATTCTTGATGAATCTCGATAGTAGTGATACACATATTCATAATGTTGAAGCCAAAAGATGGAGAGTTGATAACGATAGTGCAACTTATTTGTGGCACTGCCGTTTGGGTCATATTGGTGTAAAGCGCATGAAGAACCTCCATACTGATGGACTTTTGGAATCACTTGATTATGAATCACTTGGTACTTGCGAACCATGCCTCATGGCAAGATGACTAAAACACCGTTCTTCGGAACTATGGAGCGAGCAACTGATTTATTGGAGATCATACATACTGATATATGTGGTCCAATGAATGTTGAGGCTCGCGGCGGGTATCGTTATTTACTCACCTTCACAGATGATTTAACCAGATATGGGTATATCTACTTAATGAAACATAAGTCTAAAACATTTGAAAAGTTCAAAGAATTTCAGAGTGAAGTGGAAAATCATCGTAACAATAAAATAAAGTTTATACGATCTGATCATGGAGGAGAATATTTGAGTTACGAGTTTGGTCTACATTTGAAACAATGCGGAATAGTTTCGCAACTCACGACACCCGGAACACCACAACGTAATGTTGTGTCCGAACGTCGTAATCGTACTTCACTAGAAATGGTGCGATTTATGATGTCTCTTACTGATTTACCGCTATCGTTTTGGGGTTATGCATTAGAGACGGCCGCATTCACGTTAAATAGGGCACCGTCAAAATCCGTTGAGACAACGCCTTATGAACTGTGGTTTGGCAAGAAACCAAAGTTGTCGTTTCTTAAAGTTTGGGGCTGCGATGCTTATGTGAAAAAGCTTCAACCTGATAAGCTCGAAGCCAAATCAGAGAAATGTGTCTTCATAGGATACCCAAAGGAAACTTTTGGGTACACCTTCTATCACAGATCCGAAGGCAAGACATTCGTTGCTAAAAATGGATCCTTTCTAGAGAAGGAGTTTCTCTCGAAAGAAGTGAGTGGGAGGAAAGTAGAACTTGATGAGGTAACAGTACCTGCTCCCTTATTGGAAAGTAGTTCATCACAGAAACCGGTTCATGTGACGTCTACACCAATTAGTGAGGAAGTTAATGATGATGATCATGACACTTCAGATCAAGTTGTTACTGAACCTCGTAGGTCAACCAGAGTAAGATCCACACTAGAGTGGTATGGTAATCCTGTTCTGGAGGTTATGTTACTAGACCATGACGATCCTACTAACTATGAAGAAGCGATGGTGAGCCTAGATTCCGCAAAATAATTTGAGGCCATGAAATCTGAGATGGGATCCATGTATGAGAACAAAGTGTGGACTTTGGTTGACTTGCCCGATGATCAGCAAGCCATCGAGAATAAATGGATCTTCAGGAAGAAGACTGACGCTGACGGTAATGTTACTGTCTATAAAGCTCGACTTGTTGCAAAAGGTTTTCGAGAAGTTCAAGGGATTGACTACGATGAGACCTTCTCACCCGTAGCGATGCGTAAGTCTGTCCAAATCATGTTAGCAATTGCCACATTTTATGATTATGAAATTTGGCAAATGGATGTAAAAACTGCATTCTTGAATGGATTTCTGGAAGAAGAGTTGTATATGATGCAACCGGAAGGTTTTATCGATCCAAAGGGGGCTAACAAAGTGTGGAAGCTCCAGTGATCCATTTATGGACTGGTGCTAGCCTCTCGGAGTTGGAATGAACGTTTTGATAGTGTGATCAAAGCATATGGTTTTATACAGACTTTTGGAGAAGCCTGTATTTACAAGAAAGTGAGTGGGAGCTTTGTAGCATTTCTAATATTATATGTGGACGACATATTGTCGATTGGAAATGATATAGAATTTCTGGATAGCATAAAAGGATATTTGAATAAGAGTTTTTCAATGAAGGACCTCGGTGAAGCTGCTTATATATTAGGCATCAAGATCTATAGAGATAGATCAAGACGCTTAATTGGACTTTCACAAAGCACATACCTTGACAAAGTTTTGAAGAAGTTCAAAATGGATCAAGCAAAGAAAGGGTTCTTGCCTGTGTTACAAGGTGTGAAATTGAGTAAGACTCAATGCCCGACCACTGCAGAAGATAGAGAGAAAATGAAAGATGTTCCCTATGCTTCAGCCATAGGCTCTATCATGTATGCAATGTTGTGTACCAGACCTGATGTGTGCCTTGCTATTAGTTTAGCAGGAAGGTACCAAAGTAATCCAGGAGTGGATCACTTGACAACGGTCAAGAACATCCTAAAATACCTGAAAAGGACTAAGGATATGTTTCTCGTTTATGGAGGTGACAAAGAGCTCGTCGTAAATGGTTACGTTGATGCAAGCTCTGACACTGATCTAGATGATTCTAAATCGCAAACCGAATACGTGTTTTTATTGAACGGTGGAGCTGTCAGTTGGTGCAGTTCTAAACATAGCGTCGTAGCGGGATCTACATGTGAAGCGGAGTACATAGCTGCTTCGGAAGCAACTAATGAAGGAGTTCATATCCGATCTAGGTGTCATGCCTAGTGTATCGGGTCCAACGAAAATCTTTTGTGACAACACTGGTGCAATTGCTTTGGCAAAGGAATCCAGATTTCACAAGAGAACCAAGCACATCAAGAGACGCTTCGACTCCATCCGGGATCAAGTCCAGGTGGGAGACATAGAGATTTGCAAGATACATACGGATCTGAATGTTGCAGACCCGTTGACTAAGCCTCTTCCGCGAGCAAAACATGATCAGCACCAAGGCTCCATGGGTGTTAGAATCATTATTGTGTAATCTAGATTATTGACTCTAGTGCAAGTGGGAAACTGAAAGAAAATATGCCCTAGAGGCAATAATAAAGTTATTATTTATTTCCTTATATCATGATAAATGTTTATTATTCATGCTAGAATTGTATTAACCGGAAACATGATACATGTGTGAATACATAGACAAACAGAGTGTCACTAGTATGCCTCTACTTGACTAGCTCATTGATCAAAGATGGTTGTGTTTCCTAACCATAGACAAAGAGTTGTCATTTGATTAACGGGATCACATCATTAGGAGAATACATGTTCCTATGACTCTGAGATTATGCAATTCCCGTTTACAGGAGGAACACTTTGTGTGCTACCAAACGTCACAACTTAACTGGGTGATTATAAAGGTGCTCTACAGGTGTCTCCGAAGGTACTTGTTGGGTTGGCGTATTTAGAGATTAGGATTTGTCACTCCGATTGTCGGAGACGTATCTCTGGGCCCACTTGGTAATGCACATCACCTAAGCCTTGCAAGCATTGCACCTAATGAGTTAGTTGCGGGATGATGTATTACGGAACGAGTAAAGAGACTCGCCGGTAACGAGATTGAACTATGTATTGAGATACCGACGATCGAATCTCTTGGCAAGTAACATACCGATGACAAAGGGAACAACGTATGTTGTTATGCGGTTTGACCGATAAAGATCTTCGTAGAATATTTGGGAGCTAATATGAGCATCCAGGTTAAACTATTGGTTATTGACCGGAGACGTGTCTCAGTCATGTCTACATACTTATCGAACCCGTAGGGTCCGCACGCTTAAAGTTCGATGACGGTTATATTATGAGTTTACGTGTTTTGATGTACCGAAGGTAGTTCGGAGTCCCGGATGTGATCACAGACATGACGAGGAGTCTCGAAATGGTCAAGACGTAAAGATCGATATATTGGACGACTATGTTTGGACACCAGAAGGGCTCCGGGAGGTTTCGGACATTTATCGGAGTACCGGGGGTTACCGGAACCCCCACGGGAAGCTATTGGGCCTTATGGGCCTTAGTGGAAAGGAGAGAGGGAGGCCAGGAGTTGGCACGCGGCCCCCCTTGCCCCAATCCGCATTGGGCAAGGGAAGGGTGCGGCGGGCCCCCTTCTCCTTCCTTCTCTCCACCTCCTCCTTCCCCCTTCTCCAACTTGGAATAGGAAAGGGGGGGGGCAAACCTACTTGGAGTAGGATTGCCCCCCCCTTGGGCGCGCCTCTCCCCTTGGCCGGCCCTCTCCTCCTCCCCCCTTTATATACGGAGGAGGGGGCGCCCCATAGACACAACAATTGATCTCTCGATCTCTTAGCGGTGTGCGGTGCCCCCCTCCACCATATTCCACCTCGATCATATTGTAGCGGTGCTTAGGTGAAGCCCTGTGTCGGTAGCATCATCATCACCGTCACCACGCCGTCGTGTTGATGGAACTCTCCCTCGAAGCTCTGCTGGATCGGAGTTCGTGGGACATCATCGAGTTGAACATGTGCTGAACTCGGAGGTGCCATGCGTTCGGTACTTGGATCGGTCGGATCATGAAGACATACGACTACATCAACCGCGTTGTGCTAACGCTTCCACTTTCTGTCTACGAGGGTACGTGGACACACTCTCCCCTCTCGTTGCTATGCATCACCATGATCTTGCGTGTGCATAGGATTTTTTTTCAAATTACTACGTTCCGCAACACGATGAGTGTTGACGCATGCGGTGGATATCGTTATTTTCTCACCTTCACTGATGAATTGAGTAAATATGGGTATATTTACTTAATGAAGCATAAGTCTGAAATGTTTGAAAAGTTCAAGCAATTTCAGAGTGAAGTTGAGAATCATCATAACAAGAAGACCAAGTTCCTACGATCTGATCAAGGGAAAAGTATCCGATCTGATCAAGGGAAGACAAGGTGGAATTGTTTCACGGTTGACGCCACCTGGAACACCATAGCATAATGGTGTGTCCGAACGTCGTAATTGCACCCTATTGGATATGGTGTGATCTATGATGTCTCTTACCGATCTACCGCCATCATTTTGGGGTTATGCATTAGATACAATTACATCCACTTTAAATAGGGCACCATCTAAGTCCGTGGAGATGACACCGTATGATCTATGGTTTGGCAAGACACCTAAGTTGTTGTTGTCAGTGTCAAAACCGGCGGATCTCGGGTAGGGGGTCCCGAACTGTGCGTCTAAGGCGGATGGTAATAGGAGGCGGGGGACACAATGTTTACCTAGGTTCGGGCCCTCTCGATGGAGGCAATACTCTACTTCCTGCTTGATTGATCTTGATGATATGAGTATTACAAGAGTTGATCTACCACGAGATCGTAGAGGCTAAACCCTAGGAGCTAGCCTATGATTATGATTGTTGTTGGCCTACGGACTAAACCCTCTGGTTTATATAGACACCGGAGGGGGCTAGGGTTACACAGAGTCGGTTACAAGGGAGGAGATCTACAGATCCGTATTGCCAAGCTTGCCTTCCACGCCAAGGAGAGTCCCATCCGGACACGAGGCGAAGTCTTCAATCTTGTATATTCATAGTCCAATATTCCGGCTAAAGTATATAATCCGTCTGTCCAAGGACCCCCTAATCCAGGACTCCCTCAGTAGCCCCTGAACCAGGCTTCAATGACGATGAGTCCGGCGTGCAGATTGTCTTCGGCATTGCAAGGCGGGTTCCTCCTCCGAATACTCCCCAGAAGATTTTGAACACAAGGATAGTGTCCGGCTCTGCAAAACAAATTCCACATACCACTGTAGAGAGAATAATATTCCACAAGTCTAATCTGCTGACAAGTTTCATAGCGCGACATCACGCCACGGCCCAGTCATTATTCGAACCGTTTTTCCTAACCAGCTACTGCACATATTGCGAGGTGGTTTTCTTGGCACGTCTTGTCAAAGCAAAGATCGTGTCCCCTTATCATGGGATTCTCATCAATACGGGTGTGGGTAACCCAACCGTGCCATTAATTACGGCGCTTGGGGAATAAGCGGGTTTACCAGGCAAGTGGGGAGGCGCAGAATCCCTGCTGCCTTTATAAGGGGATAAGGACTCCTCTTCGCACCCACGCTTTCTTCCCAATCCATTCTCCTCTGCCCGAGCTCCAGCGCCCAAGCGTTCATCTCCTCTGCCCACAAAGGCCTTCCGAAAATGTCCGGATCCGGAGCAGGAGGCAAGTGGATGGCCTCTACCGTCCGGGAGAAGGATGTCAAAAAGCTTCGGGAGGCCGGGTATCTGGCCAAGAAAATCAGCCACCGTCTCCCGACGGCGAGACAGATCGTCCCTACTCCGGAACCCCATGAGAGGGTTGTATTCCTCCCTCACTTTGTCTGCGGTCTAGGGTTTCCCCTCCACCCGTTCGTTCGTGGCATCATGTATTATTATGGGATCGATCTTCACGATTTGTCCCCTAATTCCTTCCTCAACATCTCGACATTCATTGTCGTGGGCGAGGCTTTTCTCCGCATCTCGCCACACTTGGGCTTATGGATGAAGATTTTTAATGTGAAGCCCAAGGTAGTGGGCGGCGAGCATGCCGAGTGCGGGGGCACTATGGTGAGCAAGATGCCCAACGTTACATGGCCAACAGGCACCTTTAACGATTCCGTCAAGGAGTGACAACAGCGGTGGTTTTACATAACCAAGTCGCGCGGCACGGAATGAGCCGCTACTCCCGAGTTTTGATCCGGTGCCCCTCTGTGGCTTACATCATGTGTCAAGAAGGGCCTGAACTGGTCTTCGTCCGATGAATTGTCGGTACTCCAGACGCGCGTTAAAGATATGGGAGACAAGAACATTGAACTTGTCAACATAGTCCAGGTGATGTTAGTTCGCCGGATCCTACCTTGTCAACACCGGACTTGCAATCTATCGGAATTCGATCCGGCCAAGCACCAAACCCTGCGAGAGCTTTTCGGCTCCTCGCACAAAGACATCTGGAAGGTGCTTTTCAAGTCTAGCAAATCATGCCAGACTCCGCCGAAGACCGCAGGTACCAACTGCCCCGCCCTGCAAGTTCGGTAAGTCATCATACTCTTTACTCGCATAACCCAAGGGAAGCGCTTAATGTGTTTTCTACAACTCTCCTAGGGCTGGACGAAGAAGGCGGAGCGGATCCATTGTCCGGCACCGCTGCCCGAAGAACCGGCCGTCCCACTTCTGACGAAGATGTTGGTCCCGGCACCTTACGAGGTGCCGAAGAAGACGGCCGAGAAGGAGGCCAAAAAGACCCGGGGCGGCCTTCGTCGCCGCGGCACTTCAGACACAATATCTGAAGGCTATGATGCTCGTTCCGCCTCCGAAGAGGACGAGGAGGAGGAGGAAGATGAATCCCCTGCGAGGGGAAGAAAGAAGAGGACGACCTCCGCACACTTGGAGGCCGAGTCGCCTAAAAGGGGAAAAGCTCCTCTTTCGGAGGAGTCCACTGCCGCCGCCGACAGCGGCCCGACATGGGATCCCAGGGCCCAACCCCTAGTGAATTCATGAGTATATTGAATCCGAGTAAGTTTATGTGTCCAGACTCATCATGGCATAATATTTTAACCGGAGCCATATTTTTTGTAGTCCGGTGAGGTCCCGTACCAAACAATCCTCATTAGAGGATTCGCTGAGCTCGGATGCTATGGAGAGCGGGACGCCCCAAAGGCCCCTTCCTCCAAACAGGTGAATAACGCCGAGGCTTCGTCCCAGAGGGACCCCGGCCAAGGTGGAGAGGGAAAGACCATGAAGGCGGCGCCTGGAGGTCAAACTTCAGGGGACAGACACATGGGGGAGAAAATTCCCATGGGAGGTGACGGCGGGGGCCATCTTGAATTTGGCTCCCAGCCTGATGCAATTCCGGAGACCAATACGGCTCCAGAATCAAGCAGGTAGCCTCTCTCAGCTGGAGGGGGCATGCCTGTTCCACCGGTAACCTCTGTCCAACCAGAGGTGTCGGATGCTTTGTTGGTGGCGCTGAAAAGCGCCTCCATCGTGGATGAACACCGTGCCCTCATGGGTTTGGTGATTGAGAAGATTCAGTCTGTTGAGAGTGGACTGAATGAAGCCTACATCAGCCTTATAAAAGGTTTTGAAGTATGTTTTATGAGGTTTTGAAGAGTGTCATGGTATGGATAGTAGCCCCTGATACACTGTTCGGTGAAAGAAAGAACCGGACAGAGGATCAAATTTATGTTCACAGGAAGACTCATTGGATGACATCTATTTCTCTTTTGTTATAAGCAGGCGTTTATAGCGGTTGCTGCCTCTCATACTGCAGAAGTCTTTGGACTGAATCAAAGTCTGGAGCGGGCCAAAGAAGAACTTGGCCAGTTGAAAATGCAGTTGGGAGATAAACAAGGTATGCACAAGTCTTGTTCGCGTTTATTGCGAATGAATTTTCAGTATGATGAAATATGTTTCATGATTTGCACTAGGGATGATGACCAAAGTCGAGGCTCTGAAGAAGGTTGTGGCCGAGGCCGAGAAAAAGGCGACCGCAGAGCAGGCTCTTCGTGAGAAGCACGAGGCCAGGGTTATTAAAGCTGAGCAGGAGCTGCAAGAGGCCGTGAAGAAATTCAAGACCTTGGAGTAGAGTTTAGCGGAGAAGGAATCCGAACTCACCAAGGTGCATCAGGCCACGAGCGATGCCCGGGGGGAAACCCGTAGCGCCCTGCAGGGGATCCAAGAGGCGAGGAAGATCGCGGCGGGTAAGGCTTTTTCCATGTAAAGCAAGTATTTGAGGAGAAAATTATGTTTCTAATTTTGAATTCGGATTTCTCTGGGGTATTTGCCAAGCTGCCCCGCAGCATATCGGATGCCGCCCAATTATACCGAGCCGAAGAAAGGAACACTGCGGATAAGCTCTTCTGGTCGCAGTATTTGGCACCGAATTATCCGGTGCCTTTTGTCAATCAACTGAAATAGCTAATCGAACTGCATAAGGCGGCGGAGCTAGCCATGAAGGATATGATTATCCGGCTATGGCCCGCCGAGCCGATTCCAAGCAGCTACTTCGGGCTCGTGAAGCGGCTTGTGAGTGCCTGCCCTCGAATTGATGTCATCAAGCGGTCGGTCTGTATAGAGGGTGCGCGAATGGCCTTCACCCACGCAAAGGTGCACTGGGGGAAGATGGATGCTGAAAAGCTGATGGCCGAAGGACCGCCAGAGGGGAAGGAGCACCGCAAGCCCGAATTATATTATGAAAGTGTCCTGAAAGGATCCTGCCTTGCAGCGGAGCTATGTCCCAAGGTCATTATATTTCCATGAATGCAAATCATGTTGTCTTTTGCAATGTCTGAACAAGCTCATTTATCTTATTTATTGCCTGTTATACAAAAGTTTATCCTCCTGCGCGGCTGTTTTATATATTAATCCTGAGAGTTGGCCAGTCGTCGGCTTCTGCCCCCACGTAGGAAGTACGGGGGTGTTCGGGTGTCCTTCGAAGGAGGTGTTCTGCACAATGAACCAGGCAATCGGACTATAGGGCTTTAGCGCTCTCACTTAGCCACAGGAGCTTTAGGAAGGTAGGCGCAGCCCCTGGTGTTTGGAAGACCGCACGAGGGGCTCTATAAGCACCTGATCGGAAGAAAACCGATCCACCGACGCTGCATTGGTTATGGCATTATGCGGGAGAAATCCTTAAAGATTTTACAACCTCTCGAACAACTGACCAGCTCTCGCCTTATCATGACAGTTAGTTTTCGGCTTTCTCTACTGAGGTGCTCGTCCGGAAGAACCGGAACACAATCACAGTAGTTCTCCCAGTGCTACCTTAGCCGATATAGCAGAACGTAAGGTACCAAAACATGGGAGCCGGCTAAACCCAACTATTAACGCAAGACATGACTCGGAGCTGATGCATATAATGCTATAGGTTCGGGGTGCCGAACTTCCGTGATGGTGTTCGGACTTTATTGTCGTATTATGGGTAAAATGAAGCCCCTGGCATATTTGAAGGCATATCGTGGTGTACGGATGCCACTTGACAAAAGAATTTTAATAAGAAATAACAACAGATAAGCGTCATATGAATCCATATGTTGTATTTGAATAGTACGTCGATGCGTATAAGTACAGGTAATGTGATAAAAAGGAAATATGACTGTGGAACCTGCTGAGACCAGGGGGAAGAAGCTGTGTGCGGATCCGGAGTATAGTCAGATGGTCATCGTGGGGAATATCTAAGGATTCCCTTGCACGTTCGAGCTGCCTCCATATCGCCCGTCCTGGTTGGCGCAAAGGTGAACCTGCGAAGGAAATGTAAGAGATGTTTGCGTGCCGGAGTGTTTAATTGAGCTCTGGGCGAGTCGGGCTATCCTGCCTCTAAGTAGTTCGGAGTCCTTTGATGGTGTCCAAGATCCTGGGCGTCGACTCGAGGTTCGGTTCCAAGGTGCTGCTCATTGCTTCTGCTGTTAAGGCAGCGGTGTACTCGTTGGTGCAGAAGTAAAGTTCGTCCTTGCCATTAACCATGATGATGCCGCGTGGACCGGGCATTTTGAGCTTACGGTAGGCATAATGTGGCACCGCGTTGAATCGAGCGAACGCGGTTCGTCCGAGCAGTGCCTGATAATCACTATGAAAAGGGATGATTTCGAAGATTAACTCTTCGGTACGGTAATTGTCTGGTGATCCGAAGACTGCCTCAAGGGAGATGGAGCCTATACAACTGGCTTCCACACCTGGTATGATGTTGATAACCCGCAAGTATTAGGGATCGCAATAGCTTTCGAGGGTAGAGTATTCAACCCAAATTTATTTATTCGACACAAGGGGAGCCAAAGAATATTCTCAAGTATTAGCAGCTGAGTTGTCAATTCAACCACACCTGGATAACTTAGTATCTGCAGCCAAGTATTTACTAGCAAAGTAATATGATAGTAGTGGTAACGGTAACAAAAGTAACGATAGAAAAAGTAATATTTTAGGTGTTTTGTAGTGATTGTAACAGCAGCAACAGAAAAGTAAATAAGCGAAGAACAATATGTGAAAAGCTCGTAGGCATTGGATCGGTGATGGAGAATTATGACGGATGCGGTTCATCATGTAACAATCATAACATAGGGTGACACAGAACTAGCTCACATTCATTAATGTAATGTAGGCATGTATTCCGAATATAGTCATATGTGATTATGGAAAAGAACTTGCATGCCATCTTTTGTCCTACCCTCCCGTGTCAGTATGGTCCTAATGGAAACTAAGGGATATTAGGGCCTCCTTTTAATAGAGTACTAGAACAAAGCATTATCACATAGTGAATACATGAACTCCTCAAACTATGGTCATCACCGGGAGTGGTCCCGATTATTGTCACTTTGGGGTTGCCGGATCATAACACATAGTAGGTGACTATAGACTTGCAAGATAGGATCAAGAACTCACATATATTCATGAACACATAATAGGTTCATATCTGAAATCATGGCACTCGGGCCCTAGTGACAAGCATTAAGCATAGCAAAGTCATAGCAACATCAATCTCAGAACATAGTGGATACTAGGGATCAAACCCTAACAAAACTAACTCGATTACATGATAGATCTCATCCAACCCATCACCGTCCAGCAAGCCTACGATGGAATTAGTCACGCACGGCGGTAAGCATTAGAAATTCGTGATGGATGATGGTTGATGATGACGATGCGACAAATCACCCTCTGCGGAGCCCCGAACGAACTCCAGATTAGCCCTCCCGAGAGGTTTTAGGGCTTGGCGACGGCTCCGTATCGTAAAACGTGATGAATTCTTCTCTCTAATTTTTTTCTCCCTGAAAGCAAATATATAGAGTAGGAGTTGAGGTCGGAAGAGCTCCAGGGGGCCCAAGAGGTAGGGGGCGCGCCCTAGGAGGGAGGGCGCGCCCCCACCCTCGTGGACAGGGTGTGGGCCCCCTAGTCTTCATCTTTTGCAAGGATTTTTTATTATTTCCAAATAGACGTTCCGTGGAGTTTCAGGTCATTCCGAGAACTTTTGTTTCTGCACATAAATAACACCATGGAAAGTCTGCTGAAAACAGCGTCAGTCTGGGTTAGTTCCATTCAAATCATGCAAGTTAGAGTCCAAAACAAGGGCAAAAGTGTTTGGAAAAGTAGATACGACGGAGATGTATCAGATGCCTCTGAATGTGGCTTTAGTGGGTTTGATTACCGAATGATCGATGCCCATCTTGCGAACTATGTCCTGGTAAAGCATGTTTAGACTGCTGCCTCCGTCCATAAGGACTCGTGTGAGGTGGAACCCATCAATTATTGGGTCGAGGACTAGCTGGATTGCCCTGATCGGTGTTAACTGGACAATCCGTGCGGTTGAAGGTGACCGGCCCTAGTTTATATTGTGGGATGACTAGTTCCGTTAAGTCAGCATCCCTAAGGGTGCGTATCCGGTCCGGTTTGGGAGTTTGGGTGGTGTTTACCACGTTCACCGTTTGGATTTGCGGTGGAAATTTCTTTTGCCCTCCTGTGTTCGGTGATCTGGGATCTTCGTCGCCATCATCGCTTTGAGAGCCCCCTTCTTTGTTTTTGGCGCCTGCCCTGCCGGCTTGTTTAAAGACCCAGCATTCTCTGTTGGTATGGGTGGCTGGCGTTCCTGGGGTGCCTTGAATTTGGCATTGGCAATCGAGTATGCGGTCCAGACTGGATGGGCCCCAATTGTTATTTTTGAGTGGCCCTTTCCGCTGATTGGACTTTGAGCCACTAAACCCGGCATTAACTATCGTATCTTCGGCGTTTTCACCATGTTTATGGCGCTTGTGTTTGTTGTGTCGTGGTTTGCCATTGCTATCCCTGGAATATGATGTGCCAGGTTTGCTTGCTGTGTTGTTGCTACGAGCCAGCCAACTATCTTCGCCCACGCAAAAGTGGGTCATAAGTGTCGTGAGGGCTGCCATGGATTTTGGCTTCTCTTGGCCGAGATGGCGGGCGAGCCAGTTGTCACGGATGTTATGTTTAAAGGCTGCTAGGGCTTCGGCATCCGGACAATCGACAATTTGGTTCTTTTTAGTTAGGAAACGAGTCCAGAATTTCTTGGCTGACTCTCCGGGCTGTTGTGTTATGTGACTTAAATCGTCAGCATCCGGTGGTCGCACATAAGTGCCCTGGAAATTGTCCAGGAATGCGTCTGCCAGGTTCTCCCGACTTCCGATGGAGTTTGCCGGCAAGCTATTCAGCCAATGCCGAGTCGGCCCTTTGAGTTTTAGCGGGAGATACTTGATGGCGTGTAGATCATCCCCGCAGGCCATGTGAATGTGGAGGAAGAAGTCTTCTATCCATACCGCGGGGTGTGTAATACCGTCATATGATTCAATGTTTACGGGTTTAAACCCTTCTAGGAATTTGTGCTCCATTACTTAATCAGTGAATCATCGAGGGTGTGCGGCACCTCTGTGTCAGGCTATGTTGCGACGTAGTTCATACGAGTGTCTGCTGTATTCGGCCCGGCCGGATTTGCTTTATTGTATCCGGCGTGACGATCATCGTCACGCGTTGGGGCGCGCCCCTGTGATCCATAGATCGATCTTGTGTGTCCTGCTTTGTTTTCCAATACGTCTCGCAGGTCCCGCGTGTTGCCCCGGGCCTTGGTATTTTTGTTTAAATGGCGGCGGTGTGCGGGCTGGACTTCGGGCTGATATGCCACTCTGTCTCGGCCACGAGGTGGCCGATCAGCCGCATCATACGCTGGTAATGTAGGTTTTAATGCTTCCTCCTCGAGTTGGGGTAGCAGCATGCACTTTGGGTAACTCTTGGTTGGGCATTCGATTTCATACTCCTCGGCCGTCAGGACCTCGGTCCATCTATCCGCTATTTACTGTGGCTGTAAGCCGGCGCTTGAAGCGCTCCTGCTCGACGGGATCCTCAGGCACGATAAATTCTTCGTTGCCAAGGCTCACCTCGTCTTCGGAGAGAGGCATGTAATTGTCATCCTCTGATTTTCCGTCTGCTGCCTGTTCTTGAGGGCTGGCTTGCCCATCCTACCGCTCGAGGCCTGGCTGGGAGAGATTATCTTCGTCTTCGGCACTATCCGGAGCGTTATTGTCTCTTGTGCCGGTATCGCTGCTTTTGCTATGGCGGGACTTAGAGCGGCGCCGCTGACGCCGGTGCTTCAATTGCTTCTTTGAGGGATTATCCTTTGTTGCGTTATCGCCATCGCCTTCTTTGGGGGTGTCCACCATGTATACATCATATGATGAGGTGGCAGTCCAGCGCCCTATGGGCGGTGGTTCCTGTTCGTCTCCTGCATCGTCATCCATACCATCGATGTCTTCGGAGCCGAAATCGAGCATGTCGGTTAAGTCGTCGACAGTGGCTATTAAGTGGGTGGTGGGTGGGGAACGAATTTCTTCGTCGTCCACTTCCCAATCAAGCCGGACATAGTGAAGAGAATATGCCCTAGAGGCAATAATAAAGTTACTATTTATTTCCTTATTTCATGATAAATGTTTATTATTCATGCTAGAATTGTATTAACCGGAAACATGATACATGTGTGAATACATAGACAAACAGAATGTCACTAGTATGCCTCGACTTGACTAGCTCGTTAATCAAAGATTGTTATGCTTCCTAACACTGGACAAAGAGTTGTCATTTGATTAACGGGATCACATCATTAGATGAATGATCTGATTGACATGACCCATTCCATTAGCTTAGCCTCCGATTGTTTAGTATGTTGCTATTGCTTTCTTCATGACTTATACATGTTCCTATGACTATGAGATTATGCAACTCCCGTTTGCCGGAGGAACACTTTGTGTGCTACCAAACGTCACAACGTAACTGGGTGATTATAAAGGAGCTCTACAGGTGTCTCCAAAGGTACATGTTGGGTTGGCGTATTTCGAGATTAGGATTTGTCACTCCGATTGTCGGAGAGGTATCTCTGGGCCCTCTCGGTAATGCACATCACATAAGCCTTGCAAGCATTGCAACTAATAAGTTAGTTGCGAGATGATGTATTACGGAACGAGTAAAGAGACTTGCCAGTAACGAGATTGAACTAGGTATTGGATACCGACGATCGAATCTCGGGCAAGTAACATACCGATGACAAAGGGAACAACGTATGTTGTTATGCGGTCTGACCGATAAAGATCTTCGTAGAATATGTAGGAGCCAATATGAGCATCCAGGCCGCTATTGGTTATTGACCGGAGACGTGTCTCGGTCATGTCTACATAGTTCTCGAACCGTAGGGTCCGCACGCTTAACGTTACGATGACAGTTTCATTATGAGTTTATGTTTTTTGATGTACGAAAGGTTGTTCGGAGTCCCGGATGTGATCATGGACATGACGAGGAGTCTCGAAATGGTCGAGACATAAAGATCGATATATTGGACGGCTATATTCGGACACCGGAAATGTTCCGGGTGATTTCGGAGAAAACCGGAGTGCCGGAGGGGTTACCGGAACCCCCCGAGGAAGTATTGGGCCTTAGTGGGCCTGAGGGGAGAGAGAGGGCAGCAGCCCAGGAGGTGGCGGCCCCCCATGGGGAGTCCGAATTGGACTGGGAGGGGGGCGGCCCCTCTTTCCCTCTCCCTCTCCCTCTCTTTCCTTCCCCCTCTCTCTTCCTAGTTGGACTAGGAAAGGGGAGTCCTACTCCCACAAGGAGGAGGACTCCCCCCTCTCTTTGGCGCGCCCCAGGGCCGGCCGGCCTCCCCCCTTGCTCCTTTATATACGGGGGCAGGGGCACCATAGAACACACAAGTTGATCTACGTGATCGTTCCTTAGCCGTGAGCGGTGCCCCCCTCCACCATATTCCACCTCGGTCATATCGTTGCAGTGCTTAGGCGAAGCCCTGCGTTGGTAGTACATAAAGATCGTCACCACGCCGTCGTGCTGACGGTACTCCTCCCCGAAGCTTTGCTGGATCGGAGCTCGGGGACCGTCATCGAGCTGAACGTGTTCCAAGAACTCGGAGGTGCCGGAGTAACGGTGCTTGGATCGGTTAAACCGGGAAGACGTACAACTACTTCCTCTACGTTGCGTCAACGCTTCCGCTTCGGTCTACGAGGGTACGTAGACAACACTCTCCCCTCTCGTTGCTATGCATCACCATGATCTTGCGTGTGCGTAGGAATTTTTTTGAAATTACTACGTTCCCCAACACATAGTTCGGCCAGGGGTCTCCAGACAAGGGGAGAGACCTTAATGAATTTAACACGTCGCCCAGTGGAGAGTGCTGAAAGATATCCATGGAGGAAAACTCCATGATCGGTGCCCAATAAGAATCGATAGGCACGGACGCAGGCAGTTCGGAGCCCGTGGCCGGGGACGAATCGAAGTGTCCGGCAATACGGCTCTCATAGGAAGTGAAGTAAGCAGTCGGCTCTATCGCCGCTGAGTGCGCGTCCTTCGTGGCGGGGTCCATCCACCCATCCTCGGACGGCGCAATCTGTTTCGGATTAAGGTCCGGAGTAGTTGCAGGTGTGATCTCCCGAACACTGTCCGACGGCAGAGCTAAGTCATGCTCGTCGTGACTGTGCGCCGCACCTGACATGGGCTCGAATCCGTCGAAGATCAAGTCTCCGCGGATGTCGGCATTATAGTTTAAGCTTCCAAACCTGACATGACGGCCAGGGGCATAGCTCTCGATCTCCTCCAGATGGCCAAGCGAGTTGACCCGCAGTACGAAGCTGCCGAGTACGAAGATCTGTCCGGGGAGGAAAGCCTCACCCTGGATCGCATCGTTGTCGACGATCGAAGGAGCCATCAAGCCTTATGGTGACAGCACAGTGGAACTCTCAATGAAAGCACCAATGTCTGTGTCAAAACCGGCGGATCTCGGGTAGGGGGTCCTGAACTGTGCGTCTAAGGCGGATGGTAACAGGAGGCGGGGGACACAATGTTTACCCAGGTTCGGGCCCTCTCCATGGAGGTAATACCCTACTTCCTGCTTGATTGATCTTGATGATATGAGTATTACAAGAGTTGATCTACCATGAGATCGTAGAGGCTAAACCCTAGGAGCTAGCCTATGATTATGATTGTTGTTGGCCTACGGACTAAATCCTCCAGTTTATATAGACACCGGAGGGGGCTAGGGTTACACAAACTCGGTTACAAGGGAGGAGATCTACAGATCCGTATTGCCAAGCTTGCCTTCCACGCCAACGAGAGTCCCATCCAGAAACGAGACGAAGTCTTCAATCTTGTATCTTCATAGTCCAATAGTCCGGCTAAAGTATATAGTCCAGCTGTCCAAGGACCCCCTAATCCAGGACTCCCTCAGTTGTTTCTTAAGGTTTGGGGCTATGATGCTTATGTCGATAGGCATCAGCCAGAAAAGCTCGAACCCAAAGCAGAAATTTGTGTCTTCATAGAATACCCAAACAAGATGATTGGGTATACCTTCTATCTCAGATCTGAGGGCAAAGTGTTTGTCGCTAAGAACAGGTCCTTTCTCGAGAAAGAGTTCCTCTCAAAAGAATTGAGTGGGAGTGTCGGTGTCAAAACGGCGGATCTCGGGTAGGGGGTACCGAACTGTGCGTCTAAGGCGGATGGTAACAGGAGGAAGGGGACAAGATGTTTACCCAGGTTAGAGCCCTCTCGGTTGAGGTAATACCCTACTTCCTGCTTGATTGATCTTGATGATATGAGTATTGCAAGAGTTGATCTACCACGAGATGGTAGAGGCTAAACCCTAGAAGCTAGCCTATGGTATGATTGTTCATGTCGTATGGACTAAACCCTCAGGTTTATATAGACACCAGAGGGGGCTAGGGTTACACAGAGTCGGTTACAATGGGAGGAGATCTACATATCTGTATCACCAAGCTTGCCTTCCACACCAAGGAGAGACCCATCCGGACACGATTCGAAGTCTTCAATCTTGTATCTTCATAGTCCAACAGTCCGGCGAAAGGATATAGTCCGGCTGTCTGGATACCCCCTAATCTAGTACTCCCTCAGTAGCCCCTGAACCAGGCTTCAATGACGATGAGTCCGGCGCGCAGATTGTCTTCGGCATTGCAAGGCAGGTTCCTCCTCCGAATACTCCATAAAAGATCTTTGAACACAAGGAAAGTGTCCGGCTCTGTAAAACAAGTTCCACATACCACCGTAGAGAGGATAATATTTCCACCAATCTAATCTGCTGACACACTTGATATCATGACATCATACCACGGCCCGGTCACTATTCGAACCGTTTTTCTCAACCAGCCTTGGCGCATATCGCGAGGCGGTTTCCCTGGCATGTCTCGTCGAAGCAGAGATCGTGTCCCCTTATCACGGGATTCTCATCAATACGGGCGTGGGTAACCCAACCGTGCCATCAATTACGGCGCTTGGGGAATAAGCGGGTTTACAAGGCTAGTGGGGGCGTACAGTTTCGTCTGCCTTTATAAAGGGATAAGAGTTCATATTTTTCCACCCACGCCTTCTTCCTCCTCGCATATCCATTCTTGCGCACTCGAGCTTCAACACCCAAGTTCGCACCTTTCTCCTCACACCACCCCAATCATGTCAGGAGCGGGAGGCAAGTGGATGAAATCCTCCGTCACGGAGGAGGACATCAAGAAGCTACGGGGAGCTGGATACTTGGCCGCGGATATCGCGCACCGGCTGCCCGACGAGGGGCAGATCGTCCCTACCCCGGAACCTTACGAGAGGGTAGTTTTCCTCACCCACTTCGTCCGCGGACTGGGGTTCCCCCTTCACCCTTTCGTCTGCGGCCTCATGTTCTACTACGGGCTGGACTTCCATGATCTGGCCCCGAACTTTATCCTCAACATCTCGGCGTTTATCGTCGTGTGCGAGGCCTTCCTCCGCGTCCAGCCCCACTTCGGCCTATGGCTGAAGACCTTCAATGTCAAGCCGAAGGTTGTAGGCGGCCAGCAAGCGGAATGCGGAGGCACCATGGTGGGCAAAATGCCCAATGTCACATGGCTCGAGGGCTCCTATGTGGAGACCATAAAGGGGTGGCAATCAGGGTAGTTCTACATCACCGAGCCGCGCGACACCAACTGGGTGGCAGCCCCCGAGTTTCGATCCGGAATCCCCATGCGGCTTACCTCCTGGAAAGAGAAGGGCTTGTCCTGGGGTTCATCGGTAGAGCTAGCCGGACTTCAGAAGTGTATCAGGAACATGATAAGCAAGAAACTTAAGCTTGTCAACGTGGTCCAAGTCATGCTCTTCCGCCGGATCCTCCCGTGTCAACAACGGGCGTTCAATTTATGGGAGTTCGACCCGGCCCAACACCAGACTCTACGCGAGCTTTTTGACACGACGCACAAGGATGTCTGGAGGGTGCTGTTCAAGGGTGCCGAGGTCCCTCCTTCCCTTACCGAGGACCGCGGACTTTGCGCGAAGCGCCCTGCGAATCCGGTAAGTCTCCTAAACCTTGTAGGATGTTTACTTTCCCCAGCGGGATCTGAGCTCCCATGCCTTTGACAGGACTGGGAGGAGACAGTAGAGCAGATCAACTGCCCGGCGCCCCTGCCCGAAGATCCAGCCGACGCTCCCTTAACAGAGATGCTGACTCCGGCACCCTATGAGGTGCCGGAGAAGAAGGCCAAGAAGAAGACCGCGGGGACTCAAAAGAGTTCTCGCCGTCAGGTGGTATCGGACTCATCGTCCGGTAACTCTAAGACGCACTCCTCTCGTGAAGACAAGGAGGAGGAAGATGAAGGTTCTCCCTCTCCAGCCAAGGGGGACAAGAAAAGGAAGGCCGCCCCAACCGGGGAGGCCTGAGGGTCCAAGAAGGGAAGGACTCTCCTTCCAGACTGCTCCACGACCGCTGCTCACAACGAAGATGAGTGGTTAACCAGGGACAAGCCCCTGGCAAAGTCGTAAGTATTCGGATACCAGAGTAATTCGTGGTACGCTTTTATTGCACTGCTTCTCCTTATGTCGAATATAATTATGGAGTCCGCCTTGAGCCCGCATCGACGTATCTTCGTCGGACTGTTCTTTTGACCCGTCGGCTATGAGTAGCGGTTCACTTCCGACCACCACCCATCGCCCTATGGATAACGTCGAGGTGTTGTCTCAAAGGGCACCAAGCCGAGGGGAGGTAGCCCTGGAGGCGCCGCAAGGCGACCTTCCGGACCCTGGGCGTAAAGGGAGCAAGACTCCCACGGGCCCCAAGTTCGGCCCACAACCAAACACCGCACCGGAACCACCAGTGGTCCCGGACTCCGGCAGGCGGCCTCCTGCTAAGAGGGGCAAGCCGCCCGTGCCGGTGACCTCCATCCATCCGGATTTTGGGGAACGTAGTAATTTCAAAAAATTTCCTACGCACACGCAAGATCATGGTGATGCATAGCAACGAGAGGGGAGAGTGTTGTCTACGTACCCTTGTAGACCGAAGCAGAAGCATTGATGCAACATAGAGGAAGTAGTCGTACGTCTTCCCGATCCGACCGATCCAAACGCCGTTACTCCGGCGCCTCCGAGTTCTTAGCACACGTACAACTCGGTGACGTTCCCTGGGCTCCGATCCAGCAAAGCTTCGGGGATGAGTTTCGTCAGCACGACGGCGTGATGACGATGATGATGTTCTACCGACGCAGGGCTTCACCTAAACACTGCAACGATATGATCGAGGTGGAATATGGTGGAGGGGGGCACCACACACGGCTAAGGAACGATCACAATGATCAACTTGTATGTCTATGGGGTGCCCCTGCCCCCGTATATAAAGGAGTGGAGGAGGGGGAGGGCCGGCCCTCTCTATGGCGCGCCCTAGGGGAGTCCTACTCCCACCGGGAGTAGGATTCCCCTTTTCCTAGTAGAACTAGGAACCCTTCCATGTAGTAGGAGTAGGACAGAAGGAAAGGGAAGAGAGAAGGAGAAGGAAGGAAGGGGGCGCCCCCCCTCCCTAGTCCAATTCGGACTAGTCCAAGGGAAGGGGTGCGGCCACCCTTTTGGCCCTTTCTCTCCTTTCCCGTATGGCCCAATGAGGCCCAATACGAATTCCCGTAACTCTCCGGTACTCCGAAAAATACCTGAATCACTCGGAACCTTTCCTAACTCCGAATATAGTCATCCAATATATCGATCTTTACGTCTCGACCATTTCGAGACTCCTCGTCATGTCCCCGATCTCATCTGGGACTCCGAACTCCTTCGGTACATCAAAACTCATAAACTCATAATAAAACTGTCATCGAAACCTTAAGCGTGCGGACCCTACGGTTCGAGAACAATGTAGACATGACCGAGACATGTCTCTGATCAATAACCAATAGCGGGACGTGGATGCCCATATTGGCTCCTACATATTCTACGAAGATCTTTATCGGTCAGACCGCATAACAACATACGTTGTTCCCTTTGTCATCGGTATGTTACTTGCCCGAGATTCGATCATCGGTATCCAATACCTAGTTCAATCTCGTTACTGGCAAGTCTCTTTACTCGTTCCGTAATACATCATCTCGCAACTAACTCATTAGTTGCAATGCTTGCAAGGCTTATGTGATGTGCATTACCGAGAGGGCCCAGAGATACCTCTCCGACAATCGGAGTGACAAATCCTAATCTTGAAATACGCCAACCCAACATCTACCTTTGGAGACACCTGTAGAGCTCCTTTATAATCACCCAGTTACGTTGTGACGTTTGGTAGCACACAAAGTGTTCCTCCAGCAAACGGGAGTTGCATAATCTCATAGTCATAGGAACATGTATAAGTCATGAAGAAAGCAATAGCAACAAATAACACGATCAAGTGCTAAGCTAACGGAATGGGTCAAGTCAATCAGATCATTCACCTAATGATGTGATCCCATTAATCAAATAACAACTCCTTGTCTATGGTTAGGAAACATAACCATCTTTGATTAATGAGCTAGTTAAGTAGAGGCATACTAGTGACACTCTGTTTTGTCTAGGTATTCACACATGTATTATGTTTCCGGTTAATACAATTCTAGCATGAATAATAAACATTTATCATGAATTAAGGAAATAAATAATAACTTTATTATTGCCTCTAGGGCATATTTCCTTTAGTCTCCCACTTGCACTAGATTCAATAATCTAGTTCACATCGCCATGTGATTTACCAGCAATAGTTCACATCACCATAGTTCACATCGATATGTGACCAACACTCAAAGGGTTTACTAGAGTCAGTAGTCTAGTTCACATCGCAATGTGATTAACACCCAAAGAGTACTGAGGTGAGATCATGTTTTGCTTTTGAGAGAATCTTAGTCAACGGGTCTGCCAAATTCAGATACGTATGTATTTTGCAAATATCTATGTCAACAATGCTCTGCATAGAGCTACTCTTAGCTAATTGCTCCCACTTTCAATATGTATCTAGATCGAGACTTAGAGTCATCCAGATCTGTGTTAAAGCTTGCATCGACGTAACCTTTTTGTCACGTCCATAATCGAGAAACATATCCTTATTCCATTAAGGATAATTCTGACCATTGTCCAGTGATCTACTCCTAGATCACTATTGTACTCCCTTGCCAAAATCAGTGTAGGGTATACAATAGATCTGGTACACAGCATGGCATACTTTATAGAACCTATGGCCAAGGCATAGGGAATGATTTTCATTCTCTTTCTATCTTCTGCCGTGGTCGGGTTTTGAGTCTTACTCAATTTCACACCTTGTAACACAGGCAAGAACTCTTTCTTTGACTGTTCTATTTTGAACTACTTCAAAATCTTGTCAAGGTATGTACTCATTGAAAAACTTATCAAGCGTCTTGATCTATCTCTATAGATCTTGATGCTCAATATGTAAGCATCTTCACCGAGGTCTTTCTTTGAAAAACTCCTTTCAAATATTCGTTTATGCTTTGCAGAATAATTCTATATTATTTCCAATCAACAATGTTGTAGTTCTCCCACTCACTTTCTTGTAGATACAGGCTTCACTGCAAGTCTGTATAAAACTATATGCTTTGATTAACTTATCAAAACGTATATTCCAACTCCGAGATGCTTGCACCAGTCCACAGATGGATCGCTGGAGCTTGCATATTTTGTTAACACCTTTAGGATTGACAAAACCTTCTGGTTGCATCATATACAACTCTTCTTTAAGAAATCCATTAAGGATTGCAGTTTTGTTATCCATTTGCCAGATTTCATAAAATGCGGCAATTGCTAACATGATTTGGACAGACTTTAAGCATCGATACGAGTGAGAAAATCTCATTGTAGTCAACACCTTGAACTTCGTCAAAAACCTTTTTCGACAAGTCTAGCTTTGTAGATAGTAACACTACTATCAGCGTCCGTCTTCCTCTTGAAGATCCATTTAATCTCAATGGCTTGCCGATCATCGGGCAAGTCAATCAAAGTCCATACTTTGTTCTCATACATGGATCTCATCTCAGATTTCATGGCCTCAAGCCATTTTGCGGAATCTGGGCTCATCATCGCTTCCTCATAGTTCGTAGGTTCGTCATGGTCAAGTAACATGACCTCCAGAACAGGATTACCGTACCACTCTGGTGCGGATCTCACTCTGGTTTACCTACGAGGTTCGGTAGTAACTTGATCTGAAGTTACATGATCATCATCATTAGCTTCCTCACTAATTGGTGTAGTAGTCACAGGAACAGATTTCTGTGGTGAACTACTTTCCAATAAGGGTGAAGGTACAATTACCTTATCAAGTTCTACTTTCCTCCCACTCACTTCTTTCGAGAGAAACTTTTTCTCTAGAAAGTATCCATTTACAGCAACGAATGTCTTGCCTTCGGATCTGTGATAGAAGGTGTACCCAACAGTCTCCTTTGGGTATCCTATGAAGACATATTTCTCCGATTTGGGTTTGAGCTTATTAGGATGAAACCTTTTCATATAAGCATCACAATCCCAAACTTTAAGAAACGACAACTTTGGTTTCTTGCCAAACCACAGTTCATATTGTGTCGTCTCAACGGACTTTAGATGGTGCCCCTTTTTAACATGAATGCAGCTGTCTCTAATGCATAACCCCAAAACTATAGTGGTAAATCGGTAAGAAACATCATAGATTGCACTATATCCAATAAAGTGCGGTTATGACGTTCGGACACACCATTATGCTGTGGTGTTCCAGGTGGCATGAATTTGTGAAACTATTCCACATTGTTTTAATTGAAGACCAAACTCGTAACTCAAATATTTGTCTCCGCGATCAGATCGTAGAAACTTTATTCTCTTGTCATGATGATTTTCCACTTCACTCTGAAATTCTTTGAACTTTTCAAATGTTTCAGACTTATGTTTCATCAATTAGATATACCCATATCTGCTCAAATCATCTATGAAGATTAGAAAATAATGATACCCGCTGCAAGCCTTAATATTCATTGGACCACATACATAAGTATGTATGATTTCCAACAAATCTGTTGCTTTCTCCATAGTTCCGGAGAACGGTGTTTTAATCATCTTGCCCATGAGGCATGGTTCGCAAGCATCAAGTGATTCATAATCAAGTGATTCCAAAAACCCATCAGCATGGAGTTTCTTCATGCGCTTTACACCAATATGACCTAAACGGCAGTGCCACAAATAAGTTGCACTATCATTATTAACTTGGCATCTTTTGGTTTCAATATTATGAATATGTATATCACTACGATCGAGATCCAATGAACTATTTTCATTGGGTGTGTAACCATATGAGGTTTTATTCATGTAAACAGAACAACAATTTATTCTCTTACTTAAATGAATAACCGTATTACAATAAACATGATCAAATCATATTCATGCTCAACGCAAACACCAAATAACACTTATTTAGGTTCAACACTAATCCCGAAAGTATAGGGAGTGTGCGATGATGATCATATCAATTTTGAAACTACTTTCAACACACATTGTCACTTCGCCCTTAACTAGTCCCTGTTCATTCTGCAACTCCCGTTTCGAGTTACTAATCTTAGCAACTGAACTAGTACCAAATACTGAGGTGTTGCTATGAACACTAGTAAAGTACACATCAATAACATGTATATCAAATATACTTATGTTCACTTTGCCATCCTTCTTATCCGCCAAATACTTGGGGTGATTCCGCTTCTAGTGACCAGTCCCTTTGCAGTATAAGCACTTAGTTTCAGGCTTAGGTCCAGACTTGGGCTCCTTCACTTGAGCAGCAACTTGCTTGCCGTTCTTCTTGAAGTTCCCTTCTATCCCTTTGCCCTTTTCTTGAAACTAGTGGTCTTGTTAACCATCAACACTTGATGTTTTTCTTGATTTCTACCTTCGTCGATTTCAGCATCACGAAGAGCTTGGGAATTACTTTCGTCATCCCTTGCATATCATAGTTCATTACAAAGTTCTACTAACTTGGCGATGGTGACTAGAGAATTCTGTCAATCACTATCTTATCTGGAAGATTAACTCCCACTTGATTCAAGCGATTGTAGTACTCAGACAATCTGAGCACATGTTCACTAGTTGAGCGATTCTCCTCCGTCTTTTAGCTATAGAACTTGTTGGAGACTTCATATCTCTCAACTCGGGTATTTGCTTGAAATATTAACTTCAACTCCTGGAACATCTCATATGGTCCATGACGTTCAAAACATCTTTGAAGTCCCTATTCTAAGCCGTTAAGCATGGTGCACTAAACTATCAAGTAGTCATCATATTGAGCTAGCCAAACGTTCATAACGTCTGCATCTGCTCCTGCAATAGGTCCGTCACCTAGCGGTGCATCAAGGACATAATTCTTCTGTGCAGCAATGAGGATAAACCTCAGATCACGGATCCAATCCGCATCATTGCTACTAACATTTTTCAACACAATTTTCTCTAGGAACATATCAAAATAAACATATGAAAGCAACAACGCGAGCTATTGATCTACAACATAGATATGCTAATACTACCAGGACTAAGTTCATGATAAATTTAAGTTCAATTAATCATATTACTTAAGAACTCCCACTTAGATAGATATCCCTCTAATCCTCTAAGTGATCACGTGATCCAAATTCAACTAAACCATAACCGATCATCACGTGAAATGGATTAGTTTTCAATGGTGAACATCTTATGTTGATCATATCTACTATATGATTCACGCTCGACCTTTCGGTCTCCGTGTTCCGAGGCCATATCTGCATATGCTAGGCTCGTCAAGTATAACCCGAGTATTCTGCGTGTGCAAAACTGGCTTGCACCCGTTGTAGATGGACGTAGAGCTTATCACACCCGATCATCACGTGGTGTCTGGGCATGACAAACTTTGGCAACGGTGCATACTCAAGGAGAACACTTCTTGATAATTTAGTGAGAGATCATCTTATAATGCTACCGTCAATCAAAGCAAGATAAGATGCATAAAAAGATAAACATCACATGCAACCAATATAAGTGATATGATATGGCCATCATCATCTTGTGCTTGTGATCTCCGTCTCCACAGCACCGTCCTGATCACCATCGTCACCGGCGCGACACCTTGATCTCCATCGTAGCATCGTTGTTGTCTCGCCAATCTTATGCTTCTACGACTTTCGCTACCGCTTAGTGATAAAGTAAAGCATTACAGGGCGATTGCATTGCATACAATAAAGCGACAACTATATGGCTCCTGCCAGTTGCCGATAACTCGGTTACAAAACATGATCATCTCATACAATAAAATTTAGCATCATGTCTTGACCATATCACATCACAACATGCCCTGCAAAAACAAGTTAGACGTCCTCTACTTTGTTTGTTGCAAGTTTTGCGTGGCTGCTACGGGCTTTAAGCAAGAACCAATCTCACCTACGCATCAAAACCACAACGATAGTTTGTCAAGTTGATGCCGTTTTAAGCTTCTCAAGGACCGGGCGTAGCCACACTCGGTTCAACTAAAGTTGGAGAAACTGACACCCGCCAGCCACCTGTGTGCAAAGCACGGCGGTAGAACCAGTCTCGCGTAAGCGTACGCGTAATGTCGGTCCGGGCCGCTTCATCCAACAATACCGCCGAACCAAAGTATGACATGCTGGTAGGCAGTATGACTTATATCGCCCACAACTCACTTGTGTTCTACTCGTGCATAACATCAAATCATAAAAACCTAGGCTCAGATGCCGCTGTTGGGGAACGTAGTAATTTCAAAAATATTCCTACGCACACGCAAGATCATGGTGATGCATAGCAACGAGAGGGGAGAGTGTTGTCTACGTACCCTCGTAGACCGAAGCGGAAGCATTAACGCAACGTAGAGGAAGTAGTCATACGTCTTCCAGATCCGACCGATCCAAACGCCGTTACTCCGGCGCCTCCGAGTTCTTAGCACACGTACAGCTCGATGACGTTCCCCGGGCTCCGATCCAGCAAAGCTTCGGGGATGAGTTTCGTCAGCACGACGGCGTGATGACGACGATGATGTTCTACCGACGCAGGGCTTCGCCTAAACACTGCAACGATATGACCGAGGTGGAATATGATGGAGGGGGGCACCGCACACGGCTAAGGAACGATCGCAATGATCAACTTGTATGTCTATGGGGTGCCCCTGCCCCCGTATATAAAGGAGTGGAGGAGGGGGAGGGCCGGCCCTCTCTATGGCGCGCCCTAGGAGAGTCCTACTCCCACCGGGAGTAGGATTCCCCTTTTCCTAGTAGAACTAGGAACCCTTCCATGTAGTAGGAGTAGGAGAGAAGGAAAGGGAAGAGAGAAGGAGAAGGAAGGAAGGGGGCGCCCCCCCTCCCTAGTCCAATTCGGACTAGTCCAAGGGGAGGGGTGCGGCCACCCTTTTGGCCCTATCACTCCTTTCCCGTATGGCCCAATGAGGCCCAATACGAATTCCCGTAACTCTCCGGTACGCCGAAAAATACCCGAATCACTCGGAACCTTTCCTAACTCCGAATATATAGTCGTCCAATATATCGATCTTTACGTCTCGACCATTTCGAGACTCCTCGTCATGTCCCCGATCTCATCCGGGACTCCGAACTCCTTCGGTACATCAAAACTCATAAACTCATAATATAACTGTCATCGAAACCTTAAGCGTGCGGACCCTATGGTTCGATAACAATGTAGACATGACCGAGACATGTCTCTGATCAATAACCAATAGCGGGACATGGATGCCCATATTGGCTCCTACATATTCGACGAAGATCTTTATCGGTCAGACCGCATAACAACATACGTTGTTCCCTTTGTCATCGGTATGTTACTTGCCCGAGATTCGATCGTCGGTATCCAATACCTAGTTCAATCTCGTTATCGGCAAGTGTCTTTACTCGTTCCGTAATACATCATCTCGCAACTAACTCATTAGTTGCAATGCTTGCAAGGCTTATGTGATGTGCATTACCGAGAGGGCCCAGAGATACCTCTCCGACAATCGGAGTGACAAATCCTAATCTCGAAATACGCCAACCCAACACCTACCTTTGGAGACACCTGTAGAGCTCTTTTATAATCACCCAGTTACGTTGTAACGTTTGGTAGCACACAAAGTGTTCCTCCGGCAAACGGGAGTTGCATAATCTCATAGTCATAGGAACATGTATAAGTCATGAAGAAAGCAATAGCAACAAACAACACGATCAAGTGCTAAGCTAACGGAATGGGTCAAGTCAATCAGATCATTCACCTAATGATGTGATCCCATTAATCAAATAACAATTCCTTGTCTATGGTTAGGAAACATAACCATCTTTAATTAATGAGCTAGTTAAGTAGAGGCATACTAGTGACACTTTGTTTTGTCTATGTATTCACACATGTATTATGTTTCCGGTTAATACAATTCTAGCATGAATAATAAACATTTATCATGAATTAAGGAAATAAATAATAACTTTATTATTGCCTCTAGGGCATATTTCCTTCACCGGAGTCACCGGACAACTTGCTGGAAGTGCTTCGCAGCGCTTCCATCAACGAGGAGCACCGCACTATCATGAGTGCGGTGATCAAGAAGGTTCAGTCCGCCAAAAACGAACTGACTGAAGCCTGTGCCAGCCTCTTAACATGCTTTGAGGTGAGTGATCGAAATGTAGGAAAATATTACCTCATAGACAGTAGCCCCTGATGCTCTGTTCAGCGTTCGAAAAGAAAAGCCGAATAGAGGATCAAACAATAACTGTAGGAGTCTAATCCAGATGTGTCCATATGCGTATGCAGGCTTCACTGCTGGCCGCTCCCGCACGTACTGCGGAGGTCGCCTCACTAAAGCAGAACCTTGAGCGGTCCGAGGAAGAACTCGGCCATGCCAAGAGGCAGCTCAAGGAGAACAAAGGTAATCAATACCTTATATATATAAAGAAAAAAGATTTGGTTGCAAGATAATAGGATCATCATGAATGTGCCTGGGACCACAACCGAAGTGGCTACCCTGAAGCAGGCACTGTCCAAGGCTGAAAACAAAGCGGCCAAGGAGTGCATCGAGTGAGAAAAATAAGAAGCCCGAGTGGGCGAGGTGCAGCAAGAGCTCCAGGCGCTCATGAAGAAACACGAGTCCTTGGAGCTTGACTCAAAGACGCGAGAGTCCGAGCTTGCCAAGGCCCTCGAAAGCGAAAAACATGCCAAGGCCGAAGCCCAAAAGGCCCTCCAGGAGATTGAGGCAGTGAAGAAGATAGTGGTGGGTAAGGCATTCATTATGCAAAGCAAGCATGTGAAACAAATTTTATATTTACTTACCCGAGTTCGGAGCTCTCCAGGGGCATTCACAGATCTGCCCCGCAGTGTGTCTGATGCCACGGAGTTCTACCGGGCTGAGGAGGGGAGCTTGACGGAGAAGGTGTTCTGGTCTCAGTATACTGGGACCGAACACCAGATGCCCTTGAGCGACCAGCTGAAGCAACTGGTCGAACTCCACAAGGCGGTCGAACAGGCCATGAAGGGCCTTATAGTCCGGATGTGGCCTGGCGATGCCCTTCCCAACAGCTACTTCGGCCTGGTGAGGCGTCTTGTGGATGCCTACCCATGGCTGGAAGTCATAAAGTGGTTCGTCTGCATCGAAGGTGCACGCAGGGCGTTCGCCCGTGAGAAGGTGCACTGGGCCAAGATGGACGCCGAGAAGCTGGTGAAGGAGGGGCCGCCTCAGGGCAAGGAGCATCACCACCCCGAAATGTATTATGAAGGTGTCCTGAAGGGTGCCCGTCTCGTGGCGGACGAGTGTACCAAAGATGTAATCTTTGAATGAACTTGCTCATGTGATCCTGTATTATGAAAATTAGTTCATGTGCGCTATGCAACGCTTTTTTATTTAAAATATTACCTTCTGTGCGGCCATTTATAAATGTGAGAGTTGGCTAGTCGTCGGCTTCTGCCCCCATGCAACTAGTGTTGGGGTGTTCGGGATAAATATGAGCACTCTTTTTCCCATTTTTGGGTCCTTCGAGGGAGGTGCTCAGCGCAACGAACTAGGCAATCGGACTATAATGCTTTATCACTCTAACTTAGCCATAGAAGTCTACAATTTTAAATTTTGGCGAAGCCCCTAGTATTCGGAAGGCCGAATTTGGGGCGCTATACACGCCTAAGTCGGACAAGGCCGACTCCTCGTCCGAAGCGGAAAAAGTCTTTAGGGACTTGAGATCTCTCGAACAGCGACCAGCTCTCGCCTTATCATGACAGTCAGTTTTAGCTTTCTCTACTGAGGTGTTCGTCCAGAAGAACCGGGACACAACTGAAGTAGTTCTCCCAGTGCTACCTTAGCCGATATAGCGGAACGTAAGGTACCAAAATATGGGAGCCGGGCAAACCCAACTATTGACCCAAGACATGATTCAGAGCTGATGCATATAATGCTATAAGTTCGGTGTGCCGCACTGTTGAAAGTGTTCGGACTTCTCGCGCCGTATTATGGGGTATACGGAAGCCCCTGGCGTACTGGCCGTACCAGAGTGTACGGGTATATAAAAAAGAATATAGGATGCGATAATAGGCTAGTGCTATGCATTGTTTATTCGAAAAATGCGTCAAAGCATACTGATACAAGTAGTGCGGTAAGCAAAAACCAGGACTATTTGACATGTCCCGTCCAAGGGCAAGCTGCGGACTGGTATCTTAAAGCAGGTATTTCACTCATTATCAGAGACCACCTGGGGATTCCATTGCGCGACGTAGCTTCCTGCCTCCATGGATGTTGTATCATGTGTCCAGCAATCGTGCTGCCGGATAGGGTGTTCCAGAGAGTAAAGTCCTGAAAGAGAAAGAATGATAAAGGTAGTAAGCCCCTAGTGCGGTTGAGCCGCATTGTGGGACGTGCCCTGATCGTGCACCCGCCTATGCCTATGGTATTTTCAATGCGTAATTATGTACGCGTGGCACGAATTTCATCGTTCGACTGAGGCTATGGTGGGGGACGAATTGCTAGGCGAGCTCTGAGCGTGCCAGGCGATCTTATTGCAGATTGCTCTGGACGCACTTGACGGTGTCCGAGGGCTTTATCACCGAACTGGTGGATTGCCTTAGGAGGCTACTTTGTGCCTCCGCTGCGAGGGCCGCAGTGTGCTCCTCTGTACGGAGCGAGCACTCTGTGTTTCCATTGACTGTGATGACACCCCTAGGTCCTGGCATCCTGAGCTTGAGGTATGCATAGTGCGGTACTGCATTGAATCTTGCGAATGCGGTTCGCCCGAGCAGTGCGTGATAGCCGCTGTGGAACGAGACGATATCGAAGATTAACTCCTCACTTCAGAAGTTTTCCGGAGATCCAAGGACCACTTCCAGTGTGATTGAGCCCATACAATGGGCCTCTACACCTGGGATGACGCCTTTAAAGGTCGTTTTTGTGGGTTTGATCCTCGAGGGGTCTATGCCCATTTTGCGCACTATATCCTGATAGAGCAGGTTCAGGCTGCTGCCGCCGTCCATAAGGACTCGAGTGAGGTGAAATCCGTCAATGATGGGATCTAAGACCAATGCGGCAGATCCGCCATGACGGATACTAGTGGGGTGGTCCCTGCGATCGAAGGTGATCGAACAAGAGGACCATGGGTTGAACATTGGGGCGACGGGCTCTAGTGCATATACGTCCCTTAGTGCATGCTTCCGTTCCCTTTTGGGGATGTGGGTTGCGCATATCATGTTCACCGTCCTCACTTGCGGGGGGAACCTCTTCTGTCCTCCCGTGTTCGGCGGTCGTGGCTCCTCCTCGTCATTGTTGTGCAGCCCCTTGTCCTTGTTTTCGGTGTTTAACCTGCCGGCCTGCTTGAACACCCAGCATTCTCCGTTGGTGTGATTGGCTGGCTTAGCAGGGGTGCCATGTATTTGACACGAGCGATCGAGTATGCGGTCCAAACTGGACGGGCCCGGAGTGCTTCTTTTCAAAGTCTTTTTCTGTTGTCCGGGTTTAGAGCCCCTGAATCCGGCATTGACTACCATATCCTCAGTGTTATCGCTGTTACTGCGGCGCTTGTATTTGCTGCGACGTGGCCTGCCCTTACTGTCCTTGGTATCTGAAGTGCCAAGGTTCCTTGATATGTTGTTGCTGCGAGCCAACCAGCTATCTTCTCCCGCGCAAAAGCAGGTCATGAGTGTCTGGAGGGCTTCTATAGATTTCGGCTTTTCCTGGCCGAGGTGCCGGGCGAGCCACTCGTCACGGATGTTGTGCTTGAATGCCGCTAAGGCCTCTACGTCCGGACAGTCGACAATTTGATTTTTCTTGGTTAGGAACCATGTCCAGAATTGCTTGGCCAATTCCCCTGGCTGCTGAATTATGTGGCTCAAGTCATCGGCATCTGGTGGTCGCACATAAGTGCCCTGGAAGTTGTCGAGGAATGCGTCTTCCAGGTCCTCCCAACAGCCAACGAAGTCTGCTGGCAAGCTACTCAGCCAATGCCGAGCTGGTCCTTTAAGTTTTAACGGCAGGTACCCTAACCCTAAACCCTATATATATATATATATATATATATATATATATATATATATCGTATGATGAGGTGGCGGTCCAGTGCCCCGTGGGCAGTGGTTCCTGTTCGTCTCCTTCATCGTT
The DNA here is from genome assembly GCA_032464435.1 of Aegilops umbellulata. NCBI lineage: Eukaryota > Viridiplantae > Streptophyta > Magnoliopsida > Poales > Poaceae > Aegilops > Aegilops umbellulata. The sequence goes on from CP136057.1 coordinate 640,889,975, forward strand.
GTCCATACCATCGATGTCTTCAGAGTCGAAGTCAAGCATGCCGGTTAAATCATCGATAGTGGCTACTAAGTGGGTGGTGGGTGGGGAGTGAATTTCTTCGTCATCCGCATCCCATTCTAGCTGGACATAGTTCGGCCAAGGTTCTCCTGACAGGGAAAGAGACCTTAACGAGTTTAGTACATCGCCGAAGGGCGAGTGCTGAAAGATATCCGCGGAGGTGAACTCCATGATCGGCGCCCAATCGGATTCGATAGGTCTGGGCACAGGCGGTTCGGAGTCCGTGGCCGGAGACGAGTCCAGTGGTTCGGCGTCACGGCTCTCATAAGGGGTAAGATCAGTATTCGGCTGTATCGCCACTGAGGGTGCTGCTTCCAAGGCGGGGTCTATCCGCCCGTCCTCGGATGGCGCAATCTGTTCCAGATTGAAGGCCGAAGTAGTTGCTGGCGTGATTTCCCGAACACTGTCCGACGGCAGAGCTATATCATGCCTGTCGTGATCGTGCGGCACACCTGGCATGGGCCCGAATCCGTCGAAGATCAAGTCTCCGCAGATATCGGCAGTGTAATTCAAGTTTCCAAACCTGACCTGATGGCCAGGGGCGTAGCTCTCGATGTGCTCCATATGGACAAACGAGTTGGCCCGCATTGCAAAGCCGCCGAATACAAAGATCTGTCCGGGGAGGAAGACCTCACCCTGGACAGCATCGTTACCGATGATCGAAGGGGCCATCAAGCCTTACGGCGATGGCACAGTGGAACTCTCAATGAAAGCACCAATGTCGGTGTCAAAACCGGCGGATCTCGTGTAGGGGGTCCTGAACTGTGTGTCTAAGGGGGATGGTAACATGAGGCAGGGGACAAGATGTTTACCCAGGTTCGGGCCCTCTCGATGGAGGTAATACTCTACTTCCTGCTTGATTGATCTTGATGATATGAATATTACAAGAGTTGATCTACCACGAGATCGTAGAGGCTAAACCCTAGAAGCTAGCCTATGGTATGATTGTTCATGTCCTACGGACTAAACCCTCCGGTTTATATAGACACCGGAGGGGGCTAGGGTTACACAGAGTCGGTTACAATGGGAGGAGATCTACATATCCATATCGCTAAGCTTGCCTTCCACGCCAAGGAGAGTCCCATCCGGACACGAGATGAAGTCTTCAATCTTGTATCTTCATAGTCCAACAGTCCGGCCAAAGGATATAGTCCGGCTATCCGGATACCCCCTAATCCAGGACTCCCTCAAGGAGGAAGATAGAACTTGATGAGGTTGTTGAACCTTCACTTCAACCAGAGAATAGCACATCACGGAAAGATGTTTCTGTGGCACCTACCTCAGATGAAGAGAAAGCTAATGATGATGATCATGGAGCTTCAGATCAAGTTACTATTGAACCTCGTAGGTCAACAAGGGTGTATGCAACTTCTGAGTGGTAACCCTGTCTTAAAGGTCATGTTGTTGGACAACGGTGAACCTCTGAGCTATGGAGAAGCATTGGTGGGCCCGGATTACAACAAATGGCTAGGAGCCATGAAATCTGAGATAGGATCCATGTATGAGAACAAAGTATGGACTTTGGTGGACTTGCCCGATGATCGGCAAGTCATTGAGAATAAATGGATCTGTAAGAAGAAGACAGACGTTGATGGTAATGTCACCATTTATGAAGGTCGACTTGTCTCAAAGAAGTTTCCGACAAGTTCAAGGAGTTGACTGTGATGAGATTCTCTCAATCATAGCGATGCTAAAGTCTATTAGAATTATGTTAGCAGTTGCGGCATTTTGATTTACGAAATCAGGCAGATGGATCTCAAACAAAGTTTCCTTGATCATTTCCGTGAGGAAAGGTTGTATGTGATACAACCAGTAGGTTTTGTCAATCATGAGGATGCTAAAAGGTATGCAAACTCCAGCGATCTGATAACCCACAAGTATAGGGGAACACAACTGTTTTCGAGGGTAGAGTATTCAACCCAAATTTATTGATTCGACACAAGGGGAGCCAAAGAATATTCTCAAGTATTAGCAGTTGAGTTGTCAATTCAACCACACCTGGATAACTTAATATCTGCAGCAAAGTATTTAGTAGCAAAGTAGTATGGAAGTAACAGTAACGGTGGCAAAAGTAATAGTAGTAGTTTTGTAGCAATTGTAATAGTGGCAAAGGAAAAGTAACTAAGCAAAGAGAAATATGTGAAAAGCTCATAGGCATTGGATCGGTGATGGAGAGTTATGCCGGATGCGATTCCTCATGCAATAGTTATAACATAGGGTGACACAGAACTAGCTCCAATTCATCAATGTAATGTAGGCATGTATTCCGAATATAGTCATACGTGCATATGGAAAAGAACTTGCATGACATCTTTTGTCCTACCCTCCCGTGGCAGTGAGGTGAAGGAAATATGCCCTAGAGGCAACAATAAAGTTTTTATTTATTTCCTTACATATCATGATAAATGTTTATTATTCGTGCTAGAATTGTATTAACCGGAAACATAATACATGTGTGAATAAATAGACAAACAGAGTGTCACTAGTATGCCTCTACTTGACTAGCTTGTTGATCGAAGATGGTTAAGTTTCCTAACCATAGACAAAGGAGTTGTCATTTGATTAACAAGGTCACATCATTAGTTGAATGATCTGATTGACATGACCCATTCCATTAGCTTAGCACCCGATCATTTAGTATGTTGCTATTGCTTTTATCCATGACTTATACATGTTCCTATGACTATGAGATTATGCAACTCCCGTTTACCGTAGGAACACTTTGTGTGCTACCAAATGTCACAACGTAACTGGGTGATTATAAAGGTGCTCTACAGTTTTCTCCGAAAGTATTTGTTGGGTTGGCGTATTTCAAGATTAGGATTTGTCACTCCGAATGTTGGAGAGGTATCTCAGGGCCTTCTCGGTAATGCACATCACATAAGCCTTGCAAGCATTGCAACTAATGAGTTAGTTGCGGGATGATGAATTACGGAACGAGTAAAGAGACTTGCCGGTAATGAGATTGAACTAGGTATTGGATGCCGACGATCGAATCTCGGGCAAGTAACATACCGATGACAAAGGGAACAACGTATGTTGTTATGCAGTCTGACCGATAAAGGTCTTCGTAGAATATGTAGGAGCCAATATGGGCATCCAGGTCCCGCTATTGGTTATTGACCAGAGACGTGTCTCGGTCATGTCTACATTGTTCTCGAACCGTAGGGTCCGCAAGCTTAAGGTTACGATGACAGTTATTATGAGTTTATGCATTTTGATGTACCGAAGTTAGTTCGGAGTCCAGGATGAGATCACGGATGTGACGAGGAGTCTCAGAATGGTCGAGACATAAAGATTGGCATATTGGACGGCTATATTCGGACATCGGAATGGTTCCAAGTGGTTTTGGATAAGACCGGAGTGCCGGAGGGGTTACCGGAACCCCCCGGGGAAGTAATGGGCCTTATTGGGCCGCGAGGGGAGAGAGGGCTACGCCAGGAGGTGGCGCCCCCCCATGGGGAGTCCGAATTGGACAAGGAGGGGGGGCACGGCCCCCCTTTCCCTCTCCCTCTCCCTCTCTTTCCTTCCCCCTTCTCCTTCCTAGTTGGACTAGGAAAGGGGAGTCCTACTCCCACCGGGAGGAGGACTCCCCCTCCCTTTGGTGCGCCCCTCTAGGGCCGGCCGGCCTCCCCCTTGCTCCTTTATATACGGGGGCAGGGGGTCACCCCAGGACACACAAGTTGATCCTTGAGATCGTTCCTTAGCCGTGTGCGGTGCCCCCTCCACCATATTCCACCTCGATCATATCGTTGCAGTGTTTTAGCGAAGCCCTGCGTCGGTAGAACATCAAGATCGTCACCATGCCGTCGTGCTCACGGAACTCTTCCCCGAAGCTTTGCTGGATCGGACCCCGGGGAACGTCATCGAGCTGTACGTGTGTCAAGAACTCGGAGGTGCCGGAGTAACGACGCTTGGATCGGTCGGATCGGGAGGAGGACGTACGACTACTTCCTCTATGTTGTGTCAACGCTTTCGCTTCGGTCTACGAGGGTACATAGACAATACTCTCCCCTCTCGTTGCTATGCATCACCATGATCTTGCGTGTGCGTAGGATTTTTTTTGAAATTACTACGTACCCCAACAGTGGCATCCGAGCCAGGTTTTTATGGTTTGATGTTTTGCACGAGTAGAACACAAGTGAGTTGTGGACCATACAAGTCATACTGCCTACCAGCATGTCATAGTTTGGTTCAGCGGTATTGTTGGATGAAGCGGCCCGGACCGACATTACGCGTACACTTACGCGAGACTGGTCCTACCGCCGTGCTTTGCACACAGGTGGCTGGCGGGTGTCAGTTTCTCCAACTTTAGTTGAACCGAGTATGGCTACGCCCGGTCCTTGAGAAGGTTAAAACGGAGTCTATTTGACAAACTATCATTGTGGTTTTGATGCGTAGGTGAGATTGGTTCTTGCTTAAGCCCGTAGCAGCCACGTAAAATTTGCAACAAACAAAGTAGAGGACGTCTAACTAGTTTTTGCAGGGCATGTTGTGATGTGATATGGTCAAGACATGATACTAAATTTTATTGTATGAGATGATCATGTTTTGTAACCGAGTTATCGGCAACCGGCAGGAGCCGTATGGTTGTCGCTTTATTGTATGCAATGCAATCGCCCTGTAATGCTTTACTTTATCTCTAAGCGGTAGCGATAGTCGTAGAAGCATAAGATTGGCGAGACGACAACGATGCTACGATGGAGATCAAGGTGTCGCGCCGGTGACGATGGTGATCATGACGGTGCTTCGGAGATGGAGATCACAAGCACAAGATGATGATGGCCATATCATATCACTTATATTGATTGCATGTGATGTTTATCTTTTTATGCATCTTATCTTGCTTTGATTGACGGTAGCATTATAAGATGATCTCTCACTAAATTATCAAGAAGTGTTCTCCCCGAGTATGCACCATTGCCAAAGTTCGTCGTGCCCAGACACCACGTGATGATCGGGTGTGATAAGCTCTCCGTCCATCTACAACGGGTGCAAGCCAGTTTTGCACACGCAGAATACTCGGGTTATACTTGACGAGCCTAGCATATGCAGATATGGCCTCGGAACACGGAGACCGAAAGGTCGAGCGTGAATCATATAGTAGATATGATCAACATGATGACGTTCACCATCGAGAACTAATCCATTTCACGTGATGGTCGGTTATGGTTTAGTTTGATTTGGATCACGTGATCACTTAGAAGATTAGAGGGATGTCTATCTAAGTGGGAGTTCTTAAGTAATATGATTAATTGAACTTAAATTTATCATGAACATAGTCCCTGATAGTATCTTGCTTGTTTATGTTGATTGTAGATAGATGGCTCGTGCTGTTGTTCCGTTGAATTTTAATGCGTTCCTTGAGAAAGCAAAGTTGAAAGATGATGGTAGCAATTACACGGACTGGGTTCGTAACTTGAGGATTATCCTCATTGCTGCACAGAAGAGTTACGTCCTGGATGCACCACTGGGTGCCAGGCCTGCTGCTGGAGCAATGCCAGATGTTATGAACGTCTGGCAGAGCAAAGCTGATGACTACTCGATAGTTTAGTGTGCCATGCTTTACGGCTTAGAACCGGGACTTCAACGACGGTTTGAAAACCATGGAGCATATGAGATGTTCCAGGAGTTGAAGTTGATATTCCAACAGAATACCCGGATTGAGAGATATGAAGTCTCCAATAAGGTCTATAGCTGCAAGATGGAAGAGAATAGTTCTATCAGTGAGCATATACTCAAGATGTCTGGGTATTATAATCACTTGAATCAGCTGGGAGTCAATCTTCCGGATGATTGCGTCATTGACAGAATTCTCCAATCACTGCCACCAAGCTACAAAGGCTTCGTGATGGACTATAATATGCAAGGGATAGATAAGACTATGACCGAGCTCTTCGCAATGCTAAAAGCTGCGGAGGTAGAAATCAAGAAGGAGCATCAAGTGTTGATGGTCAATAAGACCACTAGTTTCAAGAAAAAGGGCAAAGGGAAGAAGAAGGGGAACTTCAAGAAGAACAGCAAACAAGTTGCTGCTCAAGAGAAGAAACCCAAGTCTGGACCTAAGCCTGAAACTGAGTGCTTCTACTGCAAGCAGACTGGTCACTGGAAGCGGAACTGCCCCAAGTATTTGGCGGACAAGAAGGATGGCAAGGTGAACAAAGGTATATGTGATATACATGTTATTGATGTGTACCTTACTAGAGCTCGCAGTAGCACCTGGGTATTTGATACTGGTTCTGTTGCTAACATTTGCAACTCGAAACAGGGACCACGGATTAAGCGAACACTGGCAAAGGACGAGGTGACGATGAGCGTGGGAAACGGTTCCAAAGTCGATGTGATCGCAGTCGGCATGCTACCTCTACATCTACCTTCGGGATTAGTATTAGACCTGAATAATTGTTATTTGGTGCCAGCGTTGAGCATGAACATTATATCTGGATCTTGTTTGATGCGAGACGGTTATTCATTTAAATCAGAGAATAATGGTTGTTCTATTTATATGAGTAATATCTTTTATGGTCATGCACCCTTGAAGAGTGGTCTATTTTTGATGAATCTCGATAGTAGTGATACACATATTCATAATGTTGAAGCCAAAAGATGCAGAGTTGATAATGATAGTGCAACTTATTTGTGGCACTGCCGTTTAGGTCATATCGGTATAAAGCACATGAAGAAACTCCATATTGATGGACTTTTGGAGTCACTTGATTATGAATCACTTGGCACTTGCGAACCGTGCCTCATGGGCAAGATGACTAAAACACCGTTCTCCGGTACTATGGAGAGAGCAACAGATTTGTTGGAAATCATACATACAGATGTATGTGGTCCGATGAATGTTGAGGCTCGTGGCGGATATCGTTATTTTCTCACCTTCACAGATGATTTAAGCAGATATGGGTATATCTACTTAATGAAACACAAGTCTGAAACATTTGAAAAGTTCAAAGAATTTCAGAGTAAAGTTGAAAATCATCGTAACAAGAAAATAACGTTTCTACGATCTGATCGTGGAGGAGAATATTTGAGTTACGAGTTTGGTCTACATTTGAAACAATGCGGAATAGTTTCGCAACTCACACCGCCCGGAACACCACAACGCAATGGTGTGTCCGAACGTCGTAATCGCACTTTACTTGATATGGTACGATCTATGATGTTCCTTACAGATTTACCGCTATCGTTTTGGGGTTATACTCTAGAGACGGCCGCATTCACGTTAAATAGGACACCATCGAAATCCGTTGAGACGACGCCTTATGAACTATGGTTTAGCAAGAAACCAAAGTTGTCGTTTCTTAAAGTTTGGGGCTGCGATGCTTATGTGAAAAAGCTTCAACCTGATAAGCTCGAACCCAAATCGGAAAAATGTGTCTTCATAGGATACCCAAAAGAAACTGTTGGGTACACCTTCTATCACAGATCCGAAGGCAAGACATTTGTTGCTAAAAATGGATCCTTTCTAGAGAAGGAGTTTCTCTCGAAAGAAGTGAGTGGGAGGAAAGTAGAACTTGATGAGGTAACTGTACCTGCTCCCTTATTGGAAAGTAGTACATCATAGAAATCTGTTTCTGTAGCACCTACACCAATTAGTGAGGAAGCTGATGATGTTGATCATGAAACTTCAGATCAAATTACTACAGAACCTCGTAGATCAACCAGAGTGAGATCCGCACCAGAGTGGTACGGCAATCCTGTTCTGGAAGTCATGCTACTAGATCATGACGAACCTACAAACTATGAAGAAGCGATGGTGAGCCCAGATTCCGCAAAATGGCTAGAAGCCATGAAATCTGAGATGGGATCCATGTATGACAACAAAGTATGGACTTTGGTTGACTTGCCCGAGGGTCGGCAAGCAATAGAGAACAAGTGGATCTTTAAGAAGAAGACTGACGCTGACGGTAATGTTACTGTCTACAAAGCTCGACTTGTCGCAAAAGGGTTTTGACAAGTTCAAGGGATTGACTACGATGAGACCTTCTCACCCGTAGCGATGCTTAAGTCTGTCCGAATCATGTTAGCAATTGCCGCATTTTATGATTATCAAATTTGGCAAATGGATGTGAAGACTGCATTCCTGAATGGGTTTCTGGAAGAAGAGTTGTATATGATGCAACCAGAAGGTTTTATCGATCCAAAGGGAGCTAACAAAGTGTGCAAGCTCCAGCGATCCATTTATGGACTGGTGCAAGCATCTCGGAGTTGGAATAAAAGCTTTGATACTGTGATCAAAGCATTTGGGTTTATACAGACTTTTGGAGAAGCCTGTATTTACAAGAAAGTGAGTGGGAGCTCTGTAGCATTTCTAATATTATATGTAGATGACATATTACTGATTGGAAATGATATAGAATTTCTGGATAGCATAAAGGGATACTTGAATAAGAGTTTTTCAATGAAAGACCTCAGTGAAGCTGCTTACATATTGGGCATTAAGATCTATAGAGATAGATCAAGACGCTTAATTGGACTTTCACAAAGCACATACCTAGACAAAGTTTTGAAGAAGTTCAAAATGGATCAAGCGAAGAAAGGGTTCTTGCCTGTTTTGCAAGGTGTGACGTTGAGTAAGACTCAATGCCCGACCAATGCAGAAGATAGAGAGAAGATGAAGGATGTTCCCTATGCTTCAGCCATAGGCTCTATCATGTATGCAATGCTGTGTACCAGACCTGATGTGTGCCTTGCTATAAGTTTAGCAGGGAGGTACCAAAGTAATCTAGGAGTGGATCACTGGACAGCGGTCAAGAATATCCTGAAGTACCTGAAAAGGACTAAGGAAATGTTTCTCGTGTATGGAGGTGACAAAGAGCTTGTCGTAAAGGGTTACGTTGATGCAAGCTTTGACACTGATCCGGACGATTCTAAATCGCAAACCGGATACGTATTTACATTAAACGGTGGAGCTGTCAGTTGGCGCAGTTCTAAACAAAGCGTCATAGGATCTACATGTGAAGCGGAGTACATAGCTGCTTCGGAAGTAGCAAATGAAGGAGTCTGGATGAAGGAGTTCATATCCGATCTAGGTGTCATACCTAGTGCATCGGGTCCAATGAAAATCTTTTGTGACAATACTGGTGCAATTGCCTTGGCGAAGGAATCCAGATTTCACAAGAGAACCAAGCACATCAAGAGACGCTTCAATTCCATCCGGGATTTAGTCCAGGTGGGAGACACAGAGATTTGCAAGATACACACGGATCTGAATGTAGCAGACCCGTTGACTAAGCCTCTTCCACGAGCAAAACATGATCAGCACCAAGACTCCATGGGTGTTAGAATCATTACTGTGTAATCTAGATTATTGACTCTAGTGCATGTGGGAGACTGAAGGAAATATGCCCTAGAGGCAATAATAAAGTTATTATTTATTTCCTTACATATCATGATAAATGTTTATTATTCATGCTAGAATTGTATTAACCGGAAACATAATACATGTTTGAATAAATAGACAAATAGAGTGTCACTAGTATGCCTCTACTTGACTAGCTTGTTGATCGAAGATGGTTAAGTTTCCTAACCATAGACAAAGGAGTTGTCATTTGATTAACAAGGTCAGATCATTAGTTGAATGATCTGATTGACATGACCCATTCCATTAGCTTAGCACCCGATCGTTTAGTATGTTGCTATTGCTTTTATCCATGACTTATACATGTTCCTATGACTATGAGATTATGCAACTCCCATTTACCGTAGGAACACTTTGTGTGCTACCAAACGTCACAACATAACTGGGTGATTATAAAGGTGCTCTACAGGTGTCTCCGAAAGTATTTGTTGGGTTGGCGTATTTCAAGATTAGGATTTGTCACTCCGAATGTCGGAGAGGTATCTCAGGGCCTTCTCGGTAATGCACATCACATAAGCCTTGCAAGAATTGCAACTAATGAGTTAGTTGGGGGATGATGTATTACGGAACGAGTAAAGAGACTTGCCGGTAACGAGATTGAACTAGGTATTGGATACCGACGATCGAATCTCGGGCAAGTAACATACCGATGACAAAGGGAACAACATATGTTGTTATGCGGTCTGACCGATAAAGATCTTCGTAGAATATGTAGGAGCCAATATGGGCATCTAGGTCCCGCTATTGGTTATTGACCAGAGACGTGTCTCGGTCATGTCTACATTGTTCTCGAACCGTAGGGTCCGCACGCTTAAGGTTACGATGACAGTTATTATGAGTTTATGCATTTTGATGTACCGAAGTTAGTTCGGAGTCCCGGATGAGATCACGGACGTGCGAGGAGTCTCCGAATGGTCGAGACATAAAGATTGATATATTGGACGGCTATATTCGGACATCGGAATGGTTCCGAGTGGTTTCGGATAAAACCGGAGTGCCGGAGGGGTTACCGGAACCCCCCGGGGAAGTAATGGGCCTTATTGGGCCGCGAGGGGAGAGAGAGGGCTGCGCCAGGAGGTGGCGCCCCCCCCATGGGGACTCCGAATTGGACAAGGAGGGGGGCGGCCCCCCTTTCCCTCTCCCTCTCCCTCTCTTTCCTTCCCCCTTCTCCTTCCTAGTTGGACTAGGAAAGGGGAGTCCTACTCCCACCGGGAGGAGGACTCCCCCTCCCTTTTGCGCGCCCCTCTAGGGCCGGCCGGTCTCCCCCTTGCTCCTTTATATACGGGGGCAGGGGGGCACCCCAGGACACACAAGTTGATCCTTGAGATCGTTCCTTAGCCGTGTGCGGTGCCTCCCTCCACCATATTCCACCTCGATCATATCGTTGCAGTGTTTTAGCGAAGCCCTGCGTCGGTAGAACATTAAGATCGTCACCACGCCGTCGTGCTGACGGAACTCTTCCCCGAAGCTTTGCTGGATCGGAGCCCGGGGAACGTCATCGAGTTGTACGTGTGTCAAGAACTCGGAGGTGCCGGAGTAACGGCGCTTGGATCGGTCGGATCGGGAGGAGGACGTACGACTACTTCCTCTATGTTGTGTCAACGCTTCCGCTTCGGTCTACGAGGGTACGTAGACAATACTCTCACCTCTCGTTGCTATGCATCACCATGATCTTGCGTGTGCGTAGGAATTTTTTTGAAATTACTACGTTCCCCAAGATGAGGTCCTATTGGAAACTAAGGGATATTAAGGCCTCCTTTATAGAGTACCGGACCAAAGCATTAACACTTAGTGAATACATGAACTCCTCAAACTACGGTCATCACCGGGAGTGGTCCCGATAATTGTCACTTCGGGGTTGCCGGATCATAACACATAGTAGGTGACTATTGACCTGCAAGATAGGATCAAGAACTCACATATATTCATGAAAACATAATAGGTTCAGATCTGAAATCATGGCACTCGGGCCCTAGTGACAAGCATTAAGCATAGCAAATTCATATCAACGTCAATCTCAGAACATAATGGATACTAGGGATTAAACACTAACAAAACTTACACGATTACATGGTAAATCTCATCCAACCCATCACCGTCCAGCAAGCCTACGATGGAATTACTCACGCACAGCGGTGAGCATCATGAAATTGGTGATGGAGGAAGGTTGATGATGATGACGATGACGGATTCCCCTCTCCGAAGCCCCGAACGGACTCCAGATCAGCCCTCCCGAGAGAGATTAGGGCTTGGCAACGGCTCCATATCGTAAAATGCGATGAATCCTTCTCTATGATTCCCCCCCCCCCGAACATGAATATATAGAGTTGGAGTTGAGGTCGGTGGAGCACCAGGGGGCCCACGAGGCAGGCGGCGCGCCCAGGGGGTAGGCGCGCCCCCACCCTCGTGGACAGGGTGTGGGCCCCCTGGCCTTGATTCTTTCGCCAGTATTTTTTATTAATTCCAAATATATTTCCCGTGAAGTTTCAGGTCATTCCGAGAACTTTTATTTCTGCACGAAAATAACACCATGGCAATTTTGCTGAAAACAATGTCAGTCCGGGTTAGTTCCATTCAAATCATGCAAGTTAGAGTCCAAAACAAGGGCAAACATGTTTGGAAAAGTAGATACGATAGAGACGTATCAACTCCGCCAAGCTTAAACCTTTGCTTGTCCTCATGAAATTAAGTTGATAAATTGAAAGTGATAAAGAAAAACTTTTACAAACTCTGTTTGCTCTTGTTGTTGTAAATATGTAAAGCCAGCATTCAAGTTTTCAGCAAAGATTATGAACTAACCATATTCACAATAACACTTAGGTCTCATATTTACTCATATCAATGGCATAATCAACTAGCAAGCAATAATAATAAATCTCGGATGATAACACTTTCTCAAAACAATCATAATATGATATAACAAGATGGTATCTCGCTAGCCCTTTCTGAGACCGCAAAACATAAATGCAGAGCACCCACTACAAAAATAGACACATCCGTGACATTTCGGGCCGAACAAATTTTTTCTGTCATACATATGACACTTCTATGACGATAATTGTGACAAAACCAGGTATCATCATAGATGTGGTGGGCTCCTACTTCTATGACAAAAAATCATGACAGAAAATGGGCTTTTCGTCCTGGGCGGGCCGGAGATGCAGCTGCATGACATTCTTTGGGCCGTCCATGATGGAAAAAACCATGGTAGAAGCGAGGGGGAGGAAAATTTCGGGGAGTTCCCGGTTACGGTGGGAGGTCGAGGGCCGAGAGATGCGCGTTTCTCTCGTACACGTACGCGCGTGTGTGCGAGGCGTTGGGCTCTAACTGAACCGGAGCGATTGCACTACGGGCTACGCGTTACTGAACCCGATCGATCGATGGACAGCCTCTTTAACGTGTCTTGAATCAGAGACGGCGCAGGGTTGTTGTGCGATGCAGTGGTGATAGCTCTTTGTGCTCCGGTGTACAACTGTTCAATCAGAGTGTAAGCAGCTTTGAGTTTCATCCGCACATCAGAACCCAAGTGTCCAATACCTGAGCCTGCGGTGTTCCAAGATGGATTACAAACCGGACATAGGATGTAGCAGACAAGGTACAAATTGGAAGAAGGGCGTCGAAAAGCTTACCAAAGACGGCAGAGGTCATGGAGTGTATCTGTCGCTTCACGGTGGATAATTCATCGACCACCGGTTTAAGAGCAGCTTCGGCATTTTCAGCCCTCTTCGTCAAAAGAGCTCTCTCAGTAGCCCAATCAGCTTGTTCTTTTTTGTGGCTTTCTTTCAGCTGTTCCATAACGGTTAAGGCATGGGCCAATTCGTCCTTCGTTTTTTCAGTTTCAGCCTGTTGGGTTTTTAAGATTTCCTGAAGGTCCGAGACTTGTTTCGCTTTGGTCTTCAGATCCCCCTGCAGCAGGTCGTCAACAGTGTTCAGAAAATATTGCACGGTTTGGAAGTATCAACCACACAAGCAAGTTATGTGCTCGATACTTGGGGGCTAATGCATACTTGATTTTAACGCAAGTTTTCCATTACAAAAAGTCCCAAGATTAATACAAGTATTTAAACTTGGCACTTGGGGGCTAATGGTTATCTGATGATGTTTTCTGGTTATGACCTATGTTGAAGCCTTGGGTTTTCTAAACCGGACCTTAATTGTCAAGGCAGCCTGATCCGGTTTACCATCTCGGTTTGGAAATATTGATAAGCTAAGTTGCAATGGAATGAAGCACAAGGGAGTTACCTCAAGTTTCTCCTTCATCATCTTGATCATGCCAGCTTCATAATCCCGGCTGGTGTACAGTCGGTTCAGGTACCCAGAATAAAGATCCGGGGCGCTTAAAGCGGCGTACGTAGAGGAGTCAAGGTCCCATTTGCCCTTTATGGCCGAGATTTCGTCCTTGGCAGTATGCTTGGCCAAAGTAGCAGTGTTCCCCTGTTTAGAGCGGCCAATGCCGGTAATCACAACATCGTCATCCTTGGAATCGCTGCTCTGCAGTGGCCCTGTCGGTTTATCAACAGTTCCAGAAGGGGGGATGGATTCCTCAACCCGAACAGGACTGGCAGGCGGATCAGTACGGCTGGCAGGTTCGATAGTCCTTTCTTCAGCGCAGGTGTCATCTTGCGGAGATAGATAATTCTGAGTATCTTCACGACCCAGAGTGTCAGCACCAGGAGTTTTCTCCGGTTCAGGAGCGGCAGTCCCTTCAGCCGGGTTATCCAGACGAGACTTCTTGCTCGGTCTAGGTTTAGCCCTGGAAAAAAGCCCAAAGATTGGAAAAATGGTATAAGATGGATTAAGAGACCCATACAGAGATATGTTGTGATCAGTCCAACTTACCCAATAACTGTCTTCAACGGTGGCAGTTGAGTGGCTGAAGATTCACCGGAAGAGGAATGGGAAGTGACCTGATAATCGGAGTCAGATGGATTTAGAGGCTGACGAGTTAAACCTGCTTTAGGAGGAAAGCTAGCGCATAAATCGGAGACCTCTGAGCGGCGTTTCCGAACCGGGCTGTTCGGTAAACCGGCGGAGGTAACTACCTGGCCGCTATGCCGGGTGGTGCGTCGGGCTTCATGTTGCTGGGTCTTCACAAGAAATTTGGGATCCAAGTAAGCAAGAGGGTGAGAAAATTTAATTTTCCGGTTTGCTTGGCGAGGTTTTTTCAAAGGCAAAGGAACGGCATCAGAAGAAAGAATAGTTACCTCTGGGCCCTCAGCATTGCTCGCTTCAGCGTCGTCCTGACAAATATCATCATCAATAAGACGTACAAAAAGTAAGCCAACTGAATCAAGGTCTACCCCAAGGTCCGGATTACCCACATCATCCTCCTCTAAATCGGGGGTACAGGAAGCAGTGTGCCTTTTCTTTGTAGCAGGCTTCTTCACCCTTGTCTTGGGTCCGATTATCTTTTCGGTTGGCTCCTGAAGCTTCTTGCTCCAAAACGGATCATCTCCCTGTTTCGGAAAGGACTGGAAGTTAGCAATATATATAAGGAGATCAAAAATTCTATAAACAGGGAGGAGTTACTTACAGCAGGTGGTTTGTTTGTGGCGCAAAATGGAAGCAGGCCGGTTCGAGCGCAAACATGTTCCGGTTCGTTCAGCATCTTTTTCATGGCTTCAGCGACTTCGTCCTCCGTCAGCTGAATGTTGCAGTGCCTCAAAGGATCATCAACCCGACCTGTGTATTGGCACATCAAACCGGAGCGGATGCTAAGGGGCAGGATGCTCCATGAAATCCAGCAACGGGCAAGATCAACCCCCGTTAAACCGTTAGCCATGAAGACTCTGAGCTTGGACAGCTGAGGGGCATACTTACTCCTCTCTTTGGCGGTTAGCCGTGGGGAGAAGGGGTGTGTATTGCTAAGTCTCTCTGGACGGAAGCCGGGCAGTGGATTTTCTTCAGCAGGGGAAGTATCCTTGCAATAGAACCAAGTGCAATTCCATTCTTGCGGATGACTATGCAACTTGGCGTGAGGATAAGTCACCTCTTTCCTCTTCTGGATTGCCATACCACCCAGTTCCATATTAGGGCCGTCGGTAAATTCAGTACGTCGGTTTAAATGGAAAAAGTCCCGGAACAGCTCTACAGTAGGTTCCTCTTGGAAGTACGCCTCGCAAAGCACTTGAAAATGGCAGATATTCGTGACTGAGTTTGGACCAACATCTTGTGGGCGCAACCTAAAATTAGCCAGGACGTCCCGATAAAATTTTGAACCGGGTGGATTAAAACCCCGGGCCAGGTGATCCGCAAACACCACCACTTCTCCCTCCTGCGGGGTAGGAGGACATTCGTCTCCTGGAACCCTCCAATGGATGGTATTTTTGCTACTCAAAGCACCAGTCAGAACTAAGTTGTTTAGTTGGGTCTCAGTGATGCAAGAGGGAACCCAGTTGCATTCGTACACCTGTTTTGCCATGAGGAAATCTACAAGACAAAGGTATTCCGGTTTGAGAACAAGTGTGATTGTAAACCGAAGATGCTCTTATATAGAGTCAGGTTATCTACAATAATATCAACCGGCGGTTCATCAAGGGGACTAATGGATGTGTGGATCGGTTTGTTCGCTTTGCTAAGAGTTAAACCGACCAGATCTAACAGTTGTGAGTATGAAAGCAGAAACAGATCCCGTACGGATTCTTTCAAAGCAATGGATCTACAGCTAGGGCGAAAAAGAAATAAAAACAGGTAATATGAAGTTTGGCTCACGGCAGAACAACATAAGTTCGACAAGCAGGAACAAGAGTGAGATCTAAGGAGACGAGTACAGATTTATGGCGACTGCTGAAAAGGACTACCAATCACGATACAGGTATCATCATCTGTTCGCAAAACTGCTATGGGGATGAACAAGAAACAGTAACAGGATGACGAACCCTAGAACAGATCTAAAAGCGGAAGAACAGAGGCTTTACCGGGATCCAAACAAAGGTGGAAAGTCGCCGCGGTGCTCTGGTCCGATCAGGTTGATGCGGCGGCCCGAGTTGATGCAGCAGCTGACGGCGGCGGCGGAGCTCGGAGGTCGGGGTCGCGAGGAAGACGAAGAAGGGGAGGAAAGGAAGATGACCTTCAAGTCCTATTTATAAGGCGCGGCGCGCGTGTCAGGCGCGCGAATCCAGGGGCCGGAGATCTCGGGAGCCCAGCCGTCGCCCTGATTCTGGCGGGTTAGCGAAAGGAGACGGTAACTTGCGCTGACGTCATATCGGTTTAATACAGCAAGAGGAGACGGAGAAATGGCGGTTTAACAAGTTACTGGAAGGCATTTGAAGACAGAAATTCTTATTAAGGATTGACATGAACCTGTTCAAATCAATCTGGGGCCTAATGTTGGGGATATTACTATCTGGGGTAAACCGGCCTGCAGGGCCCGAGTTACCTCCGTCCATAGACCCGAGATGTTAAAGCCCAAGGAGAAGTAGAAGGGCCCAAGGCCTATAATCGGTTTAAAGGTTTATGGTGTAAACCGGCCTGGGGTAAACTTGTATTGTAAGTTAGGAATAGAGAGACCGACCCGGGCACGTTTATAAGCCGGAGGTCGGGACTTTGCAGACCGATGGGCGTCACCCGTGTATATAAGGGGACGACCCGACGGCGGTTTGGGGACAGAGAACAAGAACTCGAGGTTTAGGCGAAGCTTATTGCTCCCTAAGCCCTCGAAACCCATCAATCCCATCACAACTAGACGTAGGCTTTTACCTTCATCGAAGGGGCCGAACTAGTATAAAAACCGTGTCCTTGTGTCCACTTTTAACCCCTTCAAGCTAACCCGTTGCGATGGCTCCACGACTAAGTCCTCTCACTAGGACATCTGCCGTGACAAATCCACGACAAAACCCGATCGAGCGATTCCTTCGCTACTACTACTAACTGAAGCCGATCGATTGGATGAACAATGAGCGTTGCGGGGGGCGGTTGGATGAACAGTGAGCGGTGGCGTTGCCTCTAGATGAACAGGACCCCGTGGTGTGGTGGAGGGCTGGATGAACAGTAGACGGTGGAGGGGTGCCCGTGGAGGGGTGGATGAACAGGACCCCGTGGTGTGGAGGGCTGGATGAACAGTAGACGGTGGAGGGTGCCCGTGGAGGGGTGGTTGAACAGGACCCCGTGGTGTGGAGGGCTGGATGAACAGTAGATGGTGGAGGGGTGGTTGAACAGTAGCCAGTGGAGTAGCGCACGGTGGAGGCTGGATGAACAGGAGCCCGTGGTGGCTGGATGAACAGGAGCCCGTGGAGGCTGGATGAACAGGAGCCCGTGGAGGCTGGAAGAGGTCGACGGTGGAAATGAACAGTATCCTGTGGAGTCCTGTTTTGTGGTACGCCACACCCCTCCCGGTGAACAGGACCCCCGTTTCGACCGTAGTGCTCCTACACAAGTCCGTCTCGTCCGTTTTGCGGTACGCCACACCCCTCCCGATCAACAGGACACCCGTTTCGAACATAGGAGGTCCGTTTCCTCCGTTTTGCGGTACGCCACACCCCTTCCGATGAACAGGATCCCGTTTCGAACGTGGCCGGTCGAACACGAGGCCGTTTCCTCTATTCTGCGATACGCCAGGCCTCGTTTCCATCGCCTGTTCCGTCGAAACCCTCTCGATAAACATGACGCATTCCATTGCCTCCCCATGAACACAACACATTCCGTTGCCTCCCCATGAACATGACGACGACGTTGTTTATGCGTTCCGACTCAGCCATGTACATGAGCCCTGGCTGTACGTATGCGCGAGTAGGCGTTCGAGACCTCGCCCGTATGAACACATACGTTGCCGTATTTTCTTTCTTGCACCCTGGCCGCTGTACATGCGTGTACATGCTACGTGCGCGCCTCTACTACGACACGTGCGCGCCTCTACATTGACCAGTATATATGTACGTACACGTTCGCGACCAGAATGACAACGCTACGTACGCTTCGACCAGGTGGGTCCCGACGGTCAGGCTCTTCCTTCCGTGCGAAGATGTAGCTGGTGGGTCCCAGCAGTCAGGTGCAAACGTTTTTTAAGCAAAATACGGTGGCCCGTCCGGTGGGTCCCCGATGTCAGGTGGAGGAATAATTATTTTGCAAGTAATAAGGAGGCACTTCCTTGCTGCGACCGTGGACCCAGCTGTCAGCCTCTCCACGTATAGTCCACGTCCGGTGGAAGCCGTTCCTTGACCACGTTGACCATGCCGCGCCGAGAGCACCAGGGCGGTGGACGACGGCGAGGCCTAGGAAGGGAACAAAGCGGAGTCGGGGAAGACTTGGCAGTGGATGCCCACGCGTAGAGGAGTACGAGGGTTCACTGGTTCGCTGCGGTGTGAGGCTGCCATCGCCGCAGAATAACATGGGGTGTGGGTGAGTAGAGGGATCGCCTGGCCAGCGATGGGAGTAGTAGGGGGCGGTGAGGCCTCTGCCGCATCGCAGACGGCCATGGGAGGCAGGAGCACGAGGCATGGCCGGCGCTGGTTTGGGCGGCTGGAGCAAGAAGACCAGAGGTTGAAGAAGCACTACGGCCGTTGGATGGACATCGTACGGTCACTAGAGCTAGAATCGTGCATTTTGACTAAGTTGACAAAGCCCTTCGTCCCCGTCAACTTACTAGGCCCACAAATCAGCCTCCCACCAAGGTGGGTCCCAACTAGCAGGGGGTATTCATTTTTTGTGCGTAATAAGGAGGCACTTCCGGTGGGTCCGAGCTGACAGCAGGGGGAACGTTCTTTTCGCGAAATACGGTGGCCCGTCGGGTGGGTCCCAGCAGTCAGGGGCAAACATTTTTTTCGCGATATACTGGTGGCGTCCGGTGGGTCCCTGCTGTCAGGTGGAGGAATAATTATTTTCCGCGTAATAAGGAGGCACTTCCTTGCGGCTGCCGTAGACCCAGCTGTCAGCCTCTCCACGTACAGTATTCTTCCGATGGAATTCGGTCGTTGACCACATTGACCACGCCGCGCCGAGAGCACCACGTCGGTGGACGACGGCGAGGCCTAGGAAGGGGACAACGCGGAGCCGGGGAAGACGCGGCAGTGGATGCCCACGCGGAGAGGAGTACGAGGGTTCACTAGTTCGACTGCGCTGCCGTCGCCGCATAATAACATGGGGTGTGGGTGAGTGGAGTGGAGGGATGGCCTGGCCAGCGGTGGGAGTAGTATGGGGGCGATGAGGCCTTCGCAGCAGCACAGCCGGCAACGGGAGGCAGGAGCAGGCGACACGACCGGCGCTGCTTTGGGCGGCTGGAGCAAGAATACCAGAGGTTGAAGAAGCACTACGGCCATTGGATGGACATCGTACGGTCAGTCAAGCTAGAATCGTGCATATTGACTAAGTTGACAAAGCCCTTCGTCCCCGTCAACTTAGTAGGCCCACTATACTGGGTCCCATCTAGCAGGGGAGTGTTCATTTTTTGTGCGTAATAAGGAGGCACTTCCTTGCGTGCGAAGATATAGCTAGTGGGTCCGAGCTGTCAGCGGCGGTAACGTTTTTTTCGCGAAATACAGAGGACCTTTCGGTGGGTCCCAGATGTCAGGTGGAGGAATCATTATTTTGCGCGTAATAAGGAGGCATTTCCTTGCGTGCGATCGTGGACCCAGCTGTCAGCCTCTCCAGTACAGTCTACTTCAGATGCATGTCGGTCGTTGACCACGCTGACCACGCCACGCCGAGAGCACCAGGGTGGTGGACGACGGCGAGGCCTAGGAAGCGAACGACATGGAGGCAGGGAAGACTCTGCAGTTGTTTTTGTTTCCCACGCGGAGGGGAGTACGACTATACGAGGGTTTACTGGTTCATCTGCTGTCGCCGGAGAATAACAGCAGGTGTGGGTGAGTAGAGGGATGGCTAGGCCAGTGATGGGAGTACAGTGGGGCGGTGAGGCCTGCGCGGCAGCACAGCCGGACGCGGGGAGGAGGGAGCAGGCAGTCCCGCCGGTTCTTGTTTGAGCGGCTGGAGCAGGAAGAGCAGAGATTGAAGAAGCACGACGGCCGTTGGATGGACATCCAACAGTATACATGCCATCTGTGGAAAGCCTCAAATTTGTGGAAAATAGCATACAGCCCATCTGCCATTATTTCAAATAATTTACAGCCCATTTGCTAATTCTTACAGGTTTTTTTGGAGCCCATATTCTTTATGTTAGCATTACAGCCCATATTGTGGCCACGGTTAAAAAATTATATGAAATTTTGCATATGTCGGTGCGGTCTGAACTGTTTTTAATCCCGAAATTTTGCGTCACATTCAGACTGATTTTAGAAATAAATGTATATCAATATAAAATCAAATAAATTGTCCACGCATAAAAATCAATGCAATTTAAAATCTCGAAATGAAAAAAAGATATTTGAAAATAATTGCCGGTTTGATGTGTTTTAAAAAATGTACAGCCAATTTCTCATTACTGATAGGCCATTTTCTCGGCCAGCCGAATGAAGCTCTCCTCGTCTTGGAAGATTTGCAGCCCAACAGGCCTGATAAAGCTACTTACTTGACAAATCACAAAAACACTGGGCTAGCCATTTTCAGAAAGAAAAAAAAACTACTGGGCTGGTCTGTCGTAAACATAAAAGAAAAGGCTGTCTAGACAGGCCAGAGTGTCCCGCACAGCCCAGTTGACACCCTACTTCCGTCTCAAAAACAAATTAGATAAATGCCACTCCAATTATGGCGATTCATAAAAATGCCACTGCAGTTTCCAAACTTTGAAAAATGCCACTGCAATTTTTGTAAACTTTGAAAAATGCCACTGCAGTTTGCAAACTTTGAAAAACGCCACTCCAGACTTCGAAAAATGCCACTAGAAATGGCATGAAATAGCATTTTTCAAAGTTTGGAAATTGCAGTGGCATTTCTCGGATACACCAGATTTGGAGTGGCATTTATCAAATTAACCCAAAACAAAAATAATTGGGCGAGCTGCTGGGTCCCTGGTGTCAACCGCTCGTTGTGCAATTCTCTCGTTTATTGACTATGTTGACAATGGCATGGGACCCAGATGTCAGAAATCCACTAGGAGGAGCCATTTTTATTGGCTTGAAATAAGGAGGCACTTGCTTGCGTACTACCATGACCTTGGCCGGTCCCTGCTGTCATCCTCTCCATGTACAATCATCTCCTGGTTGTGTACGCGTCAACTTGCTAGGCCCACAAGTCAGCCTCTAAACCCGTGGAGGACAAATACGACCCATTTAAAAAAAATAACAGACCATTCCATACGTTCAAACGAAAAGTTCAACATTCAGAGGAAAGTAACAGGTCTGATCCACATATAGAGTACTGAACTTCCACGTTGACAACCATCATAGCCCAGTTAACTATCTACTCCCACTAACACTCTAGTAGCGTACAAGTACTAACTTACTCTTAGCTAACTAGACGATGTCGGCCGCCATCTGCTGTCCATGCTAAACGCCGGCACCGGCGTCCTCTGCCTCGCCTTGGACTTGCCAGAGGTGCGATAGGGCGCGTTGCTGGCGTGCGTTGGCCCTTTCCATGCCGGCGTGGTCCACCGAAGCTTCGGCTTCCAAGTGGGAAACCCACTTGACGAGCTGGTAGTAAAAATCGGCGTCGCGAACGCGTGCGTGCCCGACAGCCTCCAGGGCTATTTGCCAGGCGCCGGCCTCCATGTAGTCGGCCCAGTTGCGGGCGCTCTGCTCGTGACTCAGAGCGTTGGTGCGCTACTGCTCCATGTTCCGCTGGCGGTGCAAATCAGCTATACGCTGCTCCTCTGCCAGGCGGTCGCGCTCCAACAACTCCTGCTCCTCCGCCATGCGGTCGCGCTCCAACAACTCCTCGATCTCCGCATTGCCATCTAAAGACAGATAGAATGCCTCCTCCCTCCGTTTGCCTTCCGGTGAAAACCCGAACACTAGTTCCGGCGGTGACCGCCTCCGGTGTCTCCTACCGCGGACGGGCGGGGGCATGGCGGACATGGTGAGCGACATTGGGCCAGTGGGGGCTTATGAGGATATGGCGAGTTGGGTCACGGTGGCACCGAAGAAGGCTGGGAAACAGTACTTATAGGCGGAAGGTAGAGCGACGGTCATCGAAATTCAATGCATAATGGCTTAGCGCGCCAGCTTGCCGTGGAAAACTAGAGAAACTGAAATTATGACCTGTGCCGTCCCGTCCCGTCTGGGTCGCACGCCGGCATGGCGGTCAAACGAGTGCACTCAAATCATCTCCCTCCTTATCAATAATGATTCCACGGATTTAAAGCGTATCTTTTTTCGCATCAATTAGCTGCCTTAATTATGGCCGGCTGCATGCAGGCACTCAGAATCGCTCGCAGGCTGTACGCGAAGCAGCATGCAGCCACTTAAATCGCTGGAATTAATTAGGCATAAACTTCTGCATGTCGAGGGCACGCATGCAGCCACTTAAATCGCTGGAATTAATTAGGCTTAAACTTCTGCATGCCGTTAATTATTGCCATGCCTTGGTCTTGCTGCTTTTCTCATGGGACTAATAAACCCGGACGGAGGGAGTACCTTGGTTGGTGAGAGGTTTGAATTAAGCCCTGCAAACCAGAAAGGAGGTACTAGTACGTGCGTGATCCGCTATTTATTCGTGTAGGATCGATAGTGTAACTTGTCAGTTTCTTCAGAGGTAGGCATTTTTATCCGTGTAGGATCGATAGTGTAGCTTGTCAGTTTCTTCTGAGGTAGGCATTTTTATTCAAAAAACTGCCACTTTGCATCTTGCGTCGCAAATAAAACTGTCAGGAGCGCATTCGTAGGCTAGCTAGTGATCGATCAGTAACTTGTAAACACTGAGCAAACAGAAATAAGTAACTGTTAATGCATCTCAATGATTCACAGATCATATATAAATATGTAGCTCCAAAAGCAAAGATCAGCCACTTCGGATCTTGCGTTGCAACTAAAACTAACTAGTATGATTCCCATACATAAGATCAACATGTTAATGCATCTCAATGATTCACAGATCATATACAAATATGTAGCTCCAAAAGCAAAGATCTAGAAAAAACATATGTTCTTCCTACTAACATGGATGCTTCTCTTGGCCAACATTCAGTACAGACTGAAAGACAAATTTGTTTGTGAAGTCTACAATTTCTCTTGCAAATGTAAGTGGTTTCACCAACAGCTGGAACCATGAGAATGAACCACACATGATGGAGGAACATCCACTACAATATGATTTGGTCTTCTCTCGATCACACCACGAGACTATTTTTGGAATACAAACTTTAACTTAGGCAAAATGATGCCCATTTATAATCAGACCAAAGCAATGAAGCACCTAGTGTTGGCCAATAAATAGTACAGTACTACTTTTCTGCAGTCCATGAAGTGACTATCCAATCTTTCTGTGTCTATTTTCAAATGGCACTGCATGCAGTGACTATACTATTCTCTTGTGCAGTTCAACCAAAATTGTGGGCACTTTATTTGTTTGCCAAATAGCAACGGGCAGACATCTCTGTCTGCACAAATATCAACCAGCTAGTAAACATATACCACACCTTGTATTTTCAGTTTAAACATGTCTCTTCCGCATAGCATCTGTCATGTTCTGCACTGGACCATCTGATACAGTTATGTTTTGCCCTGAAAAATTTCATACTGAATTGATTTGCTGGTTCAGAGCAGAAATATAGCGCCTATTCTTCATCAGACCAAGGATATCCATGTTCGCAGTGATGGAAGAGGTGAAATCAATACAACCGAAATTGAGCATCCAATCATTGAATCCTGTCCTGCACCTCTAATGACAGTACAAAAAGAGTAGCAAGATAGTAGCAAACCATGTACCTTCGTAATGAACAGCTCATAGTGCCACCAATTGGATATAAAGGTTTGGAAAAAACATGCTCCTAATGTTGAACCAGTTGGACTTTTTGTGCAGTTCCACTAAAATTGAGCATCCCTGTTTGCATAGATATTGAAAGTGTGATTACTCCAAAAGTGGCACTAGTTGAAGCATAGACTCACAAATATAAGCATTCCAATTTCTTAATGGGAAAAGGTAGCAAGACTGTTTCTAACCACCTGTTTGAAGGAATAAATAAAGCAACAGCGGCTGATGTCAGGAAGGCATACATAGTTTTTCTGGAAAAGTGAGCCATTACTGACCTTTCCTCTTCTTTTAAGCAAATTTTGTGCAGTTCTAGTAAAATAAAATGCCATCACCGCCTTGACAATTCAGTGACACTGTACAAAAGGAAATGACTTAACATTACATCATGATGTCAGGTATGTAGCCGACAGGCATTAGAGACAAACATACAGACCTCCTCAAGAGAACAGCCGGAGGAGAAGGTGCCCACACTTGACCTTTCCTCTTGTCTTCATAATTGTCTGTGCAGTTTAACCAAAATAAAATGACATTAGCGCCTTGGCATTTTGGTGACACTGTACAAAAAAATTAACTTATCTCATGAAAGTGAGGTATGTAATCTATAAGCATTAACAGTGCAAAAATCTGAAGGTAGTAACAAGTTTCATCGTTGGTATACTGGTTGTGCAACAGCATTAGAATGCCTTAGCTAAAAAATCTTTAATACATCCACAATCAACAGCTAACCCTGAAATAATCCAGTGACATTAAATGGCATTGCTTAAATTTATCGATGGCATTAGACTGAGAGCGTCATTAGTAAAATGTGGCATCACTTTAGCAGTAGCATTGCTTGACTTGACTGCTGGCGTTATACTAACAGCAAAAAAAGTGGCAATAAGAGCATGGGCCATTCGGACAGTGGGCGCACCAGTACGATGTACCTCCACGGACGCAGAGTGGTGAGGGAGGTATGGTTGCCCAGAGCAACAAATATCCAGGCAGCATATGTGGATTACGTCCCATTTTTGTTCTCTTTAGCCACCTTTTTCCTATGCGATGACAACAAACCGATTGACCTGGTCATTCTCTATTGCGTTGTCATGCCTTTCTACCCTTCTTCAACCAAGAGACACGAGACTCGTTCCTTAGCTACTGATTTTCCCCTTTTCAACCTAGATGCGGGTTCGATGCCTACTCTCTTGGATAGTACAGTCTCCCTTCCTTTCCTTATTCAACCCAGACATGGGTTAGTCTGCATGAAGTAGGGTTTCCTTTAATAATGCAAATTATGGTTTTCGTCTGTGTGGCCAGCAGAGCAGAGGATAGCAAATTGGGAAGATGGTGGAGTGGAAAAAGATCCACATGCAACGACGTGGCAGATGGGGCAATAGAACAAGGTTATGGTTCGAAAAGAGGTAGCATACCTGAGGGTCGGCGGGAAGTGGCTTCGCTCGTGGTCGTCGTCCTCCACACACACTATGGCAGCGAGCTTGGGGACGGAGGCCATCCCGCGCGGGCGCTAGGTCTGAGAGGACGGCCTTGTCGTCAGTGCGTGACCTCGCTCACCGACGACGAGTGCGTCAACGCTGCACGTCCTTTTCTTCCCCGGCGGATCTGTGACCACCAGTGAGGAGGGAGAGAGGGTCCGTCTTTTTTAGATATGGAGAGGGGGAGGTAGTGTGAGAAGCAAGTGGGCAGCCCTTAGCAAGAAAGCGCTGAAGCTCCAGCCTATATATATTTTTTATACTACTAGTACTGGAGGTGGAGTAGTGGTAGAGTAGTTTATATTTTCCCTGCATACAGTACCAGTTAGTCGTGCTTCAAAACTGATCGGCACGCCATTAAAAAAATAAAGGTTGATAACTAATGCGGCACCTCGGGCCAATGCGGCTAGATCGCGTTTTGCACGAAAAATTACACACCATGTTTCGTTGACATGTGGTCCCGCTCCAACATATCAGTGAGATGACGACGAGTAGTAGGAGTATTTCCGAACGAACGTGTAGGCCGGGGCGCCTCTTCGTGAACCGTGGCAAACTCGCAACCGTCCACCGACTCTTCGCCTTTCCCTCTAGATTTGGAACTGTTGTCGCACGCTCTTCCTCTCCCTCCTCCATTTTCCTTCAGCCCTTCACCCTTTCTTCTGCCATTGTTCGTTCGTCTTCTCCATGGAGGGAATAGGCCGGAAATGACCCCGTTATTCTTGCCCCGATCTGAAAGATGATGTGGTGGAGGAACTCATTGATCGGTCCAACGTCATCACCTCGGCTAGCATGGCAGGTTCGTTCAAGCCCATTCTCGACTCAACTAATAACATCATTGCAAGGAACCCAAGAGTCAAGGAGCGGTTTAATCTCCCCTATCTTCTTCGCCGTGACCCTGATGACTGGCGCCGGCACGACGGAGGCCTCGCCCTGTGCAAGTTGATGCCACTTGATAATGATACGTATGATGTTAATATGCCACCGCTTGAGGGCAAGGCTTGGGCGGGTGCAAATGGAGATTGGGTCGTTTATATTGGGTCCAATTGCGAGTGGGAATTTCTGAATGTGTACACTCGTACCGGGTTCCACTTCCAAAAATCTCAGCAGACTGCCCAGAGGTTGAGCACACCGGTATTGTACGCACGTTCAAATACGATCATGGTGACTGTCTTCTATGGAAGATAGCAATTTGTCGAGTTCCGAACCGCTCTTGGAATTACGACAACTTTGAAGTTGTTGCTATCTTCGACAAGCTTGTTGCCGTCCTTAGTGGTTTGACTCGATGGATATTGCTCAAAAATTAGTTTCTGTACACGGATGAGTACTGTGATGCAATTCAATACGAGGGCCTTGTGTTTGCTGCCACTAGTCGTGGCACTGTTTTTGCATGGTATCCTCGTTGTTTCTGTACATTTGTCTTCCACCGTAATTATAATTGTTTCATCCACATACAAGCGGGTTAGCAAGTTTCCCTTTACTAATTAACCTTCTTCTTGTGTTTCCAAGGTCCTGTGAACATCCCACCACCTATACTTGAAAAATTTTATAACCAAGGGGGAGATGACGATGGTGATGATCATGAGCATGAGGACGAGTAGAGCCCATATACTCTGTGGCGCCTGGCAACTAATTTCGATGGATCGCCTCTTCTTGTGTGTATACAGCCCACTGATGATGTTACTGCTAAGGAAGCACGTGTCTCCCATGGTTGCACTCTCCGGACCTACTCCAACACCCGTTGCATGGTATTCGGGATGGATACTAGTGTGCTAGCGCCAACTCCTTCTCCCTGGTACAGAACTGATAGTCTTGGAGAAAACCCACTCTTCCTTGGACAAAACTATCCGATGATGGTGAAAGGCGATCCAACTATTGTTGACACATTTATGAGAAGCAACTGTGTCTATACCTCGGACATTTGGGTGGTTCCCTACCCTGGTACTGATATAGTAGTCCGCTTCAGCCTGGATGATCAGTCCTGCGTTGGTCTCCAGATCGACAATGGATGGCCCGTCCCAAAGAATCACTTGTGGTTCAAAGCAAGCATTTCCAATGCCGAGGAATGGTTGAGTTGAAGTTCATTTCATTGCTTGTTATTTGTTGTGTGGTGAAAACTTTAGTATTTATAATGTATCCTCATTGTCGATGTGGGTTGATGACCTGTTCTATGTAATAAAATGATATGCCTGTGATAAACTTACTAAATTTATGAATGGCTTTCGAGTCGCTTCTCTGAGTGAGTGATGCGACGAGGCAAAAAATATTTTCCGAATACATAATTGTACGTGCATTGCAGCAGGTTATCGGATGAGGCCAATCAACAATAGTAGTACACTATTTGTACTAGCTTCACATGCTTCGCGCGTCGGGCGGGTGTTTTTACTGTAGCCATATGTTAATGTGTTCGCAGTACGTAACCAGCACCTCGAATCCTCGATACTAGTACTATATAGTAGGACTAAGTAGTAGGAGTAGTAGGGTGGCATGGGCCAGAACAAGCATTCACGTCCAGGAGTACGGCACACGCCACCACCACAACATCCATCTGACACCATATTATTTCTTGGAGTCCGTGCTAGAGCAATCACTTCACCTTGTCGTTTCTCTCACTTCAGCCATCGCGCGGCGGACGAGGTGGGGGTTTGCCGATAGTCAGTTTCCTTAAGTGCGGTCCCACTTGTAAGGCCAACTCCAACGCACGACCCCAAATGGACCTCCGTTTTGCACGAACTCCAACGATAATTTTGACTAGAAAAGCAAGCTCGAAGAAAACAAGAACCACAAGAATACATTTTACTACTCCTGTAAGTTGGATTAGTGCCTTCTCGATGCATTCATTGTTAATCTGCGGAGGCTCGATCTTGCGTGCTTCTTTCTTCTTCGAGTGTAAAGAAGTAGACGTTGCTTCCTCGCATATAGTCTCATGTCTAGCCTCTATTCTAGTAGGAGTATCAACAAGTGCAGTAATCTCATCTCTAGCCTCTGTGCTACTAGCTAAAAGTGATAGACCCTCTACTAAATTGCGCTCTATCAATATATGGATGTACTCTTCTTCCCAATACAAACACTTGCATCCATTCTACTCCCTCCGTTGCACAATACATGCCTTCTATTTGTCAAAATATATATGTATCTAGACATGTCTTAGTATATAGGTACATCCATTTTTGGACAAACGGAAGTCAAGTATTTTGGAACGGAGGGAGTACACAATAAAATTTTTAAGTTAGCACAACTAGTCTAATCCGAGAGCACAACCAGAGATTTGGTCGGGTTCTTCCTCCTTTTGTCAACACGTGGGACATCCAGCATCCAGGTCGTGTCATGAAAGAAAATAGAGTGGTAGTTGAAGCCACGAGATGTGCATCTTGGGTTAAACTATAAATAGAATCTTACTACTCTTGAGTAACTCCAAAAGCGGCCACCGAAGATCTTTATTGGATTTGTTTTTCATCACCAGCACGTCGAGGTGAAAGATGTGCAGGTTCAGTGGGTCCTCTTGCGTTTTCACTGACATGTGGGGCCGCATGTGAGCAAACAGACGATGGGCTCCGCACGTCCGCTGGCTGGCTGAGAAGAGAGATAGAGGAGGGCTGAGCACAGACTGCAGGAAATTTGTTCTACATACCTCGATATAGGCTCGATATAGTGGGGTGGCATGGGCCATAACTAGCATTCACGTCTAGCAGTCCGACACAAGCCACCCACACGAGTCCCATCCGACACCAATTTTCTTGGAGTCCATGCTACAGCCATCTCTTCTCCCTCCTGTTTTCTCAGCCATCGCGCGGTGGGCAGGGTGGGGGCTTGCCGATAGTCGGTTTGGTCAACTGCGGTCCCACTTGTAAGTGAAAATGCAACACCGCACGCATTCCCGCTTGAGCGGCGTGCCGGACCAACCGTGTGGGGGTGCGACGTGAATACGGCAGGCTTTTCCTTTTGAACTTGTAACTTGTAAAATTTGGTTCTGCTCCATGGCGCGACCGATAGATAGAAAATAACGATTTTGCCTAGAGTAATGAGAAGTTTGGTTCTGGCGCCGTTCATGCATGGAGTACGTATGAATATTATGAAGTTGATGCGAAAGGTAAGATAATTACTGTAGTATCATATACTACTAGATGGATTTGACGGAAAGATAAAAATACATATGGATCCATCAACGTTCAACGACATCCTCACGCCAAGTGCGCTGGGTCACCAACCGACATGTGAGGAGCAGCGGTGTTGGTGGCGAGCTCAACATGCTTCTGAATAGTGCCGTCCAAGGTTGCCCTGCTGAGGGAGTCCTGGATTAGGGGGTGTCCGGTTGGCTGGACTATAACCTTTGGCCGGACTCCTGGACTATGAAGATACAAGATTGAATACTTCGTCCCGTGTCCGGATGGGACTTTCCTTGGCATGGAAGGCAAGCTTGGCGATACGGATATGTAGATCTCCTCCCATTGTAACCGACTATGTGTAACCCTAGCCCTCTCCTATGTCTATATAAACCGGAGGGTTTTAGTCCATAGGACGAACAACAATCATACCATAGGCTAGCTTCTAGGGTTTAGCCTCTCTGATCTCGTGGTAGATCTACTCTTGTACTACCCATATCATCAATGTTAAGCAAGCAGGAGTAGGGTTTTACCTCCATCGAGAGGGCCCGAACCTGGGTAAAAACATCGTGTCCCTTGTCTCCTGTTACCATCCGCCTAGACGCATAGTTCGGGACCCCCTACCCGAGATCCGCCGGTTTTGACACCGACATTGGTGCTTTCATTGAGAGTTCCTATGTCTCGTCACTTTTAGGCCCGATGGCTCCTCCGATCAACAACAGCAATGCGGTTCAGGGTGAGATTTTTCTCCCCAGACAGATCTTCGTATTCGGTGGCTTTGCACTACGGGCCAATTCGCTTGGCCATCTGGAGCAGATCGAAAGCTACGCCCCTGGCCATCAGGTCAGATTTGGAAACTGGAATTACACGGCAGACATCCGCGGGGACTTGATCTTTGACGGATTCGAGCCACAGCCGGGCGCGCTGCACTGTCACGACGGGCATGATCTAGCTCTGCCGCCCAACAGTGCCATGGAGGCCGCACCCGCGTCCGCCCCGACCCTTAGCTCAGAGTCGACTGCACCAATCGAGGACGGGTGGCTGGACACCGCCTCGGGGGCTGCAATCTCTATGGCGATCGAGCCAAACACCGTCCCTATTCCCTGCGAAGCCCCTGACTCCAAGGTGTCAGACTCCTCTCCGGACTCCGAGTCCTCCGCGCCCCTGCCAATCGAATCCGATTGGGCGCCGATCATGGAGTTCACCGCCGCAGACATCTTTCAACACTTGACCTTCGGCGACATTCTGAACTCACTAAAGTCTCTCTCTTTATCAGGAGAGTCCTGACCGGACTATGGTCAGCAAGGTTGGGATGCGGATGACGAAGAAATTCAAACCCACCCACCACCCACTTCGTAGCCACTGTCAATGATTTAACCGACATGCTCGACTTCGACTCCGAAGACATCGACGGTATGGACGACGATGTAGGAGACGAACAGGAACCAGCACCTATAGGGCACTGGAAAGCCACCTCGTCATATGACATATACATGGTGGACACCCCAAAAGAAGGCAATGGCGATGGAACAGCGGGGGATAACCCCTCCAAGAAGCAGCCTAAGCACCGGCGTCAGCGGCGCCGCTCTAAATCCTGCCAAAGCAAAAACGGTGATTCCGACACGGGAGATAATAACACCCCGGACAGTGCCGAAGACAACCCCCTCCAGCAGGATTCTGCACAGGAGGATGGAGAAGCCAGCCCTCATGAGAGAGCGGCAGACAGAGAGGTAGAGGACGATAATTACATGCCTCCCTCCGAAGACGAGGCAAGCCTCGACGACGACGAATTTGTCGTGCCTGAGGATCCCGTCGAACAAGAGCGTTTCAAACGCAGGCTTATGGCCACGGCGAGCAGCCTCAAGAAAAAACAGCAACAGCTTAGAGCTGACCAAGACTTGCTAGCCGACAGATGGACTAAAGTCCTCGCAGCCGAAGAGTACGAACTCGAATGCCCCTCCAAGAGATACCCCAAGCACAGGCTGCTACCCCGATTAGAGGAGGAAGCACCTAAACCTACATCAACAGCGCATGACGCGGCCGATCGGCCACCTCGTGGCCGCGACAGAGAGGCCTCTCGGCCCTCCACTCAAGCCGCACCCCGGCGTCGCTCAAAAAATACCAAGGCATGGGGAAATGCGCCAGACCTGCGAGATATATTGGAGGACAAGTCATGGCAAACAAGATCGATCTACGGATCGCGTGGGCGCCCCACGACACGAGACGATAACCGTCACGCCGGATACAGCAAATCCGGCCGGGCCGAACACAGCAGACAAAGCTCATTTGAGCTACATCGTGATATAGCCCAGTACAGAGGCGCCGCACACCCGCTATTCTTCACATATGAAGTAATGGATCATCAAATCCCCGAGGGTTTCAAACCCGTAAACATCGAATTGTACGATGGCACAACAGATCCCGCGGTATGGATCGAGGATTATCTCCTTCATATCCACATGGCCCGCGGCGATCATCTACATGCCATCAAATACCTCCCACTCAAGCTTAAAGGACCAGCTCGGCATTGGCTTACAGCTTGCCAGCGGAATCAATTGGTTGTTGGGAGGACCTGGAAGCCGCATTCCTCAACAATTTCCAGGGCACCTATGTGCGACCACCAGACGCCGATGACCTAAGCCACATAATTCAGCAGCCAGAAGAATCGGCCAGACAATTCTGGACACGGTTCCTAACCAAGAAAAATCAAATCGTCGATTGTCCGGATACAGAGGCCCCAGCCTTCAAACATAACATCCGTGATGAGTGGCTTGCCCGGCACCTAGGACAGGAAAAGCCGAAATCCATGGCAGCCCACACAACACTCATGACCTGCTTTTGCGCAGGAGAAGATAGCTGGCTAGCTCATAGTAATAATATGACCAAGAGCCCTGGTAATTCGGATACCAAGGACAACAATGGCAGGTCGTGTCGCAACAAGCACAAGCACCGCATTAACGATGACAATGCTAAGGATACGGTAGTTAATGTCGGATTCAGAGGCTCTAAACCCGGTCAGCGGAAAAAGCCATTTAAGATAAATACTCTGGGCCCGTCCAGTTTGGACCGAATACTCGATCACTCATGCCAGATACACGGCACCCCCGAAAAACCAGCCAATCACACCAACAGGGACTGTTGGGTGTTCAAGCAGGCAGGCAAGTTAAATAGCGATGACGAGGAGGAGCCCCGGCCGCCGAACAATAGTGCACAGAAGGGCTTCCCCCCACAAGTGTGGACGGTGAACATGATATACGCAACCCACATCCCCAAAAGGGAGCGGAAGCGTGCACTCAGGGACGTATATGCGTTGGAGCCAGTCGCCCCTAAGTTCAACCCATGGACCTCCTGCCCGCCACTTTTGATCGACGGGACCATCCAACTAGCATCCGCCATGGCGGATTTGCTGCATTGGTTCTAGACCCAATCATCGACGGATTTCACCTCACTAGAGTCCTTATGGATGGAGGCAGCAGCCTGAACCTGCTTTATTAGGATACAGTGCAAAAAATGGGCATAGATCCCTCAAGGATTAAACCCACAAAGACAACCTTTAAAGGTGTCATACCAGGTGTAGAGGCCAACTGTACAGGCTCAGTTGCACTTCAGGTGGTCTTCGGATCCCCGGATAAATTCCGAAGCGAGGAGTTAATCTTCGACATAGTCCCGTTCCACAGTGGCTATCACGCACTGCTCGGACGAACCGCATTTGCAAAGTTCAATGCGGTGCCGCACTACGCATACCTCAAGCTCAAGATGCCAGACCCTCGAGGAGTAATTACAGTCAATGGGAACACCGAACGCTCTCTCCAAACGGAGGAGCATACGGCAGCCCTCGCGGCGGAGGTACAAAGTAGCCTTTTAAGGCAATTCTCGAGTCCGGCTAACAAAGGTCCGGACACCGTCAAGCGTGCCCGGAGCAACCTACAGCAAGACCATCTGGCACGTTCCAAGCAAGCGTAGCAATGCGGCCCCAACCCCAGCCCTCGTGGAATCACGAAACCAGTACTACGTGTACATAATTACGCTCTGGAAATACCATGGGCATAGGTGAGGGGCACGACCACGGCATGCCCACAAAACGGCTCAACCGCACTAAGGGCTCACGATTCGGTCATTTTCCTTTTCTTACTTTCAGGACTCCACTCTATGGAAGGCATGTCCGGCAGTACAATCGCTGAACACACGATGCAATAGACAGGGAGGCAGAAAGCTACGTCGAATGTCCGTAAGCTACCTGTATTTCTATTGCAAGGATAAATCAAAAAACGGACAGAAAATAATATTTTTGCTTTATTTAATCTAAATAACAGAAAGTAAAAGGAGGGTACAGACGGTTGTGCTTTCTAACTTCATCCATCTCATGCTCATCAAAAGGAATCCACTAACAAGGTTGATCAAGTCTTGTTAACAAACTCTTTTCGAATAACATGGAACCGGAGAAATATCGAATAACACTAGGTTACCTCAACGGGGATATGCACATCCCCAACAATAAGAATATCATATCTCTTCTTGACAGTAGGAATAGGAAATTCAAAACCTCCAATAGTAATAGTTGAATTTTTTCAATAGAATTGATACTGTGGACTTGAGGTTGTTTCCTCGGAAAGTGTATCGTATGGTCATTACCATTAACATGAAAAGTGACATTGCCTTTGTTGCAATCAATAACAGACCCTGTAGTATTAAAAAAGGGTCTATCAAGGATAATTGACATACTATCGTCCTCGGGAATATTAAGAATAACAAAGTCCGTTAAAATAGTAACGTTTGCAACCACACTAGGTACATCTTCACAAATACCGACAGGTATAGCGGTTGATTTATCGGCCATTTGCAAAGATATTTCAGTAGGTGTCAACTTATCCAAATCAAGTCTACGATATAAAGAGAGAGGCATAAAACTAACACCGGCTCCAAGATCACATAAAGCAGTTCTAACATAGTTTCTTTTAATGGAGCATGATATAGTTGGTACTCCTGGATCTCCTAGTTTCTTAGTTATTCCACCCTTCAAAGTATAATTAGCAAGAATGGTGGAAATTTCAGCTTCCCGTATCTTACTTTTATTAGTAACAATTTCTTTCATATACTTAGCATAAGGATTCATTTTGAGCATATCAGTCAAACACATAGGCAAAAAGATAGGTCTAATCATTTCAGCAAAGCTCTCAAAATCCTCATCATCCTTTTTCTTGGATGGTTTGGGAGGAAAAGGCATGGTTTTCTGAACCCATGGTTCTCTTTCTGTACCGTGCTTCCTAGCAACGAAGTCTCTCTTATCATAACGTTGATTCTTTGATTGTGGGTTATCAAGATCAACAGCAGGTTCAATTTCTACATCATTGTTATTGCTAGGTTGAGCATCAACATGAACATCATCATTAACATTATCACTAGGTCCATGTTCATCGCCAGATTGTGTTTCAGCATCGGAAATAGAAATATCATTGGGATTCTCAGGTGTGTCAACAACAGGTTCACTAGAAGCATGCAAAGTCCTATCATTTTTCTTTCTCTTCCTCTTAGAAGGACTAGGTGAATCAACATTAGATCTCTGAGAATCCTGCTCAATTCTCTTAGGGTGGCCCTCGGGGTACAAAGGTTCCTGAGTCATTTTACCCCCTCTAACCATAACTCTAACAGCATTATCATTTTTCTTATTATTTAATTCATTGAGCAAATCATTTTGAGCTTTAAGCACTTGTTCTACTTGAGTGGTAACCATAGAAGCATGTTTACTAATGAGTTTAACTCCACCTTTAACTCTAGACATATAATCACTCAAGTGTTCAATCATATAAGCATTAAAGGCCGCAATGTTGATTTTTGCAAGGAAAACTGCCTGGTAGTTTTGCATCCTGAGCTTCATGAGTGTACTATCTCATATCAATGGGTTTGAATACTTTGGTTTTGCAGTGGGTTTTTCAGTGTTTTTTACTGTGTTGTCCTGTCGTATACCTAGCTCTTACATCATACTCCCTCCGTCCGGATTAAATGTCGCAGAAATGGATAAAACTGGATGTATCTAGAACTGAAATACACCTAGACCCATCCATTTATTTCCGGATGGAGTGAATACATGTCAATATGTCATGCATTTCTATTCTTCAGTACCTATTCCATCTCTGCTGTAGCATGTTTTATAACTAAATCACCATTCTTCTATATAAGGCATGCAAGGGGAAGACGGCTATGTTAGAATCTGAAGGGTTACAAACCAGGTCTTTGCAAAAGATCCAAACGCCAGGATAAAATAAACCAACTCCATTTTTCATAGATACTGCTCCAGCACAAAGAAACCCAACTCCCACTGATAATAAGCAGATTCCGGTGGCCAAAGAACTAGTCCGCTCCAGTCCAGCAAAAGAATGTCAACTCCATTCTAAGAAGTGTGTGCGTATCCTCGCATCATGAAATTTTATAGCATTCTGATCATATTTTCTACATGTTTCTTACCCATCTCTCTTTTAGAAAATAAGGTTAAATGATACAAGACTTCCTCCATTGGGATCGTATTCGAGGAAAATATCTTGCGGGAATTCTCTGTGCTCCAGTGTTGATGTAAGTACATGTTGTATATTACTATATTTTTACATCAGCATGTATTTTGTTAATCGGCGTGAATCTAACCTTTATCTGATCTAAAATTAGTTGTAGCAAAATGTTAAAGGCGCCAATGTTGATTTTTGTAAGGAAAACTGCCTGGTAGTTTTGCGTACTGAGCTGCATGAATGTACTATCTCATATCACGCACATTACTGAATTGTAGTGCTTCTCTGGTTGCCCATTCATTCATTGTGTCAATGTTGCTTTCGTATTACCTTACCTGGCTGATGATAGCTGTGCCATATTGTGTTAATTTGGTGTAGGCTAGTTGCCCAAACGTTCGTCGTGTCAATGTTGCTTTCCTATTATTTGACCTGGCCAATGATAGCAATGCTAGTGTGTTAATTTTGTGCAGGCTGCTGAAGATAAGAAGACAAACTCTGAAAACAGCAAGGCAACCCCATTGTTTCTTTCCAGTAAATCTAGGCCAGGTAATTTGGCAATAACTCATGATTAATCTGTTTGGTTACCGTCCTAATTTATGTTATGATGCAGTGGTCGAGACACTCTCCACTATCAATAATACAAGCCTGCCAAAATCGCCATCTGAATCTATTCAGTATCCTCTGTCTCGAATGCAACAGAATAAATGTATGTTTGTGAACCAATTAATGGCTGAAGCAATGATGGAAATGGTGGATGAATCAGAGTTGCAGAGTCGTGCGACACAACAAGTGAACAATGTTTTCAGAGACAGTGTGGCAAAGCAGCAAGAACTTGCCCACATGCTTATGGGCGTCATCTGTGCTGAGGTTGCAGATTGTGACGTTGTAGATGGTTAGGTTCTACTTATTTATTTGCACTGGCATCAATCTTTGATTGCCCAGTGGATGTAATTTCCTGTAATATATGATGGATGTGCAACATTATTCCCTGTATGCCGTACCTTTGCTCGTCGTAATTGGCTCAAATTATCTAATTTGGCCTAAAGACATGAACGAACTTTAGTGGGCCCATTAAGTTAATGGGTCGTTACTAGGCCGAAAGTTAATGGTCGGCCCTCTTACCTCCCGCGTCGTTAACAGGCCGACATTGAAGCGGGCAACAGGTGGCCCCAATTTATTTCACGGGCTGTTAACAGGGCGTTACTAAGTTTGAGCTACATATGGCCCAACTATAGTAAGGCCTTTAGCAGGCCGAAAGAGACAGCGGGCTTGTACTGGACCATGAAGAGCATGGGCCGCTAAGAGACCGAAAGTTAGGTCGTATTGTAAACGGCCCAACTGTGTTGTGGGCCTTTAGCAGGCCGAAAGAGAAACCGGGCTGGTATTGGACCATGAAGGGCATGGGCCGTTAAGAGGCCAAAACTAAGGTCCGTCTACAAATGGCCCAACTCATTTATGGTCCATTAACAGGCCGAAAGGCACACAGGGCCGAGAATTGGCCCAACACTTAAATGGGTCGCTAAAAGGCCAAAACTCAGGTCCGACTACAAATGGCCCAACTGATTTATGGGTCGTCAACAGGCTGAAAGTGACACCGGGCCAGAAATTGGCCCAACACTTAAATGGGCCGCTAAAAGGCCGAAACCCAGGTCCGACTACAAATGGCCCATCAGATTTATGGGCCGTCAACAGGCTGAAAGACACACCGGGCTGGAAATTAGCCCAACATTTAAATGGGTCGCTAAAAGGCCGAAAGATGTACATCCTGAAAATTGGCCCATCCATTAAATGGGCCGTTAACAGGCTAAAATCTCATCGGGCCGATATTGAGCCCAAATATATAGCGGGCTGTTAACGGGCTCGAATTGACGATGGGCTGCAATGGTGTCAAACCTTTAATGGGCCGAATTGGCACATCTCGTATGGGTCGTGGGCTTAAATGGACCTGACACAAGTATGCCTTATATGGGCCGGCCTGCTAATTTTTACTGGGCCGGCCTTTTTCACCGGAATGGGCCACTGTTGGGTCGTGCCACGTGTCGACCTATCATAGGCGCCTCCTGTCCAATGAGTGGATGACATTTGTTCCAACGATGAGCCGACACGTGTTTCCTCTAGCCAATGATGATTTTACACGTGGAAAATCCCCATTGGTCGGGGCTGTTAACGGGTTATCATATCCAAAACCCGACCCAATAGCTTAACGGTGTTCCGTTACGGTGGATGCCACATGTCGGCCACCCTTGAAGAAAGCACTTCTGTGACGCGCGATTTATCATCATGGAAGTGGACACTTCCGTGATGATAATTTTGGTAATGTCATGGAACACTTCTACGACAGCACAGGTACGACTATCTTGATTCTGTCATAAATTTGTCATGGATGTACATGCATGACAGAAAACGCGACCTACTGTGACAAACACGTATCATCACGGAAGTGTATTTTTTTTGTAGTGACCACTGAAGATCAAGGACTGACTAAACATTGTAATTCATGGTAAAAGATATCCAGGTCATACTCAATATAAATTAATAGTAATGAATGCAAATGACAGCGGTGCTCTCCAACTGGTGCTTTTTAATAAGAGGATGATGACTCAACATAAAAATAAATAGATAGGCCCTTCACAGAGGAAAGCAGGGATTTGTAGAGGTGCCAGAGCTCGACACAACTAGGGAAAAGCCTAGCAGCAGCGCGGATTTTGGGCCTATTAGTAGCATGGGGACCGGCGCTACTAATAAGGCGCTACAGCTAACGTATAGCAGTAGCGCGGGTGCCACCCGCGCTACTACTACGTCCGTTAGTAGTAGCGTGAGTAAAACCCCGCGCTACTACTAACCCGTGCTTTGAAAAATAAAATTGAATTTATTTTTCGATTTTTTTGCCCGAATTTTCAAATTTTCAAATTATTTTAACCTCTAATCTCTAATCAGCCCTCATCGCTGCTCAATTTAATCTCTAATCACCCCTCATCATTCCAAATCATCTAACTTCTCGGACAGTCACCCATCCTCTCACTACTCCAGCCTGAGCACGCTTAACTTCCGGGTTCTATTCTCCCTCGATTCCAAGTCTGCACTTGTTGTTTTCCTGACAATAGTGAGATGTCAATCCTATTAACCCTCGATAGTTTAGTTTGAGCATGAAGTCACACATATCACTGTTTGAGTTTAAAACTATTGTTCTAAAAAACAATAATTATTTAGTAACACTAATATTTCTTGAATAAGTAGTTTGACTACATTTTGACCAAAGTTTGACCATAGTTTGACCAGATTTGACCAAAATTCCAAAAAACTGAAATAATTATTTAGTAACACTAATATTCTTGAATAATTATTTAGTAACACTAATACTTCTTGAATAAGTAGTTTGACCACATTTTGACCAGATTTGACCAAAATTAAAAAAAACTAAAATTTGAGCATAACTTTTTTCCTTTTAGAATTTGAGGATTCTAAAAATTTGCAAACAGGCCGTAGGCGGTCTCCATCAGATGCGGTTTTTTGTTCTGAACATTTTGATATATTATACTTTTTTTCTGACATCGTATGCAAAAGTTATAGCCGTTTTACATTTTCCCTACACTTTTTGCAAAACATGTCCAAATTTAAGTTTTTAAATTTTCCTAACTAGTAGATGTAGTAACATAACTACATCTCGAAGGATTTTAATTTTTGAAACATTTTGATATATTATACGTTTTTTTCTAACATCGTCTGCAAAAGTTATAGCCGTTTTACATTTTCCCTACACATTTTGCAAAACATGTCCAAATTTAAGTTTTTAAATTTTCCTAACTAGTAGATGTAGTAACATAACTACATCTCGAAGGATTTTAATTTTTGAAGTTTTATCATTTTCTTTTGCTTTTTACAAAACCGAAAAGGCGATCAACGGGCGGGGGGGGGGGGGTAGAGTTTCAAAATGGGACCTTTAGTAGTAGCGAGGGTTTTTACCCCTCGCTACTACTATGGCATGTCCCGGAGGGGCACGGTTGAGACCTCTTAGTAGTAGCGAGGGGTAAAAACTTATTAGTAGCGCGGGTTTATAACCCTCGCTACTACTATGGCATGGCCCAGGGGCACGGTAGAGACCGTTTAGTAGTAGCGAGGGGTAAAAACCAGCGCTACTGCTATCAACTTAGTAGTAGCGAGGGTTAAAAACCCGCGCTACTACTATGGCATGTCCCGCGGGGCACGGTAGAGACCGCTTAGTAGTAGCGAGGGTTAAAAACCAACGCTGCTGCTATCAACTTAGTAGTAGCGAGGGTTAAAACCCGCGCTACTAGTAAGTAGCAGTAGCGAGGGATATAAACCCGCGCTGCTAGTAAGCGTCTGTGTATAAGCTTTTCCCTAGTAGTGCGATTTTGAAATAGAGATGAATAATATTTTGAGCGGCATACTTTCACTGTCAACATAACAACCGAGAGATATCGATATCTTCCATGCTACACACATTATAGGCAGTTCCCAAGTAGAATGGTAAAGTTTATACTCCCCCACCACCAACAAGCATCAATCCATGGCTTGCTCGAAACAAAGAGTGCAACCAGCAACAGCCATGGGGGAGTTTTGTTTGCAATTATTTCGATCTGATTTGCTTAAAGCATGGGACTGGGCATCCCGGTGACCAGCCATTTTCTCGTGAGTGAGGAGCGGAGTCCACTCCTCTTGAGAACAACCCACCTAGCATGGGAGATACAGACAGCCCTAGTTGATACATGAGCTATTTGAGCATGCAAAACAGAATTTCATTTGAAGGTTTAGAGTTTTGCACATACAAATTTACTTGGAACGGCAGGTAGATACCGCATATAGGAAGGTATAGTGGACTCATATGGAATAACTTTCGGGTTTATGGAAGTGGATGCACAAGCAGTATTCCCGCTTAGTACAAGTGAAGGCTAGAAAAAGACTGGGAAGCGACCAACTAGAGAGCGACAACAGTCATGAACATGCATTAAAATTAATAAACATTGAGCTCAAGCATGAGTAGGATATAATCCACCATGAACATAAATATCGTAGAGGCTATGTTGATTTGTTTCAACTACATGTGTGAACATGTGCCAAGTCAAGTCACTCGAATCATTCAAAGGAGGATACCACCCTATCATACCACATCACAACCATTTTAATAGCATGCTGGCACGCAAGGTAAACCATTATAAACTCCTAGCTAATTAAGCATGGCATGAGCAACTATAATCTCTAATTGTCATTGCAAACATGTTTCGTTCATAATAGGCTGAATCAGGAATGATGAACTAATCATATTTATAAAAACAAGAGAGGTCGAGTTCATACCAGCTTCTCTCATCTCAATCGGTCCATCACATATCGTCATTATTGCCTTTCACTTGCACAACCGAACGGTGTGAATAATAATAATAGTGCATGTGCATTGGACTAAGCTGGAATCAGCGAGCATTTAATACAAGGGAGAAGACAAGGTAATATGGGCTCTTTGTTAAGTCAACAATAATGCATATAAGAGCCACTTCAACATTTTCATTATGGTCTTCTCCTCTCGACCCCCAAAGAAAAGGAAAGAAATAAAACTATTTACACGGGAAAGCTCCCAACAAGCAAAAGAAGAACAGGAAATCTTTTTAGGTTTTGTTTTTAATTATTACTACTACGGGCATGGAAAGTAAACTAGCTAAAAGATATATCTAATTTTTTTTGGTTTTTCTCAAGGTTATTCAAACACACAAGAAGAAAGCGAGAAAAAGAAAATAAACTAGCATGGATATTACAATGAAAAAGTATGAGCACCGACAACTGCATGAGTGTGTGAACATGAATGTAATGTCGGTGAGAGATGCGTACTCCCCCAAGTTTAGGCTTTTGGCCTAAGTTGGTCTATGCCCATGGCTGGCCTGGCGGATATCCAAAGTTGTAGATGGGGTCGTATTGAGAAGGATCCTCGGGGTTCCACTGGTTGGCAATCTCCTCCGGATCCCACTGGTAAACAGACTGATGGTGAGGATCAAGTTGTGGCTCCGGCTCTGGCTCTGGAGCTGGTGTGAGGTTCCGGTAGGCATGAATGGCTTCCGAAAGAACAAGATACTTGCCTGAAGATAAGTTGAACAAAGAAGGAGCAGGCAAAGCAATAGTCTCAAAGTAATTTTTATCAAATATCAATCTATAGTTAAGCATCTTTTTCTTATTCTTAACAATAAAATCATGTGCTACCATACTCTTATAGTCTAGAAAAATAGGAGGCAGCAACTTTTCTTCTTTCTCATAATGCCTAATAGGTATGTTAAAGTGTGCAGCGAGGCGCGAGGCGAAGATACCTCCCAAGATGGGACCCTTCGTACGGTTCGGATTTAACCGCTTGGCAACAATAGCGCCTAGACTAAAAGTGTTATCATGAAACAAGGAATGGCACAAAATAACAATATCAGGGGCACTAAGGTTTCCACAGTTCCCGTGACCAATTAAACATCTACTAGCAAATATTGCAAAGTAACGTAGAACAGGAAAGTGTAAGCTAGTGATTCTTGCATCGAAAACTTTCCTTGCTTCCCCTACGGCAATCATATCAATAAACCCTTCCACATCATCACGATGTGGCTCCTCTATGCTGCCCGCAAAGGGTAACTTGCAAACCTCACAAAAATCATAAAGGGACATCTCCTTATACTCATCATATAAATAAAAATCCACCGAAGGTGGTGATCTCCTAGCATGGAAATGAAATTTTTGCACAAAAATATTAGTGAGTAGGAGATACTATTCGCGCTGGTCGCGGAGGAAGTCGGTGAGGCCCGCATTCTCAGCCAAATAATAAAAATCATCATGAATCCCGGCTGCCCTCAAGAAATCATCACAAGGCCATTCACACGGTCGAACCTCTGTGGTGCAAGGGTTATATTTGGGCCTTTTATCCTCTTCACTTTGCTTATCCTTCGAGCTTCGGCTCCAAGAGCCCTTCAAAAATCTCTTCATCAATTTCTGAAAATTTCTGAAAATTTTTAGTAACTTAAAATAAAATGAACCAAACTCAACAAAATTGACAGAAACTACTCCCACAAGTGCCTAGGGACTATATCATGCATAAGAACTACTTGGGACCATATAAATTTGACATGTAAGCTCAAGAACAGGGTCACCTAAGCAGCAAAAAATTGCAATAAATAAAGCACTAGAACAAAAACTAATTGGACCATTGGAGGAGTCACATACCGAAGAACAATCCCCCAAATCAGTTTTGTGAGTGGAGCTTTGAGCAAGAAGATCGAAAATGCCAGCAAGATGAGCTAGAACTCGTGCTTGAGCTGGTTGGTGATTTTCTTGGGAGGAAGAAGGAGTGTGTGGTTGCTGGAATAAGTGGAGGGGGGCCACCAGGGGCCCACGAGGCAGGGGGCGCGCCCAGGGGGGTGGGCGCGCCCTGGACCCTCGTGGCCAGGTGCTTGCTTACCATGATGTGTTCTCAGTGCCAGATATTCTTAAATATTCTAGAAAAAATCATATTTCATTTTCAGGGCATTTGGAGAACTTTTATTTTCGGGGTATTTTTATTGCAAGGATAAATCAAAAAACGGACAGAAAATAATATTTTTTCTTTATTTAATCTAAATAACAGAAAGTAAAAGGAGGGTACAGACGGTTGTGCTTTCTAACTTCATCCATCTCATGCTCATCAAAAGGAATCCACTAACAAGGTTGATCAAGTCTTGTTAACAAACTCTTTTCGAATAACATGGAACCGGAGAAATATCGAATAACACTAGGTTACCTCAACGGGGATATGCACATCCCCAACAATAAGAATATCATATCTCTTCTTGACAGTAGGAATAGGAAATTCAAAACCTCCAATAGTAATAGTTGAATTTTTTCAATAGAATTGATACTGTGGACTTGAGGTTGTTTCCTCGGAAAGTGTATCGTATGCTCATTACCATTAACATGAAAAGTGACATTGCCTTTCTTGCAATCAATAACAAACTCTGTAGTGTTCAAAAAGGGTCTATCAAGGATAATCGACATACTATCGTCCTCGGGAATATTAAGAATAACAAAGTCCGTTAAAATAGTAACGTTTGCAACCACAACAGGTACATCTTCACAAATACCGACAGGTATAGCGGTTGATTTATCGGCCATTTGCAAAGATATTTCAGTAGGTGTCAACTTATTCAAATCAAGTCTACGATATAAAGAGAGAGGCATAACACTAACACCGGCTCCAAGATCACATAAAGCAGTTCTAACATAGTTTCTTTTAATGGAGCATGATATAGTTGGTACTCCTGGATCTCCTAGTTTCTTAGTTATTCCACCCTTCAA
Source organism: Aegilops umbellulata (assembly GCA_032464435.1). Taxonomy (NCBI): domain Eukaryota; kingdom Viridiplantae; phylum Streptophyta; class Magnoliopsida; order Poales; family Poaceae; genus Aegilops; species Aegilops umbellulata. The sequence continues at coordinate 640,934,568 of CP136057.1, forward strand.
AGTATAATTAGCAAGCATGGTGGAAATTTCAGCTTCCCGTATCTTACTTTTATTAGTAACAATTTCTTTCATATACTTAGCATAAGGATTCATTTCAAGCATATCAGTCAAACACATACGCAAAAAGATAGGTCTAATCGTTTTAGCAAAGCGCTCAAAATCCTCATCATCCTTTTTCTTGGATGGTTTGGGAGGAAAAGGCATGGGTTTCTGAACCCATGGTTCTCTTTCTGTACCGTGCTTCCTAGCAACGAAGTCTCTCTTATCATAACGTTGATTCTTTGATTGTGGGTTATCAAGATCAACAGCAGGTTCAATTTCTACATCATTGTTATTGCTAGGTTGAGCATCAACATGAACATCATCATTAACATTATCACTAGGTCCATGTTCATCACCAGATTGTGTTTCAGCATCGGAAATAGAAATATCATTGGGATTCTCAGGTGTGTCAACAACAGGTTCCCTAGAAGGATGCAAAGTCCTATCATTTTTCTTTCTCTTCCTCTTAGAAGGACTAGGTGCATCAACATTATATCTCTGAGAATCCTGCTCAATTCTCTTAGGGTGGCCCTCGGGATACAAAGGTTCCTGAGTCATTTTACCCCCTCTAGTCATAACTCTAACAGCATTATCATTTTTCTTATTATTTAATTCATTGAGCAAATCATTTTGAGCTTTAAGCACTTGTTCTACTTGAGTGGTAACCATAGAAGCATGTTTACTAATGAGTTTAAGTTCACCTTTAACTCTAGACATATAATCACTCAAGTGTTCAATCATATAAGCATTTCCTTTCAATTGTCTACCAACATAAGCATTGAAGTTTTCTTGTTTAACAATAAAATTATCAAACTCATCTAAGCATTGGCTAGCAGACTTATAACGAGGAATATCACCTTCATCAAATCTATAGAGAGAATTTACCTTTACTACCTGTGTCGGGTTATCAAGACCATGTATTTCTTCAATAGGTGGTAAATTAAGACCATGTATTTCTTCAATAGGAGGTAAATTCTTAACACATCAGCTTTAATACCCTTTTCTTGCATAGATTTCTTTGCCTCTTGCATATCTTCAGGACCGAGAAATAGAATACCCCTTTTCTTTGGAGTTGGCTTAGGGGTTGGTTCAGGAAGTGTCCAATTATTTTCATTAGTCAACATATTATTCAATAGCAATTCAGCTTGATCAACAGTTCTTTCCCTGAAAACACAACCAGCACAACTATCCAGGTGGTCTCTGGAATCATCGATTAGTCCATTATAAAAGATATCAAGTATTTCATTTTTCTTGAGAGGATGATAAGGCAAAGCATTAAGTAATTGGTGAAGCCTCCCCCAAGCTTGTGGGAGACTCTCTTCTTCAATTTGCAAAAAATTATATATTTCCCTTAAGGCAACTTGTTTCTTATGAGCGGGGAAATATTTAGCAGAGAAGTAATAAATCATATCCTAGGGACTACGCACACAACTAGGATCAAGAGAATTAAACCATTTTTTAGCATCACCCTTTAATGAGAACGGAAATAATTTAAGGATATAGTAGTAGCGAGTTTTCTCATCATTGGTGAATAGGGTGGTTGAGGGAGTCCTGGATTAGGGGGCATTCTGACAGCCGGACTATATCCTTTGGCCGAACTGTTGGACTATGAAGATACAAGATTGAAGACTTCGTCCGGTGTTCGGATGGGATTCTCCTTGGCGTAGAAAGCAAGCTTGGCAATATGGATATGTAGATCTCCTTCCTTGTAACCGACTCTGTGTAACCCTAGCCCCCTCCGGTGTCTATATAAACCGGAGGGTTTAGTCCATAGGACAACAACAATCATACCATAGGCTAGCTTCTAGGGTTTAGCCTCTACGATCTAGTGGTAGATCACCTCTTGTAATACTCATATCATCAAGATCAATCCAGCAGGAAGTAGGGTATTACCTCCACCGAGAGGGCCCGAACCTGGGTAAACATCGTGTCCCCTGCCTCCTGTTACCATCCGCCTTAGACGCACAGTTCGGGACCCCCTACCCGAGATCCGCTGGTTTTGACACCAACATTGGTGCTTTCATTGAGAGTTCCACTGTGTCGTCACCGTAAGGCTTGATGGCTCCTTCGATCATCGGTAATGATGCGGTCCAGGGTGAGGTCTTCCTCCCCGGACAGATCTTTGTATCCGGCGGCTTCGCACTGCGGGCCAACTCGCTTGGCCATCTGGAGCAGATCGAGAGCTACGCCCCTGGCCACCAGGTCAGGTTCGGAAACTTGAACTACACCGCCGACATCCGTGGAGATTTGATCTTCGACAAAATCGAACCCATGTCAGGTGCGCCGCACAATCACGATGAGCATGATTTAGCTCTGCCGTCGGACAGTGCTCGGGAGATCACACCTGCGACCACTTCGGCCCTCGATCTGGAGCAAATTGCGCCATTCGAGGACGGGTGGATAGACCCCGCCTTGGAGGCTGCACTCTCAGCGGCGATAGAGCCGAATACTGACTTTACCCCTCGCAAGAGCCGTGCTGCCGAACCATTGGATTCGTCCCCGGCCATAGGCTCCGAACCACCTGCATCCGTGCCTATCGAATCCGATTGGGCACCGATCATGGAGTTTACCTCCGGGGATATCTTTCAGCACTCGCCTTTCAGCGACATGCTAAATTCATCAAAATCTCTCTCCTTGTCAGGAGAACCTTGGCCGAACTATGTCCGGCTAGGATGGGATGCGGACGATGAAGAAATTCGTTCCCCACCCACCACCCACTTAGTAGCCACTGTCGACAATTTACCTGACATGCTCGACTTCGACTCTGAAGACATCGATGGCATGGACGACGATACAGGAGACGAATTGGAACCACCGCCCATAGGGCGCTGGACCGCCACTTCATCACACGACATATACATGGTGGATATACCCAAAGAAAACGATGACGAGGAACGGGAGGATGCAGCGAAGGATAATTCCCTCGAGAAGCAACCAAAGCGTTGGCGTAAGAGCCGCTCCAAATCCCGCCTCACCAAAAACAGCGATAACAGCAGTGAACCAGCAAACAGCGAACGTAGTAGGTATCCACTGCCCGGACATGGCGATGCCGAGGATATAGCTCATAAACCTCCCTCTGAAGAGGAAAACAGTCCGGACAAAGAGGCACACATCATCCCAGAAAGGCACTTGGAACAAGAGAACCTCCGCAGAAGGCTTATTGCCACCGCGAGGAGTCTGAAGAAGCAAAAACAAAGGCTTAAAGCCGCGCAGAATACGCTCAACAGTAGATGGAACAAAGTGCTCGACAACGAAGAAAAGTATGGTGGTAGTTACCACCCGAAGACCTATCCAAAGCGCAAGATGTTGCCTGAATTTGATGACGAGGCCTTAGAGCCCACACAGCCGAAGAATAAAATGGCCGACCGGCCGGATCAACCACCTTGTGGCGGCGATAGAGCGGCTAACAAGGCCGCACATAAGTCTGCACACGCCTCACATGAAGACTCGCATCAGAAGACCGGCGCAACCAGATCCATCTACGGATCAAGGAAACGCGCTCCAGCGCACAATCAAAACTGAACACTACAATCGTCAGAACACCTCGACACAACAAAATACAGGGGCGCCACACACCCCCTATGCTTCACCGATGAGGTGCTGGACCACGAATTTCCAGAAGGATTCAAACCAGTGAACATAGAGGCGTACGACGGAACCACAGACCCTGGAGTCTGGATTGAGGACTTTATCCTCCATATTCATATGGCTCGCAGAGACGATCTCCACGCCATCAAGTACTTGCCCCTCAAGCTGAAAGGACCAGCTCGGCACTGGCTGAAAAGCCTCCCTGAAAACTCAATTGGAAGTTGGGAGGAGCTTGAGGATGCTTTTCGGGCTAATTTTCAAGGAACTTATGTCCGACCTCCGGATGCAGACGATTTAAGTCATATAGTTCAACAGCCCGGAGAGTCAGCCTGAAAGCTTTGGAACAGATTTCTCACTAAGAAGAACCAAATCGTCGACTGCCCGGACGCCGAAGCCTTAGAAGCTTTCAAACACAGCGTCCGAGACGAATGGCTCGCAAGACACCTCAGCCAAGAAAAATCGAGAATAATGGCAGCCCTGAAGCCTCATGACCCGCTTTTGCGCGGGCGAAGATAGCTGGCTAGCTCGTAGTAGCACCAGCGACCCAGGCACATCCGAAGTTAGGGATGGCAATGGAAAACCACGACGCAATAAAAACAAGCGTCGGAATAAAGAAGACAGCCCAGATAACACGGCGGTAAACGCCGGATTCAGGGGCTCTCGACCAGGTCAGCGGAAAAAGCCTTTCAAAGGCAACAGAGATGGACCGACCAGCCTAAACAGGATCCTAGACAAACTATGTCAGATTCATGGCACCCCTGATAAACCTGCAAATCACACCCACAGAGAATGTTGGGTCTTCAAGCTAAACGCCGAACACAAGGGGAGGGAGACACCAAGTGAAGACGAGGACGAGCCTCGCCAGCAAAGCACTGGGGGACAGAAAAAATTCCCACCATAGGTCAAAACAGTGAACATGATCCATGTTACGAAGAGAAGAAGCAAACATGCACTCTGAGACACACGAGCCATAGTGCCCGTCACCAGTAAGCCCAACCCCTGGTTGGCCCAGCCGATCACTTTTGGTCGTAGGGATCACCTGACAAACATCCGGCACGAAGGATTGGCTGCCTTTATGTTAGACCCAATAATAAACGGATACCATCTCACACAAGTCCTTATGGACGGCGGTAGTAGTCTAAATCTGATATATCAGGACACAGTCCGCAAAATGGGGATAAACCCAACAAAGATCAGCAACAGTAATACTACCTTCAAGGGAGTAATACCAGGCCCAGAGGCCCGCTCCACGGGCTCTCTAATACTAGAGGTCGTATTCGGTTCACCCGACAACTACCGAAGTGAAAAGTTAAACTTCGACATTGCTCCATTCCGAAGTGGCTATCAAGCACTACTCGGACGAACAGCTTTTGCTCATTTCAATGATATACCGCATTACGCTTCTCTTAAGCTTAAGATGCCTGGTCCGCGCGGCACCATCACAGTTAATGGAAATATTGAGCGTTCCTTATGCGCAGAAGAACGTGCGGCTGCTTTAGCAGCCGAACACTAGACGGCCTCACCAATCAGAACAGATGACCGGTCGTTAAGACCACGGACACGGTTAGACGAGTCCGGCGCATCATTAGATATACTTGAGATTGGTTTGATGGTTATACCCTTATAGACGGTACCAGGGGCTTCCCGCGTGTAAACAGCACTAGTTCGGCTCAACTTTACTTATCTTGAATTTTAAATGGTTTATTTAGAATAACCAATTTTTTGCACGACAACTTCCAACTAAGTTCCTCTCTTTTACAGATGACAATCATGCTACACCCGTCTAGGATACGGCACAGCGGAGACACAAGCGCAGACGTGCAGCAGGGACCCGCTCAAAGGTTTCTTTTTAGATTAAGACCCTGCGTAAACCTTCTTTACTGTCTCTTGTTGTTCACATCCTCCGGATTCTCAGTACAACCGAGAAGAATGCTGACGTTATTGGCATTTGGCCACGTCAGAATATTGCACGTACCTGGACACTCGGGGTTCATTATCAAGGGCATTGTTCAGCCCAACATATGTTATAAAGACCGAATACCTTAGGGAGTGTTCGGCATTGCGAGTTTGGCCTTATATGCATCAGCTCCGAATCATGTCTTGGGTCAAATGTTGGGTTTGCCCGGCTCCTGCGTTTTGCTACCTTATGTTCCGCTCTATCGGCTAAGGTGGCACCAGGAGAACTACTGCGATTGTGCCCTGGTTCATCCGGACGAGCACCTCAGTAGAGAAAGCCGAAAACTGACTGTCATGATAAAGCGCGAGACTAGTCAACCACTCGATGACTTAGCAGAATCTTCGGGATTCCTCCGCATTAACGAAGGGCAGTTTCCTCATCATTAATGAATAGGGTGGCTGAGGGAGTCCTGGATTAGGGGGTATCCGGATAGCCGTACTATATCCTTTGGCCGGACTGTTGGACTATGAAGATACGAGATTGAAGACTTCGTCCCGTCATCGGATGGGATTCTCCTTGGCGTAGAAAGCAAGCTTGGCAATACGGATATGTAGATCTCCTTCCTTGTAACCGACTCTGTGTAACCCTAGCCCACTCCGGTGTCTATATAAACCGAAGGGTTTAGTCCATAGGACAACAACAATCATACCATAGGCTAGCTTCTAGGGTTTAGCCTCTACGATCTCGTGGTAGATCAACTCTTGTAATACTCATATCATCAAGATCAATCAAGCAGGAAGTAGGGTATTACCTCCATCGAGAGGGCCCGAACCTGGGTAAACATCATGTCCCCTGCCTCCTGTTACCATCCGCCTTAGACGCACAGTTCGGGACCCCCTACCCGAGGTCCGCCGGTTTTGACACCGACAGTGGCTATATCATTTAATTTAGTAAGATGTGCCACAACAGTTGCATATTCGTAGCCATAAAAAGGATCAGATTCAACCAAAGTAATTATCTCAGGATCGACAGAGAAATCATAATCCTTATCGAAAATACAGATAGGTGAAGTAGCAAAAGCAGGGTCATATTTCATTCTAGCATTCAAAGATTTTTCTTTCAGCTTAGCTAATAATTTCTTAAGATCATTTCTATCATTGCAAGCAAGAAAATCTCTAGCAGTTTCTTCATCCATAACATAACCCTCAGGCACAACAGACAATTCATATCTAGGGGGAGAATCTTCATCATCACTTTCATCAATATTATCAGTTTCAATAATTTCATTCTCTCTAGCCCTAACAAGTTGTTCATCAAGAAATTCACCCAATGACACAGTAGTATCAAGCATAGAAGTAGTTTCATCATAAGTATCATGCATAGCAGAAGTGGCATCATCAATAACATGCGACATATCAGAATTAATAGCAAAAGCAGGTTTACTCAAAACAGAAGGTGAATCAAGTGCAGAGCTAGATGGCAGTTCCTTACCTCCCCTCGTAGTTGAGGGACAAATCTTAGTTCTTTCGTCTTTCAAGTTCCTCATTGTGACCAGCAGATATAAATCCCAAGTGACTCAAAGAATAGAGCTATGCACCCCGGCAACGGCGCCAGAAAATAGTCTTGATAACCCACAAGTATAGGGGATCGCAACAGTTTTCGAGGGTAGAGTATTCAACCCAAATTTATTGATTCGACACAAGGGGAGCCAAAGAATATTCTCAGGTATTAGCAGTTGAGTTGTCAATTCAACCACACCTGGATAACTTAACATCTGCAGCAAAGTATTTAGTAGCAAAGTAGTATGGAAGTAACGGTAACGGTGACAAAAGTAGCAGTAGTAGTTTTGTAGCAATTGTAACAGTGGCAAAGGAAAAGTAACTAAGAAAAGAGCAATATGTGAAAAGCTCGTAGGCATTGGATCGGTGATGGAGAATTATGTCGGATGCGATTCCTCATGCAATAGTTATAACATAGGGTGACACAGAACTAGCTCCAATTCATCAATGTAATGTAGGCATGTATTCCGAATATAGTCATACGCGCTTATGAAAAAGAACTTGCATGACATCTTTTGTCCTACCCTCCCGTGGCAGCGGGGTCCTATTGGAAACTAAGGGATATTAAGGCCTCCTTTTAATAGAGTACCGGACCAAAGCATTAACACTTAGTGAATACATGAACTCCTCAAACTACGGTCATCACCGGGAGTGGTCCCGATTATTGTCACTTCGGGGTTGTCGGATCATAACACATAGTAGGTGACTATTGACTTGCAAGATAGGATCAAGAACTCACAAATATTCATGAAAACATAATAGGTTCAGATCTGAAATCATGGCACTCGGGCCCTAGTGACAAGCATTAAGCATAACAAAGTCATAGCAACATCAATCTCAAAACATAATGGATACTAGGGATCAAACCCTAACAAAACTAACTCGATTACATGGTAAATCTCATCCAACCCATCACCGTCCAGCAAGCCTATGATGGAATTACTCACGCACGGCGGTGAGCATCATAAAATTGGTGATGGAGGAAGGTTGATGATGACGACGGTGATGGATTCCCCTCTCCGGAGCCCCGAACAGACTCCAAATCAGCCCTCCCGAGAGAGATTAGGGCTTGGCGGCGGCTCCGTATCATAAAACGCGATGAACCCTTCTCTCTGATTTTTTTTCTCCCCAAACGTGAATATATAGAGTTAGAGTTGAGGTCGGTGGAGCACCAGGGGGCCCATGAGGTAGGGGGCGCGCCCAGGAGGTAGGCGCGCCCCCACCCTCGTGCATAGGGTGTGGGCCCCCTGGCCTTGATTCTTTCACCAGTATTTTTTATTAATTCCAAAAATATTTCCCGTGAAGTTTCAGGTCATTCCGAGAACTTTTATTTCTGCACAAAAAATAATACCATGGCAATTCTGCTGAAAACAGCGTCAGTCCGGGTTAGTTCCATTCAAATCATGCAAGTTAGAGTCCAAAACAAGGGCAAAAGTGTTTGGAGAAGTAGATACGATGGAGACATATCACGATCCTTCTATGGACTGGAGCAAGCATCTCGGAGTTGGATCATACGCTTTGATAAGGTGATCAAAGCTTTTGGGTTTATACAAAGTTTGCAAGAAACTTGTATTTGCAAGAAAGTGAGTGGGAGCACTACAACATTTTGATAAGTATATGTGGATGACATATTGTTGATCAGAAATGATGTAGAATTTTTGGAAAGCATAAAGGGTTGTTTGAATAGAGTTTTTCAAAGGAATACCTGTGTAAAACTGCTTACATGTTGGGTATCAAGATCTATAGAGATAGATCAAGACGCCTGATACGACTTTCATAGAGCACATGCCTTGACATGATCTTGAAGGAGTTCAAGATGGATCAGTCAAAGAAGGAGTTCTTGCCTTAGTTGTAAGGTGTGAAGTTAAGACTTGAAGCTCGACCACGACAGAAGAAAGAGAAAGGACGAAAGTCGTCCCCTATGCCTTAGCCATAGGCTCTATACGATATGCCATGTTGTGTACCACGATGTGCCTTGCCACGTGTCTGGCAAAGGGGTATAAGAGTGATCCAGGAGTGGATCATTGGACAGCGATCAAAATTGTCCTTGGGAATAAGGAAATATTCTCGATTATGGAGGTGATGAAGAGTTCGGCGTAAAGGGTTACATCGATGCAAGCTTTAACACCCAGCCGGATGATTCTGAGTAGCAAACCGGATACGTATAGTGGAGCAACCATTTGGAATAGCTCCAAGTGAAGCATAGTAGCAACATCTACAATATGAAATAGAGATTTGCGAAGAACACACGGATCTGAATGTTGCAGACCCGTTGACTAAAACATCTCTCGTAAGCATAACATGATCAAACCCTAGAACTCATTGAGTGTTAATCACATGGTGATGTGAACTAGATTATTGACTCTAGTAAACTCTTGGGTGTTAATCACATGGCGATGTGAACTAGATTATTGACTCTAGTAAACTCTTTGGGTGTTAGTCATATGGCAATGTGATCTATGAGTGTTAATCACATGTCGATGTGAACTAGGTTATTGACTCTAGTGCAAGTGAGAGACTGTTGGAAATATGACCTAGAGGCAATAATAAAATGGTTATTATTATATTTCCTTGTTCATGATAATTGTCTATTGTTCATGCTATAATTGTATTAACTGAAAACCGTAATACATGTGTGAATACATAGACCACAACATGTCCCTAGTAAGCCTCTAGTTGACTAGCTCGTTGATCAATAGATGGTTATGTTTCCCTGACCATGGACATTGGATGTCGTTGATAACGGGATCACATATCATTAGGAGAATGATGTGATGGACAAGAGCCAATCCTAAGCATAGCACAAGATCGTGTAGTTCATTTGCTAGAGCTTTTCTAATGTCAAGTATCATTTCCTTAGACCATGAGATTGTGCAACTCCCGGATACCGTAGGAGTGCTTTGGGTGTGTCAAATGTCACAACATAACTGGGTGGCTATAAAGGTGCACTATAGGTATCTCCGAAAGTGTCTGTTGGGTTGGCACGAATCGAGACTGGGATTTGTCACTCCATATGACAGAGAGGTATCTCTGGGCCCACTCGGTAATGCATCATCATAATGAGCTCAATGTGACTAAGGAGTTAGCCACATGATCATGCGTTACGGAAAGAGTAAAGAGACTTGCCGGTAACGAGATTGAACGAGGTATGGGAATACCGACGATCGAATCTTGGGCAAGTAACATACCGATGGACAAAGGGAATTGTATACGGGATTGATCGAATCCCCGACATCGTGGTTCATCCGATGAGATCATCGTGGAACATGTGGGAGCCAACATGGGTATCCAGATCCCGCTGTTGGTTATTGGCCGGAGAGGTGTCTCGGTCATGTCTACATGGTTCCCGAACCCGTAGGGTCTACACACTTAAGGTTCGGTGACGCTAGAGTTGTTATGGGAAATAGTATGTGGTTACCGAAGGTTATTCGGAGTCTCGGATGAGATCCCGGATGTGACGAGGAACTCCGGAATGGTCCGGAGGTGAAGATTGATATATTGGACGAAGGGTATATTGGAGTCTGGAATTGTTCTGGGAGTACCGGGTGACGACCAGCATGACCGAAAGGAGTTTCGGAGGCCCCGGCAAGTAATGGAGGGCCTTATGGGCCAAGGGGAGGGGCACACCAGCCCACTAAGGGGCTGTGCGCCCCTCCCACCCCATCTCACGTAACCTGGAGAGGTGGGGGCACCTCCCCTAGGGCTGCCGCCCCTCCCGGCTTGGGGGGCAAGTTTTCGAGGGGTGGGGGCGCCCAAACCCATATAGAGTTTCCCCTGTGGCCACCGCCCCTCCCCTAGGGAAACCCTAGGGCGCCTCCTCCTCCCCCTTCCCCCTATATATAGTGAGGGAGAGAGAGGGCACCGCACCCCTTCCCCTGGCGCAGCCCCTCCCTCCTCCAACACCTCCTCCTCCTCCTTCGTAGTTCTTAGCGAAGCTCTGTCGGAGAACCACGAGCTCCACTGCCACCACGCCGTCGTGCTGCTGGAGCTCTCCCTCAACTTCTTCTCTCCCCTTGCTGGATCAAGAAGGAGACGACCTCGGGCTGCATGTGTGTTGAACGCGGAGGCGCCGTCCGTTCGGTGCTTGGATCGGATCTTCCACGATTTGAATCGGCGCGAGTACGACTCCATCAACCACGTTCTTGTAACGCTTCCGCTTAGCGATCTTCAAGGGTATGAAGATGCACTCCCTCTCTCTCGTTGCTAGCATCTCCTAGATTGATCTTGGTGACACGTAGGAAATTTTTGAATTATTAATACGTTCCCCGGTAGGCGAGTGCCTAGCCGAAACATGGAAGACCGTCAGCATCGACCCGATCACCGGCTCGAACCAGAACGCCGACACATACTGGAGAAGACCAAGACAGCGTTCAACGAGCGCAAGTTGGTCGACCCCGATTTTGCCAGCATCCACATGGACCGCGGCGAGAAGGCCATGGCGAACCACTGGGCGGCCATCTAGACGGCCTGCAATAAGTGGCATGGGATTCAAGAGGAGGTCGCAGCTCACCTAGAAAGCGGCGCCAACGTCGAGGGACAGGTATGGCCATCGTTCTCCGGCCCAGTTACTCACCGTGTCCTTCGCCGACACCTTTGCCTTGGTTGTGCAGATGGTCCGGATGTTCAACATGTTTTGCCAAGACAACGGCTAACCAAGAGTTCAAGTTCCTTCACGTGTTCAGCAGGATCGAGTCGTGCAAGAAATGGACGGAGGTCCGGCTCGCTCTCGCCAAGGCGAAGGACGCCTACAACCCGGACGCGCCTGCCCTGGCGGCGGCAGAAGGGCGCCCTAATGGCAACAAGCAAGCCAAGGCGGTGAGGGACGCAGCACCCGCTGCCGAACGGTTGCAATTGTCGATCGAGCAGTGCATCGCCGACACCAAGAGCAAAGCCGCCAAGTGGGAGGAGAAATCCAATGCGAGGTGGTCGGCGTTGATGACGAAGCAGAACGTCATCAAGCTCGACCTTCTCAGGACCAACGTCGTCGCGAAGAAGAGGAACACCAGCCTGACATTCTTGATGGGGGCAGACACGTCGACGATGGACGAGCAGGTGAAGGCGTGGTACCTGGCGGAGCGCGGCCTCATCTTAAATCAGATGTCGGGACCGGCGGCGACCACCGCTCCTACGCCCACGCCTACGCCGAGCGCGAACACTGAAGATGTGCCGGCGCCGACTTCGAGCCCGAGCCCCGAAACCACGCCCACGCCGACCCCAAGCCCGAGCTTTGACCTTGCGCCCAGGACCACGCCAACCTCGGCCAGCCCTGCGGCAGAGGAGCCTGCCGTCTGATGAGTTCCCATGTCTGCCATTCCTACTCTTTTGTTGCCGGACTTTGGTTATATTCGATCACCGACCTATGGCATGATGATCGCCGAACTGTGACATTTTTGGTAGCGGGAAAGTGAACTTTGATTTTATATGTGTTTGGGGGCCGAACCCTGGGGGCGTGGCTGGTAACTTGATCGCCCCTAGGCGCTGGCAAAACCGCTGGCGCGAACGCCAAAAGCGCTTCGCCAGGTGAGCTGGGGGCCAAACGGCTGGAGATGCTCTAAGGAGCCCCCAAGAACACCACCAAACCAAAAAAGTTGGTGTCTTGGGGGTCATCTGGCGAATGTAGAGGGCATCTTCCCAGTCACACCCCACCCCAAGCAAAAGTTTGTGAGGAGAATGATTAAGTGGGCCAAGAAAAAGAACACATGGGGTGACACGATTCGCCGAAACTTCCGCCAGCGCCCCCAAGAGGCCCTCAACACGCTGGGTTTCGCCTGGGTTTGCCGGCACTATTTCGACGTCCTGGGGGGTGCTGGGGACGTGAGTGGGCCATTTTTCGGCAAAAGCGCCGTCCGAGCCTAAAACCGAGCCTAAAAGGTGTCCTGGGGCATCCTGAGAGCATCTCCAACAGTCGCGCAACGCGTGGCGCGCTAAAAGTCAAAATACAGCGCCGGGTGAGCCAGGTTTTGCGCGCGGCAGTGCGCTGGCTCCAACGGCCGCCGCAAAATAAAGCGAGCCCGAGCCGCTCCAGCAGGCGTGCTATATTTCATTTTTTTTTCTTGTGGAGAACAGTGATTCGATACATATTTGTTTCCAATAGTAGAAATATGAAGATAGTTCGAGACATAGCTTCTACGATATCAAATGCGTAGAGTTCATAGTCTTCTCCTATAGTAGATAGTTTATATAGTTCTATGATAAAAAACGAAAAACTACTACTACTCGTCATTCTCCGACTCGGACTTTGCCTCGATGATGTCCTCCTCCGACGTCAGAGCGTAGGTGTCAAGGAATCGCTCGGCGCGGGAGTCCCAGGACGACGCATCTCCTAGCGCGATGTTGTATTTAGCGACCGCCTTCCGCGTTCGCTTGTCCTCGTGATAGGCGTCTTGCTCCTTCCTCCTCTCCTCTCTCTCCGTCCTTCTCTCGGGGAAGAACTGTTCCTCGTTGATGATATCTTGCGGGAAGCGTTGCCTCTACAGCGCCATGGCTTCCTCGTCCATCTCGGCCAGGCTGAGACGGCGCTCCCCCTCCGGTTTTTGTGCCTATCCTCGTCGGTGATAAGCCGCGGGAAAGGCGCCAACTCTTGTGCCCGCTCCCGCGTCGCTACGTCGGTGAAGTTCATGTCCCAACGGGACCGCTGGAGGCGCCACGCCGCAGCGTCGTACGCGCGGGCGCCATCCCGGGCGGTTTCGAAGGTTCCGAGGCCGAGGCGCACGCCGCCGCCCAACCGGATCAAGGTGGAGTAGGTGCCGGACGGACGCACGCGAAAGCCGCGGTAGCCCGAACCTCCCCGGCGGCGAGGCGGCATGGTGGCGCGGTGGTGTCGTGTCGGCGGCGAGGAGAGAAAGCGCTAGAGGAAGCGAGAGAGAGCGGAAGAGGACGCTGCAATTTATAGGCGCGCCGGACGCGGTGCGCCAAATCTAACGCGCGAGCTGCCGCCTCTTACGCGCGCGCAATCGTTTCCCCTGCGCTAGTTTTCCGCCACCGCTGGTGCGCGCGAAAACGTCCCGCGCGCGCTAAAAAGTCAGTTTACCGCGCTCGCGTCTTTTGGCACGGCTGTTGGAGATGATGTGAGGGACGGCTGCAGATGCTCTAACGAAACCAAAGCAGCACAAATTAGCGGCCGGCGACGCACGCTGTGGCAGCCACTCTCCTGGCCCCACCTGTCGGAACCCCCACGCCGAGCTGGTTGAACCGAACCGTGGGAGCAACCGCCTTCCCCCTCACAACACGGCTCAAAAATTCCCCTCCCGAAATCCTCGCCGCTCCCACCAACCATGCCGCCGCCGCCGCCGGTACCATCGCTGCTGGACGAGCTCCTCGAGGAGATCCTCCTCCGCCTCCCGCCGGGCGAGCCAGAGCACCTCGCGCGCGCCTCCCTCGCCAGCAAGCTCTGGCTCGGCCGCCTCACGGGCCGTCGCTTCCGCGGCCGCTACCGTGAGCGCCATGGAGCTCCTCCCATGCTGGGCTTCCTTCATACCTGGCTGGAGGGCTGCGGCCCGGAGGGAAAAGATCCCGTCCCGGACTTCACACCCACCACGAAATTCGGCGCGCGCGTCCCCGACGATGACGACTGCGGGTACCACAAGTATGATGCGTGGGACTGCCGCCATGGCCGCGTTCTCCTTGGGGACGAGAACATGTTGCCCATCGCGGTCGTCGTCTGGGACCCCATGACGGGCCGCCGGAAGGGCCTGCCGGAGCCCGACCTGGTGAACGACAGCTATGGGGCCGCGGTGATCTGCGCCGTGCCTGACTGCGACCACGGCGCGTGTCACGCGGCCCCCTTCAAGGTCGTTTTGTTGGCCTGGGCATGCGTGAAGACGATGGTGCTGGATGCGTTGCGCAGGCGTGCGTGTCGTTGCCGGAGACTGGTGACTGGAGCAGGCCGTGCCCCGTGTTTGATCACCATCACTGGGGCGTGCCTTGCTCTGGTCTTCATCTTGAAGCCGACGCATCCGTCGACCGAATGCCCTCTGTGCTCGTCAAAGAAGCACTTCACTTCATGCTCGTGTATGCTCGTGATGGTTGTGTAGAAATTCTCAAGTACGACTTGAGATGCAATTGCTTATCATTGGTTGATGTGCCGCTTGTGGGGCCTGGCATTTACGGTGCCGCTATCCTCATGGCGATGGAGGATGCCAGTTTGGGGTTTGCACATGTGGATGGGTTAATCCTCTACATCTGGTCAAGAGAAATGGATTTCAACAGAGTTGCGTCATGGAGTCAAAGTACAATTATCGATCTCAGGAATCTTCTCCCCATTCAAAATACCGAGGAAAGACTTAGACTGATTGGATCCGTTGAGGGCACTAATACCGTTTTCGTGACCACAGACCTGGGAATCTACGAGATGAATGTCAAGTCACAGCGATGGAAGGAGATATGGAAGAGCGAGGAATTTCGTGCTTTGATTCCATACATGAGTTTCTACAATCCACAAGTTACTATAGTTGCATCTATATATCTTTTTTTTGTGCGATTTAGGGAACAGATGTTAATTAATACTCCATATAAGTTTGTGGAACAAACAAAACAATTAATCTCTAATCAGATATAAAGTTACACTTCAAATGTTCCTGACCAAGCTTTGGGTGCTAATACAACAAATTATGCTTACTTAATTGGCAATTTATATAGTATCATGGCATCACCTTTTTGGAATCACACCGACAAATCTATGTTTGCAGAAAGGGTGATGCCCTGAGACGCGGCGCATTGACAAGGTATGGTTGAATATGCCTAAGGTTAGAAGGCCATTCTCATCAAGAAAAAGATGACAAGCTTGGAGGCGACAGGGGTCTTGTGATGAATTATGTCTATTCAGTAGCACTTTTGGTTCAGCTTGGAGGCGACAAGGGTCTTGTGATGAATTATGTCACTATTCAGTAGTCCTTTTGGTTCAGTAGTGCTTGCTTGATTTCTCACATTGTCTTTTCGCTTTTGTCAGTAAGTTTGATAGTTTCCCCATGTCGTTGGAGTGCGTAAGTTGGTGAATGGAGTATATATCTTGTAATGAACCTCCGATTCTTGCAGCTGCAGTAGGAACCACATGCCCCGTTGTTTAATTTGCTTGAAAATGCATCTGCAGACAGTAGCTTTTTAAGTCCATTTTGACAGTTTGCTTTCCCAACTCTCTAAATTCATCTCTCAAAAGGAGTACCTTCGAACTTTGATGAGTTGATAATAATGGCATGTCTATAGCTAGTCGTTTGTCTCGCTCTAGAGAAGTAGAGATGATGACGGTTTCTGCATGCCGTCTCACTAATATGCCTTAATTAATTTTGTGAATTTAGTTAGTGTTCTCTTTTTAGCAAAGCAAAGTTACTGACTGAGTGACGGTTATAAGATGTAAACTAAATCTTGAGCTATATGTTCGGGGAACTACAGATATGGGGATTTATTGTTGCCTGAAGATCTTGTAAGGTTTTATTCTGCTTCAGTAGCTCCAGAAAACTGCAGGGAAGATCTTGAGTAGTTCATTATTTGTTGCACATGTTTGGCCTACAGTGCACATACTAGTAAACTGCAATGTCCATGTAGTGAGATGAAGATGTTCATATGCTTGGTCAGACTGCAATGCTACAATGATCATTGCAATTGTTTTTGATGTATTATAATTTCCAGTTTGATTTCACAGATTTTCCTTCTTAGATAAGATCTTTTACTAAAGATCATGAACACACATTTCTCTATGTTTTTCTGTACCTAAATACATGAAAGAAGTATGGTTCTATTCCAAATGTCTCATAGCTAGTTAATCTTGTACATCCTTCATGGGAAAAACGGATTCTCTTTTAAGTTGGCCGTTTTTCTGCATACACCTGTCCCTCATATTCGGGTCTACTTAGCGCGCATTGCTAGATAATTGCTATGCTGGGTATATATGAGGCTTCAGTAAGATATCATATCCATTATGGCATAGGGCTGCTAATGCATTTTTTTCTTCAAGTTCTATATCACGCACATCGACAATGGTTGAGTATGCTGAAGGGCTGGGTGCTCGACAAGGATTTGCTGAACCCAAGCTTGCTTGGACAGTTTAGAAAATCTGAGAACTGTGTTTTGAAGTTTCAAAATGTTCTAAAAGAATCACTCGTGACTCATGTACATAGGGTACTATAGCATTTACGTGGAAATTTTTGTGATAAAAGTTTGCTAATTTGTATTTATATAAAATGTATATGCACGATTTCTGTCGAGAATTTTGACTTCTGCAAGATTGATAATTTTCTCGTGGCTTCCGTAAGGGTGATCGTATATGTATCTGCATACAGTGCCATTTTAAAACTGTATACTTTGCTCTCCTAGCTTTGGTCCAATCTCTAAAATTCTCTCCCAAAGGAGGTTCGGATGACCAGCTGAGATATGAGGGCTTGTCCTGAGCTAGAATTTTCTGCTGCTCAAGAGATGATGATGTCTTGTGCATGGCTTGATTATGCTTAATTATCCTTGTGGAACCAAACTAGACTACATGTCAGGTGTTGTTGTTACTGCAGCAAATTCATACTTTTTGAGCAAAATAATATTACTGCAGTACTTTTGCGATTGTTTCTAGTTATCATTTTTTTGCTGTTCTAAATTGTTACTGGTACTTCTTGCCAAGATTATGAATGCAAATACATGTTCCTGTAGTAATATTAAAACCATCCTTTAATGATTAGTTGTATTTGAGAAGGCTGGCTGGCAGTTTCTTAAAACGTTCAACTTTAATTTAAAAGCTTCAGCAAACTATAGGGATTCTGGCCAGCCCCAGCTATCCATTTTTATTACTTGTCCTTATCTCAGAATATGGACTCTTATTTGTGTAATCTGACCTCTCTCTCCTTGCTTTTGATAGAAGTGCCATAAATGTTCAGTATGTGGATTTAGATGTTCATATATGTTGGCTGAGTGCTCATCATTTACTGTTTGACAGATTCATGGTGCTGCAATAACTCAAGGCAGAGGATGGCTAAGCTGGCATGTTACTAGCATAGAATAGAGGTACGCAAATCTGTAGGTGTACTTTGGTTTTTTGTTCCTGATTTCAGGTTGTGGCTTTGGCATTGTTCTGCTTCTTACATCTAGCACTATCGTATATGTCAAACTTCGGATCAAGCAAATAACTACTCTACTCTGCCTAATCCAATTTTACTCAGTTTAGAGTACTCCGGAGTTACTCTGTCTTAAGAAACCACAAAATCAAAAAGTTCTTGAAAGCTCCAAGTATTGAGTCCAGCTGGCTTCAGAAGCAACACATGCCACCCCAAAGCTGAAATTATACAACTTGGACCAGTTCTGGCACATGTTTGTGCATCCACGCTTATTCAGTTGGTCTTTGTCTGTCTGGTAAATTAAAACTGTTTCATGAGCATGCCGCCAGGCAATAAATTTTATTGAATCTATGAAACTAGATTAGAACCAGACTAAAGCCATTTGATCATTACATAGGCAATAGCTTGTTTTGTTTACTGTTGCATATGCTTCTTTTTGTTTACTTGGTCAGCAAGCACACCGAGAAAGGATTCTACAACTCATCCACCAACCGTTCCCAGCCTTTGATCCACCAACTAATCTACCACGACCAAACAGGGTTTATTAAGGGCCGTGGTATTGCGGAAAACTTCATACACGCCACAAACATTGTCCAAACTTGCTACAAAAGAAAATTACCCGCCATTGTTCTCAAACTTGACTTCCACAAAGCGTTCGACTCGGTGTCTTGGGACGCCGTGTCTTCGATCATGCGCGCTAAAGCGTTTCCTCCTCTCTGGCGTAACTGGGTGGACAATCTAAACTGGTCTAGCAACTCTGCCATCCTACTAAATGGCAAACCAGGGCCTTCGTCAAGTGCCGCAGGGGTTTGCGGCAGGGCGACCCGCTCTCTCCTTATTATATCCTAGTCGCGGATGTTCTAAAATGCTTGATCATTCTAGCCTCTTACGAAGGCCTTCTATCCCACCCCATTCAAAATAAGTGAAACATCGATTCTATTTCTTTGCAATGTTCACATTCCTAAGGTTTAAATATCCCTTTTTCTCAAATTATCCCTGGTCATTATCTTATTCTGAGACAACAACCACAGGAATTGTATCCTGGGTGGAACTTTCAAAGACCAAACCGCATGCGGAAAAATTGGTTGAACACCTCGAAAGTTAATAACAGCCTACAAGGATCTAGATGAGTAGGCACCATTAGATTCATATTTCCATAACAAAGTGCCCTCCTCATCTACAAGAATTGTGATGCTCTGTTTTCCCAATAATAATGAGAAGACTATAACAATACCGGAGGGTTGGATACTATATTTTGACAAACAGAGCATCACAACATAGATCTTATTATTGGGAAAAAGAAGGGAAATTTTCTCTAAACGACGATGCATTAACCAGTAGGCAGTAGTCAGCTGCGTTTCCCCGTGTCGATCGGATCCGTCGTGCACGCATTATTGCCTTATTGAGGTCATGGCAAGCATGCACTGACAGAACTCCCACACTAGCTAGTTCGGGTGCAAGCAGAGATGGACCTCGTCGATCAGATGGAGATGCTGTTTGGGATGCCCTTGGCCGAGAGCCCCACGGCCTCTCCCGTGTGGTCGGAGGTGTTGGGGAAGAGCAGCATGTATGGGAATTTGGCCGGCCCGATGCGGTTCTTTAGCCGCGAATCTTTGTTCCTGTCTTCCACCTGCTTTTCAATGCCCACCAGTCTGGCCCCGAACCGCTCGAACGCCTCGAGTGCCTTGCCGTCCGACGTCCATGCCGGCGTGTCATGCTGACCCAGGTACACCTCGTCGGAGGAGTGCTTGGAGAGGATCTCCATCAGCGAGATGCCCACCAGGGCCTGGAACAGGCTGGTGATGGTGTGGATGAAAGGCCAGCTCCGGGTTGTCCCTCAGCTCCGCGTACTCCGTGCTGCCCGGCACCGGCATCGGTCGGCGGCTCATCGACGGCTTGTTGGGGTGGTAGCCTGAGTAGGCGTACTGCCCGAAATTGACGGCCGCGTGGAGCGCCGACCCTATCCAGATGATGGTGGCGCAGGCCTTGATCAGCTCCGCCACTGTCTGCATCTTGGGCCACCACGCCGCATCCTTGAGGTCGCCGTGCCCGACCTCCCGCACCTCCTTCCACCATGCCTGTAGCTCCACGTCGCCCTGCAGCACGCTATCGTTGGGGTAGTAGATGCTCAGGTAGTCTGCTACCCACTGCTCGATCGCATGCCAGACCGCGAGCCCGTCTGCCGCGTACGGGTAGTCCTCGATCAGCAGCCGCACCTTGTGCGGGCTCGATGGGTCCTCCACTGCCATGCCCCTGCATTAACAAGATCATTACTACTACCACGGTCCACATCAGTCGACATTGACGACCGGTCATCGGAAGTTAATAATCGAACCTCTTGATTAGATCGTCGGGCAGAGCTTGTTCGGTGAAGTTCCAGTTCTTGTAGACCATGGAAGACATGGGCATCGCGTGCTTGCCCGGGAACACGGTCATCTCGATGACGCCATTGGCGTTGATGAGCAAGCCCCGGGCCTTGGCGTTAATGTTCATGGTGTCGCGGTAGTGCGGGTGCAGGAGCTTGTGCACCGGGTGGGTCACGCTGAGCTGCCTGTTAGTCGCGATGACAAAGGGCTCCATCACCGCGTGCGTGTTGAGCCAGTGGCTGATGAGCTGATGCCAGCCGTAGTCGTTCACGGCGACGTAGGCCTTGGCGAGCTGCCATATCGAGCCCTCGACTCCGGTGTCCTCAGGCGTGTACACGGTGCTCTCCGCGGTGGTCAGGTTGCCCTGGAGCCGGGGCGAGCTGAGCTCGATGGCGACCGGCGCGAGCGTGCCGTTCCCTTGCAGGAAGAGCAGGGTCCTGGTGGCGTACACGAAGCTGCCCTTGAGCTTGTTGATGTTGACGAGGAACGGCATCAGGTTGTCGTGCTGGTCCACGATGTAGAGCCTGTTGCCGGTGAGCGCCTGGTGCACGGTGAGGCCCTCGAGTCGCTCCCCGATGTGCGCCTCGGTGATGGTGCTGGTGTGGTCGCCGTACTTGCTAGGATCCAGAGTGCTCTTGGGAGGGAACTCCTGCACGCCTCAAACGGTATGAGTAGATGGATGAATTTGCTCTTGTTAATGGCCGATAGATAGATGGACTGATTGATTGATTGTTCACTGCACTTGCACTCACCGTGAGGCGTTTGATCATCAAGGGGTTGACGCCGGCCAGCATCTCCCTCGCGAACTCATCATCGGTCATCCATGCTTTCTCGTCCTCTTTGCGATCCCAATATATTAGCATTCCAGAATAATGGAATAAGTGCATATATATCCGGTTTAATTAACCATTAATTAATTTTCTAGCTACGTAAATACTGCTGGAGTAATAACAAGCGTTTTTTTAGGTATGTATATGTAGTGTAGTAGGAGTATAGTATAGTTATAGTACGTACCGTTGATGATGTGCGGCCTGGGGAGCTTGAGCTTGTATAAGCAATCGTCTAGGGCCATGGGGGTGATGAGGTCCTTGACGAGCTGGAGCTGGAGCTGGGCCGGGATGTTGCCCTCCTCCTCGAGGACCGGGATGTTGCGCACCTCGATGCCGTCCTTGTAGAGCTTGAGGATGTCAGCGAAGGTGTCGAACTCGCCCTTGGTGTCGTCGAGCAGCGTGCAGATGATGGGAATGATGGTGCCCTTCAGCGCCGTCAAGGTGTTCTCCCGAAAGTCGTCAGCCTTGAGGTGCCCGAACTGCTCGTCACGTGGCACGTAGACGGTCTCCCCCGTGCTCTCGTGGTCGGGCTCTGCACCATGATCGACATGCCATATATGCGGGTCGGTCGTCAGATCAAGTACACGTCGGTCAATACCCATATAGTTACGGGGAGAAAGAAAGGAAGGGAGACGCACTGTCGAGCGAGGGCTTCCGGCCGGTTCGGCCGCGGCGCGGGTAGGGGAGGTCCTCGGAGCCACCGAGGACGTCGCGGGCGTCGCCGAGGTCGTTGTAGACGTCGTAGCGGTAGACGCGGTCGTGCTCCTCGTAGGGCCCCTGCTGGTCGTCGCCCCTCAGGTTCCGGAGCTCGTCGTCGCGGTACGGCTTGAGCGCCGCCGGCATCTGGTGCGGCAGGTACGTCTGCGTGCGTGCACAACGGACCGGGCCAGCTCGCTCTTGGTTAGACAATGAGCTACCTATAGCAAAGCAAGCAAAATCCATGGGAGACCATGCATGCATGGAGATGGAGTACTCACGTCGTTGGCGAAGAAGACGCGGTTGTAGCTGTACTTGGCCTGCGGGTAGACCCAGGAGTTGGCGACGAAGACGACGGCGCCGCCGTGGCCGGGCACGTCGTCGAGGGTGATGGTCTTGAGGTAGAACTCGGTGTCGCTGTTGTTCTTGACGATGACGGCGCCCGGCACGCCCAGCTCCATGGACCAGTTGAAGGTCACCTCGAACTTCTCCTCGCCCGTCGGGACGCTCAGCAGGCTCTTCTTCAGGAGGAGACACGGCTCCAGGTTTGCCTCCTCGCCCACCTCCCCGCGGCTCGCCTTGCCTGCAGCTGCACCACACCACCGTCCAGATATAAGATGTTCTCAATATAAACTATATACGACATATTCATCCGAATAAGAAAAATGTTAGAACATCTTATAATAGTGAGCCCGAGGGATTACTTTGAAATGAAAAAAGAGCGCGTGCGTGCACCGTGGCTGTGGGGGGTGTTAAAGGGAGTGGTGAGTGCTCACCGCGGCCGCGGAGGGTGGAGCTGATGAGCTGGCAGGTGACTCCGCCGCCGAAGAGCTGGGTGTCGGTGCCGCCGTCCATGGTGGTGCCATGGAAGTCGTGGAAGTCGAGTGCCTTCTTAGGGATGAGGACCAAGGAGCCCTTGAGCCCCCCTGCCCCGGGCACCATGCCGCCAGCGCTCAACATCTTGTTCGAATCGAAAAGGGGACACGCACGTGCTGTGGTGCTGTGTGTGTGGCTAAGGACAATGGGAGGGATGGAGGGAGGGTGTGTGAGAGCTCCAAGACCAACCGGGTGGCTATTTATAGATGCACATCACATGCACGAGATGGGTGGTGTGAGCAGAGCACGATGGACAGTGGCCGATTCGATTTGATTATTTAGGGGATCTCAGGAAAAGATCTCAACAAGTTGTACTACCACAAGCATGCATCCTGAATTCCTGATGCGTGGCATGGGCTGATTACCGGGACACAAATGCATACACTGATGTGTGCATGAAAAATGCTACAGTCAGAGGTGTTTTGAATCAGAATGATCGAATTCCTTGATCGATGGTTACAAGCCCCCTTTTATATGTCCCGAAGAGACACGACGATCCCTCGAGGAGGCGTCGGTTCCAGGAGATCAAAGGGAGGCGTCGGTTGCGGGACAAACCGCAACGACGGTTGGGCAAGGGGAGATTTTCCCCTAATTACAGAATTATTTTTAGCATTCCCCCTAATCTACGCTTGACCATGTAGATCATCTTTATGATTGTCCAAGAAGCTCTATCATCTCAAAAGATTCTTCTTCAAAAGTTCTTCATAAAATCTTTGACGAGATCCTGAAAACATATACTCACAAAGAAAGATAGCATAATTTGATGTCATTAAAATGAGGATATCTCAAGAAGAGACTCCCCCTGACACCTGCAAGTCCCTAAGTCTTCGCATACCAATTCCATGAACACATTTCTGGAATGTAGAATTTGGTAGAGACTTGGTAAATAAATCAGCAAGGTTGTCGCATGATTTGACTTGCAGAATGCTTATTTCCCCGCTTTTCTGAAGATTATGGGGGGAAACCATTTAGGAGAAATATGCTTGGTGATATTACTCTTGATGTATCCTGTTTGCATCTGCGCAACACAGGCCACATTATCTTCATAGATAATGGTAGGTGATTTTATCGAACCCATTCCACATGACTGTTGTATGTGGTTTATCATTCTGCGAAGCCACACACATTCGCATGTTGCTTCAAATAATGAAATTATTTTAGAATGATTGGTAGATGTTGCCACCAGAGTCTGTTTCGAAGACTTCCATGATATAGCAGTGCCACCATGTAGGAACACGAAGCCGGTCTGAGATCTGGCATTATGGGGATCAGACAAATAGCCGGCATCTGCGCTGATTTTTCTGGAACTGGAAAAATAGGCCAAGATCCTTTGTGCCTTGGAGATATCGAAAGATATTCTTCACTCCAGACCAATGACGTTTGGTGGGAGTTGCTCTATGTCTAGCAACTAGATTCACTGCAAATGCAATATCAGGTCTTGTGCAATTTGCAAGATACATAAACGCTCCAACAACACTAAGGTATGGAACTTCAGGTCCCAACACCTCTTCTCCATCATCCCTTGGTCTGAACGGATCTTTCTCTA
The DNA here is from genome assembly GCA_032464435.1 of Aegilops umbellulata. NCBI lineage: Eukaryota > Viridiplantae > Streptophyta > Magnoliopsida > Poales > Poaceae > Aegilops > Aegilops umbellulata. Next base: position 640,959,001 of record CP136057.1, read on the forward strand.
CGTCTAGAGATCGAACCACCATGGGAATTTTAGATGGATAGGATTTGTCCATATTGAATTTCTCCAATATTTTCTGGATATAGGCATATTGGTGTACCATGATTCCTGAGGGAAGATGCTCAAGTTGAATACCTAAGCAAAATTTGGTTTTACCCAAATCCTTCATCTCAAATTCCATCTTTAGGTGATTGTGTGCTTCATCAATGTCTGGTGTGCTGCCGATGATGTTGAGATCATCAACGTACACAGAAATGATGCAAAATCCTGTAGAGGGCTTCTTGATGAAAACACATGGGCAATCAGCACTATTAGAGTAACCTTTCTGAAGAAGGAACTCACTGAGTCGGTTGTACCACATCCGTCCCGACTGTCTTAAGCCATATAATGACTTATTCAGCTTTACACAATACATGTTGTGTTTTGCATTTTTATTCGGGACAGAGATTCCATCAGGAACCTTCATATATATGTCCGAATCTAGTGACCCGTAAAGATATGCGGTCACGACGTCCATCAACTGCACAGATAGACGATTTTGCACTGCCAAAGATATAAGATATCGGAAAGTGGTTGCACTCATTACTGGAGAATATGTTTTAGTGAAATCAATGCCGGGTTTCTGCGTGAAACCTTGTGCTACGAGCCTTGCTTTATATCTCACCACCTCATTGTTCTCATTCCGTTTCCGGAGAAAAACCCATGTGTATCCCACAGGGAAAACACTGGGAGGTGTAGGTATTGCTTCAGTGAATACCTTTCTTTTGTTAAGCGAGGCAATTTCTGCTTGGATTGCATCCTTCCATTTAGGCCAGTCGGAGCGCTTTTGGCACTCAACGATAGACCTTGGATCATGATCAGTGACAAGGGTATCTGCAATCTTTTCAGCAAAATATATGTCGACAGTCGTCGTCTTACGGTCAAATAATTCTCCAGAATCAACATAGTTGATGGAAATTTCCTGCACCCCTAGTGACTCTTCGTGATTTCCCAATACGATCGAGTCTGGGTGTTCCGATGTCCCAGTCAGTTTGTGCATACTGGAATTGGGTTGTGGAGGTTGCCCTTCCACTGGGTGTATACTACCCATCAGGTGTTTGTCAACGTTGAGTTGACCTGCATTTACTGACTCCGAGGTTTTTCTCCTCGATTTCCTTTGCTGCTTGCAAGAAGCATGCTCCGGGTCAGAGGCCGTACTACTCCCCCTCTTTTTAGGAATAGGGAGTTGAGTGGTTTTTATTGGTACCTCCACTCTTTCTGGCGCGTTTCTGGCCGGGTTTAAGGATTTTGTAACACCTTTCAAATCAGTAAATGAATCTGGCAGATTATTTGCAAGATGTTGCACATTAATGATCTTCCGAACTTAAAGTTCGGTCTCATGGGTACGTGGATCAGAGGATGAAATGGAATGAGCATTCCAATCAATTTCTGGGCATTCTTTCTGGTACTTGAAATCTTCCCCTAATGCCGGAAAATGTTCCTCACTAAATATGCAATCAGAGTGACGGGCTGCGAACAGATCCCCAGTCATGGGTTCCAGGTACTTAATAATCGACGGCGATTTGTACCCCACATAGATCCCCAACTTCCTGTGTGGGCCCATAGATGTCCGCTGTGGTGGTGAGATCGGGATGTACACAGCACATGCGAACTTACGCAGATGGGAAATGCTTGGAGGATTTCCACGTACCAATTCCAGAGGGGAAGAACTTTGATATGCAGTTGGCCTCAATTGTATCAAGTCAGCAGCGTGTAAAACAGCGTGACCCCAACAAGAGGTTGGCAAGTTGCAATTCGTCAACAAAGGTCTTGCAATGAGTTTGATCCTCTTAATCAATGATTCAGCCAAACCATTTTGTGTATGAACATATGGAACAGAGTGCTGAACTTCAATCCCCAAAGCCATGCAATAATCATTGAAAGCACGTGAGGAGAATTCTGCAGCATTGTCCATTCGAATTGACTTAATTCGACTTTCAGGATAATGGGCTTGCAACTTAATGACTTGCCTCATTATCTTGGCAAATGCATGGTTTCGTGTGGATAGAAGACACACATGTGACCATCGTGTAGATGCGTCAATCAGAACCATAAAATACCGGAAAGGTCCAGATAATGGTTGAATGGGACCACAAATGTCTCTTTGAATACGTTCAAGGAACTGAAGTGGTTCAGCTTGTATTTTGAGGTGTGAGGGCCTCAAAATTAGCTTTCCCGTGGCACAAGATGTGCACACAAAATCAGAGGATTGAGGAAATTTTGACTCAAGAAAATTATGACCAATGGAATTGCTAGTAATTTTTCTCATCATCCCTATTTCAGGATGGCCAAGGCGATCATGCCAGGTTTGGAATGCGTCAACATTCTGAAAAATTACTTTGTATGCAACATGTTCCACGGGTTTGATGTACGTATAGTACAGACCAGACGATAGAGAAGGAATTTTCTCATGTACCTTTTTTCCATATCCGTCATCTTTAGTAAAGAGTAGATACTCCTCTTTGTTGTCTTCGTGGATTTCAATATGAAAACCATTTTTACGGATATCTCGATAACTGGTCAGGGTACGTGCAGAATCGGGATACAATAAAGCATCCTCAATTGTCACATATGTATCACTTGGGAGGGTGAATATGGCACGTCCAGTACCAACAATCACAGTATCGCGTCCAGCGATAGTTAGAATATCTCCATTTGTCTTTTTTAGAGTTTGGAAATATTTCATCTCCCTCATTATGGAGTTTGTGGCACCACTGTCCACAAGGCATAATTCCTCTTCCATCGGATTGTCCCCGTAGAAAACTATATAAAACAAAGAATTTTCAATAAGAAAACCTCATAGTAATATATAGAATACAATCTTTATTATATCAAATGTGCTGATACAATACAATATAAAGACAAGAACTAACTTATGTTCTTATTACAATCATCACAAATGGACATAATTAAGTAGATCACTAGGAGATTGAGGGACTAGTCGAAGTCGCCAAACATGTTGTTTGCGGTGTACTCAATCAACGTGATCTCCATTTCAACAGTAGCCTCAGGCAGATAAGGAATCACGGCGTTGCTCGGTCCAGGAGGAACATCGTGCGAACCACCAGCTCCTTTTGCGCTATCCGGATGAAGGTTGAAGTTGGCTTCAAACCTTTTCCCTTGAGGTGCTTTGCGTCCCTGAGATTGCTGGTACAGCATAACCAGATGCTTGGGCATTGTGCACTTTTCAGTAGAATGCGTGGAGCATCCACACTTGTTGCAAAGCTTAGATTTATCAAACCTGAGCTTTGAAGTGCCTTTTCCTTTGCCTGGGTATCTAGATCTCCTGTTCCCATTGCGCTTTCGCTTATGCTCGAAATTGGATTGTTTACCCCGAGGGGTACCATTAAACTTCTGCCTATTTGCAACATTCAGATGGACTTCAGGTAAAGGTTGTGCCCCAACTGGGCGTTGAGAGCCATTCTTAGCGAGTAGCTCATCATGCTTTTCAGCCTGAAGTAACATGTGAATAAGCTCGGAATAGACAGAGTAGTTACGAGCACGGTATTGCTGTTGGAGGATCCTATCTGAAGGGAGCATAGTAGACAAAGTTTTCTCTATCTTCTCCCCCTCAGTAGGTTCCTTCTCACAAAAACGCAGTTTGGAGCATATCTTATGAACAGCATGATTGTACTCACCGATGGACTTGAAATCCTAAAGACGGAGATGAGTCCAATCATGGAGTGCTTCTGGCAGGACTACTGCCTTCTGCTGTTCATGCCTCGTTTTGAGGGCCAGAAACAGAGTACTAGGAGATTCCTCCTGTAAATACTCAGACTTGAGATCTGGATGAATATGGTGCCTTATGATGAATAAAGCAGCATAGTTCTGCTGTTCTGTCAGCGGCGTGGCCCCATCCGGGAGAGGAGTCTCGGGGGTTGTATTGCACGCGCTATCCCACGGGACGCAAGACTGATCTTGATGTCCATAGCCCATGTAGGGTAATTGTGGCCATTGAGGGCAAGCTCCTCAAACTCTTTGGCAGTCATCTTCGCCTACATGGGAGAACCAGAGATAATTAATTTACGGGTGGTAAATTAAAAACCATCATGGTTGTGTAATAAGAATGCAAAAATTTGATACTCAAGTGTAAACTTGAAAAATTCTCAACCTCAATTGTGTGAACATAACACTTTGAAGATCACTTAGATCTCACAGTAATAGGCTACATCGCCATTACCTTGTGTATGCTACAATTCAAATATAAGTAATACACGTTGGAGGTAATCGTTTGTCGAGAATGACAAAGCGTAGACCTCACAGTAAGAGAGGACAGTCTGCAAATAAGCAGTAGATCACAACTCATTACCTTGTGATTCCAAATAAAATGAGGGAGAAACATTCAAAAATTTGCAAGTTTGATATGCGAGAGAAGATCTCAATCGCAAAGAATTGTTCAATAAAAATGAGATGTGGTAAACACATGGAACATGTCATTCTTCCCAGATGAAATCCGGTACTTTATTTATATTATCAATCCATTACATAATTTAAACACACCTACAATTACACAAGTCCTAACATAGAATAAATATTGAACAAGACTAAAATGTAAGTAGTAGTCAACCTAGGTACTAAACAGTACTAAACATAGACTAAAATTGCACAAATACAATAATTAGTACTAATGTTAAGAAAACAGAGAAAAAAATCCACACTTTCTGGCCGGCCCACCCGCCACAGCACTGCACATGGGGGAAAGCCGCGGGCGCCTGGGCCTGGGCCTGCCCGGCCTTTGGCCGGCCCACACGCCGCCGCACCGCACAAGACAGGGGGGGAGCGGGCGGATCGGATAAGGGTCGGAGTATCCGAACCCCGCACCACCACCTCTGCTCGATCCCCACTGTCACACGGCAGCGCCGGCGGGAGAAGTGGCCGCCGCAGGCCCTCGCGATTCCGGTGGTCACCGGCGTAGCACCGACGACCCCTCCTCGTCCGAAGAAGAGTCGACGACGACGTGATCCGGGCGAGCAGTCCCTAGGGCGGCGCTGGCGAGTCCGAGGCTCGCCGGAGCCCACGAACCGGGGCGGCGGCTGGGGCGACGGTCGATGGCGGCGACGGCGCGCCCGAAGAGACGCCCGAAGCGCCGTGCGGCTCGACTGTTCGAGCCCGCAGCCGTCTCCTGCTGATGCGTGGCGATGGCGTTAGCGCCCTCCATGCCGGCTCCAAGGCGGACTACTCCAGAGGCACCGGTTGGCGCGGAGACGAAGGCGAGCGCCTCCTCCTCGTTCACGACGGCGCGCATCGGTACAGGGGCGTAGCCAGGCGGGCGGAGGCTCGGGCCAGCGGCCACGGCATCAGGCGTCGGCGTTGACGGTGGGATCCATGCGGCCGGCGGAGGAGGTGGTGGAGGCGGAGACCCAGTGGGCAGGGCAGTAGTGGCCCCGTGCATCATGGGGGCGCTCGGGCCGGCCACCAGCCAAGGGTCGTGCCCCATGGACGCTTGGCCACGGGCGCGGGGAGCACCGGGGACCGTGTCCAGGGGCGTGGTGAGCACCATGACGGGCGCATTCAGCGGCGCGGGTGGCTGCCAGGGGCGGCACGTCCAGCGGCGCTCCGGCCGAATTGGCGGATGGCTTGCATCCGACGACGGAAACGGCGGTGGCCACCAACACCATGGCGGCGAAGGGCAATGAGGCGGTAGCGGCGACCGTCCTCGCGGATCAGACGGAGGAAGAAGGAGACGAGGCCTGTCATCTCACCGGCGGCGAGTGCTTCCTCTCTTCTCCTTTCTCTGTTGCCTTTTGCTCTCGCTGGTTGTTCTACGTGCTGATAACGTGTTTTGAATCAGAATGATCGAATTCCTTGATCGATGGTTACAAGCCCCCTTTTATATGTCCCGAAGAGACACGACGATCCCTCGAGGAGGCGTCGGTTCCAGGAAATCGAAGGGAGGCGTCGGTTGCGGGACAAACCGCAACGACAGTTGGGCAAGGGGAGATTTTCCCCTAGTTACAGAATTATTTTTAACAAGAGGCACGTGGGGGATGTCTGGACTCCGGAGTGACCATCGTCACACACACACCAAAAAAATCTTTCTTGTGACGTCCATCCCGTCTGTTTTACTTCACCTGTTGATAAGCTTGAAAAGTAATACTCACTCCGTTCTATAATGTAGTGATATAGATTTTTTTTTTAAAGTCAAGCATCACAAACTTAGACTAACTTTATAGAGAAATAAAATACATCTAGGATGTCAAACACATATCATAGGATTCTTTAAAAATGTATTTTCATATTTTATATATTTGATATTGCAGATATAGATAGCTTCATTTGATCAAAGTTTGATTTTTCAAAAAATTTATACACACTACATTATGAAACAGAGGGAGTACAACACAACACGTAACATCCGCTTTTCCAGCGGGTGCCAAATCTCGATCAGTGGCGGAGGCTTGCCATTATAACACATGGATTTCCGACCTCTGTGTACCCCTTCTGTGCATATGCTAGCTGATTATCCCCAACTATGGCAGATCTCTGAGGACCCTCCCCTATCAGAGGACAACGATGCATTTTGATGGAGACTTACGTCTAATGGTACAAGTTGATCAAATGCATCGAGCCAAGTAAAAAAAGAATATTACCACGCGGCAAGCATATTGACCAAAAGCAATCTCAAATTGACCAAAAAAAGAATATTGCTCCACCAAAAGAGATTTTTTTTTACATGGCTCGTCCTTCACTACAGGTGTTGGACTGTAGACACTCTTGAGAGGAGGGGTTATCGACACCCGCCAAAGGTATCCTTTGTGACCAGCTGCCTGAGACGATTGATCACCTCATGATCACTCGCCCTATTTCTAGGGAGGTATGTTTCATTATCCTAAATCAGATGGGATTTTTTCATCTCACCTCTACGGTCAATGATGCTATTAGAGCCTGGTGGTGCTCATCTTTGGATTGGATGCCAGCTCGAAAAGCCAAAACGCTAGCGGGGCTGATTATTGGCTGGAAAGAAACATGAGGTTCTTCAACAAAAATGTTGCTTCAGCCAATCTCATGGCAAGCAAGGCGATGGAGAAATTCTGACTTTAGGAGACAGCGCGGCGCTTTAGGTGGTGAGGGGTAGATCATAGCGAGAGAACGTAATTTGTACATCCACGACAACACTGTGAGTAGTCTAAGGAGAGAAACAGCAGGATTTTCAATGCAAGTTGAGTGACTTCATCGGAACTTGCAATCTGGAATCAAGAGCGTGAGATTGCAGGCACAATAGAGTAGTATTTTTTTTCTCTTCACCCCTAAAACCCCTTTCCTTCATAGTATCTACATTTGTAAAGTTCTTGGCTGGCTGTACTACTTGTCTGCTGCACTCAATTTCTCTTTATTTCTTTGATGAATTTTCCACTTAATGAATGAAAATTGTCAAGAAAAAACAGGTCGCCTTTGGTTTATAGGATAATAATATCATAGCAATAGTAAAATCATAGGAAGTGAGATGACATGTGTCTTCATTTCTGTAGAGAAAGAGATATCATTTAATTCACATGATATGGATTTTTTTATTGGGACTAAACTAAATGGCTAATATATTCCTATTCCCCGTAAAAAATATTGATTCCAATTTTTTTGCGGGTAAAAAAAGATTGATTCCTATGCTTTTTTGCGGGAAAACTTTCAATCTATTCATCTTCGATCATGCAGTACAACGAACACCAGAAATAAAAATTACATCCAGATCCGTAAACCACCTAACGACGACTACAAGCACTGAAGCGAGCCGAAGGCGCGCCGCCGTCATCGCCCCTCCATCGCCAAAGCCGGACACAACTTGTTATAGTAGACAGTCGGAAAGTCGTCGTGCTAAGGCCTCATACGACCAGCACCCCAGAACAGCAACCGCCGCCGATGAAAAATAACGTAAATCGGAAGGATCCAAACCGAAGACACACGGACGTAGACGAACAACGACGAGATCCGAGCAAATCCATCAAAGATAGATCTGCCGGAGACACACCTCCACACGCCCACCAACGATGCTAGACGCACCGCCGAAACTGGGGCTAGGCGGGGAGACCTTTATTCCATCTTCAGGGAGCCGCCGCCGTCTCGTCTTCCTGAGTAGGACACAAACCCTAGCAAGATTAAAAAAACGACTAAAAACGGAGCCCTCCCGCCGGCCCTTGCCAGGATCCACCACGCATCCATGGCCCTTGGTCCACCGGAGACGAGGCGGACCTGCGCCAACGCCGGCGAGAGGCACGAACACTAACTTTCTTTCTTGAAGGAGGAGGAGGAGGAGGAGGCGGAGCCCTAATTCCTATGTTACGTAGAAATAAAAAAGAAATATATTTCTATAAACCAAAGGGCTTCAAAGATTTATGTGCATATCGAATTTAGATATGAATGTTTTAGGTTTTGTAGACATATATATTGCGAATGTCCATGATTTTTTTTCGGAATTTTTTGGAATATTTAAAATCAACCTTTTCGAATTAATATCATGGGAGCATCTAAGTATTGGTATCATCTAATATCCTCTCCATGATGCATGTGGGAGCGGAGCCACCCAGCCGCGCCATCTGCGCATGGAGCCGTCGTCCCTTGCGCCGCGTAGCTCCTGCTCATGCAGATCGATCTCCCGCGATCACCGCTGCCACCACGGCGACGAGCGACGTGCGCCGGTCGGCTCGTGCCCCACGCGCTCCACGCGCCTAAGTATTTTAAGCTCTTCGTACGTGCTGGTGCTGCCACTGGCGGCGGAGCTTACGGGGGCGAAACACCGGCTCAGCACGTACGTGGAGGTCCGATCGACCGGAGACGAGAGCCGGACACTGCCACATTGGGAGCACGTATATTAATTAATCCGCAATCAGGGTGGGAATGGGTCGGCCCGGACCTGGCCTTGGACCTGGCCCCGTTGGCCTCGAGGCCAATTTGAGAGGCCACGGGTCGACCCAATTCAAAAAAGTCAATGGCCTCGCCGGTCCGATGGGTACTTTGGATCGACCCAAATTTTATTTTCTTATACAATATTTGGTTGTGATTACACCTAGAATATTCTCTCAAATATGTTATTAAAAGTAAAACAAAATTATGACCTAAACATGCATGATTGAAATAATTAAAGTTTACAAATGAACCACAATATACAATTTCAGCTCTTTACACGCCCGGTTTATAAAGGAGGATTGGGTTAATGGATTCCAGTACGTGTACAAATGTTAGCTAGTTGATGTTTCGGCTAATTAGTATACTGTAATTAGTTGATCGCTAGTTGTCGTATAACGGTATAAGCTAAGCTAAAGATGAATTTGGTGATACTGATGGACTCCAGTACTCGGAGGTGGGTCGGCCCTGCTGGCCCAATGGGTCACTCAGTGCCGGCTCTACTGGCCCGATTTTTGTACGAGGCCGACCCGACTGACCCATCGGCCTTTTTTTTGGGTCGGGCCAAAGACCCGACGGGTCGACCCGGCCCATTCCCACCATGAATCCGCAACCATGCATGCGAATCCCCCGTACGGTTTTTGGAGATGGCATCTCGCGGAGTATATGTAGAAGATATCATTTTGCTCACCCCTAGGACTACTATATGCCTCGGCCTTGGGATGAGAGTGAGACATGTCATGTCCCCCACACGTACCATGCCATGAGCCCAATTTGGTTCGTGATATGCGGTGTCAGGCGACGCCACCAACCGTGCACGTGTAGTAGTACTATACTTAGTAGTAGTACTACTCTGCACTCCTCTTTCGTCAGAGTGGTAGACGAGAGATCAGCTCAGTTTAGGACTTTTTCCCTGTTTTGATCCATGTCTCAAAGTTTAACATGATTTGACCCGTTTTTAAAATTTCTTTCGGATCTGACCCAAATCGAGACGCCAACAATCGCGGCGTTCTGCTTGCATTGAAAATGCCACGGACCGTGGCGTTTAGGCCTGGCCCACCTTCCTGGTCAGCAGTTTGACCGTCCGACGTGGCAATTGTCGACCCTGACCCTAGACGCCGGGAACCTTGGCGTCTACCCCCCTGAGAGATAAGTGGTCACGGGGAAAGTGTGTGGGGCCCACCCCACACACTCTCTCAATCCCAATCTTCCACCCCGAGAAACAAGAACAAAGGAGAGCTCCCCCCCCCCCCTCTCTCTCCCACCTCAAGGCTCACTGAAATCCCGCTCCAAATTTGATTTTCCTCTGTGGATCTTTCTCTCCCTTGTTGATTCCCCCGGATCCCTAAATTTTGTTGGTAATTTCTTGTTATTTTAGTGGCATTATGTAACCCTAGGTGGCACCTTAGTTTCTAGATTTATTCAAATCCTTTGGTATTGGATGGATTTTAATTAATATGTAGTTGTGGTAGTAGTAATGGGATATCATTTTGCGGGTACAAATGATGGATTTGATAAATATGATGGTTAGGGTTAGGTAATGTGTTAAGCAAATGACATCATTTATTTAGTAAATAAGTTTTAATTTGTTTTTGATACAACTCATTAGGAATATATAGTTGTCATTGCTTCATTAGAGTTGCATAGTTTTTGCAACTGTGCATTATAATTGTTATTTATTCATCTTGTTTGTTGTCCCTTTTAGATGGATGATAGACTTGTTAATGTTCATTATTTGGACAAAGCGTCATTTGTGACCAAAACTGCAAGTGACAACGAGGAAGTGGTGGTATTCGACACAAGTCCTAGTTATGATGAGGTTGTTATTAAAGTAAGAGATAAGTTGAATTGGATGGACCCCGATGATAAAGTTGAATTAATAGGAAGGTATGATGTTGGGGTGGGAACAAAATCTCGACTGAAGAATATGCCTATCATCTCCGAGTTGCATTGGGGGATATACAAGGGTAAAGTTGCGGCCGCGGAAGACATGTCACTTGAATTGTTTGCTACGGAGGGGCAAGGTCAGCGGCTTGATGTTGACTTGAACCGCCAAGTGTCCTCCCCGTGTCATGCTATGAGCCCTAGTAGAAGTGTGGCTCGTATTTTGGATAGTGCCGAGGTCTATGCCTCCAATACTTCTAGCCAACCGCCACCTAGCCAAGAAAATGAAGTTGTTGGGCATGCTCTAGAAAAAGTTAATGAACAATATGTTGATGGTCATGGTGATGTCCAATGTGGTCATGGTGATGATGATGATGACAGGCACGAGGATGAGAATCATGCAAATGAGAAGGAGAAGAGGGAACGACGGAAGCGTGAGGCGGACATGGCATGCAAAAACAAGAAGATGGCTCAAGAGGAGGAGAGAGTTAGGAAGCTTGAAAGGGCTCGCCTTGCACTAGAGGATGGATGAAGTGCTGATGATGAGCAAGAGCATGAGATTCATGGCAATGACATCGGTGACTTGGAAGCGTTTGTCAGGCAGTAGGACATGGACTGTGAGATCCCCTATGGTCGTGCATATGCGTATGACTCGGATGATGAAGGTCCGGAGGAAGAACTGGACGTGGATGGATTCACGGAGAGAGAGAACCGTATACACACAGAGGTGACCGGTTTGGAAATAAGAACTCCATTGTTTTGTGATCTCAGGCTGGCCCGCAAGGCGGTAGTTGATGGTGGCATGAGTAAGGCGATAGAGCCGAGACCTTGCCCGGAACCGGGCGAACCAAGGGACGAGGATGAAGACGAGAATGCTTACTTGAAGAAAGGGTTGAAGTTTGTGAGTTTGCAGGCCTTCAAAGTATGGCTAAGTGACTATGCTATTAGGAACCATAGACCATATCTTGTTGGGCACTCAGACCAAAAAGTGCGTTACTCCATCCATTGTGACAAAGAAGGATGCCCATGGGCGGTCCATGGGAGAAGAATTAAAACCGGGAAATGGTTGTTAACAAGTTGTGTGTGTACTCACTCGTGCAGGCCACCGTCAAAAAAGAAGCCTAAGACACACCGTCAACTCAAGCCTGAGTTTCTAGGGTTTAAATTAATGAAAGAAGTATCAAGTGATCCAACTGTGAAGGTGAAGCTCCTCATGACGATGATGAAAAAAAATTGGATACAAAGTCAAGTATGGGAAGACATGGAAGGCCAAGTCAAATGCTTTAAGGATGTTGTATGGTAGTTGGGAAGAAGCATACAATCGCCTCCCGCGGTTGTTGGGAGTGATTGCCCATAGGAAGCCCGACATGTATCATGTGGTCGAGGATGATGGTCATGGGGTGTTTCACCATGCCTTCTAGAGTTTCGGACAATGCATCACGACCTTTAAGCATTGTCGTCCGGTTTTGTCTATTGATGGCACATTCTTGACCAGCCGATACAAGGGCACAATCATGGTAACAATGGCGCACTCCTCCAATGACAATGTGTTGCCGGTGGCATTCGGTTTGGTGCCTTCGAGCACCAAGACAACTGGCAGTGGTTCATGCGTCATGTTAGGGAAAATGTCATTGGTGATAGAGAAGTGCACATTATATCAGACGGGCACCAGGGCATACTGAAGGCCATGGACATTGTTATTCCTGGACTTCCAAACCTCCACCATCGATGGTGCATGAGGCATTTTGTGGCAAACTTTTACAGGGCATATAAGAGCAAGGAGTTGAGCAAGAATCTAACCCATGTTTGCGTGGCCTTCAGCACCGGTGCATTCACCATTCGCTATGACAAGCTCTATGAAGCTATGAACGAAGGAGGGAAATATTTCTTAACACAAAATTTTTAGTAGAAACACAAGTGGGCACGCGCTCATGATGAAGGAGGTTGGAGATATGGCGACATGACCAGTAACATGGTCGAATGTTTTAACAATGTGCTCAGAGGTGCCCGCCCCTTGCTGGTGACTGCAATAGTGGAATATACTTTCTTCAAGCTTAGTGAGTATTTTCTGATGCATTCAAAGGAAACCGTGAAGTGGATTGGTGAAAAAATGGAATATCCACCAAACGTTGAAGAGTGGATGATGTTGCAGCAAAGCAAGTCCTCGGCACAGAAACTTAGGCTATTCAACACCTACGATATGACCTACCAAATCGACGAGCCTGGTGGGACAACAAGAGATGGTATGTCATATGGTGGTCGTGCATTCGAGGTGCACCTTAAGAGACGGTGGTGTCGGTGCGAGAGGCCTAGTAAGTATCATTGGTTGTGCTCTCATCTTTTGACGACGGCGTCGTCAAGAAATATACATGTGTTTGATGGGACAACCGTGAGGATGCATGAGTTCGATCTTGAAGCTACTAGGTTGATTGTTGTTGCTCGTCTGTAGACCTAGACACCAAGGTTTCTGGCGTCTAGGCTTCTCTCCAGGCCAAAACTGCACAGGGCAAAACACGAGAGACCACAACGTTTAGGTCGTATCCATAGAGCTAAAATTGTTGTTGCTCATCTGCACACCTAGACACCAAGGTTGCTGGCGTCTAGGACTCTCTCGAGGCCAAAACGCCAGGGACCCTGACATCTACCCTGTACATAAACTACAAAACCAGGATGACAACAAGTGTTCTACAAGATTTCTAGGATCACAGCAAAACTAAGCAATATTTCCAGGATGACAGCAAGAAGGTACCATAGTTCACGCCATCATAGCAAACAACAGCATGAAGGTAGCAAAGTTCACGCCGCTCCATAAGTGCAAATTAAACACAAGTCTCAGGTAGCAAAGTTCACGCCACTTCTAAAGTTCACTAATCAAACATAACAAAGTTTGCAAGAATCTAGTATGAACTAATTCACTTCTTCCTTCCTCTTTTGCTGCGCGGCGTGCGTTGTGTGGGCTGTGATGGTTGTGGCGCATCATCCATTTGGGACATCCCAAGCACCTCCTCTTCGTCTTGATTGTACTCCTTTTCGTCTTGCTCTGGCTCCTCATCCTCTTGCTCTGGCTCCTCTTGTTGTTGCTCTCTTGTTGTTCCTGTTGCAAGACAAGACGACGACGCCGTCTATTGTCCCGGCTAGTAGAAGCTCCAGCCGTGAGGACGGCTTTACTTCCGTGGCAAGAGAGCATAGCTGCCATCTTGTGGAACCGACTCGTGAAACTCTGCAACATAACAAAGATGCAATACTAGACTAAGTAAAACGTGTGCAAAGATGGAGGTTTTTGAATAGAGATAACATATACCTTCATTGTTTTCCTAAGATATTTCTCAGATGATCCACTTCCGTCATCTTCACCAAGTGCTACACCAACCTCGTTAACGCAATGCAATAACTCCATGCCCTGCAAAATGAAGATCACGAAAATTATCTTTGAAGTACATGTAAATGCACTCGAAGTAGGTTCTAATTGTGTGGAGCATACCACTCGGTCGTGTAATTGTGCGTAGTCAAGTTGTGTCCCTTCGTTGTCTCCCGTTTCTACATTGAAGTCCATATACCCGCTCTCACGATCCAACTCTTCCAATTATGAACGGTTCCAACCGGGCTTTAGCTTCAACCGGTAACGTCCCGCCAGCCACTTCAGATGCTCTTCGTATAATGAATCACTATGGAGTCTTCTTTCCTTCTCCACTAGGGCCGCTCTTTGATTCCACAAATCTATCCACTCGGAGTGCTTGATGGCCCAAGTCGAAGTTTCCTGGTTATTCTTTCAATTAATTCTGCAAATTATGTACAAGATGAAAGCATTAGCAAGAAATGTATTAGATAATGCTCTACTATATATGCAAAGCTACAACTATCTCACCGATGCAGATATTGGCTTGTCTCGTAACTCTCATCCCTTGGTGTCCCTTGCCTTCTCCCAAATTGTCTTGCGACACGGTCTGGGTAGTTCCACTCGACAGCATAGAAGCATATCTGTGGGCATCTCGCCTGCCAAATCTTCCTGTCACGCGTGCACATCTCGTTCAGCCGGAAATCACACTCGGCATCATATGGCATCCAATCGACCTACAACACAAGATGATACTAGTTAAGTACACGGTTCCATCACAATTGATGTGCTCTTACGTAAGTTATCATTACCTGCTTATGAGTCAACATATCCAGCTCGTTGATGTAGCATTTGTATCGCGCAACCGAGCTGCCTGTGTACACATTCGCCATCTCCCAATAGTAGGCGATGATCGGAAACCACCAAGGATCTTCTCCATGCCTCCCCTCATGTGGGAGCCATCCTTCAGGAGGTGTCTTGTTTTTTTCTCGGGACGTCCAACGGGCATCCGCTCCCACATCCAAACCTGAAGGCACCAAACAGAGCCACCCATACCAGATGTGCCCTTCTTCCTATGACATGCCTCGTCGAGCTGCAAATTTAGAAATTGTTCATAAGAGGTCGGCGAAATTGCAACTGCAAACAAATTGACAATTTGGTTACTAATTACCTGACGATATAAGTATGCTAGTGCTCCTGAACCCCAACTGTACTTACGGTCCCAGTCACTTAGTAGGTCCAAGAATATCCACTGGGCTTTATTACCGGTAGAATCTGGGAACACTACCCTCGTTAACAGATACCACAGATAAGCTCGGGTGTGCCGCTGCACAGCAACCTCATTGGCGTCTGCAGGGCATACTACTCCTCTCTCCTCTCGGAGCCAATGATGCAACACTTTCTCACTGTCACACTCGCCTTCTTCAGGAGGCACGGGGAAGACACCTGTCAATTGGCCAACACGATCTCGCCAATTAGCAGTTACGGTGGTGCCGGTCAAAGCTTCTCCATTGATTGGAAGGCCACTGATCATCGCCATGTCCTCCAAGGTCACGGTCATCTCTCCACATGAAAAGTGGAACAAGTGTGTATCTGGCCTCCAACGGTCAATAAGTGCGGTCATCTCCCCGTGGTTGATCGACAGAGCGTGTCTCTTGAACTGAAGCACAAACGGGAGAAGGCCCAATCTCTTGAAGTATGGCTCATACCGCTCGTCACACGACTAGTCGTGGGCACAATGACCCCTCATGCGCATAGGTTTTAGTTCCCGCAAAATAGCATTGCATTATGGTTAGTGCCTAGCAAAACTGATAAGTAATAACCAATAATTCAAATAGATTGACTCTTACCCGGTGATTCTCAATGTCCCGCGCACGATGCTCTTTGTCATACCTTTTATGAAGACCGTCATACCAACATTCACCCTATTGGGGAACATAGTATTTAAAAAAATCCTACGATCACGCAAGATCTATCTAGGAGAAGCATAGCAACGAGCGGGAAGAGTGTGTCCATGTACCCTCGTAGACCGAAAGCGGAAGCGTTTAGTAATGCGGTTGATGTAGTCGAACGTCTTCGCGATCCAACCGATCCAAGTACCGAATGCACGACACCTCCGCGATCTGCACACGTTCAGCTCGGTGACGTCCCTCGAACTTTTGATCTAGTTGAGGCCGAGGGAGAGTTTCGTCAGCACGACAGCGTGGTGATGGTGATGATGAAGTTACCAGCGCAGGGCTTCGCCTAAGCACTACGATGATATGACCGAGGTGTGTTTCTGTGGAGAGGGGCATCGCACATGGCTAAAAGATCAACTTGTGTGTTCTAGGGTGCCCCCTTGCCCCCGTATATAAAGGAGGGAGGGAGGAGGCCGGCTGGCCCTAGGGGGCACACCCAAGGAGTGGAGTCCTACTAGGACTCCAAGTCCTAGTAGGATTTCACTTGGTGGAAGGGGGAAGAAGGAAGGAAAGGAAGAGGGAGAAGGAAAGAGGGGTCGCGCCCCCCTCCCCTAGTCCTATTCGGACTCCCCTTGGGGGGGGCACCTCGTGGCCGCTACCCTCTCTCTCCCCTAAGGCCCACTAAGGACCGTTACTTCCCTGGGGGGTTCCGGTAACCCCTCCAGCACTCCGGTTTTACCCGAAACTATCCAGAACACTTCCGGTGTCCGAATAACATGGTCCAATATAACAATATTTATGTCTCGACCATTGCGAGACTCCTCATCATGTCTGTGATCTCATCCGGGACTGCGACTAACCTTCGGTCATCAAATCACATAAACTCATAATACAAATCGTCATCGAACGTTAAGCATGCAGACCCTACGGGTTCGAGAACTATGTAGACATGACCGAGACACATCTCCGGTCAATAACCAATAGCGGAACCTGGATGCTCATATTGGCACCTACATATTCTACAAAGATCTTTATCGGTCAAACCGCATAACAACATATGTTGTTCCCTTTGTCATCGGTATGTTACTTGCCCGAGATTCGATCATCGATATCAACATACCTAGTCCAATCTCGTTACCGGCAACTCTCTTTACTCGTTCTGTAATGCATCATCCCGCAACTTACTCTTTAGTCACATTGCTTGCAAGGCTTATAGTGATGTGCATCACCGAGAGGGCCCAGAGATACCTCTCCGACAATCGAAGTGACAAATCCTAATCTCGATCTATGCCAACTCAACAAACACCATCGGAGACACCTATAGAGCATGTTTATAATAACACAGTTATGTTGTGACGTTTGATAGCACAGTAAGTGTTCCTTCGGTATTCAGGAGTTGCATAATCTCATAGTCATAGGAACCTGTATAAGTCATGAAGAAAGCAATAGCAATAAACTAAACGATCATAGTGCTAAGCTAACGGATGGGTCTTGTCCATCACATCATTTTCTAATGATGTGATCCCGTTTATCAAATGACAACACATGTCTATGGCTAGGAAACTTAACCATCTTTGATTAACGAGCTAGTCTAGTAGAGGCATACTAGGGACACTATGTTTGTCTATGTATTCACACATGCACTAAGTTTCCGATTAATACAATTCTAGCATGAATAATAAACATTTATCATGATATAAGGAAATATAAATAACAACTTTATTATTGCCTCTAGGGCATATTTCCTTCAGTCTCCCACTTGCACTAGAGTTGTTGGGGATATAACTATTAATGTAACCCGCCCAGGAAGGGCCGCGTTACGCTATGATGATTTATTATATGAAGCCCAATATCAATCTTGAAGATGGCGGTTCAGTAAAGGGCCTAAAAGCCCGCAGGCGACTTAAGGCCTATAGTAATAAACCGATGTAAGGGCATGACTTGTGTTGTAAGGCAAGATTAATTAGTCACCGAGCCGGACATTGTGTATGAGCCGGCCGGGACTCTATAGGCCGGGGGGCGTCAACCCTTGTATATAAGGAGATGACCCGCCGGCGGTTTAGGGCAAGGAACATCAAATCGAGAGCCGGGCATAGCAGATTTGCTCCCTGGCAATAGAAACCCTAGCAATTCCACCTCAACTGGATTAGGCTTTACCCTTCACCGCAAGGGGCCGAACCAGTATAAACCCTCGTGTCCTTTGTCCCGCTTTAACCCCTTTAAGCTTCCTAGTTGCGATGGCTCCACGATTAAGTCCTTTCACAAGGACATTTGTCGTGACAATTCCACGACAGTTGGCGCCCACCATAGGGCCAGCGCACGGTGGATTTGAGTTCTTGAAGGGCAACTTCGAAGGGCTCAAGGGATATGCGGTGGACCGGATGACCAAGAGTCGTCGCGGCAAGCTCTACATCAATGACGCCGGCTGGGGTCCCGACGCCGGCTCAATTGAGTACGGGTATCGGGTTCCCTTCGGCGGAATCCACGTCTTCATCGGCCAGATTGGCGAGCCGAACCCTGAGCCGGACATCAGCACCAACATCATCCGGACGGCTCAGCGTGCGAGACCTGCCTGGGCTTGGCCCGCCGTGAGGCGTGCTTTCGTGGGTTGCATCCATGGAGGAGAACTTTCTGAAGGATCCGTGGACGGCGGTGAGACGACCGTATATTTTGACGGTGAGTCGTCCACTGGTGAGACGGATTCGTTATACCAATTGTAGGACGGCGGTCTTGGGGGTTGTTCCGATGGCAGCAGTATTCTGGACCCTTTTGAGCCGCCGAGCAGAGTAGGGATCTTCATGGCCGGCACTCAACCCGGCCAAAACTCTACAGCTGCGGTAGCAATAACGTCCGGGTCAGGAGCAGGAGGCCCTGTGCTCCCGCCTGCTCAGGCGTTGATTGATCTCATGGACAAATTGACGGCCATGTTAACCGCCACAGTTATTCCGGCAAGTCAAGAGGAGCATGATGCAGAAGTGGCGCGGGTACATGAGGAGATAGCCCGAGCCAAAGAGGCCTTGGCGGCTGAGGACACCAGATTGGCCGAGGAGCGGGCCGCTTTGGACGCACGGGCTCAACAGCTCCAGTCAAAGGATTTCCAGCTTACGATGAGCCTGAACGCATCTAACGAGGTGATGAGGAGGATACACCAAAAGACTCAATCCCATTTGCCTCCGATTTATGATCCTCGGAATCTCTTCTGCACGCCCGGAGCTGGCCCTAGTAACCCGCCAGAGGCAAATCAATTCGTAACATCCGGAGCAGGGGCACCGGTTTAGCCTCGGGTGATGGCACCTCTTCACGTGAATACGGCCCCGCCTCGCTACGTACCAACGCCACCGGGTCACTTTTCTAACCCCATGGAGAACCTGGTCGCTGCATCGGCACGTTTGGCGGCTCTCCCGGCGGATGGCGACTCTCCAACATCGGTTGAGACGCGAAGGATCAGAGAACTCGTCTAGACGGCTCTGGCTCAGCAGGAGGCTTATTCCTATAGTCGAGATAGGATTCATTCGACTCCTCGCCCAAGACGGAGCCCGAGTTACAGCAGACATATGGATTCGGAGGCCTTGTCAAGCAACGCCCAGCGCCGTAACCAGCCCGGTGGATATAATCCGGTATAGGAAAAGATACGTCGAGAGGATGAGCGGGCGGCCCAACAGGCGGCTCAGCAGGCGGCTTACCAATCCTTCCCGGATTATCCAACGACTTCTGTTGAGGCAGGAGTGGCCACCAGAACCGGCGGCGTTCCTTGTTTGGTGTCGGCTTTGCGTAATGAGCGTCTGCCCAAGGATTTCAAGGGACCCCGAAAGGTGCCTGATTATACGGCTGATTTACAGCCCGGGGTGTGGATTGAAAGCTACGAGATGGCCATGGAGCTGTTGGAGGTCAGTGATGTGGCGATGGCCAAGTACTTCACCATGATGTTAGATGGAACGGCCCGCACTTGGTTAAAGGGGCTGCCGCCTAATTCCATTGGCTCATGGGCAGAGTTAAAAGCCCGGTTCATCCGGAACTTCAAAGATACCTGCAAGCAGCCCATGTCAATTGTGGATTTGACTAACTGTAAGCAAGAGGAGGGTGAGTCTACCACGCATTGGGTGCGCCGGGTCAAGGAGATAATACATTCATCTGATAAGATGGATGCCGGCTCTGCGGTCTTAATGTTGGAGAAAAATTGCCGATTTGAACCTCTGAAACAGAAGCTGGGGCGCCTCAAGTGTGATTGCAATGATATGGGCCAGCTGATGGCGGCTCTAGTCAAATATGCCGATTCTGATAGTACGAAGGATCCCGCGTCGGATGAAGAGAAGACAGGGAAGGGAAAGAAGAACGACAACGGAAAGGGTCAGCAGCATAACCCGGCGAATCAGGGAGGCAATAAGCGTAAGGCCGACGGTAACCCGGAGTTTGTGGCTAATACCAATTCACAAGGTAACACTCAACGATGCAAGGGGAGGCCGCCCCCTCGGTCTGGCGGGCCAAGTCCTACTCTTGAGCAACTGCTTAACGAACCTTGTCCAAGACACGGCACTCGGGAAAGGCCAGCCACTCACCTGTGGAAGGATTGCGCGATCATGAAGGCTTTCAAAAATTCAAACACGTTCGATGGCAATCATGGGTCAGGTGGCGGCTCAGGTGGAGGCGGTTTTCATGGCCCGGGTGGCGGCTCAAATTCCGGCTTTCAGGGGAATCAAGGCGGCTACAATCAACAGTCTGGTCAGGGAGGTCAGCAGCAGCAGTAGTCGGGTTATCAGAGCAATCCAAAGTAGCTAAATAGTGGACAACATCATGTGTTCACCACTAGTTTATGCAAATGAGACCAGAAGCTTCATAAAAGGGTTGTGAACGCTGTTGAGCCAGCGGTTCCCCGTTATTTAAGGTGGTCAGAGCAGCCTATTGTGTGGAGTAGGAAAGATCACCCTCCCCGGGTTGACAATCCGGGTCAGTTAGCCTTGGTGGTAGCATCTCAGGTTGGTGGGTACAAATTCACTAAAGTATTCATGGTGGTAGCAACATTAACATCCTCTATTATGAGACCTTTCGACGTATGGGTTTGACTGACAAAAATTTAAAGACGTCCAACACTGTTTTCCATGGAGTGGTGCCTGGTAAGTCGGCATACCCAGTTGGTAAGATTGAGCTGGAGGTAGCCTTTGGAGATGAGTATGATTCTAGGGCTGAGAAATTAACCTTTGAGGTCGTCAAGATCAAGAGCCCATATCACGCTCTATTTGGACGGCCGGCTTACGCCAAGTTCATGGCGCGGTAGTGTTATGTCTATTTGCAGCTCAAGATGCCAGGTCACAAGGGCACCATTACTGTGCATGGGAGTTGAAAGATATCCCTCGAATGTGAGGAGGGTGATGCTGCCTATGTTGAATCTGTTTGTGCAACAGAGGAGCTGAAGTTTTACAAGGATAACGTTGACCCGGCAGACATGACATCGCTGAAGAAGCCAACCACAGAGCATGACCCGGTGATGAAGTTTAAATCGGCTGATGACACCAAGCTTGTTGATTTTACTCCAGGTGATTCATCTAAACAATTCAGTATCAGTGCCAATCTGGATCCTAAATAGGAAAGTGCGCTCATCGAGTTCATCCTTGAGAATCGGGACATCTTTGCATGGAAACCTTCTGACATGTCGGGTGTATCGAGAGAACTCGCTGAGCATACTCTTAATATTGATCCAAAGTTTAAGCCGGTCAGGCAGTTTCTTCGGCGGTTCAACGAAGAGAGATGGAAGGCTATCGGTGAGGAGGTGGCCCTGCGCTTAGCGGCCGGGTTTATTGTTGAAGTTTTTCACCCAAAGTGGTTGGCTAACCCGGTGCTTGTACTTAAAAAGAACGGCACCTGGCGGATGTGTGTGGATTACACGGACTTAAATAAGGCTTGTCCAGCTGATCCTTTTGCTCTTCCCCGTATTGATCAAATTATTGATGCTACGGCGGGTTGTGAGCGTTTGAGCTTCTTGGATGCTTACTCTGGTTATCATCAGATCAAAATGGCAGTTAAGGACCAGGAGAAGACGGCTTTCATCAGTCCGTTTGGAGCCTTCTGTTATGTCTCTATGCCATTTGGGCTCAAGAGTGCCCAGGCGACTTATCAGCGATGTGTACAGAACTGTCTCCACAATCAGATTGGGCGCAATGTCCATGCTTATGTGGATGATATTGTGGTGAAGTCCAGAGAGAAGGAAACCTTGATAGATGATCTGAAGGAAACCTTTGATAATCTCCGGGTCTACAAAATGATGCTTAACCCAGCCAAATGTGTGTTTGGCGTGCCAGTAGGCAAGCTGTTAGGTTTTCTAGTCTCTAACCGTGGCATTGAAGCTAATCCGGAGAAGATCAAGGCAATTACCTCTTTGGCTAAGCCGGCATGCATCAATGATGTTCAGCGACTGGCGGGTCGTATTGCTGCTTTAAGCCGGTTCATAAGCCGATCAGGTGAGAAGGCCATACCGCTGTATCAGATGATGAAGAAAACAGACAATTTTGTCTGGAGTGATGCTGCTGATAACCCACAAGTATAGGGGATCGCAATAGCTTTTGAGGGTAGAGTATTCAACCCAAATTTATTGATTCGACAGAAGGGGAGACAAAGAATATTCTCAAGTATTAGCAGCTGAGTTGTCAATTCAACCACACCTGGAAACTTAATATCTGCAGCAAAGTGTTTAGTAGCAAAGTAATATGATAGTGGTGGTAACGGCAACAAAAGTAAAGGAAGCAAAAGTAATTTTTTTGGTGTTTTGTAGTGATTGTAACAGTAGCAACGGAAAACTAAATAAGCGTAAACCAGTATATGGAAAGCTCGTATGCATCGGATCAGTAATGAATAATTATGCCGGATGCGGTTCATCATGTAACAGTCATAACATAGGGTGACACAGAACTAGCTCCAATTCATCAATGTAATGTAGGCATGTATTCCGAATATAGTCATACGTGCTTATGGAAAAGAACTTGCATGACATCTTTTGTCCTACCCTCCCGTGGCAGCGGGGTCCTATTGGAAACGAAGGGATATTAAGGCCTCCTTTTAATAGAGAACCGGAACAAAGCATTAGCACATAGTGAATACATGAACTCCTCAAACTATGGTCATCACCGGGAGTGGTCCCGATTATTGTCACTTCGGGGTTGCCGGATCATAGCACATAGTAGGTGACTATAGAATTGCAAGATAGGATCAAGAACTCACATATATTCATGGAAACATAATAGGTTCAGATCTGAAATCATGGCACTCGGGCCCTAGTGACAAGCATTAAGCATAGCAAAGTCATAGCAACATCAATCTCAGAACATAGTGGATACTAGGGATCAAACCCTAACAAAACTAACTCAATTACATGTTAAATCTCATCCAACCCATCACCGTCCAGCAAGCCTACGATGGAATTACTCACGCACGGTGGTGAGCGTCATGTAATTGGTGATGGAGGATGGTTGGTGATGACGACGGCGATGAATCCCCCTCTCCGGAGCCCCGAACGGACTCCAGATCGGCCCTCCCGAGAGGTTTTAGGGCTTGGCAGCGGCTCCGTATCGTAAAACGCAATGATTTCTTCTCTCTTATTTTTTTCTCCCCGAAAGCAAATATATAGAGTTGGAATTGGCATCGGAAAGTGTCCAGGGGGCCCACGAGGTAGGGGCGCCCCCCACCCTCGTGGACAGGGTGTGGGCCCCCTGGTCTTCATCTTTGGCGAGGATTTTTATTATTTATTCTAAGATATTCCGTGGTGTTTCA
Source organism: Aegilops umbellulata (assembly GCA_032464435.1). Classification (NCBI taxonomy): domain Eukaryota; kingdom Viridiplantae; phylum Streptophyta; class Magnoliopsida; order Poales; family Poaceae; genus Aegilops; species Aegilops umbellulata. The sequence goes on from CP136057.1 coordinate 640,982,746, forward strand.
GGTCATTCAGAGAACTTTTGTTTTCTACACATAAAACAACATCATGGCAATTCTGCTGAAAACAGCATCAGTCCGGGTTAGTTCCATTCAAATCATACAAGTTAGAGTCCAAAACAAGGGCAAAAGTGTTTGGAAAAGTAGATACGACGGAGACGTATCAGCTGCTAATGCTGCCTTTGAAGATTTAAAGAGACAGTTATCTAAGCCACTGGTCCTTGTGACTCCCGTTGATAAAGAGCCGCTATTGTTATACGTGTCCGCTAATTCATGTGTTGTCAGTGTTGCAATTGTGGTGGAGCGCAAGGATGCTGGCAAGGAGAATCCGGTTCAACGGTCGGTTTACTACATTAGTGAGGTGCTTATTGAGTGCAAACAAAGATATCCACATTGGCAGAAACTTGTTTATGGGGTGTTCATGGCGAGCCGGAAGCTTATGCAATACTTTTAGGGTCTCCCCATCACCGTGGTAAGTTCTGCTCCTTTGGGAGACATCATCCAGAATAGAGAGGCTACAGGACGAGTCGCCAAGTGGGCCATTGAGCTTGAGCCTCATGGTTTGAAGTATGTGCCACGCACGGCTATTAAATCTCGAGCACTGGTGGACTTCATCAACGATTGGACAGAACTACAGACGCCTAAGGAAAGGCCGGATAACACATATTGGACTATTCACTTTGATGGATCCAGACAGTTGGAGGGCTCGGGGGCTGGAGTTGTTTTAGCTTCCCCTCGAGGTGAAAAATTTTGTTATGTGCTCCGGTTGATGTTTCCCTGTACTAACAATGCAGCTGAGTATGAGGCCTTGCTCCATGGTCTCCGGATGGCTAAGGAGATGAACTTAAGCTGGGTAAGGTGCTTGGGCGACTCAGATTTGGTGGCTCAACAGGTGTCAAGCAAGTGGGACTCTAAGGATCCTCTCATGGCGGCTTATCGCCGTGAAGTTGAAGCTGTAGCTAGGCACTTCAAGGGTTATCAAGTGGAGCATATTGATCGAAGGAAGAATGAGGCGGCTGATGCCTTACGCCGGCTGGGATCTCAGCGTAAGCCGGTGCCACCTAACACCTTTTTGGATGTTTTGCATAACCCTTCTGTCAAGTTGCCCACCGAGGAAGACTTACCTGTTCTAGATCCAGAAGCGCGGTTGGTGGTGGCTCTTCACGTCCTCCGAGATTGGACAGTGCCATACTTGGCTTACATGACCCGGGGTGAATTGCCTGAGGATGAGACCTTGGCTAGACAAATCGTCCGACGGTCTAAGTCCATGACAATTGTTCATGGTGAATTGCACCATCACAGTGTTACTGGGGCGTTTCAACGTTGTCTGTCACCTGCGGAAGGTCAGGAAATACTTCGTGAGATCCATGAAGGGGATTGTGGTCATCACGCCGGATCAAAATCTCTTGTGGCCAAAGCTTTCCGTCATGGTTTTTATTGGCTGGCGGCTCATGTTGATGCGGAGGATCTGGTCAGTAAATGTGATGGTTGTAAAAAATTCTCACGACGAGCTCATGTGACGGCTCAAGAATTAAGGATGATTCCAATTGCTTGGTCGTTTGTAGTTTGGGGGCTTGATATGGTTGAGCCTTTCAAAAGGTCCAAGGATAAAAAGACACACCTCCTAGTGGCGGTTGATAAATTTACAAAGTGGTTGAGGTAGAGCCGTTCAGCAAGTGTGATGCAGCCATAGCGGTTCAGTTCCTGGAAATGGTGATATTTCGTTTTGGTTTTCCACACAGCATCATAACTAACAATGGTACTAATCTGTCCAAAGGTGCTATGGAAGAGTTCTGTCAACAAGAACATATCCGGCTCGATGTTTCATTAGTAGCTCATCCTCAGTCCAATGGTCAAGCTGAAAGAGCCAATCAAGAGATCTTGAAAGGTATAAAGCCCCGGCTCATGGTCCCTTTAAAGCGGACGTTGGGTTGTTGGGTGGAGGAGTTGCCTTCTCTGATTTGGAGCATCAATACTACACCTAACAGATCTACGGTTACACGCCTTTCTTCATGGTTTACGGAGCATAGGCGGTCCTGCCAAGCGACATCCGCCACGATTCGCCCCGAGTGGCGGCTTACGTTGAAGCTGATAATGAACAGGCTCGTCAGGATGTACTTGATTTGTTGAACGAGAAGCGTGATTTAGCATTAGCCCGCTCGGCGATTTACCAGCAGGACCGGTGGCGTTATCACAGCCGCCGGGTTAAAACCAGAACCTTTCAAGAAGGTGACTTAGTGCTCCGGCTCATCTAGGACCAGTCCGATATGCACAAGTTATCCTCACCTTGGGAAGGACCCTTTGTGGTCAGCAAGAACCTGAACAACGGGTCATATTACCTCATCGATGTTCGAGAGCACAAAGACTCACGTAAGTCGGAAGAGGAGACCCGCCAGTCGTGGAATATCGCTCATCTTCGGCCTTACTACACTTGAGCCAGCGGCTCTCAAGATGTACATATCTTGACGATGTATATATTATGAAAAGTAATAAAGCAGGACCTCTGTCCTTTTTATCCTAAAAAGTTTATATGTCTCCTTTATTACATTGTTAAAACAACCGACAGGGAGAGGATCATCTTTGGATCCGGCTCTCCCTTTGGTACGGCTTATGATCACATTTGAATCTAGCCATGGTCACTTAGGGGATTCCTGTTCAAACATAGGTCGTATTCGAACCAAAGAGAACATAGCTGTCAATACCCTCTTGATCGACATACTGCCAAACTCACTAGGGTGCTTCTTGATCGTATCCGAATCATAGCTCAACCCCTTTTGAGTTTGACGTGGATCGTATTCGAATCAGCGTCATTAAACAATTTTCAAGGTCACTTTGGGGATTCCTGTTCAAACATAGGTCGTATTCAAACCAAAGAGAACATAGCTGTCGATACCCTCTTGATCGGCAACGCCAAAGCCACTGGGGGATATATGATCGTATCCGAATCTTAGCTTAACCCCTTTGGAACGGTTTACTGATCGTATTCGAATCAGAAGCCTCAAAATTTTGTTTGTTTACTAATCGGCAACGCCAAAGCCACTTCAACGGTTTAGCATAATCAAAGGATCATAGTTGAAAGTGTTTATGGGGTGGTTTCTAATCCACCGGCTTAAACCTTGATCCATACAGATGTTAACACATAACTAAACATCATATGTGTCGGGTTTTTCACAGCATTGGATTATCACCCTCATGGTTCGGGTCACATAAACTGGCAGCATAATCAAAGGATCACAGGTATGCTGTTATGATTATGTCTTAAGGACATAATTGAGAACCGGCTTTTTTATGATTTTTTGATTCATACTCCGGGTTATCTGTAAAATATATGACCCGCCACGCGGTAAGCTGCCAAGGGACTTGTGTTTTGTTCTTTATGCAGGACAATAAAAGCAGCTCTTTAAGCATAAGGAAAGCAGAGGATCCGCATAATACGAAGGAATATAAGATCGCGGCTTAAACAGTGTTGAGCACCACACACGGGTGTGATGGCACGACAAAATTAAGTATTTTTCTACCCTATTACACGACTCCCCGAGTCCAGATAATAAAGCATTGTTTTTAGCAAGGCATAAATATAAGTCGCCCGACGGATCACTCGTTTTGTTGGCCTGAAGCTTCCGGTTCATCCCTTTCCGCTCCTCCATCTATTTCCCTGTCCTGGAAGGTTGATGATGACCAGTCAATGCCACTCAAAGCTTCAAATTCAGCTTCATCATCAATTCAGCTTCAAATGCCGGATCGACTTCAGGGGCGAAGGTATGCTTACGAATTGGAGGGATCAGGCTGACTGCTTCATAATGTGGTGTTGGGATTCTCTGATTCTGGTCGTCATAACCTGGCTGGTACTTGGTAAGGTCCGTGTCATTACCGATCAGAGTGGCCACAGGGTGTATTTCCTTCACGCAGGTGGCGAAGTTCTTCTGGTCAAATGGGGTGCCGTCTTCCTCCAGTCTCGGATATCCAAGGGCAATGTTGGTCGGGTCCAGCTCTGGTAGCCACGCCTTGGCCCAGCTTAATGCGGCTATGGTTCCGGCTCTTGCAGAGGCTTGTCTTAACTCTTGGACCCGTTGAGGCAAGATGGCAAGCCGCCTTATTACATCTGCCAGAAGAGTAGGAACTTCATTCGATAAGGCCACGACGGCTAAAGCTCGTTGTGACCCGGTATAGAGTTGTTCCACCAATGTATAAACCGCTTTCAGCTTTATCAGCATGCTCTGGTTCGGATTGGAACTCCTGGGGCCTGCATTACAAAATCAGGTGAGTCGGCGACAATTGAGGTACTTGTTGAAAAAAAAGATTTAAAATATCTAGCACTTGCAGAGTAACTTACCAAAGATTGTTGAGACCATCTGAGATATATGGCGTTTTAACCCGGATAACTCGACATTTGTTTCCGCAAGAGTTGCCTCCGCTTTCTCCGCCCGGTTGATCAAGGCGACCTTCTCATCGGCCCAAGCCTTTTTATCTGCTTCAAAGCTCTTTTTCAATTTCTCTTGTTCAGATACACTGAACTCAAACTTGGAGTTGGCTTTTTGGGTTTCAGTCTCCTGAGCTTCCAGGCGATTCTTCAAATCAGCAATCTCCGATTCAAATTGACTTATGGTGGCCTGTATAAAGTCCGGGTTACAGTCAGGATCATCATAATGCAACATTAAGTCCCAAGCATTTTGCAAGCAAAGATACTTGGCACTTGGGGGCTAATGTATCCTGAAGAGCTCTATTTACAGCGGCGGTTCATGGAACTAAGTCCCAAGCACTTTGCAGGCAACGGTACTTGGCACTTGGGGGCTAATGCATATTGCTGTTCAAGTACTTAATTAAAACATGGTAAGGACTGGTTCAAACATGCTGTCTAAGCCGGCCTTTGGGTGCTACAGGATAAGCCATGTTTCTTGCATGTATTACTAAACTCGTATTAAGTCTACAACATATTTTATCATAAGCAATAGACTTGGGTTCTGGTGTAATAAGGATAAGTAAAGTATAGCGACGAGAGTTATACCTCAGATTTTTGGTGTATCTGTTTCACCATGTCAATTTCCAGGTCGCGGCTGTTGTGCACTTGGTTTATATAACCAGAGACGATTTCTCCAATACTCAGATGAGTATAGTCAGTGACATCCAGCTTGGCTTTGCGGCGTTCTAGAAATTCTTCCTTGGCGGAGCACTTGGCCAGCACAGTGGGTCTCCCCGGCTCAACAAAGTCAGTCTTGATGATTTCAACGTCTGGGTCATCCGCCTTGGACGGGCTATGGATCTCCGGGTTTTCAGAACCATCAATGGTTTGATTGGCAGGCGGAACAATGGTAGGCGTTGGAACGACGTGGGCTGGTTCCGACGGCGGCTCATGAGTGGAAGTATCAGGAGCAGCCGTTCTGGGCTCCGGTTCCATCAAAATCGGCTCTTCAGCCGGCTTATTCTTCTTTGCCCTCTTGCTGGGCTTCACTTGTACACTATGTGAAAATCAAAGGGTGAGTACAAAAACATGAGTAAGATAAGCACAAGATAAGCAGATTATTATTACCCTGGAGCGGTTTTGAAAGCCGGCATATTGGATTGCATTGATTCTCCGGAGGAAGGTGAAGTTCCCTGATAGTTTGAGTCGGATGAATTGAGAGGTTGACGAGTGAAACCCACCAAAGGGTAAAAAGAATGTAAATCGGAGATGACCTCAGTCCGGCGCTTCCTTGTTACGTCAGGTAGGCCGGAGGAGAGCTCCGCATCTTTGCTGGTCCGGGTCTGCCTCTGGCTCTCATGTATCTGTCGCTTCAAAAGAAATTGAGGATCATGGTAAGCTAAAGGATGGGAAAATCTTACTTTACGGGTTACTCTTCGGCTTTTCTGCCTCGGCAAAGGCTCGGAGTCGGAGGAAATTATAGTTACCTCTTCAATCGCCACATGACTTGCTCCGGTATCCTCCTGATGATAATCAAGGTCAATAAGATGGTTAAAAAAGGAGCCTAAAGAGTCAAGAGCTACCTCTGACTCAGAGGTATCGTCCAAACGAAGCAGGTCTGAGGCGCTGGGTTTGTTCCCTCTCTTCCGGGCAGCGGCTTTCCTGGAGGCTTTCTTGGCTTTTCAGGTTTTCTTTGCAGCCTCATCATCATACTTGACCTTCCAAAATTCTTCGCCAGCCTATAAATTACAACAAAGGTTTTGAGTAAGATGAAATTGCTAAAGGTTGAAGGTAAAAATTCTCAAGTCAATAGCTTACCGCTGGAACCGGGTTAGGTTTGCAGAAGGGACTTAGGCCTACTTTCCCACAATCTGCCAGGCTCTCATTCAGAAGAGACTTGGTCATGTCATCGATAACACCCTCAGGCAAGTCATCAGGACTGTGCCATAGAGGGTCATTCTTTTGGCCTGTATAATCACACATCAAGCCGAGGCGGCGGCTCAAAGGAATAACCCGCCGGGCAAGCCAAGCCCAGACCAGATCAATGCCATTTATACCGTTCACCAAAAGAGCCTTGACCTTGCTCATGGTGGGGGCGAGTGTTAGAGGTTCAGCCGGAGACAGCTTGTCTGGCAGGGGGTGAGTTGACTCCATGCGTGATACGTCAATGTATCTATAATTTTTTATTGCTCCATGCTATATTATCTACTGTTTCGGGCAATATTGGGCTTTATTATCCACTTTTATATTATTTTTGGGACTAACCTATTAACCGGAGGCCCAGCCGAGATTTGCTGTTTTTTTTGCCTATTTCAGTGTTTCGAAGAAAAGGAATATCAAACGTAGTCAAAACGGAACGAAATCAACTGGAGAAGTTGTTTTTGGAAGGAAAGCCATCAGATAGACTTGGACTCTACGTTAGGAGATACGAGAGGTGTTCACGAGGGTGGGGGCGCCCCCCTTAGGGCGCGCCCCCTGCCTCGTGGCCCCCCCGTAGCTCCTCCGACGTACCCCCTGCACCCATATATACTCTCGTACCCTAAAACTTCCAGAACGGAGATTGGATCGGAAGTTCCGCCGCCGCAAGCCTCTGTAGCCACCAAAAACCAATCGGGGCCCCCTCCGGCACCCTGCCGGAGGGGGCCATCATCATCGGTGGCCATGGAGGAGTATCCCGGAGGGGCCATCATCACCATGAAGGCCAAGGACCAGAAGGTGGAGGCCATGGAGGAGGAAGCACAAGGGGGAGAACCTCTCCTCCTCTCTTCCGGTGGCACCGGAGTGCCATCGGGAGGGGAATCATCGCCATGGTGATCGTCTTCATCAACATCACCATCATCATCACCATCCTCATCTCTTTTACGCGGTCCACTCTCCCGCACCCCGCTGTAATCCCTACTTGAACATGGTGCTTTATGCCACATATTAAGATCCAATTATGTGTTGCCATCCTATGATGTTTTGAGTAGATATCTTTTGTCTTTGGGTTGATTGATGATCTAGATTGGTATGAGTTGTGTGTTTTACTTTGATGCTGTCCTATGGTGCTCTCCGTGTCGGCAAGCGTGAGGGATCCCCGCTGTAGGGTGTTGCCATACGTTCATGATTCACTTATAGTGGGTTGCTAGAGTGACAGAAGCTTAAACCCGAGTAAGAGGGATTGTTGCGTATGGGAATAAAGAGGACTTGATACTTTAATGCTATGGTTAGGTTTTACCTTAATGATCTTTAGTAGTTGCGGATGCTTGCTAGAGTTCCAATCATAAGTGCATATGATCCAAGTAGAGAAAGTATGTTAGCTTATGCCTCTCCCTCATATAAAACTGCAATAGTGATTACCGGTTTTGTTAACAATTTCCTAGGACAATTCTGCACACCGATCCACCATTATTCCACACTCGCTATTTATAATACTAAGTAATATATTCTAACTTTATGATAACAGCACCTACTTTTATGTTTTAGCTCTCCGTTACCATGCAAAGTTATCCTCTTCATACCCACAACGTAGTTTTATTTCTCGTTTCTAGTTGGAAGTAAACGTTCGGTGCACGTAGAGTCGTATCAGTGGCAGATAGGGCTTGAGATAATATTGATCTTACCTTTAGCTCCTTGTGGGTTCGACACTCCATACTTATCACTTCCATCTTTGGAAAGTGCTACGATGATTCCTTGCACTTGGGGATTATCAAGCTCTTTTCTGGCGCCGTTGTTGGGGAGCAATAGCGTGGGGTTGATATTCTCGTGTGTGCTTGTTTGCTTTCTTCACTAAGTAGATTTTATTTTTCCTTTTTCTGTTTAGTTGTGGGTGAAACATACAAAAAAAATTTAAAAATCAAAATACAAAAAATTATTACTTGCCTTGCATGCCTAAAAAGTTTTTCAAAAAGAGAAGTGATTGGAAGGTTTTGCATTGAAGAGGTGAGGGTCGACCTTGAGCACTTGTGTTCATGCTCACGGAAACAATGTAGGATTTTTCATGTAAGTTTCTCTGTAAATAATTATCCCCTTGTATATATTCATTGTATTATAAAAATAAATGTGCCAAGCTTTGGTTTTAGGATGATTAGATTGCTTGTTTACTATGTGCAGAACAAAAACACAAACTTTGGCTGTAGTGCATGAATTTACATATTTAACTGGAAAGTCAAATGGTTCTGATTCTTTTTGCACATTACTTCTGTACAAAGTTTTCAAATTGTAAAATTTAGTTTATAATTTCAGGAGTTACATAATTTTGCCAAACTTCCAGATTACTACAAACTGTTCTGTTTTTAACAGATTCTGTTTTGCATGTGTTGTTTGCTTATTTCGATGAATCTATGGCTAGTATTGGGAGGTATGAACCATAGAGAACTTGGAATACAGTAGGTTTAACACCCATACAAATAAAGAATGAGTTCATTACAGTACCTAAAGGTAGTGATTTGCTTTATTACACTAACGGATCTCACAAGTTTTTGTTAAAGTTTTGTGTGGATGAAGTGTCCGAAGGTCGAGGAGCTATCAATATGAGAAGAATAAAGAGAGGCAAGAGTTCAAGCTTGGGGATGCCCAAGGCGCCCCAAGTAAATATTCCAAGGATACTCAAGCATCTAAGCTTGGGGATGCCCCGGTTGGCATCCCATCTTTCTTCTTCAACAATTATCGGTATACCTCGGTTTTTGCTTTGTTCACATGATTTGCGTCCTTTGTGTTTTTATTTTTTATTTTAAGAACCATGCTAGCATAAGACAGCCCTTCATTGATTTATAGAATACTTCATATGCTTCACTTAAATCTTTTAAGTATGATCTTATAGAATTGCTCTTTGTGCTTCACTTAAATCTTTTGAGTATGGTTTTATAGAATGCTTCATGTGCTTCACTTATATATTTTGAGCTTGGATATTGGTTAGTTGTAGAATGCTCCATGAACTTCACTTATATCTTTTGGAGTATGAATAATACTATCATTTAAAGTGGGTTTGGAAGAGTGTCAACTTTAGGAATTAGTGATCCCACTATTTTGGAAGTGTTGAATCTTAGTGTGATATTTATGAAAGTGGATTTGGAAGAGTGTCAACTTTAGCTAGTAATGATTCCACTATTTTGAAAGAGGTTCCAAATGAGTATGAGAACAAAGTTGCTATCCATGATGCCTTTGAAAATTATTATGAGGGAGGAATACATGCTTGGAGGAGTTTTATTAATATTAAGTTTCCTTCCTATGTGCTTAAAGTTTTGAAGTTATACTTGTTTTGCCTTCCTATGCTAGTTGATTCTTGTTCCCATAAGTGTGTACTCACAAAATCCCTAGGCGTAGGAAGTGTGTTAGATTTTAATGTGCTAGTCATATTCTTCAAGATGCTCTCTTTGTGTTTCAATTCTTATCTTTTATGTGTGCATCATTGAGGCGTCGCCTGACCGGGCGACTCGGGTGGCGGCTAGGGTTCCCGAGCGCCGCCTCCCCCACCCCTCCTCTCCCTCCTCGTCGCCACCTGAGGTGGTCGCCGGGCAAGCCCGCGCGGCTGCCAGTGACGGTGGCGGCGAGGCCCTCGTCGCTCCTGCAGCGAAGGATCTGGATCCCAGGGGCGGCGGCCCCTGCCGGCGTGGCGTCGCCGTTCTTGCCCTGAACGGCGCTCGCAGAGGGCTCTGGCCGGCGTCCTCGACTGCGGGGGTGGTGGGGCGTCGGCGGCCGGTGGCTACAGCGTGGAGGCCTCCTCTTCCTCGCCAGATCTAGAAGTTTGCCGCCCCCAATTCGCTCCCTCCCCCTCTACGCTTGTTTTCCCGCGGCTGGTCGCTGGATCCGGTGGAGTTTGGGGCTGGTGTTCTAGATCGGGACCGGGGGAAACCCCTGGCCGGCTGGTTCGGCCCGGCATCGACGTCGGCCTTGGGCGACGTTTCCTTCTTGGAGGCGATGTCGTGGTCTCCTTCTCCCCACCTCCGTTCCCTCTCCCGGGTGAAAACCCAAAATCTGGCAGGATTGGGCAGCGGCGGCGCCGTGTGTGTCGTTCCCTCCATGGAGGCGTTGCCTGGGGAGTGTGGATTCGGGCGTAGGGTTGCTGAAGGTGGGGTTTTTGGCCGGCAGCAGGTGCAGTGCCTCTCGTTGTCCCGTTGTTCGCCTCTCTGTTGTTGCTCGGCGGCTTTCCTGGAGCCTTCAAACGTTCTTGGAGCGTGATGGTGTGGCCGGCTTGGTGTGTCCCAGCGGCATTCCTCCTGTGTCTTTGGCGCCTGAGGGTTGTGGTCATCAGTTTATGCTAGTAGTCTTGTAACTAGCTCTCCGATGTGTTGTAAGTTCAGAGTGCCCCCTTGTATCTTTTGGGCTTTTCTTGTTGTTCGTTTTGTGTCATCTGTATGCTTGGGGGTGTTCTAGCGTAGGTGGTGGTCGTCATTTGGCATCATGGTGGCGTTGATGGCGGAGGAGCCTGCCAAGGTTGGCACCTCAATCTGCTTGGAGATGGACCAGTGGAAGATGGTGGAGATGACATCTGTGAGTGCGTCAGACCGGTTTATGCCCCAGACTCGTTATGTGGCTAGACTGGGGATTCTGGCTTTTGATGTTAGGATTAGGTGAGTGGTCTGGGTACTGGCCCAGCTAGCACCCCTTCATCATATGGATAGGAGTAGCGGCATATGTTGCCTAGATGGTGGATTCAGGATTATTGTTGTAACACTTTGTAAGGTCCTCAAGAATAATTAATAAAGTGGCCGTATGCATCTCCCAGATGCAGAGGCCGGGGGTCATCCTCCTTTTCTAAAAAAAATGTGTGCATCATTGAAATCATCATGCCTAGCTAAAAGGCATTAAAGAAAAGCGCTTGTTGGGAGACAACCCAATATTTATCCTTTCTGTTTTTGTGTGTCAACATGATTAAGATACTGTAGTAATCATGTTTTATAGCTTTTGTTTCAATAAAGTGCCAAGTAAGACCTTTGGGAAGACTTGGGTGAAAGTAAATGTGATCTTGCTGTATAAAACAGAAACTTTGCGCTCACGAGAATAGATGTCATTTTTTACAGAAGAGTGCTTTTGAGTTGATTCTTTTTTCAGAAGATTAATAGACAAATTCCTCACGTCCACCAATTTATTTCATAATTTTTGGAGTAGCAGAAGTACGGTTATTGTTCAGATCATTACAGACTGTTCTGTTTCTGACAGATTCTGTTTTCATTGCATAGTTTGCTTGTTTTCTAGTTTCTATGGCTTATATTTCTCAATATAAATTGTAGAAATGATATGGTACAGTAGGCATTGTGTGAGAAAAATTATTAAACTTGTCTTTAACAGTACCAAAGTGAATGGTTTACTCTTTATCATACTAACCTATCTCACGAAGTTTGGTTAAGTTTTGTGTGATTGAAGTTTTCAAGTTTTGGTGAGATATCGATATGAGGAGAATAAGGAGTGGAAAGACCCTAAGCTTGGGGATTCCCAAGGCACCCCAAGGTAATATTCAAGGAAGACTCAAGCGCCTAAGCTTGGGGATGCCCCGGAAGGCATCCCCTCTTTCGTCTTCAAAACTATCGGTATACTTTACTCGGAGCTATATTTTTATTCATCACATGATATGTGTTTTGCTTGGAGCGTATTTTCAATTTTACTTGATGTTTGAATAAAATCATTGGATCTGAAATATTAAATGAAAAAGTATCCTCCCATGGCTAGTTAATTATTTGACTACTCAATGTTCTTCACTCATATCTTTTGGAGTAGTTTGTCATTTGCTTATGTGCTTCATGTATATCCTATGAGTAAATGCTTGAATAAATTGAATGTCATAAACCTGAATTTATATATGTTTCATATGCTTATAACATGGGGAGTAATGACTTCACACATAATAAGTATAGGTAGTAAACTTATTGCAAGTTAGCAAACGTAGAATTGGTCACTTGAACAATTCATGAAAGAATATTGAAGGAAGAGAGGTTTCACATATAAATATACTATCCTGGACATATTTTATGATTGGGATCACTCATTAAAATATGACATGCTAAAGAGTTGATGTTGGACAAGGAAGACAACATAATGAGTTATGTTTTCTTATATCTGAGATAAAGTATGTTGTCATGGATCCTCTAACATGTTGAGCTTGCCTTTCCCCCTCATGCTAGCCAAAATTATCAGCACCAAGTAGAGATACTAATTGTGCTTCCAAAATCCTTAAACCAGTTTTGCCATGAGAGTCCACCATATCTACCTATGGATCGAGTAAGATCCTTCAAGTAAGTTGTCATCGGTGCAAAGCAATAAAAATTGCTCTAAATATGTATGATTGATTGGTGTGGGAGAAATAAGATTTATACGATCTTGTGATGTGGAAGTAATAAAAGTGACGGACTGCATAATAAAGGTTCATATCACAAGGGGCAATATAAAGTGACGTTCTTTCACATTGAGATTTTGTGCATCCAACCATTAAAGCGCATGGAAACCTCTGCTTCCCTTTGCGAAGGGCCTATCTTTTATTATTATCTTCTACCTTATGCAAGAGTCATGGTGATCTTCACCTTTTTTTTTCATTTTATCCTTTGGCAAGCCCAGCATGTTGGAAAGAACATGATATATATATATATATATATATATATATATATATATATAAAAAATTGGATGTAGGTGAGCATGAATTATTATTGTTGACATTACCCTTGAGGTAAAAGGTTGTGGGGCTAAGCTATAAGCCCCTATCTTTCTCTGTGTCCGATTAAAACTCCATAACCACAAGTATTGCGTGAGTGTTAGCAATTGTGAAAGACTACATGATAGTTGAGTATGTGAAGTTTGCTAAATCAAAGCTCTGACATAGACTCTTCCTGAAAATAGGATGAATTGCAATTGTTTGATGACTAAGAATATCGTTTGTTAGTTTTCAAGAAAGTTTATGATCCATACTTTAAACTTGTGAATTGCTTGTTACTTGATCATGAAAAGTTTTATGAAATGAGCTATTGTTATGATATGTGATGATGCTAGAAGAAGTGATTGTAATTATCATTGATCAAACTTAAGCACTTACTAGCATTCCACATCAAAAATTATTTTTTGTTATCATTTACCTACTCGAGGACGAGCAGGAATTAAGCTTGGGGATACCTGATACGTCTCCAACGTATCTATAATTTTTGATTGCTCCATGCTATATTATCTACTGTTTCGGGCAATATTCGGCTTTATTATCCACTTTTATATTATTTTTGGGACTAACCTATTAACCGGAGGCCCAACCCAGATTTGTTGTTTTTTTGCCTATTTTAGTGTTTCGAAGAAAAGGAATATCAAATGGAGTCAAAACGGAATGAAATCAACTGGAGAAGTTATTTTTGGAAGGAAAGCCATCAGATAGACTTGGACTCTACGTCAGGAGATACGGGAGGTGCTCACGAGGGTTCCCCCCCTCCCTAGGGCATGCCCCTGCCTCGTGGGGCCCCTGTAGCTCCTCCGACATACCCCCTGCACCCATATATACTCTCGTACCCTAAAACTTCCAGAACGGAAATTGGATCGGAAGTTCCGCCGCCGCAAGCCTCTGTAGCCACCAAAAACCAATCGGGGCCCTCTCCGGCACCGTGCCGGAGGGGGCCATCATCATCGGTGGCCATGGAGGAGTATCCCGAAGGGGCCATCATCACCATGAAGGCCAAGGACCAGAAGGTGGAGGCCATGGAGGAGGAAGCACAAGGGGGAGAACCTCTCCTCCTCTCTTCCGGTGGCGCCGGAGTGCCATCGGGAGGGGAATCATCGCCATGGTGATCGTCTTCATCAACATCACCATCATCATCTCTTTTACACAGTCCACTCTCCCGCACCCCGATGTAATCCCTACTTGAACATGGTGCTTTATGCCACATATTATGATCCAATGATGTGTTGCCATCCTATGATGTTTTGAGTAGATATCTTTTGTCTTTGGGTTGATTGATGATCTAGATTGGTATGAGTTGTGTGTTTTACTTTGATGCTGTCCTATGGTGCTCTCCGTGGCGCAAGCGTGAGGGATCCCCGCTGTAGGGTGTTGCAATACGTTCATGATTCGCTTATAGTGGGTTGCTAGAGTGACAGAAGCTTAAACCCGAGTAAGAGGGATTGTTGCGTATGGGAATAAAGAGGACTTGATGCTTTAATGCTATGGTTGGGTTTTACCTTAATGATCTTTAGTAGTTGCGCATGCTTGCTAGAGTTCCAATCATAAGTGCATATGATCCAAGTAGAGAAAGTATGTTAGCTTATGCCTCTCCCTCATATAAAACTGCAATAGTGATTACCGGTTTTGTTAACAATTGCCTAGGACTATTCCGCACACCGATCCACCATTATTCCACACTCGCTATTTATAATACTAAGTAATATATTCTAAATTTATGATAACAGCACCTACTTTTATGTTTTAACTCTCCGTTACCATGCAAAGTTATCCTCTTCATACCCACAACATAGTTTTATTTCTCGTTTCTAGTTGGAAGTAAACGTTCGGTGCACGTAGAGTCGTATCAGTGGCAGATAGGGCTTGAGAGAATATTGATCTTACCTTTAGCTCCTTGTGGGTTCGACACTCCATACTTATCACTTCCATCTTTAGAAAGTGCTACAATGATTCCTTGCACTTGGGGATTATCAAGGCGCAGGGTGCAAAAGCCGGGCAGAGGGTTCTCGTTAGCCGGGGAAGTATCTTGACAGTAGAACCATGTCTGGTTCCAATCTTTAGGGTGACTCGGCGGTTCGGCATACGGGAAAAGACAGTCCCTCCGACGCTAAATTGAGATTCCACAAAGCTCCAAACTGGGCCTATTGGCACGTTCATTTTGACGGTTCAAATAAAATAACTCCCTAAAGAGTAGCAAACTGGGTTCTTCTCCAAGGTACACCTCACAGAACACTTGAAAATTGCAGATATTTGACACGGAATTAGGTCCGATGTCTTGAGGTCGTAGGTCAAAAAAGTGCAAGACGTCTCTGAAAAATTTTGAGCCAGGTGGAGAAAAGCCCCGCTTCATGTGATCAGTGAAGACAATAACTTCTCCTTCCTTGGGTTGAGGTTTTTCTTCTGCCGGGTCAGGAGCACGATAGGACATGACTTCCTTCTTCGGCAGATAACCAGTCTTCACGAATTCATTAAAGGTGTTATCTGTGACGATGGATTTAACCCACTTGCACGTAACGAGTGCTTTGGGAGCCTTGGGCGGCATTCTGGAGATGGAAGCCTATGACAAGATAGAAATTCCGGCTCAAATTTAAGCTGGAGGAAAACATGTCAATTCATATTCCAGATGGCAGCTTACGAAGGGGCCTAATGACATATGGCTAAATGTATCAGATTATTCAAGCCGCCATGAGCATCATAAACAGTCAAGTTATTTAAGCTACCAGGGGTGGTCGGAATTATTGATTATCATTTCTTTTAAACCGGCGATAAGAGTCGCCATGGCTAGGAGGATCTAACAGATACAGTTTTTGCCTAAGTGTCACATAAACAAGTTTCACAGATTGCAGTTGCTCTTTTGGATCAAATGGTTTTTTTTTGGATCAAATGGTTGTTCAGAAAAGAAAATATTCTGGACCTAAACATCTAGTACAGATGAGTCTGCAAGCTCTAATGAGGCCTCTGAACTAGAGGAAGGGATCTACTTGTATTCAAAATGGATGCGAAACAGTTACCTCACAAACTATATGTTCTTTTTGGATCAGGAAAAGCTGCAGTGGAGGAACCGTGAAGAAACTATGAAGAACCATGAAGAACATGGAAGAACTCAAAAACCCTAAATGCAGATCTGAAGTGCGGGAAGGTGAAGACTTACAACTGTAGATCTACTGCGTAGGATTACCGCCGTTCTCTGGTCGATTCAGGTTGATGCATGAAGGAAATATGCCCTAGAGGCAATAATAAAGTTATTATTTATTTCCTTACATATCATGATAAATGTTTATTATTCATGCTAGAATTGTATTGACCGGAAACATAATACATGTGTGGATACATAGACAAACAGAGTGTCACTAGTATGCCTCTACTTGACTAGCTTGTTAATCAAAGATGGTTAAGTTTCCTAACCATAGACAAAGGAGTTGTCATTTGATTAACAAGGTCACATCATTAGTTGAATGATCTGATTGACATGACCCATTCCATTAGCTTAGCACCCGATCGTTTAGTATGCTGCTATTGCTTTTATCCATGACTTATACATGTTCCTATGACTATGAGATTATGCAACTCCCGTTTACCGTAGGAACACTTTGTGTGCTACCAAACGTCACAACGTAACTGGGTGATTATAAAGGTGCTCTACAGGTGTCTCCGAAAGTATTTGTTGGGTTGGCGTATTTCAAGATTGGGATTTGTCACTCCGAATGTCAGAGAGGTATCTCAGGGCCTTCTCGGTAATGCACATCACATAAGCCTTGCAAGCATTGCAACTAATGAGTTAATTGCGGGATGATGTATTATGGAACGAGTAAAGAGACTTGCCGGTAACGAGATTGAACTAGGTATTGGATACCGACGATCGAATCTCGGGCAAGTAACATACCGATGGACAAAGGGAACGATGTATGTTGTTATGCGGTCTGACCGATAAAGATCTTCGTAGAATATGTAGGAGCCAATATGGGCATCCAGGTCCCGCTATTGGTTATTGACCGGAGAGGTGTCTCGGTCATGTCTACATTGTTCTCGAACCGTAGGGTCCGCACGCTTAAGGTTACGATGACATTTATTATGAGTTTATGAGTTTTGATGTACCGAAGGAGTTCGGAGTCCCGGATGAGATCGGGGACATGACGAGGAGTCTCGAAATGGTCGAGACGTAAAGATAGATATATTGGACGGCTATGTTCGGACATCGAAATGGTTCTGAGTGGTTTCGGATATTACCGGAGTGCCGGAGGGGTTACCGGAACCCCCCGGGGGAAGTAATGGGCCTATTGGGCCACGAGGGGAGAGAGAGGGCTGCGCCAGGAGGTGGCGCCCCCCCCCCATGGGCAGTCCGAATTGGACAAGGAGGGGGGCGCGGCCCCCCTTTCCCTCTCCCTCTCCCTCTCTTTCCTTCCCCCTTCCTCCCTCCTAGTTGGACTAGGAAAGGGGAGTCATACTCCTACTAGGAGGAGGACTCCTCCTCCCTTGGCGCGCCTCTCTAGGCCGGCCGGCCTCCCCCCTTGCTCCTTTATATACGGGGGCAAGGGGGCACCCCGGGAGACACAAGTTGATCCTTGAGATCGTTCCTTAGCCGTGTGCGGTGCCCCCCTCCACCATATTCCACCTCGATCATATCGTTGCGGTGCTTAGGCGAAGCCCTGCGTCAGTAGTTCATCAAGATCGTCACCACGCCGTCGTGCTGACGGAACTCATCCCCGGAGGTTTTGCTGGATCGAGACCCGGGGACGTCATCGAGTTGTACGTGTGTCAAGAACTCGGAGGCGCCGGAGTAACGGCGCTTGGATCGGTCGGATCGTGAGGAGGACGTACGACTACTTCCTCTACGTTGTGTCAACGCTTCCGCTTCGGTCTACGAGGGTACGTAGACAACACTCTCCCCTCTCGTTGCTATGCATCACCATGATCTTGCGTGTGCGTAGGAAATTTTTTGAAATTACTACGTTCCCCAACAGTGGCATCCGAGCCTAGGTTTGTATGGTTTGATGTTTTGCACGAGTAGAACACAAGTGAGTTGTGGACGATACAAGTCGTACTGCCTACCAGCATGTCATACTTTGGTTCGGCGGTATTGTTGGATGAAGCGGCCCGGACCGACATTACGCGTACGCTTACGCGAGACTGGTTCTACCGCCGTGCTTTGCACACAGGTGGCTGGCGGGTGTCAGTTTCTCCAACTTTAGTTGAACCGAGTATGGCTACGCCCGGTCCTTGAGAAGGTTAAAACGGAGTATATTTGACAAACTATCGTTGTGGTTTTGATGCGTAGGTGAGATTGGTTCTTGCTTAAGCCCGTAGCAGCCACGTAAAATTTGCAACAAACAAAGTAGAGGACGTCTAACTTGTTTTTGCAGGGGCATGTTGTGATGTGATATGGTCAAGACATGATGCTATATTTTATTGTATGAGATGATCATATTTTGTAACCGAGTCATCGGCAACCGGCAGGAGCCGTATGGTTGTCGCTTTATTGTATGCAATGCAATCGCCCTGTAATGCTTTACTTTATCACTAAGCGGTAGCGATAGTCATAGAAGCATAAGATTGGCGAGACGACAACGATGCTACGATGGAGATCAAGGTGTCACGCCGGTGACGATGGTGATCATGATGGTGCTGCGGAGATGGAGATCACAAGCACAAGATGATGATGACCATATCATATCACTTATATTGAAGATGATCTCTCACTAAATTATAAAGAAGTGTTCTCCCCGAGTATGCACCGTTGCCAAAGTTCGTCGTGCCTAGACACCACGTGATGATCGGGTGTGATAAGCTCTACGTCCATCTACAACGGGTGCAAGCCAGTTTTTGCACACGCAGAATACTCGGGTTATACTTGATGAGCCTAGCATATGCAGATATGGCCTCGGAACACGGAGACCGAAAGGTCGAGCGTGAATCATATAGTAGATATGATCAACATGATGATGTTCACCATTGAGAAATAATCCATTTCACGTGATGATCGGTTATGGATTAGTTTTGATTTGGATCACGTGATCACTTAGAAGATTAGAGGGATATCTATCTAAGTGGGAGTTCTTAAGTAATATGATTAATTGAACTTAAACTTATCATGAACATAGTCCCTGATAGTATCTTGCTTGTTTATGTTAATTGTAGATAGATGGCTCGTGCTGTTGTTCCGTTGAATTTTAATGCGTTCCTTGAGAAAGCAAAGTTGAAAGATGATGGTAGCAATTACACGGACTGGGTCCGTAACTTGAGGATTATCCTCATTGCTGCACAGAAGAGTTAAGTCCTGGATGCACCGCTAGGTGCCAGGCGTGCTGCTGGAGCAACACCAGATGTTATGAACGTCTGGCAGAGCAAAGCTGATGACTACTCGATAGTTCAGTGTGCCATGCTTTACGGCTTAGAACCGGGACTTCAACGTCGGTTTGAAAACCATGGAGCATATGAGATGTTCCAGGAGTTGAAGTTGATATTCAAACAGAATGCCCGGATTGAGAGATATGAGGTCTCCAATAAGTTCTATAGCTGCAAGATGGAAGAGAATGGTTATGTCAGTGAGCATATACTCAAGATGTCTGGGTATTATAATCACTTGAATCAGATGGGAGTCAATCTTCCGGATGATTGTGTCATTGACAGAATTCTCCAATCACTGCCACCAAGCTACAAAGGCTTCGTGATGAACTATAATATGCAAGGGATAGATAAGTCTATCACCGAGCTCTTCGCAATGCTAAAGGCTGCGGAGGTAGAAATCAAGAAGGAGCATCAAGTGTTGATGGTCAATAAGACCACTAGTTTCAAGAAAAAGGGCAAAGGGAAGAAGAAGGGGAACTTCAAAAAGAACAACAAACAAGTTGTTGCTCAAGAGAAGAAACCCAAGTCTGGACCTAAGCCTGAAACTGAGTGCTTTTACTGCAAGCAGACTGGTCACTGGAAGCGGAACTGCCCCAAGTATCTGGCGGACAAGAAGGATGGCAAGGTGAACAAAGGTATATGTGATATACATGTTAATGATGTGTACCTTACTAGAGATCGCAGTAGCACCTGGGTATTTGATACTGGTTCTGTTGCTAATATTTGCAACTCGAAACAGGGACTACGGATTAAGCGAACACTGGCAAAGGACGAGGTAACGATGCGCGTGGGAAATGGTTCCAAAGTCGATGTGATCGCGGTCGGCACGCTACCTCTGTTGGGGAACGTAGCAGAAATTCCAAATTTTCCTACGTGTCACCAAGATCTGTCTATGGAGAAACCAGCAACGAGGGGAAGGAGAGTGCATCTACATACCCTTGTAGATCGCTAAGCGGAAGCGTTCAAGTGAACGGGGTTGATGGAGTCGTACTCGTCGTGATCCAAATCACCGATGACCAAGTGCCGAACGGACGGCACCTCCGTGTTCAACACACGTACAGCCCGGTGACGTCTCCCACGCCTTGATCCAGCAAGGAGAGAGGGAGAGGTTGAGGAAGACTCCATCCAGCAGCAGCACAATGGCGTGGTGGTGTTGGAGGAGCGTGGCAATCCTGCAGGGCTTCGCCAAGCACCGCAGGAGAGGAGGAAGAAGAGATGCAGGGCTGCGCCATCAAGAGGAGAGGAACTCGTGTTCTGTGGGCAGCCCAAACCTCAACTATATATAGGGGAAGGGGAGGGGCTGTGCCCCCTTTAGGGTTTCCACCCCTAGGGGTGGCGGCCAGCCTAGATCCCATCTAAGGGAGGCGGCCAAGGGGGAGGGGGAGAGGGAGGCGCACCAGGATGGGCCTCAGGGCCCATCTGCCCTAGGGTTTGCCCCCTTCTCCTCTCCCTTGCGCCTTGGGCCCTTGTGGGGGGCGCACCAGCCCACCTGGGGCTGGTCCCCTTCCACACATGGCCCATGCAGCCCTCCGGGGCCGGTGGCCCCACTAGGTGGACCCCCGGACACCTCCGGTGGTCCCGGTACACTACCGGTGAAGCCCAGAACACTTCCGGTGGCCAAAACCATACTTCCTATATATAATTCTTTACCTCCGGACCATTCCGGAACTCCTCGTGACGTCCGGGATCTCATTCGGGACTCCGAACAACATTCGGTAACCACATACAAACTTCCCTTATAACCCTAGCGTCATCGAACCTTAAGTGTGTAGACCCTACGGGTTTGGGAGACATGCAGACATGACCGAGACATTCTCCGGTCAATAACCAACAGCGGGATCTGGATACCCATGTTGGCTCCCACATGTTCCACGATGATCTCATCGGATGAACCACGATGTCAAGGACTCAATCAATCCCGTATACAATTCCATTTGTCTGGCGGTATTGTACTTGACCAAGATTCGATCGTCGGTATCCCTATACCTTGTTTAATCTCGTTACCGGCAAGTCTCTTTACTCGTTCCGTAACACATCATCCCGTGATCAACTCCTTGATCACATTGTGCACATTGATGATGTCCTACCGAGTGGGCCTAGAGATACCTCTCCGTTTACACGGAGTGACAAATCCCAGTCTCGATTCATGCCAACCCAACAGACACTTTCGGAGATACCTGTAGTGTACCTTTATAGCCACCCAGTTACGTTGTGACGTTTGGCACACCCAAAGCATTCCTACGGTATCCGGGAGTTACACAATCTCATGGTCTAAGGAAATGATACTTGACATTAGAAAAGCTTTAGCATACGAACTACACGATCTTTGTGCTAGGCTTAGGATTGGGTCTTGTCCATCACATCATTCTTCTAATGATGTGATCCCGTTATCAATGACATCCAATGTCCATGGTCAGGAAACTGTAACCATCTATTGATCAACGAGCTAGTTAACTAGAGGCTTACTAGGGACATGGTGTTGTCTATGTATCCACACATGTATCTTAGTTTCCTATCAATACAATTATAGCATGGATAATAAACGATTATCATGAACAAGGAAATATAATAATAACTTATTTATTATTGCCTCTAGGGCATATTTCCAACAGTCTCCCACTTGCACTAGAGTCAATAATCTAGTTCACATCGCCATGTGATTAACATTCACAGGTCACATCGCCATGTGACCAACATCCAAAGAGTTTACTAGAGTTCATAATCTAGTTCACATCACTATGTGATTAACACTCAATGAGTTCTGGGTTTGATCATGTTGCTTGTGAGAGAGGTTTTAGTCAACGGGTCTGCAACATTCAGACCCGTATTTACTTCGCAAATCTCTACGCTATATTTGGAGCCATTTCAAATAACTGTTCTACTTGGAGCTATTCCAAATTGTTGCTCCATTATACGTATCCGGCATCTCTACTCAAAGCTATCCAGATAGGTGTTAAGCTTGCATCGACGTAACTTTTTACGTCGAACTCTTTATCACCTCCATAACCGAGAAACATATCCTTATTCCTCTAAGGATAACTTTGACCGCTATCTGGTGATCTACTCCTAGATCACCTTTGTACCCTCTTGCCAGACATGTGGCAAGGCACACATCAGGCGCGGTACTCAGCATGGCATACTGTATAGAGCCTATGACAAAAGCATAGGGGACGACCTTCGTCCTTCCTCTTTCTCATGCCGTGGTCGAGCTTTAACTCTTAACTTCATACCTTACAACTCAGGCAAGAACTCCTTCTTTGACTGATCCATCTTGAACACCTTCAAGATCATGTCAAGGTATGTGCTCATTTGAAAGTACCATTAAGCAGTTTTGATCTATCCTTCTAGATCTTGATGCTCAATGTTCAAGTAGCTTAATCCAGGTTCTCCATTGAAAAACACCTTTCAAATAACCCTATATGCTTTCCAGAAATTCTACATCATTTCTGATCAACAATATGTCATCCACATATACTTGTCAGAAATTCTATAGTGCTCCCACTCACTTCTTTGGAAATACAAGTTTCTCATAAACTTTGTATAAACCCAAAATCTTTGATCATCTCATCAAAGTGTACATTCCAACTCCGAGATGCTTACTCCAGTCCTTAGAAGGATTGCTGGAGTTTTGCATACTTGTTAGCATCTTTCAGGATCGACAAAATCTTCTGGTTGTATCACATACAACCTTTCCTCAAGAACAAGGAAACAATATTTTGACATCCCATCTGCAAGATTTCATAAATAATGCAATACCTGCTAATTCCAACAAACTCTTAGCATCGCTACGAGTGAGAAAGTCTCATCGTAGTCAACTCCTTGAACTTGTCGGTAAACACCTTAACGACAAGTCGAGCTTTCTCAATGGTGACACTTACCATCATTGTCTGTCTTCCTTTTAAAATCCATATGTGCCCAACGGCCTTATGACCATCAAGTAGTTCTTTCAAAGTCTACACTTTGTTTTCATACATGGATCCTCTCTCGGATTTTATGGCCTCGAGCCATTTTTCGAAATCCGGGCCCACCATCGCTTCTCCATAGCTCATAGGTTCATCGTTGTCCAACAACGTGACCTTTAAGACAGGGTTACCACTTAGAAGTTGTACACACCCTTGTCAACCTATGAGGTTCGATAGTAACTTGATCTGAAGCTCCATGATCATCATCATTAGCTTTCTTCTTCAACTGAGGCAGGTGCCACAGAAACATTTTTCCTGTGCTGCGCTATTCTCTGGTTGAAGTAAAGGTTTAACAACCTTATCAAGTTCTATCTTCCTCCCACTCAATTCTTTCGAGAGAAACTCTTCCTCGAGAAAGGACCCGATTCTAGAAACAATCCCTATTGCTTTCGGATCTGAATTAGGAGGTATACCCAACTGTTTTGGGTGTCCTATGAAGATGCATTTTATCCGCTTTGGGTTCGAGCTTATCAACCTGAAACTTTTTCACATAAGCGTCGCAGCCCCAAACTTTTAAGAAACGACAACTCAGGTTTCTCCAAACCATAGTTCAAACGGTTTCGTCTCAACGGAATTACGTGGTGCCCTATTAAAGTGAGTGCGGTTGTCTCTAATGCCTAACCCCTGAACGATAGTGGTAATTCGATAAGACACATCATGGTACACACCATATCCAATAGGGTGCAACTATGATGTTCGGACACACCATCACACTATGGTGTTCCAGGCGGTGCTAGTTGTGAAACAATTTCCACAATGTCTCAATTGTGTACCAAACTCGCAACTCAGATATTCATCTCTATGATCATATCATAGATATTTTATCCTCTTGTCACGACGATCTTCAAATTCACTCTGAAATTACTTGAACCGTTCAATAATTCAGACTTGTGTCTCATCAAGTAAATATACTCAGTATCTACTTAAATCATCTGTGAAGTGAGAATATAATGATATCCACTGCGTGCCTCAGCACTCATTGGACTGCACACATCAAAATGTGTTACTTCCAATAAGTTGCTATTTTGTTCCATCTTACTGAAAACGAGGCTTTTCAGTCATCTTGCCCATGTGGTAAGATTTGCATATCTCAAGTGCTTCAAAATCAAGTCAGTCCAAACGATCCATCTGCATGGAGTTTCTTCATGCGTATACACCAATAGACATGGTTCGCATGTCTCAAACTTTTCAAAAACGAGTGAGTCCAAAGATCCATCAACATGGAGCTTCTTCATGCGTTTTATACCAATATGACTTACATAGCAGTGCCACAAGTAAGTGGTACTATCTTATACCTTTTGGCATGAAAATGTGTATCATTACGATCAAGATTGAGTAAACCATTCCTTTAGGTGCAAGACCATTAAAGGTATCATTCAAATAAATAGAGTAACTATCATTCTCTTTAAATGAACAACCGTATTGCGATAGACATAATCCAATCATGTCTATGCTCAACGCAAACACCAAATAACAATTATCTAGGTTTAACACCAATCTCGATGGTAGAGTGAGCGTGCGATGCTTGATCATATCAACCTTGGAAACACTTCCAATACATATCGTCAGCTCACCTTTAGCTAGTATCCATTTATTCCGTAGCTTTTATTTCAAGTTACTAACACTTAGCAACTGAACCGGTATCTAATACCCTGGTGCTACTAGGAGTGCTAGTAAAGTACACATTAACATAATGTATATCCAATATACTTCTATCGACAGCCTTCTCATCTACTAAGCATCTAGGGTAATTCTGCTCCAGTGGTTGTTCCCTTTATTACAGAAGCACTCAGTCTCGGGTTTGGGTTTAACCTTGGGTTTCTCCACTAGAGCAGCAGCTGATTTGTCGTTTCATGAAGTATCCCTTCTTGCCCTTGCCCTTCTTGAAACTAGTGGTTTCACTAACCATCAACAATTGATGCTCCTTCTTGATTTCTACTTTCGCGGTGTCAAACATTGCGAATATTTCAAGGATCATCATATCTATCCCTGATATGTTATAGTTCATCACGAAGCTCTCGCAGCTTGGTGGCAATGACTTTGGAGAAACATCACTATCTTATCTGGAAGATCGACTCCCACTCGATTCAAGTGATTGTTGTACTCAGACAATCTGAGCACAAGCTCAACGATTGAGCTTTTATCCCTTAGTTTGCAGGCTAAGAAAATCGTCGGAGGTCTTATACCTCTTGACGTGGGCACGAACCTGAAATCCCAATTTCAGCCCTCGAAACATCTCATATGTTCCGCGACATTTCAAAATGTCTTCGGTGCCTCAATTCTAAACCACCCTACATTACCGAACTATCACGTAGTTATCTAAACGTGTATGTCCGATGTTCGCAACATCCACAAACGACGTTTGGGGTTCAGCACACTGAGCGGTGCATTAAAGACATAAGCCTTCTACTGTCCGCATAATTGCTACTATCAACTTTCAACTATATTTTCTCTAGGAACGTATCTAACCAGTAGAACTGAAGCGCGAGATATAATTTGCGAAGACCTTTTTGACTATGTTCAGGATAATTAAGTTCATCTTATGAACTCCCACTCAGATAGACATCCCTCTAGTCATCTAAGTGATTACATGATCCGAGTCAACTAGGCCGTGTCCGATCATCACGTGAGACGGACTAGTCATCATCGGTGAACATCTTCATGTTGATCGTATCTACCATACGACTCATGCTCGACCTTTCGGTCTCTGTGTTCCAAGGCCATGTCTGTACATGCTAGGCTCGTCAAGTTAACCCTAAGTGTTTTGCATGTGTAAAACTGTCTTACACCCGTTGTATGTGAACGTAAGGATCTATCACACCCGATCATCACGTGGTGCTTCGAAACGACGAACTTTAGCAACGGTGCACAGTTAGGGGAGAACACTTCTTGAAATTTTAATGAGGGATCATCTTATTTACTACCGTTGTTCTAAGCAAATAAGATGTAATAACATGATAAACATCACATGCAATCAAATAGTGACATGATATGGCCATCATCACTTTGCTCCTTTTGATCTCCATCTTCGGGGCTCCATGATCATCATTGTCACCGGCATGACACCATGATCTCCATCATCATGATCTCCATCATCGTGTCTTCATGAAGTTGTCTCGCCAACTATTACTTCTACTACTATGGCTAACTGTTAGCAATAAAGTAAAGTAATTACATGACGTTTATGTTGACACGCAGGTCATAAATAAATTAAAGACAACTCCTATGGCTCCTGCCGGTTGTCATACTCATCGACATGCAAGTCGTGATTCCTATTACAAGAACATGATCATCTCATACATCACATATATCATACATCACATCCTTTGGCCATATCACATCACATAGCATACCCTGCAAAAACAAGTTAGACGTCCTCTAATTGTTGTTTGCATGTTTTACGTGGCTGCTATGGGTTTCTAGCAAGAACATTTCTCATCTACGCAAAACCACAACGAGATATGCCAATTGCTATTTACCCTTCATAAGGACCCTTTTCATCGAATCCGTTCCGACTAAAGTGGGAGAGACAGACACCCGCCAGCCACCTTATGCAACTAGTGCATGTCAGTCGGTGGAACCGGTCTCACGTAAGCGTACGCGTAAGGTTGGTCCGGGCCGCTTCATCCCACAATACCGTCGAAACAAGATTGGACTAGTAACAGTAAGCATATTGAACAAAATCAATGCCCACAACTACTTTGTGTTCTACTCGTGCATAGAATCTACGCAATAGACCTAGCTCTGATACCACTGTTGGGGAACGTAGCAGAAATTCAAAATTTTCCTACGTGTCACCAAGATCTGTCTATGGAGAAACCAGCAACGAGGGGAAGGAGAGTGCATCTACATACCCTTGTAGATCGCTAAGCGGAAGTGTTCAAGTGAACGGGGTTGATGGAGTCGTACTCGTCGTGATCCAAATCATCGATGACCAAGTGCCGAACGGACGGCACCTCCGTGTTCAACACACGTACAGCCCGGTGACGTCTCCCACGCCTTGATCCAGCAAGGAGAGAGGGAGAGGTTGAGGAAGACTCCATCCAGTAGCAGCACAACGGCGTGGTGGTGTTGGAGGAGCGTGGCAATCCTGCAGGGCTTCGCCAAGCACCGCAGGAGAGGAGGAAGAAGAGATGCAGGGCTGCGCCATCAAGAGGAGAGGAACTCGTGTTCTGTGGGCAGCCCAAACCTCAACTATATATAGGGGAAGGGGAGGGGCTGCGCCCCCTTTAGGGTTTCCACCCCTAGGGGTGGCGGCCAGCCTAGATCCCATCTAAGGGAGGCGGCCAAGGGGGAGGGGGAGAGGGAGGCGCACCAGGATGGGCCTCAGGGCCCATCTGCCCTAGGGTTTGCCCCCTTCTCCTCTCCCTTGCGCCTTGGGCCCTTGTGGGGGGCGCACCAGCCCACCTGGGGCTGGTCCCCTTCCACACATGGCCCATGCAGCCCTCCGGGGCCGGTGGCCCCACTAGGTGGACCCCCGGACACCTCCGGTGGTCCCGGTACACTACCGGTGAAGCCCAGAACACTTCCGGTGGCCAAAACCATACTTCCTATATATAATTCTTTACCTCCGGACCATTCCGGAACTCCTCGTGACGTCCGGGATCTCATTCGGGACTCCGAACAACATTCGGTAACCACATACAAACTTCCCTTATAACCCTAGCGTCATCGAACCTTAAGTGTGTAGACCCTACGGGTTCGGGAGACATGCAGACATGACCGAGACATTCTCCGGTCAATAACCAACAGCGGGATCTGGATACCCATGTTGGCTCCCACATGTTCCACGATGATCTCATCGGATGAACCACGATGTCAAGGACTCAATCAATCCCGTATACAATTCCATTTGTCTGGCGGTATTGTACTTGACCAAGATTCGATCGTCGGTATCCCTATACCTTGTTTAATCTCGTTACCGGCAAGTCTCTTTACTCGTTCCGTAACACATCATCCCGTGATCAACTCCTTGATCACATTGTGCACATTGATGATGTCCTACCGAGTGGGCCTAGAGATACCTCTCCGTTTACACGGAGTGACAAATCCCAGTCTCGATTCATGCCAACCCAACAGACACTTTCGGAGATACCTGTAGTGTACCTTTATAGCCACCCAGTTACGTTGTGACGTTTGGCACACCCAAAGCATTCCTACGGTATCCGGGAGTTACACAATCTCATGGTCTAAGGAAATGATACTTGACATTAGAAAAGCTTTAGCATACGAACTACACGATCTTTGTGCTAGGCTTAGGATTGGGTCTTGTCCATCACATCATTCTTCTAATGATGTGATCCCGTTATCAATGACATCCAATGTCCATGGTCAGGAAACTGTAACCATCTATTGATCAACGAGCTAGTTAACTAGAGGCTTACTAGGGACATGGTGTTGTCTATGTATCCACACATGTATCTTAGTTTCCTATCAATACAATTATAGCATGGATAATAAACGATTATCATGAACAAGGAAATATAATAATAACTTATTTATTATTGCCTCTAGGGCATATTTCCAACAACCTCTACATCTACCTTCGGGATTAGTATTAGACCTAAATAATTGTTATTTGGTGCCAGCGTTGAGCATGAACATTATATCTAGATCTTGTTTGATGCGAGACGGTTATTCATTTAAATCAGAGAATAATGGTTGTTCTATTTATATGAGTAATATCTTTTATGGTCATGCACCCTTAAAGAGTGGTCTATTTTTGATCAATCTCGATAGTAGTGATACACATATTCATAATGTTGAAGCCAAAAGATGCAGAGTTGATAATGATAGTGCAACTTATTTGTGGCACTGCCGTTTAGGTCATATCGGTATAAAGCGCATGAAGAAACTCCATACTGATTGACTTTTGGAGTCACTTGATTATGAATCACTTGGCACTTGCGAACCGTGCCTCATGGGCAAGATGACTAAACCACCGTTCTCCGGTACTATGGAGAGAGCAACAGATTTGTTGGAAATCATACATACAGATGTATGTGGTCCGATGAATGTTGAGGCTCGTGGCGGATATCGTTATTTTCTCACCTTCACAGATGATTTAAGCAGATATGGGTATATCTACTTAATGAAACACAAGTCTGAAACATTTGAAAATTTCAAAGAATTTCAGAGTGAAGTTGAAAATCATCGTAACAAGAAAATAAAGTTTCTACGATCTAATCGTGGAGGAGAATATTTGAGTTATGAGTTTGGTCTACATTTGAAACAATGCGGAATAGTTTCGCAACTCACACCGCCCGGAACACCATAGCGCAATGGTGTGTCCGAACGTCGTAATCGCACTTTACTAGATATGGTGCGATCTATGATGTCTCTTACAGATTTACCGCTATCGTTTTGGGGTTATGCTCTAGAGACGGCCGCATTAACGTTGAATAGGACACCGTCAAAATCCGTTGAGACGACACCTTATGAACTGTGGTTTAGCAAGAAACCAAAGTTGTCGTTCCTTAAAGTTTGGGGTTGCGATGCTTATGTGAAAAAGCTTCAACCTGATAAGCTAGAACCCAAATCGGAAAAATGTGTCTTCATAGGATACCCAAAGGAAACAGTTGGGTACACCTTCTATCACAGATCCGAAGGCAAGACATTTGTTGCTAAAAATGGATCCTTTCTAGAGAAGGAATTTCTCTCGAAAGAAGTGAGTGGGAGGAAAGTAGAACTTGATGAGGTAACTGTACCTGCTTCCTTATTGGAAAGTAGTTCATCACAGGAACCGGTTTCTGTGATGTCTACACCAATCAGAGAAGAAGTTAATGATGATGATCATGAAACTTCAGATCAAGTTACTACAGAACCTCGTAGATCAACCAGAGTGAGATCCGCACCAGAGTGGTACGGCAATCCTATTCTGGAAATCATGCTACTAGATCATGATGAACCTACGAACTATGAAGAAGCGATGGTGAGCCCAGATTCCGCAAAATGGCTGGAAGCCATGAAATCTGATATGGGATCCATGTATGAAAACAAAGTGTGGACTTTGGTTGACTTGCCCGAGGGTCGGCAAGCAATAGAGAACAAGTGGATCTATAAGAAGAAGACTGACGCCGACGGTAATGTTACTGTCTACAAAGCTCGACTTGTCGCAAAGGGGTTTCGACAAGTTCAAGGGATTGACTACGATGAGACCTTCTCACCCATAGCGATGCTTAAGTCTGTCCGAATCATGTTAGCAATTGCCGCATTTTATGATTATGAAATTTGGCAAATGGATGTAAAGACTGCATTCCTGAATGGGTTTCTGGAAGAAGAGTTGTATATGATGCAACCAGAAGGTTTTATCAATCCAAAGGGAGCTAACAAAGTATGCAAGCTCCAGCGATCCATTTATGGACTGGTGCAAGCATCTCGGAGTTGGAATAAACGCTTTGATAGTGTGATCAAAGCATTTGGGTTTGTACAGACTTTTGGAGAAGCCTGTATTTACAAGAAAGTGAGTGGGAGCTCTGTAGCATTTCTGATATTATATGTAGATGACATATTACTGATTGGAAATGATATAGAATTTCTGGATAGCATAAAAGGATACTTGAATAAGAGCTTTTCAATGAAAAACCTCGGTGAAGCTGCTTACATATTGGGCATTAAGATCTATAGAGATAGATCAAGACGCTTAATTGGACTTTCACAAAGCACATACCTTGACAAGATTTTGAAGAAGTTCAAAATGGATCAAGCGAAGAAGGGGTTCTTGCCTGTTTTGCAAGGTGTGAAGTTGAGTAAGACTCAATGCCCGACCACTGCAGAAGATAGAGAGAAGATGAAAGATGTTCCCTATGCTTCAGCCATAGGCTCTATCATGTATGCAATGCTGTGTACCAGACCTGATGTGTGCCTTGCTATAAGTTTAGCAGGGAGGTACCAAAGTAATCCAGGAGTGGATCACTGGACAGCGGTCAAAAATATCCTGAAGTACCTGAAAAGGACTAAGGAAATGTTTCTCGTATATGGAGGTGACAAAGAGCTTGTCGTAAAGGGTTACGTTGATGCAAGCTTTGACACGGATCCAGACGATTCTAAGTCGCATACCGGATACGTATTTACATTAAACGGAGGAGCTGTCAGTTGGTCCAGTTCTAAACAAAGCGTCGTAGCGGGATCTACATGTGAAGCGGAGTACATAGCTGCTTCGGAAGCAGCAAATGAAGGAGTCTGGATGAAGGAGTTCATATCCGATCTAGGTGTCATACCTAGTGCATCGGGTCCAATGAAAATCTTTTGTGACAATACTGGAGCAATTGCCTTGGCGAAGGAATCCAGATTTCACAAGAGAACAAAGCACATCAAGAGACGCTTCAATTCCATCCGGGACTTGGTCCAGGTGGGAGACATAGAGATTTGCAAGATACATACGGATCTGA
Organism: Aegilops umbellulata; assembly: GCA_032464435.1. Taxonomy (NCBI): domain Eukaryota; kingdom Viridiplantae; phylum Streptophyta; class Magnoliopsida; order Poales; family Poaceae; genus Aegilops; species Aegilops umbellulata. The sequence continues at coordinate 641,014,462 of CP136057.1, forward strand.
ATGTAGCAGACCCGTTGACTAAGCCTCTTCCACGGGCAAAACATTATCAGCACCAAGACTCCATGGGTGTTAGAATCATTACTATGTAATCTAGATTATTGACTCTAGTGCAAGTGGGAGACTGAAGGAAATATGCCCTAGAGGCAATAATAAAGTTATTATTTATTTCCTTACATATCATGATAAATGTTTATTATTCATGCTAGAATTGTATTGACCGGAAACATAATACATGTGTGGATACATAGACAAACAGAGTGTCACTAGTATGCCTCTACTTGACTAGCTTGTTAATCAAAGATGGTTAAGTTTCCTAACCATAGACAAAGGAGTTGTCATTTGATTAACAAGGTCACATCATTAGTTGAATGATCTGATTGACATGACCCATTCCATTAGCTTAGCACCCGATCGTTTAGTACGATGCTATTGCTTTTATCCATGACTTATACATGTTCCTATGACTATGAGATTATGCAACTCCCATTTACCGTAGGAACACTTTGTGTGCTACCAAACGTCACAACGTAACTGGGTGATTATAAAGGTGCTCTACAGGTGTCTCCGAAATTATTTGTTGGGTTGGCGTATTTCAAGATTGGGATTTGTCACTCCGAATGTCGGAGAGGTATCTCAGGGCCTTCTCGGTAATGCACATCACATAAGCCTTGCAAGCATTGCAACTAATGAGTTAATTGTGGGATGATGTATTACGGAACGAGTAAAGAGACTTGCCGGTAACGAGATTGAACTAGGTATTGGATACCGACGATCGAATCTCAGGCAAGTAACATACCGATGGACAAAGGGAACGACGTATGTTGTTATGCGGTCTGACCGATAAAGATCTTCGTAGAATATGTAGGAGCCAATATGGGCATCCAGGTCCCGCTATTGGTTATTGACCGGAGAGGTGTCTCGGTCATGTCTACATTGTTCTCGAACCGTAGGGTCCGCACGCTTAAGGTTACGATGACATTTATTATGAGTTTATGCACTTTGATGTACCGAAGGAGTTCGGAGTCCCGGATGTGATCACGGACATGACGAGGAGTCTCGGAATGGTCCAGACATAAAGATTGATATATTGGACGGCTTTGTTCGGACATCGGAATGGTTCCGAGTGGTTTCGGATATTACCGGAGTGCCGGAGGGGTTACCGGAACCCCCCGGGGGAAGTAATGGGCCTATTGGGCCACGAGGGGAGAGAGAGGGCTGCACCAGGTGGTGGCGCGCGCCCCCTCCCCCCCATGGGCAGTCCGAATTGGACAAGGAGGGGGGCGCGGCCCCCCTTTCCCTCTCCCTCTCCCTCTCTTTCCTTCCCCCTTCCTCCCTCCTAGTTGGACTAGGAAAGGGGAGTCCTACTCCTACTAGGAGGAGGACTCCCCCTCCCTTGGCGCGCCTCTCTAGGCCGGCCGTCCTCCCCCCTTGCTCCTTTATATACGGGGGCAAGGGGGCACCCCGGGAGACACAAGTTGATCCTTGAGATCGTTCCTTAGCCGTGTGCGGTGCCCCCCTCCACCATATTCCACCTCGGTCATATCGTTGCGGTGCTTAGGCGAAGCCCTGCGTCAGTAGTTCATCAAGATCGTCACCACGCCGTCGTGCTGACAGAACTCATCCCCGGAGGTTTTGCTCGATCGAGACCCGGGGACGTCATCGAGCTGTACGTGTGTCAAGAACTCGGAGGCGCCGGAGTAACGGCGCTTGGATCGGTCGGATCGTGAGGAGGACGTATGACTACTTCCTCTATGTTGTGTCAACGCTTCCGCTTCGGTCTACGAGGGTACGTAGACAACACTCTCCCCTCTCGTTGCTATGCATCACCATGATCTTGCGTGTGCGTAGGAAATTTTTTGAAATTACTACGTTCCCCAACAATGCAGCGGCCAAGATCGACAAAGATGGGGTTCTCTATTGCGGCGGCGGCGGCGGTGGAGCTCGAGTAGCAGCGGAGATGCGAAAGGAAGAAGACGACAGAAGGGGGAGAATGGATAAAGACCTAAAGGTCGTGCTTATTTATAAGGAAAGACTGACAGAGAGGGCGCGAGAAACGAGGAGGCCAGACATGGTTATCCAGCTATTCTGACGCCTCGACTTTCGGGATGGTCATTAAGATAAGGATCTGTTGTGATATGATAGAATAAAATATGAATCTAATGGAAGATGACGTCATGGTGGGTTATTACAAATCCAGAAGATGACGTCATGGCGGGTTATAACTTTTGCATAGACAGAAGACAGAAGGTTTTTTCTTAAGGTATTGAAGATTGACATGAACTGGTTCAAATCAATCTGGGGCCTAATGTTGGGGATATAACTATTAATGTAACCCGCTCAGGAAGGGCCGGGTTACGCTATGACGATTTATTATATGAAGCCCAATATCAAGCTTGAAGATGGCGGTTCAGTAAAGGGCCTAAAAGTCCATAGGCGACTTAAGGCCCGTAGTAATAAACCGCCGTAAGGGCATGACTTGTGTTGTAAGGCAAGATTAATTAGTCACCGAGCCAGACATTGTGTATGAGCCGGCCAGGACTCTGTAGGCCGGGGGCATCAACCCGTGTATATAAGGGGACGACCCGCCGGCGGTTTAGGGCAAGGAACATCAAATCGAGAGCCGGGCATAGCAGATTTGCTCCCGGGCAATCGAAACCCTAGCAATTCCACCTCAACAGGATTAGGCTTTACCCTTCACCGCAAGGGGCCGAACCAGTATAAACCCTCGTGTCCTTTGTCCCGCTTTAACCCCTTTAAGCTTCCTAGTTGCGATGGCTCCATGATTAAGTCCTTTCACAAGGACATCTACCGTGACAATTCCACGACAAGAGTCAATAATCTAGATTACATAGTAATGATTCTAACACCCATGGAGTCTTGGTGCTGATCATTTTTTGCTCGTGATAGAGGCTTACTCAACGGGTCTGCAACATTCAGATCCGTATGTATTTTGCAAACTTCTATGTCACCCTCCTTGACTAGTTCGCGGATTGAATTAAAGCGTCTCTTGATGTGCTTGGTTCTCTTGTGAAATCTGGATTCCTTCGCCAAGGCAATTGCTCCAGTATTGTCACAAAAGATTTTCATTAGACCCGATGCACTAGGTATGACACCTAGATCGGATATGAACTCCTTCATCCAGACTCCTTCATTTGCTGCTTCTGAAGTAGCTATGTACTCCGCTTCACACGTAGATCCCGCCACGACGCTTTGTTTAGAACTGCACCAACTGATAGCTCCATCGTTCAATATAAATACATATCCGGTTTGTGATTTAAGTCATCCGGATCAGTGTCAAAGCTTGCATCGACGTAACCATTTACGACGAGCTCTTTGTCACCTCCATAAATGAGAAACATATCCTTAGTCCTCTTCAGGTATTTCAGGATATTCTTGACCGTTGTCCAGTGATCCACTCCTGGATTACTTTTGTACCTCCCTGCTAAACTAATAGCAAGGCACACATCAGGTCTGGTACATAGCATTGCATACATGATAGAACCTATGGCTGAGGCATAGGGAATGACTTTCATTTTCTCTCTATCTTCTGCAGTGGTCGGGCATTGAGTCTGACTCAATTTCACACCTTGTAACATAGGCAAGAACCCTTTCTTTGCTTGATCCATTTTGAACTTCTTCAAAACTTTATCAAGGTATGTGATCTCTGAAAGTCCAATTAAGCGTCTGGATCTATCTCTATAGATCTTGATGCCCAATATATAAGCAGCTTCACCGAGGTCTTTCATGGAAAAACTCTTATTCAAGTATCCTTTTATGCTATCCAGAAATTCTATATCATTTCCAATCAACAATATGTCATCCACATATAATATTAGAAATGCTACAGAGCTCCCACTCACTTTCTTGTAAATACAGGCTTCTCCAAAAGTCTGTATAAAACCATATGCTTTGATCACACTATCAAAAACGTTTATTCCAACTCCGAGAGGCTTGCACCAGTCCATAAATGGATCGCTGGAGTTTGCACACTTTGTTAACACCCTTTGGATCGACAAAACCTTCTGGTTGTATCATATACAACTCTTCTTCTAGAAATCCATTCAGGAATGTAGTTTTGACGTCCATTTGCAAATTTCATGATCATAAAATGCGGAAATTGCTAACATGATTCGGGCGAACTTAAGCGTTGCTACGGGTGAGAAAGTCTCATCGTAGTCAACTCCTTGAACTTTGTCGAAAATTGTTTGCAACAAGTCAAGCTTTGTAGACAGAAATATTACCGTCGGCGTCAGTCTTCTTCTTGAAGATCCATTTATTCTCTATGGCTTGCCAATCATCGAGAAAGTCAACCAAAGTCCACAGTATGTTCTCATACATGGATCCCATCTCAGATTTCATGGCCTCAAGCCATTTCGCGGAATCTGGGCTCATCATCGCTTCCTCGTAGTTCGTAGGTTCGTCATGGTCAAGTAACATGACGTCTAGAACAGGATTACAAAATCAGTTTGAATGTGACTCGAAATTTCGGGATTAAAAACAGTTCGGACCGCACCGAAATATGCAAAATTTCGTAACCGTGACCACAATATGGGTTGTAATGCTAACAAAAAGAATATGGGCTCCAAAAAAACCTTAAGAATTGGCAAATGGGTTGTAAATAGAAATAATGGCAGATGGGTTGTATGCTGTTTTCCACAGATTTGAGGCTTTTCTAAAAAAAGGTTGACGCACAAGCAGTGATTGTTGGATGTCCATCCAACGGACGTCGTGCTTCTTCAATCTCTGCTCTTCCTGCTCCAGCCTCTCAAACAAGCGCCGGCGGGACTGCCTGCTCCCTTCTCCTCGCAGCCGGCTGTGCTGCCGCACAAGCCTCACCGCCCCACCGTACTCCCATCGCTGGCCTAGCCATCCCTCTACTCACCCACACCTGCTGTTACGGCAGACGAACCAGTAAACCCTCGTACAGTCGTACTCCCCTCCGCGTGGGAAACAACTGTCGAGTCTTCCCTGGCTTCGTGTCGTTCCCTTCCTAGGCCTCGCCGTCGTCCACCGCCCTGGTGCTCTCGGCGTAGCCTGGTCAACATGGTCAACGACCGACATGCATCTGTAGTGGACTGTACGTGGAGAGGCGGACAGCTGGGTCCATGGCCGCACGCAAGGAAATGCCTCCTTATTACGCGCAAAATAACGATTCCTCCACCTGACATCTGGGACCCACTGAAAGGGCCTCTGTATTTCACGAAAAAAAAGTTACCGCCGCTGACAGCTCGGACCCACCAGCTATATCTTCGCATGCAAGGAAGTGCCTCCTTATTACGGACAAAAAAATGAATACTCCCCCTGCTAGATGGGACCCAGTATAGTGGCAGGCTGACTTGTGGGCCTACTGAATTGACGGGAACGGAGGGCTTTGTCAACTTAGTCAATATGCACGATTCTAGCTCCAGTGACCGTACGATGTCCATCCAACGGCCGTAGTGCTTCTTCAACCTCTGGTCTTCTTGCTCCAGCCGCCCAAACCAGCGCCGGTCGTGCCTCGTTCTCCTGCCTCCCATGGCCAGCTACGATGTCGCGGAGGCCTCATCGCCCCCTACTACTCCCACCGCTTGCCAGGCTATCCCTCTACTCACCCACACACCCTGTTAATATGCGGCGACGGCAGCCTCACACCGCAGCGAACCAGTGAACCCTCATACTCCTCTACGTGTGGGCATCCACTGCCGCATCTTTCCTGGCTCCGCGTCGTCCCCTTCCTAGGCCTCGTCGTCGTCCACTGCCCTAGTGCTCTCGGCGCGGCGTGGTCAAAGTGGTCAAGGAACGGCTTCCATCGGACGTGGACTGTACGTGGAGAGGCTGACAGCTAGGTCCAGGACCGTAGCAAGAAAGTACCTCCTTATTACGCAGAAAATAATGATTCCTCCACCTGACAACAGGGACCCACCGGGCGGGCAACCGTATCTCGTGAAAAAAACGGTTCGCCCTGACTGCTGGGACCTACCAGCTACATCTTCCCATGCAAGGAAGTGCGTCCAGGCAAAAAAAATGATTCGCCCCCCTGACTGCTGGGACCCACCAGCTACATCTTCGCACGCAAGGAAGTGCCTGATAGTCGGGGCCCACCTGATCGAAGCGTATGTAGCGTTGTCATTCTGGTCGCGAACGTGTATGTACATACTGGTCGATGTAGAGGCACGCACGTGTCGTAGTAGAGGCGCGCACGTAGCATGTACATGTACGTACAACGGGCAGTGTGCAAGAGAGAAAATACACGGCCACGTACGTGTACATACGGGCGGGGTCTCGAACGCCTACTCGCACATACGTACGGCCAGAGCTCGTGTACATGGCTGGGTCGAAACGGAGAAATTGCGTCGTCGTCGTGTTCATGGGGATCCAACCGGCTGGGTCGGAACGGAATGCGTCGTCGTGTTCATTGGGAGGGCTTGGATGGAACAGCCGATGGAAACGAGGCCTGGCGTACCGCAAAATGGAGGAAACGGTCTTGTGTTCGACCGGCCACGATCAAAACGGGATCCTGTTCATCTGGAGGGGTCCGGCGTACCGCAAAACGGAGGAATGGACCTCCTATGGTCGAAACGGGGGTCCTGTTGATCGGGAGGGGTGTGGCGTACCGCAAAATGGAGGAAACAGACTTGTGTTGGAGCGCTACGGTCGAAACGGGGGTCCTGTTCATCGGGAGGGGTGTGGCGTACCGCAAAACGGGACTCCACGGGATACTGTTCATCTCCATCGTCGACCCCCTCTAGCCTCCATGGGCTACTGTTCATCCATCGTCGACCTCCTCCAGCCTCCACCTACGATTGTTCATCCACGGGCTCTTGTTCGTCCAGCCTCCACCGCGCGCTACTCCACTGGCTACAATTCAACCAGCCCTCTCCACGGGCTACTGTTCATCCAGCCCTCCACCGTCTACTATTCATCCAGCCCTCCATGGGGTGGTCCTGTTCATCCAGCCCTCCATGGGGTCATGTTCATCCAACCCCAACCGGCTCGATCGAACGGGGTTCTATTCATCCAGAGGAAACACCACGGGGTCCTGTTCATCCACCCCCACCGGGAACTGTTCATCCAACCCCCCCCCCCCAGCAACACTCACCGTTCATCCAGAGGCAGCATCGATCGGCTTCTGTTAGCAGCAGTAGCGAAGCAATCGCTCGATCAGGTTCAGTTAACAGCCATCAATCGATCGCTCGGGTTCAGTAATGCGTAGCCTGCAGTGCAATCGCTCGGGTTCAGTTAGAGCCCAACGCCTCGCACCCACGCGCGTGCGTGTACGAGAGAAACATGCATCGCTCGGCCCCGACCATCCACCGTAACCAGGAACACCCTGATATTTTCCTCACCCTCGCTTCTACCATGGTTTTTCTGTCATGGACAGTCCAAAGAATGTCATGCCGCTGCGTCTCCGGCCCGCCCAGGATGAAAAGCCCATTTTCTGTCATGATTTTTTGTCACAGAAGTAGGAGCCCGCCACATCTATGATGATACCGGGTTTTGTCACAATTATCGTCGTGGAAGTGTCATAAGTATGACAGAAAAAAAATTCGTTCGACCCAAAATGTCACGGATGTGTCTTTTTTTGTAGTGCATATCTGCTCAAATCATCTGTGAAGGTCAAAAGATAACGATACCCGCCGCGAGCCTCAACGCTCATCGGACCGCATACATCAGTATGTATTATTTCCAATAAGTCTGTTGCTCGCTCCATAGTTCCGGAGAACGGGGTCTTAGTCATCTTGCCCATGAGGCATGGTTCGCAAGCATCAAGTGATTCATAATCAAGTGATTCCAAAAGCCCACCAGCATGGAGTTTCTTCATGCGCTTTACACCAATATGACCTAAACGGCAGTGCCACAAATAAGTTGCACTATCATTATTAAACTTATATCTTTTGCCTTCAATACTATGAATATGTGTATCACTACTATCGAGATTCAATAAAAATAGACCACTCATCAAGGGTGCATGACCATAAAATATATTACTCATATAAATAGAACAACCATTATTCTATGATTTAAATGAATAACCGTCTCGCATCAAACAAGATCCAGATATAATGTTCATGCTTAACGCTGGCACCAAATAACAATTATTCAGGTCTAAAACTAATCCCGAAGGTAGATGTAGAGGTAGCGTGCCGACGGCGATCACATCGACTTTGGAACCATTTCCCACGTGCATCATCACCTCGTCCTTAACCAATCTTCGCTTAATCCGTAGCCCCTGTTTCGAGTTGCAAATATGAGCAACAAAATCAGTATCAAATACCCATGCGCTACTATAAGCATTAGTAAGGTACACATCAATAACATGTATATCAAATATACCTTTCACTTTGCCATCTTTCTTATCCGCCAAATACTTGGGGCAGTTCCTCTTCCAGTGACCAGTCCCTTTGCAGTAGAAGCACTCAGTCTCAGGCTTAGGTCCAGACTTGGGCTTCTTCACTTGAGCAGCAACTTGTTTGCCGTTCTTCTTGAAGTTCCCCTTCTTCCCTTTGCCCTTCTTCTTGAAACTAGTGATCTTGTTAACCATCAACACTTGATGCTCCTTCTTGATTTCTACCTCCGCAGCCTTTAGCATCGCGAAGAGCTCAGGAATTGTCTTATCCATCCCTTGCATATTATAGTTCATCATGAAGCTTTTATAGCTTGGTGGCAGTGATTGAAGAACTTTGTCAATGACACTATCAACCGGAAGATTAACTCCCAGTTGAGTCAAGTGATTGTGGTACCCAGACATTTTGAGTATATGTTCACTGACAGAACTATTCTCCTCCATTTTGCAGCTACAGAAGTTATTGGAGACTTCGTATCTCTCAATCCGGGCATTAGCTTGAAATATTAACTTCAACTCCTGGAACATCTCATATGCTCCATGACATTCAAAAAGTCGTTGAAGTCCCGGTTCTAAGCTGTAAAGCATGGCACACTCAACTATCGAGTGGTCATCAGCTTTGCTCTGCCAGGCGTTCATAACGTCTGGCGTTACTCCTGCAGCGGGTCTTGCACCTAGCGGTGCTTTCAGGACGTAATTCTTCTGTGCAGCAATGAGGATAATCCTCAAGTTACGGACCCAGTCCGTGTAGTTTCTACCATCATCTTTCAACTTAGCTTTCTTTAGGAACGCATTAAAATTCAACGGAACGGTAGCACAGGCCATTTATCTACAACAACATAGACATGCAAAAATACTATCAGGTACTAAGTTCATGATAAATTAAAGTTCAATTAATCATATTACTTAAGAACTCCCACTTAGATAGACATCCTCTAATCATCTAAGTGATCACGTGATCCAAATCAACTAAACCATGTCCGATCATCACGTGAGATGGAGTAGTTTCAATGGTGAACATCACTATGTTGATCATATCTACTATACGATTCACGCTTGACCTTTCGGTCTCAGTGTTCCGAGGCCATATCTACATATGCTAGGCTCGTCAAGTTTAACCCAAGTATTCTGCGTGTGCAAAACTGGCTTGCACCCGTTGTATGTGAACGTAGAGCTTATCACACCTGATCATCACGTGGTGTCTCGGCACGACGAACTGCATCAATGGTGCATACTCAGGGAGAACACTTGTACCTTGAAATTTAGTGGGAGATCATCTTATAACGTTGCCGCCGTACTAAGCAAAATAAGATGCATAAAGGATAAACATCACATGCAATCAATATAAGTGATATGATATGGCCATCATCATCTTGTGCCTTTGATCTCCATCTCCAAAGCACCGTCATGATCACCATAGTCACCGGCTTGACACCTTGATCTCCATCGAAGCATCGTTGTCGTCTGGCCAACTATTGCTTCTACGACTATCGCTACCACTTAGTGATAAAGTAAAGCAATTACATGGCGATTGCATTTCACACAATAAAGCAACAACCATAAGGCTCCTGCCAGTTGCCGATAACTTTTACAAAACATGATCATCTCATACAACAATTTATATATCATCACGTCTTGACCATGTCACATCACAGCAAGCCTTGCAAAAGAAGTTAGGTGTCCTCGACATTGTTGTTGCAAGTTTTACGTGGCTGCAATGGGCTTAGCAAGAACCGTTCTTACCTACGCATCAAAACCGCAATGATTTTTCATCAAGTGTGTTGTTTTAACCTTCAACAAGGACCAGGCGTAGTCAAACTCGATTTAACTAAAGCTGGAGAAACGGACACCCACTAGCCACCTGGGTGCGAAGCACGGTGGTAGAACCAGTCTCATGAACGCGGTCATGTAATGTCGGTCTGGGCCGCTTCATCAAAACCGCAATGACCTGAGTAGATATGTGTATATCTACTTAATGAAACACAAGTCTGAGACCTTTGAAAAGTTCAAGGAATTTCAGAGTGAGGTTGAAAATCAACGTGACAGAAAAATCAAGTTTCTACGATCAGATCATGGAGGAGAATACTTGAGTCACGAATTTGGCACACACTTAAGAAAATGTGGAATAGTTTCACAACTCACGCCGCCTGGAACACCTCAGCGTAATGGTGTGTCCGAACGTCGTAATCGCACTCTATTAGATATGGTGCGATCTATGATGTCTCTTACCGATTTACCGCTATCTTTTTGGGGCTATGCTTTAGAGACTGCCGCATTCACTTTAAATAGGGCTCCGTCGAAATCTGTTGAGACGACACCGTATGAATTATGGTTTGGGAAGAAACCTAAGCTGTCGTTTCTAAAAGTTTGGGGATGCGATGCTTATGTCAAGAAACTTCAACCTGAAAAGCTCGAGTCGGAAAAATGCGTCTTCATAGGATACCCTAAAGAAACTATTGGGTATACCTTCTACCTCAAATCCGAAGGCAAGATCTTTGTTGCCAAGAATGGATCCTTTCTAGAGAAGGAGTTTCTCTTGAAAGAAGTAAGTGGGAGGAAAGTAGAACTTGATGAAGTGTTACCTCTTGAACGGGAAAATGGCGAAACTCAAGAAAACGTTCCTGAGGTGCCTGCACCGACTAGAGAGGAAATTAATGATGATGATCAAGATACTTCTAATCAAGCCCCTACTGAAATTCGAAGGTCCACAAGGACACGTTCCGCACCAGAGTGGTACGGCAACCCTGTCTTGGAAATCATGTTGTTAGACAACGGTGAGCCTTCGAACTATGAGGAAGCAATGGCGGGCCCGGATTCCAACAAATGGCTAGAAGCCATGAAATCCGAGATAGGATCCATGTATGAAAACGAAGTATGGACTTTGACTGACTTGCCCGTAGAGCGGCGAGCCATAGAAAATAAATGGATCTTTAAGAAGAAGACAGACGTGGATGGTAATGTGACCATCTATAAAGCTCGGCTTGTCGCTAAGGGTTATCGACAAGTTCAAGGAGTTGACTACGATGAGACTTTCGCACCGGTAGCGAAGCTGAAGTCCGTCCGAATCATATTAGCAATTGCCGCATTCTACGATTATGAAATATGGCAAATGGACGTCAAAACGGCATTCCTTAATGGTTTCCTTAAGGAAGAATTGTATATGATGCAGCCGGAAGGTTTTGACGATCCTAAGAATGCTGACAAGGTGTGCAAGCTCCAACGCTCGATTTATGGGCTGGTGCAAGCATCTCGGAGTTGGAACATTCGCTTTGATGAGATGATCAAAGCGTTTGGATTTATGCAGACTTATGGAGAAGCCTGCGTTTACAAGAAAGTGAGTGGGAGCTCTGTAGCATTTCTCATACTATATGTAGATGACATACTTTTGATGGGAAATGATATAGAACTCTTGGACAGCATTAAGGCCTACTTGAATAAGAGTTTTTCAATGAAGGACCTTGGAGAAGCTGCTTATATATTAGGCATCAAGATCTATAGAGATAGATCAAGACGCCTCATAGGTCTTTCACAAAGCACATACCTTGATAAGATATTGAAGAAGTTCAATATGGATCAATCTAAGAAGGGGTTCTTACCTGTGTTACAAGGTGTGAAATTGAGCTCAGCTCAATGTCCGACCACGGCAGAAGATATAGAAGAGATGAGTGTCATCCCCTATGCCTCAGCCATAGGTTCTATTATGTATGCCATGCTGTGTACCAGACCTGATGTAAACCTTGCCGTAAGTTTGGTAGGAAGGTACCAAAGTAATCCCGGCAAGGAACACTGGACAGCGGTCAAGAATATCCTGAAGTACCTGAAAAGGACTAAGGAAATGTTTCTCGTTTATGGAGGTGACGAAGAGCTCGTCGTAAAGGGTTACGTCGACGCTAGCTTCGACACAGATCTGGATGACTCTAAGTCACAAACCGGATACGTGTATATTTTGAATGGTGGGGCAGTAAGCTGGTGCAGTTGCAAGCAGAGCGTCGTGGCGGGATCTACATGTGAAGCGGAGTACATGGCAGCCTCGGAGGCAGCACATGAAGCAATTTGGGTGAAGGAGTTCATCACCGACCTCGGAGTCATACCCAATGCGTCGGGGCCAATCAAACTCTTCTGTGACAACACTGGAGCTATTGCACTTGCAAAGGAGCCCAGGTTTCACAAGAAGACCAGGCACATCAAGCGTCGCTTCAACTCCATTCGTGAAAATGTTCAAGATGGAGACATAGAAATTTGTAAAGTGCACACGGATCTGAATGTCGCAGATCCGTTGACTAAACCTCTCCCTAAGGCAAAACATGATCAGCACCAGAACTCTATGGGTGTTCGATTCATCACAATGTAACTAGATTATTGACTCTAGTGCAAGTGGGAGACTGTTGGAAATATGCCCTAGAGGCAATAATAAAAGCATTATTATTATTATATTTCCTTGTTCATGATAATTGTCTTAATTCGTGCTATAATTGTGTTATCCGGAAATCGTAATACATGTGTGAATAACAGACAACAACATGTCCCTAGTAAGCCTCTAGTTGACTAGCTCGTTGATCAATAGATAGTCATGGTTTCCTGACTATGGGCATTGGATGTCAATGATAACGAGATCACATCATTAAGAGAATGATGTGATGGACAAGACCCAATCCTAAACATAGCACAAGATCGTATAGTTCGTTTGCTAGAGTTTTCGAATGTCAAGTATCCTTTCCTTAGACCATGAGATCGTGTAACTCTCGGATACCGTAGGAGTGCTTTGGGTGTGCCAAACGTCACAACGTAACTGGGTGACTATAAAGGTATACTACGGGTATCTCCGAAAGTGTCTGTTGGGTTGACACGGATCGAGACTGGGATTTGTCACTCCGCTTGACGGAGAGGTATCACCGGGCCCACTCAGTAATGCATCATCATAATGAGCTCAATGTGATCAAAGTGTTTGACCACGGGATCATGCATTACGGTACGAGTAAAGTGACTTGTCGGTAACGAGATTGAACAAGGTATTGGGATACCGACGATCGAATCTCGGGCAAGTAAAATACCGATTGACAAAGGGAATCGTATACGGGATTAATTGAATCCTCGACATCGTGGTTCATCAGATGAGATCATCGTGGAGCATGTGGGATCCAACATGGGTATCCAGATCCCGCTATTGGTTATTGCCCGAGAGCCGTCTCGGTCATGTCTGCCTGTCTCCCGAACCCGTAGGGTCTACACACTTAAGGTTCGGTGACGCTAGGGTTGTGAAGATATGTATATGCAGTAACCCGAATGTTGTTCGGAGTCCCGGATGAGATCCCGGACGTCACGAGGAGTTCCGGATTGGTCCGGAGGTAAAGAATTATATATAGGAAGTACAGTTTCGGCCATCGGGAGTGATCTGGGGGTCACCGGTATTGTACCGGGACCACCAGATGGGTCCCGGGGGTCCACCGGGTGGGGCCACCCATCCCGGAGGGCCCCATGGGCTGAAGTGGGAGGAGGACCAGCCCTTAGTGGGCTGGTGCGCCCCCCAAGGCCCACCCCCTGCGCCTAGGGTTGGAACCCTAGGGTAGGGGGGCGCCCACTTGCCTTGGGGGGCACTCCACCCCCCTTGGCCGCCGCCCCCTCTGGAGATGGGATCTCCAGGGGCCGGCGCCCCCCCAAGGGGCCTATATAAAGGGGGAGGGGCAGCCGCACCCTTGCCCCTGGTGCCTCCCTCTCTCCCTGCTACACCTCTTCCTCTCGCAGTACTCGGCGAAGCCCTGCTGCTGTGACGCCCTACATCCACCACCACGCCGTCGTGCTGCTGGATCTTCATCAACCTCTCCTTCCCCCTTGCTGGATCAAGAAGGAGGAGACGTCACGCTGACCGTACGTGTGTTGAACGCGGAGGTGCCGTCCGTTCGGTGCTAGGATCTCCGGTGATTTGGATCACGTCGTGTACGACTACCTCATCCCCGTTCTTTTGAACACTTCCCTCGCGATCTGCAAAGGTATGTAGATGCATCCGATCACTCGTTGCTAGATGAACTCATACATGGATCTTGGTGAAACCGTAGGAAAATTTTTGTTTTCTGCAACGTTCCCCAACAATCTGCATATGCTAGGCTCGTCAAGTTTAACCCAAGTATTCTGCGTGTGCAAAACTGGCTTGCACCCGTTGTATGTGAACGTAGAGCTTATCACACCTGATCATCACGTGGTGTCTCGGCACGACGAACTGCATCAATGGTGCATACTCAGGGAGGACACTTGTACCTTGAAATTTAGTGGGAGATCATCTTATAACGCTGCCGCCGTACTAAGCAAAATAAGATGCATAAAGGATAAACATCACATGCAATCAATATAAGTGATATGATATGGCCATCATCATCTTGTGCCTTTGATCTCCATCTCCAAAGCACCGTCATGATCACCATAGTCACCGACTTGACACCTTGATCTCCATCGAAGCATCGTTGTCGTCTCGCCAACTATTGCTTCTACGACTATCGCTACCACTTAGTGATAAAGTAAAGCAATTACATGGCGATTGCATTTCACACAATAAAGCAACAACCATAAGGCTCCTGCCAGTTGCCGATAACTTTTACAAAACATGATCATCTCATACAACAATTTATATATCATCACGTCTTGACCATGTCACATCACAGCAAGCCTTGCAAAAGAAGTTAGGTGTCCTCGACATTGTTGTTGCAAGTTTTACGTGGCTGCAATGGGCTTAGCAAGAACCGTTCTTACCTACGCATCAAAACCGCAATGATTTTTCATCAAGTGTGTTGTTTTAACCTTCAACAAGGACCGGGCGTAGTCAAACTCGATTTAACTAAAGCTGGAGAAACAGACACCCACTAGCCACCTGGGTGCGAAGCACGGTGGTAGAACCAGTCTCATGAACGCGGTCATGTAATGTCGGTCTGGGCCGCTTCATCCAACAATACCACCGAATCTAAGTATGACATGCTGGTAAGCAGTATGACTATTATCGCCCACAACTCTTTGTGTTCTACTCGTGCATATAACATCTATGCGTAGACCTGGTTCGGATGCCACTGTTGGGGGACGTAGTATTTCAAAAAAAATCCTACGGTCACGCAAGATCTATCTAGGAGAAGCATAGCAATGAGCAGGAAGAGTGTGTCCACGTATCCTCGTAGACCGAAAGTGGAAGCGTTTAGTAACGCGGTTGATGTAGTCGAACGTCTTCGCGATCCAACCGATCCAAGTACCAAACGCGCGACACCTCCGCGATCTGCACACGTTCAGCTCGGTGACGTCCCTCGAACTCTTTATCCAGTTGAGGCCGAGGGAGAGTTTCGTCAGCACGACGGCGTGGTGATGGTGATGATGAAGTTACCGGCGCAGGGCTTCACCTAAGCACTACGACGATATGACCTAGGTGTGTTTCTGTGGAGGGGGGCACCGCACACGGCTAAAAGATCAACTTGTGTGTTCTAGGGTGCCCCCTTGCTCCCATATATAAAGGAGGGAGGGAGGAGACCGGCCGGCCCTAGGCGGCGCGCCCAAGGAGTGGAGTCCTACTAGGACTCCAAGTCCTAGTAGGATTTCACTTGGTGGAAGGGGGAAGAAGGAAGGAGAGGGAGAGGGAGAGGGAAAGAGGGGTCGCGCCCCCTCCCTTAGTCCTATTCGGACTCCCCTTGGGGGGCGCCACCTCCTGGCCGTGACCCTCTCTCTCCCCTAAGGCCCACTAAGGCCCATTACTTCCCTAGGGGGTTCTGGTAACCCCTCCGGCACTCCAGTTTTACCCGAAACTATCCGGAACACTTCCGGTGTCCGAATAACATGGTCCAATATATCAATCTCTATGTCTCGACCATTTCGAGACTCCTCGTCATGTCCGTGATCTCATCCGGGACTCCGAATAACTTTCGGTCATCAAATCACATAAACTCATAATACAAATTGTCATCGAACATTAAGCGTGCGGACCCTACGGGTTCGAGAACAATGTAGACATGACCGAGACACATCTCCGGTCAATAAACAATAGCAGAACCTGGATGCTCATATTGGCTACTACATATTCTACGAAGATCTTTATCGGTCAAACCGCATAACAACATACATTGTTCCCTTTGTCATCGGTATGTTACTTGCCCAAGATTCGATCGTCGGTAACAACATACCTAGTTCAATGTCGTTACCGGCAAGTCTCTTTACTCGTTCCGTAATGCATCATCCCGCAACTAACTTTTTAGTCACATTGCTTGCAAGGCTTATAGTGATGTGCATCACCGAGAGGGCCCAGAGATGCCTCTCCGACAATCGGAGTGACGAATACTAATCTCGATCTATGCCAACTCAACAAATACCATCGGAGACACCTTTAGAGCAGCTTTATAATCACCCAGTTGCGTTGTGACGTTTGATAGCACACTAAGTGTTCCTCCGGTATTCGGGAGTTGCATAATCTCATAGTCATAGGAACATGTATAAGTCATGAAGAAAGCAATAGCAATAAACTAAACGATCATAGTGCCAAGCTAACGGATGGGCCTTGTCCATCACATCATTCTCTAATGATGTGATCCCGTTTATCAAATGACAACACATGTCTATGGCTAGGAAACTTAACCATCTTTGATTAACGAGCTAGTCTAGTAGAGGCATACTAGGGACACTATGTTTGTCTATGTATTCACACATGTACTAAGTTTCCGGTTAATACAATTCTAGCATGAATAATAAACATTTATCATGATATAAGGAAATATAAATAACAACTTATTATTGCCTCTAGGGCATATTTCCTTCACACCTGCCATCCTACAAATCAAGCATGAACAAATTAAACATACATAACACTATATAACATCCTACATATCATATATTTGGCATAACAACATCAACATAAATGCATATCTCAATGGCAACATAACAAAACCAATTATCTATATATGAAAAAATCTCAATGCACGGGGCGACATATCTCAATGTCAAGATAACAAGACCAATTATCTATATATGATAAAATCTCAATGGCAACACAACATAACAAAATCTCAATATAACATCCTAATTATATGACCGTATCTCAATGACAATCAAGCATACAAAATACACAAATTGATTAGATTCTCTTTCAAGCAATCATCTATCTAAATCCATATACATAGCAACAAAGATTAAAATGCCCAACCCTACCACAAATGCCTTGTCTTCTCAATCCAACCATATAAACACATGCCTTCTCTTCTAAAGTATACATCATACCCACATGACCAAGCCATGGGCTCCCCTTTCTCAAAAAAGTGCAAACAAAACGAATCATAGGGTTCCAACAAGTATGAATTAATGCCACAAAAATAAAAGTTTCCAACAAAAAATAATTGGAGGAACCGGTGGAGAATACCTCAAGGAAGATGGGGGGGCTCAGATCCGCACTTTTGATGAAGAATATAGCCGATTTGGGGGAGATTGGGTGAAGGGAGGAGAGAAGCAGAGCTTCTGTACGCGCCGCCATGAGGAGGAAGACGCCTCCTGCGTCTTGGGTGGGTTGGGCTGCACCCGAGCCGGCTCGGGCCGGTTTACTGATCTCCAGGGGTAAACGCCAAGGGCCATGGCGTTTACCCCTTTGCCACGTCGGACGGTCAAACTGCTGACCAGGGAGGTGGGCCAGGCCTAAACGCCATGGTTCGCGGCGTCTTCAGTGCAAGCAGAACGCCGCGGATGTTGGCGTCTTGGTTTGAGTCAGATCCGAAAAAAGTTCCAAACACGGACCAAATCGTGCTAAACTTTGAGACATGGGTCAGAACAGTGAAAAAGTCCTCAGTTTACGTCGAGTGGTTATTAACTTGGGGCAACTGGACGCGCTATACTCCAAATTGGACACACCAAATATGTGTAGGTATGTTCGGACGTGTCCCCGAACAGCTTTAGGGAAGCCCGTCATCCAATCCGAGCGTTGCCGATAAGAATAACTTCACAAAATAACAAGCTGTGCTTGCAATTGGGACAAGTACACAAAACTACGATATGGATTATGAGTCAAGGGTATACTTGCAACTAGGACAACTACAAGCTACGAGCACAGTTCCGAGTTGAGGGTGAACTTGTGATTTGGATGAAAAATAAACTACATGCCAAGTTGTGAGTCAAGGATAAGCTTGCAACTGAAATGAAACACATTATGGACTTAACTACGAGTAAAGGATGGACTTGTAACTCGAACAACGACATAAAACTAAAAGGAAAAGAAAAACAAAACAAACAAAATATAAAAGCAAAATAAAAAGTTAAACCGTTTCAACGGAACAAAGAGAGAAAGCAACGAATCATGTTAGTCTATACAAAAACTGAACCGCACCCACAATATAGAGTGAGAAAAGCTGCAGCCCGCAGAACAAGTCATTTTAAAATATACTTATGAAATTTAAAAATCATAAATTTTATGATAAAAATGAAAAAGGATAAAATAAAATTTTAAAAACCAAAAGAAAAAATGAAAAAAAAAACAAGGGAAAAATCAAAAGAGAGTGAGTATAGAGTGGCGAACAAAAAGATGACCACACAGACACAGATATAAATGACCAGTCCAGTCCAGGCCCAGGCACAAACAAAAAGATGAGCCCACTAGCACACGTAATGCAACCAACAGGCCACACGAGCACACAAACATCAAATGGAAGTCACGCGCAGCCGACGGTCATAAAATTTGCACGAAAATTACAACTCTAGATCATGTGGTGAGAAATTTAGACGCGAGTCTAAAGAAAAAATTCCATGACTTTAAAAGGAAAATGAAAAGAAAAAAAACAGATATAAATAGAGTGAAGAAGGCAAGCGACCAACGCCAGACCCTTCTTTTATAGGTAGAGCAGGCCAACACCAAATCAATGAGAAGTCAAAATAGGAGTGAGAAGATAGAAATGAAGCGAGTGAATAAGAATAAAAAGGACAAAGCACTCTGCCTCTCATTAGTAGAGAACGGAAAAAGATACAACGGGCCAAAAAACAACAAAACAGCTATGACACGGGAAGACGATACTAGACTTAGATGTGAGATAATATATTACATCTAAGATGTGAAATAGCAAATCTATATACACAAATTATAAGCAACGATAAAAGAACCTGTTATATTCTGGTTCTCTTCTAATACCTGTTTTATTCTGATTCTCTTCTAAACACACAGCTCTCGAAAAACGATTTCCACAGCCTAAATTACAACCAAATAGAAACAAACAGCCGCATGTACAATCAACTTATTATTGACGGTATATAAAATTTATATCAGCGCAAAGATTCTGCAATTTTTAAATACAACGGAACTTCTTCACACAATTACATGTTTGTTTGATCTAACCGCCACACTAAAACTCTCAACAGTAACACACCTAAACCTTATTCTGACCCGGACCCCTCACATGGCTCCGCGCTCTAACAGCTCCCATCTGAAATTCGGTGCAGCATAAACCTTGGGGAGGGTATGGAGGAGTATCCCGACGCAAACGCAGATCACGGCGACGCCCATCACAGTGAACATTGCTGGCCTGTACAGGAAGGTCCTGGCTAAGGAATTGGGGTACATCTTACCCTGACGACTGCAGATGTTGCACCTTGCTGCGGATGTTGTTGTCATTGGCATAGCTTTACAGATCTCCAGGCTGATATCCCCTGCCTTCACCCCATCGGTTATTCCAGGGCACATGTTGCTAGGAACGCCGAGGACAACATGACCTTTGCCAAGATGCCTGTCAATCTTTTTCTGGACCAGATTGATGTAAGCATCGTTGCCTCTTTGGCGAGCATAGTCTTCAGGGGTAAAGCCTATCTCGTCTCGCGCATTTCTCCATGCGTTGAGTCCCACCTGCGAGAAGCAACAGTAGAGACATTAGAAAGGATCTTCAAAATTAATTAATAGTAGAAATTAACTAAGCTAAGAGGATAAATAGAATAGCATCACTAATGTGCTGTTCATCATTAAACTGATGTAGCACCTGTGCAAGAGTTGGAAAGATAAAAAGAAAAGCCTCAAATAGTAAGTTGCCTTTCGTGTACTTATTGAAGCTTAAACATCAAAGCAATGAAAATTAAAAGGTGAAGAAAGCTAGGCAACATAGAACACAAGCAAGTACATGAATCATATTCTATAAGTAGATGAGAGCATACCAGTCCAGGGTCATCAGTCAATGCATCCAATACATCCTCTGCATCACTAGTAGCGGCTGCTATATGGAGGGGTGTAAATGCAGAAGGGCCCCGAGCATCAGGTCTGAATAGGTATGTCTCTGCAGTTTCCTTCAGGTTTTTATTCGGCTTGTATGTCAGCAGAAATCTAACCATTCGGGCAGATTTTCCTCGCACGGCAGAGTGTACCAAATTTTCTGACAATACCACCTCTTTGGGAGACTGCAACCCAGCATCAACAAATCCATCAAATAACAAATCTAACAGCATTTTGGTCACAGCACACCACTCCCGCTCCATCGCAAATATACCAAGATTCCTGAATCTCAGCAGGTTAAAGGCAGGTACAGGCGGCTCCACTTTATCATGCTTAGAAATTATGTTAACTCTGTGAAGAAGCCACCCCAGCTCATGTAGAAACTCTAAAGCTTGATTCATGGCATTGTCCTTGTCTGGCTGCTCAAGACTGGATGACCTAAATGTGCTCTCCAGCTCACAAACCTCAGAGCATACATTCTGCTCAGCAACTATGAAGGGGAAGAAACCATTACTAAATCCACTATCTTCAACCTGAAACCGCCAGTGATATACCATGGATTAGAACGATTTAGAAGTTATTATTAAAACAAAAACTACATGAGAATAAAAGCTAACAAGTTATACTTGTACCTCTATGAATCCTCTTCCTCTTGTATCAGGGAGAGAACAACAAAAGTTGAGATATTCAATATCTTCATCCTCAGCATCATCAGCCATAATAGCTGTGTCTTCCTCGAATATACAACGCCCTTCAATTGAGCAAATGAGCCTGTGAACATGACAGGTATATTTTTAGATAACAGATATTGGCTGGAGTAAACATCAAACTGTACTCATCTTTGGCAAGAATGAGCGTATGCAAATTGTATAAATAATAAAGTACCTTGAGGAAGAACTGACTAAGTTGAAGCCTTCTACCCTAAAATTAACTGTTGTTGAATAAGGAGCAGCAACCGGACTAACACATAAGACCTTGCAGTAATGGTGAGAATTAGGCGCCAGTGGTCTGTCCAACATAACTTGACCTGCAGTAATATGACCATAAGGTGATATTAACAAAACATTGACGTACAGCTTAATGAAACCTGACCAGCCATGCAAGAATATATAAGAGCTTGGACTCACCATTGTGCATGAAAGCAATTTGATGCCGTACCATCACAAATACCAAACTAGATGTCCAAAAGTTATCAGCGGAACTACTTGAGAGCTTATCCAGATATACACTCATATTCTCAGAGAGCTATAGAAAAGAAATGTGAAGCACCAGCCAGAAAAATAAACACTATCATGGCATGAAATGGTTATGAAATAAATGTACCTCCCTCCATGAAGACTCAACTAAACGAAGATAAACTGTCAGGATAATACAGCCAGGTCTAATATGGCTCTCTATATCAGTAGGGCTACTGGACAACCAACCAAGGATCTGAAATTCAGGGTTTAAGTTTTAGATTCAAGATGTGCTATCTTGTGGTTTGCTGAGAGTAAGCATATTTACCTGTGATCGCAAAATTGGAGGTAATTCACTAGGAACTTTCTCAAAAAGCTTGAATACAATTTTATCAGTCCGGCACTAGAAGCAAAACAGTACCAATATATGTCAGAGAGAGGTAGAAAGATGTTGAAATTAGCTATTTAGATTTATTTTTTATGAGCAAGTTGAAAGGATCAAAATGATAAACCTGAGCATCTCCATTTGAGCTTGACAATGACTGAGCTGATGTTGAATCCGAATTACCACTAGTCTGTGGTGGGCTTTGAGTAGAATCTTGCCGTATCCATGATGGGCAATTCGAACCATCCTCAAAGCCTTCCATATCATTGCAAGTGTCATTCAAATCAAAATTCCTAAACTTGCATGCTGGAGTCTCTGTAAACACACAATACCTATATAAGCTAATTTTTCATGAGCAAACATTTCCTGGGAGTTAAAAATGGTTATATGTCTTACCGGTAGTTGCCACCATGGTAGCATTTGATTGTACTGGTACAACAGCAGATGACGTCTGCCCGCATTCACCACCATTCGCAAAAGGCGCCTTAGAGTTAGATGGTCCTGCAGCCTCTGCTGCAGCTGTATTCACCAAAGCATTAGCTGCTTCAGAGGTCCCAGCATTTGATCGATTTTGCATGCTCTGACACGCCTCCAGGAGTTTACAAAGTTCTTTTGGATCCAATGATTTGGCAACATTCCCCAAGTTCCTCCAAAGATTGGATAGCAACTCCTGACCTTGTAAATGCTCAGCATTGTCAGCTGCAAGTACAATGTTAAGAGTCATGTCTCTTCCTGAGTATTACCATAAGAGTAGTTCTCAAAGCCATTAAGAACGCTGATAATAGTTCAATTTAGGCATAGAACAGTGTTCTTATCCTACTATATTTGAGAGACAAGCCATCATAGATGCTAAGCTCACACCGCTAAAATCACAGGATTATGCAACTGTGAATTTAAGAAAGATATAATTGAGAATTGGACATCATAGCCATGCTACACAGCCGGTGGCTGAGCCTCCTGTAAGCAATCCAGAAATCGGGCATCAAGCAATAGTAAACTTCAAGTACACCCAGTACCCTGTATATAGCCTTTATGGTCCTAGAAACTCTAGTGTTTCAATCAAAATGTCCGACAAATCAGCAAGAACATCGGCTTTCATGGTGTAACTACATCTACCAGAAACAGTATCATCGTAAGTCTTCTTTTAGGTCAACGCCAAGTAGAACTCAGTCAAAGCTCGGAGTCAACATAGTTTCAGATGGTTAAGTGGAAAACTAACTATAGAAATACCAGTACACTTATACGCAGAATACTAAATATATATGGTACTTTAGAAAGTTTGCAACCTTCAAAGCAGTACTTACAGTTCAAATTGGCACATATTCCAAGAAGACTCAACAATAAATAACTGCTAACTTTTTCCTCAATAGGAGTCCCACCAACAGCATTTTCAGGGCGGGTTTTCCTCCTACGTTTATTATGGCCTGCTAAACGCCGGCGACAGCTGCGCTTTCCTTCATCAAATTCTTGAAGAAGGTGAAATCTGCACATAATGTAAGGTAGTCAAGAGGATTTGCCAACATTTTAGAAGGTACACACAATGCATGCACTATGATCATACCAGAAAAAATGCATTATGTAAATCAAATGCTTTCAGAAGTAGTCCTTAGGCCATACCCAGGCTTTAATATTTCCTAAAAGTGGGCACTGTCTTTAGAGATATAAGTTGTACAAGAACAGGAAAGAGTGAACCACAGAAGGCCCTTATTTTTGGCCATGTGCTTTCCAAAATATGCATATATGTAGATGCCGATGTGACAATTACATTGCATGAAAAGAAATTTGGACTGTGTGAAACATATTATGTGCTCTAATGCAGGCAATTGGGCTAAGTTGCTGAGAACATCATACAAATTTCAGAAAAAAAATATCTGAGTGGCATGGAGGTTTCCAAGTTTATGAGCATCAACCAATCCTCACACATATGGAAGTAACGATACTATATTGATTATATCAACTGAAAAGGGGAAACTAAGAGTACAACAGTGCATTTCTATATGGGGATTGGTTATAACTTATAACTCATGTAAGTTTGATAAACCAAATTCATGAATCCTGACATAGATGAATAACTAATAGGTGTCATCAGAACATATTCCCAGTGGTACTATGTGATCATTTGCTCCCAGCGACAACACCATAACTCTTCCTTCTATGGAAGTTGGATGTTCCTGTTTTCTTTCTGCTATTTGTTAAAGAAAATCTCCACAGGCCACTTCAGTCTGCAAATGAGAGCTTGTTTTGCTTTCCTATAGTTGACATATATTTGGGTGATTCTCGCATATCAGATGGTATTGCTTAAAAGATCATCATGGCAAGAAGTTTGATATGGGGTTTGCTCTGGTCTCAAAGGGGCTGTTTGCTTCACGCCAAAATTGGGCTCGCCAAATTATTGGCTAAGGATTTCGCCTCCTCCGTCTCGCCAGCGTGCCGGCGTTAAAGTTGAACGAACGACAAAAAAATTGGCGTGGACAGGAAACTCTGGCTATGGTCCAAACGGACGCCGATACCTACGGTCAACGCCAAAAGTTTGGCAAGACAGCCTCGGGCTGCATTCCAAACAGACCCAAAATAGACACAAAATAAAACGTGCATAATATGTTCCACCCATACATTCCCATATGAACAAATGTATCACGTGTAAATAAAAGGTAATGGCAGCCCAATCGTAAAACTGACCTGCTACATTGCTGGCAGAACCGCTGGACGGTATTTCCGACCACCGCGGTGTTTGCCTTAGCATGCATCTCACAGACCTTGTGCCGCCGATGGTAATCCTTTGCCGCGCTAAGGTCCGCGCAGCAGCCCTCCACCTGACAGGCCGGACCACTTGAGCTTCCGCCCTGCACCCTGATCTTCTTACCATTTCTGTCCTCCTCGTTCACACCACCATCCTCCGCCGCTCCGCCGGCAACGGAGGTGCCACCAATTCTCAAGCTGAGCACATTGTTACTGTTCCCCACCGGGTCCTCATCCTTCTCATTGTCGTCATCATGAATGACAACCACTCGCTTCCTCTTATCAGAGTCAACTCTCCCGTTACCATTCCTAGCCACCTCAGCCTCGGCTTCCTCTGAGGAAGACGGCGAACTGTTGAGCGAAAGGCCATTTCCCACAGCCGCGGGTACCGGCGTGGCAACAAAGCGCTCGCTGTCCCAGCTCCAATCATTGAGGTCCCAGCCGAAGACCCTCTTCTCGCGCCTGGCCTGCTCAAGCTCGCCACCCAGCCCGCCTCCGTACAGGTGGCGGCTCTGCGACCCTACCCTGGCCGCCTCCATGTCCATCCCCACGAAACCCTAGAGCAAAGCACTCACCAACCAACCAAACCCCCTGAAACCGCCGGAGCGGCGCGGGGAGCGCCGGAGCCGGGAGATCTAGTCGGCGCCCCTCCCGCCCAAGCAGTCGACAAAGGTGACGCCCACGCAGCCGCGGATCCAGACCAGCGACACCCACATGCCCGCGGCGGGGAACCACTCACTCGCTCGAGCCGCCGCGAATCACCCAACCATACCGCGCGAGTCGCCGCGGATCAGCGGGGCGGCGGGGCGGGCGAATCGACGGCGCGGGCGGCGGGGCGGGGGGGCGAATCGGGCTCCGGGAGGGTCGCGGCGGGGGACTCCGCGGGGACGGCGGCGAATTCGGGAGCGGGATTTTGGTGGGAACGGTGGACTGGGGAGCAGCGGAGTCGCGGGGAAGAGAGGAGGACTGGAGGGGAAAGAGGAGGGCGAGGGGGGCGTGAGGTGAGATGGTGGAGGCCGATGGGGACGCGTAGCCGGGACGGCTGGGTCTGAGTGTGAGTAGAAGGAACTGGCCTGCCAAATTTGTACGGGCACGCGGGCGCGGCTACACACACGCCAGTCTGCGCCCGGCAGGGGGAGATATTCATTGTTTATTTATCAACCTCTTTTTTAATGTCACATCAGGTTATTGTTGGTGTTTTTTTAGGTTCATTATTGTTAGTGTTATATTTAGGAACATGGTTAGTGGAGTACTAGATAATGTCCATGATGATAGAGTGCGCAGCCCATGAAAGATGGATCTTCTGGATGGTCAAACCCGCAGCCCTTCGGTTGTTGGACCGACGCGGCGATGGTCGTCGGATAGAATGGGTAACGTAAGAGAGGGGGGAACTTTCGGCGCTGCTGACGCAGTGCGGCGAGCGGTCATTATGGCGTATATGATCCTTTGGTTGATATTTAGCAGGTGACGCCAAATGTTGCGGATATCATCTTGAAACGTATGTGCCCCACTGAAGACGCGACCGAGAAAGTCAGACTTTCGAGTCTTGGGTTTGCATGCAGCGTGAATTGCGTGACATACTATGATCAAAATTAGAAAAAGAACATATAAAATGTGTGTATATAGAGAAGGGGAACGGTGTTAAATGGTAAATGAGGCCACACATTAAAGAACCATCCAGGTGCACGTGATACATAGGCATAACCATGCCAAGGTATGCAGTGCACGAAAGATGGATCTTGTGAATGGTCAAACTCGCTTCGTCACTCTGGCAGTTGGACCGATGAGGCACTCGTCAAAAAAAGGGGTAACGTAAGAGAGACGGAAACTTTCAGCGCGGCTGACGTGGTGCGGCTAGCGGTCATTATGTCATATATGATCGTTTGCTTGATATCTGGCAACTGAAGCCAAACGTTACAGATATCATCTTGAAACGTATGTGCCACATTCAAGGTGCGACCGAGAAGGTCAGGCTTTTGAGTCTTGGGTTTGCACGCGGCGTGAATTACGTGACATACTATGGTCAAAACTAGGAAAAGAACATATAAAATAAGTGTATATAGAGAAGGGGCACAACGTTAAATGGTAAATGAGGCCACACATTAAAGAACCATCTAGGTGTACGTGATACATGGGCATAACCATGCCAAGGTACGCAGTGCACGAAAGATGGATCTTGTGAATGGTCAAACTCGCTTCATCACTCAGCAGTTGGACCGACGAGGCGCTCGTCAAAATAGGGGTAACGTAAGAGAGACGAAAACTTTCGGCGCGGCTGACGTGGTGCGGCTAGCGGTCATTATGTCGTATATGATCGTTTGCTTGATATCTGGCAACTGAAGCCAAACGTTACAGATATCATCTTGAAACGTATGTGCCCCATTCAAGGTGTGATTGAGGAGGTCAGACTTTTGAGTCTTGGTTTTGCACGCGGCGTGAATTGCGTGACATACTATGGTCAAAACTAGGAAAAGAACATATAAAATAAGTGTATATAGAGAAGGGGCACAACGTTAAATGGTAAATGAGGCCACACATTAAAGAACCATCTAGGTGTACGTGATACATGGGCATAACCATGCCAAGGTACGCACTGCACGAAAGATGGATCTTGTGAATGGTCAAACTCGCTTCATCACTCAGCAGTTGGACCGACGAGGCGCTCGTCAAAATAGGGGTAACGTAAGAGAGACGAAAACTTTCGGCGCGGCTGACGTGGTGCGGCTAGCGGTCATTATGTCGTATATGACTGTTTGCTTGATATCTGGCAACTGAAGCCAAACATTACAGATATCATCTTGAAACGTATGTGCCCCATTCAAGGTGTGATTGAGGAGGTCAGACTTTTGAGTCTTGGGTTTGCACGCGGCGTGAATTGCGTGACATACTATGGTCAAAACTAGGAAAATAACATATAAAATGTGTGTATATAGAGAAGGGGCACAACGTTAAATGGTAAATGAGGCCACGCATTAAAGAACCATCCAGGTGTACGTGATACATGGGCATAACCATGCCAAGGTACGCAGTGCATGAAAGATGGATCTTGTGAATGGTCAAACACGCTTCGTCACTCGGCAGTTGGACCGACGAGGCGCTCGTCAAAAAAAGGGTAACGTAAGAGAGACGAGAACTTTCGACGCGGCTGACGTGGTGCAGCTAGCGGTCATTATGTCGTATATGATCGTTTGGTTGATATCTGGCAAGTGACGCCAAACGCTACAGATATCATCTTGAAACTTATGTGCCCCATTCAAGGGTTGACTGGCATAAGCGAGTCAAACTTTTGACTTTTGGGTTTTGCAAGCGGTGTGAATTACATGATCTGCTGTAGTCAGACCTAGGGAAAGACCATACAAAATATGTGCATACAAAGAAGGGCTGCAACGTTAAATGGTAAGGGAGGTCACACATAAAAGAAGCATCTACGTTTTTTTTTTTACAAAACTTTCGATCTATTCATCATGCCATGGCAGTACAAAGAACACAAAAATGAAAAAAATTATATCCATGTCCATTGACCATCTAGCGACGACTACAAGGATGGGAGCGAGCTGAAGGCGACGTCATCACCCCTCTCTCATCGGAGCCGGGCCAAACTTGTTGTAGTAGACAGTCGGAAAATCATCGTGCCAAGTCCCCACAGGACCAGACACCGGAACAACAACTGTCGTCGATGAAGAGAAGAATAGTTCGAAAGGATCCAACCTGTAGACACACGAACGAAGATGGGTAAAGACTGGATCCAAACGGATCTATCGAAGAGCAGCGCCGACCGAATCTCGCGAGATCCGCCAAAGACACACCTCCATACACCCTCCACGACACTAGATGCATCAACGGAACAGGGGACAGGCGGAAAGAACATTATTCCATCACGCATTAAAGAAGCATCCAGTTGTACATGATGCATGGACATAACCATGCCAAGGTATGCAGCGCATGAAAGATAGATCTTGTCAATGGTCAAACTCACTTTGACACTCCAGCAGTAGGATCGACGTTGCGTTCATTGAAAAAAGGTTAACGTACGAGAGGCGAAAACTTTTGAGGGCAAACGCGGTGTGATGAGGGGCCATTTTGTACCACCTCTAAAACCGTGGAAAAAAGGTCCATAGTTCGGCTCGCACCTCGTATAAGAGGGCTACAGGTAAACCTAGGTTTGACCCCAATTAGTAAATGGGCGCACAGAAGCGAGGATGTCATGTTCCCACCAGCGTCGGGACAGAGCAAGGTGAGTGTCCCCTAGTCCGGCAGAAGCACGACCTCCATTTTCGGCTCTATGAGGCGGTCGCGGGCGGCAGGCGTGGTGGTGGTTGCGGTATCGTGCATGATGCCGAGACGAACATGCAGCAGGTGTGACGGCAAAAGCTACAAGACGTGTGCGGGTGCGTCGAGCGGTCGTGGGTGACAGGTGTGGCATGGCAGTGGTGCCACGAAAGATGTCGAGATGGATGTGCAGGGGACGCAATGGCATGAGTTGTTGGGCGAGCGCTCCATCGAGCGGTCACTGCCAACGGGGCGTGGCTCTGGTGCGACATATGACACCGAGACAAACATACAGCCGACCCGGCATCACGACCTGAAAGGCGTGCACGGGTGTTGTAAGAAGCAGGCGCTCGTGTTGGAGCATGGCCGGTGGCGGCTCCAAAGCACGAAGAAATAAGGAGGGATTCGACACTGGGGTTAAAAAGGATATGTCTGTGTTGGACCCTATAGGTTATTTGGCCGTCCGGTTACCCTATTGGTGCCAAAAGCCAGTCCGGTGTCTCGGACAAATGATATTGATATTGATTTTGCATTGTGAACACTGATATTCTTCTTACAAAGTTTGACTTCATGATGCATAAATGATATTGATATTGATTTTGCATTGTGAATACTGATATTCTTCTTACAAAGTTTGACTTCAAGCAAATTTTACATACGGAGTAGAAAGGACGGGAGGGGGCACATGTGTGTGCCCGTAGCGATGTAGCGGTTCAGAAGAGAGTCAAACCACAGGTGTCTCGGTTCCGTGAGGGCAAACTTTTTGGTCATGATTAGTCTCCGCGGCAACCCAGTCACAGGCCTAATCCCTGCAGACACAAGAACGCGGCGCACGTGTGTGTGGTCATGCCGAATGGGCTGCCCACCGCCCACCGCCACCTTTTTTTTTCTCGCACAAATTGGGCCATGCAATGGGCACGTGTGTGGTCATACCGAATGGGCTGCCTAAGCCCGGTCTGGGCAGCCCATTCCATACGCATACGCAACCGTAACGGGCCATGAGTATCGCTTAGCGCTCGCGTCGCCGGCATTGTGTATTTTGTTTTCCGAAGAATCGCGAATTTTTTTTTGCGGGGAAAACTTTCAATCTATTCATCTTCAATCATGATAGTACAACGAATACTAGAAATAATAAAAATTACATCTAGATCCGTAGACCACCTAGCGACGACTACAAGCACTGAAGCGAGCCGAAGACGCGCCGCTGTCGTCGCCCCTCCCTAGTCGGAGCCGGGCAAACCTTGTTGTAGTAGACAGTCGGGAAGTCATCGTGCTAAGGCCCCGTAGAACCAACGCACCAGAACAGCAAACGCCGCAGATGAAGATTGTAGATCAAAAGAATCCGACCTGAAAACACACGAACGAAGACGAACGACGAACAGATCCGAGCAAATCCACCAAAGACAAATCCGCCGGAGACACAACTTCACACGCCCACCGATGATGCAAGATGCACCACCGGAACGGGGGCTAGGCGGGGAGACCTTTATTCCATCTTCAGGGAGCCGCCGCCGTCTCGCCTTCCTGAGCAGGACACAAACCCTAACAAAGTTCGAAAAAAGATCTAAAAATGGAGCCCTCCCACCGGCAAGGGCCGAGATCCACTCCGCCTCCATGGCCATAGGGCCACCGGAGACGGGATGGACCGGCGCCGGCGCCGGTGGGAGGTAGAAATCTAGGGTTCTTGGGAGGCGGCGGCTAGGTCCAGAGCTAACGTGGGATTTTTTGAAGAATCGCGAAATTAAGGAGCATTCTTTACAAAGGTCACTCCCATCTTTTCAGGTTGTGATAAATGACGCACACATAGTGCGTCACTTGTCGTGACATGAAAGTTTTCTTTTTCTTTTTTCATAGATATGTTTATTCAAACGTTTTATGTGTTACAAGTTTTTTTCTTTTTTTTAGATATGTTTATTCAAAACATTTTATCTGTTAAATCGTGGGTTCAAGTCTCGACCATTCCCCCCCTTGAATTTCTTGTGTCGAAATCTTCAAAACTATATCCCGCGTTGATAAGTTTTGACGAAATCTTTTTCATGAAAAACCCCAGACAAAAAGCCGAACCGGAAGCACGTTTCTTTTTCCTTTCTGAAAGAGACACAGACGTACATCTTGCGGAAGCAAATCCGTGCCCCTCACGGAAGGTAAGATAAACGCGTTTTTTTGTTTCTGAGCGCCTCTCGTTGGAAGCAAATCCGTGCTTCTCAAGGAAAGAAAAAAAAAGAAAACACATTTTTTCGTTTCTGAAAGGCACGGACGTGCCTCTTGTGGAAGAAAAAAAATGTTTTATCGTTTCCGAAAGGCACGGCCATGCCTCTCGTGGAAGGAAAACAAAAGAAAATATGTTTTTTTTTCGAAAGGCTCGGCCGTGCCTCTCGCGGAAGCAAACCCGTACCTCCCGCGGAAGCAAACCCGTACCTCCGCGGAACAAATTTGTGCATCTCGCGAAAGCAAATCCGTGTCTCTCCCGAAAGGAAAAAAAAGAAAACATGCATTTATTTTGTACAAAAGCTAAGAAAGACCAATGAAAAATCAAAAAGCCAAAAAAACTGGAAAAACCATCTAAAAGGCTGAAAACACGTGTGAAAAAAAATAATAAAGGGAACACCTAAAGCACGACACGCAGTGGTGGCTAAGAGCGCACCAAATGACATGCTCTCCACCCACCCCAAGTGATTCTTGGGAGGCTCCCGAAGGAGTGTTAGTCAATAGTTGCTCTCAGCTTTCTGTGGCTCTCGTTCACTCTTTTTTCAACGGCTTTCTTAGTACTAGCTTCATTCTATAGTCAACGTACCCTCTAAAAAAATCCGTGAATAAAAAAGTATCTAGTTTTGATTGTATTTCCATTTCATTTGAAGTGTTCTTTTTTTACTTCTTCAAAAATCATGAATTTCTAAAATTTCATATTTTTTGTATTGCAATAAAACCAGCCGGCTCGCACACTAAAAAATGTTCAATACAAATGTTCAGTGGATGTTAAAAAAGTACACTGTACACTAAAAAATGTCCAGCATATATATAAAAATATATTCAAAGTATGTACCGTACACAAAAGAAAGATTCAGTATATATGGAGAAATATGTTCGGCGTATAATATATAGAAAAAATGTTCAACATATGTTAGAAAAGTTCACCATGCACTAAAAAATTGTTCACCGCATATAGGAAAAACGTTCAGGGTATGTAAAAAATATATTTAATGCATATTAAAAAAGTAAATCCTACATTAAAAGAGTGTGGTTTGTTAAATTTTTAAAAGATGTTCACAATTTTAGAAAGGTTCAAGTTCATGCAAAATCAGAAATAGTTCATGAATTCAATAAATGTTAGTGAATCCAAAAAATGCTCATGAATTTGAAAATTATTCTTGAATTCAAAAAACTTTACTAGCGAATTTGAAAAAATGTTGACAAAGTAAAAAAAATCATGAATTTAGTTAAAATGTTTGTGAAATCCCAAAGAATTTAATTAAAAACCCGATAAAACCAATGGTAAAAAGAAAGAAAACTAATAAGCCAAT
The DNA here is from genome assembly GCA_032464435.1 of Aegilops umbellulata. Classification (NCBI taxonomy): domain Eukaryota; kingdom Viridiplantae; phylum Streptophyta; class Magnoliopsida; order Poales; family Poaceae; genus Aegilops; species Aegilops umbellulata. Next base: position 641,047,061 of record CP136057.1, read on the forward strand.
AAAACCACAAAGAAAAGACAAAAATAGAAGAAACCATGAAAACAACAATTTAAAACACAGAGGAAAACGAAAACATAAGAAAAGCAATAAATAACACAATTAAAAAACGTAGAAAAAAAGGATACCACAAAAAGAAGTGGAGAACATAAAAAACAAAAAAGAATAAGAAAAACCAGTGAAAATCATTGAAAAGAAAAAAACATAATTAAACCAGAAAACCCATGAAAAGAGAAAAAGAAAAAGAAAAAGAAGAAAGAAGACAATTTTGTAAATAAAAATCCGGTTGGGTACCCAGAAAACTCTAAAATTATAGAAAAGAAAAAACACAAGAATACTGGAAACCAATGGAAATGAAAAGAAATAGAAAAAAAGGAGAAACAAAAAAGATAATTCTCCAATTATAAACCTGGATAGATACCCGAAAAACCAACATGAAAACACAAAGTAGGAGAAAACCCGGTTGGAACCTTCGTAAAACCAAATGGAAGCTTCGAAAACAGGTGAAAATGTTTCCCAACCCGCTAAGCGAGCGCTTCCTACTCTCACTAATGGGTTGGCTTGCCATGAGTGCCCCGTAGTGAGCAAGCAGTATTGTGAGTGTTGCTATACACGAACACTAGCACATATGCCCATGCGTTGCAACGGAAGAGATTTGTTTCGCTAGAAACAACGAGAGAGATAATTGATGCGTACATCAAAAATGGTCTCTGCGACGGCGGGGCGACAAAGTGAGGAGCTGCAGTCTTCTCATGTTTGTCCTGCGAGATCTTGATAATGATGGGATTGGTCGGCGCGACGGCGACCATCCAACTCGTGCCTTTTTCTCCTCTGAGTCTGCCTCTGTATCGGGTTTGTGGTTGCCTCTTCATTTGGTGGCTGCGTGGCGACCTTTGGGGCACGGTTGTTTCGACCACTCTCTCCTACGACGGCTTAACCGGATGTGTTACTAATTGCATCGCATAAATCCCGTTTCATTATCATAATCAGTGCATAGCCAGGCGCCCCTTCTCTATTATGGTTTATTCTCTTTAAGTATTTTAGCGCTCACGTGCCCATAATTTTTTTAATTAAAGTCAAACCACTATATTCTATTTTATTGGCTCATGCCCATAATTTCTTTCAATTATAGTCAACCATCAAATTCTCTTTCATTGTCAAATAGCGCATGAGACACACAACATTTTGCGTCTGGGCCAGCCCACTGGCGGTCACCAAAACGACCCGTGTTCGTAAGACGCGATTAAAAATCTAAAAACAAAGATGAGTAGGACCTCAAAAAACTCGACAACGTGGTGCTAGCCACACAAATAAATAGGCCTAGATAACCAATGGGTAGCGGGGATTTTAACCATCGCATTCGAAACATTTTCATTTTTTTCATCCTTTCAAAATATAAATTAATAATTATGATTGATGAAGATTCTTTGAAACATGAACAAATTTTGAAATCCCAAACAGTTTTAACAAATGCGAACAACTTTTTGAAAACCCATTCATTTTTGAAAAAAAAACAAAACTTGAAACGGCAAGAATTTTTTAAATACGCAAACATTGTTTTACAACATGAGCCTTTTATAAAAACAAAAACATTTTTTGAATTTGTGTTTTTTTTGAAAATAGGAACATGTTTTGAACATCCAGAACAATTTTAAAAAATATTTTTTCTAAACAAGAACACTATTTTGAACTTGTGTACATTTCACTAAAAATAATTTTCGAATTTGGAACATTTTCTAAAATGCAATTTTATTTCGAAAACCCCATTTTTTTTGAAAAAACGCCTATTTTTTCTGAGTTTTGAACAAATTTTGGAACAACATAAAATATAAAGTTCCAAACATTTAACAAAAGAGTAACCAAATTTTTACAATTCTGAGCATTTTTCGAAAATATGAACAAAAATTGAATTTCTGATTTTTTCTGGAAATTTTAAATTTACGAAAAAATTAAAAATAAACTTTAAAGGGGAGAATAAAAAGGAAACAGGAATGAAAAATAATATAGAAACAGAAGACATAAAAAAATAAAAATGGGTCAGCCCAGTCTCGGCACAATATTGTAAAGTCCAACTATTTTTCAGACGGAGCTGTATTTTTCTTTTTGAGCGGTAAACCAAACTTTATTGATTAGTGTTTCGGTTTACAGGGATAACAAAAGGGTCATGGGGTACTCCCAGCCACATATGGCGCCCTTGTTCTAGAGAAGTACAAAATTTGACTAAATTATGAGCATCCACATTCCCTTGCCGACCTTCGAAGATGAAGTCACACCGAGAAAATTGTCTTGCCTGGGCCTGGATCTCCTTGATAACAATGTTGTATCTCCCTTCTGTCCCACTCTTAATTTCCTCCACAACGGTTTTGCAATCACAACCAACAACAATCTGATCTAAGTTTAGATCCTGAGCTAGGGCTAGAGCCTCGCGGCAAGCCAACGCTTCCAGCATCGGTGGATCGATTATTCCATCAAAAACCATTGCTGAGGAGCCTAGGAACAGATCCTCGTGGCTCCTGTCTACTGTAGCAGCAGCCCCTCTTCTCCCGTTTCTGTCAACCCCCCCGTCGACCTGAATTTTGACAGATCCAAGTTCGGGCGCTATCCATCTTTGCCTGGCAGTAGGTCTCGCTGCTGCGTGTGAGTCGTGCTTTGCTCCTGTCCCGGTTTGAATCGTTGCAAGCTCAGCAATGAAATTCTTCACGAAAGAATGAGTCGCATGTGGGCTCTGCAGGTCTCCCTCATGAATGGCCTTACGACGAGCCCACCATATCGCCCACATAGTCACGGCCATTATTAACATACTGTCCCGAGGAAGATGATCTATAGCTGAGAATAACCAGACCTTAGCATTCTGCTCCGGCGTTGCTTGAATAAAATCAAGTATGTTTTCATCAACAAGTGCCCACACACACCTGGCAACAGAACATTAAAAAAGTGAGTGTCGCCATGAGTCTGCCATTCCACAGAGCTGGCATTTATCATCATCCATAATTTTCCTTGCATGTCGTACATCCTCTGTCCGGATCTAAAGCTTTGACAGTCTCCACATGAAATGACGTATTTTTTCCCGGGACTTGGATAGACCATAACGTCTCCCAAGATTTGGCTTCCGCTTCAAAATCTGAGGATCCTGATCTTCCTTCTAACCATTCCTCTCTTCTACGCTATAGAGAGGGTCGGCCTCGCTGGGCTAGAGTGTGCACAGCCCATATACAACATTCTGGAGGAAACCATCTTTTCGTTTCTACCGGACGGCCGCAGAAAAAATTTAGTAGAAAAAGCCTATTTTCAGCATTGAGTGGATGAAAAAAAAAGTAGGTATATGTGTAGATATTATTTATAAACCATACTCGCCCGTCACGTGATCTCTTAAGAGCGCCAAATAGGAGGGCTGCCGCATAGGACGCTTCATGGTGGACCGACCCATTCCACCTACATGCACACAATAGCGATAGAGATCACACAATGTAGCAAACAGAATTCGAACACAGTAGCAATCGGGGCACTGTAGCCACCGAAACACTCTCGCAACCCGCTATTGAAGCGAATGGGAGTATTGTAGCAGCTATTTAAAAAATATGCTACTTTTTGGGGAAAACAAACATTTTCCCAAATGTGAATATTATTTATAAGTGCGATATTTTTACAAATTTCCGAATATATTTCCAAAACAAGAATATTTTTTCAAATTTGCTAAAATTTATGAATATATGAACTTTTTTAAAACCCAAACATTGTTTCAAGTTGGCGAACAGTTATTTAAAATAACAAAAAAATATAATCAGTGGTTTTTTAATTTTCAAAGTTTTAAAAATTGCAGAATTTTTTCAATTCATATTTTTTTAAATATTTGGAATGTTTTTGAAACAGTAACTTTTTTCCAAATCAGTGATTATGTTTCAAATATTACAAATATTATTTGGAGAAGCGAATATTCTTAAATTTGTAAAAAAAAATCTGAAAGCATGGTCATTTTTCTCAAATTTACAAAAAATTGTTAAAATTTGCAAAAAATTGAAAAGAGAAAGAAGGAACTATAGAAAGTGAAAACCGGTCGAGGAAGCATCTAGAAGGTTCCAAAACAAATAAAACCGGCCTGAAAAGGTTCCCAAAACCGGAATCAGAATCCCTCACCTAAAGGACGCGGTGTTTCTGCACCCGGGTTCATCAACAGTCGAATGTGAACAGTAAAATCATTTAAAATTCCAAAAAAATTCAGAAAACTCCAAAAATATTGTGGAGATTATCGTTGAATCTGCGATGTCCGTGTCAAATTTGGTGGAGTTTGGACATTCGAGGAGCTCGTGGCAAAAAGGACAAATTTCGGGCCTTTTAGATAGTTTGAAAACATAAATTTTTTTATGAAACAGATACTAAACAATTTTTTTAAATGTATTTTTGAAAATTTTAATAGGTCTTTAAAAATCCAGCTCCTAATAAGAAGTACCAAATGTTTTCTTGGGTGAAAAACTTGTTGGGGAACGTTGCAGAAAATTAAAAATTTTCCTACGGTTTCACCAAGATCCATCTATGAGTTCATCTAGCAACGAGTCATGGGAGAGAGAGAGATTGCATCTACATACCACTTTGTAGATCGCGAGCGGAAGCGTTCAACGAACGGGGATGAAGTAGTCGTACACACCGTGATCCAAATCACCGGAGATCCTAGCACCGAAAGCATGGCACCTCCGCGTTCAACACACGTACGGTCAGCGTAACGTCTCCTTCTTCTTGATCCAGCAAGGCAAAGGAGAGGTTGGGGAAGAAGACTCCAGCAACAGCACGATGGCGTGGTGATGGTGGAGCCGCAGTACTCCGACAGGGCTTCGCCGAGCTCTACGGAGGAGGAGGAGGAGGTGTTGGAGAGGGAGAGGGAGGCGCCAGGGCAAAGGGTGTGTAGCCCCCCTCCCCTCCCCCCTTTATATAACCCCTTGGGGGGGGCGCCGGCCCTAGGAGATGGAATCTCCTAGGGGGGGCGGTGGCCAGGGAGGGGGGCTTGCCCCCCAAGCAAGGGGGGCGCCCCCTTTAGGGTTCCCCCCCAACCCTAGGCGCATGGGCCTTTGGGGGGGGGAGGCGCACCAGCCCACTTTGGGCTGGTTCCCTCCCTCATATAGCCCATGGGCCCCTCCGGGATAGGTGGCCCCACCCGGTGGACCCCCCGGGACCCTCCGGTGGTCCCGGTACAATACCGATAACCCCGAAACTTGTCCCGATGTCCGTATGACGACTTTCCATATATAAATATTTACCTCCGGACCATTCCGAAACTCCTCGTGACGTCCGGGATCTCATCCGGGACTCCTAACAACATTCGGGTTACTGCATATACATATCTTCACAACCCTAGCGTCACCGAACCTTAAGTGTGTAGACCCTACGGGTTCGGGAGACATGCAGACATGACCGAGACGGCTCTCGGGCAATAACCAACAGCGGGATCTGGATACCCATGTTGGCTCCCACATGCTCCACGATGATCTCATCGGATGAACCACGATGTCGAGGATTCAATTAATCCCGTATACGATTCCCTTTGTCAATCGGTATTTTACTTGCCCGAGATTCGATCGTCGGTATCCCAATACCTCGTTCAATCTCGTTACGGGCAAGTCACTTTTCTCGTACCGTAATGCATGATCCCGTGATCAAACACTTTGATCACATTGAGCTCATTATGATGATGCATTACCGAGAGGGCCCGGTGATACCTCTCCGTCAAGCGGAGTGACAAATCCCAGTCTCGATCCATGTCAACCCAACAGACACTTTCAGAGATACCCGTAGTATACCTTTATAGTCACCCAGTTACGTTGTGACGTTTGGCACACCCAAAGCACTCCTACGGTAACCGGGAGTTACACGATCTCATGGTCTAAGGAAAGGATACTTGACATTGGAAAACTCTAGCAAACGAACTATGCGATCTTATGCTATGTTTAGGATTGGGTCTTGTCCATCACATCATTCTCCTAATGATGTGATCTCGTTATCAATGACATCCAATGTCCATAGTTAGGAAACCATGACTATCTGTTGATCAACGTGCTAGTCAACTAGAGGCTCACTAGGGACACGTTGTTGTCTGTTATTCACACATGTATTACGATTTCCGGATAACACAATTATAGCACGAATAAAGACAATTATCATGAACAAGGAAATATAATAATAATGCTTTTATTATTGCCTCTAGGGCATATTTCCAACAGTCTCCCACTTGCACTAGAGTCAATAATCTAGTTACATTGTGATGAATCGAACACCCATAGAGTTTTGGTGCTGATCATGTTTTGCCTTAGGGAGAGGTTTAGTCAATGGATATGCGACATTCAGATCCGTGTGCACTTTACAAATTTCTATGTCTCCATCTTGAACATTTTCACGAATGGAGTTGAAGCGACGCCTGATGTGCCTGGTCTTCTTGTGAAACCTGGGCTCCTTTGCAAGTGCAATAGCTCCAGTGTTGTCACAAAAGAGTTTGATTGGCCCCGACGCATTGGGTATGACTCCGAGGTCGGTGATGAACTCCTTCACCCAAATTGCTTCATGCGCTGCCTCCGAGGCTGCCATGTACTCCGCTTCACATGTAGATCCCGCCACGACGCTTTGCTTGCAACTGCACCAGCTTACTGCCCCACCATTCAAAATATACACGTATCCGGTTTGTGACTTAGAGTCATCCAGATCTGTGTCGAAGCTAACGTCGACGTAACCTTTTACGACGAGCTCTTCGTCACCTCCATAAACGAGAAACATTTCCTTAGTCCTTTTCAGGTACTTCAGGATATTCTTGACCGCTGTCCAGTGTTCCTTGCCGGGATTACTTTGGTACCTTCCTACCAAACTTACGGCAAGGTTTACATCAGGTCTGGTACACAACATGGCATACATAATAGAACCTATGGCTGAGGCATAGGGGATGACACTCATCTCTTCTATATCTTCTGCCGTGGTCGGACATTGAGCTGAGCTCAATTTCACACCTTGTAACACAGGTAAGAACCCCTTCTTAGATTGATCCATATTGAACTTCTTCAATATCTTATCAAGGTATGTGCTTTGTGAAAGACCTATGAGGCGTCTCGATCTATCTCTATAGATCTTGATGCCTAATATATAAGCAGCTTCTCCAAGGTCCTTCATTGAAAAACTTTTATTCAAGTAGGCCTTAATGCTATCCAAGAGTTCTATTTCCCATCAAAAGTATGTCGTCTACATATAATATGAGAAATGCTATAGAGCTCCCACTCACTTTCTTGTAAACACAGGCTTCTCCATAAGTCTGTGTAAACCCAAACGCTTTGATAATCTCATCAAAGCGAATGTTCCAACTCCGAGATGCTTGCACCAGCCCATAAATCGAGCGTTGGAGCTTGCACACCTTGTCAGCATTCTTAGGATCGACAAAACCTTCCGGCTGCATCATATACAATTCTTCCTTAAGGAAACCATTAAGGAATGTCGTTTTGACGTCCATTTGCCATATTTCGTAATCATAGAATGCGGCAATTGCTAACATGATTCGGATGGACTTCAGCTTCGCTACCGGTGAGAAAGTCTCATCGTAGTCAACCCCTTGAACTTGTCGATAACCCTTAGCGACAAGCCGAGCTTTATAGATGGTCATATTACCATCCGCGTCTGTCTTCTTCTTAAAGATCCATTTATTTTCTATGGCTCGCCGTTCAACGGGCAAGTCAGTCAAAGTCCATACTTCGTTTTCATACATGGATCCTATCTCGGATTTCATGGCTTCCAGCCATTTGTCGGAATCCGGGCCCGCCATTGCTTCCTCATAGTTCGAAGGTTCACCGTTGTCTAACAACATGATTTTCAAGACAGGGTTGCCGTACCACTCTGGTGCGGAACGTGTCCTTGTGGACCTTCGAATTTCAGTAGGAGCTTGATTAGAAGCATCTTGATCATCATCATTAATTTCCTCTCTAGTCGGTGCAGGCACCTCAGAAACGTTTTCTTGAGTTTCGCCATTTTCCGGTTCAAGAGGTAACACTTCATCAAGTTCTACTTTCCTCCCACTTACTTATTTCGAGAGAAACTCTTTCTCTAGAAAGGATCCATTCTTGGCAACAAAGATCTTGCCTTCGGATCTGAGGTAGAAGGTATACCCAACAGTTTCTTTAGGGTATCCTATGAAGACGCATTTTTCCGACTTGGGTTCGAGCTTTTCAGGTTGAAGTTTCTTGACATAAGCATCGCATCCCCAAACTTTTAGAAACGACAGCTTAGGTTTCTTCCCAAACCATAATTCATACGGTGTCGTCTCAACGGATTTCGACGGATCCCTATTTAAAGTGAATGCGGCAGTCTCTAAAGCATAGCCCCAAAAAGATAGCGGTAAGTCGGTAAGAGACATCATAGATCGCACCATATCTAATAGAGTGCGATTACGACGTTCGGACACACCATTACGCTGAGGTGTTCCAGGCGGCGTGAGTTGTGAAACTATTCCACATTTTCTTAAGTGTGTGCCAAATTCGTGACTCAAGTATTCTCCTCCACGATCTGATCGTAGAAACTTGATCTTTCTTTCACGTTGATTTTCAACCTCACTCTGAAATTCCTTGAACTTTTCAAAGGTCTCAGACTTGTGTTTCATTAAGTAGACATACCCATATCTACTCAAGTCATCAGTGAGGGTGAGAACATAACGATAGCCACCGCGAGCCTCAACACTCATTGGACCGCATACATCGGTATGTATGATTTCCAATAAGTTGGTTGCTCGCTCCATTGTTCCTGAGAACGGAGTCTTGGTCATTTTACCCATGAGGCATGGTTCGCACGTGTCAAATGATTCATAATCAAGAGACTCTAAAAGTCCATCTGCATGGAGCTTCTTCATGCGTTTGACACGTATGTGACCAAGGCGGCAGTGCCACAAATATGTGGGACTATTGTTATCAACTTTAACTCTTTTGGTATTCACACTATGAATATGTGTATCATCACGTACGAGATTCATTAAGAATAAACCATTAACCATCGGAGCATGACCATAAAACATATCTCTCATATAAATAGAACAACCATTATTCTCGGATTTAAATGAGTAGCCATCTCGAATTAAACGAGATCCAGATACAATGTTCATGCTCAAACTTGGCACTAAATAACAATTATTAAGGTTTAAAACTAATCCCGTAGGTAAATGTAGAGGTAGCGTGCCGACGGCGATCACATCGACCTTGGAACCATTCCCGACGCGCATCGTCACCTCGTCCTTCGCCAGTCTCCGTTTATTCCGCAGCTCCTATTTTGAGTTACAAATGTGAGCAACTGCACCGGTATCAAATACCCAAGAGCTACTACGAGTACTGGTAAGGTACACATCAATTACATGTATATCACATATACCTTTGGTTTTGCCGGCCTTCTTGTCCGCTAAGTATTTGGGGCAGTTCCGCTTCCAGTGACCACTTCCCTTGCAATAAAAACACTCAGTCTCGGGCTTGGGTCCATTCTTTGGCTTCTTCCCGGCAACTTGCTTACCGGGCGCGGCAACTTCCTTGCCGTCCTTCTTGAAGTTCTTTTTACCCTTGCCCTTCTTGAACTTAGTGGTTTTATTCACCATCAACACTTGATGCTCCTTCTTGATTTCTACCTCTGCTGATTTCAGCATAGCATATACCTCAGGAATGGTCTTTACCATCCCCTGCATATTGTAGTTCATCACAAAGCTCTTGTAGCTAGGTGGAAGCGACTGGAGGATTCTGTCAATGACCGCTTCATCCGGGAGATTAACTTCCAGTTGAGTCAAGCGGTTGTGCAACCCAGACATCTTGAGTATGTGTTCACTGACAGAGCCATTTTCCTCCATCTTACAGCTAAAGAATTTGTCGGAGACTTCATATCTCTCGACCCGGGCATGAGCTTGGAAAACCATTTTCAGCTCTTCGAACATCTCATATGCTCCATGTCTCTCAAAACGCTTTTGGAGCCCCGGCTCTAAGCTGTAGAGCATGCCGCACTGAACGAGGGAGTAATCATCTCAGCGTGACTGCCAAGCGTTCATAACGTCTTGTTCTGCAGGGAGAATAGGTGCGTCACCCAGTGGTGCTCGTAGGACATAATCTTTCTTGGCAGCTATGAGGATGATCCTCAGGTTCCGGACCCAATCCGTATAGTTGCTACCATCGTCTTTCAGCTTGGTTTTCTCTAGGAACGCGTTGAAGTTGAGGACTACGTTGGCCATTTGATCTACAAGACATATTGTAAATATTTAGACTAAGTTCATGATAATAAAGTTCATTTAATCAAATTATTTAATGAACTCCCACTTAGATAGACATCCCTCTTCTAGTCATCTAAGTATTACATGATCCGAGTCAACTAGGCCGTGTCCGATCATCACGTGAGACGGACTAGTCAACATCGGTGAACATCTTCATGTTGATCGTATCTTCTATACGACTCATGCTCGACCTTTCGGTCTTCTGTGTTCCGAGGCCATGTCTGTACATGCTAGGCTCGTCAAGTCAACCTAAGTGTTTTGCGTGTGTAAATCTGTCTTACACCCGTTGTATGTGAACGTTAGAATCTATCATACCCGATCATCACGTGGTGCTTCGAAACAACGAACTGTCACAACGGTGCACAGTTAGGGGGAACACTTTCTTGAAATTATTATGAGGGATCATCTTATTTACTACCGTCGTTCTAAGTAAACAAGATGCAAAACATGATAAACATCACATGCAATCAAATAATAAACGTGACATGATATGGCCAATATCACATAGCTCCTTCGATCTCCATCTTGGGGCTCCATGATCATCTTGTCACCGGCTTGACACCATGATCTTCATCATCATGATCTTCATCATCGTGTCTCCATGAAGTTGCTCGCCAACTATTACTTCTACTACTATGGCTAACGCGTTTAGCAATAAAGTAAAGTAATTTACATGGTGTTTCTCAATGACACGCAGGTCATACAAAAAATAAAGACAACTCCTATGGCTCCTGCCGGTTGTCATACTCATCGACATGCAAGTCGTGATTCCTATTAAAATAGCATGAACATCTCATACATCACATATAGATCATTCATCATTCATCACAACTTTGGCCATATCATATCACAAAGCACTTGCTGCAAAAACAAGTTAGACGTCCTCTAATTGTTGTTGCAAGTTTTTACATGGCTGGATTAGGGTTCTAGCAAGAACGTTTTCTTACCTACGTGAAAACCACAACGTGATTTGTCAACTTCTATTTACCCTTCATAAGGACCCTTTTCATCGAATCCGCTCCAACTAAAGTGGGAGAGACAGACACCCGCCAGCCACCTTATGCAACTAGTGCATGTTAGTCGGTGGAACCGGTCTCACGTAAGAGTACGTGTAAGGTTGGTCCGGGACGCTTCATCCCACAATACCGCTGAAGCAAGATAAGACTAGTAGCGGCAAGAAAGTTGACAACATCTACGCCCACAACAAATTGTGTTCTACTCGTGCAATAGAGAACTACGCATAAACCTGGCTCATGATGCCACTGTTGGGGAACGTTGCAGAAAATTAAAAATTTTCCTACGGTTTCACCAAGATCCATCTATGAGTTCATCTAGCAACGAGTCATGGGAGAAAGAGATTGCATCTACATACCACTTTGTAGATCGCGAGCGGAAGCGTTCAACGAACGGGGATGAAGTAGTCGTACACACCGTGATCCAAATCACCGGAGATCCTAGCACCGAAAGCACGGCACCTCCGCGTTCAACACACGTACGGTCAGCGTAACGTCTCCTTCTTCTTGATCCAGCAAGGCAAAGGAGAGGTTGGGGAAGAAGACTCCAGCAACAGCACGACGGCGTGGTGATGGTGGAGCCGCAGTACTCCGACAGGGCTTCACCGAGCTCTACGGAGGAGGAGGTGTTGGAGAGGGAGAGGGAGGCGCCAGGGCAAAGGGTGTGTAGCCCCCCTCCCCTCCCCCCTTTATATAACCCCTTGGGGGGGGGCGCCGGCCCTAGGAGATGGAATCTCCTAGGGGGGGCGGTGGCCAGGGAGGGGGGCTTGCCCCCCAAGCAAGGGGGGCGCCCCTTTAGGGTTTCCCCCCAACCCTAGGCGCATGGGCCTTTGGGGGGGGGGGAGGCGCACCAGCCCACTTTGGGCTGGTTCCCTCCCTCATACAGCCCATGGGGCCCTCCGGGATAGGTGGCCCCACCCGATGGACCCCCCGGGACCCTCCGGTGGTCCCGGTACAATACCGATAACCCCGAAACTTGTCCCGATGTCCGTATGACGACTTTCCATATATAAATCTTTACCTCCGGACCATTCCGAAACTCCTCATGACGTCCGGGATCTCATCCGGGACTCCGAACAACATTCGGGTTACTGCATATACATATCTTCACAACCCTAGCGTCACCGAACCTTAAGTGTGTAGACCCTACGGGTTCGGGAGACATGCAGACATGACCGAGACGGCTCTCGGGCAATAACCAACAGCGGGATCTGGATACCCATGTTGGCTCCCACATGCTCCACGATGATCTCATCGGATGAACCACGATGTCGAGGATTCAATTAATCCCGTATATGATTCCCTTTGTCAATCGGTATTTTACTTGCCCGAGATTCGACCGTCGGTATCCCAATACCTCGTTCAATCTCGTTACCGGCAAGTCACTTTTCTCGTACCGTAATGCATGATCCCGTGATCAAACACTTTGATCACATTGAGCTCATTATGATGATGCATTACCGAGAGGGCCCGGTGATACCTCTCCGTCAAGCGGAGTGACAAATCCCAGTCTCGATCCATGTCAACCCAACAGACACTTTTAGAGATACCCGTAGTATACCTTTATAGTCACCCAGTTACGTTGTGACGTTTGGCACACCCAAAGCACTCCTACGGTATCCGGGAGTTACACGATCTCATGGTCTAAGGAAAGGATACTTGACATTGGAAAACTCTAGCAAACGAACTATGCGATCTTATGCTATGTTTAGGATTGGGTCTTGTCCATCACATCATTCTCCTAATGATGTGATCTCGTTATCAATGACATCCAATGTCCATAGTCAGGAAACCATGACTATCTGTTGATCAACGTGCTAGTCAACTAGAGGCTCACTAGGGACACGTTGTTGTCTGTTATTCACACATGTATTACGATTTCCGGATAACACAATTATAGCACGAATAAAGACAATTATCATGAACAAGGAAATATAATAATAATGCTTTTATTATTGCCTCTAGGGCATATTTCCAACAAAACTGACTAAAAGATGAAGTATAAGGATAATAAATAGCAGGTTGCTGGGCAAAGTGCTTGGCCCTTGCGTCAAGATACTGCAGCAAGGCGTTGTACTAGGTAAACAACAGGTAATGTTCGTGCGGGTGGAAGAGTGATAACATCATTGCTCCAGTCAAATTGCAGCCTCTTTACCAAAGTCTTTGGAGTTTTTCTTTGAGTAGAGATTGACGCCATAAAAAAAGTTGTTTTCAAGAGTTTTCATTGTAATTATTATGAGTATGAATAAAGTTAGAGGTGTTTCTAAAAAAAGGCGTTGTACTATGGAGTAGCTCTATTGTAGAGATCGGCCATAGAGACCAAACACATTCCTAGTTGTTAAACCCTCCTAAATTCGTGTGTATGGTACATTCTGCCATGATTGAATAAATTAGAGTTTCACCCCCTAAAATGATTAGTTTGTTTATACCCTTATATAGTGCGCGAATAAGTTTGTATATTGACCGCCAGGTGTACACTAGTAGAAAACGGGCCTATTGTCCCGGTTCGTAAGGGCCTTTTGTCCCGGTTCCTGAACCAGGACTAAAGGGTCGTTACTAATGCCCTGATCCTTTAGTCCCGGTTCTAACCAGAACCGGGACAGATGGGCCTCCACTGTGGGTCTACCTGTACCCCGCCTCCTGACAGATTGACCCATTTGCATTTAAACAAAGGGACCTTAAAATCATGTCCGTAGTTCAGTTCCCATATGTCAACTATGTAACCATAATATGTGTCCTTTCCCTTCTCGGTTGTTGCATCAAAGTGGACACCGCTGTTTTGGTTGGTGCTTTTTTGATCTTCGTCAATTGTGTAAAATGTATTCCCATTTATCTCGTATCCTTTGTAAATCAATACAGTCAAAGATGGTCCCCTGGACAACAAGTACAACTCATCACAAACAGTGTTGTCACCTCTGAGACGTGCTTCCAACCAACTGCTGAAAGTCCTGATGTGTTTACATGTAATCCAGTCGTCGCACTACTCCGGGTGTTTGGAGCGCAGACTGTTCTTGTGTTCATCGACATACGGGGTCACCAAGGTAGAGTTCTGTAGAACTGTGTAGTGTGCTTGAGACCAAGAATATTCGTCCCTGCATATTATTGAGTCACTTCCAAGAGTGCCTTTTCCAGTCAGTCTCCCCTCATACCGCGATTTAGGGAGACCTATCTTCTTAAGGCCAGGAATGAAGTCAACACTAAACCCGATGACATCCTTTGTTTGATGGCCCATGGAGATGCTTCCTTCTGGCCTAGCACGGTTACAGACATATTTCTTTAGGACTCCCATGAACCTCTCAAAGGGGAACATATTGTGTAGAAATACGGCCCCCAGAATGACAATCTCGTCGACTAGATGAATTAGGACGTGCGTCATGATATTGAAGAAGGATGGTGGGAACACCAGCTCGAAACTGACAAGACACTGCGCCACATCACTCCTTAGCCTTGGTATGATTTCTGGATCGATCACCTTCTGAGAAATTGCATTGAGGAATGCACATAGCTTCACAATGGCTAATCGGACGTTTTCCGATAGAAGCCCCCTCAATGCAACCGAAAGCAGTTGCGTCATAATCACGTGGCAGTCATGAGACTTTAGGTTCTGGAACTTTTTCTCTGGCATATTTATTATTTCCTTTATATTCGACGAGAAGCCAGTCGGGACCTTCATACTGAGCAGGCATTCAAAGAAGATTTCTTTCTCTTCTTTCGTAAGAGCGTAGCTGGCAGGACCTTCATACTGCTTCAGAGGCATGCCGTCTTTTTCGTGCAAACGTTGCAGGTCCTCCCGTGTCTCAGGTGTATCTTTTGTCTTTCCATACACGCCCAAGAAGCCTAGCAGGTTCACGCAAATGTTCTTTGTCACGTGCATCACGTCGATTGAAGAGCGGACCTCTAGGTCTTTCCAGTAGGGTAGGTCCCAAAATATAGATTTCTTCTTCCACATGGGTGCGTATCCCTCAGCGTCATTTGGAACAGCTAGTGCGCCGGGACCCTTTCCAAAGATTACGTGTAAATCATTGACCATAGCAAGTACGCGATCACCGGTACGCATGGCTGGCTTCTTCCGGTGATCTGCCTCGCCTTTGAAATGCTTGCCTTTCTTTTGACATTGATGGTTGGTCGGAAGAAATCGACGATGGCCCAGGTACACATTCTTCCTGCATTTGTCCAGGTATATACTTTCAGTGTCATCTAAACAGTGTGTGCATGCGTGGTATCCTTTGTTTGTCTGTCCTGAAAGGTTACTGAGAGCGGGCCAATCGTTGATGGTCACGAACAACAACGTATTTAGGTTAAATTCCTCTTGTCTGTGCTCATTCCACGTACGTACACCGTTTCCATTCCACAGCTGTAAAAGTTCTTCAACTAATGGCCTTATGTACACATCAATGCCGTTGCCGGGTTGCTTAGGGCCTTGGATGAGAACTGGCATCATAATGAATTTCCGCTTCATGCACATCCACGGAGGAAGGTTATACATACATAGAGTCACAGGCCAGGTGCTGTGATTGCTTCTCTGCTCCCCGAAGGATTAATGCCATCCGCGCTTAAAGCAAACCATACATTCCTTGGGTCCTTTGCAAACTCATCCCAGTACTTTCTCTTGATTTTTCTCCACTGCGACCCGTCAGCGGGTGCTCTCAACTTCCCGTCTTTCTTACGGTCCTCACTGTGCCATCGCATCGACTTGGCATGCTCTCCGTTTCTGAACAGACGTTTCAACCGTGGTATTATAGGAGCATACCACATCACCTTCGCAGGAACCCTCTTCCTGCGGGGCTCGCCGTGAACATCACCAGGGTCATCTCGTCTGATCTTATACCGCAATGCACCGCATACTGTGCATGCGTTCAGATCCTTGTATGCACCGTGGTATAGGATGCAGTCATTAGGGCATGCATGTATCGTCTCCACCTCCAATCCTAGAGGGCATACGACCTTCTTTGCTGCGTATGTACTGTCGGGCAATTCGTTATCCTTTGGAAGCTTCTTCTTCAATATTTTCAGTAGCTTCTCAAATCCTTTGTCAGGCACAGCATTCTCTGCCTTCCACTGCAGCTATTCCAGTACGGTATCGAGCTTTGCGTTGCCATCTTCGCAATTGGGGTACAAGCCTTTTTTGTGATCCTCTAACATGCGATCGAACTTCAACTTCTCCTTTTGACTTTCGCATTGCATCCTTGCATCGACAATGACCCGGCGGAGATCGTCATCATCGGGCATATCGTCTGGTTCCTCTTGATCTTCAGCAGCTTCACCCGTTGCAGCATCATTGGGCACATCGTCTGGTTCCTCTTGATCTTCACCAGCTCCCCCCGTTGGAGCATCACCGTATTCAGGGGGCACATAGTTGTCATTGTACTCTTCTTCTTCGTCGTCTTCCATCATAACCCCTATTTCTCCATGCCTCGTCCAAACATTATAGTGTGGCATGAAACCCTTGTAAAGCAGGTGGGTGTGAAGGATTTTCCGGTTAGAGTAAGACATCGTATTCCCACATTTAGTGCATGGACAACACATAAAACCATTCTGCTTGTTTGCCTCAGCCGTATCGAGAAACTCATGCACGCCCTTAATGTACTCGGAGGTGTGTCTGTCACCGTACATCCATTGCCGGTTCATCTACATGCATTATATATAATTAAGTGTCCAAATTAATAGAAGTTCATCATCACATTAAAACCAAAGTACATACATAGTTCTCATCTAACAACATATAACTCTCCAGAGCATCTAATTAATTAAATCATACATTGAAACTATGTAAAACATTTAAATGCGAAAACAAAGGCGATCATAATCGCAACCAAGGTAACAATTGATCCAATGACATAATGATACCAAGCCTCGGTATGAATGGCATATTTTTTAATCTTTCTAATCTTCAAGCGCATTGCATCCATCTTGATCTTGTGATCATCGACGACATCCGCAACATGCAACTCTAATATCATCTTCTCCTCCTCATTTTTTTTATTTTTTCCTTCAAGAACTTGTTTTCTTCTTCAACTAAATTTAATCTCTCGACAATAGGGTCGGTTGAAATTTCCGGTTCACATACATCCTAGATAAATAAAATCTATGTCACATTGGTCGGCATAATTTTCATAAACAATAAATGAACCAATAGTTATAAAGATAATATATATACCACATCCGAATCATAGACAGGACGAGGGCCGACGGGGGCGGATACCAAAACCATCGCACTATATAAGATGCAACAATAAAAATAAGAAAATAATACAAGTATCTATGTAAACATACAAGTAAGAATATTTTTTCCTTTCAGAAAGAAGATAAGAACAAGAGGCTCACCACGGTGGTGCCGGCGATGAGCTCGACGGCGGTGAAGACGAGGACAGGGCGTGACGGACCGCTAAACCTAGACAAATATTGAGGAAAATGGAGCTTGGAGGTCGAGCTTGGAGAGGAGAAAGCTTAAATAGTGTGGCTCGGGCATTCCATCGAACACCTTGTGTGCATAGGAGGTGAGGTAGAGCACCACCAAGCCCTCTCCCCCTCGGCCAGAAAAAACAGAGCAGTGTGCTCTGCTCTTGCGCGAGGGGGGTACATATAGGCACCATCACTGGTCTCGGTTGGTGGCATGAACCGTGACTAAAGGGGAGCCTTTGGTCCCGGTTCATGCCACCAACCGGGATCAATGGTGGTGGGCCAGGAGCGAGGCCCATTGGTCCCGGTTCGTCCCACCAACCGGGACCAAAGGTCCAGACAAACCGGGACCAATGACCCACGTGGCTCGGCCGGCCCCCTGGGCTCACGAACCGGGTCCAATGCCCCCATTGGTCCCGGTTCTAGACTGAACCGGGACTAATGGGCTGACCCGGCCTGGACCTTTGCCCCCTTTACTACTAGTGGTAGCTGATCCAACAGCTGATAGGTGGCAAACCCTAACGGTATTGACCTTTGGATACATTTTTGATGTTGCACTGGATGCTTCCACGTGGTATTTGTAGCATTGGACTTCGATTTGAAAGTCACCTGCCGCGCGTGCTCTGCTTTTCTGGATGCTTTGCCATGCACCACGAACCACCTAGAACTGAGTCAGATTAAAATATCGTATATATTCCGGCTGACATGCTGTCAATTCTCATCGAAGCCCACTACAATTCTTATTCGTCACTCGCCATCTCTAGCTGGAGATCCAACCTCCCATCCTACCGCACTCCCTGTTGCCTCCTCATCCTAGTCTTGACACTCTTGCTATTGCCCACTGGTTCCTTCGACCTTCCACAAGGTTGTAGGGTATCAAAAATTGCCACACCGCTGCCACCATCGGCAGTGGCGAAGCTTGGCCCAAATAGTTGGGCGGGCCAGCTGAAGGAAATAAGTATCAAGTTTGTTTTTCACAGCCCAAAAGTAGATTTACAATAGAAAAAGTTCATGGGCTGCGCGGGCCACGAGCCCACATCCACTTGGCCTTGCTGTAGCTCCGCCACACACCATCGGGACACTCCGGGAAAGTATCTAGTGCTCCCAGGCCTAGGGTGCTCCCGGTGCTCCGATGCGAAAAACATTTTTTAAAATGTTTAAAAAATTCTGAAAAAAATGCAGCGCATCGACGGAACATCGATGTCTCTTGTCACAAAATTTTAAATCAAAATTCGAAACATTGCCCGAGATACAAAAATGACAAATTTGGCATCAATGTGATAATGGGCCAAAACTAAAGCCCAACTTATGTTATGTACAAAAATTTGTCATTTTTGTATCTCGAGCAATGTTTCGAATTTTGATTTGAATTTTTTTGACAAGATACACCGATGTTCCGTCGATGTGCTGCATTTTTTTCAGAATTTTTTGAACATTAAATTTTTTTTCCGGACATTTGGAGCACCGGGAGCACCTCAAGCCTGTGAGCACTAGATACTTTCCCGGGACACTCCGGCAGATGGGTGCAGTGCATCTGAAATCGTCACGCTGCCATCATCATGACGCTCTTGCTAGTGATTATGGAACCTGCTGTGGTATGTGCCGTCGAGCACGCACTCTGCCTTCCAGTGGCATGCGAGTACTCACACTTGGATCACGCAGCTGTGTGCACATCATGGGGTACTGCTCGACCATTCCCTGGAACATCAGATTCGTCTTACTTGCTCACATCATGGGTGCACGGCGGGCGGCCAGGGCGGTTTGCCGGAGGTGAGTTGACAAGGGCATGGCCAGGCAAGGTAGCAGGCGGCGTGACAGCTGAGTCGCATCTCCGTCTAAAATTTCCTAGGTTTTTACTTTTTTTTGTGAAGATCTCACATTTCCTTTTTTTGAGAATCAGATATCACATTTCCTAGTTACGCTCAATGCTTCGTATTTGTGTGTAGGCCCGTAAGTTGTGTTTGGTTAACATGTTTGGTGGGCCGAGTCTCTGAGGCGCTCCTATTCCTCGCGTCACGCGAGAAGAGGGGGTAGCCTCGCGTCGGGGGGAGCCCCAGATGGGCCGGCCTGGCCGCGCGGGAGGCCATGGCCTGTTTTTTCTTTTTTTTCTTTTCTGTTTTCTTTTTTGCTTTATTTTGTATTTTTTACACTTTAAAATATTCTACATATATATACTCTTCAGAAACAAATTAAAAAATGTTGAACAAGTATTTGAAAAATGTTGAGTATGAAAAACAAATATTGAATGAGTATTTGAAAAATTTTGAACAAGTAATTGAGAATGTTGAATAAGTATTAAAAATGTTGAACAAGTATTTGAAAAATATTGAATAAG
The DNA here is from genome assembly GCA_032464435.1 of Aegilops umbellulata. Lineage (NCBI taxonomy): Eukaryota > Viridiplantae > Streptophyta > Magnoliopsida > Poales > Poaceae > Aegilops > Aegilops umbellulata. The sequence continues at coordinate 641,067,057 of CP136057.1, forward strand.
TATTAGAAAATGTTGAACAAGTATTTGAAAAATGTTAAATTAGTATTAAAAATGTCGAAAAAGTATTTGAAAAAATGTTGAATAAGTATTTTTTGAATGAGTATTTGAAAAAAGTTGAACAAGTATTTAAAAAAATATTGAACAAGTGTTCAGATAATGTTGATCATTTATTAAAAAAATGTTTTTGACATATACGAAAGTGTAGAGAGAAAACGAAAACAAACATAAGAAAAACAAAAAATGGAGAAGAAAAAAGAAAACCAAACAAAAAATGAAGAAGAAAAAGTAATGCAAAAAAGAATGACAAAACCAATGAAAAACCATATTTTCCCCCTCTAAGTAGGTCGCGCCACTTGTTATCATGAAATGGGAAGCTAGTATAGTGGCTAGCGGCGTTGTCTACTATCACGAGATCACGGGATCGTCTGCTGGCGCTCGTCCCTTTTTCTTCTCTTATTATTTCTCTTTCCGGTGAAAGCTGATGGGCCGGCCCGTCACTGTAGATGCTTCAGCGAGAGTTCTCCTCTCGCCTCGCTTAAAGCGACAAATAGTTGCCGTGGAGTCTCTTCCTAATATGAGCGGGGGCAAACACTGTGGGCTTGGCGGGGGCAACTCTATATAATACAAACCTAGTACAAATGGGCCCAAAAAATCGAGTGAGGCTGTTCGCCCCCACTGCCCTGTACATGGATTCGCCCCTGGTCACAGGTCCTTTTGAAGTTTTAGGTCCTCGTCGGCCGCCGCCACACAGGCCGCGTGGCCACTCCTCTGTGTTGGTCTGCCTCGCCGCCGAGCTGTTGCATTTTGTGGTCGGCCGATGGCTAGTGTCGGGCCAAACTGACGCGTCCTGCCCCGTCGAATCCATGGGTGCATCGTCCTCATTTATTTAACCAAGTTATCAGGCCATATATCACTTTGAGTGAATTCCTTTTTGGTCTCCGTTCTGTTCTAACTCAAGAGATAACCAACGTCCTCCACTTACTACATTTTGTACAAATTCATCCTTCAACCAGCTCACACTATATAAATTGGTACGATTGAACATAAGTGAACGATGTGGGACTATTTAAAAGAACAAAAAATATTTTTTTGTAGCCCAATGAACTGTTTGTGCAGCCCAAGGCCCGATTGAACGCTGTTATTTCTCTGATGAAGTAATTATTCATTAGCTCACTATATGTAACTTGGTCTAGCAGAATATCTTGAATTTGGTATCTAGCTTGATAGCTCAAGTGGTATAGCAGGGTGAGGACTGCACTTAGGAGGTCTTGAGTTTGAGTGCCCATTCCCATGCTCATCTTTTGCCTCCTATATATCCCGGATTGCACGTGTTACATGGGCCAACACCTGGTTGGGCTGAGGCCCATGTGGTTGATGGGCAAGCCATTTTTTTTACTATGAACAGGACTGCGGATTGAATATGGTGAACGGACTTGAAAATTAGTACCACCTCAAACAGAAAAATCCTCAAAAACAAAATAATAATAATATGGATGAACTGATGGAAATATCAGGGAAATACACCTTACTTTATTAGTAGGTATTGATAATTTTTGCTTCCAATATATCTCGGACTGCACGTGTTACATTGGCGGTTGCGTTGAGGCCCATGTGGCTGACGGGAAAGCCATGTTTTTTTTACTTTGATAACATGACTGCGGGTTATACCTAAAAAAATAGGACTGCAGGTTGAATACGGTGAACCGACCCGAAAATTAGTACCACCTCACATAGAAAAAAAATCTTAGAAACTCAAAAATAATAATATGGGTGAATAGATAAAAAACTTGGAGAAACACATGTTACTTAATTAATAGGTATAGATATAGTGTCACACATGGTAGCCACAGTACAGAAGATGAGTATAGAAACAATGAGATGAGTCGAAGAACGTCAACAGGCCATGCGATGCTCCAAGCCTGGCACGTCAAAACGGAGAAAGGTTTGATATAACACAATTATATTACAGGCATCCTGTGCCATATATATAGGATTACATGCATGGCATAGGTCCTTATGTACAACCCTAATATCAAGCTAATAGAGAGATAAGGGAGAACTTGGGCTAGATAACTATATGCGCGTGGCACATACATAACGTCGTTCACCATTTTGTAAACAAGAAAAGATCGATGTTATGAAAAAATGATCGCAAACAAAGGAGCAATGACGACTTCTTATTTTGGTAACTAGGGAGCAACGACTATATGTTGCCTTTATTCTAACTACACGATTAGTGTACACACAAGTTCAACCTTATCGTCCTTATCTGAAAAAACAGCGAGTAAGACTTTTGGAGCTAAACTGTACATTGAATCGCGCATTGATTGTTGGCATTGGCTGTTGTATTGTAGCCTCGGCTATGTGTGGCTCTTTGTCTACACGGGTGGCATGAACTTGGTTGCACGATGCTCTTGCGACAATATATGAGGTGTCATGCTTTGGACTAGGCTGATTGGTAGTTTTTCATCTATGGTGGTTATGCTTCTCCTGTTGTGCCCGGCCTGTGGATTTTGTCTTGGTTTTAGCAATGGTTTCACATGTGCTGTGGCGAGGTTGGTGCCTTGCGGTCTGGGCTATGTGTTGCCTTTTGATGGCACTCTCGCATTGTCTTGACGATGTGACGATGCCGAGGTGCCACTTGTTTGGGGCCTGTTTAGGGCTTCTGTGTTTCGTGTGTGCGCATTTTTTTCTAGTTGTGTCTTTTCTCTCTTGTTCCCTTGGTATACTCTGGATCATTAGAACCTACGTCGCAAGGCTTCTAGGAAAAAATCAAATGAATATATTCAGATGGAGATTTACCCCCTCCCCCCCTCTCCCAAGTGACCAGTAAAACCCTTTTTCAACTATAAAGTACAAGTACAATTCAGTTGCTTCATGGTATCACCCATTCTCTTTCTACAAATACGAGACTTCCCACGGCTACTACACTTGAGGATCAAATTGATAGTTCATCGTGTGCTTGAGTGACAGTTTCTCGGGTTAGTATGGCTTCAAAACATGATGTCACACATAGTTGTAGCAATGGGAGGCATCGGAAATATGTGCAACTTGTCCATCTCATCAGCCTAGACCAATAACATGCACGGTTGTGGTTCAAGATGCAGGTGGTCCAGTGCATCTTGAATCTACCGCTGGGAATAAAAACATGTTAGGTCACTAGTAGCTTGGGTGCATCTTCATTACGTGCATGCTATTAGGTTATAATAGCATGCACGCTTTTGTTTGACTCCATTTACAACGATACAGAGGAAGATAGGATCAACAACTGGTGTCATGGCATGTACTTGCATCAGCCCGCCGTAGTTGAAAGGTGGACTTTTGGTTTGCACATTCAATTGCTCCTCCCATGAGTTTTCTTTTACCAAAACGGCAGACTACTGATACGAGGACATGCAACAAAATTGCCGCACCGGGTAATGGAAAAACACAGAGAAAAAGAGAGAAGAGATAACACTTTAAGTGATTAGTTCACTAAAGTTTGCAAGAATTTTAGGCACATGTAAAATACATTGTTCTTAAGGTAGAGATGAAAACCGTGCCTGATTCAGAGCGACAATAGCTACCTTTTTCATCCAAAAGGAGACAATAGTGACCTTTTCTTCTATTAGCTACTTTTATGATTGCCATTCAACAGTTTGTTTTCATTCAGCTCCACCCGTCCCAACAAGTAACTATCACATTTCTTTATTTCAATAAGGCCTTGGGTATTTCTTTCAATGTACAAATATATCAGAAAATATAGCTAGAAAATTTGAACAAAATTGTTGGTGCAAATATGATTTCTAAAATCCCTCCGCCTCTTGCTTAGTCGGGTATTTGTTTCTCCTTTCCTACAATTTGCTACATAGGTTGATTCTGAATGTATTGTTTCGTCTCTTCATGGTTGAACTCTGCTAAAACAGGCTTCTTACATTTCATATTAGTTATTGTTGTGTACTACTACAAATACGTACTCTTCTATGACATATCACTTGCCTATGTTCCAAAAAAAAAAAAAAAATCCCGCAACAGCGCGTGGGGATCATCTAGTTTAAGACATTTCGTAGCAAAGAAGTAAACCCAAAAATGGTACCCGTCCTCCTCCCTGCTTTGAAGCATACGAAATTAATAATCTCCTGCAAACCCACCATCAACTATTCTCAGAATGGACGCAAGACGACCTTAACATGGACAAATTATGTTGAACTAACAACTAGAATCAGGCTAAAATTGGCAATGCAATCTTTTTCAAAAAAGTCCTAGCCGCCGTTTGATTTGTCTTATTATTGGATAAACTATAGTCTATTACCTTGACCGAATGTTACAACATAATAAATCACTGTAATCTTAAGTCTTGATTGTATCAAAGATGGTCCAAGAGAAACTGTATGTAAACATAAGATGCTACGAAAACTCATACATGGTATCTTTTAAAATATATTCTATTAACTACATGATATGTTAGTTTCAGAGAGAGAAACATGCACCATCTTGGAAAATGACGGAATAGTAGCCGAAATTGCATAGGTACACTCGACAATGCTGCCCACCGGAATCTCCCCTATTCATTTGTATGGAGATCCCAACCACTATATTAGTCAGGATGTATTCCATGATTCAACAACCGTGTATATTCCTCTATATATTCCCGTATAAATCTTAACAGTCATCAATTGTACTGATCTGACCAATAGCAAAGGAGCAGACCCCGTTGTCCCCAAGACACACCCAACTACTCATCAAATCTTAAATGCAGCCCACTGTTCCTATGGCCTTGATAAAATCCTTCTAGTAGTGGCCATCTAATATTTTAGTTGGGCAAAATTGGAGGTTCAAGATTGATTGTGTGACTTTTTTTGCGAGAAAACATCCGATCTATTCATCTTCAATCATGGCAGTACAATGAGCATCAGAAATAATAAAAATTAATTCCAGATCTGTAGACCACCTTACGACGACTACATGCACTAAAGCGAGCCGAAGGCACGCCGCCGTCATCGCCCCTCCCTCACTGGAGCCGGGCAAAATTTATTATAGTAGACAGTCGGGAAGCCATCGTGCTAAGGCCTCATAGGACAAGTGCACAAGAACAGCAATCATCGCTGATGAAAAGTAGCATAGATTGAAAGGATCCAACCAGAAAACACATGAACATAGACGAAGGACGAATAGATCCGAGCAAATGTGTGATTAACTGTTCCCTTCAAGGTTGTGTGTCTGTTGTGTAATTTAGTACGATGAAAAAATAGTGCGTAATGCTGGAGATATGGTATTTGTATTATCAACGATCCAAACATAATCATGTAATCGGATTATTATATGCACGCTTAATGAGACTTTTTTATACTAAGGCCTAGTTTGGCTACATGGTTTTGTCAAAACCAGAGTAATCTAACACCTCAATATTCAATTGCCTAGGCAATGAATACTTCAGTTTATAAAAAACCATAGTTTTCTCTTCTTTTGTTTAGAAAGAAGTGGTCAAGACATCTTTCTTGAATACCACAAAAAACATGGTATTAGAGATAATACGGTTTATAAAAATGTGGTATTTGTTGAAGTCAAACACCTCAAAGATTTGAAAACTGTGGTTTTATGAGAAAACCATAGTATTCTCCAAATACTTTAAAAAACTAGCCTACGTCTTTCTAGCTGCATCTTTTATTTTACCTTTTACCGTTTTACCTTTCCACTGTAAGTTGCCTTTGCATCTTTTATTTTACCTTTTATGGTTTTACCTTTCCACTGTAAGTTGCCTGACAAGCTTATATTCCTTCATTTTTAATGGGATTGGTGCAGCTTTTGATTAAATGGGAGATTTGATGATAACCCCCCAGGCCACTTAAACCCCAATCCCAAAATGGACGACAAGTGGCTTAGATTCTGGTGAGTGTGGTCGCTGTGTGCTAGTCTGCGTCCAATAGTAGCATGCATAATATACCTCGTTATTCACTTTGGATGCCTATTCTGATTTTCTCTGTCAACTTAAAGCTCTAAGCGGCTCATCTCCTTGCGCTATAGGAGTCCTCGTGGCTGTACCATTGCAGCGGCCCATGATGGCGAGCGCGTCAACAGAGGTTGGGCACCGCACATGCGGGACGCGTGGGGGGAGGCTACGCCGCAACGGCTGTGCTGCAATGAGGGGAGCCTATGTAGCAACGACCCATGATGGCTGTACCGTCTCGACTGTTAGATAATTCCACGAGTTTGTGTACAAGTCCAATACGAGAACAGATTCCTAATGTATCGTTGGTTGCCATGTATAGTTCAGAACCAACCTAGATTGACTTGTACTATAAGTTTGTACTTGTGTATATATATATCCATCAATGGAACCATCGAGGTGTGCGATACAGCAGCCCGATCTTATTCTATTACATGGTATCAGTTTGACCCCCGGTCCTTGGCCTCTTCTCTCCCTAAAAACACCAGCCGCACTTGATCTCAACCCACCATGACTCCCGACGAGATTGCTGCAAAGGAAAAAGAACTCCGCGAGCGTGCCGACGCCCTCGATGTTCGCGAAGCCGAGCTCTCCCAGAAGGCCGCCTCCAACCCCAGCACGCCTAGTCCCTCCACCTATGCCACCTCCATTAAACTCCATGTACCTATCACCCTAGACCTCACCGCCTGCAACTATACCAATTGGCGTGAGCTGTTCCTCGTCGCTCTCGGCCGTTACGGCCTCACTGCCCATGTCACCCGCGACGCTACTCCCTCCGACACATCTGCAACATCGGATTGGGGCCGCGACGATTACACAGTCCTTTCGTGGATCTACGGCTCCATCTCCGCCGATCTTTTCGGCATCGTCATGCGCCCCGGCTCCACGGCGCGCACAATCTGGGATGCCATTGAGAACCTCTTCCGCGACAATAAGAAACATCGGGCGATCCAGCTGGAGGCCGAATTCAGGAACACACCACAAGGCGACATGACGGTCAGTGACTACTGTGCAAAACTCAAGGCTCTTGCTGATTCTCTCGTGGATGTTGGCCAGACGATCAGCGACGAGACTCTCGTCCTCACCCTCCTGCGTGGCCTCAACGACAGCTTCTCCCACCTCCGGTCCTTCCTCCCGTTCCAGGTGCCCTTCCCCAGCTTTCTGCAAACTCGCTCGGCGCTAATCCTAGAAGAAACACAGAAAAAGACGGACGCCAAGAATGCCGCCTCTACCGCTCTTTGGGCTAGAGGAAACAGCATCATCCCGAGCGCGGGTGGAGAGCGTGCTCCACCTTCTGGCTATGGGGGCGGACGCGGCTCAGGCATACCCACCGGCTTCACCAACTCCTCAAACCGCAACGGTAGCCGCGGACGTGGCGGACGTGGCCGCGGTCGTGACAACCCCTGGCAGTTCAATCCGTGGACCGGCGTACCTACACGGGCTAATCTTCAGCAACATCCACCATCAGCACCATGGCAGCAGCCCCAGGCTTCTTGGCAGCCACGTCCGTGGCATACTCCAGCACCAGGCCTCCTTGGTCCCCGTCCCAACACTACTCCACAGGCCTACACTGCATACGGTAACATCAACAGCTCCTCGAACATGCAACAGTCGTCTCCATCAATTTCGGCAGTTGATCCAGCGCTCCTAGCGGCTCTCAACAATCTGCAGCTCCCTGGCACGCATGAGTGGTACATGGATTCCGGCGCATCCTCTCACATGGCATCCGATAATGGTAACTTCGATTCTCTCATCCCGTCTACTTCTTTTCAATCTGTCACTGTTGGTAACGGTGCAACCCTTCCCATTACACACATTGGCTCATTTGCTCTCACTAGTACATCTATTCCGCTTCATCTACGCAAAATTCTTATAGTTCCCCAAATTATTAAAAATCTTGTCTCTGTTCGTCAATTCACCACTGATAACTCTTGTTCCGTTGAATTTGACCCTTATGGCTTTTCTGTGAAGGATCTTCTCACCGGGACCGTGATTCTTCGATGCAATAGCTCCGGTCCCCTCTATCCAGTTTGCCAACCCACCCATGAAGCTCATGTCATCACCTCGGCCTCGGATATTTGGCATCGTCGTCTCGGTCATCCCGGCTCCCACACCATGTCACGCCTTCATCAACTTCAGCATATTCCATACAATAAAGCCGGCTCTACATTATGTCATGCTTGTCAATTAGGAAAACATGTTAGGTTACCATTTTTTCCATCTCAATCTTATACTGTTCGTCCATTTGAACGTATCCATTGTGATCTTTGGACATCTCCTGTACCTAGTACGTCTGGCTATTGCTATTACTTAATTATCGTCGATGATTTTACTCATTATTTTTGGAGCTTTCCACTTCGAAAAAAATCTGATGTTTATGCTACCTTTGTCGCCTTTCATGCTTATGCTTCCACACAATTTCACCTCACCATCCAATCCATACAATGTGACAATGGACGGGAATTTGATAACACTAAATTAGACGTTTTCTGCAGCAGCCACGTCATTCTTTTCCGTTTTTCATGCCCCTATACATCTCAACAAAACGGCAAGGCCGAGCGAGCTATTCGTACAACCAATGATGTTGTTCGTACTTTACTTTTCCAAGCCTCACTTCCTTCTTCCTTTTGGGCTGAAGCCCTACACACCGCCACCTATCTAGTCAACATCCGACCTACAAATTCATATCAATTTACTACACCTTTCTTTCTCCTCCATGGTCGTCATCCTCCGTATCATGATCTTCGTGTGTTTGGGTGCCTCTGTTATCCTAACACCTCCTCAACCACTCGACATAAATTAGCTCCTCGTGCCACTCGTTGCTTATTTCTCGGCTATCCTTCTCGGCATCGAGGTTACCGTTGCCTTGATCTCGACAGCCGACGGATCATCATCTCTCGTCATGTCACGTTTGATGAAAACATCTTCCCATATGCTCCCACACCCAGCCCTACCACCGCTCCTCAGCGTGACATCTTCGATCATCTCCTCGATGACCCGCCTCCTGCCGCGGCAGCCATGACTCCTATCATGGCAGACAAACCCTCCACCTTTCCTGCCATGGCAGCGCCCCCTCCTCAACCAACCTCTCCTATTTCCCTTGGCTCTGCCACTTCTGCCATGTCATCATCCAACACCCCCGACATCTCGCCAAACCCATCTCCTATCCCTACCCCGCCGCCACCACCTCCTATCCATCGGACTCGTAGCACAACCGGCAAACTACCAGGTCCTATAGATCGTCTTAACCTTTCAGTAACCGTTGGTTCCCCTATTCCACACAATTATCTCGTTGCTCTTCGTGATCCTTCATGGCGTCAAGCCATGCAAGATGAATACGATGCTCTCATCACAAATGGCACTTGGACTCTTGTTCCTCCACCTCCGGGTGCCAACATTGTCAGTGGCAAATGGATTTTTCGCCATAAATTTAATTCGGATGGTTCTCTTGCTCGCCACAAAGCTCGTTGGGTAGTGCGGGGTTTTACTCAACAACCCGGTGTTGACTTTGATGAAACGTTTAGTCCTGTCGTTAAACCAGCCACCATCCGTGTTGTTCTTTCTCTTGCTCTTTCTCAATCATGGCCCATTCATCAACTCGATGTAAAAAATGCCTTCTTGCATGGTCATCTAGATGAAGAAATTTATAGTCAGCAACCCTCTGGTTTCGTTGATAATCGTTTCCCCGCACATGTTTGTCGGCTCCACAAATCTCTCTATGGCCTCAAACAAGCCCCCCGTGCATGGTTTCAACGTTTTGCTACTTATGCCCGTTCCATTGGATTTATTGCGTCTAAGTCTGATGCCTCTCTCTTTGTTCTTCATCATGGTACCGTCACTGCCTATCTTCTTCTTTATGTTGATGATATTATTCTCACTGCCTCTTCATCTGCCGCTCTCCACACTATCATTACTCAACTTAGCAACGAATTTTCCATGAAAGATCTCGGCACCCTTCATCATTTTCTTGGTATCTCTGTCCATCGCACTCCTACAACTCTTCATCTCTCTCAACGTCAGTATATCTTAGATGTTCTCTCACGTGCTGGTATGATTGATTGCAACCCTTCTCCTACACCCGTCGACACTAAATCAAAACTTTCTGCTTCGGCTGGTTCTCCAGTTTCTGATCCTTCACAATATCGTAGCCTTGCTGGTGCTCTCCAATACATTACCCTAACTAGACCTGAAATCTCATATGCCGTGCATCAAGTCTGTCTTCATATGCAGGACCCTCGCGAGCCTCATTTTCTTCTCATCAAACGCATTCTACGCTATCTCAAAGGCACACTTGATCTTGGTCTCACTCTCCATTCTTCCTCGACACACAATCTGGTTGCCTATTCGGATGCTGATTGGGCTGGATGCCCGGATACTCGCCGCTCTACGTCAGGGTTTTGTGTATTTTTGGGTGACAATTTGGTGTCCTGGTCCTCCCGCCGACAACCGACAGTTTCTCGTAGTAGTGCCGAAGCTGAGTATCGTGCAGTCGCTACAGCTGTAGCTGAGACTTGTTGGCTGCGTCAACTGTTGCTTGAGCTGCATCGTCCGCTTGATAGTGCCACCATTGTTTATTGTGACAACATCTCGGCTGTATACATGTCCGCAAATCCAGTGCAACATCGCCGCACCAAACACATTGAGCTGGATATTCATTTTGTTCGGGAGAAAGTTGCAATTGGAGCTTTGCGAGTTCTTCATGTTCCTTCAAATCATCAATTTGCGGATATATTCACCAAAGGACTACCGACATCGTTGTTCTTGGAGTTCAGGTCCAGTCTTCACATCGGTGACGGTTTGTCCCCACGTTCAGACTGCGGGGGCGTGTTAGATAATTCCACGAGTTTGTGTACAAGTCCAATACGAGAACAGATTCCTAATGTATCGTTGGTTGCCATGTATAGTTCAGAACCAACCTAGATTGACTTGTACTATAAGTTTGTACTTGTGTATATATATATCCATCAATGGAACCATCGAGGTGTGCGATACAGCAGCCCGATCTTATTCTATTACATCGACACTGGCTACGCCGCAACGGTTGTGACATTGATGGCGACAATGGTGATTTGCAGCGGAGATTTTCTATCCCGTAATTTACGGGCACGGTCAATTTTCTCGATTCCCGCTACGGCGGCGGCGGTGCATCTTCCCGGCCATCTATGGTGGAGATTTTATGCACTGGCTTGGTTCCATCCGCATTAATTATTTTATTCTCGATGGCACGCTCTAGTGATTGGATGTCTCTCACTCAGTGCAGAGGTTTGGAGTGCTCGACATGGCCGAAGATAGCATCTGTGACAATAGATTAGGTGACTCAACTTCTGCTTGATGCGTGGGTTCCGCCCTTCTCCAAAGTGCCTTGTGTGACTGGCCTAAATTTGCTGCATGGACTATCTAGACTCTGGGCAGCATTGGACCACTGGCGATGACGGGCGCCCCTACAGACTGCTCAACAACATGTGTTACACGGACATGGCTCTAATCATGTGGCTAGGTCCACCAGGAATGTGCATTTGCATGGTTGTGCGATGATGGATCGATAGGTGGTGGCAGCACAGGGCGGTGTCGGCTATGTGGTGCTTTTAAGTCAGGGGCTCAACTTCCAGGGGTGGAAACTCTAGGCCGACCTTCATTGATTGAACATGGCAATGACTTCATTCCACTAGTGCAGAACCGGGCAATAGCACCGGTTCGTAAGGCCCTTTAGTGCCGGTTTAGGAACCGGCACTAAAGTGTGGGCACTAAAGCCCCCCCCCCCCTTTTAGTACCGGTTCAGCACGAACCGGTGCTAAAGGGCAACCACGTGGCACCAGCCAGCTCCGGGGGCCGGGAGCCCTTTAGTACCGGTTGGTAACACCAACCGGTACTAAAATGTTTGTTTTTTTGGTTTTATGATTTTTTTTCATTTAATTTTGTGTTTTCCATTTTAATTCTTTTTCGTTTCACCCGCAGATATATATATAATAACTCATGCATGCTCGCATCATACATCATCATATATAATAACAAGTCCTACTAGCTAATTAATCAAGCATCATCATACAACTTCTACTCGTTATTAATAATAAGTCATACGATCATCATCCTCATAGTCATCGAACCCAACCCTACATAATTGTTCTTAGCACATGATCATCAAGTATCAGGTAGGATCGGACCTAAACACACTTAAGGTAAAATAGCATAAAACAATATAGACCCTGACTCTCCATTATGAAGAATGAAGATCATCCTGTCTCCAATTCTTGCGCCTCGCTTCCTTTTGCTTCCAAAAAGCTCCTTACGACTGTCCATACATTTTTTCCATCCTTTGATTGTCATGTCTCCACTTATTTTAGAAATCCGGTATGGACAGTTGAGATTCGTAGGATGACCTGGATATATGTTCAAAACACGAAGGCTGCCGCCATTCTGATACATCAAATGAGGCACACAATCCTCTGGGATAAGCTGTTGAAAAACATAGTAATAACTTCGTAGTTAGCAATGATGTACTAGTTTTAGAAGTATGCAAAAAGATGCACGGATGTCGTAATAGTAAAAAAACTTACCAGGGTATCTCCATGGTAGTTACCGTAGTTCAACACGTGCACTAGTGGCACGTATTGACCATAATGTTGAGGAGTTCGATTGTAGATATTGTAATTCTCAATATCATTACAAAATCCAACCAGATGAGTTTTCTCCTTGTAAGTTAACTCAGAGCCATCGGTGTAGTAAGTTCTATCTACCACACATTCTTTGATACTTCAAAATAAGCTGTCAATGCAACTAAGCTGTCAACTATTTTGAAATGAACAATATAAGTTCTATTAATAATTAACTATGTTTGAGAAACTCACATAGCGGTAGAACTGGAGGAGTATCAACAAGGACCCAAATGTTCATATTGTCTTGCTCGATTTCAGGATCACCAAGATCCATGGTGACAAGCATACCCTCATCAAAACCATACAATTTGCAAAATGCTTCCCAATTTTTGCAACCAAAATAGGTTACGCTCTCAGCATTATACAACTTTACTTCAAAATCCACATCATGATGGGTCCTTAGGTGAATTTTCTTCGTTTCAAAATTTTCATGGTCTTCAAAATCCATCCTCTTCAAGACATAGCGTCTTGCATGGCATGGGATCAACTATACTCGAATTGTAAAAGATGAAAAATTTTCATGGTCTTCAAAATCCATCCTCTCCAATTTGAGCATTCAATAAGAAAAATCAAATCACAAAATAAAGTAGTATTCAAATTAGGATGCCTTCAATTATAAGAAAAACTACATCATCTCCATGTGTCCGTACATCGAATATTATCACTAATACACGTCGAATACTATATATCATACATATCGCCAGTACAGCTAGAACCGTAGCGCCCGACGGGTATCGGCGCGGGCGGTGGACACCCAAAGGGAAGGAACCATCACAGGATCATAGCTCCAGTGAGATCCCTGAAGAACCTGCCAGGTATTCTCGAACCTGTCCTCCAACGCAACCATGTAGCGACGGACGTGCTGGTCCTCCTCGCTGACACGGTGACGTACCACCTCCGCGGTGTCCAGAAGCCTCGGCACCGTCACTGGCCCACGCGACCGCCACCAAACAAGGATCGGGTCAACGACGGGCTGTCTTCTCACCAAGTTACGCCCCCCGAAAAGTACCGCCTCCCAGTACCACCCCGGCGGAGCCCAGTCCCGGACATGGCCCATCTGGTCAAGCAGGTGTCGTCCTCCGCCGACTCGACGACGAGGATGCGGGATAGACATCGTCCACGTCGATGCGGGAATAATTGCTTTAACTAAAAAAAGAAACTAGTTCTATTAATTTTCTTGCTAAAAAATAAACTACTTCAACTAGTTCAACTACTAAGCACTTACTATAAATAGAATAATGTAGTATATACTTACTCAAAATAAACAAGTTGCCCTCTAACTAAGTCCATTAAACACTTTCTAAGTAGTACTAATTACTAAAAGTTATCGGGGAGGGGGGGTATATCGACAACGACATACCCGATAACAAAAATATGAACATAATAAAAATTCTATGAACAAAATTACAATAAAAAAATTCATAAAAATTCTATGAAAAAATTCTATGAACTAGTTATATTAATTATTGAACTAGTTCTAATCTCTAGTTCGACATTAATCTAACATTCGACATTAATCTAGTACGTATGTGTGTATGTGTGTGTGTATGCGTGTGTGGTATATGTGTGTGTGTGTGCGGCCCACCGGCCCGTACGCCGCCGCTCCGTACGTACGAGCGGGGGCGGCGGCGTACGGGGCGGGAGCGCCGGCGTTCGGGGCGGCGGCGGGGACGGACGGCGGCGCGGCGGCGCGGCGGCCGGGTACGCGCGAGGAGAGAGAGAGCGAGATACGTACGGACGGCGGCGCGGCGGCGTTCGGGGCGGACGGCGACGACGACGGACGGCGGCGCGGCGGCGGGGACGACGACGACGACGACGGGCGACGGGCGGCGATGACGGGAGCGGCGCGCGAGAGGTTGACGAGAAAGAAGTGGAGATATAACTGAAATTTCGTAAGTGCTGTATATATAGGGTGAGCCTTTAGTACCGGTTGGAGCCACCAACCGGTACTAAAGGCCAACTTTGGCCAGGTCAGGAGGCGGGAAGACGAGGCCTTTAGTACCGGCTGGTGGCTCCAAGCGGTACTAAAGGGTGGCCTAGCAGGCTTGTGGGCCTAAACTCTGCGCGCTGCCCTGTGAGTCTGCTGGGCCTTTAAGGCCTGTAATTGCACGCCCATGGCCTAGCAGGCCCACAGGGCAGCGCCCCAATTTTTTTATTTGTTTTTCTTTTCTGCTTTATTTTCTTCTATTTATTTATGAGTAGTTTTTTTATATAATTTTTTTCTTTTCTGCTATTTTTTTTCTGCAAAACTTGATGGTCAAAGTCTGGAGTTATAGCCAAAGTTTTTAAAAAAGAAATGCCGACGTGTAGTGTAATAAGTCCGGAGTTGTAATAAGTTATTAAAAATAAAAAAGAGGTGCAATGCTTCGTTAATTTGCTTCAAGCCTTTCGGAATAGTGTAAACTGCACTGCGCATAGCTCCGTGCAATCTACCATATTCCTGAAGGCTTGAAGCTAAGCAACGTGAGCATTGAGCCTCTTCTTCATCGTCTCTGCACTCAGGGCTTATAAACCGCTCCTAGTCCCTCTCTCTTGGCGAGGTGGGACTAAAAACAGCTTACTAAGAAACTGTAGTACTGGTCACCCTTTAGTACCGGTTGGAGCCACCAACCGGTACTAAAGGTGGTGCTATGCCTGCACAAAATTTAGTGTCATTTAATTCAAAACAAATCATTGAATGCATGAAAAATAGCAAATGAAGGCAGAAATGGTTGAAAGTTGATGGCGTCGCTTTGAATGGTGCATACTGAATGCACAAAAATTCTGGAGTTGTAATAAGTTAAAAAAAATGAAATCCCTTTGTAACAGATGAGTTTAATTTCGCCAGAAACCTGAATACTTCGAAAGAGATTGTCCAGTTTGTAAACGAAGTGCATCCAGTTTTAGCCGTAAGCCTCTCTACTTTCTTGCACATGCTATGTGGGTGAAATGATGATACCATGCCAAGTTTCAACTTTTCCAGAGTTGATTTGTAGTGCTTTTCAATTTTCAGGTCATTTAGTTCTCAAAACAAATCATTGAATGCATGAAAAATAGCAAATGAAGGCAGAAATGGTTGAAAGTTGATGGCGTCGCTTTGAATGGTGCATACTGAATGCACAAAAATTCTGGAGTTGTAATAAGTTTAAAAAAATGAAATGCCTTTGTAACAGATGAGTTTAATTTCGTCAGAAACCTGAATACTTCGAAAGAGATTGTCCAGTTTGTAAACGAAGTGCATCCAGTTTTAGCCGTAAGCCTCTCTACTTTCTTGCACATGCTATGTGGGTGAAATGATGATACCATGCCAAGTTTCAACTTTTCAGAGTTCATTTGTAGTGCTTTTCAATTTCCAGGTCATTTAGTTCTCAAAACAAATCATTGAATGCATGAAAAATAGCAAATGAAGGCAGAAATGGTTGAAAGTTGATGGCGTTGCGTTGAATGGTGCATACTGAACGCAAAAAATATAAGAGCATTTACATCATGATCTTATATTTCTTTACAGTCTAAATTGTCAATATGATCTTATAACATAAAAAATACTTTGATTATCAATGATCTTTGTCTGTACAATCTGAATTGTCAATATGAGTCATCAACGATTTATAAACCGATGAAGACTCATATTGCGGCCACAAATTCTACACATAGAGTTCAATGAAGACCAAGTGCTTGTGATAGTTTGAGAAATAACATATTTAAGGTGGTAAAAGGCTTGTTAGGGGAGCGATGTGGGACTAAAAACAGCCTGCCACAATGTTATTAGTACCGGTTCGTGGTTCGAACCGGCACTAAATGGTGATGGTGGGGCCATAGCCTGACCGCAGGCTGACACATCAACAAAGGTTCTCCACGAACCGGTACTATTGATCACCGCCACGAACCGGCACTAATATACACATTAGTGCCGGCTCTAATTCAAACCGGCACTAATGTGCTTCACGTTTGACCCTTTTTCTACTAGTGTTCATATGAAGTTCCCTTGTTGAAGGCATTGCATGAAGTTTACTCAGACTCATCTCCAGGGTGAAAACCCATTATTTGGGTCCACCGACTGTGGCACTCGTGTCTCTTTCCCTTCCGGGAGGTGTCGTTGTCGGAAAACCCCTGTCACCTGGAGATGTCATCAATGATGGTTGCTGCTGTTGTTTGCTGCAGTTGTTTTGCTGGTCACTTTTTTCTTTTGTAATAATTTAGCCGTTTACATCCTCGATGTCTTGAGTAGCTCTTGAATAATGTTGGTGTAGAGGCCAAGGTGTAATTAATATCTTCTTAATATCTCTATAAAAATGCTCAAAGCAAGGTCTTAAACACAATGCTTTTCTTTTGAAGGAATAGAAAGCTAAAATACAAAAAAGGAGTGAATGAGCCATAACATCTTCTAGAGATGATCCGATAATCAACACCACAAACCAGTTTATATATCTGGGTTACAAGTCTAATTGAAATGGCTTCAAAGGCAAGCGTGCAAGTACAGCTCACCATATCCTTCAGGATCCTTAGAAACCACGTCAATGTTTTGTACTGCTATCCAGGTTTATATCACAAATTAATGCTCCACTGACAAGGTTTAAATTAATGGGATGTTCACGGTGAACTCCTGTAGAAAAATTGCATACATGTGTTTTGAAAGCTAGCTGAATAGCGCGGGAAGCACATGTGCAATTTAGGACGTAAACCCCTTGCTTGAACTGCAACCTAAGCGACACCTGGTGCAGACCTGCATCAGGCAATCAGCTAGCTAGAGATACTTCATCCAAGCCGATCTTTTCCAATAATTCCATCAGCCATAATTCTTACAGTACTGGAAAATTGTTCCAGCTATAAAGTACTCGTCCGCCACTCGGAGACATAATGAATATGTGCAAGGACATTACAATTTCTTCATGATATCACCCATTCTCTTTCTTTAAATATGAGACTTCACACTACACAAAGGATCAAAGTGGTAGTTCACTTTGTGTTTGAGTGAGAGTTGCTCTCGACAGCGTGGCGTCAGAACTTGGTCTGCATAGGTGTAGCAATGGGAGGCACCGGGAATACATGCGATGCGTTCATGTTACTAGTTGCTACTGGACTGAGAGCAAGAGCAATATAGGCGGCGGAGCTACGACAATGTCGATTGGGCCATGGCCTGCCCAGTGTTAAACAAACAAAAATTACAACTAGCCTAGCCTGAACCGCAGGTCGTCGCAACACACCGCCGGCTTCTGGCCGCCATCGCACCACGCAGTCGCACACATTAGCCCGCTTGGTGCAAACCAGTCCAACGATCACCGCAGCTAGCAGACCAGCTCCTTCTCTGCATACCCACAAGCTACGTATATGAATTTTTGTGTGTTCCATGGTCCGCCCAGATTTCTTAGTGTAGTTCAGCCATTGTATAGGAGCGGTTGATTGCAAACAATCAGACTTGTGAGCAAAGAAGTCATTACAAGGTGCAACACATCCCCGCCGACTCTGCCGATCAGCTCGCAAGCCGCTTTGATGGAGGGACCAAAACCGTCGGTGGCATGCTACTTACCTATAAAATTGAGTTATTCATCACCAGACCCTTACTTCGATGTTCCTTTTGACTTTCGGGGTATGTCTACCTCAAATCAGCATCTAACTTTACAGTAGAACACATGCATCAGTGATTGTCTTGGAAAAAAAGTGTCGGTGTTCTTAAAAGATTGCAAATATGTTCCACTATGGGAAAGACAATGTGTGAGTCAACGACACAGACACAACAAGTAGCTTTATTTCTTACTACATGGTTAGTGTTTACAGAAGTTCAACTCTACCGGGCTTATCTTTCAGAATAAACCGGCCGCTAAAACTTTTGGAGCCAAACTGCTTAAAGTATTGAATTGTGCAGCTGCGAAACTTCTCCAACTAAAAGGTATACATCAGAGATCGTTTTGAAAAAAAAAAGGTGTCGGTGTCCTTGAATATGTTCTACTATGAGCAAACAAAATAGGTGAGTCCATGGCAGAGAAACAACATGTTTCCTTTATTTCTTACTACATGGTTAGTATTTACGGAAGTAAGTTCAACTCTATTTTCCTTATGTTCCGGAGTAAACCGGCCAGTAAAACTTCTGGAGCCAAACTATTTCAAGTATTGAATTGCGCAGCTGCGGAAATTTTCCAACATAAAAATATGTATCAGTGATCGTTTTGAGAAAAAAAGATGTCAGTGTTCTTAAAAGATTGCAAATATGTTCTACTATGAGCAAAGAAAATAGGTGAGTCAATGGCAGGGAAACAACATGTTGTCTTTATTTCTACCACATGGTTACTGTTTACGGAAGTAAGTACAACTCTACCGGGCTTATCTTTTAGAATAAACTGGCAAGTACAACTTTTGGAGACAAACCATTTAAAGTATCAAATTGCACAGCTGGGAAACCTTTACTGCTAAAGTATGAGTAACATTTAAAGACGTAATGAATGTTTGTAAGAACGATGCAATTACTTCGTGGGATCACCCGCGCATTCTCTTCTGATAAATATGAGATTTCCAACAGTTGCCTCAGTAGAGGATCGAGTTGGCAGTACACCATGTGCTTTAGTGAGAGTTGCTCTCGAAAGTGTGGCGCCAAAACGTTATGTGCATAGGTGTAGCAATGGGAGGCATCGGGAATATGTGCAGTGTGTCCGTTTCACCGAGACGGCCGAATATCACCCATGACTGTGGTTAAAGATACATGTTGTCTAGTGCGGTATGGACCAAGTGATGCAGATCTGACCACATTAGCTTATTAATGGCTTTGGCCATGCAAGGGCGCTGCCCCTAAACCGTTCGTGTGCTGCCTTTTGTCTGGTTCAGCCTGTGATTGCATTTGTTCGGATCAAGCATCCTCGACTCTCTCTTTCTTCCTTCATAGACAATGAACCCCACATGTACAAGGGGAAGATGTCAAGAAGCTTCAGCTTCTCTTGCTTTTCCTGCTTCTCTCCCCATCGCAATCCCGCGCAACATGTGCCAGCCCAGGAGTGTGATGCGTCCGAAGCGTGTACATTGTCAAAGGAGGCCACCCAACCTCGGCATGATTAGTTGTGTACATTTTAGGTCCAACGGGCACAGCCTTGCTGTCAGCTGGGCTACTGGCTTAGTTGTGGGTTTAAGTTGTTGTATTAGCAAACACTAAATATAAAAAATAATTTGAATACAATTATTTTGTCATAGAAGCCCACAAACACCAATACCGGGAGTACACTGGAAACGTTCAACAGAAAATTGATTTGAGGATTATGCATCTCCAGATTATTAGTGAAGTGACAAGATGAAATCTGATGTTTAAGATATAAAGTCTTGTACATCAGTTTGCAAGCTCACAAGCTACTCGTCGAAATAATGTGTAATGTCGGCCGAACGCAACCGAATAGGGGCGACCATTTAGCCAGATTCTGCACCCTGGTTTCTCTGGTTTTGGGAATCCTCTGGAAGGTTCCGGTCTGTTTTTTTTTAGTAGTTTCAATTCTGTTATGGTTTTCTTGCCTTTCTTTTTCTCCTTTTCTTTGCTGGTTATTATTATTATTATTATTATTATTATTATTATTACTACTACTACTACTACTACTACTACTACTACTACTACTATTCAATTTTTTTTAAAAAGTTTGATATTTTTAAATATAAGCGTTAAGAAATGTTGAAAATTATAATTTTTTTATTATTTAAAATATGCTCACATATTTCATAAATTGTTCGTTTTTCTAAAAGATTTAAAACTAAAATTATTTGTTTTAAATATTTAAAAATATTTACAAGTTAAAAAAAGGTTCATTTTTTTGGAAAAAATCTCATTTTTTCCAGAAAATCTATACACTTTCTGAGAATAAGTAAAAATTGTATTATTCTTAAAAAGACAGAAAAATCTAAGAAAAAAGAAATATAAAAAACCAGAACACATGTCATAGTGCGCAAACATTTTCTTTTCTGGCGCCAGAAGGTGGGCTCCTCATTGATGGTAGTGGTCTTCATCCTAGTAGGCATAGGATTGGTCTTGTGGGCGAAGTGACAAGACTGTGTCATGTTACTGATGTTTGGTTAATGTTAGGCTTATGATAGTATTGTGACTTTTAAATCGATCCAGATGAAGTATCGATGATGGCTTTGTAAAAAATGTCGATGTTCCTAAAAGACCACAAACTTGTTCTCTTGTAAGCAAATATTTTCTTTATTGTAACTACATGATTAAGTTATATATATATAAGATCAACACTACTAGGCATATAATATTACAGACTCCAAGACTACCGCCAAAGGCAGTTAGCATTCCTCTTCCATCGATAGATCGTCGGCCTCCACCTCCTCTGCCAGCTTTGCCGGTGGGCCATGCGAGGATGCCCCGGTTTATCAGTGGGAACTGTATTTACCCCCATCTTGGGGTATCAGGTAGGTCTCTGCTTGTGCGTCGCCCTTCCGGTGGTGGTGGAGATGGTGTATGATTTTCCTTTGGCTTCTTCTTTGGCCTTGGGGGTGTGTGCCTATCGGATCCAGCTACGAGACTGAGTGCACATGTAGATCTTGGTTGTCTTCAGCTTAAGACCGCAGTGGCGGCGGCGGTGTTCAATAAGGTATCCTCCCACTTCTTATAGGGCTTCAGGGGTTCTGCATTCGTCGGATCTAAAGATGTGATCAGTGGACATGTAGATCTTTAGACATGGGAAGAGTTGGTTGTGTATATATTGGGTTGGTGTTTCTTCGGTAGCAACGACGTTAATCTGGTTATTCCGTTGACTCAGGCGGACGTCTAGGTATGATTGACCCGACATCTTTTTCTTCTCAAGGTCATGGATCCTTCGAGATCAATGTTGCCGACACTTCCCGCCAGAGATCGGTGACTTTCCGAATGATTGAGTCGATACAACATTTTTGTTCGGACGACGGGGCGGAACTCCCGAGGCAGCAACATCGCCACACATTGGCATGTGCGGGTTGGAAATGATGGAGGATTTCCTGAGGACTGAATTGTATTTTGCTTTTCTTCTAGGGATTTTTCTTATAGTGGTGGTATTCGATTAATATAGAGCTTCAAATCCTATGACGAAAACCCGCCATGCATATCTTTTAGAGTAAATTAACTCGGAAAAACTTTTGGAGACAAAATATGCAAAGTATGGAATTACACATGAACAACTTCTCCAACTATATAAGTACTAGCATTCATATATGCAATGAATGTGTATAAGGATAGTACAATTACTTCACGGTATCACCCATTCTCTCTTCCTTTAAATATGAGACTTCCCACAATTGTTTCACTTGAGGTTCAAATTGATAGTTCAACGTATGCTTGAGTGTGAGTTTCTCTAGACAGTGTGACGCTAAAAACTCATGTACATAGATGTAGCAATGGGAGGCACCGGGAACATGTCTGATGCATCCATTTCAGTGAGTTGCCCCTAGACTATGGAATCGATACCTGCTTCCCCTCACTTAATCTTCCAGCTTATCCTGTGTTTGTCACTACTTGATCGAGTCCACGCCAATTCCTCCTATCGCAGTGCGCAAGGCTTGATGGCAACCTGTTTCTCAGTAGCATCGCAACGTCACTCATGTATCTACGCTACCACCGACGAAGTAGGCAAGAGGAGTACCAGGGACAAACCAGGTGATGAGTGGACGAACGAACGTCAATAGACCAAGGTACCACTACGATTGGCATGCAATGCTAGAATGCTGCCGCGTGGAGCAGGATTGTGCGTGTATAAAACACGATAAATATTTCGTTTTGAGTTCTTCATACGCAGACATGTGTGTCTCAAATCAGCATCGAACTTTTAGTTCCCGGAGTCAGCAATTTGTAACTTTGAAGACATATGTAATTTTCTAACTTTGCAGTCCTACACATGCATGTATCAATGAACGATTTGTAAAATTTTTTTGTCAATATTGTTGAATTACAGATTGCAACAACCAGGCGAACAAGTAAACATGCACGCCATGCAATGTTTTTTTTTGCGCAGAAACATAGGGTTTATTACTCCAAAGTTACAGGTTTACAACAATCCTCAGCGATAAGCACGCTGACACACGGTGGAGAGCATCTCAGCCAACATGCTGTGCTATCCCCACATCTACCATAATTCGCTAACGAATCTGCAACCCTGTTTTGCTCTCTATGAATTTTAACTGGAATAACAACCATATCCTTCAAGTACCCCTTAACAGTTCTAACCAGATGGCCATGCATGGACCTATCCAACGAGTCATCCGACAGCGCCTTGAGTGCTAAGGAGCAATCCGACTGCAAAAGAATATTAGCCGAAGAGTGCTCGACCGCCAACTTGAGTCCCTCTGCCATAGCTTGTAGTTCGGCCTCAAGGGCTTCGTTACAATTGAAAATTTTACGATACGCCGCGAAGATCACCCCACCTTTATCATCTCTCAATATCACGCCGGAACCCGCCGAACCATCTGAGCCATTATAAGACCCATCCACTGATAATGCTAATACGCCCGCAGGAGGTCTTGGCCACCGCTTTGGTATTGTATTAGGCTGCGGCTGCTCTTGAGTACCCGGTGGGTTCAACATTAACGGTGCTTTACCCTTGATGATTTCTTCCACTGACAGGGAAATCTGGCTGTAGGAATTGTAGTAGCTGACCAACATTAACCGTGCTCTAATTCATTGCGGAGGTGCCAGCTGCGCCACAATACCATGATGATTCTGCTTCTAAGTTGCAATGTTGATAGACAGTAGTTTACAATGCAAACAAGATCTAAAAATTACTCCTAAATAGTAAATACTACTCCTTCCCGCGGGAGGTGAGACCGATCGCCCCGGAGTCGCCGGCCTAATCGTCGTTAGCTGCAGGTTGAATCCATGTCACCCTGACAAATCCGGGAGGTGGTAGATGAGCAGCGTAAGCCTCGTCTTCCTCCTCTTTGTCCTCACCATCGAGGTCTGCGAAGAGCACGATGCGTTGTGCATCGTTGATAATGATCTGGCGGTGCTCACACTCAACCGTGTGGGTGCTCTGCACGAACGACTAAGACCGCCTGGTTCTCATTGACGATGTCTGGGTCTACGAGGAGCGCTACCACCATGGTGGAATCCGCCCGCTCCGCCTACAGTTGCGCCTCATAGTGCTCCTCCAATTTCTCAAGGCAGAATTGCTCCAGTTTGCCATGGAGAAGAGGTTGTCAGCCTCGTTGGTTGTAGGGTCAACTGCCATCACCTCCTCCACCACCCTCCTTCTCATGGACCCCCGCAGGCGCCATAGGGCCCTCCTCCTCCTCGCTTGGATTTAGGGACCTCAAAGGTTGTCCAACCACAATGCGGGCCACACATCAGACGTCCGTACCGTGGACCTCTGCCACGATTTTGACGTGCCGCTCCGACATGAGCATCTTGTACAACGTTATCTACTTCCAGACCATGGAGACGACGGATGGAGGGAAGGAGGGTGTGGAACGGGAGGGCTCTGCACTGAGAGGTGGTGATGCGACTGTGTGGAAGATGGGAAAAGGGATGCGGCTAGGGTTTGGGGGGGGGGGGTCTCTGTATAACTTTTCGTAGTTTGGACAGCGCCGGGCATCAATCCAAGTAGGCAGAGCCTGCGAGCTTCCATTTAGTGTGAAAACTCGTGCGTCCGGACTCCCCTACTCCCCCAGGCCGGATTGGGGGATTTCGGACATCCGGCTGGACTGGTCTGACCAAATATGGGCATCCACGTTGAAGGCCTAAAAGTGTCTGGACCGTTCGCTCCGGATATATAGGGTGAAAATGAGCGTCCGTGTTGGAGATGCATGCCCTTAGTTCTAGATTTTTTTTTGCGAGATCCTTAGTTCTAGATTATTAGTCATGACTAGATGAACTCTGATATTTAAGGGCTGTTTGGATGGCAGCCACCGGCCGCCTCACCAAAATATTGGTGTTGACCCGCATGGTTGGGGTACGTTTGGATGGCAGCCAACTTTTTTGGTTCGAGCCAACTTTTTGATAGCCCTTTAGGATTTGCGTCCATGCGCAGGCATTTCACTGGCGGCGAATTGCTCCGCCAATAAATTGGCGCGCGGCTGTTTTGGCAGGGCTGCTGCGGGCGAGATCCAAACAGCCCCTTAAGATATATTGCACTTCAGTTTGCAAGCTGGCAGCAACGAAATAAACCCAAAAAATGCTACTCGTCCTCCTCCCTGCTTTGACACATATAGAATTACTGCTGGCCTGCAAAAACACTAGGAAGTACTCTCGGAATAACTATGCAGGGCCAACTTAATATGCTCTAAGAGTGTGAATTAACATGCCAAAATTAAGTTGAACTAGCGGGCGAAGGCACGGCTGCAAGGGCTCTTGACTTATACAATTGTTGTTACTTCTTAAAAACTATAAGAATAACATCGTACACACGTTAGATCAGTGGAAAAGTACATCTGATTAAACATAATGGGGATACATTGAAGTGCAATAGTTTCTTTACAGCTAAGCTATCATAAGAAAATGTGAAATAAAAGATTGATAAGCTAAAACAGTGAGATCTTCTGGTAACACAGATGGTTTGACTCTAGTTATGATAGTACATTCCTTTTCTTCATTTACTCTGAAATCTTCAAATAGCTACGCCCAAATAGGAAGCCTACTATGGAGAAGTTACTCTCATGCTTGTAAGTGTTGGAGTACCCTATGCAAAGGCGTCAAAAAGTCAACTTTAGGTTCCCTTCTCAGTGGCATTTTCTGGAACTCTAATGGATAATCATGATTTTTTTTCAGAAAAAATGACACCATAATCAGTGAACAGGGGATTACAACAGATCATTATATAATCTTATGCCATGCAAAAATAATATGTTCGGATTATCGTTTAAATGGTCTCTATGGCTCAAAATATTTGAGAAAAAGATATTAGTCCATTGTTTGCAAATAAAGTCGAAATTCATATTTGTAAATTGTCCCAACAACTAGATCACATATCACATGGGAAACTTTTTTTTTACTTTTTTTAAATTTCCATCTTTTTATTTTATTTTTTTTAAAACTGAAAAGGCGGTGGGGGGGGGAGGGGTGCATTTAGCACCGCCATTAGTAGTTTTGAAAAAAAAAATTATTAGTAATGGCGCACCATGGGACAGTGCGCCATTACTAGTTTAGTAATGGCGCACTGTCCCATGGTGCGCCATTACTAACAATTTTTTATATTTTTTTTCAGAATTACTAATGGTGTACGGTGGGTGTGATGTGTCATTACTATGTCAAATAGTAATGGCGCACTATCCCATGGTGCGCCATTACTAACAATTTTTTTATAAATTTTTTTCAAAATTACTAATGGTGTACGGTTGGTGTGATGCGCCATTACTATGTCAAATAGTAATGGCGCACTATCCCATGATGCGCCATTACTAATATTTTTTTCATTTTTTTTAAAACTACTAATGGCGCACCACACACCTGGTGCACCATTAGAAATATATTACTAATGGCGCACCTGTATCTGGTGCGCCATTGCTATATAGCAGTGCGCACCACATACACAGTGCGTCATTAGTACCAATATCATCTATAGCCCTTTTCCTAGTAGTGCGGGACACACAAAAAAATTTCCACAACAATGCTCAGATGGACAGACAAGCTTTGTCCTTTCCATAGTAGATGATAATCAATATACTCAATTCTCTCAAATGGATACACATGACAAAGAAATCATATGGAAAAAGTTGGAAATGTCAAACATGCATGCCTAGCTAACTATATGACAATTCTAGAAAGAACTTCTTAACTGAAGCATATGTTTGCTTGATCAATCCAAGAATATTCATCTTTGAAGTGAAAATGCTGGTTGACAACATGTGGAAGGAGGGATGGAGAAACTTACATAGAGCATCAAAACAATGTGCTGGTACACCCTTAAGAACTGGAATTGCTATTTGAATACTGATCACTTGAGAAACAATTCATCTATACATTTGAAATCTGAGAAATTAAATTCTGTTATTTGTAGTATTATATAAGATACAATTTTGCATACCTAGTTCTTTTGCATGGCGACACATCGGGAATTAAAATTAGAAAATTGATAACTTAAACTAATTGTTGCCAAGGAGAGAATTGGATTTTCTTCATATGCAGTGAAGTTCATGTCTAAGAAAGAGTGGGGTAATCTAGACCGAGATAAACAAATATAATTTGTTAAAGTATAAAGCTGGAGATAACTATTTTAAAAAGGAGGCAGTTATAAAGCGGTGTATTCCTTTTTGACACCAAGTCAAAGCCGTGAACCAACCAAACCAACACCCATCAAAAAACTGGTAGCGTGAACCGAGCATAGCTCACATGGTTAGCTTTCTTGTGGTGGTACCACCCAACCAAGGTTCAGGTCTTAGACTATGCCACGAGTGCTCGCATTTTCATAGATTTATTTCAGTCTTTTCAGCGATGTCCGTTCAGTGCGAGGAGACGTCCCCGTCTACTACGAAGGTGTCTACAGTGACTTCATCAATCTCAAGATGTTGTTCCGGTTTAGTATCTCGGAGGTGCTTACGGAGGTAGAGTGTGTGTGTGCATGCGTTCATAGGGGTGAGTGTATGTGTGTGTATGTGGGTATGGACGTGTACTACGAAGACGCCTGCGGTGACTTTGTCAATCTTAAGATCTTGCATTGGCTTAGTATCTTGGAGGTGCTCATAGAGATAATGTGTGCATGTGTGCGTTAATAAGGGTGAGTGTATGTGTGTGGACATCAGCATCGACTACCAAGACGTCCGCGCTGACTTCGTCAATCTCAAGATGTTGTACAGGCTCAGTTTACAATGTGCATGTGCGCATTCATAGGAGTGCGTGTATGTAGACATCTACATTGTAATGAACCAAATGGAGAATCAAATACGTGTCAGCTAGAAATCGATAAACACATGTCAGCTAGAAATGGATTCATGCAAAGCACTTCAAATGCACGGTAGCAGCCCTTGCTTGATTACAGTGAACTTCATTTGAAGCATATGCAACATAAATTGGTGCATTATTAATTCAGTTCAAAGCACTTCATACGTGTCAACCGCTTTAATTGTTAACAACTGGACTCAGACCAAATTTGGCAGTGAACGGACAATATTCACAAAATACAGTTCTCCTAGATGTCATTTTATTTGTCCTTTGGTATCGGATAAATCAATGTAATTATAATTTGTCCAATCCTTTAACCAAATCTAACAACAGAATAAATCAATGTAATTATAATTCCAAATTTGGTCAAGACAGTCAAGAGAAAATGTATGTACTGCAAAAACTCATACATTGCATCTTTAAAAAAATAAAAAAGTCAAGATATATTCTATTAAATAAATGATATGTTAGTTTTTAAAAAAGAAACATGTACCACCAAGGAAAGTAGCATGCATAATATATTTAATTCTTCGCCTTAAGCATATTTTGATTCTTACAGTGATGTAGCAAGGCCTTAAACATGGTTTGTTTTCTATTGATGGAACAGAAGGCTACATATAAAAAAAAGTGGATGGGTGATAGCCTCTTCCATAGACAATAAGACAATCAACACCAAGAACCAGTTTTATAATGCATTGCAAGTCTCAACGGATTGGCTTCAGATGCAAGCATACAGCTCACGTATCCTTGAGGATCCTTAGTTATAAACCTCATCAAATGCTCTGTACTGGCCAGGTTTGTCTCACCGAAGTAACAATACACCAATTTATGGAATGCTCACAGTGAACTTCGGCTGAATAGCATGCCAGGCACAGACATGGAAGCACATGCAACATAGGGAGCAAACCCCTTGCTTGATTTTTTGTTGACAGTGAATCTTGCTTGAAGTTTAACCTGAGCGACATCCGTTGTAGACCTGTGCTGAACAGTCAGCTAGCTAGAGATACATCATCCAATCTAATCCTTTCCAACTATCCCATCAGATCATAATTCTTACATCCCACCAGTGGAAAACTGTTCCAGCTAGAAAGTACTACCACTGAGAGGCACAGTCAATGTGTGAAGGACAGTACAATTACTTCATGGCATCGCCCATTCTCCTACTATAAATACGTGACTTCGCACACTTGCTGCACTTGAGGATCGCATTGGTAGTTCACTATGTGCTTGAGTGAGGTGAGAGTTTTTCTGCACAGCAATGGCTTCAAAACTTGATAATGTACATAGGTGTAGCATTAGGAGGCACAGGGATATGTGTAGTGTGTCCATGTTAGCTAGCTCCTTCAGAATCAAAGACCTAATGTCATACCCGTGTTGTTAGCTGCACTGAACTCGATTGCTATGTGGTTGGGCTTGTGCCGGCACTAGAGACGATGTAAGAGGCAGCAATGCTAAAAGGAGGGCGTCAAAAAGAATGAACTGAAGAAACTCCTCCTGGCTGCTTCTTCTACCTCTGAAGGTCTTCTTCCTCTGCCTGCTCATGCTCTTCTCTGGATCGCCAACTTGTTTGAGGTCTGCTCTCCACAAGCAACATGCATTCCTCGGTGTCAGCTCACCACAAGCTTTAGCATCTCTTCAAACTCACGTCTGACAACACTGTGGCAACAGGATGTGATGATTTGGTATTCAGAGCTAGCAAAATCCCACGAAAATCATACAAATTTTGCTTCCGATCGCCTTGGTTTGCCACCAATTTTTGTTTCCCTTGTCACCCTCGCACCCTTGATCCAATTCCCTTTCCTTTGCACCCAAATCCCCACAGTTTGCCTCTAATCCTCCACAAAATCCCCACAATTCCCCCTAGATTGATTAGGTCATGCGGAGGCAGTTGGGGTGACAGGAACACCG
This sequence comes from Aegilops umbellulata, assembly GCA_032464435.1. Taxonomy (NCBI): domain Eukaryota; kingdom Viridiplantae; phylum Streptophyta; class Magnoliopsida; order Poales; family Poaceae; genus Aegilops; species Aegilops umbellulata. Next base: position 641,096,341 of record CP136057.1, read on the forward strand.
ATGGAGGTGACCATGACGAGCCTCAATGAGTCACAGACGTTGGTCGGTTCGTGTGCGTGTCGATTGGGCGTCAAACAACAAGAATGGAAGGCCACTACCATGACTTCAGTTGGCAGCGCAGCAATGTCGTTGCTCAAGCCGGGTCAAGTATGGGAAAGTCATCCTCTGAGGCTGCCTCATCCTTGTTCCCCTTAGGAAGCCAGGTTGTGGTTGCTAGTGCTCTACACATGGACACATTCTCCCACGATGCCCACAAGGTGTTCGATACTAGGCCTAGCTGTCAATGTGGGTAGCAACCATGTTGAGGTCGCGTTCCCAACCAGTGGCAGCTCACATCTCCTTGCAACGAGCCCGGCCGGTGCCATTAATGGCACGCTGCTAGGTGTGAGAGGGACTGGTATTAGACCCATGTCTTCACATGCCCACAACTAATTCTGGTGCACACACTCGCAACAACGACATGTCCCGTGGTCCTCCCTGTCAAGTGGAGAAGCATCCAGCAGGAAGGCGTTCACCCCTTTCGCCGGCTACCTTTCCTTGCTTTTACGTTGTGAATCCATGCCGCTGTCAGGCTCAGTGCCGCTGTCAAGCTCCATGAGTGCTTTTGGGTTAGTGCTACTACACTGCACATGGAATGCATTGCTGCCGATTGGTACAACCCATACAGGTGACATCAACCCCTCGATCGGCGATTGGTTGGAGTTCATAGATGTCGTGGAAGAAAACTTTGATCCTAGGGATTTTTCTCATGAACTTTTTCGATAAAGGGCGCTTTTATTAACTCATAATGTAGCATCAAGTGGATACAAAGCATAATGAACGACACCCGGCCTCTGCATAGCTAAGATGCACACAGACTTAACGAAGAGTCTAGCAAAGTATGTATAGAAAAAGGAAAACACTCTGTTTCCACCGGCTGATAATAACAAACGTAAGCCTCCCGCGTTGCTTGCCACGTGTCCTCTGGGCCCATCTACCGCCGGCCAGCCTTATCTCTTCGCGTCCCTTCTCCTCCGCACGACTTCGCCACTCGTCTTTTTCTCCTCCCCATCTCTGCTCATCCCGCTCGAAGGAAAGAGCTCCCATGGCAACGCCGGCCACCCCGCCCCGCTACAGAGAACCAGGGAGGATCGACGGCACCCACCACCTACTACATCCCCGCCTCAAATGGTGGGTGCTGAAGCCCCCAGCGCCACCACCGCGGTGCTGCAACCTAGCATGGGCGACACACACATGTGTGAGGAGGCGGCCGCTCGTCGTTTCTGCCGGCGATGCGATGCCCCGCTCACCCACGGCCATCGTGCTGCAACGCAGCAATTCGCCCATTGCCGCCATGCTGCGATGCACCTCGTCGGCGGCTCGGCGCTACTCCTACTGCGAGGACACCTCGTCGCAGGGTTGCTCTGGCTGCCACGCATCTCATCCACAACAGCCAACATTGACGCCCACTGCATCATAGCACTGGTGGCGTCGCGGCCGCTGCATCACAACTCCGGCGACGTCGACGTCCGTTGCATTGCAGCTCCGGCGGCCGCTGCATCACAACTCCGGTGGCGTAGACGTCCGTTGCAGGCCGCTGCATCACAACACCGGTGGCGTCGATGACCGTTTGCATTGCAGCTCCGGCGGCCGATGTATAGCAGCTCCGGCAGCGTCGCCGCCGCTGCATCACAACACCGGTGGCGTCGACGACCGCTGCATTGCAGCTTCGGAGGGGCCGGCGGCCGCTACATAGCAACTCCGGAGGCGACGCGGCTGCTGCATCACTGCTCCGACGGCGTCGCGGCTGCTGCAGCGCAAACTCCGGCGGCGTCCACGACCGCTGCATCACTGCTCCGGCGGCGTCGCGGCCGCTGCAGCGCAACTCCGGCGGCGTTGACGACCGCTCATCACAGGTACGGAGGCGTCAGCGGCCGCTGCATCGTAGCTCCGGCAACGTCGACGTCCGTTGCATCGTAGCGGGAGAGGGGGCGACTGGGCGTTGTGCTGTGGTGCATCTGAGAGGAAGTGAGATCCGTGGGACTTTGAATGAACGGCTATGATGTGCATGATCGGACAGTTATCAAGGCGGATGATAACTGCGAGTTATCAACCGGCTTACGCCTAGCATCGGCCATAGAAAAAACGACAAGTTGGCAACAGTAAAGCCATATGAGTCCAAAAATATGCCAATGTCGACGGAGGAGGTGGACCGATCCGAAGATTATGTTGCCACCCATGTTAGGTAAAAACCTCCCTGGCCAGCCGCTCTAACCGCATACACACTGCCTTGAATAGCGATTGATACTCCGTTCGCTATAGCATAGACCACATACGAAGCCAGTGCGTACAATGGCAAATAACCTGCATAGAAGAAGAGATTTTGCCATTAAAAACACAATGGTTTCTACATAGCCAAAGCGACCATAATAAGGCAGACGCTCCCACCCGTATTAGCGTACTAAAAGTATTTGGTATTTCATCAAGCCAGTGACCATATATATTGGCAACACTTGTTGGTGGATACAAATTGGACGCTATTTGGATGACTGACCATATAGAATGCGCGAACTTGCACTGAAAGAAGAGGTGTTTAATTGTCTCGTCATTAGTACAAAAGCTACACTTCTTACTTCCTTGCCAGTTACGTCTCATGAACATAAGGTGCATCTACTTCCATTTGAGACACCAGTAGTGACTGCTACTCTTTTATTGTTTGAGGGAATGCCCATTACGTCAGATAGCAAGGAGGGCAACACAGTTGATGTTCCCTAATTGTTTGGTGACATGTAGAATGTGTTTCTGATCCGCAATCTGATTCCAATTCCAGGCCCGAGGATACAAAATGAACAACTAAACTTGAGGGATGTAACTCAGATAGTGAAGTACTCCCTCCGTTCGGAATTACTCGTCCAAGAAATGAATGTATCTAGATGTATTTTAGTTGTAGATACATCCATTTTTGTGACAAGTAATTTCGAACGGAGGGAGTATATCATAGATGACCCTGCAGAGGTTTGGACATAGGTGGCGGGTGTCTCCCTGTTCCTAGCACTTCATGTAGAACCTGCAGAGATGGTGTTTTATGAACCGCATCATATAGAGCTATAGGATGACATGTTCACTAGTATTAGAGGCTTGTCAATTTTCCTGGAATTCATTATAGGTTTTGTTGATGATGTGTTTGATGCAAGGCTCCCTGATGATTTTTCTGTGCCTTCTGAGGTTCTCACTCATGTATAGCTTCTGCTACAGAAGTTTGGCATGACAAACCACCATGGTTTTGCAATGCTTTTAGGCCTGACATTATTGCACAACTAGAATGAGTTTTGAGTACATTCCAATTGATAATAGACTACATGAAAGATGGGTGTATCAACTAGCTAGAGTTTTATGCAGATGATTTAATTCAGTCCTTGGAAAAACAGTGTGAGCTACCAAATTTATTGGGTTTGATTCTTTAGCAATGCTGACCATAGTGAAAGTCAATCCTTAAGCTTGGAGGCAATCAAAGGAAGTGATAGATTCATCAGCTCATACATTCACTTGGTATGGTTATTAAGCTTATTATTTGCTTCTGGGCTGCATACTTGCATCAGTGTCATAGAAGGTTCTAAAACTCAAGCAATATACATGTGTCAACATGATACTAGTAGATGGTTTTCACATTTTAGAAGAAGGTCTGATTAGGAACTTGAGGATAGTAATGACAATACTAAAATATTCAGTCAATGCATTGGTGTTCTGTTTGGTCCTTCTGGCGCAGTGGTAAATAATTTAGTGCAGGGGCAGCGAGCAAAATGCAACCAGTGCATTCACATGCTTGTTGGTGCAATGTTAAGGCTAATTAGAACCGCTGACCTGTTACTGAACCATACGAGTTTATGGCCAACCGAAGTGAATATGGAAAATCCCAGGCACATCCTATGGTCAGATTTTTCACTGAAGAATAATGCAGAACATTGCATAAAGCAAATGGGAATGAATTTACATCATCATGGCTATGATTTCTATTCGCTAGCCCACACTTCATGCCGCACAATCTGACTTACTTATGTTGTCGAGCAGACATCTACAAAAGTAGTGGGATCCTGGTGATGTACTCAACAACAACTTGAGTTCAAGCCTTGTGCCATCCAAAGGACGATGCGTTCTGTGCTATTATGATTGTTTTCAGTTCGGAAGTTAAAACAAAAACAACCCTTGTTTGCTCTGCAACGAGTGTTCCAGCTCTTAAATGTTCTAATCTGGAATATATTGATCTGTTCTTCTCTGTGTTAATAGGTGCTGAAGTTCAAGCCAAAGATCTTGGCCAACTGATCGAGCAGACTACAATGGAGCATCTCGGCATAGCCAGGAAGGTGACAATCTCCGGGTCATCCACAACCATAATAGCAGATGTGGCCACCAAGGACGAGACCCAGGCTAGAATTGCACAACTAGAGAGAGAGAGAGGGAGAGGGGGAGGGAGGGGGAGGGGGAGGGGGAGGGAGAGAGAGAGAGAGAGAGAGAGAGAGAGAGAGAGAGAGAGAGAGACTCGACATATGATTCTGAGAAGCTGGTAGAGAGAATAGGAAAGCTCTCTGGCGGAGTTGCTGTGATCAAGGTTGGAGCTGCAATAGAGACAGAGCTCGAGTACCGCAAGCTCCGCATAGAGGATGCCAAGAATGCAACTTTTGCAGCCATTGAGGAAGGTATGGTACCTGGAGGTGGTGCGGCCTATGTTCACCCTTCGACGTTCGTACCAGCCATCAAGGACAAGCTGGATGACCCTGAGGAACGCCTTGGTGCTGACATCATTCAGAAGGTATTACTCCAAACAAAAATGACTTTACTGCAAACAGCTATACCTTACTGACCAGGGTGTATTATGTCTAACATTTAATTTGATTATTATAAAAGTAAGGGCGGCTATCAGTTCAACTTTGACAGCATTCACAAATCAGTAGTAACTTGAGCATGTAACTGTTCTTTTACCTGACTGACCAGAGTGTATTGGTGGTATGCAGGCTCTAGTGGCACATGCATCGTTGATAGCGCACAACGCTGGAGTTGAAGGGGAGGTGATCGTGGAGAAAATCAAGGACATCGAGTGGGAGTTTGGGTACAATGTGATGACCGACAAACACAAGAACCTGGTCGAGGCTGGCGTCATCGACCCCACGAAGGTGACGAGATGCGCCCTGCAGAACGCGGCATTAGTGGCCGGAATGGTCTTGACCACGCAAGCGATCGTCGTGGAGAAGCCGAGCAAGAAGGCCCTCGCACCCACCCGGATGCCCCAGGGCATGATGTAGATGCACAATTTTAGGGGCATATGGTGATTATTTTGCCAAGGGAGAGAACCGTGGGTACCTTAAGGAATCGTGGTGTGTGTAATTTTTCGACAAAGGGTGAACTTTATTGACTCAGAATGAAGCATCAGGTGGATACAAACACAATGAGCACACACCCGATCTTTGCACAACTAGGATGCACACAGCCAACACTAACACACACACAAAACACGACAATAAAAAGCAAAGTCATAGAAGACCAAAGCTATGCTGAAGTGAGAAAAAAATCCCAAAGTGATCAAAACAACATCAACAAACTAAAGCAATGACCATATCCGCACCAACCATCTCTTGACGCCACAAAGACAACGATGTTCTTTAACAGCAACACCTTCAAGAAGGAAACAAAGCTCAAGCATTGTCGTCACCAGATCCAACCACCACATGCCAAATTCAAGGTTTTCACCCTGAAGAACAAGTCCAACCATATCCGCGCAATGCCTTCAGCAAGGCGACGTAAAACATCATCATTGCTAGGTATAACCCACATGGGTCAAATCTAGGGTTTTCACCCCCGAGCCCGAGACCGGGTACGGAAGAAGCACGACCAAATCAAAGTCAAACATGTGTTGTCACCATCACTTTTTCAGGATCCCAGCAGCTACATGTGGTCGGATAGAAATCGTCACCACCACTGCACAACCATACCCTTTGCGTCAAATCGCCGTCTATAGATTGTATCTCCCCGCCAAAGGCAAACTGGATGAAGCGAGAGCCGCCAAAACTCAAGGAGTCGAATATCATAGCAGCTTCAACCCGCGCCCATGCTCGAAAGCCAATGATGCGACGATGATAACGGCACCAAGATGGCCATGCCGTACATCACCGTCCCACCACACTGTGGCACCTCTTCAACCGGTCGCTCGTTGTTGTCGCTGCGCGGTTGCTGCCGACTACTCACCAGCCCATCCCCGAGACATTGCCAATCTGACATAGCTTGTACGGACAGCCATGGTAGCCGACACCCACCACGAGATTGCTTCGTGGCCTGGCACACTTGCAGATTGGGAACAAAAGCAGAGGAGCAGTCGGCGGATCGCGCCGCGTCCTAGTACCTTGTGCTAGCCTTCGACGGACATATCAATGAGCGGCTGGAGCGCACCCTCCCAAGCACGTACATGCATGGAATTGGGAGATGTCGCTAGCCACAAACACGGCAAAACGACCCAGCTTAGGTCCTGCCGGACGGTTGAATTGATCTGCTATTTTGATCGAGGGAGAGCGCGTTGCACCGGCCGCATCCGAAGATCTGACGACCGCCACCAGTCGCCGTCGGGGATCCGCGGTCCGCGCTACACACGCCGCCAGCCGCCATCTCGCCGCCGGAACAGAGAGGCCCCGCCGCCATCACCACCGCACAGGCTTCGCCCGGCGGTGGCCTTCGGCGGCGGCGAGGAGGAGCAGCAGGCGACGAGGGCCGGAGTTCGTGCAGATGTGTAATGGATAATGATGACCTGTTCTATTGTCTATTTGGTACAGCTTCACGGTGAATACCATCTTGAAAACTATTTTGCCTAGCTAAGTTTGAGAAGAGTTATAAATTCGTGAAGTTGAGGATGTCCCGGATTTTTATTTTACCTGATTGTTTGATCTTGGATTGTAGACAGTCCATGCAGCCGGATGTCCTGCAAAACAACACCGTCTGTTTTAAGGCTAAACCACATCTCGAAGCCGAAGTGGAAGCACCATTGTGTTGTAGTCTGAGGCTCTGAGCACGTCATTGCTTGGGGACAAGCTAGAGAGACATCATCCAAGCCAGTCCTTTCCATTATAACTCTTACATCCCACCACTAGAAAACTGTTTCAGCTACAAAGTACTAGTACCACTTAAGAGACACAATGAATGTGTGAAGGACAGTACAATTCCTTCATGGCATTACTCATTCTCTTTCTATAAATATGAGACCTCACACACTTGCTCTAGACAATGTGGCGTCAAAACCTGATGTACATAGGTGTAGCAATGGGAGTCACCGGGAATATGTGCAGTGTGTCCATACTCCAGCGAGCTGCTCCTGAATCAAGCTGGGCTGCTTCCCCTGAGCATCACTCCTTGTAGACTTGCCTCGAGAAATCAGCTAGAAATACTGTTCTCCAGGCTGATCCTTTAGGATTACTAGTAGAACGCCCGTGCGTTGCTACGGGCCTAGCGGAGGTAAATGAATCAAATAACAAAGGCATCATTTTCTACCACGGGCTTGATCTGGTGCCACCTAAATTGTCCTAATATTCTCCTGCTAGTATATAAGTTCCAAAACAAAAAAGTGGAAAACAACTATCCCAACTACAAATTAAGAGGATCAAATAAAATCAGAAGTTCACTATTTCAGATCTTATTCTATGTTCAGATTAATTTATGGGAAACGTTTCTGATCAACCAGCTGATTTCTTGGAATCCATCCACCACCTCGCTCGCACAATACGTGTCCCACGTGACATGGCACTTGCTCCTGACGTTTTTTGCAACTTCTGCAACATCACTAATGTTGCATAATTTTCTCCCGTAACATTAGCTATGTTGTAAAAAGATAAAGACAATTTTTTTTGCAACAAAGCCTCTGTTGCAAAAAAAATCTGCAACAAAACCTCAGTTGCAAAAAAGACAAAGACGGAAAAAAATTCTGCAACAAAGCCTCTATTGCAAAAAAAATCTGCAACAAAACGTCAGTTGCAAAAAATTTATGCAACAAGACCTCTGTTGTAAATTTTTCTGCAACATGACCTATGTTGCAATGATGAATGGCCACTGATGCGCCAAATCTGATGGCCCGCGAGCCGGCCGATCTTTTAAAAAGATCAGCCGGCGGACGCGTAGCAGTCCCCTTAATTTATATATAGAATCATATTTTCGAACACTTATATATATAAACATTGATCATGCTTCTAATGCCTATCCTCACTGCCTCCTACCATTGCTGATGTGAGTCCCATATATTCCCCCATCCTTAGAGATGAATGTGTGTTTCCTAGCCACCTCGAACACTTGCACCACCAAATCGTTGTCCTCCCCACTTCTCACACATTTTCTTTAAATATGTACCCATTTGTTTTTCAAATCTTGAGATTTGTACCTGTAGGCAATGATGTAAAGCAATAATGTTCATTCTAAAGCATACAATTTTAGCAAATTGTAAGCATATCAATGTGATGTACAATAGGAAGTCGGTGTTACAAAATGGAAGGAACTATATTGGAATAAGTAATCGTAATTCATAAGATCTATTTCATCCTCGCATCTCTTCTCATGGCATGATAAACAGCCTGGACCTGAACAACAACCAAAGTAACCTTGTACACGTGGAAGTAAAATTTCTACAAATGGGAATCTAGGTTGTTAAGTAGAATATATTTGAGCATTACAAAACAGGGTGCTACCTCCTCATTCGAAACCACAAGAATCCTCCCCAAAAGACATTCCCCCTAGTAGATATTTTCCGACTTGCTTTGCGATGTACAAACCAAATTGAGATGTTATCTTAATTAAAACTAACGTTCATTTATTTGTATGGCAAACGAAACATATACACAGAACCAAATACTACAATAAACAGCTAGCTATGCTCACAAGCTTGTGACTGTAAATATATATGGATTATTTATCCAAAAGTCCGTGGTGTTAAGAAAGATGTTATATTGCGCAAAGACAGTTCCCACATCAAATCTATGTCGCATATGTTACCACATATTGTTGGGGTACACATTTTATATACTGGAAACAAGCCCTAGAAAAAAGAAACTCCTTTATCATCACTCCATGAAATAAAAAAACACATGACGAGGAGAATTACCATCGTAATATTAAACCTGAAAACGAACGGTCTTAGTTACATAGAAGTAAGCTAGAATTAGAAACATTGGAGCTAATTAGTTAACCAATTAAATTTTCCTTGAGACACTAAACAAACCATAAAACTCTCAATACAAGTCCACTAATTACTTAAATTAGCATAAGGGTTTAAAAAAAATCTCACCTATTGACTACAGCACACGTTCGAAACGCGGAAAGATCAACAGACTTGTTGGGCAGATCGATCTTGCCTTAGTTGGTCCACTAAGAAAACCATAATGCTGCACTTGGTGTAAACTGCAGGGGGGAAGATATTTCAGCTAGAACCAATATTTTTAACCTGATGCACTGATAAGGGATCACGCAGGAAGCCGGTTAAGAAAAACTAAACCACATGCGTTTTATACAGACCGTGCACACACTATTGATACAGAGCCGACCCACCCGTCTTGAATCTTTCTGAACTTACAATCCAGTTAAATATATAAAACCCAGTATGGTACTAAATATGCAACTATCTGGATTTCTCTACAAACAATCTCAACTTGGAATCAGTATAGTCTGAAAACTTTCCTGGTAGGATTGAGGAAACATAGGTACCTTGATCACATGGATTTTGCTCTGCCGCGTTTGCTGGAAATCCCTAATTACCGGCTAGAAAATTCTGACCCACTCCAAGCCGCACAAACTGTTCTTCTCACCCTCAGTCCTTCTTCAGATGCACACATTCATCATTTGGTTAAATGATAGAAAAAAAATTGCATGAACAATCAATGTATATACCTGAATTAAACAGTAGCTACAATGGTCACGCACTTCATCTTCTTTTCTATTCGAGCGGACACCATATCAAGCTAGTTGATGGTGCTCTGAAAGTCAATGTACATCTGATACACCACGTTGATAATTTTTTGCTGTTTCATGGGCCACACTATTGCTATCTCATGCAAATCTCCCGCAGATTTCCTCTGAACCGACCTAAATATGATACACCACGCAGCCTAACAAAGCAAGAAAATGCACCAAACTGAAATCATGTTTTGCATAAGCAGATTATAAGATAATTTTGAAGGGTTCTGTGTAATAAACAATTTAAAGCAGCACATGCATGTCGGAGGACCATATACTGACGAATACAATACATAACACTGTACTCTGAAAGTCAATGTCTTTGTACTCACTTATTTCCTCTTACAGCAAATACATAGTGACGAATTAATGTAGGCGATCTTTACTTTAATCCATATGTTGTGTTATTAACTACATGAACATGAGAAACTGAGACTCAAATATTTTGTTTGTGGCATTGCAAACCTAGTTAGGTCTCTTCTCTCCAATAATCAAAAGAGAATACATGCATCTAAAGAAAGCACATACATACCTCCAGTTAAGACCACCTACACCATTCGGGCAAAAATATGTATAGTCATTGATCAGCTATACATGCCTGATGCAGCCGCATGCCTTCGTTTCTCGTGTTCTCCTCCACCTGACCATCGTCGCCACTCCCCACCATTGCATGTGCCAAGTTCGTCCTCGTCACATATGCTTGCAGTATGTTCGCTGACACAGGAATAGTGATCTCCACGCCCGCCCTTACCCACCCGTCGGGCCCCTACTAAACCCATCTCCGCGTGCGCCCTCGCCACCAAGTGCCTTTCAGCGACACAGAGAGAGACTACGCCATCGCACGTGCTTAATCAAGATCAAATTGTAAATTATGTCGATGTTCATTGATCAAGCCTTACCGTCAGTCCTGCAATTGCAATCCACGTACAGTACAGATCCTACACCGCACACAATTCCCCACACAACCACAAAATGCAGTCCAAAAAATATGGTCAAACCAGACCAACGATTCTCACCAAGATGCGCACAGGCTTGATTCAGACCGCATCACGCATGCATCAACGAGGCGCTGCTCCATCTCCTATAGACATCACATTATGAGATGCTAAGAGTTAGTGAGAGTTTGGGGTATCACGTCACTCATGTGCTCCACCTACTTGCTCCTCAGAAAAAACATTGTACACACAGATTGGAAGAACCAAATCAATTTTGGTACTGATTTGTCCACGTTCAAAGGACTTCTGTCACCAGATCATAACTTTCTTGCTTCACACATGAGGCTGCACTACAGAATCTGCAAAGTAACGGAATCAGTTGGGCATTTATTTATGCTAATTAACTAGCAAGATGGATGGATGCAGCTGCTCACGTACCTGATCCTGGTGGCCGGCGGCTTCCGCAGAGCTGCTTTACCTGACGCACAACGGTGACAAATACGGAGTAGATGACATGAATTTAATTTGCGTTTTGAGGTGCCATGTGACGTCAACATCGGAGGGGTCATGGCCGTACCTGTTGTCGACGACGAAGCGGGGGTCAGGGCCAACGGAGCCCAAGAAGTCGCTGAAGAAGGCCACCGCCAGGTCTTGCCCTATCATGGACCGCGCCGCCTGGGAAGCCGGGAACACCAGGTCCTCTTACACGCACACCTCGCTAGGTCCCCTTCGCCACGTTCGCACTCCACAGGTGTCGTTCCAAATCGAGTACCGAGGAAGATGGGGATGGGAGTGGAAGAAGGCCGCTGTGCAGATTCATCACCTCCTTGTCGACCTTGACCACTCGTGACAGCAGCGGAGGAGAACCCCGAGGTTTGGTTAGGCCTCACCGGCGGAGGCAAGTCGAGGGGAGGGGCGGCAGCGGGCGGGCGAAGACGGTGGGCGGCGGAGATGGGAACCCTAGAAAAAATATGGTCGAGCGACAGGAGGACGAGATCGAGGGATGGAGAGAGGGAACCTCGTTCACCCGATATTTTTTCGTGCGGGGTGGCCTCGTTTCCCTGGTTCGTCTGATCTTTTTTCGTGCGAGGGGCGTCGCTACTCGTGGTCCGTTTTTTTTCCGCACGAGTGGGCCTCACTGTGTGGTCGTCGACGGGATCGTCCGTTTTCTCTTCGTGATGGCGCCGACGCCGACAGTCTCAGAGGTCAGCGTAGGAGCACAAATCTGTTATTTGTTTATTTCCTTGAAATCAGTTTTTTGTTTCCTGAAAATCTATTATTTGTTTCCTAAGACAAATTTCACTAATGAGAGAAATCGGTTGATTTGGATAAGTTAAATTAAAATTTATTATTTGTTTTCTAAAAATCTGTTATTTGTTTCCTAAAACAAATTGCACCAATAAAAGGGATCGATTGATTTGCATAACTTAAGAAAGTTAGATCCGTGATTTTTTATACGTTAGAAAAGTTCTGGTTGTAATAAAGAGTGGGAAGAAAAATAAACCGATGGACCAGGGTGGGAGGGGTGGTGGGAGGAGAGACGAAAAAACCAGCGAAAAAAACCATGGACCAACTCAGACATTAGGAGTAGAGATTTCATCGGATCATAATTCTTACTTCATCCCACAACTAGATACCTTCATTCTAAAACTGCACACCAACATTCAACATCATTTCTTCAAACAAGACGAAACAAAGAATATTACTCCCTCCATCCTAAAATGCTTGTCGGAGAAATGTGTAAAAATAGATGTATCTACAACTAAAATACATCTAGATACATTCATTTGTCCGACAAGTATTTCCGGACGGAGGGAGTACACAACAGCAGTTCAGGCAATTGCACAATAGGAACAGGGCGCTAATTGCAGTCCCTGGTATCATTCATCACCTGTGAAGTTATACAACCAAATATTGTGCCAACCTCGGTCGACAGCATACTCCTCAAACACATCTTTGGCAGTACTTATACAATACTTGTACAATATTGATACATGGTAAAGCCCGCACAGTTTACATAGTAACAAACACATGACCGGTGCTAATAATCTAAGCATTACCCAGATTTTCTTGTCAAGGAAGCCCAGGTCACAGCGACTAGCACATAAATCCGATCATACATGCTGTCACAGAGCGAGAGCCAAGAAACTCTCCATTTCTTCTTGAACAAAAAGATGCAGAAGACTACCGAGAGACCTGCGACTAGTCCAGAACCCATGGGGAGGAGAAATGAAGTCACGTCGGTTACACCTCCATCGTGGTCCCCAGTGACTGCAATATATGCTGGGTCCTCGACTTGTTCTGCACATTTTCGCAGGAGAGGAGGACCACAAAGGCCCGGGTTGCCAACATATATGTATGCTTGATCCTCAAGTGTTTGTAACTGATTTCCGGATGGCACCTCTCCTGTTAGATTGTTGTAGGACATGTTCAAGCGACTCAGTGATGTGAGAGCCGATAAGCTTGTAGGGATTTCACCAGACAACTTATTATGTGATAGATCGAGTGACTCCACTTGTACCAAGGCTCCAATCTTCTCAGGAATTTTCCCACTGAATGCATTCCATGATAAGTTCAGACTCTTCAATGCGACAAGATTGGCAATTTCTCCAGGAATCACTCCAGCAAGATTATTACAGGATAAATCCAGATTCACCATATATATGATTTCTCCTGTGTATAATCTCTCTTGACCCTTTGTGAGTACCGTCAAGTTCTCATTGTAGTCGGCCAGTTCATTATCGCCAATTGACATACCATCGTTAAATACACCGTCAAACTCATCGTCACCATCTCTTGCTGTTATCATCCATTTGAAGTTAAGAATGGATCTCGGTATGCTACCAGTTATATTGTTATGGGCAAGGTCCAAATACTGCAGATTAATCATCTTCGTAAGCTCCTCTGGAATGTGGCCATAAAACTTATTTGATCGCAGAAGCAAGAATGCCAAAGATGTCAACTTCTGCCCAATCCATGTTGGCAAAGCTCCAAAGAAATTATTATGTGAAAGATCAAGAAAGACGAGTTTCTTGCAGTTTCGAAGAAATGAAGGAAATTCACCAGAGAGGTTGTTGTTTCCCAAGCTTAGGTTAAGAATACCCATACTAGTCGTGTTTGTTGTGGATTCATTTTCGAGGCAATCTGGAACTGACCCAGTGAGATTGTTCCTTGATATATCAAATAGCCTGAGTGAATGCAATTTGCACAAAGAAGATGGCATGGTGCCTGAGATAGAATTGTCAAAAAGAACAAGTGTTTCAATTCCTGGTGCTCCAAAGTCTAATGGTAATGGCCCCACGAAATTGTTGCTACTGAGATCTATTCTGGATAAGTTTATGGGAAGCTTAGGTATTGGACCAGTGAGCTGGTTAGAACTGAAATCCATTTCTTCTCCTCTCATAAATTCCATTGTTGAAGGGAGGGATCCTGTGATGTGATTGTCTCGAATATTCAGAGCTAATACCGAGGAAGTTGATATCCAGAACCAATCTGGCAGCATGTCAGATATGCTTGTGTTTGATATATCGAGACTATATACTTGTCTTTGCCATTTAAGCCACATTGGAAATTTAGGCCCTAGCTGGCAGGACCGAAGTTCAATGCTTGTAAGATTGAAGGGAGGAACCCAAGTCGGACTGACTATGATGGCTATAGAGTTGTCTGACAATGTCAATTCGTCTAGCATACCTAGATGTGATAAATGCCCTTCATGTATGACCCCATCCAGATTGTTGTAGCTAAGGTCAAGTGATGCTAGCTTTGCTAGTCGTCCTATCCATAGTGGCACCGGACCAGTGAGCTTGTTAGAGCTTAGATCAAGCCAAGTCAGGTTTTCTAAGGGTGCCAGTGTGGCTGGCAGGCTTCCTGTCAAATTGTTTTCTTCTAGATACAACGTCCGTAGTTTATTCCATGAACAACTAGGTAAGCGTTGAAAGAATTCTGTTATGCCCCCATTGATGTTGTTATCAATCAGAATCAATTCTTCCAGGTTACATAGATTCTTCATGGTAGATGGTACCATACCCACCAATTCATCTATAGAAAAATATACCATGGAGGTCATATTGCCTATCTCGTCTGGAAATGGGCCATAGAAACCACTCGTTGAGATATCAAGATACTTAAGTCTAGTTGAACCCCAGAACCAGTTTGGTGTGCTACGTTTGTGGAAGTCATTGACCTGAAGGTCAAGTGTTTCAAGAGATGTCAGATTTGAAAACGGAAGGGAATCAGGGCTAGTTGTAAGATGGCAAAAGGGGAGACGGAGAACTTTTAAAGATGGAAGCATGTTTACAACTGGAAGCCAATGAATAATTGTACTGAGGTTCACAGATGACATATCTAGGTGCTCAAGGGAAGTTAACCGGGACAACCATGTGATATCCCTAGAGTATGTGTCACCAAAAGTGGAATCAAGACTGAAATAGTGCAGGTTGGAGAGATTACCAAGCTGCGGCGGTATCCTTCCAACAAAGCTCGAAAGTGATAGGTCTATATATCTCAAGCTGTGGAGAGAGCCTAGGAACTCTGGTATCTGCAACTCGAACCTGTTGCAGCTGAGGTCGAGATACTGTAGATGTTGTAAACTAAGCAGCGAGGAGCTTATGTTGCCTCCAAGTACCTGCATACTCGCATCGCTGTTGTCGCAATCTGGTCCTTGGAGATCGAGCCTGATGATATGGCCGGTAATTTTGCTGCAGTGGACGCCCTTCCATCGACAGCAGTCACCGCCCTTCCATGATGAAAGACGGTTTGCAGTGTCTGAGAGGCCTGCCCTGAAGGTGAGAAGGGCAGACCTCTCGTCCCAAATACAGCTGGTGATCGTATAGTTTCGATGGGAAGATGTCTCCTCTTTGGTGCTCTTGGCTTGAGTGAGGAAGAGCAAGCCTATGGCTATCAGGATGCAGGAGAGTTGAATTGTGCCCATGGTGCTTTTGGGATGCATGTGTGTTCGTCTTGGTGCAGGGCAGGATACCCAATGGTATGCATGATATTTATGGTATCCAACTCTTGGTGTCACCTCACAACGAAATAATAGATTCAACTCTTGGTGCCATGGCTGTTGGATTTTGTGGCATGCTCAACTACCACCATTATGTGCTTACAGAGTTACAGTGATATGAGTTGGCGATTGTCTTTCAATGTACAGTTGCATGACTTGCGTGTAAACTTGAGCGCCAGTGATTTCCATGACAATATTACTGTATGTTCCTGTTCAATATCGTAGACCACACAACATGTCCATGCTCATGAACATCCCTTTCATTTTTCCCTCAAGCGGGGGTCTACGTTATTTATAGCAGGGATAGCACAAAGACGATGACATTGAGGATTAGAATTCAAAGCGACTGAAACATGGATTGACAAAATTGGCCAGCTGCCTGACTTGGTGGAGAAGAATATGCATATAGTTAACTGCACATCACTCTCAAGAGTCAGGAGTCAGGGTGAGAGAGGAGCCCTGCTCCGGTGCTCCCCCTAACCTAATTTCGGAGGGGTATTTCTGTCCCGGCGAATTTGTTTTTTTCCTGGCCCGCCGCAGCCCAGATCCAAGCCCTGTCTAGCCCTGTATAACCCAGACCATATACGTACAGTACCCTGGTCTGAAAAAAAAACATAACACGACCCCACGCCCACGTAAGACCTGCCGATTCCAATCATTCACGCGAGCAGCTCCATCAATCTCGCGAGCATTGACGCAGCTCCATAAGTCACGTAGTAGATCTCCACCGGCGGCTATCTTGTCGCCGGCGATCTCGTCGGACAGCGGGCGCGACAACGATCGCGCACAGGTACCGCATCCCGCGTCCCCCCTCTAGTCTCGCTCGCGGCAACATCGAACGAACTGCCGCCGCGCCAGTGGCAGTGGTTAACCTAGCGGAGCGGGTAACCTAGCTACCCGGCGGCGCATGCGATCGTGGATCTTGTTCCGGTAGTGCTGCTCCTTGTGATCTGGGTTCACGTAGCGTCGGTTGCCGTCGGCTGTGCGCACCACCAGTATCGTTATTTGATGTGGCGGCTAATGTAGGTATCCGGCGGCAGAGGTAATCACAGATCTAGCTAGGTTTTGAGATCGTGCAGTTCCTCGCGATTGAAAGTGATCACGACGGGTGCCGTGGCCATCTTCCTTACTAAGTTTGGCAGATCTGAATGGCCTCGGTTGCAATTGTTTACATAACATCTATGATCGTGTGCTATGTGTTTTATATTTCATCATTGATAATGTTTGCACATGTGATGATACATACTATTGGTTGTAGGAAATGGCGGAAGAGGAGTTAACTGATATCATGGTAGACATGGAGTTTGGAGAACTGATGAAAGACTGGATAGAAAATTGGTCAGATGATGAAAATTCAGATCGTGAAGATCGGTCAGAGAATGGGAACGAATGGGACGATCTTAATGTGAGTGGCATTGTCATGTTGTAATTTTTTGGTGGCATCCGACAACATTAAATCTTTGTGTTGAAAATTTATAGATCAATGAGCTTGATGATGATCAGGAAAACAACTCGGAGATCTCGAATGAAGATTACATTAGTCAGTTACGTAAGTGGAAAATTTTGTTGGCATGCAAATCGAATTTCTTCTGGAATATTATATGATAGGTAATTATGTATTTGTGTTGTATTTTTCAGTTCATTTCCGAATGTCATAATGCGTACGACTATTACGGTGAATCCGACGCGGAGACAGGCCTTAACGACGAATCATTAGATGCACCTGGTTCTGGAGAGTCCGAGTCGTCGGTCATCATGAGTGAGGTATGTGTGTAATCGATTTTCTATGGAAGTAAGTAATGTTAAACCATAGAAATCTGTTTTCATGGTTGTGGTTTGATTGTGTAGGTGACACAAGATGATGGTGCAAAGAATGTCCAAGATACTGCCAGTGCAGATGATAAGAGGGATATGTTTATGCAGATAATGGAAATGACCTTTACGTCTCACGATGCTGCGTATGATTTCTACAACCGCTATGCTAGAGATAATGGTTTCAGCATTAGAAAGAATAAGGTCAAGTATAGCAAAACAGAGTCACGTCATATGCGTTATAGACGGTTTGTTTGTTCAAGACAAGGGAAACGTGACAGCAAGTTGCTAACCGAGGAAGGACACAGCCGTAGGCTCAAAGCCGAGACACGCTGCTTTTGCGAAGCGCAACTGACCGTCAAGCTTGACCAAAAGCATGGGGTTTGGTATGTTGAAAGTTTTGAGGACAAGCATAGCCATATGTTGGCAGGACCGGACGAGGTACCTTTTCTTTGGTCCCACAGAAAAATCAAAGAGTACCAGAAGCATGAGATAATGTCCATGGGAGCTGCAGGGATTAGAATTCACGACATGATGGATTGCTTCATCAGCAAGCATGTATGGTACGGCGGTGTTGGTTTTACCAGGCGTGAAATATACAACCTTTGCGCCAAGGAGAAGAGGAAGCTGCTTTCAAAAGGTGATGCTGCCACAGCCATAGGCATCATGGCCAGTAGGAAACAGAGGGATCCTAGCTTCTTTTTCGAGTACGGGCTAGATAAGGAAGGACATTTGAATAGGATGTTCTGGTGCGACTCCCAGTCTCGTCATGACTATGAGGACTTCGGCGACGTGCTTGTATTTGACAACACGTACAAGATGAACCGCTATGGTATGCCATTCATACCTTTTGTTGGTCTTAACAATCACCGGAAGACCACTGTTTTTGGTTGTGCCATAGTTTCGGACGAGACCGAGGAGACATACGTGTGGCTTCTGCAGACGTTTTTGAGGTCCATGTGTCAAAAGATGCCTAAGAGTGTAATCACAGACGCCGACGCTGCGATGATCAAGGCAATTCGCGAAGTCTTGCCAGACGTGTGGCACCGTATATGTACGTGGCACATAGAGAAAAATATGAAGATTCACCTCAGTCACAAGTCCTTGAAGGAGTTCCGAACTCTTCTGTACTACAGCAAGTCCATGGCAACGTTTGAGGAGAGATGGCACGCATTTTCCAAAAAATGGCAGTCGGAAAAAACTGTAACATGGTTGAGGCGGATGTATAAGAAGAGAAGACTGTGGGCCGTGGCATATCTAACAGAGGGGTTTTGGCTTGGCATGAAAAGCAACCAGCGGAGTGAAAGCCTGAACTCATGCCTTCACCTCCACCTAGACGGTGAAATGACCCTGGTGGATATGATTTTGCACTATGAGAATGCCGTTGTGCGTATCCGTGAAAACGAGGCGCGAGATGACTGCACGGCCTCACAGAGTTTACCGGTGCCAGTTACTAGCTCGAGGGAACTTGAGATAGCTGCTTCTCACGTCTTCACTCCAACAAACTTCTATATGTTGCAGGATGATCTTAGAAAAATTGACGGCATGGAGATTGTAGAAATTAAGCTGGGAGACGGATCACAGCAGTACATCGTGGCCTGGAAGAATAACCGGAAGCACCATTTTTGGGTGGAGTATACACCAGTAAATTCCACAGAAACTATAAGGTGCAGCTGCAGAAGAATGATTCGAAAGGGTCTACCTTGCAAGCACATATTCCATGTACTGAAGCACTTGAACATATCTGAAATACCAAAGTGTTTAGTTCTTATTCGGTTCACGAAAGAAGCAAGGTTGGGACTGCCCGCGAGGCGCACAAGCGATCTGTTGGGATTTGGTTGGACTAGGGCCGGGGAAAGAATGAAATATAGCCAGGTCAGTGTGTTAGCGTCTGAAGCTATGCATGCGGCATGCAAACACCCTGCTTTGTGGGATCAGTTACAGGAGAGTTTGAAGGCTGTGATAGCTAAGAGTCATGAGTATGATCTGCTACAGGAAAATTTGTTGAAGCAAACAAATGACATCAGTAAGTGTGCAGTTGAATATGTGGACGATGGTGAAGGCAACATGATTGAGGTTAAAGATCCTATGAAAGTGTCAAGCAAAGGTGCAACAAAGGCAGATGAGAGCCGCCCTGTCTCGAAAAATGGTAGACCACTCTCTTTTGATGAGTTGAAAACCCAGTGCGGCGCTTGCAAATTGGTAGGACACACTAGATGTAGCAAGAAATGCAAACTAAATGAGAAGTAAGTGTTTCTATGCATTGTGGATTATTAAAGTTTGTATCATTCATTAAATTAGCTTGTCTTCTATCAGGTGCAGAAAAGTGGAGAAAGAACAAGAGTAGAACACTTGCTTCAAATATTTACTGTGTTAATCGGTCGGCTCATACTTTGGCTAAGGTAGCTGTAGGCGCTTGTGTTTCTTTGGTTTGGACTTGGAGGCTTTGGCCCCCTGATTGTATCCTTAGTGTATTAGCAGAAGAGATCCCAGTCTTTGTTTAAATAAAGTAAGATGTTTCCCTGTAAACAAAAATCAAAAAAATTATTTACTGTGTAATGACCGGGGCGGGAGGTAGAAAGAATATTATTGTACGTTTCCCCTGCCCACGTCCTAAATGCCATTAAATAAGTAACTGTACCATTCTCCTCCCCACCACACACTCACCCACCTCCCACGGGCACCGGTTCAAACTCCCCTCTTATCCCCACGTACAGTAGATCGAGAATACCCTCGCCGGTGACCGCTGCAGCCGCCTCCATGGAGAGAAGCCTCGGATGGCAGAGAGCGATGATGGACCTCGCCGGCGATGACGAGGGGTGGCGCGCGCAGTTGGCGGAGGTGTGCGGCTGGTTCCCCAGCACGGAGATGTTGGTCAACCACGCGCGTGGCCTCGTCAAAGTCCTCACCGACGCCGAGAGGAAGCGTGCCTTCCCCTACGGCCGCGGCGTCCCGCCGGCTGTCCTACTCATGTGGGCAATGCGAGAGGCCACGTTGAGCGACTCCCCTGTTCAGCGCGCAAGGTGGTGGATGTACCGCTCCACCACCATGATGTTGCGGCCAGATTCAGCACGCGTCGCGTCGAGGGCGGGCCGCGTCGACGTCGAGCTCGCTGTCCCTGCGCCCGTCAGCCCGGACTACCAGGTCCGCCATGTGTTGAAGCCAGTGCTGCCGTTCGGCTCTGACGTCGTGGAGGACGACGTGGAGGAGGTACTGGTCATCCCTGATGACCATGAGGAGGGCGAGGAGGACGCTGTGCAGATGGTAGCGCTGGTCGCCGTCGAGGGTGGCAAGACAATGCCCATCGACGTCGAGCTCCTTCCCCTCCTCCCTAACTTAGTGAAGGTGGAAGAAGAGGAGGTGGCTCAGGATCAGGTGGCGCAGCTGTCCAACAGAATGGTGGTCAAGAAGAAGGCTTCTCCGTGTGTGGTGTGCCGCTCACGCCGCCTCAAATTTCTGAAGAAGTGACGATGGGCACATTTGCTGAAGGAGGAGGAAGCTGCTGGTTATCTTAAGTTAGGTATGTTGTTATATGTTTCAGCATATAAGTTGACATTATTTTGGGTTTGATGTTGGTTAGGTATGCTTTTATATGTAAGCATATAAGTTATGCAATCGGTACGGTTTAATCGGGTTCTTTGTGGCTGAAGAACTGAATATCTACTGCTCACCCTAAGTGCCAAGTTCAGTTAAATTTCTGATTATTGAATATTTATTGTTGCTTTGCTTCAGTGTTGCATGGAAGCTGCTAGATGTTGCTCCTATGTTGCAACAAGACAATGAACTAGTCTGCTACATAAATCAGTAGTGTTGCTAGGTGATGTGCCCATGTGCATCACATACCAAATATAGAACATGCCAAACACTACTAGAAAAAGGGCTATCCGTAATATCACTATTAGTGGCGCACCGTGGATGTGGTGCGCCACTGCTATATAGCAGTGGCGCACCATAAACAGGTGCGCCATTACTATTTTTTTACTAGTGGCGCACCTGGTGTGTGGTGCGCCACTAGTAAGTTTGTTCTGTGCACACCCCCCTCCCCAGACATACTAGTGGCGCACCGTGTGGAGGTGCGCCATTACTAGTTCAAACTAGTAATGGCGCACCTCCACACGGTGCGCCACTACTAACTTTGAATTTTTTTTTAAAAAAAAATGTTAGTAGTGGCGCACCGTGTGGAGGTGCGCCATTACTAGTTAAACTAGTAATGGCGCACCTCCACACGGTGCGCCACTACTAACATTTTATTTTTTAAATTTTTTTTCAAAGGTAGTAGTGGCGCACCGCTGCAGAGGTGCGCCATTACTAGTTTTAACTAGTAATGGCGCACCTCTGCCACGGTGCGCCACTACTAACATTTCTATCATTTTTCAGATTTAACGCATTTTCACCAAATTTTTTTTTTGAAAAACTATTTTTTTTGGAATAAATATTTTTTTTTGAAAAAAAATTTTTTGGGAAAAAAAATGGTTTTTTTTGAAAAAATGTTTTTTTTGAAAAAAAATAGTTTTTTTTTGAAAAAAAATGGTTTTTTTTAATAGTTTTTTTTAAAAAAAATCAAAATATGATATGTAAAATGACCGGGAAGTTTGAAATATTTTTTCAAAATTTCATCACACTCATGAACATGAACAAACTCCTAGACATCAACAAGGTTTAATAGGATTGATATGATAGATTTATCAACAAGTGCCTGCTAAGTGAGCTGGTGCTGGGGTTGGATAGAACTTAGAAGTTAAGCGTGCTTGGGCTGGAGTAGTGTAGGATGGGTGACCTTCCGGGAAGTTTGACCACGGAGTGCGATTTGACCCGAGATTAAACCATAGTGACCCGAGATTAAGGAAAAAAAATTCCCGCCAAAACTGAAAAAAAAATTGAAAAAAAAAATTCTGGAAAAAAATTTGAAAAAAAAAATTGTTACTAGTGGCACACCTGTAGCAATTCTGGAATAAAATTTGAAAAAAAAATTTGAAAAAAAAAATTCTGAAAAAATATCAGTGGCGCACCCTTATACTTAGTAGTGGCGCACCAGCAGGCCACCCCTATACATTATCAGTGGCGCACCCGGGGGGATATCAATGGCGCACCAGGTGGTGCGCCACTGATATCTGGATTAGTAATGGCGCACCTCTGGTGCGCCACTAATACACATTACTAGTGGCGTGGTAATAGTGGCGCACCAGAGGTTAATACCCAAAAGTGGTGCGCCACTAATGAGCTTTTTTCTAGTAGTGAAAAGTGCATTGCCTGTCAAATACAGGACATGCCAAAAGTGCATTGTCTGCCAAATATAGAACATGCCAAAAGTGCACTGTCTACCAATCATGATGGCCCCATGTTATTTATGCTGCAATCTCTGTTACACTTTGCCCATAAACTGAATAGCAAATAATTCAGCATCATTTCATCATGTCAATTACAGTGATGTCAATAACTTTATGAACAATCTACTTGCTAACTATGACAGCAATCATAATGGCAAGCAGGCCAAGATACAGAAGACCTCCAAATCCTAAAATCCTATCCCTATAGAGCATTACCTCCTTGTGCATCTTAACCATTGCCCTCTTTTCTTTCTCATTCCTTTTAATTTCAGCTTCATATTCTGTAATCTTAGTCTCCAGTTTCTTGTTCTTCATGGCAAGATACTTAATGACTGACTTTGCTTTGCTATCCCACTCCCCATAAACCCATTCAACATACTCAGAAGTGATATCATCCTAAATAAATCATGAGCAATTCAAGTCATTTTATAACTAAACTTGTCGCTGCAAGCGTTAAACACTGAACTTTTTTGCAGCTTGACCGCAATAGCAGTACTAGTTTCAAGATCATGGTCAGTGGACTAACCTGAAACACACATCCCCCGAGTGCGCTGCCAAAATTGTCTGCATCTATGCAGACACGGCCACTAGGAGTTTCCTGATGACCACATAGATGAAGCTTGTCATGGCCACAGGTGATGAATTATGGGCGATAATGCTGGGATGTAAAGAACAACGGTAAAGAACTTACCTTTTTGCCACCAAAGTGTAGCACTGAAGAAACCCTAGTCGTGGGTTCTCCCGGCCCGCCGCCGCCCACGAAACCCCCGTCCCCTGTTCCACTAGATCCGCCGCCGCTGCCTCCTGTGCCACTGATTCCGGCCCACCTGCTTGCAGGACCCAGGGTTCGACCTAACTTGCGGTCGCCACCGCTCTTCTCGCCGCAGCCCCCGCCGCCCGACGCCCAGCTCGCTGTCATGCTTTCGCCGTCGAGATTTGCATGCGCAAATAGAGAGGGAGGGCTAGGGATTTGGAAAGCGAAACGAGAAAAGGGAAAGATCGATGTGAACCTGGCAAAATGGGCTGGTGTAGCGCTGCCGGGAAGATAGCCCGCCTGTGGGCCCCCTCACGAGGTTAGATGGGCCGTGCCTGGCATTATGATTAGTACAGAAAAGTTAATTTTGTCTCAAAAAAAGTTAATTATACATATAATTAAAAAACGATGGGTTTGTAAAACAAACTAGAAAAACATGATGCCTGATAACACGCGATAGAGCCAACGAGCTGACATGACTTTGATGAGTGTAATATTACATTATGGCTCGATATATTTACTTATCTACCATGACTACTTTTCATAATAATGTGATGAGGGGGAATTACTAGGAGATTATGCAAGATGATCACATGCAGATAGCTAAGGCAGAATGCTAAGCTTGGTAGAGTATTAAAAAAAGTTAAGATTGTGAAAATTTTAATATGAAACTTACGAGAGCAGTTGAAGAGAAAAATAGACTATTATAAAAAATTGGAAAAGGAGAAAAATATTAATCAAGAACACTTGATAAGTGAAGCCGTGAAAAATACAATTATAAAAAATTGGAGAAGGAGAAAAATATTAAGCAAGAACAATTGATAAGTGAAGCCAAAACTTTATAGGTACGACCAAATTGTCTTCTCCGAGCGAATTTTATGACCGAATTGTCTTGTACGAGCGAATTGTCTGATAGACACAATACACATGCATGTGCCCTGTTTATTACATAAAAATGATAGAACCCCTAAGATAATCATGTCGTCGAAACCTTCGACCCGACTAAATCCAAACCACTAAAACTTCAATCTTGCATGCCGCATGAATTCTTCAGGCGCGCCTTTTGCTTGCGATTTCGCGAATTTTGTTCTTCACACACTCCATCGAGTTTGAAGGTGACATAATCAACTCTGCGACAAAACGTCTTCTCCTTGCGTTAACGGTGGCCAAAAATGACATAAAGGTTACATGAACCGAAGTTGCTACACCACCATAGTAGCTACTCTACAAACGAAAATAACAGCATACCTGTGTAAATTTGCGGGTGATTTTGTCCCCGTCCCAATGTTCTAGACATTCTGTGACAAAAAGGCCACAAGAGTTCCTGGTACATATGCAAACATTAGCGGTGGGCAATACAAACATGTGTGTTGTTGTTTGATTGTGCATGGTGTCCTATTAACTCACCCATCCTCTTGCTGGGGTATGTCATACTCCTTGATAGGCCACTTACTTACGTCCGGATATTTCCCTGGTGTAATAAGATTTGCCTGACGCATATCGTGTGCTATAGCCATTCGCTATAAAGAGGATAAGTGTTAAAGATCAATCATAAACAATATGTAAGAGCAATGGTACAAATGTTGGTTACATTACCAGTGCTTTAACAGTCCTCTCAGTCAGGTCCAGAGGATAGAGCGAATCGAGAGCTTGGAATTCTTTCTTGATCATGTGCATGACCACGGTCATCCAGTGGCTATTGTCGATATTCAACGCGATATACGTCTACAGTGCAAAAAATCATTACGGATCAAAAGAAATACTTGATGAACTATCATGTAGTGATGAATCACAAACATTACGTACCTTATCACGCACAGTATACTCTTTCGTGACTCTATTAACTGCCCCAGCTTTGGTCAGAGCACTATCCATGTTGCAGCTCAATGGCAATGGATCGTCATGTGCGATAGCATGATCTACAAGGAATTTGGACCTCCACGCTGGACAGAGGTAACGATCATGACCAACACGCAGCTCCAAATGTCCCATATAAGCATCAATAACCTGCATACAATATCAGCACATTACATGTTGAGAGTTGAGACATAGATTTTTGAGCATCTTATAAAGAGGACATGCAAGTAGTACTTACATCGTCCGACAGCCATCTATGAGCTAGTACCGGTAGAATCCTTTCGGAAGTTAGAGTTATGCCACGGCCTTCACTGTAGTAAATTTTTTTGTTCTTGTTCTTCTCAGTGCTAGCAGCTAACTCGACAAATGAAACAGCTGCATCAATTATTTCCGGCGTCAACTCATCTGCCACATCCTCCGGCACATTATTGTTTGAAAATAGAGCTGCATGAAATAATATGAACGTCAACAATGGTGATCATATGCATTGGTAGTAAATAAAAAATTAAGAATGTTAGTTACGAGACCTCTAGTAGCAGCACTAGTACCAAAGGTTCTCTGACCATGGCTGGTACGCCTGCCGGGCTTGTCAAGTGCGTAGGGGGAATCAAATTTCTTGGGAACGGTCCGCTTCCGCTTACCGGACATAACCTCCTCATCCTTATCGATTGTTGCACCCTTTTTTCCATTCGCCTTAGCCATGAACTTGCCGACAGAAGATGGACAAATGTCTATGTCCGATGAAGGTGCTTGAGTAGAAGTACCAACCACCCAAGGGTTTTCCGGTGTACCCCCACATACATCATTACGCTTAATAGGTGAAGCTTCCTTGTGTCCTTTCAGCTTCGATGGGGTTTTCTGTTTCGCAAACTAAATCGTGTGAACATTTTTGGACGAAAAAAAGTAAACGAGAAAATTATAGACAGAAAGATAAATACATAGTACCTCAGGTACGGTTTTATGGTCGGGAAGCACTTCAGGCTGCGTCATGTCAATGATCGGCTCTCCATCACTGTCCATGTCTTCCTTGTACACGAATTCCTTCTTTTCATATGGACCATTCTCGTACGAATCCACTTCGTCTGCATCATTCTCCGCGGATGGCACGGCAGCAGCCGGCTTGTACATGACACCTTCTTTGTTCAACTTCTCCAACAACCTCTGCAATAGAAATATAAACTTAGTAATGGTAGGATGGTTTAAAACAGCAAACATCCTGTAAAGTATAAAGTTTGGGTGTGATACCTCAGCTACTTGATCAGGGATTTGCCTCATCTCGATGTGTATGAGGTCCATGCACCGCTTTATTAGAAGCTCCATCAAATCTTCCGACAATGCGGCTGCCGTCGACTTCTTTGCGTTTCCAGTTGCAGGCTTGGTTTTTGGCTCCATGGTAGGCGCATTATTTGGGATGTTGGGCTCCTGAGCCATATACTCCTGGGTGATATTATTTTCGATCTGCATGCGATATTGAAGTACATGTGATGAATAAAAAATAAATAGTATTAAGTTACAAAACATTTAATAAAGACGAAACACAATGACTTACCCTTACGTTACCACAGCCGCGCCCATTATCATAGTCGAACCTATCTCTCCTAGTGGCTGCGCCTTCTGTCCAGTTCCTCATAAGAGGTTGTATGGACAAGTTGGGATTATAGGCGCATTCGCCTTCGACCGGTTGCACCTTCTCCCAGTACAAGTACTACAAAAAAATATAAGGATTTAGAGTTAGTAAAATACATCACATAAAATTTGCAATGATATGATAATTGACATTATGCAACAGGTCTGATATGTGTACCTGCAAGAGAGCCAAATTGCCTTTCGGCCATTCGCGGAGGTGTTTGCCTTTCTTCACTATGCGAAAGCAATCAAGGAGAACACACATGGTGAAGGCATTCCAGTTAATCTTTGAAATACGTTTCACATCGTAGACCAAAGCGTAGTACTGCTTTGGCACAATCTTGCTCGACATGGGAGCAATAATTGTTCCTAACAGGACCAGCAGTACTTTGCGTAGGAAATCGTCGTCGGTGGCTTTACTTTTAATTATGTCCTCAATGAGATTATCTATCACTATGTTTTCTGAAGTCTTACTGAGAAATTGTGGCGGCACCCGCTCCTTCATGTCCTCGCCTTCTTCATTCAGAATGTTCGAAGCGGACAGTCCTTGGTTCTCGAGGTTAAAGATGCATTCGACGTCGACCGCACCGAGAGTCACCTCCCCAACCTGCTCTTGTATAATGAATCTGCCCGTGGTGGCCTGAAAATTCTCAATCATATACCTAATCAGTAGGGTACGCATCTTAATAGATGGTATTTGCAGCATGCTGCGCAACAATGTATCAGCTACTCTAGCTCGTTGACCGCTCGATAGATCTGCAACAAGCTTGCACCATTTCTCAACTGCGCATACTATTTCTCCATTCAGCTCGTCCATCCTGTTGAAAGAAAATATATAACTTCGTGACACATTAGCTAACACTAAAGCAAAAATAACAATAGGCATGCAAAAATATAAAACTTTCTGGCAGTAGCTAACACTAATGCAAAAATAACACTAATGGAAATACAATACTATCACCATGTATACTGCAACATGCAGCCAAGTGTGTGCTGACATGAGGCAATTAAAAAATAACTACAATTGGTAATTGAATTTACTTGCATCTGATCAAGTTCTTTGAGTATCATTTTAATTATATAATCAATAAATTTAATATGGTAAACTGTTACTTAGTCATCTGGTTGTCTTACTAACAGGGTGACAAATTGTTCACCAGTAAATAAACTAGAGTCTATAGGAATGGTACCTATTTGAGGTTCATCAACAATTAATGTTAATAACTCTTTAATGTTCTATGTGCACAACAATATAATTGGATCGTGTGACAAAAATATAATTGGATCTTGTGACAAAAAATGTATTGCATCATGCTTCTCGAGAAACAACATCTTATTCTACCATGCTATGAAAGAACCAAAGAATGTTTTCATCTACGCCATATGGTCAGAACGCATCTAGTCGAGTTCATACTAGTTGAAAATATGTGGTAAACCTAAGTCCATCAAAGCAACGAGACGGAGGAAGTAGCTTGCTATGAAAGCGCACTACTAGAAAAAGGGCTACTAATGGCGCACCTAATTTGGCCATTAATGGCGCATTAGTGGTGCGCCATTAGTAGCACGCCATTAGTAATATTTACTAATGGCGCACCACCGGTGCGCCATTAGTATCTGGTATACTAATGGCGCACCACGAGTGCGCCATTAGTATGGGGCACGGTGCGCCATTAGTATGCCTACCAGCACCATGTATAGCCAGGTGCTTTGGTATACTAATGGCGCACCTCTGGGTGATGCGCCATTAGTAACCTAGGCATACTAATGGCGCACTTGTTGGGGATGCGCCATTAGTATCCTCTGGAATACTAATGGCGCACTTTTGTGTGATGCGCCATTAGTATGAATATTAGTTTTTTTTTATTTTTTAGTTTTCTGTTTTTTTGCACAGGTTACAAAATGTATAATTGGACAAAATATAAACAGCACACATCAACAACAGATTCATCGAATACAATAAAAGATTAGTCTCTGAATACAATTCATCATATTAGTCTCCGAATACAATTCATCATATTAGTCTCCGAATACAATTCATCATATTAGTCTCCGAATTGAAAAGACCGAACAAAGATAGAACATTATATTACAAGTCTCGAGACCGCGAGTAGCGAGTTTGTCTTCACATTACAAGTCGATATCGATCATCTAAACTACCATCACATAGAAGAGAGCTGCGGTCATCACGATGAGCATCATCACGATGGAACTCGTCTTCATCCGGTTCCTCCAACGCTCCCTCCCCTCTCCCGCTAGATAGCGGGCGTATCTAGATTCGGCCTCGGCCCTAGTGGTGTACCCTTTGTAACTGTTTCCGCTGAATCGGTGAACCTGTCTCCGACACTCCTCCCAGTCGTCGTAGACTCCGGGAACCTTACCCTTGTAGACGACATACGATGGCATCGCTATGCACTAGCCAAACGTTAGTACCAATTCACAAACAATACATAAGCAATATATAAGTATGCAACAGAACGATCGGAAGAGAAAAGCAAGACATTAATAGCATCGATTACATCTAAGTTTAACGACTCTCGAAACCAAAGAGACATACTACAAGTTCATTAAAGTTTAATTACAAGGAGCGACTCTCGACTCAAGGGACCGGAGCGTGGATGAAGCCGCCGTCTATCGTGGGAGTCATGAAATTACGGGCGTTGTCAGCCTGCATTTGTAGCATTCCGTCTATCTCACTGTTGGACGGTTGATTTCTGAGGTAGAACTGCCCCGAGGTACGAAGGACATCTTGATGGATGATTTCCGCAAACTCCGACTGGATGCGAAAGAATTCTTGTCTGATGTCCGCGTCCTGGATTGCCGACACGCTCGCGGCCCAATCTTTGAGTTTACTCGGTAGCAGAAGTTGATGATGGTCCCGTACGATCGCCCGCATGTGATGGATGGCGTAGTAGGCACCCTTCTGACCGCCAGTCGGCTGCTTGACGCAGCAGAACGTCGTATTGTGGGAGAACACGTGCTTGCCGTACTTACGAATAGGCCTGTTGAAGGTGCCTCCAGATTGGGCGTAGCCGGGGAGAACATCATCAAGAACCTTCTTGACATTTGTGTAGTCTACGTTCGACTGACGGTCCGGGTCAAAATACGTGGCCATGGAATATTTGGGGCTTAGGAGGATGAGCGTGCAATGTGTGTCACTGCAGAAAACACGGAATGTTAAAAAAAACGATCGAAATCTAAGAATTCGTATGTTAGGGGCGGTTGAGGGGAGGACTTACTCGGGAAAGTAAGGCACGAGGAAGTTATCCTTATCTGGGTTTGCCAGAATGACGCCTTCGAGGTAAGAACTCGCGACTTGCCGGTCCCCAGCGCTGCCCAAGATCTTGGCACGCATGTAGAAGGGGTCGACTATCACGATGTCCGGGGTCTTGTCGCGAATGATCCGCATCTCCATACTCAGCGAAAATAGCCGAACGAAGGTGTAGTGCAGCGGATGAAGGTTCAACATAGCGTGGATGTCATCAAACCGCAGGACGATCGTACCCCCGATGGAGTTATCCACAAAGCCCTTGCCCTCTGGCACCTTGGCCACGAAAACCGGGTATGCCACATCCTTCTCTCTAAGACGCCGCTTCTCCAAAGCAAGAACACTGTCATGCAGACTCCGCATAGAACCGGTTGCAACATCGAGCATATTTCTCGGTAGCATCGGCCTACCGGCCACATGCACCCTCCTCATTAAATCCTCAGGTGAAGGTGGCCCGTCCTGAGCACGGATCATACTCGTTGCCGGCTGGCCCGCACCCTTGTTTGTCTTTCTTTTGCGTGCCTTCTTCTTCTCCTGTAATGGGACCGAGTTCTGCTCACAGACCGCCTTCTTGAGTGTGTTGGGGCTGAGAATATTTCGCACCTCGCCTATCTGAGGCTCGGTGAAGTCGGCAGCTGGAGGCGTCTCCTGAGAGCTGAACGGCAGACGACGCCTGTTGCAACTTGGCTTCCCCGTGGTACCAGCTACATCGCGCACGTCTTTTGTTGGGTTGGGTTCTTGAGAAGCAGGCCCCATGAAGTCGCCATCGTACCCATGATCGGCAAAGTACCGATCGACGTTGGCAAATGTATCGTCGTCGTCGTCGTTCTGATCCTGTGCCATATGCATGTTTGGATCCAGTGGCATAGGGATGTCCGGCACCGTTGCGGCGGTCTTGCCATGGGGCCGACTTGGCGCCGGCACGACTGGCGGTGTTGTCTTTGGGGTGGTGTCCCCCGCCCCCAAACGAATCTGGCTCTTCGGCCAAAGCAGGGGCCAGACCAGGCAGGCGCTGAGGGTCATCACGTCATCATCGTCGGCCCCGACGGGTCGAATCGGAGGTAGCAAATCGTCGCAGCCTGGCAGCACCCGAACCAGTTGAACCCTAAACAAGTTGGGTGGCATCTGGGTACCGTGGAACAAGGGGTTGCCCGGTTGAACGATTTTGCCCTTGGCGACATCGACCAACTCATTGTTCACGAAGTGCAGGAGAGTGCACGGAACGTCGGCGGCGCCCTGCGAAAACATGTAGGGCGTCAGGGATGCCCAGTCAAAGGCAAGGAGATGAAGTCCTCGGCCGAGAGAGGCTTAATTAGTTACCGTGATGATGGCGTCGAGCTCGGCTAATGTCGAGGCACCGCCAACGGCGGGCGTGCAGTTGACGGAGGGGCCGCTTGCTGCAGAGGTGCCGGCCGGCGTACACCCGGGTGCATTAAGCTCCCGTGCCGGCGTCGGAGACGCCAATGCCGCCTCCGCCGGAGACCCCAATGGCCCCGCCATCGCGTTCTGCGAGTTGCTGGCCGTGAAGCTAGGAATCGGGGGCGGCCCCTGTTGGCCGCCCGCAATCCACGCACTCAACCCCTGCATCAAGGTAGGCACAATGGCGGTGATCGTCGCTCCGAGTTGTTGTTGCACTTGCTCTTGGACAATCTCCGGAATCCGCGCCACCTGTGCCCTGAGTTCTTGAACCTCGCGCGCCTGGCTTTCCGAGCTGGTCTTTTTCTCCTTTCGTCCACCAGTGTTATAGTATGACCCCCATTTTGTCGACAAGCCTTTGCCGGCCACACGACCAGCTGACGTCGGCTTACTGAGCTTATCCTTGTTCTTCATTACATTCAACGCCCTATTTAGAGTGGTGTCCCAAGGGTTGCTCTTAGTCGAACCCGCGCTACTGCTTTCACTCGCCTGCGGAAGGAATGTGAACCATTTAGAAATTCGGCTTCATTAATTAGAATGCAACCATATGGAGCTAATTACGCGGGGGTGTATTCCTTACCAGAACAAGCTCAAGCGCCCTGGTCTTCGGATCCGTGGTAAGCTCCTTTGTTTTCGGGTCCTTCTTGTACCGGGCCCTGACATAGTTCCTGGTCTGCTTGTCACCGTATTTATCGAAGAGGGGCGGTAGGCCTTGCTCGGCACGGTCCGCCTCCTCCTTGTCCCATATAGGCTCCGCCACTCTATAACCGCCGGGACCGAGTGTGTGTTCCCCTAAGTTCAGCTCCCGCATTTCTTTCCCCCACTGACTTGATTGGGAGTGTGCGGTGCTCGAGCAATTGATCTTGAAGTCATTGTAGTCATCTTCGGTGATCGAAGGATTTTTCTCCTTGATCTTCTCATAACTCTCACCTTTCTCGATCATTCTCTTCACATTGCTTTTCCAAGTAGACAGGGCCTTGCTCATCTTCGTGAGGGCAGCATTGTTCACTTTATTCCCTTTGAGGCTTGTGTTTTCAAATTCAGCGGGGAACTTGTATCGTTCGTGCAGCTTCGTGAAGAGGAGGTTGCGCAAATTCCCTCGGTCAGGATGCCTCAGGTTCTCGGTGTTGATCGAGACGGTGCTCCGGAGAATGCACCCGAGCTGAAGCGAGTACCCCTTGACTATTCGTGCGGGCGCCGTTGGATTCCCGTCGGAGTCCACTTCAGTAACTTCCTCCTTGAGGGTGCGGAGCACGGTCGGGCGCCGGTCCTTCCGTTGCCTCTTCTGGCTGCCATCTGTGCGTGCGCCGCCATCATCAGTGGTGGCATCCTCGGCGGCACCATCAGTGGTGGCATCAGTGGGGTCATCCTCGGCGGCACCATCAGTGGTCTCAGGATCGGTGGGGAAGGCGGTGTCCTCATACAAGTGAGGTTGTTCCTCCATCTCCTGGGACAGCTCCCAGAATGACTTGCCGCCCGAACCCCCTGCCTCATCGTTGTTTGCCATGTTTCTCTCTAAATAGAAACAAAGTTTGGTCAAAACGTTGGTTATTATCAAGGAAAAAGATCATGGTCTCATCATTTAGGGTTTGTCGACACCGAGGCATCCTAAAATCTAAGCTTTTATCATTGAGGGTTTTTCGACGCCGAGGCACCCTAAAAGCCATGCATTAGTCACAAGTACCCCGGGGCACTTGATCCTACTTAATTAACTACTAAGATACCCCGGCCCATGCATTAGTCACAAGTACCCCATATGTCCTATTTTTAGCAAAGTCATGCTAAAATTCACGGAAAATTTCAGCATGACCTTTGCTGAAAATAGGACATATGGAGTACCCGAATTTGCCGGAACGGAAGTTAATCGACATTCCGGCAAACTCAAGGGCCTCTCGGGGTACCTGCAAAATCATTATCCCAGGAGCTCTGCTAACAAATGTGCTCTGCTTCAACACAAATGTGCTCTGCTTCAACACATTGGAAACTGAGTTCTGACTGCTACAAATTCAGTTTTCAGATACCAGCAATCAGGAGCCTACATGGTACCATTTTGTTATCCTAGCACTGAACATTCAAAAGTTCAGGTCAGACAACTATTTTCTCAGAAGGGCACCACATCCTCATATTTCAAACTTGGTTCAATTGGCTGAGCACAAGATGAAGTGATAACAGCCATGGAATTGGGAAAAGTTCCATCTAAGTTTTGAATTAGCTCATGGTTGGGCATTTCACAGCTGACGTAGAAATGCAGGTATGGTTCGAATCGACAGCATACTGACACCAATACGATCGAATTAACAAACTGTAAGATTTAACAAATTCGGATATTGTGGCCAACAAATGCAGTTATTCTGGCCAACAAATGCAGTAGCTCTGCCTTATAAGCAAGGAGGGAAAGTTATGTACAAGAGGTCTCACAAATAAGGTTTCCAATATGTGTACATTCTTTGCTTGATCAACCTAATAAATTGCATTATTGCTAGATATTTTAAAGAAGGACACTACGAAAATCTATATTCTTTTCTACTGCTATATTTGCTTTGTAAAGACCTTTTATTGTACCTTATTTTAAAAAAAAAATCAATATCTCTGCAGTAGGTACACACTCCTATAAACATATTGACATAGTGAGAGGAAAATCTGGTGGTCAAAATGGAAGAACTTCATATCTAGAACATCTCACTACTCAAGTCAGTTGAAGTACAACAATATGGTCATACAGTAAATTAACGAAATGGAGAGACATGTAAGGCACATGAAGCATTTAATGAACCGTTTGATCAAGTGTCACTAGCCCATGATTATTCTGTTGTAGACTTTCTAGGTGTACTATTTGAACACACCAGTGTACATGCATACTGCTAGTTTAAATTTTCTGTTTAGTTTGACAATATATTAATTAATTGTAATGTGGCCATACATCCAGAGAATACTTTGTACCAACCAGTTGGCTTGTCATACATACTTATAGTCTATGTTTCAAAGGGATATATGCTATTCAGAATTTCAGATATAATGATTCTAGACTAGCTAATTATAATCACTATCATGATACACATGCTTTATGTTTTGACAACTCTGCTCACAGGCACCTTTTTCTTTTCTAATAATCATTCTCATATACATGCGATACATGTATATCTCTTGCATTAAATTTCTTTTTGCGAGATATATCTCTTGCATTAATGTGATACTTATATTAGTCTTCCTCTAGACCTGTGTGACTTGTATGTGAATAGCTTTCAGTGAGGATAACAGATAATTCAACTAATTAACTCAAACTCAAGGTCACACTGAACAAATATATAGTTGACTGAAATATAGTGCTATCCGAATTTGATAAAAAAGATAGATCATTTCTGTAACCAGAACACCTGCAGCCTGCTTATACATCCTTGTATACTGCAGGAAGTATAAAGCCCTAAATCAAAACAAATAAATGTACACTGGTGAGCCTGATTACTCTTTGCTCTTATCCCGGTTTAGATCTTGTGGTAATTAAATAAATGTCCGTATATGCAATTGCAGACCAAAACAACAGAGATCAGTCAGTAGATGTACCTTCTTCAGAGATCAGTCAGTAGCACCACGGTCACTTGGATCAACAACAGATGGTCAGCAGCAGCAGCACGGGCGATGGAGCATCAGCAGCAGCAGCACTGCAAGCAGTTAACAGAAGCAGAGTAGCAGCACGACGGGCAGGCTCACGGGCGGCGGTGGAGACGGGCTCTGCTGCAGAGGAGGGGGCGCACGGTCAGAAAGAGAGAGAGGGAGGGAGAGAGAGAGGGAAGGAGAGAGAGCAGGAGGCTTACCGGAGCAGAGGGGGTCGCCGGAGACGAGCAGGTAGGGGCCGATGCGGCGGTCGGTCGCGGGAGAGGCGCTCGATTTGCTGCAGAAGAGGGGCGCGCACGATGAGAGAGAGAGGGGGGAGGGAGGGAGAGATAGAGGCAGGGAGCGGGAGGCTTACCGGAGCGGAGGGGGTCGCCGGAGATGAGCAGGTAGGGGGCGGCGCGGCGGGGGGACGGTGAGGGAGGTGGTCGGGTGCGGCGGGGGAAGCGAGCACGGCCGGGGACGGCGAGCACGGGGGCGCGTGGGCGGCGTCGAGGCGGCGGGGCAGTGGCGTCGGGAGAGGAGAGGGGAAGGGGATCGAGGGCGAGGGCGAGGGAGAGAGAGGGGATAAGTATGGATGGGGGCCTAACAATACTAATGGCGCACCACACCTCGGTGCGCCATAAGTACATCCATGCTAATGGCGCACCCCACCCTGGTGCGCCATTAGTATTTTTTTTTCTGCCCGAGCCAACAGGTTATCTACCACCTGACGTGAACCACATCAAGCTCTCTCTATTAGCTCGACTGGTCAGCAGCCAGTTCTCACACCAGGAGGTCCTGGGTTCGATTCCCAGGCTCCACAAAATTTTTTTTTCATTTAAAATGTTGTTTGATACTTATTTGTGTTTAAATATGTTCAAACTTGTTTAAATCATAACAGTAATATTTTTTTATAAGACAGTAATAATTTTTTTAAAAATATCACCAAACAATAATGCCGGTGGAGCGGGGGAGGGTGCGGGGGGTCGGCGGCGGCGGTTGAGTAGGGGAATCGAGGGTGCGGGGGGTCGGCGGCGGCGGCCGGTGGACCGGGGGGTGGACCGGCGGCGAGATCGAGTGTCCATGAAATTTAAAAATATTCATGATAGTTCAAAAAGTGCCCATGAAGTCTACGATTTAAATACAATCGATCTTAGCTAGCTAGCTATCTGTTAACAATCTTCTTGCCCTTCTTTTTCGCAAATGGAGTTCTTCTGTGGAACGGACGTCCTTTAGGTAGGGTGGTCCTGCTTCTTCTTGTGGTGTATGCTGCTACTTCATCATCATCGTCATGTTCGATCCTCGGGTCGCCGTACTTGTCGAAGTCTTGCTCATTGGCTACGCCATCCATTCCGATGATCTTCCTTTTGCCTCTCCTCACGACAACACGGCTGGTCTTTGATGGGTCGGTAATGAAGAAGCATTGGTCCACTTGGGAAGCCAGTACCCATGGCTCATTTTTCGCGGTGACGTTTGCGCCCGCGGTCTTGGATTTGGCTTCGGGTATAACCATGGTGGTGAAATACCGGTCTTCTTTTAGGACGCTCTTGGCCCATCTGACACGGAACATCGGGACCTTCTCTCCAGCGTAGCTCAGCTCCCAGATCTCCTCGATCCTTCCGTAGTATCTGTCCTTGTCGTTACCGGTGTAGGATTCCATCGTTACCCCGGAGTTCTGATAACCATCGCTCTTCATGTCCTTGGCCTCAGTGTAGAATGTGTAGCCGTTGATATCGTACGCCTCATAGGTCATCAGGTTGTGCTCGGCGCCCTGTGACAAGGCGAATATGAGTTGTTCTTCCGCGGAAGAATCCTCATGTAAAGGGTACGACAGAAGCTTCTGCTTGAACCAACGCGTGAAACATGAGTTGTGCTCTTTGAGTATATCTCCGTCCGTCCTCTGTTGGCCTCGGTCATTGTACGTCTTCTTAATAAAGGTTTTGTGCTCTACCACCCAAGGATCGACCACGTCTATGTGTTGTAGCGCGACTAGGTTTGCTCTTTCAAAGTCGGCGAGTCGACCCTCGAAGTCGACATGCATTTCGCGGCGACCCTCACGGTGACCCCATCCAGCGAGCCTGCCGAGGTGCCTGTTGACGGGCAGACCAACGGGGTTCTCGATGCCTAGATAATTCATGCAGTACGAGATGCACTCTTCGGTTAGAAAGCCCCTGGCTATGCTTCCCTCTGGACGTGACATGTTACGAACGTATCCTTTGATGACACCATTCATCCTTTCGAACGGCATCATGCTGTGCAGGAACGTCGGCCCGAGTTGGATGATATCCTCCACTATATGGACCAGCAGATGCACCATAACGTCGAAGAATGCGGGCGGGAAGTACATCTCAAGCTCGCATAGTATCACCACGATCTCTTCCTGTAGCCTTCTGAGTTGCCTCACGCCAATCGACTTCCGAGAGATGACGTCGAAGAAGTTGCATAGGCCAAATAGCGTTTCACGGACGTGAGCGTCCATGATCCCACGGATTGCAACTGGAAGTATCTGCGTCATCAGCACGTGACAGTCGTGAGACTTCATCCCGTTGAACTTCTGCTTCGCTGGGTCTAGGTATCTGCTTATCTTCCCCGCGTAACCGTAAGGAAGTTTTACTCCTAGGAGGCAGATGAAAAACTGCTCGATCTCCTCCTGACTTAGAGTGAAGCACGCGGGAGGGTAGTCATTTCCGGTCTTCTTGGCCTTTTTGCCTTTGCGACGACATTCTGTGTCCTGCTTCGCCTCATCATCATCATCATCATCATATATAGCGTGAAGCTCCTGCCTGATGCCCATTGATTTCAAGTCTGCCCTTGCTTTCGGCCCATCTTTGGTCCTCTCTGGCATGTTGAGCAGGGTACTAAGCAGACTCTCGCACACGTTCTTCGTGATATGCATGACATCAAGGCTGTGAGGCACACGGTGGATCTTCCAGTACGGCAAGTCCCAGAAAACAGACCTCGTTTTCCATACCTTCAGTAGCGGCTCTGGCGCCTTTCGCTTCTTTCCCGGCTCTGGCGCCTTTTGCTTCTTTCCCGGCAGTGGGCAGTCTTTCCAATTTTTCAACAGCTTGTCTATTTCCTCGCCGCTCCTCGTACACGGGCGTTTTCGGGGTTCGGTTTCACCATCGAACAGATCCTTGCGTTTCCTCCACGGGTCATCGTCGCGAAGCCACCTTCGATGTCCCATGAACACGGTTTTCGAAGACCCGGGATCTCTATCTAGCTGGCGATACGTTGTGTCGTCCATGCACCGTACGCATCCAGAAAATCCGTGGACTACCTGCCCCGCGAGATATCCATAACCGAGATAGTCGTGCACCGTCGTGAGCAGTGCGGCTCTCATAGGGAAATATTCTTTCTCTGCGGCGTCCCACGTATTGGCTGGCGTTTTCCACAGCGTGTCTAGCTCCTCCTTCAGCAGCCCCAGATACAGATTGATGTCGTTCCCTGGTTGTTTCGGCCCTTCAATTAGCATACTCATGTGAATGTACTTCCTCTTCATGCACAACCAGGGGGGAAGGTTGTACATCCACACAAACACAGGCCAGCTGCTATGTGTGCTTCTCTGGCTGCCAAACGGATTGACTCCATCGGTGCTCGCGCCCAGCACGATGTTCCTTGGATCCTTCCCAAATTCTGGGTATTCAAAATTCAACGCTTGCCACTGGCTCGCATCCTTAGGGTGACTCAGCATCTTGTCTTTTTTATCTATCTCCGGATCATTTGCGTCATCTTCTCGCTTCTTCTCCTCCCTATCCGCGTGCCAACGCAGGAGCTTTGCTACCTTAGGATCCGCGAAATACCGCTGCAGACGAGGAGTGATCGGAAAGTACCACACCACTTTTCGAGGAGCTTTCTTCCTCTTCTTGTATCGAGTGACGCCGCACACCGGACATATGGTAGACTCCGCGTCCTCGCCCCGATAAATGATGCAATTGTTCATGCAGACATGGTATTTCACGTGCGGTAAATCCAGAGGACACACGATTTTCTTCGCCTCCTCCAAACTGGTCGGGCACTTGTTCCCCTTTGGAAGACGTTCGTGCCAGAATGACATGTTCTCGTCGAAGCATGCGTCCGTCATTTTGTGTTTTACCTTCATCTCCAGAGCCATGAGCGTTACTTTCAGGCGGGTATCCTCGGGCCTGCATCCTTCATACAATGGAGTAACCGCGTCTAACTCAAGTTGATCCACCTTGGCTTTCTCTCGGGCGGCAGCTCTTGCGTTATCCGTCTGCTTGAGAAGCAGCTTTTGAATATAAGGGTCCTGCACCCAGCCCATCGATGGTCCACCGTCGTCTGCTCCGCCGGCATCATCATCTTCATGATCATGCCCGTCGTCTGCTCCGGCATCTTCCTCATCATCATGACTGTGTACAGCATCACCGTCATGATCATCTCCTGGGGATTCTTCGTCTTCTCGCCCACCCGAGCCGCGG
Organism: Aegilops umbellulata; assembly: GCA_032464435.1. Lineage (NCBI taxonomy): Eukaryota > Viridiplantae > Streptophyta > Magnoliopsida > Poales > Poaceae > Aegilops > Aegilops umbellulata. Next base: position 641,136,319 of record CP136057.1, read on the forward strand.
TGGTTGTCTTGCTGCCCTTCCTCATTTCTTGCCCGGCCCCCATGGACGACTTCGTAGTCATCTTCATCACCTTGCCACCGATAGCCATCCATGAAACCACGCAAGAGCAGGTGGTCGCGCACCTGCCCGGAATCCGGGTCCGCAATAAGGCTCTGCAGCTTGCATCTTCGACACGGACATCTTATCTCCGTCTCGTTCTTTTGAAGCATCTCGGCCTTCGCGGACCTCAAAAACCTATTCACGATGCCTTCGGTCATCGTGCGGACCATGGTTGCCTGCGGGGTAGAGCAAAACAATATTTTAGAACCAAGAAAAAATTTGGCATGACTTTCCCTAAAAATAGGACCAAAAAGAATGCTTAATGCCAAAATTATCGCCGAAACGGAAATGAATCAACATTCCGGCAAAATATTGGCAACTATCGCATTTCAAATACCGGTACACCTCCAACCACAAACACATATGCAACACCACTAACATATGCAACACCACGAACATACATAGATCTAGCTAGGCCATAAAAAGTGCATGTGCACATTGTTGTAGGAAGAACAACGTAAATATAGCTTCCCCCTTACTTACCTATCAAAACAAGGTAATTTAACCACTTAATTTGAATGAATCTATGGTGGAAATGAGGAGAAAGAGAGGAGGCACCCGAGACAAGGAGGAGGTGGAGAATGAAGTGGGGGAGAAAGTGAGTGTGGGTAGGAGAGGCTGCCCAAAATATCTTGTTGCTGCCCACTTACTAATGGCGCACCTGACATAAATGCGCCATTAGTAATCCAGGTTACTAATGGCGCACCAGAGCCTGATGCGCCATTAGTAGTGTTGCGAAAAAAGTAAATCATACTAATGGCGCACTCTGCCTCAGTGCGCCATTAGTAGTTTGAACTAGTAATGGCGCACTTTGGGACAGTGCGCCATTAGTAGTTTTCCAACAAAAGGAATAAAAAATATAATTAAAAAAAACCATTAGTGGCGCACCCTGTCACTGGTGCGCCATTACTAGTTACAACTAGTAATGGCGCATCGTACCAGGATGCGCCATTAGTATGTTTGGCCAGACGCGCTAGTTCAAAAAAAAATTAGGACACTAATGGCGCACCCCAGGCCGGGTGCGCCATTAGTAGTTTCAACACTAATGGCGTATCAGAAGGTGGTGCGCCATTAGTATATACTAATGGCGCACCACTTGTCTGGTGCGCCATTAGTGTCAATCCCATCTATAGCCCTTTTTCTAGTAGTGGCGCGAGGGAAGGAGGACAATTTACTTGATCGGTCGATGAAGATGAAAGAAGTCGGCGATGCGTTCTTGACGTAGTTCGTCGAGGTCGGCCTGCACGTGCGGACGCCCTTGATCTTCTCGGGGTTTTTGTGGCATGTGGGATGCGGCGGACGGAGCTGTCGACGCCTCGCCGGCAGGAGTCGATCTGGTCGACGACACGTGCGAGGAGGAGTAGATTATATACGAGGTCGACGCCTAGGTCGTCGTAACTTCCCTGTGGCCAATCTCGCGATCTATATTTTCCTCCGTTGAAGCGAGGCTGAACGTGCTCCTCAATCGTAGGGATTAGGAACATATGGATTAGCACGATCCCAGAATTGTGCAACAGAACGGCAACTACTCCCGTGATCGACGTGCGTGTGATCGACGTGCATGGAAAGCGCAGCGTTGTGGGCTCCACAATATGGATCCGACACCTATTTGCGGTCTGCGCCGGCCCACCTACCTGCATTGTTCCCTCAAAATAAATATCATTCGTTCATCCCTAAAAAAAACTCTTTGTGACACGTTTTAGTTATTGTATACTTGTATATGTTCAACAAAATTTATAGTATCTCTATCATTTCTACAATATTATACATGCATCGAGTGTCGGAAATGAACGATACTTGTCATGCATGCATGCCATGGTCATCGTAGGTTACGGATTAAGTTTGGGATCATTTCGTGAGATCGTAGGTTACGCATAAACCTCTTTCAGACCTGCCCTCCGGCAGACACGAATGGTCCTGCTTGTACATGGTGCATGTGGAAGCATGCATGAGATGACCCCAACTTTTGGGAGCATGTGGGCTTGGCCAATGTGGTCCCCCAGGCAAGGTGTGCATGAATTCAGACGCAAAACGCACGTTGCGTCACGTGGGGGAAGTGTTGTAGGGTTTTCTCGCAAGAAAACCCTAGAAATTGCATCGAGTGTCGCAAATGAACGATACTTGTCACGCATGCAAGCCATGGTCATCGTAGGGTATGCATGTAGTTTGGGATCATTTGGTGGGACCATCAAGGAAAACCAATTTCAGACCTGACCTCCGGCAAACCCAAATGGTCCTGCTTGTACATGGTGCATGTGGAAGCATGCATGAGATGACCCCAACTTTTGGGAGCTTGTGGGCTTGGCCAATGTGGTCCCCCAGGCAAGGTGTGCACGAATTCGGACACAAAACGCATGTTGCGTCACGTGGGGGTAGTGTTGTAGGGTTTTGTCGTCGGAAAACCCTAGAAAATGCATCGAGTGTCGCAAATGAACGATACTTGTCATGCATGCATGCCATGGTCATCGTAGGGTATGCATGAAGTTTGGGACCATTTGGTGGTACCGTCAAGGAAAACCAATTTCAGACCTGATCTCCGGCAGACCCGAATGATCCTGCTTGTAGATAGTGCATGTGGGGGCATGCATGAGATGACCCCAACTTTTGGGAGCATGTGAGGATGGCCAATGTGTCCCCTCCCCCCCCCAGGCAAGGTGTGCACGAGTTCGGACACAAAACACACGTTGTGTCACGTGGGGGCAGTGTTGTAGGGTTTTGTCAACGGAAAAACCCTAGAAAATGCATCCAGTTTTGCAAATGAACGATACTCGTCATGCATGCTTGCCATGGTCATCCTAGGGTTTGCATACAGTTTGGTCTGAATTGGTGAGACCGAGAAGATAAATCTGCTCCTAGTACATGGTGCATGTGAAGGTATGCATGCGACTGTCCCAACTACATTTGATTTAATAATATTTGAAGTTTCAAAAGAAAATAAAATTTATAATTTGGAATGCAGAATTGAAATAATGAAGAAGTGCAATAGAACTTAACATATTATCAATTACATTTTGGAAATATTTCGAATATAAAGAAGAGAACAAATATTAGAATGAAGAAGTGAAATACAACAGAACATTTTATCTTACAAATTAAAAATATTTCAAAAATAATAAAGATAAGAAATATTAGAATTAACAATTAAAATAAAACACACCATTTTAGTTTATATTTTGTAAATATTATCAATATACAAAAGAGAACGAACAAATGAAATAAAACACAACAGAATTTGGCATATTTTTAAAATTTTAGTAAACACTGTTAGAAATAATATAGAAAAAAGAGACTTGATTTTAAATATTACAAATATAAACAAGAAAAGAAACAAAGAAAATTTAAAACGTATCAGCGAGCGGAGTAAGGCTGCCCTGGGCCAGCCCGCCCGAATTGGGCCCAAGGCGGAGCCGCGTAGGGCACATCGCAGCGCACAGCCTTTGGGTAGTGGAAGTTTAGTCCCACCTCGCCAAGCGAGAGAGCGCTGCACCGATTTATATACCCGGCTGCGACTCCACTCTCAAGCTCCAATCAATTGCAGACAGTACATTGCCTAAATCTTGTCCCCTCTGCCCCGTGGGGCCTACTAGCAGCAGAGATAATATGCACCACGGGCCTGGATCCTGGCCCATGCAACGCAGGGTTCCTAGTCGTATGCAGGCCGTGGTGTATGAAATCTCCTGCTCTGGTAGGCGGGCACTTTTTTTTTGGCATATTGCCTTGTGTATTGATCTTCAAATCACACACTAAATTATACACATGCTCACTTGCATTCAATACACAACTTTTTTGTGCATACATGACAAGTTAATGTTTTGTGCATACACAACTTTTTTGGCATACATGCGATTGTCCCAACTATATTTGATTTAATAATATTTCAAGTATGAAACAGAAAATAAAATTTATAATTAGGAAAGACAACCATGAGAAGTGAAATATGAGAGAATAATATATTTAAATGAATAAGTGCAATAAAAGACAACATATTATCTTACATTTTGGAAATATTTCAAATATATAGAAGAGAACAAATATTACAATGAAGAAGTGAAATAAAACACAACATTTTATCTTACAAACTAAAAATAATAAATATAAGAAATATTGGAATGAAGAATTGAATTAAAACACAACATTTTAGTTCATATTTCGTAAATATTATGAATATACAAAAGAGTACGAACAAATGAAATAAAACACACAGAATTTGGCATATTTTTTAAATTTTAGTAAACACTGTTAGAAATAATATAGAAAAAAAGAGACTTGATTTTAAATATTACAAATATAAACAAGAAAAGAAACAAAGAAAATGGCCCCTCCGGAATGCAGTCATTTTTTCAAAAACTGGCTTAACTTAGACCAAATGGCCCCTCCGGAATGCGGTCATTTTTTCGACCACCTCCAAATGACCTCAACTTTGGCACACATGATCTATTGCACAAACAAAGGTGGGCCAAAGGTTTTATCTTTTTTTGAATTTTTTATTAATTTATAATGCCCTCTAGACTGACCGGTCAAAACATCGGTCTATACCTCAGGAGGGCATTGTAAAAAATACTTTTTCCAAATTTTCTTTCATAGCCATGATTAGCACATGTGGGTCACCATGTTCAAGAAAGTTTGTGTGATTTGGAGGTGGTGGGAAAAATCACATTATTTCAAAAACTGGCTTAAGTTAGACCAAATGGCCCCTCCGGAATGCGGTCATTTTTTCGACCACCTCCAAATGACCTCAACTTTGGCACACATAATCTATTGCACAAACAAAGCTGGGTTCCAAAGGTTTTATATTTTTTGGAATTTTTTATTAATTTATAATGCCCTCTAGACTGACCGGTCAAAACATCGGTCTATACCTCAGGGGGGCATTGTAAAAAATACTTTTTCCAAATTTTCTTTCATAGCCATGATTGGCACATGTGGGTCACCATGTTCAAGAAAGTTTGTGTGATTTGGAGGTGGTGGGAAAAGTCACATTATTTCAAAAACTGGCTTAACTTGGACCAAATGGCCCCTCCGGAATGCGGTCATTTTTTCGACCACCTCCAAATGACCTCAACTTTGGCACACATGATCTATTGCACAAACAAAGGTGGGTTCCAAATGTTTTATATTTTTTGGAATTTTTTATTAATTTATAATGCCCTCTAGACTGACCGGTCAAAACATCGGTCTATACCTCAGTGGGGCATTGTAAAAAATACTTTTTCCAAATTTTCTTTCATAGCCATGATTGTCACATGTGGGTCACCATGTTCAAGAAAGTTTGTGTGATTTGAAGGTGGTGGGAAAAATCACATTATTTCAAAAACTGGCTTAACTTAGACCAAATGGCCCCTCCGGAATGCGGTCATTTTTTCGACCACCTCCAAATGACCTCAACTTTGGCACACATGATCTATTGCACAAACAAAGGTGGGTTCCAAAGGTTTTATATTTTTTGAATTTTTTATTAATTTATAATGCCCTCTACACTGATCGGTCAAAACATCGGTCTATACCTCAGGAGGGCATTGTAAAAAATAATTTTTCCAAATTTTCTTTCATAGCCATGATTGGCACATGTGGGTCACCATGTTCAAGAAAGTTTGTGTGATTTGGAGGTGGTGAGAAAAATCACATTATTTCAGAAACTGGCTTAAGTTAGACCAAATGGCCCCTCCGGAATGCGGTCATTTTTTCGACCACCTCCAAATGACCTCAACTTTGGCACACATGATCTATTGCACAAACAAAGGTGGGTTCCAAAGGTTTTATATTTTTTTGATTTTTTTATTAATTTATAATGCCCTCTAGACTGACCGGTCAAAACATCGGTCTATACCTCAGGGGGGCGTTGTAAAAAATACTTTTTCCAAATTTTCTTTCATAGCCATGATTGGCACATGTGGGTCACCATGTTCAAGAAAGTTTGTGTGATTTGGAGGTGGTGGGAAAAATCACATTATTTCAAAAACTGGCTTAACTTAGACCAAATGGCCCCTCCGGAATGTGGTCATTTTTTCGACCACCTCCAAATGACCTCAACTTTGGCACACATGATCTATTGTACAAACAAAGGTGGGTTCCAAAGGTTTTATATTTTTTTGAATTTTTTATTAATTTATAATGCCCTCTAGACTGACCGGTCAAAACATCGGTCTATAGCTCAGGGGGACATTGTAAAAAATACTTTTTCCAAATTTTCTTTCATAGCCATGATTGGCACATGTGGGTCACCATGTTCAAGAAAGTTTGTGTGATTTGGAGGTGGTGGGAAAAATCACATTATTTCAAAAACTGGCTTAACTTAGACCAAATGGCCCCTCCGGAATGCGGTCATTTTTTCGACCACATCCAAATGACCTCAACTTTGGCACACATGATCTATTGTAAAAAATATTTTCTATATTTTTGAAATTATTTGAATTTATAATGCCCTCTTAAATTTGTTTACCTTTTTAATGCCCTCTTATTTTTTTTGAATTTTTTATTTACTAAACTAGGTTTACAAGATGGCTAGGATGGCCCATGCTTTTCCTTTTGTTAATTTTTTTCCCTTTTCCTTCACTTTACATAAAAATTACCTGAGCACTCCAAAAATAACATAAAAATTACATGACCCCTCAAATAATAACATACAAAAAATTCAAAAGGTATTTTTATCAAACACGTGTTTTTGAATATGTATATTTTCTTTTCTTCTAAATTTATATTTAATTCCTTCACACTTTGATGATGGAATATTTGCTCTGTAATTGCAACATAGGTTCAAATGCTGGAACATTTGATCTTTTTGCTTATTCAAATTATGCGTTGAAGGAATGTGTGAGGATGAACAATTATCAGTAACTTTACTAAACCCCATGTACTATAATTCATGACAGCCATTTTGGAACATTGCGACATTCAATATTTGGTATAATTGGCACATGGGCACAACATGTTGCACTTGCCCACAGCATAGACAAGTGTTGCAGCATGTCTCAAGCAACACTGAAGCGCCATTTGTTTTTTTCGCACCATCGAAACAACAACTAAACATGAAGGAAGCATTCACCACCATTAAAGATAAGGCCACACATATATAGATAGCATTCTAATAGGTAGCAGGCAATTCACAACAGATCCAGTTCAACCACACATTACATTACATTACATTACATTAATATATCAAGTTTTCTCGTAGTTCAGACCCAGATGCAGCTTTCCCAAAAGTAAAACATCATCAAATATACTGATGATGAGTACGGCTTGCAGCTTCCGATGATCAGCATGATGTACGACTACAGGTCAGGGTTTCTCAGGACCTTCAGGAGCGCCTTATGCTGACCAATGATCCTGTAGTCATGACTGGAGATCGATGTAGCCCGGCAATGTTCCATCAGATGCTCCAATAACCCAGACCTGGGCTTGGGCTTGCTGCAGTAGGGGCACTTGTACTTTTCATTCCTCCAGTTGTAGTACTTGGCAGGTCCTTGGGCCCTGATCTTCAACACCTTCTTCTCTTCAAAGGACTCGACGTTCCCCTCGTCCACATCATCTCCAGATTCATACTGCACACATTAATGCCCTCTTATTTATACATTATGCATTCAAAAACTATAAACACATAATAATAACTCAATGCAGAAATAACATTTGAACTAGGCCTTACCTCGTACGGCTCATCTTCATCAGACTCATATGGGTAGAACCCAGTCTTGTCCCACTTCCTCTTGTTGCCCACAAGATCCTCCTCCTCCTGCTATATTGTCAAACAAGCACATCATTTACAATGAATTGAATTGCAGTTCACATAATGTCATTACAAACAAAATTGTGAATGTGAACCACATTGGTATGTTGCAAGTGACCAAATGCTTTCCTTATAAATACAGAATCTAAGCAATCAATCAACAGACAAATGATGTCCTTCATAAATGCTAATGAAAATGCAAGCTGGATTCTTGACATTCCCTGGATAAACCCAACACTTTACTTTTGAGGGAATTACCCCCCCCCCACACACACACACACACTACTTAATGGAAACATATAGTATATTTTGTTGCTAGGATCCTTCGTTGGAATGTTTACTTCACACTTTACATATAGTATATACTAATTACAGAAGCCAACTACAAATTTTAATATGCACAAATTACTGTTTTTGGGACAATGCAGCAAAGCTCCTACACATATTAACATAATGCAGTAGTTAATTAGGTACAACTTCAACTATAAATGCATACATCTCCAACAAACATCTAAAATTTCATTACTTACCTAAACAACAACAAATTATACTATAGATGAATCTTGTATCATCTAAATCAATTCATTGGCACATCTTAATTAATGCATTCCAAATCAAATATGTTTCCATCCAGTATCATTGAACCACAGATCAAATCAAATAATCATAAATGTCAGCAGCATTGAACTACAGATCTAATAATCATATGACATCTATCTGACCTTAAATTCCCCCTTAAATAAGGTAGTCATCCTCATACTAATTAAATTCTAACAAGCAAAAATTCAACTACTAATCTAATAAGCATCTGAAAAAACCCCAAGATGGTTTTATCTCTGAAGCAACGGCATTGCAGAGGATGTTCAATGCTGTCAACATCTCTGAAGCAACAACAAAATTCCTCTACTAACCCAAAGTAAATAAGCATAGACTGGCCCTTCCCCTCGACCACGCTTCCCCTCTCCTTCAGAAGCCCAATCCAGCACAACAAAATCCAGCCCTTGAGAAGCTCTTTTTGATTAACATGACAACACCCAGTACATGAGCACATCCTTCACTATATTTACAACCAAACTAATGCACCATCTAATCACCTCACGTAGACAATTTCCAAAAACACAAGGCCATGCACAACCCATCTCATAGCCTCTGCCTGACAGGCATCAATCAAGCAACAAATAACTGCAACTATGACAACATGCATCAATCAAGCATCTAAGAATTGCAACTATGATAGCCATAATCCCTAGAACTAAGCATCCATTTAATCAAGCCAAAGAACTAAAGCAGGCACCAACCCAAACCAATACAGAAGTATATATTTGACTCCAAACACCTAAAGAATTGCAAAAATTCCACTACTAATCTAATAAGCATCTGAAAAAAACCCATCCCTCAATCTGGCTACTTCTAACCTAATCTAATAATCATATGTGGTCCACCATTCTTGCACGAATCAAATACACGAAAACCCTAATGCGGAGAAAACCCTACCTCCAACAAATCTAACCAACCAAAGTTCTGGCCACAAACCCTACAATCTAAAAACTACCAACTAAAAGTTAGCCACACATACCTTCTGCTCCGCTTCCTCCTCGCCGGAGCCGGCCTCCACCTTCTCCACCTCGTGCGCCTCGCCAGTGCCCGCCCCCACCTTCTGCGCCTCGCCAGAGCCCGCCTCCACCTTCTGCGCCTCGCCGGAGTTGGCCAGAGCCCGCCTCCACCATCTGGCTGGACCGCGCCGCTGCGGCCCGCCCCCGCCTTCTCCAGATCTCCAGCGGAGGGAGCACCGCGCTGGACGCCGGCACGCCACCTCACAAAGGTGCCCGCAGCGATCTGCCGCGCCTGCTCCACCAGATCTGCGCCCCAATCGGGGCGCTCGCCTCCTGCGTCCGCCATTGCGATGGAGAGGATGCGGTGAGGGAGACGAGGAGGTTGGAGAGGAGAGGGAGTGGGGAGTGCAGAGTGGAGAGAGGGAGACGATGCGGCGGGGGGAAATGATGGGCGATGCGGCCGGAGGTGGTTGCCGTCCACATTTATATGATGGGACAGTTTTGGCAACTACCCGTGACACGTGCTGCCCCACGCGCGGGCGGCTTCTTTTTTTTGCGGGGGGCGCGCGGGCGCGGGCGGCTTCACGCGTGCACGAAAGGCCGCCGTATACGGACGGGCATACGTATACGGCCGGGCATACGATCTAACCGGGCCCGTACGGGCCTCCCAGGGCTCCTCGACGGCTATACGCGGGGGCAACAAAGATGATCGCGCCCCTCGTTATGAACCGTTTTTGGTTCATCCTGGCCGTCGATGTGTTTTCCCACCCCGCGTTCAGCCCGGGGGGGAGCACCGGAGCAGAAACCGTGAGAGAAATCTACAACTAAATACCATCCGTGTGTTAGGCTAATACTACAAGAAATTAAACAACACAAAAGGATGGGGTTCCCTCGTCCTGGCCAACACCAGTAGAGGCTGCTATATGTCTCTGTGTCTCTGTGATTTTGTGCCATGGCTGTTGAATATTGTGCCATGCTTAACTGCCACACGACGTGCTTACAAGTTGCACTACTTGTGTGTAAACTTGAGCACCAGTGGCTTCCATGACAATGTCGTTGTTGAATATTGTAGAGACCACACAATGTCCATGCTGATGAAGACCCCTCTGATTTTTCCAAGAAAGAAGTAGCAGGGATCTACGCTATTTATAGCTTCTTAGATGTTAGATAGCACACCGACGATGACTTTCAGGATTAGAAATTTAGAATTCAAAGCGACTGAGACAAGGATTGACAAAACTGGCCAGCTGTCTGATTTGGTGGAGAAGAGTGCGCATGTACTCATAGTTAATTGCGCATCACTGTCAGTGTCAGGTATCTGGACCAGAGAAATCTAAACTTAACACCGGCTGTTAGGAAAATAGATATAAGTAATTTAAATCACAAGCACATAATGGTAGCGGAATAGTGGTATATGGAGTGTTGCAAATCAGAATCACAAGCACAAGCACACATGCTGTTAGGCAAATACAAGAAACTAGCTTATTTGCTCTGAATTTGTTTGCCTGAATTATGCGTATTTGCTCTGTATTTTGCGTTTGCTTTCCTGAATTATGCGTCTCTCTCTACTCTACTATGAATTGTGGGTTTGCGCCCGGCAGAAACACCCGATCCGAGAACTTAGCTAGCTTCGAAGCAATAATTTTTTAGATCGGACACGTCGCTGCTCCTAGAATAGTAAAGCAAGCCGAGAATTCAGATCAGGAATGGTGTGGATATATAGGTTTGGGCGAAGCAATCTTCAGAATTCTTCAGTTCTCTTTTTGGGATGCGTGTAACAATCGACCTCCAGGACTGGCACACCCCTTTCTGCAGATCAGACCGTGTAGTATGCGGCTTAGTTTGCTGGTTGGAGTAGAACACATTAACATGATCATGTAAATCCATCCCCATCATTAGCATGCATGCTGGGATTTTTCTGCATTTTCTTCCAGTGAAAAACTTGGCCACGTGATGAGCCTGGGACTTTTAGACATGCAAGGAAAACTGTATGCATCGCCAGTCTTTAGTCCATTGTTCGGTTGCTTATCAAAGTTCTGAATCAGCACAGATACTGTGTCGTCAAACAAGTGAACGCACCGACTGCAACTTTCTCGCTTCCCATGCTCCAGTTTCTTGACCGATGTGACATAAGAACAGAATGGCATACCAGCTCCCTGACTGAAGAATTTGGGTTGTCCTCAAGCTCTTGACCGGGTCTGTATGTCTATTGCGTCATGCTTTCCAGGATCCCATGGCAATGATAGCTTCACACAGTTGGTAGCATAGGGCAGCCCCAGTATATATGGGAAGAACCGAAAACAGGCCCGTACCGGACGCATGTGCAGAAGGTTCGACCGAACAGGGCCCCCAAATCAGGAGGGCCCCCAATTTATTATGTTAAATTATTACTCAGTGCTGGTTAATCAGGCCTATAGAACTAATCAACACATTAAAAATTCAACCGAATCTGTGGCAGAATTAACTCTGCACCAGGCCCCACTCCACATGCCCGAAACTCACGCAAGCCCCCGCTTTCTCTCTCTCTCTCTTCACTTCTCACTTAGCGCAGTTCTTCCAATCGCTGCTCAAGCAGTTTAATTTCTTCGCGATTTCCATGCAACACACCCGTTTGTTGAATGAATAGATACAAGGTCCAGTACTCTGCTTAGATTGCTTCTTGGTAAGATGTAATTCTTTCAAAATTTGTACCACTAACATGACACGCGCGCGCGCGCGCACACACACATTATAAAACTGCATTTTCCTAATTGCCAATGGTTACGAGGGCCCAGTTTTTGGTTTTGCACCGGGCCTCCATTTTCTTGGGTGCGGCCCTGACCGAAAAACTCGCTCCCGTGCGGCTGCTGCGGCCGCACCGTGGCGCCCAGATCCAGACACCGGAGGACTTCCCCCGCCTCCTCACCTTCCCTCGCCGCCGCCGGGCATTGCAAAGCCCGGTCGGCGGCGGGGCTGTTTTCGTGGCGCAGTAGCGACGGATGGAGGGCTCCGATGCGAGCTTTGATGGCGGGGTTCCGGCCTAGGAGTCGTGTAGCTGGCAAGCGGACATGTGCTAGTGGCGGCGGCTGCCGCCGGCGGAGGAGCGGAGGCGCTGGCTCGGGTCGCTTGGAGCGGGGTTCGGCCCCTGTGCTGATTAGGTCATGTCCTAGTCGTGGCATCTTGCCGGTCTGCGTGACCTTTCGCCGTCAGATCCACTGCAGTTTCCCCCCAACTATACCTGGCTATGGGGTACTAGTCCCGACTGGCCCGACCCGACCCGGCCCGGTCTTGCCTGCGGGCCAGGCCTGGGCCTGAGTTTTGAGCCTGAAGCACACGTTAGGCTGGGCCTGGGCTTGGCATTTTCCTTGTTTTAGGGAAGGGGCCCGGCCTGAGGCCCGAGTCCCTGCGGGCTTTATCACTGTCGGCCTGAGCTTGGGCCTAAAAAATAGGCCTGACAGTCGGGGCAGGCCAGGCTCGGACCTAGGTTTTCTGCCTCGGGCTTTGTTAGGTCCGACCCGAAGCCCGGCCCGGCCCAGCAGATGGCCAGGTATAGCCCCAACCCTTCAAACTCCTCTGCGGCACTCGTGCTCCGTGCCATGATTGGGTCCTGCTCGAATGACAGCAGCGGTCGGCCTTGTGTGCGTGCAGCGTGCCTCCAAGGCGATGCTTGATGACTCTTTTTCTTTTTCGGGAAAAAACTTGTGTTACTCACGTATCCAAGCTACTCTCAAATTACAAAGTTCGACAATGCCATCAGGCCTGAACCTAGCCAAACAGCAATACGGCCACTAGTTCTACCATACTGAGCTAAAGTATAACTGGCAATGTTGTTGTCTCGTCGAACATTAGGGGCTCTTCGGTGATGACGGGGGAGGCGGCGGTGTGGCTCGGCTCGGAACCGAAATGGGCGGCACGACCTCCCCAAATATGCTTAGGAGTATACTCTTTGCAACAAATTTAGTCCAAATAATAACCTTGTGAGGAAACAAAGTCATATTTTTAGTGAGTTATGTGTTTAGATGATTTGCTAGCTAGTGCTTAACTACTTAATCGAAAAAACTATCTCAAATATAGCTTGTAGTGGATGTGCTAAAGATGTTATTACTGCCTTTATTCTAACTTCTTGATTGGTGTATGCAGAAGTTCAACCGTACTCCCGCTCCCGTACCACTTCCCGTGCGGCGCCGCCGCGCCGCACCACACTGGAGCGTCCCCGCATCCCTCCTCCAGTCCCCCCACCATCACTCTCCTCTCCACCGCCGCCGGCAACGACAGGGCAAAGCCCGAGCGGCTCAGCGGCGGCGGCCTTCTTCTCACGCGTCAGCTGCTCAACATCGCTGCGGCGGTTCCGATCTTGATCTCATCGGCGGTGATGGCGGACAACGATGGCTGCAGTGTGGCGGCGAGTCTATAACCGCAACGGCAGATGGCGACTGGAGGCGAGAAACAAGCTGCAGCCACTCAACCTCCGGTTTGGCTTTGGATCGCGGTGGCGCTCCTGGTCTTTATCTACATCATGTGGGCGCCCAGGGCGGCGACCTTGGACTTGGCGCTGGTGGTCTCTTCCGTCAGAGGTGGTCGGCCTGAGGATGGGTGGTCGCATCTCGAGATCCGTCATATAGTCCCGGCTACAAGTTGAGGAGACATAGTTGCCGGTGAAACCGAGCCTACGGCGGGCGATGGCGGCGTTCTGCGTCGTTACCTTGATGAAGGCATCGTCATGTAACCTTTGTCGGCCCACTCATGCTGCTCTGGGGGAAACTCTAAGAACTGGTCTTCCAAATCGGATGATGGCGGCACTGCGGTGTTGTTTCTCTTTTGGGAGCATCAGCATCGTTTGTGGACCAGCGCTGGAAGACAAAGGGATGAGGTGGAGCGACTTCATCTTGCACGGAGTTTCGGTGGAGATGTCAAGTCATGCCTGGCCGACTGGTGTTATGTTGTGTCATGCATGTTTGGCAGGTGCAACGCACGACAGATCTTCCAGAGACTTCAAGCTGTGTCGGCTGCTGGTACTTGGCGGCATGGTGTTGCGGTGTACCAGCGGTGACGGCGACGTGCTCAGCAGTTTGCGCGCGGGGGTGGTGCTGTTGGGCCCGTGGTGGCGTCAACGGATGGCCGGACTGGCAAGTATGATGCGGATCTGTTTCATGAAGATGGGTCAGCGGGTCGATGATGATAGCGACTTCTAAAACGTGTGCACGTGGTGTACGCCTTAGGTTTGCTGCACCGGCTATAGGTGTCGATACATTATTAGAATGGATCGGCGAGGCACCGATTGTCGATATGGGTAGTGAGAGCACTTCATATTATCGAGTTTGTAGGTGTGAGTGATTGCTTCGGTGACTTGATATATGTTCTTGTCATACTTTATTTAAAAATTATAAAGATGGTTATATGCAACGATTGATGCAAAGGCCAGGGTTTTAACCTTCTTCTTCAGAAAATAAAAAGTTCAACCATACTAGGCTTATCTTTCAGAGTGAAACCGGAAGTAAAATTATCTAGCCATAGTGTACTAGTAGTACCATCCAGTGATGTAAAGAATGTGGGAAGGACATCACAATCACTCCACTGTGCCACCCATTTTCTTTCTATAAATACGAGACTTCAAACAATTGTTGCCCTTGAGGATCGAATTGATAGTTCAGCATGTGCTCACTTTGGTTAGAGTTGCTTCGGAGTTAGACAGTGTGGCACTAAAACTTGACGTAAATAGGTGTGGCAATGGGAGGCACAGGGAATACGTGCAATGCATCCAATTCTCTGAGCCGCTCTTGGACCGAGGATCGGGGCAATGTAGGAGCAGTTGGTGTAAGATAATCCACTTGTCAGCCCGCGAGCTCTACGTGTGTTCTGTGCGTGTTTGAGTGGTGTCTGTAGAGCTCCGGTGGAGCAGCGAGCGGATTTAAGAGGGCTCGTCGGGATTTTCATGCATCCAGTTCTCTTCGAATTCTCTTGGGCCCTCTGTTGATAGTTCAAGGAAGCCAATGAAAACCATGCTGCCTCTTGCGTTCTTTCGCTTCTGGGCATTTCGAGAATTCTGAATTTGTTTGTTTGAATTATGTGTCTTCATCAAATTCAGTTGTGTTTGTTTGTCTGAATTATGTATCTGGTGTGCTCGAAGTCACACCTGCCGCGTTTTATCAGATTCAGCCCGCGAGTGCATTTGGCAGAATGACCTTCGTCAACTCTCCTTTCACCCTTTCAATGACTGAATCGCACCTTGACAAGAGGAAGATGTGGGGACGCTTCTCTCTCCATCCTGGTCCACGACTCTCCTTTTCTCTTTCATTTTTCTTTATTTTTCTTCCAAAAACTTAATCTATGTGCAACATGTGTCCCAATTGGATGAAGAAAAACAAGGAGAAGGGTGTCCCTCGCTTAGTTATAGGTTTAAGTAGTTGTATTAGAAGTACTAATACCATCAAGAATTTCACTGCAATTAATTATGTTGTCATACAAAGTCCACAAACACCAATACCGAGCACACTGCGAGTGCCAACGGAACATTTATTTGAGAATTATACATCTCTAAATTAAGTTAAGTGACTAGATGAACTCTGATATTTAAGATACAAGGTTTATATCTCAATCGCCTAGTTGGTAGCGACAAAATAAACCCCAAAAACGATACTCGTCCTCGTCCCTTGCTTTGAAGCATTTGGAGTTACTGCATTCCTGGAGAAACCACCATAAACTATTCTATGAAACGATGTAACAAAAAATACATAAAAATGTCCGAGCAGACATTATTTTTATTTGCTCCCCTGCGCGGCGACCAGGGGAACCCTAGCGCCGCCCCATCCTCATCCCTCCCCCGACTTCTCTACGCCGCCGCCGGGCAGAGCCTAGTCGGCGTCGGCGGCGGCGGGATCTCTTTTTCCACGACTCGCTGGATCTGGCGCGGGCGGATCGCGGCGGTTGTTGGCGGCGCGCTGGAGGCGGGGCGTGCCGACGCGGGCTTGGGGGCGACGGCATGGCTCATGCTCGTGGTTTCCCCTGGTGTGCGTGGGAGTCCGCTCGGGGCGCGCGGCGGCGGCCCTCGGCAAGCGGCGGCCCGCGCTGGGCTCTCAGCGACGCTCCGGCGTGTCCAGGCGCCGGTGGTCCCTGTGCGCGGTCGGCGGCTCCGTCTCTGACCCGGACGGTGCGGGGGATGGCGGCGGCCCGGCATGGCCGGCGATCTTGATGCGGTGGTGCCAGCGGCTCACTGATCTGCCGGTGCTCCATAGTTATGCCTAGTGGTGCTGGTGGTGATGGCGGCCCATGCACGAGAGTTGGATCCCTTCGAATTGATCTGGGTGAAAACTTGTCTTCGGCGTCTGCTAAGGCCGGCGGTGGTGGCGCTATCTGCGTCGTTCCCTTCTTGAAGGCATCGCCGTGGAGAAGCTCAAAGCCACTCTCTGCTACCTCCGGGGGAAACCCTAGATCGGATGACGCGGTGCTCTGGTGTCCTTCCTCCCTTGGAGGCGTCATTCTTGGAGGTACACACGTGATCGAGGGACCAGAGGACGGATTCTTTGGTGGAGCGGTGATTCATCCTACACACTGATGGCGACGGATCTTGACGGCGTGGCGCAGTGCAGATTCGGAGTTCGTTGTGGGAGGATGGACTCGCGCAGGAGGTCGATGCTGTCGGGTGTCGTGGTGGCGTAGATGGCAGAGAGACCTGGCACGGTACATGCAATAGTACAACTCTGAAGATGGATTGGTGGCACGTGGCTGCGGCGGCTGTCGTGGTTCTAAGTCTAACAGTAGTGTAGGGGGGTAAGTATGGAGAGGCTAGATCTTAGCTATGCAGGAGTTGTAAGCACACAAAGATGTACAAGTTCATGCCCTTCTCGGAGGAAGTAAAAGCCCTACGTCTCGGAGCCCGGAGGCGGTCGACTGGATTATATGTGTGAGAATGACAGGGGTGCGAACCCTTGATACTGAGGAGGGGGGTGGCTTATATAGAGTTCGTCAGCCCTCTCCTGCCCTCAGTAATGCAGGGTTTAAGGTACATTAAGGTTGGGCGTTACTGGTAACGCCCCTAGTAAAGTTCTATGATGACCATAAAGACTACTTAATGACCGACCGTTTGCCTGCGGAGTGGCTTTAGATCTCCTGGCAGTCGAGTGGTTGACTTTGTGGTCGAGTGATAGCGCCATGGTCGAGTGTCTTGAACCCGTCGAGTGGGTACCTCCAAGTCGTTTGGAAGGTGACTTCTTCTAAGGATGTCCTTGGGTAAGGCTCTCAGGACAGGTCCATGCCCCTACCCTAGGTACATAACTTCATCATTAGCCCCCGAATGGATCGAGGTTAGAGTGGGGAAAGGGTTGGAGATCTTTCCGATTGGTTCTCTGTGTCACGTGAATGCCTTGTTTCGGATCAATCGTCATGGATGACGACATCAACCTTCTTCAGTCGCCTTGATCCATTCCAGGCCTTTCGTCGAGTGAATTATCTTGCTTGTGACATTCTGAATGGTGATGTGGAAGGGATCTTCTGCCTGAAGGGTTGCTCTGCAACCCGCGGATCTCACGGTATTTGATTTTCGGGAAGCGCGCAGGACGGGAGCGGCTGGAGTAATCGGATGTGATAAGGCGGAAGCTCCTCGATCCCCGCGCCACCTTTTTCGCCACGTACTGCGCGCGCGTCTGCTGCGGGATTTGACTGGATAGCCTGGGCCTACCAGTCAGCCACTCGGAAGCGGCCTCTTATAAGATGCCGGCTCACGGTTTCCAAACAGTGCGCTCTCCCCTTTCTTTCTCCCTTCGCAAGTTCCTCCGCCACCTCTGCTCTCACCCTAGCGTCGTAAGCCCGTTCAAGCTCCGCCGGCGACGATGGTGAAGGACAAGACGTCCGCTCTGGAGCGCGCGAAGAAGGCGGCGGCGCAGGGAAAGGGGAAGAAGTCTGCTCGGGGCGGATCTTCCTCAAGGACTGCTCTGCCCAAGGGCTGGATCCAGGGCGACTGGATGCCATCTATGATTCGGCAGGAAGATCTTGACGACATGGTCGAGGGAGGAGTCATTCTCCACGAAGCCGCGCGTCTCCCAGGGGAAGAAATCGAGCCTCAACCAAGGGATGGTGAGTGCGTCCTCCTCGCCACCCATATCGATCGTGGTTTTTCTCTGCCTCCTCGTCCTTTTTTCCGGAGCTTTCTGAACTTCTTCGGAGCGCAGCTCCATCATTTCACTCCCAACTCCATCGCGTATCTTGCTGCTTTCGTTGCTTTGTGTGAGGGTTTCTTGGGTTGTCGTCCTCATTGGGGGCTCTTTAAGCACATCTTCACTTGCCGCTCCCAGTCGGTCAAGAAGGCCAAGTCGAGTGACGAGAGGACACAGGTGATCCAGTTGTGCGGAGGCCTGGCGATCCAGGCGAGGGGAAAAAGTTCTTTTCCATCTATCACTTTCCCTGAGTCGGTCCGCGGCTGGCAGGCGACCTGGTTTTACTGTAAGGACCAGGCGACCCCAGGACAGTCGACTGGACTTCCCCCTTTCTCTCTAGACCGAGCTCAGAAGCCTGCTTCTCTGAAAGTAGCGCCGGAAGAAAAAGCGCAAGTCAAAGTGTTGGTTGGTCGAGTGGTTCAGCTTGTCCGCGAGGGCGTGACTGGAATGGATCTGCTGGAGGTCTTCCTTCGGAGGCGCATCCAACCGCTCCAGGCTCGTGACCACCCGATGTGGCTGTATTCGGGCCTTGAAGACACCACTCGGGTCCACCCAGAGGAGGTCACCGATGAGATGTTGGAAGGGTGGCTGTCGAGTATCACAGGAAACAAAGACAACCCCCGAGGAGCCAGGAGGGTCTCTCCACTCGACAACACATACGAAGTGGATCAGGTCTGCCCTTATGTCCTTGATTGGGGTCTTGCTTTCTTCGTTGGTCTTCTTTGAGTTGGTCGATTGACTTTTGTTTTGCCTGTTGTTTCTCAGGAAACTACTGAGATGTACTCGACGCCCAACGGGGCACAGGAGCCGATTGAGGAAGGGGAGGCGAGCGGAGGTGAGAGCGGAGACGAACACGGCGAGTGGGAATCCGATGGCAAAGGAGAGGGAGACGACGACGTCGACTCCAGCGAAGAGGAGGAGGAGGAAGTTGTACCTCCCCGCTCGGAGAGGCGATCCAAACTTACACACGATCCCGTGCGGGAACGTGGTAAGGCGACTGCTCCTGTTGGGCAGTCGTCGAAACGCCCTCGGACCTCTTCTCCTACGTCGATCGAAAAGGCTCCCAAGCTCCCACGCGCGACGCCATCCAAGCCACCAAAGGCTCTGCCCAAGATGAAGATGACTGTCCCCACCATTTCTGGGTAATAATAAGACTTGTTTTCCTTTGTCGACCGTGGACAGATCCTTGGTCGACTCATTGAGCCAACTGACTGACTTCCGGAATTTGTAGAGATGCTACTTCTGAGATCTCTGCCAAGGACGGAGATCAGGAGATGGAAGATGCTGTTACTTCTAACCCAGGTATGATTATTGATGTTCTGCCTTGAGTCGAATGGATATTTCTTGTAACTCTGGTCGATTGACTTTTCTTGCAGCTCCCCCTCATGTTATCAACCTGCCGGATGATGAGGACGATGAGCCGCTGAGGGTAAGAAGGAACCGGAGGGCGTCGACTGGCAAGACCCCTCAATTTGCTCCGGTGTCTGAGGCTGTAGCTCGGTACGGTGGTGATACCACTCAGACTTCCGTGACTTTCGCTGAACCTCTAACGAGCGTGCGGCCTTCGGCATCGACTGCAAATCTGCCTTCGATTTTTGGTACATATCCTGTCCCAGAGGATCAAGTGGGTGCCGCAAAAGAGGCTATACGCCAGGCGGGGATCATGATGGAGCAAGTGAAGGTGGTTCGGGACGCCAGCCAAGCAGCGTATGACGCGAGTTCGGCTCTTCAGAGCAACGTCCAGGTCAGTCGACTCAACAGTTGGTTTGTTGCAACATGCTGTTCGAAGAATCTCTTTTCCGAAGATCTTTATATCTGTACGCCCACTGGGTGTGTCTGTTAACTTTTGGACGAGTGGGGGCACGCTAAGTGCACCCACTGGGTGTAGTCCCCGAGACTACGGTGGACTGCTGGCAGTCGACTGTAGTCTTTATATTGTGTTGCTGTATCTGGCTTCTTCACTCGGTCTGGTCAGGCCATGACGAATGGAATTGTATCCGGTCGACTGCAGGCAGTCGACTTTCTTCTTCTTTTTTTTGGTCGAACCAGTGGGGGCACGCTGAGTGCACCCACTGGGTGTAGTCCCCGAGACTGCTGTCGAATGTTTTGATTCGGTTGTAGTCTTAGAAACGCTACCATTGTCTCTTGGTTACTCGGAAGTAACATATCCTTGACGTTTGTCGACTGGTTTTCTCGCAGAAATCCTGTGAACTTGCGGCTCGCTTTACTGAGTTAAAGGACCAATAGATCCAGCTCGACCTTGACTTAAAACTTGCTCAAGAGAACCTGTAGAAGGCTCGAGAAGAGGCCAAAGGTATGGCTGGTGAGGTCTTCCATTCCTGGCGAGTGACTTTTTTTCTTTTTATCAATCCTTGATGTTGGTTGCACTCGACGCGCCGCAGATCAATTGGAGGAAGCTCTGAAGAAGAAGGATCGGGATCTTGTCAAAGCATAGAAGGAGGCTTTGAACAAAACAAAGCTTGCTGAAGAGAAGCTGGTTTCAGTCTCTACTCTTGAACAGGAGAACTCTAGACTGAAGGCTGCTCTTGACGCAGCTAATAAGGAGGTCGGCCGACTGAAGAACGACAAGATTGCTCTGAATGACAAGGTAGGCGAGCTGGTGGGGAAGAAGAACGATCTTGAGGCTTATCTTGGGGGACTTGCCATGAAGTTGTTCATCATGCTCGAAGGTAACAATTTTCACTCGACTGGCTTGTAGTAACCAAACTTGAGTAGAGCCGCTGCCTTATACTTGAATTGTTATTTGTAGAATTCTGCCAGAGCTTTGAAGAGGAGACCAGTCGGCTGGAGCCAAGCTTGGACCCCGTCAATTCACTTGTGAAGGACGAGGCTGCTATGAATTTGCTCCGCCTGGACTCCCGCATTACCAGCGTGGTTGATTATCTGGCTCGACTGAAGGTTGCAGTGTCGCGGATCGACACGTCTCTCTGGCCCAGGGCGACGCTTTCGAATGATCTCGAGTCCCTAATGACTCGACTGAATGACGTCCCTGGTCGAGTGACAGAATGGAAGAAGTCCTCTGCAAGATGTGGTGCTGATGTTGCTCTGTCTCTGGTTCGCGTCCACTGCAAGGAGGTGCGAGAGGAGAAGTTGGCCGCCATTCAGGTTGCCAACACCAGGAAGCTCAGCTTTCAAGACTTCATGGAGACTTTTATTGCTGCTGCCACCCGTATCGCAGACGGGATTGATTTGGACGAGTTCGTCGCCCTTTCCAGCCCTCCGACTGAGGAATGAAAAGACTTTAATGCCTCCCTTTAAATTTGCCTCGGAATGCCAAGCGGATGCTGTAATCGTTAAACTCTGTTGAGCCGAGGCTTCGAATACTTTGATCTGAGGTCTGGGGACCTTTGGGTCTTATCCGAACTTGATTTATCGTCGAATATTTTCATGAATTATCTGTCGAGTGGAACTTGACCTTCACTCAAAATAACTTCGTATTTGTGACAGTCGATTCGCATCTTGCCGTCCTTGCGGATCGGGATACGCTCCGTACTTAGGCGAGCGCTGGGCTGCAGCTAAGCCCCCGAGTGGGAGGTTTGCTCTCCACTCGGTAGGATTTTTAAACACTTAGGCGAGCATTGGGCTGCAGCTAAGCCCCCGAGTGGGAGGTTTGCTCTCCACTCGGTAGGATTTTTAAACACTTAGGCGAGCATTGGGCTGCAGCTAAGCCCCCGAGTGGGAGGTTTGCTCTCCACTCGGTAGGATTTTTAAACACTTAGGCGAGCACTGGGCTGTAGCTAAGCCCCCGAGTGGGAGGTTTGCTCTCTACTTGGTAGGATTTTTAAACACTTAGGTGAGCACTGGGCTGCAGCTAAGCCCCCAAGTGGGAGGTTTGCTCTCCACTCGGTAAGATTTTAAACACTTAGGCGAGCACTGGGCTGCAGCTAAGTCCCCGAGTGGGAGGTTTGCTCTCCACTCGGTAGGATTTTTAAACACTTAGGCGAGCACTGGGCTGCAGCTAAGCCCCCGAGTGGGAGGTTTGCTCTCCGCTCGGTAGGATTTTTGAACACTTAGGCGAGTACTTGGACTGCAGCTAAGCCCCCGAGTGGGAGGTTTGCTTTCCACTCGGTAGGATTTTTGAACACTTAGGCGAGTACTTGGACTGCAGCTAAGCCCCCGAGTGGGAGGTTTGCTCTTCACTCGGTAGGATTTTTGAACACTTAGGCGGGTACTTGGACTGCAGCTAAGCCCCCGAGTGGGAGGTTTGCTCTCCACTCGGTAGGATTTTTGAACACTTAGGCGAGTACTTGGACTGCAGCTAAGCCCCCGAGTGGGAGGTTTGCTCTCCACTCGGTAGGATTTTTGAACACTTAGGCGGGTACTTGGACTGCAGCTAAGCCCCCGAGTGGGAGGTTTGCTCTCCACTCGGTAGGATTTTAAAACACTTAGGCGAGTACTTGTACTGCAGCTAAGCCCCCGAGTGGGAGGTTTGCTCTCCACTCGTTAGGATTTTTAAACACTTAGGCGAGTACTTGGACTGCAGCTAAGCCCCCAAGTGGGAGGTTTGCTCTCCACTCGGTAGGATTTTTGAACACTTAGGCGAGTACTTGGACTGCAGCTAAGCCCCCGAGTGGGAGTCTGGTTCTCCACTCGGTATGATTTTTAAACACTTAGGCGAGTACTTGTACTGCAGCTAAGCCCCCGAGTGGGAGGTTTGCTCTCCACTCGGTAGGATTTTTGAACACTTAGGCGAGCACTGGGCTGCAGCTGAGCCCCCGAGTGGGAGGTTTGCTCTCCACTCGGTAGGATTTTTAAACACTTAGACGAGCACTGGGCTGCAGCTAAGCCCCCGAGTGGGAGGTTTGCTCTCCACTCAGTAGGATTTTTAAACACTTAGGCGAGCACTGGGCTGCAGCTAAGCCCCCGAGTGGGAGTCTGGCTCTCCACTCGGTAGGATTTTGGCAAACTTAGGCGAAACGGATTCGCAGCTAAGCCACCCGCTGGGGGATTTTGTACACAAACAAAAGTGACGGCAATTACAGGAAGAACTGAGACACTCTTGTCTTTGATAAAAATGAACTCAAGTGTAAAATGGGTGGAGTAGTTCTGCATTCCAAGCTCGTGTTCGTCGATCTAACGATCGACATTGTAGAGGTGATATGCTCCATTGTGGAGGACTCTGGTGACGATGAAGGGACCTTCCCAAGTAGGGACAAGTTTGTGTGGTTTCGGTTGATCCACTCGGAGGACCAAATCTCCTTCTTGGAAGGCTCGACTCTTCACATTTCTGGCATGGAATCGACGCAAGTCTTGCTGATAAATGGTCGATCTCATCATAGCCATTTCTCTCTCCTCCTCTAGGAGGTCGACTGCGTCTTGCCGGGCTTGTTCGGCTTCGTCTTCGGTGTAGAGCTCAACTCGGGGTGCGTTGTGAAGTAGATCACTCGGCAGGACTGCTTCGGCTCCGTAGACCAGAAAGAACGGAGTTCTACCAGTCGACCGATTCGGAGTGGTCCTTAATCCCCACAAAACTGACGGAAGCTCGTCGACCCATGCACCCGCAGCGTGCTTGAGATCACGCATCAGTCGGGGTTTTAGTCCTTTGAGGATCAGACCGTTCGCCCTTTCTGCTTGTCCATTCGACTGGGGGTGCGCAACCGACGCGTAGTCGACATGGGTGCCTTGAGAGGCGCAAAAAGCTCTGAACCTGTCTGAATCGAAGTTTGACCCATTGTCCGTGATGATGTTGTGTGGGACTCCATATATGAATGTTAACTCCCTGATGAAACTGATAGCAGTGCTAGCATCCAGATTCTTGATAGGCTTAGCTTCAATCCACTTGGTAAACTTGTCGACTGCTACGAGCACATGTGTGAATCCTCTCCTGCCCGTTCTCAGTGGTCCAACCATGTCCAGTCCCCAAACAGCGAAGGGCCAGACGAGTGGAATGGTCTTCAGGGCTGATGCTGGCTTGTGCGACATGTTGGAGTAGAACTGGCAACCTTCGCACTTGTCAACTATCTCTTTTGCCATTTCATTTGCTCTGGGCCAGTAAAAACCCGCTCGGTATGCTTTAGCCACAACGGTCCGAGAGGACGCATGGTGACCACAGGTCCCCGAGTGGATATCATCAAGGATTATCTGACCCTCTTCTGGCGTTATACACTTCTGACCAATTCCAGTTGCGCTTTCTCTGTACAACTGTCCCTTTATGACCGTGAAGGCTTTGGATCGACGGACGATCTGTCAAGCCTCTTGTTCGTCTTCTGGGAGTTCTTTCCTCAAGATATATGCAATGTACGGTACTGTCCAGTCGGGAGTGATTGCCAAGACTTCCATGATTAGGTCGACCACAGCAGGAATTTCGACTTCAGTCGGATCCGTGGCACTTTTCGGCTGCGGGGGTTCCTCTGTAAAAGGATCTTCTTGGACTGATGGCGAGTGGATGTGCTCCAAAAACACATTGCTGGGAATGGCTTCTCTCTTGGAGCCTATTTTGCCAAATTATCAGCTGCTTGATTTTTCAGTCGTGGGATGTGATGAATCTCTAACCCCTCGAGTTTCTTCTCCAGCTTTCTTACTGCATTGCAATACCCAGTCATGGCTGGGCTTCTGATGTCCCACTCTTTCATCACCTGATTGACCACCAAATCTGAGTCGCCATAAACCATGAGGCGACGGACGCCGAGTGAAATGGCCATGCGCAACCCATACAGAAGTGCTTCATATTCTGCTTCATTATTGGAGGAATCGAAGTGAATCTGGAGAACGTAGCTGAGCTTATCTCCTCGGGGGGAGACCAGTACTACTCCAGCCCCGGAACCATTCAGCATCTTAGAACCATCGAAGAACATGGTCCAGTGCTCCGAGTGAACTTGGGTCGGAAGTTGCTGCTCGATCCACTCGGCGATGAAATCTGCGATTGCTTGGGACTTGATAGCTTTCTTTGCCTCAAACTTGATATCTAAGGGAAGGAGTTCAATCGCCCACTTAGCCACTCGACCAGTTGCATCTCTGTTGTGCAAAATCTCTGACAGTGGAGCGTCGCTGACGACTGTAATGGAATGATCAGAGAAGTAGTGTGCAACCTTCTTCGTGGTCATGTAAATCCCATACACAAGCTTCTGGTAGTGGGGATATCTTTGCTTCGAAGGAGTCAAAACTTCGGATACATAATACATTGGGCACTGAACTCTGAAGGCCTTTCCTTCTTCTTCCCGCTCGACCGTAAGTACTGTACTGACAACTTGTCCTGTGGCTGCAATGTAAAGCAGCAAAGGCTCTTTACTGATTGGGGCAGCAAGCACCGGCTGGGTGGAGAGCAGAGCTTTGAGGTCTGCAAACGCTGCATCAGCTTCTGGAGTCCGCTCAAACTTGTCAGACTTCTTCATCAGTCGGTAAAGGGGCAACGCCTTTTCACCGAGACGAGAAATGAATCGACTTAGAGCAGCCAAGCAACCTATAAGCTTCTGGACATCGTGCACACGCACAGGACGCTTCATCCGGAGTATGGTGCCAACTTTTTCGGGATTGGCGTCGATTCCCCGTTCGGAAACGAGAAAACCGAGTGACTTTCCACCTGGGACTCCAAATGTGCACTTTGATGGATTGAGCTTGATATCATACCTCCTGAGGTTGGCAAAGGTTTCGGCAAGGTCAGTCAGTAGGTCGGAACCTTTGCGTGACTTGACCACAATATCATCCATGTATGCTTCCACGTTCCGACTGATCTGAGTGAGTAAACACTTCTGAATCATCCTCATGAACGTGGCTCCAGCATTCTTGAGGCCGAAGGGCATGGTGACATAGCAGAAGCATCCGAATGGAGTGATGAAAGATGTTTTGATCTCGTCGGGTCCATATAGACGGATCTGATGGTACCCTGAATAGGCGTATAGAAAAGACAAACGCTCACATCCTGCGGTCGAGTTGACTATCTGGTCGATGCGGGGGAGAGGGAAATGATCTTTCGGGCAGGCCCGATTGATATGCTTGAAGTCGATGCACATGCGGAGTGACTTGTCCTTCTTGGGGACCATAACAACATTGGCGAGCCACTCGGAGTGGTAAATCTCACTGATGAACTCCGCTGCTAGTAGCCGAGCCACCTCCTCGCCAATGGCTTTCCTCTTCTGGACGGTGGACTGTCGAAGATGTTCTTTCACATGCTTAAATTTTGGATCGACTCGTAGACGGTGCTCAGCCCGTCCCCTGGGAACTCCAGGCATGTCAGAAGGCTTCCATGCGAAGATGTCCCAGTTCTCACGGAGGAACTGGATGAGCGCTTCTTCCTATTTGGAGTCGAGCGTCGTTGAGATGTGAGTCGGAGCAGCATTGGGATCGGTCGGGTGAATCTGGACTGGCTTCGTTTCACCGGACGACTGAAATGCCGACTCTGAAGCGGGCTTCTTGGCTCGCAGCAATTCACTCGGATCTGCAGTCTTCTGGTACTCCTGCAACTCAACCACCGCCATCTGGGCGTCAGCAATCTTTGAACCCTTCTGAAAACACTCTTCTGCTTTCTTCCGGTTGCCCGTAACAGTGATCACACCTCTAGGGCCAGGCATCTTCAATTTAAGATACACGTAACATGGTCGAGCCATGAAGCGTGCATAAGCTGGTCTGCCCAAAATGGCATGATAAGCACTTTGGAAGTCCACCACTTCAAATGTCAACTTTTCCTTGCGGTAATTCTCTGAATCACCGAAAACCACATCAAGAGCAATCTGGCCGAGTGACTCGGCTTTCTTTCCAGGAATGACTCCATGGAAGCTCATGTTGCTGGTACTGAGCCTGGACATCGGAATGCCCATCCCCTTCAATGTTTCTGCATACAATATGTTCAGGCCGCTGCCTCCATCCATCAGGACTTTGGTCAGTCGAGTGCCTTCAACAACTGGGTCGACCATCAAAGCTTGCCTCCCAGGGGTGGCAATGTGCGTGGGGTGATCGGACTGGTCGAATGTGATAGCAGTCTGAGACCACTTCAGGTAACTGGGTGTTGTCGGGGCAACCATGTTTACCTCACGGTTAATGACTTTCAGTCGACTTTTGCTTTCAACATCAGCAAAAATCATCAAGGTGGAATTGACTTGGGGGTATCCATCATCACTATCTTCCTTGTCTTCAACTTTGTCCGACTCTTTTTCCTTGTCTTTGGACTGTTTGCCTTGAAACTGCTGGATCAGGAGCCGACACTGTCGAGTGGTATGCTTTGGGTAAAAGAGTTTACCCTCCTCATCTTTCTTGGTATGAATGTGACACGGCAGATCCAACACATCATTTCCATCTTGATCTTTAACTTTCTTGGGGTTCCAGGGCCCCTTTGGTTTTCCCTTGAATTTTCCCTGGGTTAGGGCCAGGGCCTCCCCAGGAGCGGCCGGCTCAGCCTTTCGCTTCTGCTTCCGACTGGAGTTGCCTCCAGTTTCCTGGGCGAATGCCTTCTGCTTGCCGCTTCGGAGTCGGTCTTCATCCTCACCATTGGCGTATTTGGTGGCGATTTCCATCATCCGATTCAGAGACATTTCTCCGGTCCGGCTGAACTTCAGATTCAACTCTCTGTTCTTGATGCCTTCTTTAAAGGCACAAACTGCTTGGTGATCTGGTACATTCTCAGCTGTGTGATGCAAAGTGATCCACCTCTGGATGTAATCCCTCAGAGTTTCACTCGGTTTCTGCACACAAGACCGCAATTCTATAAGGCCTACCGGTCGTTTGCACGTTCCTTCAAAAGTCGTGACAAACACTCGGGAGAGGTCCTCCCAATTGTAGATGCTGCTGGGCGCTAACTGATTCAGCCACGCTCTGGCTGAGCCCTCTAACAGAAGAGGAAAATTCTTCATAGCCACCTCATCATTGCCGCCGCCAATCTGGACAGCCACTCGGTAGTCTTCGAGCCAAGTGTCAGGCTTAGACTCGCCGGTGAACTTGCTGACTCCAGTCGCCAACCTGAAGTTGGGAGGAATCACTGCGGCCCTGATGGCTCGACTGAAACACTCTGGCCCTCAAACACGTACCCTGTTGCTGGTATGTGCATCTCTGTCATGGCCTTCTCGATGGGCCCTGTTCCTGTTGACCAAACTTTGCACGAGGACGGATCTCGCATCAAAGCCCGATTCCCTGGGGTCGACTGGAATCCTCCGCCCAACACTGTGAGGGCGTCTGTCATCCTGTTGTCGAGGCGCATATGACCCGCTCCTCGGGGGAGGGGTTGGCACTCGACGCTGATCATCGCGATCGAGTCGGTGATCAAACTGCTCATTTCTTCTGTACTGATCGCGTCGGTCTCCACGTCCCTCACGCCTCGGGGGCGATCTTGGGCTGTGAGCCGACTGCACTGTATCTGCTGCAACGGACCGACTGTGGATCCTATTCCGCGACTGAGAAACAGCGGAATTCTGGTTCCCTGCTGCGCGGAGCAACGCTCTGATCTGCAATAAGCCCCTGCCAGCCTCTGACTGGGAGGGCTGAATTGATTCTGCTATTCGGGCCGTGGCTGCCAAATTTTGAACGGGAGTTCGATATACCTGCGTAGGCGGGAAGAGCTGACGTCGACTGGACTCAGGAGCCCGCTGACGCGCTCTCTCGTCGAGTGCTTGCTGGAGATTCTCCAGTCGAGTGCGCTCGGCCAAGTTAGCCAAGCGCGCGTCCTCCAAGGCTCGGGCCTCGAGGGTTTCTCCAACGATAAGAGTGTGGAGTGCATCCATGTTCCGACGGCGAAGTTCCTCTCGCTGCAACGACGTGAGAGGCTCGGGGAGATATTCTTCATGGGGATGCGCCGGGTCGCCTCCGCCTGCACCTCCGTCGGTACGGGGAAAACCGGGAGGGCTGCGTGTCCCAAGAATCGCCAGAACCTCCGTCGCGGGGTCACTGCTGTCGCATTCGGATGCGGTCTTTGCGGAGCCAGTCGAACAGGCCGTAGAGAGATTCGTCGGGCTCGATTGCCGCAACTTGTGGGGTGGCCGACTGGCGAGCCACCGCATGTCTCACCCACCTCTAGAGTCTCGACCGACCGAAGCGCTTGCGTCGGCGAGAGACAAGGTGGGGAGGTGAAATGGGAGCTGACCGATATTGAGTCGACGGCTGCCGCAGGAGGACGCCACGAACACATGCGCGGAAGTGCGTCGCCCCGCGGACGGGGAGCGCGTCGATGTCGAGTGGAGCCTCCTGAAGCCAAGCGGAGTCGTCGGCGATGAACGTGAGCGCGCCGAGACGGATCTCGCGGCCCTCCACCAAAACTCTGCACGAAACCATGATCAAGGAGATCGGAAAAAATCGCAACTCCTACAATCAAGCGCTAAGATTCCTGCCCCACAGTGGGCGCCAACTGTCGTGGTTCTAAGTCTGACAGTAGTGTAGGGGGTAAGTATGGAGAGACTAGATCTTAGCTATGCAGGAGTTGTAAGCACACAAAGATGTACGAGTTCAGGCCCTTCTCGGAGGAAGTAAAAGCCCTACGTCTCGGAGCCCGGAGGCGGTCGACTGGATTATATGTGTGAGAATGACAGGGGTGCGAACCCTTGATACTAAGGAGGGGGTGGCTTATATAGAGTTCGTCAGCCCTCTCCTGCCCTCAGTAATGCAGGGTTTAAGGTGCATTAAGGTTGGGCGTTACTGGTAACGCCCCTAGTAAAGTGCTATGATGACCATAAAGACTACTTAATGACCGACCGTTTGCCTGCGGAGTGGCTTTAGATCTCCTGGCAGTCGAGTGGTTGACTTCGTGGTCGAGTGATAGCGCCATGGTCGAGTGTCTTGAACCCGTCGAGTGGGTACCTCCAAGTCGTTTGGAAGGTGACTTCTTCTAAGGATGTCCTTGGGTAAGGCTCTCAGGACAGGTCCATGCCCCTACCCTAGGTACATAACTTCATCAGCGGCCTCATACCCGGCAGGCGTCCTGATTAAAGAGTGCGCCGGACTGGTAGGTGCCCCATACCAGGCAGGCGTCCTGGTTGGGACCTCAGGTCTTAGATGTTTAGGTTTGGCTGCAATGTCTGTTTGGTATTACACCCAGACTATCTGCGCCCCTTCGTCAATTGGATAGATGTAGCAACAGTTGTTGTTTACACGGTGGCTTTAGTCTTACTATTGTTTGGCTTTGTAAGGTCTTGTGAGAATAATTAATAAAATAACCGTATGCATTGCCCAGATGTAGAGACCGGGGTCATCCTCCTTTTAAAAAAAACACAAAAGTGTACTGGCTGGGATGAATTACTAAATGACGTCGTAAAGTTTCAGGTCGTGTGCACCTTTTTTCAGCACGTCGCTACCACTCCCAAGTTCTAAGTGAACTACTCTTGCACATATGTACTGCTTTGAACCCATACGTCATTTTGTATCAACATTCAAGCTGATCTTTGTAAGCGGCTTGCTTGTTCCTGAGGCGCAGCAAAATTCGAAACTGAGCACCTGCGACCTCACTCACGCAGCCGTGTGCACTGCAGCAGAGCCACCCAAACGACCTCCAGGAGTATGCGGCTTAAAATGGTCGTTTTGCCCAAAAAATGAGAATGTTCTTACAAGAATGCAAACAGGTCTTCCAATGAAACAACAAATACACTATATATGTTACTACCTTTAGTAACTTTTTGATTGGTGTATGCAGAAGTTCAACCGTAGTAGGCCTATCTTTCAGAGTGAAACATGCTGTAAAATTATCTAGCTATAATGGTACTAGTACCATTTAGAAATGTAACGAATATGTGAAGGACAGCTCAATTACTGCACGGTGCCACCCATTTTCGTTCTATAAATACGAGCTTCCAGCAATTGCTGCACTTGAGGATGAAATTGATAGTAGTTCAACATGTGCTTGGGTTAGAGTTGCTTTGAAGTCTGGACAGTGTGGTATTAAAACCTGACATCCATATATGTGGCAATGGGATGCACCGGGAAAACGTGCAATGCGTCCATTCACCAAGCCGCTCCGGAATCAAGGCTAGGAGTAATGTAGGAGCCGTTCGTGCGAGACAATCGGCATGTCCGCCCGCACGCTCTGCACGTCTTCTTTGCGTGATGCAATAGCTTCTGTGGAGCTCCGGGTGAGCAGCTCATGCGTGAGAGAGGCGTCATGGAGATTTTGGTGCACCCAGTTCTCTCTGGAATCTCTTCTGCTGCCTCCGTCTGTTGATGGTTTAAGAAAGCTCATGGAAACCATGCCGCTTCTTGTGTTCGTTCGCCTCCGGGCCAGACGAGGATTCTGAATTTTAGCCGGCGACGCGGTGGTCCATATTCAGTTGTGTGGTTGTTTGCCTGAACTATGCATCTTTGCTCTGAATTATGCATCTCTTCTCTGATTTGTGCATTTGCGCCCGGCAGAAACACCAAACCCGAGATCTTAGCTGGCTTCCAAGTAAGAATTCTCCAGATCAGAGATGTCGCCACTGCTAGAAAGCTAAAGCAAGCCGAGAATTCATATCAAGAATGGTGTGGATAGGCTTGGGCAAAGCAATATTCAGAATTCTAGTTTTTCTTTTCTTTTGGTTGCGTCATTACCGAAAAAGGTATTCGTCCCACTTTATATATAAAGCACGACCAACATATAGAATGCATACAACCTAACACCACACACACACACCCAAGGCAGATATAAGGTAGATGACGAACAGCAACACTACCGCAACTACCACAAAGCAAACAATAAGTGGACAGATAGAGCATAGCTAGGGATCTAAGGAGCTCTCAACCATGAACGAGTCACCGTGAGGAGACGAAGCCGAAACTCGACGTACCAGGGACTCCAGAGAAGTGCCTCTAAGAAAGAAACGACACCCGAGTGCCACCACCGCCCGATCCGTTGAATAGAGGTCTTCACCCGGAGTAACACGAAGGACACATGGCCACCGTGACGGTGCCTTCAAGAAGGGAACGACACATAGTCGATGAGAATAGAGGAACTGAGGAATAGTAGAGGAAAGAGCGAGGCGTGAGTCTCCGACGGCCGTAAGAGACTCCTTCTATTTTCCGTGGGTCCGGGCGAGGAAGAAGCGAGCTCCGGGAAGATCGAACTGAGCGGATTCCGTGGGACCTAATGAGTTCAGGAGTAGGATTCTGGTGAGAATGGTGAACTAGAGAGCAACGTAGTCGTGAGGATTGGCGCAGTATACAAGAGAAGCACATAAACCCTGAGAAGAACTCTGAATTCCGGCCGGCGACGGGGAATTTCAATTGTGCATTTGTTTGCCTGAATTATGCGTATTTGCTCTGAATTTTGAGTTTGTTTTCCTGAATTATGCGTCTCTACTCTAGATTGTGGGTTTGCACCCGGCAGAAACACCCGACCCGAGAACTTAGCTAGCTCCGAAGCAAGAACCTTTTAGATCGGACACGTCACCGCTGCTAGAACGCTAAAGCAAGCCGATAATTCAGGTAAGGAAGGGTGTGAATAGGTTTGGGCGAAGCAATCTTCATAATTGTTTAGTTTTCTCTTTTGGGTGCGTCACTGAAGAAATCTTCTGAAATTGTGCGTTTATTCTGAACATGCCTCATTGACACTCCAGCTGTAGTAGTTCCCGGACCACCATGGTTTGCATAAAGGTCATGTTTCTGCAGAACCAAATCAATCATTGCGTTCACTTTTTGAAATTGAGCACCTGCGACCTCACACACGCAGCCTTGTGTACTGCAACAGAGACTCCGGACCGGCGCATCCGTCTCTGCCGGTTGGAGTAGAATGTTTTTTTTAACCGGGCGAATCCCCTTTCCATTACTTGAACATAACAAAAATACAACCAAGTTCAGCAAATAGGACGGGAAAGAGGAAAGCGGGTTCAAGCATCGCCGGGAAACCCACCATGAGCACTCGCCATCGAGATTACTCACCATGGGGCGAAAACCCGACGACACTATAAATCCAGGACCCCAACATCTAACTCACAGTTTTCCAAAAGACCACTGCTCACATCAGAGCAACATGCTCCACAACAACCTCACGCAGGAGGTATCTCGACCAAAAGCAATAAAGCAAAAGACGCGGTAGATCTTCTTCCTTCTTCTCAATCTTTTCTCAGCGCACTCCTCCATCTTGGTGCGCCGTTGCGCAGATCCTCATCATGCGAGACGCGTTGTCCTTCAGCAGAGCTCCTCCAGCCCTCAGGCTCGCCGCATCCTCCTGCTTCATCAGTCCTGCCCAGTAACAAAGAAGTGCACACGCAGAAAAAATGCATTCAAACGGGGTTTTGAGAGGGGTGTGCTCAAAAGTAGCTCAGTTGCGGCAGGTCCAAATAGCCCAACATAGAGCTGCAATGCCCACCGTATAAAAGATATCGCCACCCGGGAAAAAAAGTATAACACCAAACAAATGCCTGCCACAAGTTGTCAGGGCATAAATCTGTGCCAAACATGCATCCAACTACTCTCCAGGTAACCCTGGCAACGGGGCAAGTGAAAAAGAGATGCTGGGAGGTTTCTCTCTCCCCACAAAAGGAACATTTGAGTTCCCCTTTCCATCCACGACGTTTCATCACATCTCTGGTCAGCACCGCATCTTGCGATAGCTGCCACATGAAAATTTGAATTTTCAAAGGGATACGGGCTTTCCATATCCAGCGATAATCGCAACCAGCAATGTTTTTTTTTTCAGGTAAGTATATAGAGCTTTAGTGGTGTAGTAGGGCTTGGGACCCAGCCCCCATTTGATACTATCACTTTCTGTAGATATACAGGTTTCCCTAACCGTCAAAAACATTTTCTTCCATTGCTCATTAAGTTCAGAGTTCAATCTCCTTCGGAAGAAGGCGACAGGGTTAGCCTCCAAACAGTCCTTCACGACACAGTCAGGATTATTGCAGATGGCAAAAAGCTGAGGAAGTTGTTCAGCAAATGGAGCTTGGTCGCCAACTGGATCAGTCCATAGCCTAGCTATGTTACCAGAATGCACGACCACTTTCCTCCCAACCATATACAGATCTTTCACTTTCATAATGGCCTTCCAACACGGAGAATCAGTGATTCTCCCCTTAACCGAGGCTACCATGTCTCTACCAAAGTATTTGGCTCTGATAATATCTTGCCAAAGTCCCTGTTTCATCTCATGTTTCCACCACCATTTCACCAAAAGGCAAATATTTTGCCTGTGGAGATCTTTCACACCTAAACCCCCCTTTTCCTTGGATCTACAGATCCTTGACCATCTAACCAGGTAGTATCTTTTTCTGTTTTTAGTCACTTGCCAGTAGAATTTCCTTCTGTGTTTATCCAACCTCTCTATGATGGTTTTAGACAAAAGGAACATGGACATATAATAGTAAGCAATGCTGGAAATATTAGCATTCAATAAAGTCAACCTGCCCCCCGAGGAGGCATTACTTCCCAGTCCAGATTCACATCTCTTGACAAATTTTGCCTCAAGGTATTCCCAATCTACACCCTTCAGGGTCGAATAACTAACAGGAACACCAAGATATTTCATTGGGAATTGCCCAATCTGGCAACCAAAAATATCAGCATATTCTTTCAAAATATTATCATCTCCTCCGACATTAAGAATTTCACTTTTCTGAAAGTTAATTTTCAGTCCTGACATGAGTTCGAACATATACAGCAACAGTTTCAGGTTGAGCGCTTTTTCAGGGTTATGTTCAATACACAGGATTGTGTCATCTGCATATTGCAGAATGGCCACTCCCTTATCTACCAAATCCGAGGCCAACCCATCAGTTAACCCGTTTGCTTGTGCTTGCAATACCATCTTACACAAGCACTCGGTAGCAATATTAAACAAGAAAGGGGACACCGGGTCTCCTTGCCACACCCCTGTGTGGCTTTGGAAGTAAGGCCCTGAGGTATTATTTAACTTTACACTAATTGTTCCATTGTGGAGAATTTTCTCCATCCAACTGCACCGAATCTTACCAAAGCCTCTGATCTCAAGACACTTAAGCAAGAAATCCCAGTTAACCTTATCGTAAGCTTTTTCAAAATACAGTTTGATAATGATGCCAACTCTCTTCTTAATATGAGTATGATGCAAAATCTCATGTAAAGTAAGTACCCCATCCATGATACTCATGTGTTTAATAAAGGCATTTTGGTGCTTGCTAAACAAGATGTCAGCATAGGGGGGCTGCTCTGTTGTCTAACACCTTTGTGATCAACTTATATGGGCATCTAAGTAAACAAATAGGTCTAAACTGTTGAATTTTGTTCGCACCATTGATCTTAGGAATCACAGTAATGACCCCGTAGTTTAACCTTTGAACATCGAGTATTCCCTCATACATGGCCTCAAAACCCCTCATAATATCACCCTTCACAATCTCCCAACAGTGTTGGTAGAATTCTGCTGGAATGTTGTCAGGGCCAGGGGCCCTGTTGCTATTCATTCCAAACAGAGCATTTTTGACTTCCTCTTCTGAGAACGGTCTACATAAAGTTTCATTTTCCTCAGCTTTTAACTTCACCTCCACCCCCCATATATTAGGATCCACCTGGAGCAAATTTCCAGGTGCCGGCCCTAAAAGATCTTCATAAAATTCAGTAGCATGATTTAAAAGATCCTTCGTCCCCTCTATGAATGTATCCCCTACATTTAGGGAGTGAATAGTGTTTTTCCTCTTATTGCCATTAGCGATTTTCTGATAGTAAGCAGAATTACTATCCCCTTTAAGTAGCCATCTCTCTTTAGATTGCTGTAGTAAGAATAGTTCTTCATTTACCAATATTTCATTTAGTTCCACTAACAGTTCAGTTTTCTTGCAGAACATAGTTGGATCTATCATACCCCCCCCCCCCTCTTCTTCTTTCTCAATTTTTGACAACTCTTCTCTGATGTTTCTTTTTTGAATCTTCTAATGCCCAAACTTATTAGAACCCCAGCCTTTAAAGAACTTTTTGAAGCGTTTCAGTTTGATGTTTAACACATCAATGGGGTCTGTAGCTTTAACATATTGGCTCCAAATCTTTTCCACCAAAGGTAGGAATTCTTCATATTTGAGCCAACTGATTTCAAACCTAAACTCTCTTTGCTGTGGGACTCTGACAACATGGTTATCAGAGGACAGCAAAAGAGCATTATGGTCAGAAATGTCTCTAACAATTTTCCTAACATTAACTTGAGGAAAAAGGTCCTCCCAATCACTGCTCATAAGGATTCTATCTAACTTTTCCAGGGTCGGATGGGCTTGGTTGTTAGTCCAACTATACATCCCCCCATTCATGTGAATTTCACTAAGGCATATCGCGTTAATCACAGAATTGAACATATTTGTGTAAGGGGAGCGATGCCAGTTTTTGTTTTTCTCTCCCTCATGCCTGAGAATATTAAAATCACCCCCAATTAACAAGGGGGTTTGTACATGAGCTCAAAAGTCAGCTAATTCAATGAGGAATTCCTGCTTATCCTTATCATGGGCTGCTCCATATACATTGCATAGGGTCCAAATTTTCTTAATTTTGATATCATATACATTAACTTGGAGGATAAATTTGCCTTTCCTCCAAGCAACCACTTCAAATCTCTCTCTTCTAACTCCACACAGTATTCCCCCGGATTTTCCCGTAGATGGGATCCACTCCGAATCAAAAGCAGTACAAGGGTCAATTTTCCTAAGATAACCATCCTGAAACTTCTTCTTATGGGTCTCTTGCAGACAAACAAAGTTAAGGGAATGATCTCTAATAATATGGGAAAGGCAGGAACTTATCCCTTTCTTTCCTGCACCCCTACAATTCCAAAAAAGACCAATCATATTAACCAAGTTTATTTTTCCTCTCCCCTCTGGTGGCCCTGGTATGATGGACAGGGCTGCCAGATTTTCCTTTCTTCATCAATAAATCAGGTTTCTGGCTCCTGGTCAAAGGCCTGGATATTGCCACCTGAATTTTAGGATTTCTCTTCTTCCTAGATCTCACAAGGATGAAGTTTTCCTCTAAATCCTCCTCCCCATCAGCCCAATCAGAACTGATGGGTGTTTTATCCCCCTTCCCATTAGTAATAAACATCGTTTTCTCATCTATCATAGCATCAGAATTATGATTATTGTTATTGTCACATTTTCTGACCCTCTCCAACTCTCTCAGGATATCAATAGTAGAGAAATTATTATCAGGGATAATCACACCCATTTTAGATGCTCTAATCATAAGATCACTATTGGAAAGCACATCAAATGAGTTAAAGTTGCAGTTACCTTCCAAGTTTCTCTTTTTTGAAATTGCAACAGCTCTGTCTTGAATCTTGTCACCCATGTTCTGCATATTTCTTGTACTGAATCTCAGTTCATCTTCAGTTCTAAGTGGAGGGGTAGGAATCACCTCCTCCATTTCCTCGGATGAGACAGGGAACTGTACCATGTACTCAGAGCGCACCCCAGACCTTGCTAGTGTCATCCTCCATCATTTCTTCCACCTGGGATTTTTCATGCACCCCAAGTGAGAAGTACAGATATCATATATATTACCAGCAATAGAATCGAGCATAGTTTGTTCTACCTGAATCTCATCCACATTCAGCCTGTTGTTATCAACAGCAAGTAGTGCTTGAGATCCACCCAAGTTTTCCTTTTCATAAGCCTCTCTGGCAATGGATTCAATCAGGAGAGTATCGTCTGCAGTTCCATCTGATTCCTCCTGCCCCTCTTCCATACTGTCACTAGGGCTATTTTTTTCATCTTTGTTGTTCATGTAAGCCCCCCCTCTTTTTTCTCTTCTTATTATCCCGAGGAGTAGCTCGAGTAAAATGTTTCCCATGGGATGAGTCCTTTCCAGCCGACTCAACCTGGTTCACATTGCTCGATCTCTCAGGATCTGGTTGGAGTAGAATGCACAGGTATGATGATGTAAATGCATCCCCGTTACCATGGTGGCTTTTTCTGCATTTTCTTCCAGTGAAAAACTTGGCCACGTGATGAGCCTGGGACTTCTAGACATGCAATCCGTAATTCAAATTTTGAATTACGGATGGGGGCTGCAGGGTCACGGTGTAGTGCCGTCGCTTTCGTGGGCGAGTATGTCATAGGTACGGCGTTGCTAGGTGGGCAGATACGATGTGATTGTATTCGTGGCGTATGGCTCAGAGAAAATTGGAATATGAAATGCTGGGTGGGGTACGCTGGCACATATCCACAGGGAGCAGCGACGGGAAAGATTGGCGTTGCGCGCACAATTAGTTAGGATACACCATATTCGCAATTATATAGGATAAGACTAAACATAACATGCCCATGTTACTACTATATGTTACTACCTTTATAGTGGGGGGTAATATATGTAGTAACA
The DNA here is from genome assembly GCA_032464435.1 of Aegilops umbellulata. NCBI lineage: Eukaryota > Viridiplantae > Streptophyta > Magnoliopsida > Poales > Poaceae > Aegilops > Aegilops umbellulata. The sequence goes on from CP136057.1 coordinate 641,174,994, forward strand.
TGTACTCCCTCTGTTTTTATTTAGTCTGCATATTAGGTTTGACCGAAGTCAAATTTTGCAAAGTTTGACCAAGTTTATAGAAAATATATAAACATTTACCATAACAAATCTATATGATGTGAAAGTACATTCGATAATGAATCTAGTGGTATTGATTTTTTATTGTATATATTAATATTTTTGTTTATAAACTTAGTCAAAACTTACAAAGCTTGACTTTGACCAAAGCTAATATGCGGACTAAATAAAAACGGAGGGAGTATCACTTTATTTATTAGGATATAGACTTATTTTGCCTTGATATATGTGATGTTACTCATATTAGTACTAACTAGTTATGTTATCACATTCCTCTCTTTTTTCATTTATTGCTTGCCATGTCATTTATTTTATCTAGATATGTGTGATATTACTACCTATGTTACTTCTATTGTGGGTAGTTTAATGTATCGGTAATTGCCTTTGGCTCCTAGGTGCATATGCACCCATTGTCAAAATACACATTTTGAAAAATTGAAAAATTCGGAACAAAAATCCCGCGTGTATATGAGTGATCCACTACTGTAGCCCCCTTCTAGTCGCGTTATAAGAGCATCTCCAGCCGTTGGCCCCTCAGAAGGCGCTAAAAATCGCCCCCTGGGGGCGCACTGGCGCAAACCGCGTGCTGGGGGCGTGATGCCCCCCGGTCGCGGCGCCCACGTTTTTCTTTTGAAACTTTAAAGTTTGACACAAACACGGCGCAAATTCAACCAAACTTTGGCGAGTTCGTACATATTTAAAATAATTTACAAAAGAAGAAAAAAACGCTACTAGGCTCGCCATCTCCCTCGCCGCCCGCCGCCCTTGCAGTTCTACATGCTGAGGAGGCTGTAGAACCGCGTGTAGTCGCCGCCGCCGCCGCCGTCGTCCCTGCTGCAACTAAGGATGGCAATGGGTAGGGTATGGGCAGGGTAGAGTAATACCATACTCATACCTGTATAGTCAGTGGGTACAAAATTCTACCCATACCCGTACCCATGGGTATGAAACTTTACTCATACCCATACCCGACGGGTACCCGTACCCATTGGGTACCCAACGGGTAGAACAAATAGTACACAAGTTGTTCACAATTTTACGCTCATTGGTAGCACATTTGACAAAAAAAATCCAATTATCTCAGCTCAATAACAGGTAGATGAGTAAATGACTAATATCAAAATTTAGAAACCACAACATATTGTTAAGTCAATAGGAGTAGACGAGTCACATGATAAATTAATGACTAATTGATGACAAATTAACATTAGTTCACAAACGGGCAGGGTATGGGTATACCTGCGGGTACAAGGTTATACCCGTACCCTACCCATGACTTAACGGGTAGGGCATGGGTACTATCCATGGGTATAAAAGTATGCCCATACCCTGCCCATGCGGGTACGATACTCGCGGGTACCCGTACCCATGAGTAAAATTGTCATCATTAGCTGCAACTCTCCCCCGGTTGCCGCGGCGGGTTGGACGGTCCGGGGGCGTCCTCGTCGTCGTCGCCGTCGAGGATCATGATGTCGTGCTCGTCCTCCCACCCACGTTTGCGGGCGGCTATCTCCTCCAGGGTCCGGCGCTGCCGGACCATCTCGTCGCGGAGGTAGTCGTACCGTGCCCACTGTAGGGCGTCCTCGTCAGAGAAGCCGCACCGGGCTATCTCCTCATACTCCGCGGGGAGGCCGGGCTCCGGCTTGGGCTTGACGAGGACGAGGCTGCCAGAGGCGGGGGTGGAGTCGCCAATGCGAACGCCTGAGCTGCGGGTGCGCTGGCTGACCGGTGTGTCCTGGGGCTCCGGCTTGACGGGGCGGAGGCAGGGAGAGCCGGACGAGCGGCCGGACGAGGAGGAGGACACCCCGGGGTCCATGCGCCTCGACGTCCAGGAGCTCCCACGTCGGCGAGAGAAGGACGGGGGAGCGGAGTACTCCAGCCTCGGCGTGTTGCCGCCCTCGATGTACTCGAGGACGACCTCCAGCGTGCGGCTTGGCACGCCCCACCATCGGCGCGGTCCTTCGGAGTTGAGCCTTCCGGAGGGCACAACGCCGTTGGTGGCCTCGAGCTGCTCGGTGTGGCGGCGGCGGAAGTAGGGCTCCCAGAGCGGGCTGTCGGGGACGTACCGTGGACCTTCCCTCGCCGCCCGTGGCAGGAAGGCGCGGATACGCGCGATCTCCGCACGCCGCGCCGCCCCGGTGGGCGGTGGTGGCACCGGGACCCCGCCGGCGCTGATTCTCCACGCCCGGGCACCCGCATGTCCGGCGAGACCGGGTACTCGGCCTCGAAGAGGAGCCGAGCTTCGTCCTCGTGAAGTTGGCGGCGGCGAAGCCGTTCGCCGCCGCGCCGTCGTTTGGGAAGCGCTCGGCCATGCTTTGAACTGGAGACGGCGAGAGGAGAGGGAGGAAAGGGGGAGAAATGGCGCGTCAGCGGTGGAGACTCTGTGCGTGTCATCGGCGCGCTGGGGGTCGACTTATATAGGTGGAGGCCCCGCGCGTACGAGTGGCCGCCGCGTGTACGCGTGGCGGGCGAGGGGACGCCCGTCGTCCGGTCTTCACTGCGCCGCCCGTGAGGCATCAATGAAGGAGGCTGACCGGCGCGGCAGCGCACGGCAGCTTTGGCATTGATTCGCCGCGGGAAACGAGGCGATGAGGACGACGAAGCGGCGAGAAGAGAGACGAGTCGCTGGCAAGGAGGGCCCGCGGCTCTTTCGCGCCAAAAACGATTCGCCCGGCGCCCCCGAGCGCCCCGGCGGGCCGGGTTCAGGTTGGGTCCGCCGGCGCCAATTTCGGCCTGAGCCGGCGAAAAAGGCCCTTGGGGACGCGACTGAGCCGATTTTTCAGCGCCGGCGGCCAAAAAGTCGCCTGAGGGGCCTTGTTGGGGGCGCGATTGAAGATGCTCTAAGGCATAACAGGTTGGAGATGTCTTCCTGGTCAAGCGCCGCGCCCAGCTCCTCATTGAGCACGGCCACAAGTGAGGACACACTGAAGAATAGTAGGGGAAGGAGCGAGGCGTGGGTTTCCGACGGCGGTAGGAAGGCCTGCGGTTCCATTCTATTTTCCATGGGTCCGGTCGGCGCACAAAGCGAGCTCCGGGTGGATCCAACTGGGCGGACTCCACAGGGACCCCGGCGAGTTCGGGATCAGGATTTACTGAGAATGTGAACTAGAGAGCCACGTAGTCGTGAGGACTGGCCCCGGTAGACAAGAGAAGCACAGAAACCCTGAGTTGAAGAACGCCAATAGGTTGAGATATACCAATACGATGCTACGACCCCTAACATGTTGAGCAGTGATGTACGTGTATGTGAGTCAATTACACTGGTGGTGCTAGAACTTGGCGTAAATGGTCACTTTAATGCTAGAACTTGTGGTATACATCGAAGTGGTGCAAAAACTTGGGTTGGACATGCAAATAAGGTGCTAACCGCATTCATATATGCCGGGACCGGTGACGAGGCAAGCCAGCATGGCTTAGGGCCCACCGTCAGCGACTGCACGGTAAAGGGGGGTGGGTAACACATTCTTTTTACAAAATACCCCTTGGATTTTATTTTTTTTCTCACATAAAGGCCGCCGCACTAGGATACGAACTAGCGCCCTTGGTCTAACAGATGCGCACGGATAGCCAACATACCAAGATAACATCTGATGTTCTGCATGAATAGTAAACCTATATATCTTTTGGCTAAATAACGTAAACTAAAATAAATTAATTTGGGAAAAAATGATACGGCAGTGGGATTTTTGAACCAATAACCAGAGAGATACCAGCAAGGCGACCTACCAATACAAACAATGGAACTTTGATTGTTAGAGAGGATAGTCAATCATTATGTCTACAACAGAATGCCTGCTGGGCTAAAACAGACTGCAGTTAGTGCGGCTCGTTTAAAAAATGTTTTTTTCAAATTTGAAAAAATATCTCAATTATAATTATACATATAATTGTATATATGTACTGATTTGAGAATCTGCAGTCCGAGGGCACACTAGGCTCATATTGTTTTCCAAACATATATCTATATTTATTTAAATATACATATATATTTATTAGAAAACACACAAACTTTACTGAAATGCATGGACACTTTTAAAACAACATAAAAATTTAAAGCATGATCACTTTTATGTAAAACATAAAATTTTATTAATAAAAAGATTTTTCTAAAAAAAATCTATGATAATTTGTTTAAATATTCAAGTTTTTGAAAATTGCATTAATACTTTATTTAATATGTAACACTTTTTAAAGTTTTACGAATAATTCATAATTTAATTTGATGATCTTTGTATAATTAACAGGACATCATTTTTTGTCTAATTTCTTTAATTATATGTATATTATTTATTTAATAAGTATCGCGGTTTTGAACTAAGGTTAAACTAATCTTAATTCGAAACCGTGACACTTATTTTGGTTCGGAGGGAGTAGAATTTACATTTTTTTACCAATTTCAAAAAATGAAAAACAAAACTAGAAAGAGTGAGACCCATAGGCACTAGCACCCAGGACATAGTTTTATAGAAGAAGCCCACCCGGATGTGAAACCAGAAATTCGACCTCGGCGGGATTCAAACCCTGGCCGCAGGGTGTGCCACTGCCCATGCTAGCCACTAGGCTACAACCTGGTTCTCTGAAAAAAAAACTAACATAAATTGCAGCCCACACGTTCTGATATAGACATATAAATTGTAAAGACATGAGACTCCATGGTCGTCAACTTTTTCTAGATTAAATTTCTTAATTTACGTCACTTGGCTCTTCTTTTTAGTCTACTTACATTACTTCGCTAAAAGATATAAAGTTTGCGTATGCTTAAATGTCGCGAAGTGAGTTGTGGGCTTGTCGCATGCTGTTTAAACCTTAGTCATTTGTTCAATTCCCACGCGGTGCTATTTTTAATTTTATTATAAAATTTAATTATAAATTATCGTACACCTGAGGAAAAAAATCCAAGTTTTATTTTTCGCAAAAAGAGCATGCCAACCATCTCCCTTCACCATGACGATGGGCTCCTAAGCCACGCTGGCTTGCCTCATCACCGGCCCAACATATACAAACGCAATTAGCACCGTATATGTACGCTCAAGCCAAGTTTTAGCACCACTTCGATGTACACCACAACTTCTAGCACTAAAGTGACCATTTGCGCCAAGTTCTAGCACCACTGGTGTAATTGACTCCGTGTATGTATACCTCACGACAGTACGTACTATCCCCCTTCCTCGTCGCGCGCGAGGCCTCGGGGAGGGGTCTTCGATCTGCGCCGGTCGCTACCTCCTGTCTCCCCATCCCTCGCCGCCGCCCAAGGGCACAGCGAGGCGAAGGCGCGAAGCCCAACCGGCACAGGCGACGGCAGGGCGTCTTCTTCCCCTAGCACGATGGGGCGACGCGGGCGGCCTCCTTGGGCATGGGTGTGGCACTGGCGAAGGTTGACGGGGCGTGGCGGCTCGCCGGCGTGGATGTCTGTGTGGGTGTTGTGGCGGCGTGGGGGAGTTTGTGGCGATGGTGCTTGGTTGTTGCGGTGGCCGAATTTGACCTACAGGCGCAGCGGGGCCGCACGGCGCGGGCCGGTGACTGGTGGGCCGTGCTCCGGCGCGGTGCTGCTCTACACCTACTCGAGCGGTTGCATGGTGGCTACGGTAGGATGTAGGGCGACACTACCTAGATGTGGCCAGTCGGGATCCAGGGGAGCTCCATGGTGGTTGGCCCTGTTGTTTCTTCGAGCTCCAAAATTTTGATCTGCTGCATGACGGCCCTCCTTGATCTGAACACCGACGGGTTCTAGTCTTTCTTTCGGAGATCTTAGCTTTTGGCACATAGCGCCACTGGATAGCTATCGAAATTTACCTGGTCGTACACGCCCTCATGTTCGGCCAAAGAGACTTCATGAGGGCGTGACGAGCAGCTTCGCTGTCTTGCCGGTGCTGTGGGACATGTCTAGGTATAGATTTCCACGGTGTTGACAGAGGTGAACAAAGTCATGGTGGCTGTGATCGGAGACTGGTAATGGCGAAGAGGATTTTTGGTTGCGTTGAAAAATGATGGCACATGTCTTTCCTGTGTGTCGCGTGTTGAGTACTTGCAGCAGCGGCTTTGGCAAGTGGGGCGGCAATACAAGTGGAAAACATTTCTGGTGGTGCTCTTGAGTATCGAGTTGTGATTTCCAGGGTGAAAGCCCAATGTCTGGCCTTCATTGGTTGTACCCGGCAATGGACTTGCTGAAGGCATTGTTTTCGGATATCGGTCTTTTTTCAGGGTGAAAACTCAAGATCCTTGATCGGGCGACGACAACGCTTCCGCATTGTTTCCTTCTTGAAGGAGTCGCTTTTGGAGAACCTCTTTTGCGGCCCGAGTGTTGTCTTTGGTGGTGATTAGAGTGCTTCTCTGTTGCGAGTGTTTCGTCACTGTAACGGGGTCTTTTTTTTATATATTTCTCTCTTTTTTATTTTGTTCTTGGATGTGTACATCATGGATATCTTTCTATATCTTGTTGGCGTAGAGGCTGCGTGTAATTAATATCTTAGTGATATTAATATATTTTCTTTTTCAAAACAATTCAGTTTTTAAGTTTTACATTGGCAGACCCTGATCGCTGATCCCAATGCTTTCGTCATTTTTGGAATGCCCTAGAGTTGAAAAAAATGCAAACATGTTGTACCGTGTGCAAAGAAAACAGGTGTTCCAAGGCAAAGTTGTTGCCTTTATTCTAACTTTATGATTGGTGTATGCAGAAGTCAATGGTACTGGTCGTATCTTTCGTAGTAATTATATAGATGTAAAGTGTTAGTACTCTTTGTCCCGTAATTTAAGATGTGTTTTGACACTAGTGAGGGAGTACCTTTTAGAGATGCAAAGAACGTGTGAAGGACAATACCATGACTTCACGGTGCCACTCATTCTCTTTCTATAAATAAGAGACTTCCAACAATTGCTACCCTTAAGGATCAAATTTGTAGTTCAACATGTACTTGGGTTAGAGTTGCTTCGAAGTTTTGGACACTTTGGCGTTAAAACTTGGCGTACATTGGTGTGGTGTGGCAATGGGAGGCACAGGGAATAAGTACACTGTCCAATTCACTAAGCCGATGCTAGACTGAGGAAAAGAGCAATGTAGGAGTGGTTGGTGCGAGATAATCAGCCTGTCCGCCCGTGTGCTCTCCGTGTGTTCTGTACGTGACAGGCGAGCAGCTTGCGGGTGATAGAGCGGTCGTGCGTGACAGGAGAGCAGCTTGTTCTCTCAGAATTCTCTTTGCCCATAGAAACCATGCCGCCTCTTGCGTTTGTTCGCTTCCGACCCAAAGGAGAGCTTAACTGGTCTCCAAGCAAGAATTCTTCAGATCAGAAACGTCTCCGCTGCTAGAACGCTAAAACAAGCCGAGAATTCACATCAGGAATGGTGTGGATAGGTTTGAGCGAATCAATCTTCGAGTACTTTTAACATGCTCCCTCTTACCCTCTCTTTTCACATGAGAGGTAAGAAGGTAAGAGTAATAAATCTGACCACTACTTAATCAAATCAATGGCTCAGATCTATTATGAACTCTTATCTCTCATGTGAAAAGGGAAGGTAAAAGGGAGCATGCTAAAATTTGTCTCTTTAGAATTTTTCGGGTATTTTTTTTTTTGGTTGCGTCACTAAAGAAAATTTTCTGAACTTGCCTAATTGACAGTTCAGCTACAGTAGTTTGGGGGACTCATGGTCTGCCAACAGGTCATGTTTGTGCAGATCGAAATCAAGGCAATCACCGTGTTCAAAATTCTAAATTGAGCACCTGCGACCTCACTCACGCAGCCGCACGCATGCAGCCATGCGCACTGCAGCAAAGCCACACGATAGCCCCTCTGCAGGTCAGACTGTGTAGTATGCGGCTTGGACTGCTGGTTGGAGTAGAATACAAAGCCAGCCTTTTCTTCTTGTGAAGAAGTTGGCCACATGATGAGCCTGGGACTTGTAGCCATGCAAGGAAAACTGACAACATCAACTGTTTCCGAGGCATCCTTCATAATGTATGCATAGCCAACCTTTAGTCCATTGTTCGGTTGTTTATCAAAGTTCTGAATCAGCACAGATACTGTGTCGTCAAACAAGTGAATGCACCGACTACAACTTTCTCGCTTCCCCTGCTCCAGTTTCATCACCGACCGATGTGACAGTCTACATATAATTTGCACCCTGTTCAGAGAGATGTTCATTGATATTATAAGTACTCCCTCCGTTTCTTTTTACTCCGCATATAAGATTTGGTGAAAGTCAAACTATACAAAGTTTGACCAAATTTATATAAAAAAGTATGAACATCTACAATATTAAAACTATATAGTATGAAAATACATTTCGCGGTGCATCTGATAATGTTGATTTCATATTGTCAATGTTTATATTTTTTAATATAAAGTTAGTCAAACTTTACAAAGTTTGACTTTGGCCAAACCTTATATGCAGACTAAAAAGAAACGGAGGGAGTACATACCTTGGAAGGCCAAGCATGAAAATACAACACTCGAGTAATATGAATGCCGGGAAAAAAGGTGCAGAAATATTTTCTCTACACTGTCACCACGTTCAACCTCGCTTCAGTGAGATACTAGTATTGACAGCAGACAAATTCAGAAGGCAAATCCTAGTTGCCACAAGGCTTCCCAAAGACGCATTCTGAGCCTAGGCAAGGTTTCCAAAGACACATTCTGAAAAGAAGACAAGGCCTCAACAGGTCTGAGAATTTGAATGATGCCCACAGTAGGTAGTAAACAGATCAGCATACAGTAGGTAGTACATTGATAACGAAAAGCGTGCATCCAGATTGCAGTGCACACATAATTAACCTAAACTTCGAGGTCCACTCCAACGAATCAAGTATTTCCTCATTACAGATAACTAAAAGTTAAGATTAGGACCGACTCCGCCTCATACAGAGTCATCACTCTAGCAGCTGCAGGCGTTGTGGGATTTACCATTCCTTGACTATACCCATCAACAGATTACTATGTCCACGGAAGAGGAGGATCCACGTGTGAGTCGCTCCTTAATCCGATGCCTGCTAGCTTCATCAACCTGGGATCCTCTCAGGGAAGGCTCTGGGTTGATGGCATTGCAGTCCTCGCATGGGAGTTGATCACACAACAGGATTCTCTTCAACCCCGCAGCTCGTTCCATGACTAGCCTTGCATAGTTAGTCACCTTGTCTTCATCCTCGCACCCTTGGATCAGCAGCACCCTCAAGTTCAGGTGCTTCAAATCATTGGATGGCTCCCACACCACGTTCCTCTTCTCGGCACTGTTCTCGGGAGTCTTGATACATGAATGTCGAGATAACTTCAAGCAAGGACATAGAAAGTAAATAACACATGTTAATTAAACTTGCCACCAACCCATGAGGGACAATGTGACAACAATTGCAAGTAAATATAAGTTGAGGCCCCGAGAGTTTTGGAGGAATTTACATGAATTAAATCCTAGGTAAAGTATGACACATGAATATTCTTCTGTGGTTCTTATCAAGCTACAACTATATTCCTACTATTTCTATAGACCAAGATACTTTGTAATAAACAATTTTAATCAAGACTCAAGTGGGCTATGTGCATCACTCGATGCAGAGGCCAGGGCTTTCCTCCTCAAAAAATAACATAGGATGAATTTTTGGAGAACTCGAACATGAGATATGATCCGGAAGGGTTTTTTTGGGTCGTGCATGGACATTGTCTTGCTGCAAAATTACAATGTGTCTTCTATGCGCTACTTTTTGTAGGTGAGTGGTTGGAAATTAGATCAACTTTCTGCTATATTTTTTATGTTGTATATCAGAAAAGCATATCATTGTAAAAATGTAGAATGAGACATGTACATGCTAAGATTTGGACTAAATTAAAAAGAAGGCTAAGTAACACTTACTGCAATATCCTGTAGGGCAGGTGCAGCTTCAAGGATAAACAATGTCCAGTTCAGATCACACTCAGTGAAGATACCCAAAAGAAACACAGAGGTGAGGTTTTTTAATGTAGCAGTGAGCTGCTTCGGATGTTCTGGCTGAATCCAAATCTGCAGCAAGAACATAAATACACAGCTGAAATTGGTAGAGAAGAACATATGGTATGTAGATGCAGAAGATATTTAAGTGGTGTGCAGAAATTAGCTTTACCATTTGGTGCAAAAAATCGAGATACAATTCCGACAGGTTTGTTGCACTCCCTGTCCTTGACAGGCACTCGCTCAGCGCGAATGGCACCTGCCATTCCTTAGCTTTAGAAAAGAGTTGCACAACACGAAGCTCAGGAACGTAGCCGAAGCACACTGGAGGGTTCTCAAAGATCCAATTTTGGCACCCCACTCGACTAAGCTTAGGGACAGAAATGAGCTCAATTCCGGTGCACCCAACGAAGGAGAACTCGAGCTCCTGGATCCCAGAGCGCGACACGTCGATCCTGAGCGCGGAGAACGGGATCAGCTAGTCTGCAGAAGCTGAGGTAGAGATGCCTGAGCCTACCGCAAGCGGTAATGAGGTCGGTGACGTCCGAATGTCCAAACACAAGTTTCTTGAGTGTAAGCCTGGTGAGCCACGAGAAGGCGACTGGATAGGCACGGGAGAAGGACATGAACTGCTGCCCATTCTCGGCGAGCAGTGGGATGGTGTTGCTCGAGGGCGGCGGTAACACGCAGAACTCAAGGCGTTCGGTGTGGCCGAAGCTCACGACGCCCACGACGAGGCGGCCTATGGAGCTCAAGTGAGGGGAAGAGATGTAGAAGCTGAGGCTGAGGACCTTGAGGGCACCACGCTCGCACTGGCCCTCGGCCACATTCAGCAACGCCCGTGCGGCGGTCGTGAAGGCGTCCATGGCCTCGAGCGGCACGACGCCCTGGAATTGACCGACGTTGAGGTGCACGCGCGAGAGGTGCTTGGGGAGGCGCCGCCACCGCGTGGAGAGCGCGCCGGCGCGGACGGCCTCGCGCAGGTCGAGGCGCTCGAGGATGTCGAGGAGGAGGTGGTCGGGGAGCGCGCTGATTCTGTCCTCGCGATCTTGGCCGGCGACGAACTTGGGCGGCGGCGGCGACTCCATGCTGGGGATTTCGGGGCCGGCCGATTGGCAGAAACCCTAGGTGGAACCAATCGAGCGGCGGCCTCCTGTTCCGATGCCGCGGCTCCTCCGGCGCTCTGCTCCCCCGCCCACCTCCGGCGTGTGGCTGCCGATCTGGACGGGACGGGGAGCGCTGCCTCCGCCGCGCGGCCAACTCGATGGATCCGACGACTCCCCTCCGGCGTGCTGAAATCGATGATCAGCTTGGATTTGGTGGTTGATTGGACGGTGGATGCATTGGATTTGTGCTTGGATTGTGTCTCTCGGCGGGCGGCTGGGAGTTGGATGGGAAGAGAGAGAGATGCGGGGAGGAGGAAGAAGAGGCTCACCACAAAGGAGTAAAAATATTTCAATAAAACTGTAATTTCACACTCACTTCCGCAGTGTGATTTTGCATCTTGTACATGGATACAAAATACATTTCAATAAAAATGTAATTTTCACGAAGAACAAAACTATGACTTTTTTGATGATTTTTTTTTTACCATCCGCAGCCAATGCCAAAAGACTTATTTGAGGAAAAAAATAGGTTTCTGCTGATTTTGGCTAACATGTACCCTCTGTTTCGGATTAATCAAAGTTTTAGAGCATCTACAGCCGCGATTACCAAATCCGGCGCACTATATGTTCATAGACACGCCGGTGCACGTACTCGGCCAGTGACCGGTCGACCCCAAATTACGCATGTGAGGTGTTCGACGAAATGCATGAGAGAGTTGAGTGAAGTAGATGGGAGGAGGAAGAGACAGTTCACATGTGGGGCCTCCTGTCATAATGGTCAAACATAATGGTTAGTCTGACATGCGGGGCACAACTGTCATAAACTCGTTTAAAATCGTCTTAAGATGGTCATCAAACGTTACTAGTAGTTTTTTGCCACAAAATTAGAGAAATATGTTTTTTTGTGAATAGAGAAATGTGGTAGTTTTTTTACTAATGTTAGCAAATGTGGTATTTTTTACTAATGTTAGCAAAGTGGCAACCTTCTCTAGCAAAACGTACCGACTAATGCATTAACAAACTAAGAAAGACACCATCATCCAAGTCAGATATGGTAAAAACATCTCAGTTTTTTAACACCCAAAACAAGTAATGCATTTTTTTTTGCGTGTAAACAAGTAATGCATCTTCATTTGTATTAGTCAACAGAATCTTGCTTCCTGCTTCTCCAACCTTCAGCGGAGAAACTATCTGTCACACTTCCGAATGGACATGACACTATCACCTCCGAATGAACAAGGAACCTGTTACTTCTCTTATATAGGCAGAGCTCCCCCTCCTCTGTGCTTGCTAGGCGAGGTGGTACTAATGCAGCAGCCAGCAAGCTACGGATTTTGCCCCCTATCGTGCATGCAAAGTACTCCCTCCATCCCATATTAAATGTTGCTCAAATGGATGTATGTAGCACCCGTTTAAGCGACAAGTAACATGGGACAGAGGGCTCACAACCTGTATGTGCATGGGCTGGCTTTGAAGATGGGATACGGGAGGGGCGGTGGAGAGAGATCAACAGCCTTCAAATCTTCATGAACGCACCGCTAGTACTAGATGATGCACGGTGTCCTAAAAAATGCACATTGACACTTTGAGAACTAAACAGCAGCAGCCCATTCGAAAAACAATTCAAACTGCGAACACATACATTTTTTGAAAAAGTACATATTTGTAAATGTGAACATTTTTCAACTTTGTGAACCCACTGGTTGAATCTGTCAAGAATTTTTTGGACCAAACAATAACTAAAAACGTGAACAATTTCTGAAAAGTGAACATTTTTAAAAATATGTCATCATTTATTGAAACAGGAACATTTATTCAAACTGCAGAACAAAATTTGAAAACACGAACCTTGTTGAACTTCTGAGAAATTTTTTAAAAACATGATTTTTTTTAAACAAATCCTAACTATTTTCCAATTTGTGAACAATATTTTAGAAGCATGAACATTTTTTAGATTCCCAAACATTATTGAAAATGCAAATATTTTTTTTAATTCATTAATAAATTTTGAGATGGGATTATTTTAAACAAATGCAAACATTTTTTAAGTTTATGAATATTTTTCAAACATAGATTTTATTTTTCGCAATTTAGAACAAAATATTTGAATTCCCAACATTAAAAAAATAAAAATAAAATAAAAATAAAAAAACTAAAAAGCCTGAAAACTATTTAAAAACCCGGTTCAACAACCTTGTAGGAGGTTCTTATAACCGGTCAGGAGGTTCCGAAACCCTGATAATGTAGTCATTTTTTGCGGGTGATACCGTAGTTACTTCGCTACCTGCTAAATGGCCCGGCCCATTTCTGTGTGGATTTTCCGCATAACTCTGATAGTTAGCTCCTTTGGTGAAGCCAGCCGACTTGGCTTCAAGTCGTAAAAGTGTCTAACATGTGTGCTCACCTATCGACCCCGTGGTGCGTACATATGAGTATATGACCCCTTTGCCTCTTCTCCAAGCAAAAAAAAGCGGCTAGGGTTTCTGCCTCCCGTTGGCGGCGTCGCCGATCTGCCTCGTTTCCTATGGCCTTAGAAACATGGGGGCGCGGTGGATCTCGGCTCTTGCCGACGGGAGGGCTCCGTTTATACATGTTTCTTTGAGTGCCGCTAGGGTTTGTGTCCTGCTCAGCAAGACGAGACAGTGGCGGCTCCCTGAAGATGGAATAAGTTTCTTCCCACCTAGACCCCATCTCTGTGGTGCGCTTATCATCGTCGGAGGGCCTGTGGAGGTGTGTCTCCGGCGGATCATGCAGGATTCGGTCGGTGGTTGTTTTTGGCGGATCCGGTCTTCGTTCGTCAACGCTAGTGTGTCTTTAGGTTGGATCATTCCGATCTATACTTCTCTTCACTGGAGGTGGTTGCTATTCCGGTGCACTGGTCTGATGGGGCCTTAGCACGACGACTTTCCGATTATCTAATATAACAAATTTTGCTAGGCTCCAGTGATGAAGGGGTGATGATCGCGGCGTGTCTTCGGCTCGCTTCAATGCTTGTAATCGTCGCTAGGTGGTATACAAATCTAGATGTATTTTTTGTTATTTCTAATGATCGTTGTACTGCCATGATTAATGATAAATAGTTCAAAAGCTTTCTCCAAAAAGATCCCAATTTTTGCGGGCTCAGTTTTTCAGTGGCGTTGGTATGGGGTGGGTGGTCAAGAAAATGGAAGCAAGGTGGGCCGGTGTAGGTACTCTCCATTTTGGGCCTGGCCAAGCGGCCCGGCTACCAGTTGAGTGATCTACTCTTTTTTTTCTCTCTCCCATTGCTTCTCAGCACGTGCACACACCACGAAGAAAGCCGCGCAGCACGTGCCTCTGTGCTGTGATCCCATTGGCGGATCGAGCCAAGAATGTTCCAATAATCCTCACTCCATTAGTATAGTGCCAAATCAACATAATCACGGTCATGTCGAGCATGCTATTGGTAGCTAGCTGGCCATATATTACTCTCACTCCTACCACCTTTTCTCCTTCCTCCTTTTCGTCGAGCCACTCAGACCGACGTGTGCATGCATGCGCTCTCGTGCAGCGCCGTGCGTGCGAATCGCATCGATCTCGATCGGGCGCCGCTGCCTGCTTTAATCCTCTCTTAGTTTAATCAACGACCCCCCGATCCCAATCCCAAATTCCCAATGGAAGGCCAGGCCCCGATGGCACGATCCATTGATCACATTCCTTGTTGGCCTTAGCTGTTAAGCAAAGTGCTGCCTTTTCTCTTTCTTTCTGAATTCTCATCCCTGGCTTAGACTAGTCCCTACCCTCCCCCACTTGGCTCTTGCCTCATCTTCTCTTCCATTTTTCCTTCGTCTTGATCCATCGCCCAATGGCTAGCTACCTGCTTTAGCTGTTTCTTTCTTTCTTTTTTGTCTATATATGGTTCGTTGCAGCGGATTTGCTCAAGACTAGCTGCTAGGGTCAACGCATGCCATGCATGGTGGCAACTGACAAAGACCAAAAGTTTGAGACACATCCATCCATCCCGGGTCCAGTTGAGCAATTCTAGTGGTTATTCAGTGAGAATAGAAACACAATTGCTCAATCCAGTTTATAAGAGGAAACCAGTATCCAAAACCAGCAGGCCCAAAAGCCGAAATCACATACTCTATAAGCACCCTACCCGGTCATTTTCTCCCTATCCCCCTGAATATGCTCCCTCCTTTTGCCTGATCACAGTACATATAAGTTCTTTTTTAGGGGAAAAAACGCCGCCATGTCACTAATACAGTTGACATATGTGTGGTCGCCATATGGCATATGGAGCACGCTATGCATCTGGTGGTTGTAGAAGTTGTGAGCAAACACAAAGTCATCATAATGCGCCTACATAATTTCCATGCAAGTAGGACCCATCTGTCATGGGTTCGTATGTTTTCCCCAATAATCCCAAGTTCAAAACACATTTGATTCAATTCTATTTCATTTCTATTAATTTCGACAAAAAAAAGTCAGAGTGCGATATTTTACGTTGATAGACTAACTAATAATTAGTTAAACTATAAACTAAGTAGCTCATAGTTTGCGGCCACCACCACCACGGAGTCGGTGACTAGGATTCCCCGACTACGGCTAGTTGTGACCATGACTGGCGGGGACGGTGCAGGGTCAAGTGAGAATGCAACAATGTGGGCCTCGATAGCCTAGAAATGTGCATCGGCGGCCGCGGCCCAGGCCGGCCATGCGTTGGCGGCGATGGGGGGCGAGCGCGCGGTCCCAAATATGTTGCTCCCTTTCCGTTGTATCCTTCGCAAGATCGACAAGGGCCACTCCATTTGCTCCCAATAGGGGTCTGGGGGATCCACCGGCTTCTTCTCCTCCACCTCATCTCCAAAACCGAAGATGTGGGGGAGATCCTTCCTATGCGCCATTGGAAAGGAAGAGGTGGAATGGAGACGGGCGAGAGGGGATTGGGAGGCGCCGGAGAGGGCAATGAGTATAGGAAAGAGGGGAGGATGGCGGCCTTCCGTGAGCTCCATTAATATAAGAGGGCAGTTGGGGAGGTGGGAGGCGATGGGCGGCCATGAAGGGGCACGCTTCCTAGTGAGAGACACGGCCGCGCTCACAACCTTACTCCCGGGCTGCTCACACGCAAGCCAGGAAATGTTGTCACGTGGCGGCCATCAAACCGACAGTCATGGGAATCTGATGGAGGGCTCACGCCATAATGGTCGGGTGGTTGCCTTGCCAATGGTGTGAGAGAGGATCCGCTGCTTCAAATCCCGCCTGTGGCACGAGGAGGAAGAAATTGAAACCTCCCTCCCACGCTAGCAGTTGGGTTTGAGCAAGCTCCAAACGAGGCCTCCACATCCTTCAAATGTGGAGGCTGGGAGGCCAATATGGAGGGAACTCCAAAAATATGGCGATTGAGTGGTGGATGGCAAATTTGCTAGAGTGAGTTTTTAGCCCTTTACCCCCATATTGATGGTTATTATGCAGTTCAAGGCCTTTTGGTGACTCTGCCATAGTTGCTCCGATTCTCTCTATCCATGGGAAATATGCTTCATGCTTATCAAATTATAATGCATATAAGTTTTGTCATAAGTTAAACTTTATAAACTTTGATTAAGTTTATTTATAAACAAAGTCAATATCTACAGTACCACATCGGTACCAGATCCATCATGAAAATTATCTGGTATATGTTCCGTGCTGTAAACGTTCTTAATTTTTTATAATCTGTGTATTCTCCAATTCCTTTTATATCATTAATATAAGTGCAGAAATGGAACCTTTGTCCTTCCTTGGTTAGTGGCTTTATACAAGGAAAACATTTTTTTTAAAAAGGAGGATGACCCCCGGCCTCCACATCTGGGCGATGCATACGGTCACTTTATTAATTATTCTCACAAGACCATATAAAGTCATACAACAGTAAGACTAAAGCCGCCGTCTAAGCAACAAACTGTCGCTATACCTATCCAGTTGATGAAGGGGCGCAGATAGCCTAGGCCTAATACCAAACAGACATCGCAGCCAAGCCTAACATCTAAGACCTGAGACCTCAACCTAGCCACTTGCCGGGTCTGGGGCACACACTGGTCCGGCGTGCTCTCAGAGGCCGCAGCCGCCAACTGCCACCAATCCCTCTTCAGCATTGTACTGATGCATCAACCTTGCTCGGTCCAGCTATCGTCGACGCCACCATGGCGCCCACGGCACCTCCTCCCTGCGCGCAAACAGCTGAACACGTCACGGTCGCCACTGATACACCTCAGCGCCATGCTGCCAAGTACCACCAGCCGACACAGCTTGAAGCCCTTGGAGGATCTGTCGTGCGTAGCACCTGCCGACCAGGCATGACCAAGCGTAGCACCTGTCGATCAGGCATGACTTAACATCTCCACCGAAGCTCCATGCAAGACGAAGCCGCTCCACCTCCTGCCTCTGACTTCCAACGCTGCTCCACAAAACGATGCTCCAAAGAGAGAAACTACACCGCAGTGTCGCCATCGTCCGGTCTAGAACACCAGATCCTAGGGTTTCCCCCGGAGCAATACGAGTAGGTCGACGGTAGTCACATGACGATGCCTTCATCAAACTAACGACGTGGAATGCCGCCATCGCCCGCCGTCGGCTCGGTTTTCACCGGCAACTACGTCTCCCCGACTCGCAGCTGGTGCCAGATGAGGACCTCGAGATCCGAACACCAGCCTCAGGCCGACCACCTCTGACGAAAGAGATGACCACCACCGCCGGCTGCACCGGTCAGAACAGATCTGATCGGATGTGCCGCCGACGAGAACACCAGGCCCTCCACGCCGCCGTCGCCGATCTGAAGGCAGCATGCACGCAGCCGCAGCCAAGCCGGCCGCCGCCGACCAACAACATGTTGATGCGATCGATCTCATGATGTGTTTCCTTGATAATGAAGTCACCTATATGGCAATGTAGCATACGCCAGAGTGGGCCAAGAGAGAAACTGTGTACTCTATTATCTACCCAAAAATGACCTAAAGAATTATAGCAAAGGAAACACCGCAAAGTTCTCCAATCAGCACCTTTAATTTGCTGTCATCAGCAAAGTGACAACTCCACATAGACATGTGCGCTACGTATGGTTAACAATATCACAACCCTATCTATGACGATAGGCTACGAAAAAGATCATCGCCGCCGATGAATTCGTTCGACGACTTTCACGCGAATCGGTCGAAAGTGGCCCCAGATAAAATGTTGATAAGCAGCGCGAGTGCTTCCATCCGGTGTGGCCAGAAGGACTTTAATGGCCGGCACTGTTAGCATTGCGTGCTAACAAAAAGCATATGCAGGGTCAGATCGATCCTAATCCTAGCTTCAGAAAGAAGAGGGGTAGGCTCCATCGGCCGAAGATCGATCGCAACTTGATGGCACTCACAAAACAAATCTAGCAGCCAAAGCCCTACGATCCGCCCCCCTTGATTTTCCCTGTCAAAATGATGTGCCTCAAGACCAGCCATGCATAACGGTAGTAATTTTCATATATAAATTCAGTTTGCGGTTGAATTTCATAAACAAAATTCAGGTGGAGATATGAGGAGGAAATGGAATGCAACCGGCCTGCGCCTTGCTGATGTAGCCAGGTAGGTAGCGCTGCTTGCCGATTCTGGCAACCAACAAGGAACGCAACAGACTGTACTGAATCCTCTGATTTTAGCAGATACCTATTGCCTCACTCTTGAGGGTTCAGAAAGCCCAGGCAGCTTCATACCTGCATTGGTCCGGTGGATTCTAGCTTCTAATCCGTGTAATTAATTCTTATTCCCTCTATAAAGAAATATAAGATCGTTTAGGTCGCTAATATGGTGATCTAAACGATCTTAATTATATTTCTTTAAAGAGGGAGTACATGTAAATTCTCTGTCTGATCTTTCCGCTCTCATCTTTGGCCACAAATAGCTCGCCTCGGCCGTTTCGTAAAAGGGAAACAGCAAGAACCCTCTCTGGCTAGAGAGATGCACACACACAAAAGTGATTCCAGAGAGCAATGGTGCAAATCAAGCAAGAATCCAGTCCTTGAGGTGCTGGTGCATGCACATGGCATGAGCAACCAAGGGCAGCCTTTTTGGAGCCCATCTGCTATGCCCCATCTGGTCCAAACACTGAAATTTCTTCTTCTTCAGGGCCAAGTCCACCACTACCAGAACAGCCAGTGTGCAAAGTCTCTGTCCATTTGGATTGGATTGAGGATGACTGGCATGGACACACAGTGATCATCAGTGCAAGACTACTAGATCAGGACCATTTCTGTGTGTGAGGGTCACTCACCATAGAGAGAAAGCACCTTTGTCGTCGATTGGACCTGAAAACCTCTGGCGAGAGCAAAGCATTTTTCCCTTTTGTGTGACTGTCTGCTGACAAGAACAGCAAGCAAATGGCTGTCGCTTGCCATTGTGTGTGCAGTTACATCACACTCTCACCGCCTTCTACCTATCCACCACATGTATGCTTTTCTCCTGATGAAAGCAAATCAGGGGTGCCATTGCCACCCCTGTCTGAATCAGCATTCTCATGAGCTATGATGCAATATACATAAATTCCTTTTCGCCGTATTTCGTCGAATCGTCGGCACAAACTCTTTTGTGTATCTTCTGCGACTGAAATGAAATGATCACACTGAGAAGATAACATGGAAAATTATCTTATTCAGCACCAGGCGCATCTTTTCTTTTTCTCTCGACAGCAGGGGATGTGCACACGTACTTGAAAATTGAAATGCTGTTTCAAAAGCAGAAAGAGAAAAGGAGCATCATGCATTGCATTGCATTGCATTTTCAAATTGCGGCTATTATAATCTGAAATGAATTACGATCCGCTTTGCCGCCTTTTTTTCTCCCCTATTGCTCGTGCTTTTTCCGCTTTGTATCACGCACCTCCAGCCTTTAAATTTCGCCTTTGGTGAACGAGCTCCTTTCTCCTCGCATTTCCAGCTCCGTTCCCTCCATAGCCTAGTCAGCAAGCAACCATTGCCGATTTCCTCGTCAATGGCGGCTCCGGCTCTCAGCTTGGTTTTGTGTATGCTCCTGCTCTCGCACGGTTCGGCGCAGGCCAGGAAGACGGTGCCCGGCGAGGTGGTGCCCGCCGCAGATCGGGATGGGGTGCCGGGCAGGGAGAGGTTCTTGGGTGGTGGTGTGGACGGAGCCGCGGGTGGTTCCCGGCGCCGGCGGGAGCTCCTTACGGGAGCGGGGGCGACGACGACGCGTGACGTGTTCGCGCCGGTGACCAACCCGGTGACGGTGCCGGCGACGAACCCGGCGTCCCCGGGCGGCATCGTCACCGTGCCGGCCACCAACCCAGGCACGGGCACCGGGTTCCCCACCAACCCCAACCTCCCGCCGCTCTACCCGGAGCCGTCAGCCACGCCCGACCCGACGACGATGCCGGCGCCGTTCACGAACCCGGTCGCCGCCCCTACGATGCCGGCACCGTTCACCGCCCCGGTCACCAACCCGGCCACAACGCCGACGCCGGTGCCCGGCACGTCGCCAATCACCAACCCGGCCACGACGTACCCGGGCGGGGGTGCCGGTGGCGGCGTCGCCGTCGGGAGCGCGCCGACGACCCCAGTGTACCAGGCGCCGGCAACGACGGTGCCGACGCCGACCACGGTGCAGCCAGCGGCGGGGGCCGGGACAGGGCAGTCCACGTGGTGCGTGGCCAAGGCCGGGGTGACGGAGGCGGCGCTGCAGGACGGGCTGGACTTCGCGTGCGGCATGGGCGGCGCCGACTGCTCGGCGCTGCAGCCCATGGGTAGCTGCTACAACCCCAACACGATCCAGGCGCACGCCTCCTACGCCTTCAACGCCTACTACCAGCGCAGCCCCTCGCCGGCCAGCTGCGACTTCGGCGGCGCCGGCATGCTCGTCGCCACCAACCCAAGTAACCAAACCCTCACTGCCACTCCATCACCTGATCTTCTTCAGCTGACTCTGAAACTGTTAGCAACGCCTTCTGATTATCAGTATCACTGACGAGCTGCTGAATTATTCAGGTTCAGGAACTTGCATGTACCAGACATCATCAGGTTCAGGGTAAGAATCAACAACTTGTTCAAATCAAACAGATGCAACTTGCCAGGAACTTCAAATCAAACAGTCAAATTCTTACACCTCTTCTGCTAAGCTGATCATGCAACTGTGACATGTTCAGTTCTGGCACCGGCTACAACCCGGCGGTGACCGGAACCACCGGGCCGGTGGGCGTGACGCCAAGCTTCGGGCCGGTGGGCACCACGACGGGGACGGGACCGGCGGTCAGCAGTGGAGGGTCGGGCTCGACGGTGCTGAACGCGAACAACTACCCCGGCGGGACCTCGATGTACGGCCCAGGCAACCCGGCGGGCTTCTCCGACACCAGCAGCGGCGCCGCCTCCCTGAACTGCAGCTGGGTCCTGTCTCTGATCTGGATGTTCACCTTTGCTTATGTCAAGGTGAAGGTGTAGCATCCATGTGCTGCTGCTGATGTGCTCTTCTCTTGTTGACATGATATTCACTTGTGTACAGAGATGGATAAATGAATTCAGAGGGGAGAGAAGACTAGATAATTTTGTGCCTGTGTGTGTGTGTGTGTGTGTATTGGATTAAGCTGAGCAGAATGTTGCTTATAGCTATGAAATAGTATGTGCTAGGTGAGCATGGAGTTCATTCTCTGTGAACTATATTATGATATCAAATGATATTCTTCCTAGCTTCATCTTTTTCATTATCATGCTCGATTCATAGTCACAGTTTGCTTGATGTTCCAGGCTAGTAAGAGGTAAAAGCACACCAAAATGTGCGCATGCTGAATGCTAACACCAAATACCAAAAATCTCAATGTGAAGCTCGCACCCATGTTTTCTCAGGAAACAGTAGTTGCTCTATTAGATCTATGATATACAATTGAGGGTACTTTATAATATCATCAGGCAGATCCATTCTGGATCCACTAGCTTACATCAAAACTACTACGGGGAAGATTCTCGTGTTGCGGTTCCAAAACACTGTTTTCCATCCTAGATGAGGTTCATGATAGCTCTGTTTATGAAATCTTCCGAGCAAGATTCTTCACTCCCGCACCAACACATTTTAGAGTGACCGTGTTTGAGTTTGGGTCGGGCTTGATGATGAACTTGACATCAAGGAACTCCTTGATGTTTCGAAGTGATTCTATGGCGCGCGGTGTCAGCTGTCCCACGCGAACCTTCGACACATCGGGTGGGCATAGAGCGCACAGCATGAACAGAAGGCCCTGCAAATTGTTTACAGGAGAAACATCATGTGACTTAACACAAGAAGCACTTTGAAGCAAGATTCAAAAAGAGCCATAGAAGGAAAGTCAGATAAGGTCTCAGACATCATCTTGCCTAAATGAACCAAGGACTAGGTTGGCAGAAGAACTTGCATAAAACAATTATTCTAACAGACTACAACCATGCATACTATGTTCAGTTTGAATTTGTAATTCTTATCCAGCTTTCGTGGCTGGCTTTTGAGTTAATACAATGGAAGAAAGGATTCCCCCCTGCTGTGTTCTCGAGGGGGGAAAAGTGCTAGAATTGCCAATTTATCTTCCTACAGCATCATCAGCCAAAATAAATGACCATTAGTGTTGCAGAACGGTCCAAGTGCTTCAGAGTAGACAAAAAAACACAGTAGTGATTGTGAATCATACGAGAGGCGTGTAAAGAAAACACAAATTATCAGACACAATATAAAAATATCTGCCACCAGCCTGCTAAATAATATAAGAAAGGAATAAGCTGGAATGAAATACCAGACCTGGTGTGTTGAGTCAACAACTCCTCCTTGAGCCACCTCTTCTAGCAGCATCGATGCAACTTGCTCACCAAGATCCTCTGGAGACATTATCTCAGGCTTCTCAGATTGTTCACTCATTTCATCAACATTGGGATAACTCACAGTAGCATCTGCAGAAATCAGACAGCCTGTTGTGGTCTCAGCAACTACAGATACGCCATAGCCTGCTGACCTGACAAAAGATGAATGAATACATTTAAATTTTTGAACAGCGGTGTGTCACTAATAATATTCAACAGGTTCTACTTCAAGCTGGAAACGTACAATCCACCAGCTGTACTATCGGTGAAGATATGAACATCCGGAATGAACTTATTGAAGAGTCCACGTGCAGCATAGAAGATACGGGTTACAATCTGTGGAGATACATTCGTTGAGAATGCTACACCTCTTATCCTCTTTACCATTCCTTCATCAATCCAATTAACTGCCTGCAAAAACACTTGATATTAGAAGGGGAATGTCAACAGAAATCATGAAACGTGAGCAGAAGTAAGCTCCAACACACCTTTAGTGTACTGTTTATATTGGGAACTCGGAGAAGCACTTCACCACCACCACGAGGAGGAGATCCCCGGCTTTCAATTTTGAGCTCCAGCTCGTCAAGAGGAACACCAAAATGCTTGAGCATATGCAACGTAACCATCCGGAAAGTATCCACAGAAGGGTCCTTTGCATCATTTGTGATTCCTAAAAACAATGGCATCACATACTAAATTCAGAAGCAAAAGACATTGTATGATCAGTAACGGCGATGGCCATCAACATTCTGGAGATATTGTGATTCCTACAAGCATGGCGTCAAATTTAGACTCCGTAAAGGTGCTTGTATGATTAGTAACAACAATGACCATCAATTTTGTGCAGAACTAAAGAAGTATTACTCCCTCCCATCCAAATTAATTGTCGCAGATTTAGTACAATGTTGTAATACAATTAATATAGATCGGAGGGAGTATTTTATTTCTAGTCCTTTGCAGATGTTGGCTTATGAAAGCTTGTGAAGCCTGATGTTAACAGAGCATCTTCATTAGGGAAAATAAATGGCCACAAGGATCATGAGTTCATGGGAAAGAGCTAAGAAGGTTTGCTTACTCGGCGACAGTGAATTCAGCCAAATTAACCAAACCCCAATAAAACCACCTTTGTGAAAACAATCCACATCAGAACAGAGTCCACTCACATAAGTCACATATACACCAACTGAAACAACCCATTGGACCGAACAGTGAATCAGACTGGATAACTAAAAATTCTATCTAGAACAACCTAATCGCACAACCTCTAGCTGAGATAGTACCGCAATTCCGGAGTTCCGGTAGAAAACATGGCAATCAATCAACTGAACTCAAGCAGAAACAGGGTAAGCAAACGCCCTTCACCTTTGAGCCGAACGGACAAGGGCGACCTGGCGAAGAGGCCGAGCAGAAGGAGCGGCTCGATGAAGTAGCCGATCCCGCGGTGCACCCCGCAGTCGTGCTCCAGGTCCTTCCCGCCGACGACCACCCCGGGCCTGTACCCGACCTTGGTCCCTGCGAGAGCAGCCACGAAATCAGCCACCAGCCCCAATCGAAGAAGCCCCGGTCGCCGCCAGGGCCACACACGAGCCGGCGCGCACTTGCCTGTGTCGTTGACGTCGATGACGTGCTGGTCCGAGACCTTGTCGAGGAGGCGGAGGAGGGACATCTCGTGCGGGCGGAGGCCGCCCTCGCCGGCGCGGATGTCCCTGATGGTGATCGGGGTGGAGGTCAGCGTCGCCAGCACCAGCCGCTGCCGGAAGTCTCGGCTGCCCGACAGCCTCCGGGACTTGTCGCGACCCATCCTCGCCGATGGCCGCCGGCGCCGGAGACGGTTGGCTGCTCGCTCGGCTCGCCGGGGGGTGGGGTTGGTCGTGCGCGCGGCGGGGGCGGGGTGGGCTTACTCTTTTTTTTAGCAAAACAGGGGAGGGCTTACTAGGGTTTTGTGAATCAGTTGCCATTTTCTCGGAGAACCAGGCCCAATGGGCGAGTGAGGCCGGCCTCGGACAACGGCCCGCTTAGAACCATGCCCAGTGGTCTAGATCCAGCCCATTGTCACCCCTCAAAAAAGAAATAGGACCAATACAGCCCATGCCATAAAAAATTAATACAGCCCACGGAGAGACGTGACACCGATGAATATCCAGACACCTTTTTCCGTTTCCGAGAGGCACGACCGTGCCTCTCTCCGAAGCAAAATCGTGCCTCTCACGGAAAAAAGAAAAAACACGGTTTTGGGGTTTCCGAGAGGCATGGCCATGCCTCTCATGGAAAAAAAGAGATAGAAAATGCCTCTTTTTTTCGTTTCTGAGAGGCACGGTTGTGCCTCTCGTGAAAGCAAAACCGTGTCTCTCGCACAGGCAAAGCCGTGCCTCTCATAAAAGAAAAAAAGAAAAATGTATTTTTTCATGTAAATTTTTTTTTTCAAAACAAAATGTCAAAAAACTAGAAAAGACCGGTGACAAATCGAAAAAAAAAACCATCTAAAAAGCCGAAAACGCGTGCGGAAAAATAAAAAAAACAGAGGGAGCGTTAGAGAACAACACATGACGGCGGCTGAGAGTGCACCACTTGGCACGCTCTCAACCCACCCCCAGGTGATCGTTGGGAGGCTCCCAGATGAGCGCTCGCCAACTAGTTGCTCGCCAACTCCACAAGTCGGGGTAGCTCTGGGATCCAAATGTCCGGCACGTCAAATTCCGACACCCCGAACCCGAATCCATCCAAAAACCCATCCGGAGGCCATGCAATTTCACAATCCGGCATTGTTTCCATCCAATCCGGCCACCATCACCTTCAACTTTGGCCACCATCTATCGTATGTCGTCGACCTCAACACTAAGTACTTGTTCATGGAGTCGCAGCGGCCATAGCTCATCCGCCCACGGTTTCCGTCTGAAGAGCCCTCGTCCGGCGATCCTCGATCACTGTTCGGAAGAATGCCTCCCCCAAGCTGGACGAAGGCCACCGATGAGGCGATGATGAACATGATCCACAATGGGGGCGCCCGCGAGGACGAAAAAGTTTAGGGCAACTACTCGCCGCAGTTGGAGCCACATACTCGATACAGACGCAAAGAAGAAGAGAGGTTCGTCGTTCTTGAACAAAGAGGATGGATTGTTGTGTGAGGCATGATTGGCCATGAGTGTTGATTCGTTTCAAGGCACAGAGCAAAAGGGCTCGGCTTTTTGGCAAAGTGTGAAAACAAGTATAGTGGCGCGTAAAACAAAACCAATGGCCAAGTGGCATGTCACTACTCGAGCTCGTAAGTTTCTCTTTCGTGATGCTTTATGTGTTGGTAATTGGATTGATCAACTCTATGTTGCAGCTTGTTGATCATTTCGTTGTCTTTCTTTGCTAGCCAAACGGTCCTCCACCTTGTACCGCAAGACGGAGGACAAGCCATTCAAGCTGATGCATTGTTGGTTCAAGTTGAATGGATAAAGCAAGTAAACAGGCATTGCCCATTCCGCCAAGACCGTTGATGTTGAAGCCGGTGGCGACGATGATGTTGATCCAACCGTCGGAGGGCTTGCACCGGTCACCCGTGTGCCTAGGTTGAGGGCAAGGGCAAGGACCAGCATTTGCTACTCACACTGGTTGGAGGGCCTCCGCCCAACGGGATGTCGGTGGACATTTGCGAGCGAAAATTTGATGATCGGCATTGGAGATGCCTTGATCCATAACCATCACATAGACGTGCGGTCACTGGAAAATCATTTGGTCGCCTTTCATCCTTTTCACTGCCCAGCCAAACACTATGCAAATGTCATACGGTGCAGTGCCCAGTAGGGAGTGGATGAGTAGGTCCAAACTTTTCGGATCAGTCCAGGTCTCACCACACCACACTGACAGAGTGACAGTCCACACACACACACACGTACTGCATGAGCTCATGTGCACACATCACATGCAGCCATGTGCATGGCAAGACATATGCATGACACACTCACTGCTTGCTCGGTAGTACGTACTACTGTGTTATTGCCCTCAATCAATCCAGCTCCTCTCATCCATATCTTCTTCTCTCTTCGTCTACATCGATCTTCCCCGCTTGTTCGCGCAGAGGACAGTTTAAAGTCGTTCGGTCCACATATGGAGATTTAATCCGAGTTCATTTTTTGCCCGACCCAAACACTGAGATGAGATGGGATCAGGTAGGCAGGTAGCCAGCTCTGAGTTAATCATCAGTTAGCATGTCATTCATTGTCCAGGAGATGCATGCATCTCGCCGATCCCGATCGACTCTCTCTGTCTTTTCACGCAGGTGACACACAGACACTGATGTGATCCTGCTGTACACATTTGTGGCTACTTATTAGGGGACGCTCTTCTCACCCAAGCTAGATTCAGAATTATTGGTGCATTGGCATGGTGATCATGCAACTACAGTTGCTGTACGTACGCCCTGAGTATTCCAGTAGTTAGTTACTAGTTGCATCTTCCCTGCCTTAGATGTAATCAACGAAAGAGAACTAAAATTAAATGTAGGGGTATCGATCAGGTAGTACATCCTGTTGGAAATATGAGCAATTTACCAAATAATTTTGCTAACGGAAATACTAGATAAAGTATGACTAATATAGTAGAGATAAAACAAGTCATGCGTTTTGACAGAGAGAAGGTAAAAAACATCTGCATATATGAACTTGAACTAAACACATCTAGAACAGACACTAGATGAAGTTGCATATATGAACTAAAACCTAACATATGTAGGGCAGAAACTAGAGCAAAGAATTACGACATGACATCTAACAGAAAGAGCAAGAACACGTACGGGACAGCAGCAACAGAAGCACTGGACTTGAGAGTGGCCGAAGAGGAAATCTTGCGTGGCAAAAACTTAGACATCGGCTCGTTCCCTCAACCCGCGGCGGGCGGCGGAGGAGGAGCGCGCGTGGATGTCCCTCTTGTTCTCATCCTCGTACATGTGGAGAAAGAGTCTCCCTTAATTATAAAGAGGTCCAA
Source organism: Aegilops umbellulata (assembly GCA_032464435.1). Taxonomy (NCBI): domain Eukaryota; kingdom Viridiplantae; phylum Streptophyta; class Magnoliopsida; order Poales; family Poaceae; genus Aegilops; species Aegilops umbellulata. The sequence continues at coordinate 641,202,850 of CP136057.1, forward strand.
CTCCCTCAAAACTAGCAATGTGAGACTAAACTTTTGTTCCACTTCTTGCCTTGCACGAATGGGCTGCGTGGGCCTTTAGGATTTATTAGAAATTTCTGAAAATGCTATTGGGCTAGGCCCAAAATAGACAAAATTCCAGCACATCCGTCGGTAGAACATGAAGAATGTAAACACTGGTGATCGGTAGTTCAGTTGGTGTCATGTCATCGATCCAATAGGACAGCCAAAGATGCCAGCAGAAGGAAATTGCATGTGTCGGTTGCTGATCAAGGCCTAATCCTGGATAATAAAAAAATACTTACCTCTTTTATGGCCCTGTTTGGATACTCTAACCAAGGCTAGAGTTAGAGTTAGTTTCTAACTCTAGACTAACCCTGAACTAACTCTAACCAAGATGGTTGTTTGGATCACAGGGTTAGATTGACAATAAATCATTTTTTCTCACTTTCTAGCCGGATTTGATGTGGCCTTGAATCATAAAAGGTTGACGAACAACAAATACTCACTTCACATCGCTCTTGAAGAAGTCTAGGCGCAATCAGTGAAGACTCCACGAATAAGTGAAGCCTAGCCACAACGAGAGGCGCCGGTCGAGTGGCTTAACGGCGACGGGGGCGCAAGAGACGACGCCGTGGCTCGAGTGGCTGAACGGGAGGGATGCCGTGGCGCCGGAAGGAGCGGGATGGGGGCGGGGGAAGCGGTGGCGGGATGGGGGCGACGAGCGGGCGCGGCGGGGAGCTGCGGGACGGGGGCGGCGGGAGTGGCGGGATTGGGGCGATGGGGTGGGGCGATTGGGGTGGTTGGCTGGTGCGGGAGGATGAGGTACGGGTGCAGGAGAGGGTATTTTTTTAATGGGACCAACCACATCTAACTCCAATTAGCACCTCCCCACCGGGTTGGATTTTTTTGACAGGTTAGAGCAACTAACTGCTATCTAACTCCACCTGTTTGGATCCTTTAGGGTTAGTTTAGCCTGAACTAACCAACTCTAACTCTAACTGCAGCATCCAAACAAGGCCTATATATATTATGGACGGCCTGGGGTGTTAATAATAAAGACATCTCATACTACCTTGGTTCTTGTCAGGATCTGGATTTGAGGAGTCCATGTGCATGCATTTGCCTCCACAAGGCTCCACGGTCCATGCTGTGCAACTACAAGCTCCTACTATTAGTTTCTTTTTTTACCCTTCAATGATTGCCGCCCTTCACTTGGCTTTGGTCCGATCTGCAGTGAAAAATAACCGTTGTTTGACGCATGTGCACCTGCCTGCCTCCTTGTCTGCTGCGATGGAGCTTTGCAAGTACTCCCTCCGTTCCTAAATATATGTTTTTGTAGAAATTTTACTATGGACTACATACAAAGCAAAATGAGTGAATGTGAACTCTAAATACATCTATATACATCCGTATGTGGTTCATAGTGGAACCTCTACAAAGACTTATATTTAGGAACGGAGGGAGTAGCCAGCAGCAGGTCCCAATCAAGCTGGCTGCCTAATGATTCGATGGATGGTTCTCTCCGGATTAATTAAGGCTGGTCACAATGGGGAGGAACTTAGAAGTAACATCACACACTTCAATGCAACTTTGCTTATGTGGCACATATTTAATGAAGAGAGATGTGCTTGTGGTAACTAGCTAAGTTACCGGAACATTACACACTCCAAGAAGCAATGAGTCTATAACCTAATAAATACATGGTTGCACGACACTACATAGATGTTCCTACCCACTGTGGAGGTAGTAACATAGTCTAGGAAAACGTGAAGTTCCTAGCTTATGTTCTTGCCCATTGTGACCAGCCTAAGTAGAGGAAGCTAGCTAGTTAATCACCGTCGATCAAAGCTTCGCTGCCGCATGATGGCCAATGGGGCATCAGGTTTAGACATGATGCATGCGCCGGGACCTACCTAGCATGCGCCGGGAGTACTACGATCGATCGGCTAGGCCGGTCGCTAAGACCGACAAAGATCCAGTGCAATTATATATGCTTGTGCTAGCCAGCGACCCTTAATCTTTAAGGCTAGTATACTTTATGCCTCGCCGCGGTCAATTGATGACCTTGATTACCTGACAGGTTAAAGGTAATGTACTCGCTCTTGTATATGCATGGCGTCACTGTAGACCATCATTCGCTTGCAAGACGTAATGGCCGGTGATTATCAGTCATAATCTACTCTTTTTCTCTCTCGCAGGAGTGAAAGGAAATATTGTATGTTGGCCGGCAAGGCTGGTTGGACTTGCCTGTCAATGGCGGTGTCATCACATTCACGCGCGTGCACTGGCCCTTGGGGCCATGCATGCTGCTGACAGTCGCAAAAATTTCAGTGCCCTGGGGCTTTTGGCTGGAACTGTGGACGCACTCGGCACTTGGGCGGCTTATCAGTTGATGTGACCGAGGCCACTGCCGCCGGCCGGCGACCTGGACGGAAACCTGCCGGCCGGAGGACCCGCCGGCGAGTCTGAAGCTGAATATCTCTGCGCGCGCACGTATCGTGTGTGTGTGTCAGTCAGGCAGGCATAGAGATTTACTTTCCAACAGTTGAGCAGAGAGCACACACAGCCAGTAGGCAGTTCGCCTGAAGCCGACGTACATGTGCTGTTCAGCCAGGACCGGCCGGCGATGTAGTAGTACGACGTCCGCTGGCTGCTGCCGGCGCACTGGTCACGGCGGAGCGCATGGACGGGACCGTCCAGGCAGGCAAGCTCGTGATCAGCATCCGTCTTGTCTTCTTTTCTTCGCCGTCCTTGCTCTGAAAACGACGGCCGGTGCACGCCCGGCATGGCATGGCTGCTTCCGCGGGCTTCGAGGCCGCGCACTGTGGAGCAGCACGTTGCATCCGGAGCAGGAAACTGAACAATGTAGGAGGATCGATCGTATGATCGTATCTCGCGCGGCGAGACTGAAAGAGCCACACGTACATACGAGTACATGTAGTCAATCAATGCGTTGGCGTTGCCATGCCGTCCAGGGCGATGGTCGGTCGGTCGATGTGGCATGTGCATGGGTGTCATGTAGTGGCATCCAGACTGCTTCAAATGCCACACACCACACGTGTAGCCAGCTTGGACGCCGTGGCGCCAGCAGCTAGCTCGCGCACGTCATCTCACGGCGTTGTAGAAAGACGGACGAGTGAAATTAGAGCAACTCCAACGGGCCGATTCAAATGGACGGCGCTTTTGTCCGTTTCTTGTCCGTTTGGGTCGGCCAGGCGGACACGGATGTCCACTTCCGTGTTTGGGTCGGCGCGTGCTTACAACGCTGGCCCGATCCATTTTGACGGTGCTAGAAAAAAAATAACGCATGCATATTAAAAAAAACAACATTAATTAAACAGTAAAACCGGCCACAAAGGCCGGCGAGAGTTCATCCGTCCATATTTGCATTAAAAAAGCAACTTAAACTACGAGGCGGCGTGCTGCCCTAGGCGTCGTCGTCGTCGTCCTCGGGGTCCGTGAGGTCGATGAGCGTCAGCGCCGGCCCGACCCAGGGAAACGCCGTGTTCCAGAGCGTGTTCATGTCGGGCGCAAGATGTGCCGGCGCGGGGCTGTGCGGCCACCTGTGCAGCCGCGGCCTGGCGCGCCTACTCCTCGGCCTCGCGCGCCTTCTCCTCGAGGTCGCGCTCGAGCATCTCGAGGCCACCGGAATCACACGACCGGCCCTGCAGCACAAGATTCCCCACAGGCACAGGCGCAGGCAACCGTGACCGACGGTGAACTGAACTTTGCGGGTTCGAGGTTGTTGGGCGCGGTGGGCCCCCACAAGGGCACACACCACGTTTTGCCGCTGCCAGGCGTGGCCCACGGCGTACATACGCGGAGGGCGCCCTGTCCGCCTTGCCTTACGGTGGGGCCAGGCAGGCCCAAGTGCCCGCTCCACTCCTGCCGCCGCTGACAGCAACGCCGTGCTCTGTCTCTCTATCTACGCGTCTCTCCATCTCTTTTTTTATTTTCCCTTTCTACTTGGTCCGTCGTCGATCTGTTCCGTTCGTGGCGTGGTCGCGCGAGATGGAAGGAAGGAAAATGAACCCCACGCCACGAGGCTCGGCCATGGAAATGAGACGAGACGGAGCCCCGGCCTAGGTGGGCTTTGGATCCTCCCTCGCGCGAACGGAGAGGGAGGGAGTTGGTTGTTGTGGCACGGGTATGATGGCACGACGCCCCGAGCCTAATGCTGCCAGCTCGTGTCTAGTGTAGTCATGTTGACCGGCCTTGCCTGCCGCTAGCTAGGTTCCGAACGCGTTTCTGGTTTTTTCTTCGCGGATGATTCGCTCGGTTAAATCGAGCAACCCCTCGTGCGTGATTAACTTATGTCCCGAAACACGTCTAGAACACTGCGTGTACGTGGACATCTACATTGCACTGTCAAAAACACAGTGCGTTATTTTTTTAAGAAAAAACTGTCACAGTGGAAATGACTCACATACATAAGCATACAACTAACAAAACACACACACGCACACTCTACCCCATAAGCACCTCCGGCAGACTGAGCCAGCATAGTATCTCGACATTGACAGAATCATCATAGGCAGCTCGTAATCGACAGGACGTTCACCCACTGAACGAACATCGTCCGAAAGCCTGAAATAAATCCAGAAAAACGCGAGCATCAATGTCACGTCTAAGACTATAACCCTGATGGGCTCTGGTGGATACCGCCGTCCTACTAACCATTTAAGCACGGGTTGATTCGCGTCAAGAAAAATGCTACACAATGAAAATAGTGGAACCATCTATTCATCGACACCCCCCCCACCCACTTTGGCCCTTGGCTCTTTGTTTTTCTTCTCCTAATAGTGTTGCTTGTGAGCGGACACCAGCCTAACCGTACTCTCCAGTGCCCGCCTCTGCCAACCCCGGGCCATCCGTTTAAACCCCCTTATCTGTTCGGGCAAAAACCCATCACCTTGATGTCGTGCCTGTACAGTCGATGCTCGGGCTTGTCTCCTTCAACGACTTATGTGGCTGCCTGTCTCTAGCTCGATCCCGGCTCGCCCTCCTCGGTGACACCACAAACCACGGTGTCCTCCCGCCTCTTACTCATTGCTTTCACTCAGTGTCGTCACCGCCTATGCCTACGCTGGAATCGACCGAACCATGAAATAAAAGAAGTCAACATTAGCTTGATCTCTAACCAGTTACTTCATGCTGCGTCGGTGGATAATCCCAGAATCCACCCCCTTAGAGCATCTACATTCGAGCACCCCAAACCCCCTCATCCGCCCAGGCAAGCGACGCGGTAAGTGACCGGTCACAAAAAACAGACCTAGACAGTGCCTTAAACGGGCCTCAAACGCTCGGTCCGACCGGCACCCCTCATATCCAGCCGAAATGTAGAGCGGATATGGGGCGCCAGGGCGCGTCCGCCACGTCGAACCCGGCCAACGCTGACCCACCTGACCCCACATATATTCCTCCCCATCTGCTGCCCAAGCCAAACCCTAGCCACTCCACTCCCCTCCACTCCCCCGGCACCCAAGCTCCCGTCCGGCGATTTTCGGCCTCCTCCGACATGGCAGGCAGCGGATCTGGCAACAACCAGTACAGATCCATCGACTAGGGTGTCGTCTTGTGCGGTTTGGAGGAGGCAATGGTCGTCCGCATTGCACTCCGCCGCTCCCGAGAGGACAGCGCTCGACCGACGGCGGGATCTGTCCGGCGCGAGTCCATTGTGTTGGCGTATCTAACGCTTGGATCCTCGGGTGCTGGATCATCGTGGTCCTCTCGGGAGCCATCCAATCTCTCTTTCGTCATCACCGGTTCGCCGGAGTATGAGAGTCCTACCGGGACCTGTGTGCCCGCCGTGGGAAGGAGTGGATGAGGGCAGCCGATGCCCGCCTTGCTGCCAACATGGCGGCGATGAAGGCGGAGGTGGCTGATGCTGTTGGAAATATGCCCTAGAGGCAATAATAAATTGATTATTATTATATTTCCTTGTTCATGATAATCGTTTATTATCCATGCTAGAATTGTATTGATAGGAAACTCAGATACATGTGTGGATACATAGACAACACCATGTCCCTAGTAAGCCTCTAGTTGACTAGCTCGTTGATCAATAGATGGTTAAGGTTTCCTGACCATGGACATTGGATGTCGTTGATAACGGGATCACATCATTAGGAGAATGATGTGATGGACAAGACCCAATCCTAAGCCTAGCACAAGATCATGTAGTTCGTATGCTAAAGCTTTTCTAATGTCAAGTATCGTTTCCTTAGACCATGAGATTGTGCAACTCCCGGATACCGTAGGAGTGCTTTGGGTGTGCCAAACGTCACAACGTAACTGGGTGACTATAAAGGTACACTACAGGTATCTCCGAAAGTGTCTGTTGGGTTGGCACGAATCGAGACTGGGATTTGTCACTCCGTGTGACGGAGAGGTATCTCTGGGCCCACTCGGTAGGACATCATCATAATGTGCACAATGTGATCAAGGAGTTGATCACGGGATGATGTGTTGCGGAACGAGTAAAAGAGACTTGCCGGTAACGAGATTGAACAAGGTATCGGGATACCGACGATCGAATCTCGGGCAAGCAAGTATCGTACCGATAGACAAAGGGAATTGTATACGGGATTGATTAAGTCCTTGACATCGTGGTTCATCCGATGAGATCATCGTGGAACATGTGGGAGCCAACATGGGTATCCAGATCCCGCTGTTGGTTATTGACCGGAGAACGTCTCGGTCATGTCTGCATGTCTCCCGAACCCGTAGGGTCTACACACTTAAGGTTCGATGACGCTAGGGTTATTAAGGAAGTTCGTATGTGGTTACCGAATGTTATTCGGAGTCCCGGATGAGATCCCGGACGTCACGAGGAGTTTCGGAATGGTCCGGAGGTAAAGATTTATTTATGGGAAGTCCTGTTTTGGTCATCGAAAGGGTTTCGGATTTTATCGGTAACGTACCGGGACCACCAGGAGGGTCCCGGGGGTCAACCAAGTGGGACCACCGGTCCCGAAGGGCCTTATGGGCTGTATGAGGAAGGGAACCAGCCCAAAGTGGGCTGGTGCGCCTTCCCCCCCAAGGGCCCATGCGCCTAGGGTTGGGGGAAACCCTAAAGGGGGCGCCCCCCTTGCTTGGGGGGCAAGTCCCCCTCCCTGGCCGCCGCCCCCCTCTAGATCCCATCTAGAGGGGCCGGCTCCCCTTGCCCCTTCCCCTATAAATAGAGGGGTGAGGGGAGGGCTGAAGAAGACAACTCAAGGCGCAGCCCCTCCCCTCCCCAACACCTCTCCTCCTCCGTCACGTGCTTGGCGAAGCTCTGCTGGAGTACCACGCTCCTCCATCATCACCACGCCGTTGTGCTGTTGCTGGATGGAGTCTTCCTCAACCTGTCCCTCTCTCCTTGCTGGATCAAGGCATGGGAGACGTCACCGGGCTGTACGTGTGTTGAACGCGGAGGTGCTGTCCGTTCGGCACTAGGATCATCGGTGATTTGGATCACGACGAGTACGACTCCATCACCCCCGTTACTTGAACGCTTCCGCTTAGCGATCTACAAGGGTATGTAGATGCACTCCTCTTCCCTCGTTGCCAGTTTCTCCATAGATAGATCTTGGTGACACGTAGGAAAATTTTAAATTTCTGCTACGTTCCCCAACAGTGGCATCATGAGCTAGGTCTATTGCGTAGATTCCATGCATGAGTAGAACACAAAGTAGTTGTGGGCGTTGATTTTGTTCAATATGCTTACCGTTACTAGTCAATCTTGATTCGGCGGCATTGTGGGATGAAGCGGCCCGGACCGACCTTACACGTACACTTATGTGAGACAGGTTCCACCGACTGACATGCACTAGTTGCATAAGGTGGCTAGCGGGTGCCAGTCTCTCCCACTTTAGTCGGATTGGATTCGATGAAAAGGGTCCTTATGAAGGGTAAATAGCAATTGACATATCACGTTGTGGTTTTGCGTAGGTAAGAAACGTTCTTGCTAGAAACCCATAGCAGCCACGTAAAACATGGAAACAACAATTAGAGGATGTCTAACTTGTTTTTGCAGGGTATGCCATGTGATGTGATATGGCCAAAAGGATGTGATGAATGATATATGTGATGTATGAGATTGATCATGTTCTTGTAATAGGAATCACGACTTGCATGTCGATGAGTATGATAACCGGCAGGAGCCATAGGAGTTGTCTTTAATTTATTTATGACCTGTGTGTCAACATAAACGTCATGTAATTACTTTATTTTATTGCTAAAGCGTTAGCCATAGTAGTAGAAGTAATAGTTGGCGAGACAACTTCACGAAGACACGATGATGGAGATCATGATGATGGAGATCATGGTGTCATGCCGGTGACGACGATGATCATGGAGCCCCGAAGATGGAGATCAAAAGGAGCAAAGTGATGATGGCCATATCATGTCACCATTTGATTGCATGTGATGTTTATCATGTTTTTGAATCTTATTTGCTTAGAACGACGGTAGTAAATAAGATGATCCCTCATTAAAATTTCAAGAAAGTGTTCCCCCTAACTGTGCACCGTTGCGAAAGTTCGTCGTTTCGAAGCACCACGTGATGATCGGGTGTGATAGATTCTTACGTTCACATACAACGGGTGTAAGCCAGATTTACACACGCGAAACACTTAGGTTGACTTGACGAGCCTAGCATGTACAGACATGGCCTCGGAACACAAGAGACCGAAAGGTCGAGCATGAGTCGTATGGTAGATACGATCAACATGAAGATGTTCACCGATGATGACTAGTCCGTCTCACGTGATGATCGGACACGACCTAGTTGACTTGGATCATGTAATCACTTAGATGACTAGAGGGATGTCTATCTGAGTGGGAGTTCATAAGATGAACTTAATTATCCTGAACATAGTCAAAAGGTCCTTCCAAATTATGTCGTAAGCTCGCGCTTTAGTTCTACTTTTTAGATATGTTCCTAGAGAAAATATAGTTGAAAGTTGATAGTAGCAATTATGCGGACAATAGAAGGCTTATGTCCTTAATGCAATGCTCGGTGTGCTAGACCTCAAACGTGGTATGTGGATGTTGCGAACATTTGACATACACGTTTTGATGACTACATGATAGTTCGGTAATGTTAAATGGTTTAGAATTGAGGCACCGAAGACATTTTTGAAATGTTGCGGAACATATGAGATGTTTCGAGGGCTGAAATTGGGATTTCAGGCTCGTGCCCACATCAAGAGGTATAAGACCTCCGACGATTTTCTTGGCCTGCAAACTAAGGGAGAAAAGCTCAATCGTTGAGCTTGTGCTCAGATTGTCTGAGTACAACAATCACTTGAATCGGGTGGGAGTTGATCTTCCAGATAAGATAGTGATGTTTCACCAAAGTCATTGCCACCAAGCTCCTAGAGCTTCGTAATGAACTATAACATATCAAGGATAGATATGATGATCCTTGAAATATTCGCGATGTTTGACACCGCGAAAGTAGAAATCAAGAAGGAGCATCAATTGTTGATGGTTAGTGAAACCACTAGTTTCAAGAAGGGCAAGGGCAAGAAGGGATACTTCATGAAACGGAAAATCAGCTGCTGCTCTAGTGGAGAAACCCAAGGTTGAACCCAAACCCGAGACTGAGTGCTTCTGTAATAAGGGGAACAACCACTGGAGCAGAATTACCCTAGATACTTGGTAGATGAGAAGGCTGTCGATAGAAGTATATTGAATATACATTATGTGAATATGTACTTTACTAGTACTCCTAGTAGCATCAGGGTATTAGATACCGGTTCGGTTGCTAAGTGTTAGTAACTCGAAATAAAAGCTACGGAATAAACGGAGACTAGCTGAAGGTGAGCTGACGAGATGTGTTGGAAGTGTTTCCAAGGTTGATGTGATCAAGCATCGCACGCTCCCTCTACCATCGAGATTGGTGTTAAACCTAAATAATTGTTATTTGGTGTTTGCGTTGAGCATAGACATGATTGGATTATGTCTATCGCAATACGGTTATTCATTTAAGGAGAATAATGGTTACTCTATTTATTTGAATAATACCTTCAATGGTCTTGCACCTAAAATGAATGGTTTATTGAATCTCGATCATAGTGATACACATGTTCATGCCAAAAGATATAAGATAGTAATGATAGTACCACCTACTTGTGGCACTGCCATGTAAGTCATATTGGTATAAAACGCATGAAGAAGCTCCATGTTGATGGATCTTTGGACTCACTCATTTTTGAAAAAAAGGATTGAGTAATGTGAACCATGTCTATTGGTATATACGCATGAAGAAACTCCATGCAGATGGACCGTTTGGACTCACTTGATTTTGAATCGCTTGAGACATGCAAATCATATCACATGGGCAAGCTGACTGAAAGCTTCGGTTTCAGTAAAATGGAACAAGAAAGCAACTTGTTGGAAGTAACACATTTTGATGTGTGCAGTCCAATGAGTGCTGAGGCACGCAGTGGATATCGTTATGCTCTAACTTCATAGATAATTTGAGTAGATACTGAGCATATTTACTTGATGAAACACAAGTCTGAATTATTGAATGGTTCAAGTAATTTCAGAATGAAGTTGAATATCGTCGTAACAAGAGGATAAAATATCTATGATATGATCATAGAGATGAATATCTGAGTTGCGAGTTTGGTACACAATTGAGACATTGTGGAAATTGTTTCACGACTAGTACCGCCTGGAACACCATAGTGTGATGGTGTGTCCGAACATCATAACTGCACCCTATTGGATATGATGCATACCATGATGTCTCTTATCGAATTACCACTATCGTTAATGGGTTAGGCATTAGAGACAACCGCACTCACTTTAAATAGGGCACCACGTAAATCCGATAAGATGACACCATATGAACTATGGTTTAGAGAAACCTAAGCCGCCATTTCTTATAAGTTTGGGGCTGCGACGCTTATGTGAAAAAGTTTCAGGCTGATAAGCTCAAACCCAAAGCGGATAAATGCATCTTCATAGGACACCCAAAACAGTTGGGTATACCTCCTGACTCAGATCCGAAAGCAATAGGGATTGTTTCTCAAATCGGGTCCTTTCTCGAGGAAAAGTTTCTCTCGAAAGAATTGAGTGGGAGGATGGTGGAGACTTGATGAGGTTATTGAACCATCACTTCAACTAGTGTGTAGCAGGGCACAGGAGTTGTTCCTATGGCACCTACACCAATTGAAGTGGAAGCTTATGATAGTGATCATGAGACTTCGGATCAAATCACTCCCAAACCTCGTAGGATGACAAGGATGCGTACTACTTCAGAGTGGTACGTAATCCTGTCTTGGACGTCATGTTGCTAGACAACAATGAACCTACAAGCTATGGAGAAGCGATGGTGGGCCCGGATTCCGATGAATGACTCGAGGCCATAAAATCCGAGAGAGGATCCATGTATGAAAACAAAGTGTAGACTTTGGCAGAACGGCTCGATGGTCGTAAGGCTGTTGAGTACAAATTGATTTTAAAAGGAAGACGGACAATGATGGTAAATGTCACCATTAAGAAAGCTCGACTTGTCATTAAGATGTTTTCCGACAAGTTCAAGGAGTTGACTGCGATGAGACTTTCTCACTCGTAGCGATGCTAAGAGTCTGTTGGAACTATGTTAGCGATTACTGCATTATTTATGAAATTGTGCAGATAGGATGTCAAAACACTGTTTCGTCGACGATTTTCTTGAGGAAAGATTGTATGTGATACAACCAGAAGATTTTTGTCAATCCTGAAAGATGCTAACCAGTATGCAAAGCTCCAGCATCCTTCTAAGGACTGGAGTAAGCATCTCGGAGTTGAAATGTACGCTTTGATGAGATGATCAAAGATTTGGGTTTATACAAAGTTTATGAGAAACTTGTATTTCCAAAGAAGTGAGTGGGAGCACTATAGAATTTCTGATGAGTATATGTTGTTGACATATTGTTTATCGGAAATGATGTAGAATTTCTGGAAGGCATATAGGGTTGTTTGAAAAGTGTTTTTCAATGAAAACCTGGATTAAGCTACTTGAACATTGAGCATCAAGATCTATAAGGATGGATCAAAATCGCTTAATAGTACTTTCAAACGAACACATACCATGACAAGATTTTGAAGGAGTTCAAAATAGATCATCCAAGAAGGAGTTCTCGGCTGTGTTACAAGGTGTGAGTATTGAGCAAGACTCAAGACATGACCACGGCAGAATAGAGAGAAAGGACGAAGGTCGTCCCCTATGCTTAGACGTAGTCTCTACAGTATGCTATGCTGTGTACCGCATCTAAAGTGTGCCTTGCCATGAGTCAGTCAAGGGGTACAAGAGTGATCCAGGAATGGATCACAGGACAGCGGTCAAGGTTATCCTTGGTAACTAGTGGACTGAGGAATTTCTCGATTATGGAGGTGGTAAAAGAGTTCGTCGTAAAGGGTTACGCCGATGCAAACTTTGACACTAATCCAGATTATTCTAAGTAGTAAATTGGATTCGTATAGTAGAACAGTTATTTGGAATAGCTCCAAATAGAGCGTGGTAACTGCATCTAGGAGATGACATAGATATTTGTAAAGCACACACGGATCTGAAAACTTCAGACCCGTTGACTATAACATCTCTCACAAGCATAACATGATCAAACCCAGAACTCATTGAGTGTTAATCACATAGTAATATGAACTAGATTATTGACTCTAGTAAACTCTTTGGGTGTTAGTCACATGGGGATGTGACCTTGAGTGTTAATCACATAGCGATGTGAACTGGATTATTGACTCTAGTGCAAGTGGGAGACTGTTGGAAATATGCCCTAGAGGCAATAATAAATTGATTATTATTATATTTCCTTGTTCATGATAATCGTTTATTATCCATGCTAGAATTGTATTGATAGGAAACTCAGATACATGTGTGGATACATAGACAACACCATGTCCCTAGTAAGCCTCTAGTTGACTAGCTCGTTGATCAATAGATGGTTAAGGTTTCCTGACCATGGACATTGGATGTCGTTGATAACAGGATCACATCATTAGGAGAATGATGTGATGGACAAGACCCAATCCTAAGCCTAGCACAAGATCATGTAGTTCGTATGCTAAAGCTTTTCTAATGTCAAGTATCGTTTCCTTAGACCATGAGATTGTGCAACTCCCGGATACCGTAGGAGTGCTTTGGGTGTGCCAAACGTCACAACGTAACTGGGTGACTATAAAGGTACACTACAGGTATCTCCGAAAGTGTCTGTTGGGTTGGCACGAATCGAGACTGGGATTTGTCACTCCGTGTGACGGAGAGGTATCTCTGGGCCCACTCGGTAGGACATCATCATAATGTGCACAATGTGATCAAGGAGTTGATCACGGGATGATGTGTTGCGGAACGAGTAAAAGAGACTTGCCGGTAACGAGATTGAACAAGGTATCGGGATACCGACGATCGAATCTCGGGCAAGCAAGTATCGTACCGATAGACAAAGGGAATTGTATACGGGATTGATTAAGTCCTTGACATCGTGGTTCATCCGATGAGATCATCGTGGAACATGTGGGAGCCAACATGGGTATCCAGATCCCGCTGTTGGTTATTGACCGGAGAACGTCTCGGTCATGTCTGCATGTCTCCCGAACCCGTAGGGTCTACACACTTAAGGTTCGATGACGCTAGGGTTATTAAGGAAGTTCGTATGTGGTTACCGAATGTTATTCGGAGTCCCGGATGAGATCCCGGACATCACGAGGAGTTCCGGAATGGTGCGGAGGTAAAGATTTATATATGGAAAGTCCTGTTTTGGTCCCCGAAAGGGTTTCGGGTTTTATCGGTAACGTACCGGGACCATTAGGAGGGTCCCGGGGGTCCACCAAGTGGGACCACCGGTCCCGAAGGGCCTTATGGGCTGTATGAGGAAGGGAACCAGCCTAAAGTGGGCTGGTGCGCCTTCCCCCCAAGGGCCCATGCGCCTAGGGTTGGGGGAAACCCTAAAGGGGGCGCCCCTCCCTTGCTTGGGGGGCAAGTCCCCCTTCCTGGCCGCCGCCCCCCTCTAGATCCCATCTAGAGGGGCCGGCTCCCCTTGCCCCTTCCCCTATAAATAGAGGGGTGAGGGGAGGGCTGAAGAAGACAACTCAAGGCGCAGCCCCTCCCCTCCCCAACACCTCTCCTCCTCCGTCACGTGCTTGGCGAAGCTCTGCTGGAGTACCACGCTCCTCCATCATCACCACGCCGTTGTGCTGTTGCTGGATGGAGTCTTCCTCAACCTCTCCCTCTCTCCTTACTGGATCAAGGCATGGGATACGTCACCGGGCTGTACGTGTGTTGAACGCGGAGGTGCTGTCCGTTCGGCACTAGGATCATCGGTGATTTGGATCACGACGAGTACGACTCCATCAACCCCGTTACTTGAACGCTTCCGCTTAGCGATCTACAAGGGTATGTAGATGCACTCCTCTTCCCTCGTTGCCAGTTTCTCCATAGATAGATCTTGGTGACACGTAGGAAAATTTTGAATTTCTGCTACGTTCCCCAACAGATGCGGCGGCGCAGGCACCCGCAGAGTAGCAAGCCATCTGCGTTCGCATTATAAAGAAGCGGCAACGGAGAAACACGCGTGCCCTTGCCCGAGACACTAATGCTACGCGATTACACAACTCGTATATGTTCAATAAAATTAGTTTACATTTTTCGCCGCCGTAAAAACACACACATGGAAAATCATCTGTGCGGAGATCCTACACATGTAGTACCTCCAAAAAAAAAAGATGCTACACATTTCTACGTCTACATATGATAAACATGAAAACAAGGCCTGATATGGTAACTGAAAACGAGAAAAGGAAATGACGGAGGAGATTTGGCGAGGAGTGAGGGCGGACGGCTGTCACTTCGGCTGGACTTTAGGGTGGAACAGTCAGAGAGATCCATCCTCCCTCATTCCCCTCTCCGTTGCGGCTGCGGCTGGATGGGTGGCTATAAAGCCAGCCTCTGCTCCTCCCCTGCGCCTGCCGCGACTTTGACCCCCGATGGCGCGCACCACCGTGGCCGTGGCGGACTCGCTGGCGGCACCATGATTGGGTGCATGGCCTAGCCCACCGCCCTGTCTGCCCTCTGCCCTGCCCTCCGCATCACTCCCTCCCCCCTCACTCACCCAGTCCACCTGACTCGCTCCTCCCCTCCACCCTCCTGACCGAGCGGGCAGCAGGTGAGGAGGTTCCTCTCGCCGATCCATCTCCGGCGGGTGAGCGAGCAGCGCCGGTTTGTCTCCGTGTATATTCCTCCGTGTCCTTTTCTCTTGATGGGGTTTCCTGTCGTTTGTTTGCAGTTCACGCCGCCGCCGCCGCATTCAAGGCGCGGGCTTTGACCGGACCCGAGTTAAGAGGGGGCGTCGGTGGGGAGGAAGAAGGGGAAGAAGATCTGTCGCCGCCGGCAAGATGGGGAGATCCGCGCCGGTAAGTGCCCGCTGACCTGTTCCTTCCTCGATCTCTTTTCTCGGACGGCGGCGGAGGGGAGATGGATCGTAGATGGATGGGATGGATGGCGCTTGGTTTTGGTGGCGGCGGTGGTGGGATCCGCTCCCCATTGCCTTCTTACCTCTGGCCGGAGGCGGACTGGTACCGCCACCGGCGGCGGCGGCGGCCCGGTGGCTGGGCGAGTGGCGTTGGTCCTGCGGGGTGATCCCCGCTGGCATCGGGGCGTGATCCGCCCTTCACCCAGCCTGTGTTCAGAGGTTGATAGAATGTGCATACTGAGCTGTATTTTGTCCTGACCGTCCTCTTGTCTTGCCGTGGCATGTGCCTGATCCCAAATGCTTGGTTGTTGCCGGGTACCCATGATAGCGAATTCAGGAATCGGACTGAAGTGATGTTGGGCATTTGGGAATTCATTCATGATGCCTTGGGTTTATACATGTGTTTGCAGGGAACGTTAGTTAGTGGGGAGCAGAGGAGATAAACTAGATGAGATTGGCTTTGCTTGGCTTTGCTGGAGGGTTCCGATTCTTGCGAGAAAAAGTTCGTTCAAACATAAGAATGATTCTGTTCTCGGTGAGGCGTAATTATGGTGTAGTACGCCCTGTCCTCCTGTCCTGTCGTAGCATGTGCCCGATGCCAAACGCTTGGTTGTCGATAGCGAATTCAGAAATTGGAGTGAAATGATATTCCGCATTTGGGGGTTCAGGATGCCTATACACGTGCTTGCAGGGACCATTAGTTTGTGGGGAACAGGGGACATTAACGAAGATAAGATTAGTTTGTTTGGCTTTGTTGGAGGTGTTCTATTTGTGTTACCTTGCGTGTCCGTAGAAACAGAGTAGAATGAATCCTGCTTGCAACTCTTCATTTCACATGTTCCATGTTGCTGCTAGTATTTTGCTTCGGTTATTTCAAATCTGCGAATACGCGATGACTACTGACGTTACTCTCTTTGGACTTTTTGCTAGGTATTTCAAGCCCTTTTGGTTTTCCTGACAATAATTGAGACCCAATGGTCCAGCGTATCCGGCATGTACTGCGCGGACATGGCATCTACCGTGTACCGTCCCCATAGTGTCACTATAACTGAGTTTGGTGCCGTCGGGGATGGCGTGACTCTCAACACCAAAGCATTCCAGAATGCCATCTTCTACCTCAATTCATTTGCGGACAAGGGTGGCGCGCAGCTCTTTGTGCCTGCTGGAAGGTGGCTGACAGGCGGTTTTAGTCTGATCAGCCATCTCACTTTGTCGCTGGACAAAGATGCAGTAATAATCGGATCTCTGGTAATATATCTCGCAGCTCTTGTATGCTTATGACATGATGCACATGCCCATTATATCTAGTACTGTTATGTTGATTACAATTTCCTCTAAATGAAAAATTATATATGTAATGTTCTTATGTGCTTTTACAAAATGATGTTTTCTTGAAGCGGTAACCGAACAAATAGTGGTAAATTCCAACTTTATTGATTGAAAATACTGTATCTGCAGGACTCATCTGATTGGCCTGTTATAGACCCTCTTCCCTCCTATGGGCGCGGTAGAGAGCTCCCCGGAGGAAGGCACCAGAGCCTAATTTTTGGCTCCCATTTGACAGATGTAATAATTACTGGTTAGTAGCTAACTTGTCTCTATGCTTGCATCAGCGACCTTTTATAATTATGCTGGTTTGGCAAGTGTTTAAATGTGGCACTCTTGGCAGGTGCTAACGGGACAATTGATGGTCAAGGAGCCATTTGGTGGGATTGGTTCCATAACAACACACTGAACTATACTAGGCCACATCTTGTCGAGTTGATGTACTCCTCCAATGTTGTTATATCCAATTTGACATTCAAGAACTCCCCGTTTTGGAATATCCATCCTGTATACTGCAGGTTGGTGTTTTAAATACTTGCTTTCTTTTAAAACTTAAGAATTTATCTTCAAATGACAATTCATTACCTAGAGTGCTTTTGCTGAATAAACAGCCAAGTTATTGTCGAGCACGTCACAATCCTAGCACCTTTGAATTCGCCAAACACCGACGGCATTAATCCAGGTAATATGAAGCTCTGAATTGTTTCTTCCACTTGAGGTCTCTATCCCTGTTATTCTTAGTGTTATACCTGTTTATGTCCATTTTTACACCGCTGTGTCTTGGGAGCACAAAAAGGAAGAAAAATATCAGTTCTTGCAATATAATTTCACATGCTCCCTTTTAAATGTTATTTTCCTTCCATTGTGTTTTGAAAGTTAACTTTAACTTGCATTTATAACTGGATTCTAATAAATATGCAAATATTCTTTTGTAAATTGATCACACTATGTTAGTACAGATTGCAGTTAACCAGTTGAAAGAATTTACTTTCTTGGGCAAAGTTATTTTGCCTTACGATGAGATGCAACTGTAATCTAAATATGAAAATTTGTGTTAATTCAGAATATTGCTAACGTTATGTACTGCTTGAAATCGAACTATAGCCTAGTTATTTGGATGTATAATACACAACAGTTTTGAGGCCATCTTATTATGCAATCATAAAAGGCTTAAATCTGTCCTGGTAATGTTCGCTTGAAATACTAATGCAACTCTATATTTGTCCAGATTCGTCCACAAATGTTTGCATCAGTCATTGTTATGTCAGAAACGGAGATGATGTTATTGTCATCAAAAGTGGTTGGGATGAGTACGGCATTTCTTTTGCTCAGCCTAGCTCCAATATCAGCATCAGCAACATCACAGGAGAGACGGGGGGCGGTGCTGGAATTGCCATCGGAAGTGAGATGTCAGGTGGCATATCTGAAGTCCGGGCCGAGGGCATCCGCATTGTTAACTCATTGCATGGAATCAGAATCAAGACCGCTCCAGGACGTGGAGGGTATGTAAGGAACGTCTACATAGCCGATGTGAGCATGCACAATGTTTCGATGGCCATAAGGATCAATGGAAACTACGGTGAACATCCTGATAACAATTATGACAGGAATGCTCTCCCCATTATAAGCAACATCACAATTGAGAACGTCGTTGGCATCGATGTTGGTGTTGCTGGCATCTTGGAGGGCATCGAGGGCGACAACTTCAGCAGCATATGCATCTCCAATGTCTCCCTCAGCGTGCGATCCAGGCATCCGTGGAATTGTTCGCTCATCCAGGGCTATTCAAACTCTGTGACTCCAGAGTCGTGCGAGCAACTCAGAACAGATTGTGAAGAGACATCGATCTGCTATGACGGTGGCAGTTCTTTAGCCGTTGGTTCACGGGCATCCATACATAATAAGCCTAGTGCCAACATATTACTAAATTCATTATTGCAGTTGGTGTCGCTGTAATGTAGGTAGATAATAGATGTTTGTTATTTGTTGCAAAGGGGCTTGCGTCATCGGATACGTCGTGTTAGCCATGTATATCTTATTTTTGCAATCAGTTTTGCTTAGAATGCAATTTGTTTCTTGTATATAGATGTGGAGATGAATGTCAGTGCTAGCTTGTTCTGTCATGATCTTTGATTTGTTCTCTGTTTCCAAAGCCTTGTTGGAGCATGAGAGCAAAAGCAAAATTACTGTAATATTTCAGTTTTGAGTCATAGTTTGAAGAACAGAACAATTAGATATGTCCAATTTTGTGAGTTGGCTTCCTTCATTGCAAGTTGAATAGCAAGGAATGGCATTTATGCATGGTTGAAATGCAGGAGGAAACTCTTTTTTAGCAAGTTCAGCACTAAATATTTACAAAGAATTAAAACGGATTGAGTGATTTCTGCTATGTAAATAACGAATCAAAAAACATGAACTGAAATGCAGGAGGAAACAACAAAAAACATGCGAAGGCTAGAAGAACTGTTTCTGTGATTTGTGCTATGTAAATTATGAAATGCCATATTCATAGATTTCTCCGACTCTTTTTTTAAAGATGGGCTGATGATGAAGGCCTTATTATCACCAGCAATGTATCCAAATTAGTATCTCGGAATTAAGAAAAATCAAATGAAGGAGCAAGGCAATACTAATCTTCCTCGAACAATAACATACTTATTTATGAGAAATAGAAACGTAATGAGAATCAAATGGTATATTTAAATTCATAGTTTGTGGTTCATCACCAATGACAGAATGTTGACAATTACATTATTTTTTCTAAGCATCAGGGTCTTTCATGATGTGAAATTCTACCATGTCTTTGCTACACATTAGTACATTCGGAATTTCTCCTTGGTGTTCTCAAAGACTTGTTCAGCAAGCAGAGCTCCATTCCCATCTGCTCGCTTGATCTCCATGTTGGCCTTCTGGTAGAACCCAGTTCCTCTCAGAGCATCAGCGATGAAGTCGTCGAATCCAATGGCAATAGCAGCTTCCGCCTTGGCTCCATACACCAGCCTCTGCATTGAAGCATTCAGCAAGATTGCTAATCAAGGATTAAATAAACCATATTGTACCGGATGAGGACTGGTAAGGTAAGGGGCGAACCTTGATCCGGGATAGATGAACAGCCCCAAAGCACATTGGGCAAGGTTCACATGATGCGTACATTTCGCAATCCGACAGCTCAATCTTTCCAAGCTTTTTGCAAGCCTAGAATACAAGCAAAAACTGATTGTGTGAGACAGATGACCAAACAATGGAAAGGAACTAATACAAAATGCAAAACTACCATGCATTATATACATGCTCAGAGGGAATACAAACCATACGACCTAGTGCCACTAACAACAGCCCATAGTGGATTATTCAGAAAAATAAATGCATGTTCTTATGTCAAAATAAACATGTTCCATTTTGTCCACTAATGTGGACAGTACCTACTCTGTTACCATTCAGCAAAGAAACTTTAAAATATAAAGGTTATCCATCAATGATAACTCATCCATTACCAACCTTTCTAATGAAAATAAAAGAAACAATTGTTAGGCTGGAAGTGTTTGTTTGCATCACTATGAAACTTCAGCCCTGTTTTCAATAAAGTATTTTGAAGTAGCTTAATTTGACAAGGTTATACAAGATAATATCACTACTAACGTGAGCATCAGGAAAGCTGAAAATCTAGAACATGAAGATGTACAAGAATGGACAAAGAGGCTAGAACATATTCTGTCTCAGCTGTGTAGACAGGTGAGCACAACTAACAATACATTCTGCAAGAATGTAGTGGTACCGGTTCCAAAAGCATGAAGTCTGTATTGGATACAGCATATATCAGCAGGTGGGGCTACTATTCAGTAGCAAAATGTAAACAGCAAGAACCAAGTAGTTGGTGGGATAACCTCTGCCCACATGGAGCCCTACCTCTCTTATTGCAGTGACTTCAGCATGGGCAGTTGGATCGGTGTTGTTCAAAACCATGTTATGGCACCCAACTATGACTTCGTCGTTGCGGACAACGACCGCGCCAAAGGGGCCTCCATGGCCACAGTCAACTCCTTTGTAAGCCTCTTCTACGGCTTTCGACAAGAACTTGTGATCCCTATCTTGTACCGCTGTTAAACGAAGCCAAACATAAGCATTAACAAGAAAGCCTTTCTCAACAGCCCTCCAATTACAGAAAAAAACAAATGTAGCAAAGGGTTCTGCAATGGTCAGATACTCAGATATGTCATGTCTTGCAGTGTGGTAAGAACTAGCGAGTGGAAATGGTAATTAGTACCTTCCTGATGACCAGGAAACGCTGAAGCAACTGCGATAGTCCCATCCCTGGTCTCCACAACTGCAGAAGAATGAAGAAGTTGATTACTGAGGCACCCAAGTTACTTCACAATTTGCACAGGATTTGCTCAAAATGTAGTTCCTCGGTAGAAGAAACCATGAAATGAGTAAAGGAATTATATATCACATAAACAAATAAACAAGACTCCCCATGAACTTGGAAGTCTGTAAACACTAGCGCGGGGCAGGACAGACCTTGGAAGACTGACTGCGTGTAACCGGAGCAGAAAACAAAATTGTCAGAGTACAGAGCTGGTAATCTACAGGCGTACGGTAGGAGCACATCATTTGACATATGGCAGAACTAACAGACTTCCCAGATGTGGCAAAAGCAGAGCCCTGCCTTTGCCTTTTATGTTATCGGTCGAAGCAGAGCAGAGGACCCATCATCCGAAACAAAACAGCCACATTTCCCAGCCCCAGTCCGGCGCGCGCCCCCCGCTCGGATCCGCCCCACGCTCGTCGGATCGACCGGCGCGGCGCAGGAGGCGGCGATCCGCCGCCCCCGGGAGCGACTAACTAAGAAGAAGGAAAGCAGGCACGCGACGCGACCGATCCGGAGCAGAACGAATTGCCGCCGGCCGGTGGCGATCCGCGGTCGGACGGGCGGATGGATGGATGGAGGAGAGAGCGCGGAGTGGGTGTGCGTATGCTCACCCTTGGCTTCCTCCATGGCGGGCGAGTGAGGGGGCGAGCGGGCGGGCGGATCGGCGGCGGAGCTCCCCGAGCGAGATGCGCGCCGGGCTGTTGCGTGTCTGCCTGTCCGTAGGAACGGGAATTGGGAAGGAAAGAGGTGTGTGTGCTGTGTGGGTCGTCGTGGTCGCGTGCGCGGCGTATAAATAGGGCCGCGCCGGGCCACTGGCGGAGCGCCGGACGCAACCGGATAGGGATCGAGAGAGGGAGGCAAGCAAGCGGCGACGCCCGCCGATGCTGGACCGGGAAGGCGGCGCGTGACGGACGGCGGTGATGGAGCGGCGGGACGGCCCACCGTCGGTTGGGATGGTCGGTCGGTCGGTCGCGTGCATCACGCTGCCGCGGCGCATTCGCATTTTACTCTTTCCTTTCGATTTCGACGTGGGATGAGCCGACACGGAAGGCTGACGTGTTTCGTGGGATGGGATGGGATCATCGGAACATGGCCTGCGTCGCCGGGATTCTTCTTCAACTTGCGCCGCACATGTGCGACTTTTTTTTATTAGTAGATTAGTAGAAAGAAAGAAAAGGAAGTGAGACCCAAGATCAGCCATCCTTTCTGTCTAAACAAGAAAGTGCTTTCTATGCGAAGTAAAAGGATTGTGCCAATCAACGGAGATCATTACAATCCTGTTGTCAGACGGTGCCAATTTCATCATGCCAACTCCACCGCACGACCCCAAACGGACGTCTGTTTTGTTCGGATTCTGTCCGTTTGAGTAGGGATTTGGGGTCGTGTCCGGACGTGTCCTGGGATGCGGTGGTCGTGCGCCCAGCGCGCGCCGCATCCATTTGCCCCATCCTGTCCGTCAGGGCCAAAAACGCCCATATTTTCATCAAAACTAGTTTTACAACCCAAATAGTTGTCTGAAAATTAAAATAGTTTTACAACCCAATTGAAATTGTCTTTAATAAAATAGTTTTACAACCAAATCGAAATTGTCTTGACTGAACATAAAATGGACCAACACATCTATTGGTTGCCAATGTGATCCCACACGTGCTTAACCAAGTCATTTTGAAGATTCAAATGCGTGTGCCAATCACGCATCTCACGGTGGAATTGGACAAACTGTTCAAATGTAGCCGGGTCTTGGTGCAGGGGCTCAATATTTTCACCTTGATAATCAAATCCTTGGTCCAAGGTACTCTCATCACGCTCGTACTCGACGATCATGTTGTGCATGATCACACAAGTAGTCATTGATGAAGCCATATACCTAGGGTAGGGTCATGGGCCTGCCCAAGGGCACCCTCCCCAAGGTCTCTTACTAAAAGACGCTGCTTACCAGTCGACCTGGCAAGCATTCACTCGACTAACCTGCAGGCACTCGACCATGAAGATTCACTCGATCATCGGAAGAACGGGAGCCACTCCGCATCCAAACGGTCTGTAATTAACTAGTCTTAATGGTCATCAAAGCCTTTCATTAGGGGCGTTACCTGTAACGCCTCACTTCAATGTACTTTAAACCCTTGGCGACGTGGGCTGGCTGAGGTCTGAGCGCACTCTATATAAGCCACCTCCCCCCACTGGCACATGGGTTCGCATCTTCGTAACCCACACGCATATAATCCAGTCGACCGCCTCCGGGCTCCGAGACGTAGGGCTATTACTTCCTCCGAGAAGGGCCTGAACTCGTTAACTCTTTGCGTGCACAACTACTCCAGAGCTAGGATCTTGCCTCTCCATTCCTACCCCCCATTCTACTGTCAGACTTAGAACCACGACAATTGGCGCCCACCGTGGGGCAGGTGTTCTAGCAAATTTCTGGAGAAGTTGGGATTCTTTTGACATCTCCCATCATGTCTTCGAGCGGAATCCTGGTCGAGGGGCGCGAGATCCGTCTCGGCGCCCTCACTTTCGTCGTCGATGATTCTGCTTGGCTCCAGGAGGCTCCACTCGATGTGGACGCGCTCCCCGCCCGCGGAGCGACGCACTTCCGCGCGTGCATTCGTGGCGTCCTCCTGCGACAACCGTCGGCCCAGTACGGGTCGGTACCCGTTTCGTCCTCGCTCCCTGTTTCCCGCCGGCGCAAGCGCTCTGGTCGGTCGAGACTCCAGCGGTGGGTGAGGCATGCGTTGGACCGCCAGTCGGCCATCCCCCAAGTCGCGGCGATTGAACCCGACGAATCACTCTACGGCCTGTTCGACTGGCTCCGCAGAGACTGCGTCCGAGTGCGACAGCAGCGATCCAGCGGCGGAGGTACTCATGGTCGACGGATCGCGTAGTCCCCCCGGTTTTCCCCACACCGAAGAGGTTGCCGGGGGAGGAGTCCCGACGCGAGGCCATGAAGAGTACAGGCCCGAGCCTCTCACCTCACTGTAGAGGGAGGAACTTCGTCGTCGGAACATGGACGCGCTTCACACTCCTATCGTTGGAGAAACCCCCGAGGCACGCACCTTGGAGGAGGCGCGCTTGGCCAACCTGGCTGAACGTACTTGACTGGAGAATCTCCAGAGGGTACTCGACGAACGCGCTCGACCGCCAGTCGCCGAATCCAGTCGACGCCGCCTCTTCCAGCCACCAACTCAGGTATACCGAACCCCGATTCAGAATTTGGCAGCTGCAGCTCGCATAGCAGAGTCGATCCAACCTTCTCAGTCAGAGGCGGGTAGAGGTCTGTTACAGATCAGAGATTTGCTCCGGGCAGCGGGGGACTAGAATTCAGTGGTATCTCAGTCGCGTAACAGGATTCACAACCGATCCGTCGCTGCGAATTCTGTACAGTCGGCTTACAGCCCAGGATCGCCTCCGAGGCATGGGGAACGTAGAGATCGGCGCGATAATCAATATCAAGACCGTGAGCGGTACGAACACCGATTCGATCGCAACGATCGACGTCGAGTGCCCACTCCTCCCCCAAGGGGTGGATCGTACGTTTCTCGGCAGCAAGATGACAGACGCCAGCTCAGTGCTGGGCGAAGGTTTCCAGTCGACCCCAGGGAACCAGGCTTTGATGCAAGATCCATTATTGTGCAAGGTCTAGTCGACAGGAATAGAGCTCATAGAGGAGGCCACGACAGAGACGCTCCGTCCAGCAGCAGGGCTCGTGTATCAGGACCAGAGTGTTTCAGCAGGGCGATCAGAGCCGCAGTAATTCCCCCCAACTTCAGGTTGGCGGCTGGAGTTAGCAAGTTCACCGGCGAGTCCAAGCCTGATACCTGGCTCGAGGATTACCGAGTGACTGTTCAGATTGGGGGCGGCAACGACGAGGTAGCCATGAAGCATTTGCCTCTTATGTTGGAAGGGTCGGCCAGAGCATGGTTGAACCAGTTGGCACCCAGCAGTATTTACACTTGGGAGGATCTTGCCCGAGTGTTTGTCAGGACATTTGAAGGGACTTGCAAGCGACCAGCAGGGTTGACAGAATTGCAGTCTTGTGTTCAGAAGTCGGGTGAAACTCTGAGGGATTATATCCAGAGGTGGATCACTTTACATCACACAGTCGAGAATGTATCTGATCACCAGGCAGTTTGTGCCTTCAAGGAAGGTGTCAGGAACAGAGAACTGAGTTTGAAATTCGGTTGAACCAGAGATATGACATCGAGTCGAATGATGGAAATTGCCACCAAGTATGCAAACGGTGAAGAAGAAGATAGGCTCCGGAGTGGCAAGTATAAAGCAGCCGCTAATGAGACCGGCGGAGGGAACTCCAGTCGGAAGAAAAAGCGCAAAGCCGAGCCAGCTGCACCCGGAGAGGCCTTGGCTGTGACCCCAGGAAAGTTTAAGGGGAAACCCAAGGGTCCCTGGAACCCCAAGAAAGTGAAAGACCAGGATGGGAACGATGTGATGGACTTACCGTGTCACATTCACACGAAGAAAGACGAGGAGGGTAAACTCATTTACCCAAAGCATACCACTCGACAATGTCGACTCCTGATGCAACAGTTTCAAGGGAAGCAGGCCAAAGACAAAGAGAAAGAGTTAGACAAAGTTGAGGACAAGGAAGATAGCGGTGAGGAATACCCCCAGGTCAATTCCACCTTGATGATTTTTGCTGACGTCGAAAGCAAAAGTCGATTGAAGGTCATCAATCGAGAAGTGAACATGGTCGCTCCGGCGACGCCTAATTATCTGAAATGGTCTCAGACTGCCATCACCTTCGACCAGTCCGACCACCCGACTCATATTGCTACCCCAGGGAGGCAAGCGTTGGTGGTCGATCCAGTCATTGAAGGCACTCGACTAACCAAAGTTTTGATGGATGGTGGCAGCGGTTTGAACTTGCTGTACGCAGAGACACTGAAAGGGATGGGCATTCCGATGTCCAGACTCAGCACCAGTAACATGAGCTTCCACGGAGTCATTCCTGGAAAGAAGGCTGAGTCACTCGGCCAAATCGCTCTCGATGTAGTTTTTGGTGACGCGAAGAATTTCCGGAAGGAAAAGTTAACCTTTGAGGTCATGGATTTTCAGAGCGCATACAACGCCATTCTTGGAAGGCCAGCATACGCTCGTTTCATGGCCCGACCATGATATGTGTACCTCAAATTGAAGATGCCCGGTCCCAAAGGTGTGATCCCCATCACGGGTAATCGGAAGAAGGCAGAAGAGTGCTTCCAGAAAGGCTCCAAAATTGCTGACGCTCAGATGGCCGAAATGGAATTACAGGAGTACCAGAAGACTGCAGACCCGAGTGATTTGTTACGAGCCAAGAAGCCCGCCACAGAGTCAGCATTTCAGTCGTCCGGTGAGACAAGACAGGTTCACATCCACCCGACTGACCCCAATGCGGCTCCGACCAATATCTCCACTACACTCGACTCTAAATAGGAAGAAGCGCTCATCCAGTTCCTCCGTGAGAACTGGGACATCTTTGCATGGAAGCCTGCTGACATGCCGGGTGTTCCCAGAGGACTGGCTGAGCACCGCCTTCGAGTCGACCCAAAGGTCAAACCAGTTAAAGAACATCTTCGACGGTCCGCCGTACAGAAGAGAAAGGCCATTGGCGAAGAGGTGGCTCGACTCTTAGCGGCAGGTTTCATTCGCGAGATTTTCCACTCCGAGTGGATCGCCAACGTTGTAATGGTCCCGAAGAAGGACAAGTCATTGCGAATGTGCATCGATTTCAAACATGTCAATCGGGCCTGCCCAAAAGATCATTTCCCTCTTCCTCGCATCGACCAAATAGTCGACTCGACTGCAGGATGCGAGAGGTTGTCTTTTTTAGATGCTTACTCCGGATACCATCAGATCCGTCTGTATGGACCCGATGAAATAAAAACAGCTTTCATCACCCCGTTCGGGTGCTTCTGTTATGTTACCATGCCTTTCGGTCTCAAGAATGCTGGAGCTACATTCATGAGAATGATTCAGAAGTGCCTGATCACACAAATCAGTCGGAATGTAGAAGCATACATGGATGATATAGTGGTCAAGTCGCGAAAAGGTTCCGACCTGTTGACTGACCTTACTGAAACATTTGCTAATCTCAAGAGGTATGATATCAAGCTTAATCCGTCGAAATGCACGTTCGGGGTCCCAGGAGGAAAGTTACTCGGTTTTCTTGTTTCCGAACGAGGAATCGATGCTAACCCTGAAAAAGTTGGCACTATACTCCGAATGAAACGCCCTGTGCGTGTGCACGACGTCCAGAAACTTACTGGATGCTTGGCCGCTTTAAGTCAATTCATCTCCAGGCTCGGTGAAAAGGCACTGCCTCTTTACCGACTGATGAAGAAGTCAGACAAGTTCGAGTGGACTCCAGAAGCTGATGCAGCGTTTGCAGAGCTAAAAGCCCTGCTCTCCACCCAGCCGGTGCTTGCTGCCCCTGTCAGCAAAGAGCCATTGTTGCTTTACATTGCAGCCACTGGACAAGTCATTAGTACCGTTCTTACGGTCGAGCGGGAAGAGGAAGGGAAAGCCTTCAAAGTTCAGCGCCCAGTTTATTACCTTTCTGAAGTTCTGACCCCGTCAAAGCAAAGATACCCTCACTATCAGAAGCTTGTCTACGGGATTTACATGACCACGAAGAAGGTTGCTCATTATTTCTCTGATCACTCCATTACAGTCGTCAGCGACGCCCCGTTATCAGAGATTCTTCATAACAGAGATGCAACCGGTCGAGTGGCAAAATGGGCAATTGAACTTCTTCCTCTTGATATCAAGTTCGAGGCAAAGAAAGCTATCAAGTCCCAAGCAATAGCTGATTTACTCGCCGAATGGACTGAACAACAACTTCCGACTCAAGTTCACTCGGAACACTGGACTATGTTTTTTGATGGCTCCAAGATGCTGAATGGGTCCGGTGCGGGGGTTGTACTTGTTTCCCCCCGAGGAGATAAGATCAAATATGTCCTCCAGATTCACTTTGATTCCTCCAACAATGAGGCAGAATATGAAGCACTCCTATATGGATTACGTATGGCCATTTCACTCGGCGTCCGTCGCCTTATGGTCTATGGCGACTCAGATCTGGTTGTTAATCAAGTGATGAAAGAGTGGGATGTCCGAAGCCCAGCCATGAAGGGGTATTGCAATGCGGTGAGAAAGTTGGAAAAGAGATTTGAGGGGTTAGAGCTCCATCATATACCCCGACTGAAAAACCAAGCTGCAGATGACTTGGCAAAAATTGGGTCCAAGAGAGAAGCCATCCCCAGTGACGTGTGTTTAGAGCACATTCGTGCGCCATCGGTACAGGAAGATCCTTTCACAGAAGAACCTCCGCAGCCAAGGAGCGCCAACGATCCGACTGAAGTGGAGATTCCAGCCGTGGTCGATCTGATTATGGAAGTTGTGGTCATCACTCCCGACTAGACAATGCCTTACATCGCGTATATTATGAGGAAAGAGCTCCCAGAAGATGAAGAAGAGGCTCGACAGATCGTCCGTCGATCCAAAGCCTTTACAGTAATCAAAGGGCAGTTGTACAGAGAAAGCGCGACTGGAGTTGGCCAGAAGTGCATCACGCCAGAAGAAGGTCAGATAATTCTTGAGGATATCCACTCGGGGACCTGTGGCCATCACGCGTCCTCTCGGACTATTGTGGCTAAAGCATACCGAGCGGGATTTTACTGGCCGAGGGCGAATGAAATGGCAAAAGACATAGTCGACAAGTGCGAAGGGTGTCAGTTTTATTCCAACATGTCGCACAAGCCCGCCTCTGCTTTGAAGACCATTCCACTTGTCTGGCCCTTCCCTGTTTGGGGGCTAGACATGATCGGACCGCTGAGAACTGGTAGAAGCGGCTTCACTCACTTACTGGTCGCAGTCGACAAGTTCACCAAGTGGATAGAAGCTAAACCCATCAAGAACCTCGATGCAAGCACTGCTATCAGTTTCATCAGGGAGCTGATATTCAGATATGGGGTTCCTCATAGTATCATCACGGACAATGGATCAAACTTTGATAACGACATATTCAAAGCCTTTTGCGCCTCCCAGGGCACGCGAGTCGACTATGCCTCAGTTGCCCATCCTCAGTCGAATGGGCAGGCAGAGCGTGCGAATGGCCTCATCCTCAAAAGTCTGAAACCTCGATTGATGCGTGATCTCAAGCACGCGGCAGGAGCTTGGGTCGACGAACTTCCGTCAGTTCTTTGGGGATTAAGGACCACTCCTAATCGGTCGACTGGAAGAACGCCATTCTTTCTGGTCTACGGGGCTGAAGCAGTTCTACCGAGTGATCTGCTCCACAACGCACCTCGAGTCGAACTATACTCTGAAGCAAAAGCGGAACAAGCTCGGCAAGATGCAATCGACCTCTTGGAAGAAGAGAGGGAGATGGCCCTAATCCGCTCGACTATCTACCAGCAGGACTTACGTCGGTTCCACGCGAGAAACGTGAAGAGTCGAGCCTTTCAGGAAGGAGACTTGGTCCTCCGAGTGGATCAGCAAAAACCTCACAAGCTCGCTCTAACTTGGGAAGGTCCCTTCATCGTCACCAAAGTCCTCCACAACGGAGCATATCACCTCTACAACGTTGATCGCCGGATCGACGAGCCTCGAGCTTGGAATGCGGAGTTGCTCCGTCCTTTTTACACTTGAAAAAAGAAACTCACTCGACTGAGATTTAATAAAAGTACCTCTGTAGTTCTTTTATCTAAAGCAAGAATGTTATAATTTTCACAGAAGATTGCTATTTCTTTTTCGAAATTTCCCCCAGTGGGTGGCTTAGCCGCGAATCCGTTTCGCCTAAGTATTCAAAAATCCTACCGAGTGGAGAGCCAGCCTCCCACTCGGGGGCTTAGCTGCAGTCCAAGTACTCGCCTAAGTATTTAAAAATCCTACCGAGTGGAGAGCCAGCCTCCCACTCGGGGGCTTAGCTGCAGTCCAAGTACTCGCCTAAGTATCTAAAAATCCTACCGAGTGGAGAGCCAGCCTCCCACTCGGGGGCTTAGCTGCAGTCCAAGTACTCGCCTAAGTATTTAAAAATCCTACCGAGTGGCGAGCCAGCCTCCCACTCGGGGGCTTAGCTGCAGTCCAAGTACTCGCCTAAGTATTCAAAAATCCTACCGAGTGGAGAGCCAGCCTCCCACTCGGGGGCTTAGCTGCAGTCCAAGTACTCGCCTAAGTATCTAAAAATCCTACCGAGTGGAGAGCCGGCCTCCCACTCCGGGGCTTAGCTGCAGTCCAAGTACTCGCCTAAGTATTCAAAAATCCTACCGAGTGGAGAGCCAGCCTCCCACTCGGGGGCTTAGCTGCAGTCCAAGTACTCGCCTAAGTATTCAAAAATCCTATCGAGTGGAGAGTCAGCCTCCCACTCAGGGGCTTAGCTGCAGTCCAAGTACTCGCCTAAGTATTCAAAAATCCTACCGAGTGGCGAGCCAGCCTCCCACTCAGGGGCTTAGCTGCAGTCCAAGTACTCGCCTAAGTATCTAAAAATCCTACCGAGTGGAGAGCCAGCCTCCCACTCGGGGGCTTAGCTGCAGTCCAAGTACTCGCCTAAGTATTCAAAAATCCTACCGAGTGGAGAGCCAGCCTCCCACTCGGGGGCTTAGCTGCAGTCCAAGTACTCGCCTAAGTATTCAAAAATCCTACCGAGTGGCGAGCCAGCCTCCCACTCGGGGGCTTAGCTGCAGTCCAAGTACTCGCCTAAGTATTCAAAAATCCTACCGAGTGGAGAGCAGACCTCCCACTCGGAGGCTTAGCTGCAGCCCAGCGCTCTCCTAAGTAATTCAAAACCCTACCGAGTGGAGAGCAGACCTCCCACTCGAAGGCTTAGCTGCAGCCCAGCGCTCGCCTAAGTAATTCAAAATCCTACCAAGTGGAGAGCAGACCTCCCACTCGGAGGCTTAGCTGCAACCCAGCGCTCGCCTAAGTAATTAAAAATCCTACCGAGTGGAGAGCAGACCTCCCACTCGGAGGCTTAGCTGCAGCCCAGTGTTCGCCTAAGTAATTAAAAATCCTACCGAGTGGAGAGCAGACCTCCCACTCGGAGGCTTAGCTGCAGCCCAGTGTTCGCCTAAGTAATTAAAAATCCTACCGAGTGGAGAGCAGACCTCCCACTCAGAGGCTTAGCTGCAGCCCAGTGTTCGCCTAAGTAATTAAAAATCCTACCGAGTGGAGAGCGGACCTCCCACTCGAAGGCTTAGCTGCAGCCCAGTGTTCGCCTAAGTAATCAAAAATCCTACCGAGTGGAGAGCGGACCTCCCACTCGGAGGCTTAGCTGTAGCCCAGTGTTCGCCTAAGTAATAAAAAATCCTACCAAGTGGAGAGCAGACCTCCCACTCGGAGGCTTAGCTGCAGCCCAGTGCTCGCCTAAGTAATTAAAATCCTCCCTCTCGGAGGCTTAGATGCAGCCCTGTGCTCGCCAAAGTCATTTTGAGTGAAGATCAAGTCTCACTCAACGGACAAACCACAAAGGTATTCAACGATAAATCATGTTCGGATAAGATCAAAAGGTCCTAGATCGCAAATAAAAAGTACTCGAGCCTCCAAGCTCGACAGAGTTTATCGGTTACATAAACCACTCGGCATTCCGAGGCAAATTTAAAGCGAGACACATCCGTTTTTTACTCCTCCGGCGGAGGACTGGATGGTGCAACAAACTCGTCCAAATCAATCCCGTCTGAGATGCGAGTGGCAGCAGCAATGAAGGTCTCCATGAAGTCCTGGAAATTATGCTTCCTGGTATTGGCAACTTGGAGGGCGGCCAGCTTCTCTTCTCGCGCCTCCTTGCAGTGGACACGAACCAGCGACAGAGCAACATCGGCACCACACCTGGCAGAAGACTTTTTCCACTCATGCACTCGACTTGGCACTTCGCTCAGTCGAGTGACCAAGGATTCGGGGTCATTCTGAAGCGTCTGATTTGGCCAGAGTGCAGAGTCGATCCGCGACACTGCAGCCTTCAGTCGAGCGAGGTAGTCCACCACTCCAGCTACGCGAGACTCTAGCCGGAGGACATTCATGGCAGCTTCATCCTTCACAAGAGAGTTGATGTGGTCCAGATTGGTTTCCACTCGACCAGTTTCTTCCTCGAAGTTTTGACAGAATTCTGAAAGGTACAGTCCCGTATTATAATTGAATGATGAGTCAACAACGACAAGTCAGTTGAGTAAGGGGATTACCTTCAAGCACGAGGAATAATTTTTTGGCGAGCCCTCCGAGGTAAGCCTCCAGATCCTTTCGCTTCCCGGCCATATCGCCAACCTTGTCAGTCAGAGCAATCTTGTCATTTTCAATCGACTTGCTTCCTGGTTGGCCGCGTCAAGAGCAGACTTCAACTTGGCATTCTCGTCTTCAAGCCGACCATCTAAAGCAAGCTTTTCTTCGGCGAGCTTCGTTTTCTCTGAAGCCGCCTTCTGTGCTTCTGCAAGGTCAAGATCTTTCTTCCTCAGAGCCTCCTCCAGTTGGTCTGCAAAACATTAATGAGGACAGAGTTGAGAATAGGCAGAAAAACAGAGACAGCCGTTGAATCCTCACCAGCCATACCTTTTGCGTCATCCTTCGCCTTCTGCAGGTTTTCCTGGGCAAACTTTAAGTTGAGATTAAGCTGGACTTGTTTCTCCTTTAATTCAGCAAGATGAGCAACAAGCTCGCAAGACCTCTGCAAAGAGGCAATCAACAAAAGATATCAAAGACAAGTTACTTCCGAGTGACTAAGGGAAAAGCCGTAGCGCTTCTAAGACTACAGCCGAATCAAAACATCCGACAGTAGCCTCGGGGACTACACCCAGTGGGTGCACTCAGCGTGCCCCCACCGGTAATCTTTCAAAATCCTGATCGACCAGTCGACCAAATATGATTCTAATGCCATGGCTAACAGTCAGCATTTCTAAGACTACAGCCGAATCAAAACATTCGACAGCAGTCTCGGGGACTACACCCAGTGGGTGCACTCAGCGTGCCCCCACTGGTTCAAAAAAAAAAACGACTGCCCGCAGTCGACCGCATATAGTTCCATTCGACTTGGCCCGACCAGACCGAGTGAAGAAGTATAAATGCAGAAATGCAATATAAAGACTACAGTCGACTGCCAACAGTCCACCGTAGTCTCGGGGACTACACCCAGTGGGTGCACTCAGCGTGCCCCCACTCGACCAAAGGCCGACAGACACACCCAGTGGGTGTACAAATATAAAGATCTTCGGGAAAGAGATTCTTCGAACAACACATTGCAACAGACCAAGTGTCAAGTCGACTGACTTGAACGTTACTCTGAAGAGCCGAACTCGCGTCATACGCCGCTTGGCTGGCATCCCGAACTACTTTCACCTGCTCCATCATGATGCCCGCCTGGCGTATAGCCTCTTTTGCGGCACTCACTTGGTCCTCTGGGGCAGGATATGTAGTAAAAAGCGAAGGCGGATTTGCAGCCGATGCTAAAGGCCGCTCGCTCGTCAGAGGATCAGCAAAGGTCACGGAAGTCCGAGTGGCATCGCCACCATCCTGAACTACAGCCTCAGACACCGGAGCAGATTGGGGGGCCTTGCCAGTCGATGCCTTCCGGTTCCTTCTTGCTCTCAGCGGCTCGTCATCTTCATCGCCCGGCAAGTTGATAACATGAGGGGGAGCTGCAAGAAAAGTCAATCGACCAGGGTTACAAGAAATATTCAGTCAACCAAAGACAGAACATCAGTAACTGTACCTGGATTGGAAGTAGCAGCATCTTCCATCTCTTGATCTCCGTCCTTGGCAGACGTTTCAGAAGTAGAAGCACTACAAATTTCGGAAGTCAGTCGGTTGGTTTAATGAATCGACCAAGGATCCGCCCACAGTCGACAAAGGGAGATAAGTATTATTATTACCCAGAAATGGTGGGGACGGTCATCTTCATCTTGGGCAGAGCCTTGGGCGGCTTGGATGGCGTCGCGCGTTGATGCTTGGGAGCCTTTTCAATCGGCGTAGGAGAAGAGGTCCGAGGGCGTTTCGACGACTGCCCAACAGGAGCAGTCGCCTTGCCCCGCTCCCTTGCGGGGTCGTGCGCAGTTTTGGATCGCCTCTCTGGACGGGGGGGGGGGGGGGGTCAACTTCCTCCTCCTCCTCTTCGCTGGAGTAGACGTCGTCATCTCCCTCCCCTTCGCCATCGGATTCCCACTCGCCGTGCTCATCTCCGCTTTCACCTCCGCTCGCCTCCCCTTCCTCAGTTGGATCCTGTGCCCCGTTGGGCGTCGAGTACATCTCAGTAGTTTCCTGGGAAACAACAAACAAAATAGAAACCAGTCGACCAATTCAAAGAAGACCCATGAAGAAAGCAAGATCTCAGCCAGGTGCATGAGGTCTTACCTGGTCCACCTAGTAGGTGCTGTCGAGTGGAGGAACTCTCCTGGCTCCTCGGGGATTGTCTTTGTTTCCTGTGATACTCGACAGCCACCCCTCTAGCATCTCGTCAGTAACCTCCTCCGGGTGGATCCGAGTGGTGTCATCAAGACCCGAATATAGCCACATCGGATGGTCGCGAGCCTGGAGTGGCTGGATGCGCCTCCTAAGAAAGACTTCCAGTAAGTCCATGCCAGTCACGCCGTCGCGGACAAGTTGAACCACTCGACCGACCATCACTTTGACTTGGGCCTTTTCCTCCGGCGTCACTTTCAGAGAAGCAGGTTTTTGGGCTCGTTCCAAAGAGAAAGGAGGAAGTCCAGTCGACTGACCTGGAGTCGCCTGGTCTTTGCAGTAAAACCAGGTCGCCTGCCAACCACGGACCGACTCAGGGAAAGTGATGGATGGGAAAGAGCTCTTTCCCCTCGTCTGAATCGCCAGGCCTCCGCACAGTTGGATCACCTGCGTCTTCTCATCACTCGACTTGGCCTTTTTGACCGATTGGGAACGGCAGGTGAAGATATGCTTAAAGAGTCCCCAATGGGGACGACAGCCCAAGAAACCCTCACACAAGGAGATGAAGGCAGCCAGATACACGATAGAGTTGGGGGTAAAATGGTGGAGCTGCGCTCCGAAGAAGTTCAGGAAACTCCGGAAAAAGGGGTGAGGAGGCAGAGAAAACCCGCGATCGATATGGGTGGCAAGGAGCACACACTCACCATCGAGAGGTTGGGGCTCGACTTCTCTCCCGGGGAGACGCGCGGCTTCATGAGGAATGACCCCTCCCTCAACCATATCGTCGAGATCCTCCTGCCTCAGCACCGTCGGCATCCAGTCGCCCTGCATCCAGCCTCTGGGCAGAGAAGCCCTTGAGGAGGATCTGCCCCGAGCGGATTTCTTCCCTTTTCCCTGCGCCACCGCCGCCTTCTTCGCACGCTCCAGGGCGGACGTCTTGTCCCTCACCATCGTCGCCGGAAAGCTCGAACGGACCTGTGGAGCACGGGCGAGAACGGAGGCGGCGGAGAACTTTGCGAGGGGAGAAGGGAAGAAGAGAACGCACTGTTGAAAACCCAGAGCTGGCGGCTTTTAAGGGGCCACTTCCGAGTGGCTGACGAGTAGACCCGGGCCGTCCCGTCAAATCCCGCAACAAGCGCGCGAGCGATACGTGGCGAAAAAGGTGGCGCGAAGATCGAGGCGTCATCGTCTCGTCCCATCCGAGTGCCGTGGTTTTCTCCGCTTCGCGCGCTTCCCAAAATTCGGATCCCGTGAAATCCGCTAACCGCAGAGCAACCAACCTGACAGCATATCTCCACCGATCTGTCACTCGGAGATCCTCAAGGCTACGAAGGTCACTCGACAAACGCAAAGAATGGATCAAGGCGACTGTAAGGGAATCTGAAGCCATCGTTGAAAGACCCTTGATCCAAGGCAAGACACGCTTTCAACACAAGAGATAAGCCGGAATATTATCACCTCCTTCCTCACTCAAACCTCGATCCATTCGGGGGCTAATGATGAAGCCATATACCTAGGGTAGGGTCATGGGCCTGCCCAAGGGCACCCTACCCAAGGTCTCTTACTAAAAGACGCTGCTTACCAGTCGACCTGGCAAGCATTCACTCGACTAACCTGCAGGCACTCGACCATGAAGATTCACTCGACCATCGGAAGAACGGGAGCCACTCCGCATCCAAACGGTCTGTAATTAACTAGTCTTAATGGTCATCAAAGCCTTTCATTAGGGGCATTACCTGTAACGCCTCACTTCAATGTACTTTAAACCCCTGGCGACGTGGGCTGGCTGAGGCCTGAGCGCACTCTATATAAGCCACCTCCCCCCACTGGCACAAGGGTTCGCATCTTTGTAACACACACGCATATAATCCAGTCGACCGCCTCCGGGCTCCGAGACGTAGGGCTATTACTTCCTCCGAGAAGGGCCTGAACTCGTTAACTCTTTGCGTGCACAACTACTCCAGAGCTAGGATCTTGCCTCTCCATTCCTACCCCCCATTCTACTGTCAGACTTAGAACCACGACAGTCATCACCTCCCAAAGCTTCCTTTCATCCCATGATAGTGCAGGGTTTCGAACGATACCCCACCGGGATTGAAGCACACCAAAAGCACGTTCCACATCCTTTCTAACACTCTCTTGCATTTGGGAAAATCTCTTTCTCTTCTCACCTTGGGGTTTCGAGATTGTGTTTACAAAAGTTGACCACTGAGGATATATACCATCTGCTAGATAGTATCCCTTGTTGTACTGGTGGCCGTTGATCTCAAAGTTGACAGGTGGGGAGTGGCTTTCTGCAAGCCTCTCGAAGACTGGAGAACGCTGCAGCACGTTGATATCATTGTGAGAACCTGCCATGCCGAAGAAAGAATGCCATATCCAAAGATCACGCGGTGCCACCGCTTCTAATATGACAGTGCACCTGTTAACATGCCCCTTGTACTGGCCCTGCCAAGCAAATGGACAGTTCTTTCACTCCCGGTGCATACAATCTATGCTGCCAAGCATGCCTGGAAAGCCTCTAGCTGCGTTGGTCGCCAACAATCTCTCCGTATCAGCGGCAGTTTGCTGCCTCAAGTACTCTGGGCCAAACACCTCGATCACAGCCTGGCAAAACTTGTACATTGACATCAGACATGTTGTCTCACTCATACGCACATACTCATCCACCAAATCGCCTGAAATTCCATATGCAAGCATGCAGATGGCCGCGGTGCATTTCTGGTAAGAGGAGAATCCAAGCTTGCCAAGGGCATCCGTCTTGCACTCGAAGTATGAGTCATGAGAAACCACTCCCTCTCGGATACGATTGAACACATGCCTTGCCATTCGAAAACGGCGACGGAATTTATCCGGCTTGAAGAGCGGGGTGTTGGCAAAGTAATCAGCATAGAGCAGGGCGTGGCCTCTCTCTCTATTGCGGTTCAGGTTGGGAGCACGGCCAGGGACTGAACCCCTGCATCAAGGAAGCTGCCGTTGAATGTGGTCGTGAACGACCAATGCAGCCACCACAAGATCTTCATCATCCAACGATGAATCGTCCGATGAACAAAGGAAGTGATGGAAGAAAAACTCGTCTCCACTGTCCATACCTTTGTGGGCAAAATGACGAACACCTTGCGGTCGTGGTGGCGAAGAGGCCGCGATGATCACCTCGACGCAGCAGGGGTGGTTGTCGGCAGGCTACTGGCCGCTTTGGAGCTCTCGTCGGAAGCTGCCGAGGCCGCCGTGGTGCGTCGTCGGCGGTCCTGTCCCATCTGCGGCTGGCAAAGACGGCGACGGCCAAACCTCTGATCGATGGCCAAAACTACGGCCAAAGCTCGGGCGTGGTGGCGGCCATGTCGAGAAGTGGTTTGGTAGGGATGGCTGGAGGCTGCGCGGTGAGGAGGTGGCCGGAGAATAGTGGCAGCGCCGGCGGCGGGGCGGGGCGGGAGAGAGAGGGTGGAAGTGCTGGGAGCGGAGGGACTGCTAGTGTCCTCGATAGGCGGGCCACCGGGGGGGGACAAGGGCGAGCGTCCAGGCCATCCGCGCGCGTCCATTTCACCCCAAACCGAGCGCAAGTTTGGGCCGGGAATGGGTCGAAAACGGACGGAATCTGGACATTTGTTCGTTTGAGGCCGCACGCTGGGCCGCCCTATTCGTCCGTTTTACCCCAAACGGACGGGGCCAGACAGGATAGGGTCGCGCGGTGGAGTTGGCCTCGGGTCCATGGCACCCACGCACACTGTATTCCTATGAGCACCCCTTTTTGATTTACTGGCAAGACATTGATCAATTAAATCAAATGTCGATAAGTTTGAACAAGTCTATATAGAAAAAATATACCAAGTTTTTAATCATCAAACTGGTTTCATTATACTCAGTCATAAGATATATGTCTACACTACCTCTACTCCATAATGTTTGTGGCTGACCAAGTTTATATGCTAAATAAATAAAACATGAAAGTGTACTTGATGATGAATCTTACGGTACTGATTTTGTATTATGGATGTTTTTTCTTTCTCTACTTTTTCTAATGGTATAGCTTGGATGATATATAATATGTATTTCACTAGTACAATGGACGACCTAGATATAAACACAGGATCTATAAACCGGAAAGGAGGGAGTACCATATATAGTTGAGGTGTACATGTGGATGTTGTTGTATGAGTTTGGTTAAATTTAAAGATCGCAGAATATGAAACCCTCCTTCAAATGTCCTGTAACTGCGATCTCCATGGAAATTCGCCACCTGGTCTGCTGTGGAGACTCCAACCTGGTAATGCAACAAGTGACAAAACTCTTTGCATTCAACTCCTTCATGACACTAGGCAGTGTACAATGGCCTTCCAAAAAAATTTACCAACCCTCCTTCTCTTCTCCATCTGAACCACTATCTTCCTTCCAATTTTGTCCACCAACTAAAACAACATTAGGCCCCTGTGCTTGTTGATCCAATTGTTGAAGCACTCATGCTAAATTTTTTTGTCACATAATCCACCTTTGAGGGTGGAAAATATGCCTCTAGACCAAAGCCTACTGTGGTATTTTTTTAAAAAATAATCTATTAATTTAAGATTTTTTCATGATACATGCAAAAAAAATAGTTTTTTCTCGTGCATGGCTGCCATGTGGACTTCAAAAGCTTCAGGAGCCCATCAATACGCTGCTGGCCACATATTGCCATCAAATAAACTTTATCTTAAAGTTGACAACCAGGTTGTGCATCCATTCCCTACGTTCAACATACCTATACACATCATTCCCTTTCCTTGCATTCGAACAGATTGCAAGTCCAGGTGGACAACCAATAGCTTGATGAAGCTTCTCCATGAACCACACCCAACTTTCTGCTGATTATGAGTCAATAATTCCATTAGAAACAAGGTACAACCAATTGTGCCGATCAACAACACAAGCAGTTGCTGGACGACCTCTATACTTCCTGGCCAAATTAGTAATGTCAATTGCCAAGTAGGGTCGGCAACCAACCAAAAACCCACCGCATAGAGGTTTGAATGCAACAAACACCTTCACAAACCACTTTTATGCAATTGTACTCCATGTTATCAATGGCACTATGCCTCCGGGAGATCTCTTTTCAACTTCAACTTTACAAGCATATAACTTGTGACGTTTGTCGCCCGATATGTAAGAGACCGCCGTTCCCGTTCCCTCGCGTCGCCCTCTCGAGGGCGACTCGGGGGCGACCGATCTCGCCGTCCGCCTCCCCCCTTCTCGATCTCTTCCCTCGCCGCCGTTGGAGACGGGCGCCGGGTCTCCCGCGCGGCCGCCGGGTCTCCCGCGCGGCCGCCGATGAGGGTGGCGGCCAGGCTCTCAACCGCGACGCCTCTCGGGCTCGGGCCTAGGGTTTGAGGCGGCGACCTCTGCTGGTGAGGGCGGCATAGTCCTGGGCAGGCGGCGCTCGCCGGTGTTGAGGGCGGCGTCCACTCGGCCGCGCGGGCGGCGAGTTGGCGGTGGATGCGGGCGCCGCGTTGGAGGGATCCCCTGCTTCTCTCCTTCGCCAGATCTAAAGACGGTGCCCCCGTGCTGCTGCTTCCTCCTCGTCAGTCCCACCGGATCCGGTGGCTGACTGCACGGATGTGGAGTTGCGAGCTCTGGATCGGAGTAATTTCTTGGCCGGCTGCGGCGGCCACGACGCCGGCGGCGCTCCGGACGTTGTTTCCTTCTTGAAGGCGGCTTCGAGATCCAGCTCCCTCCCCTTGTCCTCCCCCTATACCCGGGTGAAAACCCACAACTTTTGTTGGGCGGCGGCGGTGCTCGGCTCCGTCACCGTCTTGAAGGCACCGCTTTGGGTCCGCCGTGAGGTGGGACAGCTGCAGCGCGTTCTTGGCGTTCCTGATGGCGGCGGTTCTGTCTTTAGTGGTGTCGCTTCGCCATGGCAGTCGGCTGGTCTGGCTCTCGTGGTGATTGTGGTGCTCAACTCTTTGCCGTGTCTTCCTGGGGTGCTCCCGTTCGGAGAGGCTGGAGGTGGAGCGGCTTCGTCTTGCACGGAGCTTCGGTGGAGATGTCAAGTCATGCCTGACCGACAGGTGCTACGCTTTGTCATGCCTGGTCGGCAGGTGGTACGCACGACATATCTTCCAAAGACTTCAAGCTGTGTTTGCTGGTGGTACTCGGCAGCTGTGGGATCTAGAAGTAGGTGTGTCTAAAGAGGGGGGGGGGGTGATTAGACACTTAGTGCTAAAGTTGCAGTTTTTAAACTTTTTCAGTTTCAGTGGAGTTTTAGGCACAATTTCAACATACACGATACATATCAAGCAAGCATGCAAAGAGTATATGAGCAGCGGAATGTAAAGCATGCAACTTGCAAGAATGTAAAGGGAAGGGTTTGGAGAATTCAAACGCAATTGGAGACACGGATGTTTTCCCGTGGTTCGGATAGGTGGTGCTATCCTACATCCACGTTGATGGAGACTTCAACCCACGAAGGGTAACGGTTGCGCGAGTCCACGGAGGGCTCCACCCACGAAGGGTCCACGAAGAAGCAACCTTGTCTATCCCACCATGGCCATCTCCCATGAAGGACTTGCCTCACTAGCGGTAGATCTTCACGAAGTAGGCGATCTCCTTGCCCTTACAAACTCCTTGGTTCAACTCCACAATCTTGTCGGAGGCTCCCAAGTGACACCTAGCCAATCTAGGAGACACCACTCTCCAAGAAGTAACGAATGGTGTGTTGATGATGAACTCCTTGCTCTTGTGCTTCAAATGATAGTCTCCCCAACACTCAACTCTCTCTCATAGGATTTGGATTTGGTGGAAAGAAGATTTGAGTGGAAAGCAACTTGGGGAAGGCTAGAGATCAAGATTCATATGGTAGGAATGGAATATCTTGGTCTCAACACATGAGTAGGTGGTTCTCTCTCAGAACATATGAGTTGGAAGTGTAGATGTGTTCTGATGGCTCTCTCCACGAATGAAGAGGAGGTGGAGGGGTATATATAGCCTCCACACAAAATCCAACCGTTACACAAAATTTACCAATCTCGGTGGGACCGAATCAACAAACTCGGTCGGACCGAAATAGTAAACCTAGTGACCGTTAGAGATTTTCGGTGGGACTGACATGCAACTCGGTAGGACCGATATAGTTAGGGTTAGGGCATAACGTAATCTCGGTGAGACCGATTACACAAAATCGGTGAGACCGATTTTGCTAATAAGCTAACCAGAGAGTTGGTCAGGCAAACTCGGTGGGACCGATTACTAAACTCGGTTAGACCGATTTTGGTAATGAGTTAACCGGAGAGTTTACATTGTAATCTCGGTAGTACCAATTGCCTAAACTCGGTGAGACCGATTTTGACAATGGACATACACAGTGAGATTGCAATCCCATCTCGGTGAGACCGAGATCGCTATCGGTAGAACCGATTTGCTAGGGTTTGGCAGTGGCTCATGACATGTGAAACTCGGTGGCGCCGGATAGGAAGAATCGATGGGGCCGAGTTTGACTTTGGGTTTAGGTCATATGTGGAAGTGGGAAAGTAGCTGAGGGTTTTGGAGCATATCATCACGCACATGGAGCAAAAGGCTCATTAAGCAACACCTCATCCCTTCTTAATAGTATTGGCTTTTCCTATGGACTCAATGTGATCTTGGATCACTAAAAGTGTAAAATGAAGAGTCTTGAGCCTGAAGCTTTAGCCAGTCCTTTGTCCTTAGCATCTTGAAGGAGTTCCCACAACCTTTAGTCCATGCCACTCCATTGTTGAACTTATCTGAAATATACTAGATAAAAGTATTAGTCCAACAAGAGATATGTTGACATTAATTACCAAAACCACCTGGAGAGCACTTGTGCTTTCAATATCCCCCTTTTTGGTAATTGATGGCAACATACATCAAAGCTTTAGATAAAGATACAAAGAATAGCACGTAAAGCTTTGGAAGAACATGTAACAAACATAGGCTCCCCCTACATGTATGCAATCATGTGAATACAGAATATAGAAGCATGTGAGAGCATAATCATGACAGAGTAGGCAATGTGTTACATGTATCTTGGCCATATGCATCAGAGCAAAAGATTATTATTAAGAGAAATACCTTCATGCTTATGAGTCCTTCTTGCAAACAGTATGTACAAAAAGCAAGAATTCCTCATACTCATGATTCTGATGCATATACTTACCTTGTAGTCTTAAGTTGGCTTAGGATGGAATGAACCTGCACAAACAAGGTTAGATAACACAGGTACATCCAATGGCCAGAGCAAACCAAAAGAAACCACAAGAATACCAAGACTGGGATGACATGTAAAGAGTGAGTACAAGGTACCGCATTGGATTAGACATGTCCCCAAGAGTAAAGATATGCAATGAATTTGAATGATTTCTTTCCCTTAGATGTCTTGCTCCCCCTGAATCTGGCATGGGATATTGGGAGAAGATAGGGAACAGAAAATCAGAGCTGAAAGATATGAATAGAACTTAATTCAAATGAGTACATATGAACATGTCTTTCCCCCCCAAAAAAACATGTGGCATCTCTCCTCTTGAACATCAAGCATCTGGGATCCTTGAGTATTCTCTCCCCCTGGAGATTTCTTTCTCCCCCTTAATATTTGGGATCCTTGAGTACTCTCTCCCCCTTAGTACTTTCTCCTTTGTAGTTGATAAGCTTTGATGCGATCTTTCTCCCCGATGATAAGCTTTGATGTGATCTCTCTCTCCCCCTTTGACATCAATTTCCAAGAAGGTTTTTCCTGGAATCCGTCGAATAGGTTTGGTCCTTGAGATTCAGCACAAAGCAGTGGATAAAACTGTGATGCTTGTAGAGGACAAGATTCATTGAGTGAAGCTGGATCAGAAGAAATATAGAATATGTGGCAAACTGTTTTTCCTGTTACGAAACCGGTGGCACCGAGTGGTATGTTTCGGTGGTACCGAAGGGATTCGGTTGGACCGAAAATTACAATTCGGTGAAACCGAGTTCATTACAGAGAAAACACTTGTCACCTCAGCTCACTAGTCAAATAAGATCTCACAAAGATTTGCAATGAATTAGCTGAAAGATTTGCAAGGAATTTGATGCAGAAATATGCAGAACAAGAAAAGAAAAAAATGAAAG
The DNA here is from genome assembly GCA_032464435.1 of Aegilops umbellulata. Lineage (NCBI taxonomy): Eukaryota > Viridiplantae > Streptophyta > Magnoliopsida > Poales > Poaceae > Aegilops > Aegilops umbellulata. Next base: position 641,246,458 of record CP136057.1, read on the forward strand.
TTTCTAGATGAATGTTTGAAAAAGAGGGAAACAAATATGCAAGGGACAAATGCAATAACACAGAAAAGAACACAAGAGAACTTCATCTAGAATTGGGCGGTGACATAGTCACCTATGTTAGAGTATATTGACTTAGGAGTCAAGTGAGTACACTTGATCATAGGTCATACTCATCGTTTAAGCTCAAAATGGGGTTACCATTTTTATTTTAAGCATCTTGATGTATTCACATCTTGTTGAGTTACTTTGACTCATGACTTGGAGTAAAGCTTCTCTAAGATGGAACAACATACCTTGGGTGGTGGTGTGGATCTTGCTCATGTAGTTGAACTTGTGTGGGTGCTCGAAGTTGATGTAGCTCATCATGAGTTGGGAGCACCCCTTGGAATTTGCGTTCATCTACCTACATGGGTTAGTTCTTGCAAGGTAAAGCACTTGTATATCCAAAAATGACAATCATGGAGCTCAACATAGAATTTGTCAAAGGATATGTTCAAATGGTTTCGTGCTTCCTTGTCGTCAACCACCGTTGCGTAGAGACTTGGTGATGTAGAGATTGCTCAAGATGTGAGTGAGTTGCAATCTCATAGAATTAGATTCAACGAAGTACCTACATGGGTTAGATAACATGCAAGATACAAATATATCCAAGACATAAGATAGTCATCATAAGAGATATATCATGGATTGGCCATAAGCTCATGTCTTGCATGTATCCAATGGAGTTTCTACTCCAAGTTCGAAGCATCAATGATGTTCAATTCTCCTCTCAACCTTTGCATTCTTGCATATTGAACTTCTTGAATAAGTATTTGGTGTACTTCGTTTGAGATACAAATGTACCTTCCTTAGTTTGCTTGATTTGCAAACCGAGAAAGAATTTGAGTTCACTCATCATAGACATCTCAAACTTCTCCGACATTAGCTTTCCAAACTTTTCACTAAAACGAGGGTTAGTTGAACCAAATATAATATCATCAACATAAGTTTGGCATACAAATAGTTCTCCATTAGCCCTTTTAGTAAAAAGTGTGGAATCAATTTTTCCAATTTCAAAACCACTTGCAATAAGGAACTTGGTCAAGCATTTATACCATGCTCTAGGAGCTTGTTTAAGACCATAAAGAGCTTTGTGAAGTTTGTAAACATGACTAGGTTTCTTAGGATTGACAAAGCCGGGAGGTTGTTTGACATAAACTTCCTCCTCTATTTCACCATTTAGAAAAGCACTTTTAATGTCCATTTGGTACAAGGTGATATTATGGTGATTCGCATAGGCAAGTAAGATGCGAATGGACTCGAGTCTAGTAACGGGAGCATATGTCTCACCATAGTCCATACCTTCGACTTGTGTGTACCCTTGGGCGACGAGACGTGCTTTGTTGCGAACCACTTGTCCATCTTCATCTTGCTTGTTGCGAAACACCCATTTGGTACCAATGATGTTGTGGTTGTTGTCGGGCTTCTCAACCAATGTCCAAACTTGGTTTCTCTCAAAGTTGTGTAGCTCTTCATGCATTGCGTTTATCCAATACGGATCTTCCAATGCTTCTTCAACCTTCATAGGTTCAATGCTAGAGATGAATGAATAGTTTTCACAAAAGTTAGCTAAACGAGTTTTTGAGCGAGTAATTCTCCCGGTTTGGATATCATTGTAGATTTGCTCGACGGGATGATCTTTGGCAATTCTTGCTCGAACTCGTGAACGCTTTTGCTTGGGTCTTCGTTGAACATCTTCTTCATCTTGTTCATCTTCTTGGTCTTCTTCATTGTTGACGTTGTTGTTCTCTTGTCGTGGTGGAGAAGGAGGTTGTTGATGTTCGTCTTGATGCGTTTCCTCGTTTTCTTCATCTTGGTGTGTCCCACTTGTGGATGCTTCCGTGTCAACTCTTGGTTCACCTTGTCGTGAAGTAGAAGCTTCCACTTGGACGGACGAGGTATTCTCCTTCACCTCCGTTGGACGAATTTTGCCAATAGACAAGTCTTGGATTGCTTCTAAAGGGCCTTTGTCTCCTACATCAATTGGCAATTGCTCTACTTGCGAGCCATTAGATTCATCAAACTTCACATCTACCGTTTCTTCAACCTTTCGGGTGAATTGTTGTAGACACGGTAAGTGTGAGAGTTTGAACCATAACCAAGTAGGAAACCTTCATGAGATTTAGGAGCAAACTTTGAACGACGATGCTTATCAAGAATGTAGCACTTTGAGCCGAATACTCGAAAGTATCCAACTTGGGGGTTGTTACCGGTGAGGAGCTCGTATGCCGTCTTGCCGAGTAGCTTGTGAAGATACAAGCGATTTGTTGCATGACAAGCCGTCTCAACCGCTTCTGCCCAAAAGTGCTTTGGCGTCTTGTACTCATCAAGCATCGTTCTCTCCATTTCGATGAGCGTCCGGTTCTTCCTCTCAACAACTCCATTTTGTTGAGGTGTGTATGTAGCCGAGAACTCGTGTGAAATCCCTTCTTCGTCAAGAAAAGTGTCCACATTTGCGTTCTTGAACTCTGTTCCGTTGTCACTCCGAACCTTCTTGATCTTCATGTCAAACTGATTTTGGGCCTTCCTAGCAAAGTTTTTGAAGATCTTTTGGACCTGCGATTTATCATCAAGAAAGAACACCCACGTAAATCTTGAAAAATCATCAACTATAACTAGACCAAAAGAATTTCCACTGAGACTCTTGTAGGCATTGGGACCAAAAAGATCCATATGAAGTAGCTCGAGTGGCCTCCTTGTGGTCATGATGTTCTTCACGGGATGCTTTCCTCCAACCTGTTTACCTGCTTGACAAGCACTACAAAGTCTATCCTTATCAAATATGACATCGTTAACTCCAAGGATATGATTTCCTTTAATAAGCTTGTCAAGGTTTCTCATGCCAACGTGACCTAGTCGTCTATGCCACAACCAACCTTTTGAGGATTTAGCAATAAAGCAAGTTTTAGGTTGTGCCTTTTTAGAGAAATAAACAATGTAAAGGTCACCTCTACGTATACCGGTAAAGACCATTTTATGATTGTCTCGACGAAACACTTGGCAATCTACCTCAGTAAATAGGACATTCAAACCGAAATCAGCAAGTCTAGATACTGAAAGTAAGTTGTACCCAAGAGATTCAATGAGCATGACATTTTGAATGGAGCTATCGTGTGAGATGGCCACCTTACCAAGGCCAACCACCTTACCCTTTGAATTATCACCAAAGGTGACATATTTTCGAGGGCCGTCATTTTCAGCAAGCTCACGGAACATCTCTTCATCTCCGGTCATATGATCAGTACATCCACTGTCGAGAACCCATTCCTTTCCTCCTGACACATATCCTCGAAGATTAGCCATAAGACCAAAATGTCTCATTGCATCGTCAAGATCAAAGTCACTATCATCATCTTCATCATAGTATCTATGTTCAACATCATCTTGTGATCGATCATATCCTAGAGAGGGTAATTCATTAGATAAATGATCATCAAAGTGGTCGCTTTTATGAATTCTTATGGATTCGGTTATGATATCACCAATGATTCCAACATTTCCTTTAGCACGCATGAGATTGGTAAGCTCAAATAGACAATTACCAAAACTAGGATCACTAGAGTTCATTTTACTCAAGGCAATATATTTATGGAGAATTTCATCCAAATTTTTCAAGGAATAATTGGGGAATCATTCCTCAAGAAATTTCCATATAGTATAGGCACAATTAAGAGTAGGTAAACTAGCAATCAAGTTTTTGGGCAATCCTCTAATGATGAGCTCAACAGTTCTAAGATTGCGGATCATGTCAATATCTTCATTTAGAGTGGGGTGCATAGGATCAACATGAGGTGCACAAGGACTAGCAATATACTTGTTCAAATTATATTGATTGAAAATCACAAGCATCTCATTTTTCCACTCATGAAAATACTCTCCATCAAGAATAGGCACTCTATGTCTAAGACTCCCTAAAGTAGACACATCCATCTTCCTCCAATGGTGATTAAACCAAGGCAATGGAGACCAAGGATCTGATACCACTTGTGGGATCTAGAAGTAGGTGTGTCTAAAGGGGGGGGGGGTGATTAGACACTTAGTGCTAAAGTTGCAGTTTTTAAACTTTTTTAGTTTCAGTGGAGTTTTAGGCACAATTTCAACATACACGATACATATCAAGCAAGCATGCAAAGAGTATATGAGCAGCGGAATGTAAAGCATGCAACTTGCAAGAATGTAAAGGGAAGGGTTTGGAGAATTCAAACGCAATTGGAGACACGGATGTTTTCCCGTGGTTCGGATAGGTGGTGCTATCCTACATCCACGTTGATGGAGACTTCAACCCACGAAGGGTAACGGTTGCGCGAGTCCACGGAGGGCTCCACCCACGAAGGGTCCACGAAGAAGCAACCTTGTCTATCCCACCATGGCCATCTCCCACGAAGGACTTGCCTCACTAGCGGTAGATCTTCACGAAGTAGGCGATCTCCTTGCCCTTACAAACTCCTTGGTTCAACTCCACAATCTTGTCGGAGGCTCCCAAGTGCAAGCTTTTAAATAGCGTTCGCTACCTCCGCTATTGCGACCGCAATAGCGGTAGAGTCACCCTGCCGCTGTTAGTTTAAGGTTGCGTTAGAAAATAGCGTGTTGTCATGATGCGGGCGCAATATCACTTGTTAGACCGCTATATCGTCCGCTATACGCAATATCGCCCGCTATACAAGTCCTTGTTGTTCTGTTGTGTAATCTATTTTGGTAAATGTGTCTTGCTTGCATGGTTGCACGACCCAATATTGATCAATTATAGTTTATATTCTTATATAAAAAATGATTTCTCCTATTAACTATCATATTTTATGTCAATGGCCTAGAAATATACATGACAATCTCAAATTTATGAGTGTTTTAAAAAAATTGGCTATGTGGACATAGCGCCCGCAATATCGCCCGCTATCCGCATTCCGCTATGCGGACCTTAATCCGCAACCAGTCCGCTATCCGCTATTTAAAAGCTTGCCCAAGTGACACCTAGCCAATCTAGGAGACACCACTCTCCAAGAAGTAACGAATGGTGTGTTGATGATGAACTCCTTGCTCTTGTGCTTCAAATGATAGTCTCCCCAACACTCAACTCTCTCTCATAGGATTTGGATTTGGTGGAAAGAAGATTTGAGTGGAAAGCAACTTGGGGAAGGCTAGAGATCAAGATCCATATGGTAGGAATAGAATATCTTGGTCTCAACACATGAGTAGGTGGTTCTCTCTCAGAACATATGAGTTGGAAGTGTAGATGTGTTCTGATGGCTCTCTCCACGAATGAAGAGGAGGTGGAGGGTATATATAGCCTCCACACAAAATCCAACCGTTACACACAATTTACCAATCTCGGTGGGACCGAATCAACAAACTCGGTCGGACCGAAATAGTAAACCTAGTGACCGTTAGAGATTTTCGGTGGGACTGACATGCAACTCGGTAGGACCGATATAGTTAGGGTTAGGGCATAACGTAATCTCGGTGAGACTGATTACACAAAATCGGTGAGACCGATTTTGGTAATAAGCTAACCAGAGAGTTGGTCAGGCAAACTCGGTGGGACCGATTACTAAACTCGGTTAGACCGATTTTGGTAATGAGTTAACCAGAGAGTTTACATTGTAATCTCGGTAGTACCGATTGCCTAAACTCGGTGAGACCGATTTTGACAATGGACATACACAGTGAGATTGCAATCCCATCTCGGTGAGACCGAGATCGCTATCGGTAGAACCGATTTGCTAGGGTTTGGCAGTGGCTCATGACATGTGAAACTCGGTGGCGCCGAATAGGAAGAATCCGATGGGGCCGAGTTTGACTTTGGGTTTAGGTCATATGTGGAAGTGGGAAAGTAGCTGAGGGTTTTGGAGCATATCATCACGCACATGGAGAAAAAGGCTCATTAAGCAACACCTCATCCCTTCTTAATAGTATTGGCTTTTCCTATGGACTCAATGTGATCTTGGATCACTAAAAGTGTAAAATGAAGAGTCTTGAGCTTGAAGCTTTAGCCAATCCTTTGTCCCTAGCATCTTGAAGGAGTTCCCACAACCTTTAGTCCATGCCACTCCATTGTTGAACTTATCTGAAATATACTAGATAAAAGTATTAGTCCAACAAGAGATATGTTGACATTAATTACCAAAACCACCTGGAGAGCACTTGTGCTTTCAATATCCCCCTTTTTGGTAATTGATGGCAACATACATCAAAGCTTTAGATAAAGATACAAAGAATAGCACGTAAAGCTTTGGAAGAACATGTAACAAACATAGGCTCCCCCTACATGTATGCAATCATGTGAATACAGAATATAGAAGCATGTGAGAGCATAATCATGACAGAGTAGGCAATGTGTTACATGTATCTTGGCCATATGCATCAGAGCAAAAGATTATTATTAAGAGAAATACCTTCATGCTTATGAGTCCTTCTTGCAAACAGTATGTACAAAAAGCAAGAATTCCTCATACTCATGATTCTGATGCATATACTTACCTTGTAGTCTTAAGTTGGCTTAGGATGGAATGAACCTGCACAAACAAGGTTAGATAACACAGGTACATCCAATGGCCAGAGCAAACCAAAAGAAACCACAAGAATACCAAGACTGGGATGACATGTAAAGAGTGAGTACAAGGTACCGCATTGGATTAGACATGTCCCCAAGAGTAAAGATATGCAATGAATTTGAATGATTTCTTTCCCTTAGATGTCTTGCTCCCCCTGAATCTGGCATGGGATATTGGGAGAAGATAGGGAACAGAAAATCAGAGCTGAAAGATATGAATAGAACTTAATTCAAATGAGTACATATGAACATGTCTTTCCCCCCCAAAAAAACATGTGGCATCTCTCCTCTTGAACATCAAGCATCTGGGATCCTTGAGTATTCTCTCCCCCTGGAGATTTCTTTCTCCCCCTTAATATTTGGGATCCTTGAGTACTCTCTCCCCCTTAGTACTTTCTCCTTTGTAGTTGATAAGCTTTGATGCGATCTTTCTCCCCGATGATAAGCTTTGATGTGATCTCTCTCTCCCCCTTTGACATCAATTTCCAAGAAGGTTTTTCCTGGAATCCGTCGAATAGGTTTGGTCCTTGAGATTCAGCACAAAGCAGTGGATAAAACTGTGATGCTTGTAGAGGACAAGATTCATTGAGTGAAGCTGGATCAGAAGAAATATAGAATATGTGGCAAACTGTTTTTCCTGTTACGAAACCGGTGGCACCGAGTGGTATGTTTCGGTGGTACCGAAGGGATTCGGTTGGACCGAAAATTACAATTCGGTGAAACCGAGTTCATTACAGAGAAAACACTTGTCACCTCAGCTCACTAGTCAAATAAGATCTCACAAAGATTTGCAATGAATTAGCTGAAAGATTTGCAAGGAATTTGATGCAGAAATATGCAGAACAAGAAAAGAAAAAAATGAAAGTTTCTAGATGAATGTTTGAAAAAGAGGGAAACAAATATGCAAGGGACAAATGCAATAACACAGAAAAGAACACAAGAGAACTTCATCTAGAATTGGGCGGTGACATAGTCACCTATGTTAGAGTATATTGACTTAGGAGTCAAGTGAGTACACTTGATCATAGGTCACACTCATCGTTTAAGCTCAAAATGGGGTTACCATTTTTATTTTAAGCATCTTGATGTATTCACATCTTGTTGAGTTACTTTGACTCATGACTTGGAGTAAAGCTTCTCTAAGATGGAACAACATACCTTGGGTGGTGGTGTGGATCTTGCTCATGTAGTTGAACTTGTGTGGGTGCTCGAAGTTGATGTAGCTCATCATGAGTTGGGAGCACCCCTTGGAATTTGCGTTCATCTACCTACATGGGTTAGTTCTTGCAAGGTAAAGCACTTGTATATCCAAAAATGACAATCATGGAGCTCAACATAGAATTTGTCAAAGGATATGTTCAAATGGTTTCGTGCTTCCTTGTCGTCAACCACCGTTGCGTAGAGACTTGGTGATGTAGAGATTGCTCAAGATGTGAGTGAGTTGCAATCTCATAGAATTAGATTCAACGAAGTACCTACATGGGTTAGATAACATGCAAGATACAAATATATCCAAGACATAAGATAGTCATCATAAGAGATATATCATGGATTGGCCATAAGCTCATGTCTTGCATGTATCCAATGGAGTTTCTACTCCAAGTTCGAAGCATCAATGATGTTCAATTCTCCTCTCAACCTTTGCATTCTTGCATATTGAACTTCTTGAATAAGTATTTGGTGTACTTCGTTTGAGATACAAATGTACCTTCCTTAGTTTGCTTGATTTGCAAACCGAGAAAGAATTTGAGTTCACTCATCATAGACATCTCAAACTTCTCCGACATTAGCTTTCCAAACTTTTCACTAAAACGAGGGTTAGTTGAACCAAATATAATATCATCAACATAAGTTTGGCATACAAATAGTTCTCCATTAGCCCTTTTAGTAAAAAGTGTGGAATCAATTTTTCCAATTTCAAAACCACTTGCAATAAGGAACTTGGTCAAGCATTTATACCATGCTCTAGGAGCTTGTTTAAGACCATAAAGAGCTTTGTGAAGTTTGTAAACATGACTAGGTTTCTTAGGATTGACAAAGCCGGGAGGTTGTTTGACATAAACTTCCTCCTCTATTTCACCATTTAGAAAAGCACTTTTAATGTCCATTTGGTACAAGGTGATATTATGGTGATTCGCATAGGCAAGTAAGATGCGAATGGACTCGAGTCTAGTAACGGGAGCATATGTCTCACCATAGTCCATACCTTCGACTTGTGTGTACCCTTGGGCGACGAGACGTGCTTTGTTGCGAACCACTTGTCCATCTTCATCTTGCTTGTTGCGAAACACCCATTTGGTACCAATGATGTTGTGGTTGTTGTCGGGCTTCTCAACCAATGTCCAAACTTGGTTTCTCTCAAAGTTGTGTAGCTCTTCATGCATTGCGTTTATCCAATCCGGATCTTCCAATGCTTCTTCAACCTTCATAGGTTCAATGCTAGAGATGAATGAATAGTTTTCACAAAAGTTAGCTAAACGAGTTTTTGAGCGAGTAATTCTCTCGGTTTGGATATCATTGTAGATTTGCTCGACGGGATGATCTTTGGCAATTCTTGCTCGAACTCGTGAACGCTTTTGCTTGGGTCTTCGTTGAACATCTTCTTCATCTTGTTCATCTTCTTGGTCTTCTTCATTGTTGACGTTGTTGTTCTCTTGTCGTGGTGGAGAAGGAGGTTGTTGATGTTCGTCTTGATGCGTTTCCTCGTTTTCTTCATCTTGGTGTGTCCCACTTGTGGATGCTTCCGTGTCAACTCTTGGTTCACCTTGTCGTGAAGTAGAAGCTTCCACTTGGACGGACGAGGTATTCTCCTTCACCTCCGTTGGACGAATTTTGCCAATAGACAAGTCTTGGATTGCTTCTAAAGGGCCTTTGTCTCCTACATCAATTGGCAATTGCTCTACTTGCGAGCCATTAGATTCATCAAACTTCACATCTACCGTTTCTTCAACCTTTCGGGTGAATTGTTGTAGACACGGTAAGTGTGAGAGTTTGAACCATAACCAAGTAGGAAACCTTCATGAGATTTAGGAGCAAACTTTGAACGACGATGCTTATCAAGAATGTAGCACTTTGAGCCGAATACTCGAAAGTATCCAACTTGGGGGTTGTTACCGGTGAGGAGCTCGTATGCCGTCTTGCCGAGTAGCTTGTGAAGATACAAGCGATTTGTTGCATGACAAGCCGTCTCAACCGCTTCTGCCCAAAAGTGCTTTGGCGTCTTGTACTCATCAAGCATCGTTCTCTCCATTTCGATGAGCGTCCGGTTCTTCCTCTCAACAACTCCATTTTGTTGAGGTGTGTATGTAGCCGAGAACTCGTGTGAAATCCCTTCTTCGTCAAGAAAAGTGTCCACATTTGCGTTCTTGAACTCTGTTCCGTTGTCACTCCGAACCTTCTTGATCTTCACGTCAAACTGATTTTGGGCCTTCCTAGCAAAGTTTTTGAAGATCTTTTGGACCTGCGATTTATCATCAAGAAAGAACACCCACGTAAATCTTGAAAAATCATCAACTATAACTAGACCAAAAGAATTTCCACTGAGACTCTTGTAGGCATTGGGACCAAAAAGATCCATATGAAGTAGCTCGAGTGGCCTCCTTGTGGTCATGATGTTCTTCACGGGATGCTTTCCTCCAACCTGTTTACCTGCTTGACAAGCACTACAAAGTCTATCCTTATCAAATATGACATCGTTAACTCCAAGGATATGATTTCCTTTAATAAGCTTGTCAAGGTTTCTCATGCCAACGTGACCTAGTCGTCTATGCCACAACCAACCTTTTGAGGATTTAGCAATAAAGCAAGTTTTAGGTTGTGCCTTTTTAGAGAAATCAACAATGTAAAGGTCACCTCTACGTATACCGGTAAAGACCATTTTATGATTGTCTCGACGAAACACTTGGCAATCTACCTCAGTAAATAGGACATTCAAACCGAAATCAGCAAGTCTAGATACTGAAAGTAAGTTGTACCCAAGAGATTCAATGAGCATGACATTTTGAATGGAGCTATCGTGTGAGATGGCCACCTTACCAAGGCCAACCACCTTACCCTTTGAATTATCACCAAAGGTGACATATTTTCGAGGGCCGTCATTTTCAGCAAGCTCACGGAACATCTCTTCATCTCCGGTCATATGATCAGTACGTCCACTGTCGAGAACCCATTCCTTTCCTCCTGACACATATCCTCGAAGATTAGCCATAAGACCAAAATGTCTCATTGCATCGTCAAGATCAAAGTCACTATCATCATCTTCATCATAGTATCTATGTTCAACATCATCTTGTGATCGATCATATCCTAGAGAGGGTAATTCATTAGATAAATGATCATCAAAGTGGTCGCTTTTATGAATTCTTATGGATTCGGTTATGATATCACCAATGATTCCAACATTTCCTTTAGCACGCATGAGATTGGTAAGCTCAAATAGACAATTACCAAAACTAGGATCACTAGAGTTCATTTTACTCAAGGCAATATATTTATGGAGAATTTCATCCAAATTTTTCAAGGAATAATTGGGGAATCATTCCTCAAGAAATTTCCATATAGTATAGGCACAATTAAGAGTAGGTAAACTAGCAATCAAGTTTTTGGGCAATCCTCTAATGATGAGCTCAACAGTTCTAAGATTGCGGATCATGTCAATATCTTCATTTAGAGTGGGGTGCATAGGATCAACATGAGGTGCACAAGGACTAGCAATATACTTGTTCAAATTATATTGATTGAAAATCACAAGCATCTCATTTTTCCACTCATGAAAATACTCTCCATCAAGAATAGGCACTCTATGTCTAAGACTCCCTAAAGTAGACACATCCATCTTCCTCCAATGGTGATTAAACCAAGGCAATGGAGACCAAGGATCTGATACCACTTGTGGGATCTAGAAGTAGGTGTGTCTAAAGGGGGGGGGGGGTGATTAGACACTTAGTGCTAAAGTTGCAGTTTTTAAACTTTTTCAGTTTCAGTGGAGTTTTAGGCACAATTTCAACATACACGATACATATCAAGCAAGCATGCAAAGAGTATATGAGCAGCGGAATGTAAAGCATGCAACTTGCAAGAATGTAAAGGGAAGGGTTTGGAGAATTCAAACGCAATTGGAGACACGGATGTTTTCCCGTGGTTCGGATAGGTGGTGCTATCCTACATCCACGTTGATGGAGACTTCAACCCACGAAGGGTAACAGTTGCGCGAGTCCACGGAGGGCTCCACCCACGAAGGGTCCACGAAGAAGCAACCTTGTCTATCCCACCATGGCCATCTCCCACGAAGGACTTGCCTCACTAGCGGTAGATCTTCACGAAGTAGGCGATCTCCTTGCCCTTACAAACTCCTTGGTTCAACTCCACAATCTTGTCGGAGGCTCCCAAGTGCAAGCTTTTAAATAGCGTTCGCTACCTCCGCTATTGCGACCGCAATAGCGGTAGAGTCACCCTGCCGCTGTTAGTTTAAGGTTGCGTTAGAAAATAGCGTGTTGTCATGATGCGGGCGCAATATCACTTGTTAGACCGCTATATCGTCCGCTATACGCAATATCGCCCGCTATACAAGTCCTTGTTGTTCTGTTGTGTAATCTATTTTGGTAAATGTGTCTTGCTTGCATGGTTGCACGACCCAATATTGATCAATTATAGTTTATATTCTTATATAAAAAATGATTTCTCCTATTAACTATCATATTTTATGTCAATGGCCTAGAAATATACATGACAATCTCAAATTTATGAGTGTTTTAAAAAAATTGGCTATGTGGACATAGCGCCCGCAATATCGCCCGCTATCCGCATTCCGCTATGCGGACCTTAATCCGCAACCAGTCCGCTATCCGCTATTTAAAAGCTTGCCCAAGTGACACCTAGCCAATCTAGGAGACACCACTCTCCAAGAAGTAACGAATGGTGTGTTGATGATGAACTCCTTGCTCTTGTGCTTCAAATGATAGTCTCCCCAACACTCAACTCTCTCTCATAGGATTTGGATTTGGTGGAAAGAAGATTTGAGTGGAAAGCAACTTGGGGAAGGCTAGAGATCAAGATCCATATGGTAGGAATAGAATATCTTGGTCTCAACACATGAGTAGGTGGTTCTCTCTCAGAACATATGAGTTGGAAGTGTAGATGTGTTCTGATGGCTCTCTCCACGAATGAAGAGGAGGTGGAGGGTATATATAGCCTCCACACAAAATCCAACCGTTACACACAATTTACCAATCTCGGTGGGACCGAATCAACAAACTCGGTCGGACCGAAATAGTAAACCTAGTGACCGTTAGAGATTTTCGGTGGGACTGACATGCAACTCGGTAGGACCGATATAGTTAGGGTTAGGGCATAACGTAATCTCGGTGAGACTGATTACACAAAATCGGTGAGACCGATTTTGGTAATAAGCTAACCAGAGAGTTGGTCAGGCAAACTCGGTGGGACCGATTACTAAACTCGGTTAGACCGATTTTGGTAATGAGTTAACCAGAGAGTTTACATTGTAATCTCGGTAGTACCGATTGCCTAAACTCGGTGAGACCGATTTTGACAATGGACATACACAGTGAGATTGCAATCCCATCTCGGTGAGACCGAGATCGCTATCGGTAGAACCGATTTGCTAGGGTTTGGCAGTGGCTCATGACATGTGAAACTCGGTGGCGCCGAATAGGAAGAATCCGATGGGGCCGAGTTTGACTTTGGGTTTAGGTCATATGTGGAAGTGGGAAAGTAGCTGAGGGTTTTGGAGCATATCATCACGCACATGGAGAAAAAGGCTCATTAAGCAACACCTCATCCCTTCTTAATAGTATTGGCTTTTCCTATGGACTCAATGTGATCTTGGATCACTAAAAGTGTAAAATGAAGAGTCTTGAGCTTGAAGCTTTAGCCAATCCTTTGTCCCTAGCATCTTGAAGGAGTTCCCACAACCTTTAGTCCATGCCACTCCATTGTTGAACTTATCTGAAATATACTAGATAAAAGTATTAGTCCAACAAGAGATATGTTGACATTAATTACCAAAACCACCTGGAGAGCACTTGTGCTTTCAATATCCCCCTTTTTGGTAATTGATGGCAACATACATCAAAGCTTTAGATAAAGATACAAAGAATAGCACGTAAAGCTTTGGAAGAACATGTAACAAACATAGGCTCCCCCTACATGTATGCAATCATGTGAATACAGAATATAGAAGCATGTGAGGGCATAATCATGACAGAGTAGGCAATGTGTTACATGTATCTTGGCCATATGCATCAGAGCAAAAGATTATTATTAAGAGAAATACCTTCATGCTTATGAGTCCTTCTTGCAAACAGTATGTACAAAAAGCAAGAATTCCTCATACTCATGATTCTGATGCATATACTTACCTTGTAGTCTTAAGTTGGCTTAGGATGGAATGAACCTGCACAAACAAGGTTAGATAACACAGGTACATCCAATGGCCAGAGCAAACCAAAAGAAACCACAAGAATACCAAGACTGGGATGACATGTAAAGAGTGAGTACAAGGTACCGCATTGGATTAGACATGTCCCCAAGAGTAAAGATATGCAATGAATTTGAATGATTTCTTTCCCTTAGATGTCTTGCTCCCCCTGAATCTGGCATGGGATATTGGGAGAAGATAGGGAACAGAAAATCAGAGCTGAAAGATATGAATAGAACTTAATTCAAATGAGTACATATGAACATGTCTTTCCCCCCCAAAAAAACATGTGGCATCTCTCCTCTTGAACATCAAGCATCTGGGATCCTTGAGTATTCTCTCCCCCTGGAGATTTCTTTCTCCCCCTTAATATTTGGGATCCTTGAGTACTCTCTCCCCCTTAGTACTTTCTCCTTTGTAGTTGATAAGCTTTGATGCGATCTTTCTCCCCGATGATAAGCTTTGATGTGATCTCTCTCTCCCCCTTTGACATCAATTTCCAAGAAGGTTTTTCCTGGAATCCGTCGAATAGGTTTGGTCCTTGAGATTCAGCACAAAGCAGTGGATAAAATTGTGATGCTTGTAGAGGACAAGATTCATTGAGTGAAGCTGGATCAGAAGAAATATAGAATATGTGGCAAACTGTTTTTCCTGTTACGAAACCGGTGGCACCGAGTGGTATGTTTCGGTGGTACCGAAGGGATTCGGTTGGACCGAAAATTACAATTCGGTGAAACCGAGTTCATTACAGAGAAAACACTTGTCACCTCAGCTCACTAGTCAAATAAGATCTCACAAAGATTTGCAATGAATTAGCTGAAAGATTTGCAAGGAATTTGATGCAGAAATATGCAGAACAAGAAAAGAAAAAAATGAAAGTTTCTAGATGAATGTTTGAAAAAGAGGGAAACAAATATGCAAGGGACAAATGCAATAACACAGAAAAGAACACAAGAGAACTTCATCTAGAATTGGGCGGTGACATAGTCACCTATGTTAGAGTATATTGACTTAGGAGTCAAGTGAGTACACTTGATCATAGGTCACACTCATCGTTTAAGCTCAAAATGGGGTTACCATTTTTATTTTAAGCATCTTGATGTATTCACATCTTGTTGAGTTACTTTGACTCATGACTTGGAGTAAAGCTTCTCTAAGATGGAACAACATACCTTGGGTGGTGGTGTGGATCTTGCTCATGTAGTTGAACTTGTGTGGGTGCTCGAAGTTGATGTAGCTCATCATGAGTTGGGAGCACCCCTTGGAATTTGCGTTCATCTACCTACATGGGTTAGTTCTTGCAAGGTAAAGCACTTGTATATCCAAAAATGACAATCATGGAGCTCAACATAGAATTTGTCAAAGGATATGTTCAAATGGTTTCGTGCTTCCTTGTCGTCAACCACCGTTGCGTAGAGACTTGGTGATGTAGAGATTGCTCAAGATGTGAGTGAGTTGCAATCTCATAGAATTAGATTCAACGAAGTACCTACATGGGTTAGATAACATGCAAGATACAAATATATCCAAGACATAAGATAGTCATCATAAGAGATATATCATGGATTGGCCATAAGCTCATGTCTTGCATGTATCCAATGGAGTTTCTACTCCAAGTTCGAAGCATCAATGATGTTCAATTCTCCTCTCAACCTTTGCATTCTTGCATATTGAACTTCTTGAATAAGTATTTGGTGTACTTCGTTTGAGATACAAATGTACCTTCCTTAGTTTGCTTGATTTGCAAACCGAGAAAGAATTTGAGTTCACTCATCATAGACATCTCAAACTTCTCCGACATTAGCTTTCCAAACTTTTCACTAAAACGAGGGTTAGTTGAACCAAATATAATATCATCAACATAAGTTTGGCATACAAATAGTTCTCCATTAGCCCTTTTAGTAAAAAGTGTGGAATCAATTTTTCCAATTTCAAAACCACTTGCAATAAGGAACTTGGTCAAGCATTTATACCATGCTCTAGGAGCTTGTTTAAGACCATAAAGAGCTTTGTGAAGTTTGTAAACATGACTAGGTTTCTTAGGATTGACAAAGCCGGGATGTTGTTTGACATAAACTTCCTCCTCTATTTCACCATTTAGAAAAGCACTTTTAATGTCCATTTGGTACAAGGTGATATTATGGTGATTCGCATAGGCAAGTAAGATGCGAATGGACTCGAGTCTAGTAACGGGAGCATATGTCTCACCATAGTCCATACCTTCGACTTGTGTGTACCCTTGGGCGACGAGACGTGCTTTGTTGCGAACCACTTGTCCATCTTCATCTTGCTTGTTGCGAAACACCCATTTGGTACCAATGATGTTGTGGTTGTTGTCGGGCTTCTCAACCAATGTCCAAACTTGGTTTCTCTCAAAGTTGTGTAGCTCTTCATGCATTGCGTTTATCCAATCCGGATCTTCCAATGCTTCTTCAACCTTCATAGGTTCAATGCTAGAGATGAATGAATAGTTTTCACAAAAGTTAGCTAAACGAGTTTTTGAGCGAGTAATTCTCCCGGTTTGGATATCATTGTAGATTTGCTCGACGGGATGATCTTTGGCAATTCTTGCTCGAACTCGTGAACGCTTTTGCTTGGGTCTTCGTTGAACATCTTCTTCATCTTGTTCATCTTCTTGGTCTTCTTCATTGTTGACGTTGTTGTTCTCTTGTCGTGGTGGAGAAGGAGGTTGTTGATGTTCGTCTTGATGCGTTTCCTCGTTTTCTTCATCTTGGTGTGTCCCACTTGTGGATGCTTCCGTGTCAACTCTTGGTTCACCTTGTCGTGAAGTAGAAGCTTCCACTTGGACGGACGAGGTATTCTCCTTCACCTCCGTTGGACGAATTTTGCCAATAGACAAGTCTTGGATTGCTTCTAAAGGGCCTTTGTCTCCTACATCAATTGGCAATTGCTCTACTTGCGAGCCATTAGATTCATCAAACTTCACATCTACCGTTTCTTCAACCTTTCGGGTGAATTGTTGTAGACACGGTAAGTGTGAGAGTTTGAACCATAACCAAGTAGGAAACCTTCATGAGATTTAGGAGCAAACTTTGAACGACGATGCTTATCAAGAATGTAGCACTTTGAGCCGAATACTCGAAAGTATCCAACTTGGGGGTTGTTACCGGTGAGGAGCTCGTATGCCGTCTTGCCGAGTAGCTTGTGAAGATACAAGCGATTTGTTGCATGACAAGCCGTCTCAACCGCTTCTGCCCAAAAGTGCTTTGGCGTCTTGTACTCATCAAGCATCGTTCTCTCCATTTCGATGAGCGTCCGGTTCTTCCTCTCAACAACTCCATTTTGTTGAGGTGTGTATGTAGCCGAGAACTCGTGTGAAATCCCTTCTTCGTTAAGAAAAGTGTCCACATTTGCGTTCTTGAACTCTGTTCCGTTGTCACTCCGAACCTTCTTGATCTTCACGTCAAACTGATTTTGGGCCTTCCTAGCAAAGTTTTTGAAGATCTTTTGGACCTGCGATTTATCATCAAGAAAGAACACCCACGTAAATCTTGAAAAATCATCAACTATAACTAGACCAAAAGAATTTCCACTGAGACTCTTGTAGGCATTGGGACCAAAAAGATCCATATGAAGTAGCTCGAGTGGCCTCCTTGTGGTCATGATGTTCTTCACGGGATGCTTTCCTCCAACCTGTTTACCTGCTTGACAAGCACTACAAAGTCTATCCTTATCAAATATGACATCGTTAACTCCAAGGATATGATTTCCTTTAATAAGCTTGTCAAGGTTTCTCATGCCAACGTGACCTAGTCGTCTATGCCACAACCAACCTTTTGAGGATTTAGCAATAAAGCAAGTTTTAGGTTGTGCCTTTTTAGAGAAATCAACAATGTAAAGGTCACCTCTACGTATACCGGTAAAGACCATTTTATGATTGTCTCGACGAAACACTTGGCAATCTACCTCAGTAAATAGGACATTCAAACCGAAATCAGCAAGTCTAGATACTGAAAGTAAGTTGTACCCAAGAGATTCAATGAGCATGACATTTTGAATGGAGCTATCGTGTGAGATGGCCACCTTACCAAGGCCAACCACCTTACCCTTTGAATTATCACCAAAGGTGACATATTTTCGAGGGCCGTCATTTTCAGCAGCTCACGGAACATCTCTTCATCTCCGGTCATATGATCAGTACGTCCACTGTCGAGAACCCATTCCTTTCCTCCTGACACATATCCTCGAAGATTAGCCATAAGACCAAAATGTCTCATTGCATCGTCAAGATCAAAGTCACTATCATCATCTTCATCATAGTATCTATGTTCAACATCATCTTGTGATCGATCATATCCTAGAGAGGGTAATTCATTAGATAAATGATCATCAAAGTGGTCGCTTTTATGAATTCTTATGGATTCGGTTATGATATCACCAATGATTCCAACATTTCCTTTAGCACGCATGAGATTGGTAAGCTCAAATAGACAATTACCAAAACTAGGATCACTAGAGTTCATTTTACTCAAGGCAATATATTTATGGAGAATTTCATCCAAATTTTTCAAGGAATAATTGGGGAATCATTCCTCAAGAAATTTCCATATAGTATAGGCACAATTAAGAGTAGGTAAACTAGCAATCAAGTTTTTGGGCAATCCTCTAATGATGAGCTCAACAGTTCTAAGATTGCGGATCATGTCAATATCTTCATTTAGAGTGGGGTGCATAGGATCAACATGAGGTGCACAAGGACTAGCAATATACTTGTTCAAATTATATTGATTGAAAATCACAAGCATCTCATTTTTCCACTCATGAAAATACTCTCCATCAAGAATAGGCACTCTATGTCTAAGACTCCCTAAAGTAGACACATCCATCTTCCTCCAATGGTGATTAAACCAAGGCAATGGAGACCAAGGATCTGATACCACTTGTGGGATCTAGAAGTAGGTGTGTCTAAAGGGGGGGGGGGGTGATTAGACACTTAGTGCTAAAGTTGCAGTTTTTAAACTTTTTCAGTTTCAGTGGAGTTTTAGGCACAATTTCAACATACACGATACATATCAAGCAAGCATGCAAAGAGTATATGAGCAGCGGAATGTAAAGCATGCAACTTGCAAGAATGTAAAGGGAAGGGTTTGGAGAATTCAAACGCAATTGGAGACACGGATGTTTTCCCGTGGTTCGGATAGGTGGTGCTATCCTACATCCACGTTGATGGAGACTTCAACCCACGAAGGGTAACGGTTGCGCGAGTCCACGGAGGGCTCCACCCACGAAGGGTCCACGAAGAAGCAACCTTGTCTATCCCACCATGGCCATCTCCCACGAAGGACTTGCCTCACTAGCGGTAGATCTTCACGAAGTAGGCGATCTCCTTGCCCTTACAAACTCCTTGGTTCAACTCCACAATCTTGTCGGAGGCTCCCAAGTGCAAGCTTTTAAATAGCGTTCGCTACCTCCGCTATTGCGACCGCAATAGCGGTAGAGTCACCCTGCCGCTGTTAGTTTAAGGTTGCGTTAGAAAATAGCGTGTTGTCATGATGCGGGCGCAATATCACTTGTTAGACCGCTATATCGTCCGCTATACGCAATATCGCCCGCTATACAAGTCCTTGTTGTTCTGTTGTGTAATCTATTTTGGTAAATGTGTCTTGATTGCATGGTTGCACGACCCAATATTGATCAATTATAGTTTATATTCTTATATAAAAAATGATTTCTCCTATTAACTATCATATTTTATGTCAATGGCCTAGAAATATACATGACAATCTCAAATTTATGAGTGTTTTAAAAAAATTGGCTATGTGGACATAGCGCCCGCAATATCGCCCGCTATCCGCATTCCGCTATGCGGACCTTAATCCGCAACCAGTCCGCTATCCGCTATTTAAAAGCTTGCCCAAGTGACACCTAGCCAATCTAGGAGACACCACTCTCCAAGAAGTAACGAATGGTGTGTTGATGATGAACTCCTTGCTCTTGTGCTTCAAATGATAGTCTCCCCAACACTCAACTCTCTCTCATAGGATTTGGATTTGGTGGAAAGAAGATTTGAGTGGAAAGCAACTTGGGGAAGGCTAGAGATCAAGATCCATATGGTAGGAATAGAATATCTTGGTCTCAACACATGAGTAGGTGGTTCTCTCTCAGAACATATGAGTTGGAAGTGTAGATGTGTTCTGATGGCTCTCTCCACGAATGAAGAGGAGGTGGAGGGTATATATAGCCTCCACACAAAATCCAACCGTTACACACAATTTACCAATCTCGGTGGGACCGAATCAACAAACTCGGTCGGACCGAAATAGTAAACCTAGTGACCGTTAGAGATTTTCGGTGGGACTGACATGCAACTCGGTAGGACCGATATAGTTAGGGTTAGGGCATAACGTAATCTCGGTGAGACTGATTACACAAAATCGGTGAGACCGATTTTGGTAATAAGCTAACCAGAGAGTTGGTCAGGCAAACTCGGTGGGACCGATTACTAAACTCGGTTAGACCGATTTTGGTAATGAGTTAACCAGAGAGTTTACATTGTAATCTCGGTAGTACCGATTGCCTAAACTCGGTGAGACCGATTTTGACAATGGACATACACAGTGAGATTGCAATCCCATCTCGGTGAGACCGAGATCGCTATCGGTAGAACCGATTTGCTAGGGTTTGGCAGTGGCTCATGACATGTGAAACTCGGTGGCGCCGAATAGGAAGAATCCGATGGGGCCGAGTTTGACTTTGGGTTTAGGTCATATGTGGAAGTGGGAAAGTAGCTGAGGGTTTTGGAGCATATCATCACGCACATGGAGAAAAAGGCTCATTAAGCAACACCTCATCCCTTCTTAATAGTATTGGCTTTTCCTATGGACTCAATGTGATCTTGGATCACTAAAAGTGTAAAATGAAGAGTCTTGAGCTTGAAGCTTTAGCCAATCCTTTGTCCCTAGCATCTTGAAGGAGTTCCCACAACCTTTAGTCCATGCCACTCCATTGTTGAACTTATCTGAAATATACTAGATAAAAGTATTAGTCCAACAAGAGATATGTTGACATTAATTACCAAAACCACCTGGAGAGCACTTGTGCTTTCAATATCCCCCTTTTTGGTAATTGATGGCAACATACATCAAAGCTTTAGATAAAGATACAAAGAATAGCACGTAAAGCTTTGGAAGAACATGTAACAAACATAGGCTCCCCCTACATGTATGCAATCATGTGAATACAGAATATAGAAGCATGTGAGGGCATAATCATGACAGAGTAGGCAATGTGTTACATGTATCTTGGCCATATGCATCAGAGCAAAAGATTATTATTAAGAGAAATACCTTCATGCTTATGAGTCCTTCTTGCAAACAGTATGTACAAAAAGCAAGAATTCCTCATACTCATGATTCTGATGCATATACTTACCTTGTAGTCTTAAGTTGGCTTAGGATGGAATGAACCTGCACAAACAAGGTTAGATAACACAGGTACATCCAATGGCCAGAGCAAACCAAAAGAAACCACAAGAATACCAAGACTGGGATGACATGTAAAGAGTGAGTACAAGGTACCGCATTGGATTAGACATGTCCCCAAGAGTAAAGATATGCAATGAATTTGAATGATTTCTTTCCCTTAGATGTCTTGCTCCCCCTGAATCTGGCATGGGATATTGGGAGAAGATAGGGAACAGAAAATCAGAGCTGAAAGATATGAATAGAACTTAATTCAAATGAGTACATATGAACATGTCTTTCCCCCCCAAAAAAACATGTGGCATCTCTCCTCTTGAACATCAAGCATCTGGGATCCTTGAGTATTCTCTCCCCCTGGAGATTTCTTTCTCCCCCTTAATATTTGGGATCCTTGAGTACTCTCTCCCCCTTAGTACTTTCTCCTTTGTAGTTGATAAGCTTTGATGCGATCTTTCTCCCCGATGATAAGCTTTGATGTGATCTCTCTCTCCCCCTTTGACATCAATTTCCAAGAAGGTTTTTCCTGGAATCCGTCGAATAGGTTTGGTCCTTGAGATTCAGCACAAAGCAGTGGATAAAACTGTGATGCTTGTAGAGGACAAGATTCATTGAGTGAAGCTGGATCAGAAGAAATATAGAATATGTGGCAAACTGTTTTTCCTGTTACGAAACCGGTGGCACCGAGTGGTATGTTTCGGTGGTACCGAAGGGATTCGGTTGGACCGAAAATTACAATTCGGTGAAACCGAGTTCATTACAGAGAAAACACTTGTCACCTCAGCTCACTAGTCAAATAAGATCTCACAAAGATTTGCAATGAATTAGCTGAAAGATTTGCAAGGAATTTGATGCAGAAATATGCAGAACAAGAAAAGAAAAAAATGAAAGTTTCTAGATGAATGTTTGAAAAAGAGGGAAACAAATATGCAAGGGACAAATGCAATAACACAGAAAAGAACACAAGAGAACTTCATCTAGAATTGGGCGGTGACATAGTCACCTATGTTAGAGTATATTGACTTAGGAGTCAAGTGAGTACACTTGATCATAGGTCATACTCATCGTTTAAGCTCAAAATGGGGTTACCATTTTTATTTTAAGCATCTTGATGTATTCACATCTTGTTGAGTTACTTTGACTCATGACTTGGAGTAAAGCTTCTCTAAGATGGAACAACATACCTTGGGTGGTGGTGTGGATCTTGCTCATGTAGTTGAACTTGTGTGGGTGCTCGAAGTTGATGTAGCTCATCATGAGTTGGGAGCACCCCTTGGAATTTGCGTTCATCTACCTACATGGGTTAGTTCTTGCAAGGTAAAGCACTTGTATATCCAAAAATGACAATCATGGAGCTCAACATAGAATTTGTCAAAGGATATGTTCAAATGGTTTCGTGCTTCCTTGTCGTCAACCACCGTTGCGTAGAGACTTGGTGATGTAGAGATTGCTCAAGATGTGAGTGAGTTGCAATCTCATAGAATTAGATTCAACGAAGTACCTACATGGGTTAGATAACATGCAAGATACAAATATATCCAAGACATAAGATAGTCATCATAAGAGATATATCATGGATTGGCCATAAGCTCATGTCTTGCATGTATCCAATGGAGTTTCTACTCCAAGTTCGAAGCATCAATGATGTTCAATTCTCCTCTCAACCTTTGCATTCTTGCATATTGAACTTCTTGAATAAGTATTTGGTGTACTTCGTTTGAGATACAAATGTACCTTCCTTAGTTTGCTTGATTTGCAAACCGAGAAAGAATTTGAGTTCACTCATCATAGACATCTCAAACTTCTCCGACATTAGCTTTCCAAACTTTTCACTAAAACGAGGGTTAGTTGAACCAAATATAATATCATCAACATAAGTTTGGCATACAAATAGTTCTCCATTAGCCCTTTTAGTAAAAAGTGTGGAATCAATTTTTCCAATTTCAAAACCACTTGCAATAAGGAACTTGGTCAAGCATTTATACCATGCTCTAGGAGCTTGTTTAAGACCATAAAGAGCTTTGTGAAGTTTGTAAACATGACTAGGTTTCTTAGGATTGACAAAGCCGGGAGGTTGTTTGACATAAACTTCCTCCTCTATTTCACCATTTAGAAAAGCACTTTTAATGTCCATTTGGTACAAGGTGATATTATGGTGATTCGCATAGGCAAGTAAGATGCGAATGGACTCGAGTCTAGTAACGGGAGCATATGTCTCACCATAGTCCATAACTTCGACTTGTGTGTACCCTTGGGCGACGAGACGTGCTTTGTTGCGAACCACTTGTCCATCTTCATCTTGCTTGTTGCGAAACACCCATTTGGTACCAATGATGTTGTGGTTGTTGTCGGGCTTCTCAACCAATGTCCAAACTTGGTTTCTCTCAAAGTTGTGTAGCTCTTCATGCATTGCGTTTATCCAATCCGGATCTTCCAATGCTTCTTCAACCTTCATAGGTTCAATGCTAGGTGGTGCTATCCTACATCCACGTTGATGGAGACTTCAACCCACGAAGTGTAACGGTTGCGCGAGTCCATGGAGGGCTCCACCCACGAAGGGTCCACGAAGAAGCAACCTTGTCTATGCCACCATGGCCATCGCCCACGAAGGACTTGCCTCACTAGCGGTAGATCTTCACGAAGTAGGCGATCTCCTTGCCCTTACAAACTCCTTGGTTCAACTCCACAATCTTGTCGGAGGCTCCCAAGTGACACCTAGCCAATCTAGGAGACACCACTCTCCAAGAAGTAACAAATGGTGTGTTGATGATGAACTCCTTGCTCTTGTGCTTCAAATGATAGTCTCCCCAACACTCAACTCTCTCTCATAGGATTTGGATTTGGTGGAAAGAAGATTTGAGTGGAAAGCAACTTGGGGAAGGCTAGAGATCAAGATCCATATGGTAGGAATGGAATATCTTGGTCTCAACACATGAGTAGGTGGTTCTCTCTCAGAACATATGAGTTGGAAGTGTAGATGTGTTCTGATGGCTCTCTCCACGAATGAAGAGGAGGTGGAGGGTATATATAGCCTCCACACAAAATCCAACCGTTACACACAATTTACCAATCTCGGTGGGACCGAATCAACAAACTCGGTCGGACCGAAATAGTAAACCTAGTGACCGTTAGAGATTTTCGGTGGGACTGACATGCAACTCGGTAGGACCGATATAGTTAGGGTTAGGGCATAACGTAATCTCGGTGAGACCGATTACACAAAATCGGTGAGACCGATTTTGGTAATAAGCTAACCAGAGAGTTGGTCAGGCAAACTCGGTGGGACCGATTACTAAACTCGGTTAGACTGATTTTGGTAATGAGTTAACCAGAGAGTTTACATTGTAATATCGGTAGTACCGATTGCCTAAACTCGGTGAGACCGATTTTGACAATGGACATACACAGTGAGATTGCAATCCCATCTCGGTGAGACCGAGATCGCTATCGGTAGAACCGATTTGCTAGGGTTTGGCAGTGGCTCATGACATGTGAAACTCGGTGGCGCCGAATAGGAAGAATCCGATGGGGCCGAGTTTGACTTTGGGTTTAGGTCATATGTGGAAGTGGGAAAGTAGCTGAGGGTTTTGGAGCATATCATCACGCACATGGAGAAAAAGGCTCATTAAGCAACACCTCATCCCTTCTTAATAGTATTGGCTTTTCCTATGGACTCAATGTGATCTTGGATCACTAAAAGTGTAAAATGAAGAGTCTTGAGCTTGAAGCTTTAGCCAATCCTTTGTCCCTAGCATCTTGAAGGAGTTCCCACAACCTTTAGTCCATGCCACTCCATTGTTGAACTTATCTGAAATATACTAGATAAAAGTATTAGTCCAACAAGAGATATGTTGACATTAATTACCAAAACCACCTGGAGAGCACTTGTGCTTTCAGCAGCATGGTGCTAAGGTGTATCAGTGGCGATCGCGACATGCTCAGCTGTTTGCGCGCATGGAGGAGGTGCCGTTGGGCGCCATGGTGGCGTCGACGATAGCTGGACCGAGCAAGGTTGATGCATCAGTATAGTTCTGAAGATGGAGCGGTGGCAGTTGGCGGCGGCGGCCTCTGAGTGCACGCCGGACTGGTGAGACCAATGCCCGACAGGCATCCTGGATGGGACCCCAGGTCTTAGATGTTAGGTTTGGCTGCGATGTCTGTTTGGTATTAGGCCTAGGCTATCTGCGCCCCTTCATCAACTAGATAGGTGTAGCGACAGTTTGTTGCTTAGACGACGGCTTTAGTCTTACTGTTGTATTCCTTTGTAAGGTCTTGTGAGAATAATTAATAAAGTGGCCGTATGCATCGCCCAGATGCAGAGGCCGGGCCAGATGCAGAGGCCGGGGGTCATCCTCCTTTTCTAAAAAAAAGCATATAACTTGTGAAATGAATGATCCCAATAACCCAATTTCTAAACAACATGTTCAATGCTAGCCCTCTTCCACAGTAGACTTTGTCGTAACTGATCCAAATCTTCTACTTGTCATGCAACCGATGAGTGATACTTTCGCACTCATTCCACCATTGTTTAAACCAGATAATCCCAGAATATCCGAGAATCATTTCCATACTACTATAATGGCTAATGAATGCAAAAAGTTGTGAAATCCTTTGTTTAATGTGTTTTCGCAATAAATGGACCCAAACATGAAAGAAAATCATCACATAGAAGGAAAAACGAAGTGCGGAGACCAAGCCAAGGCAAATGGAGTCATCAACACGGAGACAAAGCTGAAGACAGTGCACAACATGACCGCAATCATACCACACGCCATCAACACGGTGGCGCCCACCTAAAGAAACTTTATAAAGGGGGCCAGTCCAAACTTGCAGTAGAGGGGAATCCATCGACGAAACATAGAACCAGAAGCCATTTGCAAACCCCAATCAGCGCCATTTCGCATCTCATCTCCATATCCATCATCCCCATCATCACCGCAACCATCTCACTCGAAGTTAGACGTACTTGTAATTGGAGTATCTCGATCGACAACATTGTAATACAAATTATCAATCATTATGTCATCTTCAATATTTCTTCTTGTGATCTGATCATGATGTGTGAGTAGTTACTAAAGGCAATGGGTTTAGGCAAGGCCTTGCAACTCTATGTACTTGTGTAGGGGATCGTTAGAATGACGTTGCTTGATTGACGTTATTTGTATGCGTGATTCACAATAGACTGCTACATATCCTAACTTCGATCCCACGTGTTGAGGCCTGGGCCATTCTACGGACACAACAATGATAATCATTAGCCAACTTGTTTACAAGGAGCACTATATGTAACTAAATATCACAAGAAAACATATAAAAACACATGAGATAAAGAACTACCTTACTATAGGGAATTCATCATGAGGATCAAGGAGATGTCGAACAAGCAACATCCTCACTGTATTGAGTGGTCGGAGCAGAAATCATGGCTTCTGCTTGGGTTGAACCTAAATATTTTGTGGGAAGCACCATGGAGTCCCTATCAGTAGGTACCATCGCGTCCTGGGCAACGGCTACAGGGCCGACAGTGTGGGAGAAGCAACTTCAGGGACGACGGCTGTGGGGGACGCGGGCACAGCGTCGATGGCTTTGGGCAAGGCGGCGGGAGCAGGAGGTGCAAAGGTGATGATGACAATGGGGGAGGAGGCGTAGAGCCGACAACTGGAGCTCCGGTGAAGACTGGAGAGACGACAACAGTTGGAGGATCTCCGGCCGGTGGGAGTAGATGCGAGAGTGGTAGCAACAGTTCTGCCATGGCGCCGCCATGACCTGGCTACCGTTGGGAATTCTGTGGTAAGGTGTTGAAGGAAATAAGCCCTAGAGGCAATACTAAAATTGTTATTTTATATTTCTTTATATCATGATAAATGTTTATTATTCATGCTAGAATTGTATTAATCGGAAACTTGAAACATCAGTGGATACATAGACAAAACACCGTGTCCCTAGTAAGCCTCTACTAGACTAGCTCGTTGATCAAAGATGGTTAAGTTTCCTAACCATGGACATGTGTTGTCATTTGATGAACGGGATCACATTATTAGGAGAATGATGTGATGGACAAGACCCATCCGTTAGTTTAACATATTAATCATTCTGTTTTATTGCTATTTCTTTCTTCATGTCATATACATATTCCTTTGACTATGAGATTATGCAACTGCCGGATACCGGAGGAATACCTTGTGTGCTATCAAACGTTACAACGTAACTGGGTGATTACAAATATGCTCTACGGGTATCTCCAAAGGTGTTTGTTGGGTTGGCATAAATCGAGATTAGGATTTTTCACTCCGAGTATCGGAGAGGTATCTCTGTGTTGGGGAGCGTAGTAATTTCAAAAAAATTCCCACGCACATGCAAGATCATGGCGATGCATAGCAACGAGAGGGGAGAGTGTCGTCCACGTACCCTTGTAGACCGTAAGCGGAAGCGTTATGAGAACACAGTTGATGTAGTCGTATGCCTTCACGATCCGACCGATCCAAGTACCGAACGCACGACACCTCCGAGTTTAGCACACGTTCAGCTTGGTGACATCCCATGAACTCCGATCCAGCAGAGCTTCGAGGAAGAGTTCCGTTAGCACGACGGCGTGTTGACGGTGATGATGATGCTACCGACGCAGGGCTTCGCCTAAGCACCTCTACGGTATGACCGAGGTGGATTATGGTGGAGGGGGGCACCGCACACGGCTAAAAGATCAACTGATCAACTTGTGTGTCCATGGGGTGCCCCCTCCCCACGTATATAAAGGAGGGAGGGGAGACCGGCCGGCCTCTCTAGGCGCACCAAAGGGAGGAGGAATCCTCCTCCTAGTAGGAGTAGGATTCCTCCTTTCCTAGTCCTACTAGGAGGGGAAGGAAGGAGAGGGGGAGGAGAAGGAAAGAGGGGGCGCAGCCCCTCCCCTAGTCCAATTCGGACTAGGCCCATGGGGGCGCGCGGCCAGCCCTCGTGGCTTCTCCCTTTTTCCCCCTAAAACCCATTAAGGCCCGTATGTACTCTCCTATTCCCGTAACTCCTCCGGTACTCTGAAAAAGACCCGAATCACTCGGAACCTTTCCGATGTCCGAATATAGTCGTCTAATATATCGATCTTTACGTCTCGACCATTTCGAGACTCCTCGTCATGTCCCCGATCTCATCTAGGACTCTGAACTACCTTCGGTACATCAAAACACATAAACTCATATTACCGATCGTCACCGAACGTTAATCATGCGGACTGAGGGAGTCCTGGATTAGGGGGTGTCCGGATAGCCGGACTATAACCTTTGGCCGGACTCTTGGACTATGAAGATACAAGATTGAAGACTTCGTCCCGTGTCCGTATGTGACTTTCCTTGGCGTGGAAGGCAAGATTGGCGATACGGATATGTAGATCTCCTTCCATTGTAACCGACTTTGTGTAACCCTAGCCCTCTCCGGTGTCTATATAAACTGAAGGGTTTTAGTCCATAGGACGAACAACAATCATACCATAGGCTAGCTTCTAGGGTTTAGCCTCTCTGATCTCGTGGTAGATCCACTCTTGTACTACCCATATCATCAATATTAATCAAGCAGGAGTAGGGTTTTACCTCCATCGAGAGGGCCCGAACCTGGGTAAAAACATTGTGTCCCTTGTCTCATGTTACCATCCGCCTAGACGCACAGTTCGGGACCCCCTACCCGATATCCGCCGGTTTTGACACTGACATTGGTGCTTTCATTGAGAGTTCCTCCGTGCCGTCGCCATCAGGAAGGATGCCTCATACCGTCTTTAAAGACGACACTGTTGCTAAGGGAGCTTTGGCTGTCGGCCAAACTCTCCGGCTAGGTGGTTTTCTTATGACCGTCTGTTCGGCCGCTGCGCCGACGATGACTTCTCGGGTCATCAAAAGCAATCTTCACGTCGACTCGGAACTCGCCGAGCAGTTAGATCCAATGGAGCTCTCTTCCCTAAACGAGCTCTTGGATCGCATCGCCGCCCTGGGAGTCGCTACAGACTATGATCAGATTGGGCCTAAACTCGATCTGAGAGAGATTAACTCCCCAGGTCACCCATCACGTTGCAGTGGTGGAGGAACAATGCGGCGACCCTTCATCTATCTTAAGGACTAGCTATGTCCAGATTCCCGATCCCTCCAAGCCGGATACCCGCGGAGGGGAGGACGTCACTCAAGCCCTGAACCTAGAGTCAGGCAGCGGGCTAGATTTATTGGACAACATCCAAGAATCCAAGCTTCCGAGTTCGGAAGCTCCTTGGCCCCTGAGTCTCAGATTGGGTGAGGTTTCGGATTCAATTCCACCCACCCACCCAAACATAAGCGATCTATCCCAAATTAGGCAAGAGCCCGAAGAAACAGTACACCATTACTGGGCCAGATTCCTCCTGGTCATCAACAGGATAAAGGACTGCCGCGAGGAAGACACAATTTCATTCTTCTGTAATAATTGCACTTACAAGGGAATCCTCAACGCCATAAGTCGCCGTGAAATTACACGCTTCGTCGACTTGGCGTCCATAGTACAAAAGTATTGTGCGATGGAAAGCGCCTGGAAAACCAACATAAAGTTTTTGGACAATCCGGCCCTGAATACAAACCCAGTCCAAAATAAAAGGGTGCATTATCGCCAGGCACCCGGGTTAAACACCAAAAAGCAAAAACCCTCTACAGGGCATGGAACCGTACTGGAGGGATGGCTCAATGGACCCCGTAAAATTCATAGTGCAGAGGGCGCCACACCAACTCATAGCCTTAGAGCATGTTGGATACTCCGGCAGGTGGCCAAAAGTGGCGAAGATCTTCTAAACCCAGAAGCCACAGAGTACCAGCCCTTGGATACCAGTACGGTATTAACAGTCTTCGAGACTTTCGCATCAAATAATATGTGAAAACGAACACTCCGCAGCCTTGCTGAAGTCTGTCACGTGGCAACAATAAACCCATGGAGTGACACGGCTATTACTTTTAATGCCAGTGACGAACCTAAATTCCGAACAGGCCGAGCACCAGCCGCATTGGTCCTCAGTCCAATAGTGGACGGCTTTCGACTCACCAAGTTACTCATGGATGGTGGCAGCGGATTGAACCTCATTTATGAGGAAACCCTTCAAAAAATGGAAATAGACTGGAACCGCATTGAGCGAAGTAGCACAACCTTTAGAGGAATAATCCCCAGTCGGGAAGCGCGCTGTACAGGAAAAATCACTGTAGATGTGGTGTTCGGCACGCTGGACAAATTATAGGTCCGAAGAGGTCACATTCCAAGTGGCCCCGTTCAGTAGCGGATACCACGCTCTATTAGGGCGGGAGGCGTTTACAATCTTCCAAGCCATACCCCATTACGGGTACATGAAGCTCAAAATGCCCGGGCCCAACGGAATCATCACTCTCGCTAGTGATCCGGACACAACACTCCGCGCTGAAAATAAGACAGCTGCACTAGCCCTCGAGGCACTATCCAAAGCCCTAGCGGCTGAGGAACTGACTGCGCTGCGCTCCACGGTGAACATGGATGACGTGATACTCGATAAAAGATCCAAGTCCACCTCCTTCAAACCAGCGGACGAGATAGTCAAATTCTAAGTCCATCCAACGAACCCTACAAAAACAGCTTCCATCGGGGCACAGTTAAACCCTGATGTAGACGCCGCACTACGAGAGTTCCTATGCGAGAACTGGGACATTTTTGCCTGGCACCCTTTAGACATGCCCGGAATCCCACGCAGGCTGGCCGAGCATAGCCTAAATATTCTAAAAGGATTCAAGCCAGTCAAGCAGGCTCTTCAGCGTTTCTCCGAACCTAAGAGACAAGCCATGGGAGAGGAACTAGCTAAGCTATTGGAGGCCGGATTCATCCGAGATATAAAACATCCGGACTGGCTAGCAAACCTGGTGATGGTACCAAAGAAGGACAAATCCTGGCGCTTGTGCGTCGATTTTAAGGACCTCAACAAGGCTTGCCCAAAGGATCCCTTCCCCCTCCCCCGCATCGATCAAATTATCGACGCTACCACAGGACACGATTCATTGTGCTTCCTCGACGCATACTCCGGCTACCATCAAATTAAGATGGCAGAGCCAGACCAAGCTGCAACAACATTCATCACACCATACGACCCCTTCTGCTTCAACACAATGCCCTTCGGGCTCAAAAACGCCGGTGCAACATATCAGCGCATGATTCAGACATGTCTAGCAAACCAGATCGGCAAAACAGTGGAGGCATACGTAGATGATGTGGTCGTCAAAACCAAACATGTCGAATCTCTAGTAGACGACTTGAGGCTCACGTTCGATAACCTCCGAACATATGACATCAAGCTCAACCCGGGAAAAACCCTACGGGTTTGAGAACTATGTAGAAATGACCGAGACACGTCTCCGGTCAATAACCAATAGCGGAGCCTGGATGCTCATATTGGCTCCCACATATTCTACGAAGATCTTTATCGGTCAAACCGCATAACAACGTACGTTGTTCCCTTTGTCATCGGTATGTTACTTGCCCGAGATTCAATCGTCGGTATCTCTATACCTAGTTCATTCTCGTTACCGACAAGTCTCTTTACTCGTTACGTAATGCATCATCCCGCAACTAACTCATTAGTGCATTGCTTGCAAGGCTTATAGATATGTGCATTACCGAGAGGGCCTAGAGATACCTCTCCGACAATCGGAGTGACAAATCCTAATCTCGATATATGCCAACTCAACAAGTACCATCGGAGACACTTGTAGAGCACCTTTATAATCACCCAGTTACGTTGTGACGTTTGGTAGCACACAAAGTGTTCCTCCGGTATTCGGGAGTTGCATAATCTCATAGTCATAGGAACATGTATAAGTCATGAAGAAAGCAATATCAATATACTAAACTATTGGGGAACGTTGCAGAAAACAAAAATTTTCCTACGGTTTCACCAAGATCCATCTATGAGTTCATCTAGCAACGAGTGATCGGATGCATCTACATACCTTTGTAGATCGCGAGCGGAAGCGTTCAAAGAACGGGGATGAGGTAGTCGTACACGATGTGATCCAAATCACCGGAGATCCTAGCACCGAACGGACGGCACCTCCGCGTTCAACACACGTACGGTCAGCGTGACGTCTCCTCCTTCTTGATCCAGCAAGGGGAGAGGAGAGGTTGAGGAAGATGGCTCCAGCAGCAGCACGACGGCGTGGTGGTGATGGAGCTGCAGTACTCCGGCAGGGCTTCGCCGAGCTCTATGGAGGAGGAGGAGGTGTTGGAGAGGGAGAGGGAGGCGCCAAGGCAAAGGGTGCGGCTGCCCCCCTCCCCTCCCCCCTTTATATAGGCCCCTGGGGGGGGGGCGCCGGCCCTGGGAGATTGGATCTCCCAAGGGGGGCGGCGGCCAAGGGCTGGAGTGGCCCCCATGCCAAGGTGGGGCGCCCCCCACCCCTAGGGTTTCAACCCTAGGCGCATGGGGTGGGCCTAGGGGGGCGCACCAGCCCACTATGGGCTGGTTCCCCTCCCCACTTTGGCCCATGGGGCCCTCCGGGATAGGTGGCCCCACCCGGTGGACCCCCGGGACCCTTCTGGTGGTCCCGGTACAATACCGGTGACCCAGAAACTTGTCCCGATGGCCAAAACAGCACTTCCTATATATAATTCTTTACCTCCGGACCATTCCAAAACTCCTCTTGACGTCCGGGATCTCATCCGGGACTCCGAACAACATTCGGGTTACTGCATATACATATCCCTACAACCCTAGCGTCACCGAACCTTAAGTGTGTAGACCCTACGGGTTCGGGAGACATGCAGACATGACCGAGACGGCTCTCGGGCAATAACCAACAGCGGGATCTGGATACCCATGTTGGCTCCCACATACTCCTCGATGATCTCATCGGATGAACCACGATGTCGCGGATTCAATTAATCCCGTATTCAATTCCCTTTGTTAATCGGTATTTTACTTGCCCGAGATTCGATCGTCGGTATCCCAATACCTCGTTCAATCTCGTTATCGGCAAGTCACTTTACTCGTACCGTAATGCATGATCCCGTGATCAAACACTTTGATCACACTCAGCTCATTATGATGATGCATTACCGAGTGGGCCCGGTGATACCTCTCCGTCAAGCGGAGTGACAAATCCCAGTCTCGATCCATGTCAACCCAACAGACACTTTCGGAGATACCCGTAGTATACCTTTATAGTCACCCAGTTACGTTATGACGTTTGGCACACCCAAAGCACTCCTACGGTATCCGGGAGTTACACGATCTCATGGTCTAAGGAAAGGATACTTGACATTGGTAAACTCTAGCAAACGAACTATACGATCTTGTGCTATGTTTAGGATTGGGTCTTGTCCATCACATCATTCTCCTAATGATGTGATCTCGTTATCAATGACATCCAATGTCCATAGTCAGGAAACCATGACTATCTGTTGATCAACGAGCTAGTCAACTAGAGGCTCACTAGGGACATGTTGGTGTCTATCATTCACACATGTATTACGATTTCCGGATAACACAATTATAGCATGAATAAAGACAATTATCATGAACAAGGAAATATAATAATAATGCTTTTATTATTGCCTCTAGGGCATATTTCCAACAGTCTCCCACTTGCACTAGAGTCAATAATCTAGTTACATTGTGATGAATCGAACACCCATGGAATTCTGGTGTTGATCATGTTTTGCTCTAGGGAGAGGTTTAGTCAACGGATCTGCTACATTCAGGTCCGTATGCACTTTACAAATATCTATGTCTCCATCCTGAACATTTTCACGAATGGAGTTGAAGCGACGCTTGATGTGCCTGGTCTTCTTGTGAAACCTGGGCTCCTTGGCAAGTGCAATAGCTCCAGTGTTGTCACAGAAGAGTTTGATTGGCCCCGACGCATTGGGTATGACTCTGAGGTCGGTGATGAACTCCTTCACCCAAATTGCTTCATGTGCTGCCTCCGAGGCTGCCATGTACTCCGCTTCACATGTAGATCCCGCCACAACGCTCTGCTTGCAACTGCACCAGCTTACTGCCCCACCATTCAAAATATACACGTATCCGGTTTGTGACTTAGAGTCATCCAGATCTGTGTCGAAGCTAGCGTCGACGTAACCCTTTACGACGAGCTCTTCGTCACCTCCATAAACGAGAAACATTTCCTTAGTCCTTTTCAGGTACTTCAGGATATTCTTGACCGCTGTCCAGTGTTCCTTGCCGGGATTACTTTGGTACCTTCCTACCAAACTTACGGCAAGGTTTACATCAGGTCTGGTACACAGCATGGCATACATAATAGAACCTATGGCTGAGGCATAGGGGATGACACTCATCTCTTCTATATCTTCTGCCGTGGTCGGACATTGAGCTGAGCTCAATTTCACACCTTGTAACACAGGTAAGAACCCCTTCTTAGATTGATCCATATTGAACTTCTTCAATATCTTATCAAGGTATGTGCTTTGTGAAAGACCTATGAGGCGTCTTGATCTATCTCTATAGATCTTGATGCCTAATATATAAGCAGCTTCTCCAAGGTCCTTCATTGAAAACTCTTATTCAAGTAGGCCTTGATGTTGTCCAAGAGTTCTATATCATTTCCCATCAAAAGTATGTCATCTACATATAGTATGAGAAATGCTACAGA
This sequence comes from Aegilops umbellulata, assembly GCA_032464435.1. Taxonomy (NCBI): domain Eukaryota; kingdom Viridiplantae; phylum Streptophyta; class Magnoliopsida; order Poales; family Poaceae; genus Aegilops; species Aegilops umbellulata. The sequence goes on from CP136057.1 coordinate 641,281,540, forward strand.
GCTCCCACTCACTTTCTTGTAAACGCAGGCTTCTCCATAAGTCTGCGTAAACCCAAACGCTTTGATCATCTCATCAAAGCGAATGTTCCAACTCCGAGATGCTTGCACCAGCCCATAAATCAAGCGTTGGAGCTTGCATACCTTGTCAGCATTCTTAGGATCGACAAAACCTTCCGGCTGCATCATATACAATTCTTCCTTAAGGAAACCATTAAGGAATGCCGTTTTGACGTCCATTTGCCATATTTCATAATCGTAGAATGCGGCAATTGCTAACGTGATTCGGATGGACTTTAGCTTCGCTACCGGTGAGAAAGTCTCATCGTAGTCAACCCCTTGAACTTGTCGATAACCCTTAGCGACAAGTCGAGCTTTATAGATGGTCACATTACCATCTGCGTCTGTCTTCTTCTTAAAGATCCATTTATTTTCTATGGCTCGCCGTTCAACGGGCAAGTCAGTAAAAGTCCATACTTCGTTTTCATACATGGATCCTATCTCGGATTTCATGGCTTCTAGCCATTTGTCGGAATCCGGGCCCACCATCGCTTCTTCATAGTTCGAAGGTTCACCGTTGTCTAACAACATGATTTCCAAGACAGGGTTGCCGTACCACTCTGGTGCGGAACGTGTCCTTGTGGACCTATGAATTTCAGTAGGAGCTTGATCAGAAGCATCTTGATCATCATCATTAATTTCCTCTCTAGCCGGTGCAGGCACCTCAGGAACATTTTCTTGAGTTGCGCCATTTTCCGGTTCAAGAGGTAACACTTCATCAAGTTCTACTTTCCTCCCACTTACTTCTTTCGAGAGAAACTCCTTCTCTAGAAAGGACCATTCTTGGCAACAAAGATCTTGCCTTCGGATCTGAGGTAGAAGGTATACCCAATAGTTTCTTTAGGGTATCCTATAAAGACGCATTTTTCCGACTTGGGTTCGAGCTTTTCAGGTTGAAGTTTCTTGACATAAGCATCGCATCCCCAAACTTTTAGAAACGACAGCTTAGGTTTCTTCCCAAACCATAATTCATACGGTGTCGTCTCAACGGATTTCGACGGAGCCCTATTTAAAGTGAATGCGGCAGTCTCTAAAGCATAGCCCCAAAAAGATAGCGGTAAATCGGTAAGAGACATCATAGATCGTACCATATCTAATAGAGTGCGATTACGACGTTCGGACACACCATTACACTGAGGTGTTCCAGGCGGCGTGAGTTGTGAAACTATTCCACATTTTCTTAAGTGCGTGCCAAATTCGTGACTCAAGTATTCTCCTCCACGATCTGATCGTAGAAACTTGATTTTTCTGTCACGTTGATTTTCAACCTCACTCTGAAATTCCTTGAACTTTTCAAAGGTCTCAGACTTGTGTTTCATTAAGTAGATATACCCATATCTACTCAGGTCATCAGTGAGGGTGAGAACATAACGATAGCCACCGCGAGCCTCAACACTCATTGGACTGCACACATCGGTATGTATGATTTCCAATAAGTTGGTTGCTCGCTCCATTGTTCCTGAGAACGGAGTCTTGGTCATTTTACCCATGAGGCATGGTTCGCACGTGTCAAATGATTCATAATCAAGAGACTCTAAAAGTCCATCTGCATGGAGCTTCTTCTTGCGTTTGACACCTATGTGACCAAGGCAGCAGTGCCACAAATATGTGGGACTATTGTTATCAACTTTAACTCTTTTGGTATTCACACTATGAATATGTGTATCATCACGTACGAGATTCATTAAGAATAAACCATTAACCATCGGAGCATGACCATAAAACATATCTCTCATATAAATACAACAATCATTATTCTCGGATTTAAATGAGTAGCCATCTCGAATTAAACGAGATCCAGACACAATGTTCATGCTCAAACTTGGCACTAAATAACAATTATTGAGGTTTAAAACTAATCCCGTAGGTAAATGTAGAGGTAGTGTGCCGACGGCGATCACATCGACCTTGGAACCATTCCCGACGCGCATCGTCACCTCATCCTTCGCCAGTCTTCGCTTATTCCGCAGCTCCTGCTTTGAGTAACAAATGTGAGCAACTGCACCGGTATCAAATACCCAAGAGCTACTACGAGTACTGGTAAGGTACACATCAATTACATGTATATCACATATACCTTTTGTTTTGCCGGCCTTCTTGTCCGCTAAGTATTTGGGGCAATTCCGCTTCCAGTGACCACTTCCCTTGCAATAAAAGCACTCAGTCTCGGGCTTGGGTCCATTCTTTGACTCCTTCCTGGCAGCTTGCTTGCCGGGCGCGGCAACTTCCTTGCCGTCCTTCTTGAAGTTCTTTTTACCCTTGCCCTTCTTGAACTTAGTGGTTTTATTCACCATCAACACTTGATGTTCCTTCTTGATTTCTACCTCTGCTGATTTCAGCATAGCAAATACTTCAGGAATGGTCTTTTCCATCCCCTGCATATTGAAGTTCATCACAAAGCTCTTGTAGCTTGGTGGAAGCGACTGGAGGATTCTGTCAATGACCGCTTCATCCGGGAGATTAACTTCCAGTTGAGTCAAGCGGTTGTGCAACCCAGACATTTTGAGTATGTGTTCACTGACAGAGCTATTTTCCTCCATCTTACAACTGAAGAATTTGTCGGAGACTTCATATCTCTCGACCTGGGCATGAGCTTGGAAAACCATTTTCAGCTCTTCGAACATCTCATATGCTCCATGTCTCTCAAAACACTTTTGGAGCCCCGGCTCTAAGCTGTAAAGCATGCCGCACTGAACAAGGGAGTAGTCATCGGAACGTGACTGCCAAGCGTTCATAACGTCTTGTTCTGCAGGGAGAACAGGTGCGTCACCCAGCGGTGCTTGTAGGACATAATATTTCTTGGCAGCTATGAGGATGATCCTCAGGTTCCGGACCCAGTCCGTGTAGTTGCTGCCATCGTCTTTCAGCTTGGTTTTCTCTAGGAACGCGTTGAAGTTGAGGACTACGTTGGCCATTTGATCTACAAGACATATTGTAAATATTTTAGACTAAGTTCATGATAATAAAGTTCATCTAATCAAATTATTTAATGAACTCCCACTTAGATAGACATCCCTCTTCTAGTCATCTAAGTATAACATGATCCGAGTCAACTAGGCCGTGTCCGATCATCACGTGAGATGGACTAGTCAACATCGGTGAACATCTTCATGTTGATCGTATCTTCTATACGACTCATGCTCGACCTTTCGGTCTTCTGTGCTCCGAGGCCATGTCTGTACATGCTAGGCTCGTCAAGTCAACCTAAGTGTTTGCATGTGTAAATCTGTCTTACACCCGTTGTATGTGAACGTTAGAATCCATCACACCCGATCATCACGTGGTGCTTCGAAACAACGAACTGTCGCAACGGTGCACAGTTAGGGGGAACACTTCTTGAAATTATTATGAGGGATCATCTTATTTACTACCGTCGTTCTAAGTAAACAAGATGCAAAACATGATAAACATCACATGCAATCAAATAATAAACGTGACATGATATGGCCAATATCACATAGCTCCTTTGATCTCCATCTTGGGGCTCCATGATCATCTTTGTCACCGGCTTGACACCATGATCTCCATCATCATGATCTCCATCATCGTGTCTCCATGAAGTTGCTCGCCAACTATTACTTCTACTACTATGGCTAACGCGTTTAGCAATAAAGTAAAGTAATTTACATGGCGTTTCTCAATGACACGCAGGTCATATAAAAAATAAAGACAACTCCTATGGCTCCTGCCCGTTGTCATACTCATCGACATGCAAGTCATGATTCCTATTACAATAGCATGAACATCTCATACATCACATATAGATCATTTATCATTCATCACAACTTTGGCCATATCATATCACAAAGCACTTGCTGCAAAAACAAGTTAGACGTCCTCTAATTGTTGTTGCAAGTTTTACGTGGCTGAATTAGGGTTCTAGCAAGAACGTTTTCTTACCTACGTGAAAGCCACAACGTGATTTGTCAACTTCTATTTACCCTTCATAAGGACCCTTTTCATCGAATCCGCTCCAACTAAAGTGGGAGAGACAGACACCCGCCAGCCACCTTATGCAACTAGTGCATGTTAGTCGGTGGAACCGGTCTCACGTAAGCGTACGTGTAAGGTTGGTCCGGGCCGCTTAATCCCACAATACCGCCGAAGCAAGATAAGACTAGTAGCGGCAAGAAAACTGGACAAACCTACGCCCACAACTAATTGTGTTCTACTCACGCAAGAAGAACTACGCATAGACCTAGCTCATGATGCCACTGTTGGGGAACGTTGCAGAAAACAAAAATTTTCCTACGGTTTCACCAAGATCCATCTATGAGTTCATCTAGCAACGAGTGATCGGATGCATCTCATACCTTTGTAGATCGCGAGCGGAAGCGTTCAAAGAACGGGGATGAGGTAGTCGTACACGATGTGATCCAAATCACCGGAGATCCTAGCACCGAACGGACGGCACCTCCGCGTTCAACACACGTACGGTCAGCGTGGCGTCTCCTCCTTCTTGATCCAGCAAGGGGAGAGGAGAGGTTGAGGAAGATGGCTCCAGCAGGAGCACGACGGCGTGGTGGGGATGGAGCTGCAGTACTCCGGCAGGGCTTCGCCGAGCTCTATGGAGGAGGAGGAGGTGTTGGAGAGGGAGAGGGAGGCGCCAAGGCAAAGGAGGCGGCTGCCCCCTCCCCTCCCCCCTTTATATAGGACCCTGGGGGGGGGGGCGCCAGCCCTGGGAGATTGGATCTCCCAAGGGGGGCGGCGGCCAAGGGCTGGAGTGGCCCCCAAGCCAAGGTGGGGCGCCCCCCACCCCAAAGGTTTCAACCCTAGGGACATGGGGTGGGCCTAGGGGGGCGCACCATCCCACTATGGGCTGGTTCCCCTCCCCACTTTGGCCCATGGGGCCCTCCGGGATAGGTGGCCCCACCCGATGGACCCCCGGGACCCTTCTGGTGGTCCCGGTACAATACCGGTGACCCCGAAACTTGTCCCGATGGCCAAAACAGCACTTCCTATATATAATTCTTTACCTCCGGACCATTCCAAAACTCCTCGTGACGTCCGGGATCTCATCCGGGACTCCGAACAACATTCGGGTTACTGCATATACATATCCCTACAACCCTAGTGTCACCGAACCTTAAGTGTGTAGACCCTACGGGTTTGGGAGACATGCAGACATGACCGAGACGGCTCTCGGGCAATAATCAACAGCGGGATCTGGATACCCATGTTGGCTCCCACATACTCCTCGATGATCTCATCGGATGAACCACGATGTCGCGGATTCAATTAATCCCGTATTCAATTCCCTTTGTCAATCGGTATTTTACTTGCCCGAGATTCGATCGTCGGTATCCCAATACCTCGTTCAATCTCATTATCGGCAAGTCACTTTACTCGTACTGTAATGCATGATCCCGTGATCAAACACTTTGATCACATTGAGCTCATTATGATGATGCATTACCGAGTGGGCCCGGTGATACCTCTCCGTCAAGCGGAGTGACAAATCCCAGTCTCGATCCATGTGAACCCAACAGACACTTTCGGAGATACCCGTAGTATACCTTTATAGTCACCCAGTTACGTTGTGACGTTTGGCACACCCAAAGCACTCCTACGGTATCCAGGAGTTACACGATCTCATGGTCTAAGGAAAGGATACTTGACATTGGTAAACTCTAGCAAACGAACTATACGATCTTGTGCTATGTTTAGGATTGGGTCTTGTCCATCACATCATTCTCCTAATGATGTGATCTCGTTATCAATGACATCCAATGTCCATAGTCAGGAAACCATGACTATCTGTTGATCAACGAGCTAGTCAACTAGAGGCTCACTAGGGACATGTTGGTGTCTATCATTCACACATGTATTACTATTTCCGGATAACACAATTATAGCATGAATAAAGACAATTATCATGAACAAGGAAATATAATAATAATGCTTTTATTATTGCCTCTAGGGCATATTTCCAACATAAATAGTCAAATGCTAAGCTAACGGAATGGGTCAAGTCAATCACATCATTCTCTAATGATGTGACCCCGTTAATCAAATGACAAATCATGTCCATGGCTAGGAAACTTAACCATATTTGATTCAACGAGCTAGTCATTGTTTAGGTTTTCACACATGTATCAAGTTTCCGGTTAATACAATACTAGCATGAATAATAAACATTTATCATGAAATAAGGAAATAAATAATAACTTTATTATTGCCTCTAGGGTATATTTCCTTCAGTCTCCCACTTGCACTAGAGTCAATAATCTAGCTCACATCGTCATGTGATTTAACACCAATAGTTCACATCGCCATGTGAGCAGCACTCAAAGGGTTTACCAGATTCTATAATCTAGTTCACATCGCCATATGATTTAACACCAATAGTAACAAGGTGTGATCATGTTTTGCTTGTGAGAGAAGTTTTAGTCAACGGGTCTGCCATATTCAGACCCGTATGTATTTTGCAAATTTCTATGTCAACAATGCTCTGCACGGAGCTACTCTAGCTAATTGGTCCCACTATCAATATGTATCCAGATTGAGACTTAGAGTCATCTAGATCGGTGTCAAAAACTTGCATCGACGTAACCCTTTACGACGAACCTTTTTATCACCTCCATAACCGAGAAATATCTCCTTAGTCCTCTAAGGATAATTTTGACCAATGTCCAGTGATCTACTCCTAAATCACTATTGTACTCCCTTGCCAAACTCGGGGCAGGGTATACAGTAGGTCTGGTACATAGCATGACATACTTTATAGAACCTATAGCTGAGGCATAGGGAATGACTTTCATTCTCTCTCTATCTTCTGCCGTGATCGCGTTTTTTGTCTTACTCAACTTCACACCTTGCAACACAGGCAAGAACTCCTTCTTTGTCTGTTCTATTTTGAACCACTTCAAAATCTTGTCAAGGTATGTACTCATTGAAAATATATCAAGCGTCTTGATCTATCTCTATAGATCTTGATGCTCAATATGTAAGTAGCTTCACCGAGGTCTTTCTTTGAAAAACTCCTTTCAAACACTCCTTTATGCTTTCCTGAAAATTCTACATTATTTCCGATCAACAATATGTCATTCACATATACTTATCAGAAATGTTGTAGTGGTCCCACTCACTTTCTTGTAAATACAGGCTTCACCAAAAGTCTGTATAAAACCATATGCTTTGATCACACTATCAAAATGTTTATTCCAACTCTGAGATGCATGTACCAGTCCATAGATGAATCGCTGGAGCTTGCACACTTTGTTAGCATCCTTTGGATTGATAAAACCTTCAGGTTGCATCATATACAACTCTTCTTCCAGAAATCCATTCAGGAATGCAGTCTTTACATCCATTTGCGAAATTTCATAATTGCTAACATGATTCGGACAGACTTTTAAGCATCGATACGAGTGAGAAAATCTCTACGTAGTCAACACCTTGAACTTGTCGCAAACATTTTGCGACAATTCGAGCTTTGTATATAGTAACACTACTATCATCGTCCGTCTTCCTCTTGACGATCCATTTATTCTCGATGGCTTGCCGATCATCGGGCAAGTCAAACAAAGTCCATACTTTGTTCTCATATATGGATCCCATCACAGATTTCATTGCCTCAAGCCATTTCGCGGAATCTGGGCTCATCATCGCTTCCTCATAGTTCGTAGGTTCGTCATGGTCAAGTAACATGAACTCCAGAATAGGATTACCGTACCACTCTGGTGCGGAACGTACTCTGGTTGACCTACGAGGTTCGGTAGTAACTTGATCCGAAGCTTCATGATCATCATCATTAACTTCCTCACTAATTGGTGTAGGAATCACTGGAACTGATTTATGTGATGAACTACTTTCCAATTCGGGAGCAGGTACAATTACCTCATCAAGTTCTACTTTCCTCCCACTCACTTCTTTCGAGAGAAACTCCTTCTCTAGAAAGAATCCATTCTTAGCAACGAATATCTTGCCTTCGGATCTGTGGTAGAAGGTGTACCCAACAATTTCCTTTAGGTATCCTATGAAGACATATTTTTTCCGATTTGGGTTTGAGCTTATCAGGATGAAACTTTTTCACATAAGCATCGCAACCCCAAACTTTAAGAAAGGGCCATTTGCATTTCTGTCCCTAACTCGAACCACCTAATCAGATATACCCCTAATTTCAAAGCCTGCTAAAAAATGCCCCTCCGCCGTTAAGCGACCTTATAGAAATGCCCTTCCGCTCGGTTTCCGTCCGGTCAAAGGCCTTTGACCGTCAATGGGACAATTTTTGGACATTTCTACCCCTCCCTCCATGTGTCACTTATGTGTGGGACCCGTTCAAAGAAAAAGAAAAAGAAAAAGCTCTCTCTTCCTGTCTCACTTACACGTGGGACCGAAAAGAAAAAAATATCAATTTCAAATGGGGCCCACATGTCATTGTTTTATTGTTTTCTGAAATGGTACTCACTTATTTATTTTAGGGACGGGCCCACCTCTCATATACACGATGGAGCTTGAACTCCGGCGAGCACGGGCGCTCCGGGGTTGGCTCGGGACTGTGCGGGAGCACACTTGGGCGAGCTGTGAATGGTCCTGGAGCAAGGCGGGGTCACGGGGTGGTCTGCAAGGGCACTGGGAGTTTGTAGAGCAGCCGGGAAGCTCGCCGGCGACGAGGTCCCATGGCAACGGCGGAAGGCGCTAGGCACGGGAAAGCTACAGAGGGGGAGGGGACTAAAGAACGTGAGCAAACACATAAGTGGCTCACTTATTTGATGAAGGCATGATCCAGGAGGCTTGGGATTCAACAGAGCGACGACCTCGTCATCCATGGCGGACGGCGGAGCAAGGCGACGCTGACACGGTGGCTCGGGAATGAAAGGCTCCGAAGCAAGGGGTCCATAGGGTCTAGAAGCACTAGATGTCGACGAGGCAGCCAAGATAGAGCATAGGGACGGCGTAGCAGAGGAGATCGAGGCGCGGCAAAGCATCACCGGAGGGGGAGAAGATGACATCAACCACACTGACTTGAGGCGTTATACTTCAATTAATTCGGTGTGGAAGTCGAGGACGAACAGGCGGATCCCCTGGACAAGGCTACGGGTCGTGGGGTTCCCGTTGGTCGCCTGCACGACGAGCAGCTCCGGGGCGGACGGCCATGATTCGCGCGGACCACGTCTTTGTCGCGTGGCAGAGAGAAAAGAGGGCGCGGGGGGGAGGGGGGTGGACCGATTCAAGGAGGTCATAAGGGGCCGGAGCCGTGCAGCACCTCACCCCGGCGAGGCTGCTGCTAGTTGCGTGCGCCCCTGCCGGAGTTGAGAGAGAGACAGTTAAGATTTTTTTAGGGTGGGTCCTACATGTAAGGATTAAGAGAGAGAGAGAGAGATTTTATTTTGGTCCCACATGTAGGTGAGACAGGCAGAGAGAGGAGAGAGAGAGCCTTTTCTTTTTCTTTTTGTTTGAGTGGGTCCCACATGTAAGTGACACATGGAGGGAGGGGTAGAAATGTCCAAAAAACGTCCCATTGACGGTCAAAGGCCTTTGACCGGACGGAAACGGAGCGGAAGGGCATTTCTATAAGGTCGCTTAACGGCCGAAGGGCAAATTTGAGCAGGCTTTGAAATTAGGGGCAAATCTGAGTAGTGGGTTCGAGTTAGGGACATAGATGTAAAAGACCCTTTAAGAAACGACGGCTTAGGTTTCTTGCTAAACCACAGTTCATACAGTGTCGTCTCAACGGATTTAGATGGTTCCCTTTTTAACGTGAATGCAGTTGTCTCTAATGCATAACCCCAAAACGATAGTGGTAAATCGGTAAGAGACATCATAGATTGCACCATATATAATAAAGTACGGTTACGATGTTCGGACACACCATTACGCTGTGGTGTTCCTGAAGGAAAAATGCCCTAGAGGCAATAATAAAGTTATTATTTATTTCCTTATATCATGATAAATGTTTATTATTCATGCTAGAATTGTATTAACCGGAAACATAATACATGTGTGAATACATAGACAAACAGAGTTTTACTAGTACGCCTCTACTTGACTAGCTCGTTGATAAAAGATGGTTAAGTTTCCTAACCATTGACATGGGTTGTCATTTGATTAACGGGATCACATCATTAGGAGAATGATGTGATTGACATGACCCATTCCGTTAGCTTAGCACTTGATCGTTTAGTTTGTTGCTATTGCTTTCTTCATGACTTATACATGTTCCTATGATTGAGATTATGCAACTCCCGTTTACCGTAGGAACACTTTGAGTGCTACCAAACGTCACAACATAACTGGGTGATTATAAAGGTTCTCTACAGGTGTCTTCGAAGGTACTTGTTGGGTTGGCGTATTTCGAGATTAGGATTTGTCACTCCGATTGTCGGAGAGGTATCTCTGGGCCCTCTCGGTAATGCACATCACTTAAGCCTTGCAAGCATTTCAACTAATGAGATAGTTGCGGGATGATGTATTACGGAACGAGTAAAGAGACTTGTCGGTAACGATATTGAACTAGGTATTGAGATACCGACGATCAAATCTCGGGCAAGTAACATACCGATGACAAAGGGAACAACGTATGTTGTTATGCGGTTTGAGCAATAAAGATCTTCATAGAATATGTGGGAGCCAATATGAGCATCCAGGTTTCGCTATTGGTTATTGGCCGGAGACATGTCTCGGTCACGTCTACATAGTTCTCGAACCCATAGGGTCCGCACGCTTTACGTTATGATGACAGTTATTATGAGTTTATATGTTTTGATGTACCGAAGGTTGTTCGGAGTCTCGGATGTGATCACGAACATGACGAGGAGTCTCGAAATGGCCGAGACATGAAGATTGATATATTGGAAGCCTATGTTTGGATATCAGAAGTGGTCCGGGTGAAAATGTGATTTTACCGGAGTACCGGAGGGGTTACCGGAACCCTCGGGAACTTAATGGGCCTTAATGGGCCTAGGTGGAAGAGAGGACAGGAGGCAAGGGCTGGCCGCGCGCCCCTCCCCCTTAGTTCGAATAGTACAAGGAGAGGGGGCCGGCGCCCCCCCTCCTTCCTTCTCCTCCACTCCTTTCCCCTCCCAAGTCCTATTCCAACTAGGAAAGGGGGGGGGAGTCCTACTCCCGGTAGGAGTTGGACTCCTCCGGCGCACCTCCTCCTATGGCCGGCCGCACCCCCTTGCTCCTTTATATACGGGGGCAGGGGCCACCCCATAGACACAACAATTGATCTAGTTGATCTTTTAGCCATGTGCGGTGCCCCCTCCACCATAGTCCACCTCGATAATACTGTAGCGGTGCTTAGGCGAATCCCTGCGTCGGTAGAACATCAACATCGTCACCACGCCGTCGTGCTGACGAAACTCTTCCTCAACACTCGGCTGGATCGGAGTTCGAGGGACGTCATCGGGCTGAACGTGTGCTGAACTCGGAGGTGCCGTGCGTTCAGTACTTGATCGGTCGAATCGTGAAGACGTACGACTACATCAACCGCGTTGTGCTAACGCTTCCGCTTTCGGTCTATGAGGGTACGTAGACAACACTCTCCCCTCTCGCTGCTATGCATCACCATGATCTTGCGTGTGCGTAGGAATTTTTTTGAAATTACTACCTTCCCAAAAGTGGTATTAGAGCCTGGTTTTATGCGTAGATGTCATATGCACGAGTAGAACACAAGTAAGTTGTGGGCGATATAAGTCATACTGCTTACCAGCATGTCATACTTTGGTTCGGTGGTATTGTTGGATGAACCGGCCCGGACCGACATTACGCGTACGCGAGACTGGTTCTACCGCCGTGCTTTGCACACAGGTGGCTGGCGGGTGTCAGTTTCTCCAACTTTAGTTGAACCGAGTGTGGCTACGCCCGGTCCTTGCGAAGGTTAAAACAACACCAACTTGACAAACTATTGTTGTGGTTTTAATGCGTAGGTGAGATTGGTTCTTGCTTAAGCCTGTAGCAGCCACGTAAAACTTGCAACAACAAAGTAGAGGACGTCTAACTTGTTTTTGCAGGGCATGTTGTGATGTGATATGGTCAAGACATGATGCTAAATTTTATTGTATGAGATTATCATGTTTTGTAACCGAGTTATCGGCAACTGGCAGGAGCCATATTGTTGTCGCTTTATTGTATGCAATGCAATCGCCCTGTAATGCTTTACTTTATCACTAAGCGGTAGCGATAGTCGTAGAAGCATAAGATTGGCGAGACGACAACGATGCTACAATGGAGATCAAGGTGTCGCGCCGGTGACGATGGTGATCATGACGGTGCTTCGAAGATGGAGATCACAAGCACAAGATGATGATGGCCATATCATATCACTTATATTGATTGCATGTGATGTTTATCTTTTATGCATCTTATCTTGCTTTGATTGACGGTAGCATTTTAAGATGATCTCTCACTAATTATCAAGAAGTGTTCTCTCTGAGTATGCACCGTTGCCAAAGTTCGTCGTGCCCAGACACCACGTGATGATCGGGTGTGATAAGCTCTACGTCCATCTACAACGGGTGCAAGCCAGTTTTGCACACGCAGAATACTCGGGTTAAACTTGATGAGCCTAGCATATGCAAATATGGCCTCGGAACACGGAGACCGAAAGGTCGAGTGTGAATCATATAGTAGATATGATCAACATAATGATGTTCACCATTGAAAACTAATCCATTTCACGTGATGATCGGTTATGGTTTAGTTGATTTGGATCACGCGATCACTTAGAGGATTAGAGGGATGTCTATCTAAGTGGGGGTTCTTAAGTAATATGATTAATTGAACTTAAATTTATCATGAACTTAGTACCTGATAGTATCTTGCTTGTCTATGTTGATTGTAGATAGATGGCATGTGCTGTTGTTCCGTTGAATTTTAATGCGTTCCTTGAGAAAGCAAAGTTGAAAGATGATGGTAGCAATTACGCGGACTGGGTCCGTAACTTCAGGATTATCCTCATTGCTGCACAGAAAAGTTACGTCCCGGAAGCACCGCTGGGTGCCAGGCCTGCTGCTGATGCAACTGACGACGTTAAGAACGTCTGGCAGAGCAAAGCTGATGACTACTCGATAGTTCAATGTGACATGCTTTACGGCTTAGAACCGGGACTTCAACGACGTTTTGAACGTCATGGAGCATATGAGATGTTCCAGGAGTTGAAGTTAATATTCCAGAAGAATGCCCGGATTGAGAGATATGAAGTCTCCAATAAGTTCTATAGCTGCAAGATGGAGGAGAATAGTTCTGTCAGTGAGCATATACTCAAGATGTCTGGGTATTGTAATCACTTGATTCAACTGGGAGTTACTCTTCCGGATGATAGCGTCATTGACAGAATTCTCCAATCACTTCCACCAAGCTACAAGAGCTTCGTGATGAACTATAATATGCAAGGGATGGATAAGACAATTCCCGAGCTCTTCGCAATGCTAAAGGCTGCGGAGGTAGAAATCAAGAAGGAGCATCAAGTGTTGATGGTCAACAAGACCACTAGTTTCAAGAAAAAAGGTAAAGGGAAGAAGAAGGGGAACTTCAAGAAGAACAGCAAGCAAGTTGCTGCTCAAGAGAAGAAACCCAAGTCTGGACCTAATCCTGAAACTGAGTGCTTATACTGCAAGCAGACTGGTCACTTGAAGCGGAACTGCCCCAAGTATTTGGTGGATAAGAAGGATGGCAAGGTGAACAAAGGTATATGTGATATACATGTTATTGATGTGTACCTTACTAGAGCTCGCAGTAGCACCTGGGAATTTGATACTAGTTCTGTTGCTAATATTTGCAACTCGAAACAGAGACTACGAATTAAGCGAACACTGGCAAAGGACGAGGTGACGATGCGCGTGGGAAATGGTACCAAAGTCGATGTGATCGCGGTCGGCACGCTACCTCTACATCTACCTTCGGGATTAGTATTAGACCTAAATAATTGTTATTTGGTGCCACTGTTGAGCATGAACATTATATCTGGATCTTGTTTGATGCGAGACGGTTATTCATTTAAATCAGAGAATAATGGTTGTTCTATTTATATGAGTAATATCTTTTATGGTCATGCACCCTTGAAGAGTGGTCTATTTTTGATGAATCTCGATAGTAGTGATACACATATTCATAATGTTGAAGCCAAAAGATGCATAGTTGATAATGATAGTGCAACTTATTTTTGGCACTGCCGTTTAGGTCATATCGGTGTAAAGCGCATGAAGAAACTCCATACTGATGGACTTTTGGAACCACTTGATTATGAATCACTTGGTACCTGCGAACCGTGCCTCATGGGCAAGATGACTGAAACGCCGTTCTCCCGTACTATGGAGAGAGCAACAGATTTGTTGGAAATCATACATACAGATGTATGTGGTCCAATGAATGTTGAGGCTCGTGGCGGATATCGTTATTTTCTCACCTTCACAGATGATTTAAGCAGATATGGGTATATCTACTTAATGAACCATAAATCTGAAACATTTGAAAAGTTCAAAGAATTTCAGAGTGAAGTTGAAAATCATCGTAACAAGAAAATAAAGTTTCTACGATCTGATCATGGAGGAGAATATTTGAGTTACGAGTTTGGTCTACATTTGAAACAATGCGGAATAGTTTAGCAACTCACGCCACCCGGAACACCACGGCGTAATGGTGTGTCCGAACGTCGTAATCGTACTTTACTTGATATGGTGCGATCTATGATGTCCCTTACAGATTTACCGCTATCATTTTGGGGTTATGCTTTAGAGACGGCTACATTCACATTAAATAGGGCACCATCAAAATCCGTTGAGACGACACCTTATGAACTGTGGTTTGGCAAGAAACCAAAGTTGTCATTTCTTAAAGTTTGGGGCTGCGATGCTTATGTGAAAGAGCTTCAACCTGATAAGCTCGAACCCAAATCGGAGAAATGTGTCTTCATAGGATACCCAAAGGAGACTGTTGGGTACACCTTCTATCACATATCCGAAGACAAGACATTCGTTGCTAAGAATGGATTCTTTTTAGAGAAGGAGTTTCTCTCGAAAGAAGTGAGTGGGAGGAAAGTAGAACTTGATGAGGTAACTGTACCTGCTCCCTTGTTGGAAAATAATACATCACAGGAACCGGTTTCTGTGACGTCAAAACCAACTAGTGAGGAAGTTGATAATGATGATCATAGAACTTCAGATCAAGTTGCTACAGAACCTCGTAGGTCAAACAGAGTAAGATCCACACCAGAGTGGTACGGTAATCCTATTCTGGAAGACATGCTACTAGATCATGATGAACCTACGAACTATGAAGAAGCGACGGTGAGCCCAGATTCCGCAAAATGGCTTGAAGCCATGAAATCTGAGATGGGATCCATGTATGAGAACAAAGTATGGACTTTGGTTGACTTGCTGGATGGTCGGCAAGCAATTGAGAATAAATGGATCTTCAAGAAGAAGACTGACGCTGACGGTAATGTTACTGTCTACAAAGCTCAACTTGTTGCAAAAGGTTTTCGACAAGTTCAAGGGATTGACTATGATGAGACCTTCTCACCCGTAGCGATTCTTAAGTCTGTCCGAATCATGTTAGCAATTGCCGCATTTTATGATTACGAAATTTGGCAAATGGATGTAAAAACTGCATTCCTGAATGGGTTTCTGGAGGAAGAGTTGTATATGATGCAACCAGAAGGTTTTATCGATCCAAAGGGAGCTAACAAAGTATGCAAGCTCCAGCGATCCATTTATGGACTGGTGCAAGCCTCTCGGAGTTGGAATAAACGCTTTGATAGTGTGATCAAAGCATTTGGGTTTATACAGACTTTTGGAGAAGCCTGTATTTACAAGAAAGTGAGTGGGAGCTCTGTAGCATTTCTAATACTATATGTGGATGACATATTATTGATTGGAAATGATATAGAATTTCTAGATAGCATAAAGGGATACTTGAATAAGAGTTTTTCAATGAAAGACCTTGGTGAAGCTGCCTACATATTGGGCATTAAGATCTATAGAGATAGATCAAAACGCTTAATTGGACTTTCACAAAGCACATACCTTGACAAAGTTTTGAAGAAGTTAAAAATGGATCAAGCAAAGAAAGGGTTCTTGCTTGTATTGCAAGGTGTGAAGTTGAGTAAGACTCAATGTCCGACCACTGCAGAAGATAGAGAGAAAATGAAAGATGTTACCTATGCTTCAGCCATAGTCTCTATCATGTATGCAATGCTGTGCACCAGACCTGATGTGTGCCTTGCTATAAGTCTAGCAGGGAGGTACCAAAGTAATCCAGGAGTGGATCACTGGACAGCGGTCAAGAACATCCTGAAGTACCTGAAAAGGACTAAGGATATGTTTCTCATATATGGAGGTGACAAAGAGCTCATCGTAAGTGGTTACGTTGATGCAAGCTTTGACACTAATCCGGACGATTCTAAATCGCAAACCGGATACGTGTTTACATTAAACGGTGGAGCTGTCAGTTGGTGCAGTTCTAAACAAACCGTCGTGGCGGGATCTACGTGTGAAGCGGAATACATAGCTGCTTCGGAAGCAGCAAATGAAGGAGTCTGGATGAAGGAGTTCATATCCGATCTAGGTGTTATACCTAGTGCATCGGGTCCAATGAAAATCTTTTGTGACAATACTGGAGCAATTGCCTTAGCGAAGGAATCCAGATTTCACAAGAGAACCAAGCACATCAAGAGACGCTTCAATTCCATCCGGGATCTAGTCCAGGTGGGAGACATAGAGATTTGCAAGATACATATGGATCTGAATGTTGCAGACCCGTTGACTAAGCCTCTTCCACGAGCAAAACATGATCGGCACCAAGACTCCATGGGTGTTAGAATCATTACTGTGTAATCTAGATTATTGACTCTAGTGCAAGTGGGAGACTGAAGGAAATATGCCCTAGAGGCAATAATAAAGTTATTATTTATTTCCTTATATTATGATAAATGTTTATTATTCATGCTAGAATTGTATTAACCGGAAACATAATACATGTGTGAATACATAGACAAACAGAGTGTCACTAGTATGCCTCTACTTGACTAGCTTGTTAATCAAAGATGGTTATGTTTCCTAACCATGGACAAAGAGTTGTTATTTGATTAACGGGATCACATCATTAGTTGAATGATCTGATTGACATGACCCATTCCATTAGCTTAGCACTTGATCGTTTAGTTTGTTGTTATTGCTTTCTCCATGACTTATACATGTTCCTATGACTATGAGATTATGCAACTCCTGTTTACCAGAGGAACACTTTGTGTGCTAGCAAACGTCACAACGTAACTGGGTGATTATAAAGGTGCTCTACAGGTGTCTCCAAAGGTACTTGTTGGGTTGGCGTATTTCGAGATTAGGATTTGTCACTCTGAATGTCGGAGAGGTATCTCTAGGCCCTCTCGGTAATGCACATCACTTAAGCCTTGCAAGCATTGCAACTAATGAGTTAGTTGCGGGATGATGTATTACGGAATGAGTAAAGAGACTTGCCGGTAACGAGATTGAACTAGGTATTGGATACCGACGATCGAATCTCGGGCAAGTAACATACCGATGACAAAGGGAACAACGTATGTTGTTATGTGGTCTGACCGATAAAGATCTTCGTAGAATATGTAGGAACCAATATGGGCATCCAAGTCCTGCTATTGGTTATTGGCCGGAGACATGTCTCGGTCATGTCTACATTGTTCTCGAACCATAGGGTCCGCACGCTTAACGTTACGATGACAGTTATTATGAGTTTATGTATTCTGATGTACCGAAGGTTGTTCGGAGTCCCGGATGTGATCATGGACATGACGAGGAGTCTCGAAATGGTCGGGACATAAAGATCGATATATTGTAAGCCTATATTTGGACATCGGAATCGTTCCAGGTGAAATCGGCATTTTACCGGAGTGCCGGGGGTTACCGGAAACCCCCCCGGGGGTTATCGGGCCTTCATGGGCCATAACGGAGAAGAGGAGGGCCGGCAGGGAAGGCCGCGCGCCCCCTCCCCCTAGTACGAATAGGACAAGGAAGGGGGGCGGCGCCCCCCTTTCCTCTTCCCCTTCCCCCTTTCCTTCTCCAACAAGGCAAGAGGGGGGGGGAGTCCTACTCCCGGTGGGAGTAGGACTCCTCCAGGCGCACCCCAAGGGGGCCAGCCGCACCTCCCCCTCCATCCTTTATATACGGGGGCAGGGGGCACCCTAGAACACACAAGTTGATCTTCGTGATCGTTCCTTAGCCATGTGCGGTGCCCCCCTCCACGATATTACACCTCGGTCATATTGTAGCTGTGCTTAGGCGAAGCCCTGCGACAGTTGAACATCAAGATCGTCACCACGCCATCGTGCTGACGGAACTCCTCCCAGAAGCTTTGCTGGATCAGAGCCCGGGGAGCGTCATCGAGCTGAACGTGTGCCAAGAACTCGGAGGTGCCGGAATAACGGTGCTTGGATCGGTTGGACCGGGAAGACATACGACTACTTCCTCTATGTTGCGTCAACGCTTCCGCTTTCGGTCTACGAGGGTACGTAGACAACACTCTCCCCTCTCGTTGCTATGCATCACCATGATCTTGCGTGTGCGTAGGATTTTTTTTGAAATTACTACGTTCCCAACAGTTCCAGGTGGCGTGAGTTGCGAAACTATTCCGCATTGTTTCAAATGAAGGCCAAACTCGTAACTGAAATATTCTTCTCCACGATCAGATCGTAGAAACTTTATTTTCTTGTTACGATGATTTTCCTCTTCACTCTGAAATTATTTGAACTTTTCAAATGTTTCAGATTTATGTTTCTTTAAGTAGATATACTCATATCTTCTCAAATCATCTGTGAAGGTCAGAAAATAACGATACCTGCCGCGAGCCTCAACACTCATCGGACTGCATACATCAATATGTATTATTTCCAACAAGTCTGTTGCTCGCTGCATTGTTCCGGAGACAGAGTCTTAGTCATCTTGCCGATGAGGCATGGTTCGCAAGCATCAACTGATTCATAATCAAGTGATTCCAAAAGCCCATCAGCATGGAGTTTCTTCATGCGCTTTACACCAATATGACCTAAATGGCAGTGCAACAAATAAGTTGCACTATCATTATTAACTTTGCATCTTTTGGCTTCAATATTATGAATATGTGTTTCACTACGATCGAGATCCAACAAACTATTTTCATTGGGTGTATGACCATCGAAGGTTTTATTCATGTAAACAGAACAACAATTATTCTCTGACTTTAAATGAATAACCGTATTGCCAAAAACATGATCAAATAATATTCATGCTCAACGCAAACACCAACTAACACTTATTTAGGTTCAACACTAATCTTGAAAGTATAGGGAGTGTGGGATGATGATCACATCAATATTGGAACCTCTTCCAACACACATCGTCACTTCACCCTTAACTAGTCTTTGTTTATTTTTCAACTCCCGTTTCGAATTATTATTCTTAGCAACTGAACCAGTATCAAAATACCGAGGGGTTGCTATAAACACTAGTAAAGTCCACATCAATAACATGTATATCAAATATACTCTTGTTCATTTTGCCATTCTTCTTATCCGCCAAATACTTGGGGCAGTTCCGCTTCCAGTGACCAGTCCCTTTGCAGTAGAAGCACTCAGTTTCAGGCTTAGGTCCAGAGTTGGGCTTCTTCACTTGAGCAGCAACTTGCTTGCCGTTCTCCTTGAAGTTCCCCTTCTTACCTTTGCCCTTTTTTCTTGAAAGTAGTGGTCTTGTCAACCATCAACACTTGATGCTTTTCTTGATTTCACCTTCGTCGATTTCAGCATCACGAAGAGCTTGGGAATCGTTTCCGTTATCCCTTGCATATTATAGTTCATCACAAAGTTCTAGTAACTTGGTGATAGTGACTAGAGAACTCTGTCAATCATTATCTTATCTGGAAGATTAACTCCCACTTGATTCAAGAGATTGTAGTACTCAAACAATCTGAGCACATGCTCACTGGTTGAGCTATTCTCCTCCATCTTGTAGGCAAAGTACTTGTCGGAGGTCTCATACCTCTCGGCTCGGGCATGAATCTGAAATACCAATTTCAGCTCTTGGAACATCTTATATGTTCCGTGGAGTTGAAAACATTTTTGAAGTCCCAGTTCTAAGCCGTAAAGCATGATGCACAAAACTATCAAGTAGTCATCATATCGAGCTTGCCAAACGTTCATAACGTCTGCATCTGCTCCTGCAATTGGTTTGTCACCTAGCAGGGCATCAAGGACATAATTCTTCTATGCAGCAATGATGACAATCCTCAGATCACGGACCTAGTCCGCATCATTGCTACTATCATCTTTCAACATATTCTTTCGCTAGGAACATATCAAAAATAAACGGGGAGCTACATCGCGAGCTATTGATCTACAACATGGTTATGCAAATACTATCAGGACTAAGTTCATGATAAGTTAAAGTTCAATTAATCATATTACTTAAGAACTCCCACTTAGATAGACATCCCTCTTGTCATATAAATGATCACATGATCCAAATCAACTAAACCATGTCCGATCATCACGTGAGATGGAGTAGTTTTCAATGGTGAACATCACTATGTTGATCATATCTACTATATAATTCACGCTCGACCTTTCGGTCTCCAGTGTTCCGAGGCCATATCTGCATATGCTAGGCTCGTTGAGTTTAACCCCAGTATTTCTGCGTGTGCAAAAGTGGCTTGCACCTGTTGTATAAGAACGTTGAGCTTATCACAGTCGATCATCACGTGGTGTCTCGGCACGACAAACTTTGGCAACGTGCATACTCAGGGAGAACACTTGTACCTTGAAATTTGGTGAGAGATCATCTTATAATGCTACCGTCAATCAAACAGAATAAGATGTATAAAAGATAAACATCATATGCAATCAAAATATGTGATATGATATGGCCATGATCATCTTGCGCCTTTGATCTCCATCTCCAAAGTACCGTCAAGATCTCTATCGTCACCGGCATGAGACCATGATCTCCATCATCTTGATCTCTATCAACGTGTCATCACATGGTCGTCTCGCCAACTATTGCTCTTGCAACTATTGCTATCACATAGCGATAAAGTAAAGCAATTATTTGGCGCTTGCATCTTATGCAATAAAGAGACAACCATAAGGCTTCTGCCAGTTGCTGATAACTTCAACAAAACATGATCATCTCATACAACAACTAATATCTCATCACGTCTTGACCATATCACGTCACAACATGCCCTGCAAAAACAAGTTAGACGTCCTCTACTTTGTTGTTGCAAGTTTTACGTGGCTGCTACGGGCTTAAGCAAGAACCAATCTCACCTACGCATTAAAACCACAACAATAGTTTGTCAAGTTGGTGTTGTTTTAACCTTCGCAAGGACCGGGCGTAGCCACACTCGGTTCAACTAAAGTTGGAGAAACTGACACCCGCCAGCCACCTGTGTGCAAAGCACGTTGGTAGAACCAGTCTCGCGTAAGCGTATGCGTAATGTCGGCCCGGGCAGCTTCATCCAACAATACCGCCGAACCAAAGTTTGACATGCTGGTAAGCAGTATGACTTGTATCGTCCACAACTCACTTATCTTCTACTCGTGCATATAACATCTACTCATAAACCTGGCTCGGATGCCACTGTTGGGGAACGTAGTAATTTCAAAAAAATTCCTACGCACACGCAAGATCATGGTGATGCATAGCAACGAGAGGGGAGAGTGTCGTCCACGTACCCTCGTAGACCGTAAGCGGAAGCGTTATGAGAACGCGGTTGATGTAGTCGTACGTCTTCATGATCCGAGCGATCCAAGTACCGAACGCACGACACCTCCGAGTTCAGCACATGTTCAGCTCGGTGATGAAAGTGCGTTATATCGACTAGAGGGGGGTGAATAGGCGATTTTTATGAAATTCTTCACTGAGGAATTTGCTCGTGAGGAAATCCCTTAGCGAAGAACTACTAGCAGCGGAATAAGTACTCAAATGAAAACATAACAGAATTCAAGCATAGTCATCATGATGAAATGAAGACAAACACAGAGTACAGAAAGCGTAAAAACAGGATAGCACAAGATGAAGACAAACAGATTGAAGAAATTGAACTGAGGAAATTGAGAAAGTCTTCAGTCAAAGTCTTCAAACACAGATATGAACAAACACACAACACAGTAATGAGGAAATGAAAGTGTTGAGGAAATAGAACTAGTAAGCTTGGTGAAGACAATGATTTGGTAGACCAGTTCCAACTGCTGTCTCAGTTGTACATCTGGTTGGAGCGGCTGAGTATTTAAACTCGAGGACACCTAGTCTCGGACACACAGTCCTCACCGTATTCTCCTTGAGCTAAGGACACACAGTCCTCGCCCAATCACTCGTGGTAAGTCTTCAGGTGACTTCCAAACCTTCACAGACTTGGTCACTCGGTGATCCACAATTCCTCTTGGATGCTCTAGACCTTGACGCCTAACCGTCTGGAAGAAGCACAGTCTTCAAAGGTAACAAGCGTCGGATCCATGCAGGATCAATCTCTTCAGTGATGCTCAATCACTTTGGGTTTGTAGGTGTTTTGGGTTTGGGTATGGATTTTCCTCACTTGATGATTTTCGCTCAAAGTCCTCAGAGGATGGGTTGCTCTCAAATGACAAGTGTCAAGTTCTCGCGGAGCAGCCAACTAGCTAGTGGTTGTAGGGGGCGGCTATTTATAGCCTAGGGAGCAGCCCGACATGATAAGACATAAATGCCCTTCAATGATATGACCGTTATGTGGACAATATATTTTGGGACAGCTGACGCGCAGCACAGCAACGGTCGGAAATTTGAGGTACAAATTCCTCAAGGCTATCATGTTCCTTACTGTGTAGGCAATTCGCACTGGCGAATTCCTAACTCCTCAGTCAGTGCAAAGTCCTCAGTGACCAGAAGAACTGCGTCTCTGTCACTGAAGAAATTGACTGAACTGTATGGGATTTCCAATGGCTTCACTCGAAGGGATTGGTAGGTGTAGGATTTGAGTTGAGCATCACATGGAAATTTTCTCCTTAGTATTTCCTCGACCCCCTTTAACAGTACGGTGTTTCCTATGACTGAAGAAGGAGAAAATGAAACTACGAAAACAAAAGTCTTCACGCTTCATGTTCCTCGAATGAATACCAAGTCTTCAAGGTCACACCAATTTCTTCACTTTCAAAGTCTTCAGAAAGTCTTCAGTATATCAAAGACTTCAGTCGAAGAACTTCATTTTTAGGGGTCGACTTTCTCTGTAAATATCAAACTCCTCATAGACTTATAGACCTGTGTACACTCATAAACACATTAGATACTTAACCTATAAGTCTTCAATACACCAGAATCACTAAGGGGCACTAGATGCACTCACAATCTCCCCCTTTTTGGTGATTGATGACAACATAGGTTAAGTTTTCAACGGGGATAAATATATGAAGTGTAAATACTGATATTGAGGAATTTGATTGCAAGATATAGAAGAACTCCCCCTGAAGATGTGCATAGTGAGGAATTTGCTTTTGAAGCAATGCACACTTGAAGAGTTGAATCATGGAGATCTCCCCCTGTATCTTGTAATTCATACACGCATTTGATATATAATATGAAGAATTTGAAATGCATGATGAAATATGGTGCCTGATGTAATTCAGCATGCGTGCGATAATATTAATGAGGAATAAACATGCAAAATAGTGCATCAAAAGTATCAGAGCATAGTGCAACAAAAGTATCAGCACACCATCGGGTTTAAGATTACAACTCGATCCAATAAAAGTTTCGGAAGAACGAGAGTTGTAGCTTTTAAAGAAACGCCCTATAATAGACCCGCTTGAAGACTAACTCAGATTTCTCCCCCTTTGTCATCAAATGACCAAAAGGATCGAAACTGAGGACTAACGCCCCTGAAGATATTCAAGTTGATGAAGGAGCGCCAGCGTTGTTGGGGTCGGTCGTTGATGTAGGGCCTGCCGCAGTGTCGTCCAAGTCTTCATTTTCATCAGTGTCGCGCGATGAAGAATAGGAGCTGGCCACCAAAGAAGGAACTGGGACCTTCTTGTATTTCTTCAGAGGAGGTGCAGACCAGGCAAATTCTTCATTGAGACCCATTTTCTTCAGATCATCAGCGCTGTAGACTTGAGACAGAACAACCCAGGTGCGGTTGAGGGTTTCATGAAGGTAGTAGTGGTTTTTCTTCACTGCATTGTGTGTTGAAGTCATGTTGTGAAGAATTGAACCAAACTGACGCTTGACCCATTTGTGATTGCGATCAACCTTTTGATGAAGACTGAGGAGTAACTCACGATCAGTCATCACCCTGGGTGATGTGGCTTGAGGATTTGGCTTGGCAGTGTTGGCGACAGTGTCATGTGTGGCAGAGTTATCATTGGTGGAGTAAGATGCAGCTTTGCAAAATTGACCATCCAATGGACGAATGCCTTCATCTATCACAGCAGTGGCCTTGCCCTTTTCTTCAGCTGACGAAAATGTCCTTTTGAGGACTTCAATGGGAGGCAAGTAGCTGCAGTGGTTGAGAGTTTTAGCTTTGTAGTTGAGTGAAGACCTTGTCCTGATGAATCTCATAATCCAAGGTGCATAAGGCTTCAACTCAAATGGCGACATAGCAATGTTGGCCAGAGTCCTCATGAAGAAATCATGGAAGTTGGTGGGAACGCCATGAATGATGTTGAAAAGCATATTCTTCATGATGCCAACGACTTCTTCATCAGTTGAATCGTGGCCTTTGATGGGACTCATTGTCTTCGTCAGAATCCGATAGACAGTCCTAGGCACATACAACAATTCCTTGACGAGGAATGTGGTTCGAGGGGCCTGCCCTGGCTTCAAAGGCTTCATGAGCACTTGCATATAGTGATTTGAAAGTTCAGGTTCGTTGTAAATACAACGTGCATCTTCAGTGGGTAGACTCAGAGGAAGGGCACGAAGCAATTCAGATGCTGGGGCCTTATGATGTGTGTTCTCAGTCATCTAGTCCAAAACCCATGAATTCACATCTTCAGAGTTGCCGGTGATGTGCAGTGTTGCATAGAACTGAAGAATGAGTTCTTCATTCCAATTGCAGATGTCAGTGCAGAAGTTGAGTAGCCCAGCATCGTGAAGAACACTGAGGACTGGCGTGAAGCACGGCATTGACTCCATATCCACATGAGGAATATGTGCATGGTCGAAGACTTTGTCCTTGTTGAAAAGCACTGAGGAATAGAAATTTGCTTGGCTTGCTGTCTAGAAACGCCTCTTCCTTATGCGAGCAGAGTCATAGGGATTGTATTCAGTGAAGAACACGTGCTCACCAAAGAAGTCTTCAGCCTTGAACTTTTCTTTCCTTGAGAATGGATCCTTTGGCTTGGGCAGAGGAGTGTCAGTGAGTTGCATCACTACCTCAGGAATCACAATCTTAGGTTCTTCAGGCTGAGGAATTTCAGGTTCTTCCTCAGGTGCAGTCACCTTTTCAGTAGTAGCAGCAGTTTCTTCAGCACTAGTGGCTGGAATTTCTTCATTCACAGATGCAGTGGGATGAGTTTATTCAGAGCCCATTTGAACAGTTTGTGCAGGGGAGTGAGGAATTTGCTGCAGAGAGGTGAAGAGTGGGGAATTGGGGTGCTGACTTTCCCAAAAGTCGTCATTCATCACTGGAGTTGTGCTTCCAATGTCCACATCTTCATCCTCTAATTCTTCAACACCAGTCTCTTCAGCAGTAAACTGAGGCATTGGTGATGAGACCATTGGGGTTGAGGGGATTGCTTCCACTACAATTTCTTCATCAATCTGCTCTGAGGAAGCAGGAGACTGAGTTTCTTCATCTGATCCACTTGGGATCTCATATTCTTCACCAAAAGGAACAAGGTCCTTTGATGGCATGGTTGAAATTGGAACATCATCAATTGGATTGGCAAACGAGCTGGTCATGGGCTTCATCTTCTTTGGGACTGAAGATTCTGAAGCCTGTGATGCTTTCCTCTTCTTCACTGCAGCTCGCTCTGCAGCCTTTGTATTCTTCACATCCAATGCAGATGGAAGGATTTGAGTTGGTGTAGGCGCATGTGGAGCAGAGAAATCTGGTTGATTTTCCTTAGGAGCAACTGATGCAGTTGTCCTTTCTTTTTCAGTTTCTTCAGGCACACCACTAGTGGATGCCCTGGCAATTTCTTCAGTAGATGGTGTGGAGTCATCAGCCCTGGAACTGGCATTTTGTTCAGCAGCCTGAGATTCATCAGCGGTGCTGGCATGTTCTTCAGTGGGCTGTGCTGAAGGTTCAGCTTGAGGAATTTCTTGTTGCGATGGGGCTGCAACATTGGTGAATTTCTCAGTCAGTTTCACAAATCTGACTTTTGCTCCTTTCCAGTCAGCATAGTATGCATCAAAGTCATCGCTGAGGGCTTTGATGTCAGCCTACATCTTGATAAGTTCTTCAGGCTTCATTGTGAGAACATTTTTCCTCAGCAGTTTCTCTTTCCTGTACTGCGATTTCTTGATCTGCCTGGCCCTATCATATTTCCACTTCTCCTCTTGGATGAAGTGAGTCAGCATGTGACTTTGGCCAGGTGTCAGCTTGAAATCAGGCATAGGTGTGTTGGGATCCTTATGCCAGATATTGATGTAATCAAGGATCGCCCTTGGATCCAGCAGTAGGGGCACAGGTGTGCCTTTGGCTTTAGTAGCCCTTTCTTGGCGGTCTCTGATGATTTCAGCAAGTTCTTCTTCATCAGCTTCATCATCATCAGATGGTACAGTGAAGACTACCTGCTTCTTGTTGGGACTTGGGCGAGTACCGCGTCCAGCAGTAGCCTTTTTCTTCAGCAGAGAGGGTCCAGCTGAGGAACTAGCTGAGGCACCAGAGGCAATAGAGACGCCTACAATCCTTTGACACGTGGCAAGATGCGCAGGTGCTGAGGACTTTGGCGGAACAGCTGAGGACTTGGTCGGAGGTGCTGAGGATTTTGCTGGAGCAGGGGTAGCTTGAGGAAATTGCCTTGAAGACTTTGACATTTCTGGCCGTGATGGCGCAGCAGAGGAACTTGGCCGTGAGGGCATTGCTGGTGAAGCACTTGGCTTGCGAGCGGGCTTCTTGAGCATCGATTTCCTCGGCTTGACAGAGGCCTCAGTGGCAGCAGCAGCAACAGAGTCTTCATTAAATTTCCGCACTGCTTCTCTGGCTTGTCTTACCAATTTGGCTTGACGCTTGGTCCATTCTACAGGAAAATCCTCACCGCGTTTAACGCTAGTGGGATCAGCCACTTGGCCAGGTGCCAGTGGGGCTCTTGGGCATGGAGGGTTCAGTGCGAATTTCTTCATGTACTTGGGAGTGACGTACCTGTACTCCCTCCATTCACGTGCCCATCTCCTTTCATTCCTTTGAATGCGCACCTTGCGCTGATTTTTATCTTCCTCAGGTGGTGTGCAGTAATCTTTGTATAAATCCTCAGGAATTTCAAAGGCAGTCATGACCTCAGGCTTCTTTCCTCCTTTCTGTGGCTTTTTACCGTCAGCCATTTTCTTCAGTGGAGGAATTTGAACAATTGAATTCTCTGAAGAAGTGTGCAACTGTTTTTCGAGGAACGCTGCAAATGAGTTAAGTTGATGAGAACCTAATGATTCAGCAGCGGACATTTGTACCTGTGAACAGAGTATAGTTGCGAGGAATTTGAAGAGGTCATATGCGTTCTCAGAGGTTTTTTTTAATAAAGAACAAGTTTGAGGAATTTGACCAGATTCGTCTTGAAGAATTTCACTAAGCGCGCTATATCTTAGGTTCCAGAGTTGTATAGATCGAGGATCCACACAATTAAGGAATCTTGAAGAAATTGATGCTTAGGGAAATGAATCAAGAACAGATAACATGTGAGGTGTTTTGTGTGTGAGGATTTGAAGAATAAAACACCTTTGAAGATTTTGTAGGAAAATTTCGAATCAAAGAGGGCAGTAAAAGTAACTTTTAATTACCCTGAAACGAAGAACACGACGAACTGTGAGTTGAAACAGGGAAGTTCGTCGATGCAGATCTTCCACGCCCTAACTTGGCGGAGGAAGACGTCTACGGCGGCGGCGGAGGTGAAGATTTCCGCAGTCGGCGCGAGTACGACGACGACGAGGTCGAGGCAGTGAAGCTCTTCCTCACCGGCGACGATGGAGTAGCGGCGGCACTAGGGTTCCGGAAGCTCAAGCGGGAGAGTGAGATCGAGCGGAGTAAACGAAGTGAGGAAGGGGACAGGGGTATTTATAGCCACGGTGAAAAACTGCTCGCCCGAAGATTTGGGACGAACGTGCCCCTGCCCGTTCTCCTTCTCACGACATGTGTCACCCACGTACTGTGTAGTGGAGATCGTGTAAGATCGTGGGTGAATAAACAAATGCATCGTGGGATGCGGAACGGTTTGAGCGGCAAAACCGCAAATTTGGATAAGATTAGTTTTAACGTTCCGTTCGCAATTTCTTCAGCTGACAAGGACACAGTGAAGAATTTGAACGAGTTTCAAATAGAACGCACATGAAGAATTTGTGAATAGATTGGATTGAGTATAGCATAGAGGGGAAGGGTCCGATCACATTCACTTAGCAGAAAGTCCAACTTGAAGAAATAGCTATAAGTGAATGTTGCAGAGGACATAAACTCATATATATATATATATATATATATATATATATATATATATATATATATATATATATATATATATATATAGCCAATGAAGAAAAACGACTGCACAAGTGAAGACTTTGCAAAGTTTGAAAATTTTGAAAAACTGAAGAATTTCAAAAGTTGAGGAAAAACTCAAACTGAAGATTTTCAACTTTTGTGGTGGCGTGACCCACCGTATAAGAATGATGATTTCAGACACCGCGTACAATTGTCATAGGGTTCTGAGAATCAAATTCTTCATTAATTTCTTCACACTTAGAGTGTTATTCTTCATTGATTTAAGAAAAACGTTTCTTCATGTGTTGCACATCTAAGTCATCAATTTTGCATAAGTGTTAGGATGAGTGCCTTTTCAAAGTACATTCGAAGATTCTAACATATTTAGCTCACACCGCAACTTGCTAAATCTCTTCTCATCCAAGGGCTTAGTGAAGATATCGGCTAGCTGTTCTTCAGTCTTCACATGCTCAATAGAAATGTGCCCTTCAACACATGATCACGAAGAAAATGATAACGAATCTGAATGTGCTTTGTCTTCGAGTGCTGAACTGGGTTTTGAGAAATCTTGATGGCACTCTCATTGTCACAGAAGAGAGTCACATTCTTCACGTTGATGCCATAGTCCTTGAGTGTTTGCTTCATCCATAGCAGTTAAGCACAGCAAGAACCAGCAGCAATGTACTCAGCTTCAGTAGTAGACAGTGATACGCAGTTCTGTTTCTTCGAGGACCAACAGACCAAAGATCGTCCGTGGAAATGACAAGTACCAGATGTTGACTTGCGGTCCACACGGTCACCAGCATAGTCAGAGTCAGAATATCCAGTGAGATCAAAATCTGAGCCCTTGGGATACCATAATCCTAGTGTTGGTGTGTGAGCTAGATATCGAAGAATATGCTTCACAGCCTTATGGTGTGATTCCTTCGGTGCAGCTTGAAATCGGGCACACATGCAAACACTAAGCATTATATCTGGCCTAGATGCACATAAGTACAATAAAGATCCAATCATGGAGCGGTATACCTTATGATCGAAGTCAGTACCATTTTCATCAGTGCATAAATGACCATTTGTGGGCATTGGAATTTTGATGCCTTTGCAATCTTGCATGCCGAATTTCTTCAGGACATCCTTGAGGTATTTCTCCTGAGATATGAATATGCCATTGCGCTGTTGACGAATTTGAAGACCTAAGAAGAATTTCAACTCTCCCATCATAGACATTTGATATTCTTCACTCATCATATAAGCAAATTCATCACTATAACGTTGGTCAGTACAGCCAAAGATGATATCATCAACATATATTTGGCACACAAACAGTTCACCATCATAAGATGTAGTAAAGAGAGTGGGATCGAGTGAACCGGGTGTGAAGCCTTTCTTCATGAAGAATTCCTTCAATGTATCATACCACCCCGTGGGGCCTGCTTGAGGCCATAGAGGGCCTTATTAAGTCTGAAGACTTTGTCAGGATGTTTTGGATCTTCAAAACCTGGGGGTTGAGCAACATATACTTCTTCCTCAAGCTTACCATTGAGGAATGCACTTTTCACATCCATTTGATATAAGATGATATCATGATGGTTAACATAACCAAGTAATATGCGAATAGCCTCAAGTCTAGCAACAGGTGCAAAAGTTTCATCGAAATCAATTCCTTCAACCTGTGTGTAGCCTTGAGCTACTAGTCATGCCTTATTCCTCACCACAACACCATTTTCATCTTGCTTGTTGCGGTAGATCCACTTTGTGCCAATGATGTTATGCTTGCGAGGATCGGGGCGATTGACTAGTTCCCAGACATTGTTGAGCTTGAACTGATGTAATTCTTCTTGCATGGCCTGAATCCACTCAGGCTCCAGAAATGCTTCATCTACCTTAGTGGGCTCTGTGATAGAGACAAAAGCAAAGTGCCCACAAAAGTTAGATAGATGTGAAGCTTTTGAGCGTGTGAGAGGACCTAGTGCTCTAATGTCATCGATGATCTTCTCCACTTGCATTTCTTTTGCAACGCGAGGATGAGCTGGTTGTCGTTGAGGAATTTGATCAGCATTTTCTTCAGTATCAATTTCCTCAGCATTTTCTTCAGGTGCATCAGCTCTATGTTCTTCATGTTCTGGAATGAATTCTTCAGCAGATTCTTCAGTAGGAATGACATCTTCAGTAGCCTTGTGCTTGATAGAATCCTCAGGTGCTGGTTCATATTGGGTTTCTTGTCAGTGAGGAGTTCATATGCAGTCTTCTTGAAGAATTTGTGAAGATATACTCTGTTGATGATATGGCACGTAGTATCAATTGCATCAACCCAGAAACGACGAGGGGTTTTGTACTCATCGAGCATAGTGCGAGCCATCTCAGCAAGAGTCCTGTTCTTGCGCTCCATGACGCCATTCTGTTGAGGAGTATAAGGAGCAGATAACTCATGAGTAATACCAAGTTCATCAAGATAGTCATCGAGACCCGAATTCTTGAACTCAGTGCCATTGTCACTTCTGATGTGCTTGATCTTCACACCAAAGTTGGTTGAAGCCCTCGAGGAAAATCGTTTGAAGACTTCCTGCACTTCAGTTTTGTAAGAGACAAGGTGTACCCATGTATAACGAGAGTAATCATCAACAATAACAAAGCCATATTGAGATGCTTCATTTGAAATAGAGGAATAATGATTAGGACCGAAGAGATCCATGTGAAGCAATTCAAATGGACGAGTGGTGGTCATGATAGTCTTCGCTGGATGCTTGGCCTTTGTCATCTTTCCAGCTTCACAGGCACCGCACAAGTGATCCTTGAGGAATTTGACATTCTCAATGCCAATGACATGCTTCTTCTTCGCAAGCGTGTTCAAATTCCTCATGCCTGCATGACCAAGTCGTCGATGCCATAGCCATCCTTCTGAAGCTTTTGCAAGTAGGCACACAGCTGGTTATGAATCTGCAGAGAAATCAACAATATACAAGTCTCCTCTCCTAAAGCCTTCGAAGACTTTGGAATTGTCAGCTTCCATAATCACAACACACCGATACTTGCCAAAGACAACAACCATATCAAGATCACAAAGCATTGAGACAGACATAAGGTTGTATCCTAAGGACTCAACAAGCATGACTTTGTCCATGTGTCGATCCTTTGTGATAGCAACTTTACCTAGACCCAATACCTGACTTTTGCTTTTATCAGCGAAGATGATATGCTTCATATGTGACGATGATAAGGGAGCATCCATCAAAAGATTCTTGTCACCAGTCATGTGATTTGTACATCCACTATCAAGTACCCACTCAGTGGCTTTGGGTTGATCATCCTGCAGATGAATTAGTGCAACTTACGACCTCATATACTTCAGCAGTGAAGAATATGATATCACAGTTCATCAGATCAATTTCATCAAGCAGTAGAACAGATAAAACAGAGGGAGGACGTGTGAAATGAAAGTTCATTTCATCATGGTTAGCCTGCGTCCTTTCAGGCAATTTGTCAGGTCCCCAGCAAATTCTTTAGACATTACAATGCGTCTGGAGACCTGACCCTGCATAAGAGATTAGTTCTTTTTCTTCACCACCCACATCTGAAGGGGTGGCAAAGAGTTCATCACTGTGCGAGCTCCATATGAGAATGGTGGCAAAGCAGCCAAACCATTTCGTTTCACATAAGAGTGGTTAGGGTAAGCATATGAATAAGCAGAGAAATTCTTTGAGGACTTATGAACATAATAATTTGAAGAATAATGCTCATATTCATAGCCCTTGGCTCTTCCCTGCGAAACAGAGTTGTTAGCACGATGATGTCCATATGAGGATTTTGATCCATGTGAGGAATTTGATCCCCTTGAGGAATTTGGTCCGTATGAGGACTTGGATCCATATGAAGAATTTGGTCCATATGAAGAATTTGATCTGGGGTTCCTTTTCTTCACAGGTGGTGTCATGAGGACATTCACCTGAAGACTTTCAAGGCACCTTTTGGGAACCCAGATTTTCTTCATAGGGGAACCGTTCCTGCAGTTAGTGCCAACATATCTAGCAAATACTTCACCATTCTGATTTTTGAACAGTTTATAGTTGGAGTCAAATGACTCATCAGAAGAATGAGAAGATTCACATGTATAGCAAGATAAATTAGATGGATCAACTGGAGGTCCCTTTGCAGCAACCCATGAGGTTTTGGGGTACTGCTCAGGCTTCCAATATGTACCATCAGCATTGAGTTTTCTCTCAAAGGCAATACCCTCTTTCCTAGGGTTCCTGTTGAGGATCTGCTTTTTAAGCACATCACAAAGAGTCTGATGCCCTTTGAGGCTTTTGTACATGCCTGTCATGTACAATTCCTTCAGCCCTGCATCATCAGTAATACTAGCAATGTCCTCAGGTGAGGAATTAGTGATAGCAGAGACAGGTAAAGAATTTGTAACATTAGAAGCATTTGAACATTCAGGTGAAGAATTAGCAGATTCTCGTTCAATGCATTTCAAACATGGAGGAATAAATTCTTCCTGAGCAGCGCTGATTTGTTGAGCAAGTAATGAATCACGCTCCTTCTGAAGATCTTCATAACTCACTCTTAGCATCTCAAGATCTTGCTTCTTTTGAAGATATTCATAAGAAAGCTTCTCATGATCAGATAAGAGAGTGTTATGATGACTTTGAAGGTTGTCAAACCTGGTCTGAAGTCTCTGAAGATTTTCAGTTAAGGCCTTAGTGCGATCCAATTCTTCACCCAACATATCATCACTTTTGTCTAGCATGTTTTGAACATTTTCAAAAGCCTTTTGTTGTTACACATCAATCTTAGCAAGTTTAGAGAAGCTAGGCTTAAGATTTTCATCAGATTCATCCTCACTAGATTCAGAGGAGGCGTATTTGAGTACCTTGGCACCCTTTGCCATGAAGCAATAGGTGGGAGCGTAGTCATCACTGCCTTCATCAGCCTTGTTGGTGAGATCACTTTCTTCAGAGGTGAAGACGGGCTTGCTGACGAACGCAGTAGCGAGGGCTAGGCTCGCCACACCAGACTCGTAGTCTTCAGATTGTTCCTCTTCCTCATTTTCTTCAGATTCAGCCTCAGAGTCCATTTCCTTGCCAATGAATGCCCGAGCCTTCTTGGAGCTGCTCTTCTTGTGAGACGAAGACTTCGAGGATTTTGATGATGAAGATTTTGAGGATTTCTTCTTTTTCTTCGCATCATCAGAACTGTAATCCTTGTATTTCTTCTTCTTTAATTCCTTTTCCCACTGAGGACAATCTTGAATGTAATGTCCTGGTTTCTTGCACTTGTGACAAAGCCTCTTCTTGTAGTCACTGGATGAGGAATCATTGCTCCTTGAAGGTTTTCCAAAGCGACCACGTCTTGAAAACTTCTGAAATTTCTTCACAAGCAGTGCTAGATCATGACTCAGTTCTTCAGGATCACCAAGGCTGCTACCAGAGTCTTCATCTTCGGACTCGGATACTACCTTGGCCTTCAGTGCACGTGATCTGCCATAGCTCGAACCGTAGAGATCTCTCTTCTCAGCAAGCTGGAACTCATGAGTGTTTAGCCTCTCGAGGATATCAGCGGGGTCAAGTGACTTGTAATCAGCATGCTCTTGTATCATCAGTGCCAGAGTATCAAATGAGGAATCAAGCGATCTTAGCAATTTTTTACCACCTCATGGTCGGTGATATCAGTGGCACCAAGTGCTTGCAGCTCATTTGAGATGTCAGTGAGGCGATCGAAGGTTTGCTGAACATTCTCATTGTCGAGTCTTTTGAAGCGGTTGAAGAGATTGCGAAGAACATCAACTCGAGAGTCACGTTGAGTTGAAACTCCTTCATTGACTTTGGACAGCCTATCCCAGATAAGCTTAGCAGTCTCCAAAGCACTCACTCTACCATACTGACCCTTACTCAGATGGCCACATATGATATTCTTCGCTTGAGAATCGAGTTGCTTGAATCTCTTTACATCGGCAGCGTTCAGTGAGGGAGAGACGGAGGGAACACCATTCTCCACAACGTACCAGAGATCGTTATCAATTGCCTCAAGATGCATTCGCATCTTATTCTTCCAGTAGGGGAAGTCCGTCCCATCGAAGGTAGGACACCTAGCAGACACCTTGATCATAACTAAAACTCCAGGCGGTTAAACCAAAATCACACAGAACAAGGGAGTACCTTGCTCTGATAACAATTGAAAGTGCGTTATATCAACTAGAGGGGGGGTGAATAGGCGATTTTTATGAAATTCTTCACTGAGGAATTTGCCCGCGAGGAAATCCCTTAGCGAAGAACTACTAGCAGCGGAATAAGTACTCAGATGAAAACATTACAGAATTCAAGCATAGTCATCATGATGAAATGAAGACAAACACAGAGTACAGAAAGCGTAAACACAGGATAGCACAAGATGAAGACAAACAGACTGAAAAAATTGAACTGAGGAAATTGAGAAAGTCTTCAGTCAAAGTCTTCAAACACAGATATGAACAAACACACAACACAGTAATGAGGAAATGAAAGTGTTGAGGAAATAGAACCAGTAAGCTTGGTGAAGACAATGATTTGGTAGACCAGTTCCAACTGCTGTCTCAGTTGTACATCTGGTTGGAGCGGCTGAGTATTTAAACTCGAGAACACCTAGTCCCGGACACACAGTCCTCACCGTATTCTCCTTGAGCTAAGGACACACAGTCCTCGCCCAATCACTCGTGGTAAGTCTTCAGGTGACTTCCAAACCTTCACAGACTTGGTCACTCGGCGATCCACAATTCCTCTTGGATGCTCTAGACCTTGACGCCTAACCATCTGGAAGAAGCACAGTCTTCAAAGGTAACAAGCGTCGGATCCACGCAAGATCAATCTCTTCAGTGATGCTCAATCACTTTGGGTTTGTAGGTGTTTTGGGTTTGGGTTTGGATTTTCCTCACTTGATGATTTTCGCTCAAAGTCCTCGGAGGATGGGTTGCTCTCAAATGACAAGTGTCAAGTTCTCGCGGAGCATCCAACCAGCTAGTGGTTGTAGGGGGCGGCTATTTATAGCCTAGGGAGCAGCCCGACATGATAAGACATAAATGCCCTTCAATGATATGACCGTTATGTGGACAATATATTTTGGGACAGCTGACGCGCAGCACAGCAACGGTCGGAAATTTGAGGTACAAATTCCTCAGGGCTATCATGTTCCTCACTGTGTAGGCAATTCGCACTGGCGAATTCCTAACTCCTCAGTCAGTGCAAAGTCCTCAGTGACCAGAAGAACTGCGTCTTTGTCACTGAAGAAATTGACTGAACTATATGAGATTTCCAATGGCTTCACTCGAAGGGATTGGTAGGTGTAGGATTTGAGTTGAGCATCACATGGAAATTTTCTCCTTAGTATTTCCTCGACCCCCTTTAACAGTACGGTGTTTCCTATGACTCAAGAAAGAGAAAATGAAACTACGAAAACAAAAGTCTTCACGCTTCATGTTCCTCGAATGAATACCAAGTCTTCAAGGTCACACCAATTTCTTCACTTTCAAAGTCTTCAGAAAGTCTTCAGTATATCAAAGTCTTCAGTCGAAGAACTTCATTTTTAGGGGTCGACTTTCTCTGTAAATATCAAACTCCTCATAGACTTATAGACCTGTGTACACTAATAAACACATTAGATACTTAACCTATAAGTCTTCAATACACCGAAATCACTAAGGGGCACTAGATGCACTTACAGGTGAGGTCCCACGAACTCCGATGCAGCAGAGCTTCGAGGAGGAGTTCCGTCAGCACGACGGCGTGATGACGGTGATGATGATGCTACCGACGCAGGGCTTCGCCTAAGCACCGCTACGGTATGACCGAGGTGGATTATGGTTGAGGGGGGCACCGCACACGGCTAAAAGATCAACTGATCAACTTGTGTGTCCATGGGGTGCCCCCTCCCCACGTATATAAAGAAGGGAGGGGAGGTCGGTCGACCTCTCTAGGCGCGCCAAAGGGGGGAG
This sequence comes from Aegilops umbellulata, assembly GCA_032464435.1. Classification (NCBI taxonomy): domain Eukaryota; kingdom Viridiplantae; phylum Streptophyta; class Magnoliopsida; order Poales; family Poaceae; genus Aegilops; species Aegilops umbellulata. The sequence goes on from CP136057.1 coordinate 641,318,129, forward strand.
GAATCCTCCTCCTAGTAGGAGTAGGATTCCTCCTTTCCTAGTCCTACTAGGAGGGGAAGGAAGGAGAGTGGGAGGAGAAGGAAAGAGGGGGCGCAGCCCCTCCCCTAGTCCAATTCGGACTAGGCCCATGGGGGGCGCGCGGCCAGCCCTCGTGGCTTCTCCTCTTTTCCCCCTAAAGCCCATTAAGGCCCATATGTACTCCCGTATTTCCGTAACTCCTTCCGTACTCCGAAAAATACCCGAATCACTCGAAACCTTTCCGATGTCCGAATATAGTCGTCCAATATATCGATCTTTACGTCTCGACCATTTCGAGACTCCTCGTCATGTCCCGGATCTTATCCGGGACTCCGAACTACCTTCGGTACATCAAAACACATAAACTCATATTACCGATCGTCACCGAACGTTAAGCGTGCGGACCCTACGGGTTCGAGAACTATGTAGACATGACCGAGACACGTCTCCGGTCAATAACCAATAGCGAAACCTGGATGCTCATATTGGCTCCCACACATTGTACGAAGATCTTTATCGGTCAAACCGCATAACAACATACGTTGTTCCCTTTGTCATCGGTATGTTACTTGCCCGAGATTCGATCGTCAGTATCTCTATACTTAGTTCAATCTCGTTACCGGCAAGTCATTTTACTCATTCCGTAATGCATCGTCCCGCAACTAACTCATTAGTCGCATTGCTTGCAAGGCTTATAGTGATATGCATTACCGAGAGGGCCCAGAGATATCTCTCCGACAGTCGGAGTAACAAATTCTAATCTCAATCTATGCCAACTCAACAAGTACCATCAGAGACACTTGTAGAGCACCTTTATTAGCACCCAGTTACGTTTTGACGTTTGGTAGCACATAAAGTGTTCCTCCCGTATTCAGGAGTTGCATAATCTCATAGTCATAGGGACATGTATAAGTCATGAAGAAAGCAATAGCAATATACTAAACGATCAAATGCTAAGCTAACGGAATGGGTCAAGTCAACCACATCATTATCTAATTATGTGATCCTGTTAATCAAATGACAACTCATGTCCATGGCTAGGAAACTTAACCATCTTTGATTCAACGAGCTAGTCAAGTAGAGGCATACTAGTGACACTCTGTTTGTCTATGTATTCACACATGTATCAAGTTTCCGGTTAATACAATTCTAGCATGAATAATAAACATTTATCATGAAATAAGGAAATAAATAATAACTTTATTATTGCCTCTAGGGCATATTTCATTCACTCTGGCCCTCTCGGTAATGCACATCATAAGAAGCCTTGCAAGCAATGTGACTAATGAGTTAGTTGCAGGATGATGTATTACGGAATGAGTAAAGAGACTTTCTGGTAACGAGATTAAACTAGGTATGAAGATACCGACGATCGAACCTCGGGCAAGTAACATACCGATGACAAAGGGAATAACGTATGTTGTCATTACAGTTCGACCGATAAAGATCTTCGTATAATATGTAGGAGACAATATGAGCATCCAGGTTCCGCTGTTGGTTATTGACCGGGGAGGTGTCTCGGTCATGTCTACATAGTTCTCGAACCCGTAGGGTTCGCATGCTTAACGTTCGATGGCGATTTTGTATTATATGAGTTGTGCGTTTTGCTGACCGAATGTTGTTCGGAGTTCCGGATGAGATCACAGACATGACAAGGAGTCTCGAAATGGTCGAGAGGTAAAGATTGATATATAGGACGATAGTATTCGGACACCAGAAGTGTTCTGGAGGGTACCGGGTACATATCGGGTCACCGGAAAAGGGTTTCGGGCACCCCCGGCGAAGATATGAGCCTAATGGGCCAAGAGGGGAAACGCAGTAGCCAGCAGGGGCTGCTGCGCTCCCCATATGGGCCACACCAGAGGGGAAAGGAAAAGGGGGAAGAGAGAAGGAAGGGGAGGGATTTGCCCTCCCCCCTCCTTCCCTCCTCCATCCTCTTTCCTTTCCCCTCCGGTGAAAAAGGAAAGGGGGGGGCGAATTGGGGAGGAACCCCAAGTAGGATTCGGCCTACTTGGGGTGCCCCCCTTGGCTTCTCCCTCTCCCCCACCTATATATATGAGGGGGGGGAGGCGCCTAGAACACACAACAACATCTGTTAGCCGTGTGCGTCGCCTCCCTCCACAGATTACACCCTCGATCATATTCTCGTAGTGCTTAGACGAAGCCCTACGGGGATCACTTCACCATCACCGTCACCATGCCGTCGTGCTGACGAAACTCATCTACTTCATCGACAATTTGCTGGATCAAGAGTTCGAGGGACGTCATCGAGCTGGACGTGTGCAGAACTCGGAAGTGTCGTACATTCGGTACTTGATTGGTCAAAACGAGAAGAAGTTCGACTACATCAACCGCTTCCGCTTTCGCTCTACGAGGGTACGTAGACACACTCTCCCCCTCTCGGTGCTATGCATCTCCTATATAGATCTTGCGTGGGCGTATGATTTTTTTTTGCAATTGCATGCTACGTTTCCTAACAGGTGTGCGGGGTGATAGAAGAGTTTCTTGACCAGATTGTGTTTTACCAGATCGTTGTATGGAAGGGTAGTATTGGTAGTTTTGTTTACATAAAGTAAAAACGGTGATTCAATCTAACGGTAGAGACATAACGACAGTGCAACATCGCTAGCAAATTGACAACAAAACGAGCTTTTAAGCGGTACAAGAGCAACATTGGTTTGTTCTATAGCAAACGAGTAATTGTCAAGCTTGTCTATGGTAAATAAGCAATGTTCTCTCCTACCAAAGACTATTTCAAGTTTTAGGGTTGGCGAAGTAGGTCCTTCGAACAAAAAAGCAAGCTATAAGGGAGAGCGGCGTTTCGGTGCCCGGGTGCATCTGCACACGGTCAAAAAAAAATCATAAAAAATTCAGAAAAATTCAAAAAATTCCAAAACAAATTAGGGTGGTAGACGATTTGATGCGTGAGGTACGCTCAAATTTTCAAAACATTTGGACTTCTGTGCAGCTCTCAGAAAAAAAGACAAATCAGACCAGAATAGTATATGAACAGTACACATTTTTACAGACCTCCGATTTATCATTTTTGCTGAGAGCTGCACAGAAGTTTAAATGTTTTTAAAATTGGAGCGTACCTCACGCATCAAATTGTCTACCACCCAAATTTTTTTTGGAATTTTTTGAATTTTTCTAGTATTTATTTTGATTTTTTTTCGTGAGCGCATGTGCAGATGAGATCGGGCTCAGATTCGAATTTTCGGCTATAAGGAGTATTAGACAACAAAAAATTATAGCTTGCAAGTAAGTAAAAGATTGAGTCTAGATATTACAAAACACAAGAGATGCGATGATGGTTTTTTTGTGATTCGAATAGGTGGCGCTAACCTACTTCACGTCGATGGAGGCTTTAATAAAGTTTTAACATTACATGTATGTCGGTTATGTCGCCCATCAAGCACAACTAATCCATTTCATATCATGGCTTACACTAAGGGCATTTTCAACGCGGATTCTTAAATCACCGGCAACCGTTCGGACACATTTTGGCATCCAACATGGCACCCAATAAGTCCACTGACTGGGTCTGGCTGATCGTTTTCCCGCAAACCCGAAGCAAATCATAAGGCTTTGACATCCACTTGACAAAGCCACCACGTATCCTCTATGTCCGGATGACGGAAGGCCGCTGCTGAGTTTTTTCCTGTTTGGCAGAAGGCTACTAGCATTTGGGGAACCAGTATTGTTTCATTTTTTCTTCTTCAAGTGTACACTCTTTTTCCTATTTTCAAGCGTTCACAAATTACGGAAGGCTGGTCATATTTCGCCAATGGCGGAAGGCACCAAGTTTTTCGAGTCACAATGGTGAAAAGCACAATTGTTTCATGCTTTTTTCTTCAAGCTCTACACTTTTTTTTTCAATAGCTCACACTAGTCTGAGCAACAAAAAAATGTTTAAATTTGTTTTCAAATGGATGCGGGTACGGTTGAATGATCGGATTTCACATGACTGTCCACAGATTTATCCGGACCAGTCAGCGGACGGATACGTGTCCGATTTTAGGGATCATCCGTTAGAGATAGATGCCCTAAGAGCAACTCCAACGGGCCGACCCAAACGGACGGCGCATTTGTTCGTTTTTTATCTGTTTGGGTCGGCCGCCCGCCCGATGTCCGCCCAGTTTTGCTTTTGGGTCGGCAGTGCGCCCAACGCACCGACGGACCGACCCATTTCATGTCTGCATTCAACTTTTAAATAAAAAAGACCCGCGGCCGATCATGCCAGCGGCTATGTCTCATGCCGGCACCATGCCAGCGCCGGCATACAATGCCGGCTTCAGAAAATATTACCACAGTTCATACTGGCGCACTCGCTTGCCGGCCGGCACACATGCCAGCACACAAAAAGGGTGGGACTTGAGTTCGACCACGCCATCGCGGCTCCCGTGGTCATGCCGGCACACCTGCCGGCATACAAAAAAGATGGCGCTCGCCGCCATAGATCACTCGTCGTTGAACTTGAGCATGTCGGCCTGCATCTTCTCGAACCACGGCCTCTTCCTTGGCGACACGGTGTTGAGATCCACCTTCCTGATCTCCACCCCGATCATCATGCTCGCGAGAGCCACTTCTTTCGCCTTGGTCTTCGCGGTTGCGGCCCCAATCTCTACCATCTTTGCTTGCTTCTCCGACTCTAGCTCGAACATCTTGGCCTGCTTCTCGGCGTCCAGATCAAGCCTCCTCCTTTGGATCTCCATGAAAGCATCCATTTGCTCCGCCTTGAAACGCCGGCGCTCCTCCTCCCTTGAGTCATTCTTATTCATCATGCCGTCCACGCTTGCGATCAAGGCGTTGGTGGCCGCATCTCGCTTGTCCTCCTTCTTGGAGTTGGTCTTCCCCCGTGGCCGTGCCGGCTCGCCCTCCCCAACATCCTCCATAGCTTTCTTCCCCCCATGCAACTTGAGTGCTGCATATTGCGCCTTGAACTTCTCCTCGTCCTTGATGACCCGATAACAATGGGAAAGGTTGAAACACTTGCCATTGTGTTGAACCTTGAATGCCTTCAAAGCTTGAAATGCCTACAAAATGCTTCCATGCAAGCATATGGGCAAGTGATATGCAAATGAACACGCAAAGGATGAACTTGATGACACAAAAGAGGGCGGCTTGCTAGCATACCATGTCTTGCATGCCGATGCTGCTAACGAGCCGGCCTTGACGCTCTCAAGAGTGGAGCAAAACTTGTTGCACTCTTGTTGAATCACCCTCCACCGCTTGGAAATGGAGACCCACCCACGCGTGCTCACAAATTGGTAACGTGGAAACTTCTTGCGCTCATGAAACTCTCGGTGGACATGAATCCAAAAAGTTGAATGCTTTTGCTCGGCGCCCGTCTTGGGGTCTTGTCCAATGTCTCGCCAACACTCGCAAAGAAGTTTGTCCTCGGCCGCTCTATACGCCTTCGTGCGCTTGCTGTGCGCTTTGGCTTAAGACCGACGGCTTGGTTGGGGAGCTCATCCTCGAACAAAGGCTCCACTTCGATGTCGCATTCGTCCTCTTCCTCTAAACCCGTAGTCGTCCGGAAACTCGTGGTCGAGGGAGAAGCCGTCCAGGTGGATGCCGACCTGATCATGCATGAAGGCCGCCTGATCGGGATCATAGCCAGCGGCCGGCGTGAACGTCCGGCGACCGTCCTGGCTTTGTGCCTCGTCCGGATCGTAGCCAGCGGCCGGCGCACCGCCCTCGAAGATGAGGTTTTGCATCTAGTCCTCATCGACGGACGACATTTCCTCGAACAGGTTGCGGGCGTCCGAGAGCACGCCGGCTGGCGTCTGCCGCGCGCGTTTCCTCGCGCCGACGGATGACGAGCCATCGGCCACCTGGGTGGCATTGAGGTCGATGGGCGCAGGCGCGGGCATGGAAGGCGCGACCACGCTCACGTCGGGCGAGCACTCCCCGAAGAGGCGGGAGGCCTGTGGGAAGACGTGGAAGCCGGGGATTGGGTTGCAAGCCGACACCCGGGGCGAGTCGGGCAGCACCATCCGAGGAAACGCCGACGAGCTAGTGCTGGCCGCGGCGACGGCGGCTTGGACGAGGTCGTGCTGGCTAGGGTTTAATCCTAGCATGTAGAGCGCCTCCCTCGTTGCCGCCGCGACGCGGGCGATGATGACCTCCTGCGGCGTGGCGGCGACGACGACGGCCTGCGCGGCGGCCTCATCCCTCGTGTCCGCGGCGTGCCTCCGGCCCTTCCTCTTGGCCGACTCCCTTGCCCGCTGTTCGGGCGTCAGCGCCTTCTTTGGCTTGGTCGCAGCGGCGGTCTTGCGCGGGGCACGAGGCTTGCCTTTCCCGGAGGGGGCGGCGGCGCCGGACGAGGCGAGGCCGGCGGCGGCGTCGAGGTCGATGGCGTCCTCCATGGCGGGGTGTGGGGCGGGTGTGTTTTTGGGAAAAAAAAGGAAGAAAATGGTGGTGGCTGCCACCGACCAGCAGGCCTGGGGAAAGGAGTAGGCGCGCGCCCGCGCCGACGCAAATCCGACTCAATATTGGGCACGGATTGGGTCGCCATGCGAACGCCAAGCGGACACGCGTCCGTTTGGGTCGGCGCGTTGGACCGCCTTTTCTGCCCGCGCCGACCCAAACGGACGGCGGCGGACGAAATGAGTCGCCCATTAAAGTTGCTCTAAGAAGCCTCGGTGAGGGATAGAAATTTAGAAACTAGACTATCTTCAACCTCTAACAAGCGCTTATACCTTCCTCACAAGATTAGACGATCTCCGAGCCAGCAAAAATCAGCCGTGAATGCCGTACGGGCACCGCCACCGGAAGCAAAGGGGGAAAGAGGGAGGAAACTAGCTAGGAAAGTGAGCACGCGGCGACCATGGCGCGGGTGACGCCACGCGCGTGACGACGGACGGCGTCGATGGACGGGTCGGTCGCGTCAAGTAAAGGCGCATCAGTTCTGAAAAAAAGAAATGCCAACGTGCATCACGTAGTAGTAGTAGTACGAAGCGGCGGCGCTTTCTTTCTTTTATTATGCTTCGATTCGACGGGGACGCCGGAGGCGACGTGTCCGATGAGATCGGGACATGGTCTCCGTCAACGGCCATAGAAAAGTGTTCATATTTTTTCTAAAAAAATGTATTCATATTTTTGTTTGATTTGAAAGTCAGCTGGAAACGAGAACAAATATGGGAAACCGAAAGGGAAAAAAGAGAGGCTAAACCACACCGGTTTCTCAGTTTTGACGTGGTCTTGTTTACCATTTGGTTTTAGGCTCAGTTCTGAAAGTCGGATTTGTTTTCTCTATTTGGATTTTTTTTACTGACTACTCATATGAACCTACCTATAATGTCGAACGAACAGGGGAACTTGTTGTCTTGAACAACACATTGATCAATAGGAAATGGCTAAGCGCCACACCGTATACCAAAATAATCGTTTCACTTTCGTAAACTTTTCTTGTCCTCGTAGCTTTTCGTGTGGGGAAAGCTCTAAAGGTATTCTGTTGTTGCTTCTCTAATGGGACAATCTAGACAGGGACATGGCACTAACCCACACTCAATCTTTTTGTTTTTGTTTTTTTAGAACATGACCTGCGGATTACATCCAAAAATTCAGATTGTGGGGCCAGGAAGTGTAAATTTAAAATGTTCTAAATTTATTTTTGTACATGTTCATGTTAGTGTCGAAAGTGTGCCTGACAGTTTTCATGCGAAACATAATGGTTGTAGTTCTGTTTTTCTTTGTATATGTTCATGCTAGTATCCACAGTTAGTGTCTCAGAATTAAGACCGACCAAATTAGAATCAAATGGTGTATTTAAATTGATAGTTTGTAGTCTATCACCAATGACATAATTTTGACAATTACATTGTTTTCTCTGAGCATCAAGGGCTCCCGTGATGTGAAACCCCATCGTGTCTTTATATACACATTATTTCAATCGAAATCTCCCCTTGGTGTTCTCAAAGACCTGTTCAGCAAGCAGGGCTCCATTCCCATCTGCTCGCTTTATCTCCAGGTTGGCCGTATGGTAGTGCCCAGTTCCTGTGAGAGCATCAGCAATGAAGGCATCAAATCCGATGGCAACAGCAGCTTCTGCCTTGGCTCCATACACCAGCCTCTGCATTGCAGCATTCAGCATGATTATTAGTTAAACAAATTAAGCTACGTACATTCTACAGCATGAAGAATGCTGAAGTAAGGGGCGAACCTTGATCCGGGATAGATGAACGGCGCTAAAACACATCCGACAAGGTTCGCAGGATGCATACATTTCGCAATCCGACAGCTCAATCTTTCCGAGCTTTTTGCAAGCCTAGGATGAAAGGAAAACATGGATTATTTGATACAGACGATTAAACATTTGAACTGAAGTACAAGAAAATATTTGAAGTACCAAAATGTGGACAGAAAGCACCAAGTGCATCGAGTTACAGGGCACCTTAATCACCTCTCTTATTGCAGTTAATTCAGCATGTGCAGTTGGATCGGTGTTCTTCAAAACCATGTTATGGCAACTGACCACCACTTCGTCGTTGCGGACAACGACTGCGCCAAATGGGCGTCCGTGGCCACGGTCGACTGCTCGGTAGGCCTCTTCTACCGCTATCGATAAGAAGTTGTGATCTCTATCTTGTGCGGCTGTTCAAAGAAGCAAAGCTTACACAAGTCAGTCTTTTCTCCTTAAGAAAGAGTGTTTCTCCTTCAGAAAGAGTCTTTTCTCCTTAAGAAAGAGGGTATGGCCTGCTCTGCGATTGCCCGGAGCCAACAGATCATTGCTCTGGTTTGGAGTAGCAAAGCAAGTGTCCGAGGAGAGTTTTGGTACTGACGAACGACAAAGCAATGGAGCTGCTGGGTAGACAGAGCACCAAACTGAGATTAAATCCCGCCCCCTCAAAGCGGGCTGAGAAGTGCGTCTTCTTCAGTGCAGTCTCCTCAGCGCACTCCCCTTCAGGTGTGGAACCAGGGAACTGCCACCCCATTCATCGAGATCGAGATCCAAGCCCACCATCCCAGACCCACGAGACGAGATGACCGGAGCGGAGCGAGAGCAGCAGAGTGTACCTTTGGCTTCCTGCATGGCGAGGGATGGGAGGAGGATGGGGAGCGGGTCGGCGGAGCGAGCGACGAGATGCGCGTCGGTCGGCCCTTTCCCTGTCCACGGTCGTCGCTCGCCGACGCGGAAGGCTGATGAAGCTGGAGCATCGGTCCACATCAGCGCTAGTAGTACAGAACTAGAGCTTCTCACACCAACGACGTGTCATTTTTATCGCTTATCCACTAATATCAAACTTACAATCTCAGAATTCGTTTCGTTCTGCGCTATGCAAGTTCCTAAAAGCAACTCTAGGGGAGTCATATGAGAAAAGAGACTCTCCTATGGATGTCTCAACCGTCCATTTGATTGAAGATATGTATGCATGCATGCTTATTTTCTCTCTCTGCCTGTCTTAATTATTACTCCCTTCATTCCACACTGTTTTTTCATTTCATCTTCTAGTTTTAATTTACTACTCCTTATATAAGGTGTATTTGTTTTTTGATAAAATTTCACAATGTAAGATGCATTTTTTCTAGTTCCTCATAATTCCCTTTCTATCCTTCTGGAAAAACGAAAGTATCTCTCTCCTGATTGTGTGTATCTCTCATTATAGTAAAAGAAGCAAAGTATCTCTCTGTAGATTGCATGTATCTCATGCATTCCTGAACTGGCTGATTTACATGCCACTAACCGATAAATTTGCCAAGGATAATTTAGTTCTAACTAATCTATAATTATGTACCTTGGTCACCGCACCAAAAATAATACATCTTACATAATGGAATAGAGGAAGTATATCTTTTGAACCGAAAATCTAGATTAATTTTCGTTCGCATATTTGTGTTGATCGCTTCGAGACTTTCAACAACTTTAAAAAAAATCTAAGTTTCAAATACTGAAACTTGGTAATCGTAACATTATTATTTTTACCAAGTTTTGCCAAATTTCATATGTTTTTACAGTTCTGGGCTTAGCGTTTTAGGGTTCAAGGTTTAAGGTTTTAGTTTTAGTTTTGAAACTTCCTATTTATGATTGTTTCTATTAATTTTAGTAGTTGAAACTTGCTTGACTACCCAATTTAGCTCGCGATCCGCAAAGTCGTTGGATCCCGCACAAGGGCACACCAAGTTTTAGTTTTTGAATTTGCGATTATCTCGTTCACTCGTACCAAGTTTCAGCAGTTGAAACTTCATGGATTTTTAAAAACTCGTCAAAACATGTTCAACATTTATCTTGTTTGAAAGCAACAGGAATCTGAAAAAAAATTGGACTTGTCTTTCAAAATATATAGAAGAATAAAAAATTGAACATAAAAATATTAAAAGGATAGGAGGTGAGATGGGTGGGGCTACAAAAAACTGCATGCAAGTGGCCCATCCAAAATGATTAATGCACTAATCTATGCACGGGAGAAAACTCTACTCTCGAAGTCATATGGTCTCAATCGGCAAAATAATCATCGGATTGACGATTTTGACCAAAAAAATCCATCTAACAGAGCCGCAGTATTCCCCATATCGCCATAATTTATGGAAGGCGTCTCAAATCCAATCCACGAAACTCAGTATTTGAAAGTTATAGCCATTGTTTTAGAGGACGCCCCATCCGCCAACTACTTGCACAGTTTCACCTCCCTCCTCACATACCACAGCCAATCTCCTCTTCTGCATGCCAAATAACGGCGACAAACGCATGCCAACTATATGGGGCCATCTTAGCCACGTTTTCTCACTCATTTTTTCCTCCGCTCGCGCCTATAAGAAGGTTGTCATCATATCGGAAAGCTCATAGCCCCGCCTCTCATAGCCTCTACCTCTATCACCACCGTCCACAACCTCCAACTCCCTCCCCGCCACCCACAGCCGCCAACTCCTTCTCTGTCGCGCACAATCTCCACTTCCCCGCCGCCCACAACTGCTCTTGGAGTAAGAGCGGGATGATGAGTCCACTTTTGCATTCCCTTTATCCATTGTTTCTACATAATAGTGGTAGGATTTTCATAAATTTATCGCGCACCCGCATCCTTTTTGCCTTGCCAAGTTCCCATAGAAGAAGGGCATTTTGAGCATTGATTGGAAAACACCTAACTCTAGGTGAAAATAATGCTAATTGATGTCATAATAACCTTCCTTATGAAGATACCATTTCGTGGGAATGGATAAAACATAGAAGTTTTACCCACAAAAAAACATTGAAGTTCCCTATGAAGATAATATTCCTAGCATGAGAGTAAAAATATCAAAGACTGTGCATTGAATAAAACATAAAAAATATTGGGGCAAAAACTACTAAAGCATACAAATTTCTCAAACATTAAGGTGAATGGGTAAAATAAATCCAATTCATTTCTCAAAAGAGTGAGGGGGAATGGATACGATAATTCCGGTTCCAGATAATAAATGGAGCTGAATCCTCATCATGCATACAAGTTCAAACCAAGTCAGGAAGAACTTCTTGGGCTAATCTTGCAAGAGATGGCTGAAATAGTAACGAGCTGGAAGTGGAAGGGGAAATCTATCTTCATCCTTCAAGGTCTCTCGCCAGCTCCTTGGCCCCTCCTTCATCATCTCTGTAGCCTCCGCTTCGTCATAGTCAAAGGGGTCCAAAGATGTCAAGGGCATCTGTCTCATCGTCTCTGTCATCATTATATAGAGATCAAGGCCCACGACGCAAATATACCGGCTGAAATCACAAGAGACGACGTTGTTGATGTCAAGGCCGCCAAAGTAATCCGCAAGACATGTGGAGGTCTGAACGGTGTTATTCCGCATGTTGATCGCGAGCAAATAATGTGCACATGTTGGGATGAACTTCCATATTCTCCGGCTCTCGCGGCACTCGCCGAGCGCGACGTAGACAATGTCATGATCGTCTGAACTCAAGAGAGGGTACCTGGGGCTTAAGTCCTTTGGGAGGTTGTGAAATCCATTGAGGCCCCAAAAGGTTTCGAGGCGGAGCTCATACTCTTTCTCTCACCCCATGTCAGGGTCCAACAATCTCCACACCATCACGGTGCGGTCCTTGAGGTCCACGTGCTCGAGGAAGCCGTCGATGGAGACCAACTTGATGATGGAGTCCTGGACGATGTGCATGGTGCGGTAGGCTTCCAGATGCGCCACCCGGGAGTTGTTGCGTCGCTGATCTGCTCCGGGCAACTCTGGGGGCAACGGAAAGAAGCCAAACTCCAGCACAGGGCCCTCATCACCGTCGTTGTTGAATAGGGTGTCCCAGAGGCAGTACGTGACGCCACGCAGGAGGTCCGCCCAGTAGCCGACGCCGTTGAACGAAAACACCACGTCGGGCTGGAACACGCCCATGTCGACGCAAGACTTGTTTGGGAATGTAGCCTTCTTGACCTCAGATCATGGCGACTAGGACGAGGAGGCGGGCCGCCACAGCAAGAGAGCATCTTGCTCCTCTCCACCACCGGCGTCGTCCGCCAACTTGCCCGCGAGGACTAGGGCAAAGTCCTCGGCATGGCGTTGTGATGAGCATGTGAACGATGAGGCCCGTGAACCTCCAACAGGGGCTTTCCGGCGCGGGGATCATGTGGAGCAACCCATTGATGGCGTCGTAGATGAGATAGAGCATGTGGCCGAAGTCGTGAAGGAAGGTCGTCGTGATGACGATGATGCCTTTATTGATGGCTTCGATGTTGGTCAGCGGGCTGCCGCCTCGCAGGCCCAGGCAAGAGATCCCCGGCGGCGCGTCGGCGAGGTGCACCCCGATGTCCTTGCCCCGGACCGTCTCGTCGGCGTGGGGCTGCAGCTGGGGCGAGAACCCGGACGCCGCTTTCTTGACGCATCTCAGAATCTTGAACGGCTGCAGGGCGATTAGGTCTTCCTGGTCGTTGTCGTCGAAGTCGGTGCGCACGTGGCGGTGCAGCAGGCAGCCGGGCGGTAAGCTGGAACCAGTGCCCGACATGGCTGCTAGGGCAGTGGATCTAGGGCGGAGGATAGGTTTTCTTTACGGAAGAAGATGACCTACATGAATTGTGCAATGAATTTGTTGGATCAGATTGACTAATTCACATCTAGATGATTTTTAACTATGTCACATCTAAGTCATCCACCATAGGATCATTGGCTACAAGATTCGTGCAAATCTTCTTGTTTTTTCATTGTCGCTGTTTCTCGCGCGCTCCGGCGTTCCTTTTGTTGGAGTGTCCGCCAGCGTTGTTTGTATTTATTTTTCTTCTCGGAGAGCCAGCTCTATTAGTTTTTTCTTGAGCGAGCGTTGTTAACTTTTTTTTTTTGCGATGAACTGTTAACTTTTCTTATCTGTTCGTGACCACTAGTCCTTTTGTGATATTGGGTGCAGCTTTTGATTTTTTGCTTTTTTACTCGTATGCTGCGGTATGCAACTTTTTATTCTTATCAAATGGTATACCCATATGAAGAAATATTTGTTTTCTTTGAGTTGAGTTGAAGAAATATTGTTTTCTCTACTGTTATAGTTGCATGTCCATAATTTACATGCAACTACACGCATTGTAACAGGTTTGTAATTGTATTTATTGACTGATTGTTTTATTTTATTTTATTTTCAGTTTTTCTCTTTATATTTTTTCCTATTTTTTGTTCGTGTCTTTTGCTTTTTATCCTGAATATTTTCTTATTTGGGCTAATTATATGTCTATCATTAAACATGCAGCCGCAAGCGTTGTGCACGACTGCAATTGCACAGACACACATGACTGTAACTGGATGTGAAGAGATTTGCCGGGGCCCGTTGTATGTCCATCACAAGACATGTAACTGCAAATGTTTGTGACCCGACGACAACTGCATGTGCACAGAGCGATTCCAACTTGATGCAACTTGAGGCCCCCAGTTGCATGTCAACCATCGACTCGCAACTAAGGGTGTGTGTATGTGTGTCTGTCGAGGGTCCCCGGTTGCATGCCGACCATCGACTTGCAACTAGGGGAGTGTGTGTTTGTCGAGGGTCCCTAGTTGCATGTCGACCATCGACTCACAACTAGGGGGTGTGTGTGTGTGTGTCAAGGCCCCCAGTTGCATGCCAACCATCGACTCACAACTAGGGGTGTTTATATGTTTGTCGAGGGTCTTCAGTTGCATGTCAACCATTGACTCGCAACTAGGGGTGTGTGTTTGTCGAAGGTCCCCAGTTACAACCCAACCATCGACTCACAACTAGGGGTGCGTGCGTGTTTGTCGAGGGTCCCAAGTTGCAACCCAACCAACGACTTGCAACTAGGGGAGGATGTGTTTGTCGGTGCCCCCAGTTGCATGTCAACCATCGACTCGCTACTTGGGGAGTGTGTGTTTGTCGAGGGTCCCCAGTTGCATGCCAACCATTAACTCGCAACTAGGTGTGTGTGTGTGTGTGTGTGTGTGTGTGTGTTTCTAGGGTCCCCAGTTGCAAGTCGAACATCCACTCGCAACTAGGGGTGTGTGTGTTTGTCGGTGCCCCCAGTTGCAAGTCGACCATCAACTCGTAACTGGGAGGTGTGTGTGTGTCTGTGTGTCAAGGGTCCCCAGTTGCATGTCAACCATCGACTCGCAACTAGGGTGTGTGTGTGTGTGTGTTTTTTGAGGCCCCTAGTTGCAAGCCGACCATCGACTCACAACTAGGAGGGTGTGTGTGCTTGTCGAAGGTCACCAGTTGCAACCCGACCATCCACTCGCAACTAGGGGTGCATGTGTGTTTGTCGAGGGTTCGCAGTTGCAAACCGACCAATGACTTGCAACTAGGGGAGTGTGTGTTTGTCGGTGCCCCAATTGCATGTCAAGCATCGACTCGCAACTTGGGGAGCGTGTGTTTGTCGAGGGTTCCCAGCTGCATGTCAATCATCGACTTGCAACTAAGGGTGTGTATGTGTGTGTGTGTGTGTGTCGAGGGTCCCCACTTGCAAGTCGAACATCCACTCGCAACTAAGGGTGTGTGTGTGTTTGTCGGTGCCCCCAGTTGCAAGTTGACCATCAACTCACAACCAGGAGGTGTGTGTGTTTGTCAAGGGTCCCCAGTTGCATGTCAACCATCGACTCGCAACTAGGGTGTGTATGTGTGTTTGTCGAGGCCCCCAGTTGCATGTCAACCATCGACTCGCAACTAAGGGGGGGGTGCGTGTGTCTGTATTTGTTGAGGGTCCCCGGTTGCATGTCGGCCATAGACTTGCAACTAGGGGAGTGTGTGTTTGTCGAGGGTCCCTAGCTGCATGTCGACCATCGACTCACAACTAGGGGGTGTGTGTGTTTGCTGAGGCTCCCAGTTGCATACCGACCATCGACTCACAACTTGGGGTGTTGGTGTGTTTGTCGAGGGTCCTCAGTTGCATGTCAACCATTGACTCGCAACTAGGGGTGTGTGTTTGTCTAAGGTCCCCAGTTGCAACCCGACCATTGACTCGCAACTAGGGTGTGTGTGTGTGTGTGTGTCTGTGTTTGTTGTGGGTCCCCAGTTGTAAGCCGACGAGCGATTTGCAACTTGTGTGTGTGTGTGTGTGTGTGTGTGTTTGTCGAGGGTCCCCAGTTGCAAGGAAAGCATCCACTCGCAACTAGGGGTGTGTGTGTTTGTCAAGGGTGCCCAGTTGCATGTCAACCATCGACTCGCAACTAGGGTGTGTGTGTGTGTGTGTGTGTGTGTGTGTATGTGTGTGTGTCGAGGCCCCCAATTGCATGTCAACCATCGAATCGCAACTAAGGGTTTTTGTATGTGTGTTTGTCAAGGGTACCAGGTTGCATGCCGACCATCGACTTGCAACTATGGGAGTGTGTGTTTGTCGAGGGTCCCTAGTTGCATGTCGACCATCGACTCGCAACTAGGGTGTGTGTGTGTGTGTGTGTGTGTGTGTTTGTCGAAGGTCCCCGGTTGCAACCCAACCATCGACTCGCAACTAGGGGTGCGTGTGTGTTTGTCGAGGGTCCCCAGTTGCAAGCCAACCAACGACTTGCAACTAGGGGAGTGTGTGTTTGTCGTTGCCCCCAGTTGCATGTCAACCATCGACTCGCAACTTGGGGAGTGTGTGTTTGTCAAGGGTCCCCAGTTTCATGCCAACCATCAACTCGCAACTAGGTGTGTGTGTGTGTGTGTGTGTGTGTGTGTGTGTGTGTCGAGGGTCCCTAGTTGCAAGTCAAACATCCACTCGCAACTAGGGGTGTGTGTGTGTTTGTCGTGCCCCCAATTGCAAGTCGACCATCAACTCGCAACTGGGACGTGTGTGTGTGTGTGTGTGTGTGTGTGTGTGTGTGTGTTTATCAAGGGTCCCCAGTTGCATGTCAACCATCGACTCGCAACTAGGGGGTGCGTGTGTGTTTTTCGAGGCCCCCAGTTGCAAGCCGACCATTGACTCACAACTAGGGGTGTGTGTGTGCTTGTCGAGGGTCCGCAGTTGCAAGCCGAACATCGACTCGCAACTAGGGTGTGTGTGTGTGTTTGTTGAGGCCCCCAGTTGCAAGTCCATCCTCGACTCGCAACTCGTATCATAGTTTTGTGTAGTGCCAATTGCAAGTTCGTCATCAACATACAACTGGGCCCATTGTTTGTTTGTTTTTCATCCTGGTTACAAGTCCAATTGCATGTAGTTTATTTTTAATCCCAGTTGCAAATCCACCCTCGACTCATAACTAGGCCCATAGTTTGTTTTTTAACCCAGTTGCAAGTCCACCCTCGACCCGCAACTAGGACTATAGTTTGTTTTTCATCCGAGTTGCAAGTCCACCCACGAATCGCAACTAGGCTCATAGTTTTCATAGTTGCAAGTTCATCATCGGTTTGCAACTAGTCTCACAGTTTTGTGTAGTTGTCTCAGTGTAAGTCCAACATCGAGTCACAACTTCCCGACCCAACCAAGTTGCATGTCCACCCTAGACACGCAACTCGCCTGACCCAGTTGCATGTCCGCCCACGACATGCAACTCGCCTTACCCAGTTGTTTGCCGACCACCGATACGCAACTCGTCCTCACCTGGTCTAGTTGCCTGTCCACCATCGACATGCAATTTTCCCCGACCCTGACCCAGTTCCATGTCCACCCTCGACACCAAACTTGCCCGACCCATTTGTTTGTCCACTCTTAACAGACAACTTGCCCTGACACAGTTGCATGTCCATCATTAGCTTATCCCCCCCTTTGATTTTCCTCCACCATGCAGTTTTTTGTGTTTAAAAAAATGTTTACCTTGTTCAATTTTTTAGATTGCCTTGTTCTAACTCATAAAAAATATTAACGGTGTTTTTTTAGAAAATGTTTTCTGTGTATGTTGGAAATGTATGTTAAAAATGTTCATCATGCATCTTTCAAAAAGATTCATCGCTATTGTGAAAATATGTCAACACTTCAAAAAACATGAGCACTTCTTAAAATTGCATGAACGTGATACACAAACATTTTTCTTCATGCAATACATGACCACATTTTCATCTTTTGTTTATTATTTTAAACAGGATTTACATCAAACTAGTGAAGTAGTTTTTCTTTAATATACATATAGATTAGAAGTTTTTTCATGCATGTGTCTTTTGGCCCTTCGGGCACACATATTTTTGAAAGAGAATTGGGGACTACTAATTAATCAATGGTAGACAAATGCAATCTGGTGGTACAGGTACATGTACGTGTTGTGAGAGCGAGAGATGCATTATATATGAAGCTTAGCTAGCTAACATTTTGTTGCGTGCGCGAGCGCACGTATGTGAATGCATGCATGTGCGGTTAACTGAAGATAAAGACTAGCAGGGCTACTTGCGTTGTGTGCGTGGCACCCAGGGAAAAGACATAACAATGAGTACAGATACATGTATGTGTGTATGAATACATACAGGTGCAGCCCAGATCTGACGTAACAAACAGCATATAAGGCCTAGGGAAGGGAGTGTCGGGATTGTTTGTAGTGGACCGGGGAATACACAGAAAAAAAGATATACAAACTAAGTTAAAGACAGACAAAGAACAGAGGTGGGGTTTATTTTAGGAGTTGCTGATGTCACACTTAGATGTGACATAATAATGTTACATCTAGATGAGGCTTAGACAGACCCTTGTTGGATTTTGTTTTGTATTTCCCGTGTTATTACAACTTGATGCCTACATGAATGTATACACACACACGTGTACGTCGACAGGTCACCGGAACAACTAGGAAGCTGACTCGGACACGAGGACAACCACGCCAAGGGATTAGTTAATTTCGGAAAGTCTATTGAACGAACGTTCGCTAGATTCGCTCTTGGCACAACCCAACATCGTCCCTCCAATACGTTTGCGAATCTCAACGCCAGGACAACCACGCAAACACCCCAAGCGCGGCCGTTCGCTCCTGAGTCATTGAGTCATCATGAGCGAGCTTATCGTCATCTCGTCATTGTTTTTTCTTTAACAAAACTTCCGATCTACTCATCCTCAACCATGACAGTATAACAAAGATAAAAAAATAATAAAAATTACATCCAGATGCATAGACCACCTAGCGATGATTACAACCACTGAACCGAGCTGAAGGTGTGCTTCCGTCATCGTTGCTCACTCGCCGGAGCCGGGCAAAACTTATTATAATAGACAGTTGAAGAATCGTCGTGCTAAGACTCATTGAACTAGCGCAACAAAACAACAACCACCGCTGATGAAGAGTAGCGTAGATCGGAACGATCATCTTGTCATTGTTGCTCCCCATTTCCACCCCCAGAAAGTTGTGGTGGAGGTCAAGCTCCACGGTATCCCTTATCTAGCCATCTATTTTCTACATGGTGATCTGTGTAGTTACTTTTGTTTTTTTGTTTCTTTTAATAAAAGAACATATAAACTTTAAACTTTACAGAACAACAAAACATTCTAATTACAATGTGTGTGTGGGGGGGGGGGGGGGTCAGTTTTCTCATGCATCTTAAATACTTAAAACGACATTTTTACTAAAAAAATATCTCATTTTTGTATATTTATGTCTTTCGGAGCAAGAAATCTGAAAGTTTTTTCACAGATTGTGATTCTAAAGTTTGTTTGACCTACAAAGTTTGGCATCCATATGTTGTTTTATTTGAGAGAAACAAAAAAGAGAAACTTTCATGTAGTAAGTTAATTGGCTGGCACAAATCTCAAAGCTATGTTGAAGGGTGAAGCTAAGGAGTGCCATGGAGCTCGGCCTGCAGAAAATCACTCTCACTTTCGACCCCTGCCTCTCTCTCTCTCTCTCGCATGTTTGTCCCCGACATAGTTGGAACCTGATAGGTGGCCCCAGTGCCGCTGGTGGTGGGGAAGGCCTTCACGGCAAGCACGCTAGAAGCTCATCCACCATCAGTGCTAGCAGCGCAGGCTCGGGTACCACAAGGGGCTCTCGCCCGTTGTTGTCGGCCTGCAACCTTCGCTCTTCATGCTGAGGAGGCCTTCACGGCGCACGAGCTTGACACGGCGGAGCAGCTCTTCCTCCATCAATGTGAGCAGGGCATCCTCATGCACCATGGGGACGGGGGTACATGGCCCGTCGCTGTTGGCTTACCCCGTCCCCTCCTTGGGAACCGCATGCGCCCAGCCCATCATTGTTAGACTTCCTGTAACGCCCCGGATCTGATGCGCCAGGTGTCCGCCAGTTATTCGCCATTCTTGCCATGTCATGTGCTTGCGTGTTGCACTTTGCCATGTCGTCATCTACATTTCATATCATGTCATCATGTGCATCGCATTCGCATACGTGTTCGTCTTATGCATCCGAGCATTTTCCCCGTTGTCCGTTTTGCAATCCGGCACTCCTATGTTCCCCGGCATCCCCTTTTACCTTTTTCCGTGAGCGGGTATTAAACCTTCTCAGAATGGACCGAGGTTTGTCAAGCGGCCTTGGTATAGCACCGGTAGACCGCCTGTCAAGTTTCGGGTCAATCGGAGGTCGTTTGATACTCCGACGGTTAACCGGGTATCCGCAAAAGCCTCTTTTGGTGCAGCCCAACACCCCCTTCTGAGTGGCCCAAAACCCACCTAAGTCCCCTCCATCATCTCGGTCGTTCGATCACGATCGCGTGGCCGAAAACCGCACTCCATTTGGAGCTTCCTAGCCCCCTCTACCTATAAATATGTGCCTCCCTCCGTTTTTCTCGCGCAGACCAAACCCTAAAAATTCCCCGCACGCAGCCGGACATGTCCGTCCGCCACCGGATGAAATTCGCCACCTCACCGCGCCCAATGGGATGCCGCCACGTCAGCAGCGCAGCCGTCCCCTCCAATTCCACGCCGCCACGCGTCCTCCCTCCTCCACTTCCGCCGCCGCCGGCCCGCGGGGCCATCGTCGGGCCCGCGTTCGCCCGATCCCGCCGCCGCTCGGCCCGTTCGCCCGCCGCCCGTGCTCCTCCCGTCGCCGCCGTCAGGGCCCCGCCCAGCCTCGCCGCCGCCTCGCCGGGGCGCGCCCGCGCGCCGCCTCCGCCCGGCCGGCCCCGCCGCGGCTCCGCCGTCCCCGCCGCCCAGGAGCCTCCCCGCGCCGTCGCCGCTGCAGTACGGCTCGCCGGCGACCGCGCCCGCCGGAGCCGGCCACCGCCTCGCCGCGGCTCCTCCCGCCGCTACCGCGCCGCTCCCGTGCACCGCTCCCGCCGCGCCGCCGTCCCGCGCCGCCGCCTCCTCCGCGTCCCGCGCCCCTCGCCGGCCTCCCCCTCGCCGGAGTTCGTCGCCCTCGCCGGAGTTCGTGGGATCCGGATCAGGATCAGATCCACCACTCCCTCCTACCAAACATCTTCCCCGTACCCGGATCTCTCCGTCCCGGATCCTTCCGTCCCGTGTTGACTTTCGCGGAGGTAAAAATCCACCAAGTCCTCGACATTCTATCATTTTATTGCCATGTTCATCATCCCATATCTTTGCATCCGCTGCTCCGTTTTGGGCGTATAATATGTCAAATTGTTCGCCTCGAAGAGTACGTCATTTCATCTCATTGTATCATTTTCATTTGAGCTCATATTGGTGCCCGAAATGCTGTTAGAAGAGGGCTATGTGATGTTAGTTTCTGGATCTTATCTGAACAATGCACTTTTGTCATTTTTGCCATGATTGACGTGTGCATCCTATGAAGTTGAGTCCTACATGAGTTTTGTAATATGCCATGCCATCTTTCCAGAGATTTATGCCATGTATTTTTGTGATCTTTGTGGTGACTAGCACAAGCATGCAAACTAGGATACTTAATGTTGCTGATTTCAGAGACTTAGTATTTTCACTAAGTCCCTGCCTGCTGTTATTTTTATGCCATGTGTTCATGTTGTTTCAGATAGATCTATGCCTCTTTTGAGCATGATCAATAAGAGTGTTTTGAGCATATGGATTTCCTCTATCCATCCATGCCTTTGTTTGTAATTATGGAGTGCCATAGCTTGAGTCAATCGAGCTCTACTTTTGCTATAAAATGTTGCTGGCAGATTGTTTACATGTTATTCGATTTTGCCAAGCTTGTTGTAGTTGATCCTTGCATGCTATAATGTTGTTCTTTCCATGTATAGCTTCTATGCCATGTCTTCTTGATGTATGTATGCTTAGATTATCATGAGATGCTCTGTAGTGAGTGCATCGAGCTCGTAAACATGCCTACTTGTTATCTGTTTTTGACATGTCCAGTTTTCTGCTAAGTCTGAAACCTGTAACGAACTTGCTTATTTGACATGGGTGTTATTATATTTCCTGATCCCTTCTGGCTTATGGTCAGTAAGGGACTTTTGTTCTATGCTTTGGGTATATTCATGCCATGCCTTATTTTGCTATATTGTGTTTCTGTAGCATGTTGTTTCATTGCTCTAAACATGTCATCCTGATGTTAATTTCTGGCATGTAGTTATTTTCACTAAGTTTGTGAACCTGTTATCTTTTGCACTTTTGTCATGCTTATTTGAACCTGTTATGATGTGATTTAGCCGTAGCTCAGTGTTCATCTTTTGTCTAGCATCTTGAGTAGATTACTGTCATATGCTTTGTTGATATGTTTGGGTGCAGTAGCTTAATTTCTTGTTGCTTGCTAGGTAGCATCATGCTGTTAATGGCAGATTATCGTCATTCTTGTTTTGCTTGTCATTTGCAAACCGTGCATCCGATTCCGGTGATCTTTATATCGATTTCAACCAAAATCACCTCACATATCCAGTGGCATACTTGGTTTGCCAAGATTATGCCTTGTTCATCTTTTCCTTCCGGGGCATGCATATGCATTGCATATCACATCTCGCATATCATGCCATGTTTATGTGGTGGTTGTTTACTTTGTTGTTTTGCTTCTTTCCGGTGTTGCTTCTTCGGGTTAGTTCTGATAACGTTGCGATTGTGAGGATTCGTTCGTCTTCGTCCGTTTGTCTTCTTCATGGACTCGTCCTTCTTCCTTGCGGGATCTCATGCAAGATGACCATACCCTCGAAATCACTTCTATCTTTGCTTGCTAGATTGCTCGCTCTTTTGCTATGCCTATGCTGCGATACCTACCACTTGCTTATCATGCCTCTCATATTGTTAAACCAAGCCTCTAACCCACCTTGTCCTAGCAAACCGTTGTTTGGCTATGTTACCGCTTTGCTCAGCCCCTCTTATAGCGTTGTTAGTTGCAGGTGAAGATGAAGTTTTGTTCCTTGTTGGAACATGGAGATGTTGTTCCTTGTTGGAACATGTTTACTTGTTGGGATATCACAATATATCTTATTTAATTAATGCATCTATATACTTGGTAAAGGGTGGAAGGCTCGGCATTATGCCTGGTGTTTTCTTCCACTCTTGCCGCCCTAGTTTCCGTCATATCAGTGTTATGTTCCCGGATTTTGCGTCCCTAACGCGGTCGGGTGATTTATGGGACCCCCTTGACAGTTCGCTTTGAATAAGACTTTTCCAGCAAGGCCCAACCTTGGTTTTACCATTTGCCTACCACCTATCCCTTTTCCCTTGGGTCTGATCAACCCGAGGGTCATCTTTATTTAGCCCCCCCGGGCCAATGCTTGTCTAAGTGTTGGTCCGAACCGAGCAGCCTGCGGGGCCACCTCGTGGAAACCCGAGGTCTGGTTTTACTCGTAGCTTGACTTATTCGGTGTTGCCCTGAGAACGAGATATGTGCAGCTCCTATCAGGATGTCGGCGCATCGGGCGGTTTTGCTGGACTTGTTTTATTACTGTCGAAATGTCTTGTAGCCGGGATTCCGAGACTGATCGGGTCTTCTCGGGGAGAAGGAATATCCTTCGTTGATCGCGAGAGCTTATCATGGGCTAAGTTGGGACACCCCTGCAGGGTTTTGAACTTTCGAAAGCCGTGCCCGCGGTTATGTGGCATATGGGAATTTGTTTATGTCCGGTTGTAGAAAACCCGAAGTTGATCTTAATTAAAATACACCAACCGCGTGTGTAACCGTGATGGTCTCTTCTCGGCGGGGTCCGGGAAATGAACACGGTTGTTGGAGTTATGTCTGACGTAAGTAGTTCAGGATCACTTATTGATCATAGTTGTTCGACCGTGCTTTGCCTTCTCTTCTCGCTCTCATTTGCGTATGTTAGCCACCATATATGCTAGTCGCTTGCTGCAGCTCCACCTCATACCTTTTACCCTACCTATAAGCTTAAATAGTCTTGATCTCGCGGGTGTGAGATTGCTGAGTCCCCGTGACTCACAGATACTTCCAAAACCAGTTTGCAGGTGCCGCTGAGACCGTGCAGGTGACGCACCCGAGCTCAAGGAGGAGTTCGATGAAGATCTTGTCCTTTATGTTATTTCGTTCTAGTCGATCAGTAGTGGAGCACAGTTGGGGTCGATCGTGGACCTTTGTCGCTTTTGGGGTTTCTTCTTTTATTTTGGCTCCGTAGTCGGGCCCTATTTGTAACTGTATGATGTAATGTTTTATTCATGTATTTGTGTGAAGTGGCGATTGTAAGCCAACTATGTATCTCTTTGCCTTATGTATTACATGGGTTGTGTGAAGATTACCTCACTTGCGACATTGCTTTCAATGCGGTTATGCCTCTAAGTCGTGCTTCGACACGTGGGAGATATAGCCGCATCGAGGGCGTTACACTTCCTCTCCCGGTCTGGTGTTTTAGCTCTCACGAGCATATCCTCCTAGGGTGAACAGTAAATTCAAAACAATAGCAAACAAACTTAGAAAATTCTGATTTCTTTTACATGTTCATGTTAGTATCCAAGGGAAAGTTGTGGTGTACCCCCATAACAATGTACTCCCTCCGTCTTTGAAAAGAGTGTACTTCCAACTTTATTTTATTATAAATCTAATGCTACTAATTTGATGGCATAAATGTTGGTCTACTATTGTATAAATACGGTCAAACATAAACTTTTTAACAAAGTTGGAAGTACACTCTTTCAAGAACGAAGAGAGTACCCTTTATCCTCACTATCCATTCTTGCATCAAAGTTCGTGCAAGAAACTTCTCTTTCTTGTTTCTCCCAAACAGAAGAACATTAGAACTCGAAACTTGTAGATCAACATCATACACTTACTATCATGTGCAGAAAAGTTTTCGGATTTTTTTATGCAACATGAATTTTTAAAAATGATAGAATTTAATCAAAATTGAAATTTGCAAAATTTATGTTTCATCAAAAAAATTGGAAACATTTTATACAATGAGTGACACTTGTGTACAGTTGATCTGCAAAGTTTCAAGGTCGAATGTTCTCTTGTTTGGAAACAATAAACAAAAAAGAAAATTTTCTATACAAGGGTAACACGGATCATGACGCAAACTGAATTATCTAGGTACAGGATACACTGGTATGGGGGTATAAAAAATCCACACTCCCAAAGCGTGTTTGGCAGTTTTCATGCGAAACAGACTAGTTCTAGTTCTGATTTTTTTTGCACATGTTCATGCTAGTATCCTCAGTTAGTATCTCAGAATTAAGTAAGATCAAATCTGAATCACATGTTATATATGCTATTTGACAGTTTGTAGTTCATCACCAATGACAGATTTTTTGACAATTGCATTATCACATCAATGAAATCACATCAATGTCGTCTTTATCTACACGCTAGTACATTTGAAATTTCCCCTTGGTGTTCTCAAAGAGTTGTTCAACAAGCAGGGCTCCATCCCCATCCGCTCGCTTTATCTCCAGGTTGTCATTCTGGTAGCAGCTTCCCATGGCAATAGCAGCCTCTGCCGTGGCTCCATACACCAGCCTCTGCATTGCATTGTAACATTCATCATGATTGATTGATTGTCGATTAACAAATTAAGCTATACATTCTACCAGACGAAGAATGCTGGAGCAAGGGGCGAACCTTGATCCGGGATAGACGAACAGCGCCGAAACACATCGGACAAGGCTCGCAGGAAGCATACATTTCGCAATCCGACAGGTCGATCTTCCCAAGCTTCTTGCAAGCCTAGAGTGAAAGCAAAGCACTGTGAACATTGGAAATGAAGTACAAAAACAAGCTCAGTAACCAAAAATGTAGTAAACAGCAAGCACCAAGTAGTTGGTGAGGATAGGCTCTGTCCACAGGGCGCCTCAATCACCTCTCTTATTGCAGTTACTTCAGCATGGGCAGTTGCATCGGTGTTCTTCACAACCATGTTATGGCAACTGGCCACCACTTCGTCGTTGCGGACTACAACCGCGCCAAATGGGCGTCCGTGGCCACGGTCGACTGCTCGGTAGGCCTCTTCTACCGCTATTGATAAGAACTTGTGCTCCCTATCTTGTGCGGCTGTTCAAAGAAGCAAAGCATAAACAAGTCGGTCTTTTCTTTAAGAAAGAAAGAAAGAAAGAAAGAGCGTTTCTCCAATTGCAGAGAATAACAGAGATAAGCCGGGGCTTATTTAGTCAATCAAAAGGTAAAATAATAATAAATAAAATAAAGTAAAGCCCCTAAGTAGGTAGAACAACTTATGCAATGTACAGAGAAATTAGCGCACACAAACAAACAAGATCCTCATGAACTCAAGAAAGATGCTGTCCCTCTCTTGTATGGCCTGCTCTGCGGTTGTGCTGAACCACCGGAATACCCAGATTTAACAGACGGGGGAGATAAACAAGTGCCCGAGGACAGTTTTTCTGAGCACTGACAATTAAATCCCGCCTCTTTGAACTTCAGTTCAGTATTTTATTGAGCTATATATAAGCAGAGCACAGAACAGAGTAGCAAGCAATCTGACCCGCGAGATAACCGGAGCAGAGCGGCAGAGCGTACCCTTGGCTTCCTCCATGGGGAGGGCGGCGGAGGAGGGGAGCAGATCGGCGGAGGGAGCGACGAGGTGCCTCCTGTCCGTGGGAACGAGGAGGAAAGGAAAGTTCTTGGTGCCGCCAGGTCGTCGCTCGTCCAGTCGACGCGCAAGCCTGATGAAGGTGGAGCATCGGTCCACGTCAGCGCTCGCTAGTACAGCACTCCAGCTTCTCACACCAACGGCGCGTAGATTTTATGGATTATCCGGTGTCAAACTTATAATCTGGGCAACCAGCTGCTCAACATTAAACGTGTCTAGACAAATCTAAGATAAGACTTTTGGAACTGAGAGAGTATTATGCAAGCTCCTGCTCTAGCGAAGTTATGGTATGACTCCATAATAACCACTGATATGTTGACCGAAAAGATCACTCTAACAGAGTCTTTGGCCCCATTTTTTTGGCCTTTTGCTTCTGCTTTTTCAGATCTTTTATTTCGACAAAAAAAGGCAGAAAAAGAATCACTCTAAGTATGTGCTTTTTGTTTCGGCTTTTGGCTTGTATCATCATATAACAATATTGATTCATAAGCTAAAAGCCGAAGAAAAAGCCCCTGTTTAGGAGCTTTTATGGCTTTTTTGTCAGAATGAAAAAGCCGCAACAAAAACAAAAACCCAAACAAACAGGGTCTTCATATGGTTTTGGATCGTCGTTATTATGAAAGATGCTTCAAATCTAGCACACGAGCCTCCATATTTAGAGGCCATGGGGCGTTGGCTTGGAGGGCACCCCTCCATCGACTGCTCACGCAGGATGTGATCTTGCGCAGCCCATCCTTTCCTGTGTGCCAATTAATGGCGGACGTCGCATGTCAACTGCCCATGGCCATTTCCATCACATTTCCCGCTCGTTTTCCCTTCCGCCCACAGCTATAAAAGGATCACCGCCATGTTCGGTAGCTTATACCCCTTGCCGCCCACAATCTCCACCTCCTTCCCTCGCCGCCCACAACCGGTCGCGAAGCAGGAGAGGGATCGTCGTGAAGTGTCATTAAAAATTATATTAAGGATTACGGAGCATCCACTGAAATCTTTGGGTGATCCACCTCATGCTTAATATGATTTTAAACAAATACAAAATCAAGTTTGAAATTTCAATTGATGTTTGATTAAGATGGAGAAGAAACAATTCTTATTCTTTGTCGGCATGGGTGGTCACGCTCGCGTCCGGGCGAAATCCCTGCCAATGGCTGAGATGTGTAAGCTCCTAATCTAATGTATTATGTTTGTTGTATCTCGTAAGTCAATCTAGAAAAAGGGACATGTCACTGACCCATATCCAATATTTGATTTTTTATCTTCACCTTTTTTATCTCTACTATTAAAGGGGAACGAGATTTGGTCATTGTACGTTCGCCTCCACCCCTGTCCTTCCCCTGTTTGGTCCCCCCTGTACGTCACCCCTCCCCACGATCCCACGTTAATTCAATCAAATCAAATCACACCAAAACCTCAACTAAATCAAAACTTTCCTTGTGTTCCCCTTGTTGGGAAACGTAGTAATTTCAAAAAATTTCCTACGCACACGCAAGATCATGGTGATGCATAGCAACGAGAGGGGAGAGTGTTGTCTACGTACCCTCGTAGACCGAAGCGGAAGCGTTGACACAACGTAGAGGAAGTAGTCGTACGTCTTTCCGGTCCAACCGATCCAAGCACCGTTACTCCGGCACCTCCGAGTTCTTGGCACACGTTCAGCTCGATGACGCTTCCCGGGCTCCGATCCAGCAAAGCTTCAGGGAGGAGTTCCGTCAGCACGACGGCGTGATGACGATCTTGATGTTCAACCGTCGCAGGGCTTCGCCTAAGCACCGCTACAATATGACCGAGGTGGAATATGGTGAAGGGGGGCACCGCACACGGCTAAGGAACGATCACGAACATCAACTTGTGTGTTCTAGGGTGCCCCCTGCCCCCGTATATAAAGGAGCCAGAGGGAAGGGGCGGCCGGCCAAGGTGGGCGCGCCAAGGGGGAGTCCTACTCCCACCGGGAGTAGGACTCCCTTCTTTCCTAGTTGGAGAAGGAGAAGGGGGAAAGAGGAGGAAGAGGGAAAGGAAAGGGGGGGCGCCGCCCCCCTCTCCTTGTCCTATTCGGACTAGGGAGGGGAGGGGCGCGCGACCACCTCTTGCCTCCTTTCCTCTTCTCCCTTAGGGCCCATGTAGGCCCAATAACCCCCGGGGGGGTTCCGGTAACCCCCAGTACTCCGGTAAAATCCTGATTTCACCTGGAACGATTCCGATATCCAAATATAGGCTTCCAATATATCGATCTTTATGTCTCGACCATTTCGAGACTCCTCGTCATGTCCATGATCACATTCCGGACTCCGAACAACCTTCGGTACATCAAAATACATAAACTCATAATGAAATTGTCATCGTAACGTTAAGCGTGCGGACCCTACGGTTCGAGAACAATGTAGACATGACCGAGACACGTCTCCGGTCAATAACCAATAGCGGAACCTAGATGCTCATATTGGTTCCTACATATTTTACGAAGATCTTTATCGGTCAGACCGCATAACAACATACTTTGTTCCCTTTGTCATTGGTATGTTACTTGCCCGAGATTCGATCGTCGGTATCTCAATACCTAGTTCAATCTCGTTACCGGCAAGTCTCTTTACTCGTTCCGTAATACATCATCTCACAACTAACTTATTAGTTGCAATGCTTGCAAGGCTTATGTGATGTGCATTGCCGAGAGGGCCCAGAGATACCTCTCCGACAATCGGAGTGACAAATCCTAATCTCGAAATACGCCAACCCAACATGTACCTTTGGAGACACCTGTAGAGCTCCTTTATAATCACCCAGTTACGTTGTGACGTTTGGTAGCACACAAAGTGTTTCTCCGGCAAACGGGAGTTGCATAATCTCATAGTCATAGGAACATTTATAAGTCATGAAGAAAGCAATAGCAACATACTAAACGATCGGGTGCTAAGCTAATGGAATGGGTCATGTCAATCAGATCATTCACCTAATGATGTGATCCCGTTAATCAAATAACAACTCTTTATTCATGGTTAGGAAACATAACCATCTTTGATTAACGAGCTAGTCAAGTAGAGGCATACTAGTTACACTCTGTTTGTTTATGTATTCACACATGTATTATGTTTCCGGTTAATACAATTCTAGCATGAATAATAAAAATTTATCATGATATAAGGAAATAAATAATAACTTTATTATTGCCTCAAGGGCATATTTCCTTCAGTCTCCCACTTGCACTAGAGTCAATAATCTAGATTACAGAGTAATGATTCTGACACCCATGGAGTCTTGGTGCTGATCATGTTTTGCTCGTGGAAGAGGCTTAGTCAACGGGTCTGCTACATTCAGATCCGTATGTATCTTGCAAATCTCTATGTCTCCCACCTGGACTAGATCCCGGATGGAATTGAAGCATCTCTTGATGTGCTTGGTTCTCTTGTGAAATCTGGATTCCTTTGCCAAGGCAATTGCACCAGTATTGTCACAAAAGATTTTCATTGGACCCGATGCACTAGGTATGACACCTAGATCGGATATGAACTCCTTCATCCAGACTCCTTCGTTTGCTGCTTCCGAAGCAGCTATATACTCCGCTTCACATGTAGATCCCGCCACGATGCTTTGTTTAGAACTGCACCAACTGACAGCTCCTCCGTTTAATGTAAACACGTATCCGGTTTGCGATTTAGAATCGTCCGGATCAGTGTCAAAGTTTGCATCAACATAACCGTTTACGATGAGCTCTTTGTCACCTCCATATACGAGAAACATATCCTTAGTCCTTTTTAGGTATTTCAGGATGTTCTTGACCGCTGTCCAGTGATCCACTCCTGGATTACTTTGGTACCTTCCTGCTAGACTTATAGCAAGACACACATCAGGTCTGGTACACAGCATTGCATACATGATAGAGCCTATGGCTGAAACATAGGGAACATCTTTCATTTTCTCTCTATCTTCTGCAGTGGTCGGGCATTGAGTCTTACTCAACTTCACACCTTGTAACATAGGCAAGAACCCTTTCTTTGCTTGATCCATTTTGAACTTCTTCAAAACTTTGTCAAGGTATGTGCTTTGTGAAAGTCCAATTAAGCGTCTTGATCTATCTCAATAGATCTTAATGCCTAATATGTAAGCAGCTTCACCGAGGTCATTCATTGAAAAACTCTTATTCAAGTATCCCTTTATGCTATCCAGAAATTCTATATCATTTTCAATTAGTAATATGTCATCCACATATAATATTAGAAATGCTACAGAGCTCCCACTCACTTTCTTGTAAATACAGGCTTCTCCAAAAGTCTGTACAAACCCAAATGCTTTGATCACACTATCAAAACGTTTATTCCAACTCCGAGAGGCTTGCACCAGTCCATAAATGGATTGCTGGAGCTTGCACACTTTGTTAGCTCCTTTTGGATCGACAAAACCTTCTGGTTGCATCATATACAACTCTTCTTCCAGAAATCCATTAAGGAATGCCATTTTGACATCCATTTGCCAAATTTCATAATCATAAAATGCGGCAATTGCTAACATGATTCGGACAGACTTAAGCATCGCTACGGGTGAGAAGGTCTCATCGTAGTCAATCCCTTGAACTTGTCGAAAACCTTTTGCGACAAGTCGAGCTTTGTAGACAGTAACATTACCGTCAGCTTCAGTCTTCTTCTTGAAGATCCATTTATTCTCAATTGCTTGCCGATCATCGGGCAAGTCAACCAAAGTCCATACTTTGTTCTCATACATGGATCCCATCTCAGATTTCATGGCTTCAAGCCATTTTGCGGAATCTGGGCTCACCATCGCTTCTTCATAGTTCGTAGGTTCATCATGATCTAGTAGCATGACTTCCAGAACAGGATTGCCATACCACTCTGGTGCGGATCTTACTCTGGTTGATCTACGAGGCTCAATAGTAACTTGATCTGAAGTTTCATGATCATCATCATCAACTTCCTCACTAATTGGTGTAGGTGTCGCAGAAACCGGTTTCTGTGATGAACTACTTTCCAATAAGGGAGTAGGTACAATTACCTCATCAAGTTCTACTTTCCTCCCACTCACTTCTTTCGAGAGAAACTCCTTCTCTATAAAGATTCCGAATTTAGCAACAAAAGTCTTGCCTTCGGATCTGTGATAGAAGTTGTATCCAACAGTCTCCTTTGGATATCCTATGAAGACACATTTCTCCGATTTGGGTTCGAGTTTATCAGGTTGAAGTTTTTTCACATAAACATCGCAGCCCCAAACTTTAAGAAACGACAACTTTGGTTTCTTGCCAAACCATAGTTCATAAGGCGTCGTCTCAACGGATTTCGATGGTGCCCTATTTAACGTGAATGCGGCCGTCTCTAAAGCATAACCCCAAAACGATAGCGGTAAATCTGTAAGAGACATCATAGATCGCACCATATCAAGTAAAGTACGATTACGACGTTCGGACACACCATTACGTTGTGGTGTTCCAGGTGGCGTGAGTTGCGAAACTATTCTGCATTTTTTCAAATGTACACCAAACTCGTAACTCAAATATTCTCCTCCACGATCAGATCGTAGAAACTTTGTTTTCTTGTTACGATGATTTTCAACTTCACTCTGAAATTCTTTGAACTTTTCAAATGTTTCAGACTTATGTTTCATTAAGTAGATATACCCATATTTGCTTAAGTTATCTGTGAAGGTGAGAAAATAAAGATATCCGCCACGAGCCTCAACATTCATCGGCCACATCCATCTGTATGTATGATTTCCAACAAATCTGTTGCTCTCTCCATAGTACCAGAGAACGGCGTTTTAGTCATCTTGCCCATGAGGCACGGTTTGCAAGTACCAAGTGATTCATAATCAAGTGGTTCCAAAAGTCCATCAGTATGGAGTTTCTTCATGCGCTTTACACCGATATGACCTAAACGGCAGTGCCACTAATAAGTTGCACTATCATTATCAACTTTGCATCTTTTGGCTTCAACATTATGAATATGTGTGTCATTACTATCGAGATTTAATAAAAATAGACCATTCTTCAAGGGTGCATGACCATAAAAGATATTACTCATATAAATAAAACAACCATTATTCTCTGATTTAAATGAATAGCCGTCTCGCATCAAACAAGATCCAGATATAATGTTCATGCTCAACGCTGGCACCAAATGACAATTATTTAGGTCTAATACTAATCCCGAAGGTAGATGTAGAGGTAGCGTGCCGACTGCGATCACATCAACTTTGGAACCATTTCCCACACGCATCGTCACCTCGTCCTTAGCCAATCTTCGGTTAATTCGTAGTCCCTGTGAGTTGCAAATATTAGCAACAGAACCAGTATCAAATACCCAGGTGCTACTGCGAGCATTAGTAAGGTACACATCAATAACATGTATATCACATATACCTTTGTTCACCTTGCCATCCTTCTTATCCGCCAAATACTTGGGGCAGTTCCGCTTCCAGTGACCAGTCTGCTTGCAGTAGAAGCACTCAGTTTCAGGCTTAGGTCCAGACTTGGGTTTCTTCTCCTGAGCAGCAACTTGCTTGCTATTCTTCTTGAAGTTCCCCTTCTTCTTCCCTTTGCCCTTTTTCTTGAAACTAGTGGTCTTGTTGACCATCAACACTTGATGCTCCTTCTTGATTTCTACCTCCGCAGCCTTTAGCATTGCGAAGAGCTCGGGAATTGTCTTATCCATCCCTTGCATATTATAGTTCATCACGAAGCTCTTGTAGCTTGGCGGAAGTGATTGGAGAATTCTGTCAATGACGCTATCATCCGGAAAATTAATTCCCAGTTGAATCAAGTGATTACAATACCCAGACATCTTGAGTATATGCTCACTGACAGAACTATTCTCCTCCATCTTGCAGCTATACAATTTATTGGAGACTTCATATCTCTCAATCCGGGCATTCTTCTGGAATATTAACTTCAACTCCTGGAACATCTCATATGCTCCATGATGTTCAAAACGTCGTTGAAGTCCCGGTTCTAAGACGTAAAGCATGGCACATTGAACTATCGAGTAGTTATCAGCTTTGCTCTGCCAGACGTTCTTAACGTCGTCAGTTGCATCAGCAGCAGGCCTGGCACCCAGCGGTGCTTCCAGGACATAACTCTTCTGTGCAGCAATGAGGATAATCCTCAAGTTACGGACCCAGTCTGTGTAATTGCTACCATCATCTTTCAACTTTGCTTTCTCAAGGAACGCATTAAAATTCAACGAAACAACAACACGGGCCATCTATCTACAATCAAACATAAACAAGCAAGATACTATCATGGACTAAGTTCATGATAAATTTAAGTTCAATTAATCATATTACTAAAGAACTCCCACTTAGATAGACACCCCTCTAATCCTTTAAGTGATCACGTGATCCGTATCAACTAAACCATGTCCGATCATCACGTGAGATGGAGTAGTTTCAATGGTGAACATCATTATGTTGATCATATCTACTATATGATTCACGCTCGACCTTTCGGTCTCCGTGTTCCGAGGCCATATCTGTTATATGCTAGACTCGTCAAGTTAAATCTGAGTATTCCGCGTGTGCAACTGTTTTGCACCCGTTGTATTTGAACGTAGAGCCTATCACACCCGATCATCACGTGGTGTCTTAGCACAAAGAACTTTCACAACGGTGCATACTCAGGGAGAACACTTTTACTATGATAATTTAGTGAGAGATCATCTTATAATGCTACCGTCAATCAAAGCAAGATAAGATGCATAAAAGATAAACATCACATGCAATCAATATAAGTGATATGATATGGCCATCATCATCTTGTGCTTGTGATCTCCATCTTCGAAGCACCGTCATGATCACCATCGTCACCAGCGCGACACCTTGATCTCCATCGTAGCATCGTTGTCGTCTCGCCAATCTTATGCTTCTACGACTATCGCTATCGCTTAGTGACAAACTAAAGCATTACAGGGCGATTGCATTGCATACAATAAAGCGACAACCATATGTCTCCTGCCAGTTGCCGATAACTCGGTTACAAAACATGATCATCTCATACAATAAAATTTAGCATCATGCCTTGACCATATCACATCACAACATGCCCTGCAAAAATAAGTTAGACGTCCTCTACTTTGTTTGTTGCAAGTTTTACGTGGCTGCTACGGGCTTAAGCAAGAACCAATCTTGCCTACGCATCAAAACCACAACGATAGTTTGTCAAGTTGGTGCTGTTTTAACCTTCGCAAGGACCGGGCGTAGCCACACTCAGTTCTGAAGGAAATATGCCCTAGAGGCAATAATAAAGTTATTATTTATTTCCTTATTTCATGATAAATGTTTATTATTCATGCTAGAATTATATCAACCGGAAACATGATACATGTGTGAATACATAGACAAACAGAGTGTCACTAGTATGCCTCTACTTGACTAGCTCGTTGATCAAAGATGGTTATGTTTCCTAGCCATAGACATGAGTTGTCATTTGATTAACGGGATCACATCATTAGGAGAATGATCTGATTGACATGACCCATTCCGTTAGCTTAGCACCCGATCGTTTAGTATGTTGCTATTGCTTTCTTCATGACTTATACATGTTCATATGACTATGAGATTATGCAACTCCCGTTTACCGGATGAACACTTTGTGTGCTACCAAACGTCACAACGTAACTGGGTGATTATAAAGGTGCTCTACAGGTGTCTCCGAAGGTACTTGTTGGGTTGGCGTATTTCGAGATTAGGATTTGTCACTCCGAATGTCGGAGAGGTATCTCTGGGCCCTCTCGGTAATGCACATCACTTAAGCCTTGCAAGCAATGCAACTAATGAGTTAGTTGCGAGATGATGTATTACAGAACGAGTAAAGAGACTTGCCGGTAACGAGATTGAACTAGGTATTGGATACCGACAATCGAATCTCGGGCAAGTAACATACCGATGACAAAGGGAACACCGTATGTTGTTATGCGGTCTGACCGATAAAGATCTTCGTAGAATATGTAGGAGCCAATATGAGCATCCAGGTTCCGCTATTGGTTATTGACCGGAGACGTGTCTCGGTCATGTCTACATTGTTCTCGAACCGTAGGGTCCGCACGCTTAAGGTTTCGATGACAGTTATATTATGAGTTTATGAGTTTTGATGTACCGAAGGAGTTCGGAGTCCCGGATGAGATCGGGGACATGACGAGGAGTCTCGAAATGGTCGAGACGTAAAGATCGATATATTGGACGACTATATTCGGACATCGGAAAGATTCTGAGTGGTTCGGGTATTTTTCGGAGTACCGAGGAGTTACGGGAATACGGGGAAGAAGTATATGGGCCTTATTGGGCTTTAGGGGAGAGGGAGAGGCAGGCCGCGCGCCCCCTCATTGGCTAGTCCGAATTAGACTAGGGGGAGGGGCGGCGCCCCCTCCTTCCTTCCCTTCTCTATTCCCCTTCCTTGTCTCCTACTCCTAATACATGGAAGGACTCCTAGTTGAACTAGGAAAGGGGGAATCCTACTCCCGGTGGGAGTAGGACTCTCCAGGGCGCGCCATAGAGAGGGCCGGTCCTCCCCTCCTCCACTCCTTTATATACGGGGGCAGGGGGCACCCCATGGACACACAAGTTGATCTTCGTGATCGTTCCTTAGCCGTGTGCGGTGCCCCCCTCCACCATATTCCACCCCGGTCATATCGTTGCAGTGCTTAGGCGAAGCCCTGCGTCGGTAGAACATCATCATCGTCATCACGCCGTCGTGCTGACGGAACTCATCCCCGAAGCTTTGCTGGATCGGAGCCCGGGGAGCGTCATCGAGCTGAACGTGTGCTAAGAACTCGGAGGTGCCGGAGTAACGGTGCTTGGATCGGTCGGATCGGGAAGACGTACGACTATTTCCTCTACGTTACATCAACGCTTCCGCTTCGATCTACGAGGGTACGTAGACAACACTCTCCCCTCTCGTTGCTATGCATCACCATGATCTTGCGTGTGCGTAGGAAATTTTTTGAAATTACTACGTTCCCCAACAAGTTCAACTAAAGTTGGAGAAACTGACATCCGCCAGCCACCTGTGTGCAAAGCACGGCGGTAGAACCAGTCTCGCATAAGCGTACGCGTAATGTCGGTCCGGGCCGCTTCATCCAACAATAACGCCGAACCAAAGTATGACATGCTGGTAAGCAATATGACTTATATCGCCCACAACTCACTTGTGTTCCACTCGTGCATATAACATCAACATATAAAACCTGGCTCGGATGCCACTGTTGGGTAACGTAGTAATTTCAAAAAAATTCCTACACACACGCAAGATCATGGTGATGCATAGCAACGAGAGGGGAGAGTGTTGTCTACGTACCCTCGTAGACCGAAGCGGAAGCGTTGACGCAACGTAGAGGAAGTAGTCGTACGTCTCCTCATGGAGGCCGCTCTAACAGATGAAGAATTCGTCCGTGAGATGGAGATCATGATGGAGCATTCGCTCTATCAGATGGGCCCGATGCCACCAACCCGACGCATGTCCACGTGAAGCAGGAGCCGACATCCCTACTCCGGCGGGTCAAGGACGAACCCGTGTCCCCGCGTCCCTCCAGTGCATCCGCCACGTTAAGGACGAACCGGCGTCGCCCCCGCCGCACAGCCGGTATGCCGGCATTGACCGGCCCGTGTTGCCACCACACCACAACCGCCGCCTCATAAAGGAGGAGCTGCCACTCACGATGACGAAGGCGCGTGGCCGCATCATGCACTACCTCGGAGGAGGTGGTTACTGTTGGGGAACGTAGTAATTTAAAAAAAATTCCTATGCACACGCAAGATCATGGTGATGCATAGCAACGAGAGGGGAGAGTGTTGTCTACGTACCCTCGTAGACCGAAGCGGAAGCGTTGACACAACGTAGAGGAAGTAGTCGTACGTCTTCCCGGTTCAACCGATCCAAGCACCGTTACTCCGGCACCTCCGAGTTCTTGGCACACGTTCAGCTCGATGACGCTCCCCGGGCTCCGATCCAGCAAAGCTTCGGGGAGGAGTTCCGTCAGCACGACGGCGTGATGACGATCTTGATGTTCAACCGTCGTAGGGCTTCGCCTAAGCACCGCTACAATATGACCGAGGTGGAATATGGTGGAGGGGGGCAGCGCACACGGCTAAGGAACGACCACGAAGATCAACTTGTGTGTTCTAGGGTGCCCCCTGCCCCCGTATATAAAGGAGCCAGGGGGAGGGGGCGGCCGGCCAAGGAGGGCGCGCCAAGGGGGAGTCCTACTCCCACCGGGAGTAGGACTCCCTTCTTTCCTAGTTGGAGAAGGAGAAGGGGGAAAGAGGAGGAAGAGGGAAAGGAAAGGGGGGCGCCGCCCCCCTCTCCTTGTCCTATTCGGACTAGGGAGGGGAGGGGCGCGCGGCCACCTCCTGCCTCCTTTCCTCTTCTCCCTTAGGGCCCATGTAGGCCCAATAACCCCCCGGGGGGGGGGGGTCCGGTAACCCCCGGTACTCCGGTAAAATCCCGATTTCACGTGGAACGATTCCGATATCCAAATATAGGCTTCCACTATATCGATCTTTATGTCTCGACCATTTCGAGACTCCTTGTCATGTCCATGATCACATCCGGGACTCCCAACAACCTTCGGTACATCAAAATACATAAACTCATAATAAAATTGTCATCGTAACGTTAAGCGTGCGGACCCTATGGTTTGAGAACAATGTAGACATGACCGAGACACGTCTCCGGTCAATAACCAATAGCGGAACCTGGATGCTCATATTGGCTCCTACATATTCTACGAAGATCTTTATTGGTCAGACCGCATAACAACATACGTTGTTCCCTTTGTCATCGGTATGTTACTTGCCCGAGATTCGATCGTCGGTATCTCAATACCTAGTTCAATCTCGTTACCGGCAAGTCTCTTTACTCGTTCCGTAATACATCATCTCACAACTAACTCATTAGTTGCAGTGCTTGCAAGGCTTATGTGATGTGCATTACCGAGAGGGCCCAGAGATACCTCTCCGACAATCGGAGTGACAAATCCTAATCTCGAAATACGCCAACCCAACATGTACCTTTGGAGACACCTGTAGAGCTCCTTTATAATCACCCAGTTACGTTGTGACGTTTGGTAGCACACAAAGTGTTCCTCCGGCAAACGGGAGTTGCATAATCTCATAGTCATAGGAACATGTATAAGTCATGAAGAAAGCAATAGCAACATACTAAACGTCGGGTGCTAAGCTAATGGAATGGGTCATGTCAATCAGATCATCCACCTAATGATGTGATCCCGTTAATCAAATAACAACTCTTTGTTCATGGTTAGGAAACATAACCATCTTTGATTAACGAGCTAGTCAAGTAGAGGCATACTAGTGACACTCTGTTTGTCTATGTATTCACACATGTATTATGTTTCCGGTTAATACAATTCTAGCATGAATAATAAACATTTATCATGATATAAGGAAATAAATAATAACTTTATTATTGCCTCTAGGGTATATTTCCTTCACCCCTACCCATACCGAAATCAAATCTTACCAAAACCTCAACTAAATCAAATGTCCCTTGCCTTCCCCTATCCATGCTCAAATCAAATCTTATGAAAAATCTAGAATAAGGTGGGTGTAAGGTATATGCCGGACATGATTGATGTTGAACCATTTGACATTTAGCTAGTGTGTGCTAATGGGATATCAACCCATGCAATTAGGTTGCTACTTTAGGTGCCTCATTGTTTCAAAAGATCTTCATAAGAATCTAGGAAGATTAAAATCTAAGGAATTTTTTCCTACATCCCTTGTTTGATTCACATGATTCAACGCTGTAAGGTTTTTAAGGGTTCTTTTACATCGCGTTTCGTCGAAAATTTGGATCCACCCAAATCCCTTGTAAAGTATCCTTCGTCTTCCATTATGCAATCAAACACATCAAAATATTATAGGATTCAAATGAGCAGGACATTGCAATCATGTGTCAAATCCTTTGTATTTAGAATTCTACAATAGACTATGCCACAGAAAAAAGAATTCTACAATAGACTTTTTTCATGAAACTAATCAAGTGTATGTTTTATGGTGGCAGCTTAAACATGATTAATGTGCAAACGTGTTTCCCCATATACAAGCAATCTTACGCTATAATACTGAAGATTGCTTTAGGATGTTGGGCTCCAATAAGCCCATTTTATTGATTTTTCTTAAAATATATATTTGAAGTGTTATTTTTTGTGGCTTTTTTCGCATGTACATATAAATATGATCTATGTACCTACAAACTATCATATGCTACACATATGTAGACATGTGTACATAAAAGAATACATGGATTTGAAAACAGTAAATAATATGCACATTGTGTGCTTGAAAATTCACAAATGTGTTTTTTACAACTCACATGGTAGTATGTCCCAATGAGATTTTATCTTGTTAGAATTATTTGATGCTTCCAAATACGAATTTTGATTTTTTGTTTTATTAAAAAATGTGCCCACCGGAGCTTGGGCTCTAATACGCCTCTCTCTTGTAAATAATATTTTTTTGATAAGCCTAGTAATTATAATACAATACTTTGATTGTTAGAAAGTTTTCGTGATAGACAGTCACTTGCGAAATGCTAAAAAACATTCAATGTGGATGAAATGTAAGTCACATTACTACGTTTAAGTTATCTGATCTTTATCATTATTTCAGCATATATAGGAACTCCTTTATTGTAGGGAACTTTTTTTAGGGGTATAAAAGTTTTATTGCTCAAAATGCACATGATGTGGGATACAAAATGGATCATGAGGTTGGACCAACCAGACATGCCGCCCTTGATCAAGAGAATGTGAAAACTTGGCTAACCTATCGGCGTCGCTATTAGCAGCCCGGCCTTCAAAGGAAGACATACAATTAAATAATTAAGACCTACTATTATTCTTCCTTTTTGAATTGTTTGAATTGCTTACCACATGTGTCACGTGGTTACTATTAATCTCCCTGATAATATTCCCATGTGCTCCCTGGCTGGGAACTGATAAAAGACATCCAAAGGGCATCATATCAACTCTTTTGATTGTAGGTTATACATGGGCCGGGCCTACTAACAAGACCTAAAATCTTCCAGGCCTATTTAGAGTGACGCGAATGGTTTCTAGCCGTCGTCTTCCTCCTGAAAAAAAGAGAGAGGCCCAAAAGTCTATTATCCACTTCACCGGCGGCGGGAAGAGGGTCTTGGACAAGCAGCGGCGGGAGCGGAGACGGTCGGAGGTTGCTCGCCGCCGGCCGCCGCCGACGCAATGGGAATCAAGGTACTCTCCTCCAGCGTGTTTCTGGTTCGCGGCTCCCGTTTTCGCTCGCTGTGACGGCCTCTCCCTCCCTCACCCTCTGCCTCTGCGCTCCGCGCGCTAGGGTTTGACGAAGCTGCTGGCGGAGCACGCGCCGAGGGCTGCGGTGCAGCGGCGCGTGGAGGACTACCGGGGCCGCGTCATCGCCATCGACGCCAGCCTCAGCATCTACCAGTTCCTGGTCAGTCGCCGTCGTTCGCCGCCCCCTCCCGTATGCAAGTCGCTAGCAGCAAAATTGGCAATGTTGAGAGTGTAGATTAACAAGTACAGTAGAAAAAATTCTTGTATGCAATGCTGTTACCATGTGCAAGCTTTCCATATGTCAGGCAAAAGGGGATGCTTATTTAGTGTTAGCATGTGCAAGCTCTCCTTATGTTGACAAAAGGGGTTTCCTATTAATAAAACTTATAGAATTCGCTGGTAAACAATTCCATTTGCGTTACTCCTTTGTTTATTGTATTGTAGGAGCATTTGCCAAACCATGTGGTTAGGCCATCTGCTTGCCTCATCTGCTGTATAATACTGTTTCCCGTTTCTCTAGGTTGTGGTGGGAAGGAAAGGAACAGAAGTTCTGACCAATGAGGCCGGTGAAGTCACAAGGCAAGCGGAAATTGTTTGCCCATCAATTTTTTATCTGAAATGTTATTGAAGTCATGATGTTTATTATGTAGCTCATATGATTTTTTTTATTTCTAAATCGCAGTCATCTGCAAGGCATGTTGAACCGGACTGTAAGATTGCTTGAAGCAGGAATAAAGCCTGTGTAAGTTTGATACATTTCTGTGGCCGGTTGGTCGCTGTTCATTTCTTGCTTACTGTAATTGACACTGACAGGGGTTAATTGCTGAACGTTTATGCCAGGTTTGTGTTTGATGGTGAGCCACCTGCCCTGAAGAAAAAGGAACTGGCCAAAAGGTATACACCGAACCATTCCATTGCTTCCATTCTTTACTCCCATTGTCTTGTCTCAACACATGCTTTGACATATGTTCGCTGCTTATTAGGTCTTTGAAGAGGGATGATGCTTCAAAAGGTCTTCATAGTGCTATTGAGGTCACTTGCTCCTTGCTGTAGTTCAAGAGTCTCCAACCCTCCTCCTTAGTCGTCATGCTTCTGTATTTGTTGTGTTGTTGGACCTCTGAGGTGGCAATTGCATTGCAGGTTGGAGATGAAGATTCAGTTGAAAAATTTAGCAAAAGGACTGTGAAGGTAATTGTCCTACAATTTGGGAAAGGACTGAAGGAGGCAATAATTTTGTGTGTATATGTGTAGATTTAATTCGGATAAAGTACCCTAACATTCATTCTGCCAATTTGAGCTTTGTCTGCAAACTCAGTATCATTCTTTACCATGTTCTGAAGTGGTTCCAACTTCCAAGCACATGATAAGGTTTTTTGTTCCTTCCCTTTCCAGATCACAAAAGAACACAACGATGGCTGTAAGAGGCTGTTAAGATTGATGGGTGTCCCTATAGTTGAGGTATCATTAATGTTTTAATCCATTGGTTGCATCAAATATTTTTGTACATTGTAGTCGCAGATGAGTTAGTTTCCTCATTGACGTGCTTTTTCAATGCTGAGGAGATTTAATGGAACATTCAGAATCTTTTGCACATAAAGAAGTAATCACCGGGTTTTCACTTCAGAAGAAACATCACCCTGCTCGGGAGGCCTTAAATCTGCCTCAAATCTAAGTTCTCTTCAATGTGGGCTGATAATATTTTCTCAGTCAAGTGTAGGATTCTAAGTTTTAAGCCTAGAAACTGTTCAGGCATGGTCAGCTTGCAAGCCTCTGCAAAATGTGAAGCCTTGAGCAATGAACCAGTCCCCTGCTTGTCTCTATATGCCGTGCTGTAATTTCATGGCAAAGATGCAAGCATATTATATTAGCGGGCCTTCATGAGCTTTACTGTTGTATGTATATACCTAACCACCTTGTCTGAATAATTACGCAGGCACCAGGTGAGGCAGAAGCACAGTGCGCATCACTTTGTAAGAACCATAAGGTGCAACAGACAAACGACTTCGTAAGAACTCTGTATCTGTATTACCAAGTAGCATGACTTAACTGTATTTCATTGTGAGTGCCAGGCATATGCTGTGGCTTCAGAGGATATGGACACACTGACTTTTGGTGCTCCAAGGTTTCTTCGCCATGTAACTGACCTTAGTTTTAAGAAATCTCCTGTAACAGAGTTTGAAGTGCCAAAGGTAAATTCTTCTAGTTTTTATCTAATGTTCTTTTTTTCATCCGAGTATCATGGCTACTCTTCACTATTTGACAGGTTTTGGAGGAACTTGGACTCACAATGGATCAGTTCATCGACTTATGTATCCTTAGTGGATGTGACTACTGCGAGAATATTAAAGGTGTACCTGCATCATATGTTTTCTTACACACTTCTGATATTAGATTGAGTCCACAGTATGATGTAGCACTTCATGATTTGCTTAAAAAGTTGCGCAGCTCTGAAAATGTTAAAGCTGTTTCTCTTTATTAGTTGCTAATGTCATGCATGGACACAATATACTCAATTCCAAATCTAGCTTAAGCAGAACTGTGGAAGTGTAATGTCTCAGGCTTCAGATTCATAATATATTGTTTGGGACTAAAGGCTTTGTTGTTGTTGTTGTTGTTGTTGTTGTTGTTGTTGTTGTTGTTGTCCTGTTAACTAAAAAGTGAATTAGTGCCAACTGAATTTTGGTTTTGCTTATAGTGCAGCGAAATTGGGTGCTGTTTATGTTGTTTCCATTTTTGAATGTTGACAAATCTTCGTTATACATTAACAAAATGGGTCCAAAATCCACAACCATTTTAATGTTTGTCGGACTTTGGTCTTGGTTGAATAGGTATTGGGGGACAAAGAGCCTTGAAACTCATACGTCAGCATGGTTGCATAGAAGAAGTTGTGCAAAATCTTCACAGGAGGTATGCTTATCCTTGCTAGTGTTTTATGTTGGCAGCAAAGTATTAAGACACTCTTTTTGCAGTCCATCTATTTAATTGTGCAATCAAACTCCTCATTGAGAAAACTATGCGATTGAACACTAGGCACACATTTTGAATGGTAAGATGATGTTTCAATGTTGTTTTTTTCATCTGGGCATGCTAAAACACTGACACACCCTTTCAATGTAACCATGCGGCCACTGTGTCCATTAACATACATCCTAAACAGCTTCTGTCACCATCCTGCACTCTCAAACTACTCCTGTTGCTATTTCGCGGTGCTTCATGAGCTATGTTCTGGTGCTAGGCCACTGTGGTGTTCCTGCACATGTCATGCCACCGTATCACTCCTGTGCTGCTGTTTTCTCTGACCCTGCCTTCTGCTGTTTGCATCCAACCCCAGATTCATGGCGTCAATGGGGGCTGATCTGTCCGGTGTCTGGCATGTCTTGACTTTTGATGACTAGTTTGTGATGAATGCACTGTAGTTTTTTATCTAACATAACATTTCAGCGGGCAATTGTTTATTACTCACGATGTCAAGGTGGTAGTTAATTCTCAGTTTTGTCGAGGCAATGAAATTTAAATTGTGACCAGAAATTTGAATTCCCTGGGCTTTGCA
Organism: Aegilops umbellulata; assembly: GCA_032464435.1. NCBI lineage: Eukaryota > Viridiplantae > Streptophyta > Magnoliopsida > Poales > Poaceae > Aegilops > Aegilops umbellulata. Next base: position 641,362,155 of record CP136057.1, read on the forward strand.
GTAGACAACTATGTCTAGTTTTGACGAGGTACTCCAAGTAATCTAGAATGTTCGGTTTTACTTAACACACTCATATGTTCCATAGGTACACTGTTCCAGAAGATTGGCCTTACCAGGAAGTTCGAACCTTGTTTAAGCAACCTAATGTTTGTACAGAAATTCCAGATTTCCAGTGGACCTCAGTAGACAAAGAGGTTATGCTTGATAACTCATATCATACGGCCCATGTTTTTCCACAAACTGATAGTTGCTTTCTATTTCCAGGGCCTTTTGAATTTCCTGGCATTTGAAAACAGTTTCAGTTCTGATCGAGTGGAAAAGGTATGAATGCATCTTTATTTCATCTGAGCACTCTTATTTAATCTCGTGTAATTTGAATTATAAAATTGTTGATTTGTTGACACAATGTTTGTATGTTTATTCATTAGGCAGTAGAAAAGATAAAGGCTGCTAGCGATAAATATTCCCCAGCAGGGCGGTAAGTGTAATCTGCCTTGTATCTCATGGATAAACTCATAAAGATTGATGCACCTATAAGATAATATTTTTATTGTATCAGAGCGAAGCTTTTGACCCCAGTAGCTAACCTATCAGGATCTACAGAGAAGGTGTGGTGCTAGTCCCCTAGACTTATTGTTTGTCTCACATGGTTCAAATTGACATCCCTTCCTTCTTAGTAGGGTAGTTTCACATTTTTTACAGAAAAAATAATGCATCATAAATCTCTCTCTCTCTCTCTCTCTCTCTCTCTCTCATACAATATTACGTACTGCTTAATTTCTACAGTCCGTGGAAGTTACCATTGGATGTGTCCATTATGAATGGTTTTATTAAAACTTATCGGCAGATTAGTTTGAGCAACTGCTTCATCCCTTTTTGTTTCCTTCCTTGCGGCCCATTATTATGTGCATTCAAGTGAGCCCTCTGTAGATGGACCCGCGGCACAGTGAAACAGGTGTTCATGAATGGGGCAAATACCGCTCAGGGTGAGCAAGCCCATGAAGATGGGATACTATAATAAAGAGAAATGTACCATTAACTGAGGGTGGGAAGTTTCGATGGGAGAAGCTAAAATTCTTCTTGCTCGTGTAATAAGATGTCCTTTTGAAACGAAACCGTAATAAGTGTTGAGCCTCTTTTATCTAGTGTCCCAAACAATAATAGCCAATTCAGACTCATCTATATCTGCTAATACACTTTAGAATTGAACAATTGATCCCGCAATTTTTTTTTTGTTTGAACAATTGAAGGCCAACAATTAAATGCCACACAAAGTAACAATAGTGCAGACAAAATGTATCTATCCGTGAATTGGACTCCGCTCACACGTGCAGTCTTCTTATCCACGATCCCATGTGGTTAACCTGCTGTGCACTATGCATGTAGCCAACTCCATGTCGCAGATTATTTATGCAACTTTGATGGACACAAGTTCTCAGTTGGTAGATTGTCTCTTCAGATATTTGATTTCTTCAAGTATTCTTCATTTCTTCTGGCATGGAGTAGCCGAGTGTTGGATTATTACCTAATTTTCTTTCTGATTTTTCTGGGCATGTTTTGAATTTTATCTGGTTGGATAGGAATATACCAATATACAGTCGTGTACAATTCTGAAAACCAAGAAACACTATAATTTTGATCCTTATCTTATCCGTTCGCATTTTACTGGATAACAGGAATCCAAGTGCGTCTTAGGTGCTTCAGGACAAGGTCTGAGGAGCAGGACTGCTGTACAAGTATGTAGTAGCTCAAGCTCTGGTTTCAGATATGGTAGTTCTAGTTCAAAGCCATTGGTGCTGGGAAGGCAATCAGGAGTTCATGTGAAGCCTCCCACCTTTTCTTTCATCTAAATCTGGAGTTGCTTTGGTTCTCAAGATTACCTAGCGAAGCTGTGACCAAGCTACAGGAAGAATAGATGGCCACTTGGAATGTGTCAAGTGAATGCTATGGTTGTAATTTAGGCTTGTCTTGTAATCTAGAAAATTAGCTTCAATGCTTCAACTTATTCACATCTAACGCTGCTTCCTGCTAGAGTGTCGCATGGTGACCGGCAAGTATTTGGTCGCCTTTTGGCTATAATATGGAAAATTGTCAGCGCGCCGGTGTTTTCGCTGACAAAATATACATATACCCCTTGCATTATCCCGAATTGGAGTATATGTTTTGTTCAAACGCGAGCTATATTGATCATATAGGTTTTCAGATTCTGCACGATCTTTTCATGGCGCATAGAGGTTGTACATTAGCTTTCCATGCTCATGATATTCAGGAAATCGAGAAGTGCCATTTAAACAGCAAAACTGGAACGTATCCCTGATGTTGGCTGTGCCATTTGGGTTATTATTGGATTCTTAACAAGTGGAGCCTTGGAAATGCCGATGACATCTGTACCATTTGGTTATGCCACATGATATGCTCAAATATGTGTTAAGTTAGCCTTGGAGATGTCTGATTCACCATATCTTATATTCTGTATGACTTCAACATTGGCGGCTGGGGAACAACAGCTCTTGGAAGGGTACCAATCACCACCAAGTGGGTATATTCCTCATGTATGCAAAAAATCCAGGGTATTTGATACAGATGCTGTAATATTCTCTGGTTCTTCCAACTCGTGCTGAATATTCTCATGCCACTTTTGTAGGAACCGGGATGCGGCTCTGGCTTGTGGGCACATGAGAGCCTTGAGATTTGAACACTAGCCTGTTGTTCTTCTGTAGGAAAGTGGCATCCTTGACCTGATGGAAAGTTGGAGACAGACATCAAATTGGCTGCGGATCATTCTGAATGCTGGATTTCATGCCATCAGTCTGACGAAAGCATCTGTGCATCTGTTCTGTTCTGTATGTTGCCAGCTTGGGCTGCTGCTATAAGTATGGCACCAAATCCACCAGGCTCAACACCATTCATTGCCTCATTAGAAGCCTCCCACTGTTAATTGTCACGAGGTAACTAACTCTCTTGTTGTCATCTCCAATCTTTTGGCTTTCTGCAGGTATTTTTATTTTCTTATTCGTGTTCGCTGGAGCCAGTATAGGTTTGGGCTAATCACACTGGATTGAGGTGTCATGGTAGATGTATTACCACATAGTTAATATCAGGAATTCAGAATATGCCTTTCATTGGGTGGGAACATTGGCGAGATGTAATATACAATGTTTGTATCAGATGTTAGTACCAAAGTTCAGCCATTAAAATATTTTTGCTAAGTTGTCTGGTCTTTTTTTTGTTGTTGAGAATCTAAGTTGTCTGATTTCAGAACCAAGAGAATGTAGACAAGTAGTGTTCAGCAGGGGCATTAAGTTTCCCACCATGTCACCGGGAGTTTAGATCACACTGGATTACTGAAGTTAACAGTTTGGCTGCTTCAGTTGGATTGTTTGTATGGAAGGACTTGTTTTTCCTGCCATGCTTGTTTTGTACCCCCTCCGTCCGGAATTACTCGTCCAAGAAATTAATGTATCTAGATGTATTTTAGTTGTAGATACATCTATTTTTATCCACTTTTGTGACAAGTAATTCTGAACGGAGGGAGTACCTGGTATACTACAGAATTTATTTTAGTTAATCTCCTGAGGACTATGTTGTTATGTTATCATGAACTGCTTATTGTTCTTTCAGGTTGCTGTCTAATTGGTGAAGTGATTTCATTTAGCAACTGCCTCTGCTTTTGACTATAGAAGATGTCCGCTATTGTTGAAGGTCCCACTCCTAAGTATGAGTGCTTGCTATTTGGTATGTACCATGCTTTAGAAATCTGAAGAGTTGTTTGTTGAAATTGTTTCTTCTTATTGTTTTGTACACTCCAGTAAAAGCTGTGTGCAATTTGCAACTGCAGATTTGGATGATACACTGTATCCTCTTAGTGCTGGCATCAATCTTGCTTGCCGCAAAAATATACAAGGTGTGAATAACAAGTCATTTTTTCAATATCTTCCTTACGAATCTTTATGTTCTGATAAATGATTGGAGAGATTAACTTCGAAATTTTGGCTACCAGATTACATGCGTGACCATCTGCAAATTGAAGAAAGCCAAATTGCAGAGATGTGCCTGGAACTTTACAGGGAATATGGCACCACAATGGCTGGTCTTAAGGTACAATTTGTATTCATTTATTGTTTTCCACGGAAGAGCTTATGTTTTCCTCCTAATCATACGTCTGTTAATTCTCTGCAGGCATTAGGTTACGAGTTTGACAACGATGAATTTCATGCAAATGTTCATGGTAGACTGCCATATGACAATCTGAAGCCTGACCCTGTTTTGAGGACCCTTCTACTTTCCATTCCGCGGAGAAAAATAGTAAGCGAATTTACCACTATTTGCTCTTGTAATTTAAAACATAACACCTTGCATTAGCAATTAATTTGGAAAAACTTGCTTGTTGTAGATATTTACAAATTCGGACAAGGTTCACGCGGAGGAGGTTCTGTGCAGGCTGGGTTTGCAGGATTGCTTTGAGGGCGTGATATGCTTTGAGACACTGAACCCACCAGCCATTCCGGAGGATGCTATGGTGCTCTCTGGTGAACCATCTTCCGACTTGGACGTTCTCTACGGATCAGATGACAGATCTAAATCACCCATCCTGTGCAAACCCACCATTGAATCCATGGAAGCCGCAATTCGGGTTGCAAATGTGAATCCCAACAAGACGGTATGAAACAACCCCTATTAGCCAAGACCACCCCCTAACAACAAGAACAACCTGATAGTTTTTATTTCAAATCATCAGATCTTCTTCGATGATAGCATCCGGAACATCGCTTCAGGAAAGGCTGCGGGCTTCTACACCGTGATTGTAAGATCGCGTCATGCATAATTCCAAACTAGACGTGCTTCCACGGCCAGGGAAAATGTTACACCTGTAACTCCTGTGAATTTGCTGCAGTTTGGAAGGTCAACCCTCGTTCCAGGGGCTGATCATGCACTGGAGAGCATCCACAACATCAAGGAGGCGTTGCCTGAGATATGGGAAGTCCACGACTGCTCAGAATCTGACGCTGTTCCTGCTTCTGTCGCGGTTTGCTTGACGTCTCGTCTTCCCAATGGATTGGCTATATATCATCGGAGAATGGAATGTTTGGGTAGAAATAATATGCTGAAGATTGGATACGTGGAGGAGTATAAAGGGAAGACGTGTCCGATCATAACATCTACAGTGCTGGATACAATTTCATTGCATTATATCAGTTTCAAGGAAACAGTGGAGAATAAGCATCAGCAGGTGCATGTTTGTATCCACATGTACTCCCCCTGTTTCTTTTTAGTATGCATATAATAGTATTTGATTTGACTAACTTTGTAGGAAAAAATATCAACATCTACAATATTAAAGCTATATGGTATGGAAATTAATTTCATGATGCATCTAATAATATTGATTTCATATTGTGAATCTTGATATTTTTTCTGTAAACTTAGTCAAAGTTGACAAAGTTTGACTTTGACCAACTTTTATATGCGGACTAAAAAGAAACGGAAGGAGTACTCCCCACCTTGCATACGCTGATACTCCCCAGAAATGCTGCCTCTCCTGTAGAGGGTGAAAAAGGTACCAAAGTATCCCCAAAAACTACAGGAGTAAACATATACCACCTCCGTCCCATAATTTAAGACGTTTTTGCAGTCAAAAACGTCTTATATTATGAGACGGAGGGAGTATTTTCATATGGGCAATATCGTTTGAGATGTATGGCCGTATGGGCAAGACTTGAATGTCAAGGAACACTTCTGTTTGTTGCAAAACCCACTTATTGAGTACACTCCTTGTGTACTTCCTTGCATGTAATACTATTTTGAAACGAACCCCTTACAACATGGGGGTCATAATGGCCATCTTCTCTCCGTCAAGAAAAGTAAGAGGAAATTTATATTCAGTAAATCTACACTTTGACGACAATACATCAAGACCATCCTACCTATTTGCAAAATATGAAATACACTAAGGAAACTATGACCCCCATACATAGAAATAGAATGAGACATGACCAAATACAGAGCAAGCAAATAGTTGCATCTCCCATACCGAGATCATTCAGTGGGATATTCTAGGGAATAGGTTCCACGTTAAGCATGAGACTAGAAGTTACAACTTGCATCCTCTCCACAGATAATATTCTTGCTGCCCCAAGGAGCATTTCTTGCCTGGAAGAAACAAAGCCCACATGATTTTGATCATGGATGATAACCACTCCGCGGCACGGCCACCTTGCATCTAGGACGTACGCCAAACCAGTTCACCATTAGTGGGTAAATAAAGCAATCAACCGAAGGATACGCCAAACATATATCGCTGATAGTCGTGACGTAACCTCCAATGTCACTTTGTTGTGTCGCACGCCAGCTTGATGGTCATTCTTTTAAGCACTGGCGCCCATCTGAATATCATTGTGATGAAATCAATCTCACCACTGTCCCTTCCAAAGTTGTCGATTTCTACTTCTTCAAGAAGAGTCAAGGAGATACTTTGGCTCCTCCAGTTCTTTGGCTCATGACAATCACAATTTCCATGGCATTGCGATGTTTGTGACATCTAGAACATGAAAAAAAGGTAGAATGTGTTTTGAATAAGTAGCACGTATGTGTAAGATATATAAGCAGCATGGAGAAATATATACCTGGCACCATGCCGGTAGTATGACCTTAAGCCCCTGTATAGCGGTTCGAATGTGATGCATCTCAAGGAGGCGTAACATCAATGCTCCAAAAGCATGCCCGTGTGTACTGAGATTTAGCTCTAAGGTAGAAAAGTTGGTAATCGAAAGTTTGTTCATCTCATGCTCAAGATTTAGCTCCACCACATCCACACCAAACAAATCTTGAGTATGATCCTGCAAAACATTATGGTTATTATTGATAAGAAAATAGACAGTTTTTCGATTAAATTAATCCATGAATAAATCATGAGCATGACATAGACAGCATTGATAATACACTGATTACGATCTAACAGAGCATGTAGCATATAGTAGAAACATCTACGCATATCGCTAGTACTGCTACAACAGAAAGAAACACGAGAGGGGTAAACGATGTGTACCATCCAATCGGCCACGCGGCGGTGGCAGTAGCCGCGGCATCCTCGGTGGCCTTCTTGTCGGCCTCGGCCTTCTCAGCGGCGGCACGGTCGGCGTCGGTTGACATGGTCATGACGTAGGTGATGAACAGAAGCGAGCAGTCGCGTAGTCGCTACCCAAAAACCTAATCGCCCCTCTCCCGTACAGGATCCGGAGAGGCGGGGTTTCAGAGGCCTGCTCTCCCGTCAACCGTGTACGCGGTGAACGGGACGGAGTCATCGGCGGCAGCAGCAGCAGAGGAACGGCGTGCGCGTGTGGAGGCGGAGATGGGCTGAACCCACGTCCAAGTCGGTAGCCCACGATCCGACGTCTCAGATCGTGGCCCCACCTGCCAAAGACTCTCCGTTCCTGGCCGGCAAAAAGAAGCGCATAGGAGTGAGCTCGGCTCGGCTCAATCCCGGCTCAATCCCGCAACCCGCGGCGCGGCGCGGCGCGGCGCGGCGCGGCGAGGCGAGCGGAGGAGGAGGAGTGCGCGAGGGCCTCATCTCTTCTCAAGCTCCAATAGCATGAGGAAGAGACTCCCTTATAAACCACTCCAACTCTCCTTCCACTTCCGGGGTGGGACTAAACTTCCCACCACCTTGTCATGCCACCTACATGGGCCCTTAGAGATCAAATATGAAATTGTTATATGGGCTCTAGGCCCATCTCATATTTCAACAATCCCCCACCAGATCTCAGGGTCCCACTTCGTCCTTTGTTCCAAACGCTGTTTTGATATACCAGCATTTCCGTGGAGACCGATTAAGGTTGAGCTCCACCTAGACCAAGTAGTTACACTCCTTCACAACTAAACAATGGACTATGCCTTGAATTGTTAGTTTGGCGTCAAGAAGTTTCACCACAAGTCTCACTGATACGAGGCTGCCGAAGGCCGACCCCTCGGGTGGAGCAAATTAGTCACACTCCTGGCCTGTTCATGAGCTTGCTAGAGATCACCCCAATCTCATAGACTGTGACCAGCAGTCGGGCTCATATAGGTGTGTTTCTCCAAAGATCGCTCTGTAGGATAGCATCTTGCTTATGCATATAAGCCTTGGAACACATTAAGACAGTAGTCATCCTTCCATACAGTTTCCGAGAGTATTGCATCTCCAACGGAGTGGGTTAGTAAAGTTACTCTCCTCAGTTCACCACTGACTTGTTTTCCAGGTCCTACTTCACGGGATCTCTGATCACATAGGTTGGATTACTACCAAGGCAACTCATGTGGGTCTCATACCCATCTCCCTTGATGCGCTATCTATCACAACACGTGATAGCCCTTTAGTAAAGGGATCTGCCAGATTCTTAGCCCTTTGAATATAATCCAACGCTATCACTCCGGAGTTCCTCAATTTTCTGACAGCTTTCAATCTCATTCTTATGTGTTTGTTGGACTTCATGTTGTCCTTTGAACTCTTCACCTTGACAATAACTGTTTGATTGTCACAGTACTCTCCATCACGATCTGACCGGACTCCTTTAATTTTCTTTTCAAGTTGATTCTCAACTTCTGTCTTATAGATTTTGAAGTAGTGTAGAGCCTCATCTTTAGTATTTAACAGATACACATAGCAATATCTAGTGGAATCATCTATCAAAGTCATGAAATATTTCTTTCCACCTTTAGTCAACACACCATTCATCTCACAAAGATCAGAATGTATGAGTTCCAGTGGCGCCAAGTGTCTCTCCTCTGCTGCCTTGTGAGGCTTGCGAGGTTGCTTAGATTGCACACACGAATGGCACTTAGAACCTTTGGCTAAAGTGAAACTCGGGATTAAATTCGATTTTGCTAGCCGTGTCATAACACCAAAACTAATGTGACAAAGACGTGAATGCCATACTTCAGATTTATTAACACTCAAATGAATATTGTTCACGACTTTATTACATAGATCTGCAAGAGAAAGGCGGAACATGCCTCCGCATTCATAACCCTTTCCAACAAATAGTCCATATTTCGTAACAACTGATTTATTGGACTCGAATACCAACTTAAACCCTTCTCTACATAGAAGGGAGCCACTAACGAGGTTCTTCTTGATGGCGGGGACATGCTGCACGTTCTTCAGCTGCACGATCCTTCCCGACGCCGCCGGCGAGCCCGGGCTCCGTCTTCACGACGGGGAGCCCCGGCTCTGTCTTTGGCTTGACGAAGCGCGGAGGAGCCGAGGAGGAGGCGCGCCGGCCACCTTCCTTGATGACGATGCCGGCGCTGCGGGTGCGCCGGCCTAGCGGGGTCTCCGCGGCGGGCTCCGCCTTGACACCAAAGAGCGCCGGCGAGCCAGAAGAGTGGGAGGAGGAGCCGTACCTCCTGGGCACCCACGACCCGGCGCTCCGGCGGGGGGCGGGGGGGGGGGGGGGGGGATGGCCGCCGCGGCAGTGTATGCCAGCGGCGGGTTATTGCCGCCCTCGAGGTACTCCATCACCTCATGCAGTGTGCGGCCGGGGACGCCCCACCAGACGCGGTGGCCGTCGCTGTTGTTGAGGCCGCCCACCACCGGCGCCCCGTTCGTGGACGCCAGCCGCTGCGCCTGCCGCCGCTGGAAGTAGTCCGCCCACACCGCGTGGTTGTCGGCGGCGTACTGGGGGAGGGCGCCGCTGCTCCTTCGTCAGGGACGACCGCACGCGGTCGACCTCGGCGGCAAAGATACCGAGGCGCACATCGACGTCGGGCACCTGGGGGATGGGGACGCCTTCGTTGCTGAGCCTCCACCCCGTCGGCCCGGCGCGTATGTACGACGGCGCCGGGATGTTGGCCTCGAACAGGAGCCACACCTCGCCCTCTTGGATCGAGCGGCGGCCGAAGCCGTTGGCCGCCGCGGCGTCGCTGGGAAAGCGTTCGGCCATCGCTGGAGAGGGAAGGGAAGGGGAGGACAGGGGAGATAGCAGAGCTCGGCGGCGGCTGGTTTGGGCTCGGGCTGGTGTGGCCAGCGGCGAGGGGGAGCGACGGGTTTTATAGCCCGCGCCGTGTGTACGTGTGGCGGGAGGGGAGGCGTCGCCGCGCCGCCCGTGACGCGCCGCCCGTGAGGAATCAATGGCAAGGCTGACCGGCGGCAGCCTTGTCGTTGATTCCCCGCGGGAAATCGAGGCTCTCTGGGGAAGACGAGGCGTCGTCTCGCTGACGCGGCTGGCCCGCGGCTCTTTCGTGCCAAAACTGGTCGCCACGGCGCCCCCCAGCGCGCCGGGTTCGGCCTGGGTCCGCCGGCGCCAGTTTTGGTCCAAACCGGCGAAAAACGTGCTCCTGGGGACGCGACTGGGCCGATTTTAGACGCCGGCGTGGCAAAAACTTCTGAGGAGGGCCTGGGGGCGCAGCTGGAGTTGCTCTAAAGCACCTCCCGTGAGTATGGGCTCATGACTTTTAGTCAGTTGTGTGCCAGCTATGTATGGCTATGCATAGCTCTAAAAAAAAGGTATGGCTATGCACTTTTTTTTTTCACACGATGCCAACATATCCTGCAACCGTGGAAGCTAAAAATCAGGTCAAGTTTGATGTTATCCGGCCAACAAACTTCATCAGGCTAACAAACTCCATCCGGCAAACAAACTCTATCCGGTGTTTCCTCTAACCATTTTTAAACTGTCTGTCTCATTATTCTCTTAGACCACTGCGAGGCGACAACAGATATGAGGTTCGGCTCGCTTTCCTCTGCCCTGCAACGGCAGCCCCGTATGCATTGAGACTTACCTTTCAGTTTCCTTGCGTTGTTGCATCTAAACCTGTCTCACTGATTAGCCCACTATTCCCGTTGTGCCAGACTATTTTCTAATCCCTCATGAGATGCACTTCCGTGTGAGCAAGTGTTGATTCATCCAGTTCGCGTATGCCCCTTTTTCTCCTGTCATTATCAAGAAACGATTTACCCTTTAGCATCTTGTATATGTTGCTTTTAATCCATATTCCATCTCCTCATCCTGTAGGTGCAGGGAGCCGGGAACATTAAGTCACGGCCTGGATCCAACTTTGTTTAGGTAATCTGCTTTTCCAAAGGGTTCCGTTTGCTGTTGCATCTCTGTCATTACTTAGAAGTGCCAGGGATGTAATGCCCTGAACGCCTATAACTTTGTGCAAGGCCATATATTTTGTGACACGGTGAATATAGCCCTGGTCTCAGGATGCGTTTGATCTGTATCTACTCATTATTCGCAGAAACCTTGATCTTGGCATTCCGGGGCGGGAAGCCCATATCTGGGCTTGGTCTGTTCATTCGACTGGGTTTTTTCCTTTTACATGAACTGATGACTTGCTCACTGTTGGCGTTCCGGGAAGCCTATATATGGGCTTGGTCCGTTGTTCAACAGTGAATTTTTTGTTTACCGTACATGTACGAGTTAATAACTTGATCAACGTTGGCGTTCCGGGAAGTCTATATATGGGCTTGGTCTGTCGTTCGACAGTGATGTTTTTTTTTTCATCGTGTATGTATGAATTTAATGACTTGATCACTGTTGGCATTCCGGGAAACCTATATATGGACTTGGTCTGTCGTTCAACAATGATGTTTATTTTGTTTATCGTATATGTATGAATTAATAACTTGATCACTGTTGGTGTTTCGGGAAACCTATATATGCGCTTGGTCCATCGTTTGACACTGATGCTTTTTCTGTTTATCATCGTATATGAATGAATTTATGACTTGATCACTGTTGGCGTTCCAGAAAGCTTATATATGGGCTTTGTCCATCGTTCGGCACTGATGCTTTTCTTTTGTTATCATATATGTATGAATTTAATGACTTGATCACTGTTGATGTTCCAGGAAGCCTATATATGGGCTTGGTCTATCATTCGACAATGATGTTACTATCTTTAAGCATGAGGAATATTTTCAATCATGGGTACTTTCTTTTGTATTTCTCATATTCCTTGTGTTTTTCATTCTATGCGTCAAATTGAAATGTTTTTTTTATTGTAGAGACTATCTCCCATTGTCCTTTGTTGCAAACCGTCTACCTTGGGATCATTACTTACACCTTGGTAATAATTTCAATCTTGCATTTTTGTGTAACATTATTTTCAATTCCTATAATTTCATGCGTAAGCCGACATGCATATTTTCCTCGCATATAGATGGAGGAAGCCACGACACCATCTTCGTCCGGATCATGTAGAATACCTGCACAGTTAGCCAAAGTACAACTATTTGAACCAGATACTAGTGAGATAGCCAATCCAGTGATCACAAAGTTAGGCGTACCACATGGCCATCCCGAGCTTGGAGAACGTGAATGGTAGTCGGGGCCCTCTTTCTCAGCTCGTTGCTATCAACCTACAATACTTGGGCCCAAATTTGATGAAGCTTCAACCCTAGGGACTCATATGATATGCAAAGGTTTAGGATGGGAGAACCATGAGGTTGAATATGCCCCAATGCCTCTTGGATATACTAAATGGGGTATTCGTGTCTTGAAAAAGTATCATACCCATCAGAAGGGGAGTGAAGAGGGTGTGGATTACATCTATGGAGCTATTTATTGCTCTTTAGGTGACTATTCTGTCTCCCCTCCTCATTTAAGGTCTTTATTGGAGAAATGGGATCCCAACACCAACACGTTTTTATTCTCGTGTTGCGAGCGTACAGTCACCCTTCCTGATATGCATCAGATGGCAGGGTTGCCTCTTGATGGTGAACCTTATGAAGAATATGTTCCACCAGCTGATGAGTTGGATCCTACAACTTTTGTACCCCAACTTTCTGCCTCGGCTCCTAGAAACTTGGACCAAGCTTGTTGTGGGTGGCAAAGTAGGTTTTGACTTTTTTCATAATCGTCAAGTTGGCTCCTTTGCTACCAAGAGTTTAGAAGACCAACACATGTATACTGCGGATTTTCTTTCCATATGGCTTTGCCACTACGTCGTTGTTGGTGGTGGGCCATATATTCGCCCTGGAGTATTCGTGATGGCCTCATGGATTTCCCTAGGACAACAAATCTCTTTGGGCCCACCTACTCTTTGCTCCCTTTATTACTCACTTTGGTGAATTTGTACTCATCCGATTGGCCCCTCATTCATACATAGAATTTGGCCAGTCCTGCAGTCCACTACCTTACTGGATGGATGGGTGTGTTCCTCAAGAAACCTTATGGAAACAAAGTAAAAACGCCACATTTCCCGAGCCCTAAAATTTTGGCAGTACAACATGATATGACGAATACCATTTTTAGTTCCCCACGTCATTTTACTCCTGAAAAACCACATGCCTTCCTCGGCGACTACTATAAGAATATTGCTTGGAACCCCTATTCCGTGACTATGGAAGGCGTGTTCAAACCCAAGAGGGCCTTCTTAATTTCTATTCGTCGGGGGATGCTACCGTGGAGGCGTGGTACTACCACCGCCGACGTGTGTATAGCCAAACCATATCACCCAGTTCGAGTGGCACGACAATTTTGTCTTGACCAAGTTGTACCCTTTTCTCCACTAGCGAGCTTGTACACTAAAGATGAAATTGGAATCGCCTATTCTTTTTGGTTACACCTGTTATCCTAGGCCCCGGAAGAATTCCAATATTTTCCTAATGATGATCGAGTTGGGGACTCTTCCTAAGCATGGGCTAATTGGTGGAAAAAAATTCCCAGGCCTTTCACCGACATTCTGGACCATCTTTGCAATGGCAACATGACTAGGAAGATCCCTTATGATGTAAGGATAAAAAAAATAAGTGCGCACTGCAACACAATATCATGTCCCGTCCATTGTCTGATAAGGATTTTATGGTGGTGAGGAGAGTATCTATTGAGCACCGCGACCAACATGTTCAGTCCCTTGAGCAAACAGAGACACGTACTACAGATCATTGGAGACTGATCCTTTATAATTATTTAAATGATGCATCTGCCGCTCAACCGGTGAAGCATAAATAGATGAGCTAACAATGATCAGTCTCCAATGATCTACAAATCTTTGTTGTCACCCCCATGGTGGCATCATCTATGGAGACATTCATCGGCAGGACGGACATGTGGACGGCTTGGTAGTTGGGCGACGGTTGGTGGTGGAGCGATGCTTCATCCTACACGTCGATGGGAGCGGATCTCGGCGGCATGGCGCAGTGGAGAATCAGCGTCCAATGGGTGGCGATGGAATCGCGCAGGAGGGCGGCGCTGTCTGGTGTCGTGGTGGCGTCGATGGAAGAGAGGCCTAACAAGGTCGTTGCGCTAGTATGTGATCTCAGCATGGATCGACGGATGAAGGAGGAGACGGCCCTTGCAGCATGCGCATGTGGTGCCCACTGAAACTGCGCTGGACCGGTGTGTAACCCAGTACAAGTATAATGGCTTGGATGGGGCATCCATCATTATGTTAGGTGTTGGTGCGATGTCTGTTTGGTATTAGACTTAGACATTCGGCACCCCTTCATCACTAGATAAGAGTAGCGACAGGTGTTGTCAAGATGGTGGCTTCAGGTTTACTGCTATATTACCTTGTAAGAGCTTTGTGAACAACTAATAAAATGGATGCATGCATCGTCCAGATGCAGAGGCAGGCCGGCCCTGAGCTCCCCCCCCCCCCCCCCGGAATGTATCCGGTGCACCCGAACTTGTGGTGCTACCGGTGCACCGGATGCCATAGAATGTTTTAAAAAATCTGAAAAAAATCTAGCACGTTGTCGCAATATTAATGTATGATGTCACTAAATTTCGTGCAGAAATTTAAAATACTTTTTGAGATACAAAAATGACAAATTTGACTTCAGTGTGATAACGGGCCAAATCCAAAGCCCAAATTACGTTATGTACTATTCAGTGTTGAATTTGTCATTTTTGTTTTTCGAGTTATGTTTTAAAATTTGACTTGAAATTTTGTGACAACCTACATTGATATTGTATGAGTGTGCTAATTTTTTTCCAATTTTTTTTTAAACATTTTAAAAGTACAATATGAGCTCGGTGCACCGGTAGCACCACAAGCTCCGGTGCACCAGATTTGCCCCCCCCCACCCACCCACCCAAGGGGGCCCCCAGCCTGGGTGTTCTGTATTGTGTGCTGGGCCTAGCCCAAGGGCGCACAAATTCGTACGTCTGTTTCGCAAAAAGAAAAACGCTCCGTACATCACGCCGAGATATCGCTCGATTCTAGGTCTAGCGAACCGTAGCAGACTCCTCCCCGCAAACAGGTCCAACGAGACAGCAACTACAGCGAAGCCGCCGGAGCGATGGCGTGGGACGAGTTTGTCGACCAGTCCATGGAGCTTTTCCATGCTGACCACAATACTATACGCGGCGGCCCTTTCTTCCTGATTTTCCCCTCATCCATTAATCCCCAATTCCTCTTAATTGCCGCATCTCGATTTAATATGTTACCCTTTTCCCTTGCATCCAGATTCATTATGTGATAAGAGTGAAGTTTCACGGAAGGGGCACGCAGGGCAGCATCACATCAAAGAAAAGATGGGGCAGGAAGCAGTAGCACACTCGTTCTTTGGATTTCTATCAGGAAAAACACAATTGGGCGTTGAGAGGGTGGACATGTGACCGATTTTTGTAATTCTAAAGATACTTTGGCTATTAGCTGATCATTTTCCAGGTACAAAACTGCCAATTATATTTACCAGACAATCATGACTGATAAACAATTCAATCTTCATCGTTTTTCAGAAAAGATAAAATAGCACCATTCGCTGCCCCCACGCGGCCATGCAGAGAGGCAAGAGGTGGAGTCGCAAGAGGAGACCCCACATCAACTGACACCACGATGACACGATTTCAGAAGGTATCTCTATACTTGATATGCATATTGGTTTTTATGCACTTTAAGTGTTTATTGGAAATATTATATATATATATATATTTACATACATATGTTATTTATTTATATTGACATCTGTACTACTGGTCCTCGGGGTTATTGGTAATATTTTCTATATACTTACATATATTAGTTATATTATAAACTCAGGTTAAGGGGCCTCATGTTATAGTTTCGCCCGGCCCCCAAAATTCCAGGACCGGCCCAAGCCGGGGGTACATCTTCCTTCAAAAAAATAAAAAATTCCCATCTGCTAGTGGAAAGAGACGCAAATAGTCTACACCGACTCACATGGACAAGGAATAAAGGCTGCCCTTGAAATGCAATGTTGATTTTGCCCAAGACTCCAATTTTTCTGAATAGATAACATCAGACGATCCATTATTAGATGTTGAGATCAGAAACTCTGTTAATGATGAAGATTTTTGCCGCGTTCTTACCGGTGAGAAGGACCATTTCCTGGATGACCTCTTCAGTTTATCCGCAGCGGATTAGGCCATTGACGAGTGTGGCCCAACGCATCTGCCTTCCAGCCTAGATGTGACTGAAACAGTGCCCCTACCCCTAGTGCTCTTGATTTCCTGTCAACTTTACCCGTTAGTTTATTATTTACTTATTTAAATGGTCGCGCCTATGAATCATCATTATCATCAATTCACACGACTATTTTTTAGGTTGCGAACAAGAAAGTCACCACTCACAAGACCCTGTGGCGACGGTTTTAACAAGGAAATGCACACCGATGAACTGCAGTTTTGTCAAAGATGAGTTTATGAATGCCACAAATATCATGGTGAAACGAGCCCTAGAAAGACTGAACGACTCTACGCTTGGTGATCCCAAGAGACGCATCATGTTCGAGAACATTTCTCAGACGCTGGCCACGCAAGTACCCAAGATAGCTAAAGTGCAAGCTATGTTGGCCGAGCTTATTTACCTTTCAATCAAGTTGGAGCATGGGCAGACTGAGTTCACAAAGGGATCCGAGCGAGATGAACATGCTTCTACTGAAGTAGAGCTTAAAATTAAGTCCGGCCACAATCGAGGACTTATCTGCCATAGACAAGAAGAGCACTAAAACAGAGGCATTGTCCCCTCTACAGTTTAAGCTTGAACAAAGTAGCAGTAACCTCCTCAAGTTACACCTTCAGCGCTGCTTCTTGTGTCTCCGTTTCAGTGCACTTCTTCTAGGGCAGATAAGTCCTCGATTGTGGCCTTGGAGAAACGTTGTGGCCAGACCTAATTTAAAGCTCTACTTCAGTAGCAACATCTTCGTCTCACTCGGGTCCTTTTGTGAACTCAATCTGGCCAGCCTCCAACTTGTTGGAAAGGACAATAAGCTCGACCAACATAGCCTGCACTATAGCTACCTCAGGTAATTGCGTGGGCAATGTCTGAGAAATGTTCTCAAGCATGATGTGTCTCTTGGGATCACAAAGCGTAGAGTCATTTAGTCCTTCTATGGCTCATTTTACCACGATATCGGTGGCATCCATAAACACATCTTTGAAAAAATTGCAGTCCATCTATGTGCCTTTCCTTGATAAAACCGTCACCACAAGGTCTTGTGAGTGGCGACTTTCTTGTTCGCAACCTTAAAAAAAGAGTCGTGAGAATTGATGATAATGATGGTTGATAGACATGGCTAGTTAAATAAATGTATAAGTAAATAAACTACCGGCTAAAGTTGACAAGAAATCATGAGCACTAGGGGTAGGGGGCACAGTTTTAGCCACGCCCGGTTTGGGAGGCGGATGAGTCGGGCCACACTCGTCAATGGCATAATTCTCGGTGCTTAAATTGAAGGGGTCATCAAGGACATGGTGGTCCTTCTTGCCGATAAGAACGCGACAAAAATCTTCATCATTAACAAAGTTTCCGATCTCAACATCTAATGCTGGACCGTTCGATGTTATCGGTTCAGTAAAATTGGATTCTTGGGCAAAATCAATTTTTCGCTTCAAGGGCAGCCTTTCTTCCTTGTCCACGTGAGTTGGTGTAGACCGTCTGTGTCTCTTGCCGCTAGCGGATGGGGCAGTTTCTGGGAGATCATTATCCACTGATAGCGAATGAGCGGAGGAGGACCCAACTATAGTGTATTAGGTATTTTTTAATGTCCAAGAATGCATTTTGGCATGCTTGATCCCACTCGAACGGGACACCCTTTTTCATGAGACGTGAGGAAGGTTTGCATCTTCCTGATAAAGTTGAGATAAACCTCCTAATATATGCTAGGTGACCTTGGAAACTCTTTAGTTCATTAAGTTCTGTCGGTGGTGGCATTTGAACGATCCCTTTTACTTTATCTAGATAGATTTGGATGCCATTCTTTGTGACAACAAAACCAAGAAATTTCCCACAGGAAACTCCGAATGCACATTTCATGGGATTCATTTCCAAATTATGTCCCCTCAAATGTTCGAAAGCCATTGCAATATGTTTCATATGGTCCTCTTCACATTTTGATTTTACCACTATATCATCTATATAACATTCAACGATTACATATAATAACCCATCTAAGAATATGGTCATGGCTCGTTGATATGTTGCCCCAACATTTTTTAGTCCGAATGGCATGACCTTATAACATAATATGCCTTATATCAACATTTGGTAAAGCGCATGAAGGTTCAACCTAGTGAAGAATTCAACATTCGCACTATAGGTGTGTTTGAGGATGATAGCGGGTCTCTTCACTTCCCCGATGAAAATGCACCAGAAGTGGACCAGGTGCACCTTAGATCAGGGTGCCAGTTAGCTGACCCACATCCTCCACCTAGAAAGGAGCCTAGGAACAAAGATGTAACTGAGAATGAGACAATTGACCCGCCCTCTAAGCTGCCAGTCAAGTATGATGTAATATCGTGTTTGAAGAAAATACCACCTATGCTTTTTGTGTATGATGCTTTGTCTCTTTCATCGGATTTACGTAAGGCACTAGTTACAGTATTGTCATTTCCTCAAGATTATAAAGTGAAAGTCTCATAGACCGAAGGTGAATTAAATGATGTGTTAAATATTACATTCGTGGATGAGGACATGTTGTTAGGCTCAATGAAGCATAACATACGTCTTCTTATGTTTGGTGAGATTGACGACTTGCGAACAAATCGCATAATGATAGATGGTGGACCCGCCATAAATTTGCTGCCTCTGCATACTTTAAAAAGGATGGGATATTCCCAAGGATTTGAGCCGGTCAAATGTGGTTATTCACGGCTTTAATCAGTCAGGTCAAGAGGCCATGGGTAGCATTTCCTTGGTATTAAAACTGGAAGCCTGTCCACATACGTGAGTTCTACGTGATTGATGCAGCCACATCTTACAATGCATTGTTGGGCCGACCATGGCTGCATGAAAATCAAGTTGTGCCATCTAGACGCTCCATCAGCGTGTCTAGTACAAAGAGCAGTTTGGAGAAAAATTCTACTTTGAGCCTGTTGAGAAGTACATAAGCCAACGTCTGTAGTAGTACCTGAGTCAAATATGGTAGATGAAAATATATAATGCAGAATCCTCACCAGGACGAAATATTTATCGGTATATAGCAAGTGACCAAAGAAAAGAGGGTGACCCAATATTCCGCGTGATCGATAAATCATCTGTTAAAAGAGGTACCAAAATACCTACGCTCTTACCTCGTTTGGTTCAACATACAATTGAACAGGATAAAGATGAGTCGCCTAAGTACAAAAAATAAATAAAATGTGGTTCATATCACCTTGGAAAATAAAGACGATGAGTCATTGCCCATTTCTCTCCATGATAATCGAGTATTGTATATGATGCAGAAAATGGGGTATGATACTCTCACTGGCCCGTCCTTGTGCGATGGCCGGGGGCAGCCAACGCCATTTAAAAAGGCATTGTCCCGGGAATAGCTCAAAGCTCTACACGAAGGCCAGCCTCTGAAAGAAAAAAAGACATGGGTTAGGCTTTTGCATGACCTCGACTGAATTTATAGACCCAACTGAGGCGTCTCCACAAATGGAGGATGGTAATAAGCCAACTATTGATGACTTGGAAGAAATAAATATTGGGAGAGCCGAGGTGCCTCGACCAATATTTATTGGTGCACCTTTATCCAAGAAAAAGAAAGAAGAATATCATAAGTTCCTTTCTGCGAACAGAGATGTCTTCACTTGGACATATGAGAAAATGCCCGGCTTGGATCCAGAGGTACGGTGCACCAACTTGCCGTTCAAGACGATGTTCCAGCAGTAAAACAAGCACAAAGGAGATTTCGACCCAAGCTACTCCCCAAGATAGAAGCCAAAGTTGACAAACTCATAACTGTTGGATTCATTAGGGAAGTTAAATATCATAGGTGGCTTTCCAATATTGTTCTAGTTAAAAAGAAAAATGGCGATTTAAATAAAGCATGCTGTAAAGATGATTTTCTGAAACCTATATCTAAAATACTCGTTGATGCTACCATGGGCCATGAAATATTTTCTTTTATGGATGGGTATTCCGAGTATAATCAAATAAAAATGGCACCAGAAGATGAAGAGCTAACGGCTTTCAGGACGCCCAAAGGCATATTCTCTTATAAGGTCATGCCATTTGGACTAAAAAATGCTAGGGCAACATATCAACAAGCCATAACCATAGTCTTGGATGGGTTATTATATGTAATCGTTGGATGTTATATAGATGATATAGTTGTAAAATCAAAATGTGAGGAGGACCATATGAAACTTGCAATGGTTTTCGAGCGTTTGAGAGAACATAATTTGAAAATAAATCCAATGAAATGTGCGTTCGGAGGTTCCTTCGAGATTTTTTTGGTTTTGTTCTCACAAAAAATGGCATCCAAATCGAACCAGATAAAGTAAAAGAAACCGTTAAAGTGCCGCCACCAAAAAAACTACATGAACTAAAGAGTTTCCAAGCTCACATATATTACATCATTTTTGATGAATCTGTGTTTCCCTACGTGCCCTCACCATCATGGCGCACCACACCCACGTCCACAGAAAACCCCCATGCATTCCAGCCTCCCAGACCAGATTTCTTGGATTCCACACTCCCACCTACCTCGTCCGGGGTCCACCACCAACCATCCACCGCGGCTCGGTCACCCACAGCCCCAAATCCCTTCGCAACCAGCGTCGCCACGTGCCCCTCCGCCACTGGCTCTCCCGCGTCCCGTTGTTGCTTTCCCTCGCCTAGCACGCCAGTCTCCTCTGTCCTGCACGACTCGTCCTCATCGCGATCCGTGCCCACCAGCCCACTAGCCCACCTGCCATCGGAAATCTCTCGGATCTCCCGCCCACTGACGATGCCAACTCTTCCGCTGGCCCCACTAAATCCCCCTCAGCGTCATCCACTCCACAAGTGCCACCACTGCCCATGCATGTTGTTCAAGTAGAGCCACCCCAAAATGCACACAAATGTCCACATGTGCAAAAACTGGCTACCTCATGCCCAAACGATTATTTGTTGCGGATGCCACTTCCACCTACATACATATCCGCTCTCAAAGATCCCCATTAGCGCCAAGCTATGTTAGATGAGTATCATGCTTTAATGAATAACTTGACTTGGTATTTGGTGCCAACGTCGGCATGCAGGTGTCAGTATTGTCACGGTCAAGTTGGCATATCGTCACAAGTTCAACATGGATGGATCTTTGGCACACTATAAAGCTTGTTGGGTTGTGCGTGGCTTCACTCAGAAAGAAGGGATGGAATATGGTGAAATATTCAGTTCCGTGTTCAAGACGGAAAATATTAGCGTGGTGTAAGTCTTGCTACCTCTCACTCTTGGCCAATTCACCAACTTGACATAAAAAATGCATTCCTTCATGGTGATCTCAATGAAACAGTGTACTGCTCCTAACAAGCGGCTTTCTGGATCCATCTCGGCTGGACCATGCTTGTATCCTTCGTAAGTCACTCTACAGCCTCAAGCAAGCTCCAATGATTTGGTTTCTTCAGTTTCAAGCATTCCATATATCGCTGGGTTCCGAGCTTGATTCCTCTCGGTTCATTATGCATCATGGCACATCCATTGCTTACTTTTTGGTCTACGTTGACGATATAATTCTCACAGCAAGCTCTTCATCCACTCTCACATACATCATCAACTCGCTCAAGTCTGAGTTTTCCATGACTGATCTCGGTGCTCCCAATCATTTTTGGGCATCAACGTCACCACCAATTCCTCCGGCCTCTTCTTATGTCAACAACAGTCCACACCGGAGATTCTTGAGCACGCCAAGATGTTAAATTGTAAGCCGCTCTCCACCCCCGTTGACACCAGCTCCAAATCATCCTCCCAAGACGGCCAACTTCTCACCAATCCCATGCACTACCGATGCCTGGTCCGCGCACTACATTATCTCATTCTTACACGACCCGATATCGCCTATGCAGTACATCAGGTTTGCCTCTTCATGCATGCATGCACCCCGTGACACTCACATGCAACTTGTCAAGCGGATCCTTAGATACTTGCAAGGTACTTCTCATTATGGAATTCAGCTCCACAAGTCCTCCTCCAAGGATCTCATAGCATACACTGATGCAGATTGGCATGATGTCCAGACACTCGTAAGTCTACTTTCGGTTTATGTGTCTTTCTTGGCTCCAATCTTGTTTCCTAGTCATCGAAGAGGCAACCTGCCATTCACGATTGAGTGGCGAAGTAGAGTACAAGGGATTTGCCAATTGTCTGGCCGAGTCATGTTGGTTGAGGCAAATCTTACATGAGCTCAAACTCCCTCCCAGACGTGCCATTGTCGTGTACTGTGACAACATTAGTGCATCATATCTTGCATGCAACCCGGTTCGGCATAAGCGTACAAAACACATTGAGATCGACTTGCACTTCGTTCGGGACAGGGTGGCTGTCGGCAAAGCTCGTGTTCTTCATGTTCCTTTCGGTTCTCAATTTGCGGATATTTTTACCAAAGGGTTGCCATCACAAGTATTCACTGATTTTCGGTCCAGCCTAAACATCCTACCGAATGGAGTTCCGGCTGAAGAGGAGGGAGGGGGGTGTTGTTAGAATGTGTATGTTTTCATGTACATTGTAACTCCGAGTTCTGTTGCACATTCCCGGATTTGTAGGATCGAAGCACGCCGAGGGCGTGCCTGAATTGTAGGGTGTTCGGTTCATCTCCCTGGCATATATCTATACTGTGTATCAGTTCTGAATCAATCAAGAAAATACTTTCCAACTCAGATAGACGTCGTGGCCGAAGTCGTGGAGGAAGGCAGTCTGGAGAACGACGATGCCTTTGACGATGTCTTCGATGTTGGTCCATGGGCTACTGCCTCGGAGGCCCATGCATGAGAGTCCGGGCGGGGCGTCGGCTAGGTGCACACCGATGTCCATGCGCTGGACTATCTCATCGGCGTAGGCCTGCAACGGGGATGAGAACCCACACACCTTCTTCTCCACGCATCTTAGAATCGTGAAGGGCTGCATAGGTCTTCCTGATCGCCGTCGTCGAAGTCAGTGCGCACGTGTCGGTCCAGCACATAGCCGGGTGGCAGGCTTGCACGGACACCACCCGACATGGCTGGCCGTCCTGGCCCAGCTAGGTGGAGGTGGCTGGATCGGGGTACATGCCGGCGGTGACCGAGACGGTTCAGAGCTAGGCGAATCAGGCTGCTGGATTGATTTTAGCCGTCGTACAGAAACAAACAAATCTGATCTCGATTGGTTTGCAACAGGGCGTGTCGCTCCTGCACTTCTATACTTTTGTTGCTTTGATTGATAGAGTAATTACAAAATCAATCCTACTCGTGTATAACTCCTAACCTACTCAGACTATACATCCGTGGAGCACACGAAGCCATGCCCATGTCATAGTGATTGTTATTTAATAAGAAAAAAAGGATGGGCCTACGTGTCTTCCTGTTTACCGAGAGCCATGCTCGGTTTACATGGTGTTTGCCATGATCCCATGTTACGGTACTCGGCAAATAAGAACGAACTTGGTAACGGCTATATTTCCAGTACTGTTAGTAAATTTAGTGTTGCTTCTCTTGATATGAACCGCTTGAATTTTCTTGGTAACAATAACAGCAAAGTTACAATCCATATGTTGGAACAAGACTGGCGAATGCATGCATTACTACGGATTGTGTAGGGGTGTTGTCTCAGAGACAAATGAGAAGTGAGGACCTGGGCTTCTTCCACTCATTCACCTTCCACCCAAAGTGCCCCAACACGCTGCTCAATGGTTGCTACCACGTACATCTTACCACTTAGTTTGTTGTAATGTCGCATGAAAATAATTATACGAATCTTAGTAGAAAACTTGTTCCAAGTGAAGGCTTCCGTTTAGGATCTGACAATACAAGGTAAGCATAAAACTATTGCATCTCCTTTGCAAGAAAAAAGAGAAGAAGAAGAAAAGATAAGGATAACACATATTGTTGCATCACCCTCGCAGAAAACAATTTCATTGTGTCAAGAAGCATGCTAACCAGATACACGCAGAAATAATTCACCAGAGCTGAAATGTCCATTGCAATTCACAGAAGGATACGCCGAGAATATGTTGGCCAATTTCATGGTGCGACCTCGAATTGTTTCTTCCAGTGTCACCGTCACCTTTTTAAGCATTGGCGAGCATTTGAATATCATTGTTAAAAAATCATGCTCATGATCCTCTCCAGTGAAGCCAATGATTTCCACTTCTTCAAGACATGTATAGAAGACACTTTGGCTTCTCCAATTATTGGGCTTATGACAAGGAGAATTTCCATGGCATCCTTTTCTCGCCTAAAGCAAATGATGAGCGTGACAATACATTAATTATTTATTCTGTGCTAGCTTCTCGGTTGAGACCTTATCTCAAAACCCTCTATAGAAACTCTATGTAAGAAAAATCTATAAGCATGGTTAAGAACTACCTTCTGTGTCGTGTCAAGGAAGACCTCAAGCTTTTTGGTAGTGGCACGAATTCGATGCATTCGAAGGAGTTGTAACACAAGTGCTCCGTAGACATGGCACGCCCATCCAAATTGAAGCTTTAATACAGATATTTTGGTGACAGGAAGTTTCTCCATCTCTTGTGCAAAGTTAAACTCTCGATCCAAATGATTCTGCAATAAAATTGGGCAGGATATCATGCATAGAATGAACTAAAATCAGAAGCGTAAATCTGACAGTAGTTTGAGCAGGACATAAGACAAGAGACGTACTAGAGCATACAGATGCAAGCGAAGCACATGTTCCCCGTTGTCTATGCCGTTATTCTCTATCGCCTCCATGCTCATGTTCCGTAGACGCCATGAACCAAATACAAGATGCAACTCTGTATACCAGCGCTGCCACTTGACCTTCTCTAGCGCTGGCGCCGAGATGGACACACGAGTGTCCATGTCCGCACCGACGAGCACCATCTGCAGTTGCTTAAGCATGGGAGTTACAATGTCAATGTCATGGCATTCCTTATGGTTATCCATATACACCTTAAGTTTCTGCAACAATGTCGAGTGGACCGTGATGTCGCCCCTAGCTAAGTTGATCTCTAGCACACGTAGGCGCGGGCAGCGGGTGACCAATGTGCCAACGTCGATGGTGCTGCAGCGCCCTAGCAGGGTCAGCCTCTCAAGCGCCAGGAACTCGTTCGTCGTCGACAATGATGTGAAGCATACGATTTGCAAATTCATCTCAATCGACGTGGCATGGCGGAAGCAGGGCAGGTCTACATTAATGCGCGTATGACACGTCATATTCAAATCACATCCGTCAAAGTTGTCAGTGATGATGAGCTCCTGCGGCGACTGGCTCACCGCCATGTGGAGAAGAGAGGCGAAGCATGCGGCGTCAATGTTGTCTCTCCAAGGAATGCTGATGCTGAGTCGGGACAGCGTGAGGCCAACCGGTGCCACTTCTTCGAGTGTGGCGAGCGTGGTTTTGAGTGAAGCCAGCGCCATCCCGTAGAAGTTGACACTAAGCACGTGCAGGCATGGGCATCGGTTAAGCAATGTGCCAGGGTTGGCGATGTTGCCAGAGAGGGACAACTTCTCGAGTGCCCGAAACTCGCCTGCCGGCGGCAGTGTGAGCTCCTGCGAGTTGGGGTAGGTCACGCTGAGCACACGCAGACACTGGCAGAGGTTGAGCAAGTTGCCAAGGCCGTCAATTTCTCCGGTGAGGGACAAACTATCGAGCGTTGGGAACACGCTGTTTGGCGGCAGAGTGATGGACATGCCATGTTTGCCGCGAGAGTTGAGGCTGAGCACGCGCAGGCGGGGGCAGCGGCTGAGCAATACGCCAAGATGTATGATGTAACCGGTGAGGGATAATCTCTCCAGCGAGGTGAACTCGCCAGCAAATGGCGGTGCGACATCGACACTGAAGACCCGCGATTTCAGCTCGATCGAGGTGGTGCAGTTGAAACATGGCAGCTTGATGTCTCCCCAGTCAGACCAATAGACCTAAGAGGTGAAGACCAGCTCCGGCGGCGAGACCCGTGCGGCGGCGCGCAGCAACGAGCTGGCAAGGTCGGCAGTGTATCTCGTTTCAAGGCAGATGTCTAGGGTGGACATCGCCGTCGTCGAAGCAGCGAACTGGGTGGCGAGTATAGCTTCGATCCTCGCGGGCTCGAGATTGCGGAAGGTGAGATCCGCGAGACCGGTCCAGAGGCCGCGCCACCGGCGAGAGAGGAGGCCCGTCTGCACGGCGGCGTGGACACAGCGTAGGCGTGCGAGGATCAGGAGAAGCATCTCGTCCGGGAGGGAGCTGATGAGATCCGTGTTCTGGGGACGAGGTCCATGCAGCGGCGAGCGCCGGAGGCGGCGCCCCGATCGCAATTCCATCGGCAGGGATACGTTTCTTTTAGACAAACCGGGAGGGATACGTGAAGGTGAAGCCCTGCCACTTCGTTTTAGAGAGAAGGAATAAAAACTGACTCCGCACCTCACCCGTTTATTTCGCACCCAGCCCAGCCCATGATATATAGCCCAAAAGCTGAGCATGTCATCCAGCATGTCTCCGTATGTTTCTCCTCAAAAGAATTAAAAAAACCACGAGCACCAAGCTGGTCGGTTGCCATGCGTTCGGCTGGACTCCGTCTCCTCGTTGTAGTCGGCGGCATCGTCCTGCTTGGTCGTCTTCTCAGCGATTTCGTTGATCAACGGCCGGCAAGGAAGGCGATGGAAAGCCAGCACTGTGTTCTTCCTCCACCACACCATAAGCTCCCTCAGCACCTCCAGTGGTTCACCCTCCCTTCCCTCTGATCGACGACTACCTCCGCAATGATGCTCTTTGAAGCAATATTGATACATATAAGAAGCAAATAACACGCGTATGTGCACATGTATTGCTCTACTGTTGAAGTTTGGATGAAAGAAACATGTTCTGTTTATTTTTAGTTTTTGGTGAATGCCGAAGCACAAAATAATTAACTACGAAGCTTCGCTAAATTATGAACGAAGCAAGAAAATGGGATGTAACTGCATGCAAAAACAAGGAAGCATATGCGACACTTATCGAAGCATGATTCTTGTATATAGAGAAAACAGTATAGGAAGCAAAGAAGCATGCAATATTAGGAGTCAATTTTAAACATGGAAACTTACGTGATTATAGGGAGTCAAGTCTGAACCTTGAGTTATTATCGGAAGCATTGGTTGGAAGCATTCGTGATCACATGATAACATGAAGTAAACAATATGCTTCCATGCATCAGTCAGAAACTCAGAATGCTTCCGTGATATAAATATTAAAGTTGCCATATGTAAAGAAATACAGTACATCCTAAAAGATCAGAGCTAATTGCAAGAGCCTAGAAGAATGTTTACTGTGCGATGGAACGAGGAAGCATCATGTCTATACGGAAACACACATGATAAGGGACCTCATATATGGAAACTGTCAAGGATGTGATCGCACATGATTAGGGAGGGAAGCAACGTGAATCAAGGAAATTCGCTTTAGGAACTACCAATGGAATGTCGCTGTTGGAGGGATGCATCTAACGCTCAAGAAGGTTTCATCCAACGGCCATACGCTGGTCTGATGGGAAGCTAGGGACTGATCCCTAGTGGTTCCCTTATTATAAAAGGAGTGGTCATTCTCAATGAAAGTATTCATTAAATGCATACAAAATAATTGGTGATATTTATGATTACCTTTGAGAAGCCATATTACAAACGCAATTGGGATTTTGTCAAACAAACTATGTGTATCAAAGGTCTTTCATGGAATTGCTGTAGGTGGATTAATGATTCTATCAAAGGGGGTAGCATTAGCATGAGAGTGACTGCTAACATCTGGAACTATTTTCAGATGCATAAGATTTTTAACTAATGCAACGTTTTTGTTTTTGTTCTAAAAAATATTTTATCTGCCCCCCAAAAGTATTCAACAATATGTGTCCATTAAATTTCGGTTTCTCTTTTCTAACAAAAGAGTGAGTTGGAATTCGTATTTCCACCACATAATACATATTTTTTTTTCGGGTGGACAACTTTTTTTCTGACCTTTCTGTGATACACAAACTTTCTTTAAAAACGTCTTACAGTACACAAGTCTATCAAAATATGAATTATATTGCCTCCGTCTGAAAGTACTTGTCGGAGGAATGGATGTATCTAGCCGTATTCTACTTCTAGATACATCCATCTTTATCCATTTCTCTGATCCGAAAGGAGGGAGTAGTTTAGAGAAATACCGAGCAACCCTCCGAATTCACACACCCAAATTATAGAAACCCGACGTGTCTACTATAAATTTCAAGCTACAAGGCAAAACAAAGTGACGGCAAAAAATAGAAAAATGATTGTTACACACATTGTATCATCGCGCAATTGAAAATGATTTTTTCCACTCAATTGTTGCATACCTTGAGTACCAAAAATTGGTTGGGTGATTAGAAGTGTGGTTGTACCTCAACCTATTAGGGAGGAAATCCAGATCTGGATTATTAAAAAGAATATTCTATTAGTGGAAGGCGGTGCGTCCCATTGATGATTTCATCAGTCTTGAATGAAGTTCTTTAAATCTAGTCTTTAGTAGACAATGTGTTGTGTTCTGAGGTGATATAGTGCTCTCGCATGGTGTTTCTAAAAAATAAGATATATTTTCATAGCCTAAATTTGTACTTTGATTATAACATCAATCATTCTTATTCCCTAAGGTTTTAAAACATTCTACATTTTGTACCTTGCTCCACAGCACACACGGGGAAAGATAATATCAGACACCAGTTTCACAAATACGGATGCCCAATTAACAACTAAATAATAAATGTTAAATTAGTGAAAATATAATTATTCCAATAAAATAGTAAAGAGTCTAGAAAATTTTAAAACCAGTAAAAAATATTCTAGAAGTTACTAAAGGGCTTTTATGTAAATTTTATCTTAAGCAATGTGTCTTTCTTGTCGGACTTTTGTCGATTCTTGTTGCAGTTTGTGGTTCGTCCTAGGCATTCCCACGAGCTAAGCAACAAGAAGTCACACTTACTGGTTTGTTGAATGTGAATTTTGATGCGTATTGGTGTTTCACTTTCAACGTTGTCACTAAGAGCGAGAAATATCTCTTTGTCTCTCGGGTAGAAAGTATACCAGGGCTCGTGCGATGGACAATCCGGCGTTTGAAATGTCGGGTAAGGGGCTTATGTCGTCGGACTAGAAATATATATTTTCCTTTCGTTCCAGTCCATGCACTAGACCACTCTCAATCTAAACACGCTCCTGTTTTAATCAACCTTTGTTTCTATTTGAGTGCGGTTATTTGATGGGTTTGTTCACATGGTACAAAAATATGGTGGGTTGAGCAACAAGGATCCACCCCTCTGTAAATTTGGCTAAATAAAGTTTTCAGAACTCGTCAATTGTTTAGAGGATGGATGGAAAAACACTAGCAGGTAAATAAGGAGAGGAAGTAGTGTATTTTGCATATTATCGCAGAATTGGATAACCAATTTAATATTGCCCATTTAAATTATGGTGAACTTACACTAAGGCGAGATTCGAGCGGATTGTTGGCCAAGCTTGTTCATGAGGAGGAGACTTATTCTAAACTTAGACATTTACATGAAGGGAAATATTTGGCATTATCATATTATTTGTAAGGTCATATGTTCAAAATAAAAAAATGTATGAAGTATTATAAAAACTTTTGTGGGCACAATGTCAACTAGATGATATCCCTCGAGTGTATACGAGAAAGGCAAGCTGGTCTCCACATTATTTATTGAAAAGGAAGATAAAGAATGGTCTTCCAATGGAGCAAAACAAAGCGACTAGCTCAGATGGCTTCCATAGTGAGTTCTAACGCGTGTTTTGGGAAGTTATTAAGGATGATGTGATGGTTCTGTTAACTAATTTTCATCGAGTGTTGTTGCCTCTTTGCATCCATAATTGTGGAGTTATCACATTGCTACCAGAGAGGTCTAAAACAACGTACATTAAACAATAGTGCCACATATCCTTTTTCAGTGTCAGATTAAAAATATCTATGAAGGTAGCTACGAATAGGGTTGTGATGGTCACTGAGAGGATCATCCAACCTACTCAACTGATATTTATGCCGGCAGGAAAATTATAAAAGGGGTGGTCATTCTGTATGAAAGTATTCATGAAATGCATACAAAATAATTGGTGATATTTATGATTGCCTTTTTTTTGACCATAATACAGTAAAGCAAAAGCCTTAATGTAGATCTTTTTCATATAATAAAGCATAAATATAGTCTTTACAATGGTTGATGGGGAAGCAACCAGGGAAGATTATTGAATAAATAAAAAGTAACTTAAAGAATATAAACTAAATGTTGTCTATCCAAGATGACATCCCCTCCTTTAGACTAGGTTTGGCCCTTATCATAGTTAACTTGAAAGTTTTGATAAAATCATATCTGCAATCATTGATAGAGCATGGGATTCCTTCAAATATCAGTCCATTTCTTTGATTCCATATACTCCAGCATCCCACTATCATAATTTCCATGAAGTGGTGTTGTTGATATCTTTGATGAGCATCCATAATCATATCATGAATATCCAGGTCTGTGTTCCATTCAATTCCAATGTTCCACCAAAAACTCTGGCTGAATGGACAAGAGAAGAGTAGATGCATTCTGTCCTCATTATTCTCATCATCACATAAAACACATTGGGTAGAGTCAAGATGCATATTTTTCCTGATCAGAAGATCACATGTGTTTATTCTATCATGAAGTAGAAGCCAAGAAAAGAATTTATGCTTTGGCATGCAGCATGATTTCCATATCCATTTGAAAGTTACTTCAGCATCCTCATCCCTCAGTAGGAAGTTATAAATTTTCTTGGTCATATTTATACTACTGCCCCATTGGAAACTCCATATATCATGCTCATTGTTGAATCTGATATTGTGTAATTGACCAGCTAGCAAATGGAACTGTTGGTGCGCAGCAACGGATAAAGGAAGTTGGAATAAGCTGTAAAGATTTCCAGTATCTTTGGCTCTACAGATAGAGATATTTTCCTGAAGGCAGAAAGAATGAAGTTCAGGATATTTAAATTTCATCATCTCTCCATTCCAGTTATCATCCCAAAGTTTGCAAGAATTTCCAGCCTTGATCTCACATGTTGTCATCTCTTTAAACAGATCAAACAATTTCATGCAATCTTTCCACCAAAAGGACCCTTTACTAGGGTTTGTGTGTGGATCTTCATTATTTTGATAGTGTGCCTCCCAAATTAGCTTAACCCAAGGGATATCCATCTTATTGTAAAATTTGAAGAGATGTTTAATAAGTAGGGCTTTGTTCTGCATCCTCAAGTTCAAAACTCCAAGACCTCCTTGATTTTTTGGTTTACATATCATATCCCAACTGGCAAGGCATTTACCTTTTCTATTTATCTCATTTCCATACCAGAGAAAGTTTCTGCAGGATTTGTCCACATGGTCCAATATTGTGTAATGAACTTTTAGTGAACACATTGAGAAAATGGGCATGGAGGCAACAACTGAGTTAACATAGGTGAGCCTGCCAGTGTGATTCATGAATCTGGTCACTCTAGATAGTCTTTTGTCAATTTTGGTTATTACAGGGATGAGATCCATAACAGTGGGCTTGGTGATACCCATTGGTAGTCCCAAATATGTAAAAGGTAAACTTTCCACCTTACACCCAAATGAGTTTGCAAGTGAAGTGACTGTTTGTTGATCGATGTTGATGGGGATCATTGAAGATTTGCTATAGTTGACATACAAGCCAGTGGTGAGACTGAATATGCTGAGTAAGTATTTGAGATGCAATATCTGATCTTCATTAGCTGGCATAATCATTAGAGTGTCATCTGCATACTGGATAATAGGGTATTCCTGTCCATATGCATGGTTGATAGGTAGGGAGAATTCTCCATTTGCCCAGGCAGCATTGACCACAGATTGTAAGAGATCAGCAGTTATGATATAGAGCAATGGGGAATGCGGATCACCATGTCTGACTCCTCTCTTGCAAATAATTTTTCTACCAGCGACTCCGTTCAGTAGAACAGAGGTTGATGCAGATTGAAGAATGTTTGTTACCCAATTAATCCACCTGGGACCAAATCCTTTAGCTTTTAACATTGCAATAATAGTTTTGTACTCAATCTTGTCAAATGCCTTTTCAAAGTCCAGTTTCAGTATGATGATTGGCTTTTTTTATTGATGGCATAAATGTAAATACTCAAAAGCATAACCCAGGCAATCTTGAATATTTCTGCCTTTAATAAATCCATATTGGTTCTGATGAATAATAGAAGTGATAATCTTTTGGACTCTGTTGGCCAATAATTTAGTAATAATTTTGAGTGGTAGACTGACCAATGAGATTGGCCTAAAATCATTCATATTCTCTGGATTAGTAATCTTTGGGATGAGGGTAATGAAAGCAGTATTGATACTGTGTATATCACAGTTTCCTTCAAAGAAATCCCAGATCATGGTATAGATATCTTGTTTAATAAGGTCCCAACATTTTTTAGAAAGAAACCATTAAAACCATCAGGTCCAGGAGCTCTGTCAGTTGGGAATTCTTTGATAACATGGTCAATTTCCTCCATTGTAAATTGGGCTTCTAGATTTGACACATCTTGTGGATGGACAAGTTCCTCTAGATTAAAGAGCGTGGGAGGATCAATGGATGTGCCCAGTCTGTCTTTGTAAGATTTCCAAATAATAGCAGCCTTATGATCATGGTTTTGATAAGTGTTTCCATCCTCTCCAACAATGGATGTGATATAATTTTTTCTATAGCTTTGGGTGGCCATGGCATGAAAGAAATTAGTATTTTCATCATCCAGTCTCACACTTCTCATTTTAAATCTAGTTTTCCAGTAAATCCTTTTCACTTCCAATAATTTGAGGATGTGTTGCTTCAAAATGTCCCTGAAATTGGCTTCCATAGTGCTCAAGGCTCTTTGGTCTTCAATACCATCCATCATAGCTAAGACATAATTACATGCAGAGATATTTGTATTGAGTTTAGATAGATTTCTGCTCCACTTCTTGAGGCCTAATCTGAGGCATTTGAATCTAGCAGTAATATCATTTGCAGAATTTGACATCTGATGATTTCTGTTCCAACACTGTATTACTGTTTCATAAAATCCATCAAATTCCAGCCAGTAATTTTCAAACCTGAAAATAGAAACTTTTGGGATATCACTGCCTATTTGAATATGTATTGGAATATGATCTGATTATACTCTAGCAAGTGGATGTGCCATAGTATTAGGAAAGGTAATAGTCCAATTTGCTGATGTAAATATCCAGTCCAGTTTTTCCAGAAGTGGTAAGTCTTGCATATTACTCCATGTATAGTTTCTGCCTTTGAGTGGAATTTCCACCAAATCAAGTTGTTGTAGGAGACTGTTGAATTTGAGCATGTTGTTTGCATCTCCCCCAGACCTGTTCCTGTCATTTGGACTTCTGATTAAGTTAAAATCACCAATAAGAATCCAATGATCCATTTGTGAAGCATTCATATTTTCCAGCCAAACAAAGAAATCTGCTTTGTTCTCATTCTGGCATGGCCCATATATATTGCTGACATAAAAGATGTGTCCAGAAAGGTTGCATACTAGTTTGACTGTGATTTGAAAAGAGGACTGACTAATAATTGATCCACTGAAAAGGCTGCCATTCCATATAGTTATCAGTCCACCAGACAGACCCATTGAAGGTGTATATGCATATTGGTTAAATCTCCTATGAGAAAAATTTCTGAGATAATAATGGTCAAAAGCTTCTTTTTTTGTTTCTTGCAGACAAATAATACCACAATTGCTTTCATCAATTTTGTCCCTCAAGTCATCCCATCTGGTTTGGGGGTTTATACCTCTGACATTCCAATTTAAAATATTCCATTTTCTATTCATTGTGGAAACTTGGGGAAGTACTTTTATATAAAAATGGCGTAGTCATTCTATAAATAACAGCTCCCATGATAGAGATGGATGCAAACACGTCATGCCAGCAACATATAACTGCTTTTACAAAATAATAATACTGACCATAACCAGGTAAACCATTCAGACTTCTTGGATAATAAAAAGATTGTATCATAAGATCCCAGCAACATAAGCAAAATATGGAGTTTAACTCCTTACAAACCAAGTACATAGATAAATCATAAGCAAATATCCTAAGAGATAATAAAACTAACGAGGGCATAAGGCCATAGCAAGCCTTGGTACAGCAAGGCCTGGAATAGATAATAAGCCAGCTATTCATGAGCAATTGGTGCCATCAAATTCTCCCCAGACACCTCCTCAGGAGGGATCAGGCACTGCTTGACAGCAATAGCTTGGATAGTCTCAATTGGCAGTTCAGGTGGTGGGCCAGCATCAGGATTGCAGACTTCACGTTCAAACTCAGATGACAGGTTTTTCTTGTAACGAGCCATCTCCTTGGCCTTGGCAGCAGCAGCTTCATTCTTAAAACCCACACTAAGACCTGCCAGACGACGACTGCGTCGAAGATCATTTACATCCAGTGGAACATTGTGTTTCTTTCTCTTGTGGTTTCCAGCAAGGTGGTCTTGTGCAGTGGGCCCTATATCCTCAGGTACTTGTGGCTCAGACTCAGCTGGAGAGTTGTGGGTGCTGGCAATGAAGTCAAGCATGGCAGGAGATTGAACATGATCTTCAGTATGTGTGGAGCAAATTTCAGAGTAGTCAGACAGCTCCTCAATTTGGACAGATGATGCAACAGGTTCATATGGTGGTTCTGTAGTGATCGTGAGCAGACACTTCTTGATGGTGCCATGTTCATCATCCACATTAACAAGTTTGCATTTTGTACTGATCACAATGGTGTCTGCAAGATTTGCCAATAGAGTAGGTGCTGTTGCCATAATTTTTGACATCATGTCATGCAGAGCCATAAAGGAATCAGCAGCTTCCATGGCAGGCTGGAAAGGTAAGTCATGACTTTGTTCAGGGCTTTGCGGTGGAGTCTGAACCATGGGCTCAGCATCATGTGAAGGAAATATGCCCTAGAGGCAATAATAAAGTTATTATTTATTTCCTTATATCATGATAAATGTTTATTATTCATGCTAGAATTGTATTAACCGGAAACATAATACATGTGTGAATACATAGACAAACAGAGTGTCACTAGTATGCCTCTACTTGACTAGCTCGTTAATCAAAGATGGTTATGTTTCCTAACCATGAACAAAGAGTTGTTATTTGATTAACGGGGTCACATCATTAGTTGAATGATCTGATTGACATGACCCATTCCATTAGCTTAGCACCCGATCGTTTAGTATGTTGCTATTGCTTTCTTCATGACTTATACATGTTCCTTTGACTATGAGATTATGCAACTCCCGTTTGCCGGAGGAACACTTTGGGTGCTACCAAACGTCACAACGTAACTGGGTGATTATAAAGGAGTACTACAGGTGTCACCAAAGGTAGATGTTGGGTTGGCGTATTTCGAGATTAGGATTTGTCACTCCGATTGTCGGAGAGGTATCTCTGGGCCCTCTCGGTAATGCACATCACTTAAGCCTTGCAAGCATTGCAACTAATGAGTTAGTTACGAGATGACGTATTATGGAACGAGTAAAGAGACTTGCCGGTAACGAGATTGAACTAGGTATTGGATACCGACGATCGAATCTCGGGCAAGTAACATACCGATGACAAAGGGAACAACGTATGTTGTTATGCGGTCTGACCGATAAAGATCTTCGTAGAATATGTAGGAGCCAATATGGGCATCCAGGTCCAGCTATTGGTTATTGACCGGAGACGTGTCTCGGTCATGTCTACATTGTTCTTGAACCGTAGGGTCCGCACGCTTAAGGTTTCGATGCCAGTTATATAATGAGTTTATGAGTTTTGATGTACCGAAGGAGTTCGGAGTCCCGGATGAGATCGGGGACATGACGAGGAGTCTCAAAATGGTCGAGACGTAAAGATCGATATATTGGACGACTATATTCGGACATCGGAAGAGTTCTGAGTGGTTCGGGTATTTTCGGAGGTACCGGGGAGTTACGGGAATACGAGGAAGAAGCAATGGGCCTTGATGGGCCTTAGTGGGAAGGACCAGGAGGTGGCGCGCGCCCCTCCCAAGCCCAGTCCGAATTGGACAAGGGGTTTGGGGCGCGGCCCCTCTTTCCCCCCTTGACCTAGTTGGACTAGGAAAGGTGGAATCCTACTCCCGGTGGGAGTAGGACTCCCCTGGCGCGCCCAAACCTAGGGCCGGCCTCCTCCCTCCCTTGCTCCTTTATATACGGGGGCAGGGGGCACCCCATGGACACACAAGTTGATCTTCGTGATCGTTCCTTAGCCGTGTGCGGTGCCCGCCTCCACCATATTCCACCTCGAATATATCGTTGCAGTGCTTAGGCGAAGCCCTGCGCCGGTAGAACATCAAGATTGTCACCACGCCGTCGTGCTGACGGAACTCCTCCCCGAAGCTTTGCTGGATCGGAGCTAGGGGTGCGTCATCGAGCTGAACGTGTGCCAAGAACTCGGAGGTGCCGGAGTAACGGTGCTTGGATCGGTCGGATCGGGAAGACGTACGACTACTTCCTCTACGTTGCGTCAACGCTTCCGCTTCGGTCTACGAGGGTACGTAGACAACACTCTCCCCTCTCGTTGCTATGCATCACCATGATCTTGCGTGTGCGTAGGAAATTTTTTGAAATTACTACGTTCCCCAACAGTGGCATCCGAGCCTAGGTTTTTATGGTTTGATGTTATTTGCACGAGTAGAACACAAGTGAGTTGTGGACGATACAAGTCATACTGCCTACCAGCATGTCATACTTTGGGTCAGCGGTATTGTTGGATGAGACGACCCGGACCAACCTTACACGTACTCTTACGCGAGACCGGTTCCCTCGACGTGCTTTGCACACAGATGGCTTGCGGGAGACTGTCTCACCGACTTTAGTTGAACCGAGTATGGCTACGCCCGGTCCTTGAGAAGGTTAAAACGGAGTCTATTTGACGAAGTATCGTTGTGGTTTTGATGCGTAGGTGAGATTGGTTCTTGCTTCAGCCCGTAGCAGCCACGTAAAATTTGCAACAAACAAAGTAGAGGACGTCTAACTTGTTTTTGCAGGGCATGTTGTGATGTGATATGGTCAAGACATGATGCTAAATTTTATTGTATGAGATGATCATGTTTTGTAACCGAGCTATCGGCAACCGGCAGGAGCCGTATGGTTGTCGCTTTATTGTATGCAATGCAATCGCCCTGTAATGCTTTACTTTATCACTAAGCGGTAGCGATAGTCGTAGAAGCATAAGATTGGCGAGACGACAACGATGCTACGATGGAGATGAAGGTGTCGCGCCGGTGATGATGGTGATCATGACAGTGCTGCGGAGATGGAGATCACAAGCACAAGATGATGATGGCCATATCATATCACTTATATTGATTGCATGTGATGTTTATCTTTTATGCATCTTATCTTGCTTTGATTGACGGTAGCATTATAAGATGATCTCTCACTAATTATCAAGAAGTTTTCTCCCTGAGTATGCACCGTTGCGAAAGTTCTTCGTGCCGAGACACCACGTGATCGGGTGTGATAGGCTCTACGTTCAAATACAACGGGTGCAAAATAGTTGCACACGCGGAATACTCAGGTTATACTTGACGAGCTATGCATATAAGATATGACCTCGGAACGCGGAGACCGAAAGGTCGAGCGTGAATCATATAGTAGATATGATCAACATAATGATGTTCACCATTGAAACTACTCCATCTCACGTGATGATCGGACATGGTTTAGTTGATTTGGATCACGTGATCACTTAGAGGATTAGAGAGATATCTATCTAAGTGGGAGTTCTTAAGTAATATGATTAATTGAACTTTAATTTATCATGAACTTAGTCCTAGTAGTATTAGCATATCTATGTTGTAGATCAATAGCTCGCGTTGTTGCTTCCCTATGTTTATTTTGATATGTTCCTAGAGAAAATTGTGTTGAAAGATGTTAGTAGCAATGATGCGGATTGGATCCGTGTTCTGAGGTTTATCCTCATTGCCGCACAGAAGAATTATGTCCTTGATGCACCGCTAGGTGACGGACCTATTGCAGGAGCAGATGCAGACGGTATGAACGTTTTGCTAGCTCAATATGATGACTACTTAATAGTTTAGTGCACCATACTTAACGGCTTAGAATCGGGACTTCAAAGACGTTTTGAACGTCATGGACCATATGAGATGTTCCAGGAATTGAAGTTAATATTTCAAGCAAATACCCGAGTTGAGAGATATGAAGTCTCCAACAAGTTCTACAGCTAAAAGATGGAGGAGAATCGCTCAACTAGTGAGCATGTGCTCAGATTGTCTGGGTACTACAATCGCTTAAATCAAGTGGAAGTTAATCTTCCAGATAAGATAGTGATTGACAGAATTCTCTAGTCACCATCACCAAGTTAGTAGAACTTCGTGATGAACTATAGTATGCAAGGGATGACGAAAACGACTCCCGAGTTTTTCATGATGATGAAATTGATGAAGGTAGAAATCAAGAAAGAGCATCAAGTGTTGATGGTTGACAAGATCACTAGTTTCAAGAAAAGGGCAAAGGAAAAAAGGGGAACTTCAAGAAGAACAGCAAGCAAGTTGCTGCTCAAGTGAAAAAGCCCAAGTCTGGACCTAATCCTGAGACTGAGTGCTTCTACTGCAAAGGGACTGGTCACTAGAAGCGGAACTACCCCAAGTAATTGGTGGATAAGAAGGATGGCAAAGTGAACAAAGGTATATTTGATATACATGTTATTGAT
This sequence comes from Aegilops umbellulata, assembly GCA_032464435.1. NCBI lineage: Eukaryota > Viridiplantae > Streptophyta > Magnoliopsida > Poales > Poaceae > Aegilops > Aegilops umbellulata. The sequence goes on from CP136057.1 coordinate 641,401,202, forward strand.
GTGTACTTTACTAGTGTTTATAGCAACCCCTCGGTATTTGGTACTGGTTCAGTTGCTAAGAATAGTAACTCGAAATAGGAGTTGCAGAATGAACAGAAACTAGTTAAGGGTGAAGTGACGATGTGTGTTGGAAATAGTTCCAAGATTGATATGATCATCATCGTACACTCTCTATACTTTCGGGATTAGTGATGAACCTAAATAAGTGTTATTTGGTGTTTGCGTTGAGCATAAATATGATTTGATCATGTTTATTGCAATACGATTATTCATTTAAGTTAGAGAACAATTGTTGTTCTGTTTACATGAATAGAACCTTTTATGGTCATACACACCCAATGAAAATAGTTCATTGGATCTCGATCGTAGTGATACACATATTCATAATATTGAAACCAAAAGATGTGAAGTTAATAATGATAGTGCAACCTATTTGTGGCACTGCCGTTTAGGTCATATTGGTGTAAAGCGCATGAAGAAACTCCATGCTGATGGGATTTTGGAATCACTTGATTATGAATCACTTGATGCTTGCGAACCATGCCTCTTGGGCAAGATGACTAAAACGCCGTTCTCCGGAAAAATGGAGCGAGCAACTGACTTATTGGAAATAATACATACTGATGTATGCAGTCCGATGAGTGTTAAGGCTCGCGACAAGTATCGTTGTTTTCTGATCTTCACAGATGATTTGAGAAGATATGAGTATATCTACTTGATGAAACATAAGTCTGAAACGTTTGAAAGGTTCAAAGAATTTCAGAGTGAAGTAAAAAATCATCGTGACAAGAAAATAAAGTTTCTACGATCTGATCGTGGAGAAGAGTATTTGAGTTACGAGTTTGGTCTTTAGTTAAAACAATGTGGAATAGTTTCACAAAATCGTGCCACCTGGAACACCACAGTGTAATGGTGTATCCGAACGTCATAACCGTACTTTATGGGATATAGTACAATCTATGATGTTTCTTACCGATTTACCACTATCATTTTGGGGTTATGCGTTAGAGACAGCTACATTCACGTTAAAAAGGGGCACCATCTAAATCCGTTGAGACAACACCGTATGAACTGTGGTTTGGCAAGAAACCAAAGTTGTTGTTTCTTAAAATTTGGGGTTGCAATGCTTATATGAAAAAGTTTCATCCTGATAAGCTCAAACCCAAATCGGAGAAATGCGTCTTCATAGGATACCCAAAGGAGATTGTTGGGTACACCTTCTATCACAGATCCGAAGGCAAGATATTCGTTGCTGAGAATGGATCCTTTCCAGAGAAGGAGTTTCTCTCGAAAGAAGTGAGTGGGAGGAAAGTAGAACTTGATAAGGTAATTGTACCTTCTCCCTTATTGGAAAGTAGTTCATCACATAAATCTGTTCTTGTGACTGCTACACCAATTAGTGAGGAAGCTAATGATGATGATCATGTAACTTCAGATCAAGTAACTACCTAATCTCGTAGGTAAACCAGAGTGAGATCCGCACCAGAGTGGTACGGTAATCCTGTTCTGGAAGTCATGTTACTAGACCATGACGAACTTGCGAACTATGAGGAAGCCATGATGAGCCCAGATTCCGCGAAATGGCTTGAGGCCATGAAATCTGAGATATGATCCATGTATGAGAACAAAGTATGGACTTTGATGGATTTGCCCGATGATCGGCAAGCCATAGAAAATAAATGGATCTTCAAGAGGAAGACGGACGCTGATAGTAGTGTTACTATCTACAAAGCTAGAATTGTCGCAAAAGGTTTTCGACAAGTTCAAGGTGTTGACTACGATGAGAGTTTCTCACTTGTATCTATGCTTAAGTCTGTCCGAATCATGTTAGCAATTGCCGCATTTTATGAAATCTGGCAAACGGATAAAACAAAATTGCATTCCTTAATGGATTTATTAAAGAAGAGTTGTATATGATGCAACCAGAAGGTTTTGTCAATCCTAAAGGTGCTAACAAAAATGTGCAAGCTCCAGCGATCCATCTATGGACTGGTGCAAGCATCTCGGAGTTGGAATATACGCTTTGATGAGTTGATCAAAGCATATAGTTTTATACAGACTTGCGGTGAAGCCTGTATTTACAAGAAAGTGAGTGGGAGCACTACAGCATTTCTGATAAGTATATGTAAATGACATATTGTTGATCGGAAATAATGTAGAATTATACTGCAAAGCATAAAGGAGTGTTTGAAAGGAGTTTTTCAAAGAAAGGACCTCGGTAAAGCTGCTTACATATTGAGCATCAAGATCTATAGAGATAGATCAAGACGCTTGATAAGTTTTCAATGAGTACATACCTTGACAAGATTTTGAAGTAGTTCAAAATGGAACAGTCATAGAAAGAGTTCTTTCCTGTGTTACAAGGTATGAAGTTGAGTAAAGACTCAAAACTCGACTACAGCAGAAGATAGAAAGAGAATGAAAGTCATTCCCTATGCCTTGGCCATAGGTTCTATAAAGTATGCCATGCTGTGTACCAGATCTATTGTATACCCTACACTGAGTTTGGCAAGGGAGTACAATAGTGATCTAGGAGTAGATCACTGGACAGCGGTCAAAACTATCCTTAGTGGAATAAGGATATGTTTCTCGATTATGGAAGTGACAAAAGGTTCGTCGTAAAGGGTTATGTCGATGCAAGTTTTGACACCGATCTGGATGACTCTAAGTCTCGATCTAGATACATATTGAAAGTGGGAGCAATTAGCTAGAGTAGCTCCGTACAGAGCATTGTAGACATAGAAATTTGCAAAATACATAATGGATCTAAATGTGAAAGACCCGTTGACTAAGATTCTCTCACAAGCAAAACATGATCACACCTTAGTACTCTTTGGGTGTTAATCACATAGCGATGTGAACTAGATTACTGAATCTAGTAAACCCTTTTGGATGTTGGTCACATGGCGATGTGAACTATGGGTGTTAATCACATGGTGATGTGAACTATTGCTATTAAATCACATGGCGATGTGAACTAGATTATTGACTCTAGTGCAAGTGGGAGACTGAAGGAAATATGCCCTAGAGGCAATAATAAAGTTATTATTTATTTCCTTATATCATGATAAATGTTTATTATTCATGCTAGATTTGTATTAACCGGAAACATAATACATGTGTGAATACATAGACAAACAGAGTGTCACTAGTATGCCTCTACTTGACTAGCTCGTTAATCAAAGATGGTTATGTTTCCTAACCATGAACAAAGAGTTGTTATTTGATTAACGGGGTCACATCATTAGTTGAATGATCTGATTGACATGACCCATTCCATTAGCTTAGCACCCGATCGTTTAGTATGTTGCTATTGCTTTCTTCATGACTTATACATGTTCCTTTGACTATGAGATTATGCAACTCCCGTTTGCCGGAGGAACATTTGGGTGCTACCAAACGTCACAACGTAACTGGGTGATTATAAAGGAGTACTACAGGTGTCACCAAAGGTAGATGTTGGGTTGGCGTATTTCGAGATTAGGATTTGTCACTCCGATTGTCGGAGAGGTATCTCTGGGCCCTCTCGGTAATGCACATCACTTAAGCCTTGCAAGAATTGCAACTAATGAGTTAGTTACGAGATGATGTATTACGGAACGAGTAAAGAGACTTGCCAGTAACGAGATTGAACTAGGTATTGGATACCGATGATCGAATCTCGGGCAAGTAACATACCGATGACAAAGGGAACAACGTATGTTGTTATGCGGTCTGACCGATAAAGATCTTCGTAGAATATGTAGGAGCCAATATGGGCATCCAGGTCCCGCTATTGGTTATTGACCGGAGACGTGTCTCGGTCATGTCTACATTGTTCTCGAACCGTAGGGTCCGCATGCTTAAGGTTTCGATGACAGTTATATAATGAGTTTATGAGTTTTGATGTACCGAAGGAGCTCGGAGTCCCGGATGAGATCGGGGACATGACGAGGAGTCTCGAAATGGTCGAGACGTAAAGATCGATATATTGGACGACTATATTCGGACATCAGAAGAGTTCTGAGTGGTTCGGGTATTTTCGGAGGTACCGAGGAGTTACGGGAATACGAGGAAGAAGCAATGGGCCTTGATGGGCCTTAGTGGGAAGGACCAGGAGGTGGCGCGCGCCCCTCCCAAGCCTAGTATGAATTGGACAAGGGGTTTGGGGCGCGGCCCCTCTCTCCCTTCCTTCCCCTCTTCCCCTCTTTCCCCCCTTGACCTAGTTGGACTAGGAAAGGTGGAATCCTACTCCCGGTGGGAGTAGGACTCCCCTGGCGCGCCCAAACCTAGGGCCGGCCTCCTCCCTCCCTTGCTCCTTTATATACGGGGGCAGGGGGCACCCCATGGACACACAAGTTGATCTTCGTGATCGTTCCTTAGCCATGTGCGGTGCCCCCCTCCACCATATTCCACCTCGAATATATCGTTGCAGTGCTTAGGCGAAGCCCTGCGCCGGTAGAACATCAAGATTGTCACCACGCCGTCGTGCTGACGGAACTCCTCCCCGAAGCTTTGCTGGATCGGAGCTAGGGGTGCGTCATCGAGCTGAACGTGTGCCAAGAACTCGGAGGTGCCGGAGTAATGGTGCTTGGATCGGTCGGATCGGGAAGACGTACGACTACTTCCTCTATGTTGCGTCAACGCTTCCGCTTCGGTCTACGAGGGTACGTAGACAACACTCTCCCCTCTCGTTGCTATGCATCACCATGATCTTGCGTGTGCGTAGGAAATTTTTTGAAATTACTACGTTCCCCAACATCATGTCCATCCTCTGTTGCATGATGAGCAGCAGGTGCAGCATTTGGGTTCTGTTCGTGATGGAAATCAGCATCATGCCAAATGCCACCAAATGGGGCAAATGGCATGGGGTGCATAACACCATCTGGTGGGATTGGGTCCTCATCACCCCCCATGGCACCCAGCAAATCAGCATGCAGAATATATACAGCACAAGTCCATGTCTGACCGTGTCCATAATCATCTAGACTCTCACAAATTACATGGCTAACAGGTATTTCTAGGAGATCAGGCACTCTGATTTTGACAAGAATACGAGCTCTGTTTGACACGCCTCTGTTCCAAACTAGGAATTTAGCTAATCCACTAACTGACTCTCTAACCTTGTCTGGCCTCCATGCCTCAAGTGGGAAGTTCACCATCATAATCCAGGCATCATGAGTAAAAGTGCAGTCTCTGTGGTTGATACCTCGGTCATGTCGGATGATGCGCAGAACAGAGTCACCGAGGAAGTACGGGCTGTTGGCGATGGCGGTGTCGATGTCGCATGCATGACGAAAACGGACGAGGGCAGCACCCATCCCGCAGCGAGATCTCAGCGATGCGAAATCTGCGCTCGTGGTCGAGGAAGTGGTTGATGAGCATAGCATCAGTGTCAAACTGATTTGGGTCCGGTGGAGGGGCGAGGGAGATGATGGCCCAATCGCCGGATTGAACCAGAGGTTCTCCGCCGAGGTAATGGTAGGAGCGCCGTCGACGGTTGCCGTGAGCATCCATAATGGAAGTGCCAGGGGGAGAAGTGGCAGTGGGTCGCAAGGGTAGGTGGCCATGGCGTCGTTGTTGTGAGGAGGGGTGGCGGAGATGGAGAAAGATGATGGAGCAGAGCAGGGTTTCGAGGCAGAGCAGGGCGAATGGCTGGGCGAGCTGGCTGGTGGGGGTGTAGGGGGGTTTTGGGGAGACGAGTCGTCGTGCGGGTTATCGGGCGCGGGTGATGGGTTGGAGGGTAGGTGGGATTTTACCCGATAAATGGGAGCAGATTTTTTGGAGTTGTAACAAAAATGAAAAATATGGCCATATCTATAACAACCACGGCATCTTAACTGATTTGAGCAATCCACACGAGGATGGCCATAGGATAAGCATTTGCCGCAGAAAATAGTACTAGGATCGGTATGGTTGTAGTTGGGCTGAGAATGGTGGGCTGGTGTGTTTTGGATGGCAGGGGTAGAAAGGGCCGAGGCCAATCGAGCCGTATCAGCGAGTGAGTTGGAGGCCGTAGGTGGGTCAGTGGGTTGCGGGCTTGATGAGTGGGCCATGGTGGTGGAGACTGGATTTGGATTTTGAACGGAAATGATCGCGCCCGAATATGGCTCGTGATCCGAGAAAGGCGCTCGTTGGTTTGCATGGGTGACTGGCCTGGCCGACGAAGTTGGTGGTGGGTTACGACGGCCGACGGGGATAGAATTTGCATTGGTGAGGGTACGGCGGGTTTTTTTTGTCACTATAGTCCATTCTTGATCCTGCTCATAGAGCCAATGATTATATTCTCTGACCCAAGCCGGACCTCCGAAGCCCCAGAGGTGAAAGTGGCATAAGAAAAGAGGACATCTAAAAGATCTGAGGCGGTAGATCATAAATCCCACCGCCTTAGAGATGACAGAAAACTTGAAAACTCTCCCACGAATGTGGGTAACATGAAATCCCGATGGTAAGCCCCCTAGAAAAGAATGAAGCGCGAGGCTAACATGCTCAATGGAGAGGGGGAAAGATGAATGGCAAAAGGAGATAACAAGATGAAAAGCAAGATGGGGGTCGTGACAATGAACTTGTGTTGAGAATCTGGCTCTAACCTGGTCAGCAAATCCCACCCCTGGTGATAGATCCAGGAGAGGGGGCGCCATGTTGGCCGGCGGAGCTTACTTGGATGATAATGCCACCGCCTTATGATTGCCTTTGAGAAGCCATATTACAAACTCAATTGGGCTTCTGTCAAACAAACTATGTGTACCAAAGGTCTTTCATGGATTTGCTGCAGGTGGATTAATGATTCTATCAAAGGGGGTAGCATTATCATGAGAGTGACTGCCAACATCTGGAAATATTTCAGATGCGTAAGGGTTTGCGTCAATATGATCCTATATCCCTACTCATGTTTAATATTGTGGTGGATATGCTGGCCATATCCATGGAGTGAGCTAAGGAAGATGGTCAGATCTTAGGGGTTACCCAACATTTAATGGATGGTGGCCTCTCAATTTTAGTATGTTGATGGCACTATACACCTTCTGGAGAGCGACATAGAGAATGCGAGAAACCTAGACCTGGCACTGTATGCATTCAAATAATTATCATGTTTAAACATTGTTCCCAAAAAACACATTGTTATTCTTTTGAGGGAGGGGTAAGTTGATGGAGGAACCTAGACACTCAACTTTTTTTGCTTGCGATGTTGGAATCTTCCTTTCTCTATCTGGGCCCTCCTTACGGAACAATGATGGAAAAATGGATGGAAGAGAGAACATAAATCAAACTAATTGTCGGCATATCAGGAATCTACACTATTGCAATTTTTGAGTTCCCAAGTGCCCCGAAAACTTGTCGAAAGCCGATTCTGACTCGGAAACAAGTTTGTCGAGTGTAGTTCTTGACTAAGAGTACAAAGTCCGAACCCTCCAGGAAAAGCCTACTTTACCGAACCCTCCAGGAAAATTCTACTTCACCGAGAGCCGTCCATTGGGGACACCACAAACCGTTTGCTAAGACCTAGGTGGGGTACTCAGCACAAAAAAGGCACTTGACGAACCGGACGGAGACGGCGGCTGCCACGTGCGAATACCCTTTACCGAGAGCCTGGCAGAGGGACTTAGTGAACTTGGACGTCTAGGAGCGAGGCACATGATGTCCATTGTTTTCCTTGACATTGTCTTCGCCAAGACCTGACACAAAGATTCTTGAAAAAAAAACATGCACGAGGGACCGACACGTGCAATGTGATATTTTCCGTGATAGTCGGCCTTGTACTCGGCAAAATGTCTCGTATGGGTGGCCAACACGTGTTGTGCTAGCTTCACTGAGATTCATATTCTGGCACACGGCAAAGGGTCAAAGTATTTGTCGACTACGTTCCACTTATCTCGGAAAACTTTTTGTCGTGTTCTTCAACTTCTCCGAGTGCCGTGCTCGGCAAAGGTATGTCCAAAATAATCCCAGGTTTTCTTCTTTGCTAAGATCCTTGGTACGCATCTCAAAAAGAGTCCACCAGGACACTAGGTTGCACCACATGGCTCTTTTACCGAGTTCGGCACTCGGAAAAATATATATGTGGAATATTACCTGTGTATGTGATTTGTTATAGGGCTAACCAAAAACAAATATGAAAACAACATATGCTTTCCCAAAATGGACACATAAGAAACTATGTGTAACGTCCAACATGTAGTCCTAGCCCGAACGAAGACTTTACTAGCCTCGCTAAGGATAGGAGCGCATATTAGAGACACCCCAACATGTGACTAATATCATACACGCAAGTATCACATGTCGGTAACAAGGTGGACATCACAACAAATACAACATAACCTGAAGAGATGAGAATACAAGGGTTAAGTTGACTTACACACTCGTGCAGAACCGGGCTTTAATCCCGGTTCGTAAAGGCCTTTAGTGCCGGTTCCATAACCGGCACTAAAGGGTGGGCACTAAAGGGCCCCCCCTTTAGTACCGGTTCGGCACGAACCGGCGCTAAAGTGCCACCACGTGGCACGAGCCAGGCCACGGATGCGGTAGATCATTAGTACCGGTTGGTAACACCAACCGGTACTAAATGTTTGTGGGTTTTGGTTTTATTTTTTATTTTTCTTTTAAATTTGTGTTATCAATTTAATTTAGGATTGTTTTACGTTATAATGAGTTGTTATACTTGATATGGATATGGATATGGTATATATATATATATATGTATATATATATATATGTATATATATATATATGTATATATATATATATATACTTGATCACTTAGCTAGGATCCATCCAGTTCAAACTAATTTGCGGTTTCTTTCATAAATGATATATATAATAACTCATCATCATCATCATCACATATTAATATATAAATAAACTCTTGCATCATATCATCACCAACAACAGTATATATATATACTAGCTAGCTAAACATCATCATAGTCGTCATTACCACTATTTAATCATCATAGTCATTATCGCTATCTAATCACCGTCAACACTAGCTTAAAGAAGAAACATTCACTTGTAATAGAAGCAAAGATATCATCGAGTTCAACATGGTCATGATATTATAACCGTTGACAAGAAAATCACTATTTGAGATTAATTAAGTTCAGAATGAGAATACGGACATGAGAGGACAAGTACTAAGAGCATGAACTAGCTAAATCACTCCTGCTGCTCCCTCTCAGGTAAAATAGCATAGAACATGTATAGCTCTCCTGATTCATCATACTGAAGCATGCAGATGAATCTGTCTCCTAATCGTGGGTTGCGCTTCTCCTTGCTGCCCCCTAGTAATTATCTGCGATCGTTAACAATTTTGCTTCAATCTTTCACTATTAAGCATTCATCGCTTTCAGAAATCCTGAATGCACTCATGTGCAATGTAGGATATATTGGTCGTAAGCTAACCATTGACATGCGACCTTTTGTCTCGATCCACTAAGGCACAACTGTCATCGGGAGTCCCTGTTGAAGAACATCATATAATAATTAATATACTTTGCAATGAAAGTTTAGCTTCAAAAATAATGTATGCAAAAGATGCACTTCGGACAAATAGTAAAAATCTTACCATCTTTCCATTATAGATGTGATCGTAGTTCAATATGATCACTATTGCTCGCACGTTTTGAGTACTAACATTTCTAAGTGCAGGAAGAAAATTTGTCTTGACAGTATGAAGATCCTCAAGCCATGAAACATAATGACTTATCTCATCGCAGTTTAGTTCAGCCCCGGGACAGTAGTAGGTCCTGTCTAGCAAGCGTCGGGAATGTTTGCTTAAACCGAAATAAGCTGACAATAGAAATTTGTTGTCAACTATTTTTGAATAAACAATATCAAAAACATAAACATGGTTGAGAAAAACTCACATAATGGTAGAACTGGAGGCATCTACACATCGACCCAGATGTCTCTATTACCTTCAATATCATCTTCCGGACGAATATCAAAGATGATAACCATATCAGGCTCAAATGCATAAGTCTTGCATAGTGCTCGCCAAGTTTTGCATTCAAAATGGGTGTATGTGTCTGCATTGTATAATTTGACGTTAAAAGTATACCCATGCTCGTCTTCAAGTAAACTCTCTTTACCTCCATATCATTCATTGCAATGAAACTTATCTTATCCAAGACAAAAATTCGAGCATGGCAGGGGATGCGCTAGTAGAATAGTGAAAATTTAAAATTATAAGTTCAAGCAAATGAAGCATAAGTCATGCTTTATTACAAAAAAATACTTGCCGCTGTGACTTACTGTATCTACTTCGAATGTCTCATACAGCTTGATGCTGAAGCGCCTATTATAAACAAGGAAATTTCTGTCGCACAGGCCGCGTTGGTCTTCACAGTGTTCGCACATGATGAAATCTTTTTCATCGTCAGACGACATTTCCTATGTTCATATAGGTGAAACATTAAACACTTACTATCTAACATTAATTAATATCTAACTAATTCTAATATTCATCTAACATTTGGCATTAATATATAACATACATTTCTATCTAATTCATCTAACATTTGACATTGATCTAACATTTATATAAACTAAAAATATATATAAAAATTTAAAAAACAGAAAAAATAAACTAGTTAAGTTCTATAAGGTGGAACATTACTAGTTCTATTATTTCAACTAATTCAACTAGTTCTATTAATTCAACAAGTTCTATTAATTAATTCAACTAATTAATTCAACTAAGCATTTACTAAAAATAAACTAGTTATATTAATTCAACTAGTTCAAATCTCATATACCTAATTAATATTTAACTTTTTTATCTAATTCATATCTAACATTTGACATTCATCTAATTAACAATTTGACATGCATTAATCTAAAAACCAGAAAACAGAAAATAAGTAAAACAATTGTGTGTGTGTGTGTATGTGTGTGTGTGTACGTATGAGCGGGAGCAGCGGCGTACGTGCGGCCGGCGGCGCGAGACGGCGACGACGGGGACGGCGCGTCAGGGGCGGCGGCGTACGGGCGGCGGCATGACGGGGGCGACGACGGGGACGGCGCAACGGGGGCGGGGACCGCCGGGGCGCCGCGCGCAACGACGGGGATGGGGACGGCTGGGCGTGCGCAACGACGAGGGCGGGGATGGCCAGGGCGCGTGCGACGCCGGGGACGGCTGGGCGTGCGCAACGACGAGGGCGGGGATGGCCAGGGCGCGCGCGACGCCGGGGACGGCCGGGGCGCGATGACGACGACGGGACGGGGCGCGCGGCGACGAAGACGGAACATAGGAACTAACTAAAATTTTTCATACGTGTTGTATATATAGGAGAGGCCTTTAGTATCTATTGGAGCCACCAACCAGTACTAAAGGCCAACTTTGGCCAGGCCAAGAGGCGGAAAGAGCAGACCTTTAGTACCGGTTGGTGGCTCCAACCGGTACTAAAGGTCACCCTTTAGTACCGGTTGGAGCCACCAACCGATACTAAAGGTAGTGCGCTGCCTGCACAAAGTTTATTCCCACCTCGCCGGGCGAAGGGCAGCCGCACTGGTTTATAAACCCAGCCGCGGCTGCCCTTTCGAACTCCTCTATAAAGCAGGCTTCTGGGCCTAACTACGGCGCGCTGCCCTATGAGTCTGCTGGGCCTTGTCGGCCTGAAATTGCACGCCCGTGGTCTAGCAGGCCCACAGGGCACCGCCCCAAATTTTTTGATATAGTTTTTTCCTTTTCTGCTTTATTGTTTCTTCTATTTATTTCTGAGTAGTTTTTTTTCTTTTTTGCTATATTTATTTTCTTCTATTTATTTCTGAGTAGTTTTTTATATAATTTTTTTTCTTTTCTGCTATAGTTTTTTTCTTTTCTGCTATTTTTTCTTTTCTGCTTTCTTTATTTTCTTCTATTCATTTATTTTTTTATATACCATGCCAAGTTGATGATTAAAACTTGATGGTTCAAAGTCTGGAGTTATAATAAGTTAAAAAAATGAAATGCCGGTGTAACAGATGAGTTTTCGTCTGAAACCGTCCCTGATACTTTAAAAGAGATTGTCCAGTTTGTACACGAAGTGCATCTAGTTTTTGCCATAATAGAAGAAGTCCGGAGTTGTAATAAGTTATTAAAAATAAAAAAGAGGTGCAATGCTCGTTAATTAGCTTCAAGCCTTTCGGAATAGTGTAGACTGCAGTGCACATAGCTCCGTGCATTCTACCATATTCCTCAAGGCTTGAAAGTAAGCAACGTGAGTATTGAGCCTCTTCTTCATCGTCTCTGCACTCAGGCCTTACAAACCGCTCCTAGTCCCTCTCTCTTCGCGAGATGGCACTAAAAAACTGCTTACTAAGAAACTGTAGTACTGGTTCATGCCATGAACCGGTACTAAAGGTGCTCGTGGGGCTCCAGCCTTACCTGACACAACCTCATTAGTACCAGTTCGTGGCACGAAACGGTGCTAAAGGTTCGCCACGAACGGTTACTAAAGAACTCCTCCCGCCTAGCAGTTGGAACCGGCACTAATGGACACATTAGTGCTGGCTCAAATTCAAACCCGGACTAATGTGTCTCATTTTGTAGTGCTTTTCAATTTTAGGGTCATTTAGCTCAAAACAAATCATTAAATGCATGAAAAATAGCAAATGAAGGCAGAAATGGTTGAAAGTTGATGGCGCCGCTTTGAATGGTGCATACTGAATGCACAAAAAGTCTGGAGTTGTAATAAGTTAAAAAAAAGAAATGCCTTTGTAACAGATGAGTTTAATTTCGTCAGAAACCCGAATACTTCGAAAGAGATTGTCCATTTTGTAAACGAAGTGCATCCAGTTTTTTCCGTAACCCTCTCTACTTTTTTGAACATGCTATGTGGGTGAGATGATGATGCCATGCCAAGTTTCAACTTTTTCAGAGTTCATTTGTAGTGCTTTTCAATTTCCAGGTCATTTAGTTCTCAAAACAAATTATTAAATGCATGAAAAATAGCAAATGAAGGCAGAAATGGTTGAAAGTTGATGACGTCGCTTTGAATGGTGCATACTGAACGCAAAAAATATAAGAGCATTTAGATCATGATCATATATTTCTTTACAGTTTGAATTGTCAATATGATCTTATACATCAAAAATACTTTGTTCATCAATGATCTTTTTGTGTACAATCTGAATTGTCAATATGAGTCCTCAACAAATTATAAACCGGTGAAGACTCATATTGCGGCTACAAATTCTACACATAGAGTTCAATGAAGACCAAGTGCTTGTGATAGTTTGAGAAGTAAAATATTTAAGGTGGTAAAAGCCTTGTTAAGGGAGCGAGGTGGGACTAAAAATAGTTTGCCATAACCTCATTAGTACAGGTTCGTGGTACGGACCGGCACTAAATGGTGATGGTGGGGCCATAGCCTGACCGCAGGCTGCCACAGCCTCTTAGTACCAGTCCGTGGCATGAACCGGTACTAAAGGTTCGCCACGAACCGATACTATTGATCGCCGCCACGAACCGGTACTATTGATCACATTAGTGCCGGTTTTTTTACTAACCGGCACTAATGTGCTTCACATTTGACCCTTTTTCTACTAGTGACACTCGTCACAACGAAGGAAGGTAACAACATAAGTATCATGATCCATCAATATATATCAATCATCATACAATAAGACAGGATCCGGGTAACACATATCCAAGGAGAAGTAGAAAAAAAACCCGTAAAGATAACATATATTGTTACATCTCCCTCTCAGAAAACAATTTCGTTGTATCAAGCAGCATGCCAACCAGATACACGCGCAAATAACTCATTGCAATTCACGGAAGGATACGCCGAGTAAATGTTGCACAATTTCGTGGATCAACCTCGAATTGTGTGTGCCAGTGTAATAGTTATTTTTTTAAGCATAGGCGAGCATTTGAATATCATTGTTAAGAAATCATGCTCATGATCCTCTCCAGTGAAGCCAATGATTTCCACTTCTTCAAGACATGTATAGAAGACACTTTGGCTTCTCCAATTCCTTGGCTTATGACAAGGAGAATTTCCATGGCATCCTTTTCTTGCCTAAAGCAAATGATGAGCATGGCAATGCATTAATTAATTATTCCGTGCTAGCTTCTTGGTTGAGACCTTATCTAACAACGGTCTTGAGAAATTGTATGTATGAAAAATCTATAAGCATGGTTATGAATTACCAATGCTTTTTCATAGCGGCGCAAACCCGATGCATTTGAAGGAGTCGTAACACAAGTGCTCCATAAACGTGGCACACCCATTCAAATTTAAGCTGCAACACAGATAATTTGGTGACAGGAAGTTTCTCCATCTCTTGTGCAAAGTTCAACTGGCCATCGAAATGAATCTGCCATAAAATTGGGTAGGATATCATGCATAGAACTAACTAAAATCTGAAGAATAAATCTGACAGTAGTTTCAGCAGGACATAAGACACGGTACGTACTCCGGCATACAGGTGCAAGTGAAGCACATGTTCCCCGTTGTCTATGCCGCTCTTCTTTATTGTCTCCACGTTCATGTTCCGTAGACGCCATGCACCAAATGCAAGATGAAACTCTGTATACCAGCGCTGCCACTTGACCTTCTCTAGCACTGGCGCCGAGATGGACACACGAGTGTCCATGCCGGCACCGGCGACCATCTGCAGTTGCTTAAGCATGGGAGTTACAATGTCAATGTCATGGCAGTCCATATGGTTATCCATATACACCTTAAGTTTCTGCAGCGATGCCGAGTGGACCGTGATGTTGACCCTAGCTAAGTCGATCTCTAGCACACATAGGCGTGGGCAACGGGTGACGAAGGTGCCAACGTTGATGGTGCTCCAGCGCCCTAGTAAGGTCGACCCCTCGAGCGCCAGGAACTCGCCTGTCGTCGACAGTGATGTGAAGCATACGATTTGCAAATCCATCTCAATCGACGTGGTATGGGGGAAGCAGGGAAGTGCTGCATTGATGACACTGTCTGCACTGTACTATTGAAATTGTATCCCTCAAAGTCGTCGGTCACAACGAGGTCCTGCGGCGATAGCGTCGCCCCGGTGCGGAGAAGAGAAGTGAATCAAGCGGCGTCAATGCGATCTCTCCAAGGAGTATTGATGCCAAGGAGGGACAACGTGAGGCCAACCAGTGCCGCCACTTCGAGCGTGGCAAGCGCCGCTTCGAGCGAAGCAAGCGCCATTCCGCTGAAGGTGACAGTAAGCATGCGCAGGCATGGGCATCGGTTAAGCAACGTGCCAGGGTTGGAGATGTTACCAGAAAGGGACAACCTCTCAAGTGCGAGGAACTTTCCTGTTGGAGGAAGCGTGAGTTTCTGCGACTCAAGGTAAGTCATGCTGAGCACGCGCATGCACTGGCAGAGGTTGAGCAAAGAACCAAGGCCGTCGATTTCTCCGACGAGGAACATACTATCAAGCATGGGGAACACGCTGTTCGGCGGCAGAGTGATGGAGATGGCGTGCTTGCCCAGGGAGTTGAGACTGAGCAGGTGCAGGTGGGGGCAGCGCTGAGCAATACGCCGAGTAAATTGCATAAAACCATCACTTTGAAGGCTAGATTTGCGAAAAACACTACGTTACAATTCTATTGAAGAAAACACGACGTCTCGTGTAATCATTTTGCAAAAACCACTAATCAGTGGATTAGGCTTGTTTAAGCGAGTTTATGACAGGTGAGCCCCATTTTTTGCTGACGTGACATAACAGTTTGCGGAAGACAGCGTTAGATGGGTTTTAAATCAAAAAAGCCCCCAACCTTCTTCCCAACGCCCCCAGGCCCTCCCACCGCGCCATGATGAAGCTCACAGCCTCCACCACCGGATCCAGCGACATCCGCCTCCACCGCGGCCCTGTGCCCATGAACGCCGAGACTCCAGCCTCCTCTCGTGCTCAAGGGGCTCCCCGAGCACGCACGACCGCCGCTTCTCCTCCTGAAGACCAGGGCCTCGTGCCCGAGCGCCGCTGCTCCCGTGCGCCTCCAGGAGCTCGAGCTCCCTGCCTCGCCGACCACCCCAACCCGGTTCCAAGCCAGGCGCCTGTCGCCCCCTCCTTCCCTTCTCCTTCCTACTGTCTCTCCCCTCTAATTCTCTGTCCCTCTCTCTTTTCTTCACCACAGGAGCACCCCGCCGCTGCTGCATGACGAGTAGCCCCGTCGTCGGCCTCCCTTCCGATGTGCCGCCCCCGGATCTGGAACCCCACGTCCGGATCCATCCATCCCCCGCCTCGCTTTCGACCTCGACCGCCTGCCAAGTCGCAGGAGCCGCGCTGCCGCGCCTGCAAGACCTCGCCGCTGCCCCAAGCTAGCAACGAGAGCCTGGGCCGCACGGAGAGCCTGGGCGGCGCCGCCCCAAGCCAGCTACAGGTTTTATGCACGTGGGGGCCTGATTGCTTTTTTCTTTTTGTTTTAGGGGGGTCTATGTAAAACTCTAGGGACTGGTTTGTAAATTCATATTAAAACATATCTAGCACGAAACGTTATGCCACATCAGCGAAAAGTGGACCCACCTGTCATAAACTCGCTCAAACAAGCCTAATCCGCCGATCAGTGATTTTTGCAAAATGATTACACGAGACGTGGTGTTTTCTGCAATAGAATTGTAACGTAGTGTTTTTGGCAAACCTAGCCTTCAAAGTGGTGGTTTTGTGCAATTTACTCCAAGATTTATGATGTGGCCAGTGGGGGATAACCTTTGGAGAGAGGTGAACTCACTACCAGCAAACGACGGTGCGACATTGACACTGAAGACACGTGATTCTAGCTCGATCGAGGTGGTGCAGTCGAAACTGGGCAGGTTGATGCAGTCTCCCCACTCAAACCGAAGAGGAGGTGAAGGCTAGCTCCCTTGGCGAGACCAGTGCAACGGACCGCAGCAACGAGCTGGCAAGGCCATAGCGTAGACACGGCCGTAGTCGTCGAAGCAGCGAAGTGGACGAGTATAGCTTGGATCATGTCGGGCTCGAGATTGTCGAAGGTGAGATCTGTGAGACCGGTCCAGGGCCGCGCCACCGACGAGAGAGGAGGCCGGTCTGCATGGCGGCGCGGACACAGCGTAGGCTTGTGAGAATCAAGAGAAGCATCTCGTCCGGGAGGGCACTAATGAGATCCATGGCCCGGGAGCGAGGTTCATGTGGTCGCGGCGACGAGTGCCAGCGGCTACGTCCAAATCGTGATTTCATCAAATATACCTACGTAAGGCGAAACTTGCAACTTTGTTTCGGGTTGGGAGCAACTAGTTAACGAGCGCTCCTTCGGTAGCCTCATAACGATCAGCGCCACTTGGCGTGCTCTCAGCCGCCCGCCATGTGTCGCGCTCTGGGCGCTTTCTCCGGATTTTTTTCACACGCGTTTTCGGCTTTTTAAACGGTTTTTTTTACGTTTCAGTTTTTCACCGGTCTTTCTTAGCTTTTGGATTAAAAAATTTCAAATTTTTTTGCGTGAAAACGCTTTTTTCCTTTTTTTTAATTTTTCACGAGAGTCACGGCCGTGCCTCTCGAAAACGAAAAAAACACGTTTTCAGTTTTTTTTCTTTCACAAGAGGCACGGATGTGCTTTCGTGAGAGGCACGGCCGCGCTTCTCGAAAAAAAAACGAGTTTTCTGTCTTTTTGCTTTCGCGAGAGGCACCGTTATGCTTTCGCGAGAGTCACGGCCGTGCCTCTCGGAAACGAAAAAAACATGTTTTCTAGTTTTTTTTTCCTTCCGTGAGAGGCACGATTTTGCTTCGGCGAGAGACAAGGTTGTGCTTTCGCGATAGGCACGGTTTTTTCGTGAAAAATTATTCGTCAAAACCTATCAACATGGGATCTAGTCACTAGTAGAAAAGGGGGCTTTGGTTCAGGCCGGGTAAGCCCATTTGTCCCGGTTCAGTCCAAAACCGGGACCAATGGGTGCATTGGACCCGGTTCGTGAGCCCAGGGGGCCGCCCGGGCCACGTGGGCCATTGGTTCCGGTTCGATTGTACCTTTTGGTCCCGGTTGGTGGGACGAACCGGGACCAATGGGCCTCGCTCCTGGCCCATCACCATTGGTCCCGGTTGGTGGCATGAACCGGGACCAAAGGCTCCCCTTTAGTCCCGGTTCATGCCATCAACCGGGACTAAATGGTTGGTCCTCGTTGCGATTCACAGTTTAGTCCCACCTCGCCAACCGAAGGGCGCCCACACCGGTTTATAAGCCCGTCCCTCTCTGCCTTGTTGAGCTCCTCTCAAAGTGAAAATAGATGCCCCTATACAGGAAATTTGACCTAAATTCATAATGAATTTCTTTGAAATTCATAGAAATTGATGATGAATTTAGGTTGAATTTTCTCTATAGGCGCATCTATGTTCATTTTTTTAGTAAAGTTGATCACAAACTTGTGATTCACACAAATTTCAAAGAATTTAAATTTTAACTAATGCAAAAAACAAAACAAAACAACATAAAACAAAACATCTGAAAAAAAATAAAAATAGCAACAATAAGTATTTTGTTGTAAGTAGAAACAAAATAAAATAAATAAAGCAACAAAGAAAACAAAAAACAAAAAAATGTTTTCAAATTTGAAAACTAATGGCATTAACAAAAAGTTTATAATTTTTCTTAAACTAAAAACATAAAGAATTAAAAAATAAAGCAAAAAAAAGAAAATAAATAATGCAGAAAACAAAACAAAAAATCTGGAAAAAAATAGAAATAGCAACAATAAGTATTTTGTTGTAAGTAGAAACAAAATAAAATAAATAAAGCAACAAAGAAAACAAAATCCTAGCGAGTCGGGTGGTGCTGCTGGTTGGACGGGGAGGGCTCTGGTTGCGATGAACGGGGTCGGAAGGCGGCGGCGGCCGAACTGGCCGGAGACGGGGAAGACGGCCTTCCCTGGTCGATTGCAGGCTAAGGGGGCCCTAGTGGAGCGGCTTGAGCTTGTCTGAGGGATTGAACGAGCTCGGGGGTCCTATTTATAGCGCAACCATGTCGGTTCGCGGCGGCCGTGGATAGGATCGCCGACGACCGCCATTCTGTAGCAGCAGGGGGACGTGGCGGCGACGAGCGCTTGCGGACAAGCTTGCGGATGAGCTTGAGCTGCTCCAGAGGGCAGCTGGCGCACGCGTGTGGCTCGGGCGGCGCCGTTCGGGGCAGGAGCCCACTGTGGTCGGTCGCTAGCCGCCGTGGCCGACCTGACGGCGGTGCTGTAGGGCGCTAGGGGCGGCTCTGCGGCGAGGGAGGGGGCGGGCGTGCTGGCTGCGAGTGGGGAGAGGCCGGAGCGGGCGCGGGGAGGCGGCCGTGCGACGCGGCGGCTCGGTCGCCCGCACGTGCAAAACGCGCGCTCTGGGCGCGCCCAGAGCACGCACGAGACGTGCTCGACAGAATGCCAGGGTAGCCTAGAGTGCTTGAGCGAGGCTGGCAAAATAACAGGACTAGGTTAGAGTTAGTAAGGAGATAGAGGGACAAGGTGGTTAGGTCAGGGGATCAAGTTCACCATGTAAACTTAAAATCGTGCCAAATGTGGCTATGCACACAGGGTGTTTGACAAACTGCCATGTGCACCTAGGCCACTCTTGGGGTGGCCAAACTTTCCAGATTGGGGTCTCTTAAGATGTAGGAGAGGATGGCAAGGTCATTTGGACAAAACCAGAAACTTGCTAGTGCAAGTTTTGCAAAACTTCAGTTTTGGACAGCAAGAACAAAGCTTCATTGCATGCACTTAAAATCCCCCAATGGGTCCACTCTCCAGGGCTTAAGGGTTTGGCAGGGTGGTCTATAAGTAGGAAAAGGAATCATAGCTAAAAGGGCAAGTTAAAATATGGTTGCTGCACAAATTACCATGCTGGACCACAATGAAAAAGAGGTTGATTCACTCAATTTTTTCAAAGGACATCACTGTGTTTTTGCCTAAAGTTGAATAATACACTCCTATTAACATCCCATAATTTTGGCGAAACAAAATAAAATAAATAAAGCAACAAAGAAAACAAAAAAACAAAAAAGTGTTTTCAAATTTGAAAACTAATGGCATTAACAAAAAGTTTATAATTTTTCTAAAACTAAAAGCATAAAGAATTAAAAAATAAAGCAAAAAACAAAAGAAAATAAATAATGCAGAAAAAATAAAAAATCTGGAAAAAAATAAAAATAGCAACAATAAGTATTTTATTGTAAGTAGAAACAAAATAAAATAAATAAAGCAACAAAAAAATAAAAAAAAATTGCCACCTACTGGGCCCCCACGGCCTCAATACGACTAGAAACTCATCCATGGGCCAGGATTCAGGCCCGCAGGAGGCCCATTAGGCCCAAAGGCATAGGAATGACAATTAGGCCCGTAAGCTTGCAATGGAGAGGAGCTCGAGAGGGGTGCGGCAGTGGGGCTTATAAACCACTGTGCACCCCTATCAACTAGCGAGGTGGGACTAAACTTTCGACGCCGCAGCAGCACAAGGCCTTTGGTCCCGGTTGGTGGCACCAACCGGGACTAAAGGGGCATCGGTACCTGTTCGTGGCACCAACCGGGACCAATGCCCCCCCTTTAGTCCCGGTTGGCGTCCCGGTTGGTGCCACCAACCGGGACTAAAGGGGGGCATTGGTACCGGTTGGTGCCACCAGCCGGGACCAATGCCTCGTCTATATAACCAGGACTTGTGAATTTTTCGTTCTATTCCTCATTCTCCCGCCACAGCGCCGCCAGGCTGCCCATCTGCCTCGCCGTCGTCGCCCTGCCTCCGGCGCGCCACCTCGACGCCGTCCCGCGCCGCCCCGCCCCGACGCCGTCCCGCGCCGCCCCGCCCCGACGCCATCGCTGCCCCGACGCCGCCGGCCCTGCCTCCTCGTCGCTGTCGCCGCGCACCCTGTGAGCGCCGCCCCGATCCCCTCCTCCTCCCTGTAATGGCCGCCGCCGCTGCCGCCGCGCCGCCGCACCCCTATTATGTGTAGTTTAGATGTTGTAATTTAGTTGTATTAATTTGGATGTGTAGTTTAGATGTGTAGTTAATTTAGTTGTATTAATTTAGATGTGTAGTTTAGATTTTTTTGTTGATATTATTGTTGAATATGAAAATGTTTGTATGTTCATATGCAAAGAATATGTCAAATTTTCATAGAATTTTTATGATTTTTTTCTGTTGTAATTTTGTTCATAGAATTTTTATGATTTTTTCATAGAATTTTCTTTGTCAATTTATGTATATGTTCATATTGTGTAGGAATCTGAAAATTGTGTATGATCAAAGTCATTTATGTATATGTTCATATTTAGAAGAAAAAGAAGGAGAGAAAAAAGGAAAATAAGAAGAGGAAGAAGGAGAAGAAGAAGAAGAATACGAAGAAGAGGAGAGGAAGAAGAGGAGAAATAAATAAGAAGATGAAAAAGAAGAAAAAAAAGAGTAGAAGAAGCTCCTCTATTCCTTGAATTCTTCTTCTTCTCCTCTATTCCTTCTTCTTCTCCTTCTTTTTTCTTTTTTTCTTCGAACTCCTCCTCTATTCCTTTCTTCTTCTCCTCTTTTTTTCTTCTTCTTCCTCTTCTTATTTTTTATCGGGTATGTCGTTGTCGATATACCCCCCTCCCCGATAACTTTTAGTAAGTACTGCTTAGAAAGTGTTTAGTGGAATTAGTTAGAAAAATAATAGAACTAGTTAAACTTGTTTATTTTTAGTAAGTACTACTTTATTCTATTTATAGTAAGTGCTTAGTAGTCGAACTGGTTGATTTAAGAAAACTAGTTTATTTACTATATATAGAAGTAGTTTATTTTTAGCAAGAAAATTAATAGAACTAGTTTATTTTTTAGTTAAAGCAATTTTTTTCCGCATCGACCTGGACGATGCCTATCCCGCATCCTCGTCGTCGAGTCGGCGGAGGACGACACCTGCTTGACCAGATGGGCCATATCCGGGACTGGGCTCCGCCGGGGTGGTACTGGGAGGCGCTACCTTCCGGGGGGCGTAGCTTGGTGAGGAGCCGGCCCGTCGTTGACCCGATCCTTGTTTGGTGGCGGTCGCGTGGGCCAGTGACGGTGCCGAGGCTTCCGGACACCGCGGAGGTGGTACGTCACCGTGTCAGCGAGGAGGACCAGCACGTCTGTCGCTAGATGGTTACGTTGGAGGGCAGGTTTGAGAATACCTGGCAGGTTCTTCAGGGATCTCACTGGAGCTATGATCCTGTGATGGTTCCTTACCTTTTGGTGTCCACCGGCCGCGCCGATACCCGTCGGGCACTATGGTTCTAGCTCTACTGGCGATATATATGATAGTATTCGACGTGTATTAGTGATAATATTCGACGATGTACGGGCACATAGAGATGATGTAGTTTTTCTTATAATTGAATGCATCCTAATTTGAATACTACTTTATTTTGCGATTAGATTTTTCTTATTGAATGTTCAAATTGGAGAGCACTATGCAAGGCATATGCATATGATTAGTTGAATAATAATGATCTAATTTAGTTTTTGTAGTATATATATATATATATATATATATATTTTGTAGTATATATATATATATATATATATATATATATATAATTGTACATGTTTAATCTTCGAATTATGAACGTAGGAAATGTCATCATCGGACGACGGAAGTGTCCCGGGGGAGTGCGACTGGTGCCACGACGATCGAGGTCTGTGCGACAGGCCTCATCTGGACGATGATCAGCGCTTCAGCATTAAGCTCGAGGAGACCTTCGAAGTTGAAACGGTACGCAACGACGACAAGTGTTCTTTTCATAATTAAGTATGACTTCAACTATTTCAACGTGTATTTTTCATCTTTTACAATTCGAGTATAGGTTATCCCATGCCATGCAAGACGCTATGTCTTGGAGAGGATGGATTTTGAAGACCATGAAATTTTTGAAACGAAGAAAATTCACCTAAGGACCCATCATGATGTGAATTTTGAAGTAAAGTTATATAATGCTGAGAGCGTAACCCATTTTGATTGCAAAAATTGGGAAGCATTTTGCAAATTGTATGGTTTTGATGAGGATATGCTTGTCACCATGGATCTTGGTGATCCTGAAATCGAGCAAGTCAATATGGACATTTGGGTCCTTGTTGATACGCCTCCAGTTCTACCGCTATGTGAGTTTTTCTCAAACATAGTTAATTATTAACTAATTGATATTGTTCATTTCAAAATAGTTGACAGCTTATTTCCATTGACAGCTTATTTTGAAGTATCAAAAAATGTGCAGAAGATGGTAGATATAACTTACTACACCGATGGCTCTGAGTTAACTTACAAGGAGAAAAATCATCTGGTTGGATTTTGTAATGATCTTGAGAATTACAATATCTATAATCGAACTCGTCAACATTATGTTCAATATGTGCCACTAGTACACGTGTTGAACTACGGTAACTACTGTGGAGATACCCTGGTAAGATTTTTTACTATTACGACATACGTGCATCTTTTGCATACTTCTATAAAACTATTACTTAATTGCTAACTATGAAGTTATTACTATGTTTTTCAACAGATAATCTCAGAGGATTGTGTGCCTCATCTGATGTATGAGCATGGTCGCCTTGATGTTTTGAACATATATCCAGGTCATCCTACGAATCTCAACTGTCCATACCGGATTTTTAAAAGAACTGGAGACATGCAAATCAGAGAATGAAAAAAATGTATGGACACTAGTAAAGAGGTTCTTGGACGCAAAAGGAAGCGCGGCGCAAGAATTGGAGACATGATGATCTCCATTCTCCGTAATGGAGAGTCAGGGTCTATAATGTTTTATGCTATTTTACCTTAAAGAGGGTATTTATGTCCTACCTAATACCGATGATCATGTGCTAAGAACAATTAAGTAGCGTTGGTTCGATGACTATGAGGATGATGATCGTATCACTTGTTATTAATAACGAGTAGAAGTTGTATCTTGATGATTAGTAGGACTTATTATTATGATGATGCATGATGTGAGCATGAAGAGTTATTATATATCAGTGGGTGAAATGAACATGGATTGGATTGAAGTGAAGGCAACATGCATGTGGTGCATGTCGAAAGTAGTACTAATCCAAACTTGATCAAGTTAGGATTAATTAGTATTACTTTCGACATGCACCACATGTTGCCTTCACTTCAATCTAAGCCATGTTTAGGCATAGCATAGCGTATAAACCTAGCACGGAGATATAAGAGAGGACACTTATCTCTATTAGCTAGCTAATAACAAACTAAATTAACCCCCCAAAACCCCTAAACAAGCCCCTTTCAAAAAAAACTCAGCCACAGAAATGCTGACGCGTGGATGCCTATTGGTCCCGGTTGGTGCCACCAATCGGGACCAAAGGCCCTCCTGCCTGGGCTCAGCGGGCAGGCCACGTGGAGGCCCATCTGTCCCGGTTCTGGTTTAAACCGGGACTAAAGGGTCAGGGCATTAGTAACGACCCTTTAGTCCCGGTTCAGGAACCGGGACAAAAAGCCCTTATGAACCGAGACAATAGGCCCGTTTTCTACTAGTGAGTTTTGAAGATCTCAACGCGAGGAATTCAATGGTGAAAACGGTTCGAGATTTGGACGCACGGTTTAAGAGATAAAACATTTTGAATAAACGAATATACGAAAAAAGGAAAACTCCTAGGTTGCGACAAGTGACGCACATGCAGTGCGCCACTTGTTGCAACCTGGTAAGGTGAGAGTGACCTTTGTAATGAGCACTCCTCAATTAGTGATTTCGTCATTTGGGTGAAGGAACAAAATAAACCCAGACTCAACTCACCCGCGTCACCAAGGCCAGCCCATGTGGTATAGCCCTCACCCAGCATGTTGTCTTGGTGGACATAAAGCCCGTGATAACTATGATCTATGTGGTTACTAAAAAAAACTATGAACTATGTAACAGCCCAACATCTTCTTCAACAGTTCGTGGTGGCATGGATGCTAAGCACATTATCAGCGACATTACACCAGGGTGCAAGGGAAACACGCGGCGATCATTAGAGAGATAAAAGCTCTTAGGACTTCCTTCTCTTGTAACTTTAATTTTGAAGGTTGGGATAGCAATGTAGAAGCTCATAGTTTAGCTAGATTTGCTTTGAATTTAGCTCCTGTACGTCATGTGTGGTCTACCAACCACAAGACGAAAACATCATCCCACATTCTGTGGTCTATGATCAATAAAGATATTGTCAAGGAGAATTTCTTTCCTATTTCCCAAGGCGACTTGCAAAAATCCTTCTTCCCCTTCAGCTTCGCCGGCGAGCCTGTGGATTGGCCTCCCCTCCGCTTGTCGCTCCGGCTGCCAGTGGCGGGGAGGAGATTCCTGGTGCCTCGGCTTCGGCTTGTAGAAAGGTAGGGTTTTAGTCCTTATAGGCGCGGCGTTTGGATGGATGGCAGCGCTCCTTCTTGGAGTAATTCTTCCAAACTCCGATCCTCCTCAAGTTTGTCAGTTGGGATGTATTAGACGGAGCTCTGGCGTAGATTCCTGCCGGCTCCTTGGGGCGGAGAGATTAGGGTTTCTTGTCGTGCGTACACGATATCGATATTTGGTGTTAGGTTCTTCAGATCGATTTAAGGATTCAACGGCGATGATTGCGGCGCTGGAGCGCTGGTCCTTAGGGGCACTTGCAAGAAGACTTCCCGTCTATCATCGACAGGGTCAGGCTGGCCTCGGTATAGGAGCGGCGATAACAACACATCAGCATCTCGTTCTAGCGGCGGCAATGGTCGTTCGGTGGTCCATGAACCTCGATGTAATTTTTGTTAGATGCTTTGTACTTCCAGTGAATCTTTATAATAGATTAGGCTTTACCCTTAAAAAACAACGTTTCTATCCCTAACAAAGATGGGCATGTCCACTCTCCGGAAAGTATCGAAAATATGTGCAATGTTTTCTTTTCTGAACGAAATAGTGAGTTAGATTTTGGATCTCACCATATAATACTCAAATATTCTATCATTTTTAATATTTAAAAACGTTTTAATATACATTAGGGCGCCTCTAACCCTTCCCTTATTCAATACCTCCCTAATTTTCTCCCAAAACTTGGTAAATTTTTTGGGGCTAACCCGCCTCAAAATTGAACGCCCCAAAACAAGAAGTATGCACAAACATGGCATTTCAAACTTCAATCGGAACTAGATTAGACCACATAATGCTTAATAGTACTGATTTATTTTGTGAGTATCATAGTACTGAAATTAAGCTAGCTACTACAACTTAATTAGAGCTAAAAATAGGCTAATTGGAGTTTTAAAAAGGTACGACTGGACTAATTTTTGTCGGAGGAGAGGTAGATTACTAGTGCCTTGACTGAGCCAGAAATCTCGGTGTCATGGGTGCCCCTCAGCATCTTAATCATTGTCGTCATCGTCGCTGCAGGGCTCGACCAACATCATCCCATCACAGTAAAGCTCGGTGATGACTAAGGTATGGCGGATTGAGCGCGATCTCGCGCTCGTCTACCATAGACTCCTTGATGGGGCGGTTCTCCGCTACCGCTTGTGGGTTGGCTAGGAGGACGGTGCTCGGCGGCCAGCTGACTTTGATAGCGCGATGGTCCTTTTCCTCCCATTGTTGGAGCGGCACCATGACGCAGCCCTCCACCTCCTTGTTGCTCTCATGCATCTCCAGCTCTGCCTCCTCCTCATACTACTCCGATGAGGAGCTCCAATAGGTGCGCGCGGCGAAGATTGTGTTGCCCTCCACTGCGATTTCTGCCGAGTAAATTGCACAAAACCACCACTTTGAAGGCTAGGTTTGCCAAAAACACTACGTTACAATTCTATTGCAGAAAACACCACGTCTCGTGTAATCATTTTGCAAAAACCACTGATCGGCGGATTAGGCTTGTTTGAGCGAGTTTATGACAGGTGGGTCCACTTTTCGTTGATGTGGCATAACGTTTCGTGCTAGATATGTTTTAATATGAATTTGCAAACCAGTCCCTAGAGTTTTACATAGACCCCCCTAAAACAAAAAGAAAAAAGCAATCAGGCCCCCACGTGCATAAAACCTGTAGCTGGCTTGGGGCGGCGCCGCCCAGGCTCTCCGTGCGGCCCAGGCTCTCGTTGCTAGCTTGGGGCAGCGGCGAGGTCTTGCAGGCGCGGCAGCGCTGCTCCTGCGACTTGGCAGGCGGTCGAGGTCGAAAGCGAGGCGGGGGATGGATGGATCCGGACGTGGGGTTCCAGATCTGGGGGCGGCACATCGGAAGGGAGGCCGACGACGGGGCTACTCGTCATGCGGCAGCGGCGGGGTGCTCCTGTGGTGAAGAAAAGAGAGAGGGGCAGAGAATTAGAGGGAAGAGACAGTAGGAAGGAGAAGGGAAGGAGGGGGCGACAGGCGCCTGTCTTGGAACCGGGTTGGGGTGGTTGGCGAGGCAGGGAGCTCGAGCTCCTGGAGGCGCACGGGAGCAGCGGCGCTCGGGCACGAGGCCCTGGTCTTCAGGAGGAGAAGCGGCGGTCGTGCGTGCTCGGGGAGCCCCTTGAGCACGAGAGGAGGCTGGAGTCTCGGCGTTCCTGGGCACAGGGCCGCGGTGGAGGCGGATGTCGCCGGATCCGGCGGTGGAGGCTGTGAGCTTCATCATGGCGCGGTGGGAGGGCCTGGGGGGCGTTAGGAAGAAGGTTGGGGGCTTTTTTGATTTAAAACCCATCTAACGCTGTCTTCCGCAAACTGTTATGCCACGTCAGCAAAAAATGGGGCTCACCTGTCATAAACTCGCTTAAACAAGCCTAATCCGCCGATTAGTGGTTTTTGCAAAATGATTACACGAGACGTGGTGTTTTCTTCAATAGAATTGTAACGTAGTGTTTTTTACAAATCTAGCCTTTAAAATGATGGTTTTATGCAATTTACTCATTTCTGCCTGGCACACAACAAAGAGGATCACTGGTACCATCGAACGCGTGAGGACCATGGACAGAGGTACGGGCCAGGGAGCTCACGTGGCTCACAGGGCGCTTGGTGGCGGCAATGGACGGGGTGGCATGCGCATGGCCGGTCCTGAGAGGCAAGGGGATGAATGCCCCAGGCTCCCCAAATCGTCCCCTCCCAGGTACATAATTTAGCCTAAGGCTTCTCCTAGAAAAAACGCAACCGACGTTGGCCAAAGTTGTAGAAAGCTACCTCTTTATATCAGTCATGTTGGCTAATAGATCGGCTCAACAGGGGCAACAATGGATCAGGTAGAGCACCGACTGTTGCGCCATTATTTCAGGTGCAAGGAAGGAGAGAGAAGTTTAGGTAGAGTTTGGCAGGCTGCTCAAATGTGGTCCAGAGGGAAGTTTTGAGGAGGAAGGGTATCCCCAACGCAAACCCTTAAAATGCCGGCAAACGCCCAGACCGAGGTGTCCAAAGTTCAGACGTAGTTTTCCATTCAACGTGAACCCACATTTGTTTGCGGATGCGTCTACTTGTCCATTTTTGTGCAAACCGGACGCAAACAAGGGGATTTGTGGGCGTCCTGACCGCTGCCACGTATGCAACCGACACCCCAGTCCCACCCAAAAACATCTCTCACACCCGCGTCATCTCCCACACAACTGCACCTTCGCTCCCCACACCGTATCCATGCACTTTCTCTTAGCTTGGGTGCGTTTTCTCCAAAAAAAAACGTTGGGAGAATATCATGCACTTTCTCTTGAGGTTGGCCACGCCAGCCCTATAATCCTTTACACATCCTTTTAAGCATTGTGTGACAAGTTGAATAAAGCTTCACGAGCTGCCTTAAAAAAACAAGGTGCTCTATTCTCCCCACAAACATCAACTTAATTACTCGTATCTGAAAAGCATACTTTACCACGGAACCTCCTGCAGAGAGCTAACAAATAGTAGCAATGTATTCTCGTATCACTGAGACCTTTATAAGCTTATACTCCTAAAAAACGCTGCCCCTCCTCTAAATGAGAAAGATACCAGAGTATACCATGAAGTAAAAGACTAAACATATGTTTTTGTATGAGCAATATACTTGAATGTCAAATAAACACTTTTTTCCAAGACCTACACCAGCAAAAAGGCTCACTATTGTGTACTTGTTGAGTACACTCCTTATGTACTTGCATGCATGTAATGCTACCTTGAAACAAATTTATCAAGGGTAGCAAAGTAAGAGAAGAAATTTATAATTGGAATGTCAAAACTTCGACAATATATGGAAATCATCTTAGAGGTCTGCAAAATTAATAAGATACCAAGGAAACTATATATTGTTTCAAGCCAAATAGCATGAGACGTGACCAAGTATATATAGAACTAACAAATAGTTGCACCTCCCATACGGAAACATTCAGTGGGAATGCCGGATATTATAATAGGTTCCACATTAATCATGAGTTGAGACCGAGTAGACACAGCTTGCATCCCCCTAACTGAAAATATTCTTGTTGCACCAAGAAGCATTTCTTGTCTGAAAGCAAACAAAGCCCAAATTGATTTTAATTAATCATGCCCGATAACCACTCTGGCACCGACCACCTTGCATCGAAGAGCATGGTAATTTATGGACGTATGCCAAACTGGTCGTTCACCATAATAGCTGGGATAAATAAAGCAATCAACAGAAGGATACACCAAACATCTATTGCTGATATTCCTGACGTAACCTTCAGTGACACTTTGTTTAATGTCATACGCCAGCCTGATGGTCATTGTTTTAAGCACTGGCGCCCATCTGAATATCATTGTGATGAAATCTCTCTCACTGTCCCCTCCGCTGAAGTCGTTGATTTCTACTTCTTCAAGATGAGTCAAGGAGATACTTTGGCTCCTTCAGTTCTTGGGCTCATTACAAAGACAATTTTCAAGACATTTTGATGTTTGTGAAACCTAGAACATAGAAAATGTTATAATGTATTTTCAACAAGTAGTACATATGTAAGATATATATAAGTAACATGGAGAATTACCCGGTACCACCCTGGTAGGACAACCTTATGCCTGTGTATAGTGGTTTGAATGTGATGCATCCCAAGGAGACGCGACATCAGTGCTCCAAGAACATGTCCCTTGGTACTGAGATATAGCTCCAACGCAGAATAGTTGGTAATCAGAAGTTTCTTCATCTCATGCGCAAAGTTCAGCAAAACAAAATAGGTATCCCGTCAAGAATTAAAACACACCTTCAAGTATATATGCAAATATAGCTGACAAATCTAGTGGACTGAGTAAGAGGACAAACAAGAGGCGTACAGAGGCAAATATGCTCAAGACGAGGACATGAATGTGAGGACACACGCCTTCCTGGTCGTTGATGTTGCTGAGCAGCCCATCTTTGTAGTATTTGTAGCTGTCTGTGGTCTCTAACATCATGCTCTTGAGCAACCAAAAACTTAATAAAAGAGGCGACTGTGTATACGAGCGCGTCAACGAGACTCTTTCCATCATTGGCGTCAAGATAGACACACTGAGGTCCATGTCGGCCTTGACCTCCAGGTTCAGCCGTTTAATCAATGGGGTCACAATGTCAATGCACCGGCATTCTGTGTCTTTAGCGGCATTGATGTAAAGCTGCTGTAGCAACGTCGAGTTGGTAACCAGTGTGGCAAGGTTGGGGATCGTGCAACAACCCTTGAGGGATAGCTTCTCCAGCACAGGGAATTAATTGATCCTCCGATAGCTGTGTGAAGCGGACGGTGTTTAAACTCATCTGGATTGTCGTTATGCGACGGAAGCAAGGCAGGTCAATATTATAACATGTGTGGTAGCTGTCGGCGAGGATGAACTCCTGGGGGGAGACCCTTGCCATGGAACCGAGAAGGGAGGAGAAGCGAGCAGCCCCAATATTGTACCTCCACCAATCCATAGTAATAATACTGGTACAAAAGATCATGGACTTTTTTTTATGGGCACGCCTCTAATAGTGGATATACCCAGTTCCAAAGAGTGTGGTATGTTGCTATAAGGTTGCATATTAGCTTCCGGTGATTTTTCTCTTATTCGTATCTCGACAAAGCTTGAAAGTACTCCCTCCTGCGACAAGTAATTGGGGACGGAGGGAGTATGATGGTGGCCCCTCTGCCAGGAAGCGCGTCTTATGGCGGCGCTAGGGAACAAGAGTAACCAGGGTCGGCGAGAAATCCGAGATTGCCAGCCTATCGACCCAATGATCCTCCCGCTGCACTTCATATACCGTAGGAGTGTATTCTCGTACCACTATGACCTTCATACGCTGATACTCCTAAAAACCGCTGCCTCTCCTTATTCTCGTACCACAGAGTAGCAGAGTATCCCAAAAAGTATAATACTGTAGTAAACATATATTTTCATATGGGCAATATACTTGAATGTCAATAAATACTTTTAGTTTGCAAAACCTACACCAACAAAAGGCCCACTGTTGTGCACTTGTTGAGTACACTCTTGTCTACTTGCAGGTATGCAATGCTACTTTGAAACAAATTTCTGAAGGGTATATAATTGGAATGTCAACACTTCGACAATATATGGAAACCATCCACAGGTTTGCAAAAAAGACATGAAGGAAACTATATATAGTTTTAAAACAAATAGCATGAGACGTCACCAAGTATAGAACTAACAAATAGTTGCACCTCCCATGCGGAACATTAAGTGGGAAATTACAGGGAACAGGTTCCACATAAAGCATGAGCTAGACCGAGTATACACCTGCATCCTCCTCACGGAACATGTTCTTGCTGCACCAAGGAGCATTTCTTGTATATGAAGCAAACAAAGTCCTCATTGTTTTTAATCATGCCTGATAAAGATTCTAATCATGCCCGATAACCACTCCAGCAATGACCGCTTTGAATCTAGCTAGAAGCATTGTAATTTTATGGGCGTACGCCAAACCAATTCACCATAGCTGGGATAAATAAAGCAATCAACAGAAGGCCGTACCAAGCATATATTGCTAATATTCGTGATGCAACCTTCAGTGTCACTTTGTTTAATGTCATACACGAGCTTGATGGTCATTCTTTTAAGCACAGGCGCCCATCTTAATATCATTGCGATGATATCGATCTCACTGTCCCCTCCGATGAAGTTGTTGATTTCTACTTCTTCAAGATGAGTCAATGAGATACTTTGGCTCCTCCAGTTCTTGGGCTCGTTACAACGACAATTTTCGAGACATTTTGATGTTGGTGAAATCTAGAACATTAAAAATGTTATAATGTGTTTTCAACAAGTAGTACATGTATAAGATATATAAGCAGCATGGAGAATTACCTGGCCCCACCTTGGCAGGATAACTTTAAGCCTCTGTATAGCGGTTCGAATGTGTTGCATCCCAAGGAGACGCAACATCAATGCTCCAAGAACATGCCCCCTTATGTTGAGGTATAGCTCCAACGCAGAAAAGTCAGTAATCAGAAGTTTCATCATCTCATGCTGAAAGTTCAGCGGCACCGCACCCAACCGAAAATTATTCTGGAAAACAAAATAGTTATTAAACTTATTAGTCATGATGATATCATGCCAAGAATTATCACACACCTTCAAGTATATATGAAAGTATAGCCAACAAATCTAGTGGACTGAGTAAGAGGACAGACAAGAGGAGTACATCGGTAAATATGCTCAAGACCAGGGCATTATAGAAAGGGGGCTGCGAGTCGTTGATGTTGCTGAGCCCCCAATCAATGTAGTATCTGTAGCTCTCTGTGGTCTCTAACCTCATGCTATCGAGCGACCAAAAACCAAATAAAAGAGGCGACTGTGTATACGAGCGTCTCAGCGAGACCTTCTCCACCATTGGCGTCGAGATAGACACGCTAAGGTTCATGTCGGCCCTGACCTCCAGGTTCAGCCGTTTAAGCAACGGAGTCACAATGTCAATGCCCCGGCATTCTTTGTCTTTGGCGGCATTGATGTAAAGCTCCTGTAGCGACGTCGAGTGGACTGTGACGTTGTCTGTATGATCATCTATGGTGGCCTTGAGAACACGCAGGCGGGGGCAGCGGTCGACCAATGTGGCAAGGTCGAGGAGGGTGCAACCCTCGAGGGATACTCTCTCGAGCGCAGGGAATTGCTCCGCCGGTAGCTCTGTGAAGCGGACGGTATACAAGCTCATCTCGATTGCCGTAGTGTGCCGGAAGCAAGGCAGGTCAATGTCGTAGCATTCGTGGTAACCGTCGGTGAGGACGAGCTCCTGGGGGGAGACCCTGGCCATGGCACCGAGAAGGGAGGCAAAGCGAGCAGCCCCAACACTGTACCTGAAATCAGTAGTAATGTAGCGGATGTGGAGCAGGGACACCGTAAGGCCGAGCCCCGTAGCGGCTTCAAGAGACGTGAGCGCCGCTTCGAGCGAGTCAGGATCTGTGCCACGGAAGGTAACGCTGAGCACACGTAGCCGTGGGCAGCGGCTGAGCATGGTGCCAAGGTCGACAATGTGGCCAGAGAGAGACAACCTCTCGAGCATGGGAAGCTGGCCGGCCGGCGGCGGTTTCAGGCGGAGGAAATTCGTGTCCAGTTCAATCGATTTGGTCCGCCTGAAGCACGGCATAGCGATTTCAACGGGACGACCTGGTTTTACCGCACTAGACCACGCGAGGGTGAAGACAAGCTCCTCCGGCGAGAGCCGCGAGGCGGCGCGCAGCAGCGACTTGGCGCGGACGTCGTCGGCCTTGCCCCACTCCGTTGACGGAAAATCCGGGAAACGGATGTCGAGAAGAGACACGGCGGGGAGCACGACGCAGGAGAGCGCCGCTTCGATCCCTCCGGGCAGGACGTAGCGGAAGGTGAGATCGGGGAGGCGGGCCCAGAGGCCACGCCACCGGCGCGAGAGGACGTCGGTTCGCGCGGCCGTGCGGGTGCAGCGCAGGCGCATGAGTACCAGAAGGAGCAGGTCGTCGTGGAGGGCGCTGATGCGGTCATCGACGTCAAGATCAAACACCGGGAGTGCTCCATGCAGCGGCGGCGGCGGCGGCGAGCGCCTGAGGCGACGTCTCGGTCGCACTTCCATCAGGAGGAAAACGTGAACATCTCCTCCACGCACGCCGTGGACAAAAGAAACCTAACTATCACTCGGGTCGGCCCAATTTCGGATACCACGGCCTACGAAGCAACGGTATCTGTGTCTCAAAAAAAAAAAAAACGAAGCAACGATATCTCAATCTATCTTCTCTCCGGCGCTGACAAGGCATCCAACCTCTTCTCGAAAAACAAAAAGCACCCAACTCGGTTCATGATGTCAAACTGTCAATTGGGGTTGATTTGTCGTGTGTCTGAGGTCTTCTAACTTCTGATGACTAGGGAACATATGATGACTAGTTAGTGAGAATGTGGTGAATATTTTTTTCTACTATTCATCATGTCATGACAGTATAAAGAACACAAAAGTAATAGAAATTGCATCCATGTCCGCAGACCACTTAGTGATGAGTACAAACACCGGGCTGAGCAAAAGGGGCACCGTCATCATCATCCCTCCCTTAACAGAGCTGCGCCAAAATTATTGTATAGACAGTCGGGAAGTCGGCGTGCTAAGACTCCATAGGATGAGCGCACCCGAATAGCAACCTTCGCTGATGAAGAGAAGTATAGAACGAAAGGATCCAACATGTACACACAGGAAAAAAGACTGGATCTAACCGGGTCCACTGAAGAACAGCACCGACCGAATCCCGCAAGATCCGTCGGGGACACACCTCCACACATGCTCCAACGACACTAGAGCATCACCAAAACGGAGGCCAAATGGGGAAAACCTTATTCCATCTTTAAGGAGCCGCCACCGCCTCGTCTTCCTGAGCAGGACACAAACCCTAAACGAACTCATAGAAACACCTAAAAACGAAGGAAGAGTCCTCCCGCAAGCAAGGGCCAGGGTCCATCACACCTCCATGGCTCTAGGACCGCTGGAGACGAGACGGACCAACGCCGACGCCGACGAAAGGTAGAGTAGCCATAAGTTCTTTCTTGGGAGGAGACGGAGAAGGCGACTCTAGATGCTTAAGATCCCAAGCGACATGAGCACTCAAAGATCATTGTTCTAACCATCGTGGTGAATATATTTTCTAGTACAACGCAATATTTTAGTGGTCAATTGTTTACCGCCTCCTGTTTAGAGTGGGTCTCAGTTTTACTGAGGCACTCCGAGTGGTCTTTGAATTTAAAATCTGCCAAGAACTTGTAATTCAAGAATAGCCAACTCAGTTCATCTGCATCTGCTATCACATTTTGGACTTGAAAAATAAAGCCTAACAGTTAGAGGCATGGCTTAAATGCTACACAAAGTAACATGATAATGCAAAGGGAAACAAATAAGGGCATGTACAACAGCGATGAGTCAGCCGTCTGCAAGGTATGCCAGTTAGGATTTTCGTCTACGTGGAGGAAAGAGAAGGAGGAGAGAGAGGAAGGGTGTTTGCAATTCGGCAGACAGTCGATATCCTCAAAAATAGCTAGCAATCGACGGCTTTTTTTCCCGTTGTACGCTCAGGTGTCTGTAGTTTTCAGTTTCTCCCCCAAAGCGCCATAGATCCTGTTCTCCAGGAACCCAATCCGGTGAATTTTTTTCTTCTCGATCGCTGGCGGATCTGGACGAGACCATCCCCTGCATCGTCATGCTCACGGAAGAAAGGCAGGACGTGTGGTGCCGGGAAGAGGGCAGGGGTAGTGGTTATTGGGGGGAGAGAGAGAGGTGATGACCGGCCCGAGGGTGGAGACGGTGGGGGCGGCGGCGGCCGGAGATGGAGCTCGCGCTTCTTCTTCTTCTCCCGCTGCAGGTGCAGCGACATGGGGCGGCGGCCGGTGACGATAACTACGAGGATGATGTTGGGGTTGGACAACAACAATGCGCTGCACAAATTCACCGACACGGCAAATATGCACACTACACAGCCCCCCTCCACTTGTGATGAACTTTGAGGACAGCTTCAACCAACAAGTAAGCAGCGGAATAACACAAACAACATGCACATGTGACACGGGATTTAACGTGGAAAAAGCTCCTCAACTTGAGGAGTAAAAAACCACGGCTGTGGACCGACCGGTCCACACAACTTCACTATGAGAATGATGAGTACAAAGTCTTCTCTAGAACCTCTAGAGAGATTTACAACACACTCTCCACGTTGCCAACCGGCAACAGCAACAACAACCACAAGAGACAAGGTTTCAGCAAAGCAGAGTTTACACAGCTTCTGTACCCTCCAGTGTTTTGCAAACTTCTTTTAAACTGCTGAACCAAACAACACCAAATTTGGCAGACAAATAGACACACGAGTTCCTGAGATCCCCTCCAAATTTCAGCTCAATCAGACATCGTTTGCCTACCCAAACTGTTCGTCTCCCAAAACTACTCTGTTCTGAAACTGCAGCAGTCAGAGCTGACAAAACTACTCTCAAATCTGATGCTCCACTGACCCAATCCTCAAACCAGCTAACCAGATCGAAGTACTCAAAGTAAGGAACGAGCTCACCAAGTTTGGGGTCGATCCAAGCACGTTTGAGCCTCCAAACACCAGCTTGAACACTGTCTAGTCAGATGCAGCAAATCTGAACAGAACCTCTGCTTCTTCTTTCTCTCTCTCTCAGGTTGTGGTTCCTCTTGTGTGTTCTCTCTCACACTCTCACGAATGGCAGCCACCACCAGCCAGGGGTGGAGTGGCTAGGGTTTTCTTCTTGCTTCACTTCCCTTGGAAGCGCTCTCAACCGTTGGATGCAGCGCAGATCAACGGCTGACATGTGTTGGACTTATGGGCTTTTGGGCTGCTGCTAGGCTTCTCGCCCCTCGTTGGTTACCCCAAGTGGAAGGTTTGAGATGCAGTGTAGCGGCAGCTTTTTCCCTCAGCAAAGATACCAAGGATCGATTTCCCTGAGACTCCCAGTTTCAACAAGAAGGTGCCGACTGCTAACGGCGCCGGTATTAGCAATCAACGTGGATCTGCACACAGATACAAATAACTTTGTCCCCAACGAGTACAGAGAGGTTGTCAATCCCTCCGGCCTTGTAGTTTACAAAGGATCAAACGCAAGTGATAATAGTGATAGGTATTGCTGCAAATAGTAAGTAAAAGCGTAAAGTAAATAGCGGATGTGATCAATGATGGTAATATGGACCGGGGTCCCATGATGTTCACTAGTGATGTCTCTCTCCCAAAAGACGATAAAACAGCTATGCGAGGTAAACAAATTACAGCTGGGCAATTGACAGAATTGCGTGCGCAAACCAATGCTAAATATGGTGCAAGAGAGGTTGAGGTTCAAAGCATGGGCGGTACGCCAAGGTAAGTAGACCGAAATCCATCTGCATCTACTACTAATCATCCACCTTGAGATATCTATCCAGAACATCTCGCTGGTATTAAGTTGCGAGTCCCACCCATAGTGTAAACTCAATGCAACAGACAACTGCATTAAAATAACTTTGCATAAAGTAAACAGTCCTTGCACCCGCGGGCACAAGCACCGTTGTTTTCCCCCTTGTGGCAACAGCACATCCCCTAGACTCATGTTTCTGTCACTCAAACTAGTCATCGAGGGGCATGAACCCACAATCGAGCATGACGTTCCCTCTTGGAGTCACTACCTACTACTTGGCCAAAGCAATAAATAGCAACGGATAACATGCAAGAATTACTTACGAACATAAATATAAAAGAGGTAAATCAAATATATTACTCATACACAATCTGAACATAATCTCACAATCCATCGGATCCCAGCAAACTCAACATAGCAACAGCATAAGGATTACATATGTGCCTCGATCATGTAGGGCAGCTCACGAGGTCTAATTAGTGAAGCACAAGAAGGGGAGGAGAACATCACATAGCTACTGGTCATGGACCCATGGTCCAAGGGAGACTACTCACAACTCATCCGGGAGGCGTCCATGGCGGTGGAGAGGCTCCCGGTGGTGATCCTCCCCTCCGGCAGGGTGCCGGGAAGAGTTCTCCTGGTGCTCCCGATCTTGGAAGCGCGGCGGCGGCGGAACAGAGACGAGATCGCGAAAAAGGGTTCCGTCCTCGAGGGTTTCGGGACGAGAGGTAAATATATGCCAAAGGGGGGCGCCAGCCGAGGCCCAGGGGGCCCAGGCGGCCACCTGGCGCGGCCAGGGGGGCGCGCCGCCACGGCGCCTGGGGCCCTGGTGGCCCCCCTCCGTCTGCCCTTCGGCTGCGTGGAACCTTCCAGAACGCTGATTTTTTATATAATTTTTCCGGAATTTTTCTGGCAGTTTGCGTGACGGGAAAAACTGAAATACAAAAACAGCAGAAAACAGGAACTGGCACTGGGGTGCACTGAGTTAATAGGTTAGTCCAAATATGATCAAAAGTGTATGGAAGTGTATAAATATCATAGCAATATCACCCAAAAGAGGCATGGAGCAAGCAGAAATTATAGATACGTTTTGGACGTATCAACATCCCCAAGCTTAATGCCTGCTCGTCCTCGAGTAGGTAAATGATAAAAAGAATAATTTCTGTGGTGACATGCTATTAACCATATAAGGACGTTTCATAGTCACATGACAAAAGCTTACTGAGACAATGAGTCTATAGTAATTTTGCTACCTCACGAGAAAATCACAAAGAACTAGAAGTTCTACAACATGATATTGAAGCATCAAATAGATTTGTAATGAGCATGGTGTGCAATATGATAAAGTGATATCTCGCTTGCCCCCTTTAGTGAAACAAAACATAAATGCAGGGGCACCTTCGAGGTTTAAGTGACGACTAGATACAATAATTTCAGAATAACAATATCACAATCATGCAAAAGACAATGCTACTTTGGGACTATGCACATTACACTCAGAATGGCAATCATGCTCTCAATAGTTGGTGCTTTTAAAAAGAAGGTGGAGACTCTCGAACCGTGGCTTTTGTTGGCAAGGTTGAAAACCCGTAGTCGGAAACAAAAACAAAGCATGTACCAGAGCTCTTGGTTTTAAAAACAGAGTAATAATTATTATTATTTTAGTTATATGCATGTTTCGTCAACGAATGCTAGCAGATAACTCAATCGCTTTTTAAGTCGGACAAGTTTCGAGGAACGGCTCCCGAATGAGGATCATAACATCCTCTTAATCTCCTTTGTTTATCACTGCCAAAGTTTTCTGATTTCTCATAGACAAAGCGTGAAGGAAGATTCGTGTGTTGTATTATCTTTTATGAGCCGGGTGCACTCAATGCCAGTTCCTTCTCATATTAAGGGCTTGCACATTATACATGCAATCCAGGGGTAAAACTTATCCAACTTAAAAAGATCATGAACTAACTACTACTTCCTCATGAGCTAAAACAGAGGCACAAAAAGGGAAATGCTTTTTGAATAAATTCGAGATGGTACATGAAAGTCTTCGTTAGGAATGGCAGGTAAATACCATGTATAGGAAGGTATGGTGGACTCATATGGCATAACTGGTTTAAAAGGATTTTGGATGCACAAGCAGTCAGTCCGCTTAGCACAGGTGGAGGTTAGCAAAAGACTGGGAGCGACCAACTAAGAGAGCAATGACGGTCATAATCATGCAGAGCGACAAAGCAACATTGAATCAGGCATGGTAGTTATATCACTACTCAGAAACCAAAGATCATCAAGGCTTGACAGACTTTCTTTACAGTCTTGAATATGTGTGAGCATACGCCAAGTCAATCAAAATAAATTCTCGAAGGAAGATATTACTAAACCATACCACATCATAGGCAAACAAATCATGTTGGTACTCCAATAACATATTAGAAACCTCCCAGCTATTCGAGATTAACCATAAGGAAACATAAACTACTAAGCACCATTATGCACGTAGCATTTTTATCATAGACATATCAACCAATCCAACAGAAGCAAACTCTCTTAATAAGATAAGCATGATAACTAAAGAGAGTTCAAGCAACCAACTAAACAAAAGCTCTTTAAAAAGATAAGCATGAAAACTAAGAGCTAAGCATGATAGTAGCTATTGAAAAATAAAGAACACACATAGCAAAGATAGACATGAAAATTCTACGTTATGTTCTCAGTTGAAGTGGAGCGTGTTTCTCTCCCACATAAAGAAAGCTGAGTTCCGACTCGTTATTGAAAGCTAAAGAAAACTAAAAAGGAAACTAAAAGCAAGACGCTCCAAGCATAACACATAACACATGAAGTGATAAAAATATAGTGGAACGAAAGACGAACTGATAATGTTGATGGAGGAGGGGATGCACGGGGGCATCCCCAAGCTTAGACGCTTCAGTCTTCTTGAATATTTCTTGGGGGTGCACGGGGGCATCCCCAAGCTTGAGCGTTTGACACTCCTGATTCTTTTTATCATCTTCCCTCGCACACTTGAAAACTCCCTTCATACACAACTCATCATAATCTGATTAGCGAGGTTAGTACCCTTAATAAAATAATTGTTCCTTGCTGGAAATAAGAATATTCTTGAAGGTCTACTGTTTCTCGAGATCACCAAAAGGTTTTTGCAAAGAAAAAGCAAGCTCAAGGCTCGCAAAATGAGGAAAAGACAAAACAGGACAGAATCTGTGAAAAACAGAACAGCAGGTAGTAAATGACTTTTTCGGGGTACTTCTGCAACTCCAATCAAAAAACTCAGAACAGACGCTTGAAAGACAATTATATAGAGCACGCTGTCGAAACAATTCAGACCAAAAAGATGATCTGGTGATTTTTTACGAATTTTTCTATCCAAGGACAGAATCTGTTTCCTGCACAGCGCGTCACAACTTTTGAACTTTCTTGCAATCAGAGGCTATACTTGGCACAAAATTGAAAAGCAAAGATACAATGATGATGCTACTGTAGTAACAACATCAAGACACAACAAAAGCAAAATAAATTTATTCATGTGGGTTGCCTCCCACAAGCGCTTTCTTTTATGCCTTTAAGCTAGGCATAATGCAAAGAGATCAAGTTTTATCAAGAGTAAAAGCATAGCTAGCCCGTGTAACGGACTCAAAAGGTAACTTAATCTTCTTTCGAGGGAAGTGTTCCATCCCTTTCTTGAGAGGGAATTGGAATTTTATATTCCCCTCTTTCATGTCAATGACGGCACCAACGGTACATAAAAAGGGATGTCCCAAAATAATTGGACAAGAAGGATCACATTCAATATCCATAATAGTAAAATCAACGGGAACGTAATTGTCATTGGCAATGATAAGAAAATCGTCAATCCTCCCCAAAGGTTTCTTTATGGAAGAATCAACGAGACGAACACCAAAAGAACAAGAATCATAAGGTTTCAAGTTAAGCATATCATATATTCTTTTGGGCATAACGGAGGTACTAGCTCCAACATCACATAAAGCATAGCAAGAGAAGTTATTCAACTTAATTTTAATCATAGGATCCCAACCATCTTCTAGCTTTCTAGGTATGGAGGCTTCTACTCTAAGTTTCTCCTCCCTAGCTTTGATGAGAGCATTAGTGATATGCTCTGTGAAGGCAAGATTGAGCGTGCTAGTACGGGGATCTCTAGACATTTTGTGAAGGAAATCAATAACTTCGGTAAGAGTGCAATTATCAAAATCAAGATCACTACTATCAAGTAAAGTGGTAGTGGTGTCCTTTAGGTTCACTTGTTTAGTATTTTCTATAATCATAGCATCACCATTAATAGGTCCATTGGGACTAGGAGTGCATTGGGTGCTAAGAGTTTGGATATCTTCAACAACTTTGATAGTAGCAACAGTGTGGTGGGTAGGAGGGTTCTTAATTCTATCTTCTTCCTCCTTTTCTCTAGCCCATCTCTCTTTAAGTTTAGCCAACATCCTAATATTTTCATTAATTTGCACTTGAATAGCATTCATAGGAGTGACATTCTTCCTCTCCTCAGGAGGAGAAGTTCTAATTTTAAGCAATTCTACCTCATGGGCTAAACTGTCTACCTTCGAAGAGAGATCATCTAGTTTGTTTAGTTTTTCTTCTACACTCTTATTAAAGGCTTTTTGAGTAGTGATGAAATCTTTAAGCATAATCTCTAGTTCAGTAGTGGAGTTCTTGGTGCTAGGATAATGGTTGTTCCCATAAGAATTAGAGGGGAACGGTCTAGGATTACTACCAAAATTACTCCTATAAGCATTGTTATTAAAATTGTTTCTAGAGATAAAGTTCACATCTACTTGTTCTTGAGCAATCAAAGAATTTAAAGGAACATCACGAGGATCAACAGAAGATTGCTTTGAAAGTAGAGACATGATCAAGTCAACTTTTTCATTTAGGGAGGAAATCTCCTCGACAGAGTTTACCTTCCTACCTGTTGGAGCGCATTCGGTGTGCCATTGGGAATAGTTGGTCATCATCTCATCAAGAAGCTTTGTGGCAGCACCAAGTGTAGTTGACATAAAGGTTCCTCCCGCGGCTGAATCTAACAAGTTCCGCGAGGTAAAGTTCAAACCTGCATAAAAAGTTTGGATAACCATCCAAGTAGTCAAACCATGAGTAGGGCAATTCTTGACAAGAGATTTCATACGTCCCCAAGCTTGGGCAACATGTTCATGATCCAATTGTTTAAAATTCATTATGTTACTTCTTAGTTGGATAATTTTAGCAGGTGGATAGTATCTTCCAATAAAAGCATCTTTGCATTTGTCCCATGAATCTATGCTGTTTCTAGGCAAGGACTGAAACCAAATTTTAGCTTCTCCTCTCAAGGAGAAAGGAAAAATCTTAAGCTTAACAATATCACCTTCTATTTCTTTATACTTTTGCATATCATAGAGTTCAACAAAATTGTTCAAGTGTAAAGCAGCATCATCTCCGGCACCGGAGAATTGTTCTTTCATGACTAAGTTCAGTAAAGCAGGTTTAATTTCATAAGAAGGTGCTGAAGTGGCAGGTGTAGCAATAGGTGTGCAAATAAAGTCATCGTTGTTATGACTAGTGAAGTCACACAACTTGGTGTTCTCAGTGGTTCTCATAGTAGCAAGCAAGCAAGATAACTATTTTTGTGATTTTCGATAAAAGATACTAAAGCAAAAACGAAAGGTAAACTAACAAGACTAAAAAAACAAAGGTAAAAGATAGCGTGCAACTCCCCTATCCTGAAGAGTGGAGTCCCCGGCAACGGCGCCAGAAAAAGGCTTGCTAGGCTTCTCGCCCCTCGTTGGTTACCCCAAGTTGAAGGTTTGAGATGCAGTGTAGCGGCAGCTTTTTCCCTCAGCAAAGATACCAAGGATCGATTTCCCTGAGACTCCCAGTTTCAACAAGAAGGTGCCAACTGCTAAAGGTGCCGGTATTAGCAATCAACGTGGACCTGCACACAGATACAAATAACTTTGTCCCCAACGAGTACAGAGAGGTTGTCAATCCCTCCAGCCTTGTAGTTTACAAAGGATCAAACGCAAGTGATAATAGTGATAGGTATTGCTGCAAATAGTAAGTAAAAGCGTAAAGTAAATAGCGGATGTGATCAATGATGGTAATATGGACCGGGGTCCCATGATGTTCACTAGTGATGTCTCTCTCCCAAAAGACGATAAAACAGCTATGCGAGGTAAACAAATTACAGCTGGGCAATTGACAGAATTGCGTGCGCAAACCAATGCTAAATATGCTGCAAGAGAGGTTGAGGTTCAAAGCATGGGCGGTACGCCAAGGTAAGTAGACCGAAATCCATCTGCATCTACTACTAATCATCCACCTTGAGATATCTATCCAGAACATCTCGCTGGTATTAAGTTGCGAGTCCCACCCATAGTGTAAACTCAATGCAACAGACAACTGCATTAAAATAACTTTGCGTAAAGTAAACAGTCCTTGCACCCGCGGGCACAAGCACCATTGTTTTCCCCCTTGTGGCAACAACACATCCCCTAGACTCATGTTTCTGTCACTCAAACTAGTCA
This sequence comes from Aegilops umbellulata, assembly GCA_032464435.1. Lineage (NCBI taxonomy): Eukaryota > Viridiplantae > Streptophyta > Magnoliopsida > Poales > Poaceae > Aegilops > Aegilops umbellulata. Next base: position 641,444,832 of record CP136057.1, read on the forward strand.
TCGAGGGGCATGAACCCACAATCGAGCATGACGTTCCCTCTTGGAGTCACTACCTACTACTTGGCCAAAGCAATAAATAGCAACGGATAACATGCAAGAATTACTTACGAACATAAATATAAAAGAGGTAAATCAAATATATTACTCATACACAATCTGAACATAATCTCACAATCCATCGGATCCCAGCAAACTCAACATAGCAACAGCATAAGGATTACATATGTGCCTCGATCATGTAGGGCAGCTCACGAGGTCTAATTAGTGAAGCACAAGAAGGGGAGGAGAACATCACATAGCTACTGGTCATGGACCCATGGTCCAAGGGAGACTACTCACAACTCATCCGGGAGGCGTCCATGGCGGTGGAGAGGCTCCCGGTGGTGATCCTCCCCTCCGGCAGGGTGCCGGGAAGAGTTCTCCTGGTGCTCCCGATCTTGGAAGCGCGGCGGCGGCGGAACAGAGACGAGATCGCGAAAAAGGGTTCCGTCCTCGAGGGTTTCGGGACGAGAGGTAAATATATGCCAAAGGGGGGCGCCAGCCGAGGCCCAGGGGGCCCAGGCGGCCACCTGGCGCGGCCAGGGGGGCGCGCCGCCACGGCGCCTGGGGCCCTGGTGGCCCCCCTCCGTCTGCCCTTCGGCTGCGTGGAACCTTCCAGAACGCTGATTTTTTATATAATTTTTCCGGAATTTTTCTGGCAGTTTGCGTGACGGGAAAAACTGAAATACAAAAACAGCAGAAAACAGGAACTGGCACTGGGGTGCACTGAGTTAATAGGTTAGTCCAAATATGATCAAAAGTGTATGGAAGTGTATAAATATCATAGCAATATCACCCAAAAGAGGCATGGAGCAAGCAGAAATTATAGATACGTTTTGGACGTATCAGCTGCCAACACACCTCCATGTGGAGGGACTTAGCCCAACAACCCCCCCCCCCCCCTCCCGACATCATGGAGGGTCTTACTGCCTTCCGGCAGCCATGCCAGCGAGCCGGCGGCATACTTCGAGCTTCTTCCTTGTCACCACTTTAGTCAACATATCAGCCCCATTGTCATCGGTGTGAACCTTCTCAAGTTGCATTTTCTTGGAATACAACACATCTCGAATCCAATGATAACGGACTTCTATATGCTTAGACCTTGAATGAAAACTTGCATTCTTACTCAAGTGGATAGCACTTTGGTTGTCACAAAACAACACATACTTGTCTTGCTTAAACCAAGCTCACAAGCCAACCGTTTCAGCCACAATAGCTCTTTGCTCGCCTCTGTTACAGCAATGAATTCAGCTTCAGTTGTATTCAATGCCACACACTTCTGCAACCTGCTTTGCCATGACACCGCTCCCCCTGCATAGGTAACCAAGTAACCTGAAGTAGACTTCCTTCTGTCAACATCTCCAGCCATGTCAGAATCTGAAAAAGCAATCAGCTTGGCCTCACCATCACCAAAGCAAAGTTTCAGATTTGTGCTGCCCCGGAGATATCTCAAAATCCACTTCACGGCTTTCCAATGAGGTCTTCCTGGATTGGACATAAATCTGCTCACAGTACTAACCGCATGAGCAATGTCAGGCCTTGTACACAACATAGCATACATCAAACTCCCAACCGATGAAGCATAAGGAACATGATGCATTTCCTTTTTCTGCTCATCTGTGGTAGGACATTGCTTTCTGCTCAACTTGAAATGGGCTGCTAGTGGACAACTCACAACTTTAGCATTTTCCATCCTGAACTTCTGAAGTACCTTCTCAATATACTTCTCTTGAGACAAGTACAACTTGCTGCAATTTCTGTCTCGCTCAATTCTCATTCCGAGAATGTTCTTTGCTGGACCTAAGTCTTTCATGGCAAAACATTTGCTCAACTCCATCTTCAACTTAGCAATCCTAGAGACATTCTTGCCAACAATCAGGATATCATCAACATAGAGCAATAATATGATGAAATCATCACCTGAGAACCTCTGAATAAACACATAATGGTCTGAGCTACACTTCTTGTAGCCTTGCTCCCCCATGACAGTTTCAAACTTCATGCACCATTGTCTTGGTGCTTGTTTCAGGCCATAGAGACTTTTCTTCAGCTTGCACACATAGTCTTCTTTGCCTTTCACAAGAAACCCCTCAGGTTGCTCCATGTATATTTCTTTCTCCAACTCACCATGAAGGAATGCAGTCTTCACATTCATTTGCTCAACCTCTAAGTTGAGACTTGCTGCCATGCCAAGGATTACTCTTATGGATGTCATCTTCACAACCGGAGAAAAGATCTCATCATAGTCAATGCCTTTTCTTTGGCCGAATCCTTTTACAACTAGCCTGGCCTTGTACCTTGGATGTGATGTGTGCTCTTCTTGCTTGATTCTGTAGACCCACTTGTTCTTCAAAATTTTCTTGCCCTTGGGCAACTTCACCAACTCATAAGTATGATTCTTATGCAAGGAATCCATCTCTTCTTGCATAGCATTTTTCCACTCCTTCTTGTGCTCATCTTCCATTGCATCTGCAAAGCATTCAGGTTCTGAACCGTCAGATAATAACACCACGTATTGATCTGAGGGATACCTGCTGGAAGGAATTCGACCCCTGTTGGATCTTCTGAGTGGAGCAGCTGGTGGACTTTCTGGTGCTGGTGCTTCCTGCTGATCCGGATCATCAACTTTAGCATCATACTCTTGCTGCTGCTGTTGGGGAGCTTCTTCTTCACCTGCACCACCATGTACATCACCATGTACATCTTCTGCATCTGCTTCAACTTGCACAGGAGCTGGAGCTAAAGGAACTGGGTCAGAATCAATCATATCTTGCTGCTGCTGAGGAGGAACCTGCCCCTTTGTCTTCACAATATTCTCAATTGTTTGGTCTTCAACAAACACAACATCACGGCTTCTCACAACTTTCCTTGCTATAGGGTCGAACAGCTTGTAGCCAAACTCATCACCACCATAACCAAGAAAGGTACATTGTCGTGTCTTCGAATCAAGCTTTGACCTTTCATCTTGAGGAATATGAACAAAGGCCTTGCACCCAAAAACCTTCAGGTGGTCATATGAGACGTCCTTGTCACACCAGACCCTGTTAGGAACATCTCCCTGCAAAGGATAACTTGGTGAGAGATTAATAAGATAAACTGCGGTCATCAAAGCCTCACCCCAAAAGTGTTTGCGTAGCTTTGCACTTGACAACAAGCATCTAACTCTCTCCACAATTGTCCTGTTCATCCTCTCAGCAAGACCATTCAGTTGTGGTGTCTTCAAGGGAGTAAATTGATGCCTAATACCTTGCTGCTTGCAATATGCATCAAATGGCCCAATATACTCTCCTCCATTATCAGTGCGAATGCACTTGATCTTCTTCTCAGTTTCTCTCTCAACTGAGGCTTGGAATTGCTTGAATACACCTAGTACTTGATCTTTGGTCCTCAAAGTGAAGGCCCAAACTTTCCTGGAAAAGTCATCAATAAAAGTCACAAAGTACTTAGCACCACCAAGAGATCTTACCGACATTTTGCAAACATCGGAATGTATCAAGTCCAGCTTCTCGGGCTTCTTGTGAGGAGGTAGAGTCTTGAAGGCAACTCAGTGTTGCTTCCCTGCTAGACAATCTAAACATTTCTTGATGTGAACTCCTTTCACACCCTTCAACAATTTTTTCTTCACTAGCACTGTCATCCCCTTCTCACTCATGTGCCCAAGTCTCTTGTGCCATAAAGCACAATGATCATCCTTCTCTAGTGCATTGACGGAAGCACTAAAGAGCTTAGCATGAACATGATACAAAACTGAGACCATTTTACCTCTTGCAACAATCATGTTGCCTTTGGTGAGCTTGTACTGCCCTTTTCCAAAACTGTTCAAGTAATCATCTCCATCAAGCAAACCAACCGAGATAATATGGAGACGAAGTGCCTCAACATGCCTCAAATATTTGAGGACTAACCTTCTACCATTTGCTGTCTCCAAATGTACATCTCCTTTTCCAATGATGGTTGCTCTATCATTGTTCCCCATCTTCACAACACCAAAATCACCTGATATATAGTTAGGGAAGAGCTCTCTGCGAGATGTAGCATGAATGGTAGCACCGCTGTCCGGTATCCAAATCATCTCGTCACCATCCACAAGGTTGACGGTTTCATCAGAAACAACAGTGATCCTCTCCTCAACAGTGGAACCAAATCCGCCCTCATTTTCTTCATGCATAACAAGCATGATGTCCTCTTCTACTGCAGTAACTCGGTTGCCCTCTGTGTCACTATCACTGTCAACTTGCTTCTGATCTTGCTTCTTCTTTTTCTTCTTGTCTTTCTTCCACTTGTCACATTGCCACTTAATGTGGCCCTTCTGATGGCAGTGATGGCACTCATAATCAGCATACTTACTTTTTGATTTGCTCCTACCTCTTTCTGCCCCTTTACCTGGACCTCTGCTCTTGCTTCTCCCCCTGGACTGAGTGACCAACACCTCTGAATGTGAGGAAGAACTAGCTTCAGCCACCTTTCTGGATTCTTCATTTAGTACCCTGGTTTTCACAAGATTCCAAGTGACAACTCCATTAGGTGCTGAATTGCAAACCGTGACCTTGAAGGTCTCCCAACTGTCCGGTAATGAGCCTAGTAGCAGCAAAGCTCTCACTTCATCTTCAAATATTATTCCCATTGAAGAAAGCTGATTTATAATGCCTTGGAATGTATTCACATGATCTGCAATTAGAGTGCCCTCTTTGTACCTCAAGCACATCAATTGTTTGATCAAGAACATCTTGTTTGTACCTTCTTTCCAGGCAAACAACTCTTCCAATTTCTGCCATAAGGTGCGTGCATGTGTCTCATCAATGATATGGTTCAAAACATTATCATCGACCCATTGCCGAATGAACCCACAAGCTTGGCGATGAAGTACCTTCCACTGACCTTCCTCAATGCCCTCCGGCATCTCAGTGGAGAACACTGGCTTCCAGTATTCTTTCACATACAACAAGTCCTTCATCTTGCCCTTCCATGCTTGATAATTTATACCATTCAAAGATATCATTCTGCTGGTATTCACTTCCATCTTTCACCACAAGAAACTCAGCAATTTGCACAAGCAAACCAAGGCTCTGATACCACTTTGTTGGGGCTGGACAGCAACAATGCGCTGCACAAATTCACCGACACGGCAAATATGCACACTACACAGCCCCCTCCACTTGTGATGAACTTTGAGGACAGCTTCAACCAACAAGTAAGCAGCGGAATAACACAAACAACATGCACATGTGACACAGGATTTAACATGGAAAAACCTCCTCAACTTGAGGAGTAAAAAACCACGGCTGTGGACCGACCGGTCCACACAACTTCACTATGAGAATGATGAGTACAAAGTCTTCTCTAGAACCTCTAGAGAGATTTACAACACACAGCAACAACAACCACAAGAGACAAGGTTTCAGCAAAGCAGAGTTTACACAGCTTCTGTACCCTCCAGTGTTTTGCAAACTTCTTTTAAACTGCTGAACCAAACAACACCAAATTTGGCAGACAAGTAGACACACGAGTTCCTGAGATCCCCTCCAAATTTCAGCTCAATCGGACATCGTTTGCCTACCCAAACTGTTCGTCTCCCAAAACTACTCTGTTCTGAAACTGCAGCAGTCAGAGCTGACAAAACCACTCTCAAATCTGATGCTCCACTGACCCAATCCTCAAACCAGCTAACCAGATCGAAGTACTCAAAGTAAGGAATGAGCTCACCAAGTTTGGGGTTGATCCAAGCACGTTTGAGCCTCCAAACACCAGCTTGAACACTGTCTAGTCAGATGCAGCAAATCTGGACAGAACCTCTGCTTCTTCTTTCTCTCTCTCTCTCAGGTTGTGGTTCCTCTTGTGTGTTCTCTCTCACACTCTCACGAATGGCAGCCACCACCAGCCAGGGTGGAGTGGCTAGGGTTTTCTTCTTGCTTCACTTCCCTTGGAAGCGCTCTCAACCGTTGGATGCAGCGCAGATCAACGGCTGACATGTGTTGGATTTATGGGCTGATGTTGGGCTGCCAACACACCTCCATGTGGAGGGACTTAGCCCAACAGATGACAGGGTCGAGTTCATTGTGCTCACTGCATCAAACAAGCAGAACGGTGGTAGATCATATATGCCGTACTTCATGCATTTTTACGGTTTCTTGTACAGACACCTAAAAAGACAGCTTGTTGTACGAAGTGTCTACATTATAGTCTTTAGGTGACATGGACACATGCTACAGACGATGGCTGTCTAAGCTAATGTACATGCCCAAGAAAGTGGATATATTCCCCATGTATGCGAAAGTGGATAGTACATCCCTTGCAACGAGCTAGCACGTCCTGGATGCATGACTCCAGACCAGCGTCAAAGTTGAACCATCACGGTCGCAGGCGGAAGGGCACCAGAGGAGGCTAACCACCGGCAGCGTGACACACATGCCCAGCGCGTATCCTAGCACTTTCATCGCCGTGCCCTTCATCCCCATAGCGATAATATAGCCGAATAACCATCCCAAGCCAATGCCTGCGCCGTAGAGAAGCACAAACCAGATCTGCACGTAGAACAAAACATCGGAAATTTAGATGAAAGTAATGGCGAAACACGGAAACAAATCACGTTAAGATTAGCAGCCGGTGCGTGCATGCATGCGCTTGCTCACCCATAGGAGGTAACGCGGCCCTGCTCTCCGCTCCTCGTCGTGGGGGTAGGGCGCCGCGTCACCTTGGTACCAGTGCTCGCCCGTGCCGCCCTCCTCCAAGGCGGCGGGTCGATCGATCGTAGCAGGCTAGCAGCTAGGCCATTTGCAGCCAGTCGTGGCTTCACAAATGGACCAGAACCAACTCATCAAACCGCGGCCTCAATGCTTCCTCTTTAAAAAAAAGGGGATCCATCCTTTTGGTTTTTTTCTTCATAAAAGGATACTCCGTCCGTTCCCAAAAAAAAACATAGTGCATATTAGGTGTTTTGAAAAGTCAAACCTGTCTATTTTGACCAAGTTTACGGAATAAGCTATCAACATATGAGATAATAAAAATATAAAAATACACTTCATGATGAATCTAATGGTACTAATTTTGTATTGTGGGTGTTGATTTTTTTTTAATACACATTTTGACGATTTGATGGAAACACAATGATTTAAAAAAATAAACACGAAGAAAAAAGTTTAATAGAATATTGATGAAAAATATATTTATTTATAAGTTATTCATGAGGTTTCACTACTTCCCTGGTTTTTGTATAGCCCAAGTATGATGATTTTTTAAAAGTTCTTCTCCATATTGCTTCCGTTTTTCTACAATTGTTTCCTTTTTTGTCATTCACCGATTGAGAAGCAAGGGTAGCTGAATTGTCGAGAAGCGTGGGTGCCTGAATTGTGGGCATTGACCTTGCTCTTCAATGTTGCGGCTCTCTTAGGATTCGGAACACGGTCAAATATTAGTTTGAGATTCTTGGTATGGACACTAACACTTGGCAACCATTCAACATCGTTAAACTCAAGCTCTAGTAGAGTTATTTGGTACACAATGGCCATGGAAGGTGTAAGGCGTTGGTTCCCTCCAAATTCTTGTGGCTTGGTAATCTTGGACCGGGTGCAATTGGAGAGTCTTCAACAACAAATTCAAGCTCCCTCATGTCTTCTTGTGGCTTGGTAATTTTGGACCGGGTGCAATTGGGGAGTCTTCAACAACAAATTTAAGCTCCCTCATGTCATGTCGGCGCAGATATGTATTGAGGCTATAAATTGGGTAACGGCGGGAGCAAAGCCCTTGTGTAATATCTTGCCGGAAGAGTTTTTTTGTTTTGCCTTGTGGTGCATTAGGGTATGTTCGCATGTTAAACTGCTTATGTAATGAATGCGAAAAAGCTTTTGCCTTTCTTAAAAAAAAAACTACTTGTGTAGAAAAATGAGGTGCCAAATCTGTGCATGTTTATGTGATGATGGGCAAAAACACTGGAATTCACTTGCAGTGGATTTAGAAAAGACCACCCTCAAATGTTGGAAATATGATGTATATCATTATAACTAGCTAAGCTAGCGCGTCCCGGGTGACTCCACAGTCCAAACCATCACCAAATTATCCACAAGAGGCACGCTGCAATAGACTTCATCATATGAGCATCCCCCAGTGTAGTGGTGCAACATAGTTACGTAAACCAATTAACGGGGTTTGAAGGAGAAGAATCTGGGGAAAGGTATTTTCTAGGATTTCTTTTGGTTTAGGTGGGTATTGTTGTGCTTAATATTGCATGCCGCTCCATTTAATTTTCAGAAGGACAATTGTTGTTGCGAGCTTTGTGTTTGTTGCACGAATTCACTTCATCGATATTGCATCATAAACAAATTATAAGCCATTCAACAATGTCTTGGAACTTTTGATAACAAAGAGAAACAAAAGATGCTAACATCACCACCATCTTTAATCATCCCAGCGCCAAGCGAAAGGGCATCAAAGGAAGCTAACTATCGGCACAGTGATACACTGGCCGAGCGCATACCCTAGCACTTTCATCGCCTTGCCCTTCATCCCTTTGGCGAAAGAGTTGCCAAGGACTCCTCCGATCACAATGGCTCCACCGTAGCAAACTACGAAGTAGAACTGCGTGCAAAGTAAGAGGGGAGTTAACCAAGATCAAACAGCGGGAATACGGAAGGTAACGATCGAGCATGAAAGCGACATATGAGGAACTCGATCGCTAGCTCTCACCCATAGAGTATAGCGCGGCCGTGTTTTCTCCTTGGGTGAGTACGGCGCCGTGTCCCCGTGGTACCACTGCTCGCCCGTGTCGTTGCGCGGCCGCAAATCGCCACCGTCATGAGTTCCCTTGGCCTCCTTGGCGGCGACGGCCGATGGGTGATCTGTTCCGCTGGGCTCGCTGCCGCCGGAGCCGATGCATCCGAGCTGGATGTCCACGACGTGGCGATCGTCGCCTTGGTTCATGCTCGGAACGCAGCGGAATACCGAGTACGTACGTGCGCGCTCCGTGGGTTTGGACTTAATTTGAATAACACGTACGATCGTGCGCGACTTATATATATCTACGTCTCCGTCAGGTATGGAGTTGTGGAATCGTATGACGTGCGACTCCTTTCTCTGTAATCGAGAGCGAAAGCGGCTTGGACATTTGCAGCCAATCGTGGCTCTTAGCAATGGTCCAGAACGAACTCGTCTCTATCTCTATCTCTTCTCTATCTCTATCTCTATCTCTATCTCTACTCTCCTAACTAGTAGAATGTCTTTGCGTTGCCACGGGCTCTTGAAATATTTTGCAAGAGTTATATATAAAGATAATGCATGTTAAATTTCACACGTACAAACAATATAACACGAACGCAATTAATTAATAATTGAAGTCCACTTCACTTGTAATGTAAATTGATAACAAAAAGAAAAATTAACGACCTGTCCGTGTAATAAATTGAGTTCGTACTATCAAAAGCTGATAAAACTATCAAAAAAGTATAGTAATCGAGAACTTATGTTGTCAATCTGCAATTATTTTTGGAAACCTCGGCAGAGCGGGTTGTGACTGTGTACTATGTCAAATTGCTCTCTAAACAAGTTTTCAGGCTAATTCTAATGTAAACAAATATTGTGGTCTCTATGTTGACCTGTAAAGGAACAATTCGATCGTAATTATGTTAAGAAAATTGTAATGGATGATTATAGTGAGGTTCCTCTTATGTTGTCATTTATTTAGTGGTGTCAATGTTGAAAGTAGTAGCTTCAGCTAATTTTCCTTTTAACTGAAAGAAGAAGGAATGTATAAGAAGGTGAAGGGATTGTTGCAACCTATCCAGGAAAATTGACTAATCCTTCGAGTCTCTAATATTGTACATAAGGATATTGTTGATCTCATATTTATCCTGGAGAGACAACCGAAGATTATGGTTAGTGTATATGTAAAGTCATATCCTGACTCTTATTGTCAAGATTATGATAAAATTTCCTGTTTTCTGTTACCAATTGTTTTGCAAACAATAGATTAGCAAAAGAATATCAGTATAAAGTTTGGTCACATAATTTTAAAAAATATTATCATTATCCACGCGTAATGTTGCACAAAATAGATTGTTTTCTCAGTTCACTTTTCTCGCCTTCTGCCCATAGCAACACATGGATATTTGTTTGCCATTGTAGACCCATGGCAAAGGTGAGGTGGGAGTCATTCAGTTTTAAAGGAGATGGCGAGAAATGTCCCTCTACGGCAGGAAACCGAGCAAAAATGGTAGGGTCCGGCAGGAAAAGGTAACGGTGTGTTGCGGGTTGGGGTTTTTATGTTGGGCCCGCGTGTTGGAGACAACATGGCGGGTAATCTGGACAACCACATTTCTCCCCTATGTATGGTCTGGATTTGGGGGAGCCCGGACTTTTAGACAGTTGAATTTCGGGGAGCCTGCTGAGCACCCGTACACGCTTGGACGTATGAGGGAGAAATGAGATTTGACCTGAAGATGACCTTAATCATTTATTTGATTCATTTATATGCACTGTAGCCCGAAGCAACACACGGGTAATCGAGGGACGTCAAGGATGCCGGCAAGAGGGAGCTCGCATCACCATAGGTTTTCTTCCGGAAGTTTCCCCTCCCATTCCCCAGCAACCCCCTGCGCTGCCTACTCCCAGCCGCCGTAATTTTCAATGCCACACATGTATCCCCCATGTAGATTCTCCTAGCGGCGCGAGCGAAGCAATGAAGCACCTGACGTCGTCGTTGCGGTTTTTTCCTTCCTTTCCACTTCAGCATGTGTTATTTCCTTCATTACGTGTGGACAATATGATTATGCAATGCACAAACAAGACACAAAGACAAATATTAAGTGCCACACACACCGTCCCTACAAAAACCCTGAAAAAATAAATTTAAACTAATCAACCCTAAACAAAACTGAATAAAAACATCAAAACCTATGCATCTCTTTTAGAGGCAATCAATATTCATTGAGCTCATATTTGGATTTCAGATTTCAGTGATTTGGCCTGCTTGGAATGATAACAAGTTCAAATCTTCGATCTTGACTCAAATAACCCTTAACATAAAGTTGCACGTAATTCAGGACCTATCAGAATCAAGTCTATGCGCATATATGTCTATGCATGAAACATAATGCAAAACCCTGTTGAATTGATGCCCATATGCTTTTCTGGTACCTCAAGCATAGTTCGGAAACTTATTAAAAGACCTTATATCACAAAGAAGAATTTTATGCACAAAAATCAATTTGATCTCTGCATAAAAAAGACCGAACTGGTTTGTTGCTTCATGCACAAAAATCATTTTCATCGTTGCCTTTAAAAGGACAAATTACAAAAAATCAATCCAGATTATGCATAAGGGACAAACTATAGTACCTTGGCCTCTTACAAAACATGGCGTCAAGCATTGAGGCACCCACATCACCCAGACCATTTTTCGGGACTTCAAAGGTGTCAAGGGCGCTGACCTGTCCACGTGAAGTGCGGACTGAAGGCATTTTCAGCGAGATCTTTTATGATTCTTCTCCATGTTTTTAATCTCAGATGCATGGGTCACATCAATTGCAGTTTTTAATCTCATAGAGAACTCAAGAAAAATTACATTCAGACATGCATACATCTGAACTCAGTAACATAGAATTTGAAAAGATGGCTGCATCTATCATACATAGATAGGAGGGACGTGAGGGATCATATGATGCTTACCTGCAAGGTGTTCTTGAAGGTTCCCATTGGAAACGTACTCCACATTGATCAACTAATCACCGCTATGCTCAAGAAACCCACTAAACCCAATTAGATGATGATTCGAGGTACTGGATGTAATGCTTTATTTCCCCATGCAAATGTTTCAGATTGTGTACCACATACGTATAGGTATCGTAAATGAATAACATGGCTAGATTTCACAAGAGTTGTATAGCAACTTCTACAGTCAATGTCTGGTAAGTTACACATAGTACTGACTATACCTTATAGGATGCACCAATGATGGTCAAAAGTAACTTTTAGAGACCAGACATGTCGAAGTTGATCTTGATGGTTAGCACATCAATTGATGTCTAAAATTAATGTTACCGTCCATAAAAGATGCAGAAAATCCCCAACAAAAAGAAAATACATCACTCTTGTACTAGTTATTATTACTCTAGTATCCTTGCCAAAAAAGTGTTGTGTTATTCAATTGCAGGCCCTCAAAATGTGGCAACTCAGTAGCAAATTCAGCCAAATGAGCTCCAGCTGCAACAATTTGTGAGGATCAAAAGAATATATTATCTCTCTTATGATGATAACGTATGTACAACAACGGTTATTACAAAACTTCCAACGCCCATAAACAGTCCAGCTTATAGAGGTTATCACTAAATTGTAGCCACAAATTAGTTGTAGTTCCAGTTTTCATGAAACAAAACATAGTTTCAAAAGATCAGAATTTATTCCTTGGAACAGATCTTTCAATAAACTGCAAGCATCATACACATAATTAACGAAAGCACTGCCCTATAACAGAATGAACGAGGTAAAGTGAATGCAAGCATGCTTTTAGTGCTTAGTCTATAATAGGCGGGTAAAGTTCCTCATTGTTCCCATGTTGTTCATCATCCCCTGTTGAAGAAGAAACACCATCTCGATGTAAAATCATGGTGATTGACTCAATGGAATAGAGAGCAAACACACCTCCTTCAAGCGAATTCAACAATTGATGTGCCGCAGGGAGCGATGGTTTATGATCTCCCTCGCCAAATTCTCATTAATCCAACATATTATACCTTTATAAGAATCCGATACTTGTGGCCAGTTACACTGAGTTAATCCAACATATTATACCTTCAAGCGAATCCGACATGAAAAGGAAAGGGTGCCTCATGGGGTGTTTTTTTGTTGTGGGCCCGCATATTGGAGATAACATGGCGGATAGTACGGATAACCACATTTCTCCTCCACAATGGTCTGGATTTGGGGAGTCTAGACTGTCCAGACGGTTGAATATTACGGAGCATACCGAGCGCCCGTTTGATATCCGAACACGTCCGAAACACGAGAGAGAAATAAGCTTTGACCTTAGAGACAACCTTAATTTTTTTGATTCATTATATGCATTATAGCTCGTAGGAACGCACATGCGCTCTGCTAGTACGGCATAGTTGATTTCGTCAACCGTCAGCTCATATCCGAGGACATGTCGCCACGCCCGAGCATCATGGTGAATGGTGAATGAACATAGTACCATGTTATTAATGGTGAATGAACATAATTTACATGTCATATAATATTAATGATGTGTTTGTGGACTATGTTCATTAATATTATATGACATGTTATTAATAACGTGTTGCCACAACTGAATTAATATTATATGACATGTTATTAATATTAATATTATATGACATGTTATTAATGGTGAATGAACATAGTCCACTATGCATTTAATATTATATGACATGTAAATTAAGGTAATTACTATGCTATTAAATGTTAGATGACCGTATTACTAGTGTGCACTAGCTCCACACATGTTACATGTTCTACTCGGCCACGTAGCTAGCTTGTTATACAGGGTAAACGTGCTGGTCCGGCATGACTACCATAACCAGATGATTCCATGACAAGAACACTGTGCCTTTATAATTCCTTTACATTTTGTTGGTGGTGAGAGCAAATTATTTACATGATGTGGCTGTGGACTATGTTCCATTGGTGGAAAAAGGGCCTTTGGTCGCGGTTCGCAACTGCCATTAGTCGCGGTTGCGCAACCGCGACCAAACAGGCGGGACTAAAGGCTCCCCCCTTTAGTCGCGGTTGCTTAAGAACCGCGACTAAAGGCCCGTCCACGTGGGCGCCAGGTGGCCGTCGTGGCGGAGGACCTTTAGTCGCGGTTCTTCTGGCCAACCGCGACTAAAGACCGCCGCAGGTTTAGGGTTTTAGCCCCCCCCCCCCCCTAAACCTGCCCCCCCCCCTAAACCTGTTTTCTGTTTAATTTGTATTGTTTTATTTCTTTTATGCTTTATTTTAATTTTGAAGGAGTTTCACATATTCTACGCTACTACATACATGCATATGAATGTACAATTTCAAACAAATTTGAAATTAGAACCAAAAAGAATTCAAGAGGAATATACAGTATATATTAAATATCATCGGATGACCATATACAATTTTGAACAAGTTTCCATACATAATTTAAGGCATATAAAGTTCTACGTCCTCGTAATGGTGTTCTCCTTTAGGATGGAGGACTTCCCTCCTGAACCATCCAGCTAGTTCCTCTTGAAGTGGTCGGAAGCGAGCTTCTGGACTAAGCATCATCCGGAGGTTATTCCTCTGAGCATTGGTATCACTCGGAACCCGCTCAGAGGTGTATCTCCGGATCATCTCACAGACATAGTATCCACATAGATTGGTCCCCGCTGGCTGAATATCCCCACCATTCTTAGCCTTTGACTTTTTGAATTCTAGCTCTTTTTTGAATTCACCGACCTTTGTATCTACGAACCGTCTCCAAACCCTACGAGGCAAAGAAAATTAAATGAACAAGAGAGTTATTAGTTACTTGATATTAGGAAATGAACGAAATAGGCCGATCGATATAGAGCGCAAATGAATGAAAATAATTACTTCTGCAGCATTTTTCTCATGTCGCCCCAAAGCTTTGGATCCATATTCAGAGAGTCGTGGACGAGACATTCTGAGGTGTCAACTTTAATTACTAGCAGAATCCAGTGGAACCTGCGGACACGATACATGCATAGTACATCATGCATAACTCATCGATTAGCCGGCCACATACCATGCATGGAGTAAACAAAAGAGAATGTGCTCAACACAGAAACACTCACCCAAAATGGTAAGGAAATAGAATATCACTTTTGAGTTCCTGCTTTGTAAGAAACTGCCACAGGTCTGCCTCCATGTCGTCGGGGTGATGCCGCAACACATATCCATTAACGATGTGTGGGTCAATGAACCCAACATCATGGATGTTCCTTACTCTGCATTCCTTAATCTTCATTCTGCATGTATAATAGCGGACACAACAATATAGTTAGGACATATATATAGTGCAGGCAATATGAACGAGATGGGGTAGAAATAAATCACTTACAGAACGTAGCAATTGATGATAGATTTGTCGAGCTCGCGCAGATTGAAAAGCTGGAACAATTCACTCAGATGAATTTGTACATAGTAATGTTTGAAGTGATGCTCATATCTAACTTCCGCATAAATATATCCTTTGGCGTTTTTATTTTTTATGTAACCCTTGTACCATTTCAGCAGACCTTTCATTTGTGGAGGTAGATCCTGTTCCTGCGCAGGCTCGACGAGAGGCCCATTCTTCACATATGTAATTACTACCTCCTTCACTGGCGCCTCATCAAGGCCTAACAGTTCACGAAGAGTAATACCTAAGTTGGCCGCTTGTTCTCTGGCACTCGTTACAGTCAATCCAAGTGCTGCCGCAGCTGCTATGATATCGGGGTCATCCGGACCGGCGGCTTTCACTATAAGCGGGGCAATCGATTGTTTACTTTGTTCCCCGAGCTGGGCAACTCGTTTACTTTGTTTCGGATCGGGGTCATCCGCCCGCCCTTTCTTCTCCTTCAACATGAGTGCCTGCCTACGAAGTTCACGTGCATAGTCCTTAGGCAGATTCTTCGCGGCTTGGGACGGTGTGCTCAAAAATGACTTAGCCCACTTCTTTTGCTCATCAGAAAATACTGGCTTGGGCTCGGGCTCTCTTTTCTTCTTGCAGTCCGCCTTCCATTTCTCAAGATCAGCAGCCGCGGCCGCGGCAGTTTCCTCGGCACTATGTTCCCAAGGCCTTGTGGGGAGAGGCTTCAGTGATGGCTCCGGTACCTTTGTGGTCTTAGGTACATAAGGGTCCGGGTTAATAATCCAGGACTGCTTCTGCTTCTTTACCGGAGGTGGATTCGGGGGCGGCATCTGATCACCCGCCGGACGAGGACTGGGGGGCGGCGTCTGATCACCCGCCGGACGTTGTGGACTGGGAGGCGTCGGCTGACGTGACGGAGGTGTAGGTGAACCGCCACCACCACCACCACCACCACTGCCACCGCCACCACCACCACCACCGTAGGGGGGTGGACTTGTTGTCCTTGGCGCCTCGCCTGGAAACTTGATAAAGTTCTTTTGCCATAGAATGAAATGGCGCTTGACATCTCCAAGTCTTTTCTCCCCTTCAGGTGTAGAAATGTCAATCTCCAGGTCCTCAAACCCTTGGACTATGTCCTCCACCGTGACACGAGCATAGCCATCTTGAATGGGGTTGTTGTGGTGGAGTGCTCCAGGTAAACATGGTAAAGCACTGCCGATGGCTACCTTCATGGACATGTTCCCGATAGGATAATACAGATGACATTCTTTCCTCTCCTTTATATCGTCCACGGGGTAGCGAGGAGGCTCCGGTGCAGTAATTTCGACCACCAGAGGCTCCGGTGCAGTAATTTCGATCGTCGGTGCATCTGCACCAGCCGGTGGGGCCTCCGTGGAAGCCACGCTGCTTCCCCGCTGCTGGCTTCCGAGATCCGCTGGATGATCTTCATGCTGCGCCCAAGCTGCATCTCTTTCGGCTACTAGTACACTCACGGTTTTCTTCATCACATCCATTTCCGATGCCAACCGCGCCACAACATCTGCTTCCCGATCCATCTTTCTCTTACGGCTTCTGTAACCGTACGGGTCATCGTTCTGGGGGAACCCTATTTTCCACGGAATGTGCCCCATGCCTCGTACACGTCCTCCGTGTTCAGGATTCTCGAGGGCTTTTGTCAGTGCGTCGTTCTCTCTGTTGAACTTGATCTTCCCCTCTTGAGCATCCCTCATTGCGTCAATAAGGGCTTGGGTGGGTTTCATTATTTTGCCCTGGTAAACACACTCCCCTGTCTCCGGGTTCAGCGTTCCCCCATGCCCTTACCACCAGCTTTTGGCCCTTGGGTCCCATCCCTCCGTACCTGGACGGATTCCTCGCGCCCTCAGCTCGTTCTCCATCTTCTCCAACCTAGGCTGCCAAAGGCGATACCCTCCTGGCCCCATAATATGATTGTACTCCTTCTTAGCCGCATTTTCCTTAATTTTTTTCGATATTTGAATGAACTGCTCCTATTTCTTTTGCTTCACAAATTCTGGCCAATCATGTTTCAGTTTCTCATATTGTCCTTTGAAATCCGGAGTCTTGTTCTGCTTGACAAAGTCATGGTTTAGATTTTGCTTGAATTTCCGGAATGCGTCGGCCATCTTATGAAGAGCGAACTGTTTGACTAGCCTCCTCCTCTCCTTGTTTTCCTCAATCTTGTTACCCTCCTCATCGAATTTGTTGTATTCCGGAGGTAGAACGAAATGTTCCATAAGCTTCTTGAAGCAATCTTTTTTTGTTCTCTTATCGACAAAAGTGAAACCAGCAATTCGTGCCTTCTTTGGCTCATTCCACTCCTGGACGGTGATCGAGACGTTGTCTCTAACAACGGCTCCGCACTGGCTGACAAACTTGATGGCGTTCTTGCGGGGCTCCAGCGGCCTGCCGGTTGCACTGTCGACAACCTCGATGGTGCATGTTTCTCCTTGTTTCATCGTCTTGGTTGCGCCACGCTTTGACGGCGTACTCGATTGTTTCGACGATCCGGCCGAGGGCTAAAATAAGAAAGAGAGTCGCGCCCGTTAGTACACACATATTTATTCAAATCAGTTAGTTTGTATCACCAGAGGCTCAATGTATATATATACCTCGGCGCCGGAGGTGGTTGCTACTTCCATTTGAAGATCGTCGTTTATCGACGTTTGTTCGGCATCATCTTGCTGACGGCGCCCTTCATATTCACCGTCAAGGTTCAGATAAGAAGAGACATCATCTTCTTCTTGTCCGGTCGGCACATATAGAATATCGCCGTTTATGATGCCGAACATATGTGCTTCACTGTCCGGATCATAGTTGTCCATAATCGGGTCAGCTCTATCGTCCGCCATTATGTCAGTCCTGAAAACATGTAGTAAAAACAAATTAATTAAGTGAAGAAGGGGGGCGGTGGCGGTGGCGGTGGCGAAAGGGCGGTGGCAAAAGGAGGGGGCGAGGAAGGGGTGGGAGAGGGTGTCGCGGTAGAGCGCGAGACGGGGCGGCAGACGACGGCGTCACGGAGAGGGAGGCGAGGACAACACACATGTATAACCCTCGCCATTTGGTTAATTATCAAATTTTACGGTTTTTTGTTAATTATCAAGTTTTAAGTTACTTTTTTTCTTCTTCCTTTTTCTTTCTTCTTTCTTTTGGTTTTCATTTGGTTTTCATTTGGTTTTCATTTTTTTTCCTTTTTCTTTCTTGTTTTTTCTTCTTCCTTTTTCTTTCTTCTTTCTTTCTTCTTTCTTTCTTCTTTCTTTTTTTCTTCTTCCTTTTCCTTCTTTCTTTTTTTCTTCTTCCTTTTTCTTCTTTCTTTTTTTCTTCTTCCTTTTTCTTTCTTCTTTCTTTCTTCTTTCTTTTTTTCTTCTTCCTTTTTTCTTCTTCCTTTTTTTTCTTCTTCCTTTTTTTTCTTCTTTCTTTTGGTTTTGTTTTGTTTTCATTTTTTTTCTTCCTTTTTCTTTCTTCTTTTTTTCTTCTTCCTTTTTCTTTCTTCTTTCTTTCTTCTTTCTTTAGTCAGGGGCGGGCAGCGGCGGGCAGCGGGCGGCGCGCGGGCGGCGGCGGCGGCCAGGGGCAGGGCCAGGGGCGGCGGCCAGGGGGGCGGCGGGCAAGGGCAAGGGCAGGGCAGGGCAGGGGCGGCGGCGGCGGCGCGCTAGGGCAGGGCACGGGCGGCAGCGGCGCTCACTCGGGGCGGAGGCGGCGTCGGGGCAGGGCGTCGGCGTCGGGGCAGGGCGTCGGCGTCGGCGTCGATCGGCGTCGGGGCAGGGCTTCGGCGTCGATCGGCGTCGGGGCTTCGGCGTCTGAGAAGAATGGGAAGTGGCAGAAACTGCTAAGTGCAGTATATATAGGCAGACCTTTAGTCGCGGTTGGTGTGGCGGACCGCGACTAAAGGCTAGCTTTAGTCGCGGTCCGCCACACCAACCGCGACTAAAGGGTTTTGGCGCCGCTTTCGTTCCCGCGCAGGAAGAGCCTTTAGTCGCGGTTGGGGAGGTGGACCGCGACTAAAGCTATCCTTTAGTCGCGGTTGTTGTGGCGGACCGCGACTAAAGGTCTGTGCTGGCACTGGCGCGGTGCGGTGAGATGTTTAGTCCCACCTCGCTAGCCGAGAGGCTTCGACAGTGATTTATAAGCGCGGCTGCACTGACCACTTCGAGCTCCTCTCAAATGCAGGCTTACGGGCCTATTCTGTTACTATTAGCCTGTGGGCCTACTGGGCCTTCCTGCGGGCCTGAATCCTGGCTCAATAATGGGTTTCTAGTCGTATTCAGGCCGTGGTGGCCCAGTAGGTGGCATACTTTTTATTTTTTGCCTGTTTTTTGTTTTCATTTTTGCTTTATTTATTTTGTTTTGTTTCTACTTACAACAAAAAACTTATTTATTTTATTTTGTTTCTAATTACTTATTTATTTTACTTTATGATAATTATTTTTGCTATTAAAGTTTCTAATTACTTATTTATTTATGTTATTAAAATCTTAAAAATACAATTATATATCAAGAAAACAGAAAATAAAACTAATTCATTTTAAATTCTTGTTTTTCTTCTGTTTTTTTCTTCCTTTTTTCTTCTATTTTTTCTTCTGTTTTTTTCTTCCTTTTTCTTGTTTTTCTTCTTTTTTTTCTTCCTTTCTTCCTTTTTCCTTTTTTCTTCTGTTTTTCTTCTGTTTGTTTTTTTCTTATGTTTTTCTTCTGTTTGTTTTTTCTTCTGTTTTTCCTTTTTTCTTCTGTTTGTTTTTTTCTTCTGTTTTTCCTTTTTTCTTCTGTTTTTTTCCTTTTTCCTTCTTTCTTCTTCTTCCTTTTTCCTTTTAAAATCAGAAAAATAAAACTAATTCATTTTAAAATCTTAAAAATATAATTATATATCAAAAAAATCAGAAAAATAAAACTAATCCCTTGAAGGTTTGACAAAAGGTTTGATACATCATTCAGTTCATCGACCAAATACAAAGTTTGGTACAATAAATTATTACACATCAATTCTTTCCTTGTGTCCCTGCTTGCTTACGATTGTGCCGTATCCATGAAGCATCCTCATCATTTAACTTAATGCTTGGGTCGGTGTTCACTTTGAAGGGCGGAATTTCAGCAAACATATTATAATCTTCTGACATGTCTGTCTTGTCCTCCACTCCCACGATGTTTCTTTTCCCTGAAAGAACAATGTGGCGCTTTGGATCATCGCATGATGTACTGATCGTTTTCTTATCTTTCCGTTTCCTCGGTTTGCTACTCATGTCCTTCACATAGAAAACCTGAGCGACATCTTTCGCTAGGACGAATGGTTCGTCAAGGTAACCAAGATTGTTGAAATCCACCATTGTCATTCCGTATTGCTGGTCCACCTTTACCCCACCTCCTGTTAGCTTGAACCATTTGCACCGGAACAAAGGGACCTTAAAGGAGGGTCCATAGTCAAGTTCCCATATCTCCTCTATGTAACCATAATATGTGACCTTTTGCCCATTCTCGGTTGCTGCATCAAAGCGGACACCACTGTTTTGGTCGGTGCTCTTTTTATCTTGGGCGATCGTGTAAAATGTATTCCCATTTATCTCGTACCCTTGGAAAGTCGTTATAGTCGAAGATGGTGTCTTGGCCAACATGTACAGCTGATCTACAACATCATTGTCATTCATTAAATGTTTTCTCAACCAACTGCCGAAAGTCTCCATGTGGGCCTTCCTAATCCAGGATTCAGGCTTCCCCGGGTTGTCCGAGCGTAAAATATTCTTGTGTTTCTCAAAGTACGGAGCCACCAAGCTGGAATTGGTCAGTACAGTGTGGTGTGCTTCAGTCAGAGAATGGCCGTCCATACATATCGTTGATTTCCTTCCGATCGTGCCTTTTCCACTTAGTCTCCCCTCGTGCCGCGATCGAGGAAGGCCAATCGGCTTAAGGTCAGGAACAAAGTCAACACAAAACTCAATTACCTCCTCATTTCCATAGCCCTTGGCGATGCTTCCTTCTGGCCTAGCACGGTTACGAACATATTTCTTTAATACTCCCATGAACCTCTCGAAGGGGAACATATTGTGTAGAAATACAGGACCGAGAATGAAAATCTCTTCGACTAGGTGAACCAGGAGGTGCGTCATAATATTGAAGAAGGATGGAGGGAACACCAACTCGAAACTGACAAGACATTGGACCACATCGTTCTGTAACCGTGGTAGATCTTCTGGATTGATTACCTTCTGAGAGATTGCATTGAGGAATGCACATAGCTTCACAATGGCTACTCGAACATTTTCCGGCAGGAGCCCCCTCAAAGCAATCGGAAGCAATTGCGTCATAATCACGTGGCAGTCGTGAGACTTCAGGTTTTGGAACTTTTTCTCCGCCATGTTTATTATTCCCTTTATATTGGACGAGAATCCAGACGGGACCTTCATACTGCTCAGGCATTCAAAAAAGATGACCTTCTCTTCTTTGGTCAGAGCGTAGCTGGCACGACCTTGAAACCATTCCGGATGCCGGTCATCAGGGTCTTTCAAACGTTGCTGGTCCTGCCGTGCTCCCTTTGTATCATTTGTCTTCCCATACACGCCCAAGAAGCTTAGGAGGTTCACGCAAATATTCTTCGTAACGTGCATCACGTCGATTGCAGAGCGGACTTCTAGGACTTTCCAATATTCTAGCTCCCAGAATATAGATTTCTTCTTCCACATGGCTGCGTGCCCGTCAGCTCCCTTCGGAACTGATTGTCCGCCAGGACCCTTTCCAAAGATGACTTTCAAATCCTTGACCATATCAAATACCTCAGCACCAGTGCGTTCTGCAGGCTTCGGCCGGTGATCTGCCTTGTCGTTGTAATGCTTGCCTTTCTTTCTTACTGGATGAATTTTCGGAAGAAATCGACGATGCCCAAGGTACACGTTCTTCTTACAATTTGGCAAATGTACACTTTCAGTCTCATGTAAGCAGTGCGTGCATGCATTGTATCCTTTGTTTGACAGTCCCGAAAGGTTACTAAGAGCAGGCCAATCGTTGATGGTTACGAAAAGCAACGCTCGTAGGTCAAATTCCTCTTGTTTGTGCTCATCCCACACACGGACACCAAGGCCCCACAGCTGTAAAAGTTCATCAACTAATGGCCTTAGGTACACATCGATGTCGTTGCCGGGTTGCTTAGGACCTTGGATGAGCACTGGCATCATAATGAACTTCCGCTTCATGCACAACCAAGGAGGAAGGTTGTAGATGCATAGAGTCACGGGCCAGGTGCTATGGCTGGAGCTCTGCTCGCCAAAAGGATTCATGCCATCTGTACTTAGACCAAATCTTATGTTCCTTGCGTCAGCTGCAAAATCTTTGAACTCTCTGTTGATCTTTCTCCATTGCGTTCCATCTGCGGTGTGTCTCAACTCCCCGTCCGACTTACGGTCCTCTTTGTGCCATCGCAACAACTTGGCATGCTCTTTGTTCCTGAACAGACGTTTCAACCGTGGTATTATAGGAGCATACCACATCACCTTGGCGGGAACCCTCTTCCTGGGTTTCTCGCCCTCAACATCGTCACCAGGGTCATTGCCTCTGATCTTATAACGCAATGCAGTGCATACCGGGCATTCATTCAAATTCTCGTATTCACCGCGGTAGAGGATGCAGTCGTTGATGCATGCATGTATCTTCAGAACCTCTAAACCTAGAGGGCAGACAACCTTCTTTGCTTCGTACGTACTGGCGGGCAACTCGTTATTCTTTGAAAACATATTCTTCAACATTTTCAGCAAGTTTTCAAATGCCGAGTCAGCTACACCTGCCTGTGCCTTCCATTTCAGCAAATCCAGTGTGCAGCCCAGCTTTTTCAGACCATCATCGCATCCGGGGTACAACGACTTTCTGTGATCCTCTAACATGCGATCCAAATTCTCCCTCTCCTTTTTAGTTTCGCAGCGTCTCCGTGCATCAGCAATGGTCCGACCAAGATCATCAACGGTCTCATCACGTGCCTCTTCTTCACCTTCACCTTCCCCTTCACCTTCCCCTTCACCTTCAGCATCCTCCATGAAAGTATCACCGAAATCAGCAAGATAGCTTTCATCGATGAAATCATCCCCTTCTTCATCTTCTTCCATTATAACCCCTCTTTCTCCATGCTTGGTTCAACAATTATAGCTTGGCATGAAACCGTGCCGAAGCAGGTGCAGGTGAACTTCTCTTGAGGAAGAGTAACCCTTCTGATTCTTACAGTCAACACATGGACAGATAACAAAACCCTTCTGCTTGTTCGCATTAGCCACTACGAGGAAATCTTTCAAACCCGTACTGAACTCGCGGGAGAGTCGGTTACCGTACATCCATTGCCGATTCATCTGCATTATTATAATATAAAATATATAATTAACCATCATGCATTTGTTAAACTAACTAGCTATAAACAATAGAAATTAAACAATGAACAACACACATGCATATTTTATCAATGACACACATGCATGAAAGGTTCAAGTTGCTAACCGCGATCGAGGAGGAAAAAAAATGAATGAGGAACCTCAAGTGTGGCTCTTGGGGCATTTCATCAAACACCTTGTGTGCATAAGAGGAACCAAAAGCAAACCTACACCCCCTTGTGAAGCTTGTGAAGAGAAGTGGCACCAAATGGCTAAGTGAGTGCGCTGAACTGGCATATATAGGGGAGGAGCTTTAGTCGCGGTTGGACTTGCCAACCCCGACTAAAGGCCTTTGGGCACCTTTAATCACGGTTGGCCTGGCCAACCGCGACTAAAGCCCCTCACGTGCACCAGCTGGTCACCGAGCGCCCTGGGCGCAGGCCTTTGGTCGCGGTTCGTCTGCCGAACCGGGACTAAAGACTTCATTAGTCGCGGTTCCTACAGTTCCGCGACTAATGGGGCTGGACGGAAGCCTCTTTTTCTACCAGTGTTCATTCACCATTCACCATGATGCTCGGGCGTGGCGACGCGCGCCTTCATGTTCTAGTGTTTAAAGAAAGGAATACAGTTGCATGTTTGTACCATAGAGTAACAGAGGGAGTAGACCGTGAATAATACAAATTATATAAAGGAACCGGGGGAGGGGGGAGGGGGGTTAGAGCGTAAAGAAACTTGACAAACAGGGCACTTTTTGGGTTGATAAGATGTATCAACGACCATAATAATATTTTTAACCTTAACTAACTAATTCTACATTCTTCTTCTTGACCAAACGGCCAAGAAAAAAATACTAATAGGTAGATTAAATAAAATTTAATTTATTTGTAATGCATGGAACTCTGTTTTTCACAGCCAATACGTGTCTTATGTGTTCATCATCACCTTTATTCCTCAATCGCAATTTTTTTGAGGTGCAACCTCTTTTCCCCAATGCTCATTCTCCATCTAAAATTAAAAAATGATTAAAATTTTGCAGTGGCTGCACCTTTGCAATCCTCATTATTACGTTTGCTGTCGGAGACACACCATGATCGCTAAGACACCATTGGACTTCCAACGACCTCTCACGCCGCTAGCGCAAGTGGTCCAACTCCTCAACTAACTAGGTGATGCCCCGCGCGTTGCTGCGGAACTGTTTTATGGATTTTGTGTGAATGGTCATGAGCCAAATTTAAGTAACGAAACTGCACAACTAACTTCACATTCTGCAAAGATGGCAATCTGCATTAAGGTAAGATAAAGAGGTGAACACATGAATCAAAGACTTGCTAAACTATTCGATGGCTGTAGTTACGATGAGGAGGCTGCTGGGGTAGCATGCACGGACAGGGGTTGTGGCGTGAGGGCGCAGATATGTCCCGGCCAACATGCAGGGCACCAACACGCGATGGATGTGGCCAAATATCCAAGGGCAAAACCCAGCAACTATAGGGTCATGACTCATGAGCAGCTCCAGTGAAGTATCTCTTCAAGCCATGCAACTTCCAAGTGCAATAATTCATACTCAGTCGCTCATCTCTGAAGTATCAACTCATGACAAATTATATTACACATTATTCTTACCAACAAAGGTAATGACGGGAAGAAAATAAGTTGTGCAATTCCATCGACACCCCGTTTAGTTGTTCTACAAGCGCTGTGACACATGGCTCTCTTTGTGATTCTTCATATCTCTTCAAGCCATGCAACTCCTGAAAATAAGACGAAGGCAGATTCATCAACCTAGAAAGGACAGTGATGATAGCTGTAGATATAAAATCATCATAATCATATTAATTATTTACATTAATAATTTTGCATGATACACTGATCTATCATCTTGCACAACAAAAAAGAACTTGTAACATAACTACAATCCAAAGAATATACCCAACCCTCAGAAGTTCAACAAAGTAAAACATGACATGACATTAGATTTTACTCTGGTAGTAATCTGATTTCCTCATAAATAAATGCCACGTCAAAGCTAGGTACTTCTTTTGGTAATCATATCTTGCAAGAAAACATCATTCAGGGCACATGAAAACATGAAAGGTGGTAAATAAACAGCAAAAGAGGAAAGGTTATGTCACAGCTCAATGCTATGCTTGAGAGAGTTCAGAGGTGGAGATGAGTTAACATGGTTCTTTCAGTTTCATGTAGCATGTCTCAAGCACCACTATTCGACATTAGGGGTGATCAATGCAGTTTACTGAACAAGATGTTTAATACCAATCAGAGAATTAGACATTTAATATACGGAACAAGATGTTTAATACCGATCCGACATGTCAGACAAAAGCAGGGTAACCAGCAGAGATATGAAGAATCACAAACAGAGCCATTCAGCACATATAAAACAATCACAGGAACTAAAAATGCTTCAAAGTACAGACTGAAAAATATGAACACTTCAAAGTAATATATCCTCCTATTATGTCTCAAATGTTGATAAGAGACAACTGTATTCCTAGTGAACGTAAACTAGAGGGTGCTGCTGGGTGTGGATTTTGGTGGAGTCAGTCCTCGCGTTCCATAGGAGCCTCATCAGTGGTGATGGGAAGGACTTGCGCCGACGACCGTGGTGTTGATGGTTTTGACGGGGTCAACTGTGCATCGGCTACGAGATCTTCCGTTAGATCACGCTCCACGGCCTCCACGCCCCGCGCAACGCCGCAGATGGCCTGAATGCTGCAGCCTGTGAAAAGGCTCCTCGTACGTGTAGGCCTTTGCGGCCGGGGCAGCATCCAACCGAGTTATCTGCTCATGTGTCGAGAGTTTACATCTCCTTATAAGCCCAGTGCTTCTCGCCCCCACTTGCTTAGGTAGTCGCGTGTGCTCATATCAAGTGATCAATCTACTGACATGCTTCTTCATATTTCATCTATATACGAAGACTATTCACTTTTAATCTAAGTTTGGACAAACTGATACAGGAAGGTGATTTTAGTTCTTGATCTTATTTCATCTCTATCCACTGAGTAATGGATCAGCTGGAAATAATAGTGCCTAATTGCCATTTTTTTCATCTATATCCATCGAGTAATGAAGCGGCTGAAAAAAATGGTGCCTAATTGCCAAAGCTGCACTGAATTCTGAAAATTTGTATGAAAGAAATCATTTCACGCACTGAATTCTGAAAATTCTAAATGTTTAACAGAGAAAAAGTTTTAACTGTATGCAGCATAAAAATTGAGCATTCAATTTCATATATGCAAAATGTTGGGATATCAATTCTACTTTGTTTTACTTAAACATGGAGAAAACAATACCTTAAGTGTGCAACCGGTGGTTTGGTGTTTCGCTAAATGTTTTTCTGAAGGTCTTTGGTAACCCAACTACAGGTTAAAAATGGAGATGTAAATTCTCAACACATGAGCAGATAATTCTGTTGAATTTGCTGAGCAAGTAATCTAGACAACTTATTTTGGTATAAAGCAGGTGACTGAATCCATGACGCCATTGTTCAAACCTCATAAGGTGGCCAAGTACTGAATGTGAATTGTAATGTAAGTTTCACCAAATTCCTGTACTGTGACCTTCCAAATATGCAAGAAAGGTTGCCGTTTCTAAAAAGAGGTATATTTGGTTGTCAGTCCTGCCAAATAATCGGTGATACCAGACCAAGTGAGCAACTAAGAGGAGTTTTTTTTTCCGCGATGGACTAAGAGGAGTTGATTGATGCGATGGTCCTGAAATTTCTTGAACAAGTAAGATAGTTGGTGCTCAATTAAGTGGCCTATGTACACAGACTACTCCGTCAAAAAGCTTATTGTTAATGCATATAGAAGTTGAATGGACTTACCAGAGACAGCATGTCAACCTGATAGCTTCAGAATGGTATCTGCATTGCCTATGCAGAGAGAGTAAACAACCTCAGGACTGAGAATAAGAAAACGCACATTTTCAATTGAATATTCATGGACAAAACGGATGTTCAGTATTCGTAGATTTTGAATTCCTTGTTTAGACAAGTTAGAGATACCTATGAGTCGAGCCAAAGAAGGCTGCCTGTAGTACCGAGCTGGAAGAGGAAGAGGAAGAGGCCTATCTTGTTCCTTCAGTTTTTCTTGCCAGGTCCATGGCTCCTCCTTCATCAGCTTCTTAGCCTCCTCTTCATCATATTCAGCAGGGTCCAACGATGTCAATGACATCTGCTTCATCGTTTCCATCAACATTATGTGAAGATCCAGACTCACGGTATGGATGTGCCGCTGGAAATCAGAGCTGATGATGTCAGGAGGGATGGTAGGATTTCCAAAATAGTCAGCGAGACACACAGAGGCAACTACGGTCTTGTGCTGTGGGTTGATGGCAAGTAAATATCGCGCACATGTCGGGATGAACAACCAGTTGCTCTGGTTTTCACGCCATTCACCAAGTGCAAAATAAACAATCTCATGATCATTTCGGCTGAGGAGGGGGTACATTGGAGTTAAATTCCTTGGCAGATCGCCAAATCCATCGAATTCCCACAGAGCCTCGAGGCTGATCTTGTACTCCAGCTTCCACTCGAGCCCTTTTTGGCACAGCCACCACACGGTTACGGTGCGGTCCTTGAGATCGATGGGCTCAAGGAAGCCATCGATGGAGACAAACCTGACATTGTAGAACGGGGGGAATTTACGCCACCAAGTTTGGAGGGTGGTGCCCATGGTGCGGTAGGCTTCTGGCCGTGCCACTCGGCTGTTGCTACGTCGATGATCCTTGGACTTTTCAACCAACTCTTGGGGCAGGGGAAAGAAGCCAAACTTCAGAATGTGTTCTTTATTGTGGAGCCCTGCAGTGAAGAGGCCGCCGAAGTTGCAGAAGGTGACGCCCCTAAGAAGATCCGCCCAGCAGCTCATGCCACTGGCTGAAAAGGTGCAGTCAGCTTGCAACGAGCTCTTGCCGATGTGTGATTTAACGCCAACTGCCTTGATCTTGGACCACGGTGGCAAGGACGAGGAGCTGGGCTGCCAAACCAAGAGGGCATGGGCATCCCCCTCTCCATCCAGCTTCCCCAATAGGGCCAGCGTATAGTGACCATAACTGGGGCGCACAATGAGAAGGCGAACAGTGAGACCCATGAATAGCCATGAGGGGTCTTCCGGCGCAGGGGCCATGTGCAGTGATCCGTTGTCGGCGTCATAAACCAGATATACAATGCGGCTAAAGTCATGCAGAAATGTCGTGGTGAGGACGATGATGCCTTGATCAACGGCTTCGACCTTGGTCAATGGGCTGCCGCCTCGGAGGCCGAGACAGGATAGGCCTGGCGGTCCGCTGGCGAGATGCAGACCAAGGTGTAAGCTCTGAACTACCTCAGTGGCATAGCCCTGCATCTCAGGAGTGAACCCCACCGCCGTCTTCTCCACGCACCTGAGTATCTTGAATGGCTGCAGCGCGATCAGATCATTCTCATCATCGTCGTTAAAGTCCGTGCGGACGCGGCGGTCCAGCAGGCAGTCGGGCGGCAAGACAGCGCCACCCAACATGGCCCTTTGCGGCAGATCCATGGAAGCTGCGGCGGGTGAGAGGGGGGAGCGGGGCGGTGCGATGCGGCGCGGCGTCGGGTGGAGTGGGTGGGGTGGGGTGGGGGGGGGCGGCGCGGCGCGGCGGCGGGTGGAGAGGCGGCGGGGTGCGGCGGAGGCTAGGGTTTCCTGAGGAAGAAGGCCGATGGGGAATAAAGATGAGATGTGTGGGCGACGCGAATTGTGCCACGCATCCCGCACATGGAGATGGGCACCGGCTCTTTCGATCTCGTGAACCGCACGGAAACTCATGGCCTTTTTTTCCTTTTTTTTTTAGAAAGACTCCATTTCGATCACCTCGTTCGATCCCCCCGAAAAAAAAGCAGCCGCTACCCACGAAGTTCACGAACACACGTCGCACGTCTCCATCCTCCCAAGCCCCTCGCCCCGATCCAGTATTCCCCGTCTCCCTCCGGGTCTCCCGAGAAAAATCGTCGCCGCCCGCCTGCCCCATGGCCGCGGACGAAGCTTCTCCACTCCCCTACAAGCTGCTAGCTCCACCTCCACCTCTGCCAACGCCATCGACGCTGCTTCAACGGGCTTGTACTCTGACTCAGATCACGAGTTTGATGAGGGCCTCAACCTGGTCCGCCATTCCTGTGTCATCACGGGCGACGCTGTTGTGCACAGCTCTCCTCCTACCTTGATGCCGCTGGGATCCACAGCCCAGCGGAAAGGAGTAGCAGCGCCCTTACAGGTTGGACCACTCCCGGATCCGTTGCCGCCTGCACAGCCAGGACGGGCCGACCACCGAGGGCATCTTCCTCCACCACTTGTGATGAGTGGCCAAGCCATGGAGCGGAGGCGACGGGGAGTATTGACTATGTGATCGAGGAGGCCAAGGTACACATAGTGCCTTGGGCTCTCTGCATCTCCACGGTTTCCCTTCCCCATTAGTTTTGCTACCCTTGATTATATTGCTTTGGTTGGAATTGGATCCTCATGTAGTTTCATGCTGATTTGAGCTACGCACTAGGGATTATTTCTGCACGAGAATGTATTTGGGAGAGATTTTGGGTGGCTGCTACTGCTGGATGCAGTTGTTGGAATTGTCAGGTAATTCAGTGGATAATGCGCCAGAAACTCAGACAATATTTTGCTCTAGATGTTTGGAAATGTTTCGCAACTTACTTTGGGTTTTTGATGTTCTGGAGATGAATTACCAATGCCTTGCACTTCTAAAAGTTGTGGTTTATCTATGCCAAGATGAACCTTATGTAGTTCTTCTGTATTTCGGTTTGGATTGAATTTAGTTTCACAGTTGGAATGCTTAGTACCCCACACTTGAAATTAGTCACTCTTAGGGATTTAGATTGAAGCCTCTGTCTTATCATGTTTTCTGGGATAACCTGAAATATGAAAGTGAACTCTGTAACTGAATTTTGATGATGATGCATGTTTCAGTTTCTGAAGATCGGGAAAGCAATCCTCATGACATTTCCATTCGAATGTTTCAAAATCCACTTTTAGGTCACTCAGTTTTTATTATATTGAATTTAATTTTATATTTCAATTACTTATGAACAAAGATGGTGCAGATATTGAAGGAGTCTCAACATTGATGGTTACTTGCTGCCAAGATTTGTGAAATACTTAAGAACTACAAGAATTTTCATACAGCTCCAGTTTAGGCCAACGGATGGAGTACTTTGCTTTTGCATCATACGTTTTTAATGGCTCGGAGTTTGTCCTCCGCCACACTAACCACGACCCAATGCCATGTAGTGGAGACCGCGACAGATGTCAAGGAGGAGCAGAGGTGTTTACATTTTTTTTCCGGCATTAAGTGTTTATTACACAATCTAGACATATCTATGATGCTGGCTTCAGCCAGATTTGGGGACTATTAACCAAAATACTGATCGCAACAAATTAGTCTGGATAATAAATTATGCATTTAGCTTCTCTATAAGCGGCACCAGTGAGAATGTGCATGCGTTAGACAATTCAATTTTAGTGAATGCATGCAAACTGAATTATGTATTAGTTTGAGCACGTCATTGAAAAGACGGTTCTTCTCTATGCAAGTTCAACAGATTGCTTGGAAGAGATTTTTTTAGGGTAATATCAGTAGTTGCTAGCAATCACTAGAGTCACTCATAGGCTTAGTGCGATCGAGCATGCATTTTTTGTGCTACCAGTACCACGATTTCCACATTTTTTTAGGACGAAGAGATGAGATTCATACATCCGACAGTCTGTTTGTACTTGGCAATGGAGTGGAGATGTTTGGTTCAGCTTGTTATGCCTTGAATTTGGTTACACTTAGTTTTTAAGATCAATAGCCCCTAGATCATAGTACTAAACTACTAATACTTGTGCAAGTTTGCTTTAATTAATTTTGAGACGTGTTCCTTCTGATTGAAGATGGTCATGACCAATTTCAGTAGTGCAAAACCATTCAACATTGTTCGTTGAATTGGGCTTGGGAAATACTTGATCGAGCAGCTCCTTTGTTGTTTGATTACAAGAAAATAACAATTATTAATGATAATTGTTATTTAGGTGTTCTGGTGACATGCTAGAAAACAAGCTTCCTGAAGGAGAGAGGCAGTACCACTAATTCTCATGTCACTATGTGCTATCATATTGTCGAGTACAAGAAGCTATACAACGTACTGAAGGCGAGGGAATATGAGTTAGAGCAAATTAAGAGAAAATTTGGGTTGCCTTGTATCATGACCGCAGTGCGCCACTGTGTGCATGTCGCTCGGCCTCGATTCAGTAGCGGGGGCAGAACAGCAGCAAGGTTTTGATTTTCGGTTTGTGAAAGTTTTCGCCCCAGGCCGAGATGGCTGAATTTCGGACATTTTCAAAAAAATTGGCAAAAAATTCACCAAATTTTGACCAAAAATTTACTTAAATTTGACCAAATTTTGATCAAAATCCATTTTTTCACCGGAAGGTATTTTTCGCCCCAGGCTGAAATGGCCGAAATCCGTTTTTCTCAGCCGAAATTCAAAACACAGAACAACAGTGTGGCGGTGGCGATGGGCAATAACGTTTGACCTTAGTGACGGGTCACGGCATCACACTGGTTCAAGATATGAGAATTAGTGTTACTTCCTTTCTACTATTTTTCTGCGGCTGATGATGGATCTATCATTCTCCCTCTTAACTGTCAATAAATATGCCAAAGTGGTAATACTACTACTCTTTTATGATGTGGCTCTGCAGCTATGTTATCATTGTGCATTCTATATTTACTATGCACTAAATGCCAGCAACTTTAATTTAGTAATAAGCCACCTCTTAGAGTAGTGTGGTGATGGCCTGCAGTGTGGTTCAACCTTACACACTTCACCGGATATATGAATTTAATTAGACGTACAAGGACCCATTATACTCCTTTTTTTGCAGCCTCACAATCAGTACATATACATGTTCTAGACCGTACAAAGTAGCATGGTAGTAGTTAGAGCATAGTTCTATGAGACCTTTGGGCCATCACCACAATGAACCACCTGACCAAAAATACGGTGTTGGTTTTTTATTGTCGATGTGTCATAGAAGTGAGTTGTTTTGTTGCTGTTGAGTACCTTTGTGTTTTCAGTTTTGGCTCCTGGCTTGCCTACACAATTATTCATGCTCATGTACACCCAAATTGAATCACATATTTTTACATATATAATTGGTTTAATATCAGATTATCCCTACAGGTCGAGTGATACTTATCTCATTAGAGAACTATTTCATTTGTTAGAAATGTAGATCTGATTTCGTTATCGACTTGTCGGCTATGTACATGAGCACACACAAGTTGCAGTGACTTAGCGCTGGTAAGAAACTTTGAAACATTTTCTCTTCCATTCACATTTATTTAGAAGGGGCGCTTACAGGTTTTCGGGCAATAGATCTTTTCAAATCTTGAAACAAGCATACCACTAATATGGCGACACTACTTACTTTTACTTAGCTTCTGTTGAATCATATTGAACTCCAACAGTGAATTAGAATGACAAACTAAGCACCAATTGAGATTCCTTAAAGTATTTGCAAACTATATTGTGTTTTCAAGGAACTTAATCACACAAGTTCACCATGGCCTACTATATTGTGTCTGAAGGAATTTCTCACAAAAGTTCTCGGTTACTATTGTTGATTCACACATACAGTGACGGCAAATTTTAACATGCTCCCTCTTATGCCCTCTTTTTACATGTGAGGTAAGAAGGTAAGAGTTAATCAGACCACTAATTAATGAGATCAATGACCCAAATCTATTATATACTCTTACATTTCATGTGAAAACAAGGGGGTAAGAGGGAGCATGTGTCATGTGTAGTTTGAGGTGAAGTTGAGGCCAGCCGCACATTCGTTGTTATTATCCATCTAAGTGATGGACATTAGATGCGATAATATGGAACACGAGGCAACATTAATTCCGCTAGGTAATCATCAGAACTAGAACAAGCTCATGGATGATGATGAAACATCACACATGTATTGGGAAGACATTGAATGAGAGGGGGGCCTAGGGTGCGGGAGGAAGCACGAATATAGATGGTGATGTTTTTTTTTCATAGTTTCTAACCTCTCCGTCCAAATAAAACACATTCAATCAATAAGTTATGTCGTAAAATTTACATGTTATCCCGTGGCAACGCACGGGTATTCAACTAGTATATATATATATATATATATATATATATATATATATATATATATATATATATATATATATATAGAGAGAGAGAGAGAGAGAGAGAGAGAGAGAGAGAGAGAGGCGTTTTGGTGGCCGAGCTACCTGGAGGCCGGTATCTCGTGACGTACAATATAGCGCCACGATGTGTACTGACTTGTTTTATCCCATATATACGCCGGCTGTTAACTTGAAATACGCTGGTGATATGGGCTGGGGTGCTACCATTGTACGTGGGCTGGGTACACGTTGTTAGTTACATGGACATATTATGTACCTGCTGGGCTGGTTGAAACATTTAATATTATTTGATGGGCCCACGTGGCACTGCAGATGGCTTTACATTTATTTCCACATGGTGCTTATCCCAAAAAAAGAAAAAAAATCCACACGGTGCTCAGATTTTTTTGCCTCATTAGACCATTCATCCCCTTCAAGTGGTGGCTGGGCAGGCGACGGACCGCCATGGATGGCCTGGAGTTCTTCTTCGAGGGGTAAACTCAAGCCGAATCTTGCACTTTATGTTATTGTTCTATAGTGTTGGGAACCAATTAAGCTATGGTGCCAAATCCCCTCTGGTTCGTCTGCCCATGGTTCTTAGATCTAACGACAAGATTTTTTGGGATGTGTTGCCGCTTGATTCCGCACGCTGCGAAGATTTGATCTCCTCTGAGCCCACCATTGGTGGGGTGGATGCAGAGCAGTCCGGAGTAGACAATGGCGACTCAATGGGACATTAGCTCGTACAACGGTGTTAGTGAGGTGGTTGCCGACTCAAACGACATGGTTCCTGAAGATACCAGAGATGCAACCGTCAAGAGAAGATGGAGATGCAGAAGGCGTGGTTGTCTCCAACTCCAAGGGCTCGTGCTGGACTCGACGGTAATAAATTCATATCCAATGAAAAATACACTGTCTGAATGAATAATGCTAGTTTGTTGGACCGTTTTAATGAGTTATCCATGCTGTGGCTTGGGTCGGCTTGGTGTGCTTGCTACATGTTCTTGTAGATTGCCCATCCAAAATCATTTGTTTCCCCGATGAACCAAAATGAATACGTGTCCACCATGTTGAAAACTGCAGTATTAGGATGGTAAGGCGTCAGATGAGAGGGAGAACAACCCGAACAGGGTGCCTGAGCTTGAGGCTTCGATATGTTTTTATGCAGACAACAAAACTGGTAACAATGTTAATCCGGTACTGGGGACTAGTTTTGACTTGGTCGAACAAGCGTATGAGTTTTACAATTAACACTTGCGGGAGATTGGCTTCGGCGTCAGATATGGCAAGAGCCGGCTGAACGTCCATCGGAAAAAATGTATGCAAGAAATTGTGTGTGCATGCGCGTGAGCAAAGTTGCATACTGAATAATTCACTGTGATTTATTTATATTTGCACATCTTTGGCAAAAAGAATGTTTATGCATGTTTGTTTTGGATGTTCCGCAGGCTAAACCATTCAATCCAATAGCCGCTCAACATGGTGTGGCTGCACTGCCCTGACGCCGATACTTAGATCAGATGATAAAGGCTGGTGCGTGTGTGAGCATAGGTCAGAACACAACCATGAACTTTCTAACAACTGTATGGAGAAATTACATTGGAAGTCGCATCGGCACATAGATAGATACACCAGGGACGAAAAGGGAAAACAATATAAACATAGGCAAGGTTTACAATTTCGTGGGCCTTTCTTCGGCGAGTCAAGGAGGTGCCATTCACGAAAAGGTCTTTGAAAACTCTGTGGAAATATTAACAGAGAACAATCAAAGAATGATGCCACAAAGACCATAGAGTTGTTCAACAGGGAGCGTTGAGAAGTTTAAATGTTTTGGTGATGCTGTCACATTCGATACCACATTAATTGTAAACTGAAAGATAGGCATTCTTACCAGTTTTAACAGGGAGCATTGAGCAGATGTACAAGACTTGCCTGTAAGGCATGGCGTGTGTTTTTTTGTTGGTGTCAGCAATCACTTCTATTTTCCATGGGGTGCTGATCAGTGACGAGAAAGTCGACACTTTCATGTGGATATTCACCGAGTTCTTTCAGATGATAGGGGCACCACAGCCGCAGTCGATCCTAATAGGTGAAAAAGGCCATTACCATTTTTTGCGAATATTCCTCTTAGCATTGAATTCAGACAAAAGGGTGTTCTCTATGTTAGTTATTGATGTTTCTTTTCATTTTAGATCAAGCGCGGGCGATGGAGGTTGCCATAGCCGATGTCATGCCAGGCACAACACATCGTTAGTGCAAATGACATGTGCTGAAGAAAGTGAAGGAGTCCCTTGGACCACTGTAAGTCAAGGGTAGTGAGTTCAAACCAGAATTCAACAAGCTGGTGCACCACATGGTCACTGAAAAAGTGTTCGAGGATGGCTGGGCATGTATGATTGAGAAGCATGGGCAATTGAAAAACCCATCACTGACACAAATATATGAGATCAGGAGGAAGTGGGCTAAAACCCTACTTCATGGGGGTTTTCTGCGCCAAGATGACCAGCACACAGCGAAGTGGAAGTGCAAACCATCTACTGAAGGGGTATGTGTCCCCTGGTTGCCCGATGCATGTGTTCGTTAGACAATACGAGAAGATGCAATTTGATAGAGATCCAGAAGAGAGTTGTCAAGAGAAAAGGACAAAACTGGTAAGAATGCCTATCTTTCACGTTGACTGTTTGGACTCTTCTCATAATCTATTCTCCCAGAATAATTAAGACACATACTGATGAGATGCTCCAATGCAGGGTGGTGTTGTTCTAACTCAAAACCTGCCTATTGAGATACATGCATCCAAAATTTACATGAGGACTATGGTTGAAAAAATTGGGGAGATGCTTTATGAAGGCGGGTCGTATGTTCTGGTTGAAGTTGTACCTCGTCACAAGTACATAGCCAGGCATTTAAAGAACGACTCGAGAGGGAAGTGGTGTAAATATGAATTCATTGTTCAGGTGAACCATCTTGCTGATGAGTTGTGTGAGTGCGGAATGTTCGATCATTTTGGGGTGAGGTGCAGCCATGCACTTAGGTATCCTCTTTTTTTGCTTGCTTTGTCATACGTACTGTTTCTTGATGAAACGAATTATTCATCTAAGACACCAACTTTGTTCTCTGCAGGTCGTGATCCAGCTTTGCACGCAGGGGTCAAGGTCACAAGAGCATTACATGTCCACAGAGGGGCGATCTTCGAAAGGCGCCAAGTCGCCTTGCTGCTCCAAATGCAGCTTCAGAGGTCACAGGAAGAACACCTGCCTGCACCAATCCCCCAAAAGCGGGCTTCCATGATTGATTTGATGTGTTGTATGTTTGAAATTCAGACTGGTAACTGAAAACATCCGATGTTTGTCGATTGGAAGGAGGCTTAAAATATTGTTCGTTAGAAAATCTTGTCGCAGAGTAAAACGGCTTAAAAAGAAATATTGTACGTTAGAAAATCTTGTCGCAGAGTAAAACGGCTCTCTGATTCTCATAGGAACATGATGACCGAGTCAATCACATGTTCTGCACATGTGTGGACGGGGATTGTAGGTGTGCCCGCTCTGCTGTGCCGACTCATCTGCGTGAGCTGTCACTATTTATTTGCTAGCAAATACAGACGACTGTACAACGATCCCAACTGAAATACGGTGGCTGCATACCCACATGACACTGATCACGACAGGGACAGACGGATGGGATAACGGCCTCCAGGTAGCTCGGCCACCAAAGTGCATTTTCGTATATATACTATTCATCACCTAGGGTGCAGAATAAGTTATTCTTCACCCGAGGTAATCTTACGATCATTTCATAAATATAAATTACATTTGAAATACAAATAGTTGCATTCATATTGATTTACTGCATAAAATTTGGCATAACAAAAAAATATAGGTTAAAAAATCTATTTATGTACATTTTACACTATGTTTTTACATTTATAATTTCACGTAACATAAAATATTTTTACGACAAGTATAGGTTTTCTTACGTTCTCTTTTTATGTCTAAAATAAGACAAAATTTACCAAACGTAAAATTACGGTGCATAGATGTTAAAATAGAGGTGGGTGAAGAATAACTATTCCTCACCCAGGGTTACGAATAGTCAATCCCTAATATATATATATATATATATATATATATATATATATATATATATATATATATATATATATATAAACACTATTCTGATCACGGGATCAGAATAATATTCTGATCACAACCCGAACTTCCCGAGTAACGCGCCTGACCTTCCCCGAGTACTAGGTTGAACTTCAGCTAAAAGGTGTCCAAATGGGGCTTGCGATATACCGTTGGAAAGCTATGAACACCAGTATCATCACCTAAGTTAAATTTTTGGCAAAATGTAAGCGGTTTAAGAGCAGTTTTGAAAATCGTTTTTTCTTCACACAAAAAACGTGAATCGTATTTTCGATCGCATTTTTAAACCGTTCATCAGAATGAGGCAAATAATATGGCGTTGGAAAGCTGCTGCAAAATCGCTCCTTCCATATGTTGAAAGTTTTCTCTAATTCCCTATGGTTAAAGCGTAATTTGGAAAATCGTAAAATTTCGCAAACCGAACAGCCGACTTCGTATTTTCGATGTGATTTCTAAACGGCTGATCCAATTGAGGCAAATGATATGGCGTTGGAAATCTTATGGAATTGCGCTAATTTTTCATGTTAAAAGTTTTTTCTAATTTCCAATGGTTTAAAATTAATTTAGAAAACGATACAAGTTCCTCCAAGTTCGTATTTTCGAGCTAATTTTTTAACCATGCGTCCAAATGCAGCAAATGATAT
This sequence comes from Aegilops umbellulata, assembly GCA_032464435.1. Taxonomy (NCBI): domain Eukaryota; kingdom Viridiplantae; phylum Streptophyta; class Magnoliopsida; order Poales; family Poaceae; genus Aegilops; species Aegilops umbellulata. Next base: position 641,483,266 of record CP136057.1, read on the forward strand.
GGCGTTGGAAAGCTTGAGGAAATGCGAAACTTTTTTTGTATATATTGTTTCTCCTAATTCATTAAGGTTTTATGTCAGTTTTGAAAATGGCTAAAAACGTATTTTTGCCTTAATTTATATAAACTTGATCGGAATGGGGCAAATAATATACCGTTGAAAAGCTAAGGAAAATGCGAAACTTTTTCATGTTGATGGTTTTCCCTGATTCCCTGCCGTTTTCAAGTAATTTCGAAAACAGTGGGATCACTCGTTCTGCCTTTATTGCGAAACAGATCCTTCGAAAATGCACCACGTGAAGTATCTGAACTTCTCGGCGCGTGTAACTGAACTTCACTCTGTTTTTTTCACGTGATTTTTTTGCATGTAGGTCTCCATCCACTGCTCGTAGCTCTCCATCCATTCACCGGAATTGAGCAAGTGATACACCGATGGAAAGCTGCTGTAAACACGCAACTTTCCTGTGTTGATCATTTTTTCATACTCGCGACGATTTTAAAAGTTTTTCATCTAAAATTCATTCAGCGTAGTAGTTGAACTTTCTGCTGTTTTCACGTTGAACTTATGTGACGTATTTTTGTTTGTACGCGCGCCTGAACTTCTCTCTGTACGAACCCGACCTTCGTGCTATCTTCGCAACCGTGCCTTCTACCGCGAGTTTTTCTGGTTAGTCATGTTCCATGTGATGTAAGTGTAATCTTTAAACGATTTTTAGAAACTAAATACTCGGTTTAGATAGGAACCTCGCTCATAGGCGGATTTTGCACTCGGGTCGTGAAGAACTTGCGTTTTTTGCGATTTTACTGCCTGAGTTGTTCGACATGAACTTCCCGCTGTGCTAGGTTGAACTTCCCGCAACATTGCCCAAATAGGGCTTGCTATATACCGTTGGAAAGATATGGACACGCGTATCTTGACCCAAGTTAAATTTTTCGCAAAATGTAAGCGGTTTAAGAGCAGTTTTGAAAACCGTTTTTTCTTCACACAAAAAATGTGAATCGTAATGTCTATCGCATTTGTAAACTGTTTATCGGAATGAGGCAAGTAATATGGCATTGGAAAACTGCTGCAAAACCGCTTCTTCCACATGTTAAAAGTTTTCTCTAATTCCCTACGGTTAAAGAGTAAATTGAAAAAACGTAAAATTTCACAAACCGAACAGCCGTGTCCGTATTTCCGATGTCATTTCTAAACGGCTTAACCAATTGAGGCAAATGATATGGCGTTGGAAAGCTTATAAAATTGCGCTACTTTTTCATGTTGAAAGTTTTTTCTAATTGTAAATGGTTTAAAAGTGATTTATAAAACGGTCCAACTTACACCGAGTGTGTATTTTTGAGCTAATTTTTTAACCGTACGTCCGAATGTAGTAAATGATATGGCGTTGGAAAGCTCGAGGAAATGCGAAACTTTTTGGTATATATTCTTTCTCCCAATTCCTTACTGTTTTAAGTCAGTTTTGAAAATGGATAAAAATGTATTTTCGTCGTAATTTCTACAAACTTTATCGGAATGAGGCAAATAATATACCACTGAAAAGCTACGGAAAATGCGAAACTTTTTCTTGTTGATGGTTTTCTCTAATTCCTAGCCGTTTTCAAGTAATTTTGAAAACGACGAGATCATTCGTTCTGCCTTTATCGCGAAACAGATTCTTCGAAAATGCACCACGTGAAGAACGTGAACTTCTCGGCGCGTGTACCTGAACTTCACTCTGTTTTTCACGTGATTTTTTTGCTCGTAGCTCTCCATCCACTGCTCGTAGCTCTCCATCCACTCACCGGAATTGAGCAAGTGATATACCAGTGGAAAGCTGTTGTGAACACGCAACTTTCTCGTGTTGATCGTTTTTTCATACTCGCGACGATTTTACAAGTTTTTCTTCTGAAATTCATCCACTAGAGTAGTTGAACTTCCTGCTGTTTTGAGTTGAACTTCTGTGACATATTTTCGTTTGTAATTTTCTAATCCATTCGTCAGTTTTACACAAATGATATTCCTTTTGTACAAATCTCTCTCAGAATAAATTTTTTAACTTTTTCCGACGAAGGACTTGAACTTATAACAACAAACTTTTAGCGTTTGCTTTTTTATTTTTCTTTTTTTAATACAAAATGCACACTGTGTAGTACGTGAACTTCTGTCGATTGTCAACCTGAACTTCTCTCGGTTACGTGAAAATATTTGAGTTTTTATAAATTTTTAATCTGATTTTCTCAATCATTTTTTATGAATTTTGAAGCGCTATATTTTTAATAGTTGAACTTCTTGTTATTTTATTTTTGAACTTCTTGTTTTGATTTTTTAATAACGAGGAAAATCTGAGTTTTCTATAATCATCGAACTTCTCAATCTTTTTAATACGAACTTCCTGGTTTATTTTTTAATTTTTTTTATGAAATTTTGAAGCGCTCTATTTTTAAAAGTGGAACTTCTTGTTATTTTATTTTTGAACTTCTTGTTTTCATTCTTTAATAACGAGGAAAATCTGAGTTTTCTATAATCATCGAACTTCTCCGTCTTTTTGATATGGAATTCCTGTTTTTTTTTAAATCTTTTTTTTATAAAATTTTGAAGCACTCTATTTTTAAAAGTTGAACTTCTTGTTATTTAATTTTTGAACTTCTTGTTTCCATTCTTTAATAACGAGGAAAAATCTAAGTTTTCTACAATCATCGAACTTCTTCATCTTTTTAATCTGGACTTCCTGGTTTTATTTCTTTTAGTAACGGAAAAATCCTACTTTCTGATAGACATCGAGCCGCTCCATTTTTAAATTTGAACTTCTAGGTTTATTTGAACAGAGAAAATCTTTTTTATAAAATTGGTTGATATGTTTTTTAATGACTTTCTTTTGTTTTGTAACAAGCATTGAACTTCTTCGTATTTTTAATTTGAACTTCTTCGTATTTTTAATTTGAACTTCTGATTTTAGATATTTGATTTTTTAACTTGATCATCTTGGTTTTGTACTAAAAATTGTACTTCTTAGTTATTTAAATTCAAACCTCTAGGTTTTTATATAACCCATTTATTATTAAAAAAGAGAACTTCTTGGTTTGACGTTGGGTTTTTTTGTTTTTTGAACTTGTAAATCCTAGGTTTTAATATGTTTTGAACTTCAGAGTTATTTTAATTTGAACTTCACATTTTTAATATGATCTTTTTTGAAGCGGATTGAGATTTTACGACTTATATACATTGAACTACTGCATTTTTAGTTTGAACTTCTTAATTCCACTCTTTAATTTTGAGGAAATCTGAATTTTGTATAATCATCGAACTGATCCTCTTTTTTGATTTCGACTTCTTTGGTTTTGTTTCTTTTTGTAACGGAAAAAATCATATTTTTTAATAAGCATCGAGCATTTTTAAAATTTTAACTTCAAGGTTTTTGTAAAAAACCGTGAAAATCCCTTTTTTATTGTAGCAAACTAAAACAAAAATTCTAGCAAACTAAAAATGCACACATAACAATTGAAACACCACCGACGACAACTTGCAATTTTTTTATGAATCCCTCGGTGTTTCTTTTTTGTGCAACCATTTTTTATTAAACTTCTCTGGGATGCGATCCTGCACTTTTCAAAAAGAAAATTATAAGTGAATTCCCTCTTGTTACGTTGTCAAACAAATCGTCAAAAGAACAATTTTTAATGATGCTTTTGTGTTCTTGTTTTTTGTGATCTTTGACTTTGCATTCTATATGTCAGAACAGTTGGAATAACTATTGTCCGCTGATTTATTTTCCACCATGTATATTTTCTAAATCTAAAATCATATTGGTCAACATGGCCGTAAATCAACTTTTTTGGGCCCAACTTATCTCTTCTCACCCATGGCCCAGCTTAAATCACTTCTCCTTTTGTCCACTATCTCGCTGGCTGCATCTTCTTAAATTACATGCACGAACACGCACACGCCTCTGTTTTGAAGCTAGCGATTGCTACACACATAGGGTGATTAAGGCCACTATTTTGTCTCCACGTAAACATGAGATTTTTTGCCTAGTTTACTGCGAGACCGTTCCATCAGAAAGCACACCATATTGTTAAGTAACGGAGGAGTTCGGGGTACGCCTCTTTACTGTACGCTCAGTGGGACTTTGGGGGGATGAACTCAGCAGTTCAGTTTGATGCATGGCGGCCGGCCCGAGGGAAGCTTCGCTGCCGTAGGGATGGTGCGTGAGACCAAAGAGAGCATGGGTACGACTTGAGTACAGGGCGTTACGGGATAGCTTATTCCCAGCAGTAGCAGGGGCAAGGGGCGACACGAGGCAGACAGTTTCCCACGGAGAAAAGCAGAGGACGGGAGGTGCACTGTGTCCCGTGGCGGCAACAAAGCGCAGGAGCCGAGCCGTGCACAGACGACGCTGAGTCGATTTGCGTTGGAGGTGCTGACCGCCATCTACGAAGACGAACGCGTGCGAGGTGGCGTCGGTCGCGTTGGTGCAGCTAACTGCTGATGGTCCAACCACTGATCTGTTCGAAGTTCACACTGCTCCCAACCTGCAGTAGAACACAAAGAGAATCATGGCTGCATGAACTTGGATGAGAGAGGAGCACATGGAGTGGTGGCTCTCGCCGGCGGCGTCGGGGCGTGGACACCAGTGGAGTGGATCGGACGGGGAGCACCTTAGGAGGAGGGAGGTGGCGTGCACCAGCGAGGTTTGCTGGGAGATGGGGGATCCCGGTCACGTGCAGCCGAGCCAGGGGATGCGGTCGCCGGCGGCGGTCCGGTGGTGGGGGCGTGGTGGGGATGGAGGGTGGCGGTGGGAGGCGATCTGGGGATGGAAAGAGGTGCGCCGGGGCCGGGGCGACGGCCGCGAGAGGCGCGTCGGAGGATGGGCGCCGGCGGTGGGAGGCGTGCCGGAGCGACGACGACGAGAGGCGCGTCGGGGCTGGGAGGGCCGTCGGCGGGAGGCGCGCTGGAGCCAGGGGATGGAGGTGGGTTGGGGTGGAGCCTCGGAGCAGTGGGGGATTTTTAGATCGGGGTGCGGGAGGTTAGGGACAGACCGACACTTTGTTTTCTTCTATATACGGCCCTGTGATCCAAATAACTATTCTGATATATATATATATATATATATATATATATATATATATATATATATATATATATATATATATATGAGAAAAGATTGGAGAATTATTAAAAAGAACAAAAACATAGCACATGAAGATGAATTCTCCAATCTTTGTCCAAACACCTCGAAGATGAATCCTCGCAGCGTAGGGCAACTCCAACGTCGTGACCCATTTGGTCCGCCGCGTTGTTTGAGTCCGTGCGGACAAAAACAAGGCCCAACGCGATGACGCAAACGGACGAGTGTCAGTTTTTTCTTTTGTTGCGGCCCATTTCTGGCCCAAGCCGGGTTTGTATGGACGCAAACACAGCACGAACGCCCGCGACGCCCTCCCTTGTCCTCCCCTTGGCACATCCATCGGTGTCACATCGAACATTCTCCCTCTATCCACACTCGACACCTCCGCCCATGCCGCCCTCGCCGTCCACCCACTTTCGGCCGCTTGGACGCTACCCAGGCCTCCATCCACGTCCACCCACTTCCCCACCTCCACGGCGCATCTGAGACCCACTCTTGGCGGCATCTGTTGCCTCTGCTTATCGCCGTCGTAGCACAAGAAGGGACGGTCTGCCACAGCCGCCAGGACCGCCCTCGCCTCCACTTCGACAGACTTGCTACCTGTATGGGAAGGGACGGGGCTCTTCACCGGCTGCTACTCCACCACACCCGCAAGGTTTCGGCGTTTTGCCCACAAGGTACCATGGGTAGCGGGGATGAGTTCTTTTTCAATAACTTCATATGTTCATGAGACGATGAGGATCTTGTGGTTTAGACTATGGTCATCAATGACCATACTGCTATGCAGTGGCCGAGGTTTAGGGGGTCGATCCCGGGCCATGCTCCGGCGTTGAATTGCAACAGAGAGAGTGGCCATTGCCTAGTCTTCACCGATTAGTTTTAGTTCACGTCCCCGCTCTATATATAATCCCAAGCTTTCCTGGCGCCACTTTCGAATGGCGAGACGTGTTCAACCGTATTTGGAAAGGAGTGGTGGCGTATGATGATTACTTTAGATGCAAGAATGATGACCTTGAAAAGATTGGCTTCTCCTCTTGTCAAAAATGCACTGCAAATATTCAAATGCTTGCATACGGAATTTTCTGTGATCTTGTGGAAGAGTATGTCCGGATGAGTGAGTCCACATGCCTTGCATCATTGTCTAACTTCATACAAAAATGTGTGATTGGGCAACTCATATTCAATTTTAAAATGGTTTGGTTGAGCATATGTGGATTCACCTTAACAACCAATAGATGTATCGGCTCTTTTTGTTTCAACATATTTGTGACAATTTAAAATTCATTTGATTGTAAACTATGACATTTTTATTTGGTTTCAAACTATTCATTATTGTCATGTAAAAACTATGTGATTTATTTGGTTGTAACTGTGTGCAATGTTCCTTTACAGTTAGATTTATATGTATGAAAGTGTAAAAGAATTGTGTAAATTTGGCCGCCTACGATGAACGCCATCCTGGGGAGTCTGATCAAGGTGCAGCTACTCAACACCAATACCACAACGTAAATTCCCCTAAAATAGCTAATCCAGTCTCCTCTAGTAAGCACAACTTCCTCCACATACTCTCAGCTCTCCAGCAGGTAAAGAGAGCGTGTCGGATATTCTCGCACTCTTTCCTCGCAGGCTGGACAACAGGAAGGGACTTTTACATGCCGGTTTGCTAACATAGTCGGTGAAGGTCGAGCGGCGCTAGTTGATCTACATTTTTGAACTTTCTATGTGTTTACATCTGGTTGTAAGATGAACTTGTTTATGTCCGATGCTATGTTGTGATAAACTTATCTGATGCTATCCAACGTTGAATGAAATTGTATGGATCTGGTGGTTCACATACGAGGGAAATGGTTGTGGACGTGGACATTTGAGAGGTGACTGAGAGCTGCGAACGTATTAGAGCATGTACAACAATGTACACTCAGCTGTCTATAAGGAGTGCCAGCTAGGATTTTTTGTTGATGTGGAGAAAGAGAGGGAAGAGAGAGAAGATGTCCGTCTGTAGAATTGCAGTCGATCTAGAAGCTAGAAAATCGGTTGCTATCGACGACTTGTTCCCCGTTGTACCAAGGGTGTCTATAATTTTGCATTTATCTTCTTACTCAAAGGTTCTACTGATTCCAACTGAGCGTGCAGCTCCATAGACGATTAAAAAGATAGCCCGTCGTGGTAGCCGTGGTTAGTGCCCGTCTAGAGATGACATGAAGAGAGATTATAGACAGGCCTCGTCTAAACCATTGTACATGCCCTTAGAGGGGGGGGGGGGTGGGGGTATTGCAACTGCGGTTGTATATGCTCTTAGCCATCTCACTTGCTTGCCATGTGCCCTACTAGCGCCTCTCTTCCCCTCCTCACAACTGTTTTTATCCTTTCGCCCTTGGAGCATCTCTACCCTTTCCCCTGAAAAGCATTAATTCCCTAAAAAAGTTTGGTTTGAGGGTAACACCCATCTAGGATGTGTTTGGTTGCCGTTTGCTATAGTTTCTGCACCGCATACACTTCTCAACCCAGTCTGGTTTAGCAAAAACAGGACCTAACTAGTAAATGTGCACGTGCAAAGCACGTTTAGACTAATATTACAACCTTGAGAATTCACATGCATAGAAAGATATTTCAATAGCATTAAAAATTGTTGTATCATCATCAACATAATTATTTAGAAGAAAACATCATTATCATTATTTCATTAGATTCTAGTTCTAGATTTATTGTCCAACATACCAGATATTCTTTTTTTTTTACCATAAGCATACCCGATATTCTTCCACCCCATGACAATAAGAGTTTTTCATTATCACCAAAAGATCCATGACTGCAAGAACAGACAATAGAGAGGTTTTTGTGTCAATAACATAAATACTCCAGGAGATCATTTCAGGATAAATAAATCACAAACTCAGAGCTGAAAATATCACCCTTTGCCCAATCCTTCCACATCTTTGGTGTGAGAGGGAAGTACTTGTTAATCTCCTCCATATTGGCAGAAAGTTTATAGATATTCCCATATTTTCTCACGCATTGTATGAGCTACCAAAAAAGAGTACTCCCTTCGTTTCATAATGTAGTGCATATAGATTTTTTGAAAAGTCAAACTTTACAAATTTTGATCAAGTTTATGGAGAGAACTATTTATATTTATAATATAAAAGTATGTCTTATGATGTATCTGAGGATATGTGTTTAGTATTCTAGATGTATGTATTTTTCTCTATAAATTTGGTCAAAATTTGTAAAGTTTGACTTTAAAAAATATTATGTGCGCTACATTGTGGAACGGAGGGAGTATGAAATAGGAAAACACCCATCAACATTAAATTAGTCATATATGACAAAAAATTATCAATCAAACAATATCCACTTTAAAGGCAGCCATGCTGAAATCATCATCCTAGTGGCCAAACCTAGGAATGATAAAATTATGTTTTCTGCAGCTAAACCAATGATGAATAAGACTATAAGAGTATAGTTCAATAAAGTAATTTGATGATATTAGGATGTAGAAATTGCACGTGCGTTGGTACGGGTGTAAAAATGATTTGGTGCTTCGACATAAAATGTGCAAGCATGTACCTTCAGATTCATGCATGATTTCAGTTTTTAACATAGTAGACTTTATTACCTTAAATCATTTTTCTTCCACCACATGCTATTTGTCTCCGCAACCCAAACATGCTAACACCATCAATAAAGCATCAAGCACACCCCGCAAAAAAATCACACCTCCATGAAAGAACATAAAATACAGCTAACTCACGAGCAATCATGTGTACTTGTTTAATCTGTGACAATCATCAAGACCATACTGATTTTTTGAGTATAAGTAAACCGTGCTTAATGGTGAAGAAACTTGCAGCAAAGTGTTTCATATTAAATGACCTGTCCGAATCCAATGTTGGTTGGTCCGCTCGACTAATTAAGCTGTACTATGCCAATAATCAAAAGAAATATATTCATGTTTAATTCATGGCGATAATCAAAAGCATATTCATTTTAAAATATAAGTTTATCTGAAGATTATGTTTTGTTCTACACTTCTACTTATGGCTCCTTTATCTTTCTTCCCCATGCTCCATTGATTTCCTTCCTTAATATCACATCGAGTAGAACGAAAGGAAAATTAGTACGATGGAGAAGATTGAGAAAACAAACTTGCAATCGATATAGAAGACCAATTTCTACATAATAACAATACAATTATAAATTTCTTAAAAAAAGATGAAAACACCTTTAGTTGTATCTCAATGTCTGATGTTATGTCTAAAAACATGGCAACAAACAGAAAAGAAGCCAATCACTTCATTAAATGAATGCACTAAGGGCAGTATCATTATAATTCAGTAATTTTCCAACATTCATTCCTTACATTCTCAAGCAAGTATTTTCTCCTGAAGCGAATTTGGTGTAAAAATTCATACTGCCAGTAAATTAGAGAAGAGTTGAAAGTATCTTACAAAACCTATTCCATATGGTTGACGCCTGTAGCGGCTCCTCCGATGCCAGCAACAGGTTAAAACATATCCTTCTTATTGGCTTCGGTATAAAATTGTGCACAAACATAAGCTAAAATCAGATGTGTCAGAGCAAAGAAGAGGGAGATAACAAAGAGATGACAGAAAAATAATCACTACAAAATTTGTTGCTCCGAGTAACATATCTCCCAAATCTCTTTCCATCCCTGACCAAATTTCTACTACAAAATCGTTCCTCCTCCCATCCTCTCGAACATGCCACCTGCAGACAGAGTCATTGAGATAACTATATCTAAAGAGTTGAGAAGAATAACACACTAGACCCAAAACCACACGTGTTGCCCCACCTCCGAACTGCGTTCGCTGTTATATTTGTGTTGAATATTATGTACGCAAGGGGTTACGTGGACTTGGAGTTGTAATTGGTGTGGTTAGGTACGAGTTGTGTAGGAGTCGGACACTTGTATCCTAGGCCTCTTATATACGGAGGGGCACCACACGTTGTAACCCATCATGACGACTTGATAGCAACAGGTACGCGGGGGAGCCGACGGCTTGTGTCGGCGCCCGGGCGGCCGGTGTTGCGGTATCTTGGGGAGGAGCGCCCGTAGTCATGCCCCGGGGATGTAGCCATATCGGTGAACCTCGTTAACAAATATCGTGCCTCGGTGTGTCGTCTATGATCTTGCATTAGCGTTTTATTCTAACAAGTGGTATCATGAGCAAGGTTGCGAGAAGGTTGTGCGGAAGATCATCCAGATGTACGAGGATCATGCTCGACGGGTGCCAGAGAACGTCCGATTGGCGCAAGGTGGAGCATGGCGGCGATCACGGATGCGGTTGGTGGAGTCAGACACTTCGGGCAGGAGGCCTGGACCGTTCGATGGGTTACGGTCGGTAAGGATTGGCTAGACGTGGCGATCGGACCGGCGTAGTGGCTGTTGAAGACGTTGCGGAGGCGACGGATTCGGCTCGCGATCAGACCGGCGACCAGACGTGGGGGACGACCGGATAGATCAGAGTGTGCGAGCATCAAGACGATGCGCTCGGTGTTGTACAAAGGCGGCTGCGCGACACTGCAGACGGATTGTGTCGGCGACGCGGGTGGCCAGGGTACGGCACGGCTCGTGCACGGATGATGCGCCAGATGGCGATTGTTACGGCAGGGTTGACGTGCGGCAGAGTACGTGTGACAGGGCTGTTCAGTTTGCTGGCGAAGAACCAAGATCAGAGACGAGGGCGAGCTTCTTGTCAGAGATACAACGACGAGTTTTTCTGATGCGACACGGAATAGAGGAAAGGAAAAGTTACAGGGTGAGGCTGCGTACGCGACTTCGTGGCGTGCGGCAGTTGGTCTCCTCGGATGGAGTGCACCGCACAAGGAAAGGAGATCGTGTTGGGGCAGGAGTTCAGGGGATTAACACGTGGGCAGCCGATCTACAATACGTGCGATTAACAAAAGGGAAAAAAGCCTACTGCTGGTTGCGATTAACAAAAGGGAACAAAGCCTGCTGCTGGTTGCGATTAACAAAAGGGAAAAAAACAAAAGGAATACTTGTGCGTGCATGATTGTCCGTTTCAGATTGGATATGGTGCAAATCGTAACAGGCTGTGACTCTATTTCCGTGTGAGAGAGGAAAAGACAGGGCCGGTTGTGATCCAGCGGAAATAAAAGGCCGGCGACGGAGGCTAGCAGACACAACAAATCAATCTGCAGGTTCAGGAAAAAGGTGGAGCAGCCAGTTTCGGCGGAGAACTATTCTGCGTTACGGCGACGGGTTTTCCACAGGAATTTTCTGAAGGGCAGACAGGAAGTTTGTGTAAGTCAGATTTCTTGTTAGATCGCGGACTGCGGCGTGGCTTCAGACGAGGAATATGGGATCAGTGATCTTTTTCGTGAGGAAGTCGCAGAAGAAAACAAGGGCGGTCAGACCGGCGGCAACAGGTCGGTTAGATCGCGGCTCGGGATGGCGCCGGGATTCACCAGGTTTGATTTGGAGAAATTCGATGGCACGGGTAACTTCGGTCTATGGCAGACAAGAGTCAAGGATATTCTGGCGCAGCAGGGAATCTTGAAGGGTTTGCAGGAGACGAAGCCGGCCAAGGTTGACAACGATGCGTGGGAGGATATGCAAGTGCAGGCGGCCGCTACCATACGGCTTTGTCTTGCGGATCAGGTCATGTATCATGTCATCGACGAAGATACTCTTAAGGGAATTTGGGACAAGTTGGCAAATCATTATATGTCCAAGTCAGCGACCAATAAGCTGTATTTGAAGCTAAAGTTCTATGGGCTGAAGATGCAGGAGGGGTCGGATCTTGTGGAGCATGTGAATGCCTTTAATCAGTTGGTCACGGATCTAGCGCGTCTGGATGTGAAGATTGAGGACGAGGATAAGGCACTACTTCTTCTTGTTTCGTTGCCACCGTCCTATGAGCATTTGGTCATTACATTGACACATGGAAAGACAACCGTCAATAATGAGGAAGTCACTGCAGCGTTGCTTGGGCATGAGTTGAGGAAGCAAAAGAATGCTACAGAGGAGAGTACTCAAGGTTTGGGGTTGGCAGTTAAAGGTTATCAGATCAGGAAGGGACAAGAGGCGGAGAAGAAAAAGAAGAAAAAGGTGCAGTGCTACAGGTGCAAGGACTGGGGACATATAAAGAGGAAATGCCCAAAACTGAAGGGAGGGGCAAGTGCTAATGCGGCTACTCATGGTGATGACTCAGACAGCAGTAGTGATGTTCTCGTAGTATCAAACATGCGGTCAACAAAAGCTGAAGCGTGGATGTTGGATTCAGCTTGCTCTTTTCATGCGACACCCAACAAAGAGTGGTTCTCTTGATACAAGTCTGGTGAGTTTGGTTTAGCCTATGTGGGCGATGATACAGGTTATCATGTTGTTGGAATAGGTGACATCAAAATCAAGATGTTTGACGGAGTTGAGCGGATGCTTCGGGGAGTCAAGCATGTGCCAGGGCTAAGGAGGAATCTAATTTCGCTTGGTGTTCTTCATGATGGTGGTATGGAATTCCGTTGTGATCGGGATACGAAGACCATGGAAATCATGGAAGATGGGGTGACTGTGATGATAGGAGAGAGGACAGCTTCGCATCTTTACAAGTTGCAAGGGAGCACTATTGCAGGTGGAGCCATGGGGAGTGGAGCTGCAAGAGTAGCAGTGGAGTCTCACGGTGGCGGCGGGTCTGGCCCGTCGGGTAGCTCTCAGTAAGCTACAAAGGAGACAACCCAAGTCTGGAGTACATGGAGGTTCGAGCATGGACGACTTCTAAGTGGTGGAGAATATTCGCCAAGGTGGAGTTTGTTATATTTGTGTCGAATATTATGTACGCAAGGGGTTACGTGGACTTGGAGTTGTAATTGGTGTGGTTAGGTACGAGTTGTGTAGGAGTCGGACACTTGTATCCTAGGCCTCTTATATACGGAGGGGCACCACACGTTGTAACCCATCATGACGACTTGATAGCAACAGGTACGCGGGGCAGCCGACGGCTGTGTCGGCGCCCGGGCGGCCGGTGTTGCGGTATTTTGGGGAGGAGCGCCCGTAGTCATGCCCCGGGGATGTAGCCATATCGGCGAACCTCGTTAACAAATATCGTGCCTTGGTGTGTCGTCTATGATCTTGCATTAGCGTTTTATTCTAACATTCGCAACGCATGTCTCTCCGCTAGCTCCCTGGTCGGCGTTCCATGTTTGCCCCACCTTCGCTCTTCGCCATGGTCGCGCACAACGGGCAAGTGTCCCCGACAGCATCGCAGGCACTGCAGAGGCACAGGTGCCTGCACGGCAGCAGCAACACGCACGACTCGCCCTTGCCGCAAGCCCTGCACGCCGCTCCGACGCTTGGAAGCTGCAGCGTCGTCGCCGGCGGGGGTCTTGAAACAGCAGGACCGCGCGTCCTCGGCGTCGACCTCTTCATCCGGTGCCGCCGATGTTGGAAATATGCCCTAGAGGCAATAATAAAATGGTTATTATTATATTTCTTTGTTCATGATAATTGTCTATTATTCATGCTATAATTGTGTTATCCGGAAATCATAATACATGTGTGAATACATAGACCACAACATGTCCCTAGTGAGCCTCTAGTTGACTAGCTCATTGATCAACAGATAGTCATGGTTTCCTGACTATGGACATCGGATGTCATTGATAACGGGATCACATCATTAGGAGAATGATGTGATGGACAAGACCCAATCCTAAGCATAGCACAAAGATCGTGTAGTTCGTTTGCTAGAGCTTTTCCAAGTGTCAAGTATCATTTCCTTAGACCATGAGATTGTGCAACTCCCGGATACCGTAGGAGTGCTTTGGGTGTGCCAAACGTCACAACGTAACTGGGTGACTATAAAGGTGCACTACGGGTATCTCCAAAAGTGTCTGTTGGGTTGGCACGAATCGAGACTGGGATTTGTCACTTCGTATGGCGGAGAGGTATCTCTGGGCCCACTCGGTAATGCATCATCATAATGAGCTCAATGTGACCAAGGGGTTGGTCACGGGATCATGCATTACGGTACGAGTAAAGTGACTTGCCGGTAACGAGATTGAACAAGGTATTGGGATACCGACGATCGAGTCTCAGGCAAGTAACGTACCGATTGACAAAGGGAATTGTATACGGGGTTAATTGAATCCTCGACATCATGGTTCATCCGATGAGATAATCGAGGAGCATGTGGGAGACAACATGGGTATCCAGACCCCGCTATTGGTTATTGATCAAAGAGTCGCCTCGGTCATGTCTGCATGTCTCCCGAACCCATAGGGTCTACACACTTAAGGTTCGGTGACGCTAGGGTTGTAGAGATATTAGTATGCAGTAACCCGAAAGTTGTTCGAAGTCCCAGATGAGATCCTGGACGTCATGATGAGTTCCAGAATGGTCCAGAGGTAAAGATTTATATATAGGAAGTCCAGTTTCGGCCATCGGGAAAGTTTCGGGGGTCACCGGTATTGTACCGGGACCATCAGAAGGGTCCCGGGGGTCCACCGGGTGGGGCCACCTATCCTGGAGGGCCCCATGGGCTGAAGTGGGAGGGGAACCAGCCCTTGGTGGGCTGGTGCGCCCCCCCTTGGGCCTCCCCTGTGCCTAGGGTTGGGAAACCCTAGGGGTGGGGGCGCCCCACTTGGCTTGGGGGGCAAGCCACCCCCTTGGCCGGCGCCCCCCTCTAGATGGGATCTAGAGGGGCCGGCGCCCCCCAGGGGCCCTATATAAAGAGGGGGAGGGAGGGCTGCGCACCCTAGCCCCTGGCGCCTCCCTCTCCCTCCCGTAACACCTCTCCCTCTCGTTGGTGCTTGGTGAAGCCCTGCCGAGACCCTGCTGCATCCACCACCACGCCGTCGTGCTGCTGGATCTCCATCAACCTATCCTTCCCCCTTGCTGGATCAAGAAGGAGGAGACGTCTTCCCCAACCATACGTGTGTTGAACGCGGAGGTGCCGTCCGTTCGGCGCTAGGATCATCGATGATTTGGATCACGACGAGTACGACTCCATCAACCCCGTTCACTTGAACGCTTCCGCTCGCGATCTACAAGGGTATGTAGATGAACTCCTATTCCCCTCGTTGCTAGAATACTCCATAGATTGATCTTGCTGATGCGTATAAAATTTTAAATTCTGCTACGATCCCCAACAGTGGCATCATGAGCTAGGTCTATGCGTAGTTTCTATGCACGAGTAGAACACAAAGCAGTTGTGGGCGTCGATATTGTCAATTTACTTGCCATTACTAGTCTTATCTTGATTCGGCGGCATCGTGGGATGAAGCGGCCCGGACCGACCTTACACGTACGCTTACGTGAGACTGGTTCCACCGACTGACATGCACTAGTTGCATAAGGTGGTTGGCGGGTGTCTGTCTCTCCCACTTTAGTCGGATCGGATTCGATGAAAAGGGTCCTTATGAAGGGTAAATAGAAATTGGCATATCACGTTGTGGTTTTGGCGTAGGTAAGAAACGTTCTTGCTAAGAAACCTATAGCAGCCACGTAAAAATTTGCAACACCAATTAGAGGACGTCTAACTTGTTTTTGCAGCATGTGCCTTTGTGATGTGATATGGCCAAAAGGATGTGATGAATGATATATTTGATGTATGAGATTGATCATGTTCTTGTAAGAATCACGACTTGCATGTCGATGAGTATGACAACTGGCAGGAGCCATAGGAGTTGTCTTAATTTATTTATGACCTGCGTGTAAACATATAACGTCATGTAATTACTTTACTTTATTGCTAAACCGTTAGCCATAGTAGTAGAAGTAATAGATGACGAGACAACTTCATGAAGACACGATGATGGAGATCATGGTGTCATGCCGGTGACGACAATGATCATGGCGCCCCGAAGATGGAGATCAAAGGAGCAAAATGATATTGGCCATATCATGTCACTATTTGATTGCATGTGATGTTTATCATGTTTTACATCTTATTTGCTTAGAACAACGGTAGCTTAAATAAGATGATCCCTCGCATTAATTTCAAGAAAGTGTTCCCCCTAACTGTGCACCGTTGCGAAGGTTCGTTGTTTCGAAGCACCACAAGATGATCGGATGTGATAGATCCTAACGTTCGAATACAACGGGTGTAAGCCAGATTTACACAAGCAATACACTTAGGTTGACTTGATGAGCCTAGCATGTACAGACATGGCCTCGGAACATGGAAGACCGAAAGGTCGAGCATGAGTCGTATAGAAGATACGATCAACATGGAGATGTTCACCGATGTTGACTAGTCCGTCTCACGTGATGATCGGACACGGCCTAGTTGACTCGGATCATGTTTCACTTAGTTGACTAGAGGGATGTCTATCTGAGTGGGATTTAATTGAATAATTTGATTAGATGAACTTAATTATCATGAACTTAGTCTAAAATCTTTACAATATGTCTTGTAGATCAAATGGCCCACGCTAATTTTGCCCTCAACTTCAACGCGTTCCTAGAGAAAACTAAGCTGAAAGATGATGGCAGCAACTATACGGACTGGGTCCGGAACCTGAGGATCATCCTCATAGCTGCCAAGAAAGATTATGTCCTAGAAGCACCGCTACGTGAAGCACCCATCCCAGAGAACCAAGACGTTATGAACGCTTGGCAATCGCGTGCTGATGATTACTCCCTCGTTCAGTGCAGCATGCTTTACAGCTTAGAACCGGGGCTCCAAAAGCGTTTTGAGCAACACGGAGCATATGAGATGTTCGAAGAGCTGAAAATGGTTTTCCAAGCTCACGCCCGGGTCGAGAGATATGAAGTCTCCGACAAGTTCTTCAGTTGTAAGATGGAGGAAAATAGTTCTGTCAGTGAGCACATACTCAAAATGTCTGGGTTGCACAACCGCTTGACTCAGCTGGGAGTTAATCTCCCGGATGACGCAGTCATTGACAGGATCCTTCAGTCGCTTCCACCGAGCTACAAGAGCTTTGTGATGAACTTCAATATGCAGGGGATGGAAAAGACCATTCCTGAGGTATATTCAATGCTGAAATCAGCTGAGATGGAGATCAAAAAGGAACATCAAGTGTTGATGGTGAATAAAACCACTAAGTTCAAGAAAGGCAAGGGTAAGAAGAACTTCAAGAAGGACGGCAAGGGATTTGCCGCGCCTGGTAAGCCAGTTGCCGGGAAGAAGCCAAAGAATGGACCCAAGCCTGAGACCGGGTGCTTTTATTGCAAGGGAAGTGGTCACTAGAAGCGGAACTGCCCCAAATACTTAGCGGACAAGAAGGCCGGCAACACCAAAGGTATATGTGATATACATGTTATTGATGTGTACCTTACCAGCACTCGTAGTAGCTCCTCGGTATTTGATACCGGTGCGGTTGCTCATATTTGTAACTCAAAGCAGGAGCTGCGGAATAAGCGGAGACTGGCGAAGGACGAGGTGACGATGCGCGTCGGGAATGGTTCCAAGGTCGATGTGATCGCCGTCGGCACGCTACCTCTACATTTACCTACGGGATTAGTTTTAAACCTCAATAATTGTTATTTAGTCCCAGCTTTGAGCATGAACATTGTATCAGGATCTCGTTTAATTCGAGATGGCTACTCATTTAAATCCGAGAATAATGGTTGTTCTATTTATATGAGAGATATGTTTTATGGTCATGCCCCGCTGGTGAATGGTTTATTCTTAATGAATCTCGAGCGTAATGTTACACATGTTCATAGTGTGAATACCAAAAGATGTAAGGTTGATAATGATAGTCCCACATACTTGTGGCACTGCCGCCTTGGTCACATAGGTGTCAAACGTATGAAGAAGCTCCATGTAGATGGACTTTTAGAGTCTCTTGATTACGAATCATTTGACACGTGCGAACCATGCCTCATGGGTAAAATGACCAAGACTCCGTTCTCAGGAACAATGGAGCGAGCAACCAACTTGTTAGAAATCATACATACTGATGTGTGCGGTCCAATGAGTGTTGAGGCTCGCGGTGGCTATCATTATGTTCTCACCCTCACTGATGACTTGAGTAGATATGGGTATGTCTACTTAATGAAATACAAGTCTGAGACCTTTGAAAAGTTCAAGGAATTTCAGAGTGAGGTTGAGAATCAACGTGACCGAAAGATAAAATTCTTACGATCAGATCGTGGGGGAGAATATTTAAGTCAAGAATTTGGTACGCACTTAAGGAAATGTGGAATCGTTTCACAACTCACGCCGCCTGGAACACCTCAGCGAAATGGTGTGTCCGAACATCGTAATCGCACTCTATTGGATATGGTGCAATCTATGATGTCTCTTACCGATCTACCGCTCTCATTTTGGGGCTATGCTTTAGAGACTGCCGCATTCACTTTAAATAGGGCTCCATCAAAATTCGTTGAGACGACACCGTATGAATTATGGTTTGGAAAGAAACCTAAGCTGTCATTTCTAAAAGTTTGGGGATGCGATGCTTATGTCAAGAAACTTCAACCTGAGCTCGAACCCAAGTCGGAAAAATGCGTCTTCATAGGATACCCTAAGGAAACCATTGGGTATACCTTCTACCTCAGATCCGAAGGCAAGATCTTTGTTGCCAAGAATGGATCCTTTCTGGAGAAAGAGTTTCTCTCGAAAGAAATAAGTGGGAGGAAAGTAGAGCTTGATGAAGTACTACCTCTTGAAACGGAAAGTGGCGCAGCTCAGGAAGATGTTCCTGTGGTGCCTGCACCAATTAGAGAGGAAGTTAATGATGATGATCAAGATACTTCGGATCAAGCTCCTACTGAACTTCGTAGGTCCACAAGGATACGTTCCGCACCAAAGTGGTACGACAACCCTGTCTTGGAAATCATGTTGTTAGACAACGGTGAACCTTCGAACTATGAAGAAGCGATGGCGGGCCCAGATTCCGACAAATGGCTAGAAGCCATGAAATCCGAGATAGGATCCATGTATGAAAACGAAGTATGGACTTTGACTGACTTGCCCGATGATCGGCGAGCCATAGAAAATAAATGGATCTTTAAAAAGAAGACAGACGCAGATGGTAATGTGACCATCTACAAGGCTCGGCTTGTCGCTAAGGGTTATCGACAAGTTCAAGGGGTTGACTACGATGAGACTTTCTCACCCGTAGCGAAGCTGAAGTCCGTCCGAATCTTGTTAGCAATTGTCGCATACTATGATTATGAGATATGGCAAATGGACGTTAGAACGGCATTCCTTAACGGCTTTCTTAAGGAAGAATTGTATATGATGCAGCCAGAAGGTTTTGTCGATCCTAAGAATGCTAACAAGGTGTTTAAGCTCCAACGCTCAATCTATGGGCTGGTGCAAGCATCTCGGAGTTGGAACATTCGATTTGATGAGATGATCAAAGCGTTTGGGTTTACACAGACTTATGGAGAAGCCCGTGTTTACAAGAAAGTGAGTGGGAGCTCCGTAGCATTTCTCATATTATATGTGGATGACATACTATTGATGGGAAATGATTTAGAATTCTTGGAAAGCATAAAGTCCTACTTGAACAAGTGTTTTTCAATGAAGGACCTTGGAGAAGCTGCTTATATATTAGGCATCAAGATCTATAGAGATAGATCGAGACGCCTCATTGGTCTTTCACAAAGTACGTACCTTGACAAGATATTGAAGAAGTTCAATATGGATCAGTCCAAGAAAGGGTTCTTGCCTGTATTGCAAGGTGTGCAATTGAGCATGGCTCAATGCCCGACCACGGCAGAAGATAGAGAAAAGATGAGTGTCTTCCCCTATGCCTCGGCCATAGGGTCTATTATGTATGCCATGCTGTGTACTAGACCTGATGTAAACCTTGCCGTAAGTTTGGTAGGAAGGTACCAAAGTAATCCCGGCATGGAACACTGGACAGCGGTCAAGAATATCCTAAAGTACCTGAAGAGGACTAAGGATATGTTTCTCGTTTATGGAGGTGACGAAGAGCTCGTTGTAAAGGGTTACGTCGATGCTAGCTTCGACACAGATCCGGACGACTCTAAATCACAAACCGGATACGTGTATATTTTGAATGGTGGGGCAGTAAGCTGGTACAGTTGCAAGCAAAGCGTCGTGGCGGGATCTACATGTGAAGCAGAGTACATGGCAGCCTCGGAGGCAGCACATGAAGCAATATGGATGAAGGAGTTCATCACCGACCTAGGAGTCATACCCAACGCGTCGGGACCGATCACTCTCTTTTGTGACAACACTGGAGCTATTGCCCTTGCCAACGAGCCCAGGTTTCACAAGAAGACCAGCCATATCATGAAGGAAATATGCCCTAGAGGCAATAATAAAGTTATTATTTATTTCCTTATTTCATGATAAATGTTTATTATTCATTCTAGAATTGTATTAACCGGAAACATGATACATGTGTGAATACATAGACAAACAGAGTGTCACTAGTATGCCTCTACGTGACTAGCTCGTTAATCAAAGATGGTTATGTTTCCTAACCATGGACAAAGAGTTGTTATTTGATTAACGAGATCACATCATTAGGAGAATGATGTGATTGACATGACCCATTCCGTTAGCTTAGCACTTGATCGTTTAGTATGTTGCTATTGCTTTCTTCATGACTTATACATGTTCCTATGACTATGAGATTATGCAACTCCCGTTTACCGGAGGAACACTTTGTGTGCTACCAAATGTCACAACATAACTGGGTGGTTATAAAGGTGCTCTACAGGTGTCTCCGAAGGTACTTGTTGGGTTGGCGTATTTCGAGATTAGGATTTGTCACTCCGATTGTCGGAGAGGTATCTCTGGGCCCTCTCGGTAATGCACATCACTTAAGCCTTGCAAGCATTGCAACTAATGAGTTAGTTGCGAGATGATGTATTACAGAACGAATAAAGAGACTTGCCGGTAACGAGATTGAACTAGGTATTGAGATACCGACGATCGAATCTTGGGCAAGTAAAATACCGATGACAAAGGGAACAACGTATGTTGTTATGCGGTTTGACCGATAAAGATCTTCGAAGAATATGTAGGAGCCAATATGAGCATCCAGGTTCCGCTATTGGTTATTGACCGGAGACGTGTATCGGTCATGTCTACATTGTTCTCGAACCCATAGGGTCCGCACGCTTAAGGTTTCGATGACATTTATATTATGAGTTTATAAGTTTTGATGTACCGAAGGTTGTTCGGAGTCCCGGATGTGATCACGGACATAACGAGGAGTCTCGAAATGGTCGAGACATAAAGATCGATATATTGGATGGCTATATTCGGACACCGGAAGTGTTCTGGGTGATTCGGAGAAAACTGGAGTGCCGGAGGGGTTACCGGAACCCCCCCGGGAGAAGTAATGGGCCTTATGGGCCTTACTAGAGAGAGAGAGGGGCAGCCAGGGTGGGTCGTGCGCCCCCTCCCCCTCTGGTCCGAATTGGACTAGGAGAGGGGCGGGGGCGTGAAGGAAATATGCCCTAGAGGCAATAATAAAGTTATTATTCATTTCCTTATTTCATGATAAATGTTTATTATTCATGCTAGAATTGTATTAACCGGAAACATAATACATGTGTGAATACATAGACAAACAGAGTGTCACTAGTATGCCTCTACTTGACTAGCTCGTTGATCAAAGATGGTTAAGTTTCCTAACCATAGACATGAGTTGTCATTTGATTAACGGGATCACATCATTAGGAGAATGATGTGATTGACATGACCCATTCCGTTAGCTTAGCACTTGATCGTTTTGTTTGTTGATATTGCTTTCTTCATGACTGATACATGTTCCTATGACTATGAGATTATGCAACTCCCGTTTACCGGAGGAACACTTTGTGTGCTACCAAACGTCACAACGTAACTGGGTGATTATAAAGGTGCTCTACAGGTGTCTCCGAAGGTACTTGTTGAGTTGGCGTATTTCAAGATTAGGACTTGTCACTCCGAATGTCGGAGAGGTATCTCTGGGCCCTCTCGGTAATGCACATCACTTAAGCCTTGCAAGCAATGCAACTAATGAGTTAGTTGCGAGATGATGTATTACGGAACGAGTAAAGAGACTTGCCGGTAACGAGATTGAACTAGGTATTGAGATACCGACGATCGAATCTCGGGCAAGTAACATACCGATGACAAAGGGAACAACGTATGTTGTTATGCGGTCTGACCGATAAAGATCTTCGTGGAATATGTAGGAGCCAATATGAGCATCCAGGTTCCGCTATTGGTTATTGACCGGAGACATGTCTCGGTCATGTCTACATTGTTCTCGAACCATAGGGTCTGCACGCTTAAGGTTTCGATGACAGTTATATTATGAGTTTATGAGTTTTGATGTACTGAAGGAGTTCAGAGTCCCGGATGGGATCGGGGACATGACGAGGAGTCTCGAAATGGTCGAGATGTAAAGATCGATATATTGGACGACTATATTCGGACTTCGGAAAGGTTCCGAATGATTCGGGTATTTTTCGGAGTACCGGAGAGTTACGGGAATTCGCCGGGAGAAGTATTGGGCCTTATTGGGCCATACGGGAAAGAGAGAAGGGCTGCCTAGGGCAGGCCACGCGCCCCCCAAGGCCTAGTCCGAATTGGACTAGGGGGAGGGGTTGCGCCCCCTCCTTCCTTCCCTTCTCCCTTCCCCTTCCTTGTCTCCTACTCCTAATACTTGGAAGGACTCCTAGTTGGACTAGGAAAGGGGGAATCCTATTCCCGGTGGGAGTAGGACTCCCCTAGGGCGCGCCATAGAGAGGGTCGGCCCTCCCCTCCTCCACTCCTTTATATACGGGGGCAGGGGGCACCCCATAGACACACAAGTTGATCCTCGTGATCGTTCCTTAGCCGTGTGCAGTGCCCCCCTCCATCATATTCCACCTCAGTCATATTGTAGCGGTGCTTAGGCGAAGCCCTGCGACAGTAAAACATCAAGATCGTCACCACGCCGTCGTGCTGACGGAACTCCTCCTCGAAGCTTTGTTGGATCGGAGCCCGGGGAGCGTCATCGAGCTGAACGTGTGCCAAGAACTCGGAGGTGCCGGAGTTACGATGCTTGGATCGGTCGGATCGGGAAGACGTACGACTACTTCCTCTACGTTGCGTCAACGCTTCCGTTTCGGTCTACGAGGGTACGTAGACAATATTCTCCCCTCTCGTTGCTATGCATCACCATGATCTTGCGTGTGCGTAGGATTTTTTTTGAAATTACTACGTTCTCCAACAGTGGCATCAGAGCCTAGGTTTTATGGTTTGATGTTATATGCATGAGTAGAACACAAGTGAGTTGTGGGCGATATAAGTCATACTGCTTACCAGCATGTCATACTTTGGTTCAGCGGTATTGTTGGATGAAGCGGCCCAGACCGACATTACGCGTATGCTTACGCGAGACTGGTTCTACCGCCGAGCTTTGCACACAGGTGGCTAGCGGGTGTCAGTTTCTCCAACTTTAGTTGAACCGAGTGTGACTACGCCCGGTCCTTGCGAAGGTTAAAACAGCACCAACTTGACAAACTATCGTTGTGGTTTGATGCGTAGGTAAGATTGGTCTTGCTAAGCCCGTAGCAGCCACGTAAAAACTTGCAACAACAAAGTAGAGGACGTCTAACTTGTTTTTGCAGGGCATGTTGTGATGTGATATGGTCAAGACATGATGCTAAATTTTATTGTATGAGACGATCATGTTTTGTAATTGAGTTATCGGCAACTGGCTGGAGCCATATGGTTGTCACTTTATTGTATGCAATGCAATCGCCCTGTAATGCTTTACTTTATCACTAAGCGGTAGCGATAGTCATAGAAGCATAAGATTGGCGAGACGACAATGATGCTACGATGGAGATCAAGGTGTCGCGCCGGTGACGATGGCAATCATGGAGGTGCTTAGGAGATGGAGATCAAAAGCACAAGATGATGATGGACATATCATATCACTTATATTGATTGCATGTGATGTTTATCTTTTATGCATCTTATCTTGCTTTGATTGACGGTAGCATTTTAAGATGATCTCTCACTAATTATCAAGATTAAAGTGTTCTCCCTGAGTATGCACCGTTGCCAAAGTTCGTCGTGCCCAGACACCACGTGATGATCGGGTGTGATAAGCTCTACGTCCATCTACAACGGGTGCAAGCCAGTTTTGCACACGCAGAATACTCAGGTTAAACTTGACGAGCCTAGCATATGCAGATATGGCCTTGGAACACTGAGACCGAAAGGTCGAGCGTGAATCATATAGTAGATATGATCAACATAAAGATGTTCACCATTGAAAGCTACTCCATTTCACGTGATGATCGGTTATTTAGTTGATTTGGATCACGTGATCACTTAGAGGATTAGAGGGATGTCTATCTAAGTGGGAGTTCTTAAGTAATATGATTAAATTGAACTTAAATTTATCATGAACTTAGTCCTGATAGTATTTTGCAAATTATGTTGTAGATCAATAGCTCGCGTTGTTGTTTTTCATATGTTTATTTTGATATGTTCCTAGGGAAAACTAAGTTGAAAGATGTTAGTAGCAATGATGCGGATTCGATCCATGATCTGAGGTTTATCCTCATTGCTGCACAGAATAATTATGTCCTTGATGCACCGCTAGGTGTGACAGACCTATTGCAGGGGCAGATGCAAACGTTATGAACGTTTGGCTAGCTCAATATGATGACTACTTGATAGTTTAGTGCACCATGCTTAACAGATTAGAATCGGGACTTCAAAGACGTTTTTAACGTCATGGACCATGTGAGATGTTCCAAGAGTTGAAGTTAATATTTCTAGGAAATACCCGAGTTGAGAGATATGAAGTCTCCAACAAGTTCTATAGCTAAAAGATGGAGGAGAATCGCTCAAGCAGTGAGCATGTGCTCAGATTGTCTGGGTACTACAATCGCTTGAATCAAGTGGGAGCTAATCTTCCAGATAAAATAGTGATTGACAGAATTCTCTAGTCACCATCACCAAGTTAGTAGAACTTCGTGATGAACTATAATATGCAAGGGATGACGAAAGTAATTCCCAAGCTCTTCGTGATGCTAAAATCGACGAAGGTAGAAATCAAGAAAAACATCAAGTGTTGATGGTTAACAAGACCACTAGTTTCAAGAAAAGGGCAAAGGGAAGAAGGGGAACTTCAAGAAGAACGGCAAGCAAGTTGCTGCTCAAGTGAAGAAGCCCAAGTCTGGACCTAAGCCTGAGACTGAGTGCTTCTACTGCAAAAGGACTGGTCACTAGAAGCGGAACTACCCCAAGTGATTGGCAGATAAGAAGGATGACAAAGTGAACATAAGTATATTTGATATACATGTTATTGATGTGTACTTTACTAGTGTTTATAGCAACCCCCCAGTATTTGATACTAGTTCAGTTGCTAAGATTAGTAACTCGAAACGGGAGTTGCTGAATGAACAGAGACTAGTTAAGGGTGAAGTGATGATGTGTGTTGGAAGTGGTTCCAAGATTGATATGATCATCATCGCACTCTCCCTATACTTTCGGGATTAGTGTTGAAACTAAATAAGTGTTATTTGGTGTTTGCGTTGAGCATGAATATGATTTGGTCATGATTAATGCAATACGGTTATTCATTTAAGTTAGAGAACAATTGTTGTTTTGTTTACATGAATAAAACCTTCTATGGTCATACACACCAACGAAAATGATTGTTCGATCTCGATCATAGTGATACACATATTCACAATATTGAAGCCAAAAGATGCAAAGTTAATAATGATAGTGCAACTTATTTGTGGCACTGCCGTTTAAGTCATATTGGTGTAAAGCGCATGAAGAAACTCCATGCTGATGGGATTTTGGAATCACTTGATTATGAATCACTTGATGCTTGCGAACCATGCCTCTTGGGCAAGATGACTAAAACGTCGTTCTCCGGAACAATAAAGCAAGCAACAGATTTGTTGGAAATCATACATACTGATGTATGTGGTCCGATGAATATTAAGGCTTGCAGCGGGTATCATTATTTTCTGACCTTCACAGATGATTTGAGCAGATATGGGTATATCTACTTGATGAAACATAAGTCCGAAACATTTGAAAAGTTCAAAGAATTTCAGAGTGAAGTGGAAAATCATCGTGACAAGAAAATAAAGTTTCTACGATCTGATCGCAGAGATGAATATTTGAGTTATGAGTTTGGTCTTCAATTAAAACAACGTGGAATAGTTTCACAAACTCATGCCACCTGGAACACCACAGCATAATGGTGTGTCCGAACGTCATAACCGTACTTTATTGGATATAGTGCAATCTATGATGTTTCTTACCGGTTTACCACTATTGTTTTGGGGTTATGCATTAAAGACAGCTGCATTCACGTTAAAAAGGGCACCATCTAAGTCCGTTGAGACGACACAATCTGAACTATGGTTTGGCAAGAAACCAAAGTTGTCATTTCTTAAAGTTTGCGGTTGTGAAGCTTATATGAAAAAGTTTGATCCTGATAAGCTCAAACCCAAATCGGAGAAATATGTCTTCATAGGATACCCAAAGGAGACTGTTGGGTACACCTTCTATCACAGATCCTAAGGCAAGACATTCGTTGCTTATAATGGATCCTTTCTAGAGAAGGAGTTTCTCTCGAAAGAAGTGAGTGGGAGGAAAGTAGAACTTGATGAGGTAACTGTACCTGATCCCTTATTGGAAAGTAGTTCATCACAGAAATTTGTTCCTGTGACTCCTACACCAATTAGTGAGGAAGCTAATGATGATGATCATGTAACTTCAGATCAAGTTACTACCAAACCTCATAGGTCAACCAGAGTGAGATCCGCACCAGGGTGGTATGGTAATCCTGTTCCGGAGGTCATATTACTTGACAATGACGAACCTACGAATTATGAGGAAGCGATGATGAGCCCAGATTCCGCGAAATGCCTTGAGGCCATGAAATTTGAGATGGGATCCATGTATGAGAACAAAGTGTGGACTTTGGTGGACTTGCTCGATGATCGGCAAGCCATTAAGAATAAATGGATCTTCAAGAGGAAGACGGACGCTAATAGTAGTGTTACTATCTACAAAGCTAGACTTGTCGAAAAAGTTTTTTGACAAAGTTCAAGGTGTTGACTACGATGAGATTTTCTCACTCGTATCGATGCTTAAAGTCTGTCCGAATCATGTTAGCAATTGCCGCATTTTATGAAATCTGGCAAATGGATAAACAAAACTACATTCCTTAATGGATTTATTAAAGAAGAGTTGTATATGATGCAACCAGAAGGTTTTGTCAATCCTAAAGGTGCTAACAAAATATGCAAGCTCCAGTGATCCATCTATGGACTGGTGCAAGCATCTCGGAGTTGGAATACACGCTTTGATAAGTTGATCAAAGCATATAGTTTTATACAGACTTGCAGTGAAGCCTGTATTTACAAGAAAGTGAGTGGGAGCACTACAACATTTCTGATAAGTATATGTGAATGACATATTGTTGATCGGAAATAATGTAGAATTATTCTGCAAATCATAAAGGAGTGTTTGAAAGGAGTTTTTCAAAGAAAGGCCTCGGGGAAGCTACTTACATATTAAGCATCAAGATCTATAGAGATAGATCAAAACGCTTGATAAGTTATTTCAATGAGTACATACCTTGACAAGATTTTGAAGTAGTTCAAAATGGAACAGTCAAAGAAAGAGTTCTTGCCTGTGTTACAAGGTGTGTAATTGAGTAAGACTCAAAGCCCGACCATGGCAGAAGATAGAAAGAGAATGAAAGTCATTCCCTATGCCTCAACCATAGGTTCTATAAAGTATGCCATGCTATGTACCAAATCTATGGTATACCCTACACTGATTTTGGCAAGGGAGTACAATAGTGATCTAAGAGTAGATCACTGGACAGTGGTCAAAATTATCCTTAGTGGAATAAGGATATGTTTCTCGATTATGGAGGCGACAAAAGGTTCGTCGTAAAAGGGTCATGTCGATGCAAGCTTTGACACCGATCTGGATGACTCTAAGTCTCGATCTAGATACATATTGAAAGTGGGAGCAATTAGCTAGAGTAGCTCCATGCAGAGCATTGTAGACATAGAAAATTGCAAAATACATAACGGATCTGAATGTGAAAGACCCGTTGACTAAGATTCTCTCACAAGCAAAACATGATCACACCTTAGTACTCTTTGGGTGTTAATCACATAGCGATGTGAACTAGATTACTGAATCTAGTAAACCGTTTGGATGTTGGTCACATGGCGATGTGAACTATGGGTGTTAATCACATGATGATGTGAACTATCGATGTTAATCACATGGTGATGAGATCTAGATTATTGACTCTAGTGCAAGTGGGAGACTGAAGGAAATATGCCCTAGAGGCAATAATAAAGTTATTATTTATTTCCTTATTTCATGATAAATGTTTATTATTCATGCTAGAATTGTATTAACCGGAAACATGATACATGTGTGAATACATAGACAAACAGAGTGTCACTAGTGTGCCTCTACGTGACTAGCTCGTTAATCAAAGATGGTTATGTTTCCTAACCATGGACAAAGAGTTGTTATTTGATTAACGGGATCACATCATTAGGAGAATGATGTGATTGACATGACCCATTCTGTTGGCTTAGCACTTGATCGTTTCGTATGTTGCTGTTGCTTTCTTCATGACTTATACATGTTCCTATGACTATGAGATTATGCAACTCCCGTTTACCGGAGGAACACTTTGTGTGCTACCAAACGTCACAACATAACTGGGTGATTATAAAGGTGCTCTACAGGTGTCTCCGAAGGTACTTGTTGGGTTGGCGTATTTCGAGATTAGGATTTGTCACTCCGATTGTCGGAGAGGTATCTCTGGGCCCTCTCGGTAATGCACATCACTTAAGCCTTGCAAGCATTGCAACTAATGAGTTAATTGTGAGATGATGTATTACAGAACGAGTAAAGAGACTTGTCGGTAACGAGATTGAACTAGGTATTGAGATACCGACGATCGAATCTCGGGCAAGTAAAATACCGATGACAAAGGGAACAACGTATGTTGTTATGCGGTCTGACCGATAAAGATCTTCGAAGAATATGTAGGAGCCAATATGAGCATCCAGGTTCCGCTATTGGTTATTTACCGGAGACGTGTCTCGGTCATGTCTACATTGTTCTCGAACCCGTAGGGTCCGCACGCTTAAGGTTTCGATGACATTTATATTATGAGTTTATAAGTTTTGATGTACCAAAGGTTGTTCGGAGTCCCGGATGTGATCACGGACATGACGAGGAGTCTCGAAGTGGTCGAGACATAAAGATCAATATATTGGACGGCTATATTCGGACACCGGAAGTGTTCCGGGTGATCTCGGAGAAAACTGGAGTGCCGGAGGGTTACCGGAACCCCCCCGGGAGAAGTAATGGGCCTTATGGGCCTTAGTGGAGAGAGAGAGGGGCAGCCAGGGTGGGCCGCGCGCCCCCTCCCCCTCTGGTCCGAATTGGACTAGGAGAATTGGACTAGGAGTAGGAAAGAGGGGAGTCCTACTCCTACTAGGAGGATGACTCCTCCTTGGCGCGCCCACAAGGGCCGGCCGGCCTCCCCCCTTGCTCCTTTATATATGGGGGCAGGGGGGCACCTCTAGACACACAAGTTGATCTTCGTGATCGTTCTCTTAGCCGTGTGCGGTGCCCCCCTCCACCATAATCCTCGATAATACTGTAGCGGTGCTTAGACAAAGCCCTGCGACGGTAGAACATCAAGATCGTCACCACGCCGTCGTGCTGACGGAACTCATCCCTGACACTTTGCTGGATCGGAGTCCGGGGATCGTCATCGAGCTGAACGTGTGCTAAAACTCGGAGGTGCCGTAGTTTCGGTGCTTGATCGGTCGGGCCATGAAGACGTACGACTACATCAACCGCGTTGTCATAACGCTTCCGCTTTCGGTCTACGAGGGTACGTGGACTACACTCTCCCCTCTCGTTGCTATGCATCACCATGATCTTGCGTGTGCGTAGGATTTTTTTGAAATTACTACGTTCCCCAACATATCAAGCGTCGCTTCAACTCCATTCATGAAAGTGTTCAAAATGGAGACATATATATTTGTAAAGTGCATACGGACCTGAATGTGGCAGATCCGTTGACTAAACCTCTCCCTAGAGCAAAACATGATCAACACCAGAACTCTATGGGTGTTCGATTCATCACAATGTAACTAGGTTAGTGACTCTAGTGCAAATGAGAGACTGTTGGAAATATGCCCTAGAGGCAATAATAAAATGGTTATTATTATATTTCTTTGTTCATTATAATTGTCTATTATTCATGCTATAATTGTGTTATCCGGAAATCGTAATACATGTGTGAATACATAGACCACAACATGTCCCTAGTGAGCCTCTAGTTGACTAGCTCGTTGATCAACAGATAGTCATGGTTTCCTGACTATGGACATTGGATGTCATTGATAACGGGATCACATCATTAGGAGAATGATGTGATGGACAAGACCCAATCCTAAGCATAGCACAAAGATCGTGTAGTTCGTTTGCTAGAGCTTTTCCAAGTGTCAAGTATCATTTCCTTAGACCATGAGATTGTGCAACTCCCGGATACCGTAGGAGTGCTTTGGGTGTGCCAAACGTCACAACGTAACTGGGTGACTATAAAGGTGCACTACGGGTATCTCCGAAAGTGTCTGTTGGGTTGGCACGAATCGAGACTGGGATTTGTCACTCCGTATGACGGAGAGGTATCTCTGGGCCCACTCGGTAATGCATCATCATAATGAGCTCAATGTGACCAAGGGGTTGGTCACGGGATCATGCATTACGGTATGAGTAAAGTGACTTGCCGGTAACGAGATTGAACAAGGTATTGGGATACCGACGATCGAGTCTCGGGCAAGTATCGTATCGATTGACAAAGGGAATTGTATACGGGGTTAATTGAATCCTCGACATCATGGTTCATCCAATGAGATAATCGAGGAGCATGTGGGAGCCAACATGGGTATCCAGACCCCGCTATTGGTTATCGATCGGAGAGTCGTCTCGGTCATGTCTGCATGTCTCCCGAACCCGTAGGGTCTACACACTTAAGGTTCGGTGACGCTAGGGTTGTAGAGATATTAGTATGCAGTAACCTGAAAGTTGTTTGGAGTCTCGGATGAAATCCCGGACGTCACGATGAGTTCCGGAATGGTCCGAAGGTAAATATTTATATATAGGAAGTCCAGTTTCGGCCATCGGGAAAGTTTCGGGGGTCACCGGTATTGTACCGGGACCACCGGAAGGGTCCCGAGGGTCCACCGGGTGGGACCACCTATCCCGGAGGGCCCCATGGGCTGAAGTGGGAGGGGAACCAGCCCCTGGTGGGCTGGTGTGCCCCCCCTTGGGCCTCCCCTGCACCTAGGGTTGGGAAACCCTAGGGGTGGGGGCGCCCCACTTGGCTTGGGGGGCAAGCCACCCCCCTTGGCCGCCCCCCAGATGGGATCTAGAGGGGCCGGCGCCCCCCAGGGCCCCTATATAAAGAGGGGGGAGGGTGTGCTGCGCACCCTAGCCCCTGGCGCCTCCCTCTCCCTCACGTAACACCTCTCGCTCTCGTTGGTGCTTGGCGAAGCCCTGCCGAGACCCTGCTGCATCCACCACCACGCCGTCGTGCTGCTGGATCTCCATCAACCTCTCCTTCCCCCTTGCTGGATCAAGAAGGAGGAGACGTCTTCCCCAACCGTACGTGTGTTGAATGCGGAGGTGTCGTCCGTTCGGCGCTAGGATCATCGGTGATTTGGATCACGACGAGTACGACTCCATCAACCCCGTTCAGTTGAACGCTTCCGCTCGCGATCTACAAGGGTATGTAGATGCACTCCTATTCCCCTC
The DNA here is from genome assembly GCA_032464435.1 of Aegilops umbellulata. Taxonomy (NCBI): domain Eukaryota; kingdom Viridiplantae; phylum Streptophyta; class Magnoliopsida; order Poales; family Poaceae; genus Aegilops; species Aegilops umbellulata. Next base: position 641,515,132 of record CP136057.1, read on the forward strand.
GTTGCTAGAATACTCCATAGATTGATCTTGGTGATGCGTAGAAAATTTTAAATTCTGCTACGATCCCCAACAGCCGACACCTTGGATGCTGCAGCGTCGTCGCCGACGGGGGTCTCGAAATAGCAGGACCGCGCGTCCTCGGCGTCGACCTCTTCATCCGGTCCGGTGGAGGCGACGGCAGCGCAAGGGGACTGCAGGAGCTGGTCGAGTGTAGCTTGGAGGCCCGCAGCGACAACCTCGTGGCTCTTGGCGACGCGTATCCATGCCTGACCCTCGGCGCAAACCTGGCTTAGCCTCTCAGCGGCGTGCGGCTACGTATGTCGGCCAGCGACCGAGCGAAGGAGCTACGAGCGGTGACCGGCGCGTAAGTAAAAGACAGCAGCGGCGAGGGCGGAAATTGAGGTGGATCGGTGGCAACGGAAGAGGCAAGGCGAGCGGCAGTGACGGAGGAGCGGGCGGCGCGTATGGGTGGGGCGGCGACCCTCTAGGGAGTAGGAGCCTAGGACGGGCAGAGGCAGGCAACATGGGAGGTGGAAGTTGTTTTCAGCAAGCACAAATTAAGGGATCCGATCGCGTTTAGTTTCCTTTTTCGTGTCTTCCGTGATCGTAGCCTCATAGGGACTGCGGAGGTGGGTCGTTGAGCTTCAGAATTTCTCTGGTGAAGCACGGTCAGTCAACCTAAATTACTAAGCATACACGAGAGAACGCATTAGATTAAGCCTAGCGGTTAGATTGACCTTAATGGACCTAATCATGCGGTGGTAATCCGTTCGTGTATGTTTTGTTGGGTGCGCTTAGAGAAGATTATGTTTGATCTTTTATTAGTAGTATAGATACGCCATCTGCAACTTGTTTGGTTGCCTGCATTTAGTGTCCCTGCATTAGGTAATACGCAAGTGCAGTTTGTTTGGTTGCCTGCATTAGCCCAAGCGGCACATGAACATGGCGTTTGGTTGCATACGGCGTACATGTTGTGCTTACCTTGTATCCTAGTTGATGAGCTTACCCACACCTAGCACACCAATGCCACAACACAACAATGGCGATGAATTGGGCAAAGATGATGATGTTCTTCAGCTTCAGCCCAAACCGACGATCCACCTTGACACCTCCAACCTTGCCACTGTCAAGACTGCTGCCTCCGTGCTTACGCACCCAGTCGAAGTAAGCTTGTTCTGATGTTTGCCTAGTTTTGAACCCTCTATGGCTGCTGTTGCTATACGATGTCACTTGTGCACTTGCTTCTTCCCATGAACTATAAACCCCTGGAACCTTACCGATGAACATGGCGTACCACTTACCCTAGCAATGCACAAGAGCAAGAGTTGAAGCAGCAAATCAATGGAGCACACAAGTAGCAAGCAAAGTAGCACAGAAACAACAATGCAGCAGAAGAGAAGAAGTAAAGCATGCATGATCATATGACATAGCACGTTCTACCTAGCACTACCTTGGTGTTAACCTACCACCACATCCAAAAAAGGGTGTCGTCCTACCACAGCAAGTTCACCATCAGCGTGAGGGGTTAGTATATACCACCTCACCAAAATATACAGACCATCAAATAGTTTTTGAGCCCTAGCTACACAAATTGTACGCTGTCATCATCATCGTCGTCGTCGTCGCCACCGTCGGGGATCATGCACGCTCACAGGCAGCACTGCTTTAGTAGTAGTGCTTGCTCAGTCAGCTCCTGAGCCACAGCACCATGTGAGCGTCAGCCATGGCAACGAACCCAACACCCTGGGCCTTGTTGTCAAGCAGGTGGCTGAGAGCTGCCATGAGAGCCTCGTTGCTGAAGCCACCCTGGGTCATGACAGCGCCATACAGGTCAGGGTGGACGTCGAGGGGCTTGCACTCCCTGATGGTTGTTGCCACCTCCTTCACCGCCTCAGTCATGCTACAAAAGACATTGATCTCCTCCTCCATCAGGCCTCCTCTCTTCCTCTTCCTATCATGGACGGGGTCAAATGGCTTGTCGAAGGGCTTCACGAAGGGCTTGTCAGGGCCATCAAGGACCTCGACACTACTAGGAAAAGGCCTACTAATGGCGCACCTAATTTGGCCATTAATGGTGCATTAGTGGTGCGCCATTAGTGCCACGCCATTAGTATATTTTACTAATGGCGCACCACTGGTGCACCATTAGTATCTGGTATACTAATGGCAGACCTCAGATGCGCCATTAGTATATACAACAGTGCGCCATTAGTATGCCTCCCAGGGGCCATGTATACCCAGGTGCTTTGGCATACTAATGGCGCACAACAGCAAGATGCGCCATTAGTATCCTTTGGCATACTAATGGCGAACTGTGATGTGATGCGCCATTAGTATGAATATTAGGTCTTTTTATTTTTTATTTTCTGTTTTTTGCACAGGTTACAAAATGTATAATTGGACAAAATATAGACAGCACACATCAACAACAGATTCATCGAATACAATAGAAGATTAGTCTCTGAATACAATTCATCATATTAGTCTCCGAATACAATTCATCATATTAGTCTCCAAATTGAAAAGACCGAACAAAGATAGAACATTATATTACAAGTCTCGAGACCGCGAGTAGTGAGTTTGTCTTCACATTACAAGTCGATATCGATCATCTAAACTACTATCACATAGAAGAGAGCTGCGTCATCACGATGAGCATCATCACGATGAGCATCATCACGATGAAACTCGTATTCATCCGGTTCCTCCAACACTCCGTCCCCTCTCCCACTAGATAGCGGGCGTATCTAGATTCGGCCTCGGCCCTAGTGGTGTACCCTTTGTAACTGTTACCGCTGAATCGGTGAACCTGTCTCCGACACTCCTCCCAGTCGTCATAGACTCCGGGAACCTTACCCTTGTACACGACATACGACGGCATCGCTATGCACTAGCCAAACGAAATGTTAGTACCAATTCACAGACAATACATAAGCAATATATAAGTATGCAACAGAACGATCGGAAGAGAAAAGCAAGACATTAATAGCATCGATTACATCTAAGTTGAACGACTCTCGAAACCAAAGAGACATACTACAAGTGCATTAAAGTTTAATTACAACATGAGCCAATCGATGTTTCAGAACTAGACATAGCATCACTGCTTTCGACTCGACTCAAGGGACCGGAGCGTGGATGAAGCCGTCGCCTATCGTGGGAGTCATGAAATAATGGGCGTTGTCAGCCTGCATTTGTAGCATTGTGTCGATGTCTCTGTTGGACGGTTGATTTCTGAGGTAGAACTGCCCCGAGGTACGAAGGACATCTTGATGGATGATTTCCGCAAACTCCGACTGGATGCGAAAGAATTCTTGTATGATGTCCGCGTCCTGGATTGCCGACACGCTCGCGGCCCAATCTTTGAGTTTACTCGGTAGCAGAAGTTGATGATGGTCCCGTACGATCGCCCGCATGTGATGGATGGCGTAGTAGGCACCCTTCTGACCGTCAGGCGGCTGCTTGACGCAGCAGAACGTCATATTGTGGGAGAACACATGGTTGCCGTACTTACGAATAGGCCTGGTGAAGGTGCCTCCAGATTTGGCGTAGCCGGGGAGAACATCATCAAGAACCTTCTTGACATTTGTGTAGTCTATGTTCGACTGACGGTCCGGGTCGAAATACGTGGCCATGGAATATTTGGGGCTTAGGAGGATGAGCGTGCAATGTGTATCACTGCAGAAAACACGGAATGTTAAAAGAAAAATGATCGAAATCTAAGAATTCATATGTTACGGGGCGGTTGAGGAGAGGACTTAATCAGGAAAGTAAGGCACGAGGAAGTTATCCTTATCTGGGTTTGCCAAAATGACGCCTTCGAGGTAAGAACTCGCGACTTGCCGGTTCCCAGCTCTGCCCAAGATCTTGGCACGCATGTAGAAGGGGTCGACTATCACGATGTCTGGGGTCTTGTCGCGAATGATCCGCATCTCCATACTCAGCGAAAATAGCCGAATGAAGGTGTAGTGCAGCGGATGAAGGTTCAACATAGCGTGGATGTCATCAAACCGCAGGACGATCGTACCCCCGATGGAGTTATCCACAAAGCCCTTGCCCTCTGGCACCTTGGCCGCGAAAACCGGGTATGCCACATCCTTCTCTCTGGGACGCCGCTTCTCCAAAGAAAGAACATTGTCATGCAGACTCCGCATAGCACCGGTTGCAGCATAGAGCATATTTCTCGGTAGCATCGGCCTACCCGCCACATGCAGCCTCCTCATTAAATCCTCAGGTGAAGGTGGCCCGTCCTAAGCACGGATCGTACTCGGTGCCGGCTGGCTCGCACCCTTGTTAGTCTTTCTTTTGCGTGCCTTCTTCTTCTCCTGTAATGGGACCGCGTTCTTCTCACAGACCACCTTCTTGAGTGTGTTGGGGATGATAATATTTCGCACCTCGCCTATCTGAGGCTCGGTGAAGTCGGCAGCTGGAGGCGTCTCCTGAGAGCTGAACGGCAGACGGCACCTGTTGCAACTTGGCTTCTCCGCGGTACCAGCTAGATCGCGCACGTCTTTTGTTGGGTTGGGTTCTTGAGAAGGAGGCCCCATGAAGTCGCCATCGTACCCATGATCGGCAAAGTACTGATCGACGTTGCCAAATGTATCGTCGTCGTCGTTGTTCTGATCCTGTGCCATATGCATGTTTGGATCCAGTGGCATAGGGATGTCCGGCACCGTTGCGGCGGTCTTGCCTTGGGGCCGACTTGGCGCCGGCACGACTGGCGGTGTTGTCTTTGGGGTGGTGTCCCCCGCCCCCAAACGAATCTGGCTCTTCGGCCAAAGCAGGGGCCAGCTCAGGCAGGCGTTGAGGGTCATCACGTCATCATCGTCGGCCCCGACGGGTCGAATCAGAGGTAACAACTCATCGCAGCCTGGCAGCACCCGAACCAGTTGAACCCTAAACAAGTTGGGTGGCATCTGGGTACCGTGGAACAAGGGGTTGCCCGGTTGAACGATTTTGCCCTTGGCTACATCGACCAACTCGTTGTTCACGAAGTGCAGGAGAGTGCACGGAACGTCGGCGGCGGCCTGGGAAAACATGTAGGGCGTCAGGGATGCCCAGTCAAAGGCAAGGAGATGAAGTCCTCGGCCGAGAGAGGCTTAATTAGTTACCGTGATGATGGCGTCGAGCTCGGATAATGTCGAGGCACCGCCAACGGCGGACGTGCAGTTGACAGAGGGGCCGCCTGCTGCAGAGGTGCCGGTCGGCGTACACCCGGGTGCATTAAGCTCCCGTGCCGGCGTCGGAGACACCAATGCCGCCTCCGCCGGAGACACCAATGGCCCCGCCATCGCGTTCTGCGAGTTGCTGGCCGTGAAGCTAGGAATCGGGGGCGGCCCCTGTTGGCCGCCCGCAATCCACGCACTCAACCCCTGGATCAAGGTAGGCACAATGGCGGTGATCGTCGCTCCGAGTTGTTGTTGCACTTGCTCTTGGACAATCTCCGGAATCCGCGCCACCTGTGCCTTGAGTTCTTGAACCTCACGCGCCTGGCTTTCCGAGCTGGTCTTTTTCTCCTTTCGCCCACCAGTGTTATAGTATGACGACCATTTTGTCGACAAGCCTTTGCTGGCCACACGACCAGCTGACGTCGGCTTACTGAGCTTATCCCTGTTCTTCATTACATTCAACGCCCTATTTAGAGTGGTGTCCCAAGGGTTTCTCTTAGTCAACCCCGCGCTACTGCTTTCAGTCGCCTGCGGAAGGAATGTGAACCATTTAGAAATTTGGCTTCATTAATTAGAATGCAATCATATGGAGCTAATTACGCGGGGGTGTATTCCTTAACAGAACAAGCTCAAGCGCCCTGGTCTTCGGATCCGTGGTAAGCTCCTTTGTTTTCGGGTCCTTCTTGTACCGGGCCCTGACAAAGTTCCTGGTCTGCTTGTCACCGTATTTATCGAAGAGGGGCGGTAGGCCTTGCTTGGCATGGTCCGCCTCCTCCTTGTCCCATATAGGCTCCGCCACTCTGTAACCGCCGGGACCGAGTGTGTGTTCCCCTAAGTTCAGCTCCGGCATTTCTTTCCCCCACTTACTTGATTCGGAGTTTGCGGTGCTCGAGCAATTGATCTTGAAGTCGTTGTAGTCATCTTCGGTGATCGAAGGATTTTTCTCCTTGATCTTCTCATAACTCTCACCTTTCTCGATCATTCTCTTCACATTGCTTTTCCAAGTAGACAGGGCCTTGCTCATCTTCGTGAGGGCAGCATTGTTCACTTTATTCCCCTTGAGGCTTGTGTTTTCAAATTCAGCGGGGAACTTGTATCGTTCGTGCAGCTTCGTGAAGAGGAGGTTGCGCAAATTCCCTCGGTCAGGATGCCTCAGGTTCTCGGTGTTGATCGAGACGGTGCTCCGGAGAATGCACCCGAGCTGAAGCGAGTACCCCTTGACTATTCGTTCGGGCGCCGTTGGATTCCCGTCGGAGTCCACTTCAGTAACTTCCTCCTTGAGGGTGCGGAGCACGGTCGGGCGTCGGTCCTTCCGTTGCCTCTTCGGTTGGCTGCCATCTGTGCGTGCGCCGCCATCATCAGTGGTGGCATCCTCGGCGGCACCATCAGTGGTGGCATCAGTGGGGTCATCCTCGGCGGCACCATCAGTGGTCTCAGGATCGGTGGGGAAGGCGGCGTCCTCATACAAGTGAGGTTGTTCCTCCATCTCCTGGGACAGCTCCCAGAATGCCTTGCCGCCCGAACCCCCGGCCTCATCGTTGTTGGCCATGTTTCTCTCTAAATAGGAACAAAGTTTGGTCAAAAAGTTGGTTATTGTCAAGGAACAAGATCATGGTCTCATCATTTAGGGTTTGTCGACACCGATGCATCCTAAAAGCTAAGCTTTTATCATTGAGGGTTTTTCGACGCCGAGGCACCCTAAAAGCCTAAGCTTTCATCATTTCGGTTTTTATCAACACCGAGGCACCCTAAAAGCCAAGGTTGTATAATTAATGGTTTGTCGACACCGAGGCATCCTAAAAGCTAAGTTGGGAAGGAGAATTCAAAGATGGGCCTAATCACTTGGCTCTATTGTCGCCTATGGTTTAATGCAGCTAGAATAAAGGGGCACTTGATCCTACTTAATTAACTACTAAGATACCCCGGCCCATGCATTAGTCACAAGTACCCCATATGTCCTATTTTTAGCAAAGTCATGCTAAAATTCACGGAAAATTTCAGCATGACCTTTGCTGAAAATAGGACATATGGAGTACCCGAATTTGCCGAAACGGAAGTTAATCGACATTCCAGCAAACTCAAGGGCCTCTTGGGTGGACAAGGCAAAAAAGGCCTCCATCACAACATGGAAATATATATACCAGCAAACTCAAGGGCTTTTGCTTTTGCTTTTCAGTGCCAAATTCTAGCTAGTACCAACAAATTAACATCCAGCAGCAATCATTTTCAAATATATATACACTGGACAGTTTTTCTTCTTCTTCATTAACTGTACTAGCAGTTTTTTTTCTTCTTCATTAACTGTATTAGCTATTTACTAGCAGTACTAGCACTTGGATCATATGCTAATGCTTTCGAACGGCATCATGCTGTGCAGGAACATCGGTCCGAGTTGGATGATATCTCCCACTATATGGACCAGCAAATGCACCATAACGTCGAAGAATGCGGGCGGGAAGTACATCTCAAGCTCGCATAGTATCACCACGATCTCTTCCTGTAGCCTTCTGAGTTGCCTCACGCCAATCGACTTCCGAGAGATGATGTCGAAAAAGTTGCATAGGCCAAATAGCGTTTCACGGACGTGCGCGTCCATGATCCCACGGATTGCAACTGGAAGTATCTGCGTCATCAGCACGTGACAGTCGTGAGACTTCATCCCGCTGAACTTCTGCTTCGCTGGGTCTAGGTATCTGCTTATCTTCCCCGAGTAACCGTAAGGAAGTTTTACTCCTAGGAGGCGGGTGAAAAACTGCTCGATCTCCTCCTGACTTAGAGTGAAGCACGCGGGAGGGTAGTCATTTCTGGTCTTCTTGCCTTTTTGCCTTTGCGACGACTTTCTGTGTCCTGCTTCGCCTCATCATCATCATCATCATATATAGCGTGAAGCTCCTGCCTGATGCCCATTGATTTCAAGTCTGCCCTTGCTTTCGGCCCATCTTTGGTCTTCTCTGGCATGTTGAGCAGGGTACCAAGCAGACTCTCGCACACGTTCTTCGTGATATGCATGACATCAAGGCTGTGAGGCACACGGTGGATCTTCCAGTATGGCAAGTCCCAGAAAACAGACCTCGTTTTCCATACCTTCAGCAACGGCTCTGGCGCCTTTCGCTTCTTTCCCGGCTCTGGCGCCTTTTGCTTCTTTCCCGGCAGTGGGCAGTCTTTCCAATTTTTCAACAGCTTGTCTATTTCCTCGCCGCTCCTCGTACACGGGTGTTTTCGGGGTTCGGTTTCACCATCAAACAGATCCTTGCGTTTCCTCCACGGGTCATCGTCGCGAAGCCACCTTCGATGTCCCATGAACACGGTTTTCGAAGACCCGGGATCTCTATCTAGCTGGCGATACGTTGTGTCATCCATGCACCTTACGCATCCAGAAAATCCGTGGACTACCTGCCCCGCGAGATATCCGTAACCGAGATAGTCGTGCACCGTCGTGAGCAGTGCGGCTCTCATAGGGAAATATTCTTTCTCTGCGGCATCCCACGTATTGGCAGGTGTTTTCCACAGCGTGTCTAGCTCCTCCTTCAGCAGCCCCAGATACAGATTGATGTCGTTCCCTGGTTGTTTCGGCCCTTCAATTAGCATACTCATGTGAATGTACTTCCTCTTCATGCACAACCAGGGGGGAAGGTTGTACATCCACACAAACACAGGCCAGGTGCTATGTGTGCTTCTCTGGCTGCCAAACGGATTGACTCCATCAGTGCTCGCGCCCAGCACGATGTTCCTTGGATCCTTCCCAAATTCTGGGTATTCGAAGTTCAACGCTTGCCACTGGCTCGCATCCTTAGGGTGTCTCAGCATCTTGTCTTTTTTATCTATCTCCGGATCATTTGCGTCATCTTCTCGCTTCTTCTCCTCCCTATCCGCGTGCCAATGCAGGAGCTTTGCTACCTTAGGGTCCGCGAAATACCGCTGCAGACGAGGAGTGAGCGGAAAGTAGCACACCACTTTTCGAGGAGCTTTCTTCCTCTTCTTGTATCAAGTGACGCCGCACACCGGACATATGGTAGACTCCGCGTGCTCGTCCCGATAAATGATGCAATTGTTCATGCACACATGGTATTTCACGTGCGGTAAATCTAGAGGACACACGATTTTCTTCGCCTCCTCCAAACTGGTCGGGCACTTCTTACCCTTGGGAAGACGTTCGTGCCAGAATGACATGTTCTCGTCGAAGCATGTGTCGGTCATTTTGTGTTTTACCTTCATCTCCAGAGCCATGAGCGTTACTTTCAGGCGGGTATCCTCGGGCCTGCTGAAAGTGCTTGTTATCGACTAGAGGGGAGTGAATAGGCAATTTTTAAGAAAGTCTTCAAAACATAGAAGTTTCGAAGACAAACATTAGAAATGAACCTATTGATATGCAGCGGAAGATAAACTACACAAGGCAAGCCATAGTCAAGTATGCAATAAAGTGGATGTACGATGACTAATAGCAACTAGGTAGTGAGGATCAGGGTGGAAGATAGTATGAAGCCAAACAGCAATAGTAGTCAAGCAATGAAGTCAAACAGGTATGGCAAGCAGGCAATGACTTCACGAAGACAAACTGTAAGTAAAGGGAAGAGAGAATAGAACCAGTCACTCGATGAAGACACATGATTTGTTTGACCAGTTCCAGTTGCTGTGACAACTGTACATCTGGTTAGGGAGGCTGAGATTCAACTCAGAAGACCGCGTCTTCACCTTATTCGCCTTGAGCTAAGGACACACAGTCCTCGCCCAATCACTCTGGTAAGTCTTCAAGGTAGACTCCCAAACCTTCACAGACTTCGTTCACCGGCAATCCACAATGGCTCTTGGATGCTCAGAACATGATGCCTAACCGGCTGGAGGATTCACAGTCCTCAAGTGTAATATGTCTTCAGGTCACACAGACAGAAAGACTTCAGTGATGCCTAACACTCTTTGGCTCTAGGTGTTCGGGCTTTTTCCTCGCAAGGATTTCTCTCTCTCAAAGGCTTCGAGGTGGGTTGCTCTCAAACGACAAAAGCCGTGCACTAACTATGAGCAGCCACCAATTTATGGTGTAGGGGGTGGGCTATTTATAGCCACTAGGCAACCCGACCTAATATGTCCGAAATGACCCTGGGTCACTAAGGAACTGACACGTGTTCCAACGGTCAGATTTCAAACACACGCGACAACTTTACTTGGGCTACAAGCAAAGCTAACTTATCCAACTCTGGATAAGATTTGCTCTCATTGTCTTCGCTCGAAGACATAGGATTTGAGTTGAGCATCACTTCAGTCACTCTGACTGTATTCACTTGGACCCCACTTAACAGTACGGTGGTTCCTATGACTCAACAAAGAAGAAAAGGAAACAACGAAACAACTAAGTCTTCGCGCTCCATAGTCTTCACAGAATGTCTTCTCATGTCACAGTCTTCAATATGAATATCTTCATGTACCACCATTGTCGTCAAAGTCTTCATACATTTTTAGGGGTCATCTCCGGTAGGTAAACCGAATCAATGAGGGACACTACCTGTGTTATCCTGCAATTCTCACAAACACATTAGTCCCTCAACCAAATTTGTCGTCAATACTCCAAAACCAACTAGGGGTGGCACTAGATGCACTTACAATCTCCCCCTTTTTGGTGATTGATGACAAACTAGTTGAAGTTTTCAACGGGAATAAAGTATGTGTAATTGTAAATGGTAGAGGATTGTCTTCATAAGTTTCAAAGGCTCCCCCTGAAGATGTGCATATAAGTAATTTGCTTTTGAAATGCAAATGCACATGGCAGGTTGTACTTGTGGAGATCCTCTTCAACTTATGATGACAATTCAACATGCATGATAGGATATGACGAAGATAATGACATGCATAATGAAAAATGGGCGTCTGCAGAATGACCTAAGTGCGGGAGTTATCATCGCACATGCGGAATTTATCATCGCATCACAAAATAGCAAATAAGTAGCAGACGACCATCAAGTTTAAGTGTTACAACTCAAAGAATCAAATGTATCAAAACGCGAGAGTTGTAAACACTAGGAAAAATATAAACCAACCGCTCATATGAACTCGCTTGAAGACTATCAAACTCATACGCTTCTCCCCCTTTTGTCAGTAATGACCAAAAAGGTTTGAAGACATAGAGCATCTACTCGTCCCCATGAGGAGTAGGTGAAGCAGCAGGGATGGTGTTGTCGTTTGGCGGTGCAGACGAGCTTGGTGCAGTGTTGATTCTGGCAGAAGGGGTCGGTGAAGTAGCATCGTCTTCTTCACCGATCACTTTGGCATTTACAGTTGCAGCAGAAGAGGAATATTCAGAGTCTTCAAGAGATGGAGTGCGACGTAGGACAGCATTCCGTGGAGGAGTGGAGTCGAACTTGAATTTTTCAGTGAAGCCATCGTCTTGAAGATCTGCTTCAGCACTTAGCAGTGTCAAACTCTTCCATGATCACCGACACGTTTCATGCGTGACAAAGGCATTCTTGGTGGCAAGATTACGAATGCGATTGACATCCACCAAGAGGCTTTGCATTTGGCACTTCAGCCAGTCATGATGCTTATCTTGTTTCTGATGAAGGGCCACAAGAAGCTCTCGGTCATTGAGAATGCGGGAGCGCTTCTTAGGCCTTTGGGCTATTGTGCTCTCAGTGGCTTCAGTTTGCGCACGGTGAGGCATGCGAGTAATCCCAGCCAGAGGATAGACACGAGCAACAGCTTGAATTCCTTCAACATTTTGGGTGAAGCTTTGATGGTCAGCATTCTGAAGACTAAGAGGCTCCTTTGTTGTCTCTGGGTATATGGCTTCAACAGACAAATCAACATCTGGCATAAATATGATATGATTGCGTGTAGAGGGTTGATAGTTGAAGGCAGAGTGAAGCTTAATCAGTTGCATGATCCATGGAGCGTAGAACTTCAGACCAAAGATGTCAGATCCTGATGCAGCAAGTTGGCGGATAAAGAAATCTTGTGCATTGAAGCGTTTGCCATGAAGAATATGGAAAACAAAAGTCTTCATTGCGCCTTCCAGCTTGGCATTTGGGGAGTGTCCTTTGATAGGCCAAAGAGTTCGCCTGAGAATGTGATAGATGGTGCGGGGCAGATACTCAAGGTCTTCAACAAAGAACGCCTTTGGGTTTTCAGCATCTGGAGGCAATGGCTTCATCATACTGAGCATCTGACTCATATTGGGTTCAGGCTTGTGGAAGATGCTCTCCATAGCATCATTGTGAAGCTGACAGCCAGATTCATAAAGATCGTCTGCGGAGGGCAGGCCAGTGAGCTCAATGACATCAATGGCGTTGGCTTCATGATGAACATTTCCGGTCATCCACTCAAGAACCCATGTCTTTGTATCTTTGTAGTAGCCACGAATATGGAGAGTGGCATAGAACTGGAGCAGTAACTCTTCATTCCAGTGCTCCTTATCTGCGACAAACTGCAGCAGGCCAGACTCTCTGAAGCAATCCAGAGCCTCTTCCAGACAGGGCAGACCAGTGATGGCTTCAGCATCAAGATGCATATGTGGAAAGATGCGGCCTTGATTGTACAGGATGCATGAGTAATAGCTTCGCTACTGATAGCTCCAGAACCGATCAGAAGATATTCTTGCTTTTGAGTAGGGGTTCTTGGCACTGTCAAAGAAGGTATTGTGTGCCTTGAAGCCATTGATATTGAAGGATCCTGGTGCTGATGCAGTACTTGGAAACCTTGGCAACCTGGGCTTTGGCTTCTGAACCCGTGGCCTGTGCTCAACATGGTAATCAAACTGAGGACCAGTAGCGGCAGGCGGAGGAGTCAGAATAGGCCATTTGATAGAAATGAGCTGGCCATAGTTGAAAGCTTGCTCGATAGTGTGTGGCCTTGGTGGCGGAACAGGAGCAGAGGCGTCAGCATTGGCTTCAGGTGCAGATGCAGCATTGGCTTCTGGCACATTTGTCGGTGCAGGCTCCACATTTGTGTCAGCCATGACAACGTCATTGGCTTCATTGGTGTTGGTGGTGGCAGCCTGAAGATTTTCAACCTCCACTTGACGAGCTGGAGGGTCAGGCACTGGCAGGTTCACTTTAGGAACTACTTCTTCTGTAGCAGGGGGAGTTGGGACACGTTCTTCTTGTCTTTCTTCGGCTGATGCAGCCGGAATGTCTTCAGCACCTTTGGCTTCAGATTCTGAGACGTTCACAGTGGGAGTGGCATCTGGAAACACTTGACGTGCCACAGATTGTTGGGGCACTTCTCCTTCTGGAACGCTCGAGGTGGTGACTTGAGGCCTTTGTCCTTTTCGAAGCCTGCGAAATGCTGGCGACGCCTTTGGAGATGGAGTTGGCTGGGCCTCAAAGTCTTCCTCTTCTTCTTGTTGTTGGGGAGTAATTGGGGTTTCTTGTTGTTGTGGGTGATCAGCCCACGAAGCATCCTGAGCACTTGGCGTCAGAGGACGACCAATGCTGATGAGTTTGCTGTTCGTGAGAACAGGCAATGATACCAGGTTTCGTTCAATCTGAGGAAGGACTTCATCATCTTCAACATTGTTGTGGTGACCAATGTCTTCAGCAGCGTTGGGGTCAACTGCTGGGATGTCTTCAGCTTCATGAGCCTCTGTGGAAGCAGGCTCATGAACTATCATCCTTTGTTCTTGATGTTCAGATGTAGGAGGGATCATTGAAATGGGTTCGACAACTAAGGGCTCTGTGGAAGAAGCCCTAGTCTTCTTGGTTTTGCGCTTCTTCTTGGAAGAAGCAGCATCAGAGGCTTCAGTGTTCTTTCTCTTTCTGGCTTCAACCTCGGCAGCCTTTGTCTTCTTCTGTTCAGAAGCTATTTTGGTGACCTTTGGGTTCGAGCCAGTCATGTTGCTTGGGAAGATAATGCGAGGTGCTTCTGGGCTTGAAGGTGCAGGCTGGGCAGGGTGCTTCTTCTTCTTCTTTGCAGCCATCCTGGGGTCAATGCCAGGACGGCCAAGTGACTTGCGCTTCTCAGCCTCATTATAAGCAAGCACACACTTATCAGCCAAACTCTTCATGCGCTCACGAGAGCCTTTAGCTTCTTCACGCTTCTTGAGAAAGGCTTCTTTGAGCTCGTGCATCATAACTTTGAAGTTTTTGACATCTTGCACGCTGAGCTTTTCCATATGCTTCTTGAACTGAGCTTTTTCATAGTCAATCTTGTTCTTGAGCTCAACGATGCGCTGAGCAATAGCTAGTTCAGAAGCAATGGCGCCATTGAAGGCGACACTAAGACCAATGGGGAGCTGTAAATCATCAAAGCTGACATTGGGGGTGTCGAACCACTCATCAATGAAATTGTGGATGATGGACACATCAAAGAGAGGTAAGTTGTTGAAGATTTCTGCTTCTTCTTTGCTCTTGATCAGTTGCTCAAGGGCATCATTTGCAAGATCTTCGTCACTGGACAGATCAATGTGCTCTTCACGCAGAATGGCAGCAGGAGTCAGTTTCTGGTCAGTAGTCTTGACAATTTGCTTCTTCTCAGTCTTCTTCGAGATGCGCGACAAATCTTCAGACTGCACACTGTCTTCAGGACGTGCAGTTGCCAGTGGCTTCACACGTGATGCTTTTGGAGGAGCAGCTGATCTTGAAGCCTTAGCCTTCTTTGGCTTTTGCGGCTTTGGAGTGGGAGCAGGGGCTTCATCAGAATCAGCATTGTCATCCGAATGATCAACTTTTGCACCTTGAACTTTTATGTGAGCGATGAGGCCCTCAAGGTTGTAGAAGGGTCCAATGATATTGGGTTCAGCTTCGCGTGTGCCGTCTGCACGGGGAGCAGGAGGACCAGGGTTGAAGTCTAACCCCCAAGATTTCTTGTTCTCCTTGGCTGAGTTCTTTGCAAACTGAAAATTGCGTTTGAACAGAGTGTCTTCGCGACACCATAGCAAGGACGATGGGTCGGCATCAGCTGGTTGTGGTCCACGGACCATGCAAGGATAGAAACCTTGTTCAATGGCATCAGCTCTGGATCTGGGCAGAAGACCTTTATATAAAATATCTCCCCATGGTCGCTTGATGGCATTTTTCTCTGCATATTCCTGGGTGACGAATCTGTACTTGAACCACTGTTCTGCCCAATATCTTTGAATTCATTGGATTCGTGTCTTGCGCTGATTGTAATCCTCTTCAGGATCTGTCCTGTAAAGCTCAGAGAGGTCATCAGGCAAATCTCTTGATGTTCCTCCTCGACGCTGTCTGCCACCCTTCCTTACTGATTTTTCTGCAGCCATGAATTTCAAACTGAATGGCTTCAACACGTTCACAGGCTTCAAAGGCTTCCTCTTGCTGGACAAATAGGAACTGGCTTCGGGAGAGTTAATATGATGCTGTAAGAATTCTGCAAACGAATGCAGACTATGAGAACCAAGGGATTCTCCCACGGACATGTACCTATGACAGCATTAGAGATGCGAGGGAAGGGGAAGAGGTCATATGCATTCTCAGAAGATTTTGAAGATAAATCAGTTTGAAGACATTGACCTCATGATGCGAAGACATTCACTTATGTGTTGAGAGTTGGTTCTAGATTTGTACGAATCCGCGAATAAGTACGAGTGAGGAATCTAACTTGTTATGAAGCTTAAGTGAATATGCTAGGCAGTATGAGATGCAGACAGAATGGATCTAAGTTGTATAGGCAGAAACCTATTTTGGTAGACAGGATGAATCTTTCAAGATCAAAAAGATGGTAAAAAGAGAGTTTTATTTACCACACGAAGAACTGCTAGATGGGAAGAGTAGGAGACCGAGCAGTTCAATCCATCGTGCCCTAACTTGGCGACGGAGGACACCTACGGCGGCGGCGGAGAGGACGATGTCCGCTGCCGGCGTGAGGACGGCCTCGGAGAAGTCGCGGCAGCTAAGCGCTTCATCGCCGGCGTCGTCGAGAGCTAGCGGTGGCGCTAGGGTTTTGACGAGGTGGAGGAGTGGAAGAAGTTTCTTTTACCGCAGGGGACAAGTATTTATAAGGAAGTGGGCGGCACAGCGCAATTACACAGGTGCCCCTGGCGGTTCACATCTAACGGGCACGTGGCAAGCATGCAACATAATCTGAGTTGTCCCACGTTCCCACGCCCGCCAGGTTTGTCGGATAGACGTTCCGGCTTCTCCGGATTTCAGGCAATAAGGATGACACATTTAAAACAGATTTAATGTTTGTCTCTGTATCTTCTACTGACAAGGACGCAGAGAAGATATTTGACAGTTTCAATAGAATGCATATGATTTGGACAGATAGAGTTTGAGATAGGTAGCATAGATAGATTAGGGTCCGATCACATCCACTTAGTTCAAAAGATTCAACAAGAAAAACATAGCTATAACTGAATGTTGTAGAGGACAGAACACTAGTATATATATCAAACAGCTACCAAATCAATGTAGTGAAGATAATCATGAAGATAAATTGAAATTGAAGACAAACCAAATGTGAAGACATATCAAATGCAACGCCATGAGTGAAACACTTCAAACAGTAAAGTTTGGTGGTGGCGTTACCCACCGTATAGGAAGTATTAGACCCAGACACGGCGCACAATTATCGTGGCGCTCCGAAGTCAAATTCCACGTTAATGTATTCATACTCAGAATGTAAGTCTTCATTGATTGAAGATATACTTTACTTCATGTGTTGCACATCTAAGTCATCAACATGCATAAGTGTTAGGATGTGTGCCTGATCACAGGACATTTGAGGATTCCAAGATATTTAGCTCACACCGTAACTTGCAAAACCTGTTCTCATCCAAGGGCTTTGTGAAGATATCTGCCAATTTCTCTTCAGTGTTGACGTGAATGATATCAATATCTTCCTTCATGACATGATCTCTGAGAAAGTGATGACGAATTTCAATGTGCTTTGTCTTCGAGTGCTGGACTGGATTGTTGGCAATCTTGATGGCGCTTTCATTGTCGCAGAAGAGAGGTACTTGTGTCAGATTGATGCCATAGTCCTTGAGTGTTTGCTTCATCCATAGTAGCTGAGCACAGCAAGATCCAGCAGCAATGTATTCAGATTCAGCAGTTGAGAGTGACACGCAGTTCTGCTTCTTTGAAGACCAACAGACAAGTGATCGTCCCAGAAAGTGACATGTGCCTGATGTAGACTTGCGATCCACCTTGTCACGAGCATAATCAGCATCCGAAAATCCAACCAGATCAAACTCTGAGCCCTTTGGATACCATAACCCTAGTGTTGGGGTGTGAGCCAAATATCGAAGAATTCGCTTCATAGCTAGGTGATGCGATTCCTTTGGTGCCACTTGGAATCGAGCACACATGCAAACACTAAGCATAATATCTGGCCTAGATGCACATAGGTAAAGTAAAGAACCAATCATGGAGCGGTATACCTGTTGATCAAACTCTTTACCATTTTCGTCGGGACCCAGATGATGTTTGGCTGGCATTGGCGTCGTGTAACCTTTACAATCTTGCATTCCAAACTTCTTCAGACAATCTTTGAGGTACTTCTCTTGAGATGTGAAGATTCCATTCCTTTGCTGACAAATTTGAAGACCAAGGAAGAACTTTAGCTCACCCATCATGGACATCTGATATTGCTCTTGCATCATGTATCCAAACTCATCACTGTACTTCTGGTTGGTGCAGCCGAAGATAATGTCATCCACATAGATTTGGCACACAAACAGTTCACCATCATATGTCTTCGTAAAGAGTGTAGGATCGAGGGATCCAGGTTTGAAGCCTTTGCTCTTCAGGAAGTCTTTGATTGTATCATACCAAGCGCGAGGAGCTTGTTTGAGGCCATGCAGTGCTTTGTTTAGTTTGTACACCATATCAGGATGTTTTGGATCTTCAAAGCCGGGTGGTTGTGCAACGTATACTTCTTCTTCAATCTTGCCATTGAGAAATGCACTCTTCACATCCATTTGGTATAGCAGAATGTTGTTGTGGTTAGCATAGGCTAGCAATATGCGAATAGCTTCAAGTCTAGCCACAGGAGCAAATGTTTCATCAAAGTCAATCCCTTCAACTTGAGTATATCCTTGTGCAACGAGACGTGCTTTCTTTCTGACGACTTGGCCATGCTCATCTTGCTTGTTTTGATATATCCATTTTGTTCCAATGATGTTGTGCTTGCGAGGGTCAGGACGCTTGACTAATTCCCAAACATTGTTCAGCTTGAACTGTTTAAGCTCTTCCTGCATTGCTTGAATCCATTCAGGTTCCATAAAGGCTTCAGCAACTTTCTTGGGTTCTGATACTAACACAAAAGAAAAGTGCCCACAGAAATTTGCTAACTGTGTTGCTCTTGAACGAGTAAGTGGACCAGGTGCATTGATGCTATCAATTATCTTCTCAATTTGCACTTCACTTGCGACACGAGGATGAGCTGGGCGAAGACTTTGCTCTTGCTGATCATAGTCATCATTGGGAGGATTGTCTTCAGGCTAAGCATTGTCTTCAGGCTGGTTAGGTGCAGAAATGATAAGCTCTTCTTCAGGTTGTGCTTTAGTAGGCATAATTTCACCAGTTCCCATCAGCTTGATAGACTCGCTGGGTGGTGCTTCTTCAAGTGTACTTGGCAGGAGCTCTCTTTGTGAACCATTGGTTTCATCAAACCGCACATCCACAGTTTCAACGATTTTATAGAGATAGAGATTGAAGACTCTGTATGAGTGTGAATCCTTTCCGTAACCGAGCATGAAGCCTTCGTGAGCTTTTGGTGCAAATTTTGACTTGTGATGGGGATCCTTGATCTAGCACCGTGCTCCAAATACTCTGAAGTAGCTTACATTTGGCTTCTTGCCAGTGAGGAGCTCATAGGATGTTTTGTTCATAAGCTTATGGATATAAACACGGTTGATGATGTGGCATGATGTATCAATAGCTTCTGGCCAGAACTTTCTTGGTGTTTTGTATTCGTCCAGCATCGTCCGAGCCATCTCAATAAGGGTTCTGTTCTTGCGCTCTACGATGCCATTTTGCTGAGGTGTGTAAGGAGCAGAAAACTCATGAGTGATTCCCATTGTATCCAGATAAAGATCAAGTCCGATGTTCTTGAACTCAGTGCCGTTGTCACTTCTGATATGCTTGATCTTGACGCCATAGTTGTTCATGGCACGATTGGCAAAGCGTCTGAAAACATCTTGCACTTCGGTCTTGTAGAGAATTATGTGCACCCATGTGTATCTTGAGTAATCATCAACAATGACGAAGCCGTAGAGACAGGCAGTCGTAGTGAGGGTAGAGTAGTGAGTAGGGCCAAATAAGTCCATGTGTAGCAGCTCGAAGGGTTGAGATGTAGTCATGATTGTCTTCGAGGGATGCTTGGCCCTAGTCATCTTTCCAGCTTCGCAGGCACCGCACAGATGATCTTTCTTGAACTTGACATCTTCAATGCCAATTACATGCTTCTTCTTGACGAGCGTATGTAAGTTCCTCATCCCAGCATGCCCCAGCCTCCGATGCCATAGCCAGCACTCTGAAGCTTTTGTGAGAAGACATCTTGCAAGCTGTGGACCTGCTGAGAAATCTACCATGTACAGATCGTCTTTCCTGTACCCTTCAAAGACTAGAGATTTGTCAGATTCCATTAGTACAAGGCAATGATACTTTCCAAATATTACAACCATGTTCAGGTCACAAAGCATTGAGACAGACATTAAGTTGAATCCAAGGGATTCAACAAGCATCACTTTATCCATGTGCTGATCCCTTGAGATTGCAACTCTACCTAGACCCAATACCCTGCTTTTACCAGTGTCAGCAAATGTGATGTGACTCTTATCAGATGGACGTAAGGTTGAGTCCATGAGAAGACTTTGATCACCAGTCATATGATTAGTGCATCCGCTGTCCATAATCCATTCTGAAGCACGAGGTGTCATACTCTGCATTACAGTTAGGAGGATAGGCTTCACCAAGAGATGTGTGAAGCATAAACATTTGACGGGCAAGAGGATTATGGAAGCTCAGATCAAGATTAGGACTGACAGGATGAATGGCAAACGATTCAGGAACAAAATACATAATGAGACCATTTGGGCATTTGATCTTGCGCCCTACAAGATATTTTAGGTCCCCAGCAATAGCATCAGACGCCTTTGATTTTCGGCTGGAGACCTTTCTCTGCAAAAGAAAGTTAATTCTTCTTAACCACCCACATCTTCAGGGGTGGCTTAGAAGCAATGAGTCTAAGTGCAGCATCTGAGAACTTCGGCTTTGGAGCCCTAGCAAATAGCCTTGCAGGAGATAAATGATACTCATATGAATAAGCAGAAAAGTTCTTAGTGTTATGAACATAGCGGTTTGAAGATACACGCTCATATTCATAGGTTTGAGTACGGTTTCCCTGCAAAACTTTGGCGTTAGGTTGACTCAGGTGAGTCCTCTGTCTGTATGAAGCCTTTGGACCATATGAAGCCTTAGGTCTGGGATTTGTCTTCTTTCCAAGTGGTGTCATGATGACATTCACTGGAAGCTTCTCAAGACAGCTTTTGGGAACCCAGATCTTCTTCATAGGTGGCCCATTCCTGCAGTTAGTACCAATATATCTGGCAAACACTTCACCATTCTGATTCTTGAACAGTTTATAGTTTGCATCAAAGGATTCATCAATGATGACAGGGTTAGCACAGGTAAAGCCAGATAAGGTGGATGGATCCACTGAAGGTCCCTTTGCAGCAACCCATGTGGTTTTGGGATACTGCTCAGGCTTCCAGTAAGAGCCATCAACATTCATTTTCCTTTCGAACCCAACACCCTCTTTCCTAGGGTTTCGGTTCAGAATCTGCTTCTTGAGGACATCGCAAAGTGTCTGATGCCCTTTTAGGCTTTTATACATCCCTGTTTCAAGCAATGTCTTCAACCTAGCATTTTCATCAGCAATAGTAGTGGTATCCTCCGCAGAGGGGTTAGTTACCACATCAGTAGTTGAAGATATTGCAACAGTAGCAGTAGTGGAACATCCAGCAACAGAGGTAGCGTTATCACGCTCAAGGCATTTTAGACATGGTGGTTCAAATCCATCCTGAGCGGGACTGATCTGTTGAGCGCGAAGTGACTCATTCTCTTTTTGAAGATCTTCATGAGCCGCTCTCAACTTCTCAAGCTCTTGCTTCCTTTGAAGATAATCATAGGAGAGCTTTTCATGAGTGGTTGTGAGCGTATCATGACGACTTTCAAGTTCTTGGTACTTAGCATGAAGATTTTTTATATCTTCAACCAAGGACTGTGAACGAGTCATTTCCGCGTCCAACAGGTCATCGCTTTTGTCTAACAATTTTTGAGTATGTTCCATGGCTTTTTGTTGTTCAGTTGCAATTTTAGCAAGTGTTTTGTAGCTGGGTTTGGATTCACAATCAGAGTCATCTTCACTTGATGTTTGAAAGTAAGCATCGCGTGATTTTACCTTGGCACCACGTGCCATGAAGCAGTAGGTAGGAGTAGGGTCATCCTTGTCATCAGCTTCAGCGTTGGTGTGGAAGTCATTGTCTTCAGTGTTGAAGATGGACTTGGCAACATAAGCAGTGGCTAAAGCCAGACTTGCAACGCCAGGGTCGGACTCCTCCTCAGATTCCACCTCCGCCTCCTCAGAAGCAGACTCCTCCTCTGAATCCATTTCCTTCCAAACAAAAGCACGGGCCTTGCCAGATGAGCTCTTCTTGTGAGATGAAGACTTTGATGAGGACTTGGAAGAAGACTTTGAAGATTTCTTCTTTTTCTTGTCATCAGAATCATATTCCTTGCTCTTCTTCTTCTTCTTCTCGTTGTCCCATAGTGGACACTCAGAGATGTAGTGTCCAGGTTTCTTGCACTTGTGACATGTTCTCTTCTTGTAGTCATGAGTAGAAGCTTCATCATTTCTTGAGCTGGATCGTGAAGACTTTCTGAAGCCTTTCTTCTTAGTGAACTTCTGGAACTTCTTCACAAGCATAGCAAGTTCCTTTCCAATGTCTTCAGGATCATCAGAACTGTAGTCAGATTCTTCTTCAGATGAGGAAACAACTTTTGCCTTCAAAGCGCGAGTTCAGCCATAGTTGGGACCATAGATATCTCTTTTCTCAGATAGCTGGAACTCATGTGTGTTGAGCCTCTCAAGTATATCAAACGGATCGAGTGTCTTGAAGTCAGGACGTTCTTGTATCATGAGGGCAAGGGTGTCAAAGGAGCTGTCAAGTGATCTCAGTAGCGTCTTGACGATTTCATGCTTGGTAATCTCAGTGGCGCCGAGAGCACGTAGCTCATTGGTGATGTCAGTGAGGCGATCAAACGTGAGCTAGACATTCTCATTGTCGTTTCTCTTGAAGCGGTTGAAGAGGTTGCGAAGAACACTGATTCTTTAATCTCTTTGGGTTGAGATGCCTTCGTTGACCTTGGATAACCAGTCCCAGACTAGCTTTAACGTCTCCAGAGCACTCACACGGCCATACTGTCCTTTGGTCAGATGACCACAGATGATGTTCTTGGCAGTAGAGTCCAGTTGAATGAACTTCTTGACATCGGCAGGAGTGACACCTTCACCAGTCTTGGGAACGCCGTTCTTGACGACATACCAGAGGTCGACATCAATGGCTTCAAGATGCATGCGCATCTTATTCTTCCAGTAGGGATATTCAGTTCCATCGAACACGGGGCAAGCAGCGGAGACTTTGATTATCCCTGCAGTCGACATAGCTAAAACTCCAGGGGGTTAAACCGAATCACACAGAACAAGGGAGTACCTTGCTCTGATACCAATTGAAAGTGCTTGTTATCGACTAGAGGGGGGGTGAATAGGCGATTTTTAAGAAAGTCTTCAAAACATAGAAGTTTCGAAGACAAACATTAGAAATGAACCTATTGATATGCAGCAGAAGATAAACTACACAAGGCAAGCCATAGTCAAGTATTCAATAAAGTGGATGTACGATGACTAATAGCAACTAGGTAGTGAGGATCAGGGTGGAAGATAGTATGAAGCCAAACAGCAATAGTAGTCAAGCAATGAAGTCAAACAGGTATGGCAAGCAGGCAATGACTTCACGAAGACAAACTGTAAGTAAAGGGAAGAGAGAATAGAACCAGTCACTCGATGAAGACACATGATTTGTTTGACCAGTTCCAGTTGTTGTGACAACTGTACATCTGGTTAGGGAGGCTGAGATTCAACTCAGAAGAAAGCGTCTTCACCTTATTCCCCTTGAGCTAAGGACACACAGTCCTCGCCCAATCACTCTGGTAAGTCTTCAAGGTAGACTCCCGAACCTTCACAGACTTCGTTCACCGGCAATCCACAATGGCTCATGGATGCTCAGAACGCGACGCCTAACCGACTGGAGGATTCACAGTCCTCAAGTGTAATAAGTCTTCAGGTCACATAGACAGAAAGACTTCAGTGATGCCTAACACTCTTTGGCTCCGGGTGTTTGGGCTTTTTCCTCGCAAGGATTTCTCTCTCTCAAAGGCTTCGAGGTGGGTTGCTCTCAAACGACAAAAGCCGTGCACTAACTCTGAGCAGCCACCAATTTATGGTGTAGGGGGTGGGCTATTTATAGCCACTAGGCAACCCGACCTGATATGTCCGAAATGACCCTGGGTCACTAAGGAACTGACACGTGTTCCAACGGTCAGATTTCAAACACACGCAGCAACTTTACTTGGGCTACAAGCAAAGCTGACTTATCCAACTCTGGATAAGATTTGCTCTCATTGTCTTCGCTCGAAGACATAGGATTTGAGTTGAGCATCACTTCAGTCACTCTGACTGTATTCACTTGGACCCCACTTAAAAGTACGGTGGTTCCTATGACTCAACAAAGAAGAAAAGGAAACAACGAAACAACTAAGTCTTCGCGCTCCATAGTCTTCACAGAATGTCTTCTCATGTCATAGTCTTCAATATGAATATCTTCATGTACCACCATTGTCGTCAAAGTCTTCATATATTTTTAGGGGTCATCTCCGGTAGGTAAACCGAATCAATGAGGGACACTACTTGTGTTATCCTACAATTCTCACAAACACATTAGTCCCTCAACCAAATTTGTCGTCAATACTCCAAAACCAACTAGGGGTGGCACTAGATGCACTTACACCTGCATCCTTCATACAATGGAGTAACCGCGTCTAACTCAAGTTGATCCATCTTGGCTTTCTCTCGGGCGGCAGCTCTTGTGTTATCCGTCTGCTTGAGAAGCAGCTCTTGAATATGAGGGTCCTGCACCCAGCCCATCGATGGTCCAGCGTCGTCTGCTCCGCCGGCATCATCATCTTCATGATCATGCCCGTCGTCTGCTCCGGCATCTTCCTCATCATCATGTCCTGCATCTTCTACATGATGACTGTGTACAGCATCACCGTCGTGATCATCTCCTAGGGATTCTTCGTCGACTTCTCGCCCGCCCGAGCCGCGGTGGTTGTCTTGCTGCCCTTTCTCATTTCTTGCCCGCCCCCCATGGACGACTTCGTAGTCATCTTCATCACCTTGCCACCGATAGCCATCCATGAAACCACGCAAGAGCAGGTGGTCCCGCACCTGCCCGGAATCCGGGTCCGCAATAAGGCTCTTCAGCTTGCATCTTCGACACTGACATCTTATCTCCGTCTCGTTCTTTTGAAGCATCTCGGCCTTCGCGGACCTCAAAAACCTATTCACGATGCCTTCGGTCATCGTGCGGACCATGGTCGCCTGCGGGGTAGAGCAAAACGATATTTTAGAACCAAGAAAAAATTTGGCATGACTTTCCCTAAAAATAGGACCAAAAAGAATGCTTAATGCCAAAATTCTCGCCGAAACGGAAATGAATCAACATTCCGGCAAAATATTGGCAACTATCGCATTTCAAATACCGGTACACCTCCAAACACAAACACATATGCAACACCACAAACATATGCAACACCACGAACATACATAGATCTAGCTAGGCCATAAAAAGTGCATGTGCACATTGTTGTAGGGAGAACAACATAAATATAGCTTCCCCCCTTACTTACCTATCAAAACAAGGTAATTTAACCACTTAATTTGAATGAATCTATGGTGGAAATGAGGTGAAAAAAAGGAGGCACCCGAGACAAGGAGGAGGTGGAGAGAATGAAGTGGGGAGAAAGTGAGTGTGGGTAGGAGAGGCTGTCCAAAATATCTTGTTGTTGCCCACTTACTAATGGCGCACCTTCTGGTGGTGCTCCATTAGTAGTTTTGCAAAAAAAAACATACTAATGGCGCACTGTTCAACAGTGCGCCATTACTAGTTTAAACTAGTAATGGCGCACGGTGGAACAGTGTGCCATTAGTAGTTTTGTAAAAAAAGGAATAAAAAATATAATAAAAAAACAACATTAGTGGCGCACTTTCCGACAGGTGCGCCATTACTAGTTACAACTAGTAATGATGCACTGTGTCTGGATGCGCCATTAGTATGTTTGGACAAGCGCGCTAGTTCAAAAAAAATTTTGATACTAATGGCGCACCCTGGGCTAGGTGCGCCATTAGTAGTTTCAACTCTAATGGCGTATCAGAGGGTGGTGCGCCATTAGTATATACTAATGGCGCACCGCTTGTCTGCTGCGCCATTAGTGTCAATCCCACCTATAGCCCTTTTCCTAGTAGTGCGACGTCCGGGGTCCCAGGGAAGTCTGGCTGGGAGAACCAAGAGGCTCCCCCGAGCCCATGGCATGCTTCCCAGTTGCCAGCCCAAAGAAGAAGATGTGCTGCATCTGGTTGTAGTTCTGTATGGGTGTGTTGAGGAACTCAGCGTCCTTTGGGTGGTCCTAAGAATGAAACAAAAGTGTTGTTAGTTGCGACTATCAGTAGGCAATGATGGACAATATGAAAAGGAAGAGGGCTATGAGCTAACCGCGACATGGCCGGTGTAGTGCTCTGCCTCCAGAACTATGGAGCAAGTGTTCTCATCCCATGAGGCGCCGCTAAGGTCTCTCAACTTGGACACTTGGATCCATCGACTTCTCCACTTCCTCAGGTGGTTGTACACCTGGGTGGCAGACACCTCCTGCCCATAGAACTCGAACACCTGCTTCGCAACGGTGTTCAAGTGCACCTCCTTGAAGCCCTTGTCAGTCCTAACTCCACTAGAGATGAGCTCACACATCTTGTTCACCACGAACGTGGACATGAACAGCTACCACTTCATGTTGTTCGACCTACCATCCTTCTTTGCCTTTGTTGCTGCTACCTTGAGTGCAGCGGCAGCAGCAGCAACAGCACCAGGAGTTGGCTTAACAAGCACTACTGAAGGAAATATGCCCTAGAGGCAATAATAAAGTTATTATTTATTTCCTTATTTCATGATAAATGTTTATTATTCATCCTAGAATTGTATTAACCGGAAACATAATACATGTGTGAATACATAGATAAACATAGTGTCACTAGTATGCCTCTACTTGACTAACTCGTGAATCAAAGGTGGTTAAGTTTCCTAGCCATGGACATGAGTTGTCATTTGATTAACAGGATCACATCATTAGGAGAATGATGTGATTGACATGAACCATTCCAATAGCTTAGCACCCGATCGTTTAGTATGTTGCTATTGCTTTTTTCATGACTTATACATGTTCCTATGACTATGAGATTATGCAACTCCCGTTTACCGGAGGAACACTTTGTGTGCTACCAAACGTCACAACGTAACTGGGTGATTATAAAGGTGCTCTACAAGTGTCTCCGAAGGTACTTGTTGGGTTGGAGTATTTCGAGATTAGGATTTGTCACTCCGAATGTCGGAGAGGTATCTCTGGGCCCTCTTGGTAATGCACATCACTTAAGCCTTGCAAGCATTGCAACTAATGAGTTAGTTGTGGGATGATGTATTACGGAACGAGTAAAGAGACTTGCCGGTAACGAGATTGAACTAGGTATTGAGATACCGACGATCGAATCTCGGGCAAGTAACATACCGATGACAAAGGGAACAACATATGTTGTTATGCGGTCTGACCAATAAAGATCTTTGTAGAATATGTAGGAACCAATATGAGCATCCAGGTTCCGCTATTGGTTATTGACCGGAGACGTGTCTCGGTCATGTCTACATTGTTCTCGAACCGTACGGTCCGCACGCTTAACGTTACGATGACAGTTTCATTATGAGTTTATGTATTTTGATGTACCGAAGGTTGTTCGGAGACCCGGATGTGATCATGGACATGACGAGGAGTCTCGAAATGGTCGAGACATAAAGATTGATATATTGGAAGCCTATATTTGGATATCGGAATCATTCCGGGTGAAATCGGGATTTTACCGGAGTACCGGGGGGTTACCGGAACCCCCCCGGGGGTTATTGGGCCTACATGGGCCTTAAGGGAGAAGAGGAGGGCCGGCCAAGGCAGGCCGCGCGCCCCCTCCCCCCTAGTCCGAATAGGACAAGGAAAGGGGGGGCGGCGCCCCCCTTTCCTTTTCCCCTTCCCCCTTTCCTTCTCCAACAAGGCAAGAGGGGGGAGTCCTACTCCCGGTGGGAGTAGGACTCCTCCAGGCGCACCCCAAAGGGGCCGGCCGCACCTCCCCCTCCCTCCTTTATATACGGGGGCAGGGGCACCCTAGAACACACAAGTTGATCTTCGTGATCGTTCCTTAGCCGTGTGCGGTGCCCCCCTCCACGATATTACACCTCGATCATATTGTAGCGGTGCTTAGGCGAAGCCCTGCGACGGTTGAACATCAAGATCGTCACCACGCCGTCGTGCTGACGGAACTCCTCCCCGAAGCTTTGCTGGATCGGAGCCCGGGGAGTGTCATCGAGCTGAACGTGTGCCAAGAACTCGGAGGTGCCGGAGTAATGGTGCTTGGATCGGTTGGACCGGGAAGACGTACGACTACTTCCTCTACGTTGCGTCAACGCTTCCGCTTCGGTCTATGAGGGTACGTAGACAACACTCTCCCCTCTCGTTGCTATGCATCACCATGATCTTGCGTGTGCGTAGGAAAATTTTGAAATTACTACGTTCCCCAACAGTGGCATCAGAGCCCAGGTTTTATGCGTTGATGTTATATGCACGAGTAGAACACAAGTGAGTTGTGGGCGATATAAGTCATACTGCTTACCAGCATGTCATACTTTGGTTCGGCGGTATTGTTGGATGAAGCGGCCCTGACCGACATTACGCGTACGCTTACGCGAGACTGGTTCTACCGACGTGCTTTGCACACAGGTGGCTGGCGGGTGTCAGTTTCTCCAACTTTAGTTGAACCGAGTGTGGCTACGCCCGGTCCTTGCGAAGGTTAAAACAGCACCAACTTGACAAACTATCGTTGTGGTTTTTGATGCGTAGGTAAGAACGGTTCTTGCTCAGCCCGTAGCAGCCACGTAAAACTTGCAACAACAAAATAGAGGACGTCTAACTTGTTTTTACAGGGCATGTTGTGATGTGATATGGTCAAGACGTGATGAGATATAAGTTGTTGTATGAGATGATCATATTTTGTTGAAGTTATCGGCAACTGGCAAAAGCCTTATGGTTGTCTCTCTATTGCATAAGATGCAAGTGCCAAATAATTGATTTACTTTATCGCTATGCGATAGCAATAGTTGCAAGAGCAATAGTTGGCGAGACGACCATGTGACGACACATTGATATAGATCAAGATGATGGAGATCATGGTGTCATGCCGGTGACGATGGAAATCATGACGATGCTTTGGAGATGAAGATCAAAGGCACAAGATGATGATCGCCATATCATGTCACATATTTTGATTGCATGTGATGTTTATCTTTTATACATCTTATTTTGCTTAGTTCGACGGTAGCTTTATAAGATGATCTCTCACTAAATTTCAAGATAAAAGTGTTCTCCCTGAGTATGCACCTTTGCCAAAGTTCGTCGTTCCCAGACACCACGTGATGATCGGGTGTGATAAGCTCTACGTCCATCTACAACGGGTGCAAGCCAGTTTTGCACACGCAGAATACTCGGGTTAGACTTGACGAGCCTAGCATATGCAGATATGGCCTCGGAACACTGGAGACCGAAAGGTCGAGCGTGAATCATATAGTAGATATGATCAACATAGTGATGTTCACCATTGAAAACTACTCCATTGCACGTGATGGTCGGCGCCGATGCGCGTCGGCGGAAAAGCTCGAAAGAAGGGAGAATGGTGGGGGAGTTGGGGCGGTGAGGAAGGGGCTAAATAGGGGTGGACTCAGCGGGAGGTGAGCTGAAATCCTCCCGCCGATTTTTCGGCGACGCGGGCGAGCCCGCGCCATCTCCCTGCTCGCACGAGGGGAGACGCGCGTCGCCCTCCCCTGCCTCGCCCGAGCCAGGCTAGCGAGCTATTGCCGATTCAGGCATTTCCCCTGGGCGGCTGGGCCTGGCCTGGACGTGCTTTATGTTACGTGCGATGCGGGCCGCACAGTGAACGCAGGCTACCAAACGGGCTCAATCTTTCCCGCATGGGCCAGGCTGGGCCATATGCAGGCAACCAAACACGCCCCTAGTCTTTCCCTCCAAGCTCCAACCCGCCTTAAAAATAGTTTTTTTCCTCGAAAGTTTCTCCACCCACCGAAAAGCGAGAAGCCATACGCTGCCCACCTCGTCGTCAGCTACGGCATCCTCGTAGCCCCGCCTGGCTCCCCTGCCATCTCCAATGAGATTCCTGTAAACTTTGTTTTCACCTTTTGGTCTTCCCCGTCGTCTAGAAGAAAGAGGAGAAGAACTCATTCAGACGAAGTGTCCAAAACTGTGATCCATGGTGGATGAATTTCACCTACTTTCTCGATTCATTTCTTGCATCTCACTCGATGAGCATCTATATTCTAGCGGCAGCAAATTGTTGTTGGCCACTTTTAAGGAACATCTCACTCGATGAGCATCTATATTCTAGCGGCAGCAAATTGTTGTTGGCCACTTTTAAGGAAGAAGAGGAACAAACGTATCCACGTAAAGGTCGGGTTTGCTCGAGGGATTAAGTTTAGGGAAAGGGCTAGGTGCACAAAAGTTTAATCATTCAAATTTGAAGCTATTTCCATGTGAGGAGATAGGGATATGATCCAATGCTATGCTTTGTCATCCGGCAGCCACCGGGATGAGCCTGCGGATGCCCCCAACATTTCATGAAAATGGGAGCTCAAATCTTAAGAAACCAAATTTCTGTAATTTATTTGACTACGATATAATTATTATTTTGAAATCAACAGAAACTTCTGTGAGTAATCTCTGATTTTTTTGAAAATTAGAGGTGTTAATAAAAACATAAAAAAAACTGACACTTTACAAATTTATGGCTACATAACCAGAAAAATTGCATACCTTTCAGAAAAGGCAAGAAATAGGAAAATACTCCCAACGTTTTATTACAAAGTTCACATAGTCCTTTCAGAAAAGGCAAGTAATAGCACTCTGCTAGAGCAACCAAGACGCAGGTTCCAGTTATTCAAGTAATAGCTCAATTAATTACCAGAATCAGTTACTCCTAGAGATCATCAGACTTACCACAACTGTATACACTGTTGCACGCACAAGATAAGACTCCGGTTATTCAAGTTTATATTACAAAGTTTGTTTAGGACTACAACATTTGGCCGTTTACATGATACAAGATGATAGACAACAAGCTGGACAAGTGTAACAACGTCTGGACAAGTTTGAATCCAATCCACTTGGGTAGAAGAACACAACAAGCTGTAACAGCTACGCCAATAAGATTTTCTGAGGATCAATCCTAACAGTCACCCAAGTATCCTACAAACAGACCAAAAACGTAATCATCATTAGACACCAAACCTTAAGCATATTGAGCACGCACCACGTTATACATACCAGTCGTATCAATCAATTGGTCAAATGTGAAGCTGTTGGAGAACTCGAGTTGCCTTGGCGATGGACCAGCAGGCACAGGATAAGGTGGCGGCGGCGGCGGCAGTGCCGGGGGTAGAGGACGTTTGTTCCAATCGATCACTGCTCTTGGAAATGAAGACTTCAAAAGCAGGTAGTACAACAGCCACTCGAACACCATGTTCAGGTACGCCTCAGCCTGTTTTTCTGAAATCTGAAGGAAAAAAAAAGATGCAAGAAGAAATTCAGTTAGAAAGCAGATGTTAGACTTCATATTTATATAATATAATCAAGTTCTGGTTCAGTAATTACCAGGCCACCTAAATTTTCTCGAGCATGACTTAAAAAATTACGCGAACAGGACAATTGGCATCCCATGGAGAAGACGTTGTAGTGCCGCCAATGATATACTGTCATCATTGCAGGTGAAAGGATTGCATATGTTGACCAATCAGGAACATGGAGTTCACCGATAAAAGTGTCCAGAAATTGCTCACCGCCCATGTATTCAAAGTGTAACTCCGATGTTAACCAAAAGGCTAGGCGTGCAGCCGAGGTCATCACGCCGACATGGCAGCGGAAATAAGCTCTTGCACGCTTGCTCATGCCAGCACCAGGGAATACTCTTATTTCAGTTTGCAGGTCATGAATCAAAAGCTGTACAAGCTTGGGGATCTTGCCATTATTGTTAGCAGTCCCAGGTGGTATCCGTATTCCAGAATAACCGGCCAGGAGCTTCAACTCATCAAACCGGAATATTTCAGATAAAACCGTGCCAGCATCAGACATATTGTCGCAGTAGTTATTGTGATCAAAATCCAGTAGCCGTACACCACCTCTAAACAGTAACTTTTTGGAGGTACTATCATAATCAAGGTTTGCCAAGATGAAATGTGAAACGCACTTCTGTCTCTCATGGTAACTTTCGAGAAGCTCAAAAAGCATTTGAGCTATCTCAATACCTTGTAATCCCAGAGAAACAAAATACGGATTCATACCGATAAAGTCTATGGCTGGATCTGATGGAAGAAGTACCACGTCGAATAGTTCATCCCCAAGCCTTGATAAATATTTAATGAATAACTCAGTACTTGGAGGGACGGGGCATTTAGAGCTGCAGGAAAAGATCTATTTAATGCATAGAAACAAAGCAGGAACAAAAAAACAGACCGCGCAAGCACAAGCACAAAAGGAAACATCATGGCCGAGGACCGATATCTTACCTTGAAGGAGGTTGACCTCCCCGTAGCCGAGGACCGATATAGAGACTACACTCTTTGTCGTTATTAATGTTCAAATAAGACAATGTATCCTGAAGATAAGCATTGCGGCTATTCACTTGGATGATTGCATCAAATTTGTTGATATTTTGTTTTTGAAAAGCTGCACACACAATGTGCTCAATTGTAGAATTGTCTTCAAATTGCATCGGGAACGGGCTAAAGTTTCCAATATATACAATAACCTTCAAGTAATTTGATAGTAATATGAGTGAAGTACTTGTAATCAAAATATGAATACCAAACAGAAAACGTAAAGCAACACCGACCTGAATTTTTGAGATCCCAATCATCCTGCTAGAGGATGGTGATGACGATATTGACACCTCTCTAACAGGCTGGCTGCTGTTGGGAATTGCAGGAGTTAATATGAATCAGAGTTAAACCATGTTAAGAATTATAACACAATACAGAACATATACACACTCACAGAGAGAGAGAGAGAGAGAGAGAGAGAGAGAGAGAGGATTACGTGTAGCAATGATTGTTGGTAATGGAATGAAACTCTTGCATGTCTACAGGCCTTGATTTTAATTCTCTGTTAATACAAACCTACAGCCAAAGCAAAGATAAATAACATTTCAGTGCAATCAACACATTTCAACATCCTTGTGTATGGAAACAAAAGTGACAATTTGTTCTAGATTCAGTACACAGATTAAAGACAATTGGCCCTCTGAATTGTACAGCTATGTTAAACATACTCAAATACTTCGATTCACTGCATTTGCACCATAATCCATTCAAAAGCGTAGCAAAGTGAAACAAACCTAGCTACTCAAGCATTTCACTGATCCATTCAAAAGCGTAGAGAAGTGCATGTTGAAGTAACATTCCAAAAGCGTAGTTTCAGTCAATGCATGATGGAAAACAACCAGATCCTAGAAACCACTAAAGCAAAAGTAAATATTAAAAAATAAATGGAATCAACAACTATTGGATAAGCTCGAATGCAAATTTAGCAAGTAAATAGCAAACAGATACAATCTTGATTTCGACTCCAGGAAAATCTTCACTTGGAATGGGCGTTCTTGAATCACATTTAAAACCATGCGGGAAAGAACACTGTGTATCAAAACTTTCAGAACAAAGACTCTAAATAGTTTCTAAAAAAACTGTGCATCGAAATCATTCGTACAAAAATCTCGAAGCATACATTTTGCCCGAGCTAGATTTTCGAAGTATGGGAGCAGTGAATCAGTTTTAGGCATAACGCACTTCATTGAAATCCCACAATGTATCGATCATTCAAATCCATCTGAAAACCGAGCTCAAAACGTTCAAATTAACTCCGGACATCATCCAGACTCCAGAGAGAGCCAAGAAAATCTCCAATGAAACGTGCAGCTAGACAGCTACGGTGCACAAGCCAGAGTCCATGGGCTGCAAACAAAACTGACCAGGCAACAAAAACGACATTGGCACAAGTACCTTCTGCTTTGATTAAAATGGAAGCCACGTACAAGCAAGCAAACGAAACGAAAACCCGGTGGAATCGCCGGAGAAAGTCAGGAAACCACAGAAAAGGTCAGATGATTGTCTTTGCAATGAAACAGGCAGACTGCTTCCATGGAGGTGTAGTTCCCCCAAAACAACAAACTGGATACTCTGAGTTGTTCCAAGAGCATGCAATAACTGGAGGCTTGCATATGTACAACGTTATGCATCACAATATAAAACAGTACAGAAGTACAGTACAACATTGTAGTTATCTTTTTGCTTCAGTACACACTTTCAGAAATTACCCGAAAGGGCAGAAGAACGAATATCATAGCTCATTTTCTTAATAAAGATTACAGAAAACATTACCTCACGCTTATCAGCAGACATACTTTCTGAGACTTCATTAAACCTGTTATCACACCTACTCTTGTAGAGAATCTAGGCAAAATAAAGAAATCAAGTCAGACATAATCACATGAACACATACAACTTGCAAATATGAATGGCTGATATTAGGTGTCAAGTATTATAGCTAAATGATAGAGATAAATATGTCCAATTGGTATAGAACAGTACGCTGCAGCTTATAGTTGTAAAACATCACATCATTTAATGGAAATGTTGTACCAACAGCTAAACGAGTAGACTGAGAAATGCAAGTAGAATTGAATCAACGAAGACCTTGCTAAGATTCCTAAACATACAAATAGTTATGCTTCTCAATATAGATGGACCTAATTCTTGCACTCAGAATATATGTTTGCATTTACATAGCAAGGCATATTGGCATACTGCTATAGAGTACTTACAAGCTCCTGCATCTTGGTGCGATGGTAATCAGTCTTATCCCAGGAATCCAGTATTTCCTTTTCCAACTCTTGAACCTTGATAAAGATTTAAAACATGCTCATGTTACACATCAGGACAGCCTAAATGCATGTATGATGTTCCAAATCCACATTGCATTTTTGCCCCGCGATAATTTAGCTAGAAATCTAATGGCATCACCATTTCCATGATTCTATGAGAATATGAATTTGAACCTGTGAAACACTTACCCGAACATGATTTAATTACTATAGTCTTCATATATATATAGTGATACTATTCATCACCCAGGGTGCAGAATAAGTTATTCTTCACCCGAGGTAATCTTACGATTATTTCATAATTAAATTACGTTTGAAATTCAAAGAGTTACATTCCTATTGATTCACTATGTAAAATTTGGCATAAGAAAATAAAAAGATAGGTCATAAGATAAGAAAATGTACAGTTTATGTGTATTTTACACTATGTTTTTACTTTTGTAATTTTACATAACATAAAATATTTTTTACGATCATTATATATTTTCTTACGGTCTCTTTTTACGTCGGAAATAAGACAAAACTTACGGAACGTAAAATTACGGTGCATTGATGGTAAAATAGAGGGGGGTGAAGAATAACTATTCCTCACCCAGGGTGACGAATAGTCAATCCCTATATATATATTCTGGTTTAAACATCTTAGTTATTACCTGTACTGCATGATAAGATTCAAAAAGTATGTGATGCTTGAGCTGTTCGAGAAAAAAGATGCTCCCTATGCTGCAGAAATTTAATTTCTCGTGAACTATGGAATGTAAAATATTGAACAAGAACCGAGTTGCTGAGAGCCAAATCAGAATAAATTTGGATTTACTTTTGTTTTTCTAGTATTTTAAATGTGAAAACTCCAAAAATATTTTCATTAATTAAGCATGATGTGTAAATACCTTTTTATCGGCATCTGAAGCTTCCTTGAACTTCGCTTCAAGTGCATTTGGTTCCTCTTTGCTAAGCTGGCCAACCAAATGTTTCTCCAATGCTGGGACCTTAGGTTTTTGTGGTTCAGTTTGCATAGTATCATCATCAAAATGAAGAGGCCTTCGATGTTGTCGCTTCACAGATGAAGGAGGCATTCCAGGATGTGGTCCTTGCATTGCTCTACTTGTAACCCCTACAGCAAGTATGCAACAAAACCAGATCAGTGACAAGGGGTTTTCTCATTAGTTAGTGCTCAAAAGAATGAACAGAAAAGCTTCCTTAGATAAATACCAGCACTTGGATGGAGAGCCAGGCCACTAGGGTTTTCTGCAAACTGGCCAGTAGAGGGTAGTGAAATTCCCTCCGCCCAAATACCATCTGGTAATACATCAGGAAGTGGTCGCTGCTCTCGCAACCTCTCCATTAAGTACACAGCAAAACAAAATTCCTTGAAGGATATCATCCCATCCTTATCCTGGTCGGATAAATCCCACACCTTCCTTAAGATCTCTACAAGTGGAGAGGGGCAGAATTTTTGAAACTTATTGGCAGGGAACAAAAAGAACCACTGTCCAGAGAGAATTGGGCATCAGAGGTAAATTTCAGTGGGAAAACAAGCTAACAAACACAGACAGTATTTATCTGATACAGTTTGTTCATCAACCGTACCAAACGTAGCAAATAGAAATAACTGACAATATAGTACAAGATTGTGGTAGCCCTCTGAGGCACTAAACTCCAATAATACAATCGCAGGCAAACATAAGAACGCATCTTTGACTATCGAGAAACAATAGGACACTGATGACAGGATAAAACATGATCAAATATGTCAATTCAAATTGCATCTAGCAAAAGAAAATAACTGAGCAAGTTAATAAAATAAATGCATATTTGTAGGTACAGGTACATGCAAAAGGAGGTCTAATGATAACGAGCAGTAACATGACCCCCAGTAGCATGGCACCAGCAGCCACTGAATTTGGAATGCAGACAAACTAACGAAAAATGTAACAAAATAACTAGTCATCTAAAAGGCAATTTTCATGGCCAAAAAAAGTAAAGAGCAATAACTGCAAAAGCAGGATGCCTTTTCGAACTAAAATTTGAATTTGAACTTACATAAACAGATTTACTTTTTTGCATGTTGCACCCTGCATATAACTACCACCTAGTTATTTGCTTAAATTACTGTAATGTACCAAGTTCACAGGCACACAAAAAGAGCACGCAGGCCATCATTCACAGTATCTGGAAGGAAATATGGTAAGTATACATGGAAGAGAGAATCACTACCTCTTGGCAACCGCCAACTTAAAAACAAATTCATTGCCTCTTCACGAGTAATCTTCCCATCTCCATCTCTGTCGACCTTAACAAACACAATCATATATTTCCTGACATCTGCTTGAGTGATCTTGGGGCATGGGGCCTGAAAATGTTTTTGATTGAATGCATTGCTTTAGATCAGTCTATTCACCCAATATTGAGATGTAAGTTCTGCAAGTACAGTATTTGAAATGCTAACAAGAACCATGATGGAGTAGATATACTTTGCGACGTGTGACTCAACTTTCTAATAATCAAACCATACTATTTCCTGCCGTAGGTAGTTGTGACTAGGTTCTCAAAACTGCTACTCATTGCACATCTAAAATCATTGACCCACACCCATTTCTTCCGGTTAGCACTTGAGCACCGGATATTGACCAAATCACAGCTCAAGCTTCTCCAAAGAAATGTGGGAGGTACAAAGATAACTAAGCTGAGCATTGTTCTAAATCTCGGTTAGGATGACCCAATTCATAGCTCAAAATCTGCATCCCAAACCTCAGTTGCTCCCAATTCCTAGCGTAGCAGTGACGCCGTGGAAACTTATGTGCTTCTAGCTAGCTAAGCTACTCTCCTCCCTAAGTTGGTAGCCACCAGGCTGTGGAGCAAGCAAGTTCCAAAACTTGACACCCCATAAAATTGCATGACATTAATGCTGCGACAAAAAAAATACATCGTGTGTACGCCGAGGAATACCACTACTGTCCAATCAAACAGCAACAAAACCACTTAATTCACACAAACCAAAACGAAATGATGCCATTGTCTACTGCTTTCCGTTTCGCTCTAACGAAACTCCCACTGTTCATGATAACTATTAACTAGAGAGATCCATCATCAAAGACCCCAAAATTAACGCGCTGACAAAACAGATCGCATTGTAACAATGAAGCAGTGAAAGGAAGACGGAAGAAATTGCTAAAACAACAGTATCACAGTCGTCCTAGTATATCATTGAGCGCAGAGGGCAGAAATTAATAGCAAGAAATTCTCCAGGTCCAGGAAGCATCAGATCTGAACAATACAGGTAGAGTATGCATGCACTGATAACAGATTAATGGGTGTGATGGTTTTGGGAGGTAGCTTACATAGCAGGGTAACATGTTGTAGCCGACGTTAATGAGCAAGCGGTTCGCGCGGACGTTCCTGGCCCCGGGACGCGAGAGGTGGGCAGGGCCCTTCTTGGAGACCACAGCGGTGTCAACCTTGGGCGTCTTCTCCGCCGCGGGCAGGCCCGCCTGCGACGACGCGACCGCTGGCGAGGGCGTAGAAGAGGGCGCGTAGGCGTACGCCCGGGCCGACGGAGTCAGCGCGGGCCCGGTGAAGACGACACCATGCTGGCACGCGCCCTCGTGTGGCCACGGCGGTGCCGACTCGCCTGGAGGCGGCCACAGGAAGTCGGTGGGCACGCGGCCACCTCCGCGTCCTCTCGCCCGGCGCCGGTGGTTCGCGCGCACCGTCGCGGCGGTCCCGGGTAAGACGATGCCGTGCTGGTACACGCCCTCGTGAGGCCATGGCGGTGCCGACGGGCCCGGAGGGAAGCCGGTGGGCGCGCCGCGCCCTCCCGCCCGGCGCCTGCGATTCGGGCGGATCATCGCGACGGTTCCGGCCCCGAGACGGGCAGGTCGGGCGAGCTGCTTCCTGGAAACCGGCGCGACCGCGGGCGCCTTCTCCGCCGCAGGCAAGACGAAGGGGAACGGTCTCTCCTCGAGGTCCTTACCGATAGTCGCGGACGACGGCACCGGAGTTGGTGGAGCGGAAGCGGGGGGTGGGCGGGCCGGTGAGGGCGCGGGGAATGCAGGCCCGCAGGGGTACGCCAGGGGCGGCCAAATCGGCGCGGGCCGGGGGAAGACGACCCCATGCTGGTCCGCAGCCGTGTGAGGCCGCCACGGTGATGCCGACGGCCACACGAAGGCGGTGCGCTTCCGCCCGCCTCGGCGTCCTCCCGTCGGCGCCCCCCGCCCGCCGCCGTACGCCTGGCTCCGGTCTCCGCCGCCGCTCCCGAGGCAGAGCATGATGATGAGAGGGCGAAGGAGGGAGGAAGAAGGAACAGGTGATGCGGGGAGGCGATTTTGGCGAGGAGGCGAGAGCGCGGCCGAAATGCGGCGGAGGCGGCTGTGAGTGTGGTTAGGTGGAGACAAAACCCTAGCGCGGCGGAGGCGGAGACGGAGAGGGGTGTGACGGTGTGAGTGCGTTTCGCTCAGGTTCTGCCTGGATGGGTGCGATGCCCGGTTTCAAAAAGGCCACTGCTAGGGGCCGGCCGGCCGGCCCAAGTTTGGGCCGGTCGGGCCCCAGCCAGCCGTCCGATTAGGTTCACGCCGCGCATAAAACCCGATACTCAAAAAAACGAAACCCGCATAACCAGAACACCATATCGCCCGAAGTTAATTCGAGTTACCCGAATAGCCCGAAATAAGTTGCCAACCCAGCAAATATCCCGCACAGAGAGAGAAGGCCTAGCCCAAAATTCCCCTCCCCCGCCCTCCCAAACAAAACCACGCCCCCCTCTCCCCTCGAGGACTCGCGTGACCCCAAATCCCCCGCTGCACATGGCCGCCTCCCTGCCCTAGCATAGCTGCCCCCGCCGTCACCCCACCCCACGCCGGCACGCCCCGCCGCCGTCGCCACCCCACCCCATGTCGACACCGCGGTTCGCCGACAGTCCACATCTGCACCACGACGACGCTAGGTCGCTTGCCATCGTCTCCATCTCACCCGATGTGTTGGACTACTGGTGAGTGGTGACTCTGCCGACGCTGGTCCTCATCCTACCCAACAACCGACGTGACTCGACGACAACGCCTCCCGCACACGACTCCACTTCTCCATAGGCTGAGACGACGTCCTCCTTCTCTCCCGCTGCAACGCTGTCCGCCGATGCCAGCCACCAACTGAACCGCTGATGGCCCGACGCCAGTCACCTAACATCCATCATCAAGCAATGTTCGGTTCACAATTCCAACAAATAAGGGATGTTCGGTTCGCAGGATTTTGAAGACGCAGAAATAGTAACAACACATAGATAAAATAAAAAATGCATGTGGAAAACATAAGATTAGTAAACATACAAGTTTTGTCAATCTAGGTGTTTGCTACACAATAATGCTAATACAAATGCTTAAATAAAGTCAACTCCCATAAAATATATTGTTAGAATTTTATTATGCCACTAAAGATCTTAATCTCATTCTTCATGCATAGGAAATTAAAGTTGAGCAACAAATTGATGTGAGAATTCATGTCTTTTCCTTTGAAATTGAGATCAAAGGAAAATTCCCTCCAATTTTCTTTGCCTCGGTTATTTGAATCAAATGCATGAATAATACCATTATAGGAATAGGAAAATTCCCTCTATTTTCCCTTTTCCCCATTAATTCTTTGAACAAAGGCGTGAATAGCACTATCATCATAGGAAAATTTCATATTCCTGCATTTTTTCATGTGAACCAAAGAGGCCGTACGAAATATTGTACTACCTAGTTGTAGCTCATTATTTCAACGTTTCCTTCATAAGATCAATCTTGATTTGTAACACACTTTGTTCTGAGTCTTACGACATTTAACAAGTACGTGTGATAACTCCAGTTCAGATTAGAACTTAGCCTTGAAGTTGTTTCATCTCTCCTCCATCTTGTTGGTGTCAAGTGCAATTTATACACATGCCCATCTAGTTAATAGACTTCACACGCAAGACGGTTTTCAAACTGGCTACTCCATCACGAACAAAGCTTAAGGCATCTCCAACGCGGACCCTAAAACCGCCTGCAATCATCTGGCCCGAGCGATTTGGACACAGTTTGTCATCCAATACGGCGCCTCATTGGTCCGCCGACCAGTCCAGTTGTCCATTTTTTCGCAAATCAAAGGGGCTTTGTGGGCTTCCGGCCCACTACCACATACGCGTTGGGAGCTGTGGAAATTGCTGGATGACTATTTCTGTTGTTTCTATTAATCTGACCCTCGTAGGGATATATATAGAGTACATTATGGGATGAGACTTGGAGTACAAGTCAAGTTATAGTATATTTAAACTATCCTATCTCTACTCTTTATCTCTCACAGTTATACTTATACCATTCCCCCTCAGTCGT
The DNA here is from genome assembly GCA_032464435.1 of Aegilops umbellulata. Classification (NCBI taxonomy): domain Eukaryota; kingdom Viridiplantae; phylum Streptophyta; class Magnoliopsida; order Poales; family Poaceae; genus Aegilops; species Aegilops umbellulata. The sequence continues at coordinate 641,555,957 of CP136057.1, forward strand.
AGCGAGAGTGAAGTGGACGATTGCGACTAAATTCTTAGCCCTGCGCCTCCGCCGGGCTCTTCGCTTCGCCTTCATCATTGCGTCTTTGATGGTTGGCACCTAGGTGCGGTGACTGCGTCCCCTTCTGGTGCCTTCCTTGTATCTCCTCTATTCCCTCCCGCGGTCACGAGAGGGTGGCGTGGATGCTAGTGACGACGCGGACGCTGTTGGCTGGAGTTGTTGTTAATGAGTAACTGTAGACCTGGCCCTGTATGTCGATGTCGATGTAGCCAATCATGATGTAGTCATGGTCGAGATAGTCGTGGTCGATGATGTAGTCGTCGTGGATGATGAAGACGCACAAAGCCGAAGGCGCAAAAACAAAGCGCTATGTTGTAGATGACAGAGCTGCAGTTGTGGACGATGCACCTTGCGGATGTCAGAGGGTGTCGTCGGCAATGAGTCCACCAGTTTTGCCAGGACGAGAGGAAACCCATTGAGCACATGTCGGTTTTGCCAGAACCGTGTGGCCATGTTAGGGGTTGTCACTATAGTGACACCATGTCGATGCAGTCGTGCTGTCGTGGATGACGCGGTCGCTGCCGAGGTCGCGTGTCTTGCAGAAAAGTCCATCAGAGGACGCTAGGTGTCCATTTTGTGGACGAGGCGGCGTCAGTGTGTTGACCAAGATGTGGGTGAAGACCATGTTGATAAAGACCTTGACGATGAAGTGACGTTGCAACGGCGTGTCGACAATGATGTCGCTTGAAGGCGTCCCTCGCGGCGACGATGTGGATGCCATGTAAGTTGTACGTTGGAGTCGCTTCTCATAGACATGCGCGACAACGATTTTTTCTCTTTCTGGTGAGGCATGATGTACCATAGTCGCCTTAGAGCATCTACAACCACGTCCACCTAATTTGATCCCTCAAACGCCCACGGGCGCGTCTGTTTTGACTCTCATTTTCTCTCTCCAAAACAACCGGAGCCCTCATTTTCAGCCCTCACTTTCTCTCTCCCTGCATGCAACATTTTATCGAACAGGTTGTGTGCATGTTCATCGGCGAGTAGGCGGCACGCGGAAGCCAACGGCACGCAGGCCAGCGCCGCGGCTAGTACGCAATCAAACGGGCATGAGTACGGCGGCTGCGGCGGCCAGTACGCACGCACACGGGCACACACAAGGCGGCTAGCAGCCAAAGCAAGCACGCACGCGATCGCCTCAGTGTGCATGCATGCGGCTGCTGCTGCGCATGAACGCGGGTGTGCACGCGGCGGCTAGCACGCCGGGCACCCACTCGACGGCTAGCACGTCGGGCATGCACGCGTGCGGCGGCCAGCGCTGGAGGTCCGGGCACGCGCGCGGCTCCGGCTGCGCATGCAAGCGAGCTCTGAGCACGCAACAGGCCATGCGGGACGTTGGTGCGCGAGCTCCGGCCCCGGTGTGGCGAACGGCCAGCACGTCCGTGCGCCCGCGCGGCTGCGGCCAGCTTGCCCGCCACGCCCGCGAGGCTGCGGCCGCCGGCCAACACGCCCGCCAGACTGCGGCCAGCTTGCCCGCGACGCCAGCGAGGCTGCGGCAAGCACTCCCGTGGCGCCCCCGGGCGGCTGCAGCGTCCGGCACGCCCGCGGGCGTGACCGGGCAGCCTCAAATCGTCCTCGGATTTGAGATGGATTTGGGGGTGCCGCTCAGTCCAGATGTTTAGAGCATTTACAACCGAACCTCTTAAATAGTCCTCAAAGGCTCGGGCTGACCGGCACCCGCCATATCCAGTCCAAATATGAAGTGAATATAGGGGCATCTGGGCGCGCCCGCCACGTTGGACTGACAAAAGGGTCCCAGCCGAAAAAGCCCTCAAACCCGGTGGTCTGAAGCTCGTCTTCTCCGTCGGACCTGTGGCGTCGCATGGCGCAGCTCCGGCAGGCCGCGTAGTGCATTGCCCAACTATTTAAGTCGACCGGCGGCACCGAAATCATACCATCCATCCACATTTTCCTCCATCTGTCCGCCGTCACTTTCCAATCCACCCTCCACCTAGTTGCCATGCCCCAACGCCGATGGGTGAGGAGTGAGCCCTTTCTGACTCCGGAGCGCCGGCTCGAGCTCCTTGAGCAGATCCGGGCAAGGTGCGAAGCCCGGATCGCCGCGAGGCTACCTCCGGATGCAGTGGACCTGGAGGGGGAGTTGGAGGAGGAGGAGGAGGAGGAGGAGGATGAGCCAGAGGAGGAGGATGTGGGGGACGCTGGCGACAGGGATCTGCAGGCGGGGCAGCAAGCCATCCTCCATTCCATCCGGTCGGAGTCGGCTGCGAAGGCAAGACGCCGTCGTCGGCAGGAGATGGAGGCGCAAAAGGCCGCGGACGAGGCGGAGTTGTTCGCCTACATGAATGAGGTCGATCAGGAGGAGGATGAGCCGGAGCCCTCCTACCCGCCCGTCCAGCCGGCGCCCGGCATCATTGTCGTGGACATCTCCGATGACGAAGAGTAGGTAGGGTAGTACGTAGAATTACTTTTGCATGTTTTGTATAGATTTAGGAGATGAAATATGAGGGAGGCAGATGAAAAGTGGCTAATTTAAGGCGAGCCTGCGTACACGTTCGCGGACATTTGAGGGGCCGGATTTGCAATATCTGGCTGTAGATGCTCTTATGGAGCAAATAAGAGGTCTGGTTGGGTCGGTATTTTTTGACCGGGCACTGACCGGACGAACGTTTCGGTCGTATAAGGGGTCCGGCTGTAAACGCTCTTAGGGATGGAGTCGATCAATGCAGATGTCGGTGAAGTTGGCTGATGTAGACGCGTGCAACTCTTGGTGTCGGTGTCGTCCGTATCGAGGCATGCTGCAGTTATTCTGTCCGTTTTGACCCCATCCATGTCCTTCGTGCCTGCAACCGCACATACCAGGCTAGCTCCGCCCAGCCGGCTGCACTCCGCGCGTGGAGCTTTGTGCTCGCCGGGAGATCCAAGACACGGAGGTGTCGCCCTCCCGTGATCGGGGGGTGCGCGTCATCGTTGCGGCTGGGCCTGGTCGCCGCAGGTCGACCAAGTTCATGCTGCCGCGTCCCGGCGTGATGTAGATGCTGTCGGAGCCGTGGTGCCGTACACGTATTGCCGAGGCCGTGGTGCCGTACACGTGATGTAGCTCCGGCGATCCTCCACTGTTCCATGTCGCGGCGGCATGCCGCGATGATGCTGCTGGCGCATGGTGTTTTCCCTCTCAAGGTGCAGGCGTTCCGCTCTAGCCAGATTTGCCAGATCATCAAAGTGAGCAGCGATCTGATGCCCTTCCTCGTGCCGGGGTTGGCTCCATGGATGATCAGACGGACCCTTTCGGCCGTGGACCTTCCGGCGCTCCAAATGGAGTGACTGAAAGAGTGACAGCCGAGCCAGCTTGCCATCTCATTCCAGCACTGGATGGACACGGTGCACTCCCAGAACAGGTGCGTCGAGGACTCGAGGTTACGAAGGCAGAGCTGCCAGAAGTAGTTGTTGATCCATCCGCGTCGCTGCAGCTTACCGTTGCACCAAAGTCGGTCTAAGTGCAGCAGCCAGAGGATGGCTTTCATCTTATCAGGAGTCCAGCAGACCTTCCAGATGGTGGTGGTGAAGTCAAGTGCCGGGCGCTCCTCAAATTGGACGTCATAGGCGGAGCGCGTGGAGTAGTTGCCGGAGTTGCCACGGGTCCAGGTGATGGTGTCGGCCCTGCCAGCTTGAAGCATGATGCCGGCGCTTCGGATCTCCCTGGCGAGCTGCAGCACCATGTGCATGATGTCGCCATGGTCGCCGTTGCGGAGGTCGAGCACCCATCGGTCTTCAGCTGATTTTCACCGGAATACGAGGGTCCTAAAATTTGTTTCGTGGCTAAAAGGAAATTAATCCGTCGGATCGAATTTGGGAATTGATCTCATCTATACAACACTGATGATCTAAACTATGGAACCAATCTGATCTTTGATCGATTGGATCGGGTGCCGCGCCCCGGAGAAAGAAGATTAATCTCTCCAATCTCATCTTTGATCGATCGGGTGGTATAAGGTCCTAGGATTGGTTTCATTGGACAACCGCTCTAATACCATGTAGAAATTATAGGGTGACTATTTTTATTGTTTTTATTGATCTGACCCTCGTATGGGTATACATATAAAGTACATTGTGGGGTGAGACTTGAAGTACAAGTCAAGTCGTCGTAGTATATTTAAGGAAACTGCTTGATTATAGCCGGATGCACGCCGCTCGTTCGGCAGCCGGCTCGTCCGCGCGACACGCGTCGCGTGGGGGCCGTCCATGTGCCCCTCTCTTCCTTCCCTTATCTCCTCCCTACGCCTAACGACAACCTCTCCTTTCCCTTATCCTCTTCTTTCCTGCTCATAGGCAAGACGCGCGCTCCGCGGTCCTCTCCATGACCAGGTGATGTAATCCAACGGGCACCGGCAAGGCTCCACCGGTGCTGCAACAGCGTCGCCGCACTGCACGAGATAGTGGCTTGCTCCCGATGCGTTCTGCGAGGCGGAGCTGCAGGGACGCCGGCACGCCGCCGTGGTGCGATGCGTGCTCAAGGCAGAGATGTGGTGAAGACGCCACCGTACTTGCAACAAGATGCGAGCAGCACACCGAAGATGCTGCAACGACATACAAAGAAGCACGACGGCGAGATGTTGCAAGGTCAGCGGCGACGGCGTGGGAAGCGACGGTGGTCCGACGAGGGGAGTTGCAGCGCTGGTCGGTGACGAGCTGCTGCAGCAACGTCGGCGAGGTGATGCTGTGAGCCGATGCTGCGATGGGCGTTGCCGTGCTGCGAGCCGGTGCTGCGGTAGCATCTAGACTATGATGATGGCTCAACAGCTGCGACGTTTTGCTGCAATGGCGGCTCGGGCTACTCCGGCGATGCTGCAAGCCAGTGCTGCGAGTCCGCCGGAGTTTCTCTGTGCTATGGTCATGGTGGCATAGTGAAGACAGAGGAAGGAGACCATGCTTCATTGACTTTCATCCACGGCTAAGGATGTCCAAATCATACGGTCCAGGAGGTGGATGCTGTTTGCTTTTTCTACATCCGGATGACGCCGAAAGACGTACGGCACGAGGAAGAGCACGCCCTCCACCGGCACGTAGCTGGGCATGAAGAGGAACGGCCGGCCGCCGCCCAGGTCCAGGTCATAGAACGGGAGCCGCACCTAGCTGTTCACCTCGACGTTCGGGCTGAGCACCATGTCCGCCGCGTCTGTTGTCGGCACCAGCGGCTCCTCCTCCACGGCCCCGGAGCTGGCAAAGTTGATGAAAGACTTGTGGCACACGCTATCAAGCGCGCTGGAGCGGCCGCACAGGAACCGTCCATCTCGCTTGAGATCACGACATGTGGGGATGGACCGACCAAAGGAACAGGCAAGCGACCGACAACGAGTTAAGTGACAGAGAGGTGACGAAGCAATTTTATGGGTTGGGTCGCAGCGTGACGGGAGATGTCGGAGGAGAAGGAAGTGGGGGAGCTGGTGGTTTGCACGAGGCGGCGTACGGCCGGAGACGGGAGATCCTGCTGTATCTACGACCCAAGGTCAGGGTGGTGGGGTTTCCTTCGCCGACGCCTTGATGAGTCGTTGTTATAAACGTCCAGTAGTGCGCGGGGGGAGGGGGTGGACGGTGGTGGATGTAGATCACAAGCGAATCATTTTGGGGGTAGATGAATTTCACGAAGGGTGCCTACTCTTAAAATAGGCTTTCGCCCCACTTTATAAATAAAGCAACGATCCAGACAATCCAAATCCGAACATCACCGTACAAGCGATGGCTGGGGCCACAACACAATCATGCCCAAGTAAATATAAGAGAAATAAGTAAAAAAAGCCATCTAGTGGCGAGTGCCAGCGGGCACTATGCCGAAGATAAGCGACGCGCCGAAGCCAGGTGCGCAAATCAAGGGGTGCCTATGCGCACCAAATTGGTGTCCTTGGGGATTTTAGTTCGTAGGTTTTGGTTTAAATTCAGGGTACGTAGCTGGATTCCACGAGAGGATCCCGGAGGAGGTTTAGCTATTAGCGATGTGAAAATCTAAACACACTGCATCAGCCTCTAAACACACCGCATAGTTTTCAGGACGTAGGCAACAACAATTTGGTAGAGTTTTCTTTATATGCAATCAGAGAGAGATAAGTAGGCAAAACACTCCATAAATATTGCCGTGGATTTCTGTGTTCGTAAGGCAATATCGTGTGTTAGTGTGTTCGATCAGCAGGCCACAATATCAGTAGATAAACACAAGTAGGGGGGCAAAATGCTGCTTAATTTTTGCCATGGATCTGTGCTCTTTAGGCAATACTGTAGGATATGTGAGAAAATTGTAGATAATTCTGACACGGCATGGCATGGAAGCAGCAATTGTGTTAGTTGAACGATGGAAAATCTTGTGTTAGTGTGAGTAGTCATCAAGCTCAAATCTTGCCCGCCAGGAATATTAGAATTCCTGTGGGAAGCTTCGGGCCTCACAGGAAAATTAAGCCACTCACAGGAAAAGTCAAGTTTCTGGTTGTGAAGTACAACTAAATAGTATTGGTAGCCGGAGAAGCTCACAATCAGAGAGGTGCATAAATCACAATGCATTAAATCAAACGGAGCAAATGTGTGACTAGTAGATGAAATAAAAGGGAGACAGGGTTGGCATCCAATTTGACACGCATCACACGGCATGTGAGGTTTATTACATGGAATAAGAAAATCATGTGGGCTATGGAAGAAGATTGAGCACTAGGGTGGCCAAGTCTCCGGTGCCACACATCGCCATCGGAGAAGGGCAGTGGTGAACAGTGGTGGTGGCAGGGGGTGCTGGCAGGGGCCCTGCCCCCTCTATGCTCTCACAAATACAGCTATATGTGCTCCTAATTGTCCATTTTTCAAACATAATTAGCAAGATTTAGAAGATTTGGCCCCGTCTAACATTATATAACATGTTTGGCCCCCTCTATATTGAGTTTCTGGCTCCGCCACTGGTGGTGAAGGCGGTGCGCCAAGCCTTGTTATTGCTGAAAAAAGAGTAGAGGTCGCCAGAGCTAGTGGAGATCAGGATGACTTTCCAAATGCGAAGATCCTTCACAAGAAAACCAAAGAGATAAAACTCAATTGAATAAGAATTGTCTTTGGTAAATTGACGAATGGAAATGAGACTAGTGGTGACATGGGGAAAAGAACATCACGTAAATGAAAATTAGAGGGTGAAAAAGTGCTGGATCCAGTGGCATGAATAGGAAGGTGGCTGCCATTGCCTACTATAATGGTAGATAAATTGTACTTTAATGAAGAATGCGAGACAGTAAGGTTACCAGGGTTGCCGGTCACGTGGTTGGAGACGCCGCTGTCGAGGTACCATTCGTGGGAGGAGGAATCATTGGTGGGAAACCCTTGTGCACTGTAGGCGGCATGGAGCATGGCAAGGTGATCCCAAGAGGGTTGCTGGTATGGCGCCGGCGCTGGGTAGCCCGAGTGCTGCATGGGATAGGCATGGGCATGCTAGCCCAGGCGTGGACCAAGAACACCGGCGGAGTTTGGAGGAGTCTAGCGTGCCATGTCGGAGCCGCGGGATGGCCATGCCATATGGAGCGAAGAACCCGAGGTAGGGGTTGAACGGCGGGTTGTTGACGGCCGCCCTGGTCACCACGCCGACGCCCGCGTCTGCGGCCGCAGCCGTGATCACGATCACCACCATCACCCTGACGCGAGTTGCCGCTGCGTCCGGTCGACTGACCTGGACTAAGATCTAGCCCACGCGCAGGTGGGTGATCCACGCGATCATCTTGACGAGGTCCAGGGCTGCCGGCATTGGCGGACGGCGAGGACCGTGCCGCTGGCATCGGAGGCGCGCAGGGCGAGGTTCTCCTCGGCAAGCTTCACTCACGAATGGCGGCAAGGGGACGGTGTCACCCAAGACGACGCGGATGATGTCGAGACGCTAGTCAAGACCGTGCAGGAATTGCGTCGTTAGGTCGACCTCGGTGATGGTCGATGTCAGCGAGGCCAACAGTGAGAAGCTTCATGCAGCGCGCGTACTCGTCAACAGAGAGGTCACCCTACTTGGGGTTGCCATATTGGCGCTGCCTGCTATAATTATCTGGGAGAGAGACAACAAACAGATCATCCGCGGAGGATCACGGCACGGACGGCAGCTTCCTACTTCTCCTACCTCTCGCTCAACCCCTTCTTTTTACTCACGTTGTTTCTCACGACACACTCAAGAAAACAGAGACACAAGAATATTTGGTGGCTGGCTGCCGACATTTTCTTTTCTCCCGTTCTCTCTCTTAAACAACATGAGTACAACTCTTAAATACATAGTATCCACAGCCCACCATGTTTAACTTCTGGTGCTCGCATTATTCTGGATTTATTTCAGAATTTTCGGCTGACGATGCGTTTTCAGTGGGAGGAGACACTCCCGTCGACGACGAGGTGACTACAATAACTTCGTAAATCTCAAGATGATATGCCGACTCAATCTCTCGAAGGTGCTTATAGGGATATAGTCTGCGTGTATGCGTGTATGCGTTCATGTGCATATGCCGCTCAGTCTCTTGAACGTATGAGCACTTGCGTCTGTACTGTATTAAAAGAATACATAAACTTAGGCACTGGTGCCATTCACGCCACTAACCGGCCTTCACGTTCGGCCACTAACAAACTAACCCATGCACAGAACTAATCCCTAACAATATGCACACACAACACCATCTCTTCAAGAATCTCTCTAGGACCCCCATCACCGGCTAACAAACTAATGCAAACTAACTACCAGGCGTCTCACAGGGCCGCCGCTTCACGCGGCCTTCGACATTGTTGAATTGTAAACGAGAGAACGAGAGATAATCAAATAAATGATTGAACTGTCGATTTCATTGAGTGATTCTCGGTATATATACAAGGAGAACAGACACATCGAGAGATGCGACTGTTTGTAGAGGTGCAAGGGGAGAGGCGCGACGGTTGCCAATGCAACCGACGTACAGATTACAATGGGAGGATTATCTCTTTAATTAACCTATTAATTTAATCCTAACACTCCCCCTAATCCTTCCTTGTCCTTGCAACCGATCATCTCTGGAATCATCCTTGAATTAACTCTTCTCCAAAAATCCTGTGGGAAAAATGTGAGAAGTATAATATGTTGCTAAAACTCCTTCAAACCTAGTGGGAAAAATAAGGAGAAAATGATGCAACATATAATGGTTATTGTCTCTTTTAACTCAATACGAGAAAACCCATAGAGTTCAGAGGACAATAAATATGTCGTATATACTTTCCCAAAAAACCCGGTGGGAAAAACAGAAAGTATGACATATGATCTCATGTTTATATTACCTCATTAAAAACCTTTATGAGGACCTATAAAGTAGACTCATGAAGGGAAAAAGAGTATAATATGATGCATTGAACAGGAACAATTCAGGAAAATACTCCCCCTGATTCTTGCATATTCCGAAGCCGTCACATACCAACTCCATGAACATATTTCTGGAACGTAGATGTTCATAGAGATTCCGTGAACAAATCAGTCGCATGATTTGACTTGCAAGATATGCAATATATCGATATTGCTTATTACGTAACCTGTTTGCATCCGGGCAACACAAAAGACATTATCATTGAGATAATGGTTGGTGGATGTAGCCATGAGGTCTGTTTCAAAGACTATTCATGAGGGGGCTACCACACCTAGTAGAAACACTAAGCTTGTCCACGATCTGACATAGTGGGGATCTGATCGATGTATCCAATGATATCGGTGTTCACATTCCTGTGAAACTGAAAACCAGGACAAGATGTTTGATGCCTTGGAGATATCGAAAGACATTCTTGAGTACCAACCAATTATGTTTGGTGGATCCGATGACATTATGGAATGTTGAGTCCCAATATCTCATTTCCATCATCTCTTGATTTAAATAGATCTTTCTCTACGTCTAGAGAATGAACTACCATGAGAATTATGGATGAATAAGATTTTTCCACAATGAATTTCTCCAATATATTTTGGATATAGACAACATGGTGTACAATAATGTATGAATGAAGGTGCTCAAGTTGTAGTAACGAGCGGTATTTTGGTTTACCCAAATCCTTAATTTTCAACTCCGTCATTTAGATGATTACATGTGTCGTCATTACAGACACACAAACATGGATAATCATCATTGTAGGAGTAATCCTTGTGTATAAGGAACTCACTACGTCGGTTGTACCATATGTACCGACAACAATAAGTCGTATGGTGACTTACTGATTTTTACACAATGTATGTTGCATTTCGATTCAGAAGTGAGATTTCATCGGGAATCAATCATATATGTCTGAATCTAGTGATCCACATGGATATGTAATCACTACATCTATCAACTGCAGAGATAGATGATTTTGTACTGCCAATGATATAAGTTATCGGAAAGAGATTCCACCACTGGAGAATAGTTGGGTATCTGCGTGAGCCCTTGTGCTACAATACTTGCTCTTTGTTTCACCACCTTGTTATTCTCAATTCTATTTTCAGAAGAAAACTGGTGTAGGTATTGCTTATGCATACCTTTCCATTTTTTGAGCAAGATCATTTCTACCTAGATTATACCCTTTGCTTGAGTTCAGTCCGAGTGTTGTTCACACTTTGCCATGGCCATGGTCTTTGGATCTGAATCACTTGAAAGGTTTTTTCAATCTAGTTGAGAAATGTATGTCGACAATTGTAGACTTCCGGTTATATGTTTCTCCAAAATCTATATATCAATATATAATTGATGGAAATATCGTTACCCATCGTGACTGCTTGCAATTTTCCAATGCGATTGAGTCGGGTATTCCGATGTCCCGGTTATTGTGTGCACTGTGACCTAGGTTGGCGGAGGTTTCCCGTTCACTGGGTGTATACTACCCATTAGGTGTCTGTCAACGTGAAGTTGACTTGCATTTACTGATTCACAGGCCTGGATATCCTTGCTTGCGAGAAGCTGAATCCTGATGTACTTCTGCCATACATCTCCCCCTGTTGCTTTGAACGGGGAGTGGAGTGGATTTTGTTGGTATCTCCACTTTTTCAGGCATACTTTTGCAGGATTGTAGGATTGTGTGACACCTTTATAGTCAGTAAATGAATCTGGCAGGTTATTTGCAATGTGTTGCAAAGTCCAGCTCTTTGAGTACGTGGATTTGAGGCAGAAATGTGTTGAACATTCCACTAATTTCCTGGCATTCTTTATGGTACTTGAAGTCTCCCCCTAATGCCTGGAAATGTTCCTCATTGAATCAACATACTGGCCTTGAATAACTCCCCATGTGAGGGGCTTGCGGTATTGACGGTAATACAGTTATTCCTCACATAGATCCCAACTATATGTTGAGGGGCCAATGATGTATGCCGGGTGGTGATACCGGTATGCAACCGAATTATCGCAGATAGGAAATACTTGGTAGATATCCACATATCAAAGATAGAGGGGAATACTATTATGCAGTTCTGTCATGAGCGTGTAAAACTGCATGACTCCAACGTAAAGTTGGTAAGTTGCAATTCCAAAGTAAAGATAATGCAATGAGCTTAACTCTTTCGATAGGATTCTACCAAACCATTTTGAGTCTAGACATTAGGACAAATTACTAAACTTCGATCCAAAAGCCATAGAGAAGGCCCTCAAGGAGAATTCTGCAATGTTATCCATTCGATTTGAAATCGATGTCAAGATAATGAGCCAATGGTTTCGTGCGAATAAAGTACACACTTAAGACCATCATGTAGATCTTTTAGAATCATGGAATACCTGAATAGTCTAGTCAATGGATGGGAAGAGCCACTTACCTCAACTTGATACATTCAAGGAGTCTAAGTGGTTCAACGTAGACTTTAAGGTGTGCGAGCCTTAAAATCAGCTTTCCTGTGTCACTTGTAGTGCACATAAAATCCAAATAGTGTTAGAATTTAGCATCATAATAATCATAAAATATCGGAATTGCTGATAACGTGTTGAATTGTAAACGAGAGAACGAGAGACAATCGACTAAATGATTGAACTGTCGATTCCATTGAATGATTCTTGGTATATATACAAGGGGAACAGACACGATCGAGAGATGCGACTGTTCGTAGAGGTGCAAGGGGAGAGGCGCGACGGTTGCCAATGCAACCGACGTACAGATTACAATGGGAGGATTATCTCTTTAATTAACCTATTAATTTAATCCTAACAGACATCTCACCATCCAAGTCGCATCACACTACCATCTCGAGATCTCACCTTGTATCCCTGCTGAAACTAGCTTCAAGGGCCTACCTATGTACGTCAAACTACTCGTCCACCTAAAACTACATGCAAAACTAAAACATGCATCTCCCCCGTTGACGGAGGAAGAGTTGCTCCACCGCACCAAGCTTACGTGCCATGAAGGCCTCTACTCTCGAAGAAGGGGATGAGGTAGGCCACCAGCGACAGGCGGGCACCCATGTGGGGGGAATATCAAGTACTCTCATCCTTGGGTGCTCGCCATACTCCAACTACAAAGAAAATCAATTTTAAATGTTTCAAAAAAAACTGGAAAAAAATATGAATGTTTACAAGGAGTGTGACTACAACTCCTAAAAAATTTCAGGTCCAAACTCTAAATGTACATTGAGAAACAAAAATACGAAATCTAGCATGAATAGTGTCATAAAAAGACAAAAGCAACATTTAACACTATTCACATATGAATTTGTCTTTTTTATTTTGTCAATGTACATTCTGAGTTTGGACGTGAAAATTTTAGGGAGTAGTCACATTCCTTGTGGACATTCACATTTTTTTCAGAATTTTTAAAACATTTAAAATTGATGTTTCAGATTTGAAGTATAGAGAACACCCCAAGGATGGGAGCACCTCCATTGTGCCCAAGGATACATTGGTGGCGCTAATGTTGGATGAGCTTATTCGCCATGTCATGGTGCCCCAGGATGCATTGTTGGATGAGCTTCTTCGCCACGTTGAGCGCGCGAGCCATGAAGCACCCCCCCCCCCCACCCCACCCAAAGCAACGGAGGTCAAAATGGGGAGTGATAGTGATAACATGATCACATTGCACGTGGGAGCGAACGGCCGCGTTTGGGGTGTTTGCCTGGCTATCCTTGCGTTGAGATTCGCCCACGAATTGGACGGACGACGTTGCGTTGCTCGAAGAACGAATCTAGTGAATATTCGTTCATTGGACTTTCCGCAAAATAATCTACTCCCTCGGTTCCTAAATACTCCCTCCGTCCGAAAATACTTGTCATCAAAATGGATAAAAGAGGATGTATCTAGAACTAAAATACGTCTAGATACATCCCTTTTTATCCATTTTGATGACAAGTATTTCCGGACGGAGGGAGTAATTGTCTTTCTAGCCATCTCAAATGGAATACAACATATGGATGTATGTAGACATGTTTTAGAGTGTAAATTCACTCATTTTGCTCCATATGTAGTCACTTGTTAAAATCTCTAGAAAGACAATTATTTAGAAACGGAGGGAGTAATAAGTAATGTTGGCGCATGATTTGCTTGGCTGACATCATGTCGGAGTCAGCTTCCTAGTTTTGTTTTGTGGCAAATTTGACCTATGGACGAAATCAATTCATGGAATGAACTGCCCGTGAAACTATTTCACACGCCTGACCTTTTTGTGTAGCGCCCGCCACGACGGCGCCACACTACATCGTGCAACGCCTCACAGATAGGCGCTACACGGCCAGCGTCGTACCCGTGTAATCCGAAAATTACTAAATCAGTGTGCAGCGCCTGAGAGCTAGGCGTCACACTATACAGTGTAGCGCCTAGCTCCTAGGCGTTGCACTAGTGCAGCACCTAGCTCCCAGGCGTTGCACTAGTGCAGCGCCTAGCTCCGAGCCATTGCACTAGTGCTGCGCCTGAGAGTTAGGCGCCACGGGTCAGCTGCGTGAAATAGTTTAACGGACAGTTCATTCTGTGATTTGATTTCGTCTATAGGTCAAATTTGTCAAATTTGTTTGCATCGGAGTCAGCTTCCTAGTACACAACACCTAATAATCCGCGTCGCCCACATCCAATTAATCCCCATGGGCCATCGTCCATAAAGAAAACCTAGCCTCCACCGTAGAACCACTACTACCCTAGCAGCCATGCCGGGTACTGCTCCTAGCTTGCCGCCCGACTGCCTGCTGCACCGCCGCATGCGCACCGACTTCGATGACAACGACCAGACATACCTAATCACCCTGCAGTCGTTCAAGATTCTGAGGTGCGTGAAGAAGGCGGCGTCCGGGTTCCCACCCTAGCTTCAGCCCCACGCCGACGAGACGGTCCGAAGCATGGACATCGGGGTTCACCTCGCCGATGCGCCGCCGAGAATCTCTTGCCTAGGCCTGCGAGGCGGCAGCCCGCTGACCAACATCAAGGCCGTCGGCAGAGGTGTCGTCGTCATCACGACGACCTTCCTCCACGACTTCAGCCACATGATCTATCTCGTCTACGACACCGTCAATGGGTCGCTCCACATGATCCCGGCGCCGGAAAGCCCCTGCTGGAGGTTCACGGGCCTCACCATTCGCATGTTCATCGCGCGGCCACGCCATGGCGGGGACTATGCCCTAGTACTCGCGGGCAAGTTAGCGGACAACGCCGGTTGTGCACAGGAGCAAGATGCTCTCCTACTGAGGTCAAGAAGGCTACATTCCCAAACAAGTCTTGTGTCGACATGCGCGTGTTCCAACCCGACGTGGTTTTTTCGTTCAACGGCATCAACTACTGGGTAGACCTCCTGTGTGGCGTCACGTAATGCCTCTTGGACACCCTATTCAACAACGACGGTGATGACGACCCTGTGCTGGAGTTTGGCTTCTTTCCATTGCCCGGAGCAGATCACCGACGCAACAACTCCCGAGTGGCGCATCTGGAAGCCTACCGCACCATGCATATCGTCCAGGACTCCATCATCAAGTTGGTCTCCATCGACGGCTTCCTCGAGCACGTCGACCTCAAGGACCGTACCGTGACGGTGTAGAGACTGTTGGACCCTGACATGGGGTGGTAGAAAGAGTATGAGCTCCGCCTCGAGACCCTCTGGGGACTCGATGGATTCCGCGACCTCCCAAAGGACATAACCCCCATGTACCCACTTTTGAGTACAGACGATCATGACATTGTCTACATCGCGCTCGGCGAGTGCCGCGAGAGCCGGAGTATATGGAAGTTCATCCCAAAATGTGCACACTATTTGCTCGCGATCAACATGCGGAATAACACCATCCAGGCCTCCACATGTCTTGCGGACTATTTTGGCAGCCCTGACATCAACCACGTCATCTCTTGTGATTTCAGCCAGTATATGTGCATCGTGGGACTTGATCACTATATAATGATGACAAAGACGATGAGACAGATGTTCTTGACATCTTTGGACCCCTTTGACTATGACGAAGCAGAGGCTACAAAGATGATGAAGGAGGGGCCAAGGAGCTGGCGAGATACCTTGAAGGATGAAGATAGATTTCCCCTTCCACTTCCAGCTCATTACTATTTGCATCCATCTCTGGCAAGATTAGCCCAACAAGTTCTTCCTGACTTGGTTTGAACTTCTGTGAATGATGATCATCATGATCATGATTCAGGTCCAGTTATTACCAGGAACTAGAATCATTTTATCCATTCCCCTCAATCTTGTGAGAATGAATTGGATTTACTTATCCATTCAACTTAATGTTTGAGAAATTTGTATGCTTTAGTAGGTTTTTGCCCCAATTTGTTTTATGTTCTATTCAATGCACAATCTTTGGTAATTTTACTCTCATTCTAGGAATCCAATGATACCTTGTTCCCTAGTTCATACCTCCATTTGAACCTCTAGTCCATGTAGTTTTTTTGTTAGGATTGCTTGTGTGTGATTCAACAAGTATAATGATTTGCAGCGGATGCTATGAAGGTATATGTTACATACACAGATGACATTCTCAATCAAGAGTGGCTGCTTTTGATGTAAAAACTGATTGTTGCCATGATTGTCTCGTGCTATTGTATTGGCTTGCTCTGTACATGTTGAGCTCGCTATCGGAATCGACACATTTGCTGAGTGCCCTAATTTTGCCAAGTATTTTTTGCCAGACAATCAGCGAAGGCTCTCCTAAACCCAGTGCAAGAAAAAAAAAACACTCGACAGAGCCATGTTTGTGCCAAATGGCAGTCAAAAAACACTTGGCAAATGAAGCACTACATGTCTCTAATCGCCGCGGTTGATGGCGTGTTCTCATTTGTCGAGTGTTTTTAGGCAATATTTGGAAAGCGTTAATCCGTTAGTACGGTTCACCTATGCCCAAGTGTCAACCAGGTCGCACTCGCTAAATGTTTTTGGTTGTTTATTAATGCATTATAAACTTTGTCGAGTGCCCATCGAAAAATACTTGACAAAGATAAGACACTTGACAAACTATTTGAAAGGACATCCACCCCTAATTAGGGTTTTGGTGTTAATGACAATAGTGAGTAGCCCACTAACTATGTTTTGAGTAAGCTTTGAGTATATACATCATTGGAAATGGAACATAAAGCTCATCTGCGATCCCCTAAGCTAAAAGGATAAAAGAAGACGGCACTCCCATTTTCTACCGATGATTTCTCATTTGTGAGTCATAGGTACACCGTACTATTAAGAGGGTATACGCCATGAATCGTGTGTGAAATCAATCAAA
The DNA here is from genome assembly GCA_032464435.1 of Aegilops umbellulata. Classification (NCBI taxonomy): domain Eukaryota; kingdom Viridiplantae; phylum Streptophyta; class Magnoliopsida; order Poales; family Poaceae; genus Aegilops; species Aegilops umbellulata. Next base: position 641,572,626 of record CP136057.1, read on the forward strand.
ACGATAATTTCACTTGTTATTTGACTTTGGGACAAGTTGGACTATCTGTCTAATATCTAGCCATTATCTGACATGGTAACAGAATTGTCTGTAAAGTAAAATAATCATTGGATATTGCCCAGTTAATCTGACTAGTGGGACTATCTGACTAATATCTGGCCATTATCTGACTTGATGATAGTAGCTTCTCTAAAGTCAGATAATCGTTGTATATTGCCTAGATATTCCAACTTTTTCCAGATGCACATCTTGGCAGTTGGGAGACATAGATAACCCCTTCTTTCCTACAGGGAAGGGATGACTCCATTACTCTGTTCTCCATTGATTCAAAGCTTCAACCTTCGATTCCTCACACTCTAGCAAATCAATCCACATCATATGAACATCTGATCAACCAATCCATCCAAGAAAACTTGAGTTCATTGACTACTCGCGTGATCCTAGCAAATCTTGTTACTTTTGGGTTTGTGGGGAACCCTAGACGGTTGGTGTTACCTGGGAGCTTCTAAGTCGTGTGATTGTGACCCGGGCTCGTTTGTGAGGGTTTGGAGCTCGCCCCAAGAGCTACTCCTAGTGGAAGGGAGCCAAAACATTTGTTGGTTGTGGTTCTCAGAAAAGAAGATGAGACATTCGTTGTTGTGGGAGCATTCATTGTTTCCCCCTCTCCAACGGAGATTAGCACACCCCCAAGTGTGTGAACTTCATATTACATCATCGTCCCCGCCATTTTTGGTTGTCTCTTTACTCTAGCTTTACTTGTTGTTTCTACTTGCTTGTGTGTTGCCCTGTGTAGCTTGCTAGCTTGTTTGTAACACATCGTATAGGGTCGTATCACCTAGTTGCATTTATCTAAAATCAACTAAAAAAGAATTCAATTTGGTAGCTGCCTATTCACCCCCACTAGGCGTAATTATCGGTATCTTTGATCCTTCAATTGGTGTTAGAGCTTGGTTTCTCTTGTTTTTTCATGCTCTTTTGAGTTTTATTAGGGTTTGTGTCCTCCTCGGAGAGGCGAGGCGGCGGCGGCGGCTCTCTGAAGATGAAATGTGGTTGTCCTCGTCCCGGTGGTGTTTCTAGCATAGTCGGAGGGCGTGTGGAGGTTTTTCTCCGGCGGATCTCGCGGGATTCGGTCAGTGTTTTTCTTTCGGTGGATCCACGTGGATCAGAGCAGTGCCCATATGAAATTGGAGGGCCTTCCCGTGCGCTTCTGCCTTAGAACTTGGCGCAATTTTTACTCTTAATTACAGCGCAGTTGGTGGTATGTTGTCCAGCCAAAAGCCTTCACACCACCACACATATCACGGAACACTATGCTAAAAAAACATGTCATGGCCTGGCCACTCGCCGGCTCTGTATCACCCCCAATCCGCCACCGCCACCCCCGACAATCCTCGTGTAGCCGACCCTGCCGCTGCACGAGCGTGACACCATCTCCACCTGCAGAGTCAGGTTCGTCCGCTTCCGCAGGAGCACGTGCCCACTGCATGGAGGAAGAAAAATCATGGTTGGGTGCCGGCGGCGCCACCGCTGTTGACACCATGGTCTGATGGCGGTTGCGCAAACTCAGGTGAAGCTAGACGCTCGCCATGTTTCACACCTCCGTCTCTATGGTTTGCTTGCCTCCTACTCCCTCCGTTTTTAAATATAATTCTTTTTAAAGATTTCAATGTAGACTAGATACGGATGTATATAGATGGATTTTAGAGTGAGATTCACCCATGTTCCTCTATACGTAGTTATATGAAATATGGAAATCTTCTAAAAAGAGTTATATTTAGGAACGGAGGGAGTAGAACATATAGGTACTCTCTCCGTTTGCATGCTAATGTTTGATACTTTTCCTAAAAGGAGGACCTTTGATGCTGCTACATTCTCTGTCATTAGTCTCAGATGAGATACTATCACAACTAGTTGGAGGAGAAGACGGTGTGATGAGAAAGAATGAATTGGACTGACAAACGAGCATGAGTACCTTCTTCCTTGGCATCGACGATGACCATAAGAAAGAGATGAAGTGTACAAATATACTGATTCCTTAATTATTATTTTTTCAAGAAAACGCAAAAGGCTTTTGCGTTTCATTATATTAAAAAGAGAGATAGCTTGTTACATCCTCCTAGGAGGCTCTGGTACAGACAAAACACAAAAACATCAGTGGACGTCCCAGGTCTGTGGGAGGATGACACGCAAGCCTCGAGCACCTGCGGTTGCCCAAAGCGCAGCTTCTTCCTTGATCCTTGCTACCAAGACGCTAGTCGATGGGGTTGCAGCATTGAAGACGCAATCGTTGTGATGCTTCCATGTCATCCAAGGGATCAGCAGCGTTGCGGTTGTGAGCCCTTTGTGCATCGGCTTGGGCGTGGCCTGCCGCACTGTGCGCCACCAGACAGATAGGGAGCCTTCACCATTAGGCGCGCTGCATGGTAGGTGCAGCCAAGACAGGACGTCATGCCAAACCTGCTTGGTGAAGGAGCATTCCAGGATTAGGTGGTTCATCGATTCCGGCATCTGATCACAAAGCGGGCAGCGAGGAGGGTGCGGCAATCCACGGCGGGCGAGGCGATCGGCCGTCCAGCAGCGTCCCAAGTTAGCGAGCCAGTGGAAGAACTTCACGCGCGGAGGGGCCCAGCTCTTCCAGGTAAGCTGCCATGCCGGGCAGGATGTAGAGCCATGGAAGGTGGCTAGGTACGCGGACTGTGCGGTGTATGTGCCTGAAGCATTCCACTTCCATTGGAGATGGTCCGGTTCAGCAGAGAGGGTGGTATGCTCGATGGCCCGCCAGGTTAGCAAGTATTGGCCAATCTCTTGGATGCCAAGAGTGCCATGAATGTCTGAAGCCCACTGGTGCGCCTGAAGACCGTTTGCCACCGTTCTGCTTTTGCGGCTGCGCTTAGGGATGAGGGCGTACAGCTGAGGAGCGATCTCAGAGATGGATCGTCCTTTGATCCAGAGGTCCTCCCAAAACAATGACCGTCGACCATCGCCAATGATCATGAGGGTGGACGCGAAAAAGAATGCACGTTCCTCGCTTGAGAACTGGAGGTCGAGGCCAGCCCATGCTTAGTGTTACTTTCCCATCATGCTACAACCCAAATTTTAATGCCTCCCCTTTCAGTATTTCATCTGATTGGTCTGATATATTTCATAAAACTACTGTTTTTGGGTCTGTAGGTATCCCGATCTGTAAGAAGATTATTTTTTTGTGAACTGACAATATTGTCGCAAGAACTGTAATTAAAAGGGAAGATTACCAGAGGAGTTGAAGACGTTGCACTTGGCACCTTCGCTCCACTTAACAGTATTTCATGTTCATTTTGTTTCTGTTCAAATCATTTGTTTCTACAATTTTCCCTTAATAATTATTCCAGTTTTAATGAACCAGCCTCCAAAATGGGGAATTCTGAAGAAACTATAATTTTTATGCTTGTCATATTATGAGCTTGTTCTTCCTTGTCTTAGAGAAGTGCAACAGAAGCAGATGGAGAACTAATTAGAGGCTACTATACGAGTTATGGTAGTATACGGGAGAATTGGTGTTCCTATAAATGTTCAGCTGGTTTTGTTTACAGGAGTTTCGATGGTCGAAAATGAAGTTGGAACAAATTAACCATGATCCTGATGAACGTGTGTATTGGTTAGGATATTATCATATTAACTTCATTCACATATGTAAATGTAGCAAGTAGCAAGTATCAGATTCTGTTTCATTCCTCTACTGCAGCAGCAACAAGTGTTAAACATCTATACTTGATTTTCATCGAAGCTGTAAGCATTGTCTCTATGACTTGTGCTTTATGGGCCACCCGGAGGTTCGGGAAGTTGAGATCCCTAAGGCCTCATTTGGTACAAGGGGATTGAGAGGGGTTTCCAGAGGAGATCCCCGCGGGGCCCAAAAACCGCTGAAAACCCCGACGGCCCATTTGTTTCACGTGGTTTGCACAGCCCAATCCCCTCCATTCCCCTTCAATACCCTTCTATCCACGCGTCTCACAACCCTCGAGGGCACACGCAGGGAACGAGATGGCAAAGCGACGATGTCGCCCCGCCTCCATCGAGAGGAGGCGCGCCGCCGCCGGGGAGATACGGGGACTAGGGTTTACTCCGCCGCGCCACCGCCCCCTCTCCTTCTCTGCTCCGCGAGGAGAGATGGGGACTAGTGTTTACGCCGCTGCGCCACCGCCCCCTCCCCTTCTCTGCTCTCGCTCTCCGGCTACCCCAGGCACCTCCGAGGCCCCCCAGTTCATGGACTTGCATCGCCGCCCCCCAAGCTTGCTTGTCCCCTAGGTAAGAGTTGCATTTTATTTCCAATGGATGTACGTGTGCTGCTTAATTCCCCTGTATTTTCGGCTATTCCCTGAATCCCTTGCATTGTTGATCCAAGCCGGGCTCTCTTTATCGGTCAATTGACTTCATCTATGATGATCTTGATCTCCAGCTAGTCGATTATGTAGACTTTTGATTTCAGTTCAGTCCGATCAGACTAATTTGCTGCTATATATAATGCTACCATCTGTATTTACTTGATCAATTCCAGGACGGTTGTGGCTATCTTGATTGGCTTCATTTATCTGGATATCTAATGTGTGGGACAACCCAACTGAATCGCATCATGCATGGGTGTGAATTAAGTACTAGCATAATGCATAGTGTATTTTTTAGCTTTTGAACCGAACTGAATCGCATCATAAAAGGAAACATAGAGAAATTTAAGTACAATTACAGTTTAGTTTGATGCTGCAATTGGCGATTGAATTCCATCAATTGATTGCACGCCGATCCCGAAAATTTAAGATATGTTTATTGAATAAGCTTAATCACACTTGTTATTTTATAAAATTTACTGTAGAACGATTGTTCAACAGTGTGAGTGTTCAAAAAAAAAGGTTAATCACATGATCTGTAAACTACAACGAGTCATCCTGAAGTATGTATCACGCAGTTTCATTTCTAGTTAATGAGGTGGGACTAGTAATGTTGCTCTGCATATCATCCATTTGCTCCTGGAATTGCAATATACTATTTCTGGTTAATGCTATGCTTTTAATGCATAAATATCTTGTGTGATGCCATTTGCTCCGTTCCTAGAAATAAGGTAGCAGTCTAGAATAACTTATGATGATGATGTTTGCACCCATCCCCTGTTCTTTTGTTTATAAATCGTACTTTGCATTGCTTACCAATATTCTGATCTAGTTGTGCTGATAGAGTCTGTAGGGACGGATGAACTAGTACACTGTACATCTCATGCTGGTTATGTGGGAGCACTGATCACTTTTTTGTTTGTGATTCTTGTTCTGCGTTGCATTAGCTTACTAGTACGCTGGTTATCTCGGGAGCATCATGCATACTAGTACTTGTAGTTCATTACTGTCTTTTCATCTAGCTAGCTAGCTAACTTGGTCCATTTCCGTTGAACTGAATCTATGTACTGGACCTTGCTAACTTGTTCTCCCTCCATGGACCTTGCAGCCTCCTCCACGCTCCGCCACCATCATCCTTCTCCACGTCTCGTAGCCATCAGCCTCCTTCACACCTACTGAAGAGCTGGCATTTTCCCGTGTACCAATTTAGTCTTGGTAGCAAGATATGTACGGATCATTTTAGAAACAATTGATGAATTTTAGAAATAATGATCTCGGACCTTGCTAACTTGTTCCTTATAGCACGAATGCTATTTATAAGAACATGGTCCATTTCTGTTGAACTGAATTATGTAATGGACCTTGCTAACTTGTTCTTATTTTGACAGAGACCCGCTGTTTGGATTCTTGTTGGGGTGGACGAGTTGCCTTCGTCTTGGGAGTCAGTTGCCACGCCTAAGTTTCGGTAAACAAGCTTCTTAGCCTCATGGCCTTGTTTCTTTACCAAATTAATATACCCTACTTGATAGCTCTTGAAGTCAAGTAAAATAGTAAATGTAGTTCTACCTTAGGGCATATTGCATCTAGATCGATGTTTCCAACTTGTAGATATGTGTGTGCTGATGATTTTTAGTTTTATTTTTTGGAAGTCCGAACTCTTTGTACAGTTTCCAACTTGTAGACCAGCTCGACCGGCGAGCCAGGGCAAAGTACACGGAGCTGTTGTCTATCAGTTGTTTGCCCCTATAAAATGGTGATTAGCTCTTCATTTACTGCTATTATTCAAACGAGAACGCATGGGTGAGCCCGGGCAGCTGCCCCAAGTAGCCGGGAGGTAGCTCCGCCACTGCTTGTAGATGTGTGTGCTGATGATGTTGCTTTTGGCTTTTTTTATGTGGACTCAAGATCGATGTTTTCATGCAGAGTTATTATGAGTATTTGCTGCTGCCCAGGCGGGAGTTAGATGGTAACAAAGGAAAGAGCTCAATTGCCAATGGCAACATGAAATGCAGCTACCGAAATACAAACATGGCTACCACCCTATGTCAAACTTTGGTTGTAACAGAATATTGTGAGGGCCTGTTGTTCTTGTAACAGAATAATCTGGGAGCAAGTTATAATCTAGGAGTAACCTGTTGTCTGTGTAACAGAATATTCTGAGGACATGTTCTTGTAACAGAACATGGTTAGAGTTGTTAAACTTTTGCAAAGATTGGGTTTTTAACTGCACTGTTGCCATCAGTCTATTATATCAAACCCCGCCTACCAAACAAGTTTTTTTGTGGAAGGGGATTGGAAGCTTGGGGATGTGAGAGGAATTAAGGGGATTGGGTGGAAGAAAGGGATTCACCAAATCCTCCTGAATCCCCGCCTCCCAAAACCTCTCAAATCCCCTTGTACCAAATGAGGCCTAAAGGCTCCTAATCCTAATATTGCATACTCTCCACCTCTTCTCCAGGAATGTCAACTTCCCTAAGGTCCGGTCAGCAGATAAGGCACAAGTCATGGAGAAAATGCTTACAGCTTCGATGAAAATGAAATATAGAAATTCTACACTCGTTGCGGTAGAGGAATGAAACGGGATAAGATACTTGCTACAGTTACATATATGAATAAAGTAATTATATGGAATACCGTGACCAGCACACACGTTCATCGGGATCACGGTTAATCTGTTCCAACTTCATTTTCGTCAAAACCAGATGAACATTTAATATGAACATCAATTCCTCCGAGGTCCTAGAACACCATATCTTGTATACTAGCCTCTAATTTCTTCCGCTCCATCTGCTCCTGTTGCAGTTCTCTAACCCAAGGAAGCAAGAAGCTCACAATATGGCGAGCATAAAGAATTTGATTTCCTTCCGATATCTCTTTTTTGGAGGCAGGTTCATGAAGAGTGGAATAAATCATTAAGGCCATGTTCGGTTAATCCCCTTGCCACAGGGATTGAAGGGGATTGAGGAGGTTTGAGAAGGATTTTGACTTGCAAGGGATTTAATCCCCTTCAATTCCTTTCAAATCTCTTCAAACCCTGCCAAACCGAACAAGGCCTAAGGGAACATTGGAGAAGAGAACTATTTGAACAGAAGCAAAATGAAAATCTGACCGCTCTTGCATTCATGTTGGAATGCTTGTAAACAAGGTTTTGCGAGCCTCCAGTTTATGTGCACGTGCAGGTGCTAACAACTGGTCCATATTTACTAGCGCTAATTTGATAGTAGTGAGCTTTACAGAGCCACAATTTTGTTCTAGCAGCATTTTTCGGGGAAACCACACTCGCCTTATTTGGTCCAAAAATGTACAAATATACACAGCGGCAGGGTGCGGGAACTAGACATGACCAAAATTCAAAGATAAGGAAAATTTAAAAACGCTCTGAGCATGGTGGTTTAAGGTCCCTTTTTCGTGGATGACATCAATATCTTCAAACTCTTTCATACGCACCTTGATCTCTAGCATAACCGATCTGTATGAGCATCTGCTATTTGTGGTGATGTTTCTGAACTACAGTGTGCCAATCTGACAAGGCCTTATATGACAGTTGTAAATGACACACTACGACCAATCAGACATTCCCAAACCAATTAAGTAGGAATACAACAATCATTACATCTTTTTTGTTTCCCGAGGCCCAAGGAGAACACATTGAAACTGAGAGAGTATCTATATGTTTTTTATTTTTGCCAAATTCACAACAGGATCAGCTTCTGAAAATAGAGTGGACAATGGCCATACCTGATTCAGCTTGCGCACTGCTACAAACTTTGCCCCAACCTTGTCAGATGTTTATCTGGCTATTAATTCAAAAGAAATAGAGCTGAGGATTCTGAACTCTGCCTTTTCATAGAAGAAATACTTCCTGATGTGACACTTTTAAAACCATATGCCTGCTTGAGATCTGTTTCTGACCTGTTACAGCTGCAACCATCAACTAATATAAGCACTGCTCCTGACCATGCAGTTGTTATTTCCAAGTAAAAGCTTTACTGATGCCACACATGAATTCACTGAAAACTGATGGACTGTTTGTAGCTGCAAGAAAAAACACAGTTCAGTGACCGATGCAAACATGCAATTCAAATACTCTAGAAGATGTGCTGTTATGGTAAAAACAACCAGTTCTTACCTAGATACAGCATTCAGTGCCCACTTATGGTAAAAACAACCTGGAGATCTTAAGAGAATTATCAGCACTGAGCTCTGCTAAGAAGACAGCACTTAGATCTGGAAACTGAATAAGCTAAGCTCAGCAACAAGATCTTCTTGGGTCTTCAGTTTTAATATTACTCACAGAATAAGGGTGGTTCTGTTTCCAAGAACAGAATAAGGGCGGTTCCAGTGGCTCTCAACACACTCAAACTTTCTTTAAAAAAAATTAAAAAAATTCAGTCATTTAAAATGAAGTTACAGCACAAGGAACAAAAATCACTTTGCCTAATCTGGCAGTATAATGGCACAGACTCCATTTGCCAACTCAAACTACTATCTAAAAGTCCTGTCAAATGGGATCATGGTGGTAACATAATCAAGTGTGTCATGAACGAGTTGTCGGAATTGATTTACTACAGTAACTTTTGTCCCCAGAAGCACTGGGTTACATGTGTGAACAAATAATGTAAAAGACAGACAGTTTAGCACATCCAAAAATACTCTGTGTTTTGACCGAATCCTGATTTTGGTCCTCAAAGTCTATCGCCACCGTGGTCTTGTGTCATGGAGAGTACATATATAAGAATAATTGCATCAATGCACAACAATGTGTTTTCACTGGCTCCTTGTTTATCATTGGGAGCCAAAGGGGGAACGACGCCCTGAAATGCCCAGGAAATAACCCTGCTAGACCATCAAACCTTATCATCAGGGTTTGCCTTTCATGTTCAGCAGAGAAGAAACAAAAGCACAAGTAGTGAGAGAAAAAAACTTACAGATATTCATGCCGCAGTATACTGCATTTAGCAGATGGGAAGGTTAAAACAAACTGTCTGTCCTTCTCGCACTAGCCACAAAAATGTACTGGTTCTATCAGAACTACCAAAAATGATGCATGTATCACGATGCAAGTCGCCCAAAGAAAATTCCCCAGAATACCAGAGCTCCAAACCACTTGTTTGACACAAATCTGTGGAGTAGAGATGAAACACAATGAGTTTAAGCACTTCATAAGCAATCTAACAAACCAATGAACACACCATCTGTTTTAAATCTCCATGATCTCGATGTAAAGAAACATACTTCCTGTTGCAGTCTGCGCGGTCAGACAAGTCGACGGTTGAAATCTGCCATGCCAACTGTGCAGCTGCAGCTGTCAGAAGAGGGTAGTAGGGCCATGCTATCGAACATGATTAAAGTAAGCAGTCAATATATATTATTTAAAAACAATGTAACTTTTGTAGAGCATGACATTCTTATAACGAGCACCGACCAAGTTCAGCATTGTAGCCACTGAGTGCAAAGCTGCCAATCGATGCAGCACCGAAGGCACTGATCCATTGCTTGGTCGAATCTCCAAACCTTAATGCTGTGGACTTAACTCCTACTTTGAGGTCATCTTCTTTGTCCTGGAATGTATATGGACACGACCATAAGAAGCAATGCTTTTGCTCAGTTTAGATATGAAAGAACACCACTAGTAAAAAACCTGATGTGCATATATGGTATCATACACCAATGTCCAACATATACCAGCGGTATACAGTGGGATGATGACAGCAGGATCTAGGCTCCCTTTGATAGCAGCCCATCCTAACAGAGCTCCCCAGTTGAAGGTCAAGCCAAGAAATGCCTGAGGCTGTTACAGATGCATTGGAAGTAATGCAAGTGATTACTCTCTGGACACAAGATTATGCTAGTAAAACTTTGCATGTGCTTAGAGGCTTAGAGCATACCCAAAATGTGGACCTCTTCATCAAGGGATAAGAGAAGACCAAAAGAAGAGAGGACGCCCCAAGAACGCGGCTACATAGACAATGAGACAAATTAGAGGTGGATATTACAGTAATGACATAAGCAAAATACATCTGACAAGCTGTCATATCTTTGGAGTTTATTTGAAATGAGGGATAGCATCCAAAACAAACAAACTGCATTCCAGTCACACAAGCAAAGAAGAGCAATTTACCTAAAGTCGTTTAGTTGGAGAAGAATACCCAATCCCAGCAGTAGCTGAGATCCGAGGAAGCACACTCCCTGAGAAGGGGTTAGAGCACCTGACGCGAAAGGCCTGCTTTTGGTGCGCTCAACCTACACGAGGAACAGATCGGTGAATTCTATGCGACCACCAGAAGATACCATCATCACTTCATTGCACGAGCCACTTAAGTAATACTCCAGCAGAGAACACTCAAATCTAAGAGTACGGCCTACATCCAACTTGTCTAAAACCTTGGTGAGCATATGTTTCACTCCATGGTTTCACTATATTGTTTGAGTTGGCTGGTACTAACACTTTAGTCATGACATTTGACACTCAATCTTGCTACATTCCTGGTTCAAAAGGTAAGCATATAATACATCGAGAACCGTAGTTGATCTTTTTCTGTATTCACGGCTGCAACAACCTGAAAGGCACTTTTCCTTGACACGCAAAGTCGGAAGAGTTATCTGCAACAAGAAAAAACTAGAGGAAAAACGAGAAACTCAAATGCACCGACGGATACGGGTATCAGTATCGGACCAATACGGATACGTAAATTCGTCATTTTCAAAAAGTGCCAATACGGATACATTGTAGGTACTCAAAGAAATCTGGAGGAGATGAGAATGTTAGATCTTCAGAGATCAGAGAAGAAAGAAGAGGAGATGAGCTTGGCTGGGCAGGAGGAATGGAGAAGAGAAGTGTCCATACATGGCTGTTGCGTGAGAGGGGACGTTGGTGAGTAGGAGGAGGAGCTCGCCACTGCTGCTAGCCCTGGGACCTGGGTGAGCAGCTGCTGGCGACACAGCCGCCGCCTGGTGTGAGCATGGGAGGGAGGAAAGACGCTGTGAGGGAAAGGATGGGGGCACCGGGGCACTAGGGTTGCTGGTTGCTTCTTAACTAGGCTGAGCGGGCTCTTACCTGGGCTGGAAAAGTATCCAAAACGTACTGGCGAAGTATCCTTAGAGTATCGTAATTGTTTTAAATCATTTATTCTTAGATACTCTCCAGCGATACGTATCAGGGGCGTATCAGAGGGGTATCGGTATCGGATACGGTATCCGATACGGATTCGCTGGCCGGCTGAAGTATCCGTGCATTTGAGACGAGAAATCACCTTGTTATCAATGTCGCGGTCGAGAAGATCATTCACCGTGCAACCAGCGCCCCTGAGGAGCACAGCTCCGCATCCAAAGAGCGCCAGCATTCTCTAAGCCTGGGAGCTCCCCCGGCATTGCCGCCATTGTGATTGACCTATGAAGCAAAGGTTACTGCAGGAGCTCTATAAGTGAGTTGGTACTTGGTACTTGGTAATGTATGACAGGGTAAAACAAGTTGCTGTGTAGGTAATAAACTTGTGTTCTTTTCTTCCTATATAAACCCCAAGAGCGGGCATGAAGTCGAAAGTTAAGACAATGATCGAACCTATCAAATGTTAGTGCGCACAGTAAATCTTGAAATGTGATCTCAGGCTGCCCTCTAGCCTCTAGTGAGCTGCTTTCTACGCAAATGGTAACTAGTAAGCGTACCACGTGCAGGGCCAGCCGAGGAGCCAGGTGCCGATGGGCTTGTCGAGGCGGGCGAGCATCGCGTACGGGCGCGCCGCCTCCGGAAGCCACCTCACTGTCTCCACCCACGACGGCGGCGGCGGCAGGACGCCGCCCTCTTTCTCCTTCTCCTTTTCCTGGTCAGTGGACCGCGAGGAGGTCGAGAAGCTGCCGGGGAGCAGGATCCTGTCCATGTAGGAGGAGGACGCCGCCACCGAGGAGGAGTAGGGCGGGCGCGGGCATGGCCGGCGGCTTCGGGTGATCAGGTGGCGCCAGGCGGTGGGGCTGGGGATGCGATCGGGGAAGGGAGGAGGTGTAGGGGTGTGGGTGAGGAGGGAGATGGTCGGGAGTGGGGCGGCGATGCGGGCGCGGCGGCGGAGAGCGAAGGGCGCCATGGACGGACGGATTCTGTTTTGGGCCCAGCAGACGCATTCATAAGCCTGAGCCGTAGATAACCACGAACCAGACCTACACACAGAACGAAACACGAAAGATGACGCGTTTGGTTCCGTTATACATAGAGTAAATAGCATAAAACTACTAATTTACAGGCTAGGGTTCTAAAAAAACTACCACTTTTTAATTTTTCTTAAAAATCTACCAGACGCGTTGTCCGCTGTTTCAAAAAACCCAAAACACCCGTGACTAGCGATTGAACCGTTTTTCTGACTGCCTGGACCCACATGTCAGGCCACCTGGCCACGCGCGCTCACGGCGCGGCCGTTGACGGCCGTTAGCCCGTGCGGTCCGGTCGGAACGAAAGGAGCTGGTCGGGCCTCACTCTCTCTCAGTCTCCCCCTCGTCTCCCCCTCCTCTCCCCTGCAGTGACCTAGGTGGGCGATGGCGGCGGCGGCGAGCTATTGAGCCAAGGCGTCACCGGTCAGGAGGGCGGTGGACATCCAGAGGTGGACCCAGGGCTAGACGGCTCGAGCTTCCCGGCACAGCGGTTGCAGCAGCCACCACCGCCCGCGGCTGAGGTCGATCCAGCGAGCTCAGATCTAGCAGTCCACGTGGCTAGGGCAGTGGCGAAGTGCATCCACGCGGATCCAGATGGCGGCCACAGTTGGGCTTCGTCCTTTGGTGGAGTGAGGTAAGAAATTTCTGGGCCCTTCATACTTTTAGTTCAAATTACAAATTTCTGGGTCTTTTAGTTCAATTTAGAATTAGGGTTAGTAATTGTTTGTTCTTGGCATGGTACTTTATTTTATTGGTTAAGTCACTGTAGAAGAAAGTGCATTTGGTTAGTTCATTTGGTCAGTGCATTCACTGTAATTAGAAGAAAGTTCAGTAATGTTCAGTACATTTGGTCATTGTTCTAAGTTTTAGTGACTTAAAAATTAATTGTTTGTCAATTTAATCCTACAGCTTAGATGATGAGATTTGGGACATGAGGCTATATTTTCAAAGAACATATAACATGGAGAGAAAGTATTCAGTTTCTTCAGATATTAGTTATCTGACCATATTAGCATTGGCTGAGTTGGAGGGTTATGGAATGGATGCTTGTTTGACTTATGTAAAGGAAGAGGGAAATGGCTTGAAGGGGGTGGAGGTCCTGGATAGTGAGGAGGCATTAGAGGAAATGCTTGACTTGTTTGTTGATAAGAAGATCCTGAACATCACTGTCAGAAAGCCTACTGATCCAAGCCAGCAGATGTTAACATGGATCACATCATGCTTGAGGAACAGATCCCCATTGATCATGTTTGTGAACCTTTTGTTTATAGTGTTTCCTAACAAGGTGTCCTGTATCCACTCCATAATCTAACTTTGGCACCAGCAATCCCTGAGGAGCCCTATCTTAACACACAACATAGTTGTAATTTCAACAAGGGGAAAATGTTGTGGAAGAAGAAGAAGATGTAGAAGTAGAACATGATGAAGATGGAGATGAAGATGAGATGGACAAATCCTCTTCAGATTTTGAGTTTTTTAGGGGTGATTACAAATGGCAGAATATATCATACAAGGCTTGGTGTAGGGGTGAAGATGAGGCTGGCACAGGGACAAGCCATAAGACTAGGGGAGAGGAAGAACCTGCAGAGCACTACTGTGGAGAAAACTCAGAACCATCTGAGTTTTGGGAGGAAGACCAAATCCTTTCTGAACATGAAGAACCCTCACTTGTACCAGAGAAAGGAGCAAAGAAGCTTAATCCTGTCAGAAAACCAGGCCCAACTAGCAAGTCACACAGTGAGCCTGAACACATCAAGTTTGAAGATTTTGTGCCTGAACCTGATGAATACTGCTTTCCAGGTGATTTTGGTCTTAATGATGAAGAAGAAGTTCCAAGGTTGCCTTCTGGTAGGAAGAGAAGGTTGAAGAAGAGGAAGGAGAGGAGGTGGTATGATCCATCAGTCCCTGATGCACATGAGCAGTTTGCATTGCATTTGTGCTTCCTAAATGTTGTGGAGTTCAGAGAAGCACTAAGAAATTTCCATGTCAGGACACTTAGGAATTTTGAGTATCATAGAAATGAACCAACTAGGGTTATTGCTTAGTGCTCTGATAGAAAGCAAGGTTGTCAGTTTTACATAGTGGCCTCTAGAATAGCTAATGAGTCTACTTTCAGCATCAAGAAGATGAATTTGGATCACACTTGTGGAGCAAGTGGAGAGAGAAGCAAGGTTACAGTTAACTGGGTTGCCAAGGTTTTTGAGGATACCATTAGATCAAACCCTGAAGTTGGTGTTGAGGCAATTATGTCATACACAAAGAAAACATTTGGTGTTCATGTTCCCTAAAAGCTTGGCATATAGGGCAAGGAAGCAAGCAGTTGAAGTTGTGCAAGGAGATCACAGACTCCAATATCACAGACTAAGGGACTATCTATAGTGTGTGCTAGATACTAATCCAAGCAGTAGATGCATAGTGTCGGTGTCAAAACCGGCGGATCTCGGGTAGGGGGTCCCGATCTGTGCGTCAAGGTCGGATGGTAACAGGAGACAAGGGACACTTTATTTTACCCAGGTTCGGGCCCTCTCGATGGAGGTAAAACCCTACTCCTGCTAGATTAATATTGATGATATGGGTAGTACAAGAGTAGATCTACCACGAGATCAAGGAGGCTAAACCCTAGAAGCTAGCCTATAGGTATGATGATGGTTATGATGTGTTCGTCCTACGGACTACGACCCTCTGGTTTATATAGGCACCGGATAGGGTTAGGGTTACACAGAGTCGGTTACATTGGTAGGAGATCTTGAATATCCGCACGCCTAGCTTGCCTTCCACGCCAAGGAAAGAACCTTCCGGACACGGGACGAAGTCTTCAATCTTGCATCTTCATAGTCCTGGAGTCCGGCTGAAGATATAGTTCGGCTATCCGAACACCCCCTAATCCAGGACTCCCTCAGTAGCCCCCGAACCAGGCTTCAATGACGTCGAGTCCAGCGCGCAAATTTGTCTTCGGCATTGCAAGGCGGGTTCCCCCTCCGAATCTTGTGTACCTGTATGAATAATGTCCGTAGCGCTCCTCGGTCTCGGTGCCCAATAATTGCCGTCTTCCACGTGTTGAACGAATGCGAAAAGCCCGGGGGTGTTTTTATATTCACACCCTTGGTCATATAAACGAGCCGCCTATTTAACGGGATGGGGATCTAGACCCAAACCACATCTTCTTCTCCCCGCGAGTTATCATCAGAGCGACTCCAGCAAAGGTCCATTCCAACATGGCCAGTCGTCGTAGCTCCTCCCCTCGCCCCTCCAGCCCCAAATCCGGAGACTAGGAGAGTTGCACCATCCCACACAGCGAGCTAGTGTCACTGCAGGCCAAGGGATTTCTTCCCCAAGCATATATGGTCCCGGTCCGAGCCGGACTCGCCACCTACAACGGCGGCAAGCAAGCGGAGAGCACCCCCAATCCTTCTA
The DNA here is from genome assembly GCA_032464435.1 of Aegilops umbellulata. Taxonomy (NCBI): domain Eukaryota; kingdom Viridiplantae; phylum Streptophyta; class Magnoliopsida; order Poales; family Poaceae; genus Aegilops; species Aegilops umbellulata. The sequence continues at coordinate 641,588,540 of CP136057.1, forward strand.
AAGGAGGGCGGGTGTGCCTCGTCCCTTATTTATCAAGGGGTCTGGGATTTCCAATTCATCCATTCCTCCGCGGGCTTCTGGAGTTCTACGGCCTCCAGCTGCACAACCTCACGCCTGGCTCCGTGCTACATATTACAGGCTTCGTTGCCCTTTGTGAGCTATTTTTAGGCGTCGAGGCTCATTTTGCGCTGTGGAAGAGGTTGTTCTGCTTGGTGCCCCGTTCTCAGGAGGGGTCTATATACCAAGTGAGCGGAGCCGAAATATGGCGCATCGCCGGGACCGGATACCTATCCGGAACCCCAAAGAAGGCGTCCGAGGACTGGCCTTCAGAATGGTTCTACATAGACGACGTCCCGCTGTCGGACCCTGTCCGGGTCGGCCTCCCTGAGTTCAGCATGGCTCCCTTAAAGAAACGCTTAAGTTGGCGTCCGCGGAGCTCCCAGAGAGAAAGCAACAGAGACGTTCTTTACCTGATGGGCCGGATAAGACTGTTGGCTCATTCTGGACTAACCATGATTGGAGTCATGGCGGCATGTATTATGCGGGGGGGGGGGGGTGCAGCCGCTTCAATATAGGAGCCACCCCATGTGGGATTTCAACGGGGAGGATGACGCCACCCGTTACGGCCGCAAGGGGCCAGACACAGCTGCCGCTCTAGTAAAGATTCTAACATCTTTGTACAAGGGAGGAAAGGAGGACTTCCTCCGTGTCAACCCGCGGGCCGGATTCACTATGTATGAACCTCCAAGTTGGGTAAGTGAACAATTGCACTTGCCCGCTTATTTAATGCTCCCATGACTAGATACGTAATCTGGTGATTTCAATGCAGGAGCTTCGACAGGAGGTAAAGGATATCAACAGCTGCCCTCCACAGCCTGAGGACCCAGAACGGTCCCTCGATCCGGACTCCGAAGAGGATCCAGACATATCAGTGGAGCTCATCGACGGGGTGTTCCACCAGTTAAGCAAGGATAATACCTTGGTGGCCATTACGGCTGATTATCCCGGGTTAATCCCGGCCTCCCAGGTAACAGAAACCGGAGTGTTTATTCCCGCAAGAGAGATTCCGTCCTTACATATTCCGGTGTTTCTGACGACAACCGTATTTTACAGGGGAGATTTCCGAGGAGGGAGGCCGAACCTGCGGCGACTAGCCAACGAGGAGCCGCCGGGCCCCGTGGGGTAAAAAGGGATGAAGTCCGGACTGAGAGTTCGGCACAAAGGTATAACGCGCCTTCTGTCTTCCTGGCGTTATTCTGTCAGGGCATGTTAACATCCGTACTGTTTCCAGGACAAAGAGGCCTCGCCGGACTATATCCGGAGGGGGCGCCAACCGCGCCTCTACCAGCCAGGCTCCAACGTCTGGTCCGGAGGCGGGGACGAACACCAGGCTTGCGCCGGACGCTCCTCCAACAGAGGATGCGGACCGGCTATCTGCCACAAATTCAGAAGTGGAGAGAGCCATGAACCATAGGCGTCGCCGGACAGTTCTACGCGACGCTTGTTTCTCCCGAGAGGCCTTAGACGCCTTCAATTCGGGAGATCCGTACCTTCGTGCCGCTCAAGATGGTTTAGCCAGAGCCACGGAGCAGTATGTGAAAGACATACGGGTAAGAAAATTTAAATATATATATACCAGTAGCCCCCGAGACTTGAAACAGTTAAACTAACTGATTTAAGGATCATATAATATGTAGGTTCTTACTGAGAAGAACACCGTGTTGTCCCAGGAGCTGGAAAAGTGCAAGGCTCAACTAGAGGCCGCACTAGCCGCAACAGGGGAGCCCGAAGGGACCCCCTCAGGTATGATATACGTTGAGAGATCCGGAGCGGCAACAACTCTTACGCGAGTTAAAGGCTGGCGAGAGTACGTTGACAATGTTGAGGAACGTTGCAGAAAATTAAAATTTTTCCTACGGTTTCACCAAGATCCATCTATGAGTTCATCTAAGCAACGAGTCATGGGAGAGAGATTGCATCTACATACCACTTTGTAGATCGCGAGCGGAAGCGTTCAACGAACGGGGATGAGGTAGTCGTACACGGCGTGATCCAAATCACCGGAGATCCTAGCACCGAACGGACGGCACCTCCGTGTTCAACACACGTACGGTCAGCGTAACGTCTCCTTCTTCTTGATCCAGCAAGGCAAAGGAGAGGTTGAGGAAGATGGCTCCAGCAGCAGCACGACGGCATGGTGATGGTGGAGCTGCAGTACTCCGGCAGGGCTTCGCCGAGCTCTATGGAGGAGGAGGAGGTGTTGGAGAGGGAGAGGGAGGCGCCAGGGCAAGGGGGTGCGGCTGCCCCCTCCCCTCCCCCCTATATATAGGCCCCCTGGGGGGGCGCTGGCCCTGGGAGATTGAATCTCCTAAGGGGGCGGCGGCCAAGGGGGGTGGAGTGCCCCCCAAGGCAAGTGGGCGCCCCCCCACCCTAGGGTTCCAACCCTAGGCGCAGGGGGTGGGCCTTGGGGGGCGCACCAGCCCACTAAGGGCTGGTCCCCCCTCCCACTTCAGCCCATGGGGCCCTCCGGTATGGGTGGCCCCACCCGGTGGACCCCCGGGACCCATCTGGTGGTCCCGGTACAATACCGGTGACCCCCAGATCATTCCCGATGGCCGAAACTGCACTTCCTATATATAATTCTTCACCTCCGGACCAATCCGGAACTCCTCGTGACGTCCGGGATCTCATCCGGGAATCCGAACAACATTCGGGTTACTGCATATACATATCTTCACAACCCTAGCGTCACCGAACCTTAAGTGTGTAGACCCTACGGGTTCGGGAGACATGCAGACATGACCGAGACGGCTCTCGGGCAATAACCAATAGCGGGATCTGGATACCCATGTTGGCTCCCACATGCTCCATGATGATCTCATCGGATGAACCACGATGTCGAGGATTCAATTAATCCCGTATACGATTCCCTTTGTCAATCGGTATTTTACTTGCCCGAGATTCGATCGTTGGTATTCCAATACCTCGTTCAATCTCGTTACCGGCAAGTCACTTTACTCGTACCGTAATGCATGATCCACTGATCAAACACTTTGATCATATTGAGCTCATTATGATGATGCATTACCGAGTGGGCCCGATGATACCTCTCCGTCAAGCGGAGTGACAAATCCCAGTCTTGATCCGTGTCAACCCAACAGATACTTTCGGAGATACCCGTAGTATGCCTTTATAGTCACCCAGTTACGTTGTGACGTTTGGCACACCCAAAGCACTCCTACGGTGTCCGGGAGTTACACGATCTCATGGTCTAAGGAAAGGATACTTGACATTGGAAAACTCTAGCAAACGAACTATGCGATCTTATGCTATGTTTAGGATCGGGTCTCGTCCATCACATCATTCTCCTAATGATGTGATCTTGTTATCATTGACATCCAATGCCCATAGTCAGGAAACCATGACTATCTATTGATCAACGAGCTAGTCAACTAGAGGCTTACTAGGGACATGTTGTTGTCTGTTATTCACACATGTATTACGATTTCCGGATAACACAATTATAGCACGAATAAAGACAATTATCATGAACAAGGAAATATAATGATAATGCTTTTATTATTGCCTCTAGGGCATATTTCCAACAGTCTCCCACTTGCACTAGAGTCAATAATCTAGTTACATTGTGATGAATCGAACACCCATAGAGTTCTGGTGTTGATCATGTTTTGCCTTAGGGAGAGGTTTAGTCAACGGATCTGCGACATTCAGATCCGTGTGCACTTTACAAATTTCTATGTCTCCATCTTGAACATTTTCACGAATGGAGTTGAAGCGACGCTTGATGTGCCTGGTCTTCTTGTGAAACCTGGGCTCCTTGGCAAGTGCAATAGCTCCAGTGTTGTCACAGAAGAGTTTGATTGGCCCCGACGCATTGGGTATGACTCCGAGGTCGGTGATGAACTCCTTCACCCAAATTGCTTCATGTGCTGCCTCCGAGGCTGCCATGTACTCCGCTTCACATGTAGATCCTGCCACGACGCTCTGCTTGCAACTGCACCAGCTTACTGCCCCACCATTCAAAATATACACGTATCCGGTCTGTGACTTAGAGTCATCCAGATCTGTGTCGAAGCTAGCTTCGACGTAACCCTTTACGACGAGCTCTTCGTCACCTCCATAAACGAGAAACATTTCCTTAGTCCTTTTCAGGTACTTCAGGATATTCTTGACCGCTGTCCAGTGTTCCTTGCCGGGATTACTTTGGTACCTTCCTACCAAACTTACGGCAAGGTTTACATCAGGTCTGGTACACAGCATGGCATACATAATAGAACCTATGGCTGAGGCATAGGGGATGACACTCATCTCTTCTATATCTTCTGTCGTGGTCGGACATTGAGCTGAGCTCAATTTCACACCTTGTAACACAGGTAAGAACCCCTTCTTAGATTGATCCATATTGAACTTCTTCAATATCTTATCAAGGTATGTGCTTTGTGAAAGACCTATGAGGCATCTTGATCTATCTCTATAGATCTTGATGCCTAATATATAAGCAGCTTCTCCAAGGTCCTTCATTGAAAAACTCTTATTCAAGTAGGCCTTAATGCTGTCCAAGAGTTCTATATCATTTCCCATCAAAAGTATGTCATCTACATATAGTATGAGAAATGCTACAGAGCTCCCACTCACTTTCTTGTAAATGCAAGCTTCTCCATAAGTCTGCGTAAACCCAAACGCTTTGATCATCTCATCAAAGCGAATGTTCCAACTCCGAGATGCTTGCACCAGCCCATAAATCGAGCGTTGGAGCTTGCACACCTTGTCAGTATTCTTAGGATAGACAAAACCTTCCGGCTGCATCATATACAATTCTTCCTTAAGGAAACCATTAAGGAATGCCGTTTTGACGTCCATTTGCCATATTTCATAATCGTAGAATGCGGCAATTGCTAACATGATTCGGACGGACTTCGGCTTCACTACCGGTGAGAAAGTCTCATCGTAGTCAACCCCTTGAACTTGTCGATAACCCTTAGCGACAAGCCGAGCTTTATAGATGGTCACATTACCATCCGCGTCTGTCTTCTTCTTAAAGATCCATTTATTTTCTATGGCTCGCCGCTCTACGGGCAAGTCAGTCAAAGTCCATACTTCGTTTTCATACATGGATCCTATCTCGGATTTCATGGCTTCTAGCCATTTGTCGGAATCCGGGCCCGCCATTGCTTCCTCATAGTTCGAAGGTTCACCGTTGTCTAACAACATGATTTCCAAGACAGGGTTGCCGTACCACTCTGGTGCGGAACGTGTCCTTGTGGACCTTCGAATTTCAGTAGGAGCTTGATTAGAAGTATCTTGATCATCATCATTAATTTCCTCTCTAGTCGGTGCAGGCACCTCAGGAACGTTTTCTTGAGTTTCGCCATTTTCCGGTTCAAGAGGTAACACTTCATCAAGTTCTACTTTCCTCCCACTTACTTCTTTCGAGAGAAACTCTTTCTCTAGAAAGGATCCATTCTTGGCAACAAAGATCTTGCCTTCGGATCTGAGGTAGAAGGTATACCCAATAGTTTCTTTAGGGTATCCTATGAAGACGCATTTTTCCGACTTGGGTTCGAGCTTTTCAGGTTGAAGTTTCTTGACATAAGCATCGCATCCCCAAACTTTTAGAAATGACAGCTTAGGTTTCTTCCCAAACCATAATTCATACGGTGTCGTCTCAACGGATTTCAACGGAGCCCTATTTAAAGTGAATGCGACAGTCTCTAAAGCATAGCCCCAAAAAGATAGCGGTAAATCGGCAAGAGACATCATAGATCGTACCATATCTAATAGAGTGCGATTACGACGTTCGGACACACCATTACGCTGAGGTGTTCCAGGCGGCGTGAGTTGTGAAACTATTCCACATTTTCTTAAGTGCGTGCCAAATTCGTGACTCAAGTATTCTCCTCCACGATCTGATCGTAAAAACTTGATTTTTCTGTCACGTTGATTTTCAACCTCACTCTGAAATTCCTTGAACTTTTCAAAGGTCTCAGACTTGTGTTTCATTAAGTAGATATACCCATATCTGCTCAGGTCATCAGTGAGGGTGAGAACATAACGATAGCCTCCGCAAGCCTCAACACTCATTGGACCGCACACATCGGTATGTATGATTTCCAATAAGTTGGTTGCTCGCTCCATTGTTCCTGAGAACGGAGTCTTGGTCATTTTACCCATGAGGCATGGTTCGCACGTGTCAAATGATTCATAATCAAGAGACTCTAAAGGTCCATCTGCATGTAGCTTCTTCATGCGTTTGACACCTATGTGACCAAGGCGGCAGTGCCACAAATATGTGGGACTATTGTTATCAACTTTAACTCTTTTGGTATTCACACTATGAATATGTGTATCATCACGTACGAGATTCATTAAGAATAAGCCATTAACCATTGGAGCATGATCATAAAACATATCACTCATATAAATAGAACAACCATTATTCTCAGATTTAAATGAGTAGCCATCTCGAATTAAATGAGATCCAGACACAATGTTCATGCTCAAACTTGGCACTAAATAACAATTATTGAGGTTTAAAACTAATCCCGTAGGTAAATGTAGAGGTAGCGTGCCGACGGCGATCACATCGACCTTGGAACCATTCCCAACGCGCATCGTCACCTCGTCCTTCGCCAGGCTCCGTTTATTCCGCAGCTCCTGCTTTGAGTTAAAAATGTGAGCAACTGCACCGGTATCAAATACCCAAGAGCTACTACGAGTACTGGTAAGGTACACATCAATTACATGTATATCACATATACCTTTTGTTTTGCCGGCCTTCTTGTCCGCTAAGTATTTGGGGCAATTCCGCTTCCAGTGACCACTTCCCTTGCAATAAAAGCACTCAGTCTCGGGCTTGGGTCCATTCTTTGGCTTCTTCCTGGCAACTTGCTTACCGGGCGCGGCAACTTCCTTGCCGTCCTTCTTGAAGTTCTTCTTACCCTTGCCCTTCTTGAACTTAGTGGTTTTATTCACCATGAACACTTGATGTTCCTTCTTGATTTCTACCTCTGCTGATTTCAGCATAGCATATACCTCAAGAATGGTCTTTACCATCCCCTGCATGTTGTAGTTCATCACAAAGCTCTTGTAGGTAGGTGGAAGCGACTGGAGGATTCTGTCAATGACCGCTTCATCCGGGAGATTAACTTCCAGTTGAGTCAAGCGGTTGTGCAACCCAGACATCTTGAGTATGTGTTCACTGACAGAGCTATTTTCCTCCATCTTACAGCTAAAGAATTTGTCGGAGACTTCATATCTCTCGACTCGGGCATGAGCTTGGAAAACCATTTTCAGCTCTTCGAACATCTCATATGCTCCATGTCTCTCAAAACGCTTTTGGAGCCCCGGCTCTAAGCTGTAAAGCATGCCGCACTGAACGAGGGAGTAATCATCGGAACGTGACTGCCAAGCGTTCATAAAGTCTTGTTCTGCAGGGAGAACAGGTGCGTCACCCAGCGGTGCTTGTAGGACATAATCTTTCTTGGCAGCTATGAGGATGATCCTCAGGTTCCGGACCCAGTCCGTATAGTTGCTGCCATCGTCTTTCAGCTTGGTTTTCTCTAGGAACGCGTTCAAGTTGAGGACTACGTTGGCCATTTGATCTACAAGACATATTGTAAATATTTTAGACTAAGTTCATGATAATAAAGTTCATCTAATCAAATTATTTAATGAACTCCCACTTAGATAGACATCCCTCTTCTAGTCATCTAAGTATTACATGATCCGAGTCAACTAGGCCGTGTCCGATCATCACGTGAGACGGACTAGTCAACATCGGTGAACATCTTCATGTTGATCGTATCTTCTATACGACTCATGCTCGACCTTTCGGTCTTCTGTGTTCCGAGGCCATGTCTGTACATGCTAGGCTCGTCAAGTCAACCTAAGTGTTTGCATGTGTAAATCTGTCTTACACCCGTTGTATGTGAACGTTAGAATCTATCACACCCGATCATCACGTGGTGCTTCAAAACAACGAACTGTCGCAATGGTGCACAGTTAGGGGGAACACTTCTTGAAATTATTATGAGGGATCATCTTATTTACTACCGTCGTTCTAAGTAAACAAGATGCAAAACATGATAAACATCACGTGTAAGGTTGGTCCGGGCCGCTTCATCCCACAATACTGCTGAAGCAAGATAAGACTAGCAGCGGCAAGAAAGTTGACAACATCTACGCCCACAACAAATTGTGTTCTACTCGTGCAATAGAGAAATACGCATAGACCTAGCTCATGATGCCACTGTTGGGGAATGTTGCAGAAAATTAAAATTTTTCCTACGGTTTCACCAAGATCCATCTATGAGTTCATCTAAGCAACGAGTCATGGGAGAGAGATTGCATCTACATACCACTTTGTAGATCGCGAGCGGAAGCGTTCAACGAACGGGGATGAGGTAGTCGTACATGACGTGATCCAAATCACCGGAGATCCTAGCACCGAACGTACGACACCTCCGCGTTCAACACACGTACGGTCAGCATAACGTCTCCTTCTTCTTGATCCAGCAAGGCAAAGGAGAGGTTGAGGAAGATGGCTCCAGCAGCAACACGACGGCGTGGTGATGGTGGAGCTGCAGTACTCCGGCTGGGCTTCGCCGAGCTCTATGGAGGAGGAGGAGGTGTTGGAGAGGGAGAGGGAGGCGCCAGGGCAAGGGGGTGCGGCTGCCCCCTCCCCTCCCCCTATATATAGGCCCCCTGGGGGGGCGCCGGCCCTGGGAGATTGAATCTCCCAAGGGGGCGGCGGCCAAGGGGGGTGGAGTGCCCCCCAAGGCAAGTGGGCTTTCCCCCCACCCTAGGGTTCCAACCCTAGGCGCAGGGGGTGGGCCTTGGGGGGCACACTAGCCCACTAAGGGCTGGTCCCCCCTCCCACTTAAGCCCATGGGGCCCTCCGGGATGGGTGGCCCCACCCGGTGGACCCCCGGGACCCATCTGGTGGTCCCGGTATAATACCGGTGACCCCCAGATCATTCCCGATGGCCGAAACTGCACTTCCTATATATAATTCTTCACCTCCAGACCAATCCGGAACTCCTCATGACGTCCGGGATCTCATCCGGGAATCCGAACAACATTCGGGTTACTGCATATACATATCTTCACAACCCTAGCATCACCGAACCTTAAGTGTGTAGACCCTACGGGTTCGGGACACATGCAGACATGACCGAGACGGCTCTCGGGCAATAACCAACAGCGGGATCTGGATACCCATGTTGGCTCCCACATGCTCCACGATGATCTCATCGGATGAACCACGATGTCGAGGATTCAATTAATCCCGTATACGATTCCCTTTGTCAATCGGTATTTTACTTGCCCGAGATTCGATCGTCGGTATTCCAATACCTCGTTCAATCTCGTTACCGGCAAGTCACTTTACTCGTACCGTAATGCATGATCCAGTGATCAAACACTTTGATCATATTGAGCTCATTATGATGATGCATTACCGAGTGGGCCCGGTGATACCTCTCCGTCAAGCGGAGTGACAAATCCCAGTCTCGATCCGTGTCAACCCAACAGATACTTTCGGAGATACCCGTAGTATGCCTTTATAGTCACCCAGTTACGTTGTGACGTTTGGCACACCCAAAGCACTCCTACGGTGTCCGGGAGTTACACGATCTCATGGTCTAAGGAAAGGATACTTGACATTGGAAAACTCTAGCAAACGAACTATGCGATCTTATGCTATGTTTAGGATTGGGTCTCGTCCATCACATCATTCTCCTAATGATGTGATCTCGTTATCATTGACATCCAATGCCCATAGTCAGGAAACCATGACTATCTATTGATCAACGAGCTAGTCAACTAGAGGCTTACTAGGGACATGTTGTTGTCTGTTATTCACACATGTATTACGATTTCCGGATAACACAATTATAGCACGAATAAAGACAATTATCATGAACAAGGAAATATAATAATAATGCTTTTATTATTGCCTCTAGGGCATATTTCCAACAGTCTCCCACTTGCACTAGAGTCAATAATCTAGTTACATTGTGATGAATCGAACACCCATAGAGAAGCTGACGGGAGCTCGGCGGCGCATCCGGTTGTGGAAGATATCAGCCTGCCGACAAGGCGCGAGGAAGGCCTGGGCCATGGTGAAGACCCGCTTTACGAAGTCTGACCCCAATCACATGGCCGAGGTCGGACCAGTGGGGCCTGATGGGAAGGAGATCCCTGTGAGCTTGGTGTATGGCCAGGTAGAGCTGTCCGCAAAGTATTCCCAGCAGGACTGTAAATTAGACAGCCTGTTAGATGGTATAGAGGAGGAATACGATCTGTCAAAGATGACTATGTAATTTATAATTGACATGTGTAATGCCTTCTAGCCGGATTGTAGATCGTTTGTCGTTCCCGATCTTTTCGCTTCGACCTCGGGACCTGACGGTCCGGAGTGTGTCCGAATACCATAACGGCTATATAAAAGCCGGGGTATGCATGGAGACCAGGCGTAGGGGTCATTAGTGCTTTATCAGACAAGTGACCAACTAGTTATGTTATATTACATGGTTAGTAAGAAACATCTTCCAAAGAGAATAGTTCCGTTAAGGGTTCCTTTCGCTGGGGTGGCGTGCCCTAAGGTGCACGTCCAGACTGCAAATGCAGAAGATCATCTCGGGGCATGTATAAAATAAAAAGGTTCATCTTTAGTTCACCGACCGAATATTCCCTTAAGAACGCTAGCTTTCAGCTTCACCCAGTCTCAGGTACACATCCGGCTTATCCGGGCAGTAACAATCGCAGAGGTGCTCCCTTTACCGCCTAGCCGAACAATCGGGAACGTAGGGGTAAGCATAGGAGCCAGACAACCCAACTTGGCCAAAACTTAAGTCATATCGATGCATATAATGGCGAAGAAAAGGTGCATGCGGAAGTCTGACGCATGCGTTGGGTGTGAAACCCATATAGATAAGCTTCTGTTAAAGAAGCCCCCAGGTTTAAGGAGCGCGGATAGCGCGTCACATAATGAGCCTTTTAGGGGCTAGAAAAGAAAAGAGTAGTAGACAAAGTAAAAAAAAGGTATAAATGTAAATAATGGACAGAGGAAGGAGACAAACACAGAGTCCGGCACTAGGCATAGAATCTTCGGAGACGTGTGGCGTTCCATGGGTTCGGCTCGAGTCGGTTGTCCGACTCATCTCGCAGGCGGTACGCTCCACCAGTTAGGACTTGGTCGATTATGAATGGACCTTCCCATTTGGGCTTGAGTTTGTTCTTTTGCTTATCCGGCAGGCGCAGGACTAGTTCACCAACGTTGTAATTTTTGGCCCGTACTTCTCTGCTTTGATATCTTCGAGCTTGCTGTTGATAGAATGCGGAACGGGCCTTAGCCACGTCACGCTCCTCCTCTAAGGCGTCCAGGTTGTCCTGCTGATCAAGCTCGGCTTGTCTTTCTTCGTACATGCGCACTCGAGGTGAGTCATGAATTATGTCGCAGGGCAGAATCGCCTCAGCGCCGTACACCATAAATAATGGCGTGAATTCGGTGGTACGATTTGGCGTGGTTCGCAGCCCCCAGAGTATGGAGTCGAGCTCCTCTACCCAGTGCTTATCAGATTCCTTGAGGGACCGCACTAATCTGGGTTTGATGCCGCTCATGATGAGACCATTTGCACGTTCGACCTGACCGTTAGTTTGTGGGTGATAGACAGAAGCGTAGTCGAGCTTAATGCCCATGTTTTTGCACCACAGCTTTACTTCAACAGAGGTGAAGTTTGTGCCGTTATCGGTGATAATGCTGTGGGGGACACCATAACGGTGTACGACCCCGGATACGAAGTCTATCACAGGTCCGGATTCAGCCGTCTTGACAGGCTTGGCTTCTATCCATTTGGTGAATTTATCCACCATGACCAATAAGTATTTTTTCTTGTGGGTTCCGCCTTTAAGGGGTCCCACCATATCGAGCCCCCAGACCGCGAAAGGCCAAGTGATGGGGATAGTTCGGAGGGCGTTGGGTGGCATATGGCTTTGGTTGGCAAAGAGCTGGCAACCAACGCACCATTTGACTAGGTCCTGAGCGTCTGCTCTAGCCGTCGGCCAATAGAAGCCAGTACGGAAAGCCTTGCTTACGAGGGACCGAGCCGCGGCGTGATGGCCACCGAGTCCGGCATGAATTTCAGTCAACAGACTTCGCCCTTCCGCTTCAGAGATACACCTTTGAAGGACTCATGTAGTGCTTTTCTTATATAGCTCTCCCTCGTGGACTTTATAGGCTTTAGATCGCCGCACTATGCAGCGTGCCTTGTTTTGGTCCTCGGGGAGTTCCTGCCTAGTAAGGTAGGCTAGGAATGGTTCCGTCCACGGGCCGATGACTGCCATTATTGCGTGGGCTGAGGGTGTAATTTCGGTGGCGGGGCCGCCGATTATGTCTGATTGTTTGGCATTGGGTTGTGCGGTTATGCCCGGGCTATTATCCGAGGGTTCCCCCTCCCATGTTACGGATGGTTTGAGTAATCTTTCTAAGAAGATGTTGGGGGGGACTGCATCTCGTTTTGCTCCAATGCGTGCCAGGAAGTCCGCTGCCTGATTATTTTCTCGGGCTATGTGATGGGACTCCAGTCCCTCGAACCGAGCTGACATTTTTTAGTACGGCATTGCGATAAGCTGCCATTTTTGGGTCTTTGGCGTCGAAGTCACCATTTATTTGGGATATCGTGAGGTTTGAGTCCCCGCGTACTTCCAGGCGTTGAATGCCCATGGATACCGCCATCCGGAGGCCATGTAGAAGGGCCTCGTATTCGGCTGCATTGTTGGAGTCCGTGTACATAATTTGGAGTACATATTGGAGTGTATCTCCTGTAGGGGACGTCAAAACGACGCCAGCCCCCAGTCCGGCCAGCATTTTGGAGCCGTCGAAATGCCTGATCCAGTTTGAGTACGTGCCGTACTCTTTAGGGAGTTCGGCCTCTGTCCATTCGGCGACGAAGTCGGCTAGGACTTGCGATTTAATTGCTCGCCATGGCTTGTAGTTTATATCGAACGGAAGGAGCTCTATGGCCCATTTTGCTATCCGGCTTGTTGCATCGCGGTTGTTGATAATATCGTTGAGTGGTACTTCCGAGGCTACTGTAATAGAACACTCTTGAAAGTAGTGTCGTAGCTTCCGGGATGCCATGAATACCGCGTATGCGATTTTTTGATAATGCGGGTACCGTGATTTGCATGGTGTGAGGACAGTGGACACGTAGTAAACCGGCCTTTGAAGGGGTAATTTATGTCCGTCCGTTATCCGTTCGACGACGAGTACTGCGCTAACAACTTGATGGGTTGCGGCAATGTACAATAGCATGGGTTCGCCGGTATTCGGCGCGGCCAGGACGGGGTTTGTTGCCAAGATGGCCTTTATTTCCTCGAGTCCGTCCGCGGCAGCGTCCGTCCACTCGAAGTGTTGGGTGCGCCTAAGGAGGCGGTAAAGGGGTAGTGCCTTTTCTCCCAAGCGGGAGATGAAGCGGCTTAAGGCCGCCACGCATCCGGTGAGTTTCTGAATTTGCTTGAGATCTTTTGGGACATCCAATTGTGACAGAGCTCGGATTTTAGCTGGATTTGCTTCAATTCCTCTACTGGATACAATGAAGCCCAGGAGCTTTCCGGCTGGGACGCCGAAAACACATTTTTCCGGATTGAGCTTGATGTCGTATTTTCGCAGGTTGTCGAATGTAAGTCTCAAGTCGTCTACTAGAGATTCGACGTGTCTTGATTTAACGACCACATCATCTATGTACGCCTCCACTGTTTTGCCGATCTGGTTTGCCAAACATGTTTGAATCATGCGCTGATATGTCGCGCCGGCGTTTTTGAGCCCAAAGGGCATTGTGTTGAAGCAGAATGGGCCGTATGGCGTGATGAATGCTGTTGCAGCTTGGTCGGATTCTGCCATCTTTATTTGATGGTAACCGGAGTATGCGTCGAGGAAACACAGGGAATCGTGTCCTGCGGTGGCATCGATGATTTGATCAATTCGAGGGAGGGGAAAGGGATCCTTTGGGCAGGCCTTATTAAGGTCTTTGAAGTCGACACACAGGCGCCAGGATTTGTCCTTCTTTGGTACCATTACCAGGTTTGCTAGCCAGTCCGGGTGTTTGATATCTCTAATGAATCCGGCCTCCAATAATTTGGCTAGCTCCTCTCCCATGGCCTATCTCTTTGGTTCGGAGAAACGCCGAAGGGTTTGTTTGACAGGTTTGAATCCTTTCTGGATATTTAAGCTGTGCTCGGCCAGCCTGCGTGGGATTCCTGGCATATCTGAGGGGTGCCAAGCGAAAATATCCCAGTTCTCTCGTAGGAACTCGCGCAGTGCGGCGTTTACATCAGGGCTCAATTGTGCCCCGATGGAGGTTGTTTTATTCGGGTCCGTTGGGTGGACCTGGAATTTGACTATTTCGTCCACTGGTTTGAAGGATGTGGATTTGGATCTCTTATCGAGTATCACATCATCCCTGATAACCATGGATCGCAGCGCCGTCAGCTCTTCGGCCGCTAAGGCTTCAGATAGTGCCTCGAGGGCCAATGCGGCTGTCTTGTTTTCGGCGCGGAGTGCTATGTCCGGATCACTAGCGAGAGTGATAATTCCGTTTGGCCCAGGCATCTTAAGCTTCATGTACCTGTAATGGGGTATGGCTTGGAAAACTGTGAATGCCACTCGTCCTAATATAGCGTGATATCCGCTTCTGAACGGGGCCACCTAGAACGTGATTTGTTCGGACCTGTAATTATCCGGCGTGCCGAATACCACATCTAGTGTGATCTTTCCGGTGCAGCGCGCTTCCTGACTGGGGATTATTCCTCTAAAGGTTGTGCTGCTTCGCTCGATGCGGTTCCAGTCTATTTCCATCTTTTGGAGGGTTTCCTCGTAGATGAGGTTCAATCCGCTGCCTCCGTCCATAAGTACCTTTGCGAGGCGACAGCCGTCCACTATGGGACAGAGAACCAATGCGGCTGGCGCTCTGGCTGTTCGGAATTTAGGTTCGTCGCTCGCATTGAAGGTGATGGCAGTATTGCTCCATGGATTTATGGTCGCTACTTGGTAGACTTCGGCGAGGCTGCGAAGTGTTCTTTTTCGCATGTTATTTGATGCGAAAGTCTCGGAGATTGTGAGAACGGAACTGAAATTCTCGGGCTGGATTCCTTCGACCTCTGGATTTAGGAGGTCCTCGCCAATTTTGGCCACCTGCCGGAGTATCCAACATGCCCTGAGGCTGTGAGTTGGGGTGGCATCCTCTGTACTATGAATCTTGCAGGGTCCATCGAGCCACCTTTCTAGCACGGTTCCGTGCCCCCTAGAGGGTTTTGATTTTTTATTTAATCCGGGCGCTTTGCTGTAGTGCGCCCTTTTGATTCGGACGGGATTGCTATTCAAGGCCGGATTATCCCAAAAATTTAATTTCGGTTTTCCGAGCACTTTCCATCGCACAGTATTTTTGTACTATGGACGCCAAGTCAGCAAAGCGCGTAATATTACGACGACTTATGGCGTTGAGTATCCCCTTGTCCGTGCGGTTACTGCAGAAGATTGAAATCGCGTCTCCCTCATGGCAGTCCTTTATCCTGTTCATAAGCAGGAGGAATCTGGCCCAGTAATGATGTACTGTTTCTTCGGGCATCTGCTTGATTTGGGAGAGATCGCTTAAGATCGGACGGACGGAATTCATTAGGTCTGATACTTCGCCCGGTTTGCTGTTCGGAGGCCGAACGACCTCCGGATTCCGAGATCCGGAGTCCTGTATGTTTTCCGATTTTCCTGGTTCCAAGCCCAGGTCTTGGGTTGTATCCTCCCCTCCGTGGATATCCGGCATGGAGGGTTCCGGAATTCGGACGTAACTGGTCCTTAAGATTGATGAAGGGTCACCGCATTGTGTTTCCACCACAGCAACATGATGGGTGGCTTGGGGAGAGTTGATTTCCCTTGGATCGGGTTTAGGCCCAACCTGGTCGTAGTTTGTAGCGACCCCCAAGGTGGCGATGCGATCCAGGAGCTCGTTTATGGAGGAGAGCTCCACCGGATCTAGCTGCTCGGCCAATTCCGAGCTGACGCGGAGATTGTTTTCGATGACCCGAGAGGTCACCGTCGGCGTAATGGCCGAACGGGCGGTCATGAGAAAACCACCCAGCCGGAGGGGTTGGCCGATAGCCAAAGCTCCCTCAGTGACGGCGCCGTCTTTAAAGACGAGAAAAGGCATCCTTCCTGATCGCGACGGCACAGAGGAGCTCTCAATGAAAGCACCAATGTCGGTGTCAAAACCGACGGATCTCGGGTAGGGGGTCCTGATCTGTGCGTCAAGGTCGGATGGTAACAGGAGACAAGGGACACTTTATTTTTCCCAGGTTCGGGCCCTCTCGATGGAGGTAAAACCCTACTCCTGCTAGATTAATATTGATGATATGGGTAGTACAAGAGTAGATCTACCACGAGATCAAGGAGGCTAAACCCTAGAAGCTAGCCTATAGGTATGATGATGGTTATGATGTGTTCGTCTTACGGACTACGACCCTCCGGTTTATATAGGCACCGGATAGGGTTAGGGTTACACAGAGTCGGTTACATTGGTAGGAGATCTTGAATATCCGCACGCCTAGCTTGCCTTCCACGCCAAGGAAAGAACCTTCCGGACACGGGACGAAGTCTTCAATCTTGCATCATCATAGTCCTGGAGTCCGGCTGAAGATATAGTTCGGCTATCCGAACACCCCCTAATCCAGGACTCCCTCACATAGTGACAACCAAAGAGGACCTAGAAAATCCAGCTCCTACCCCCAGGTTCCACTACATGTTCTACTTCCTTTTTGCAAGCAAAGAGGGCTTTCTCAATGGATGCAGGCCATTTATAGGTACATGATCCTTACACATATATCTAAGATGGTTGCATTCATGTTATTTACAACTAATGTGATCATATTTTCAGGTTTAGATGGTTGCTTCATCAAGCTCAGAAGTGGACAACAAATATTGGCAGCAACTGACAGAGATGGGAACAACAACATCTTCCCCATTGCATTTGGTGTTGTTGACAAGGAAGACACAAACAGCTGGACATGGTTTCTCACACAGCTGAGAACTGTTATTGGAAGTGGGAACAAGTTTGGCAAGTACACAATTATGTCGGACAGGCAAAAGGTATGTGCTCCAGTACTCATGACCACCACACTTTAAACTATCCATCATTCTAAGCCATCATAAATTCATAATTAACCGGGATTGTTGAATGCAATCAATGATGTATTTCCTGACTCCCCACAGAGGTTCTATCTTAGACATATATATGCCAACTTTCAATCTGCTAGTTTTAGAGGGGAGGAACTCAAGAAACACTTAGATCAGGCTGCCTATTCCTTCACTAAGAGTGGTCATGAAAAAGGGATGGAAAATTTGAAGAAAGAAAGTTTTGAAGCTTGGCAGTGGTTGTCACAGATACCAGACCATACATGGGCAAGATATAAAATGGATACTGTTTGCAAAACTGACCTGGTTGTTAACAACCTCAGTGAAGTTTTCAACAGGATGATATTGGATGTTAGGAACAAGCCAATCAGGACTATGCTGGAGGGCATAAGAACAAAGTTGATGATCAAGTTTCAGAAAACCAGAGAGAAAAAAGAGTCATGTAGATGGGAGATCACACCAACCTACTCAGAAATTTTAGAAGAAGGCAAGAAGTGGGCTAAGTATTGTGATGCATACATAGCAGGTCCAGGCATCTGGCAGGTGACTAGTAGCTCTGAGAACACATATTGTGTTAACTTGAACAACCATACATGTGACTGTAGGAGGTGGGACATGATTGTTGTGCCTTGCAGTCATTCCATTGCTGCAATGCAGAAAGTGAAGCTACATCCTGAAGACTTTGTAAATGACTTCTTAAAAAAGCCCATGTACTGTGAAACATACAAGCATATAATTTTCCCAGTTCACTACTAGAAAAAGGGCTACTAATGGCGCACCTAATTTGGCCATTAATGGCGCATTAGTGGTGCGCCATTAGTAGCACGCCATTAGTAATATTTACTAATGGCGCACTACTGGTGCGCCATTAGTATCTGGTATACTAATGGCGCACCGCTGGTGCGCCATTAGTGTGGGGCACGGTGCGCCATTAGTATGCCTACCAGCGCCATGTGTAGCCAGGTGCTTTGGTATACTAATGGCGCACCACTGGGTGATGCGCCATTAGTAACCTAGGCATACTAATGGCGCACTACTTAGTGATGCGCCATTAGTATCCTCTGGAATACTAATGGCGCACTTTTATGTGATGCGCCATTAGTATGAATATTAGGTTTTTTTTATTTTTTAGTTTTCTGTTTTTTTGCACAGGTTACAAAATGTATAATTGGACAAAATATAAACAGCACACATCAACAACAGATTCATCGAATACAATAAAAGATTAGTCTCCGAATACAATTCATCATATTAGTCTCCGAATACAATTCATCATATTAGTCTCCGAATTGAAAAGACCGAACAAAGATAGAACATTATATTACAAGTCTCGAGACCGCGAGTAACGAGTTTGTCTTCACATTACAAGTCGATATCGATCATCTAAACTACCATCACATAGAAGAGAGTTGCGGTCATCACGATGAGCATCATCACGATGGAACTCGTCTTCATCCGGTTCCTCCAACGCTCCCTCCCCTCTCTCGCTAGATAGCGGGCGTATCTAGATTCGGCCTCGGCCCTAGTGGTGTACCCTTTGTAACTGTTTCCGCTGAATCGGTGAACCTGTCTCCGACACTCCTCCCAGTCGTCGTAGACTCCGGGAACCTTACCCTTGTAGACGACATACGATGGCATCGCTATGCACTAGCCAAACGTTAGTACCAATTCACAAACAATACATAAGCAATATATAAGTATGCAACAGAACGATCGGAAGAGAAAAGCAAGACATTAATAGCATCGATTACATCTAAGTTTAACGACTCTCGAAACCAAAGAGACATACTACAAGTTCATTAAAGTTTAATTACAAGGAGCGACTCTCGACTCAAGGGAGCGGAGCATGGATGAAGCCGCCATCTATCGTGGGAGTCATGAAATTACGGGCGTTGTCAGCCTGCATTTGTAGCATTCCGTCTATCTCACTGTTGGACGGTTGATTTTTGAGGTAGAACTGCCCCGAGGTACGAAGGACATCTTGATGGATGATTTCCGCAAACTCCGACTGGATGCGAAAGAATTCTTGTCTGATGTCCGCGTCCTGGATTGCCGACACGCTCGCGGCCCAATCTTTGAGTTTACTCGGTAGCAGAAGTTGATGATGGTCCCGTGCGATCGCCCGCATGTGATGGATGGCGTAGTAGGCACCCTTCTGACCGCCAGTCGGCTGCTTGACGCAGCAGAACGTCGTATTGTGGGAGAACACGTGCTTGCCGTACTTACGAATAGGCCTGTTGAAGGTGCCTCCAGATTGGGCGTAGCCGGGGAGAACATCATCAAGAACCTTCTTGACATTTGTGTAGTCTACGTTCGACTGACGGTCCGGGTCGAAATACGTGGCCATGGAATATTTGGGGCTTAGGAGGATGAGCGTGCAATGTGTGTCACTGCAGAAAACACGGAATGTTAAAAGAAAAACGATCGAAATCTAAGAATTCGTATGTTACGGGGCGGTTGAGGGGAGGACTTACTCGGGAAAGTAAGGCACGAGGAAGTTATCCTTATCTGGGTTTGCCAGAATGACGCCTTCGAGGTAAGAACTCGCGACTTGCCGGTCCCCAGCGCTGCCCAAGATCTTGGCACGCATGTAGAAGGGGTCGACTATCACGATGTCCGGGGTCTTGTCGCGAATGATCCGCATCTCCATACTCAGCGAAAATAGCCGAACGAAGGTGTAGTGCAGCGGATGAAGGTTCAACATAGCGTGTATGTCATCAAACCGCAGGACGATCGTACCCCCGATGGAGTTATCCACAAAGCCCTTGCCCTCTGGCACCTTGGCCACGAAAACCGGGTATGCCACATCCTTCTCTCTGAGACGCCGCTTCTCCAAAGCAACAACACTGTCATGCAGACTCCGCATAGAACCGGTTGCAACATCGAGCATATTTCTCGGTAGCATCGGCCTACCGGCCACATGCACCCTCCTCATTAAATCCTCAGGTGAAGGTGGCCCGTCCTGAGCACGGATCGTACTCGTTGCCGGCTGGCCCGCACCCTTGTTTGTCTTTCTTTTGCGTGCCTTCTTCTTCTCCTGTAATGGGACCGAGTTCTGCTCACAGACCGCCTTCTTGAGTGTGTTGGGGCTGAGAATATTTCGCACCTCGCCTATCTGAGGCTCGGTGAAGTCGGCAGCTGGAGGCGTCTCCTGAGAGCTGAACGGCAGACGACGCCTGTTGCAACTTGGCTTCCCCGCGGTACCAGCTACATCGCGCACGTCTTTTGTTGGGTTGGGTTCTTGAGAAGCAGGCCCCATGAAGTCGCCATCGTACCCATGCTCGGCAAAGTACCGATCGACGTTGACAAATGTATCGCCGTCGTCGTCGTTCTGATCCTGTGCCATATGCATGTTTGGATCCAGTGGCATAGGGATGTCCGGCACCGTTGCGGCGGTCTTGCCATGGGGCCGACTTGGCGCCGGCACGACTGGCGGTGTTGTCTTTGGGGTGGTGTCCCCCGCCCCCAAACGAATCTGGCTCTTCGGCCAAAGCAGGGGCCAGCCGATCAGGCAGGCGCTGAGGGTCATCACGTCATGATCGTCGGCCCCGACAGGTCGAATCGGAGGTAGCAACTCATCGCAGCCTGGCAGCACCCGAACCAGTTGAACCCTAAACAAGTTGGGTGGCATCTGCGTACCGTGGAACAAGGGGTTGCCCGGTTGAACGATTTTGCCCTTGGCGACATCGACCAACTCATTGTTCACGAAGTGCAGGAGAGTGCACGGAACGTCGGCGGCGCCCTGCGAAAACATGTAGGGCGTCAGGGATGCCCAGTCAAAGGCAAGGAGATGAAGTCCTCGGCCGAGAGAGGCTTAATTAGTTACCGTGATGATGGCGTCGAGCTCGGCTAATGTCGAGGCACCGCCAACGGCGGGCGTGCAGTTGACGGAGGGGCCGCTTGCTGCAGAGGTGCCGGCCGGCGTACACCCGGGTGCATTAAGCTCCCGTGCCGGCGTCGGAGACCCCAATGGCCCCGCCATCGCGTTCTGCGAGTTGCTGGCCGTGAAGCTAGGAATCGGGGGCGGCCCCTGTTGGCCGCCCGCAATCCACGAAGTAATCCCCTGGATCAAGGTAGGCACAATGGCGGTGATCGTCCTTCCGACTTGTTGTTCCACTTGCTCTTGGACAATCTCCGGAATCCGCGCCACCTGTGCCCTGAGTTCTTGAACCTCGCGCGCCTGGCTTTCCGAGCTGGTCTTTTTCTCCTTTCGTCCACCAGTGTTATAGTATGACCCCCATTTTGTCGACAAGCCTTTGCCGGCCACACGACCAGCTGACGTCGGCTTACTGAGCTTATCCTTGCTCTTCATTACATTCAACGCCCTATTTAGAGTGGTGTCCCAAGGGTTGCTCTTAGTCGAACCCGCGCTACTGCTTTCTGTCGCCTGCGGAAGGAATGTGAACCATTTAGAAATTTGGCTTCATTAATTAGAATGCAACCATATGGAGCTAATTACGCGGGGGTGTATTCCTTACCAGAACAAGCTCAAGCGCCCTGGTCTTCGGATCCGTGGTAAGCTCCTTTGTTTTCGGGTCCTTCTTGTACCGGGCCCTGACAAAGTTCCTGGTCTGCTTGTCACCGTATTTATCGAAGAGGGGCGGTAGGCCTTGCTCGGCACGGTCCGCCTCCTCCTTGTCCCATATAGGCTCCGCCACTCTATAACCGCCGGGACCGAGTGTGTGTTCCCCCAAGTTCAGCTCCCGCATTTCTTTCCCCCACTGACTTGATTGGGAGTGTGCGGTGCTCGAGCAATTGATCTTGAAGTCATTGTATTCATCTTCGGTGATCGAAGGATTTTTCTCCTTGATCTTCTCATAACTCTCACCTTTCTCGATCATTCTCTTCACATTGCTTTTCCAAGTAGACAGGGCCTTGCTCATCTTCGTGAGGGCAGCATTGTTCACTTTATTCCCTTTGAGGCTTGTGTTTTCAAATTCAGCGGGGAACTTGTATCGTTCGTGCAGCTTCGTGAAGAGGAGGTTGCGCAAATTCCCTCGGTCAGGATGCCTCAGGTTCTCGGTGTTGATCGAGACGGTGCTCCGGAGAATGCCCCCGAGCTGAAGCGAGTACCCCTTGACTATTCGTGCGGGCGCCATTGGATTCCCGTCGGAGTCCACTTCAGTAACTTCCTCCTTGAGGGTGCGGAGCACGGTCGGGCGCCGGTCCTTCCGTTGCCTCTTCTGGCTGCCATCTGTGCGTGCGCCGCCATCATCAGTGGTGGCATCCTCGGCGGCACCATCAGTGGTGGCATCAGTGGGGTCATCCTCGGCGGCACCATCAGTGGTCTCAGGATCGGTGGGGAAGGCGGTGTCCTCATACAAGTGAGGTTGTTCCTCCATCTCCTGGGACAGCACCCAGAATGACTTGCTGCCCGAACCCCCTGCCTCATCGTTGTGGGCCATGTTTCTCTCTAAATAGAAACAAAGTTTGGTCAAAAAGTTGGTTATTATCAAGGAAAAAGATCATGGTCTCATCATTTAGGGTTTGTCGGCACCGAGGCATCCTAAAATCTAAGCTTGTATCATTGAGGGTTTTTCGACGCCGAGGCACCCTAAAAGCCTAAGCTTTCATCATTTCGGTTTTTATCGACACCGAGGCACCCTAAAAGCCATGCATTATTCACAAGCACGCCGGGGCACTTGATCCTACTTAATTAACTACTAAGATACCCCGGCCCATGCATTAGTCACAAGTACCCCATATGTCCTATTTTTAGCAAAGTCATGCTAAAATTCACGGAAAATTTCAGCATGACCTTTGCTGAAAATAGGACATATGGAGTACCCGAATTTGCCGGAACGGAAGTTAATCAACATTCCGGCAAACTCAAGGGCCTCTTGGGGTACCTGCAAAACCATTATCCCAGGTGGACAAGGCAATGTGCTACTTGCTTAAATATCATTCCACCGAAATTTCGATCCACTGTCATTATGCCTCGTATAATTCAGAGCAAATCACAATAAGCACTATGTGCTGAAGTAGCATTTCACTACTATCCTACTATCCGAGCAAGAATACCAGCAGCAACATTCAGGTTTAAACACCACACCACCAATCAGGACCCTACAATGTGGCATTTGTTCATCCTACCGAGAAGAGTAGCATTCAGAAAGGTAAACGGACCATCACTTTAAACACCACACCACAGTAGCTCCCCTGGGTCAAGTGGCCAGGTTACTACTACAATTTTTTTAGCAACTGTTAATGTTTACAGGTGATTACCCCACAACAGACAAAGCTGTGATCCTTGACTCCTATTTGACTACAGGCAAGCACTTAACTGCTGTCATCAGAAAAATACATGGTGCTGTAGTAATAACAAATAGTAGGTGTGCATATGGTAAGTTTTTATCTGTTTTCTTATTCTAGATTTAAGAACAGCCTTGTGTTTTATTATGTTTTGATTATAATAGTGGTCGTCTACTTGTCTTCATGCATCTGAATTCACTTATGCAGCTTACTACTTATATTAGATATTTGTTGATAGAGTAGACA
Source organism: Aegilops umbellulata (assembly GCA_032464435.1). Taxonomy (NCBI): domain Eukaryota; kingdom Viridiplantae; phylum Streptophyta; class Magnoliopsida; order Poales; family Poaceae; genus Aegilops; species Aegilops umbellulata. The sequence continues at coordinate 641,612,241 of CP136057.1, forward strand.
CATCTACTGCCTTGAGGTGGATAAACTGTTGAGCTGTATTGTAGGTGTGCAGATGTGCATTTCTGTCCTGTGGTTATTCTTAGCATTTCTGATTTATCTTCTGATATCTATCAAAATTAAACTGCCTCTCATACATTACAGGATAAATTTAATGACATATAACAATCTTCACTAATTGCCATCATATATGGGTCAAGATATACCCATATATATGCACGACTACAAGGTGTCCCGTGGTTATTCTAGCATTTATAATTTATCTTCCCATATATATCAAAGTTAAACTGCATCTCATACATTATAGGCTAAATTTAATATATGACAATCTTCAGTAAATCTTCAGTAATGTCATCTATTTTCTCAAGAGCCCGTTTGGCCTGGTTTAGACTTAGGACTGAAAATGAAGCTTAAGCAGGAGCTGTGTGGCCAATTAATTTGTTTGTTTAGCTCATATTAGTTATTAGCTTAAAGCGGTTTGATTATAAAAAAAAAAGAACTCATGGGGGAGAGGGCGAGAGGGGGAGAGGGGGAGAGGAGGAGGGGGAGCTCACGGGGGTCGGGGAGTGGGGCGCGTGGAGGATGCCGGGGTGTGGACGGGGCGGCGTCCGGGCGGCGGGGTAGGGTCGAGGCGGCGTCGGGGCGGCGTCGGGGCGGCGGGGTCGCGTCGAGGCGGCGGGGTCGCGTCGAGGTGGCGGGGCAGCGGCGTCGGGGTAGGGTCGAGGCGGCGTCGGGGCGGCCGCGGGGCGGCGGGGCAGCGTCGAGGCGGCGTCGGGGCGACGGGGCAGCGTCGAGGCGGCAGGGCAGCGGCGTCGAGAGAGGAGAGGGGAAGGGGATCGAGGGCGAGGGCGAGGGAGAGAGAGGGGATAGGGAGGGGCCGGGGTGAATGGGGCCGGGCACAATACTAATGGCGCACCACCCCTCGGTGCGCCATAAGTATATACATGCTAATGGCGCACCTCGACCTGGTGCGCCATTAGTATTTTTTTTTTCTGCCCGAGCCAACAGGTTATGTACCACCTGACGTGAACCACACCAAGATCCCTCTACTAGCTCGACTGGTCAGCAGCCAGTTCTCTCACCAGGAGGTCCTGGGTTCGATTCCTAGGCTCCACAATTTTTTTTATTCATTTAAAATGCTGTTTGATACTTATTTGTGTTTAAATATGTTCAAACTTGTTTAAATCATAACACTAATATTTTTTTATAAGACAGTAATAATTTTTTTAAATATCATCAAACAGTAATGCCGGTGGAGCGGGGAAGGGTGCGCGGGGTGCGGGGGGTCGGCGGCGGCGGTTGAGTAGGGGAATCGAGGGTGCGGGGGATCGAGATGGATGGGGATCGAGATTGAGTGTCCATGAAATTTAAAAATATTCATGGTAGTTCAAAAAGTGCCCATGAAGTCTACGATTTAAATACAATCGATCTTAGTTAGCTAGCTATCTGTTAACAATCTTCTTGCCCTTCTTTTTCGCAAATGGAGTTCTTCTGTGGAATGGACGTCCTTTAGGTAGGGTGGTCCTGCTTCTTCTTGTGGTGTATGCTGCTACTTCATCATCGTCGTCATGTTCGATCCTCGGGTCGCCGTACTTGTCGAAGTCTTGCTCATTGGCTACGCCATCCATTCCGATGATCTTCCTTTTGCCTCTCCTCACGACAACACGGCTGGTCTTTGACGGGTCGGTAATGAAGAAGCATTGGTCCACTTGGGAAGCCAGTACCCATGGCTCATTTTTCGCGGTGACGTTTGCGCCCGCGGTCTTGGATTTGGCTTCGGGTATAACCATGGTGGTGAAATACCGGTCTTCTTTTAGGACGCTCTTGGCCCATCTGACACGGAACATCGGGACCTTCTCTCCAGCGTAGCTCAGCTCCCAGATCTCCTCGATCCTTCCGTAGTATCTGTCCTTGTCGTTACCGGTGTAGGATTCCATCGTTACCCCGGAGTTCTGATAACCATCGCTCTTCATGTCCTTGGCCTCGGTGTAGAATGTGTAGCCGTTGATATCGTACGCCTCATAGGTCATCAGGTTGTGCTCGGCGCCCTGTGACAAGGCGAATATGAGTTGTTCTTCCGTGGAAGAATCCTCATGTAAAGGGTACGACAGAAGCTTCTGCTTGAACCAACGCGTGAAACATGAGTTGTGCTCTTTGAGTATATCTCCGCCCGTCCTCTGTTGGCCTCGGTCATTGTACGTCTTCTTAATAAAGGTTTTGTGCTCTACCACCCAAGGATCGACCACGTCTATGTGTTGTAGCGCGACTAGGTTTGCTCTTTCAAAGTCGGCGAGTCGACCCTCGAAGTCGACATGCATTTCGCGGCGACCCTCACGGTGACCCCATCCAGCGAGCCTGCCGAGGTGCCTGTTGACGGGCAGACCAACGGGGTTCTCGATGCCTAGATAATTCGTGCAGTACGAGATGCACTCTTCGGTTAGAAAGCCCCTGGCTATGCTTCCCTCTGGACGTGACATGTTACGAACGTATCCTTTGATGACACCATTCATCCTTTCGAACGGCATCATGCTGTGCAGGAATGTCGGCCCGAGTTGGATGATATCCTCCACTATATGGACCAGCAGATGCACCATAACGTCGAAGAATGCGGGCGGGAAGTACATCTCAAGCTCGCATAGTATCACCACGATCTCTTCCTGTAGCCTTCTGAGTTGCCTCACGCCAATCGACTTCCGAGAGATGACGTCGAAGAAGTTGCATAGGCCAAATAGCGTTTCACGAACGTGAGCGTCCATGATCCCACGGATTGCAACTGGAAGTATCTGCGTCATCAGCACGTGACAGTCGTGAGACTTCATCCCGCTGAACTTCTGCTTCGCTGGGTCTAGGTATCTGCTTATCTTCCCCACGTAACCGTAAGGAAGTTTTACTCCTAGGAGGCAGGTGAAAAACTGCTCAATCTCCTCCTGACTTAGAGTGAAGCACGCGGGAGGGTAGTCATTTCCGGTCTTCTTGGCCTTTTTGCCTTTGCGACGACATTCTGTGTCCTGCTTCGCCTCATCATCATCATCATCATCATCATCATCATCATCATCATCATCATCATATATAGCGTGAAGCTCCTGCCTGATGCCCATTGATTTCAAGTCTGCCCTTGCTTTCGGCCCATCTTTGGTCCTCTCTGGCATGTTGAGCAGGGTACCAAGCAGACTCTCGCACACGTTCTTCGTGATATGCATGACATCAAGGCTGTGAGGCACACGGTGGATCTTCCAGTACGGCAAGTCCCAGAAAACAGACCTCGTTTTCCATACCTTCAGTAGTGGCTCTGGCGCCTTTCGCTTCTTTCCCGACTCTGGCGCCTTTTGCTTCTTTCCCGGCAGTGGGCAGTCTTTCCAATTTTTCAACAGCTTGTCTATTTCCTCGCCGCTCCTCGTACACGGGCGTTTTCGGGGTTCGGTTTCACCATCGAACAGATCCTTGCGTTTCCTCCACGGGTCATCGTCGCGAAGCCACCTTCGATGTCCCATGAACACGGTTTTCGAAGACCCAGGATCTCTATCTAGCTGGCGATACGTTGTGTCATCCATGCACCGTACGCATCCAGAAAATCCGTGGACTACCTGCCCCGCGAGATATCCATAACCGAGATAGTCGTGCACTGTCGTGAGCAGTGCGGCTCTCATAGGGAAATATTCTTTCTCTGCGGCGTCCCACGTATTGGCTGGCGTTTTCCACAGCGTGTCTAGCTCCTCCTTCAGCAGCCCCAGATACAGATTGATGTCGTTCCCTGGTTGTTTCGGCCCTTCAATTAGCATACTCATGTGAATGTACTTCCTCTTCATGCACAACCAGGGGGGAAGGTTGTACATCCACACAAACACAGGCCAGGTGCTATGTGTGCTTCTCTGGCTGCCAAACGGATTGACTCCATCGGTGCTCGCGCCCAGCACGATGTTCCTTGGATCCTTCCCAAATTCTGGGTATTCAAAATTCAACGCTTGCCACTGGCTCGCATCCTTAGGGTGACTCAGCATCTTGTCTTTTTTTATCTATCTCCGGATCATTTGCGTCATCTTCTCGCTTCTTCTCCTCCCTATCCGCGTGCCAACGCAGGAGCTTTGCTACCTTAGGATCCGCGAAATACCGCTGCAGACGAGGAGTGATCGGAAAGTACCACACCACTTTTCGAGGAGCTTTCTTCCTCTTCTTGTATCGAGTGACGCCGCACACCGGACATATGGTAGACTCCGCGTGCTCGCCCCGATAAATGATGCAATTGTTCATGCAGACATGGTATTTCACGTGCGGTAAATCCAGAGGACACACGATTTTCTTCGCCTCCTCCAAACTGGTCGGGCACTTGTTCCCCTTTGGAAGACGTTCGTGCCAGAATGACATGTTCTCGTCGAAGCATGCGTCCGTCATTTTGTGTTTTACCTTCATCTCCAGAGCCATGAGCGTTACTTTCAGGCGGGTATCCTCGGGCCTGCATCCTTCATACAATGGAGTAACCGCGTCTAACTCAAGTTGATCCACCTTGGCTTTCTCTCGGGCGGCAGCTCTTGCGTTATCCGTCTGCTTGAGAAGCAGCTCTTGAATATAAGGGTCCTGCACCCAGCCCATCGATGGTCCACCGTCGTCTGCTCCGCCGGCATCATCATCTTCATGATCATGCCCGTCGTCTGCTCCGGCATCTTCCTCATCATCATGACTGTGTACAGCATCACCGTCGTGATCATCTCCTGGGGTTTCTTCGTCTTCTCGCCCGCCCGAGCCGCGGTGGTTGTCTTGCTGCCCTTCCTCATTTCTTGCCCGGCCCCCATGGACGACTTCGTAGTCATCTTCATCACCTTGCCACCGATAGCCATCCATGAAACCACGCAAGAGCAGGTGGTCCCGCACCTGCCAGGAATCCGGGTCCGCAATAAGGCTCTGCAGCTTGCATCTTCGACACGGACATCTTATCTCCGTCTCGTTCTTTTGAAGCATCTCGGCCTTCGCGGACCTCAAAAACCTATTCACGATGCCTTCGGTCATCGTGCGGACCATGGTTGCCTGCGGGGTAGAGCAAAACAATATTTTAGAACCAAGAAAAAATTTGGCATGACTTTCCCTAAAAATAGGACCAAAAAGAATGCTTAATGCCAAAATTATCGCCGAAACGGAAATGAATCAACATTCCGGCAAAATATTGGCAACTATCGCATTTCAAATACCGGTACACCTCCAACCACAAACACATATGCAACACCACTAACATATGCAACACCACGAACATACATAGATCTAGCTAGGCCATAAAAAGTGCATGTGCACATTGTTGTAGGAAGAACAACGTAAATATAGCTTCCCCCTTACTTAGCTATCAAAACAAGGTAATTTAACCACTTAATTTGAATGAATCTATGGTGGAAATGAGGAGAAAGAGAGGAGGCACCCGAGACAAGGAGGAGGTGGAGAATGAAGTGGGGGAGAAAGTGAGTGTGTGGGTAGGAGAGGCTGCCCAAAATATCTTGTTGCTGCCCACTTACTAATGGCGCACCTTACATAAATGCGCCATTAGTAATCCAGCATACTAATGGCGCACCAGAGCCTGATGCGCCATTAGTAGTTTTGCGAAAAAAGTAAATCATACTAATGGCGCACTCTGCCTCAGTGCGCCATTAGTAGTTTGAACTAGTAATGGCGCACTTTGGGACAGTGCGCCATTAGTAGTTTTCCAACAAAAGGAATAAAAAATATAATTAAAAAAAATCATTAGTGGCGCACCCTGTCACTGGTGCGCCATTACTAGTTACAACTAGTAATGGCGCACCGTACCGGGATGCGCCATTAGTATGTTTGGCCAGACGCGCTAGTTCAAAAAAAAAATTTAGAACACTAATGGCGCACCCCTGGCTGGGTGCGCCATTAGTAGTTTCAACACTAATGGCGCATCAGAAGGTGGTGCGCCATTAGTATATACTAATGGCGCACTACTTGTCTGGTGCGCCATTAGTGTCAATCCCATCTATAGCCCTTTTTCTAGTAGTGGTTCCAGGTCCTGACCACTGGCCTCGTACACCTGGACATGACATATCTCCACCAGTGTTCAAAGAAAAGAAGGGCAAAAAGCAAACTGCCAGGAGGAAAGGTGTATTTGAGGTGCTAGCAAAAAAGGATACCTCAAGAATTGGTACTGTCACATGTAGCAATTGCAAGAAGCAAGGCCATAGGTTCAGCAATTGTGGTGACCCTTTGAAGGCTAAGTTTCAGATGAGGATGAACAAGCACCAGGTCATTTGAGGCCATGTCTCATTTCATTTCATTGTTTCATTTCATTGTCTCATTTCATTGTTCATTTTCTTACAATGTTTCTTAATTGTGTAGGAAAATAGAGCAAATTACTCTCAAGCTGGTTCTTCTATGGCTACAAATGCTTAGAGGCCTCCAAGAGTACCTTCTGCTACTGCACCTGAACCAAGAACAGATATAGCAAGAGCTACACCTTCTGCACCTTCACCAGCTCCAGTTGCTACTTCTAGGGCAAGAAAAAGGGTTGCTTCAACTATTCCAGCAGCTATAGCACAAGCACCACCAGCTAAGAGGAGCAGGACTAACACTTCTCCTGCTAAGAACACCAGATCATCTACAACTTCTCCAGCAAAAAACACCAGATCTTCAAGTGCCCAGAGAAGAACATTCATTGCACCAAGGCAATCAACTTCAACTGTTCTCCAGGAGGGGTCAAAGAGGACCAGGAAGCCAAGTGGGAGGCTGAAAGACTACTTTTATGCAAGTGGTAACTAACATGTCAGTTGAGTTCATTTGGCATGGTTCTGTTTCTGTCAGTGAACAAATATGGATGGATTTCGGTCTACTATGGTTTGTAATGACTATACTTTATTTTGTTTCAGAGATATTCAGTCAGTTGAACTACCATGGTTTGTAATAACTACTATTTAGTCAGTTCGGTTAGTGTTGATTCTGCCAGTTAATTCAGTCAGTGTTGATTTTGTGAGTTAATTCAGTCAGTGTTGATTCTGTCAGTTAATTCAGTCAGTGCTGATTCTGTGAGTTAATCCAGTCAGTGTTGATTCTGTCAGTTACAAACCATTGATTAAGAGTAGCATACATTCATTCAGAAGGGTAGCATAAATACATAGATACATTCATATAGAGTAGCATCAAACACTAGTTATTATTACATAGATTATAGTAGATCTTACATAGAACACCAAGATAGTACCACAATTCTCTCTCAAATAAACTTACAGATAGAAAGATAGATAGCAAGGTAGATACATAGATTCATCAGTCATAACGCTCAAAGAAATGAACCCACTTGGCCCTAGTAGCTGGATGGGGAGCCATGACTGCCCTCACCCTTGCCCAGCTAATGATCTGCATGAATGTCCTTCCCCTGCCACCAGTGAAAACCAGCTCCGGTTCTTCATCATTGAATTTCTCTAGTACCTTGTCGAAGAGTCGGCGGTTGAACTCCTCTTGCTGTTCAACCTGGGCCGCCTCTAGTTCCCTCTGCCTGCGCCTCTTCCTCCTCCTCTGTGCTGCCGCTGCCTTAACCTCCACAGCCTCCCCCTCCTCCTCTGTGACACCTCCCATGTCAGGATCCATCTCTAGGGTTTCTTTTGGGTGGCGGCTGGTGGAGCCACTGGGAAAGGGTGGGGGTGGGGAGGGGTTTATATTGACAGATGGATGGGGTTGGGTTGTAGTAGGCCTAGGGTTGCATTTGGTCAGCCACTAGTGGGCCACTAAACCCAATTACCCACACAAATAATATATGTAGGCTAACAAATAACATATAAAAGATAGAAGATCAATTTGAAAACTTAATAGCATAGAAGATCCATTTCCACTACTTAGTAGCATAAGAGATCCATTTCCATTACTTAATAGCATAGGAGATCCATTACAACACTTAATAGCATAGGTGATCCATTACAACTTACTTAAGAACATAGGAAATAAGGTTCTTACATAAGAAACTAGAGTTCAAATGCATGGCCAAACACTAGGTTTACTTCACATTCCCCCAAAATGTACACCCATAATCACCTCAGACTGTTAGGCCACATCCTTATATATAGGCCTTGGATGTACTTATTTCACCAACATATCACAGCAACTTCATGACTCAAGGATGGCCTTGATTTGCTCTAACTTCTCCTTGCTGCCATACCCATCTTTCATCAGCTCAACAACAACAAGCTCAAGCTTTTACTTCTCCTTCTTAAGAACATCTCTGTCAACTTCAACATCCTTCATAGCCTTCCTGGTGTTCTTGATGATATCACCTTGGCTCTGCAAAATGCACCTCTGCTCTTTTGCAAGTTTGAGCTTTTCCATCTGCACCTCCAACATAGCTTTCTCCTCTAACTCCTTCTTCTTCTTCTCAAGTTCTTCCTCCTCCACTTGTTTCTGGTACACCCTCTTGTCCACCCTACCATCCTGCCAATCAAACATCTTGGATACATCATCAACAAGCTTGGTGTACTCAATGCAAAGCTTGTCATTTTCCATCTTAAGCTTGGCCAACTCCCTTTCATGTTCACTCTTAACCTTGGCCAACTCCTTCTCAAACTTTTCCTTGTCAAGTACCCTTCCACAGTTCTGGTCATGGAACATTTCCCATAGCTTGGGCAAACATCTCTGAAGAACTGGAGGCCAGGGCCCATCAACCCACTCTACAACACCACAATTCACACCATTTGCCTGCATTTGTAAATGTCATAAGTTAGTGCAAGTGTAGTACTAGCTAATTTCAGTGCCATGATTAACTTGAAATTTTCTAACAATGAAGATATGATAAGTTATTACAATGCCATGATTAAGTTTGCAAAATAACAAAAACCCATAAGTGGCTTTCATATCAGTAACCAACTGCTGCTTCAAGTGAGGCCAGTGACCATCAATATCTAACCTGGACTGGGCAGCCATAGAAACGCCTTCCTGTTACAGTGCCTTCAAAAGCAACACGCTTAACAGGCCTCATTTGGTGCAGAATGCACTTGGGTTCAGAAAGCTCAAGTTGGCCATAGAAAAGGGGCTCCACAATGGTGTCTGGTTCCTCCTGCAACCAAAAGAACAATGGTTTCAATAACCACTCAATACCACAATCAACTAGCGTTGTTCATTAACCCTAAACAGTGAAAAAATTCCCCAAATCAGCATGAACCCTAACACTGTATAGAGATGAACCCTAGGTTAGCTCAATCCCCACCCTCACTAATCAAAAAACATATCACAGAGAACTCTACAGAGACAACAACAACACTAAACTAAGCAAGATCCATGGCTGTAGCCTAGGCCTACTAGCATTTAACCCTAACCCTAACCCTAGGTGGCAAAGGACAACTTACCATCAGTCCCATGTCCATGATGACGACCTCGCACTCCTCCTCCGAGCTTGTTTCCTCGTCGTTCCAGGAAGTCATGGCGGCAAGGAGGTCGACGGCGACCGACCTCAAAGACAGCGAGCGGCGGCGAGCTCGTGAGCTACTGGAGCAGGGGAGAGAGCGAGCAGGGGAGTGAGCGAGCAGCGAGTGGGAGCAGGGTAGGGTATTTACCCTAGTTCCGACCGGACCGCATGGGCTAACGGCCGCCAACGGCCGCGCTGTGAGCGCGCGTGGCCAGGTGGCCTGACATGTGGGTTGATACGTCTCCAACGTATCTATAATTTTTAATTGTTCCAAGCTATATTATATTCTGTTTTGGATGTTTAATGGGCTTCATTATATACTTTTATATTATTTTTGGGACTAACCTATTAACTGGAGGCCCAACCCAAATTGCTGTTTTTTGCCTATTTCAGTGTTCCGCCGAAAAACAATATCAAACGGAGTCCAAACGGAATGAAACCTTCGGGAACGTGATTTTCGGAACAAACATGATCCAGAGGACTTGGAGTCCACGTCAAGCAATCAACGGGGAGAGCACGAGGTAGGGGGCGCGCCTACCCCCCCTAGGCGCGCCCTCCACCCTTGTGGGGCTCATGTTGCTCCACCGACGTACTTCTTCCTCCTATATATGATGGGGAACGTTGCAGAAAACAAAAATTTTCCTACGGTTTCACCAAGATCCATCTATGAGTTCATCTAGCAACGAGTCATGGGAGAGAGATTGCATCTACATACCACTTTGTAGATCGCGAGCGGAAGCGTTCAACGAACGGGGATGAGGTAGTCGTACACGACGTGATCCAAATCACCGGAGATCCTAGCACCGAAAAGACGGCACCTCCGCGTTCAACACACGTATGGTCAGCGTAACGTCTCCTTCTTCTTGATCCAGCAAGGCAAAGGAGAGGTTGGGGAAGAAGGCTCCAGCAGCAGCACGACGGCGTGGTGATGGTGGAGCTGCAGTACTCCGACAGGGCTTCGCCGAGCTCTACGGAGGAGGAGGAGGTATTGGAGAGGGAGAGGGAGGCGCCAGGAGCCAGGGTGCGCTGCCCCCTCCCCCTCCCTTTATATAGTCCCCTAGGGGGGGCGCCGGCCCTAGGAGATGCAATCTCCTAGGGGGGCGGCGGCCAAGGGTGGGGCTTGCCCCCCAAGCAAGGGGGGCGCCCCCCTCTTTAGGGTTTCCCCCCTCTAGGCGCATGGGCCTCTAGGGGTTGGTTCCCCTTGGCCCATGTAGGCCAAGGCGCACCCCTAGAGCCCATGTGGCCCCTCGAGGCAGGTGGCCCCACCCGGTGGACCCCCCCGGGACCCTCCGGTGGTCCCGGTACAATACCGATAACCCCGAAACTTGTCCCGATGGCCAAAACAGCACTTTCTATATATAATTCTTTACCTCCGGACCATTCCGAAACTCCCCGTGACGTCCGGGATCTCATCCGGGACTCCGAACAACATTCGGGTTACTGCATATACATATCTTCACAACCCTAGCGTCACCGAACCTTAAGTGTGTAGACCCTACGGGTTCGGGAGACATGCAGACATGACCGAGACAGCTCTCGGGCAATAACCAACAGCGGGATCTGGATACCCATGTTGGCTCCCACATGCTCCACGATGATCTCATCGGATGAACCACGATGTCGAGGATTCAATTAATCCCGTATACAATTCCCTTTGTCAATCGGTATTTTACTTGCCCGAGATTCGATCGTCGGTATCCCAATACCTCGTTCAATCTCGTTATCGGCAAGTCACTTTTCTTGTTCCGTAATGCATGATCCTGTGATCAAACACTTTGATCACATTGAGCTCATTATGATGATGCATTACCGAGAGGGCCCGGTGATACCTCTCCGTCAAGCGGAGTGACAAATCCCAGTCTCGATCCGTGTCAACCCAACAGACACTTTCGGAGATACCCGTAGTATACCTTTATAGTCACCTAGTTACGTTGTGACGTTTGGCACACCCAAAGCACTCCTACGGTATCCGGGAGTTACACAATCTCATGGTCTAAGGAAAGGATACTTGACATTGGAAAACTCTAGCAAACGAACTATGTGATCTTATGCTATGTTTAGGATTGGGTCTCGTCCATCACATCATTCTCCTAATGATGTGATCTCGTTATCAATGACATCCAATGTCCATAGTCAGGAAACCATGACTATCTATCGATCAACGAGATAGTCAACTAGAGGCTTACTAGGGACATGTTGTTGTCTGTTATTCACACATGTATTACGATTTCCGGATAACACAATTATAGCACGAATAAAGACAATTATCATGAATAAGGAAATATAATAATAATGCTTTTATTATTGCCTCTAGGGCATATTTCCAACAGTCTCCCACTTGCACTAGAGTCAATAATCTAGTTACATTGTGATGAATCGAACACCCATAGAGTTCTAGTGCTGATCATGTTTTGCCTTAGGGAGAGGTTTAGTCAACGGATCTGCGACATTCAGATCCGTGTGCACTTTACAAATTTCTATGTCTCCATCTTGAACATTTTCACGAATGGAGTTGAAGCGACGCTTGATGTGCCTGGTCTTCTTGTGAAACCTGGGCTCCTTGGCAAGTGCAATAGCTCCAGTGTTGTCACAGAAGAGTTTGATTGGCCCCGACGCATTGGGTATGACTCCGAGGTCGGTGATGAACTCCTTCACCCAAATTGCTTCATGTGCTACCTCCAAGGCTGCCGTGTACTCCGCTTCACATGTAGATCCCGCCACGACTCTCTGCTTGCAACTGCACCAGCTTACTGCCCCACCATTCAAAATATACACGTATCCGGTTTGTGACTTAGAGTCATCCAGATCTGTGTCGAAGCTAGAGTCGACGTAACCCTTTACGACGAGCTCTTCGTCACCTCCATAGACGAGAAACATTTCCTTAGTCCTTTTCAGGTACTTCAGGATATTCTTGACCGCTGTCCAGTGTTCCTTGCCGGGATTACTTTGGTACCTTCCTACCAAACTTACAGCAAGGTTTACATCAGGTCTGGTACACAGCATGGCATACATAATAGAACCTATGGCTGAGGCATAGGGGATGACACTCATCTCTTCTATATCTTCTGCCGTGGTCGGACATTAGGCTGAGCTCAATTTCACACCTTGTAATACAGGTAAGAACCCCTTCTTAGATTGATCCATATTGAACTTCTTCAATATCTTATCAAGGTATGTGCTTTGTGAAAGACCTATGAGGCGTCTTGATCTATCTCTATAGATCTTGATGCCTAATATATAAGCAGCTTCTCCAAGGTCCTTCATTGAAAAACTTTTATTCAAGTAGGCCTTAATGCTGTCCAAGAGTTCTATATCATTTCCCATCAAAATAATGTCGTCTACATATAATATGAGAAATGTTACAGAGCTCCCACTCACTTTCTTGTAAACACAGGCTTCTCCATAAGTCTGCGTAAACCCAAATGCTTTGATCATCTCATCAAAGCGAATGTTCCAACTCCGAGATGCTTGCACCAGCCCATAAATCGAGCGTTGGAGCTTGCACACCTTGTCAGCATTCTTAGGATCGACAAAATCTTCCGGCTGCATCATATACAATTCTTCCTTAAGGAAACCATTAAGGAATGCCGTTTTGACGTCCATTTGCCATATTTCATAATCGTAGAATGCGGCAATTGCTAACATGATTCGGACGGACTTCAGCTTCGCTACCGGTGAGAAAGTCTCATCGTAGTCAATTCCTTTAACTTGTCGATAACCCTTAGTGACAAGCCGAGCTTTATAGATGGTCACATTACCATCCGCGTCTGTCTTCTTCTTAAAGATCCATTTATTTTCTATGGCTCGCCGCTCAACAGGCAAGTCAGTCAAAGTCCATACTTCGTTTTCATACATGGATCCTATCTCGGATTTCATGGCTTCCAGCCATTTATCGGAATCCGGGCCCGCCATTGCTTCCTCATAGTTCGAAGGTTCACCGTTGTCTAACAACATGATTTCCAAGACAGGGTTGCCGTACCACTCTGGTGCGGAACGTGTCCTTGTGGACCTTCGAATTTCAGTAGGAGCTTGATAAGAAGTATCTTGATCATCATCATTAATTTCCTCTCTAGTCGGTGCAGGCACCTCAGGAACGTTTTCTTGAGTTTCGCCATTTTCCGGTTCAAGAGGTAACACTTCATCAAGTTCTACTTTCCTCCCACTTACTTCTTTCGAGAGAAACTCTTTCTCTAGAAAGGATCCATTCTTGGCAACAAAGATCTTGCCTTCGGATCTGAGGTAGAAGGTATACCCAATAGTTTCTTTAGGGTATCCTATGAAGACGCATTTTTCCGACTTGGGTTCGAGCTTTTCAGGTTGAAGTTTCTTGACATAAGCATCGCATCCCCAAACTTTCAGAAACGGCAGCTTAGGTTTCTTCCCAAACCATAATTCATACGGTGTCGTCTCAACGGATTTCGACGGAGCCCTATTTAAAGTGAATGCGGTAGTCTCTAAAGCATAGCCCCAAAAAGATAGCGGTAAGTCGGTAAGAGACATCATAGATCGTACCATATCTAATAGAGTGCGATTACGACGTTCGGACACACCATTACGCTGAGGTGTTCCAGGCAGCGTGAGTTGTGAAACTATTCCACATTTTCTTAAGTGTGTGCCAAATTCGTGACTCAAGTATTCTCCTCCACGATCTGATCGTAAAAACTTGATTTTTCTGTCACGTTGATTTTCAACCTCACTCTGAAATTCCTTGAACTTTTCAAAGGTCTCAGACTTGTGTTTCATTAAGTAGATATACCCATATCTACTCAAGTCATCAGTGAGGGTGAGAACATAACGATAGCCACCGCGAGCCTCAACACTCATTGGACCGCACACATCGGTATGTATGATTTCCAATAAGTTGGTTGCTCGCTCCATTGTTCCTGAGAATGGAGTCTTGGTCATTTTACCCATGAGGCATGGTTCGCACGTGTCAAATGATTCATAATCAAGAGACTCTAAAAGTCCATCTGCATGGAGCTTCTTCATGCGTTTGACACCTATGTGACCAAGGCGGTAGTGCCACAAATATGTGGGACTATTGTTATCAACTTTAACTCTTTTGGTATTCACACTATGAATATGTGTATCATCACGTACGAGATTCATTAAGAATAAGCCATTAACCATTGGAGCATGACCATAAAACATATCACTCATATAAATAGAACAACCATTATTCTCAGATTTAAATGAGTAGCCATCTCGAATTAAACGAGATCCAAACACAATGTTCATGCTCAAACTTGGCACTAAATAACAATTATTGAGGTTTAAAACTAATCCCGTAGGTAAATGTAGAGGTAGCGTGCCGACGGCGATCACATCGACCTTGGAACCATTCCCGACGCGCATCGTCACCTCGTCCTTCGCCAGTCTCCGTTTATTCCGCAGCTCCTGCTTTGAGTTACAAATGTGAGCAACTGCACCGGTATCAAATACCCAAGAGCTACTACGAGTACTGGTAAGGTACACATCAATTACATGTATATCACATATACCTTTGGTTTTGCCGGCCTTCTTGTCCGTTAAGTATTTGGGGCAGTTCCGCTTCCAGTAACCACTTCCCTTGCAATAAAAACACTCAGTCTCGGGCTTGGGTCCATTCTTTGGCTTCTTCCCGGCAACTTGCTTACCGGGCGCGGCAACTTCCTTGCCGTCCTTCTTGAAGTTCTTTTTACCCTTGCCCTTCTTGAACTTAGTGGTTTTATTCACCATCAACACTTGATGCTCCTTCTTGATTTCTACCTCTGCTGATTTCAGCATAGCATATACCTCAGGAATGGTCTTTACCATCCCCTGCATATTGTAGTTCATCACAAAGCTCTTGTAGCTAGGTGGAAGCAATTGTAGGATTCTGTCAATGACCGCTTCATCTGGGAGATTAACTTCCAGTTGAGTCAAGCGGTTGTGCAACCCAGACATTTTGAGTATGTGTTCACTGACAGAGCTATTTTCCTCCATCTTACAGCTAAATAATTTGTCGGAGACTTCATATCTCTTGACCCGGGCATGAGCTTGGAAAACCATTTTCAGCTCTTCGAACATCTCATATGCTCCATGTCTCTCAAAACGCTTTTGGAGCCCCGGCTCTAAGCTGTAAAGCATGCCGCACTGAACGAGGGAGTAATCATCGTAGCGTGACTGCCAAGCGTTCATAACGTCTTGTTCTGCAGGGAGAATAGGTGCGTCACCCAGCGGTGCTCGTAGGACATAATCTTTCTTGGCAGCTATGAGGATGATCCTCAGGTTCCGGACCCAGTCCGTATAGTTGTTGCCATCGTCTTTCAGCTTGGTTTTCTCTAGGAACGCGTTCAAGTTGAGGACTACGTTGGCCATTTGATCTACAAGACATATTGTAAATATTTTAGACTAAGTTCATGATAATAAAGTTCATCTAATCAAATTATTTAATGAACTCTCACTTAGATAGACATCCCTCTTCTAGTCATCTAAGTATTACATGATCCGAGTCAACTAGGCCGTGTCCGATCATCACGTGAGACGGACTAGTCAACATCGGTGAACATCTTCATGTTGATTGTATCTTGTATACGATTCATGCTCGACCTTTCGGTCTTCTGTGTTCCGAGGCCATGTCTGTACATGCTAGGCTCGTCAAGTCAACCTAAGTGTTTTGCGTGTGTAAATCTGTCTTACACCCGTTGTATGTGAACGTTAGAATCTATCACACCCGATCATCACGTGGTGCTTCGAAACAACGAACTGTCGCAACGGTGCACAGTTAGGGGGTACACTTCTTGAAATTATTATGAGGGATCATCTTATTTACTACCGTCGTTCTAAGTAAACAAGATGCAAAACATGATAAACATCACATGCAATCAAATAATAAACGTGACATGATATGGCCAATATCACATGGCTCCTTTGATCTCCATCTTGGGGCTCCATGATCATCTTGTCACCGGCTTGACACCATGATCTCCATCATCATGATGTCCATCATCGTGTCTCCATGAAGTTGCTCGCCAACTATTACTTCTACTACTATGGCTAACGCGTTTAGCAATAAAGTAAAGTAATTTACATGGCGTTACTCAATGACACACAGGTCATACAAAAATAAAGACAACTCCTATGGCTCCTGCCGGTTGTCATACTCATCGACATGCAAGTCGTGATTCCTATTACAATAGCATGAACATCTCATACATCACATATAGATCATTCATCATTCATCACAACTTTGGCCATATCATATCACAAAGCACTTGCTGCAAGAACAAATTAGACGTCCTTTAATTGTTGTTGCAAGTTTTACGTGGCTGAATTAGGGTTCTAGCAAGAACGTTTTCTTACCTACGTGAAAGCCACAACGTGATTTGTCAACTTCTATTTACCCTTCATAAGGACCCTTTTCATCGAATCCGCTCCAACTAAAGTGGGAGAGACAGACACCCGCCAGCCACCTTATGCAACTAGTGCATGTTAGTCGGTGGAACCGGTCTCACGTAAGAGTACGTGTAAGGTTGGTCCGGGCCGCTTAATCCCACAATACCGCTGAAGCAAGATAAGACTAGCAGCGGCAAGAAAGTTGACAACATCTACGCCCACAACAAATTGTGTTGTACTCGTGCAATAGAGAACTACGCATAGACCTAGCTCATGATGCCACTGATGGGGAACGTTGCAGAAAACAAAAATTTTCCTACGGTTTCACCAATATCCATCTATAAGTTCATCTAGCAACAAGTCACGGGAGAGAGATTGCATCTACATACCACTTTGTAGATCGCGAGCGGAAGCGTTCAACGAACGGGGATGAGGTAGTCGTACACGACGTGATCCAAATCACCGGAGATCCTAGCACCGAAAGGACGGCACCTCCGCGTTCAACACACGTACGGTCAGCGTAATGTCTCCTTCTTCTTGATCCAGCAAGGCAAAGGAGAGGTTGGGGAAGAAGGCTCCAGCAGCAGCACGACGGCGTGGTGATGGTGGAGCTGCAGTACTCCGACAGGGCTTCGCTGAGCTCTACGGAGGAGGAGGAGGTATTGGAGAGGGAGAGGGAGGCGCCAGGAGCCAGGGTGTGCTGCCCCCCTCCCCCTCCCTTTATATAGTCCCCTAGGGGGGCGCCGGCCCTAGGAGATGCAATCTCCTAGGGTGGCGGCGGCCAAGGGTGGGGCTTGCCCCCCAAGCAAGGGGGGCGCCCCCCTCTTTAGGGTTTCCCCCCTCTAGGCGCATGGGCCTCTAGGGGTTGGTTCCCCTTGGCCCATGTAGGCCAAGGCGCACCCCTAGAGCCCATGTGGCCCCCCGAGGCAGGTGGCCCCACCCGGTGGACCTCCCCGGGACCCTCCGGTGGTCCCGGTACAATACCGATAACCCCGAAAGTTGTCCCGATGGCCAAAACAACACTTTCTATATATAATTCTTTACCTCCGGACCATTCCGAAACTCCTCGTGACGTCCGGGATCTCATCCGGGACTCCGAACAACATTCGGGTTACTGCATATACATATCTTCACAACCCTAGCGTCACTGAACCTTAAGTGTGTAGACCCTACGGGTTCAGGAGACATGCAGACATGACCGAGATGGCTCTCGGGCAATAACCAACAGCGGGATCTGGATACCCATGTTGGCTCCCACATGCTCCACGATGATCTCATCGGATGAACCACGATGTCGAGGATTCAATTAATCCCGTATACGATTCCCTTTGTCAATCGGTATTTTACTTGCCCGAGATTCGATCGTCGGTATCCCAATACCTCGTTCAATCTCGTTACCGGCAAGTCACTTTTCTCGTTCCGTAATGCATGATCCTGTGATCAAACACTTTGATCACATTGAGCTCATTATGATGATGCATTACCGAGAGGGCCCGGTGATACCTCTCCGTCAAGCGGAGTGACAAATCCCAGTCTCGATCCGTGTCAACCCAACAGACACTTTCGGAGATACCCGTAGTATACCTTTATAGTCACCTAGTTACGTTGTGACGTTTGGCACACCCAAAGCACTCCTACGGTATCCGGGAGTTACACGATCTCATGGTCTAAGGAAAGGATACTTGACATTGGAAAACTCTAGCAAACGAACTATGTGATCTTATGCTATGTTTAGGATTGGGTCTCGTCCATCACATCATTCTCCTAATGATGTGATCTCGTTATCAATGACATTCAATGTCCATAGTCAGGAAACCATGACTATCTATCGATCAACGAGCTAGTCAACTAGAGGCTTACTAGGGACATGTTGTTGTCTGTTATTCACACATGTATTACGATTTCCGGATAACACAATTATAGCACGAATAAAGACAATTATCATGAATAAGGAAATATAATAATAATGCTTTTATTATTGCCTCTAGGGCATATTTTCAACAATATATACCTACGTACCCCCAAATCATCAGAGGCATCCACGAAAACCTAATTCCACCGCCGCAACCTTCTGTACTCGTGAGATCCCATCTTGGGGCCTTTTCCGATGTCCTCCCGGAGGGGGCATTGATCACGGAGGGCTTCTATTTCAACACCATAGCCTCTCCGATGATGTGTGAGTAGTTTACCTCAGACCTTCGGGTCCATAGTTATTGGCTAGATGGCTTCTTCTTTGTCTTTGGATCTCAATACAAAGTTCTCCATGATTCTCGTGGAGATCTATTCGATGTAATCTTATTTTGTGGTGTGTTTGTCGAGATCCGATGAATTGTGGGTTTATAATCAAGTTTATCTATGAACAATATTAGAATCTCCTCTGGATTCTTTTATGTATGATTGGTTATCTTTGCAAGTCTCTTCGAATTATCAGTTTGGTTTGGCCTACTAGATTGATCTTTCTTGCAATGGGAGAAGTGCTTAGCTTTGGGTTCAATCTTGCGGTGCTCGGTCCCAGTGACAGAATGGGAAACAACACGTATTGTATTGTTGCCATCGAGGATAAAAAGATGGGGTTTATATCATATTGCATGAGTTTATCCCTCTACATCATGTCATCTTACTTAAAGCATTACTCTGTTCTTATGAACTTAATACTCTAGATGCATGCTGCATAGCGGTCGATGTGTGGAATAATAGTAGTAGATGTAGAATCGTTTCGGTCTACTTGTCACGGACGTGATGCCTATATACATGATCATAGCTAGATATTCTCATAACTATGTTCAATTCTATCAGTTGCTCGACAGTAATTTGTTCACCCTCCGTAATACTTATGCTATCTTGAGAGAAGCCACTAGTGAAACCTATGGCTCCCGGGTCTATTTTCCATCATATTAATCTCCCGTCAACAAGCTATTTCTGTCGCCGTTTATTTTGCTTTCTTTACTTTTAGTCTTTACCATAAAAATACCAAAAATATTATCTTATCATATCTATCACATCTCACTCTCGTAAGTGACCGTGAAGGGATTGACAACCCCTTTATCGCGTTGGTTGCGAGGTTCTTATTTGTTTGTGTAGGTGCGAGGGACTTGAGCATGGTCTCCTACTGGATTGATACCTTGGTTCTCAAAAACTGAGGGAAATACTTACGCTACTTTACTACATCACCCTTTCCTCTTCAAGGGAAAAACCAACACAGTGCTCAAGAGGTAGCATGGGTCCAGGCGGTCAGAAAAATGGTCCAATCGCTAGTCACGGGCATTTTGGGTTTTTTGAAACAGCGGACCGCGCGACTGGTAGGTTTCTGAGAAAAATTAAAAAGTGATAGTTTTTTGGAACCCTAGCCTGTAAACTAGTAGTTTTATGCTATTTATTCCCTTACATATCAGGCTAGGCCCGCGCGGGTAGAATTCGGCATGTTTTGGTTGCCTGGGTCGCATGCAATTTGTGGCCCGCACGAACTTCAAAGCAGGCCTGGGCCTGGCTCTGGAGGAACAGCCGAATCGGCCTTTTTGCAAGCCAAGTGTGACGAGCGCCTGCACGCGTTGGGAAGCACCGGAGACGACACGACGACTCATAACTCCCCATGCCCCCTCCTGTCACCTCCCTCACCAGTTGACACCCACTCCCCCTCTCTCTCACCTCATCGCCCGTTCAGTTTCTCCGATGGCCACGCAGCCATCTCGCCACGCCCCACCCACTCCGGTCATCACCGGCAGCAATCCCATACAAGAGAGGTGGATTGCCGGCCTCTCCATAGAGGGAGTAGATCTGGCGGCTCCACTGCAAGCTCCCTCTCGTTTCTGCACCATGTCGCCACCCCGGGCCAATGCAGCGCCAACGATGGTGGCTCCGGCTCCGCCACCGGAGCCCGTGGTCCTCTCCTTCGGCTCAAACCTGGCGGGGATCCAATACCCGTCGGCGTCGTCCTTTGCAGGCCCCTCTTATGGGGCGTACTTTTACCCTCGTACGAGGGTTTTCTCCTCCGTGTCTGGTGCAAGGGGAGGGGAGCTCCAAGACGTCGGCGTCATCTTCGAGCTGGCGCAGGACGAGGTGCACGATCGCGGCCCTCAGAATGGCCGGGTCCTCTTCATCGACGGCGGCATAACCATCTTTCCGCCGGGTTTTTCACCACAGCCAACGTACACTACACCGGTAACCCCCACTATAAGCTCTCAAATCTCCATTTGCTTCGTACTTAGGGTTCTTAGGGTAGTTCTAAGTGCGTTAGATTAGATTGTGGCACGTACATTGGTCCCAATTCAATCCGATTCGACTAGATTTGACCGGATTCAATCAGAATCCATTGTTTTGGGGATGAACCAGAGTGCATGCGTACTTTGTTCATCCCACATGGCTAGATTGTTCAGAATGCAGTGTTAGCTTGCATCGTTTTAGTGCCACATAGTTACTGTATACTACCGAATTGTTAGTTTGTAGTGGCACATTATTACTTTGTACTACCACATTGTTAGTTCTTAGTGCTGTTACTAGTGTATATGCTACTGTTCTTGCTGCTGTTGTTAGTTCTTAGTGCTCCTCTTGCTCTTGTTGCTAGGATACGCGAGTGCATGTGGCATGCAAGTAGGACATACCTAAAGGCCAAAAATAGTAGGTGCAAGTAGGACATGTGGGTGATGCTTCATCTGATCAGTGTTAGCACTAATAACTATAAGCAGTGATAACTGTAAGCATTGGTTATGTGTTAGTAGTGATCATTGTAAGTTGTGTTCAGTGAGCATAGATGATGCCCTACTTGTTTGCTTTGATCATGTATCATATGTTGCTAACTGATGTCCATCTTGTTGACAAGATAATGAAGACGGAGTGGGATAGAGCCGACGGTGGTGTGCAGATTGTCGCCGGCACAGAGGGGGCAGAGGACCTCATCCCCACCAACCGGTGGCTGAAGGGGGTGGTGCTCCCTTGCAGGGTGGATACATGAGGATGTTGATGGGCGCTGGCAGGAAGTCGATGACCGACCACGAGGAGGGTGCACGGGAACCTATCAAGTTCTACGTGCAGATTAGTGACCAGGAGGACATCGCCATGCTCATCATCCCGCATGAATTCAGGCCGGTGATGAAGCAATGGCTCGTCAGCGACCCTCCTCGTGTCGTCAGCCTGTCCGCCAACGAGTGGTGCAAGTTTTGGGTCCAGGTGCAGATGTTCAAGGGGCACATGGTGCTGGGGCGCGACTGGGAGTACTTCTGCGGCCGGCACAAGATCGTCCCCGGAGACCTTGTAGTCTTCAAGCTCTCCGGCCTGGGGCTGAAGTTGCATATCTTTAATGCCAATAGTTCCAACATCTGCACGGTCCGGTGCTTGAAGCACAGCTGCGTCGGCGACATCACTCAGACCCTCTAGTTCGTCTGTCAAGTCTGATCTCTCATGCTATATAGTTTGTTTCTCCTAGTCCGAACTGAAGTAGTGTAGGTTTGAACTGAAGCCCGGTCGTCTCTTTTGCTGTGAACTTGTGTATATTTTGCCCAGGGAGGAGCACCCTAGGGTCTTGCAGGGGCATGGGATGCACTGTTGTTTTAAACTTATGCGTAGTAGCTTATGATCTGCCTGTTCTTTGCTTTGTTTTTTGCTTTGCTCCTGTTGTTTTTCTGCTGCTGTTGATCATAGTGTGTTGTTTGTATTGTGTGTTGTCAAATGGGTGGTAAGTCCATCACATTGGAAAGGGGTGAACAGACCAAATACTTGCACACAGCCAAACAGCTGCGCTTTGCACCTTCTCACCCCTAAAGCACAAACACAGGCCTTGATGCAATGCAAGCAACCAATCAACATGCAGATGTCGGTTTTTTGCATATGCTCAGTCAGGCCCAACTGGGACAAGTATACAAAGTGGCAAAAAACAGTGCAGGTAACCAAATGCGTCCTTAGTAACGTGATCGGTGCATGCATGTGCTCGCTCACCCATAGGACGCACTCTGCTCCTCGTGCTGGGAGTAGGACGTCGTACGTGTCCCCCCACACATACATAGTCGCACACATAGTCGCACACATAAGGTTCTGCTAAGGGCATCAGCTCAACAAGCCGAGGTAATAAAAATACACAAGGAAACGGTATATAGTTTTAAAACAAATAGCATGAGACGTCACCAAGTATAGAACTAACAAACAGTTGCACCTCCCATATGGGAAACATCCTGTGGGATATTACAGGGAATAGGTTCCACATTAGGCATGAGGTGATCTAGACCAAGTATACAGCTTGCATCCTCCTAATGGAAAATATTCTTGCTGCAAACAAAGCCCACATTGATTTTAACCATGCCTGATAAAGATTTTAATCATGCCCCATAACCACTCCAGCAATGACCACCTTGCATCTAGCTAGAAGAATGGCAACTTTATGGGCGTACGCCAAACCAGTTCACCATAATAATTGGGATAAATAAAGCAATCAACAGAAGGATACAGCAAACATATATTGCTGATATTGATGATGCAACCTTCAATGACACTTTGTTTAATGTCATACGCCAGCCTGATGGTCATTGTTTTAAGCACTGGCACCCATTTGAATACCATTGTGATGAAATCAATCTCACTGCTCCCTCCGCTGAAGCCTTCAATTTTTACTTCTTTAAGATGGGTCAAGGAGATACTTTGGCTCCTCCAGTTCTTGGGCTCATTACAAAGACATTTTTCAAGACATTTTGATGTTTGTGAAATCTAGAACATAAAAACCATTAGAATGTATTTTGAAAAGTAGTGAGCGTAAGATATATAAGCATCATGGAGAATTACCCGGCACCACCCTGATAGGATAACCTTAAGCCTTTGTATAGCGGTTCGAATTTGATGCATCCCTAGGAGACGCAACATCAATGCTCCAAGAACATGCCCCTTTGTGCTCAGATGTAGCTCCAACGCAGAAAAGTTGGTGATCAGAAGTTTCTTCATCTCATCCGCAAAGTTTAGCAGCGCTGCACCAGAATGAAAAATATTCTGCAAAACAAAATAGTTATTAGGCATGATGGTATCATGCCAAGAATTAACATACGCCTTCAAGTATGCAAATACAACCGACAAATCTAAAGGATTGACAAAGAAGATAAGAGGCGTACATAGGGATACATGAATGCGAGGGGGCTGCAAAGACGCCCCTTCCTGGTCGTTGATGTTGCTGAGCCCCCCATCTTTGTATTTTTCGCACTCTATGGTCTCTAACCTCATGCTCTCGAGCGACAAAAAACAAAATAAAAGAGGAAACTTTGTATACGAGCGCGTCAATGTGTTACGGTCCATGTCGATCTAGTGGCGATTTAGGTGACTGGTACAGGATCCAAGTTACAAGAATTGGGGAATCGAGGAAGATCAAAGAAGAGGGAAGGGGAATGAGAGCCGCCGCCAGGATCTAGTTCTTCGATGCCCCTCTCCGGAAAACCCTAGACCTACTTAACCTTGCTCCGGGTGTCCCAAACATGGGCTGGGAAGCGGCTGCTGGGCCTCCGAACACGAGGGGCCCGTTCCGGCCTAGTGAGCGTTGAGGCCTGGTCTTGACAGGGTGGTACTTGGGCCGTAACACTCCCTCCTCCTTGAGATACAGCTTGTCCCCAAGCTGGCGCGTTCTGAAAATGGTGCTGAAGCTCTGTCCTGTCCTCCCAGGTGGCTAACTCAGGTGGCTGATCGGTCCAACGAATGTGCACCTGGGGAACAGATGCGCGACCCCTCTGGATGACGCGGTCCTCCAGGATTTCTTCTGGCACTGACGTCGGGGATGTCGTTGCTGGCAGCTACTGAAGCGCCTGTTCCGTGGGCGGCAGAGCTTGCCATAGCTGGGAGACATGGAAGACGGGGTGGACGGTGCGGTCTTCGGGCATCTGCAACTTGTACACCACCGCACCCACGCGATGAAGCACCTTGTAGGGGCCGAAGTAGCGGAAGGCGAGCTTCTGATTGCTGCGCGTCGCCACCGACCGCTGGACGTAGGGTTGCAGCTTGAGGAAAACCCAATCGCCCACCTCGAAGGCTCTGTTGGAACGACGTTTGTCCGCGGAGTCCTTCATTTGCTGGCGAGCCCGCAGCAGATGTTGACTAATGAGGGCTGTCATCTGGGCATGATCTTGGAGCCACTCCGCCAAGTCAGGAGAAGCGCAAGCCACAGGGTCGACGATGCCGAAATGACGCGGGGCGTGGCCGTAGAGCACCTCGAAAGGAGTAGTGCCAAGAGCTGAGTGCAGGGACATGTTGTACCAGAATTCAGCTAGAGGGAGCCATGCATACCATTTGGTGGGACAAGCATGGACGAAGCAGCGCAGGAAGGTCTCCAAGCACTGGTTGACCCGTTCTGTTTGCCCGTCCGTCTGGGGGTGGCGAGCCGTGCTCATGCGGAGTTGAGTGTGCGTCAGCCGAAAAAGCTCCTTCCACAGCACACTTGTGAAGATGGGGTCCCGGTCGGAGATGATCGACTCCGGGAGGCCGTGGAGTTTGTAGACATGAGAGACAAAAGCCTGCGCCACTTGGAAAGCGGTGAAAGGATGCCGGAGCGGAATGAAATGCGCGTACCGTGAGAATTTATCCACCACCACCAAGATGGAGTTGTGGTTGGATGAGTGCGGCAACCCCTCCACGAAGTCCATCGAGATCGTTTGCCATGCTTGTGTGGGCACCAGCAACGGCTCCAGGAGACCTAGGTAACGCACACGCTCCGGCTTGGCTTGCTTGCAAGTCTGGCATGCCTCCACGAACAGCTTCATGTGATGTTTAAGACCGGGCCATGTAAAGAGATGCCTCACACGAAGATATGTAGCATTGAATCCTGAATGTCCACCGATCGCACCGGTGTGTAGCGCTTCCAAAACATGCCTCTGGATGGCCACGTTGCCCCCAAGCCAGACTCGGCCTCGATGCTTGATGACACCATTGTCCAACAGGAACCCATCAAATCCTTCTGGTGAAGTTGCAAGCCTGGTGAGAATTTTCTGTGCTTCCGCATCACCTTGGTAGCCTGCCTGTACATCCTCCAGCCAGGCGGGCACAGCAGAGGTGATCGCTGCCAGATCTCCTTGAGGCGGGCCTGGGCGGTGCGACAGTGCGTCGGCTGCTCGGTTGTCAGTGCCCTTCTTGTAGATGATGCGATAGCGAAGGCCCAGAAGTTTGGCCATGATCTTTTGTTGCCAAGGAGTCGCCAACCGCTGATCTTCAAGATGGATGAGGCTTCATTGGTCAGTGTGGATTGTGAACTTGTCGCTCTGCAGGTACGGGCGCCAGTGATCAACGGCCATCAGGATCGTGAGCCCCTCTTTCTCATAAGTGGACAGGGCGCTGTTGCGCGGCCCGAGTGACTTGCTCAGGAACCCAACTGGGTGCTTGTCCTGGGAGAGGACCGTGCC
This sequence comes from Aegilops umbellulata, assembly GCA_032464435.1. NCBI lineage: Eukaryota > Viridiplantae > Streptophyta > Magnoliopsida > Poales > Poaceae > Aegilops > Aegilops umbellulata. Next base: position 641,638,329 of record CP136057.1, read on the forward strand.
AATTCCGTGTGCAGAAGCATCGGTCTCCAAGTGGAATGGTTTCTTGAAGTCGGGCAAGGCCAGCACAGGGGCTGAGATCAAAGCTTTCTGAAGTGCCCGGAACGAGCCTTCCTCCTCGTCCGTCCATCGGAAAACCGTACTTTTCTTCAGCAGGTCCGTCAGCGGCCGGCAGATGAGGGCGAAACCACGGACGAACTTTTGATAATATCCTGCCAAACCCAAAAATCCACGCACTTCTTTCACTGTGGTCGGGGGCGGCCAAGACTGGACTGCCGCGATGTTCTTTGCATCAGTGCGAACCCCCTCCTTGTTGATTACATGCCCAAGGTAGAGCAAACTGGGTCGGACAAAAGAGCACTTGTTGCGGTTGATTCTGAGGTGGTGTTCCTTCAACAGGCTGAAGACTTGGCGCAACAACCGAACATGAGTGATCAAGTCTGAGTTGTGGACAAGTATATCATCAATGAACACAAGCACTCCTTTGCGCAGCAAAGGGGACAGGACGATGTTCATGCCCCCTTGAAATGTGCTGGGGCCCCCTGTGACTCCATACGGCATGACTTTGAACTCAAAATGTCCATGGTGCGTCTTGAAGGCCGTCTTGTATTCATCCCCCGGCCTCATACGGATCTGGTGATATCCTGCCCTCAAGTCCAAGCTGGTAAAGAAACAAGACCCCGCCAACTCGTCCAGCAGTTCATCAATGATGGGAAGGGGGTAGCGATTCTTGATAGTGATCACGTTGAGATGGCGATAATCCACACAAAACCTCCACGTCAAATCCTTCTTCTGCACCAATAACACTGGCGAGGCAAACGGGCTGACGCTGGGCTGAATGATCCCTTGGGCGAGCATGTGGGCGACTTGCTTCTCCACCTCATCTTTCTGTGCTGGGCTGTGTTGGTATGGTCTCAGATTGACCGGTTTCGCTCCTGGCACCAACGGAATAGCATGGTCGAATACCCGATGTGGTGGAAGTCCCCTTGGTTCTTCAAAAAGCACTTCATACTGTTCAATCAACTCGCTCACTTCAGCTGGCAATGGTGGTTCCTTGGCCTGTTCCTGGAGTGCACAAAGTTGCACCACTCGAGCGACGGCAGAGTTCTGTATCATGAAGTTAAGCTCATCCTTGGATATCATCTGACAGGAGGAGGTATCAGGCCGAGCTCCCTGCAGATGCACTCGCTTGCCCTGGTGCTCGAAGCTCATCGTCTTTTCCAACCAGTGGACTTGCATCGGGCTATGTGTTGCTAACCAATCGATGCCCAGAATGGCGTCGTAGCATCCCAACGGCAGAACCTTGAAGGTGGTGTGGAATTCCACCCCATGAGATCGCCACTGGCAGTCCGCAACCTCCTGATCACTGCGCATCTGCTCTCCATTGGCCACCCGAACAGAGAAAGGGTGACGAGCAGCCTGAACCCCTTGCAACCGCTCAGCCAAGGCCGAACTGACAAAGCTGTGAGACGAGCCGGAGTCGATCAGCATAAGCACCTCTGTGTTCTGCACCCAGCCATGGAGGCGCATTGTTGTGGGCGAGTCAGCGCCCTCCACCGCCTCTCTAGATAGCACGCAACAATCTGCCGATGGCGCCTCCAGTTGTTCTTCCTCGGTGTCCGTCGCCGGCGTGTGCAACATCTCGAGCATTTCCTCGACGACGTGAAGCTGGACCGTAGGCCCGCAGCGATGATCACGGGCCCACCGTTCACCACAGGTGAAACAGAGCCCCTTGGCCCGTCGGTAAGCTCGCAGCGTAGACATCCGGTCGTTGCTTGCCGGTGCTCGAGCCGCCTCCGTGGCACGGCGGTCCTCAGCACGCGCATCTGAGCTGCTCCCCGCCGCCTGTCGAGGTGGTGGAGGAGGTGGCAGGGGGAGGGCCGTGCGCGGAATGGCCCGGGAATGGGAGCCACTAGGAGCCCGCCGATCGTCTCTCTTCATTGCCTCCAACACCTCTTCCTGCAAACAAGCCAAATCCACGGCAGTATCGAGTGTTTGGGGTCGATGCAACAAGACAGCAGCTCTGATTTCCTTAAGAAGACCATCCACAAAATGAGTAATAAAGAAAGCGGGCTCCCAAGAGGTGTGATGGGCAGTGAGATTATAAATGAACTGTGTGAATTTGTTCGCATATTCAGTCACTGACCCAGTCTGTTTGAGACCATTAAACTGACGCAAAAGGACCTGAAATTCCTCCCGACCAAATTGCAAACAAACAGCAGCGGCGAAATCATCCCAACTAGAGTACAGAAGATGTGCTTGTGTGGCTTGAAGCCAGGAAAGAGCCCCATCCGTGAAGTACATGGCGGCACAACTCACCCAAGTGTCGGGAGAGAGCGTGCAGACCCGGAAATAGGCTTCGCACTTCAGCCGCCATGGCCGAGGTTGACTGCCGTCGAAAGTGGGGAAATCAAAACGCGGAGGAAAAGGCAGGCGAGAAAAATTTTGATCCCCCGCAAACGAACTCTCCCTGGGATGATGAGAATCGAACGCCCCGGTGACCGGAGGCGCCCCCAGGGTGTGCTCACCCGGTGACTTCCCCCGGTGAAGTGTTGAGAAGCCGTGGCCGACGTGCCCCTGCCTGCCGTCACCACGAACCGAGAACGGCTCGCCCGCCGCCTGGCACGGAGCTGCTGCCGTCAGCGGAAACAGAGGAGGCAGATCGGTCAAGAAGATTGGCGGCCCTCCGTACCTTGCCGACTCCACATCCGCCGTCTGGCGCGATGCTGATGCCTCCAGAGGAAGCAGGGGAGGAAGATCCCCCAATCGCACCGGTGGCGCCTCCCTCCTTGGCGCCTCCACTTCCAGCGTCACGGGCGCTTTCCCCGGTGCCGCCTGCGCCAGATGTGAGCGCAGATCACCCACCTCGGCCCGCAACTCCTCCACGGACTGCTCGATCGTAGGCTTCCACCCTTGCAGGTCGAGGACCACCGGGTGGATCTCGTCGATCTTGTTCGTTAGAGCCGAGATGGCCGTCATCAGATCCGCCAACGCCTTTGTGTGCTCCTCCATCGTCGCAGCTTGCCTTGTCTGGTTTGGATGATCGATGGGAACCGACCCGCCAGATCTAAGGGAGAAACGGCAACGGATCGGGGTGAAAAAGAGGCTCTGATGCCACTTGTTACGGTCCAAGTCGATCTAGTAGCGATTTAGGTGACTGGTACAGGATCCAAGTTACAAGAATTGGGGAATCAAGGAAGATCAGAGAAGAGGGAAGGGGAATGAGAGCCGCTGCCAGGATCTAGTTCTTTAATGCCCCTCTCCGGAAAACCCTAGCCCTACTTAACCTTGCTCCGGGTGTCCCAAACGTGGGCTGGGAAGCGGCTGCTGGGCCTCCGAACGCGAGGGGCCCGTTCCGGCCCAGTGAGCGTTGAGGCCTGGTCTTGACAGGGTGGTACTTGTGCCGTAACACAATGAGACCTTCTCCACCATCGGCGTCGCGATAGACACACTGAGGTCCATGCCAGCCTTGACCTTCAGGTTCAGCTGTTTAAGCAATAGAGTCACAATGTCAATGCCCTGACATTCCGTGTCTTTATGGGCATCAAGGTAAAGCTCCTGTAGCGACGTCGAGTGGACTGTGAGGTTGTCTGTATGATTATCTATGGCCGCCCTGAGAATGGGCAAGCGCGGACAGCGGGTGACCAATGTGCAAAGGTCGGGGATGGTGCAAGTGCAACCCTCGAGGGACAGCTTCTCGAGCGCGGGGAACTCGCCCGCCGGTAGCACTATGAAGCGGACGGCGTACAAGTTCATCTCAATCGACGTGGTGCGGTCGAAGCGGGGCAGGTCGACATTATAGCATTCTTGGTAGCCCTGGGTGAGGACGAGCTCCTGCGGTGAGAGCCTTGCCATGGCACCCAGAAGGGACACGAAGTGAGGGACCCCAATATTGTACATCCCCATGTTGTGCCTCATACTACGAATAGTAATGTGGTTGATGCGGAGGAGGGACACGACGAGGCCGAGAGCTGCAGCCGCTTCCAGTGAGGCCAGCGCCGCTTCCAGCGAGTCCGCATCGGCGTCGCGAAAGGTGACGCTGAGCACACGTAGGCGTGGGCAGCGCTTGATCATGGTGCCAAGGTCGACAATGTTGCCGGAGAGAGACAACCTCTCGAGCACGGGGAGCTCGCCAGCGGGCGGTGGCTTGAGGCGGAGGTGACACGTGTCCAGCTCGATCGATGTGGCCCGGCCGAAGCACGGCATGGCGATCTCGACGGGACGTCCTGGTTTTACAGCAGAAGACCACAGAAGGATGAAGACGAGCTCATCCGGTGAGACCCGCGCGGCGGCGCGCAGCAGCGACTTGGCGCTGGAGTCGTCTGCCTTGCCCCACTCCATCGACGAAAAAAACGGGAAACGGATGTCGAGAAGAGAAACGGCTAGCGCTGCGGGAAGGCTGACGCGGTCTAGCGCCGCTATAATCTTGTCGGTCGGGAGGTCGCGGAAGATGAGATCGGGGAGGCCGGCCCAGAGGCCATGCCACCGGCGCGAGAGCACGCCGGTGCGCGCGGCGGCGCGGGCGCAGCGCAGGCGCTCAAGGATCTGGATGAGCATGCCTTCGGGGAGGGCACTGATGTGGTCATCTCCGTCTGGATCACAAACCGGGCGACCTCCATGCGGCGACGGCGGCAGCAGCGAGCGCTTGAGGAGGCGTCTCGGTTGCACTTCCATCAGGAAAACGAGAAGATCTCCTCTATGTTTTCTGTTTTATTTTTTAAGGCAAATATATCCCACACTGCTTTATTTTCCTTTTTTTAGGGGTGCTTTTTTTTCCTTCTGAGGAAACCTATCCGTCACTCGGCTCAGCTCAGTCTTTGATATCACGGCCCACAAAGCAACAATATTTCTATCTTTCTAGAGATAGGGTAGGCCATCCAATCGAATATCTCGAAAAAAAAGGCCAGTGATAGGCCCCGGTGCACCGGCCGAAATTTGGGCCGGTCGCTGCACGTCCATTCAATTTGTCCCTTTGTAACCGTTCGATTGGCAATCTTTTTCTTCCCATGTCATCGAGCCAGCGCGCGTTGACCCAGCGCTGCTGCGCACGACCACCGCCGCCCATTGTTGAGAAAAACGTAAGTGCCACCAGGCCACCGTCTCGCCATCACCGACGACATTATAGCACGACTGCTGGTGGTCCAAGCTTCGGCCATTGACGACTGCATCTCTTCTGCCGGCTGGTTCCAGCGTGTGGTAACCGTGGTCTGCAACATCTTCAACGTCGCCGCCTCTAGCTCGGACAGTAAAAAACTATAGCTGGTTCCAGCACAAAGAAGCTCATGGCTGCTAGTTGTAGCAAAAAAATTATCTAGCAGTAGCAAAATAAATTACTGGTTCCAGCAAAAAAACACCGGTCCAGCAAAAACGACTTTGCCAGCTGTCTGGTTCCAGCACATATCAATGTGGTTTGCAGCACCACCACCAAGGGATGCAGCTTCGTCGGCAACGGTTACAGCACCTCTTCCAGTCGGTTCCAACACCTCCTTCTTGTCATCGCAGGGCTGCTGGTGATGGATGCAGCTTTCGTCGGCAATGGATGCAGCTTTCATCAGCAACGGACGTAGCTTTCTCCGGGAGCCGATGTAGCACCATCCCCAGGCGCTCCCAGCACCGCCATCGATTGGATGTTGCATCTTCGCCATGTCATCGCAGCACCTCTGTTGGGCGTTTCCAGCGCCGTCGTCCAACGGTTGTAGCATATACTCGTCGCATCCAGCGGCATGGGCAGCTGGCTTCTAGCCCCATCTCTACCAGATCTGGATGCAAAAAGGGAGGCGCATGGGAGCGGGAGGGATCAGCGGCGGTGATTTCTCCGACGGCTTGATTTGGGCGCTCGCTGGAGGTAGTGGATGAGAAAAGGGAGTGAATGAGTGGATGAGAAGAGCCTCCTGTAAGCGATAAGAATCAAAAGGGATTAGCGGTGGTGGGCCAGGTGAGCAGAATCGTGAGAATAAGCGGTGTGGGCCAAGTGGGCTGCCCTAGGAGCGTGGCCACGTGGGCAATCAGCGTGGTTTGATCCAACATGCGTTGCGCGTCTGGCGGAACGTTCCAGCCGGTGCTCCGGCTGGAAAGTTTTTCCAAAAGAAAAAGGGAAAAAATCAACCCCATGTTTGTGGAGTTAAACTGTCTTAGAACTTTGTATGCCAGGTCTTTGGCATGACTTAGAACTTTTTATGACTAGTTTGTGATGAATACAGTGATTCTTTTAAAATGTAAAGTGTAAGGTTGGTAGCTCTCAGTTTCGTCGAGGCACTTTGAGTGATCTTGGGATTTAAAATCTGCGAAGAACTTGTAATTCACAAATGGCCGACTCAGACTCACCTGTATCCGCTAACACATTTTGGACCTGAAAAATAAAGGCTAACAATTAAAGACAAGACCTTTGGAAATCACAATTTATTTATGCAACTTTGAAAATCACAAGTTTTTAGTTGGCCAATTGCATCTTCAGATATTTTTACCCTTGCAATCCAAAAATAACAAGATTCCTGTTGATGATTTCCTCGAGTATTCCTTTTACCTAATTTTCCTTTTGAATTTTTTTGTGTATGTTTAGAATATTATTTGGTTAGATAGGAATATATCAATGTTCATTGGACGTGACTAGGGAGCACATGTTGGCCAGTTAGTATTGTAGAGCACACACCCAAAAAAGGAAAGTGAAAACCCCTGGACAGTTGGCACAACAGAAAAGGAAAGGGGTGTAACCGCTCCCGCACATGGTCGACAGCGAATCTCCTGTGATCGTAACCACTCCCGCACACCTGCCCAGCGTACGTCCCACGCGAACGCCTCTCCCTACCTCCCGTTCCCCTCCTTCTTCCTCCCCTTTTTTCTCCATGGTTCCAAATCCATGGATCAAAGTTGCTACAAGGCCAAAATCCAGCAGCAGCAGCGTCGCCACTCCCGCAGCAACCACCTCTGCCCCATCTTCTCCAGCCGACAGGTTAGTTCTTCCTCCTCCTCTGGCCTACAGAACATTGATGTGATTTAGCCAACTTGTGCTAAATTTATAGGCAACTTAAGAAGGAGCTTTTATGCCATAAAACGGTGGACTTAGGTGGGATTTGTGTCTCTTGCTAGGCAAATTGTCACATTTGGTGGAAGCAAGCGTGTGAATGTCTGTTGGCAACCTGTGGGTCTGTGTTTCTGTTCCTTGGAGCATATTTGTTAACAAAGGCAACTTGTCGCAAGAGTTGCGGGCAGGTATATGAATTTCTGCAGGCAACTTGTGGCTTTGTGTTCCTGTTTACCTTGAAACCATAATTGTTACGCCATCTAGGCAACTTGGCACATAAACTACGGGCAAGTATGTGTGCATCTGTAGGCAAAACTCGTGATACGTTAACCTGCTGACATCCGCCGCTCTCCCCTGTGTTTTTAGGCAACTTGTGGTGATGCAGGAGGCAACTAAGTGGATTTTGTAGGAGACTAAGTGGTGATGCAGAAAATAAAGTGTGTGAATGTGTGCATACCATGGTTGCTCTTGACATAAACAACCCCAGAAAATCACCAGTACCTAAAACAACAAAAGGAGGAGAACAAATACAAAAAAACTCCTAGAAATTGCATGGATATATCTTCCAGCCTGCCTATAAAACTGGTAAAAATAGAAAATTTTGCCCAGAAGGAAAGTCATATACCTATGCAGGTGATCCCGCACCATGAAGAACACCCGACTCTCCTATGCTTTGTAAAATGCAATCTCCGTTGTAAAACATGCAAATACATACATGCTAGTTATTAAAAACTGCACAGAAAATTAAAAAACATGCTTGAGAAAAGGAAATAAATCTGAACACAGTTGGCTAAGATGATGTGGTTACCTGTAAAAAAGCAAATTCTTGAAGAGAAAGAAGTGATCATGCTTGCTTCTTTGCAAAAGGCAATAAAGAGGAACTCAGGTTTCGTTAAAAGAAATAGGCTGGATATCACACACAAACACACATTTTAAGAGGAACAAAAGGTTTTCCAAATGTCAAGCTAGTCACATACTTAACACTAGCAAGTCAGGTCCAAATGTCAACCAAGTCCTACTCATCACTAGCTCCAATGCACTATGTAATGCACTCTGACTTGCTAGGGATAGACAAAAACCTTGTGTTCCTTCTAGGAAAAAAATGTGTACATTGAAAAAGACAAGTGATAGGTTTGTTGTTTGGAAAAAACAAATAAATAATTTTCCTAAACAAACTTCAAGGGGGTGTGGGAGGGGGTTGTGTGTCATATAAATCACACATTGAGAAACAGGCATGTCCCAGTTTTCCTAAACAGCAGGCAAGTCACATGCTTAATTAACACTAGCAAGTCAAATTCAAATATCAAGCAAGTTCTACTCAACTCTAGCTGCAATGCACTTTTCATTTGGCGAAAAAACATGGACAATGGAACACACAAGTTACAAAGTTGGTTTGTTTGGAAAATTAAGAAATAATTTGCCTAAACAAACATCAAATGTGGGAAAGAGGGGGTTGTGTGTCAGGTAAATCACACATTCAGAAACATGCAAAGTCATAGTTTGCCTAAAAAAGAATAGGCAAGTCACATACTTAACACTAGCAAGTCGCATTCAAATGTCAAGCAAGTCCTGCTGAAAATGTCAAACAAACCATGTGGGAGTTTGAAAGGGAAAAAAAGAAGATATTTGAATGTGACTTGCTAGTGTTGAGTATGTTACTTGCTTGACCTTTGAATGTGACATGCATGTTCTGTATGTGTGATTTACCTGCACACAACCCCTACCCCCTAGGTTTGTGCCTAACATTTGCATGTGACCTAACATTTGTGTTTAACTTGCTTGTTTTGTGTGTCAGTTGCCTAGTCTAGTAGTGTGGACTTGCCTAATCCCTCATTTTTAGTCCAGGTTGATGTTTAAACGATAGCCATTGGGCAAATCGAAAAGCAAAAACAAGTAACTACTTATCAGTTGTTATGCAAGTTTTTGAAAAAAGGGGGAACCACACTAGTGCCAAGTTCAAAAAACCATAGATCTCGCAACTCGTACTACACATATGGCAACTCACACCCGCAGATCAGGCAACTCGTAGCCTCTGCCAGGCAACTTCCCACTCGTGTCTCTCTCAAACATCACCAAGATAATGTCTGACAGAGATGACTGCCCGTTGCTATTTGGCAAACAAACAAAGTGTCCACAATTTTGGTTGAACTGCACAAGAGAATAGTATAGTCACTGCATGCAGTGCCATTTGAAAATAGACACAGAAAGATTTGATAGTCACTTCATGGACTGCAGAAAAGTAGTACTGTACTATTTATTGGCCAACACTAGGTGCTTCATTGCTTTGGTCTGATTATACAATGGGCATCATTTTGCCTAAGTTAAAGTTTGTATTCTGAAAATAGTCTCGCGGTGGTGATCGAGAGAAGACCAAATCATATTGCAGTGGATGTTCCTCCATCATGTGTGGTTCATTCTCATGGTTCCAGCTGTTGGTGAAACCACTTACGTTTGCAAGAGGAATTGTAGACTTCACAAACAAATTTGTCTTTCGGTCTGTACTGAATGTTGTCCAAGAGAAGCATCCATGTTAGTAGGAAGAACATATGTTTTTTCTAGATCTTTGCTTTTGGAGCTACATATTTCTATATGATCTGTGAATCATTGAGATGCATTAACATGTTGATCTTATGTATGGGAATCGTACTAGTTAGTTTTAGTTGCGACGCAAGATCCGAAGTGGCTGATCTTTGCTTTTGGAGCTACATATTTGTATATGATTTGTGAATCATTGAGATGCATTAACAGTTACTTATTTCTGTTCGCTCAGTGTTTACAAGTTACTGATCGATCACTAGCTAGCCTACAAATGCGCTACTGGCAGTTTTATTTGCGACGCAAGATGCAAAGTGGCAGTTTTTTGAATAAAAATGCCTACCTCTGAAGAAACTGACAAGCTACACTATCGATCCTACACGGATAAAAATGCCTACCTCTGAAGAAACTGACAAGCTACACTATCGATCCTACACGGATAAATAGCGGATCATGCACGTACTACCTCCTTTTCGGTTTGCAGGGCTCAATTCAAGAAACGACCTACTCGTTCCTACACGAATAAATAGCGGATCACGCACGTACTAGTACCTCCTTTACGGTTTGCAGGGCTTAATTCAAACCTCTCACCAACCAAGGTACTCCCTCCGTCCGGGTTTATTAGTCCCGTGAGCAAAACAACAAGGCCAAGGCATGACAATAATTAACGACATGCAGAAGTTTAAACCTAATTAATTCCAGCGATTTAAGTAGCTGCATGCGTGCCCTCGGCTGTGACTCATTGCATGCTGCTTTGCGTATTGCCTGCGAGCGATTCTGAGTGCCTGCATCTGCATGCAGCCGGCCGTAATTAAGGCAGCTAACTGATGCGAAAAAAGATATGCTTTAATTGTTGCGGGCTTTTTAAATCCGTGGAATCATTATTGACAAGGAGGGAGATGATTCGAGTGCACTCGTTTGACCGCCATGCCGGCGTGCGGCCTAGATGGGATGGGACGGCACAGTCATAATTTCAGTTTCTCTAGTTTTCCACGGCAAGCTGGCGCGCTAAGCCATTATGCATTGAATTCCGATGACCGTCGCACTACCTTCCGCCTATAAGTACTGTTTCCCGGCCTTCTCCGGTGCCGCCGTGACCCAACTCGCCTTATCCTCATAAGCCCCCACCGGCCCGACGGCGCTCGCCACGTCCACCATGCCCCCGCCCGTCCGCGGTAGGCGACGCCGGAGGCGGTCACCGCCGGAACTAGTGTTCGGGTTTTCACCGGAAGGCAGGCGGAGGGAGGAGGCATTCTATCTTTCTTTAGATGGCAATGCGGAGATCGAGGAGTTGTTGGAGCGTGACTGCATGGCGGAGGAGCAGGAGTTGTTGGAGCGCGACCGCCTGGCGGAGGAGCAGCGTATCGTCGATTTGTGCCGCCAGTGGGACATGGAGCAGCAGCGCACCGACGCTCTGAGTCGCGAGCAGAGCGCCTGCAACTGGGCCGACTACGTGGAGGCCGGCGCCCCGCAAATAGTCCTGGAGTCTGTCGGGCACGCACGCGTTCGCGACGCTGATTTTTACTACCAGCTCGTCAAGTGGGTTTCCCGCTTGGAAGTCGAAGCTTCGGTGGACCACGCCGGCATGGAAAGGGCCAACGCACGCGAGCAACGCGCCCTATCGCACCTCTGGCAAGTTCGAGGCGAGGCGGAGGACGCCGGTGCCGGTGTTTAGCATGGACAGCAGATGGCGGCCGACATCGTCTAGTTAGCTAAGAGTAAGTTAGTACTTGTATGCTACTAGAGTGTTAGTGGGAGTAGATAGTTAACTTGGCTATGATGGTTGTCAACGTGGAAGTTCAGTACTCTATATGTGGATCAGACCTGTTACTTTGCTCTGAATGTTGAACTTTCCGTTTGAACGTACGGAATGGGTTGTTATTTTTTTAAATGGGTTGTATTTGTCCTCCACGGGTTTAGAGGCTGACTTGTGGGCCTAGCAAGTTGACACTTACACAATCAAGAGATGATTGTATGTGGAGAGGATGACAGCAGGGACCCGCCAAGGTCATGGCAGTACGGAAGCAAGTGCCTCCTTATTTCAAGCCAATAAAAAAAGGGTCCTCCTAGTGGATTTCTGACATCTGGGTCCCATGCCATTGTCAACGTAGTCAATAAAGGAGAGAATTGCACAATAAGCGGCTGACACCAGGGACCTAGCAGGGTTAATTTGATAAATGTCACTCCAAATCTGGTGTATCCACGAAATGCCACTGCAATTTCCGAACTTTGAAAAATACCATTTCATGTCATTTCTAGTGGCATTTTTTGAAGTCTGGAGTGGCATTTTTCGAAGTCTGGAGTGGCGTTTTTCAAAGTTTGCAAAAATTGCAACGGCATTTTTCAAATTTTGGAAATTGCAGTGGCATCTTTATGAATCGCCATAATTGGAGTGGCATTCATCTAATTTGTTTTTGAGACGGAAGCAGGGTGTCAACTGGGCTGTGCGGGACACTCTGGCCTGTCTAGCCTTTTCTTTTATGTTTACCACAGACCAGCCGAGTAATTTTTTTTCTTTCTGAAAATGGCTAGTCCAGTTTTTTTGTGATTTTTCAAGTAAGTCACTTTATCAGGCCTATTGGGCTGCAAATCTTTCAAGACGAGAAGAGCTTCATTCGGCTGGCCGAGAAAATGGCCTATCAGTAATGAGAAATGGGCTGTACATTTTTAAAACACATCAAACCGGCAATTATTTTCAAATATCTTTTTTTCATTTCGAGATTTTAAATTGCATTGATTTTTATACGTGGACAATTTATTGGATTTTATATTAATATACATTTATTTTTAAAATCAGTCTGAATGTGACTCAAAATTTCGGGATTAAAAACAGTTCAGACCGCACCGACATATGCAAAAGTTTGTATAATTTTTTAACCGTGGCCACAATATGGGCTGTAATGCTAAAAAAGAATATGGGCTCCAAAAAACCCATAAGAATTAGCAAATGGGCTGTAAATTATTTGAAATAATGGCAGATGGGTTGTATGCTGTTTTCCACAGATTTGAGGCTTTCCACAAATGGCCTGTATACTGTTGGATGTCGATCCAACGACCGTCGTGCTTCTTCAATCTCTGTTCTTCCTGCTCCAGCCGCTCAAACAAGCGCCGGCAGAACTGCCTGCTCCCTCCTCCCCGCGGTCGGCTGTGCTGTCGCGCATGCCTCACCGCCCCACCGTACTCCCATCGCTGGTCTAGCCATCCCTCTACTCACCCACACCTGTTGTTATTCTCCGGCGACGGCAGACGAACCAGTAAACCCTCGTACAGTCGTACTCCCCTCCGCGTGGGAAACAAAAACAACTGTCGAGTCTTCCCTGCATCTGTGTCGTTCCCTTCCTAGGCCTCGCTGTCGTCCACCGCCCTGATGCTCTCGGCGTGGCGTGGTCAGCGTGGTCAACTACGGACATGCATCTGAAGTGGACTGTACGTGGAGAGGCTGACAGCTGGGTCCATAGCCATACGCAAGGAAATGCCTCCTTATTACGTGCAAAATAATGATTCCTCCACCTGACATCTGGGACCCACCGAAAGGGCCTCTGTATCTCGCGAAAAAAATGTTACCGCCGCTGACAGATCAGACCCACCAGCTATATCTTCGCACACAAGGAAGTGCCTCCTTATTACGCACAAAAAAATGAATACTCCCCCTGCTAGCTGGGACCCAGTATAGTGGGCCTACTAAGTTGACGGGGATGAAGGGCTTTGTCAACTTAGTCAATATGCACAATTCTAGCTCGACTGACCGTACGATGTCCATCCAACGGTCGTAGTGCTTCTTCAACCTCTGGTCTTCTTGCTCCAGCCGCCCAAAGCAGCGCCGGTCGTGCCGCCTGATCCTGCCTCCCGTGGCCGGCTGTGCTGCCGCGGAGGCCTCACCGCCCCCATACTACTCCCACCGCTGGCCAGGCCATCCCTCCACTCCACTCACCAACACCCCCTGTTATTCTACGGCGACGACAGCGCAGCCGAACCAGTCAACCCTCGTACTCCTCTCCGCGTGGGCATCCGCTGCCGCGTCTTCCCCGGCTCCGCGTCGTCCCCTTCCTAGGCCTCGCCGTCGTCCACCACCGTGGTGTTCTCGGCGCGGCATGGTCAATGTGGTCAACAACCGAATTCCATCGGAAGAATACTGTACGTGGAGAGGCTGACAGCTGGGTCCATGGCAGCTGCAAGGAAGTGTCTCCTTATTACACGAAAAATAATTATTCCTCCACCTAACAGCAGGGATCCACCGGACGTCCACCAGTATATCGCGAAAAAAACGTTTGCCCCTGACTGCTGGGACCCACCCGATGGGCCACCGTATTTCGCGAAAAAAAATGTTCCCCTGCTGTCAGCTCGGACCCACCGGAAGTGCCTCCTTATTACGCACAAAAAAATAAATACCCCCTGCTAGCTGGGACCCACCTTGGTGGGAGGCTGACTTGTGGGCCTACTAAGTTGATGGGGATAGAGGGCTTTGTCAACTTAGTCAATATGCACGATTCTAGCTCCAGTGACCGTACGATGTCCATCCAACGACCGTAGTGCTTCTTCAACCTCTGGTCTTCTTGCTCCAGCCGCCCAAACTAGCGCCGGTCGTGCCTCGTGCTCCTGCCTCCCGTGGCCGGCTGCGATGCGGCGGAGGCCTCACTGCCCCCTACTACTCCCACCGCTGGCCAGGCCATCCCTCTACTCACCCACACCCCCTGTTATTCTGCGGCAACGGCAGCCTCACACCGCAGCGAACCAGTGAACCCTCGTACTCCTCTACGAGTGGGCATCCACTGTCGCGTCTTCCCCGGCTTCGCGTCGTCCCCTTCCTAGGCCTCGCTGTCGTCCACCGCCCTGGTGCTCTCAGCGTGGCGTGGTCAACGTGGTCAAGGAACGGCTTCCATCGGACGTGGACTGTACGTGGAGAGGCTGACAGCTGAGTCCACGGCCGCAGCAAGGAAGTGCCTCCTTATTACGTGCAAAATAATTATTCCTCCACCTGACAGCGGGGACCCACCGGACGGGCCACCGTATTTCGCGAAAAAAACGTTTGCACCTGACTACTAGGACCCACCAGCTACATCTTCGCATGCAAGGAAGTGTGTCCGGGCAAAAAAAACGATTCACCCCCCTGACTGCTGGGACCCACCAGCTACATCTTCGCAGGCAAGGAAGTGCATGATAGTCGGGACCCACCTGGTCGAAGCGTACGTAGCGTTGTCATTCTGGTCGCGAACGTGTACGTACATATATACTGGTGGATGTAGAGGCGCGCACATGTCGTAGTAGAGGCGCGTACGTGTCGTAGTAGAGGCGCGCACGTAGCATGTACACATACGTACAGCGGCCAGGGTGCAAGAAAGAAAATACGGCCACGTATGTGTACATACGGGCGGGGTCTCGAACGCCTACTCGCGCATACGTACGGCGAGGGCTCGTGTACATGGCTGGGTCGGAACGGAGAAACAGCGTCGTCGTCATGTTCATGGGGAGGCAACGGAATGCGTCGTGTTCATGGGGAGGCAACGGAATGCGTCGTGTTCATGGGGAGGCAACGGAATGCGTGGTCGTGTTCATCGGGAGGGCTTGGACGGAACAGGCAATGGAAACAAGGCCTAACGTACCGCACAACGGAGGAAACGGGCCTCCTACGTTCGGAACGGGGTCCTGTTGATCGGGAGAGGTGTGGCGTACCGCAAAACGGAGGAAACGGACCTCCTACGGTCGAAACGGGGGTCCTGTTGATCGGGAGGGGTGTGGCGTACCGCAAAACGGACGAAACGGACCTCCTACGGTCGAAACGGGGGTCCTGTTGATCGGGAGGGGTGTGGCTTATCGCAAAACGGATGAAACGGACTTGTGTTGGAGCACTACGATCGAAACGGGGGTCCTGTTCATCGGGAGGGGTGTGGCGTACCGCAAAACGGGACTCCACGGGATACTGTTCATCTCCACCGTCGACCTCCTCCAGCCTCCACGGGCTACCGTCGACCTCTCCAGCCTCCACAGGCTCTTGTTCATCCAGCCTCCACCGCACGCTACTCCACCGGCTACTGTTCAACCACCCCTCCACCGTCTACTGTTCATCTAGCCCTTCACACCACGGGGTCCTGTTCAACCACTCCTCCACGGGCACCCCTCCACCGTCTACTGTTCATCCAGCCCTCCACACCACGGGGTCCTGTTCATCCACCCCTCCACGGGCACCCCTCCACCGTCTACTGTTCATCCAGCCCTCCACCACACCACGGGGTCCTGTTCATCCAGAGGCAACGCCACCGCTCACTGTTCATCCAAACCCCCCTCCAACGCTCACTGTTCATCCCAGAGGCAGCATCGATCGGCTTCAGTTAGCAGGAGTAGTGAAGGAATCGCTCGATCGGGTTCAGTTAACAGCCATCGATCGACGGCTCTGGTTCAGTAACGCGTAGCCTGCAGTGCAATCGCTCGTGTTCAGTTAGAGCCCAACGCCTCGCTCGGGTTCAGTTAGAGCCACGCCTCGCACACACGCGCGTACGTGTATGAGAGAAAGGCGCATCGCTCGGCCCCCGACCTCCCACCGTAACCGGGAACTCCCCAAAATTTTCCTCCCCCTCGCTTCTACCACGGTTTTTCCGTCATGGACGGCCCAAAGAATGTCAGGCAGCTGCGTCTCCAGCCCGCCCAGGATGAAAAGCCCATTTTCTGTCATGATTTTTTGTCATAGAAGTAGGAGCCCACCACATCTATGATTATACCGGGTTTTGTCACAGTTATCGTCATAGAAGTGCCATATGTATGACAAAAAAATTCGTTCGGCCCAAAATGTCACGGATGTGTCTTTTTTTTGTAGTGTCATGACCCGCAGCTGGGGCGAGGTCGCGTGGGTCTGCCACGCTGAGGGCGCCCTCGCGATCCACTTCGATTATGACGGCACCTCCACAGTGTCCTTCAAGGTCTTCGATGCGGAGGGCCGCCGCCTGGAGTGCTGCCCTGGTGGAGGGCGCCAGGACGGTGCACGCCCCGCCTGCGGCCCCTCCAGCAGCAGCGGTTCTTGGGAGTCCAGCGGTTCTCCTGAGCTCTACGAGACCCCGGTGACGAGCGACGACAGCTATGTGCCCCCGAGCTCTCGCCGTGCCCGGAGCAAGGCTGCAGCATCCAGCCGCCGCTCTCGCTGATCTGGATGGGGTCGGTGCCGGCCTCCCGTGGCCCACTATTGATGATGACGTCGGCCGCGGGGGCATGTAGATAGGATTCCCCTAAGTTCTCGTCTTTTTGTTCCCTACGAGGAATCAAGAAGTACCTCGTGGGGGCGTGTAAAGGGTCTGTAATGTATTTTGTTGATATTATCCTTATTATGAAGATTTGCGAACGCATGTCCTGTTCAGGCTCGCTCTCCCCTAACCAACCTCGCGACGGCTTGTTGCTCTACGCTGACAGGTCCCGGTCCCCAGGCAGGCTGCAGCCGTCGCTGGTATGCCAGTTCGCATGCCGTGGTCAAGGCCAGGAGGTGAGCGGCCCGAGGTCCAGTAAGAGATCCTGAGGCACGATGCTCAGGAGGTCCCCTTTAGCGCTCAAGCAGCCGTGGTAAGGCAAGAAAGGGAGGCGGCGTTGCCGCAACAGGGCTGCGGAATGCATGACTCTTAGGCTCCAACGGTTAGCCGATCTGAGCGCGGGACTTATCTTGACGATTCAGGGTTGACTCCTCGTGATGCGCCAGGTTCGTGCGTACGCGTCCGCAGCGTAGCTAGGTCGGGCCCATACGAGCCTCCCCCTCTCCCAGGCTCTCCTTCGTGCTCTATGTCCTCAGGTCCCGGCCCTCGAGCGAGCTCAGCCGCCGCTGGTATGCCAGGTCGCGTGTCGTGGTCAAGGCCGGGGGGGTAAGGGCTGGAGAGCCAGTAAGAGCTCCTGAGGCGCGATGCTCAGGAGCCCCCCTTTTAACGCGCAAGCGGACTGCAAGGGCGGAGAGGGAGCTCGCGGTGCCACCAGCTGTTATCCTCAGGAGATTCCTGCAAGCCAACACAAGGAGAAACACAGTTTGCCATTATGGTTGCTGATCTGCCACCAGTCGCTCTGTGAGGAAGTGACGGCACTGAGGGCCTGGTGAGGTGACGTACGCGGGGCGCGCCGTGAGCCAGAGCTCTGCCGCTTAGGTTTGTCGACGTTGCAGGGACGGACCCGTGTACAAGCGTCGTGCCAGCGTGAGTAGTCCCCGTGGTGGGGTGATGATCGAACAAGTAGCAGTCATAAGTAGATTAAGCATGGAAAGCAAACTAGCTTAGGTAAATGCAAGGGAGATACATGCCACTAGGTCAGGCCCAAGCGGCTTGGGGATGATGCAGCCCGAGGGGCGCTCCCAGCGAGGTAAGCTAAAGACATAAAATGGATACATGCCACAGGGACGGACCCACACGGCCTGGGAATGATGCAGTCCTGGGGGCGCTCCCAGCTAAATAAACTTGGAAAATGTCACCTGGTTCTGTTGATGAAGGGGAGTTGAGGCAGCTGAAGGTACGCGGCGAAGGGGTTGCTCCTCACGAGTCATCGGGGCCCTGAGCCTTGGGAGGCTCCGGGGGTCCCGGTGGTTCCTTGAGGATCGTCTCCATCTCCGTCAGGACGGCGTGATGCATGGCCTCCTGAGTTGCCAGGATGCTCCGCAGGTTGCGCTGATAGGCGGATGTCACGCTCGGCAGGTCAAAAGGCATGCGAACGTAGCTGTGAGGTGGGCCCTCGCAGCGTCCCACGCGCGAAGGCCAGAAAAGCTCCTGATATGCGGCCTGTTGAGCCCTGGGACGTCGATGCAGACGCGCAGCCCGACATCCTCGCCTGGATGGGGAGCTGCGCCTGGTGAGCGGCGGCCGCCGCGCATGGCCCTTGCATCCTGTAGTTCCTGCGTGGTCTTGGAGATAAACTCCTGAGCGGTGGGCGCTCCTCGCCTTGTGTCCTCCTGAAGGAAACGCACCGTGAAGCACGCCTCCATGTTGTGCCCAAGCGCCTCCCTCGTGATGTTGGAAAAGTCTGAGGCCGTCCAGAAGAGAACCCCGAGCCCTTCCCGAGAGGGGCGCCGGGCGCGCTTTCCTATGCGATGGAGGGAGGCGCCCCAGGTGCGGGCGCCGATCCTGACATGGCGCCACTTGCCTGAGGTCCTGCATGGTGCAGCTGCTTCTTCTTCTTCTTGAGGGTGGCCTCAGGAGGGCGCTCACCCTTGCTATCGGGGTCGTCGATTGCTGCAGCTTGGAAGGCATGCTCGAGGGAGCACACCGTATCTCTTTCTTCGCACGCGACTGTGATGATTCCGCCGCTTCCCGGCATCTTGAGGACATTGTAGCCGTGATGGGTCACCGCCATGAACTTGGCCAGGGCTGGGTACCCGAGGATCGCATTATATGCAGGCGAATGTAGGCGACGTCGAAGTTGATGAGCTCGGTGCGGTAGTTGTTACGTTCTCCGAAGGTGACAGGGAGGTAGACCTGCCCTATCGGTGTGGTGGAACCGTCGGTCACTCCTGAGAAAGGCTTGGTAGGCTGAAGTTGGTCATATGGCACTTGGAGGCTGTCGAACGTGTCGACGGACAGGACATTGAGCCCTGCGCCGCCGTCGATGAGGGTCTTGGTAACTTGCACGTTGCTGATGACTGGTGAAAAAAGCATTGGGAGGACGCCAGCAGTAGCTGCGCACTTGAGCTGGTCTGCCGAACTGAACATGATGGGGCACTTGGACCATCTGAGCGGGCGCGTGGCGTCGTACTTGGGGAGGACTGCATTCACTTCTCGAGCAAACTGCTTGAAGATACGCTGCGAGGTTGGGGCTTGAGCTCCGCCCAAGATGTAGGCGATAGCACGTGGCTCCTGAAAGCCCCCAGCCCCCTCGTCTTGATGGTGGTTGTCATTCCTTCTGGGTGGTGGCGGTAGTGGAGGAAGGCCAGCGTTGCCTTGAGGACGATCCTCACGAGGCTGATCCCTCCAGGCGCTCTCGCGAGGTTGATCCTGCCAGCGGTCCTCACGAGGTCGGTCACGCCATTCCTGGCGCGGGCCGCGGTCATCCCAGTGTCCGCCACCACGTCCTCCTCCTCGTCCATAGCCCCGGTCGTTGCGCTCGGGGCGTCGGTCGAAGCGTCCTTCTTGAATGGCTCTGAGCTCCTAGCAGTCGCTGGTGTTGTGGCTATGCAGGTTGTGGAAGGCGCAGAACGGTCAACTGATCTTGGATGACTCGGGCTGGTCCCTGCCGTGTTTCGTGTCCGAATCCGCCGCGAGCACGGCTGCTCCCTTACGCTTCACGTCCTTGGCCTTCGGGAGCTCGAGGAGGGAGGGGCACCCCTCCTCAGCTCTTGCACACTTGGTCGCCAGGTTGAACAGTTCCAGAGACATGCACAGTTCCTCGTGGATGCACTACAAAAAAATACACTTCCGTGATGATACGTGTTTGTCACAGTAGGTCACGTTTTCTGTCATGCATGTACATCCATGACAAATTTATGACAGAATCAAGATAGTCATACCTGTGCTGTCGTAGAAGTGTTCCATGACATTACCAAAATTATCATCACGGAAGTGTCCACTTCCATGATGATAAATCGCGCGTTATAGAAGTGCTTTCATCAAGGGTGACTGGCACGTGGCATCCACCGTAACGGAATGCCATTAAGCTATCGGGTCCGATTTTGGATCCGATAACCCATTGACAGCCCCGACCAATGGGGATTTTCCACGTGTAAAATCATCATTGGCTGGAGGAAACACGTGTCAGCTCTGTGTTGGCACAACTGTCACTCATCCAATGGGCGAGATGCGCCTATGATATGTTAACACGTGGACCGGCCCAAAAGTGGCCCATAAAGTTTAAATGGGCCGTCGGCCCACAAGATTTTGTGGACCATAATGGGACGGCCCAGCTAAAGGCCCACAAGACTTTGTGGGCCATAATGGGCAGGCCCAGGTAAAGGCCCACAAGATTTTTGCAGGCCATAATGGGCCGGCCCAGGTGAAGGCCCACAAGATTTTTGTGGACCATAATGGGCCGGCCCAGCTTAAGGCCCACGAGATTTCGCCGACATTAATGGGCCGACCCAGCTGTAGGCCCACAAGATTTTGAGGACCCTAGTAGGCCGGCCCATTAACTGGCTGCCATGTTTTGGGCCAAATGCCGGTCCATATTTGATCCGGTCCATTAATGGCCTGCCACGTTCCGGGCCTAATAATGGCCCATATGAGATCCGGCCCGTTAAAAGCCTACCATGTTCTGGGCCAAATTACGGCCCAGATCAGGTCCGTCCCTTTAAGAGGCTTTGGGCTAAATTATGGCCCATATCAGATTCGTCCCGTCAACTGGACGCTACGCTTTTGGGCCCATTTGCTAAAGGCCCATTTAGTAATTCGGCCTGATATTAGTTTCGGCCTGTTAAGGGCCCGTTTAACATTTCGGCCCTATATTAATTTTGGCTTGTTAAAAGCCCATCATATAGTTGGGCCTAACTACGGCCTGGTTTGCATCCGCCCTGCTCGCAGCCGATAATCTGATTGGGCCAAACAAGGACAAACACAATTTTGGCCTGTTATAAGCCCATGATTTGATTGGCACATTCATGGGCCGGGGTCTATTTCGGCCTGCTACCGGCCCGTGAGCTGTTCGACACGTTTCACGCCCAACCTATTTTTCAGCCTCCTAAAGGCCCATTGAGTTTTCTTGGGAAAATAGCGCCGGCAGTTTACTAGGCCTAATAAAGGCCCGAATCTACTAGTGGGCCAGTTTACATTTAGGCCTGTTAACGGACCAAGACGACGGGGCCCATGATGCGGATCATACATGGTGATTTGCATGACGTCCCGATTATGTACCTAATTTTACGGTTTGGCCGGTTTACTGCGAAGACAGGATATATATACAGTAAAATAACTGCAGCATAATGAATAAGAAAAAAACATAGACTATACAATAAAGAAATCATGGCATATTACATCCACTGGGCATCAAAGTTCGCCACTATTATAATAAAGCACAAGCAGACAACAGATTACATACACTGGGCATCCAAGATCACCACCAGTGCAACTAAACACGCCAAAAAAATAATATACAAAACCGACAGCACTTCAATAGAGTTCAAGAAAGGTTAGCCCTGCTCGGGAACTGCAGCGCAAGAAGCTGAGCAAGCTGGTGAGACTGCATTTGTTTGACACTTATATCCTCCTCACTCTGAAAGATAAACAAGCAGACAGATGACAGGTTTTGCACATATAAGTATCAGTGCTGACAATTCATCACATTTCTTACTGGCGAATAAAGTGACACAGTTTAAAATAGCATTAACACAATATGGTATTGTTCAGGTCAAGACATGGCAGGAAATGACATTGTGAAGGAGTTGGCAGCTTCACGACACCACTGGATTACAGATCAAGAACTCATAAGTATCAATGGTTAGTGTGCTGTCAATTTATCCTATTTCAGATTGGCAAAATAAGATCACTTGCTCTGTATAGTTTAATTTACATGGTACGAAGAAGGAACTTGGTTGTACAACTGAAAACTTAAATTGAGAAGGACAAACTTTTGTTTATGAACTGGAGTACATAATAAACTTTAAACATGCAATTTGATGCAAACACCAAAAATAAGCAGTTGTTGCAGTCATGCCTAACAAAATATATACAACAAAGTTTGAATGCTTGAGAAGGACAAACTTATATTATTGGTGAAGGAAGGCTCTATAAAGCCCTGGTCCATGTTGATGGGGTGGCAATTCAAGAAGTTTACCACAAAATCTTCTTCATAAGCATTGCCTTTATTCTACATTTTGTTAAGAGTAAATATAGATGTGACAATATAAGAAAAAATGGAGAATATTTAAGATAAGATGAAGAGTGATGCTACATAACCAAGTAGCTATAAATGTAAGTACAGCGATACAGGCAAAAGGTACAGCCAAGAGCAATGCAGAGTTAAACTTCTTCAGTACCATCGGTGTTATCCAACCTTATGGTAAGAGTAAATATAGATCTTATGTGTAGAAAATGGAGGGCAAAGAAAAATAAGCTGTAGAGTGATGGTACATGAACAACTACCTGTCAATATAAGTACACTGATAAAGGACAGCAGGTACTTACAAGAACAATGCAGAGCTAAAAAATTTCATTGGCATTGGATATATTCTACACATAATGAACCAGGTATCATACAGATCAGATAATTTGGAGCGAACAATTGATAAGCAAGCTATCATGCATACTACTGTCACATAATGAACCAAGTATGTATGCAAGTACAGTGATACAGGACAACATGTACTAACAAGAGCAAAGCAGCGGGCAGCATATTTGCGATATCTGACGTTCTTTTCAAACCAGAATTCTTTTTCGAGCAGATTTCCTGCAAAAAAGATCCGTAAGGCACATGCGAAAAAGTAGAAGTTCAAATTGTCATGCAATATCATAGACAGTACCTCATCCTCGGAACGAGACCAGCGCATAACAAGGTTTTTTCATTCAATATCTTCTAAATTTAGCACAGGAACTTCACCAGAAATTTGTTTATAGACTTGCCATCAAAGTGTGATTTCCTCAGGTAACACCAATACTTCTGCAATGCTTCCTTGAAAAGCGCAAGCAAGCTTTGCTCGTCATGACTATCCAGATTGACCCTCGCCTACTTACAACAGTGTAACGTAAATCATTGATGTGTTCAATCAGCAGAAAATAGGAAAATAATCACCATGAATAATAGCACTTACACGTAAGTGGGGCAGGAAGATGTGAAAATGGTGTTTGTCTTCACTATAATCTTCCAATAATGGGAATATATGCACGTAGTCCCTAACAACATTGAAAGCATTGTCTTTTAAACGGGGAATAACTGGAATGGGGTTCCAATCTACAGGAATTGGTCGTCTCTGCAGTTGGGATAGGTCTTCGGCCGATGGACTTGCTGTACTTTTTGTTGGAATGGGATTTTTCTGTGGTACGGCTGGTGCTATGGCAACTGAAATCGGCATACATTTTGCTGGAGTGCAAGTCCTTTGTGGTGGGGCTAGTGGTGTGGCCAGTGAATTATGGGTACAGCCAGCTGGAGTCGGTCCTACGTTTTGTGTCATTGGTTGTACAACCAATATAAGTGGGGTGATGTTTGATTTCTACGGCACAACCATGTTTTTCAAGGACTTTGCTGGTGCTCCTTCAGGTTCAGCAATCACCCTCTTCCTTTTTGATGTCTGATGCACAAGAACAGCATTTGAGTGGAAAAACATGGTATGATGACAGATGGAATATGTATTGATAATGGATGGGCATGGCATCTCGACATATATGATGAGTAAACTAAGCAGATGGTGGTGCAACAAAGTAGAAGAAATGCAAGACAACATATGCAAGATACGCGCAATCAATAAAACCTTGCCAAATTAGAGCAGGCACCTTGATGGGTGAACATGACAGGCCATCTACCTTTGACTCCTCGAGGTTAGAATAGTCATTAGGATCATATTCTGAACAAGAATCTACAGGTGGGGAGCGTATGAGTTCCATTGCATCCGGAATGGCACGCAATGCCTTGGTGCCAATTTTGTAAGTCATTGCAGTTTCCACAATATTCTTCTGATGCGCGGATTCTGATATTCACTGTAATTACGTATAATATCTGAGAACCATGAAAACATAAATAGTTGTGAGATTATCTTTGTAATGCAGAGGATATTCTAATATAGGGGCGCCCCTGTAAACACTTGTATGCTATCACTGGATTCTGATGAGAGAGCTCATGTGTGTTGTAATATGGTGCATGCATTTATATAATCTGGCACAAGTACACAAAAAAATAGGCTCCAGAAGTAAGGATACTTGCAGATAATAGATTCAAAATATACTGTATAGAGAGTTTATTGCCAAACCATGATAACAAGAGCACACAGCAACTAGGCAGATCATAGTGTACATAAAAGGGGTACACCATAACCACGATATATAAATCAGGAAAGTGGAACTGGCTTGAAAATACGGTGTTGTATTGTCGCTAGTAATTGAAAGCCTATCGATCAAGTACATGCCAGCTCTATCAGTTGTTGACTGCAGATGTCCCTACTCCCTTTACTAACAAGGAACATGCTGTATGTACTAAATACAAAATAACAAAAGAGGAACATGTTAAAGAACAGAAGAGAAAGCATATTCTTGAGGTTCCGCTTAATTGCACACAATGTTGGTTGCCCACTCATGATGAATCACAACGCCCAAAAAAATGCAATTCCATGTTGTCTCTCTATATGTGGCAATTTTGAACAAGAGTCATTAGGATCATATTCTGAACAAGAGTCAACAGGTGTGGAGCGTATGCATTTCATTGCATCCAGAATGGCACTCAATGCCTTGGTGCCAATTTTATAAGTCATTGCGGTGTTTAGCTTCAAGAGTGGACTGCTGCTAGTGCGACACAAAGCAGCTACACAGATCATAGTGTAGATATAACGGGAAAACCATAAGCAACAGAGTAAAATCAGGAAAGTGGAACTTGCTAGAATATATGTGCTAGTATTGCCGGTACGACTAGAAAGGCTTAGGATACCAGCTCTCTTCAACTGAAGGTGCGGTACTGTTAATATCAGTGTAACTCTCAAAGGCGACACAGCTCCCCGCATTTCCTTGCTATTCTTATAGGATTCAAGTGGGCAGGCCACTACAAATCCTATTCCCATGTTTACAAAATCCTACGAATCAAAGAGGCCCGACGAGTTCAAAGTGTCCCTACCAACCGACCGTATAGACCTCTACACTGCAAATGTCCCTGCTCATCTTCACTACAAGGAACATACTGTACTACTATCATACTCCCTCCATTCCAAAATATAAGTCTTGGTAGAGATTTCCACTATGGATCACATACAGATGTATCCAGATACATTTTAGAGTGTGCATTCACTCATTTTGCTTCATATGTAGTCCATGGTGGAATCTATACAAAGACTTGTATTTAGGAACAGAGAGAGTACTTATTAAAGAAGAACGGAAGAGGAACATGGTAAAGAAGAGCAAGCAGATTTTGGATAATAAAATGTTCGTTGCGCAGTGCTCACACATGATGAACCAGAGCGCATTAAGAAAACAACTCCCTGCTGTCTCTCTATATGTGGTGCACGTGCTTTTTCGAAAGTAAAGTAGGAACATTAGCTAACCAATTAAATGTTAACTGTTTTAGTAATATCAGCATCATATCATATTCGTACTTAAGCAACAAGTTTGGAATTATGAATGGCACGTTGTTTAGCTTGATGGATTCAGGAGCAGTGCTAAGCAGGTACGATGATGGTACTAAATATAAAGGCATGTCTGCATTTGGGTCAGTCGACCATTTCAGGCGGTTGGATGAAGATCCTACGTCTCCTAGCCCTTCTTCTTCCTCGTCTCTGATTTTTCCCATACAGAACACCGCACGGGCCACCGGTTGGACCATCGGCCCCCACCGCCTGTGTTTCTCCGCCACCCCCACCCCCCACCCCCGCCCCCACCCGCGTCAAGTTTTCTTCGTTCGGCGAGGCCCCACCACCGCCCCCTCCCCCACAACCAAAGTCCCCACCCGAGCCCCTTTGCTCGCACCGTCGAACTCCTGCGAGCTCTGAAAAATCGACTGACTCAATTTTGAAATATAGTCTACTGTGATTTAACCAATGTTTTAAATAGCGGGCTATGGCATTTAGCGGCGACCCTTAAAAATAGCTATAGCTGGGCTATAGCAAGGCTATAGCGGCAAATTGTACATGAAATCATTTAGCGGCAACACCCTCAAACAGCTATAGCGGGGCTATAGCCGGCTATTTAAAACTATGGATTTAACTAGTGTGGAATATAAAAGGGGAAAACCATAAGCATTGGGAGTATAGTGTTGAGCGTGCCATGACGGATCTGAAGGTGCAAACCGGACAAAGGAAACTTCGCAACCAATGTTTGCACTCAACTAGCAAGTAAGTGATGGACAAGAAATCAGAGTAAAGCCATGGCGATCTATTTTCTTGTTGCGATAAATAAGTTGAGCAGATATGAAAGAGTACCGCCTCTAGTGCGGCGCCGTGTATGCATCTGCTGAGAATTTGACGGTGTTGCGGTAGCGATGGCTGTCGGCAGCGTGGAAGCATATCTAGGACGATGGCTGTCTACTTGCGAATAAAGGGAGGCCATAGAGCAAGTCCTGTTGTGATGTAGGAAATTTGCACACAAGTTTCAGACAACTCACTTTATTTGCTGGAACAAAAAAGGCTAACATCCAGCTACTGGGAGGTAGAAAAAACTAGTTGAAAAGCTATTGGGGATTTATGAGGTTTACCTGGAAGTGGTTGGCAAAGCTTCTTGGTTGCAAAGAGGGAAAATAAACAACAAGTCCTGCTGGGATGTATGCAAATGCAAATAATTTTCAAGCAAGTGGGTTGATAGCATTTTGTGCCTAGACCACTGTGAGTTTCCTCTCGCTTCTCTTCACTGCAATAAGCAAAGGATCCAGTTATGTGAGAATATTAACTGGGCTCTTGGACAGATATAGCATGTGCTTTGAATAGTTATTATTGTGAATACACTTTAAAATAGTTAAGGGAGACTTATAGACAAGCCAAATCCAACCGGACCCCAACAACGACAATGCCGAGCGCATGAACAGCCTCTGTCTAGATTGTTTGTTACATACTCCACATACATACATACATACATAATCCATTACCAGCACTACTGACTTTTTTGTATCATCATCTCATCTGTTTACTTGACAACCATCATTGACATAACTATGAGGGCAAACAAGAGAAGATGCCCGATTGATAAGTATTCATTCCATTCCTACTGGTGATATCATCTTTTGATGATTCATCACATCATTAACTGCCCGGGTCAGTTGGAATCATCAATACACAGATTGCACATATAGTAAACTAGTCTTTATAGGGCAGTCAGATTCAGAGAACAAGTTGCAAAGGTGTTTGGATTTTCGCTCGTTCGTTTCAGATAACAGTCAATGGCTAATAGTCATGCTTAGTGTTCGGTCATCTCGCTCAAGTATAGTATGCATTCTGCTGCTATGGATTCCTAATTCAGTTGAATCGGATTGATTGGTCGGTCGTATGCAGGAGATGGCGGAATTGGGAAACTCGATTAACATTAATCGGGCAACTCATACGCAATACTG
This sequence comes from Aegilops umbellulata, assembly GCA_032464435.1. Lineage (NCBI taxonomy): Eukaryota > Viridiplantae > Streptophyta > Magnoliopsida > Poales > Poaceae > Aegilops > Aegilops umbellulata. The sequence goes on from CP136057.1 coordinate 641,665,987, forward strand.
AAGCAACTCATCAAATTCCACAAAAAAAAACAATTTACATCAGTCAGTCACAGACTCCGAGCGACTAAGTTAACACGAGTCAGGCAACTCCTAATGTAATCTCAGGAAAATCCGTCTTGAATACAAACAAATCTGCCGAAAATCCTCTCTGTGCGCATGATTCCCTCCCCCACCCTGCGCCCATGACCTAAGAACCCTAATCCGAGCAGAAAATGAAAACACAGAACGGTGCGTGGAGCTGGACCTTACCTCAGCCGCGGCGACTCAACCGCCGGAAACGAAAACATCGCCGGGTACCTTCACCCCGCTCACCGGTTTCTTCCGCAGTCCTCGCGCGCAGCACCGCAGCCACGCGCACCTCCAAAGCGCGCGCGCACAAACACAGCCTCGCCGCGTGCGCACCACCGCAACAGCGAGCTCTTCGTCGTAGCCTCGCGCACCTCCCCCCGTGGCCTAGCGCACCTCCAGCCGCGGCCTTCTCTGGGCGCACCTCTGCAGTACCCCGCGGGCGCCACTGCAACCTCGCGCACCTCCGTCGCGCGAGCTCAAACACCACCCGCGCCCCCTGCGTCTCCGGCCGCTCCAATTTCTGCCGACAATCGGCGAGCGAGAGCGAAATTTGGGGCGAGCGGAGAGGAATGGATTGAGTTGGGGGATACAACGGCGCTTCTCTCTGGGCAGTTTCGAAAACTACGCCAACGGCACCGAGATCGTGGGAGTAGTGGTGGGCCCTCCAGGTGAAGCGTGTCGTAACGCACCGCACCCACGCGTGAAATGTCCGCCCCGACACAAAAAAACCTGGGATCTGGATTGCGCGTCCGTGGCGATCCGACGACTGACGCGGTGAGTGCTCGCTCGCGTCAACGAGCACTCATGCACTTTTTAGCATTTGGGATGTTCATTTTGTCCAATTCTGAAATCAAGGACCACCTGATGTTGATCCTTATCCTGTCTATTCGTATTTTACTGGGTAACAAGAATCCAAAGGCGTTTTAGGTGCTTCAGAACAAGGTTTGAAGAGCGGGTCCACTCTACGAGTATGCAGTAGCTCAAGCTTTGGTTTCAAATACGGCAGTTCTAATTCAAATCCATTGGTGCTCTGGTTCATGCGATGCCTCGCACCTTTTCTTCATCTAAACCTGGAGTTGCTCCAGTTCTCAAGATTACCGGAAGAAGCCATGACCGAGCGACAGGAAGAGTGGATGCCCACTTGAAGTATGTTAAGCATATGTTGTGATTGTAATTTAGGCTTGTCTTGTGATCTAGAAAGAATGCCTCATTGTCATGCTGGAGTGTCCCATGGTGACCGTCATGTATTTGGTCGTCATTTGCCTACAATATGGAAAAACTATCAATGCACCAGTGTAAGTGTTTTCACAAATAAAATATACATATACGGATATACCCGTTGCATTATCTCGAACTTAAGTAATTGTTATGTTCAAACATGAGCTATGTTAATCATATAGGTTTATAGATTCTGCACTGTATTCATTTTTCATAGAGCATTGAGGCTGTAGATTAGCATGTCATGCTCATGATATTGAAGAAATTGAGAAGTATCATTTGAGGCACAAAACTAGAACGTTCCTCTCATGCTGGTTCTGCCATTATTTGGGGTTACTATTGGATGCCTACTGTGGTGTGTCCGTGTGTGCTAAGTCGGAGCCTTGGAGATATCTCACTTGGCATATCTTAGTATTCCTTTTCTTTCCCATTGTAACGCCCTCGATGCGGCTATATCTCCCACGTGTCGGAGCACGACTTAGAGGCATAACCGCATTGAAAGCAATGTCGCAAGTGAGGTAATCTTCACACAACCCATGTAATACATAAGGGAAAGAGATACATAGTTGGCTTACATCATACACTTCACACAATACATGAGTAAAGCATTACATCATACAGATACAATCAAGGTCCGACTACGGAACCCAAAATGAAAGAAGACTACCCCAAATGCTACACAGATCCCTGATCGACCCCAACTGGGCTCCACTACTGAACAACTGAAACGAAACAACACAATGAACAAGATCTTCATCGAGCTCCTCCTTGAGCTCGGGTGCGTCACCTGCATGGTTTCATCGGCACCTTCAAACTGGTTTTGGAAGTATCTGTGAGTCACGGGGACTCAACAATCTCACACCCGCGAGATCAAGACTATTTAAGCTTATAGGTAGGGTAAAAGGTATGAGGTGGAGCTGCAGCAAGCGACTAGCATATATTGTGGCTAACATACGCAAATGAGAGCGAGAAGAGAAGGCAAAAGCACGGTCGAACAACTATGATCAAGAAGTGATCCTGAAACTACTTACGTCAAGCATAACTCCAACACCGTGTTCACTTCCCGGACTCCGCCGAGAAGAGACCATCACGGTTACACACGCGGTTGATGTATTTTAATTAAGATCAACTTTGGGTTTTCTACAGCCAGACATTAACAAATTCCCATCTGCCACATAACCGCGGGTACGGCTTTCGAAAGTTCAAACCCTGCAGGGGTGTCCCAACTTAGCCCATGATAAGCTCTCGCGATCAACGAAGGATATTCCTTCTCCCCGGGAAGACCCGATCAGTCTCGGAATCCCGGCTACAAGACATTTCGACAGTAATAAAACAAGTCCAGCAAAAACCGCCCGATGCGCCGACATCCTGATAGGAGCTGCACATATCTCGTTCTCAGGGCAACACCGGATGAACACTACGTACGGCAATCGAAGATACCCCAAGTTGCCTAGGGGTGGCACCGCAAGTGGCTCTAGTTTGGACCAACACTTGGACAAGCATTGGCCCGGGGGGCTAAATAAAGATGACCCTCGGGTTAGCTACTCCCAAGGGAAAAGTATAGGTGGTAGGCAAATGGTAAAACCAATGTTGGGCCTTGTTGGAAAAGTCTTATTCAAAGCGAACTGTCAAGGGGGTCCCATAAATCACCCGACCGCGTTAGGGACACAAAATCCGGAAACATAACACCGATATGACGGAAACTAGGGCGGCAAGAGTGGAACAAAACACCAGGCATAAGGTCGAGCCTTCCACCCTTTACCAAGTATATAGATGCATTAATTAAATAAGATATATTGTGATATCCCAACAAGTAAACATGTTTCAATCAAGGAACAACATCTCCATGTTCCAACAAGGAACAAACTTCATCTTCACCTGCAACTAACAACGCTATAAGAGGGGCTGAGCAAAGCGGTAACATAGCCAAACAACGGTTTGCTAGGACAAGGTGGGTTAGAGGCTTGGTTTAACAATATGGGAGGCATGATAAGCAAGTGGTAGGTATCGCAGCATAGGCATAGCAAAAGAGCGAGCAACTAGCAAGCAAAGATAGAAGTGATTTCGAGGGTATGGTCATCTTGCCTGCAAGGTTCTCAGGTTTGTCGAAAGCTTGATCCTCGTAAGCGTTCTCAACAGGTTCCTCGGTCACGTATTCGTCTCCCGGCTCTACCCAAAACAAGAACACAAGCACAGGAACAACTATCAACCACGATGCAATGCGCAAGCAACATGATGCAAAACATGGCATGATATGCGAGATGTGGTATGCAATGCATATGCGTGCTCCGGAAGGGAAAAGATGTACAAGGCATAATCTTGGCAAACCAAGTATGCCACTGGAAAGGTGAGGTGATTTCGGTTGAAATCGACATAAAGATCACCGGAATCGGATGCACGGTTTGCAAATGACAAGCAAAACAAGAATGACATATTCCTGCGTTTAACAGCATGATGCCACTTAGCATGCAACAAGAAATTAAGCTACTGCAACCCAACATATCAGCAAAGCATATGGCAGTGATCTACTCAAGATGCTTGACAAAATATGAACACTGAGCTATGGCTAAATCACACCATAACAGGATCAAACAAGCATGGCAAAAGTGCAAAAGATAACAGGTTCACAGACTTGGTGAAATTACTATCGTGCCAGAAATTAACATCAGGATAACATGTTTAGAGCAAGGTAACAACATGCTACAATAACAGGACATAGCAAAATATGGCATGGAATGTATCTACTCAAAGCATTTAACAAAAGTCCCTTACTGACCATGAGCCAAAAAGGTCCAGAAAATACAATAGCACCCATGTTAATTAAGCAAGTTTCGTTACAGTTTTCAGACTTAGCAGAAAACTGGACATGTCAAAATCAGATAACAAGTAGGCATGTTTACGAGCTCGAAGCACTCACTTCAGAGCTTTTAATGATAAACTAAGCATACAACCCTAAAGAAGACATGGCATAGAAGCTATAAATGGTAAGAACAACATCATAGCGTGCAAAGTTCAACTACAACAAGCTTGGCAAAATCGAATAACATGTAAACAATCTGCCGGTAACATTTTATAGCAAAAGTAGAGCTCGATTGACTCAAGCTATGGCACTCCATAATTACTACCAAAGGCATGGATGGATATAGAAAATCCATATGTTCAAAACACCCTTACTGATCATGCTCAAAATAGGCATAGATCTCTCTGTAACAACAAGAACACATGGCATAAAAATAACAGCAGGGAATGACTTAGTGAAATTACTAAGTCTCTGAAATCAGCAACATTGAGTAAGCTACTTAACATGCTTGTGCTAGCCACCACAGAGATCACACAAATACATGGCATACACCCCTGGAAAGATAGCATGGCATATTACAAACCACATGTAGGGCTCCAGTTCATAGGATGCACACATCAATCATGACAAAAATGACAAAAGTGCATCTACTGAAACAGATCTGAAACTAACATCACATAGCCCTCTTTTAACAGAATTTCGGGCATCAAGATGAGATCAAATGAAAATGATGCAATGAGATGAAATGATGTACTCATCGAGGCGAACAATGTGACATATTACACGCACGAAACGGAGCAGTATGCAGCAAGTTATGATGCGATGAACATGCAACAAACTATCTGCAGAAAAAAATGACTTGGACGAATTTCACCACCTCGGGGAAGAAGTCAACGGGCGAGGTGGCGGCGGATCTCGCCGGATTCTCGCCAGAGATGGCGAGGGAGGCCCCGGGGTGGCCGAATCGGAGGCGGGGCGACGGATCCGGGCGGCTCCTGCCCGGATCTGGCCGGAGGCGGGGAGGCGCGGGGTCGGGCGGCGCCGGCAGAGCGGGGCGCGGGAGGAGCGGGGTCGGGCGGCGCCGGCGGAGCGGGGCGCCGCGGCGGCGGCGGAGGCGGGCAGCCGCGGAGCTCGAGCGGCGGCGGCGGGGCGCTCGGGCGGCGGCGCGACCGCGGCGGGCGGAGGGCGATCGGGCGGCGGCGCGACCGCGGCGGGCGGAGGGCGCGGGGCGCGCGAGGGGCGCGGCCAACGCGCGGCGGCGGACGGGCCGAGCGGGCCCGATCCGGGCTCGCCGGGCCGTGACGGCGGGTCGGCGAAGGCGCCACGTGGCGCGCGGCCACTGGCTGCGAGGCGGCGGCGCGATTTGTCCGGCGGGCGCGGATATGTCCGGGCGCGTCGGGGCGATTTGATCTAGGGTTTGGGGATTCATCCGCGAAAATGGAGGGGGAGGCACCTATTTATAGGGAGAGGGAGCTAGGAAGCTCCAAATGAGGTGCGGTTTTCGGCCACGCGATCGTGATCGAACGACCGAGAACATGGAGATGACTTAGATGGGTTTTGGGCCACTTTGAAAGGGGTGTTGGTCTGCAACAAAAGGAGGCTTTCACGGTTACCCGGTTAACCGTTGGAGTATCAAACGACCTCCGAATGACCTGAAACTTGACAGGCGGTCTATCGGTGCTATACCAAGGCCGCTTGACAAACCTCGGTCCATTCCGAGAAAGTTTAATACCCGCTCACGGAAAAAGGTAAAAGGGGACGCCGGGGAACATAGGAGCGCCGGATTGCAAAACGGACAACGGGGAAAATGCTCGGATTCATGAAACGAACACGTATGCGAATGCGATGCACATGATGACATGACAAGAAATGCATGACAAGGACAAAATGCAAAATGAAGGGGAACCCAACCACGGAGGGAATATCATATCACATTGCCGAAAATGGCAAGAGTTGGAGTTACAAATATGGCAAGTTACATCCGGGGTGTTACAACACTCCACCACTACGAGAGGATCTCGTCCCGAGATCTAGGATGGCACCGGAGGGAAAACAGGAGAAGAAGAGGTAAAACAAAGTTGCTTCTTCGACAAACGAGTGAAACCATGAACCTTGAGAGGTTAAACAAAATGAAAGAAAGAAAACAACGAAGATGAACATAGTTGAAAACACTCCGTTAGAAAAGAGGAACAAGGAACATCACGAGAACCTTGTAGGTTGAAAGACATGGAAATAAGAGCTTCACGAACGAAAAGAATATTACCACCTCGGTATAATGAGATAGTCAAGGAACAAGAAGGACAGAATTTGGGCAGCACTCCGGTATAAAAGAGAAGAAAACTTGATAAGATGAGACGATATTGAAGGGATGATACAACACTCCGGTTGGAAATGGAGTAATAGAATATGAACTTGACAAGATGAGAGGATACTTGATGAGATCAACAACACTCTGCCTCCGGAACTATTGAAAGAATGGGACAATGGGTAAGAAAGATTTCATACGGCACTCCGGTTGAGAAGGGGGCAAAACATGCTAAGATGATAGAACTTGAATGGAGGACACGACACTCCGGTTAAATGGATAAGCATGAAAAGAACACGATCCTGACAAAACAAGAAGATGGGTTGAAGATAACAACATCACAATGCCACCGGAAGGAAGAAATAGAAGATAGATAATTGAAATAAAAGGATGGAGAAGAAAATGCCAACTTTTGCTACAATTGAGCTTGAAAAGGCATCTTTAGGAGAAGGGTCGAACGGAGTTGTTGGGAAAACCAACAACGAAAAGAATAAGCTTGATATGGTCTTAAGGAATGCATCTCAAATTATGAGGTGACAACCTGCCACTCACGGGAAAAGAATTGGATTGATAAGAACAAGGAGACGAGAAAGCTATATCACCGGGAGGATAAAAGAAGAACTTGGTTCATTTATAAGCACCATAATAGAAACAAACCTTAGAGAAGGCTTTAGGTGAAGTATAAACCCAAGATAACTCCAAAGAAGAGCTTGATGGATTTAAAATATCTCATTCTTAACAACATGTGAATCATGAGACATGAACTCAAATTATCAAGAATGACATAATACCACCTCGAATGATACGGTTGAAAGAATTGCACTTTAAAATGCAAGATAAAGAATACTTAGCTCCTCTGAAAAGAATCTCGACGAACACTTCGAGAAGGAATTAAATCCTTTGTGAATCATCATGTAGCCTCCATAAAGAACTCCGGTAATAAAAGGAAGATAGAAAGAAAGAGAAGTTGAAAATACAAGGTGAAGCCTTGCAATGATTTAGATGGAGCTTTGAGATGATATAACCAAGAAAAATTTGGAACTCCGGAAAGAAAGATGAACAAATGAAATCAAGAATTTTGATGAACCTCCGGAAAAAGGAATAGAATTTACTCGATGAAACAAGAATAAGAATTACATTATGCTTATCCTTCACCAATTTAAATTGATGACAAGCAATGGATTTGGCATACTACTTATTCTCGTAGAAAAGATTAAGAGATATATAGCGCAAACTTGAGAAGGTCTTCAACGAACCACTGGTAGGATTGGAACGAATGAATGAATTGGTATGATAACAACGGAAGAGGAATGTTGAACGAAACACCGTAAAAATTGAAAATGAACGAAGATGCTTGCTAGGATTTAGATACATGAGAACGAAGAGATCATGAACTGATTAGAGAATATTGAATGATGCACCGGTATGATTTGGAGAACGATAGCTGAAAACTTGGATGAATAATTATGACATGATGGCCTCGGAAGAATCAAACTGAAAAGACTCCTGAATTGCTCCGGATGGGTGAAAAGAATTCTCATAATCTAAAACAATTATGAGAGGATGGCATCAAGCTAGAACAATGAATCTTGAAGAGAATGGAGCAAAATTTAAGAAAAACTCTTCTTTGGTCTTCAAAATCCGAGAATGACGACGAGAAACACCACCGTGAATTGTTGAGGCACTCCGGAACAATGAAGAATAGAAAAGGTTGAACCAACTATGAAAATAATTTGAAGCGATTCTGGAGAAAGACATATGACTGATGAAAATTCATTCTTACGTCAAGTTTCGAAAAGAATTTGAGAATAGCTCTGAGAAAATTAGAAGAGTCAGGTAAGATCCTGGGAAAAGACCTGTGGGTTAGGGCCCACTCAAAAGATACACCATTGAATGATTTAAAAGAGTCGGTTGAATTAAATGGCTTGAATAAGATAGCATCCTCAAAGGAAATTGAGTGAATTGAGAATGGAAACTTGAATTTTCTGAGATATCTTCATCACTCCGGAACAATTGAATAGCGAGAAGTGGATGATTAAGAGGTGCGCTGGTATGAGAAAGCATTTGAAACGAGGAAAAATATATGATCGACAACACTTGAATTGAATCCACCGGAGAAAAAAGAGAACGAATAATGATGAAGTTAAGGCTCCGTTAGTATCTTCCTGAGAATCACCTGATAGAACATTGACGGAAAAGAATGGAGAGACTTCCCATCTATAAGATGGATACTTGATTAAGAAATCCGAGTCCTTGAAGAAAAAAGGGTGGGAGGGCGGGAAAACAAAGACAACTTGGAACGGATGAAGCAAACACCGTTGAGAAGAACTGATAATTGATCTTGCGAATGTTGAAGTGATCGGATCCACTTGAAGAGGGACACACCGGTTGGAAAAGAATTGGCATGATAATCTTGATGATCAAGAAGGATTAGTATTTCCATAGAAATATGATAACACCGTTTAGAAAAGGTATGGAATCAACACTTGACATTGAAGCAACTCGGATACCACAAAACAAAACAAAAACAAAGGATTTGGCTTGCAGAATAAACCGGAAACAACTACATATGATAGAGATTTACCCAATCCCATATCATGCATCTATCGGAAAGATATTCTAGGAGCTACTTGAATTCCCACCTATAAACTCCCGAAACTTACTGGTTATGCAATCAGGTGTTGGGGATACAGGGGACACAAAATATATCACCCAAACTAACAATACCTAGATCCAGCTGTATCCATCCTTCGACACATAACCAAGAAAACTCCGGAAATCGCTTACCTCAACCTTCGAAAACATCCGTTATACGAGTTATGGCAATACTCCCACACTCGCCTCAATACTGGGCTATCAGGGTTATCTCACCAACAACTGTACAAAAGAGTTTTTCGATGTCGGCGTACTAAACTCAGGTATTCCAGAATTGCAACGATAAAATTATGACGACAACACCTCGGAGCTCAACTCCCCGGGACACTTCCACTAAACCCCTGCTGACAGGAGGCACCAAGACAATGTTGTCATCACAAAACCATCGGAACGATTCTAAGATACCCGCGTGATCCTAAAAAAAAATTTAGTGAAATTTGAGAAGAGAAGAGTCAAAACTCTACGTCAGGATGCCTTACCAGAGCGATGAGGAGACTGGGAAGTAAAAAGAATTCCTAAACTCTCCGATACATAATTCCTAAATGACTCAAAACATTTTTCTAGACACAACTCGGCCGCTAAAAACGATCAATCCTTGGGGGCTCCTAAGGTCGGGGAAGGCTCTGATACCAACTTGTAACGCCCTCGATGCGGCTATATCTCCCACGTGTCGGAGCACGACTTAGAGGCATAACCGCATTGAAAGCAATGTCGCAAGTGAGGTAATCTTCACACAACCCATGTAATACATAAGGGAAAGAGATACATAGTTGGCTTACAATCGCCACTTCACACAATACATGAGTAAAGCATTACATCATACAGATACAATCAAGGTCCGACTACGGAACCCAAAATGAAAGAAGACTACCCCAAATGCTACACAGATCCCTGATCGACCCCAACTGGGCTCCACTACTGAACAACTGAAACGAAACAACACAATGAACAAGATCTTCATCGAGCTCCTCCTTGAGCTCGGGTGCGTCACCTGCACGGTTTCAACGGCACCTGCAAACTGGTTTTGGAAGTATCTGTGAGTCATGGGGACTCAGCAATCTCACACCCGCGAGATCAAGACTATTTAAGCTTATAGGTAGGGTAAAAGGTATGAGGTGGAGCTGCAGCAAGCGACAAGCATATATTGTGGCTAACATACGCAAATGAGAGCGAGAAGAGAAGGCAAACGCACGGTCGAACAACTATGATCAAGAAGTGATCCTGAAACTACTTACGTCAAGCATAACTCCAACACCGTGTTCACTTCCCGGACTCCGCCGAGAAGAGACCATCACGGTTACACACGCGGTTGATGTATTTTAATTAAGATCAACTTCGGGTTTTCTACAACCGGACATTAACAAATTCCCATCTGCCACATAACCGCGGGCACGGCTTTCGAAAGTTCAAACCCTGCAGGGGTGTCCCAACTTAGCCCATGATAAGCTCTCGCGATCAACGAAGGATATTCCTTCTCCCCGGGAAGACCCGATCAGTCTCGGAATCCCGGCTACAAGACATTTCGACAGTAATAAAACAAGTCCAGCAAAAACCGCCCGATGCGCCGACATCCTGATAGGAGCTGCACATATCTCGTTCTCAGGGCAACACCGGATGAACACTACGTACGGCAACCGAAGATACCCCAAGTTGCCTAGGGGTGGCACCGCAAGTGGCTCTAGTTTGGACCAACACTTGGACAAGCATTGGCCCGGGGGGCTAAATAAAGATGACCCTCGGGTTAGCTACTCCCAAGGGAAAAGTATAGGTGGTAGGCAAATGGTAAAACCAATGTTGGGCCTTGCTGGAAAAGTCTTATTCAAAGCGAACTGTCAAGGGGGTCCCATAAATCACCCGACCGCGTTAGGGACGCAAAATCCGGAAACATAACACCGATATGACGGAAACTAGGGCGGCAAGAGTGGAACAAAACACCAGGCATAAGGTCGAGCCTTCCACCCTTTACCAAGTATATAGATGCATTAATTAAATAAGATATATTGTGATATCCCAACAAGTAAACATGTTTCAATCAAGGAACAACATCTCCATGTTCCAACAAGGAACAAACTTCATCTTCACCTGCAACTAACAACGCTATAAGAGGGGCTGAGCAAAGCGGTAACATAGCCAAACAACGGTTTGCTAGGACAAGGTGGGTTAGAGGCTTGGTTTAACAATATGGGAGGCATGATAAGAAAGTGGGAGGTATCGCAGCATAGGCATAGCAAAAGAGCGAGCAACTAGCAAGCAAAGATAGAAATGATTTCGAGGGTATGGTCATCTTGCCTGCAAGGTTCTCAAGTTTGTCGAAAGCTTGATCCTCGTAAGCGTTCTCAACAGGTTCCTCGGTCACGTATTCGTCTCCCGGCTCTACCCAAAACAAGAACACAAGCACAGGAACAACTATCAACCACGATGCAATGCGCAAGCAACATGATGCAAAACATGGCATGATATGCGAGATGTGGTATGCAATGCATATGCGTGCTCCGGAAGGGAAAAGATGTACAAGGCATAATCTTGGCAAACCAAGTATGCCACTGGAAAGGTGAGGTGATTTCGGTTGAAATCGACATAAAGATCACCGGAATCGGATGCACGGTTTGCAAATGACAAGCAAAACAAGAATGACATATTCCTGCGTTTAACAGCATGATGCCACTTAGCATGCAACAAGAAATTAAGCTACTGCAACCAAACATATCAGCAAAGCATATGGCAGTGATCTACTCAAGATGCTTGACAAAATATGAACACTGAGCTATGGCTAAATCACACCATAACAGGTTCAAACAAGCATGGCAAAAGTGCAAAGGATAACAGGTTCATAGACTTGGTGAAATTACTATCGTGCCAGAAATTAACATCAGGATAACATGTTTAGAGCAAGGTAACAACATGCTACAATAACAGGACATAGCAAAATATGGCATGGCATGTATCTACTCAAAGCATTTAACAAAAGTCCCTTACTGACCATGAGCCAAAAAGGTCCAGAAAATACAATAGCACCCATGTTAATTAAGCAAGTTTCGTTACAGTTTTCAGACTTAGCAGAAAACTGGACATGTCAAAATCAGATAACAAGTAGGCATGTTTACGAGCTCGAAGCACTCACTTCAGAGATTTTCATGATAAACTAAGCATACAACCCTCAAGAAGACATGGCATAGAAGCTATAAATGGTAAGAACAACATCATAGCATGCAAAGATCAACTACAACAAGCTTGGCAAAATCGAATAACATGTAAACAATCTGCCGGTAACATTTTATAGCAAAAGTAGAGCTCGATTGACTCAAGCTATGGCACTCCATAATTACGACCAAAGGCATGGATGGATATAGAAAATCCATATGTTCAAAACACCCTTACTGATCATGCTCAAAATAGGCATAGATCTCTCTGTAACAACAAGAACACATGGCATAAAAATAACAGCAGGGAATGACTTAGTGAAATTACTAAGTCTCTGAAATCAGCAACATTGAGTAAGCTACTTAACATGCTTGTGCTAGCCACCACAGAGATCACACAAATACATGGCATACACCCCTGGAAAGATAGCATGGCATATTACAAACCACATGTAGGGCTCCAGTTCATAGGATGCACACATCAATCATGGCAAAAATGACAAAAGTGCATCTACTGAAACAGATCTGAAACTAACATCACATAGCCCTCTTTTAACAGAATTTCGGGCATCAAGATGAGCTCAAATGAAAATGATGCAATGAGATGAAATGATGTACTCATCGAGGCGAACAATGTGACATATTACACGCACGAGACGGAGCAGTATGCAGCAAGTTATGATGCGATGAACATGCAACAAACTATCTGCAGAAAAAAATGACTTGGACGAATTTCACCACCTCGGGGAAGAAGTCAACGGGCGAGGTGGCGGCGGATCTCGCCGGAATCTCGCCGGAGATGGCGAGGGAGGCCCCGGGGTGGCCGGATCGGAGGCGGGGCGACGGATCCGGGCGGCTCCTGCCCGGATCTGGCCGGAGGCGGGGAGGCGCGGGGTCGGGCGGCGCCGGCAGAGCGGGGCGCGGGAGGAGCGGGGTCGGGCGGCGCCGGCGGAGCGGGGCGCCGCGGCGGCGGCGGAGGCGGGGCGCTTGGGCGGCGGCGCGACCGCGGCGGGCGGAGGGCGCGGGGCGCGCGAGGCGCGCGGCCAACGCGCGGCGGCGGACGGGCCGAGCGGGCCCGATCCGGGCTCGCCGGGCCGTGACGGCGGGGCGGCGAAGGCGCCACGTTGCGCGCGGCCACTGGCTGCGAGGCGGCGGCGCGATTTGTCCGGCGGGCGCGGATATGTCCGGGCGCGTCGGGGCGATTTGATCTAGGGTTTGGGGATTCATCCGCGAAAATGGAGGGGGAGGCACCTATTTATAGGTAGAGGGAGCTAGGAAGCTCCAAATGAGGTGCGGTTTTCGGCCACGCGATCGTGATCGAACGACCGAGAACATGGAGATGACTTAGATGGGTTTTGGGCCACTTTGAAAGGGGTGTTGGTCTGCAACAAAAGGAGGCTTTCACGGTTACCCGGTTAACCGTTGGAGTATCAAACGACCTCCGAATGACCTGAAACTTGACAGGCGGTCTATCGGTGCTATACCAAGGCCGCTTGACAAACCTCGGTCCATTCCGAGAAAGTTTAATACCCGCTCACGGAAAAAGGTAAAAGGGGACGCCGGGGAACATAGGAGCGCCGGATTGCAAAACGGACAACGGGGAAAATGCTCGGATTCATGAAACGAACACGTATGCGAATGCGATGCACATGATGACATGACAAGAAATGCATGACAAGGAAAAAATGCAAAATGAAGGGGAACCCAACCACGGAGGGAATATCATATCACATTGCCGAAAATGGCAAGAGTTGGAGTTACAAATATGGCAAGTTACATCCGGGGTGTTACAACACTCCACCACTACGAGAGGATCTCGTCCCGAGATCTAGGATGGCACCGGAGGGAAAACGGGAGAAGAAGAGGTAAAACAAAGTTGCTTCTTCGACAAACGAGTGAAACCATGAACCTTGAGAGGTTAAACAAAATGAAAGAAAGAAAACAACGAAGATGAACATAGTTGAAAACACTCCGTTAGAAAAGAGGAACAAGGAACATCACGAGAACCTTGTAGGTTGAAAGACATGGAAATAAGAGCTTCACGAACGAAAAGAATATTACCACCTCGGTATAATGAGATAGTCAAGGAACAAGAAGGACAGAATTTGGGCAGCACTCCGGTATAAAAGAGAAGAAAACTTGATAAGATGAGACGATATTGAAGGGATGATACAACACTCCGGTTGGAAATGGAGTAATAGAATATGAACTTGACAAGATGAGAGGATACTTGATGAGATCAACAACACTCTGCCTCCGGAACTATTGAAAGAATGGGACAATGGGTAAGAAAGATTTCATACGGCACTCCGGTTGAGAAGGGGGCAAAACGTGCTAAGATGATAGAACTTGAATGGAGGACACGACACTCCGGTTAAATGGATAAGCACGAAAAGAACACGATCCTGACAAAACAAGAAGATGGGTTGAAGATAACAACATCACAATGCCACCGGAAGGAAGAAATAGAAGATAGATAATTGAAATAAAAGGATGGAGAAGAAAATGCCAACTTTTGCTACAATTGAGCTTGAAAAGGCATCTTTAGGAGAAGGGTCGAACGGAGTTGTTGGGAAAACCAACAACGAAAAGAATAAGCTTGATATGGTCTTAAGGAATGCATCTCAAATTATGAGGTGACAACCTGCCACTCACGGGAAAAGAATTGGATTGATAAGAACAAGGAGACGAGAAAGCTATATCACCGGGAGGATAAAAGAAGAACTTGGTTCATTTATAAGCACCATAATAGATACAAACCTTAGAGAAGGCTTTAGGTGAAGTATAAACCCAAGATAACTCCAAAGAAGAGCTTGATGGATTTAAAATATCTCATTCTTAACAACATGTGAATCATGAGACATGAACTCAAATTATCAAGAATGACATAATACCACCTCGAATGATACGGTTGAAAGAATTGCACTTTAAAATGCAAGATAAAGAATACTTAGCTCCTCTGAAAAGAATCTCGACGAACACTTCGAGAAGGAATTAAATCCTTTGTGAATCATCATGTAGCCTCCATAAAGAACTCCGGTAATAAAAGGAAGATAGAAAGAAAGAGAAGTTGAAAATACAAGGTGAAGCCTTGCAATGATTTAGATGGAGCTTTGAGATGATATAACCAAGAAAAATTTGGAACTCCGGAAAGAAAGATGAACAAATGAAATCAAGAATTTCGATGAACCTCCGGAAAAAGGAATAGAATTTACTCGATGAAACAAGAATAAGAATTACATTATGCTTATCCTTCACCAATTTAAATTGATGACAAGCAATGGATTTGGCATACTACTTATTCTCGTAGAAAAGATTAAGAGATATATAGCGCAAACTTGAGAAGGTCTTCAACGAACCACTGGTAGGATTGGAACGAATGAATGAATTGGTATGATAACAACGGAAGAGGAATGTTGAACGAAACACCGTAAAAATTGAAAATGAACGAAGATGCTTGCTAGGATTTAGATACATGAGAACGAAGAGATCATGAACTGATTAGAGAATATTGAATGATGCACCGGTATGATTTGGAGAACGATAGCTGAAAACTTGGATGAATAATTATGACATGATGGCCTCGGAAGAATCAAACTGAAAAGACTCCTGAATTGCTCCGGATGGGTGAAAAGAATTCTCATAATCTAAAACAATTATGAGAGGATGGCATCAAGCTAGAACAATGAATCTTGAAGAGAATGGAGCAAAATTTAAGAAAAACTCTTCTTTGGTCTTCAAAATCCGAGAATGACGACGAGAAACACCACCGTGAATTGTTGAGGCACTCCGGAACAATGAAGAATAGAAAAGGTTGAACCAACTATGAAAATAATTTGAAGCGATTCTGGAGAAAGACATATGACTGATGAAAATTCATTCTTACGTCAAGTTTCGAAAAGAATTTGAGAATAGCTCTGAGAAAATTAGAAGAGTCAGGTAAGATCCTGGGAAAAGACCTGTGGGTTAGGGCCCACTCAAAAGATACACCATTGAATGATTTAAAAGAGTCGGTTGAATTAAATGGCTTGAATAAGATAGCATCCTCAAAAGAAATTGAGTGAATTGAGAATGGAAACTTGAATTTTCTGAGATATCTTCATCACTCCGGAACAATTGAATAGCGAGAAGTGGATGATTAAGAGGTGCGCTGGTATGAGAAAGCATTTGAAACGAGGAAAAATATATGATCGACAACACTTGAATTGAATCCACCGGAGAAAAAAGAGAACGAATAATGATGAAGTTAAGGCTCCGTTAGTATCTTCCTGAGAATCACCTGATAGAACATTGACGGAAAAGAATGGAGAGACTTCCCATCTATAAGATGGATACTTGATTAAGAAATCCGAGTCCTTGAAGAAAAAAGGGTGGGAGGGCGGGAAAACAAAGACAACTTGGAACGGATGAAGCAAACACCGTTGAGAAGAACTGATAATTGATCTTGCGAATGTTGAAGTGATCGGATCCACTTGAAGAGGGACACACCGGTTGGAAAAGAATTGGCATGATAATCTTGATGATCAAGAAGGATTAGTATTTCCATAGAAATATGATAACACCGTTTAGAAAAGGTATGGAATCAACACTTGACATTGAAGCAACTCGAATACCACAAAACAAAACAAAAACAAAGGATTTGGCTTGCAGAATAAACCGGAAACAACTACATATGATAGAGATTTACCCAATCCCATATCATGCATCTGTCGGAAAGATATTCTAGGAGCTACTTGAATTCCCACCTATAAACTCCCGAAACTTACCGGTTATGCAATCAGGTGTTGGGGATACAGGGGACACAAAATATATCACCCAAACTAACAATACCTAGATCCAGCTGTATCCATCCTTCGACACATAACCAAGAAAACTCCGGAAATCGCTTACCTCAACCTTCGAAAACATCCGTTATACGAGTTATGGCAATACTCCCGCACTCGCCTCAATACTGGGCTATCAGGGTTATCTCACCAACAACTGTACAAAAGAGTTTTTCGATGTCGGCGTACTAAACTCAGGTATTCTAGAATTGCAACGATAAAATTATGACGACAACACCTCGGAGCTCAACTCCCCGGGACACTTCCACTAAACCCCTGCTGACAGGAGGCACCAAGACAATGTTGTCATCACAAAACCATCGGAACGATTCTAAGATACCCGCGTGATCCTAAAAAAAATTTAGTGAAATTTGAGAAGAGAAGAGTCAAAACTCTACGTCAGGATGCCTTACCAGAGCGATGAGGAGACTGGGAAGTAAAAAGAATTCCTAAACTCTCCGATACATAATTCCTAAATGACTCAAAACATTTTTCTAGACACAACTCGGCCGCTAAAAACGATCAATCCGTGGGGGCTCCTAAGGTCGGGGAAGGCTCTGATACCAACTTGTAACGCCCTCGATGCGGCTATATCTCCCACGTGTCGGAGCACGACTTAGAGGCATAACCGCATTGAAAGCAATGTCGCAAGTGAGGTAATCTTCACACAACCCATGTAATACATAAGGGAAAGAGATACATAGTTGGCTTACAATCGCCACTTCACACAATACATGAGTAAAGCATTGCATCATACAGATACAATCAAGGTCCGACTACGGAACCCAAAATGAAAGAAGACTACCCCAAATGCTACACAGATCCCTGATCGACCCCAACTGGGCTCCACTACTGAACAACTGAAATGAAACAACACAATGAACAAGATCTTCATCGAGCTCCTCCTTGAGCTCGGGTGCTGTTGGGGATATTGCTATTTGAGGTAAACCGGCCTACAGGGCCCGGGTTAGCTCCGTCAATGGACCCGAGATGTTAAAGCCCAAGGAGAAATAGAAGGGCCCAAAGCCTATAATCGGTTTAGAGGTCTCAGGGCGTAAACCGGCCTGAGGTAAACTTGCATTGTAAGTTAGGAATAGAGAGACCGACCCGGGCACGTTTATGAACCGGGGGTTGGAACTTTACAGACCGACGGGTGTCACCCATGTATATAAGGGGACGACCCGACGGCGGTTTAGGGACAGAGAACAAGAACTCGAGGTTTAGGCGAAGCTTATCGCTCCCTAGCCCTCGAAACCCATCAATCCCATCACAACTAGATGTAGGCTTTTACCTTCATTGAAGGGGCCGAACTAGTATAAACATCGTGTCCTTGTGTCCACTTTTAACCCCTTCAAGCTAACCCGTTGTGATGGCTCCACGACTA
Organism: Aegilops umbellulata; assembly: GCA_032464435.1. Taxonomy (NCBI): domain Eukaryota; kingdom Viridiplantae; phylum Streptophyta; class Magnoliopsida; order Poales; family Poaceae; genus Aegilops; species Aegilops umbellulata. The sequence continues at coordinate 641,684,381 of CP136057.1, forward strand.
AGTCCTTCCACTAGGACATCTGCCGTGACAAATCCACGACAGTTGGCGCCCACCGTGGGGCTATCGCGAGATGGTTTCAAGTTTTTGGAGGGCCGCTTTGAAGGACTCGAGGGTTACGCTGTGGGTCGGATGGCCAAGAGCCGCCGCGGAAAACTCTACATCGACAGCACAGGCTGGGGCCCCGACGCCGGCTCGATCGAGTACGGGTACCGGGTCCCCTTTGGCGGCATCCATGTTTTCATCGGCAAGATCGGAGAACCAGGCCCCGAGTTAGGCGTCTGCGTCGACCTCGTCGAGACAGCTCAGTGCACGAGATCGACCCTGGCTAAACCGACCAGGAAGCACGCCTTCGTGGGAGTCATCCACGGAGGAAGCTACGAGGAAGGTTCCGAATCCGGTGACGAAACCGCCATCTACTCCGGCGATGAAACGTCGACCGGGGAAACCGAATCTCTTTACCAGTTACAAGATGATCGGATTGGGGGCGGCTCCGATGGCAACAGTATTCCGGACCCCTCTGATCTGCCCTATCGGGTTGGGATCTTCATGGCTGGAACACAGGCGGTGCCACGATCATCAACTGCAGCAGCAGCGATCTCCGGATCGGCAGCGGCAACGGCTGCGCGGGCAGGAGGCCCTACGGGTTCACCAGCCCAAATTTTGTCAGACCTGTTCGACGCACTGGCAGCGCTCATGGCGGAAGCCAACCCGGTGGATCAGGAGGTTCATAATGCTGAGATTGCCAAAGTGAGAGAGCAGATCACTCAAGCTAAAGCGGAGCTGGCAGCAGAAGAGATCAGGATGACGGCGGAGCGCGCCGCTTTGGATGCACAGGCTTACAGGCTCATGATGGACCAGAATGCGTCTCAGGAAGTCCTGAAGAGGAAATCCCGATCTCGATTGCCCGCAGCCCTCGACGCCCGAAATCTCTTCAACACCCCGGGGGTAAACCGTGCGGAGGCGACAGTTGGCGCCCCGGTTCAGCACCGGGTAATAAACCTGCCTCGTCACAACACTGGTACACCACAGGCCGTGCCAACACCGTCAGGTCATTATTCCAACCCGATGGATAACCTCGTCGCGGCGGCAGCTCGGCTGGAAGCCATTCCGATCGAAGGCGGTTCACCGCAGGACGTAGAGACACGCCGGGTCAAGGAGCTCCTTAGGACCGCGTTGGCCCAACAAGAAGCATATTCACAAAGCCGTGATCGGATTCACTCCACCCCTCGCCCCAGCGGGAGCCATAGTAGGTGCATGGAGGAGCCGGCTGTGTCAAGCAATGCCAGGCGTGAAGCGCTCCGCGGCAACAACCCGATGGGCGTCGACAATGCTCAGGAGAATGTGGATCGCACCCGTGCGCGGGAGGCCGGATTAGCAGCACAGCATCAGGCTCGTCAGCTTACACCTATCTTCCCAGCGGCTACGGTTGAACCGGGGGTGGTTTCCAGTTCTTTGGGAGTATCGTGCCTTGTTCCCGCTTTGCGCAACGTACGCCTGCCCAAAGACTTCAAAGGCCCCCGCAAGGTACCAAACTACACGGCAGATCAGCCTCCGGAGACATGGGTGGAGAGCTATGAAATGGCTATGGAGATGCTGGATGTGGATGACACGGCGTGTGCCAAGTATTTTACTATGATGTTAGAAGGAACGGCCCGGACTTGGCTAAAAAGCTTACCGCCCAATTCAATCAGTTCGTGGGCCCAATTGCGCGCCCGGTTTGTCAAGAATTTCAAGGACACGTGCAAACAGCCAATGTCGATTGTTGACCTAGCAGCCTGCGTTCAGCAAGAAGGGGAATCAACTACCCATTGGGTGCGGCGGGTGTCAGAAGTTTTGCACTCATTAGATCGCATCAATGCAGACACCGCCGTGGTGCTGTTGGAAAGCAACTGTCGGTTTGGCCCTTTGAAGCTAAAGCTGGGCCGGATGAAGCGTGATTGTACGGACATAGGAACGCTCATGACCGCTTTAGTGAAGTATGCGGATTCTAACAGTACCAAGGATCCTGACTCTGGTGATGACAAAGCAGGGAAGGGAAAGAAGAATAGCAACACCAAAGGCCAGCAATATCGACCGACAGGTAATGGAGCCGGAGGTAAGCGTAAACCGGACGGGAGCATGGACTTTGTGGCCAACACAAGTGCACAGAATAAAGGCCAGCGGCGTAAGGGGAAACAGACAAGTTTCCGCGCAAATCCCGGTCCTAATCCGGAGCGTTTGAACTTTTTCTTAAACCAGCCCTGTCCGAAGCACGGAACAAAAGAGGAACCAGCAACCCATCTTTGGAAGGATTGCTATATCATGAAGGAATTCAAAGGCTCAAACACTTTCCAATATGATCACAGCTCCGGTGGCGGTTCAGGATCCGGATCAGGATACGGTGGCGGAAATCCCGGTCCAGGGGTCCAGGGTAATCCGGGCGGACAGGACAGCCGAAATAATCAAAATAATCAAAGTGGTTACGGACAGCAGCAATCAGGTTATCAGAGCAACCCGAAACAGTTGAGTGGTGGACAGTATCATGTCTTCACTACAAGCTTGGATAAACGGGATAGAAAGCTTCAGAGGCGGGCAGTCAGTGCTATCGAACCGGCCACGCCTCACTATCTGCGCTGGTCGGAACAGCCTATCATATGGAGCCGAGAAGATCACCCTCCCAGGGTTTATAATCCGGGTCAGTTAGCATTGGTGGTGGCGCCTCAGGTGGGAGGTTATAAGATCACCAAGGTGCTCATGGACGGAGGGAGCAGCATTAACATCTTGTATTATGAGACCTTCCGTCGCATGGGACTGGTAGATAAGGATCTCAAACCGACCAATACCATGTTCCACGGGGTGGTGCCTGGCAAGTCTGCATATCCGGTTGGTAAGATAGCCCTTGAAGTGGTCTTTGGCGATAGTCACGATTCCAGATCAGAGACGCTGATGTTCGAAGTGGTTAAAATCCAAAGTCCGTACCACGCTTTGTTCGGACGGCCAGCCTATGCAAAATTTATGGCACGGCCCTGCTACGTCTATCTGCAACTTAAGATGCCGGGTTACAAGGGCACTAAAACGGTTCATGGCAGCCGTCGAATCGCTTTGGAATGCGAGGAAGGAGATGCGACTTATGCAGAATCGGTTTGTGCTACGGAGGAGCTAAAGCAGTACAAAGACAGTGTTGACCCGGAGGACATGACTTCGTTGAAGAAGCCAACCACGGACCACGATCCGGCCTTGAAGTTCAAATCGGCTGCCGAAACTAAGCTTGTTGACTTCATACCTGGCGATTCGTCCAAGCAGTTCAGCATCAGTGCAAACCTGGATCCAAAATAGGAAAGCGCGCTCATCGAGTTCCTCCGTGAGAATCGGGACATCTTTGCATGGAAGCCGTCTGACATGCCTGGTGTACCGAGGCGACTCGCTGAGCACACCCTTAATGTGGATCCTAAGTATAAACCGGTAAAGCAATTCTTACGCCGGTTTAACGAAGAAAGACGTAAAGCGATTGGTGAGGAAGTGGCCAGGCTCCTGGCAGCTGGGTTTATCATTGAGGTTTTTCATCCCGAATGGCTTGCTAATCCGGTGCTGGTTCTTAAGAAAAACGGCACCTGGCGCATGTGTGTGGATTACACAGACTTGAATAAAGCTTGTCCAGCGGATCCTTTTGCTCTCCCCCGGATTGATCAGATCATTGATGCTACGGCAGGTTGCGAGCGTTTGAGTTTTTTGGATGCCTATTCGGGTTATCACCAGATCAAGATGGCAGTTAAGGACCAGGAGAAGACGGCGTTCATTACTCCCTTTGGAGCCTTCTGCTATGTGTCCATGCCCTTCGGGCTTAAGAGTGCGCAGGCTACTTATCAACGATGTGTGCAAAATTGCCTCCACGAGCAGATTGGTCGTAATGTGCATGCTTATGTGGATGATATTGTGGTTAAGTCACGAAAGAAGGAGACCCTGGTTGACGATTTGAAGGAGACTTTCGATAACTTGAGAGTGTACCAAATGATGCTCAACCCAGCTAAATGTGTTTTTGGTGTACCTGTAGGCAAGTTGTTGGGATTTTTACTGTCCCATAGAGGAATTGAGGCCAATCCGGAAAAGATCACAGCCATCACCTCCCTGGCCAAACCGAAATGTGTCAATGATGTTCAGCGCATGGCCGGGCGGATTGCAGCATTAAGCCGGTTTATCAGTCGCCTCGGTGAAAAGGCGATCCCCTTGTATCAAATGCTTAAGAAGACGGATCAATTTGTCTGGAGTCCGGAGGCTGATAAAGCGTTTGAGGACTTGAAGCGACAGCTAGTCAATCCGCCAGTGTTGGCAGCCCCTGTAGATAAAGAGCCACTCCTGTTATATGTTGCAGCGAATGCCAGAGCGGTTAGTGTGGCGATGGTGGTAGGACGAAAGGAGGCTGGAAAGGAACATCCGGTTCAGCGACCGGTTTACTACATCAGTGAAGTGCTTATCGACTCCAAACAAAGGTATCCGCATTGGCAGAAGCTAGTATATGGTGTTTTTATGGCAAGCCGGAAGCTGAGGCAATATTTTCAAGGACACCCCATCACGGTGGTCAGTTCTGCTCCTTTGGGTGACATCATACAGAACCGGGAGGCGACCGGTCGGATTGCCAAGTGGGCTATCGAGCTCGGGCCGCACGATTTAAGATACGTACCCCGGATGGCCATAAAGTCACAAGCACTTGTTGATTTCATAAACGATTGGACAGAGTTACAAGCGCCTGAGGAGAAGCCAGATAACACCTATTGGACCATTCATTTTGACGGGTCAAGACAATTGGAAGGCTCGGGGGCTGGAGTCGTTTTAACTTCCCCACGAGGTGATAAGTTTTGTTATGTCCTCCGTTTAATGTTCCCCTGTACAAATAATGCGGCTGAGTATGAAGCTTTGCTGCATGGTCTTCGGATGGCTAAAGAGATGAATCTGAGCAGAGTTAGGTGCTTTGGTGATTCGGATCTGGTGGCTCAGCAGGTATCTGGCACCTGGGATTCAAAGGACCCGCTCATGGCTGCATACCGACGTGAAGTAGATATGGTAGCCGGGCATTTCAAAGGCTATCAAGTGGACCATGTGGACCGCAGAAAGAATGAGGCAGCAGACGCTTTAAGCCGCTTGGGCTCTCAGCGTAAACCGGTCCCACCCAATGTTTTCTTGGATGTATTGTATCACCCATCGGTACAGCTACCCGGGGAGCTGGAGTTGGCTGTTCCTGATCCGGAGGCTCAACTAGTGGCGGCTCTTCACGTCACCCCGGATTGGACGCTCCCTTATCTGGCATATATGAACCGGGGTGAGTTGCCAGAGGACGAAACCTTGGCTCGACAGATAGTACGGCGGTCCAAGTCTATGACCATTCTCAAAGGAGAGCTACATCATCGCAGCGTGTCAGGAGCGCTGCAACGGTGCGTATCCCCTGAGGAGGGGTGTGAGATATTATGTGAAATACATGAAGGGGATTGCGGCCACCACGCCGGTTCAAAATCATTGGTGGCTAAAGCGTTCCGCCACGGTTTCTACTGGTTAACTGCTCATGCTGATGCAGAAGACCTGGTCAGGTTATGTGATGGTTGCCAGAAATTTTCCAGACGAGCACACATACCGGCTCAGGAATTGAGGATGATTCCAATCACTTGGCCGTTTGCGACTTGGGGGCTCGATATGGTTGGGCCTTTTAAGTGTTCCAAAGATAAGAAGACCCACCTACTGGTGGCGGTTGACAAATTTACAAAGTGGGTGGAGGCAGAACCTATCAGTAAATGTGATGCTGCCACGGCGGTTCGGTTTATAAAGAAGGTGATCTTCCGGTTTGGCTTTCCACACAGCATCATCACAGATAATGGTACCAATCTATCCAAGGGGGCCATGAAAGAGTTCTGTGCACGGGAGCATATACGGCTTGATGTTTCTTCGGTAGCGCACCCACAATCTAATGGTCAGGCAGAACGAGCGAATCAAGAGATCTTGAGAGGTATCAAACCCCGGCTTCTGGTCCCTTTGCAAAGGACGCCGGGTTGTTGGGTGGAGGAGCTACCGTCTGTATTATGGAGCATCAACACTACGCCTAACAGATCCACGGGGTTTACGCCGTTCTTTATGGTCTATGGAGCAGAGGCGGTTCTCCCAAGTGATATACGACATGACTCACCTCGTGTGGCAGCGTATGTTGAAGCGGACAACGAGCAGGCACGGCAGAACGCTCTTGACTTGTTGGATGAGGAACGTGACTTAGCAGCTGCCCGTTCAGCGATTTACCAGCAAGATCTTCGCCGTTACCACAGCCGTCGGGTTAGGACCAGAACCTTTCAGGAGGGGGATTTGGTGCTTCGGCTCATCCAGGATCAGTCTGATCAGCATAAATTATCCCCGCCTTGGGAGGGACCTTTTGTGGTCAGCAAGAATCTGAATAATGGGTCATACTACCTGATTGATATTCGAGAGCGCAAGGATTTGCGCACATCAGAGGAGGAGACCAGCAGGCCGTGGAACATAGCTCATCTTCGACCTTATTATACATGAGCCTTGGGCTCTGTTTATGTACATATCATGACCATGTATATATTATGATTAATACAATAAACCGGAGCCTCGAGTAAAGCGGGGTCTCTGCTGTTCTTCACATTATGCGTGTTCTTCCCCTTGAGGTCGCTTCACAGAAGATCAAATTAAAGATTCCGGTTTAAAAGCCGGTTCAAGGGAAGATGTCTCCCACAAAGCTGTGAAGCTCTTAATATCCGGTTCAATATCCCGGTTCAAGCATGGGGCTTCCTGTTCAAACATAGGTCGTATTCGAACCAAAGAGAACATAGCTATTCAAACATGGGGCTTCCTGTTCAAACATAGGTCGTATTCGAACCAAAGAGAACATAGCTATTCAAACATGGGGCTTCCTGTTCAAACATAGGTCGTATTCGAACCAAAGAGAACATAGCTATTCAAACATGGGGCTTCCAGTTCAAACATAGGTCGTATTCGAACCAAAGAGAACATAGCTATCCCTATAAAGTCAGTTGGGGACCTAGTCGGCCTGAACCGTAGCTACACCTCCGGGGGGCTTGGTCATGTCTTGACGACGGTAATGCCTTCTGGCTGGCACATTTGCCACTGAATCAGTTGGGGACCTAATCGACTTGAACCGTAGATTACGCCTTATGGGAGCTCGGTCATGTCTTGATGATGGTAATGCCTTCTGGTCGGCTTTTTAGCCAATGAATCATTTGGGGGCTTGGTCGTGTCCGAACCAATGCAATGCCACTTGATCGGCCCTTGGCCACTGAGTCACTTGGGGGCTTGGTCGAACCCGAACCAATGCAATGCCACTTGACCGGCATATTTGCCACGATTCAGTTAGGAACCTAGTCGACCTAAACCATAGCTACACCTCTTGGGGGCTTGGTTTATTTTGTCTTGACGATGGTCACGCCTTCTGAACGGTTCATAGCAACCACTATCTGCATGCGTTTTGCTATCGCGTTATCCTCTCGTGTTTGGTTTTTGTTTTCTGCCTTTATTGTGGTGTTTTTTGTTCTTCGAAACGTCAAGTACTTTTAAACCGATTCAACTGACACAGCCTGGTCCGTTTTTTTAACCCGAAGGCAAGTTGCCTGGTTTGGCAAAGGCGCAGCACGGTTCAGGTGGTCAAAAGATCACCTTGTGTACTCAGTAAAAGACAGGAAACATAAGTTGGAAAAAGTCATTGGAAAGGGCATCAGTACCCGTGCGCAAAGGCGCATTCAAACGCAGAGGTATTAAACTATCTTATTACAAGGCAGCGTAGTGCCTGAATGTATTGTTTGTTGACGGATTAAACGTCACCAACTAAGGTGAATCGGAGCGTGGATTACGCCTGTTCGCCGCCTCGGTTCGAAGGCTGTGGATCGTCTTGCGCCGCTTCAGCTCTATCTTGGTTACCCATTGGCTGGAAATCAGCAGTGGTCCAGTCGATTCCCATTAGCGCTTGAAAGACAGCTTCTTCGTGAATCAGCAAAGACGGTTCAATGTCAGGGGCATAGGTATGCTTACGGATTGGAGGAATAAGGTTTCCCGCTTCAGGGACCGGGGCAGCTACTCGTTTGTTCTGGTTATCGTATTGGGCTTGGTAATGTGACAGATCTGCTTCCTCAGCCAATTGACAAGCTAGGGGGCGCACCGCCCGGTTTATCGCCCTCAAATCATCTTCACCAAAGTCTGAACCGTCTTCTTTCAAGCTGGGGTATCCTTGGGCCGCTTCGACAGGATCGAAATCTGGTACCCACGCTTTGGCCCGGATCAAGGCAGTGATGGCTCCAGTTCGAGCAGCTGATCTTTTCAACTCTTCAATCCGGGCTGGAAGCATGGACAGCCTCTTTAACGTGTCTTGAATCAGAGACGGCGCAGGGTTGTTATGCGATGCAGTGGTGATAGCTCTTTGTGCTCCGGTGTACAATTGTTCAATCAGAGTATAGGCAACTTTGAGTTTCACCCGCACATCAGAACCCAAGTGTCCAATTCGTGTGCCTGCAGTGTTTCAAGTTGGATTACAAACCGGACATAGGATATAGCAGACAAGGTACAAATTAGAAGGGCATCGCAAGAGATTTACCAAAGACGGCAGAGGTCATGGAGTGTATCTGTCGCTTCACGGTGGATAATTCATCAACCACCGGTTTAAGAGCAGCTTCGGCATTTTCAGCCCTCTTCGTCAAAAGAGCTTTTTCAGTAGCCCAATCAGCTTGTTCCTTTTTGCGGCTTTCTTTCAGCTGTTCCATAATGGTTAAGGCATTGGTCAATTCATCCTTCGCTTTTTCAGTTTCAGCCTGTTGGGTTTTTAAGATTTCCTGAAGGTCCGAGACTTGTTTCGCTTTGGTCTTCAGATCCCCCTGCAGCAGGTCGTCAACAGTGTTCAGAAAATATTGCACGGTTTGGAAGTATCAACCACACAAGCAAGTTATGTGCTCGATACTTGGGGGCTAATGCATACTTGATTTTAACGCATGTTTTCCATTACAAAAAGTCCCAAGATTAATACAAGTATTTAAACTTGGCACTTGGGGGCTAATGGTTATTTGACGATGTTTCTGGATCTTAGTGGTCAAGGTAGCATGATTCGGGTTACCATCTCGGATTTGGATCAAACTGATAAGCTAGGGTGCAACAGAAGGAAGCACAAGAGAGTTACCTCAAGTTTTTCTTTCATCATCCTGATCATACCAGCTTCATAATCGCGACTGGTGTACAGTCGGTTCAGGTACCCAGAATAAAGATCTTGGGCGCTTAAAGCGGCGTATGTTGAGGAGTCAACATCCCATTTGCCCTTTATGGCCGAGATTTCGTCCTTGGCAGTATGCTTGGCTAAAGTGGCAGTGTTCCCCGGTTCAGCGCGACCAATGCCGGTAATCACAACATCATCATCCTTGGAGTCACTGCTCTGCATTGGCCCTGTCGGTTTATCAACAGTTCCAGAAGGGGGGATGGATCCCTCAACCCGAACAGGGCTGGCAGGCGGATCAGTACGGCTGGCAGGGTTGGTAGGCCTTTCTTCAACACAGGTGTCATCTTGTGGAGATAGATAATTCTGAACATCTTCACGACCCAGAGCGTCAGAACCAGGCGTTTTCTCCGGTTCAGGAGCGGCGGTTCCTTCGGCCGGGTTGTCCAGACGAGCTTTCTTGCTCGGTCTAGGTTTAGCCCTGGGAAAAACCCAAAGATTGAAAAAAACGGTGTAAGATGGATTAAGAGACTCATACAGAAATATGTTGTGATCGGTCCAACTTACCCAATAACCGTCTTTAGCGGTGGCAGTTGAGTGGCTGAGGATTCACCAGAAGATGAATGGGAGGTGACCTGATAATCGGAGTCAGATGGATTAAGAGGCTGACGAGTTAAACCTGCTTTAGGAGGAAAGCTAGCGCATAAATCAGAGACCTCTGAGCGGCGTTTCCGAACCGGGTTGTTCGGTAAACCGGCGGAGGTAACTACCTGGCCGCTATGCCGGGTGGTGCGTCGAGCTTCATGTTGCTGGGTCTTCACAAGAAATTTGGGATCCAAGTAAGCAAGAGGATGAGAAAATTTAATTTTCCGGTTTGCTTGGCGAGGTTTTTTCAAAGGCAAAGGAACTGCATCAGAAGAAAGAATAGTTACCTCTGGGCCTTCAGCATTGCTCGCTTCAGCGTCGTCCTAACAAATATCATCATCAATAAGACGTATAAAAAGTAAGCCAACAGAATCGAGGTCTACCCCAAGGTCCGGATTACCCACATCATCCTCCTCTAAATCCGGGGTAGAGGAAGCGGTGTTCCTTTTCTTCTGAGCGGGTTTCTTCACCCTCGTTTTGGGTCGGGTTACCTTTTCGGTCGGCTCTTGAAACTTCTTGCTCCAAAATGGATCATCTCCCTGTCTCAGAAAGGACCGGTGTTAGCAATATGTGTATAAGGAGATCATAAATTCTATAACAAACCGAGGGGAGGTACTTACAGCAGGTGGTTTGTTTGTGGCACAAAATGGAAGCAGGCCAGTTCGGGCGCACACGTATTCCGGTTCATTCAGCATCTTTTTCACAGCCTCAGTAACTTCATCTTTCGTCAGCTGAATGTTGCAGTGCCTCAAAGGATCATCAACCCGGCCCGTGTATTGGCACATTAAACCGGAGCGGATGCTAAGGGGCAGGATGCTCCATGAAATCCAACAACGGGCAAGATCTACCCCCGTTAAACCGTTAGCCATGAAGGCTCTGAGCTTGGACAGCTGAGGGGCATACTTACTCCTCTCTTTGGCGGTTAGTCTTGGGGGGAAGGGGTGTGTATTGCTAAGTCTCTCCGGACGAAAGCCAGGCAGAGGATTTTCTTCAGCAGGAGAAGTATCCTTGCAATAGAACCAAGTGTAATTCCATTCTTGCGGATGACTATGCAACTTGGCGTGAGGATAAGTCACCTCTTTCCTCTTTTGAATCGTCATACCACCCAGTTCCATATTAGGGCCGTCGGTGAATTCAGTACGTCGGTTCAAATGAAACAGGTCCCGGAACAGCTCTACAGTAGGTTCCTCCTGGAAGTACACCTCGCAAAGCACTTGAAAATGGCAGATATTCGTGACTGAGTTTGGACCAACGTCTTGTGGGCGCAACCTAAAGTTAGCCAGGACGTCCCGATAAAATTTTGAACCGGGTGGATTAAAACCCCGGGCCAGGTGATCCGCAAACACCACCACTTCTCCCTCCTGTGGGGTAGGAGGACATTCGTTTCCTGGAACCCTCCAATGGATGGCATTTTTGCTACTCAAAGTGCCAGTCAGAACTAAGTTGTTTAGTTGGGTCTCAGTGATGCGAGAGGGAACCCAGTTGCATTCGTACACCTGTTTTGCCATGAGGAAATCTACAAGACAAAGGTGTTCCGGTTTGAGAACAAGTGTGAATGTAAACCGAAGATGCTTTTATATAGAGTAAGGTTATCTACGATGATATCATCCAGCGGTTGATCAAGGGGACTAATGGATGTGTGGATTGGTTTACTCGCTTTGCTAGAAGTTAAACCGACCAGATCTAACAGTTGTGAATATGAAAGCAGAAATAGATCCCATACAGATTCTTTCAAAGCAATGGATCTACAGCTAGGGCGAAAAAGAAGTAAAAATATGAGGTTTGGCTCACAGCAGAACAGCATAAGTTCGACAAGCAGGGAAATGAGTGGGATCTAAGGAGATGAGTACAGATTTATAGAGATGAGTACATAGCATCATCATCTGTTCGCAAAAGCTCTCAGCGGGTATCAAACTGACGATGTTGTCCTAGCGTCAAAGCTGCTATGGGGATGAACAAAGAACAGTGGCAGGATGACGAACCCTAGAACAGATCTAAAAGCAAGAAGAACAGGGGCCTTACCGGGATCCAAACGGATGTGAAAGGTCGCCGCGGTGCTCTGGTCCGATCAGGCTGATGCAGCGGCCGGAGTTGATGCAGTAGCTGACGGCGGCGGCGGAGCTCCGAGGTCTGGGTCGCGAGGAAGACGAAGAAGGGGGCGAAAGGGAGGAAAGGAAGATGGCCTTCAAGTCCTATTTATAAGGCGCGGCGCGCGTGCCAGGCGCGCGAATCCAGGGGCCGGAGATTTCGGGAGCCCAGCCGTCGCCCTGATTATTGCGGATTAGCAAAAGGAGACGGTAACTTTGCACTGACGTCATATCGGTTTATCGCAGCAAAAGGAGACGAAGAAACGGCGGTTCAACAGCTACTGGAAGACATTTGAAGACAGAAATTCTTATTAAGGATTGACATGAACTGGTTCAAATCAATCTGGGGCCTAATGTTGGGGATATTGCTATTTGAGGTAAACCGGCCTACAGGGCCCGGGTTAGCTCCGTCAATGGACCCGAGATGTTAAAGCCCAAGGAGAAATAGAAGGGCCCAAAGCCTATAATCGGTTTAGAGGTCTCAGGGCGTAAACCGGCCTGAGGTAAACTTGCATTGTAAGTTAGGAATAGAGAGACCGACCCGGGCACGTTTATGAACCGGGGGTTGGAACTTTACAGACCGACGGGTGTCACCCGTGTATATAAGGGGACGACCCGACGGCGGTTTAGGGACAGAGAACAAGAACTCGAGGTTTAGGCGAAGCTTATCGCTCCCTAGCCCTCGAAACCCATCAATCCCATCACAACTAGACGTAGGCTTTTACCTTCATTGAAGGGGCCGAACTAGTATAAACATCGTGTCCTTGTGTCCACTTTTAACCCCTTCAATCTAACCCGTTGCGGTGGCTCCACGACTAAGTCCTTCCACTAGGACATCTGCCGTGACAAATCCACGACAGGTGCGTCACCTGCACGGTTTCAACGGCACCTGCAAACTGGTTTTGGAAGTATCTGTGAGTCATGGGGACTCAGCAATCTCACACCCGCGAGATCAAGACTATTTAAGCTTATAGGTAGGGTAAAAGGTATGAGGTGGAGCTGCAGCAAGCGACAAGCATATATTGTGGCTAACATACGCAAATGAGAGCGAGAAGAGAAGGCAAATGCACGGTCGAACAACTATGATCAAGAAGTGATCCTGAAACTACTTACGTCAAGCATAACTCCAACACCGTGTTCACTTCCCGGACTCCGCCGAGAAGAGACCATCACGGTTACACACGCGGTTGATGTATTTTAATTAAGATCAACTTCGGGTTTTCTACAACCGGACATTAACAAATTCCCATCTGCCACATAACCGCGGGCACGGCTTTCGAAAGTTCAAACCCTGCAGGGGTGTCCCAACTTAGCCCATGATAAGCTCTCGCGATCAACGAAGGATATTCCTTCTCCCCGGGAAGACCCGATCAGTCTCGGAATCCCGGCTACAAGACATTTCGACAGTAATAAAACAAGTCCAGCAAAAACCGCCCGATGCGCCGACATCCTGATAGGAGCTGCACATATCTCGTTCTCAGGGCAACACCGGATGAACACTACGTACGGCAACCGAAGATACCCCAAGTTGCCTAGGGGTGGCACCGCAAGTGGCTCTAGTTTGGACCAACACTTGGACAAGCATTGGCCCGGGGGGCTAAATAAAGATGACCCTCGGGTTAGCTACTCCCAAGGGAAAAGTATAGGTGGTAGGCAAATGGTAAAACCAATGTTGGGCCTTGCTGGAAAAGTCTTATTCAAAGCGAACTGTCAAGGGGGTCCCATAAATCACCCGACCGCGTTAGGGACGCAAAATCCGGAAACATAACACCGATATGACGGAAACTAGGGCGGCAAGAGTGGAACAAAACACCAGGCATAAGGTCGAGCCTTCCACCCTTTACCAAGTATATAGATGCATTAATTAAATAAGATATATTGTGATATCCCAACAAGTAAACATGTTTCAATCAAGGAACAACATCTCCATGTTCCAACAAGGAACAAACTTCATCTTCACCTGCAACTAACAACGCTATAAGAGGGGCTGACCAAAGCGGTAACATAGCCAAACAACGGTTTGCTAGGACAAGGTGGGTTAGAGGCTTGGTTTAACAATATGGGAGGCATGATAAGCAAGTGGTAGGTATCGCAGCATAGGCATAGCAAAAGAGCGAGCAACTAGCAAGCAAAGATAGAAGTGATTTCGAGGGTATGGTCATCTTGCCTGCAAGGTTCTCAGGTTTGTCGAAAGCTTGATCCTCGTAAGCGTTCTCAACAGGTTCCTCGGTCACGTATTCGTCTCCCGGCTCTACCCAAAACAAGAACACAAGCACAGGAACAACTATCAACCACGATGCAATGCGCAAGCAACATGATGCAAAACATGGCATGATATGCGAGATGTGGTATGCAATGCATATGCGTGCTCCGGAAGGGAAAAGATGTACAAGGCATAATCTTGGCAAACCAAGTATGCCACTGGAAAGGTGAGGTGATTTCGGTTGAAATCGACATAAAGATCACCGGAATCGGATGCACGGTTTGCAAATGACAAGCAAAACAAGAATGACATATTCCTGCGTTTAACAGCATGATGCCACTTAGCATGCAACAAGAAATTAAGCTACTGCAACCAAACATATCATCAAAGCATATGGCAGTGATCTACTCAAGATGCTTGACAAAATATGAACACTGAGCTATGGCTAAATCACACCATAACAGGTTCAAACAAGCATGGCAAAAGTGCAAAAGATAACAGGTTCACAGACTTGGTGAAATTACTATCGTGCCAGAAATTAACATCAGGATAACATGTTTAGAGCAAGGTAACAACATGCTACAATAACAGGACATAGCAAAATATGGCATGGCATGTATCTACTCAAAGCATTTAACAAAAGTCCCTTACTGACCATGAGCCAAAAAGGTCCAGAAAATACAATAGCACCCATGTTAAGTAAGCAAGTTTCGTTACAGTTTTCAGACTTAGCAGAAAACTGGACATGTCAAAATCAGATAACAAGTAGGCATGTTTACGAGCTCGAAGCACTCACTTCAGAGCTTTTCATGATAAACTAAGCATACAACCCTCAAGAAGACATGGCATAGAAGCTATAAATGGTAAGAACAACATCATAGCATGCAAAGATCAACTACAACAAGCTTGGCAAAATCGAATAACATGTAAACAATCTGCCGGTAACATTTTATAGCAAATGTAGAGCTCGATTGACTCAAGCTATGGCACTCCATAATTACAACCAAAGGCATGGATGGATAGAGAAAATCCATATGTTCAAAACACCCTTACTGATCATGCTCAAAATAGGCATAGATCTCTCTGTAACAACAAGAACACATGGCATAAAAATAACAGCAGGGAATGACTTAGTGAAATTACTAAGTCTCTGAAATCAGCAACATTGAGTAAGCTACTTAACATGCTTGTGCTAGCCACCACAGAGATCACACAAATACATGGCATACACCCCTGGAAAGATAGCATGGCATATTACAAAACACATGTAGGGCTCCAGTTCATAGGATGCACACATCAATCATGGCAAAAATGACAAAAGTGCATCTACTGAAACAGATCTGAAACTAACATCACATAGCCCTCTTTTAACAGAATTTCGGGCATCAAGATGAGCTCAAATGAAAATGATGCAATGAGATGAAATGATGTACTCATCGAGGCGAACAATGTGACATATTACACGCACGAGACGGAGCAGTATGCAGCAAGTTATGATGCGATGAACATGCAACAAACTATCTGCAGAAAAAAATGACTTGGACGAATTTCACCACCTCGGGGAAGAAGTCAACGGGCGAGGTGGCGGCGGATCTCGCCGGAATCTCGCCAGAGATGGCGAGGGAGGCCCCGGGGTGGCCGGATCGGAGGCGGGGCGACGGATCCGGGCGGCTCCTGCCCGGATCTGGCCGGAGGCGGGGAGGCGCGGGGTCGGGCGGCGCCGGCAGAGCGGGGCGCGGGAGGAGCGGGGTCGGGCGGCGCCGGCGGAGCGGGGCGCCGCGGCGACGGCGGAGGCGGGGCGCTCGGTCGGCGGCGCGACCGCGGCGGGCGGAGGGCGCGGGGCGCGCGAGGCGCGCGGCCAACGCGCGGCGGCGGACGGGCCGAGCGGGCCCGATCCAGGCTCGCCGGGCCGTGACGGCGGGGCGGCGAAGGCGCCACGTGGCGCGCGGCCACTGGCTGCGAGGCGGCGGCGCGATTTGTCCGGCGGGCGCGGATATGTCCGGGCGCGTCGGGGCGATTTGATCTAGGGTTTGGGGATTCATCCGCGAAAATGGAGGGGGAGGCACCTATTTATAGGTAGAGGGAGCTAGGAAGCTCCAAATGAGGTGCGGTTTTCGGCCACGCGATCGTGATCGAACGACCGAGAACATGGAGATGACTTAGATGGGTTTTGGGCCACTTTGAAAGGGGTGTTGGTCTGCAACAAAAGGAGGCTTTCACGGTTACCCGGTTAACCGTTGGAGTATCAAACGACCTCCGAATGACCTGAAACTTGACAGGCGGTCTATCGGTGCTATACCAAGGCCGCTTGACAAACCTCGGTCCATTCCGAGAAAGTTTAATACCCGCTCACGGAAAAAGGTAAAAGGGGACGCCGGGGAACATAGGAGCGCCGGATTGCAAAACGGACAACGGGGAAAATGCTCGGATTCATGAAACGAACACGTATGCGAATGCGATGCACATGATGACATGACAAGAAATGCATGACAAGGACAAAATGCAAAATGAAGGGGAACCCAACCACGGAGGGAATATCATATCACATTGCCGAAAATGGCAAGAGTTGGAGTTACAAATATGGCAAGTTACATCCGGGGTGTTACAACACTCCACCACTACGAGAGGATCTCGTCCCGAGATCTAGGATGGCACCGGAGGGAAAACGGGAGAAGAAGAGGTAAAACAAAGTTGCTTCTTCGACAAACGAGTGAAACCATGAACCTTGAGAGGTTAAACAAAATGAAAGAAAGAAAACAACGAAGATGAACATAGTTGAAAACACTCCGTTAGAAAAGAGGAACAAGGAACATCACGAGAACCTTGTAGGTTGAAAGACATGGAAATAAGAGCTTCACGAACGAAAAGAATATTACCACCTCGGTATAATGAGATAGTCAAGGAACAAGAAGGACAGAATTTGGGCAGCACTCCGGTATAAAAGAGAAGAAAACTTGATAAGATGAGACGATATTGAAGGGATGATACAACACTCCGGTTGGAAATGGAGTAATAGAATATGAACTTGACAAGATGAGAGGATACTTGATGAGATCAACAACACTCTGCCTCCGGAACTATTGAAAGAATGGGACAATGGGTAAGAAAGATTTCATACGGCACTCTGGTTGAGAAGGGGGCAAAACGTGCTAAGATGATAGAACTTGAATGGAGGACACGACACTCCGGTTAAATGGATAAGCACGAAAAGAACACGATCCTGACAAAACAAGAAGATGGGTTGAAGATAACAACATCACAATGCCACCGGAAGGAAGAAATAGAAGATAGATAATTGAAATAAAAGGATGGAGAAGAAAATGCCAACTTTTGCTACAATTGAGCTTGAAAAGGCATCTTTAGGAGAAGGGTCGAACGGAGTTGTTGGGAAAACCAACAACGAAAAGAATAAGCTTGATATGGTCTTAAGGAATGCATCTCAAATTATGAGGTGACAACCTGCCACTCACGGGAAAATAATTGGATTGATAAGAACAAGGAGACGAGAAAGCTATATCACCGGGAGGATAAAAGAAGAACTTGGTTCATTTATAAGCACCATAATAGATACAAACCTTAGAGAAGGCTTTAGGTGAAGTATAAACCCAAGATAACTCCAAAGAAGAGCTTGATGGATTTAAAATATCTCATTCTTAACAACATGTGAATCATGAGACATGAACTCAAATTATCAAGAATGACATAATACCACCTCGAATGATACGGTTGAAAGAATTGCACTTTAAAATGCAAGATAAAGAATACTTAGCTCCTCTGAAAAGAATCTCGACGAACACTTCGAGAAGGAATTAAATCCTTTGTGAATCATCATGTAGCCTCCATAAAGAACTCCGGTAATAAAAGGAAGATAGAAAGAAAGAGAAGTTGAAAATACAAGGTGAAGCCTTGCAATGATTTAGATGGAGCTTTGAGATGATATAACCAAGAAAAATTTGGAACTCCGGAAAGAAAGATGAACAAATGAAATCAAGAATTTTGATGAACCTCCGGAAAAAGGAATAGAATTTACTCGATGAAACAAGAATAAGAATTACATTATGCTTATCCTTCACCAATTTAAATTGATGACAAGCAATGGATTTGGCATACTACTTATTCTCGTAGAAAAGATTAAGAGATATATAGCGCAAACTTGAGAAGGTCTTCAACGAACCACTGGTAGGATTGGAACGAATGAATGAATTGGTATGATAACAACGGAAGAGGAATGTTGAACGAAACACCGTAAAAATTGAAAATGAACGAAGATGCTTGCTAGGATTTAGATACATGAGAACGAAGAGATCATGAACTGATTAGAGAATATTGAATGATGCACCGGTATGATTTGGAGAACGATAGCTGAAAACTTGGATGAATAATTATGACATGATGGCCTCGGAAGAATCAAACTGAAAAGACTCCTGAATTGCTCCGGATGGGTGAAAAGAATTCTCATAATCTAAAACAATTATGAGAGGATGGCATCAAGCTAGAACAATGAATCTTGAAGAGAATGGAGCAAAATTTAAGAAAAACTCTTCTTTGGTCTTCAAAATCCGAGAATGACGACGAGAAACACCACCGTGAATTGTTGAGGTACTCCGGAACAATGAAGAATAGAAAAGGTTGAACCAACTATGAAAATAATTTGAAGCGATTCTGGAGAAAGACATATGACTGATGAAAATTCATTCTTACGTCAAGTTTCGAAAAGAATTTGAGAATAGCTCTGAGAAAATTAGAAGAGTCAGGTAAGATCCTGGGAAAAGACCTGTGGGTTAGGGCCCACTCAAAAGATACACCATTGAATGATTTAAAAGAGTCGGTTGAATTAAATGGCTTGAATAAGATAGCATCCTCAAAAGAAATTGAGTGAATTGAGAATGGAAACTTGAATTTTCTGAGATATCTTCATCACTCCGGAACAATTGAATAGCGAGAAGTGGATGATTAAGAGGTGCGCTGGTATGAGAAAGCATTTGAAACGAGGAAAAATATATGATCGACAACACTTGAATTGAATCCACCGGAGAAAAAAGAGAACGAATAATGATGAAGTTAAGGCTCCGTTAGTATCTTCCTGAGAATCACCTGATAGAACATTGACGGAAAAGAATGGAGAGACTTCCCATCTATAAGATGGATACTTGATTAAGAAATCCGAGTCCTTGAAGAAAAAAGGGTGGGAGGGCGGGAAAACAAAGACAACTTGGAACGGATGAAGCAAACACCGTTGAGAAGAACTGATAATTGATCTTGCGAATGTTGAAGTGATCGGATCCACTTGAAGAGGGACACACCGGTTGGAAAAGAATTGGCATGATAATCTTGATGATCAAGAAGGATTAGTATTTCCATAGAAATATGATAACACCGTTTAGAAAAGGTATGGAATCAACACTTGACATTGAAGCAACTCGAATACCACAAAACAAAACAAAAACAAAGGATTTGGCTTGCAGAATAAACCGGAAACAAATACATATGATAGAGATTTACCCAATCCCATATCATGCATCTGTCGGAAAGATATTCTAGGAGCTACTTGAATTCCCACCTATAAACTCCCGAAACTTACCGGTTATGCAATCAGGTGTTGGGGATACAGGGGACACAAAATATATCACCCAAACTAACAACACCTAGATCCAGCTGTATCCATCCTTCGACACATAACCAAGAAAACTCCGGAAATCGCTTACCTCAACCTTTGAAAACATCCGTTATACGAGTTATGGCAATACTCCCGCACTCGCCTCAATATTGGGCTATCAGGGTTATCTCACCAACAACTGTACAAAAGAGTTTTTCGATGTCGGCGTACTAAACTCAGGTATTCTAGAATTGCAACGATAAAATTATGATGACAACACCTCGGAGCTCAACTCCCCGGGACACTTCCACTAAACCCCTGCTGACAGGAGGCACCAAGACAATGTTGTCATCACAAAACCATCGGAACGATTCTAAGATACCCGCGTGATCCTAAAAAAAAATTTAGTGAAATTTGAGAAGAGAAGAGTCAAAACTCTACGTCAGGATGCCTTACCAGAGCGATGAGGAGACTGGGAAGTAAAAAGAATTCCTAAACTCTCCGATACATAATTCCTAAATGACTCAAAACATTTTTCTAGACACAACTCGGCCGCTAAAAACGATCAATCTGTGGGGGCTCCTAAGGTCGGGGAAGGCTCTGATACCAACTTGTAACGCCCTCGATGCGGCTATATCTCCCACGTGTCGGAGCACGACTTAGAGGCATAACCGCATTGAAAGCAATGTCGCAAGTGAGGTAATCTTCACACAACCCATGTAATACATAAGGGAAAGAGATACATAGTTGGCTTACAATCGCCACTTCACACAATACATGAGTAAAGCATTACATCATACAGATACAATCAAGGTCCGACTACGGAACCCAAAATGAAAGAAGACTACCCCAAATGCTACACAGATCCCTGATCGACCCCAACTGGGCTCCACTACTGAACAACTGAAACGAAACAACACAATGAACAAGATCTTCATCGAGCTCCTCCTTGAGCTCGGGTGCGTCACCTGCACGATTTCAACGGCACCTGCAAACTGGTTTTGGAAGTATCTGTGAGTCATGGGGACTCAGCAATCTCACACCCGCGAGATCAAGACTATTTAAGCTTATAGGTAGGGTAAAAGGTATGAGGTGGAGCTGCAGCAAGCGACAAGCATATATTGTGGCTAACATACGCAAATGAGAGCGAGAAGAGAAGGCAAATGCACGGTCGAACAACTATGATCAAGAAGTGATCCTGAAACTACTTACGTCAAGCATAACTCCAACACCGTGTTCACTTCCCGGATTCCGCCGAGAAGAGACCATCACGGTTACACACGCGGTTGATGTATTTTAATTAAGATCAACTTCGGTTTTTCTACAACCGGACATTAACAAATTCCCATCTGCCACATAACCGCGGGCACGGCTTTCGAAAGTTCAAACCCTGCAGGGGTGTCCCAACTTAGCCCATGATAAGCTCTCGCGATCAACGAAGGATATTCCTTCTCCCCGGGAAGACCCGATCAGTCTCGGAATCCCGGCTACAAGACATTTCGACAGTAATAAAACAAGTCCAGCAAAAACCGCCCGATGCGCCGACATCCTGATAGGAGCTGCACATATCTCGTTCTCAGGGCAACACCGGATGAACACTACGTACGGCAACCGAAGATACCCCAAGTTGCCTAGGGGTGGCACCGCAAGTGGCTCCAGTTTGGACCAACACTTGGACAAGCATTGGCCCGGGGGGCTAAATAAAGATGACCCTCGGGTTAGCTACTCCCAAGGGAAAAGTATAGGTGGTAGGCAAATGGTAAAACCAATGTTGGGCCTTGCTGGAAAAGTCTTATTCAAAGCGAACTGTCAAGGGGGTCCCATAAATCACCCGACCGCGTTAGGGACGCAAAATCCGGAAACATAACACCGATATGACGGAAACTAGGGCGGCAAGAGTGGAACAAAACACCAGGCATAAGGTCGAGCCTTCCACCCTTTACCAAGTATATAGATGCATTAATTAAATAAGATATATTGTGATATCCCAACAAGTAAACATGTTTCAATCAAGGAACAACATCTCCATGTTCCAACAAGGAACAAACTTCATCTTCACCTGCAACTAACAACGCTATAAGAGGGGCTGAGCAAAGCGGTAACATAGCCAAACAACGGTTTGCTAGGACAAGGTGGGTTAGAGGCTTGGTTTAACAATATGGGAGGCATGATAAGCAAGTGGTAGGTATCGCAGCATAGGCATAGCAAAAGAGCGAGCAACTAGCAAGCAAAGATAGAAGTGATTTCGAGGGTATGGTCATCTTGCCTGCAAGGTTCTCAGGTTTGTCGAAAGCTTGATCCTCGTAAGCGTTCTCAACAGGTTCCTCGGTCACGTATTCGTCTCCCGGCTCTACCCAAAACAAGAACACAAGCACAGGAACAACTATCAACCACGATGCAATGCGCAAGCAACATGATGCAAAACATGGCATGATATGCGAGATGTGGTATGCAATGCATATGCGTGCTCCGGAAGGGAAAAGATGTACAAGGCATAATCTTGGCAAACCAAGTATGCCACTGGAAAGGTGAGGTGATTTCGGTTGAAATCGACATAAAGATCACCGGAATCGGATGCACGGTTTGCAAATGACAAGCAAAACAAGAATGACATATTCCTGCGTTTAACAGCATGATGCCACTTAGCATGCAACAAGAAATTAAGCTACTGCAACCAAACATATCAGCAAAGCATATGGCAGTGATCTACTCAAGATGCTTGACAAAATATGAACACTGAGCTATGGCTAAATCACACCATAACAGGTTCAAACAAGCATGGCAAAAGTGCAAAAGATAACAGGTTCACAGACTTGGTGAAATTACTATCGTGCCAGAAATTAACATCAGGATAACATGTTGAGAGCAAGGTAACAACATGCTACAATAACAGGACTTAGCAAAATATGGCATGGCATGTATCTACTCAAAGCATTTAACAAAAGTCCCTTACTGACCATGAGCCAAAAAGGTCCAGAAAATACAATAGCACCCATGTTAATTAAGCAAGTTTCGTTACAGTTTTCAGACTTAGCAGAAAACTGGACATGTCAAAATCAGATAACAAGTAGGCATGTTTACGAGCTCGAAGCACTCACTTCAGAGCTTTTCATGATAAACTAAGCATACAACCCTCAAGAAGACATGTCATAGAAGCTATAAATGGTAAGAACAACATCATAGCATGCAAAGATCAACTACAACAAGCTTGGCAAAATCGAATAACATGTAAACAATCTGCCGGTAACATTTTATAGCAAAAGTAGAGCTCGATTGACTCAAGCTATGGCACTCTATAATTACAACCAAAGGCATGGATGGATAGAGAAAATCCATATGTTCAAAACACCCTTACTGATCATGCTCAAAATAGGCATAGATCTCTCTGTAACAACAAGAACACATGGCATAAAAATAACAGCAGGGAATGACTTAGTGAAATTACTAAGTCTCTGAAATCAGCAACATTGAGTAAGCTACTTAACATGCTTGTGCTAGCCACCACAGAGATCACAAAAATACATGGCTTACACCCTAAAAAGATAGCATGGCATATTACAAAACACATGTAGGGCTCCAGTTCATAGGATGCACACATTAATCATGGCAAAAATGACAAAAGTGCATCTACTGAAACAGATCTGAAACTAACATCACATAGCCCTCTTCTAACAGCATTTCGGGCATCAAGATGAGCTCAAATGAAAATTATTCAATGAGATGAAATGATGTACTCATCGAGGCGAACAATTTGACATATTACACGCACGAAACGAAGTAGTATGCAGCAAGTTATGATGCGATGAACATGCAACAAACTATCTGCAGAAAAAAAATGACTTGGACGAATTTCACCACCTCGGGGAAGAAGTCAACGGGCGAGGTGGCGGCGGATCTCGCCGGAATCTCGCCGGAGATGGCGAGGGAGGCCCCGGGGTGGCCGGATCGGAGGCGGGGCGACGGATCCGGGCGGCTCCTGCCCGGATCTGGCCGGAGGCGGGGAGGCGCGGGGTCGGGCGGCGCCGGCAGAGCGGGGCGCGGGAGGAGCGGGGTCGGGCGGCGCCGGCGGAGCGTGGCGCCGCGGCGGCGGCGGAGGCGGGCAGCCGCGGAGCTCGAGCGGCGGCGGCGGGGCGCTCGGGCAGCGGCGCGACCGCGGAGGGCGCGGGGCGCGCGAGGCGCGCGGCCAGCGCGCGGCGGCGGACGGGCCGGGCGGGCCCGATCCGGGCTCGCCGGGCCGCGGCGGCGGGGCGGCGAAGGCGCCACATGGCGCGCGGCCACTGGCTGCGGGGCGGCGGCGCGATTTGTCCGGCGGGCGCGGACATGTCCGGGCGCGTCGGGGCGATTTGATCTAGGGTTTGGGGATTCATCCGCGAAAATGGAGGGGGAGGCACCTATTTATAGGTAGAGGGAGCTAGGAAGCTCCAAATGAGGTGCGGTTTTCGGCCACGCGATCGTGATCGAACGACCGAGAACATGGAGATGACTTAGATGGGTTTTGGGCCACTTTGAAAGGGGTGTTGGGCTGCAACAAAAGGAGGCTTTCACGGTTATCCGGTTAACCGTTGGAGTATCAAACGACCTACGAATGACCCGAAACTTGACAGGCGGTCTACCAGTGCTATACCAAGGCCGCTTGACAAACCTCGGTCCATTCCGAGAAAGTTTAATACCCGCTCACGGAAAAAGGTAAAAGGGGACGCCGGGGAACATAGGAGCGCCGGATTGCAAAACGGACAACGGGGAAAATGCTCGGATTCATGAAACGAACACGTATGCGAATGCGATGCACATGATGACATGACAATAAATGCATGACAAGGACAAAATGCAAAATGAAGGGGAACCCAACCACGGAGGGAATATCATATCACATTGCCGAAAATGGCAAGAGTTGGAGTTACAAATATGGCAAGTTACATCCGGGGTGTTACACCCATGCTGTGGGGACGGCCGGATCGCCACCGTCATGTGTGTCGTTGGCCGCCCTTGGCGGAGACGGCTGATGGGCGATCTGTTTCGCTGGGCTCGCCGGCTCCAGAGCCGGTTCATCCGTGTTGTATGCCCGCGATCGTCGTATTGGTCCATGGTCAGAACACATCGGAATACATCCGCTTCGTTGGTTTGAACTCAAACTTTGAATCACAAGTATGATCGTCCACAACTTATATAACGACATCTCCGACTATCCGTCGGGTATGGGAATGTGATCCCGAAGGTCCGAGTCTTCTATTGGCGTGTCTTAGGGATTGAATGCACCTTGAGACATCGGCATATACAAGAACTTGGAAGATCCAAAGTTTGTATGTAGATGGATGAAGAATTGGCACATGCTCTTATTCATTGCTTGCATGCAAGATAGTTCTGGGAAGAAGCCCAACTGTTGTTTGAATTCAGATTGTCACGGTTTGCATCTTTGTACATGGTCTCGTGATGTTCTATGTGACCAACAGTTTGCGGAGAGGGAGTGGGTGATCATCATCACAGTGATGTGGGCTATATGAAATTCTCGGAATCGCCTTACTCAAGACCAGGAAAATATCGATCCGGCCAACTCTGTGCGGCATATCAAAGAAGATCTTGCGATCTTGGAGATTCCTCGGCAACACCTGAAAGTTTTGTGAGGATATGGTTGGCGCCCTCTGATGATATGATTATTAAAATCAATACTGATGCAGTCATTCACTTTAATGACGGCAACAGTGGAGCGGGAGGCGTGGCTCGATCAAAAGATCACCTACTGGGAGCTTTGAGCAGACCCCTCATGGGTGTTACCGATCCTCTAATAGCAGAAGCCATGTCTGTTCGTGAAGGTGTGCTCTTCGCAAAGCAAACTTAGAGGTTTTCAGGACGTGATCATCGGGACAGACTGCCTAGAGGTTTCAGAACTCTGAAAAACTAGGCACAACTCCCTTTCAGTTGTGGCATCCCTGTTTTTTGAAATAGGAGAGCTAACTGGTAATTTCATTTCTTTTGATATTCAGCATGTAATGTAATCCGGTCAGCCAACTATCTAGCTCATTTGTCTGCTAAGCATGCTTGCACATTGACTACGACAGAAAGCTGGCTGGAAGAGACCCCTAGCTTCCTGGTGAGTAGCCTTTTCGCTGATGATCCAGTGGATGCATTCATATGAATAAAGCTCTCAATATTTCCTGCATAAAAAAGGAGTTGTGGAACCTTATGATGTGCGGCTCCTTTCTGTAATCGAGGATGGAAAGAGGAGATCGCAGCGGCTTGGACATTTGCAGCCAATCGTGGCTCTTGACAAAGGGCACAACTATACCTATACCACACTTTGC
The DNA here is from genome assembly GCA_032464435.1 of Aegilops umbellulata. Lineage (NCBI taxonomy): Eukaryota > Viridiplantae > Streptophyta > Magnoliopsida > Poales > Poaceae > Aegilops > Aegilops umbellulata. Next base: position 641,710,398 of record CP136057.1, read on the forward strand.
AGCGAGGTGAACGTCGTGCTTGCCTACTACACAGCTTACTATCATGCAAAAAAAAATACTACACAGCTCACAGCTTATGGGCCGGGCCCAAAACCTTGTTCCTTGGAAATAACATCAGTATTTCAGTGATAGCCTCATTCTGTTTCTTTTTTTACTATTAACATTGTAATTTCTTTATATTTTTAAAATATACAAAATACACATATTACAAAAAGAGTTACTTAAATTTTGCAAAGTGTCCATCGCACATTTAAAAATATTCATGACGTGTAAACAAATGTCCACACAATTTTTTCATAAAAGTTTGTCCCATTCAAAAAATGGTTTGTGTCATTTAAAAAATGTTCACATATTTCAAAAAATACGTTCATTACATTTTAAAATATTAAAAATTATAAATAAAATGCTCATGAAGTTTAATATTTTTGCACCATTTAAAAAATGTTCGTGTCATTTTAGAATGTTCACATGTTTTAAAATATGTTTATGACTTTTTTGAAAAATGTTAATGAAATTTTTATAAATATTTACATAATTTTTAAATATATTTCATACCATTCAGATATCAATACGTATATGAATGTTTTTAAATTATTCGAAAACAAATGTAACATGCATTTGTAAGATGTTACTACAACGAAAACAATGTTTACATAACTTTTAAAAAACTGTGGCATTAAAAACAATGGTTGACGTGTATTTGAAAAATATTTAACATGTATTGAAGACATGTATTTGAAAATGATCATCATATATTTGAAAAATGATCAATGTGTATAAAAAATATTCCAAATGTCTACAAAAAATTACAATATGTATTGAAAAAAGTAGACATGTATTGAAAAAATGTAGGAAGAAAATCAATAAAGAAACATAGAAAACCGAAATCCAAAAGGAAACCGACAGTGAAAACACACATAAAAACGAAAAAAAATACCCATATGGAAGGTACTAAAACTGATCTGAATCGATCATAGACGCTTCCTAAAACCCTCTCCCGAGGAACTCACATTGGGCCGACCCATCTCGCGATCACCTACTACGAGACGGAGTAGATATAGCTCTCGTGCTTGACAAATTGACCAGAATGAACTCATCAAACCTAGCTTGGACCTCGATGCATCGCGTTCAGACAAGCAAGTTAGAAGAAATGCCGATTCCACTGCCGTTGAACCATAAATCCTGATCCTGGACCAACATCCTGTCTCGGATGATGAAAGATAGCAAACTACAAGTGACCCACAAAATAACTTATATCGCCAGCGCGAACAACGGGCAATAAAACGAGGACATTGACTTGACCACACCACATCAACCATTGACATGGTGAGAAAAGATCTGAGACAAATTTATTGGAGATGGTGCCGCTGTCACCATTCTGGCGCCATACACTACCTTTGCGAACTCCAGGCAAGAGAAACGGAGATCTGCCGCTGAAGGGATGACTGGAGGAAGGTGGATACCTTAGCAAAGCAAATAGTCCATCTTCCAAATAAATATGGTTCACGATAATGAACTTGGGAAAATAAAGAGGCGAATTTTGCCATATATCATAATAACATTACTACATAATGCAAATATCAAGACTTCAGTTTTACTTTCTTTTGGGAAACAAGACTCGATGATTCCTGGGCGTGTGTAGAGTTTAAGCAACACAACTGCACAATCAGCCAATTAAATGAAACATCAACATCATCACTGAGTTAATATACCGAGAGAATGGTTGTTCCAAAGCAAGACGAAATATCCACAAAACCTAATAACAGATTGAGACAATCATCCATGTATGTAACTTATACCTTCATAGCATCTTCTACAAATAATTACACCTTCTCAATCACACGGAAGCAATCCCAACAACAATAAATAAACAAATGTACCAAGCATAACATTCGCCAAGAAAGCTAGATGTTCAAACAGAGGTATTGACAAAGGAGGGTTCCATTTAAAATAATAAGATTTTGCATTGTAAATAAAAATACAAATTAAATTTCACGTTGACTAGGAAAAATGACCTCATATTAAATAAAAGACCTAGTAAATGATATAGAATTTTCAAATATTAAGGGGAAGCATAAAACAAATCCACTTTGAGACACGTGCTCCAGAAATATCTCAAAAAGGGAGTTCAAAGACAGTTGGATTGAATGGAACTGGTTATGATGATCATCTCATCATGCGATGATGTAATTTGCCTTACTGAATAAAGAATAAATAACATGTGGCACCCTTTAAAAAAACATGTCAAGCTTCTTTTTACGTATTTTTCTGCCTCGCGTGTTTTAAAATTATTTCTTCCACACAAAATAAACAACAAAGAAAAATAACAACTTGTCATTTAAAAAAACACCTTGTTGTATACGTCCACCACTTCACCACCAAGAATTATCAAACAAACCCTCCAATCCAAGGCAACAAGAAGAAGAAAAAGATGATAATCCTAAGCAACTAAAATCACCACACACCACAAAATCCTATGGCCAGAGCCACAAAGGTCCAACACAAGTAGGGAGAGAGCCAAAGAAACGATAAGATAAGAAAACCCCCAAATTTCACTCAAAAAAACAAGAGTCCAATTCCTGCCTCGAAGGATCCAAACCCTAGCCCATCCAAGATCCAACCCATCCACCCTCAGCTGCGGCTGCGGTCTCACCACCACCAACCCGACGGAATCCGGTCCTCCTCAACCCTCGGCCTCGCAACTGCCACCACTACTCCCGGACGGAGACCCGAGGCCAATAAACAAACCCCGCCCGCCGTAAAAGACTCAATTTTTATCCCTCCGCCGCCCCGGCCCGGCCACGCGCGGCGGCATGGCGCTCCTCATCCGCGCGCCGCTCACCTCCTTCGACGACTCCGGCGACGACGGCGACGAGGGGTACGCGTCCTCGCTCTCCTCCGGCGCCGCGTCCCCGTCCCGCTCGCCCTCGACCTCGCCCCCCGAGGCCCCGCGCCCGCGCCCCGTGCTCGGCGCGCCGCGGGTGGCCGCGCAGCTCTCCTCCTCCACGGACGACGAGGCCGACCTGTTCGACGACGCCGCCGGCTCGTCCGGGGACGAGGTGCTCGAGGAGGTCTCCAACGGCTTCTTCCGCGTCGCCCGGGTGCCCCCGCCGCCGCCCTCCCCCTCCTCCGACGAGGCCACGGCCCCCTCGCCCCCCGCTTCCGCGGCGTCCTCCGGGGAGAGCGAGTACTTCGGCGCGGCGGAGGGGGCCGAGGAGGAGGAGGAGGCCGCCGCCGACGTGTTCGTCGACGCCGGGGCGGGGAGCGGGCTGGAGGAGGATGACGGCGCGGGCAACAGAGCCGCCGAGGGCTCGCTGGATGGGAGCTTCGTCAGCTCCATGAGCGTGCTGGATGACGGCGCGGCGTTCAGTGATTTGGTAAATCTCTCGGATATGTCCTTGATGAATGGTGGTAATCAGGGAGCTGAGGATTCTGGTGCTCAGGCTGTCAACAGTGTGGAGCCTGAGCCTTCCATCGGTGACGCTGGTGGCACCCGCATTCTACTGAAGGGGGATGCTGGGGGGTCTCAGCAGGAGCAAGTTGTCGTGGAATTGCCTCCAGCAGGGAATTCTACTGAAGAAGAAGAAGATGCTGGTCTTGACCTTCTCAATGATGACTCTGATGCAAAAGATACCACACCCAAGCATGAGGTTGCTGAATTGCATCATGTGGTGAGTTCTACAGAAGCAGAAGCTTCTGGTCCTGAAATTCGCAGTGCTGATTCTGATGCAGAGCATACCACGCCCAAGCATGAGGTTGTCACACATTCTGAAGATGCCAGGGCTGAGCATGTTGCCGCAAGAGATGCCGCTTTTGAGCCTGCGGAAGTTCATACCAATGTTGATAGCTCGCAGTTTACTGTTGACGCGGGTCATCACAAGGTAGATGGTGAAACCGATGGTGATTATGAACCTTCTGATGAGCCTGCATCTGCACCGATCATTGGGACAAACAATGCTTTGGAATCTCCTGGAAAAGAAATGGAGGACAATGTGCCTGCCTCCAGTTTGGATGATTCAGATGAGGATCAGCTGGATGACGATTATGAAGTGGAGGAGTTGAGCGGAAAGGAGACCGAGCTTTTTGATTATGCAGCTTTAGCTGAGCTTCTCAGGGCGGCAAACAGATCTCCTACACAGGGCAAGGCCAAGGTCTTTCCAGTTGAAACCTCTGATCCCATCCAACCGTCTCCTGCCGTGGTCGGTGTCCCCAGGACAAGTGTTGCTTCTACTCATGTGCTGGATGCAGCTGCTGACCCGGAGAACACGATGACTGATGAGGAGAAGAAGTTGTACATAAAGGTGGACATGGCACGAATCAAGTATCTGCGTCTTGTGTATAGGCTAGGGTATGACACCGAACATCAGGTACCTGTACAGGTGTTATATCGGCTCAGTCTCGTTGAAGGCTTCAGGCGCATAAGGATGGCAAACCATTCTTCAGAGCTTGAGAGTGCCTGGAGCAGGGCTTTGCAGCTTGAGGCAGAGGGAATAGACGACTTGGAATTCTCCTGCAATGTATTGGTCCTTGGGAAGACAGGGGTTGGAAAGAGTGCAACAATAAACTCCATCTTTGGCGAGGATAAATCCAAAACAAATGCTTTTCTACCAGCAACATGTTCTGTGAAGGAGATTACTGGAGTTGTTGGTGGTGTTAAATTTCGTGTCATTGACACTCCAGGACTTGGGACTGCAGTTAGGGATGCAAAATCAAACAGGAAAATGCTCAAGTCTGTTAAGAAGTATATCAAGAAATGCCCCCCTGACATTGTTTTGTATGTTGATCGGATCGATACCCAACGGCAAGGTGCAGACGACCTATCCCTATTGCAATGCATTACCAGTGTCCTAGGCCTGCCAATATGGTCGAAAGCCATTATCACTCTTACTCACTCAGCAGCAGATCCTCTTCCTGAAGGACCTAGTGGCTCCCCAATTAACTATGAGATGATTGTGACCCATCGGACTCATGCGCTTCAGCAAAGCATCAGACAGACCACTAATGATCCCCGGATTGAGAATCCAGTCGCTCTTGTGGAAAATCACCACCTTTGTCGGAGGAACATGGAGGGTGAAAAGGTGCTTCCAAATGGCCTTATCTGGAAGCGTCTGCTCCTCCTCCTGTGCTACTCACTGAAGATGGTTGCTGAGATTGATACTCTTTCAACCCGCCGTGCTGCTTCTCCAAGACTCTTTGATCTCCGTCTCCAGATGCCTCCACTTCCTTACTTCTTATCATCTTTGTTGCAATCTAGAGAGCACCCCAGGCGTGCAAATGAACAGAAGGTTGAGAGCGTGGGCTCAGATGTTGATCCTGATGAATTGTTGGATGACGATCAAGAGGATGAAGAGTATGACCAACTTCCTCCGTTTAAGCCATTAAGTAAATCACAGGTTGCAAAACTCTCCAAAGAGCAGCAGAAGCTCTATTTCGATGAGTACGACTACCGAACCAAGCTTCTTCAGAAGAAGCAGTTGAAGGAACAGCGCAGAAGATTGAAGGAAATGAAGGAGAGTGAGGGCAATAATCATGATGTACTTGTGGACAATGATCATCCTGATGACGAGTATGACGATGATAGATCTCTTATGCCAGACTGGGCCTTGCCATCTTCATTTGATTCTGATGATCCAGTATACCGCTATCGGTGTCTTGAGCCTGCAACGAACCTTCTGGCACGTGCTGTTACCAACCCTGAAGGATGGGATCATGACTGTGGGTTTGACGGTGTGAGCCTCCAATACAGCCATGAAGTTGCCAAAGCATTTCCAGCTTCTATGTGGGTCCAAGTTAACAAGGACAAGAGGGAGTTCACCATTCATTCGGAGTCCTCGATATCAGCTAAGCATAGCGAGTATGCTTCAACCCTCGCAGGCTTTGACATACAAACCATGATGGACCAGCTTGCTTACACACTCAGGGGGGAAACCAAGTTCAGGAACACCAAGAACAATGCCACTACTGGAGGTCTGTCCATGACTTTAGCAGGAAACACCATGATAACTGGAGCAAAGCTTGAAGACAAACTTTCAGTTGGTGATTGGTTAACACTGGTAGCAAACGCTGGTGCTGTGTCCGTGAAAGGTGATACTGCGCATGGAGTGAATGTGGTGCTGAACCTGCTTCAAAAAGATTATCCCATTATGGGCCTAGGCCTTGCAACTTTGGGTGCATCACTGGTAAGGTGGCATAAAGAATGGACCACGGCTGCAAACTTGGATACCCAGTTCTCTGTGGGAAGGACTTCAAACATGGCAGTTCATGTTGATGTGAACAACAAGCTAACTGGACGAGTGAGCATCAAGGCCAACAGTTCAGAGCATCTGACGATTGCTCTGTTAGGTGTCTATTCGATGGCAATGTATGTGTGGAAAAGGATGCATCCTCGTGCAGATCCGAATAATGAGTAGCACTGGTTAGTTTTGTAGTTTTGATTTCCTAATATTTTTGTCCCTGTCCCTCTTGTTAGAGTTTCCAGTTGTTCTATTAAACTACTGTTGAAGTTTCTCCTGTTCCTTATTGTATCTCTATTCGTGTTGACATAGCTGTAGAATTTATGCACATGTATGTGGCAAATAACACCAGAGAGTAGATGCCTATGATTTTGTTGTTCATGCTGGCGATGTACTTATTCATGAAATTTTTGCAATTTCGTTGTGCAACTGTCTACCTGTTTTAGGTTTCATGTGTGGGATTATCCTTTGGTTCTTCCAGCCTTCCATACTTTGTCTACCAGTTCAGACAATAAATAGAAGTGTGAAAGATGGCAGTCCCAAAAAAAGAATGCGTATATTATACCACATATTTCACCCTTTATGCTCGGAAGTAGGGAGTCGAGTCATTATTTGTGCAAATGAATTAAAGCTCCCTTTCAAGAAGAGAAGGTCAACCCTCTTAGAGGCGGTTTTAGGCCAATAGCGCTTCGCCATGTGTCTCCGAAATCAACTTCATTGACTATTGTGTCAGGATTTCTCTCTCTGACTCTTGGTGGATGAACGTTGTGGGTGCTTCGACTTGTTGCAGCCCCTTCCCCTACCCTCACTCCTCCAACCCCTCTCCCTCTCTGACAAGCAGCTGCCTCAACCAGAGACAGCAAACGCTAGATCTGGCATTGTATGTTTATTTGTGTTGACATAGCTTGTAGAATTTGTGCACATGTATGTGGCAAGTAACACCACCTAGTAGATGCCTATGTTTCTATTGCTCATGCTGTTGATAAATATTCATGGTACTTATTCATGAAAACTTTGCCATTTCATAGTGCAACCGTCTACCTGTTCAGATATCATATTTGTGGTTATTTGTGGTTCATTGTCTACCAGAAACAACACTAGAAGTACGTAAAGATGGCAATCCAGGAATACCTTTTATGCCTGGAACTAGGGAGTCTAGGCATATTTATGCAATGGGTCAAGGGGCTGTTTGTTGCTGCCCTGAGACAAACTAGCCTGGCCGGACGTCCTCCTCCTGAAAGTTGCCTGCTTGGAGACCTGAAGCCTGTACCGCTCCAGCATGTGAGTTATTCTTTCCCAGGCTGTTTATGCGGATGAATGCGATGTATAGTGTTCAGCCGTCAGTTCTGTTTCTGTCGAGGAGTAAGTAAACACTACTAGTATGTGCCTGCCTTTTTAAGCAACTGCCGTTTCCTGCTTGTTGGTAATGTTGATGGGAACATAAATTGCTTATCCAAATCAATTGTCCGCAAACTAGACCTACCTACTCTTGCTATCGAAATGGCTTTCAGTTTCAGATGCTTTAGGCTAAGTCCGTCGCTCTTCCATGTTTGCAATGATTTTGTTGGATGACGCAGGTCGGGAATCACGTTCTTGGAAACGTCCGAGGCCCTTGCCACTCGCGGTGAGAGGGGATCGATTTGATTGATGGACCCAGACCTTGTGAATGGATGTAGAAGTTTGGCCTAAAAAAATATGTGCTATTCAAATTATATTCCTTTTCTTCCTGGACATGTGTCATTTCTTTTTCCAGGAGGGTATGTGTCGTTTAGGAAGTTATATTTAGGCTCACACTCACATTAGTGGGTATTGGTAATACTGTTTATATATGTTCCTTTATGGTGCATACCTTTTCTGTTTGCTGCTCCTGAAAATATATTAGGGCGGTACTAGCCATACTGTTTATGATGCATTCCTTTTTTTTTTTTGCTCCTAAAATATGGAGGATTCAATCACAAATTCATCAGTCCGTGTGGTTGCCTCATGCAAAGTACTATTAGTGTGCTAATCTGTTGCTTGCCATATCTGGAGAAGGTTACTCGTGTGTTGATATATGTGTGGGCATCATGCTGGCGTTTCTCCAGTCGCCCTGCTTGATATGGTTCTGGGTCTATATTTGTTTGCACTTGCTAGGACATCGTAAAAAAAAATAGCGCAAAACTGTAGAACAAATCTAGGCCAAAAAAAAAAAATTAGCCGCAAAACTGTAGAACAAATCTAGGCCAAAAAAAAATTTAGCCGCAAACTGTAGAACAAATCTAGACCCAGAAACATATCAAGGAGGGAGACTGGAGAAACGCCAGTATGATGTAAGAAGCACAGGTGACACGAGCAAATTAGTAACCAGAAGTAATTCCTGTGTGATGCACGGTGGATTCGTGGTGAAAAGAAGCTTCTTCTTGATGCTATAAAGTAGTATCTCATATATTCTTGGTTCAGAGAAGAAGAAGAAAAACACATTCAAGTTAAAAAAAAACGACACTGGTGACTGTCATGGTACCGAGTTTGGGTTTTGAAACTCGGTCCGCATGCAGTTTTGCCTATGCCTGGCCGAGGAATGGGATGGAGGCTATCTATGGAGATGGTAAGACTGAAAGCTGATGTTACGTATTTGCTCGATGTCATGAGAGCTCCACAGAGACCAAGTTTACCGAGTTAATATTCTCCTCGCTGTCACGCCCTGATCTGAGAATTGGAGATGAGGGGAAGAGAATAGGGAGGAGGAAGAGAGAACAGGTTAGATGAGAGCGAGAGAGCGAGAGAGAGGGGAAAGTAGCTCAATACTTTTCTTCATGCCCACTTCATCCAATCGTTTGGGTACAAGTAGGCCACAGTTGGCGTCACACACGCACTCACACTTGGCTTCGCACCCACGCAACACTTGGTGACGGTCCAGCCTCCAACTAACCGATGACTTGGTCGTTGCAAGTGCACTTGCACTGGATCAGTCCGCTGCAGGCTGATCTGCAGGCGTGACATTCCCCCCCCCCCCCCTCGAGCAAGTTGATCGTCTTCTACCCAAAGGGGTGCATCCGGGTAGCACTGTCGTAGCACATCGTAGTCCTCCCAGGTCGCTGCGGATGGCGGCATGGCGCTCCATTGTACCTGAATCTGGACCACCGGGGCGTCTCCCTTCTTCATCATGCGGCGATCCAAAATGGCGACCGGAACGCGATCCGCAGCCGTGAGGTCCGGTATCTTGGGCAGCTCGCCGTAGACTGGAGAGTAATCGGGAACGAACGGCTTGAGCTGCGAGACGTGGAAGACGGGGTGGATGCGGCTGTCCGGCGGCAGTTGCACGCGATATGCCAGAGTGCCCACGCGCTCCGTGACCATGAAGGGGCCGAAGAACTTGTAGCCCAGCTTACGGCAAGGGCGGTTGGCGACGGAGGACTGGGCGTATGGCTGGAGCTTGAGGAGGACTTGTTCGCCCACGTCGAAGGCGCGCTCGGCGCGGTGGTGATCGGCTTGCTTCTTGAATCTCGCCTGGGCGCGCAGCAACTCCGTGTGTGTCGCCTAGTCGATTTCGTCGAGCGGTGCATCTGCGGGTAAGTTGGTGTTGACCGCTGGCATGCCGCCGAGGTTGGGCTCCCTGCCATACAGCGCCTTGAACGGAGAGCAATTGAGAGAGGCGTGGTGAGAGGAGTTGTACCAGAACTCCACTGCGGTGAGCCACCGACACCATTGCTTGGGGGTGTCGTGGACAGAGCAACGCAGGTACATCTCCAAGCACTGGTTGACGCGCTCCGTCTGGCCGTCCGTCTGGGGGTGGTACGCCGTGGAGTACAGGAGCTTGGTGCCCGCGGCGTTGAGGATCTCCTGCCACATCGCGCTGGTGAACACCTTGTCGCGGTCGGAGATGATGGAGTGCGGCACGCCGTGGAGACGGATGACGTTGTCCCAGAAGGATCTGGCGACCTGAGCGGCGTTGAAGGGGTGACAAAGAGGGACGAAATGGGCGTACTTGGTGAGCCTGTCGAAGACGACCATGATCGCGTCGTAGCCATCGGACTTGGGCAGCCCTTCGACGAAATCCATGGTGAGCTCCTGCCACGGTTCTTGCGGAATTGGGAGTGGTTGTAACTTGCCCGCCGGGTGCGTTTGCTCGTGCTTCGTGTGCTGGCAAATGCTGCACTGCCGGATGAAATCTTCGACGGCGCGCTTCAGTCCAGTCCAGGCGAAGAGTTTGTGCACCCTGTGGTAGGTGGCCGTGGCGCCAGAGTGGCCGCCGACGGCGCTGTGGTGAAGCCCAGCGATGAGTTTCATCTGGAGTGCGATGTTGGCGCCGATCCACAGCTGTCCTCGCTGTCTGATCACACCTTGCTGCAGGGAGCGGCCCTGGTCGTCCGTACCGCCGAGCGCGAGCTTGGCGAGCAGTTCTTGCGCGTCGGCGTCCGTCTCGTACGAGTTGACCACTTCTTGTAAAAGGGTTGGATTTATGAACTAAAGTGCATAGTAGTACATAAAACGATGCAACATCACAGAACAAACAAATGAACTCCAAAAATATTGGAGATATGTTCAAATTTGAATGTCGATTCAAATTTGAATTTTATTTCAAGTCAAATCAACATCATAGCACATAAGTTTTCACATTAAAGAACATAAGTTTTCACATCAAATGACAACAAACTTAAGTTTTCAAATCAAATTTGAATGATTTCGACTCTATTTCTTTTGCTTCTTTCTACCACTCGATTTCTTCTCCTTTTTTCCACCGTTTGGTTCCACGACGCATAGTTTGTTGATGCTGATGCTCTTGCTTTTTGGCCCCTTGGTTTTCTTGCCAACTCCACTATAGGCCCCCTCAACTTTTGCACCTGACCATGTCCCACTTCTTCAGTTTGCACTTCTGCGGATTGAGTAGATGGCACACATTGTTCAACTACTTTAGTTTGCAACTCAACACTTGGCAGCACAACCTCCAAACATGGCAACACAGCTGTCAAAGCAGATTCGCATGGCAGCACAACATTTGCTTCATCTGCAACAGTTTCAGATTGCCCTAGCGCCTTCAAAACAGATTCAGTGTGCATCACATCGTCCAAAACAGAAACACTTAGCTCATGTTCAGCAGTAACAGTTTCAGTTAGCTCCATATCTTTGTCACCAAACATTATCTGCTTAGTGTTCTTCCTTCTAAAGCCATTTAGTCTTGCTTTTTTCACTGGCCAACATTGTTCAACAACAAGAGGTGGGGCTTTTTCTGCACGCTTCCTCCTAAAAAATAAAGCATTTGACTTGGTTAGATACTAGAACAAGTAGCAAAATCAAAAACTTGCAAAAACAGTAACATAAACATACTTTGGCCTCTGAGGAGTGTAGATGCACTTGGATGAACCAATTCTGTGCCCAAATACCTCACACAACTTGCACCTATTTTTGTTACCTTTTTGAGCCCTTTTGGGCTTATCATTTTTTTCCTTTTCCTTTTTCCCCTTCTTACTACAACCACCTTTCTCAAACCAAGCTTTGAATCTGCTCTGTTTAGGCCTCCCAGCCTTTCTTCTAGTGACAGGGGGACACAAGGTAAATTCTATTTCCACCTCAGGCCACTGAGATTGGTCAGTCAGTGCAGGAATTGGACTTGCATATGCAGCTTTGAATTTTTGTACTGAATAATACTCATGCAAATATGGGTGCATATTTAACCTGGGTTTAGATGCCAAAAAAAGTATGGAATGCTCACATGGTTTTCTAGTGTGTTGCCACTCTTGGCAAGTGCACTCATGCAACTCAGTATTTACCACATACCTCTTGCCACTCTTTGTATCTCTAACTTCAGCACCCCACAAGGAAGATTTCTCAATAGATAGATGTGAAAGATTTCTATTCATGTTGACCACCTGTTGTACCACTGCTGGAAGCTTGTCCCCTTCCAAAATATTAGCAATTTTTCCTCTCAACTCCCACAAACGCATGATCATGATCCTTATTTGGTCCACCATGTCATGCACAGGCAAGTCTTTCAAATCCTTCACTTTGTTGTTAAAACTTTCTGCCAAGTTGTTATTGATATGATCACATTTTATGGCAGTATTAAAACCTGATCTATACCACAACAGAGAATGGTGGGTGTTCAACCATGAAGCAAATTCATTATCACTACATGATGCCAATATCTTACCAAGGTAATAGGAATGTGTCTGTCTGGTGTAGGATCTTGCTGCTGGCCACATGCACCCAAATTCATCTCCTCTGAATTTTTTTATTAGATTCATCCACATATGTCCAAAGCACTCCCTCTGCTCGGCATGGGGGAAAACATTTTTTACTGCATTTTCCAACCCTTTACATGCATCTGTGTGGATGGCCAAAGGAGAAACTGGCCCTATGCATCTTTTCAGTTGCATCATGAACCATATCCATGATGCCTCTGTCTCTGATTGAAATATTCCTATTGCAATTGGGAACATCCAGTTGTGTCCATCTAGAGCATTACATGCAGCCAACTGACCATTCCACTTTCCAATCAAAAAAGATGAGTCTATGCTCAAATATGGACAACAACCTGCTTTGAATCCATCTATGCAAGGCTTCAAACACATAAAAAACTTGCTGAATAAAATCTTGCCATCCTCTGTTACCTCTGTATCTATCTCCACCACACTCCCAGGTGACATCTTCTCCACCTCTGCTTTAAAACTATACAACATCCTAAATGTATTTGCCCAGTTATCATACAATGATTTCATGGCCCTTTGTTTTGCTTTCCACACTGTGGTATATTGCAGCTGGATGGGGTACAGCTTCTCCAAGTCAACTTTAAGCCTCTTTGCAGTAGTGTTTGGAGTCTTGGCTAAAATGGGAGTAATCTTCTCTGTAACCCAAAGCTATGATGTCATCTTTGAAACTCTCTGTGAAGTGGTCATACATGTATGCTGGTGTGGTATTTGATTTACCCTTACTATACTTCCATCAGGTTGTAGTCTGGCAGACAAGTACCATTTGCAAGGATTGCCACCACCATCATAACCTTTGCACCGAGCATAAAATTTGTTTCGGTCAGTCCACATAGTCTTGGCATCAAACTCTTTTTTCACTGCATAGGTCCTGAAAGACATCCTAAACTCTTTCATGCTTGGCCACAACTTTCCCACCTCAATAACTGGGTTCTCTTTGTCATACAAACAAACCAACTCATTATCATCTGCATCATCCACATCATCTGCAGCCTCTCTCATCAGCTGTTCTTCATCCTCATTTGCATTTCTAGGACCTGTGTTACCTTCAGCAGGCAAAGAACCGTCATCCTTCTCCTTATCTTTGTCATCAACTTGAATGCCAAACATTTCAGCCATATCAATGTCAGATATTGGTGTAATGACCAAATCTGTTTTTTCATTCAACTCTACTACATTCCAGTCAACAACAATCTTCCTAGCACCATGGGTTCCCTCCTCTCCATCTGCATCAATCCCTATATCTTCAGCTACTACAGTCGATTCAGTCAACAATGCCAATATCTTCTTTTGTGAAACTCACTCATCATCTTCCATCTGTGCAGCCATCTTTGATGGCACATAACCAACTCTGGAATGAGTTTGCAGATCAATTAGCTCTGCATAAAAGGTTACTTGTTTTCTTGCCCACCCTTCTTGCCGATCAATTTCAGCAACCATGGATTCTCCATCTTCAATTCTCACATATTCACCATTATAGTTATCGAAACGTTGCAGAGATACCTCTTGTTCTGGACCCCAAACAATACCCTCCCCAATTCTCTCCACCAAATTGCCCACGGCCTTCTCCTTCATGCTCTCCAATTCCTGGGGATCAACATCTGCAAATTCGACATCCAACCTCACGGTGGTATCTCTATCAATGTCTTGGACACTGTCATCACTGAGCTTGGCTTTACAGGGAAAAAATTCACTATAATTGCGAATGTGGTGGCAGAACCTAAACCTCCCCTGTTTTGTCAATGGCAGGCAGCGGCGGCAGTCACTACCAAATCGAGTTCGATTCTAAATCGCCAAGAAAAGAGGGTGGCATTACCGATTTGAAGCACTGTCTCCTCGCTCCATCTCATCCAGCCCTCGCTCCATCTCCTATCCAATCGAGATTCTAAAACGCCAAGAAACAAGGGCAGCATGAGGCCACAGATTTATCCAAAATTCAATGGAATGGGAGTAGTGTTTGGAAAATACTCACTCGCAATAGCCGCTGCAGAGAAAGGCGCTCCACCACCGGGCCGCGGAGAAGAAACAACCCCCGAATCCAATAGAGCCCGATTCTAAATCGCCAAGAAACAGAGGGCAGCATGAGGCCACAGATCCCCCAAAATTCTGGGGAGTGGGACTAGGTTTCGGGCTCACCTCGCAATAGCTCTGCCGCTGCCGAGAAATGCGCTCCACCACCGTGGAGAAGAAACCGCTGCCGGAGAAGATGCTTACGGCGGCGCCGCTCGCCCAGTCCAGCACGGGCGAGTCGAGCACGGTCACACAGTCACCGGTTGAGTCATGGACGGTTGACTCTTGACTACGTGGCCCTAGGTGGACCCCATCAGTCAGAGCACATAACCCCCAGTGTCCTAACCAAACCTCAGCCTAATTAACAGCCAACTAGCCGCGTAAATGGTTTGTCTTGGTTGAGCTATTTATGCGTTGGGAGACGTCGCATGAGAGCTATTACAACCAACGACGTCGCATGAGAGACAATTAACACCAACGACGTCGCATGGGAGCTATTTGCCCATGATACTACATCTATAATGCAAAGTATATATGTTCGTATCATAGAGTACTACATTTATTGACATGCATAACACGAAGTAGCACATCATTTAATATGATAACGTATCATGATATGATACTCAAGCATCTATTTTTTTTCATTTAATTTTACGCCAGCTCATCAAAATTGCTTAGTTGGTATGCGTGATATTACCTATGATACTACCATTATGGGCAGCCTAATAGAGTCGAGGAGGTGCAGACATGTAGGGTTAAATTGAAGAAAATGGATTTGTATCTGTGGATGGAGAAGAAAACAACCTGTTCGGTTGGAGGGAGAAAATCGGGGTGTGGACATACTTAAGTTGACAGCAATTCGTGCGGCCGGGGAGGAAGAAAACCACATGATGTGAAGGCTGAAAATAACACCTTCACTTGTGCTCAATATGTACGTGCCTCTTGTGTTCTGTGTAGAGAATATCTCTCTGAGTGTCACCGTATATGTCACGTGGCAATGCACCGGCTTCTAACTAGTGCTATGGTTAAGCTTGGGTACACGACACAAGCTAGCTAGAATGGTTGCGGAAATGGTGGTTGCGCCGTTGAACTCGCCCGTGCTCATCACCGCCCTCGCCTTCCTTCTCGTGCTGATCACCGTCCTCGTCTCCACCAGGCACGGCAGCAACGCGCCGCGGCTGCCCCCGTCGCCGCGGGGCCTGCCGGTCGTCGGCCACCTCCACCTGCTCGGGAGCCTGCCGCACCGGAGCCTCCGGTCCCTGGCCGCGTCCCACGGCCCGGTCATGCACCTGCGGCTCGGCCGCGTGCCCACCGTCGTGGCCTCTTCCGCGGCCGCGGCGGAGGAGGCCATGAAGACCCGCGACCTGGACTTCGCCGGCCGCCCCAGGCTCCTCATGGTCGACCGCTTCTACTACGGCACCGGCGGCATCGGCTTCGCGCCCTACGGCGAGCACTGGCGCCAGGCGCGCCGCGTCTGCGCCGTCCACATGCTCAGCGCGCGCCGCGTCGCGTCCCTGGGCCGCGTCCGGGCGCGGGAGGCCGCCGCGCTCGTCGACCGGGTACGCCGGGCTGGTTCCGGCGTCGTGAACCTGAGCGACAACCTCGTCGTCTACTCCAACGCGGTCATCTCCCGCTGCACGCTCGGCGACGCGGACTGCGGGGTGGAGGGCGGCGGCGCGAGGCTGAGGAAGGCGTTCGGCGAGATGGAGGAGCTCCTGGGCACGGTGCCCATGGGGGAGACGGTGCCGTGGCTGGGGTGGGTGGACGTGGTGACGGGGCTAGAGCGGAGGGCGAGGCGCGTCTTCGAGGAGATGGACGGGCTGCTGGAGCGGGTCATCGCCGACCACCGCCAGCGCCGCCGTGCCGCCGCCGCCACCCGGGACGACGAGGAAGACTTCGTGGACGTGATGCTGGACGCCGACGAGCTGGACACGGACAGCATCAAAAGCATCATCCTGGACGTGCTCGCCGCCGCCACGGACTCGACCTTCGCGCTCCTCGAGTGGGCGATGGCGGAGCTCATCAACCACCCGCACGAGATGCGCAGGCTCCAGGCCGAGGTCCGCGCGGCCGTCGCCCCCACCGCCGGCGCCGTCGTAACAGAGGCCCATCTCCCGCGCCTCCCCTACCTGAAGGCCGTGATCAACGAGACACTGCGGCTCCACCCGCCGTCGCCGCTGCTGCTGCCGCGGGAGACGCTGGAGGACACCCGGCTGCTGGGCCACGACGTGCCGGCGGGCACCCGGGTCCTGATCAACGCCTGGGCCATCGGCCGCGACCCGGCGACGTGGGGGCCCCGCGCCGAGGAGTTCGCGCCGGAGAGGTTCGTCGGGTACGGCGGTGCCGGGCAGGACTTCTCGTTCCTGCCCTTCGGCGCCGGGAGGAGGGGCTGCCCCGGGGTGGAGTTCGCCATGCTGTCCAACGAGCTGGCGCTGGCGAGCCTCGTGCATGGCTTCGACTGGGAGCTGCCCGGCGGGAGGGCGCCGCCGGTGGACATGAGCGAGCTGTACGGCCTCTCCGTGTGCCTCAAGGCGCCTCTGCTTCTGGTCGCCAAGCCGTGGTCGTCCATGGATATGGATGGCGTCGAATGACCTAGGATAGACGGTGCTGGGAAATACGTACACTCCTACTCCAAACTTCCACGTCTCAACGGTGCTTCCTTTCAGAATGTGGAGCGGTCCCGATGAAGTGTTAAAGTGGGAATGTTTTTCTTATTTATTTTCATAATGGAGGCAAAATATTTTTCTCATCTCTTTAATTAAATAAAACTAAAAAGGGTGTAGTACAAATAATTACAAGTTGATCAAACTGCACGTTAACACGAGTCCTGGTCTGCATCTGTACCGTGTTTTGGAAAAACAGACCATAAATTCTTTATGGTGTAAGGGCATATCCAACGCGGAACCTTCAAACCGCTTGCATACGTCTGGACCATGCGATTCGAACCATGGGCTGAACCAGTGTGGGGTTCAGGAGGCCATGGCCCCCACAAACATTTTACAAAAAGTTTTTTTACTAGTGCATTCAACACGGACCTGTATTGATCCGCTGAGCAGTCTGAACAAATTTTTCCCCCGCAAACCAGAAACAAACTAGGGGGGCTTTGCAAGCGTCCAGACCGCTGCCAGCCTACCACGCCTTCTCCTGACTGCCCTCACCCATCAAAAACCCTCTTCTTCCCCCGCGCTGGCTTCCCGCCCATAGCCAGCTTTTCCCGCATTCATGTCGTTGTAGAGAGGCCGCTCCGCATTGACGTCGGCCCAGAGCGGACACGACCTCTCAATGGCGCTGGCCGAGAGCGCGGACCATTCCACGTCCGGCTGAACACGCCTCCTCGCAGCATTCAAACGGCTACAGGCTACCTGCCTTCCTTCATTAAATCCGCGAGTGTGCCGAGAAGTCTACTCCGGTCACACATCTGTTTGCGAGCTGCCCGTCATTAAACAGAACGCCGGTTGACTCCTCGCATCCGCTCACTATTTAAACGTTGCCAGACAACGGCCAAAAATCGCAACGCACTCCACTCCCATTTCCTCCTTCCACCATTTTCTCCACAATCTCCATGGCATCCAGCGTGGAGGAAGAGGAGTTCTCCGGCATAAAAGTTGGCTCGGTGGCCCGTCGAGCCCGCCAGTTACTAGCCAGGCAACTGTCTGCTCCACCTCCCTCGATGCTCCAGGCCGCTGTCGGCCAGCAGCTCGCAGAGGCTGAAGCTCAAAGCTGGCGCGTGGTTCAGCAAGTCGCCGCTCCAGGCCAGCACGCGAGGGAACACGGCGGCTCGGGCATCGGGGTTGCCATGGACGTGCCATGTTGTATCGCCCCTTCCGTGCCTGTGACCACGCCATCCGCCATCAAAGCGCACATAACCGCGCCCCGTCGGCGGAGAAAGAATTCGGGTACATGAAGATCAACGAGGTGGCGGCCAGCACGTCCACGCCCAGCGCCATCATCAAGGAGAAGTAGAGCATGGGATGCCACCACCACTTGGGTCCCATGAAGGCCACCACTGAGGCGACGTCGTGTCTTGCCCGCCCGAAGACCACCGTTGTCCCCCTACCCAAAAACCAACACTGATCAATGCAACTTAGGGCACCCTTCCCCTCCGACTGAAACATTATATTAAGTCTTTCTACACATTACATTATAGAAAAATTTCTTAAAAGACTTATATTGGTACTCCCTCTGTCCCAAAAAGCTTGCTTTTCGAACGGATAGCGTATGTGGTGTGCTGTGCATCTGTTTAATTGCTAAAACTTGTATCCATGTAACTGAGGCTAAAAATACTTCGTCAATATCAGGATATGTCAGTCTATTTCTTTGGGTGCTCGTGCTTATATGGTATAGGTGTACGGTGTGTATTGTGATAGTGTGCGTGCTCATTGCTTGCTGGCCAGCATAAAAAAGAACTCAACAGTACTACTCCCTCTGTCCCAAAATATAAAAACGTTTTTAACACTACACTAGTGTCAAAAATGTTCTTATATTATGGGACGAAGGGAGTACTTAAGATTTCACAATACTTTGCACAAGTATTTGTTTTCGTTTGTAATACTAAAGATATCAGTATGTATAATTTGTTGCTGCTATAATTTGTTTGGTTGTTTATTCCATTAATAAAAAGATAATAAGGAGAAAAAGTTTGCTTGTCCACAACTAAAGGGGGTATAATAATAACATGCTAGAACGTTGCACGGCACTTCACAGCTAAATTCAGGCATAGGCCAAAAGGTAGCAGGTTCAGTCAGGCAGGCAGCTAACTATCATACAGACCAAGAGGGAGGGAGGTTTCTAGGAACCCTAGACAAGTCACCTATTACAGACAAGTAATCGTCAACACTGCCAAAGGAAAACCCGATTCTAACCCAGAAACCGTGGCATTGAGGAGCTCCTCGTTCGTCGCTTATCTGTTGCCGGCGTCGGCGTCGGCGTCGGCGCGGGGCCCTTGCGACGCTTATTGCGCCGCTCTGTCTTCTCGGCGGTAGACTCGACGTCCTCCGAGCACCTGTCCTCGGAAACTTGCATCTTCTGATCTTCAGAGGTGCTGGCAAGACGAGGCCTTTTAGCATCGCAGGGTTTGTCCTCTGAAGCTTCCATCTTCTGATCCTCGGAGGTGCTGGCAAGAAGAGGCCTTTTAGCATCACGGGGTTTGTCCACCCAAACAGCTTCATTCGGTTTGTCCTCGCAAACTTCCATCTTCTGATCTTCGGAGATGCCATCAGGAAGAGGCCTTTTAGCATCACAGGGTGTGTCCTCGCAAACTGTTTCATTCTTCACGCACAAGGCGCTATCAATGTCAGGCATCTCAGCATCGGTATGGTTAGTTTCAACTTCACAAGGAACTGTCTCGCCTGCTCCTGGTCCTACGTTACCGTGTGCATCCACACTGTCCACATGAGCTTCATCACTCCAATTTTTACTGTCACCTGACACGATGATGCTAGTCTCCCCCTCTTTCGGCTCATGGGGAACAGCGCTGTCACTGATAGCACAGCTGTCAATGTTTCCCTCTTTGGACTCGGGTGAAATATGCTGCATACCATCACTGATCTTATCCGCAGCTGCGCAAGTTCCCTCCATGCCAACTTCGATATCATCTTCTACCTTGAGATCCACAGAAGTATCTTCATGTTTCGCGTCCTCAGATTCGACAGCAATTGTTGCGGGAGAATGCTCAGCAACATCATTGTTCAAATCACATACCACGGGTGAAGACTGCTCAGCAACATCATTGTCCAAATCACATACCATGAGAGAAATATCACCCTTGGCCTCCTCATCTTCAATAATGTTTCTTTCTGAAGAATGATCAGAAGTATTCCCTTCTATATCACCAGCCGCAACAGATCCCATGACATCCGGGAGATCACATCTGCCATTGTCAGCTTTGTCTTTGGTGCTTGCTGGATCAGGTGCAACGTCAACTTCCCTGGCATCAGACATCATGACAGGATGCATATCCTTGGAAACATCACAGCAATCATACAGAACTTCATTTATGTTTGTTTCTAAGCTATGTTCTTTGTAGGCCATTGCCTCGGGGCTAATAGAGAATGAGCCACACTTGGAATCCATAATATCATGCATCATAACTTCTGCGTGGCTAGAAATTGTCTGGTTATTATGCGAACAATCCAGCATGGATTCCTCAAAAGTGTCTTGACCTTTTACCACACAACCATCATCCTTCAACGCTTCAGCATCTTCTGGGGCACATGATCTCAGGTCAGGTTTAGTATCATAATACACAGGAGGTGGCTCATTTTCCACAGCCTGGCTTGGCATGCAGACGTCAATATCATTGTCGGGTGGACAAA
The DNA here is from genome assembly GCA_032464435.1 of Aegilops umbellulata. Taxonomy (NCBI): domain Eukaryota; kingdom Viridiplantae; phylum Streptophyta; class Magnoliopsida; order Poales; family Poaceae; genus Aegilops; species Aegilops umbellulata. The sequence goes on from CP136057.1 coordinate 641,731,137, forward strand.
CCTAGCAAAAATAATGGAGAACAACAGGTAAAAAATGACCTTAGTAGAGAACAAGTTCAACAAGTTAATTACTACCGATCAATTGAAACACTAAGAGTACTAGCCACTAGCTAAAATTATACCTGTCTGTCCTGTACAGCAAATGTTGTAACCCCTTCAGTCTCTAAAATGCATCCAGAAACAGGAACATTTCCAGAATCATTAAAGCAGATGGATGTGGATTGTTGCTGTGTTCCAGGAATTTGGCAAACTAACTCAGATTCACCAGCAGAGCAACCCTGAGCAAGGAACTCTCTAGCTGCTTCATGCTCAGCATTTTCTCTTTCTAGATAACTTTCATCAAACTGCTCGCTACCACAAGTTAGTTCCGGAAAAGTTTGAGAAGGTTCTGTTACTAGCTCCTGGATTAACTTCCGGATCAATGAACGCTTCAGAGAAGCTTCAGCGGGTTCAAACCAACCATCACTGAGCTGAAAAGTACACCAAGCATTAGAATATGGGGTTAACAAAATATCCAAAATGAGATGTGTGAAGATTACTCGAGCAGAGAGGCGTCAACTAAAACTTCAGTCTCCTGCTAAAAAGATGTACTAAAAAAGCTACATGCTATATAAAGAATTTCACCAAACACCTACCACTCCAACTGGGAGGATGGAAAGGTGGGATCAAAACTCAAGAGCGCTCACATCCTACCGATCCCCATATTTTAATTAGGAAAGTGTTCCCCAAGCTCCCAACCACAAACAATTTCATAAGGCAGCAAACAGCCCATCAATGTTTTAAAGCTTTAACTTTGATAACCCCGCAACTGTACTTTTGACCTGGTGCAAAATGCCACTGTACTTCAAACTTTGATTATTCTCCAACGACTTCAATGTTCAATTGGACTTGCAACTTACGCTTTGTAATGGATAGCATGAGTCTACGTTTATTTCCTTGATTGATTAATATGGACCGCCATAGTGGCAGAAAATATGAACCCTAACGCCAGCAAGTACCATGCACCAATTCTTACACATAGCAAGTTGCTCAAATGCAAATGGAGATGGTCAGGCCACAAATAACTGTGGTAAATTGACTAAGGTGAAGCTACAAGTGAGTGGCTACAGTCTCGGAAAAGTAGGAACAGGTGCTGTGCAGTTTCCTCCGACTTTTCATCAACAAACTTCTGCAGATGCATGCACATCTGAATTATACTCCCTCCGTTCCTAAATATAAGTCTTTGGAGAGATTTCACTATGGACCACATACGGAGCAGATGTGTGAATCTACACTCTAAAATGCATCTATATACATCCGTATGTGGTCCATAGTGGAATCTCTACAAAGACTTACATTTAGGAACGGAGGGAGTAGAATCTATGATAGTTTCTCCATTAGTGATTATGTACTAAAATATCCACACTTTGCATGGTGTTCACTATAACACCAAAATTAGCATTTACTGAAGAAAAATAAACCAAATTATATAAACAGAACAGAAAAGAAGTAGGCTGCTAATGAAATAGAGAGCTGGGGGCCCAAACATAACAACATCAAAATTTAAGAAAAATAATTAATTAGAACTCACAAAGGTTGAGGATACTGATATCTTCATAGGGTTGAAGCTACTGGGATAGTCCATCAGAAAGCGTTCCACATAATGGAGAAGGAACAGGCCACAGTCAAATGAGTTATCTTGCTGAGGGAGCTGGACGGACAAATAGAACAAAGCTATATCACAATAAGAAAATAGATATTGACAAATGAAATAAAAGAATTTCTTTGTTTTGTAGGCATGTATACGATATTAAAAGAAATTTCTTCGTTCTGTAGGCATGATACGATATACATTTGCAACCTTGCAAGTTATTTCAACAATGAAGGCGAAGAGCAGCTGAAAGTATTTTTCACAGAATGAAAATATGTTGGACTGGCTAACTCAACAAGTCAAACAGACTATCTCGTAGAGATAATAAACAGAAGCTCCTAACCCATTAGACAAGCAATCCCTGGACTGCAATTTCAGTTAAAACAGAGAGCCTGCAAATAGTATCTTTATTGCCTATTACATGTTCATGGGCCATTTATTTTTTGTGCGGGCATTTTTTTTCATGTGTGCATGGGTCGGAGGGTGTGTGTTCATGGGCCATGTATTTGCACTGAATTCGCTATTTGGTTGGCCATAGATTAGCAAGGATAAGCAAAAACTTAAATGCACACGCGACAAAAGCTCGTCAGAAAATTGGCAACAGGCCAAGACTGGGCATCATGACAGTATTTTGGCAAACATTTTGTTGTAAATTTTAGCTTTAAAACTTAAACCCTAATGGATAAAAGATTTTATTAATAATTCAAACCTTAACATTTTTATCGAGTTAATACTTAAGCTAAATACCTTCGACAGATATCCACACTAGTTACCATCTATACCTCTCCATGAATGGTGAGTGCAAGTTGCAATGCAATTTAAAAACAGCTCCTTGATTTATTGATCACTCATGAAAGGAAATAACAAGGGGTAGGGTTTCTCTCAGTGCTTGCCCTCTTCACAGCATCAACATTAAATGGTTCTCAGAACTAGTGCAAGTCAGAAATTGGCATCAAAAATAGAAGTACTCAACAACAATTTTACAGAAACACATGAGACTTGATACTAAAAGCTGATGTCAACAAACCTCAAGGGAGACGAATCTCAGATTTAAGAATTTGTCTGAAATATCTAATGCTGATTCAGGGTGCCTTTCCTTCCACTCTTCCCATAGATAACTGCACCAGAAAGAGTTAAACTCAGCAGATATTGGTCACCAAGTGATAAGATAAATTGGAGTAATTAAGTGCAAAAAAGCGACATTGACTGTTTACACTTTTCAGTTATTATATACTTGCAAATTAGATGTATCAATCAGGCATTGATGTTGTCTACAAGTGACGCCTTTGACCATTACCTAGACCAAAATATATTAATAATAATATAATTATTTAATGTGCTTCTGACTATAGTGTCCGCTTTTTATCTGAAAAACCTAAAGACCATAAGTGGTCAACTTTTGAAAATATGATAGCTCATCCTAAAATAAACTAATTTGCACAAAAGCAGCACAAGATCTCACTCTTCCAGAAATGAGTTTACCTTTGAATAATGTCTTTCAGTCCACTGTGATTTCCTTTAAGAGAATCCATATGTAATATACATGGAACTTTACCATGCTTTTTTGCTTCACCATCTGAAGCAAAACAAAGGGAAAGTGAAACACTACTCCATAAAAATGTTAAAAGTACCAACTTTAATTTATGTTCCCACCTTCAGATGTTTCCACTTCTCCAGGATAACAAATAACAATCAAGCTCCAATGCAAGCTGCAATGCAGAAACATAATTAACAGTGCACAGAAGTTATCATTTTAACAATAAAGAAGTTACCAAGTTCCTTGCCTGAAGTTCACTGGAATAAATAGAAAATCCTTCGCAAATATGTTTATTTTTCTGGTCCACTTCCGGACACGTAAAAAAGCTGATCTACCCTCTGGAGCTCTCCCTTGATCTTTGTCAAGATCTGCCAGCTTGCGAAAAAAGAAGCTATTAAAGAAATGGTACTTGCTCTTCTCAGTGGTCTTCATTCTTGTGCTCAAGTATCTGCAAATAATAAATAAACGCATAGTTGTAGTTACAAATCAGTAAAATGCACTCCAGAGCAATGTGAAGTTAACAGGCACATACTGAAGTATGGTAACTAAACACATCAGAAATAGAAATTCATCTTTCAATGATATTTAAATCGATAATGAAATAAGATTTTCTTCAAAACCAACAACTATGTAGTTGTCCATGAGAACTGTATGGCATTGTTATTCACAAAAAATACTGTCATGCAATGCATGAAACAAGCAGAGCCATGTGGTTACTGTAGCTTTCACAGGATTGTGAGATACATTGTTTCCACAGGTAACTGATTTGGTAAGTAACGTTCAAAACAATAAAGAAGATTTCATATCATAAACAACTTAGAAAAACATAAATACGGAACTGCATCTGCATGTAGCAAAGCAGGTGATCTGATCTACAAATATAACAATGGCAATTACAAATATTACAATAGCAATTGCGACAGCACAAAAAGTGTAATTGGACAGCACCATTTAACAACTAAGGCTATAAAATAAAGGATGATTGTGCAGACACCAATGAAAGGTTCAACCTACTTGATATAAAAGTCAATTATTGTGTCGTTGACAAATGTTTCAGGTAGAAGCAAATCAACATCTCTGCTGCTAATAGAAACAGCATCCGGATCTCCTTTAGGATAGATAACATCTTCAAAGTCGTCAATGCTGAAACGATTAACACGAATAACGAAACAAGTTTAAGCATAGCAAGAACAAAATATAGATCATGGTAGACACTCAGTTAAATTTCAGACATCCATAAGGTTATAAATAGCTCGCAATATTAGCATTATTGGTTTTTTGGACCCTAATCGCTAAACCATGCTTCAATGTCCCGCTACAGTTGCGACGGCAAGTATAGGTTCAAATAACTCTGATTTGTCTTAGCTAGCTAGTGACAGCCCCACTATTCCATCTAAGTATCTTTTGCCAAAACTACAAGCTAAATTTCATAATCAACTTCATTAAAGGCCTCAATACATCTATTGAGGGCATAGATTATGAGAACCTATCAAAAAACTAGTCTCTTTTTTAACCCTTTTTAACAACTATATTTCTTAGTGACTATTACTCCCTTAGTCAAACTTGTGTGTGTTTGACCAAGATTATAGAATAAAATATCGGCATCTACAATACAAAATAAATAAAATATGAAAATACTTATAATGATGGATCTAATGATACAAATTTGGTAATGTGCCTATTGATATTTTTTCTTAAAAACTTGGTACATGTTTGACTTTTGAACAAACTAATACACTTATATTTGGAACGGAGGGAGCATTTACTATTTAGTCTGACGAAAATTGTGTTCCTATCATGATAATGTGTCAAAACTTGCTTGCATGATTCGTGTAGTGTAAATATTAATTATTTTCTATTAAAATAACAAAAGATTATACATAATAGCTATGCTTTAAGTAGCTTAGCCAGGACCTCGCCGTCAAAACTGAGATCTAAAAACTTGGAGACTACAGAAGACATTAGAACATAATAGGTGAAACTAGTACAATGGATAAAAATATGCATAGCAATAACATCGCTTCTACTCCCTCCGTCCCATAGTGTCAAAAACGCTGTTATATTATGGATTTATGGGACTTTGGGAGTACATGACAGAAGCTAATTGTAGTGCCATATGCTCATGAATGCTTCTAGATAGTTCAGATAGTTCATAGAGGGAAAAAAACAAAATTTTAAAACAGATGCAGAGAATACATGACAGAAGTGCAACATACCCAGAAAAGTACTGTTTCGGGAAAAATAAACTTGGGTCAGTGCTCCGATTCTCCAACGCAAAATCCTCTCTGACAGTGGCATGCCATCACATAAGAACATTGTTATAGAAACAACAACATAACCAAAGACTGTACATATATGTTTTGTAACTCGGAGCAAACAGCACATTAGAAGTGTAAAAAGATACAGATATAGCAAAACTTTCCAACCACGAAATCAGGCAAACATGTGACAAGTCCAACGGGGTAAGAACTTTTCCGCCAAAATCATGTATAATGTCCTGATCCATCCATCACAACCTATGTCCACCTTTAAGATTTGATATCCATATTCAAACCCCAGACAAACAGAAAACCAAACCCTTAGCTGAAATAACCCAACTTACCAGCATTTGCAGCATGTCTAATTTCGTGAGTTCTTGAGTAAAAGAATAACACATTACAATATAACTGTTCCATATAGTGATTTAAAGTGCATGGTCTATTCTCTACAATATGAATAAAATCATATATTATTAACACTTGACAGTGATATCTGATATCAGTATCACGCAAAAATATATTTGTTTTCTCTATATCTGGTGGTTATGGCTTATTAAATATGAGAACAAAGTTCTGAACTCAATCTACAAGTTAGTCTTCCTAAAATATGGGAAGTATCTGGTATGGCCAGCAATTTTCACTGCCATATGTTTAACAGCCCAATTTACATGGTTCAATAATCAGCATTAGTATTTGCATGATCCTTATCTGTGGCTCAATAGGAGGGGGAAATAACAAAAAATAATGTGTCTAAGGTAATGATGGATTGGCATGAACCTAGTAACTCTTCTATGCTGTGGTCAGAAATGTTAATTTGACTGAAATTCAACACATACATGAATAAAAGGTCAGAATAAAGCATAACATCAGCTCAAAGCTTACAATGGAGTGTTGTTCCAGATGTCACGATATCTTGATGCCATATGACAGATCTTCTCTTGTTTTCGTGGCCACTGTGGATCTGTAAGAATAAACTCCACTCTAATAGGATCTATAGAGTACAAAAAAGACAAAAAAAATTAGTTCGATATACGCAAACGCCAAAGGATATCGAAACCTCACAATATTAACATTCAATTCATGTTAACTTATTAAATTATTCATGCATGCATTTGTGAACAGGTCACGACGACGGAGAGGAGAGGTGGAACTTCAGGCACAGCGTCTCAAGTGACAGGAAATTATTCATGCACCAGTCTTCCCAGCATCATTTACCTTCCTATTCAAAAGTACTATGCGCATGCAATCAAGCCTTTGGTTGGTACAGTCAAATAAATGTCTGCGCTATTTGTATAATCTTACTATTGCATGACACATTTTCTGCCAAGGACAAAAAGAAAATTAATAAGGAGCTCTACAAATGTTTTATGTATTCAGATACTTTTGTTAAGCAGTGGACCGATAATAATCAAACAAATAAACTGTTGTTTGGTTGATGCTATTTAACTTTTCAGAAGAAAAAAAGACATGCAATACTGATAAATTCTAAATTAACAGCAAAACACACCCCATAAACCAACACAGCTTTATTTCATGCCATGCCATGCATCATACATTAGCCGAGATGTCATCTCTCATTGGAACATAGTGAAAGCATACTAAATCTGGGATACAATAAAAAGACCAGAATGCCCAACGTAATTACCTGAACTTTCGGTCTCTGCACTGGGTCTAATAAGGAGAGTTACAGAGGCAGATATAACCTGGTTAAAAGGGTAACTGATATTAAGCTATACAAACTAGAACAGAAAGTAATAAACAAAAAGTAAATAGAATTACATACACTCTGAGTCCATTGACTATTAATGGAAATGATGTCACAAACATCCCAGCATAGATCTATCGTCTTATCATCTTCATATGGATCACAATCCGAATGTTCAATTTTGAACCCATCTGGTGAAAAAATTAAGTGAGGCTGATGATGCAGGGCCGTGTCGCACATCACAAAGTCAGGTTTAAGCACAACCGTCCCTTCTTTATCAACCTACAAATACAGAAAACAAATAGAAATGATAAAAAGTACCCAACTACATACTCCAAGATGACATTTGAATCATGTTAGTAGGCCAATAGCTGGCTGTAACTTAACAAATGTAAGTTTTACAGATATGAACTATCAGTCTTACTTCATTTCGATCATTTCTCCAAAATTTCTAGCTTGCTTAAGAATCCAAACTGTATTCAATAATACGAATTACTCAAGTGGTCTACAAGGCAAGGAGGATACATACCATTTCACCCAAAGCATTGTACATATTTTCCAAATTTGGTACCATGTAACCTGAAATTGCACAGATATATATTAGCAGACTCCCATAAGAAAAGCACAAGCATTGGCTATGGGTACCATTTTACAGGGTATACCGTAATTAGTGGTGGATGAAGTTTCAGGACTAGACGACAAGTTTTCTTCATCGGAATCAGAATATGTTCCCTGATGCCAACCCAAACGAGAAACCAAAAAAGATTAATACATGGAAATGGAATAAATAGTTGCATCAGAAGACAAATATTAACAGTATCTATATCTGGCTGAACCTCAAGGTGCTGCGTACTGCCATGTCTAACTTCCTTCACGGCCTGAATTCCTGACATCATCCTTGTATCTTCATATCCATCTAAGCAAGCATAGGAATTGCCAGAACCACTGTGCATGGCTGTAGTTGCCATAACCACATCAAATTCGGTTTTGTGGGATAGATCCTGATTCATTTCATGAAATTCAGTCGCATATGATTCTTCACCAACATGAGTATCATGCAAGCCAGTGAATTCCAAACCAGAGATCTCAGTCTGATTCATCTGCAACCTGTGAATTACAACACAGTGGAAGAGGGTATAGAAGCAATTAGATATTATTTGACCGACGATCATAGATTACTCATTGACATGCAATTGCAGTTGATATGCAATAAACATACAACAACAAAATAAATAAGGCCTTGTCATCTTCATTATTATGATTGACCACTGAAAGATTGAATGAAAAGGACTGGATGCACAGGGCAAGAAAAACAAGCATCAATAATAGTATCTAATTTGTAATGAATGTGAAACATCAGAACTATATCAAGAGTTGTAAATTCTCAAAACCACAACACTGAAGTGGGTGCACAGGAGCAGCTTACTTTCGTTCTATGACATTAACACATTATGCTCTAATGTTATTAAAGTACCGTCAAAATATATGACAAGGAATCTAATAGGAACACTCTGCAGCATTTGAGCAAACAGAATACAAGTTACGCTTAAATTGCTTAGCTGGGCTAGATAAATGGATGACGACGGGTGCTAGTTGCAATTACCTGTGGTATATTTGAGCCAACAGAATTTGTCTTGCAATCTTAATAAAATAGTCTCTTAAATTGCTTAGCTACGTCAGATTCACCTAGCTCATAGAAGCAAGGCTCATCGTTTGGTGGCATGGAATCTAAAAACGTAAAACACAGAGCACACCTTGAAAAATAACTCAGCTTCTTTGGATCTATGTTTGTTGGATGCATGGGGAAAGAAAATCTGCAGAGATGAACTGGGACAGGAATAGTCAAATACGACCCCGCAACTGCTGCTGCATGCCCTTGATAGACAGAGGCCTAGACATCGATGACTCCATGATTTTCTTTTCTGCTTTGCCAGTGCAAAAGAGCATCCCATGTAGCCACCCCATTACGATTCGCTTCTGATTTTGGCGTTTGCATGCGTCTGCAATACGAGAAGTCGAGAACATCATACCCGCATGAACCGCACCCTCCTGTTCCGCTTCTCTTCGCCACGGGCGTTGCGGCAACGCCCACGCGGCTCGGCAGCTGCCGTCCAGAACCAAATCAATGCGGCCAGACTGCCAGAGGACAGAGCCAGACTCGCAAGGCACAGCCTAGGCCGATCAAAGCCACAGCCGGCAACTAAATGACCAGTACAGTCACCAGGCCCATCAACACCACAAGCAAGGAGCACTAACACGGTAATTTTTTCTAACCATTTTTGCGTCAATTGTTCGTTCTTCAATTTTGCCCCATGATTATGAACTTGTAGCCAATAGACGGTAGACCAAACCCCGATTCAATCTAATTAGGGTAAACTAAATTCAGCTAGGAAATTTTCCATATTTTACGTGTAATTTGCATTTATCTAAAGTAGTTTATTAAACCTCTGTGTCTGACAATGTATTTTGGAAAGTGGAAATACAAGACATCTTTTTCAAATAATTTCATCCTTTGTTTCATCAATACAAATATATAATGAGCATTTTTGTATTTATACTGGTCTTCTATTCCGTCCGACAATCTATGCTAGAAGTAAAGGGACACACATTTATTTAGTAAACCGTTACTTGAAAAAAAAATACGGCACATATTAAAATGGTGTGTCGGGGTGGCATTACCTCTAGCTCAGACCCTGTATCTATTTACCCTACCCCAAATCGCTTGGGCTGAAAGAAAAATAAATCATAACAAAGGGTAAGAAATGCAATCTGGACGATTGCATACACATGGATGGAACACTGGCTATGTTCATAGAACACTTTCTTCTACCATTCTCCAAAGTACGCATACCCATCTATTTTCTGCTGCGAGAACGCACACCCATCTATCTAACTCGTGTTACAGAAAAACACAATTGGTCATATAAATTTCGCTACGAGCATTAATAAAAAAACATTAGTTTCCGGTTCAGCAATCGGCCACAATTTTCAAGAGGAGGATGAGGAGGTTGCAACAGGACGGGAGATTGGATATACCTGATTCAACTGGCGGAGGGGACGACGGGGCGGATGGAATCGCGGTGGAGGCGGCGGCGGTGTCCTCCTTTGACCTTCGGTCGGGGAGGAGGGGGTAGGGTTTGAGGAGGGGTCGCGACGGGGCACGGGAGGGACGAGGTCGGTGCGGAGCGGCGGCGGTTCCCTTGGGCTGGCGTCGGGGACGTCCCGCTCCCGCTGGTGGCGGTCAACGGCGGCGGCGACGGATCTCGCGGTTCTAGGGTTTCCGCCGAGGGGAGGGCCCGCGGGGCGAGGGTGGGGAAGAGAGAGGTCACGGAGAGCGTGGCCGGGCGGCGCTGGTCCGCCGGAGGGGTTGGGGGGAGAGGCGGAGGCTACCGGGGCGGCATGGAGAGATGGATCGCCCTGGTGGCGGTGGGGCGGAGGAGGAGAGGTGGATGGCGGAGGGGAGAAGGGGAACGGGTCAGACGAGAGGCGACTCGGCTGTGCCCCCAGTGGCAATTGCGGGGTAATTATACCGCAAAGTAGTAGCTACTCTCCAATCCCTTTGATCACGAGGAAACAGGCTTCCGGAGGAGGGTTTTATCACAAGGAATTGGTGAGGAGGAATGCGTTTTACCCCCGCGGTGGGTTCTCTGTATCTTAAGTCATAGTCGTGATGGTGTGGAGTGAAAAGTCGATGACCGGTTTTAAGGGCGTGTCGCTCTGTATTTAAACCACTATTATTGTTTTGTTCTAAGACATGTGTATCTAGTACTTTTGAAGATTTGTTTATTATTTATGTCTATGATACATAACAAATGTAAAGATACGGCGTTGATACTCTGACAGCGCATCTCTGGGCGTTAATGAGTGTGGATCGGGACAGGACCCTTCGGACAAATATTTATTTCTAATATCCGTTTCTTCATGCTGAAATAAATATGTCGCGTACGAGTTTCCATACTGATGTGAGGCTCGCTCGACATGTTGTGCATGTCCAACAATCTCTTCCTCCGTTTCCCAGGTGTTTTGAATCAAGTTGAACGAGTGTTAGATTAGCACATGGGAGCTTGTTTGTCGCCATTTTATCCACGATGATTAGCGCGTCTCCGGATGAATTAAACAACTACTCGCATACAAATTTAGAGATACAGCCGAGTGGGGATAAGGAAAGACGGATGAAGAGGAATGGTTATGGTGAAGGACAACTGGAGCACTACAATGAATGAGGTAGGTGGAATGGGCCTCGAATGGTTCAGAAGGTACATACAGGAATACATAAATACATAAATTAATACCATACACTACTCACCGGAGGAACGTGAGTTTGACATCAACTTCAGTCGGTTCCTAAATTTGAGCCTTTAAAATGGGTGTAGCGTGACAAGCGGATGAATGAATACAAGTGTACAACCCCCCCCCCCATACATAAACCATTACTATTGCTTTGTTTTGGAATATGACCATCTAAAACATTTGGAGATTTTTGCATGTAATACATAATAACTACAAAGATTTGTCAACTGATACGCTGACAACGCATCTCTAAACATTAATGAGTACAGGCTGGAACAAAATCCATCGTCCAGATATTTATTTCCCATATCAACATCTTCGCTTTTTTAGCAAATACTAGCGTCTTTGTGCAATGTTCAGTGGCAATTGCGGGGTAATTATACCACAAGTAACAACTATAGCTGCCTAGTCTATAATGTGTTTGATCAAAAGGGTTTTTCCTTTCTTGATGAGGGTTTTATTACAAGGAATTAGTGATAAGGAATGGGTTTTTGAGAGTTACTCCGGCGGGTTCTTTGAATTTTTAGTCGTCGTAATGGTGTAGAGTGAAAAGGCGATGAATGATCTTTAAGGACGTGCTCTCTGTATTTAGACCATTATTTTTGTCCTGTTCTAGGACAAATGCATCTAATAATTTTGAGGATTTATGTTTGTGGTACCTAACAAATGTAAAGTTACCCTGACAACACATATCTAGACGATAATGAGTGCAAATCGCAATAGAATTCTTCAGACAAATATTTATTTCTTGTATCCGTTTCTTCGTGCTGAAATCAATAAACCGCGTATGAGTTTCCATATCGATGTGAGGTTAGCTCGGCATGTTGTGCATGTCCCAAAATGAGGGGAGAGGGGGAGGGCAATTGGAACTTTGAGGTGTCCGACGGATCATAACTATATGAGCCCCGAATGGTTTAGAAGGTACATCTATATGACTTGTACCGGTCCAATACAAAATTAATAATATATTGCTCATTGGAGGGACATGAGTTTGAGAACAACTAAAGTCGGTTCATAAAGTTGAGCCTTTATAATATGTGTAGAGTGAGCGAACGAATGATCACTGAGTGTACACCTCCTCATACCTAAAACCATTACTACTGCTCTATTTTGGGATATGATCATTTAATAATTTTTGAGATATTTGCATGTAATATGTAATAAATACAAAGATATGTCGACTGACACCCTAGCGGCGCATCTCTAAACGATAACTGACATAGCGAAGGAGAGGAGTGTGAGACAATGGTGGAGCGTGGTATTATTCTTCCCCACTAATGAGCAAGGAGCCTCCCCTGAAAATCAATCCCCATTACATCCATACATCCATTGTCTGAGTATTTATGGATCCAGTCGACCAAGTGTTAAACTAGCACGGGAAATTGATATGCCTTTGTTTATCCATGGTGATTAGCGCATCTCCCACTAGATCAAACAACTACTTCTAGATCAAGCTAGGGATAGAATTGTGTGAAGGATAAGGAAATGGAAATGGAGATGAAGAAGAACGTTCATGGAGGAGTCTTGCTGGAGCACTATAGCCAATGTGGTAGGTGGACATTTATAGTGAATGAGGTAAATGGGAAGGAGATTGGGACTTAGGGGTGTCGAGTAGACCAGAGCTGTGTGGGCCCTGGATGGTTTAGAATGTATATCAAATGCATTCGTAAAAATCCCACTTCTATAAAATCAATACATAAATTACTGGTACACATTACCCCCAGGAGGGTCTGGATTCCTAAGAGCCTGTTCTAAAGTCCTCCAGCTCCGCGCTCCATAAACTCCAGATGTGAAGCTGAGCAGAACGTTTTTTATGTGAGAAGCTAGCTTCAAGAAGTTGTGACGACCCCTAGTGTTATTTTGGTGGAGTTTGAGAAGCTGAGAAATCGATGCTCCACGGAATCCTCTAAAACACGGAGTGAACTAAAATTACAAGGTGTGCCACCGCCAAGTGAAGAATTTTTTTTCGTTTAACCTCTCTCCTCTCTTCTTTCCTCGTCAGAACAGCCTCGTGCTTGTTCCTGGAACAGAAAACGGTCTCTCCTACCTTTTTGGGTTGCCAGCCTGCCTCCAAGGCGGCCCAATATGGTGCAAGACAGCCCAACAGCCGCTGCCAGCCCAAAGATGCGAGAGAGAAGCTGATTCAGCTGCCGAACGAACCGAGATCGCTAGATGGAGTGAGAAGCCAGGCTGAGGAGTTGAATCTTTGGAGTTGGGAGAGTTGGGAGAGGTTCAGAACATGCCCTAAATTTTGAGTTATTATAATGGGCATAGAGTAAAAAGCGGAAGAATGGTTCTGGAGGGCAGCAATTGGCCGTATCTAAGATATTCTTATTGTTTTGTGGGATATATGTATTCAATACTCTTGATGAAGACTTATGTCTGCGATACGTAACAAATGTAAAATATACCTAATAATACTCTGACAGCGCATCTCTAGACGTTAATAAGTGCAAATTGGAACGGGACTCTTCGATCAAATATTACTTCCTATATCAGTGTCCTCGTTTTGAAATCAATAAACCACGTACGAGTTTCCATATCGAAGTGAAGTTAGCTCAACATGTGTGTCTATCACACAGTGAAGGAGAAGCCATGTTACACAAGGGAGAGCTCAATGTTCTTCTTTATTGGCTAGATGAGCAAGGAGCGTCCCCCAAAACTCGATCTCCACTAGATCTCTCACTCCATTTCCCAGGTATTTTGAATCCATTCAAGTGAGTGTTAAATTAGCACAGGGGAATTGATTTGTCGTTCTTTTTATCGGTGGTGATTAGCGCATCTTCAAATGGATCGAATAACTGCTTATAGATCAAGTTGGGGATAGAACCATGTGAAGGAGAAGAAAAGTGAGACAGTGAAGAACGATTGTCATAAAGGATGGCTAGAGCACTGCAATGAATGCGGTAGGTTGGCATTTGTAGTGGATGAGGTAGATTTTTTTAGGCAATTCAAGTAGATGAGGTAGATGGGAAGGGCAATTGCAACTTTGGGATGTCGGAACTACATGGGCCCCGAATGATTTAGAAGGTACATCTATATGATTTGCAACGAGCCAATACAAAATTAATTACCATACGTTACTCACAAGAGGAATGTGAGTTTGATAGCAACTCAAGTGGATTAGTAAATTTTGAGCCTATGTAACGGGTGTAGAGTGAGAAGTAGTTGAATGACTCACAAGTGTATACTTATCCATATACAAACTATCTATTGCTCTATTTTTGGGGTATGTGCATTTAATATGTTTAGAGATTTTTATCTGAATACATAATAAATACAAAGATATTTCGACCGATACCATGACAAACACATCTCCAAACGTTAATGAGTGCAATCTGGAACATAATCCTTCAGCAGATATTTATTTCCTATATGAGTGTCTTCATACTAAAATCAATACGCGAATGAGTTTCCATATCGAAGTGAGGTTAGCTCCTAAAATCAATATGCCTATGTGTTTCCATATCGAAGTGATGTTAGAACGACATGCGTGTGTATCCACAACGGGGGTTTACTCCTACGCGCCCGAGCGCTACAACGCTCGATCCTAATCTTTTCAGCCCCCTGATTCCAACGGGTGGGGTGCCAGTGCGCCAACCCTTCTCCCCTCAATTACTTAAACAGGAAAGTTTTGACGTTGTCTGAAACCGACCGCTCCAACGCGCGTGCGTCAGATAGCCAAGCCCTCCACAACGAAAGGGTGGATGGGTGGAGTGTGTGACACAACAGCAGAGCGCGCTATTCTTCTCACGAGCAAGGAGCCTCCACCCCCCCCCCCCCAAAACTACTGCATCCGTACATCCATTGCCTATGTATTTTTTAATCTTGTCAAACATGTGTTAAATTAGCACAGGAGATTTGATTTGTTTTAGTTTATCCATGGTCATTAGTGCATCTCTGAATGGATCGAGCAACTACTTGCATACCAGTCCGGAATAGAACTATGTGGAGGAGAGTGGAAATGATACGAAGAATAACTGAAGCACTACTCAATAATTTGTCCTAAAATTTCTAGATATACACTTTTCACCGGACGGAGGGAGTACAATCAAAGCAGTAGGTGGGATTTTTGCAGTGGATGAGTAGATGGGAAGGGCAACTGGGACTTGTGGGTGTCAAGCATACCAGAGTTATGTGCGCCCTGAATAGCTTAGAGTGTACATCAAATGCACTCACAATGAGACTTGTAGTAGGTCAATTAAGGACAGTATAACCGTACCTAAACCGAGCTCCCACAGCGATTTGCGTTTTCGGCCGTCCGTTTTCTTGATTTGGTCTGTTCTGGACGTCAGATCTGCTGTGTATAACGGAAATCATTAAACTGGGCCCAACTGTCCTGAGGGGCTGGTCTGTTCTGGACGTCAGATCTGCTGTGTATAACGAAAATCATTAAACTGGGCCAGCTGTCCTAAGGGGCTGCTGCTCCAGAAGAAAAAACGGAGGCCTCTCGTAAACTGGGCCGCTTCAGTGAGCCCATGTATCTAATCGCTGCGCTTCCATCTTAAACCGGGCCGTTTCAGCACTCCGCTAAAAAAACTCTTCGCTGGGGAATGGACCAATGGGTGGGCGCTCGATACAGCCGAAGCGTCGTCTTCCAGGATCCAGTCGAGCGCGGTCTCTGGGATCCAGGCATCCAGCCGAGAGGCTCGTGATTCGCCATCCAGGGTTCCTCGCTGGCGGTCGACCGGGTGGCCTTCCGGGCGATGCCCAGGCCAGCGGACCGTCCGCTGTTGATTCGACTCCATCGATTCAGTAACTAAATCACGGTTACAAGAGGCCAGTAATGGCAATAGACGTGTTCGGGCGGCGGATAGTTGTAGGTCAGTTACACCGTTGATTCATGCCCCTCTTTACTCTCGCGTCCATATAATCTCCACTGTCTAGCTTCTCCTTCCTCATTCCCCTCCTCACTTTGTGGCAGCCATGGTTGACACTCAGGTCACTGGTTCGTCTTCCTTCTTTTGCCAATTGTCCCTCCACCCTTCCTCGAAGAGTTATAGATTTTTTTTATTGATCTTGTTCTTTATTGCATTGCAGGGTGAGGCACTGCTTTCACCTATAATGATTTCTTGCCTGAGATAAATACGCTTAAACGCAACATCATCCAATTTCTCAAAGTGATAATTGTTACGGTATGAGATTATTTGCTCGGGTCCAATATTCTTTCACAAGGTACAGAGTTGACTTGGAGTAACCATGTTATTTTCAGGTTTTCTACTCTAAATAAACGACATGAGTACGGTGCATATCAGAGTCTTCTATTTGAAGATATTTCCTGTACACAGATCAGTTCTTGTTTGTCCTATGATTTTCAAGTCCCCTTTGTATTTGGCATGCCTCGCTTTCTGCGAATGCAAATATGAAGGTAAGATATTTTCCCCTTTGTTCACATTCGATGTGATCCACAGACCTGATCTATGGTGTTGGAGCCTGCTTCTGGTGAATTGATTCGTGAAACTGCAATGGTTGTCGAACCAGGTTAGTACGTATCCACTACAATACCTCATCTTCCTACATCAAGATCTCTCCGATGCGTGCACGCGTTTACAGTTTAGTTAGTTAAATTTGATGCTATTGTTTATGTGTGGTTCATACCATGCTATTGCCGGATCGCAACTCCGGTTGCTATCTGTCAGCAACGCAGCTATGTGGCCAGAGCATAAAATGGTTTCCTTTTGTTGGATCAATGAGTATATATTTGATAGTTTGCAGGCAAGCTCTGTCGCTGGCTCTCTCGTTGTGTGTGTGTGTGTGTTTCAGTTTTATTACCTTGATTTGACTAGAAATTATGTTGGTGTTCACCAACATCGTTTAATTTTTTTCTCTCTAACTTTATTGTAAATTTCATTTCAGGTATAGACAAATCCAAGATTGTTCATCAAACAAAAAGGCTCCGCAGCGTGCATATAATGTGGTAGTCAGGATGGTCATTTGTATTATATATCTACCTTTCCTTTCCTTTTAGATATATCCAAATGTAACCTGTATTTTATTTTTCATTCTCCAATACACTGTGAAGTAGAATCCGTAATTGAATTGTTGATGTACCACATGTACTCCCTCCGTTCCAAAATAGATGACCCAACTTTGTACTAACTCTAGTACAAAGTTGGGTCATCTATTTTGGAACGGAGGGAGTACATGTTAGGATCTTCCACCTACACTCTTCTTTATCATCTTTTTTCATGCATTAGTTGGCAACGGTTATCAATTCACTTATCTAGAAAGAATCTAATTCAATTTGAGGCACTGCTTTCGACTGACTGCATGTGCAGTGCACGCACAAAAAGCCGATACCAGCCAAACTGAAAAAATGGAACTTCTATTGTGATTTGTAATTACTTCAAAATAAAACCAACTACATGTTGTTAGAAAACATTGCAACCCTCTTTCATTCGACATTCCTAATAAACGGGGCGCGGCAACGCGCACCATTAACGTTCTAGTACATAAATTAGTACCATGCAGTACTACCCGAATGAGAGCAACTCTACTGGATTCCTAATTTTTAAGTCTTTATAACGAGTGTTAGAGTGGGAAGCGGGCGAATGACTCAAGAGTGCACACCTCCCCATATTTAAACCATTACAATCTCTTTGTCTTTGGATATGAACATTTTAGTAATTTTAAAGATTTTTGTCTTCAATACATAATAAATACAAAGATATGTTGGTTGATACCCTGGGCACACATCTCTAAATGTTAACGAGTACAGACCAGGACAAAATCCTTCAGCCAAATATTGATTTCTGGTGTCTTCATGCTAAAATCAATACCCCACGTATGAGTTTCCATACAGAAGTGACATTAGCTCGATATGTGTGTCTATTGACAGCAAAGGGGAGGAGTCATGTGATGTGACACAATGGCGAGCGCACTATTCTTCTTCCCTGTCGTACAAGCGAGGAGCCTCCCCCCAAAATTCAATCCCCATACACCCCTCCCTCCGTTTCCCAAGTATTCTTACAGTCAAACAAGTGTTAAATTAGCATAAGGAGTCAATTTGTTGTCATTTATCCATGGTGATTAACGCATCTCCGAATGGACCGAATCAATACTTGCAGGCCTGGTAGAATTGCGGCGAGGCGAAGGAAAATGATACTACAAGGAAGAATGATTATGGTGAAGGACAGTTGGAGCACTACAGTCAAGGCGGTAAGTTGGTATTTGTAGTGAATGGGGTAGATCTTTTTTAGAGGAGTGAATGAGGTAGATGAGAAAGACAGTTGGGACTTAGTGTCTAGCAGACCAGAGCTATGCGGGCCCTGAATGGTTTAGAATGTGCATCAAATGCACTCATAATTGCGACTTACAAAAAGATGACGCACAAACTTATGAAAAACCACACTGCAAATTCAAAAAGTTAAAAAAGGGGAAAACTTGCTAAATGAAAAAAAAATGCCATGACCAAAAAAGAGCATACTAGCCTGCCCACAAGTTAGTCATGCATGCCAGTTGTTTCATTGAGCGCAAATGATTTAAGGAGTGGAGGAGGCCAATTTTCATCATACCACTGGCTGTTTTCTGGCACGTGGGAGTCGAGAAATGTATTTCGTTTCAGATTTATTTAAAGCTTAAAAAAATATGATTTCCAAAATTTAGGACTCCATGGAGCCCTGATATCAAGAATCCTCACTCGTAAAAGAACTACTTTTTAGGAAGTCAGTACTATCCCCTATGCTTCCATAACTCCCAAAATATTTCAGGGATGTCCACAAAAACACTTGACACCCAACACTTGCCCCTAAATTTGACCAGAATTTGCTTTTTCTCCGTCCCCTCCGGACCGGAGGGTTTTGGGGTGGGCCGCCCACCCGAGCGCTCGGAAGAGAAGACCATCCCAAGGCACCTCAAACAAACAGGAACGGTTCAAGGCTGGTGTCTGAAGAGCTTCCAGACAATGCCTGGGTCAGGGATATTGGAGGTGCCCTTTCTACTCGGACCTTGATGTACATAAGTCTGTGGAACGCTCTTGCTGCCTTGGAGTATGACCTGCAGCAGCAGGACACTTTCTCTTGGATGTGGAGTAAATCTGGTGCGTATTCTAGTAGTTCTACCTATACTATGCCGTGTCAGGGATCAACGCAGTTTGGAGCACCATGGCTTGGGAGAGCTTGGATGCCGCTGAATTGCAAGCTATTCGTTTGGCTCGCCCTACAGCACCAAATATGGACTTCAGAATCGACGAGCGAGGCATGGTCTGCAGGATAATACGATGCCCTTCTTCCTCTGTCTGCAAGAACAAGACAATGCTGATCATATGCTCATCAAATGTGTTTATACAAGATAAGATATGTTTGGTGGGCGTGCTCGTCGAGAGTCCGACTCGCTGTTCATGCTCACCTGCTGGGGGGCTATGGAAGCACGCAATGCTCGGGGTCTTCACAAACGTCACTCAGCAGGGCAACATGGCAACGAACGGGCATTCTACTAGTTAGACTAATAGTGGCTGATTTCAAGATCGAAACTGTTGGGCGGACGATGCAGCTTGCACGACAACCAATCCAGCCGTGTGGTCATATATGCATGGACGAGCTGATCTGCACTCTCGTGCAGAAATGAAATGAAATCGTCCACAATGCATCGTGTCCATAGCACTCTCTGCATGGAGGCTGACGGGAGTGACAATATGATTGAGAGAGAGTAGCTTCTTTGCAATTTTGGTGTGGTGTTGGCCATAGCAATCAACCTTGTAGAAACTTTCTCCCCTTCTGTAGAAACATGGCATACTTAAGCGTACTCTAAAAAAAAACAGGAACAGCCACCGAAAATGCACTCGAGGCCACCACCATTAGGCTAGAAGCATTTTTTTGGGGGGAGAGTAGAAGCATTTAGTTTCAACCCATACAAGGTCTGCAGCACGCGCTGTTACCTACTACTACTATCTAGTCTAGGTTAAAAATCCTGCTACACCGGGACCGGGAATGCAAAGACTCAACATGACGAAACTGGAGTTGCAGCCGAATCTCCAGCATCAGCGAAGAAATTGCTTCTCTTACAAACTGCAAAAGAAACAAACATATTTGACATGTCAGCATTTATACGGATAGATCAGAACTGCATACAAGAGCGTTTTATTTAGTACTGTAACTGCTGATCGAGTCTTAAAGGGGGCTCAGTGAGGCAGAAACTTTCTGCGAAGACCATCGGATTTAAGACAAACACTATCCCGACAGTTTTTACTTTATACGAGCGCATCTAAGATGTCGATTGATTAGTTTGGGCATTTGGCTGCCGAGAAGTCTCACAGTTCGTACGTAAACTGCAGCTTCCAGTGTACTTTCATGGCTAGGATAAGTAAGCAACAAAATAAGATGCCAGTTTCACATGCCAGGCTCGAAATCTCAAGCCAATAGGGAAATGGGAGAAACGACCAGTGCATTTCACGAGAACATCCAACTCCAGTGCAAGAAACACAGTTATGTTTGCTCATAACTCGTAAGCAAGCGAGTTTGTAATTTCATCCACAAACTGAGTTTGGCCAATTATGAAATCGGTGACTCGGCAAACGGTAAAGAAATGTTTAATTCAGGTATTCCGTAACCTAGGCAAACAACGGCATAAGAACAATGTACCTGCCCCGATGTATCAGAATTCAGAAGCTTTTTACGAAGAGCATCGGATTTAACACAAACACTATCCTGGCAGTTTTTACTTTCTACCAGCAAATCTAAGATGTCAGTTGATTAGTTTGGGCGTTTGGCCTCCGAGAAGTGCCAAAGTTCGTACATAAACTGCAGCTAAAATAAGTAATAAGAACCAAAATAAGGTGGCAGTTTCACATGTCAGGCTCGAAATCTCAAGCCAATAGGGAAATAGGAGAAATGACCGGTGCGTTTTGCGAAAACATCCAACTCCAGTGCAGGAAGCATGGTTATGTTTGGTCATAACTCGGAAGCGAGTTTGTAACTTTTATCCACAAAACTGAGCTTGGCCAATTATGATCGGTGCCTCCGCAAAAGATAAAGAAATATTTAATTCAGGTATTCCGTAACCTAGGCAAACAACGGTATAAGAACAATGTACCTGCCCCGATCAATCATTGTATCAGAATTCAGAAGCACACAGCTTCATTATTGTTCGTCCTTATCGTCAGAAGTTTGGTCATCTCCATAACCGGAACTTGCCCTAATTATGTAAACCTGCACCATTTACACAGAATAAGTCACATGATATTCACTTAGCAGTAAGAGAAAACAGTGATCAGGCCTTAAAAGAATCCCTTCCATTGGATGAAGGCATCTGGTAATGTTGAGCAATTGCATCGTTTCCTGCAAACTGTGTGCAGAATTGACAGTCCAAACAGGCCTAACTTCTTATCTTTGGATATGTAGACACAACTCACTGGTTTCAATCATGGATATGGCATATAACCTGCTTTATAATTTAAATGTAAGACATGCCAAAAAAATTGAAGTTTGGTTATTATGCAGCCATAACAGGTACTATTTCCCATGTAGGAGTAGTATACGACCACATCTGGAACAAGTTATATATGCACTCGTACTGAATGTGGAGTTCCTGATGGTAAAAGCATAGCGATTTTATCCATGGAATGGTGAACATGCTAAATATATATATATATATATATGCACACTTGGAACCGCAATTTCCCCCCCATATATAATCTCACCTTGAACATTGCGCTGTCTATCAGCTGGAAAACCAAGCAATCGCCGTCGGCGAGGTCATGGTGGGCGGCGAACCGTCTCCACCCCTGGCTGAGGTAGCAGTGTCTGCCCAGTTTGCCGGCATTGTACAGCATGTGGAACTCGTCACCCGTCTCGTCCACCAAGACGACCGCCTCGTCGTGCGCCGGGAGATGCTGGATGAAGTGCTTCGGGATTGTCTGTCACAAGTCACAACACAATGCATATAACCCACCGAATCAACATCCAATCCGATCCAAGAACCACATCCAGATCCAGTGCAAGTTTTCTGGCTATAATACCATCACGGCTGCCCTGCTGGCGCAGTCGTGGGTCACGGGCTTGACGAAGGCGGGCCAGCGGATGCCGTGAATCCGGCGCTGGAGCTCCTCCGCCTTTTGTTTGGCGGCGGCGGCGGCCCTCTGTTCGTCGGTCGGTCCTTTGTAAATAGCAGCGTCATATGCGGCGTGCATTCCCTGGTAGCCGCGCTGCTGCGCGCCCTTGAGGTAGTTGGGCTGCTCCGGGAGGGCGGCGACGCGGCCGGACCGCCGGAGCTCGCCGGGCCCCGGGGCCTTGCGCTTCTGCGGCACCAGTCATGTAAGTAGGGGAGAAAAGGAGATGGAAGACCGGAGGCAAGGAAGAAGAAGGGAGAGGAACTGACGGACCGGCCTGGGCCTGGGGTTGGGCTTGGGCCTGGCGGCGGCCTCGCGGACGGCGGCGGAGAGGTGGTGCAGGCGCAGCTCGTCCAGCTTCCGGCGGTTCTCCTCCATCTGCCGCCGGCGCTGCTCCTCGTACGAGTTCGATTCCGCCATTTCCCCTTCTCGATTCTGCTTCCTTCCCCCCTCCTTCACTCTGCTCGTGAATGCGGGACGGTAGCAGACTCGTGAATTCAATTCAAGGCAGCAGCGGCCAACCACCCACCCTCAGCTTCCGCGGTTATTGCGATTCCCTCGGTTTCACTACCCCTCCAAAGTCCAAACACGAAAATGCCCAGCGTAGGACGGGCTACTGGAAGCCCATTTTCAAAATACCACTTTCCACAGTGCAAAATAAATAAATAAAATGTACATACAGAAGTAGTACATATATAGCACGATTTAGAAAATTTTCATAACAGTATACTTTCGTATGTGGTGTAGAAAAAAAGGACAAATACATGCATGAAAGTGGGACAATTTTTCTTTGTTGTTGGGCCGGATTCTTTTTAGCTTGCAGGTCAACCTATTTTTGAAAGACAATTTACAGATTCATCGCGAATATTCATAGTAGGAATGTTTTTTATTTTTTTGAAACCTAAAGTATCATTTTTTTTACACATTTGATTTTTTTTTTGAAATAGGGCTACATGTAGCCCGTCCTACACAACTTTGCATCCAAACAAACAACTATGTTGGCCCGATTTGTTAGAGCAAAGATAATAGTAGAGCCAATTCCTGGCTATATGTTACTGTCACGTCATTTATACCTGATCTAAGAGAAACTATATGGCACAGTCACCATATCGGCAATCGCCATCAGTCATATGAAGCGCCCTCTTCATATGGAGGTCGCGGTGACTGTTCGCAAACACAGTCACCATATCTCAGTCCTCATAATATTTTTTTTTCTGTTTTCTCGCATTCAAACACTTTGATTCCCTCCCAAATTAAATGTTTGGCACTTCGAGCAATGGACATAGCTTTTGACAAGTTGCATCAATAAAACCATTAACCAGCGGCATGCCCAAATCTCATGCCGTTGTTGTGTGCACTGTCCCCTCCGTTGGCATTTGCACCATTCTGTCTTCCAGCATGTGCATTGTGCTCTTCTTCGAGGTTCCTTGAACGATGATGATATCACGCGCCTTTGTCCAAAATTGTTGAGCCACTGGATCCATTGTGCTCGTATCCATCACGACGAACTGATTTTGATTGTTCAGGCGGTCTTCCGGCCTTGTCCTCCACATGCTTCTCCAACGGGGCGTGGTGCGACTCTCCCACCGCGGCTCGATGCACATTCACCCTCTCATGGCAGGCACGCCGTGCCTTGATCTCGCCTTTGCCGCCGTAGTTGGGGCATCCGGAGCATCCATGCCCGGCCGCATTGGCGGCATTGACCTAGGAGTCAAAGCCCGAGTTGCGGGGACAAAGACCTAATGTTGGAGTTGCTCAGACACCACGGGGGCGTTCTCAAAGGCACGCCTGTACCTCCAGCCGCGGCTTGCCAGATCCGGAGTAGACATCTTCCTCAAGCCGCCGCTCCTCGACTCTAGATTTGGAGCGAACACACACGCCTCGAGGGGGTTCTTAGAGGCACGCCGGTACCTCCGGCCACAGCTCGCCGGATCAGGATTAGACATCTTCCTCGAGCCACCGCTCCTCGACTCTGGATTTGGAGCGAACACACACACGCCTCGAGCCGCCGCTCCTCGACTCCGGATTTGGAGCGAACACATACGCCTCGAGCTGCCGGGGATGCGGACACTCAACTCCATTCTCCGCAAGCTTCCGGCATGGATTCCTGCAGAGAGCCAGCCGAAGCTTGGGTATCCTCCCGGGACCGACGGAAAGCCGGGATAAAATCCAACCGAAGCTCCTTATATGCGTCATGGAAGATATTCTCTTTGGTAGGTTGATCCACAATCCGGTCATCATCGTTCAGTCGGTCTAATCACCGGGCCGGGATAAAATTCTTGGCCTAAAATTCTTAGCCCTGCGCCCATTAGCCACCAAATGAAACAACTTTGTGTTCGAATAACCATCTTGCAACCATCGAATTCGAACCCAATCATTTTAGTAGCCGGAAACAAACAGGAACAGCCACGAAAAAATAATGCACTCGAGACCATCGTCAGTCTACAATCATTCAGTAGTTCAAGCAATGCAAGGTCTGCACCACGCGCTGTTACCTACTACTCCCATCTGATCTAGGTTAAAAATCCCGCTACACTGAGACCGAGAGTGCGACGACGACTCTACATTCATGCAACCAGCACAAAACCGCATTAGCCGAGTCTCCAGCATCATCGAAGAAATTGCTTCTCTAACAAACTGCAAAACAAACAAACAAACATATTTGACATGTCAGCATTTATACGGATAGATCAGAACTGTATACAAGAGCATTTTATTTAGTATACTACTCTCTCCATCCGGAAATACTTGTCATCAAAATGAATAAAAGAGGATATATCTAGATGTATTTGGTTCTAGATACATCCCTTTTTGTCTATTTTGATGACAAGTATTTTGGGACGGAGGGAGTACAAAACTGCTGATCGATGAGCCTAAGGCCCTGTTCGTTTAATCCCCTCGCCACAGGGATTGGAGGGGTTTGAGGTGGATTTTGACTTGCAAGGGATTTAATCCCCTCCAATCCCTTTCAAACCTCTCTAAACCCTGTCTAACCGAACAAGGCCTAAGGGGGCTGACTGACAGACTGAGGCAAGACAAGCAGAAACTTTGCAAAGAGCATAGGATTTAAGACAACAAAGAAAACTATCCTGACAGTTTCCACGAGTACATCTCTGATATCGACCGATCAGTTTGGGCATTTGGCAACAGAGAAGTCCCAGACTTCATGAATAAACTGCAGCCCCCCCCCCCCCCCAAGTGGTAAGAAAGATGCGGTTTGGATATATATGGGTCTCCTGGATATGTGGCATGCTATCGACCGCCTCTACGAGGGTTTTGATGAATGGCATGCCGGGAGCGAGGGCTGCGTCAGGACGATCCTTTAGCACCATTGATGTTTATATTGGTTATGAAGGGCCTACACCATATGTTCAAGTACGCTGATTCACATGGGATGTTCACTCCGCTGGCCAGAAAAGCACCGCTGTCATTCTTCGCTGACGACGTCAAGCCAAACACAGTGGATGTGGCGCTCTGCTTGGCCATCCTACAGGACTTCGGTGAGGCCTCGGGCCTCAAGATAAACCCCGCAAAATGCACTGCCATACCTATTCGGTGCTCTGTGGAGCAGGCTGATCAACTGAAGTTAGGGCTCGGTTGCCCATTGGGACCATTCCCCTGCCGGTATCTCCGTCTGCCGCTAACAATCAGAAAACCAACGGCGATGCAATTCCAGGAAGTGGTAGATGGGATGGCCAGAAGGTTGCCAACGCGGAGAGCGGCATACATGGACAAATCTGGAAGACTCATGCTTGTGCAATCTGTTCTTTGCGCAATGCCGATTCATATGATGATGGCACTAGATGTGCCACGAGAGGTCTTCACGAGCATGAACAAGATATGTCAGGGCTTCTTTTGGGCAGGGAGCTCGGACACCCACGGAGGGAAGTGTGCTGTGGCTTGGCGCACCGTCTGCATGCCGAAGTGGACTGGAGGACTAGGCCTGCCGGATCTTAAGTGGATGAATGCCGCCTTGAGGGCTCGATGGCTGTGGCTGCAGAGGGTAGACCAGGAGAGACCGTGGGCTGAGTTCGAGATAAATGTCTCAGCTGAATTGCTTGCTGTTTACCGCACGGCCGTATTCATCGATGTGGGCAATGGTGCAGGCTCGTTCTTCTGGGAAGATCGTTGGCTACAGGGAAGACGCATTCAGGAGATCGGTCCTCGGCTCTACAATCGTGTCCCTCCCAGGATCCGGAAAAGCAGGACAGTTGGGGACGCACTGGCTGGGGCTTGGTCTTTGGATGTCGGGCCGGATATGACCGCGGCCGAGATCTACGAGTACCTAAACCTATGGGAGTTGGTTATCGAGGTGGAGCTAAATCTGGGCGTGGTGGACAAGGTCAGGTGGGCATGGGAGACCTCGGGGCAGTACACGGTGAGATCTGCCTAGGCGAGCCGATACTTTGGAAGTGAGAAGACCTGGATGCCACAGCAGTGTGGGGACTCCAGAGCGCCGTTGAGATGCATGCTGTTTGCCTGGCCTGCCTATAAGAACAGATGTTGGACCTTGGATCGCCTCGCGCGCCGTGGTCTTCCGCATCAGGAGGCCTGCCTGCTTTGTTGCCAGTTGCCAGAGACGATCAGCCACCTATTGGTATCCTGTGTTTTCACGCGATTAATCTAGCATCAGCTGCTTCTTGCTTGGGGGCGTGAGGACTCGACGTCGTGTGGGGCTGACAAGTTGCTATCTTGGAGTGCTTCGATGCAACCACAGGCAACCGTACGGAAAGATTTCCACACAATTAACTTGCTCGTCTGTTGGCAGATATGGAAACACTGCAACGCTATTGTGTTCGATGGGGCAACTACTGGCTGTTCTACAAAGGATTCACGAAGAGCGTAGGACTTGCCAGTTAGCGCGGATATTTCGGTTGGACATGTCTTCTTTCTTTCATAGGTTGCATATAGGTGGAACTTGAGTGAGTAGTTGCGTACTCTGGCTAGTAGCCATCTTGTAGACATGTAGATGGGTTTCTCACCCATTTTTTTATGAATATATGATACACATGCTTGTGCATATTCTAGAAAAAAATAGCTAGCATAAGTAACAAAATAAGGTTGCGATGCTCGAAATCTCAAACCAATAGGGAAATGGGAGAAACGGCCAGTGCGTTCCCTGAAAAGATCTAACTCCAGTGCTGGAAGTGCAGTTATGTTTGTTCATAACTCATACGCAAGCGGGTTTTTTCATCAGCAAACCGAGCTTAGCCAATTATGAGATCGGTGCATCGGCAAAGATAAAAGAAATATTGAGTTCAAGTATTCAACCTAGGCAAAGAATGGCAAGAACAATGCACCTGCGCTCTGATGGAACATTGTGTGGAAGCACACATCTTCATTACTGTTCATCCTCAGAGTCATCGGAAGTTTGGTCGCTTTCATAGTCTGGGTTTGCTCTGAAAATGTAGACCTGCATCATTTACATAACTCATGAGGTTGTACAATATGCACTTAGCAGTGAGATACCTCACGATTGGGCCTTAAAGGAATCCCTGCCATTATCTAAAAAGATATAAGTGGACAATCAAAGGCCTATGAACGAAATAATTCCTAGAGGCCCTTCTAGATCTGGTTGGAATGAAGGTATGTACAGTAGGGATGCTGAGCATAACATCTTTTCCTGCAAACTGTGTGCAGAATTAATTGGAAGTCCAAACAAGCCTAGTTTCACATCTATGAATAAGTAGACACAGCTCACCAGTCTGAATTTTAGATATGGCATATAACCCGCTTTATAATTTAAACCTAAGACATGCAAAAAAACATTGAAGTTTGATACTCCCTCCGTAAACTAATATAAGAGCATTTAGATTACTACTTTAATGATCTAAACACTCTTATATTAGTTTACAGAGGGAGTACTAAGCAATGACTCTAGTAGGTAGCTGGTTATTATGTAGACATAACAGGTTTTTCTCATGTATATAAACTTAAAGACCATTGTTTGGACAGACGAACGCATAAACGAGTACGAGGCCACCAAGCAACTTTCAAGAATGTTTAAGAATCGCAAGGCGGCATTTAGCACTCGCACTGAATGTGGAGTTCCTAAAAGAAAAAGTAGAGCGTTTTTTACCCATGGAACCGAGGGCATGCTGAATCTCACCTTGAACATTGCGCTCTCTATCAGCTGGAAAACCAAGCAATCGCCATTTTCAAGGTCATGGTGGACGGCAAACTCTCTCCACCCCTTGCTGAGGTGTCTGCCCTGCTTGCTGGCATTGCACAGCATGTGGAACTCTTCATCCGCCTCATCCACCAAGACGACCGCCTCATCGTGCGCCAGGAGGTGCTCGATGAAGTGCTTCGGGATCATCTGTCACAAGGAATATAATAACCCCCCAACAAAAAAAAAATCAACAATCATCCGATCCAAGAACCACATTGCCTCACATCCGGTGGAGGTTTTCTTGCTCCAATACAATACCATCTGTTTTGCCCTGCTGGCGCAGACGTGGGTCAAGGTCTTGACGAAGGCGGGCCGGCGAATGCGGTGGATCCGGCGCCGGAGCTCCTCGGCCTTGGCGACGGCGGCGGCCCTCTCCTCGTCGGTCGGTCCTTTCCAAATACGAGCGTCATATGCGGCGTACACTCCCTCGTAGTCGCGCTGCTGCTCCGGGAGGCCGGCGACGCGGCCGGACCGCCGGAGCTCGCCGGGCTCCGGGGCCTTGCGCTTCTGCGACACCGAGGCGGCGGACGAGTCATATACACGGGAGAAAAGGAGACGGAAGACCGGAGGCAAGGAGGGAGAGGATCTGACGGACCGGCTTGGGCTTGGGGTTGGGCCTGGGCCTGGCGGCGGCCTCGCGGACGGCGGCGGAGAGGTGGTGCAGGCGCAGCTCGTCCAGCTTCCGGCGGTTCTCCTCCACCTGCCTCCGGCGCTGCTCCTCGTACGAGTTCGATTCCGCCATTGCCTTCTCGATTCTGCTTCCTCCCCCTTCTTCTTCCGCTTCTTGGGTGTTTTCCAGCCGCCCTGTGTGTGCTTGGGAGGTGAACTGGGCTGGGCAGGGAGTGGGGGAAAGTAACGTGGCCCTATAGGCCCGCCTTTCTTCAACCACCTCGCCTCCGCCTCAAACCCCACCACGCTCGGCACGCCGGCCGAATGCATCGCCACTATTCTAGGAGCCCAGAATTATGCTACTATTGAAAATTTGTCTCTCTTGTATGAATATTTTATTTTTGACAAGGAAAAATATACTCCCTCCATTTTTATATACAAGACCACTATGAAATATACATTTTGCATCTATATAAGGCCATCAACAGTAATCGAGGCTAAATTAATGGTAGTTTCTCGTACTAACAACCTGTTTAATACTTGCATGCATGCAGTCATAATGACAGTCATCTACTTCCACCATTCATTTTCTTTGCATGCATACAAAGTATTAATGATCCCAGTAAATAAGAAAAAAAGTTGACTTATAAAGCATGCATTAAATTTTACATTGGTACCTGTAATCCGAATTTGTGGCCTTGTATACAAAAATGGAGGAAGTATTTAATATCACAGAAATATCAACTACATCTGCTCTCTGCAACAATGCAATACGGTAAAGACATTACATATGCACACAGCCAGAGGACAAAAATAAGAAGGAGGAGGAGGAGAAGAAGAAATCGAGGTACGTTAATCAATTTCTTACAACTGCAGCATTAACCACCACCTAGACAGCACCCGAAGTTGAAATTCTTCAAAAGTGACACCTCCAATAAGGAAGCAGTGCACAAGCACCGTTATCGCCCGAATATAAACCTTAGGTTTTTACCCTGGAGAAGATCCGCGCTCTCAAAACAATGTCTTCAACAAGGTCACTGCCAGACACAACCAATTGAGACCAGACCTTGGGTTTTCACCTTGAAAGCTAAGACTCCGCACTTCGCTTGTGCTGCCGCCCAACTTGCCGATGCTGCTGCTATGAGTCACGAATCACCAAGCAAAGTCCTCATCGCCACGAAGACTCAATCCGTCATTACTAGGCCTCAGACTTGGCCAGCATGACGTTCTCCGCCGCTATCTTCACCATGCAAATCGAAATATCGACATGTCTCATAATGTAAACAGGCACCGAAGCTTCGTGTCACGTCCTCCTGAAGCCACTCGGGCTGAAATAGGGGTGCACACGACCGAATCTCATCCGATCTAGCAATCTACAAGCGTCAAGCACCCAATGAAGATCTCCGGCGGAGCATTTCAGAACTCATCAATGGCTAGATCCATGAGGGCCAACAATTGGCAGAACACCATCTTAGAGAAAAAATAACTCAAGGACGGCACCACCCGCCGGCTCCCAACAGTAGGCCGGAGACCTCAGCGGGAACCGCCGCCACCACGCCTAGATGAATAGTTGAACCACACCGAGCCCCCGGACCACTCGATGCCGCCCTCGTGGCCACAACGGCAGTCGAGGTCGCCGAAGAAATCCGAGGCCGTCGCCCAGGCGCCCATCTCCACTGACCATGTCGTCCAAGGCCACCATGAATCTCCGGCCGGAGATCCCGCAATGTGAGAAAGGTTGGGGCCCCCGCCACTGCCGGTAGCCTCATGGCCTTTAACCGGAGGCGTCCTTTGGCAGCGGCGGGGGAAGCATGATCGGAGGGGGAAGGGGTGACGGCTGTGCTAGGGTTCTGCCCGAGTCGTCTACTTTGTAGGCTCTCTACAACGATCATACGGATAATAAGAATGTGTCAATATCAAATTGTGGCTCACAAAGGCTCTATCATAAAAGGAATCTGAGGGACGGACCTCAAGTGGTTGTTTGGATATTGATGATTGACGAAATAGGGTTTCCCCCGCTTTATATTATAAATCCTGGACCAAAGCACACAGGTAGCAACAAGGTTCAACGCGCACACACACACGCGCGCGCGCGCGCGCACACACACACACACACACACACACACACACACACACACACCAGAGTACAATAAACACACCAGAGGTCTAGCTAGGGGAGCAGCACAATAATCCCCAAATAAGAAGCCAAAAGACAGCTACACTAATTCGGCTCTGGGGGCGGCGGGGGAGCGGCGGTGCAGACAAGCGGGCGGCGATGGACCGGAGCGAGGCGATGGCCCGGTCGATGAAGACCCAATCCTGGCGCCGACTACGCGGCCGCCATAGCTATAGAAAACCACATAGTTTGTATACTGCATCAGTCGCATGAAGAGGAATAACATGCTCAATCACAAGCTTATTATGGATATTCCAAAGTGTCCAAAGAAGGGCACCAATGGCCACCCAAAGGGCCGGCCGCCCAGCCGCATGGTTGGCCTCAAGCACCTCCCTAAACATATCGGGGAGGTTGGTATGGCACCATCTGCCACCTGCAACCTCCCGAAAACAACCCCAGAGGAATCTCGCCGCCGGGCACACGAAGAATATGTGGTTAGAGTCCTCCGGGGTCAAGCACAAGGGACTCATCCCGTCGGAGGGGCCGTTACGCTTTAGCACCTCCGTACCGGATGGGACTTGTCAGCGCACTAATTGCCAAAGGAAGATCCTAATCTTCAACAGCAGCTTAATCTCCCAATGGAGGTTCAATTCTATCGGTCCCGGAGTTGGCATAATCGCGTGGTACATCGATTTCGTTAAGAACCGCCCACTGGGCTTGAGGTGCCAATGGACTACGTCCTCCTCCTTGGATGGGGAGTGGAGAGAAATGCATGATATGAGGTCCTCCCACATATCCAGCTCGCCGGGACTGAAGGTCCTTCTAAAGGCGATCTGCGCGAGGTTCGACAAGGCTGACGCCACCGTCAAACACTTGTCGGCGCAAATATTGAAGAGGGCCTGGAAGCGGGAAGCGAACGACAGGGGGCCGCACCACCGGTCCAAGCAAAAGAGGGCGGCGGTGCCTCGGCCCACCTCCATTGACGATCCGATCCGAAGCACTGGCATCAATTACACAATCGTTTGCCAAAACTGTGATCCGCCGGCTCTTTGCGCAAACGCTAGGGGTTGGCCCCGTAGGTATTTAGCTCGAATAATGTCAAGCCATAGGCCACCCTCACGAGAGGCGATCCTCCATAGCCGTTTAGCTAGAAGGGCAATATTCATCCTTTTGGATGAGATGATCCCAAGACCCCCCGGTCCCTGGGCTTGCAGATCTCCGTCCACTTCACCATATGGTATTGGATATCAATAATTAGCCATGTTTCCTATGGATAATCAGTTTAGGTACAATCACATTTGGGGTAAAAAAAGCTAAAGTCGACTTCTCTAATTTCTTGTTTGGATAACGATGTCTCCCCGTGAGTAGATGAAGGAGTGGGCCGTGAGAAACGAGCGCATGATAACCCACAAGTATAGGGGATCGCAACAGTTTTCGATAAGTAAGAGTGTCGAACCCAACGAGGAGCTAAAGGTAGAACAAATATTCCCTCAAGTTCTATCGACCACCGATACAACTCTACGCACGCTTGACGTTCGCTTTACCTAGAACAAGTATGAAACTAGAAGTACTTTGTAGGTGTTTTTGGGTAAGCTTGCAAAAAAGTAAAGAGCACGTAAATAAAAGCTAGGGGCTGTTTAGATAAAGACACAACTAAATTAGTTTTAGTAAAGAGCTTTTGTCAACAACAAAGTTATTTGTCCCTAGGCAATCGATAACTAGAACGGTAATCATTATTGCAATTTTATATGAGGGAGAGGCATAAGCTAACATACTTTCTCTACTTGGATCATATGCACTTATGATTGGAACTCTAGCAAGCATCCGCAACTACTAAAGATTCATTAAGGTAAAACCCAACCATAGCATTAAAGTATCAAGTCCCCTTTATCCCATACGCAAACAACCTACTTACTCGGGTCTGTGCTTCTGTCACTCACGCCACCCACCATAAGCAAATCATAAGAATATTGCAAACCCTACAACGGGGATCCCTCACGCTTGCGCGACACGGAGAGCACCATAGGACATCACCAATAATAAAACATACAACTCAAACCAATCATGATCATCAAGTAGCCATTAGGACAAAATAGATCTACTCAAACATCATAGGATAGCCATACATCATTGGGAAATAATATATAGCGTTGAGCACCATGTTTAAGTAGAGATTACAACGGGCAAGAGACAGGTTACACCGCTGCATAGAGGGGGAAAGAGTTGGTGATGATGGCGGTGAAGTTGTTGGTGAAGATGACGGTGATGATGATGGCCCCCGGTGGCACTCCGGCGCCACCGGAAGCAAGGGGGAGAGGGCCCCCTTCTTCTTCTTCTTCCTTGACCTCCTCCCTAGATGGGAGAAGGGTTTCCCCTCTGGTCCTTGGCTCCTATGGCGTGGGAGGGGCGAGAGCCCCTCCGAGATTGGATCTATCTCTCCGCCTCTCTCCGTTTCTGCGTTCTATTCTGGCTCCGTTTCACCGTTTCGCGTATATATGGAGATCCGTAACTCCGATTGGCCTGAAACCTTCGCCTTGATTTTTTTCCGAATATTAGCTTTCTTGGGGCAAAAGAAGAGCGTCAACCGCCTTGTGGGCTCATGAGGGTAGGGGGCACGCCCTAGGGGGGGGCGCCCCTGCCTCGTGACCACCTCAGGCACTGGTTCGCGTTGATTTTCCTTCCGAATTTTCCATATTTTCCAAAAATAAGCTCCATCGGTTTTTATCCCGTTTGGACTCCGTTTGATATGGATATTCTGCGAAACCAAAAACATGCAACCGACAGGAACTGACACTGGGCACTGGATCAATATGTTAGTCCCAAAAATAGTATAAAAAGTTGCCAAAAAGTATATGGAAGTTGTAGAATATTGGCATGGAACAATAAAAAATTATAGATACGACGGAGACGTATCAGCATCCCCAAGCTTAATTCCTGCTCGTCCTCGAGTAGGTAAATGATAAAAAAGATAATTTTTGATGTGGAATGCTACCTAGCATAATCTTGATCATATGTCTAATGATGGCATGAATATTAAGACACGAGTGATTCAAAGCAATAGTCTATCATTTGACATAAAAACAATAATACTTCAAGCATATTAACCAAGCAATTATGTCTTATTGAAATAACATAGCCCCTACAAAATCATATAGTCTGGCTGTGCTCCATCTTCACCACACAAAGCATTCACATCATGCACAACCCCGATGACAAGCCAAGCAATTGTTTCATACTTTTGACGTTCTCAAACCTTTTCAACTTTCACGCAATACATGAGCGTGAGCCATGGACATAGCACTATAGGTGGAATAGAATATGATGATGGAGGTTATGTGGAGAGGACAAAAAGGGAGAAAGTCTCACATCAACTAGGCGTATCAACGGGCTATGGAGATGCCCATTAATAGATATCAATGTGAGTGAGTAGGGATTGCCATGCAACGGATGCACTAGAGCTACAAGTGTATGAAAGCTCAAACTGAAACTAAGTGGGTGTGCATCCAACTTGCTTGCTCATGAAGACCTAGGGCATTTGAGGAAGCCCATCGTTGGAATATACAAGCCAATTTCTATAATGAAAATTCCCATTAGTATATGAAAGTGATAACTCAAGAGACTCTCTATATGAAGAACATGGTGCTACTTTGAAGCACAAGTGTGGTAAAAGGATAGTAACATTGCCCCTTCTCTCTTTTTCTCTCATTTTTTTCTTTTTTTTCTTTTTTTGGGCCTTCTCTTTTTTTTGGCCTTTTTTTTTCGTCCGGAGTCTCATCCCGACTTGTGGGGGAATCATAGTATCCATCATCCTTTCCTCACTGGGGCAATGCTCTAATAATGATGATCATCACACTTTTATTTACTGACAACTCAATATTACAACTCGATATCTAGAACAAAGATATGACTCTATATGAATGCCTCCGGCGGTGTACCGGGATGTGCAATGATCTAGCATAGCAATGACATAAAAAAACGGACAAGCCATGAAAACATCATGCTAGCTATCTTACGATCATGCAAAGCAATATGACAATAAATGCTCAAGTCATGTATATGATGATGATGGAAGTTGCATGGCAATATATCTCGGAATGGCTATGGAAATGCCATGATAGGTAGGTATGGTGGCTGTTTTGAGTAAGATATAATGAGGCTTATGTGTGACATAGCGTATCATATCACGGGGTTTGGATGCACCGGCGAAGTTTGCACCAACTCTCGAGGTGAGAAAGGGCAATGCACGGTACCGAAGAGGCTAGCAATGATGGAAGGGTGAGAGTGCGTATAATCCATGGACTCAACATTAGTCATAAAGAACTCACATACTTACTGTAAAAATCTATTAGCCATCGAAACAAAGTACTACGCGCATGCTCCTAGGGGGATAGATTGGTAGGAAAAGACCATCGCTCGTCCCCGACCGCCACTCATAAGGAAGACAATCAATAAACATCTCATGCTCCAACTTCGTTACATAACGGTTCACCATACGTGCATGCTACGGGACTTGCAAACCTCAACACAAGTATTTCTCAATTTCACAATTACTCAACTAGCACAACTCTAATATCACCACCTTTATATCGCAAAACTATTGCAAGGAATCAAACATATCATATTCAGTGATCTACAAGTTTTATGTAGGGTTTTATGACTAACCATGTGAATGACCAGTTCCTGTCATCTCTCTAAATAGATATAAGTGAAGCAAGAGAGTTTAATTATTTCTACAAAAGGTATGCCCACGCTCTAACAAGTATTTGTGAAGCAAAAGAGCATTCTACAAATGGCGGTTATCTAAGTAAAGAGAAACAGGCAATCCAACTTCAAATGATATAAGTGAAGCACATGAAGCATTCTACAAAGGCATACTCAAAAGATATAAGTGAGGTGCAAAGAGCATTCTATAAATCAACCAAGGACTATCTCATACCAGCATGGTGCAAAAAAGAAAAATGAAAACCTAAATGCAAAAGAATCTCCAAGATTGCACATATGCATGAACGAAACGAATCTGAAAACATACCGATATTTGTTGAAGAAAGAGGGGATGCCTTCCCAGCATCCCCAAGCCTAGACGCTTGAGTCTCCTTGAATATTTACTTGGGGTGCCTCGGGCATCACCAAGCTTGAGCTCTTGCCTCTCTTCCTTCTTCTCACATCGAAACCTTCTCAATCATCGAACACTTCATCCACACAAAACTTCAACAGAAAACTCGGTAAGATCCGTTAGTATAATAAAGCAAATCACTACTTTAAGTACTGTTGCAAACCAATTCATATTTTGTTTTTGCATTGTATCTACTGTAATATAGCTTTTTCATGGCTTAATCCACTGATATAAATTGATAGTTTCATCAAAACAAGCAAACTATGCATCAAAAACAGAATCTGCCTAAAACAGAACAGTCTTTAATAATCTGAACATTAACCATACTTATGATACTTGAAAAATTCTGCAAAAATTAGGAACAATAAAAAATTTGTACAACAAGACAGTGCAAAAAGAATCAGAACCATTTGACGTTCCAGTAAAAAATTAAAATTCATCCACTACAGCCAAAGTTTCTGTCCTGCACCGCACAAACCAACAAGCATCGTAAACATCCTAAAGGTAAACCTTGGCACATTATTTTTATAATACAATGGAATTGTACAAGGGGATAGTTATTTTTGTTGAAAAGTTTCTGTACTTAAGATTCACAAAGTTCCCATGGGCATGAACAAAGTTCAAGGTCGTCCCCCATTTTCACAATGCTCGTCTCTCTCACTTTCACTTTTCTTTTTGAAAAAGTTTTGGGTTCCCCTCTTTATTTTTGTTGTTTTTAAACTATATGAAAGCACTCAACAGAAATAAATGACTCTCTAAAACTTCCGGGTTGTCTCCCTAGCAGCGCTTTCTTTAAAGCCATTAAGCTAGGCATATAGTGCTCAAGTAGTGAATCCACCCGGATCCCAAGGTATATCAAAGCCAATTTTAATTAGCAATGATTTGTAATTTAGTAGTGAGCACAAAGCAACATATATCAAGCAATGACGAAGTCTAACTCTCTTCATATGCATCGGCATGTCATAAAAGAACAATTCATGCACACCTAGTAAAGGCCAATGCATAGTATAAACAGTTTCTTGCAATTTTATCGTGTTGGAAACATAGAGAGGTGGAGATATAGTTCCTCTTTCATAATAATTGCAAGTAGGAGCAGCAAGCACATGCATATTATATTTATCAAAATCATCATGTGCAAAGGTAAAAGGCAACCCATCAATGTAATCCTTAATAAGTGCAAACTTCTCCGATATAGTATAGTTGGGAGAATTCAAAAAGATAATAGGACTATCATGAGTGAGTGCAATAGCAACAATTTCATGTTTAACATAAGGAACTATATCAAGTTCATCTCCATAAGCATAATTCATATTGGCATCTTGGCCACAAGCATTGCAAGCATCATCAAAAAGGGATATTTCAAGAGAATCAATGGGATCATAACGGTCATCATAGAAATCATCCTTCGGTAAGCACGAAGGGGAATTAAACAATGTATGAGTTGAAGAGTTACTCTCATTAGAAGGCGGGCACGGGTAGCTAATCCGCTCTTCCTCTTTTTGTTCTTCGCTCTCCTCATCATCTTTTTCATCCAATGAGCTCACAGTTTCATCAATTTCTTCTTCCATGGACTCCTGCAAAATATTAGTCTCTTCTTGGACAGCGGAGTGTTTCTCAATATATGGTTTAACATAAGCATTAGAATAATAATTCTCATAACAATATTCAAGTATGGCAAAATTTTCAGATTTGTGACAAGTAGCATCATACGTTTCAATCAAAGAAGCAATTTCAGAAGCACCCTTAAAAGCAACAAATTCTTCAATTTGTTGAATATCATAGTAACTATAAACACCTTTAGCATAGGAAGATAAGATTCCATTATCAATAAGCTCACATTGGTAGGGAAGGTGTTTCTTAGGGTTTTCAGAACAACAAGTAACATAATATATTTCACATAAATTCCAAGCATAGCATTGCAAACAATTAATTTGACCCAATAGAATTTTCCCTTTTTTAGATATTCGGTGTCGCACATAAAAAGCATGCTCATCTAAAGATTTGCTCTCAACTAAGCTAGTTGGGGTTTCAGCACGAGCACATAGGGATCGAAGATGATCCAAGTAATAAGCTTCAGCAGTGTGATAGATTTTGAGTGGTTCTTCAACCATTGGTTCAGTAGGTACAACTAATTTTTTGGTATTTTGCGTTTCCTACCCATAACTAAAGATAGAAAACAACTAAGAACAACAAATAAAAATTACTTAGTGATAAAGCAAACAAGCACACACGAGAATATTCACCCCACGCTATTGCTCCCCGGCAACGGCGCCAGAAAAAGGTCTTGATAACCCACAAGTATAGGGGATCGCAACAGTTTTCGATAAGTAAGAGTGTCGAACCCAACGAGGAGCTAAAGGTAGAACAAATATTCCCTCAAGTTCTATCGACCACCGATACAACTCTACGCACGCTTGACGTTCGCTTTACCTAGAACAAGTATGAAACTAGAAGTACTTTGTAGGTGTTTTTGGGTAAGCTTGCAAGAAAGTAAAGAGCACGTAAATAAAAGCTAGGGGCTGTTTAGATAAAGACACAACTAAATTAGTTTTAGTAAAGAGCTTTTGTCAACAAGAAAGTTATTTGTCCCTAGGCAATCGATAACTAGACCGGTAATCATTATTGTAATTTTATATGAGGGAGAGGCATAAGCTAACATACTTTCTCTACTTGGATCATATGCACTTATGATTGGAACTCTAGCAAGCATCCGCAACTACTAAAGATTCATTAAGGTAAAACCCAACCATAGCATTAAAGTATCAAGTCCCCTTTATCCCATACGCAAACAACCTACTTACTCGGGTCTGTGCTTCTGTCAATCACGCCACCCACCATAAGCAAATCATAAGAATATTGCAAACCCTACAGCGGGGATCCCTCACGCTTGCGCGACATGGGGAGCACCATAGGACATCACCAATAATAAAACATACAACTCAAACCAATCACAATCATCAAGTAGCCATTAGGACAAAACAGATCTACTCAAACATCATAGGATAGCCATACATCATTGGGAAATAATATATAGCGTTGAGCACCATGTTTAAGTAGAGATTACAGTGGGTAAGAGAGAGGTTACACCGCTTCATAGAGGGGGGAAGAGTTGGTGATGATGGCGGTGAAGTTGTTGGTGAAGACGACGGTGATGATGATGGCCCCCGGTGGCACTCCGGCGCCACCGGAAGCAAGGGGGAGAGGGCCCCCCTTCTTCTTCTTCTTCCTTGACCTCCTCCCTAGATGGGAGAAGGGTTTCCCCTATGGTCCTTGGTTCCTATGGCGTGGGAGGGGCGAGAGCCCCTCCGAGATTGGATCTATCTCTCTGCCTCTCTCTGTTTCTGCGTTCTATTCTGGCTCTGTTTCACCGTTTCGCGTATATATGGAGATCCGTAACTCCGATTGGCCTGAAACCTTCGCCTTGATTTTTTCCCGAATATTATCTTTCTTGCGGCAAAAGAAGAGCGTCAACCGCCTTATGGGCTCACGAGGGTAGGGGGCGCGCCCTAAGGGGGGCGCCCCCTGCATCGTGACCATCTCGGGCACTGGTTCGCGTTGATTTTCCTTCTGAATTTTCTATATTTTCCAAAAATAAGCTCCGTCCGTTTTTACCCCGTTTGGACTCCGTATGATATGGATATTCTGCGAAACCAAAAACATGCAACAGACAGGAACTGGCACTGGATCAATATGTTAGTCCCAAAAATAGTATAAAAAGTTGCCAAAAAGTATATGGAAGTCGTAGAATATTGGCATGGAACAATAAAAAATTATAGATACGACGGAGACGTATCAGCGCACCGTGAGAAAATCAGTTATGATCAAGCACTTGCGAAAGATGTTTTTGGAAAAACCACTAATTGTCGTTTTTCTACAACTCTAAAATTCTGGATTTCCAGGAACCACATTCTGTATATCCATAGATTAGTTCTTTTTTAGAATTTTCATTCATATCACGAATCAGTACAAAGTAGATGGCCATTACAAGCACACTGAAACGCAAATACAAAGGACCATGAACACCTAGAGTACCCTAAGACAACCATAACCCAAGAAGAACTCCGGAGCCCTATGTCATCATCCCTGATTCTTGCACTACAAAAAATATGTCAACTTGTGACCTTCTCTTAGTGACCCCAGCTGAATTGGTCGTAAATCCACGGCCATTTCGCTTGGAAGGGCTCAAACCCTGAAATTGCTTACACCAAATGGTCACAAAGCAGACAAGAGGCGCCAATGACCTTATTTCTACCCGATTACGACCAATATAAATGGTCATGAGGTTGTGAACGTGGATGCATTGGTACTTATTGCTACCTTCCGATGATCGTCGCGCTACCTTCCGCCTATAAGTACTGTTTCCCGGCCTTCTCCGGTGCCACCATGACCCAACTCGCCATATCCTCATAAGCCCCCACCGGCCCGACGTCGCTCGCCACGTCCGCCATGCCCCCGCCCGTCCGCGGTAGGCGACGCCGGAGGCGGTCATCGCCGGAACTAGTGTTCGGGTTTTCACCGGAAGGCAGACGGAGGGAGGAGGCAATCTATCTGTCTTTAGATGGCAATGCGGAGATCGAGGAGTTGTTGGAGCGCGACCGCAGGGCGGAGGAGCAGGAGTTGTTGGAGCGCGACCGCTTGGCGGAGGAGCAGCGTATCGCCGATTTGCGCCACCAGCGGGACATGGAGCAGCAGCGCACCGACGCTATGAGTCGCGAGTAGAGCGCCCGCAACTAGGCCGACTACATGGAGGCCGGCGCCCGGAAAATAGCCCTGGAGGCTGTCGGGCAGGCACGCGTTCGCGACGCCGATTTTTACTACCAGCTCGTCAAGTGGGTTTCCCACTTGGAAGACGAAGCTTCGGTGGACCACGCCGGCATGGAAAGGGCCAACGCGCGCAAGCAACGCGCCCTATCGCACCTCTTGCAAGTCCGAGGCGAGGCGCACGGCGCCGGTGCCGGCGTTTAGCGTGTACCACAGATGGTGGCCGACATCGTCTAATTAGCTAAGAGTAAGTTAGTACTTGTACGCTACTAGAGTATTAGTGGGGTAGATAGTTAACTTGGCTATGATGGTTGTCAATGTGGAAGTTCAGTACTCTATATGTGGATCAGACCTGTTACTTTGCTCTGAATGTTGAACTTCCCATTTGAATGTATGGAATGAGCTGTTATTTTTTAAATGGGTTTTATTTGTCCTCCACGGGTTTAGAGTCTGACTTGTGGGCCTAGCAAGTTGACGCGTACACAATCAGGAGATGATTGTACGTGGAGAGGATGACAACAGGGACCCGCCAAGGTCATGGAAGTACGCAAGCAAGTGCCTCCTTATTTCAAGCCAATAAAAAAATTTCTCCTCCTAGTGGATTTCTGACATCTGGGTCCCATGCCGTTGTCAACGTAGTCAATAAACGAGAGAATTGCACAACGAGCGACTGACACCAGGGAACCAGCAGCTCGCCCAGTTATTTTTGTTTTGGGCTAATTTGATAAATGCCACTCCAAATCTAGTGTATCCGAGAAATGCCACTGCAATTTCCAAACTTTGAAAAATGCCATTTCATGCCATTTCTAGTGGCATTTTTCAAAGT
Source organism: Aegilops umbellulata (assembly GCA_032464435.1). Taxonomy (NCBI): domain Eukaryota; kingdom Viridiplantae; phylum Streptophyta; class Magnoliopsida; order Poales; family Poaceae; genus Aegilops; species Aegilops umbellulata. The sequence continues at coordinate 641,773,198 of CP136057.1, forward strand.
CTGGAGTGGCGTTTTTCAAAGTTTGCAAACTGCAGTGGCGTTTTTCAAAGTTTGCAAAAATTGCAGTGGCATTTTTCAAAGTTTGGAAATTGCAGTGGCATTTTTATGAATCACCATAATTAGAGTGGCATTTTTCGAATTTGTTTTTGAGACGGAAGCAGGGTGTCAACTGGACTGTGCGGGACACTCTGGCATGTCTAGACAACCTTTTCTTTTATGTTTACCACAGACCAGCCCACTAGTTTTTTTTTCTTTCTGAAAATGGCTAGCCCAGTTTTTTTTGTGATTTTTCAAGTAATTCGCTTTATCAGGCCTGTTGGGCTGCAAATTTTTCAAGACGAGGAGAGCTTCATTCGGCTGGCCGAGAAAATGGCCTATTAGTAATGAGAAATGGGTTGTACATTTTTAAAACACATCAAACCGGCAATTAGTTTCAAATATCTTTTTTTCATTTCGAGATTTTAAATTGCATTGATTTTTATGCATGGACAATTTATTGGATTTTATATTGATATACATTTATTTTTAAAATCAGTCTGAATGTGACTCGAAATTTCAGAATTAAAAACAGTTCAGACCGCACCGACATATGCAAAATTTCGTACAATTTTTTAACCGTGGCCACAATATGGGCTGTAATGCTAACAAAAAGAATATGGGCTCCAAAAAAACCCGTAAGAATTAGCAAATGGGCTGTAAATTATTTGAAATAATGGCAGATGGGTTGTATGCTGTTTTCCACAGATTTGAGGCTTTCCACATATGGCCTGTATACTGTTGGATGTGCATCCAACGGCCGTCGTGTTTCTTCAATCTCTGCTCTTCCTGCTCCAGCCGCTCAAACAAGCGCCGGTGGAATTGCCTGCTCCCTCCTCCCCGCGGCCGGCTGTGCTGCCGCGCAGGCCTCACCGCCCCACCGTAGTCCCATCGCTGGCCTAGCCATCCCTCTACTCAGCCACACATGCTGTTTTTCTCCGACGACAGCAGACGAACCAGTAAACCCTCGTACAGTCGTACTCCCCTCCGCGTGGAAAACAAAAACAACTGCCGAGTCTTCCCTGCCTCCGTGTCGTTCCCTTCCTAGGCCTCGCCGTCGTCCACCGCCGTGGTGCTCTCGGCGCGGCCTGGTCCACGTGGTCAACGACCGACATGCATCTGAAGTGGACTGTATGTGGAGAGGCCGACAGATGGGTCCACGGCCGCACGCAAGGAAATGCTTCCTTATTACGCGCAAAATAATGATTCCTCCACCTGACAACTGGGACCCACCAAAAGGGCCCTTGTATTTCATGAAAAAAACGTTACCGCCGCTGACAGCTCGGACCCACCAGCTATATCTTCGTACGCAAGGAAGTGCCTCCTTATTATGCACAAAAAAATGAATACTCCTCCTGCTAGCTGGGACCTAGTATAGCAGGCCTACTAAGTTGACATGGACGAAGGGCTTTGTCAACTTAGTCAATATGCACGATTCTAGCTCGACTGACCGTACGATGTCCATCCAACGACCATAGTGCTTCTTCAACCTATGGTCTTCTTGCTCCAGCCGCCCAAAGCAGCGCCGGTCGTGCCACCTGCTCCTGCCTCCCATGGCCGGCTGTGCTGCCGCGGAGGCCTCACCGCCCACATACTACTCCCACCGCTGGCCAGGCCATCCCTCCCCTCCACTCACCCACACCCCCTGTTATTCTATGGCGACGGCAACGCAGCCGAATCAGTGAACCCTCGTACTCCTCTCCACGTGGGCATCCACTGCCGCGTCTTCCTCGGCTCCATGTTGTCCCCTTCCTAGGCCTCGCCGTCGTCCACCGCCGTGGTGCTCTCGGCACGGCGTGGTCAATGTGGTCAACGACCGAATTCCATCGGAAGAATATTGTACGTGGAGAGGCTGACAGCTGGGTCCACGACAGCCACAAGGAAGTGCCTCCTTATTACGCGGAAAATAATTATTCCTCCACTTGACAGCAGGGACCCACCGGACGCCCACCAGTATTTCGCGAAAAAAACGTTTGCCCCTGACTGGTGGGACCCACTCGACGGGCCACCGTATTTTGCGAAAAAAACGTTCCCCCTACTGTCAGCTCGGACCCACCGGAAGTGCCTCCTTATTACGCACAAAAAAATGAATACCCCCTGCTAGCTGGGACCCACCTTGGTGGGAGGGTGATTTGTGGGCCTACTAAGTTGACGGGGACGGATGGCTTTGTCAACTTAGTCAATATAAATGATTCTAGCTCTAGTGACTGTACGATGTCCATCCAACGGCCGTAATGCTTCTTAGACCTCTGGTCTTCTTGCTCCAGCCGCCCAAAGCAGCGCCGGTCGTGCCGCATGCTCCTGCCTCCCGTGGCCGGATGTGCTGCTGCGGAGGCCTCACCGCCCCCTACTATTCCCACCGCTGGCCAGGCCCTGCGGCAATGACAACCTCACACCGCAGCCGAACCAGTGAACCCTCGTACTCCTCTCCGCGCGGGCTTCCACTGCCGCGTCTTCCCCGGCTCCGCGTCGTCCCCTTCCTAGGCCTCGTCGTCGTCCATCGCCCTGGTGCTCTCGGCGTGACGTGGTCAACGTGCTCAAGGAACGACTTCCATCGGACGTGGACTGTACGTGGAGAGGCTGACAGCTGGGTCCATGGCCGCAGCAAGGAAGTGCCTCCTTATTACGTGCAAAATAATTATTTCTCCACCTGACAGCGGGGACCCACCAGACATGCCACCGTATTTCATGAAAAAAACGTTTGCCCCTGATTGCTGGGACCCACCAGCTACATCTTCGCACGCAAGGAAGTGCGTCCGGGAAAAAAAATGATTCACCCCCCTGACTGCTGGGACCCACCAGCTACATCTTCGTAGGCAAGGAAGTGCCTGACAGTCGGGACCCACCTGGTCGAAGCATACGTAGCGTTGTCATTCTGGCGCGAACGTGTACGTACATATATACTGGTGGATGTAGAGGCACGCACGTGTCGTAGTAGAGGCGCGCACGTAGCATGTACACGTACATACATCGGCCAGGGTGCAAGAAAGAAAATACGACCACGTATGTGTACATACGGGCAGGGTCTCGAACGCCTACTCGCGCATACGTACGACCAGAGCTCGTGTACATGGCTGGGTCGGAACGAAGAAACAACGTCGTCGTCGTGTTCATGGGGAGGCAACATAATGCGTCGTGTTCATGGGGAGGCAACGGAATGCGTCGTGTTCATCGGGAGGCAGCGGTGTTGGGGAACGTAGTAATTTCAAAAAATTTCCTACGCACACGCAAGATCACGGTGATGCATAGCAACGAGAGGGGAGAGTGTTGTCTACGTACCCTCGTAGACCGAAGCGGAAGCGTTGACACAACATAGAGGAAGTAGTCGTACGTCCTCCTCGCGATCCGACCGATCCAAGCGCCGTTACTCCGGCGCCTCCGAGTTCTTGACACACGTACAGCTCGATGACGTCCCCGGGTCTCGATCCAGCAAAACCTCCGGGGATGAGTTCTGTCAGCACGACGGCGTGGTGACGATCTTGATGAACTACTGACGTAGGGCTTCGCCTAAACACTGCGACAATATGTCCGAGGTGGAATATGGTGGAGGGGGGCACCGCACACGGCTAAGGAACGATCTCAAGGATCAACTTGTGTGTCCTAGGGTGCCCCCCTGCCCCCGTATATAAAGGAGCAAGGGGGGAGGGCCGGCCGGCCTAGAGGTGCGCCAAGGGAGGGGGGAGTCCTCCTCCTAGTAGGAGTAGGACTCCCCTTTCCTAGTCCAACTAGGAGGGAGGAAGGGGGAAGGAAAGAGAGGGAGAGGGAGAGGGAAAGGGGGGCCGCGCCCCCCTCCTTGTCCAATTCGGACTGCCCATGGGGGGGGGGCGCGTGCCACCTCCTGGCGTGGCCCTCTCTCTCCCCTCGCGGCCCAATAAGGCCCATACTTCCCCCGGGGGGTTCCGGTAACCCCTCCAGCACTCCGGTATTATCCGAAACCACTCGGAACCATTCCGATGTCCGAACATAGCCATCCAATATATCAATCTTTACGTCTCGACCATTCCGAGACTCCTCGTCATGTCCGTGATCACATCCGGGACTCCGAACTCCTTCGGTACATCAAAATGCATAAACTCATAATAACTGTCATCGTAACCTTAAGCGTGCGGACCCTACGGTTCGAGAACAATGTAGACATGAGCGTTACACCTCTCCGGTCAATAACCAATACCAGGACCTGGATGCCCATATTGGCTCCTACATATTCTACGAAGATCTTTATCGGTCAGACCGCATAACAACATACGTTGTTCCCTTTGTCATCGGTATGTTACTTGCCCGAGATTCGATCGTCGGTATCCAATACCTAGTTCAATCTCGTTACCGGCAAGTCTCTTTACTCGTTCCGTAATACATCATCCCGCAACCAACTCATTGGTTGCAATGCTTGCAAGGCTTATGTGATGTGCATTACCGAGAAGGCCCTGAGATACCTCTCCGATATTCGGAGTGACAAATCCTAATCTCGAAATACGCCAACCCAACAAATACTTTCGGAGACACCTGTAGAGCACCTTTATAATCACCCAGTTACGTTGTGATGTTTGGTAGCACACAAAGTGTTCCTACGGTAAACGGGAGTTGCATAATCTCATAGTCATAGGAACATGTATAAGTCATGGATAAAAGCAATAGCAGCATACTAAACGATCGGGTGCTAAGCTAATGGAATGGGTCATGTCAATCAGATCATTCAACTAATGATGTGACCTTGTTAATCAAATGACAACTCCTTTGTCTATGGTTAGGAAACTTAACCATCCTTTGATTAATAAGCTAGTCAAGTAGAGGCATACTAGTGACACTCTGTTTGTCTATATATCCACACATGTATTATGTTTCCGGTTAATACAATTCTAGCATGAATAATAAACATTTATCATGATATGTAAGGAAATAAATAATAACTTTATTATTGCCTCTAGGGCATATTTCCTTCAGTCTCCCACTTGCACTAGAGTCAATAATCTAGATTACACAGTAATGATTCTAACACCCATGGAGTCTTGGTGCTGATCATGTTTTGCCCGTGGAAGAGGCTTAGTCAACGGGTCTGCTACATTCAGATCCGTATGTATCTTGCAAATCTCTATGTCTCCCACCTAGACCAAGTCCCGGATGGAATTGAAGCGTCTCTTGATGTGCTTGGTTCTCTTGTGAAATCTGGATTCCTTCGCCAAGGCAATTGCTCCAGTATTGTCACAAAAGATTTTCATTGGACCCGATGCACTAGGTATGACACCTAGATCGAATATGAACTCCTTCATCCAGACTCCTTCATTTGCTGCTTCCGAAGCAGCTATGTACTCTGCTTCACATGTAGATCTCGCTACGATGCTTTGTTTAGAACTGCACCAACTGACAGCTCCACCGTTTAATGTAAATACGTATCCGGTTTGCGATTTCGAATCGTCCGGATCAGTGTCAAAGCTTGCATCAACGTAACCCTTTACGATGAGCTCTTTGTCACCTCCATACACGAGAAACATTTCCTTAGTCCTTTTCAGGTACTTCAGGATATTCTTGACCGCTGTCCAGTGATCCACTCCTGGATTACTTTGGTACCTCCCTGCTAAACTTATAGCAAGGCACACATCAGGCCTGGTACACAGCATTGCATACATGATAGAGCCTATGGCTGAAGCATAGGGAACATCTTTCATCTTCTCTCTATCTTCTGTAGTGGTCGGGCTTTGAGTCTTACTCAACTTCACACCTTGCAATACAGGTAAGAACCCTTTCTTTGCTTGATCCATTTTGAACTTCTTCAAAATCTTGTCAAGGTATGTACTTTGTGAAAGTCCAATTAAGCGTCTTGATCTATCTCTATAGATCTTAATGCCCAATATGTAAGCAGTTTCACCTAGGTCTTTCATTGAAAAACTCTTATTCAAGTATCCCTTTATGCTATTCAGAAATTCTATATCATTTCCGATCAGTAATATGTCATCTACATATAATATCAGAAATGCTACAGAGCTCCCACTCACTTTCTTGTAAATACAGGCTTCTCCAAAAGTCTGTATAAACCCAAATGCTTTGATCACACTATCAAAGCGTTTATTCCAACTCCGAGATGCTTGCACCAGTCCATAAATGGATCGCTGGAGCTTGCACACTTTGTTAGCTCCCTTTGGATCGATAAAACCTTCTGGTTGCATCATATACAACTCTTCTTCCAGAAACCCATTCAGGAATGCAGTCTTTACATCCATTTGCCAAATTTCATAGTCATAAAATGCGGCAATTGCTAACATGATTCGGACAGACTTAAGCATCGCTACGGGTGAGAAGGTCTCATCGTAGTCAATCCCTTGAACTTGTCGAAACCCTTTTGCGACAAGTCGAGCTTTGTAGACAGTAACATTACCGTCAGCGTCTGTCTTCTTCTTAAAGATCCACTTGTTCTCTATTGCTTGCCGACCCTCGGGCAAGTCAACCAAAGTCCACACTTTGTTTTCATACATGGATCCCATCTCAGATTTCATGGCTTCTAGCCATTTTGCGGAATCTGGGCTCATCATCGCTTCTTCATAGTTCGTAGGTTCGTCATGATCTAGTAGCATGATTTCCAGAACAGGATTGCCGTACCACTCTGGTGCGGATCTCACTCTAGTTGATCTACGAGGTTCTGTAGTAACTTGATCTGTAGTTTCATGATCATCATCATTAACTTCTTCTCTGATTGGTGTAGATGTCACAGAAACCGGTTCCTGTGATGAACTACTTTCCAATAAGGGAGCAGGTACAGTTACCTCATTAAGTTCTACTTTCCTCCCACTCACTTCTTTCGAGAGAAACTCCTTCTCTAGAAAGGATCCATTTTTAGCAACAAATGTCTTGCCTTCGGATCTGTGATAGAAGGTGTACCCAACAGTCTCCTTTGGGTATCCTATGAAGACACATTTTTCCGATTTGGGTTCGAGCTTATCAGGTTGAAGCTTTTTCACATAAGCATCGCAGCCCCAAACTTTAAGAAACGACAACTTTGGTTTCTTGCTAAACCACAGTTCATAAGGTGTCGTCTCAACGGATTTTGACGATGTTCTATTCAACGTGAATGCGGCCGTCTCTAGAGCATAACCCCAAAACGATAGCGGTAAATTTGTAAGAGACATCATAGATCGCACCATATCTAGTAAAGTGCGATTACGACGTTCGGACACACCATTGCGCTGTGGTGTTCCGGGTGGCGTGAGTTGCGAAACTATTCCGCATTGTTTCAAATGTAGACCAAACTCGTAACTCAAATATTCTCCTCCACGATCAAATCGTAGAAACTTTATTTTCTTGTTACGATGATTTTCAACTTCACTCTAAAATTCTTTGAACTTTTCAAATGTTTCAGACTTGTGTTTCATTAAGTAGATATACCCATATCTGCTTAAATCATCTGTGAAGGTGAGAAAATAACGATATCCGCCACGAGCCTCAACATTCATTGGACCACATACATCTGTATGTATAATTTCCAATAAATCTTTTGCTCTCTCCATAGTACCGGAGAACGGTGTTTTAGTCATCTTGCCCATGAGGCACGGTTCGCAAGTGCCAAGTGATTCATAATCAAGTGACTGCAAAAGTCCATCAGTATGGAGTTTCTTCATGCGCTTTATACCGATATGACCTAAACGGCAGTGCCACAAATAAGTTGCACTATCATTATCAACTCTGCATCTTTTAGCTTCAACATTATGAATATGTGTATCACCACTATCGAGATTCATTAAAAATAGACCACTCTTCAAGGGTGCATGACCATAAAAGATATTACTCATATAAATAGAACAACCATTATTCTCTGATTTAAATGAATAACCGTCTCGCATCAAACAAGATCCAGATATAATGTTCATGCTCAACGCTGGCACCAAATAACAATTATTTAGGTCTAATACTAATCGCGAAGGTAGATGTAGAGGGAGCGTGCCGACTGCGATCACATCGACTTTGGAACCGTTTCGTACGCGCATCGTCACCTCGTCCTTTGCCAGTGCTCGCTTAATCCGTAGTCCCTGTTTCGAGTTGCAAATATTAGCAACAGAACCAGTATCAAATACCCAGGTGCTACTGCGAGCTCTAGTAAGGTACACATCAATAACATGTATATCACATATACCTTTGTTCACCTTGCCATCCTTCTTATCCGCCAAATACTTGGGGCAGTTCCGCTTCCAGTGACCAGTCTGCTTGCAGTAGAAGCACTCAGTTTCAGGCTTAGGTCCAGACTTGGGTTTCTTCTCTTGAGCAGCAACTTGTTTGCTGTTCTTTTTGAAGTTCCCCTTCTTCTTCCCTTTGCCCTTTTTCTTGAAACTAGTGGTCTTATTGACCATCAACACTTGATGCTCCTTCTTGATTTCTACCTCCGCAGCCTTTAGCATTGCGAAGAGCTCGGTGATAGACTTATCTATCCCTTGCATATTATAGTTCATCACGAAGCCTTTGTAGCTTGGTGGCAGTGATTGGAGAATTCTGTCAATGACGCAATCATCCGGAAGATTGACTCCCAGCTGATTCAAGTGATTATAATACCCAGACATCTTGAGTATATGCTCACTGAGAGAACCATTCTCTTCCATCTTGCAGCTATAGAACTTATTGGAGACCTCATATCTCTCAATCCGGGCTTTCTATTTGAATATCAACTTCAACTCCTGGAACATCTCATATGCTCCATGGTTCTCAAACCGTCGTTGAAGTCCCGGTTCTAAGCCGTAAAGCATGGCACACTGAACTATCGAGTAGTCATCAGCTTTGCTCTGCCAGACGTTCATAACATCTGGCGTTGCTCCAGCAGCAGGCCTGGCACCTAGCGGTGCATCCAGGACGTAACTCTTCTGTGCAGCAATGAGGATAATCCTCAAGTTACGGACCCAGTCCATGTAATTGCTACCATCATCTTTCAACTTTGCTTTCTCAAGGAACGCATTAAAATTCAACGGAACAACAGCACGAGCCATCTATCTACAATCATCATAAACAAGCAAGGTACTATCAGGGACTAAATTCATGATAAATTTAAGTTCAATTAATCATATTACTTAAGAACTCCCACTTAGATAGACATCCCTCTAATCATCTAAGTGATCACGTGATCCAAATCAAAACTAATCCATAACCGATCATCACGTGAAATGGATTATTTCTCAATGGTGAACATCATCATGTTGATCATATCTACTATATGATTCACGCTCGACCTTTCGGTCTTCGTGTTCCGAGGCCATATCTGCATATGCTAGGCTCGTCAAGTATAACCCGAGTATTCCGCGTGTGCAAAACTGGCTTGCACCCGTTGTAGATGGACGTAGAGCTTATCACACCCGATCATCACGTGGTGTCTGGGCACGACGAACTTTGGCAACGGTGCATACTCGGGGAGAACACTTCTTGATAATTTAGTGAGAGATCATCTTATAATGCTACCGTCAATCAAAGCAAGAAAGATGCATAAAACATAAACATCACATGCAAATCAATATAAGTGATATGATATGGTCATCATCATCTTGTGCTTCGTGATCTCCATCTCTGCAGCACCATCATGATCACCATCGTCACCGGCGCGACACCTTGATCTCCATCGTAGCATCATTGTCGTCTCGCCAATCTTATGCTTCTACGACTATCGCTACCGCTTAGTGATAAAGTAAAGCATTACAGGGCGATTGCATTGCATACAATAAAGCGACAACCATACGGCTCCTGCCGGTTGCCGATAACTCGGTTACAAAACATGATCATCTCATACAATAAAGTATAGCATCATGTCTTGACCATATCACATCACAACATGCCCTGCAAAAACAAGTTAGACGTCCTCTACTTTGTTTGTTGCAAATTTTACGTGGCTGCTACGGGCTTAAGCAAGAACCAATCTCACCTACGCATCAAAACCACAACGATAGTTTGTCAAATAGACTCCGTTTTAACCTTCTCAAGGACCGGGCGTAGCCATACTCAGTTCAACTAAAGTTGGAGAAACTGACACCCGCCAGCCACCTGTGTGCAAAGCACGGCGGTAGAACCAGTCTCGCGTAAGCGTACGCGTAATGTCGGTCCGGGCCGCTTCATCCAACAATACCGCCGAACCAAAGTATGACATGCTGGTAGGCAGTATGACTTGTATCGTCCACAACTCACTTGTGTTCTACTCGTGCAAAACATCAAACCATAAAAACCTAGGCTCGGATGCCACTGTTGGGGAACGTAGTAATTTCAAAAATTTTCCTACGCACACGCAAGATCACGGTGATGCATAGCAACGAGAGGGGAGAGTGTTGTCTACGTACCCTCGTAGACCGAAGCGAAAGCGTTGACACAACATAGAGGAAGTAGTCGTACGTCCTCCTCACGATCCGACCGATCCAAGCGCCGTTACTCCGGCGCCTCCGAGTTCTTGACACACATACAACTCGATGACGTCCCCGGGTCTCGATCCAGCAAAACCTCCGGGGATGAGTTCTATCAGCACGACGGCGTGGTGACGATCTTGATGAACTACCGACACAGGGCTTCGCCTAAACACTGCGACAATATGTCCGAGGTGGAATATGGTGGAGGGGGGCACCGCACACGGCTAAGGAACGATCTCAAGGATCAACTTGTGTGTCCTAGGGTGCCGCCCTGCCCCCGTATATAAAGGAGCAAGGGGGGAGGGCCGGCCGGCCTAGAGGCGCGCCAAGGGAGGGGGGAGTCCTCCTCCTAGTAGGAGTAGGACTCCCCTTTCCTAGTCCAACTAGGAGGGAGGAAGGGGGAAGGAAAGAGAGGGAGAGGGAGAGGGAAAGGGGGGCCGCGCCCCCCCTCCTTGTCCAATTCGGACTGCCCATGGGGGGGCGCGTGCCACCTCCTGGCGTGGCCCTCTCTCTCCCCTCGCGGCCCAATAAGGCCCATACTTCCCCCGGGGGGTTCCGGTAACCCCTCCGGCACTCCGGTATTATCCGAAACCACTCGGAACCATTCCGATGTCCGAACATAGCCGTCCAATATATCAATCTTTACGTCTCGACCATTCCGAGACTCCTCGTCATGTCCGTGATCACATCCGGGACTCCAAACTCCTTCGGTACATCAAAATGCATAAACTCATAATAACTGTCATCGTAACCTTAAGCGTGCGGACCCTACGGTTCGAGAACAATGTAGACATGACCGATACACCTCTCCGGTCAATAACCAATAGCGGGACCTGGATGCCCATATTGGCTCCTACATATTCTACGAAGATCTTTATCGGTCAGACCGCATAACAACATACATTGTTCCCTTTGTCATCGGTATGTTACTTGCCCGAGATTCGATCGTCGGTATCCAATACCTAGTTCAATCTCGTTACCGGCAAGTCTCTTTACTCGTTCCGTAATACATCATCCCGCAACCAACTCATTGGTTGCAATGCTTGCAAGGCTTATGTGATGTGCATTACCGAGAAGGCCCTGAGATACCTCTCCGATATTCGGAGTGACAAATCCTAATCTCGAAATACGCCAACCCAACAAATACTTTCGGAGACACCTGTAGAGCACCTTTATAATCACCCAGTTACGTTGTGACGTTTGGTAGCACACAAAGTGTTCCTACGGTAAACGGGAGTTGCATAATCTCATAGTCATAGGAACATGTATAAGTCATGGATAAAAGCAATAGCAGCATACTAAACGATCGGGTGCTAAGCTAATGGAATGGGTCATGTCAATCAGATCATTCAACTAATGATGTGACCTTGTTAATCAAATGACAACTCCTTTGTCTATGGTTAGGAAACTTAACCATCCTTTGATTAATAAGCTAGTCAAGTAGAGGCATACTAGTGACACTCTGTTTGTCTATATATCCACACATGTATTATGTTTCCGGTTAATACAATTCTAGCATGAATAATAAACATTTATCATGATATGTAAGGAAATAAATAATAACTTTATTATTGCCTCTAGGGCATATTTCCTTCAAGCGGAATGCGTCGTGTTCATCGGGAGGCAACAGAAGGCTGGGTCGGAACGGAATGCGTGGTCGTGTTCATCGGGAGGGCTTGGACGGAACAGGCGATGGAAACGAGGTCTGGCATACCGCACAACGGAGGAAACGAACCTCCTACGTTCGGAACTGGATCCTGTTGATCGGGAGGGGTGTGGCGTACCGCAAAACGGAGGAATTGGACCTCCTACGGTCGAAACGGGGGTCCTGTTGATCGGGAGGGGTGTGTCGTACCGCAAAACGGATGAAACAGACCTCCTACGGTCGAAACGGGGGTCCTGTTGATCGGGAGGGGTGTGGGGTACCGCAAAACGGGACTCCACGGATACTGTTCATCTCCACCGTCGACCTCCTCCAGCCTCCACGGGCTACTGTCGACCTCCTCCACCCTCCACGGGCTCCTGTTCATCCAGCCTCCACCGTGCGCTACTCCACCGGCTACTGTTCAACCACCCCTCCACCGTCTACTGTTCATCCAGCCCTCCACACCACAGGGTCCTGTTCAACCACCCCTCCACGGGCACCCCTCCACCGTCTACTGTTCATCCAGCCCTCCACACCACGGGGCCCTGTTCAACCACCCCTCCACAGGCACCCCTCCACCGTCTACTGTTCATCCAGCCCTCCACCACACCACGGGGTCTTGTTCATCCAGAGGCAACGCCACCGCTCACTGTTCATCCACCCCCCCGCAACGCTCACTGTTCATCCAATCGATCGGCTTCAGTTAGCAGCAGTAGCGAAGGAATCGCTCGATCAGGTTCAGTTAACAGCCATCGATCGATCGCTTGGGTTCAGTAATGCATAGCCTGCAGTGCAATCGCTCGGGTTCAGTTAGAGCCCAACGCCTTGCTCGGGTTCAGTTAGAGCCAATGCCTCGCACACACACGCGTACGTGTACGAGAGAAAAGCGCATCGCTCGGCCCCGAACCTCCCATTGTAACCGGGAACTCCCCGAAATTTTCCTCCCCCTCACTTCTACCATGGTTTTTTCCGTCATGGACGGCCCAAAGAATGTCATGCAGCTGCGTCTCCGGCCCGCCCAGGACGAAAACCCCATTTTCTGTCATGATTTTTTGTCATAGAAGTAGGAGCCCACCACATCTATGATGATACCGGGTTTTGTCACAATTATCATCATAGAAGTATCATATTTATGACAGAATTTTTTTTCGTTCGGCCCAAAATGTCACGGATGTGTCTTTTTTTTGTAGTGCATGGAACACGTGTGTTGTACCTCGGAGCTGCCTTTGGAACAACCGTGTCTCATGTGTCTGACATTGTTGGACCGGTAAGATCTCGTCGCTATTTCCTTTGTGTATTTCAAGTGAATACTGTTTAATGTGAGTTGTCTTAACGAAGTCTTGTCACTTTGCAGACTGGGTTGGTGTATGCCGTTGAGTTCTCTCACCGGAGTGGTAGGGATCTTGTCAACATGGCCAAGAAGAGGACCAATGTCATCCCCATCACTGAGATTGCTAGGCACCCGGCAAAGTAACGGATGCTGGTCGGCATGGCTCAAGCTGTACGAGATCAAGGTATGTTGCTTTCTATGTTCGACCCTTTCTTTACGCTTGCTAGCTGCATCTGGCGCAAAGCTCGGTTTCTTCTGCTCCTAATTCAGTGCTGCAGCTGCAGCTCATTGGTTGCATGGTCTTTGGTTTTGTTGTGCTGATTCGGTGTTGTAGGATGTACGTAGTAATGTCTTCAAACCTTGTTTAGTGAGCATTCATTCATTGTGTGGTCCGTGGACGAACTAGAATTAGCTGGTTCACTCGGATTAGTCTGTGTTAACATAGTAAGTTAGCAAGACCATGTTTAGTGAGATATATCAGCAAGAGCAGCTGCATTTGCTTCAGTTGTACTCTATATGTTTGAGAGAGATATATCTTTAGAATATTGCCTTCATATACTATCTAATTTCTGCAGTTATTGAAGTTAAAATGCACGATGCTGGTGACTAACCAGAAAAGTTCTTTGAGTTCCATACATTGAGTAAAACATTTCAATCTGTCATTGAGTTAGCTATATATATCCGTGATACCATTTATGTACTGTGATAGTTTCTCATATTTTTGTATTATACTTGTATACATTATTCCTATTTGAAGTCATCGACTGAGATGTTGTAAACATTCCTGCCATGTGCTGCTTCCTTTTTCATGCTTTGCTACTATAGATGATTTGCTTGAACTGAGATGATTGGTCTATTTGTGCTTATAATTATGCTTCTATGTGATTGCTGCAGCATGACCCAACCAAATAAACATTTTGTGCCTTGATCTATCTCTAAAAGTGGTGTTACCTCTCTTTACAGCTCTGGGCTGAAGAAATTTGAAGAAGCTTGAAGCCCGACAAAGTAAAGAGTAGCGAGTAATAATGTAGTGCTAGTTATGTTGTACAGTAGCCACCATATCTGGTTGTATGAACACTATTGTAAATATTGTAATTTCGTATTTGTACAGTAGTCAGCATATTTGGTGCTAATATTGGCTATCATTTTATAGTTTCATATGTTCTCTTGCCATTTGAAATATTTTTCATTTGTTTATTGTGAAAGTTGAAGGAAATATGCCCTAGAGGCAATAATAAAGTTATTATTTATTTCCTTATTTCATGATAAATGTTTATTATTCATGCTAGAATTGTATTAACCGAAAACATAATACATGTGTGAATACATAGACAAACAAGAGTGTCACTAGTATGCCTCTACTTGACTAGCTCATTAATCAAAGATGGTTATGTTTCCTAACCATAGACAAAGAGTTGTTATTTGATTAATGGGATCACATCATTAGATGAATGATCTGATTGACTTGACCCATTCCGTTAGCTTAGCACTTGATCGTTTAGTTTGTTGCTATTGCTTTCTTCATGACTTATACATGTTCCTATGACTATGAGATTATGCAACCCCCGTTTACCGGAGGAACACTTTGTGTGCTACCAAACGTCACAACGTAACTGGGTGATTATAAAGGAGCTCTACAGGTGTCTCCAAAGGTAATTGTTGGGTTGGCGTATTTCGAGATTAGGATTTGTCACTCCGATAGTCGGAGAGGTATCTCTGAGCCCTCTCGGTAATGCACATCACATAAGCCTTGCAAGCATTGCAACTAATATGTTAGTTGTGAGATGATGTATTACGGAACGATTAAAGAGACTTGCCGGCAACGAGATTGAACTAGGTATTGGATACCGACGGTCGAATCTCGGGCAAGTAACATACCGATGACAAAGGGAACGACGTATGTTGTTATGCGGTCTGACCGATAAAGATCTTCGTAGAATATGTAGGAACCAGTATGGGCATCCAGGTCCCGCTATTGGTTATTGACCGGAGACGTGTCTCGGTCATGTCTACATTGTTCTCGAACCGTAGGGTCCGCACGCTTAAGGTTTCGATGACAGTTATATAATGAGTTTATGAGTTTTGATGTACCGAAGGAGTTCGGAGTCCCGGATGAGATCGGGGACATGATGAGGAGTCTCGAAATGGTCGAGACGTAAAGATCGATATATTGGACGACTATATTCGGACATCGGAAAGGTTCTGAGTGATTCGGGTATTTTTGGGAGTACCGGAGAGTTACGGGAATTCGCCGGGGAGTATATGTGCCTTATTGGGCCATACGGGAATAGAGGAGAGAGGCCAAAAGGAAGGAGGCCTGCGCCCCCCCTCTAGTCCGAATTGGACAAGGGGCGCAGCCCCCTTTTCCTTCTTCCTCTCCCCCTCTTTCCCCTTCTCCTACTCCAACAAGGAAGGAGGGAGTCCTACTCCCGGTGGGAGTAGGACTCCCCTTGGCGCGCCCCCTCCTAGGCCGGCCGCCCCTCTCCCTTGCTCTTTTATATACGGGGGCAGGGGGCACCCCATGACACACAAGTTGATCTTCGTGATCGTTCCTTAGCTGTGTGCGGTGCCCCCCTCCACCATATTCCACCTTGGTCATATTGTAGCGGTGCTTAGGCGAAGCCCTGCGATAGTTGAACATCAAGATCGTCACCACGCCGTCGTGCTGACGGAACTCCTCCCCGAAGCTTTGCTGGATCGGAGCCTGGGGAGCGTCATCGAGCTGAACGTGTGCCAAGAACTCGGAGGTGTCGGAGTAACGGTGCTTGGATCGGTTGGACCGGGAAGACGTACGACTACTTCCTCTACGTTGCGTCAACGCTTCCGCTTCGGTCTACGAGGGTACGTAGACAACACTCTCCCCTCTCGTTGCTATGCATCACCATGATCTTGCGTGTGCGTAGGAATTTTTTTGAAATTACTACGTTCCGCTACAGTGGCATCAGAGCCTAGGTTTTATGGTTTGATGTTATATGCACGAGTAGAACACAACTGAGTTGTGGGCGATATAAGTCATACTGCTTACCAGCATGTCATACTTTGGTTCGGCGGTATTGTTGGATGAAGCGGCCCGGACCGACATTACGCGTACGCTTACGCGAGACTGGTTCTACCGCCGTGCTTTGCACACAGGTGGCTGGCGGGTGTCAGTTTCTCCAACTTTAGTTGAACCAAGTGTGGCTACGCCCGGTCCTTGCGAAGGTTAAAACAGCACCAATTTGACAAACTATCGTTGTGGTTTTGATGCGTAGGTAAGAACGGTTCTTGCTAAGCCCAGTAGCAGCCACGTAAAACTTGCAACAACAAAGTAGAGGACGTCTAACTTGTTTTTGCAGGGCATGTTGTGATGTGATATGGTCAAGACATGATGAGATATAAGTTGTCGTATAAGATGATCATGTTTTGTTGAAGTTATCGGCAACTGGCAAAAGCCTTATGGTTGTCTTCTATTGCATAAGATGCAAGCGCCAAATAATTGCTTTACTTTATCACTATGCGATAGCAATAGTTGCAAGAGCAATAGTTGGCGAGACGACCATGTGACGACATATTGATATAGATCAAGATGATGGAGATCATGGTGTCATGCCGGTGACGATGGAAATCATGACGATGCTTTGGACATGGAGATCAAAGGCACAAGACGATGATGGCCATATCATGTCACATATTTTGATTGCATGTGATGTTTATCTTTTTATGCATCTTATCTTGCTTTGATTGACGGTAGCATTATAAGATGATCTCTCACTAAATTATCAAGAAGTGTTCTCCCTGAGTATGCACCGTTGCCAAAATTCGTCGTGCCCAGACACCACGTGATGATCGGGTGTGATAAGCTCTACGTCCATCTACAACGGGTGCAAGCCAGTTTTGCACACGCAGAATACTCGGGTTATACTTGACGAGCCTAGCATATGCAGATATGGCCTCGGAACACGGAGACCGAAAGGTCGAGCGTGAATCATATAGTAGATATGATCAACATAATGATGTTCACCATTGAAGACTAATCCATTTCACGTGATGATCGGTTATGGTTTAGTTGATTTGGATCACGTGATCACTTAGAGGATTAGAGGGATGTCTATCTAAGTGGGAGTTCTTAAGTAATATGATTAATTGAACTTTAATTTATCATGAACTTATTCCTGGTAGTATTAGCATATCTATGTTGTAGATCAATAGCTCGCGTTGTTGCTTTCATATGTTAATTTTTGATATGTTCCTAGAGAAAATTGTGTTGAAAGATGTTAGTAGCAATGATGCGGATTGGATCCGTGATATGAGGTTTATCCTCATTGCTGCATAGAAGAATTATGTCCTTGATGCACCACTAGGTGACAGACCTATTGCAGGAGCAGATGCAGACGTTATGAACGTTTGGCTAGCTCAATATGATGACTACTTGATAGTTTAGTGCACCATGCTTAACAGCTTAGAATCGGGACTTCAAAGACGTTTTGAACGTCATGGACCATATGAGATGTTCCAGGAGTTGAAGTTAATATTTCAAGCAAATACCTGAGTTGAGAGATATGAAGTCTCCAACAAGTTCTATAGCTAAAAGATGGAGGAGAATCGCTCAACTAGTGAGCATGTGCTCAGATTGTCTGGATACTACAATCGCTTGAATCAAGTGGGAGTTAATCTTCCAGATAAAATAGTGATTGACAGAATTCTCTAGTTACCATCACCAAGTTAGTAGAATTTCGTGATGAACTATAATATGCAAGGGATAACGGAAACGATTCCCAAACTCTTCGTGATGCTAAAATCGACGAAGGTAGAAATCAAGAAAAACATCAAGTGTTGATGGTTAACAAGATCAGTAGTTTCAAGAAAAGGGCAAAGGGAAAGAAGGGGAACTTCAAGAAGAACGGCAAGCAAGTTGCTGCTCAAGTGAAAAGCCCAAGTCTGGACCTAAGCCTGAGACTAAGTACTTCTACTGCAAAGGGACTGTTCACTGGAAGCGGAACTACCCCAAGTATTTGGCGGATAAGAAGGATGGCAAAGTGAACAAAGGTATATTTGATATACATGTTATTGATGTGTACTTAACTAGTGTTTATAGCAACCCCTAAGTATTTGATACTAGTTCAGTTGCTATGATTAGTAACTTGAAAAGGGAGTTGCAGAATAAACAGAGAGTAGTTAAGGGTGAAGTGATGATGTGTGTTGGAAGTAGTTCCAAGATTGATATGATCATCATCGCACACTTATTATACTTTCGGGATTAGTGTTGAACCTAAATAAGTGTTATTTGGTGTTTGCGTTGAGCATAAATATGATTTGATCATGTTTATTGCAATATGGTTATTCATTTAAGTTAGAGAACAATTGTTGTTCTGCTTACATGAATAGAACCTTCAATGGTCATACACCCAATGAAAATAGTTCGTTGGATCTCGATCATAGTGATACACATATTCATAATATTGAAACCAAAAGATGCAAAGTTAATAATGATAGTGCAACTTATTTGTGGCACTGCCGTCTAGGTCATATTGGTGTAAAGCGCATGAAGAAACTCCATGCTGATGGGCTTTTTAGAATCACTTGATTATGAATCACTTGATGCTTGCGAACCATGCCTCATGGGCAAGATGACTAAGACACCGTTCTCCGGAACAATGGAGCAAGCAACAGATTTGTTGGAAATCATACATACTGATCTACGTCGTCCGATGAATATTAAAGCTCGCGACAAGTATCATTATTTTCTGACCTTCACAGATGATTTAAGCAGATATGAGCATATCTACTTGATAAAACATAAGTCTGAAAAGTTCAGAGTATTTCAGAGTGAAGTGGAAATTCATCGTGACAAGAAAATAAAGTTTCTACGATCTGATCGCGGAGACGAATATTTGAGTTACGAGTTTGGTCTTCAACTAAAACAATGTGGAATAGTTTCACAAACTCATGCCACCTGGAACACCATAGCATAATGGTGTGTCCGAACGTCATAACCGTACTTTATTGGATATAGTACAATCTATGATGTTTCTTACCGATTTACCAATATCGTTTTGGGATCATGCATTAGAGACAGCTGCATTCACGTTAAATAGGGCACCATCTAAATCCGTTGAGACAACACTATATGAACTGTGGTTTAGCAAGAAACCAAAGTTGTCGTTTCTTAAAGTTTGGGGTTGTGATGCTTATGTGAAAAAGTTTCATCCAGATAAGCTCAAAACCCAAATCGGAGAAATGTGTCTTCATAGGATACCCAAAGGAGACAGTTGGGTACACCTTCTATCACAGATCCTAAGGCAAGACATTCATTGCTGAGAATGGATACTTTCTAGAGAAGGAGTTTCTCTCGAAAGAAGTGAGTGGGAGGAAAGTAGAACTTGCTAAGGTAATTGTACCTTCTCCCTTATTGGAAAGTAGTTCATCACAGAAATCTGTTCCTGTGACTACCACACCAATTAGTGAGGAAGCTAATGATGATGATCATGTAACTTCAGATCAAGTTACTACCGAATCTCGTAGGTAAACCAGAGTGAGATCCGCACCAGAGTGGTACGGTAATCCTGTTCTAGAAGTCATGTTACTAGACCATGATGAACTTGCGAACTATGAGGAAGCGATGATGAGCCCAGATTCCGCAAAATGGTTTGAGGCCATGAAATCTGAGATGGGATCCATGTATGAGAACAAAGTATGGACTTTGATGGATTTGCCCGATGATCGGCAAGCCATAGAAAATAAATGGATCTTCAAGAGGAAGACATACGCTGATAGTAGTGTTACTATCTACAAAGCTAGAATTGTCGCAAAAGGTTTTCGACAAGTTCAAGGTGTTGACTACGATGAGAGTTTCTCACTCGTATCTATGCGTAAGTCTGTCCGAATCATGTTAGCAATTGCCGCATTTTATGAAATCCGACAAATGGATAAACAAAACTGCATTCCTTAACGGATTTATTAAAGAAGAGTTGTATACGATGCAACTAGAAGGTTTTGTCGATCCTAAAGGTGTTAACAAAATATGCAAGCTCCAGCGATCCATCTATGGACTGGTGCAAGCATCTCGGAGTTGGAATATACGCTTTGATAAGTAGATCAAAGCATATAGTTTTACACAGACTTGCGGTGAAGCCTGTATTTACAAGAAAGTGAGTGGGAGCACTACAGCATTTCTGATAAGTATATGTAAATGACATATTGTTGATCGAAAATAATGTAGAATTATTCTGCGAAGCATAAAGGAGTATTTGAAAGGAGTTTTTCGAAGAAGGACCTCGGTGAAGCTGCTTACATATTAAGCATCAAGATCTATAGAGATAGATCAAGACGCTTGATAAGTTTTCAATGAGTACATACCTTGACAAGATTTTGAAGTAGTTCAAAATGGAACAGTCAAAGAAAGAGTTCTTGCCTGTGTTACAAGGTGTGAAATTGAGTAAGACTCAAAACCCGACCACGACAGAAGATAGAAAGAGAATGAAAGTCATTCCCTATGCCTTGGCCATAGGCTCTATAAAGTATGCCATGCTGTGTACCAGATCTATTGTATACCCTACACTGATTTTGGCAAGGGAGTACAATAATGATCTAGGAGTAGATCACTGGACAACGGTCAAAATTATCCTTAGTGGAATAAGGATATGTTTCTCGATTATGGACGTGACAAAAAGGTTCGTCGTAAAAGGTTACGTCGATGCAAGTTTTGACACTAATCTAGATGACTCTAAGTCTCAATCTAGATACATATTGAAAGTGGGAGCAATTAGCTAAAGTAGCTCCGTGCAGAGCATTGTAGACATAGAAATTTGCAAAATACATACGGATCTGAATTTTGGCAGACCCGTTGACTAAGCTTCTCTCACAAGCAAAACATAATCACACCTTAGTACTCTTTGGGTGTTAATCACATAGCGATGTGAACTAGATTACTGACTCTAGTAAACCCTTTTGCTATTGGTCACATATCGATGTGAACTATGGGTGTTAATCACATGGTGATGTGAACTATTGCTGTTAAATCACATGGCGATGTGAACTAGATTATTGAATCTAGTGCAAGTGGGATACTGAAGGAAATATGCCCTAGAGGCAATAATAAAGTTATTATTTATTTCCTTATTTCATGATAAATGTTTATTATTCATGCTAGAATTATATTAACCGGAAACATAATACATGTGTGAATACATAGACAAACAAGAGTGTCACTAGTATGCCTCTACTTGACTAGCTCATTAATCAAAGATGGTTATGTTTCCTAACCATAGACAAAGAGTTGTTATTTGATTAATGGGATCACATCATTAGATGAATGATCTGATTTACTTGACCCATTCCGTTAGCTTAGCACTTGATCGTTTAGTTTGTTGCTATTGCTTTCTTCATGACTTATACATGTTCCTATGACTATGAGATTATGCAACCCCCGTTTACCGGAGGAACACTTTGTGTGCTACCAAACGTCACAACGTAACTGGGTGATTATAAAGGAGCTCTACAGGTGTCTCCAAAGGTAATTGTTGGGTTGGCGTATTTCGAGATTAGGATTTGTCACTCCGATAGTCGGAGAGGTATCTCTGGGCCCTCTCGGTAATGCACATCACATAACCCTTGCAAGCATTGCAACTAATATGTTAGTTGTGAGATGATGTATTACGGAACGAGTAAAGAGACTTGCCGGCAACGAGATTGAACTAGGTATTGGATACCGACGGTCGAATCTCGGGCAAGTAACATACCGATGACAAAGGGAACAACATATGTTGTTATGCGGTCTGACCGATAAAGATCTTCGTAGAATATGTAGGAACCAGTATGGGCATCCAGGTCCCGCTATTGGTTATTGACCGGAGACGTGTCTCGGTCATGTCTACATTGTTCTCGAACCGTAGGGTCCGCACGCTTAAGGTTTCGATGACAGTTATATAATGAGTTTATGAGTTTTGATGTACCGAAGGAGCTCGGAGTCCCGGATGAGATCGGGGACATGACAAGGAGTCTCGAAATGGTCGAGACGTAAAGATCGATATATTGGACGACTATATTTGGACATCGGAAAGGTTCTGAGTGATTCGGGTATTTTTGGGAGTACCGGAGAGTTACGGGAATTCGCCGGGGAGTATATGGGCCTTATTGGGCCATACGGGAATAGAGGAGAGAGGCCAAAAGGAAGGAGGCCTGCGCCCCCCCTCTGGTCCGAATTGGACAAGGGGCGCAGCCCCCTTTTCCTTCTTCCTCTCCCCCTCTTTCCCCTTCTCCTACTCTAACAAGGAAGGAGGGAGTCCTACTCCCGGTGGAAGTAGGACTCCCCTTGGCGCGCCCCCTCCTAGGCCGGCCGCCCCCTCCCCCTTGCTCCTTTATATACGGGGGCAGGGGGCACCCCATGACACACAAGTTGATCTTCGTGATCGTTCGTTAGCCGTGTGCGGTGCCCCCCTCCATCATATTCCACCTCGGTCATATTGTAGCGGTGCTTAGGCGAAGCCCTGCGATAGTTGAACATCAAGATCGTCACCACGCCGTCGTGCTGACGGAACTCCTCCCCGAAGCTTTGCTGGATCGGAGCCCGGGGAGCGTCATCGAGCTGAACGTGTGCCAAGAACTCGGAGGTGCCGGAGTAACGGTGCTTGGATCGGTTGGACCGGGAAGACGTACGACTACTTCCTCTACGTTGCGTCAACGCTTCCGCTTCGGTCTACGAGGGTACGTAGACAACACTCTCCCCTCTCGTTGCTATGCATCACCATGATCTTGCGTGTGCGTAGGAATTTTTTTGAAATTACTACGTTCCCCAACAAAAGTGTGAGAAATAGAAAGATGACCAGTGTGACAAACGAAAAGGCCAAGGCCCAAAAAGTAGATGGAATGTAAAAAGGACGAGGCCCAAAACAGAAATGGACTATAAAAGGGTTGAGGGTGAAAAAAATGTACTATAAAAGGCAATGGCCAAGAAAAAAACGCCGAATTGCTGGGCTAGGCCCATGTGGCCAGCAAAGAATAACAGGAAAAAATACATTAAAAAGACCGAATTGTTGGGCTCGGCCCATGTAAAACGCTGAATCGGACCAGGCTGATTCTTGTGCCACATCAGCTTGCCAAGCTGGATGCCTACGTGGCTTGAGGAGGTTGCTAGTGATCAAAAATTTGGTCATGGAACCAACGACCTTTTACATATCACAAAGAAGGTCACTAATTTCAGTTTACGACCACCAGCTTTTGACCTTCTGTTTTTGGTCACAAATAGGTCGCAAATGAAAAACTATGACCTTTCAGCGGCCAATAGTGAGGGTCACAAGTTGACATATTTCTTGTAGTGTTGAGAGAAGACCCCTGAAGCAGAAGGATTTGCAACCAGTCGCAAGCAGGTCATTATTTTTGACCATGGTACAATTGCCGTCACGCTGCTTCCTCCTTTCTTGACACCAGCGCTGAGAGGGCATGGATATCAATCCAACACACCTGCAACAGCTGTCGCCATCTTTGGTTTTGAGTACCGCAAAAAGTGTCCCTCCTGAAAAGAAGAGAACTCGAGTCATCTGACCGATCCAGCACCGCGGCCGAGCCATCCGCCCGGACAAAGTAGGATCTGCCACCTGTTGGGGAACGTTGCAGAAAACAAAAAATTTCCTACGGTTTCACCAAGATACATCTATGAGTTCATCTAGCAACGAGTCATGGGAGAGAGATTGCATCTACATACCACTTTGTAGATCGCGAGCGGAAGCGTTCAATGAACGGGGATGAAGTAGTCGTACACGACGTGATCCAAATTACCGGAGATCTTAGCACCGAACGGACGACACCTTCGCGTTCAACACACGTACGGTCAGCGTAACGTCTCCTTCTTCTTGATCCAGCAAGGCAAAGGAGAGGTTGGGGAAGATGGCTCCAGCAGCAGCACGACGGCGTGGTGATGGTGGAGCTGCAGTACTCCGGCAGGGCTTCGCCGAGCTCTACGGAGGAGGAGGAGGTGTTGGAGAGGGAGAGGGAGGCGCCAAGGACAAGGGTGCGCTGCCCCCTCCCCTCCCCCCTTTATATATAGCCCCCTAGGGGGGGGGGCGCCGGCCCTAGGAGATGCAATCTCCTAGGGGGCGGCGGCCAAGGGGTGGGGCTTGCCCCCCAAGCAAGGGGGCGCCCCCCCTCTTTAGGCGCATGGGCCTCTAGGGGCTGCTTCCCCTTGGCCCATGTAGGCCAAGGCGCACCCCTAGAGCCCATGTGGCCCCCCGAGGCAGGTGGCCCCACCCGGTGGACCCCCCCCGGGACCCTCCGGTGGTCCCGGTACAATACCGATAACCCCGAAACTTGTCCCGATGGCCAAAACAACACTTTCTATATATAATTCTTTACCTCTGGACCATTCCGAAACTCCTCATGACGTCCGGGATCTCATCCGGGACTCCGAACAACATTCGGGTTACTGCTTAAACATATCTTCACAACCCTAGCGTCACCGAACCTTAAGTGTGTAGACCCTACGGGTTCGGGAGACATGCAGACATGACCGAGACGGCTCTCGGGCAATAACCAACAGCGGGATCTGGATACCCATGTTGGCTCCCACATGCTCCACAATGATCTCATCGGATGAACCACGATGTCGAGGATTCAATTAATCCCGTATACGATTCCCTTTGTCAATCGGTATTTTACTTGCCCGAGATTCGATCATCGGTATCCCAATACCTTGTTCAATCTCGTTACCGGCAAGTCACTTTACTCGTACCGTAATGCATGATCCCGTGATCAAACACTTTGATCACATTGAGCTCATTATGATGATGCATTACCGAGAGGGCCCGGTGATACCTCTCCGTCAAGCGGAGTGACAAATCCCAGTCTCGATCCGTGTCAACCCAACAGACACTTTCAGAGATACCCGTAGTATACCTTTATAGTCACCCAGTTACGTTGTGACGTTTGGCACACCCAAAGCACTCCTACGGTATCCGGGAGTTACACGATCTCATGGTCTAAGGAAAGGATACTTGACATTGGAAAACTCTAGCAAACGAACTATGCGATCTTATGCTATGTTTAGGATTGGGTCTCGTCCATCACATCATTCTCCTAATGATGTGATCTCGTTATCATTGACATCCAATGCCCATAGTCAGGAAACTATGACTATCTGTTGATCAACGAGCTAGTCAACTAGAGGCTTACTAGGGACACGTTGTTGTATGTTATTCACACATGTATTACGATTTTCGGATAACACAATTATAGCACGAATAAAGACAATTATCATGAATAAGGAAATATAATAATAATGCTTTTATTATTGCCTCTAGGGCATATTTCCAACAGTCTCCCACTTGCACTAGAGTCAATAATCTAGTTACATTGTGATGAATCGAACACCCATAGAGTTCTGGTGCTGATCATGTTTTGCCTTAGGGAGAGGTTTAGTCAACGGATCTGCGACATTCAGATCCGTGTGCACTTTACAAATTTCTATGTCTCCATCTTGAACATTTTCACGAATGGAGTTGAAGCGACGTTTGATGTGCCTGGTCTTCTTGTGAAACCTGGGCTCCTTGGCAAGTGCAATAGCTCCAGTGTTGTCACAGAAGAGTTTGATTGGCCCCGACGCATTGGGTATGACTCCGAGGTCGGTGATGAACTCCTTCACCCAAATTGCTTCATGTGCTGCCTCCGAGGCTGCCATGTACTCCGCTTCACATGTAGGTCCCGCCACAACGCTCTACTTGCAACTGCACCAGCTTACTGCCCCACCATTCAAAATATACACGTATCCGGTTTGTGACTTAGAGTCATCCAGATCTGTGTCGAAGCTAGCGTCGACGTAACCCTTTACGACGAGCTCTTCGTCACCTCCATAAACGAGAAACATTTCCTTAGTCCTTTTCAGGTACTTCAGGATATTCTTGACCGCTGTCCAGTGTTCGTTGCCGGGATTACTTTGGTACCTTCCTACCAAACTTACGGCAAGGTTTACATCAGGTCTGGTACACAGCATGGCATACATAATAGAACCTATGGCTAAGGCATAGGGGATGACACTCATCTCTTCTATATCTTCTGCCGTGGTCGGACATTGAGCTGAGCTCAATTTCACACCTTGTAACACAGGTAAGAACCCTTTCTTAGATTGATCCATATTGAACTTCTTCAATATCTTATCAAGGTATTTGCTTTGTGAAATACCTATGAGGCGTCTTGATCTATCTCTATAGATCTTGATGCCTAATATATAAGCAGCTTCTCCAAGGTCCTTCATTGAAAAACTTTTATTCAAGTAGGCCTTAATGCTGTCCAAGAGTTCTATATCATTTCCCATCAAAAGTATGTCGTCTACATATAATATGAGAAATGCTACAGAGCTCCCACTCACTTTCTTGTAAACGCAGGCTTCTCCATAAGTCTGCGTAAACCCAAACGCTTTGACCATCTCATCAAAGCGAATGTTCCAACTCCGAGATGCTTGCACCAGCCCATAAATCGAGCGTTGGAGCTTGCACACCTTGTCAGCATTCTTAGGATCGACAAAACCTTCCGGCTGCATCATATACAATTCTTCCTTAAGGAAACCATTAAGGAATGCTGTTTTGACGTCCATTTGCCATATTTCATAATTGTAGAATGCGGCAATTGCTAACATGATTCGGACGGACTTCAGCTTCGCTACCGGTGACAAAGTCTCATCGTAGTTAATTCCTTGAACTTGTCGATAACCCTTAGCGACAAGCCGAGCTTTATAGATGGTCACATTACCATCCGCGTCTATCTTCTTCTTAAAGATCCATTTATTTTCTATGGCTCGCCGCTCAACAGGCAAGTCAGTCAAAGTCCATACTTCGTTTTCATACATGGATCCTATCTCGGATTTCATGGCTTCCAGCCATTTGTCGGAATCCGGGCCCGCCATTGCTTCCTCATAGTTCGAAGGTTCACCGTTGTCTAACAACATGATTTCCAAGACAGGGTTGCCGTACCACTCTAGTGCGGAACGTGTCCTTGTGGACCTTCGAATTTCAGTAGGAGCTTGATTAGAAGTATCTTGATCATCATCATTAATTTCCTCTCTAGTCGGTGCAGGCACCTCAGGAACGTTTTCTTGAGTTTCGCCATTTTCCGGTTCAAGAGGTAACACTTCATCAAGTTCTACTTTCCTCCCACTTACTTCTTTCGAGAGAAACTCTTTCTCTAGAAAGGATTCATTCTTGGCAACAAAGATCTTGCCTTCGGATCTGAGGTAGAAGGTATACCCAATAGTTTCTTTATGGTATCCTATAAAGACGCATTTTTCTGACTTGGGTTCGAGCTATTCAGGTTGAAGTTTCTTGACATAAGCATCGCATCCCCAAACTTTTAGAAACGACAGCTTAGGTTTCTTCCCAAACCATAATTCATACGGTGTCGTCTCAACGGATTTCGACGGAGCCCTATTTAAAGTGAATGCGGCAGTCTCTAAAGCATAGCCCCAAAAAGATAGCGGTAAGTCGGTAAGAGACATCATAGATCGCACCATATCTAATAGAGTGCGATTACGACGTTCGGACACACCATTACGCTGAGGTGTTCCAGGCGGCGTGAGTTGTGAAACTATTCCACATTTTCTTAAGTGTGTGCCAAAATCGTGACTCAAGTATTCTCCTCCACGATCTGATCGTAGAAACTTGATCTTTCTATCACGTTGATTTTCAACCTCACTCTGAAATTCCTTGAACTTTTCAAAGGTCTCAGACTTGTGTTTCATTAAGTAGATATACCCATATCTACTCAAGTCATCAGTGAGGGTGAGAACATAACGATAGCCTCCGCGAGCCTCAACACTCATTGGACCGCACACATCGGTATGTATGATTTCCAATAAGTTGGTTGCTCGCTTCATTGTTCCTGAGAACGGAGTCTTGGTCATTTTACCCATGAGGCATGGTTCGCACGTGTCAAATGATTCATAATCAAGAGACTCTAAAAGTCCATCTGCATGGAGCTTCTTCATGCGTTTGACACCTATGTGACCAAGGCGGCATCCACAAATATGTGGGACTATTGTTATCAACTTTAACTCTTTTGGTATTCACACTATGAATATGTGTTTCATCACGTACGAGATTCATCAAGAATAAACCATTAACCATCGGAGCATGACCATAAAACATATCTCTCATATAAATAGAACAACCATTATTCTCGGATTTAAATGAGTAGCCATCTCGAATTAAACGAGATCCAGACACAATGTTCATGCTCAAACTTGGCACTAAATAACAATTATTGAGGTTTAAAACTAATCCCGTAGGTAAATGTAGAGGTAGCGTGCCGACGGCGATCACATCGACCTTGGAACCATTCCCGACGCGCATCGTCACCTCATCCTTCGCCAGTCTCCGTTTATTCCGCAGCTCCTGCTTTGAGTTACAAATGTGAGCAACTGCACCGGTATCAAATACCCAAGAGCTACTACGAGTACTGGTAAGGTACACATCAATTACATGTATATCACATATACCTTTTGTTTTGCCGGCCTTCTTGTCCGCTAAGTATTTGGGGCAGTTCCGCTTCCAGTGACCACTTCCCTTGCAATAAAAACACTCAGTCTCGGGCTTGGGTCCATTCTTTGGCTTCTTCCCGGCAACTTGCTTACCGGGCGCGGCAACTTCCTTGCCGTCCTTCTTGAAGTTCTTTTTACCCTTGCCCTTCTTGAACTTAGTGGTTTTATTCACCATCAACACTTGATGTTCCTTCTTGATTTCTACCTCTGCTGATTTCAGCATAGCATATACCTCAGGAATGGTCTTTACCATCCCCTGCATGTTGTAGTTCATCACAAAGCTCTTGTAGCTAGGTGGAAGCGACTGGAGGATTCTGTCAATGACCGCTTCATCCGGGAGATTAACTTCCAGTTGAGTCAAGCGGTTGTGCAACCCAGACATCTTGAGTATGTGTTCACTGACAGAGCTATTTTCCTCCATCTTACAGCTAAAGAATTTGTCGAAGACTTCATATCTCTCGACCCGGGCATGAGCTTGGAAAACCATTTTCAGCTCTTCGAACATCTCATATGCTCCATGTCTCTCAAAATGTTTTTGGAGCCCCGGCTCTAAGCTGTAAAGCATGCCGCACTGAACGAGGGAGTAATCATCGGAACGTGACTGCCAAGCGTTCATAACGTCTTGTTCTGCAGGGAGGACAGGTGCGTCACCCAGTGGTGCTCGTAGGACATAATCTTTCTTGGCAGCTATGAGGATGATCCTCAGGTTCCGGACCCAGTCCGTATAGTTGCTGCCATCGTCTTTCAGCTTGGTTTTCTCTAGGAACGCGTTGAAGTTGAGGACTACGTTGGCCATTTGATCTACAAGACATATTGTAAATATTTTAGACTAAGTTCATGATAATAAAGTTCATCTCAATCAAGTTATTTAATGAACTCCCACTTAGATAGACATCCCTCTTCTAGTCATCTAAGTATTACATGATCCAAGTCAATTAGGCCGTGTCCGATCATCACGTGAGACGGACTAGTCAACATTGGTGAACATCTTCATGTTGATCGTATCTTCTATACGACTCATGCTCGACCTTTCGGTCTTCTGTGTTACGAGGCCATGTCTGTACACGCTAGGCTCATCAAGTCAACCTAAGTGTTTGCATGTGTAAATCTGTCTTACACCCGTTGTATGTGAACGTTAGAATCTATCACACCCGATCATCACGTGGTGCTTCGAAGCAACGAACTGTCGCAACGGTGCACAGTTAGGGGGAACACTTCTTGAAATTATTATGAGGGATCATCTTATTTACTACCGTCGTTCTAAGTAAACAAGATGCAAAACATGATAAACATCACATGCAATCAAATAATAAACGTGACATGATATGGCCAATATCACATAGCTCCTTTGATCTCTATCTTGGGGCTCCATGATCATCTTGTCACCGGCTTGACACCATGATCTCCATCATCGTGTCTCCATGAAGTTGCTCGCCAACTATTACTTCTACTACTATGGCTAACGCGTTTAGCAATAAAGTAAAGTAATTTACATGGCGTTTCTCAATGACACGCAGGTCATACAAAAATAAAGATAACTCCTATGGCTCCTGCCGGTTGTCATACTCATCGACATGCAAGTCGTGATTCCTATTACAATAGCATGAACATCTCATACATCACATATAGATCATTCATCATCACAACTTTGGCCATATCATATCACAAAGCACTTGCTGCAAAAACAAGTTAGACGTCCTCTAATTATTGTTGCAAGTTTTACGTGGCTGAATTAGGGTTCTAGCAAGAACGTTTTCTTACCTACGTGGAAGCCACAACATGATTTGTCAACTTCTATTTACCCTTCATAAGGACCCTTTTCATCGAATCCGCTCCAACTAAAGTGGGAGAGACAGACACCCGCCAGCCACCTTATGCAACTAGTGCATGTTAGTCGGTGGAACCGGTCTCACGTAAGAGTACGTGTAAGGTTGGTCCGGGCCGCTTCATCCCACAATACCGCTGAAGCAAGATAAGACTAGTAGCGGCAAGAAAGTTGACAACATCTACGCCCACAACAAATTGTGTTCTACTCGTGCAATAGAGAACTACGCATAGACCTAGCTCATGATGCCACTGTTGGGGAACGTTGCAGAAAACAAAAATTTTCCTACGGTTTCACCAAGATCCATCTATGAGTTCATCTAGCAACGAGTCATGGGAGAGAGATTGCATCTACATACCACTTTGTAGATCGCGAGCGGAAGCGTTCAATGAACGGGGATGAAGTAGTCGTACACGACGTGATCCAAATCACCGGAGATCTTAGCACCGAACGGACGACACCTCCGCGTTCAACACACGTACGGTCAGCGTAACGTCTCCTTCTTCTTGATCCAGCAAGGCAAAGGAGAGGTTGGGGAAGATGGCTCCAGCAGCAGCACGACGGCGTGGTGATGGTGGAGCTGCAGTACTCCGGCAGGGCTTCGCCGAGCTCTACGGAGGAGGAGGAGGTGTTGGAGAGGGAGAGGGAGGCGCCAAGGACAAGGGTGCGCTGCCCCCTCCCCTCCCCCCTTTATATATAGCCCCCTAGGGGGGGCGCCGGCCCTAGGAGATGCAATCTCCTAGGGGGGCGGCGGCCAAGGGGTGGGGCTTGCCCCCCAAGCAAGGGGACGCCCCCCTCTTTAGGCGCATGTGCCTCTAGGGGCTGGTTCCCCTTGGCCCATGTAGGCCAAGG
The DNA here is from genome assembly GCA_032464435.1 of Aegilops umbellulata. Taxonomy (NCBI): domain Eukaryota; kingdom Viridiplantae; phylum Streptophyta; class Magnoliopsida; order Poales; family Poaceae; genus Aegilops; species Aegilops umbellulata. Next base: position 641,804,737 of record CP136057.1, read on the forward strand.
TGCACCCCTAGAGCCCATGTGGCCCCCCGAGGCAGGTGGCCCCACCCGGTGGACCCCCCCGGGACCCTCCGGTGGTCCCGGTACAATACCGATAACCCCGAAACTTGTCCCGATGGCCAAAACAGCACTTTCTATATATAATTCTTTACCTCTGGACCATTCCGAAACTCCTCGTGACGTCCGGGATCTCATCCGGGACCCCGAACAACTTTCGGGTTACTGCTTATACATATCTTCACAACCCTAGCGTCACCGAACCTTAAGTGTGTAGACCCTACGGGTTCGGGAGACATGTAGACATGACCGAGACAGCTCTCGGGCAATAACCAACAGCGGGATCTGGATACCCATGTTGGCTCCCACATGCTCCACGATGATCTCATCGGATGAACCACGATGTCGAGGATTCAATTAATCCCGTATACGATTCCCTTTGTCAATCGGTATTTTACTTGCCCGAGATTCGATCGTCGGTATCCCAATACCTCGTTCAATCTTGTTACCGGCAAGTCACTTTACTCGCACCGTAATGCATGATCCCGTGATCAAACACTTTGATCACATTGAGCTCATTATGATGATGCATTACCGAGAGGGCCCGGTGATACCTCTCCGTCAAGCGGAGTGACAAATCCCAGTCTCGATCCGTGTTAACCCAACAGACACTTTCAGAGATACCCGTAGTATACCTTTATAGTCACCCAGTTACGTTGTGACGTTTGGCACACCCAAAGCACTCCTACGGTATCCGGGAGTTACACGATCTCATGGTCTAAGGAAAGGATACTTGACATTGGAAAACTCTAGCAAACGAACTATGCGATCTTATGCTATGTTTAGGATTGGGTCTCGTCCATCACATCATTCTCCTAATGATGTGATCTCGTTATCATTGACATCCAATGCCCATAGTCCGGAAACCATGACTATCTGTTGATCAACGAGCTAGTCAACTAGAGGCTTACTAGGGACACGTTGTTGTCTGTTATTCACACATGTATTACGATTTCCGGATAACACAATTATAGCACGAATAAAGACAATTATCATGAATAAGGAAATATAATAATAATGCTTTTATTATTGCCTCTAGGGCATATTTCCAACACCACCAGCATCAGCGCAGAGGAAGGAGAAGAACAACAACAGCATATCATACCAACAAGGAAGAAGAAAGGTCTTCGTCTCCCTGCATCCATCGCCCATCTGAGGATCCAAACGGCCAGTGCCGATGGACCTCTAGCCACCATAGTCCGCGATCTCGACGAGATCCGGGGATCCCCAACCCCGCTAGCTCCTAGACGAAGGCAAAAGCCTCGCCTGACCGCGAACGGATCCCGGAGAAACTTATTCCGACGCGACACCACCGCAACGGCCTCGGCAGCGTCTCCCTCAACCCTAACCCTACCACACGCCCACCTAGCGAACAGACCCGAGGTTCCCCCTCCCTCCCGCCGTCGGAGCGGTCGACGGAGAGAGAGGGAACCGGCGGTGTCACCGGCGGCGCGCAAGGGATCCCTCTCGCCTCCTTGATCGCCTCGTGCGATCCTAGCCAGTAATGCTACACCGACGGACAGTTACAGGGTTTTACAGGGTGAGTTCAGCTGGCAAATCGTGATTGGATTAAGGGGAGTGAGGGCCCCCTACCCACCTGAAAATCAGGGGGGCAATGTTTAATTGATTAGGAAGGAGCCTGTAGAAGCATGTAAGACCCCGTACGTTTAGCATTTTTGTTAGTTAGGCCCTGTACAAAGCGGGTGCTTAGGCAGATTCTTCAGTAAGAAAACCGTTTTCTTTTTAGATAGCTGGACGCGGGTGCTTAGGCCTTGTACAATGGGAGTTGTTTCAGACATGTCCCCATATTATCGAACCAGTAGGTTCACACACTTAACGCATAGTGGTATTTAAGAGAACTAGAAGGTATAGAGAATGAAAGAAGAGCTTCTCAAAGCGTTTCACATGATCCCAAAAGGTGGTTTCGTGATGTCAAAAAGTGTCTTAAAAGACGACGCAAGCTTATGGTGAGATGTTGTTTGGCGAATTCACTCTCGTGTTGAACCGCGGACGCTTGTTGACCCCCGCCTCGCTTTTGAACCATACTAGTAAGTGTGCACGTGCAAAACACGTCTATTTGAACTAATAAATGTGCACATGCAATACACGTCTATTTGGATTAACACATTATACTAAACTTAATACAAAACAATTTATTCATAAATTTGAAATTTCCCTATAAAATACACAATCTCTTATTCCCAATTCGTACAAATAATTTGAAATAACATTTCTCCTTAATCAACATGTCTCTTGTATTAAAAGACCACCCAGTGTTCCCAATGGATAAAACTCAAAAATATTTAGAAGATTCATCATGATTCTCCGTATGCATACATTTATGCAAGTATAATGACACATGAAAATGTCACTTAGGACAAGCTAAGGAACCGTTTCAGTGCCAACAAACTCCAGTCAAGAATTTTTATTACAATTGAGTGTCAACCACAATAGTGGGAAGAGACCTCTATGGTTTGTTGAAAAGAGGAAGCCATTGTCAGATAGAGAAGTGTAGAGATGTCTTGACTGCATAGAATCAGCTGTGAAACAAGACAAAAAAAAACACTCAGTACTTACCTGATTAGTGCATGCGTGCGGCACGTTCGCGTGAAGGCGAGCGTCTCCGTCGTTCAGGCCTGCGAGCGGCCGCGGCGACCGTGTCCTCTCACCAGCTGGGCGGCGTTGTCGACGTAGGTGAATCAGTCGTCCAACTTTGAGGTGGCGGCCTCCACGCACCGGGGCATGGGGAGTTCCAGCGTCCAACGAAGGTAGGATGTCTTTGGACGACGTCGTCCATGCATGAGTACTGGACACACATGTCCAATGGAGCAGCACCCGTCAGAGCTGAGGGAGTCGGCGGTGGCTTCGCGCGAGTGAGATGGGGCCGTGATTAGCTTCACTTGCTACGCAGTGGCCGAGACCTGTGCCGCCCTGGGGACGACGATGGTTGGCGACCAGGCGAATGTACATGCATGGCTGTGGGGGCGAATGCCCCCACTCGATTTTTTGGCCCACTTATACTGGTCCAGGATACTCAGCGTTGCCCCCACTTGAAGGGCGTCGGCGGTGGGTGGTTGTCAGCGTGGGTGTTGTGGACGGAGCTGAAGTCGATGCGGATGCCGGTGGTTCGCGGAGAGCATGCCAGGACGTGGACGAAGTCGTTGCAGACAGTAGAAAAGTCACCTGGCCTCCAGGCAGAAGACGAAAACGGCGATGGCACGTGTGTGTGTTCGGAGGAAGCCGCAGCTCCTCCTCGCGTGTCTCCCATTGTGGCTCGCATGGGTGGTGGGTTGGTGACGGTAGGCGACTCGCGATCGCGATTCCCTGATAGGAGACGATAGGATGCGCTCGCGATTAGTTTGCTAATAATTAGATGCGTTCGTGATTAGTTATCTAGTAGGATGCGTCCGTGATTAGTTTTCTAATAATTAGATGCGTCCGTGATTAATTTCCTAATAGGATGCACACGATGATTATTTTCCTAAATCATAGGATGCGCCCATGATTAGTTGGCTAATAATAGGATGCGTTTGTGATTAGTTTCCTAGTAATAGGATGCACCCGTGATTAGTTTCTTAATAGGATGTGTCTGTGATTATAGTTTCCTAATTGACCAGGCATGGACTTTCATATTTTCCTCCGTGGTGGAGTACGGTCAGTCAATGTAAATTGCTAAGTGCACACAGAGAACAGATTAGGTTAAGCCTAGCCGTTAGATTGAGTTTAATTAGACTAATCATACGGTGGTAATGTATCCGTGTACGTTTTGTGGGATGCACTTAGAGAAGATAATGTTTGCTTTTTTATAAGTAATATAAAATATAAATATAGATGGTTGTTGCCGTCACAACAACTATAGGGTGGTCACCATGTTGACATTATGTTTTTTGCACCAGGGGACGCTAAATGTGGTGTGGGGGAGGTGCGGGGCACGGTTGTCATTATTTTTCCTGTTAGTCTTAACTTTTTTCTTTTTTGTGTGATTTTAAAATTTTGATTTCCTAAAAATTTGAAAGTTTAGAATTCTAAAAGTCAAAAGATCTAAAAGCTCAAATTTCAAAAGGTTGAAAATTGAATTTGAAATTCTAAAACTGAATTTTCAAAAGTTTCAAATTCCCAAAGCCGGCACACAAATTTCTGAAAATCCACATCACAAATTCCAAAAGTCCCCCAGAAAGAAAACTTTCTAAAATAATATGTTCTTGTTTTTAGCAGATGTACTCCCTCCGTTCCAAAATACTTGTCGTGGTATTAGTTCAAAGTAAAAAAAAGAGCATACCAGCGCAGCCACTAGTTAACCATGTCATTTCGGGGTATTTCATATGTTATGGGGAGTCTAGAAAAGTTGCTCTGTAGGTGAGAAATTAACTCTCTAAAATTCCCAATACTAATTCCGATGAAACACTAAACATGGGTTTCTGACAAATAAAACACCTTCTCAATCCTAATCCACCAACGAACTCAATACCCTTAAACTCACATTTTTCCTTCCTGTAAAAAGGGAAATTTCTTCTGAATCTAAGGCTCCAAGGAGCCTGATTTTTGAAAATTTCAAAAGATTTTCTTAAAAAAGAAAAAGCTTTTAAGTTTCAAATTGTGAAAACAAATACACATGTACGTAGGGATGTACACTACATGTATGTGAAGTTTCTTGATGAAAAATCATGTATATCTAGTCAGTGCACTATTCACTATGGAAGTTCATGATTTTGTTTCCTTGTGTAGCTCACATCATAACGTATCTCATCGTGAAAACTTACAGACATGTAAGATACATCCATATCTATGTGTATATTTTGTTTCAGATTTATTTGAAAATTTAAAAATATGATGATTTTGCCTGTTCAGCACCCACCTGAGCATGTGCTCGCGGAAGAGAAAACCCATCCCATATGTGACAGAGACAAAGGTACCTCAAACAAACAGGAACAGTCACGAAAAATGCACTCGAGACCATCATCATCAGGCTAGAAGCATTTGGTTCATTGTTCAACCCATACAAGGTCTGCACCGCGATCTGCTACCTACTACTCCTATCTAGGTTAAAAATCCTGCTACACTGAGACCGAGAGTGCGGCGACTCTACACGCAAACAGCACGAAACTGCATTAGCCGAGTCTCCCGCATCATCGAAGAAATTGCTTCTCTAACAAACTGCAAAAGAAACAAACATATTTGACATGTCAGCATTTATATGGATAGATCAGAACTGTATACAAGAGCATTTTATTTAGTATACTTCGAAACTGCTGATCGAGTCTAAGGGGGCTGACTGACGTAAGACAAGCAGAACCCTTGCGAAGAGGAGAGGATTTAAGACAACAAGGAAAACTATCCTGACAGTTTCTATGAGTACATCTCTGATGTCGATTGATTAGTTTGGGCATTTGGCAACACAAAAGTCCCAGACTTCATGAATAAACTGCAGCTCCCCATGTATTTTCATAGCTAGCATAAGTAACAAAATATAGTTGCCATGCTCGAAATCTCAAACCAATATGGAAATGGGAGAAACGGCAGTGCGTTTCGTGAAAAGATCTAACTACAGTGCTGGAAAAACAGTTATGTTTAGTCATAACTCATAAGCAAGCGGGTTTGTATTTTTTTTATCCGCAAACTGAGCTTGGCCGATTATCAAATCGTTGCTTAGGCAAAAGATAAAGAAATATTGGATTCAAGTATTCGACCTAGGCAAATAAAGGTAAGAACAATGTACCTGCGCTCCGATCGAACATTATATTGGAAGCACACATCTTCACTTCTGTTCATCCTCAGAGTCATCGGAAGTTTGGTCGCTTTCATAGTCTGGGATTGCTCTAAAAATGTAGACCTGCATCATTTACAAAACTAATGAGGTTGCACAATATGGCACTTGGCAGTGAAATAAAACGACCTCCTCACGATTAGGCCATAAAAGAATCCCTTCCGTCATCTAAAAAGATATAACATTGGACAATTAAAGGCATGTGAATGAAATAATTCCTAGAGGCTCTTTTAGATCTGTCTGGAATGAAGGTATATACAGTAGGGATGCTGAGCAATAACATCATTTCCTGCAAACCGTGTACAGAATTAATTGGCAGTCCAAACAAGCCTAGTTTCTCATCTATGAATAAGTAGACACAGCTCACCGGTGTCAATTTCGGATATGGCATATAACCCACTTTATAATTTAAACCTAAGACATACGGGAAACATTGAAGTTTGATACTACGCAATGACTCTAGTACGTAGTCTAGTTATTATGTAGACTTAACAGATTTTTCTCATGTATATAAACTTAAAAGACCATTGTTTCGACAGACGAACGACGTTAACGAGTATGAGACCACCAAGCAACTTTCAAGAATGTTTACGAATCGCAAGGCCGCATTTGGAACACAAGGAATTCCACAAAAATTCCACAGGAAAACAAGTTATATATATATGCCATCGTACTGAATGTGGAATTCCTAAAAGTAAAAGCAGAGCGTTTTTTACCCATGGAGCCGAGGGCATGCTAAATCTCACCTTGAACTTTGCGCTCTCTATCAGCTGGAAAACCAAGCAATCGCCATTTTCAAGGTCATAGTCGACGGCAAACTCTCTCCACCCCTTGCTGAGGTAGCAGTGCCTGCCCTGTCTGCTGGCATTGTACATCATGTGGGACTCGTCATCCGCCTCATCCACCACGACGACTGGCTCATCGTGCGCCGGGAGGTACTCGGTGGATTGCTTCGGGATAGTCTGTCACAATGCATATAACCCACCAAATGAACACCCATCCGATCCAAGAACCACATTTGCCTCACATTCAGTGGAGGTTTTCTTGCTACAATACCATAAAGTTTGCCCTGCTGGCGCAGGCGTGGGTGATGGGCTTGACGAAGGCGGGCCAGCGGATGTGGTGAATCTGGCGCTGAAGCTCCTCGGCCTTGGCGGCGGCGGTGGCCCTCTCCTCGTCGGTCGGCCCTTTCCAAATAACATCGGCGTACAGTCCCTGGTAGTCGCGCTGCTGCGCGCCCTTGAGGTAGTTGGGCTGCTCCGGGAGGCTGGCGACGCGGCCGGACCGCCGGAGCTCGCCGGGGGGCGGGGCCTTCGGCTTCTGCTACACGGAGGCAGCGGACCAGTCATGTATACGGGAGAAAGGAGATGGGAGACCGGAGGCAAGGAAGAAGAAGGGAGAGGAACTGACGGACCGGCCTGGGGTTGGGGTTGGGCCTGGCGGCGGCCTCGCGGACGGCGGCGGAGAGGTGGTGCAGGCGGAGCTCGTCGAGCTTCCGGCGGTTCTCCTCCATCTGCCTCCGGCGCTGCTCCTCGTACGAGTTCGATTCCGCCATTTCCCCTTCCTGATTCCGCTAATCCGCTTCCTCCCCTTCTTTCTTCTTGGGTGTTTTCTGCTCTTGCTCTGTTTGGGGGGAGAACTGGACTGAGGAGGGAGGGAATGGGGAAAAGTGCCGTGGCCCTAGATTCATTTCCTTTCTTCTTCTAAGGGCATCTCCAACTCTGACCTTTAATAAACCAGCCGCACCCAATTCAAACGGTGTTTTGCCATTCAACACAATCCTGCATCGCTCCTTTCAGTGGTCTAGATATTTTTTTTTTCAGCAAATCAAAGACAAAGTGGGGGTTTTGCGGGCGTCCGGACCACTGTCAGGTCTGCTTTTGGCTACCATGACAGGCTGACCTACCCAAAAACTCACACCGCCTCTCGTGTGCTTTTCATCGAACGCCCGCGTCTCATGTCGTGCCGCATTCATGTTGGCCCAAAGCATGCAGTGGCCAACATTGATGTCGCGCGATGTGATCAGACGGGAAGGCGACGCCGACGGGCGCGACCTCTCGGGCGTTGCCGCTTCAATGCGGACGCCGCGTCTCGAGAAACCAACTCCGACTGCTGTGCCACATTGAAGTGGATTGACCACCCCTTCGCCCTGGCCTCACCGCGGCTGTTTAAGCCGTGCGCCCCTCGTCCCCAAGCACCGTCCCCTTCCCCATCCCCGATCCCAGCGGCGATGCTGAAGTTATCGTTCTTCGCGCCGGCAGGTGGACACGGTGGAAGTTCCTCGTCAGGAGGATCTTGGCGGCGCCGCCCTCGCTCACCGGATCCCTCAGCATCCACAACGGCGGGCTCCTCCAGTAAGGAGGAGATAGTCATCTCCTCCCCAACGAAGAGAAGGACTAGCGGCCGCAACAACGGCCCTATCTCCTCATGGAGGCCGCTCTAACAGATGAAGATTTTGTCCGTGAGATGGAGATCATGATGGAGCATTCGCTCTATCAGATGGGCCCGATGCCACCAACCCGACGCACGTCCACGTGAAGCAGGAGCCGACATCCCTACTCCGGCGGGTCAAGGACGAACCCGTGTCCCCGCGTCCCTCCAGTGCATCCGCCACGTTAAGGACGAACCGGCGTCGCCCCCGCCGCACAGCCGGTATGCCGGCATTGACCGGCCCGTGTTGCCACCACACCACAACCGCCGCCTCATAAAGGAGGAGCTGCCACTCACGATCACGAAGGCGCGTGGCCGCATCATGCACTACCTCGGAGGAGGTGGTTACTGTTGGGGAACGTAGTAATTTAAAAAAAATTCCTACGCACACCCAAGATCATGGTGATGCATAACAACGAGAGGGGGGAGTGTTGTCTACGTACCCTCGTAGACCGAAGCGGAAGCGTTGTCACAACATAGAGGAAGTAGTCGTACGTCTTCCTGGTCCAACCGATCCAAGCACCGTTACTCCGGCACCTCCGAGTTCTTGGCACACGTTCAGCTGGATGACGCTCCCCGGGATCCGATCCAGCAAAGCTTCGGGGAGGAGTTCCGTCAGCACGACGGCGTGGTGACGATCTTGATGTTCAACCGTCGCAGGGCTTCGCCTAAGCACCGCTACAATATGATCGAGGTGTAATATCGTGGAGGGGGGCACCGCACACGGCTACGGAACGATCACGAAGATCAACTTGTGTGTTCTAGGGTGCCCCCCTGCCCCTGTATATAAAGGAGGGAGGGGGAGGTGCGGCCGACCCCTTTGGGGTGCGCCTGGAGGAGTCCTACTCCCACCGGGAGTAGGACTCCCCCCCTCTTGCCTTGTTGGAGAAGGAAAGGGGGAAGGGGAAGAGGAAAGGGGGGGCGCCGCCCCCCCTTCCTTGTCCTATTCGGACTAGGGGGGGAGGGGGCGCGCGGCCTGCCCTGGCCGGCCCTCCTCTTCTCCCTTAAGGCCCATGTAGGCCCAATAACCCCCCGAGGGGTTCCGGTAACCCCCGGTACTCCGGTAAATCCCGATTTCACCCGGAAAGATTCCGATGTCCAAATATAGGCTTCCAATATATCGATCTTTATGTCTCGACCATTACGAGACTCCTCGTCATGTCCGTGATCACATCGGGGACTCCGAACAACCTTCGGTACATCAAAATACATAAACTCATAATGAAACTATCATCGTAACGTTAAGCGTGCGGACCCTACGGTTCGAGAACAATGTAGACATGACCGAGACACGTCTCCGGTCAATAACCAATAGCGGAACCTGGATGCTCATATTGGTTCCTACATATTCTACGAAGATCTTTATCGGTCAGACCGCATAACAACATACGTTGTTCCCTTTGTCATCGGTATGTTCCTTGCCCGAGATTCGATCGTCGGTATCCTATACCTAGTTCAATCTCGTTACCGGCAAGTCTCTTTACTCGTTCCGTAATACATCATCCCGCAACTAACTCATTAGTTGCAATGCTTGCAAGGCTTAAGTGATGTGCATTACCGAGAGGGCCCAGAGATACCTCTCCGACATTCGGAGTGACAAATCCTAATCTCGAAATATGCCAACCCAACAAGTACCTTTGGAGACACTTGTAGAGCACCTTTATAATCACCCAGTTACGTTGTGACGTTTGGTAGCACACAAAGTGTTCCTCCGGTAAACGGGAGTTGCATAATCTCATAGTCATAGGAACATGTATAAGTCATGAAGAAATCAATAGCAACAAACTAAACGATCAAGTGCTAAGCTAACGGAATGGGTCAAGTCAATCAGATCATTCATCTAATGATGTGATCCCATTAATCAAATAACAACTCTTTGTCTATGGTTAGGAAACATAACCATCTTTGATTAATGAGCTAGTCAAGTAGAGGCATACTAGTGACACTCTTGTTTGTCTATGTATTCACACGTGTATTATGTTTCCGGTTAATACAGTTCTAGCATGAATAATAAACATTTATCATGAAATAAGGAAATAAATAATAACTTTATTATTGCCTCTAGGGCATATTTCCTTCAGTCTCCCACTTGCACTAGAGTCAATAATCTAGATTACACAGTAATGATTCTAACACCCATGGAGTCTTGGTGCTGATCATGTTTTGCTCGTGGAAGAGGCTTAGTCAACGGGTCTGCTACATTCAGATCCGTATGTATCTTGCAAATTTCTATGTCTCCCACCTGGACTAGATCCCGGATGGAATTGAAGCATCTCTTGATGTGCTTGGTTCTCTTGTGAAATCTGGATTCCTTCACTAAGGCAATTGCTCCAGTATTGTCACAAAAGATTTTCATTGGACCCGATGCACTAGGTATAACACGTAGATCGGATATGAACTCCTTCATCCAGACTCCTTCATTTGCTGCTTCCGAAGCAGCTATGTACTCCGCTTCACATGTAGATCCCGCCACGACGCTTTGCTTAGAACTGCACCAACTGACAGCTCCACCATTCAATATAAACACGTATCCGGTTTGCGATTTAGAATCGTCCGGATCAGTGTCAAAGCTTGCATCAACGTAACCATTTACGATGAGCTCTTTGTCACCTCCATAAATGAGAAACATATCCTTAGTCCTTTTCAGGTATTTCAGGATGTTCTTGACCGCTGTCCAGTGATCCACTCCTGGATTACTTTGGTACCTCCCTGCTAGACTTATAGCAAGGCACACATCAGGTCTGGTACACAGCATTGCATACATGATAGAGCCTATGGCTGAAGCATAGGGAACATCTTTTATTTTCTCTCTATCTTCTGCAGTGGTCGGGCATTGAGTCTTACTCAACTTCACACCTTGTAACACAGGCAAGAACCCTTTCTTTGCTTGATCCATTTTGAACTTCTTCAAAACTTTGTCAAGGTATGTACTTTGTGAAAGTCCAATTAAGCGTCTTGATCTATCTCTATAGATCTTAATGCCCAATATGTAAGCAGCTTCTCCGAGGTCTTTCATTGAAAAACTCTTATTCAAGTATCCCTTTATGCTATCCAGAAATTCTATATCATTTCCAATCAGTAATATGTCATCCACATATAATATTAGAAATGCTACAGAGCTCCCACTCACTTTCTTGTAAATACAGGCTTCTCCAAAAGTCTGTATAAACCCAAATGCTTTGATCACACTATCAAAGCGTTTATTCCAACTCCGAGAGGCTTGCACTAGTCCATAAATGGATCGCTGTAGCTTGCACACTTTGTTAGCTCCCTTTGAATCGACAAAACCTTCTGGTTGCATCATATACAACTCTTCTTCAAAAAACCCATTCAGGAATGCAGTTTTGACATCCACTTGCCAAATTTCATAGTCATAAAATGCGGCAATTGCTAACATGATTCGGACAGACTTAAGCATCGCTACGGGTGAGAAGGTCTCATCGTAGTCAATCCCTTGAACTTGTCGAAACCCTTTTGCAACAAGTCGAGCTTTGTAGACAGTAACATTACCATCAGCGTCAGTCTTCTTCTTGAAGATCCATTTATTCTCAATTGCTTGTCGATCATCGGGCAAGTCAACCAAAGTCCACACTTTGTTCTCATACATGGATCCCATCTCAGATTTCATGGCTTCAAGCCATTTTGCGGAATCCGGGCTCATCATCGCTTCTTCATAGTTCGTAGGTTCATCATGATCTAGTAGCATGACTTCCAGAACAGGATTGCCGTACCACTTTGGTGCGGATCTTACTCTGGTTGATCTACAAGGTTCTGTAGTAACTTGATCTGAAGTTCTATGATCATCATCATTTACTTCCTCACTAATTGGTTCAGACGTCACAGAAACCGGTTCCTGTGATGTGCTATTTTCCAATAAGGGAGCAGGTATAGTTACCTCATCATGTTCTACTTTCCTCCCACTCACTTCTTTCGAGAGAAACTCCTTCTCTATAAAGTTTCCGAATTTAGCAACAAAAGTCTTGCCTTCGGATTTGTGATAGAAGGTGTATCCAATAGTCTCCTTTGGATATCCTATGAAGACACATTTCTCCGATTTGGGTTCGAGCTTATCAGGTTGAAGCTTTTTCACATAAGCATCGTAGCCCCAAACTTTAAGAAACAACAACTTAGGTTTCTTGCCAAACCACAGTTCATAAGGTGTCGTCTCAACGGATTTTGATGGTGCCCTATTTAATGTGAATGCATCCGTCTCTAAAGCATAATCCCAAAACGATAGCGGTAAATCTATAAGAGACATCATAGATCGCACCATATCTAGTAAAGTACGATTACGACGTTCGGACACACCATTACGCTGTGGTGTTCCGGGTGGCGTGAGTTGCGAAACTATTCCGCATTGTTTCAAATGTACACCAAACTCGTAACTCAAATATTCTCCTCCACGATCAGATCGTAGAAACTTTATTTTCTTGTTACGATGATTTTCAACTTCACTCTGAAATTCTTTGAACTTTTCAAATGTTTCAGACTTATGCTTCATTAAGTAGATATACCCATATCTGCTTAAATCATCTGTGAAGGTGAGAAAATAACGATATCCGCCACGAGCCTCAATATTCATCGGACCACATACATCTGTATGTATGATTTCCAACAAATCTGTTGCTCTTTCCATAGTACCGGAGAACGGTGTTTTAGTCATCTTGCCCATGAGACATGGTTCGCAAGTACCAAGTGATTCGTAATCAAGAGGTTCCAAAAGTCCATCGATATGGAGTTTCTTCATGCGCTTTACACCGATATGACCTAAACGGCAGTGCCACAAATAAGTTGCACTATCATTATCAACTCTGCATCTTTTGGTTTCAACATTATGAATATGTGTATCACTACTATCGAGATTCATCAAGAATAGACCATTCTTCAAGGGTGCATGACCATAAAAGATATTACTCATATAAATAGAACAACCATTATTCTCTGATTTAAATGAATAACCGTCTTGCATCAAACAAGATCCAGATATAATGTTCATGCTCAACGATGGCACCAAATAACAATTATTTAGGTCTAATACTAATCCCGAAGGTAGATGTAGAGGTAGCGTGCCGACCGCGATCACATCGACTTTGGAACCATTTCCCACGCGCATCGTCACCTCGTCCTTGGCCAGTGTTCGCTTAATCCGTAGTCCCTGTTTCGAGTTGCAAATATTAGCAACAGAACCAGTATCAAATACCCAGGTGCTACTGCGAGCTGGAGTAAGGTACACATCAATAACATGTATATCACATGTACCTTTGTTCACCTTGCCATCCTTCTTATCCGCCAAATACTTGGGGCAGTTCCGCTTCCAGTGACCAGCCTGCTTGCAGTAGAAACACTCAGTCTCAGGCTTAGGTCCAGACTTGGGTTTCTTCTCCTGAGCAGCAACTTGCTTGTTGTTCTTCTTGAAGTTCCCCTTCTTCTTCCCTTTGCCCTTTTTCTTGAAACTGGTGGTCTTATTGACCATCAACACTTGATGCTCCTTTTTTATTTCTACCTCCGCAGCCTTTAGCATTGCGAAGAGCTCGGGAATTGTCTTATCCATCCCTTGCATGTTATAGTTCATCGCGAAGCTCTTGTAGCTTGGTGGAAGTGATTGGAGAATTCTGTCAATGACGCTATCATCCGGAAGATTAACTCCGAGTTGAATCAAGTGATTATTATACCCAGACATCTTGAGTATATGCTCACTAGCAGAACTGTTCTCCTCCATCTTGCAGCTATAGAACTTATTGGAGACTTCATATCTCTCAATCCGGGCATTCTTCTGGAATATTAACTTCAACTCCTGGAACATCTCATATGCTCCATGACGTTCAAAACGTCGTTGATGTCCCGGTTCTAGGCCGTAAAGCATGGCACATTGAACTATCGAGTAGTCATCAGCTTTGCTCTGCCAGACGTTCTTAACGTCGTCAGTTGCATCAGCAGCAGGCCTGGCACCCAGCGGTGCTTCCAGGACGTAACTTTTCTATGCAGCAATGAGGATAGTCCTCAAGTTATGGACCTAGTCCGCGTAATTGCTAGCATCATCTTTCAACTTTGTTTTCTCAAGGAACGCATTAAAATTCAACGGAACAACAGCACGGGCCATCTATCTACAATCAACATAGACAAGCAAGATACTATCAGGTACTAAGTTCATGATAAATTTAAGTTCAATTAATCATATTACTTAAGAACTCCCACTTAGATAGACATCCCTCTAACCCTCTAAGTGATCACGTGATCCATATCAACTAAACCATGTCCGATCATCACGTGAGATGGAGTAGTTTCAATGGTGAACATCACTATGTTGATCATATCTACTATATGATTCACGCTCGACCTTTCGGTCCGTGTTCCGAGGCCATATCTGTTATATGCTAGGCTTGTCAAGTCAAACCTGAGTATTCCGCGTGTGCAACTGTTTTGCACCCGTTGTATTTGAACGTAGAGCCTATCACACCCAATCATCACGTGGTGTCTCAGCACGAAGAACTTTCGCAACGGTGCATACTCAGGGAGAACACTTTTACTATGATAATTTAGTGAGGGATCATCTTATAATGCTACCGTCAATCAAAGCAAGATAAGATGCATAAAAGATAAACATCACATGCAATCAATATAAGTAATATGATATGGCCTTCATCATCTTGTGCTTGTGATCTCCATCTCTGAAGCACCATCATGATCACCATCGTCATCGTTGTCGTCTCGCCAATTTCATGCTACTACGACTATCGCTACCGCTTAGTGATAAAGTAAAGCATTACAGGGCGATTGCATTGCATACAATAAAGCGACAACCATATGGCTCCTGCCAGTTGCCGATAACTCGGTTACAAAACATGATCATCTCATACAATAAATTTAGCATCATGTCTTGACCATATCACATCACAACATGCCCTACAAAAACAAGTTAGACGTCCTCTACTTTGTTGTTGCAAATTTTACGTGGCTGCTACGGGCTTTAAGCAAGAACCAATCTTACCTACGCATCAAAACCACAACGATAGTTTGTCAAGTTAGTGTTGTTTTAACCTTCGGAAGGACCGGGCGTAGCCACACTCGGTTCAACTAAAGTTGGAGAAACTGACACCCGCCAGCCACCTGTATGCAAAGCACGGCGGTAGAACCAATCTCGCGTAAGCGTACGCGTAATGTCGGTCCGGGCCGCTTCATCCAACAATACCGCCGAACTAAAGTATGACATGCTGGTAAGCAGTATGACTTATATCGCCCACAACTCACTTGTGTTCTACTCGTGCATATAACATCAAACCATAAAAACCTGGCTCGGATGCCACTGTCGGGGAACGTAGTAATTTCAAAAAAATTCCTACGCACACGCAAGATCATGGTGATGCATAGCAACGAGAGGGGAGAGTGTTGTCTACGTACCCTCGTAGACCGAAGCAGAAGCGTTGACACAACGTAGAGGAAGTAGTCGTACGTCTTCTCGGTCCAACCGATCCAAGCACCGTTACTCCGGCACCTCCGAGTTTTTGGCACACGTTCAGCTCGATGACGCTCCCCGGGCTCCGATCCAGCAAAGCTTCGGGGAGGAGTTCCGTCAGCACGACGGCGTGGTGACGATCTTGATGTTCAACCGTCGCAGGGCTTCGCCTAAGCACCGCTACAATATGATCAAGGTGTAATATCGTGGAGGGGGGCACCGCACACGGCTAAGGAACGATCACGAAGATCAACTTGTGTGTTCTAGGGTGCCCCCCTACCCTTGTATATAAAGGAGGGAGGGGGAGGTGCGGCCGGCCCCTTTGGGGTGCGCCTGGAGGAGTCCTACTCCCACCGGGAGTAGGACTCCCCCCTCTTGCCTTGTTGGAGAAGGAAAGGGGGAAGGGGAAGAGGAAAGGGGGGCGCCGCCCCCCCTTCCTTGTCCTATTAGGACTAGGGGGGGAGGGGGCGCGCGGCCTGCCCTGGCCGGCCCTCCTCTTCTCCCTTAAGGCCCATGTAGGCCCAATAACCCCCCGGGGGGTTCCGGTAATCCCCGGTACTCCGGTAAATCCTGATTTCACCCGGAACGATTCCGATGTCCAAATATAGGCTTCCAATATATCGATCTTTATGTCTCGACCATTTCGAGACTCCTCGTCATGTCCGTGATCACATCCGGTACTCCGAACAACCTTCGGTACATCAAAATACATAAACTCATAATGAAACTGTCATCGTAACGTTAAGCGTGCGGACCCTACGGTTCGAAAACAATGTAGACATGACCGAGACACGTCTCCGGTCAATAACCAATAGCGGAACCTGGATGCTCATATTGGTTCCTACATATTCTATGAAGATTGAGGGAGTCCTGGATTAGGGGGTGTTCGGATAGCCGAACTATACCTTCAGCCGAACTCTAGGACTATGAAGATACAAAGTTGAAGACTTCGTCCCGTGTCCGGAAGGATCTTTTCTTGGCGTGGAAGGCAAGCTAGGTGTGCGGATATTCAAGATCTCCTACCAATGTAACCGACTCTGTGTAACCCTAACCCTATCCGGTGTCTATATAAACCGGAGGGTTGTAGTCCGTAGGACAACCATCATCATACACAATCATACCATAGGCTAGCTTCTAGGGTTTAGCCTCCTTGATCTCGTGGTAGATCTAATCTTGTACTACCCATATCATCAATATTAATCTAGCAGGAGTTGGGTTTTACCTCGATCGAGAGGGCCCGAACCTGGGTAAAATAAAGTGTCCCTTGTCTCCTGTTACCATCCGACCTTGACGCACAGTTCGGGACCCCCTACCCGAGATCCGCCGGTTTTGACACCGACATTGGTGCTTTCATTGAGAGTTCCTCTGTGTCGTCGCTTTTAGGCCTGATGGCTCCTTTGATCATCAACAACGATGAGGTCCAGGGTGAGACTTTCCTCCCCGGACAGATCTTCGTCTTCGGCGGCTTCGCTCTGCGGGCCAATTCACTTGGTCATCTGGAGCAGATCGAAAGCTACGCCCCTGGCCATCAAGTCAGGTTTGGAAGCTTAAACTACACGGCTGGTATCCGCGGAGACTTGATCTTCGACGGGTTCGAGCCACAACCAAGCGCGTCGCGCTACTTCGAGGGGCATGATGTAGCTCTGCCTCCGAATAGCACCCTGGAGGCCGCACACACTCCGGCCCCAATCTCTGATCCGGAGCCCGTTGCATTCTCTGAGGATGAACGGTTGGACATCACCTCGGGGGCTGCGATCTCAAAGGCGATCGAGCCGAACGCCAGCCCCGTACTCCGCATGGCCCAGGACTCCAAGGAGCCGGACTCTTCTCCAAACTCCGGGCCTTCCGTGCCCCTGCCGATCGAGTCTGATTGGGCACCTGTAATGGAGTTCACCGCCACGGACATCTTTCAGTGCTCACCTTTTGGTGATATTCTGAATTCTCTCAAGTCTCTCTCTTTATCAGGAGAGCCTAGGCCGGACTATGGCCTGCGAGGTTGGGATTCGGACGACGAATAAATTCAAAGCCCACCCACCACCCACTTAATAGCCACTGTCGATGACTTAACCGACATGCTTGACTTCGGCTCCGAAGACTTCGACGGTATGGACGACGAAGGAGGAGACGAACAAGAACCAGCACCTGTAGGGTGCTGGACCGCCACCTCGTCATATGATATATACATGGTGGATGCTCCAAAGGATGGAGATGGCGAGGGAACTGCGGAGGACGACACCTCGAAAAAGCCGCCAAAACGCCGGCGCCAACGGCGCCGCTCTAAATCCCACTACAGCAGAAACGGTGATTCCGGCACGGGAGATAATACTACCCCGGACAGCGCCGACGAACACCAAAACCAGCAAGATTCGGCGCAGGAAGATGAAAAAGCCAGCCCTCACGAGAGAGCGGCAGAGCAGGAGGTTGAGGATGATAATTGCATGCCTCCCTCCGAAGACGAGGCAAGCCTCGGCAACGATGAATTCGTCGTACCATCAGACCCCGCTGAACAAGAGCGCTTTCAACGCAGGCTTCTAGCCACGGCGAACAACCTAAAGAAAAAGCAGTAACAGCTTAGAGCTGATCAAGATTTGCTAGCTGACAGATGGACTGAAGTCCTTGCGGCCGAAGAGCATGAACTCGAGCGCCCCTCCAAAAATTATCCCAAGCGCAGGCCGCTACCCCAATCAGAGGAGGAAGCTCATGACATGGCAGACCGGCCACCTCGCGGCCGCGACAGAGAGGCCTGCCGAACCTCTAAACAAGCCATGGCCCGGCGCCGTTCAAATAAGGCACGGGAAAACGAGCCAGACCTGCGAGACGTACTGGAGGATAAAGCAAGGCAAACAAGATCGATCTACGGATCGCGCGGACTCCCGACGACACGTGATGACCTTCACTCCGGACACAATAAATCTGGCCGGGCCGAACACAGCAGGCATAGCCCTTCCGAGCTGCGTCGCGACATAGCCCAGTATAGGGGCGCCGCACACCCACTATGCTTCACAGACGAAGTAATGGATCATAGAATCCCAGAGGGTTTCAAACCCGTCAATATCGAGTCGTACGATGGTACGACAGATCCAGCAGTATGGATTGAGGACTATCTCCTTCACATCCACATGGCACGTGGCGATGACTTGCACGCCATCAAATATTTGCCCCTTAAGCTCAAGGGACCAGCCCGGCACTGGCTCAATAGCCTCCCAGCAGACTCAATCGGTTCTTGGGAGGACCTGGAGGCCGCATTCCTCGACAACTTCCAGGGGACCTATGTGCGGCCACCGGACGCCGACGACCTAAGCCACATAATCCAGCAGCCAGAAGAATCGGCCAGGCAATTCTGGACACGGTTCCTAACAAAGAAATATCAGATAGTCGATTGTCCGAATGCAGAGGCCCTAGCAGCTTTCAAACATAACATCCGCAACGAATGGCTTTCCCGGCACCTGGGACAGGAAAAGCCGAAATCCATGGCAGCCCTTACGACACTCATGACCCGCTTTTGCGCGGGCGAAGACAGCTGGCTGGCTCGCAGCAACAACTTATCGAAGAAGCACGGTAATTCGGATACCAAGGATAAAAGTGGCAGGTCACGCCGGAATGAGCAAAAGCGCCGCGTCAGCAGCGACAGCAATGAGGATACGGCAGTAAATGCCGGATTCAGAGGCTATAAATCCGGTCAGCGGAAAAAGCCGTTTAAAAAGAATACCCAGGGCATGTCCAGTTTGGACCGGATACTCGATCGCCCGTGCCAGATTCACGGCACCCCCGAAAGGCCAGCCAATCACACCAGCAGGGACTGTTGGGTGTTCAAGCAGGCAGGCAAGTTAAGAGCCGAACGCAAAGACAAGGGGCTGAATAGCAATGACGAGGAGGAGCCCAGGCCGCCGAACAACAATGGACAGAAAGGGTTTCCCCCACAAGTGCGGACGGTGAACATGATATACGCAACACACATTCCCAAGCGGGAGAGGAAGCGTGCGGTACGGGACGTATACGCGATGGAGCCAGTCGCCCCAAAGTTCAACCCATGGTCCTCCTGCCCGATCACCTTCGATCGGCGGGACCACCCCACTAGCATCCGTCATGGCGGTTTCGCCGCATTGGTTCTTGACCCAATCGTGGACGGATTTCACCTCACAAGAGTCCTCATGGATGGCGGCAGTAGCCTGAACCTGCTTTATCAGGATACAGTGCGGAAAATGGGCATAGATCCTTCAAGGATCAAGCCCACAAGGACGACCTTTAAAGGCATCATCCCAGGTGTAGAGGCCAATTGCACAGGCTCGATAACATTTGATGTGGTCTTCGGATCTCCGGATAACTTCCGAAGCGAAGAGTTAATCTTCGATATAGTCCCGTTCCGCAGTGGCTATCATGCCCTGCTTGGATGAACCGCATTCGCTAAATTCAATGCGGTGCCGCACTACGCATATCTCAAGCTCAAGATGCCAGGCCCTCGAGGAGTAATCACGGTCAGCGGAAACACCGAACGCTCCATCCGTATGGAGGAGCACACGACGGCCCTCGCGGCGGAAGTACAAAGCAGCCTCTCAAGGCAACACTCCAGTCCGGCCGTTAAAAAACCGGACAATGCAAAGCGCGCCCGGAGTAACCTGCAACAAGACCGTTTGGCACGTTCGGAGCAAGCGTAGCAATTCGGACCCAACCCCAGCCATCGCACCATAACGGAGCCAGTACCTAGAGTACACAATTATGCCCTTAAAATTACATGGGCACAGGGGGAGGGGCACATTAAACGGCATGCCTAAGATACGGCGTCAAACGTACTAGGGGCTGCCGCACTTCTTTTACTTTCAGGACTCCATACGCTGGATACCTGTCCGGCAGTGTTGCCGCACAAACGATGCAAGACCCAGGAAAGCAGACAAAGCTACGCCGCACTCGGAATTCTCAGGTGGTCTCTATTTCGAGCGATATATCTGTTTCTAAACTTCGCGGCCTGTGCCTGGTCAGGACATGTTAAATAGTCTAATATCTTTTTTGCCTATCTCATTACTTGTATCGTTCGGCTTTGATAAATAGCCTCCTTATAAACAATGCATAGCTTTTTGTCTATCTTTTGCATTATCCTTTTTTTTATATATATATGTTTATTAAATAACATGATTGCACCCGTACACCATGGTACGGCAAACCACGCCAGGGGCTTCATTACCCTTCTATCTGGTCGTGAGAAGTCCGTACACTTTCACAAGTGCGGCACCCCGAACTTATAGCACTATATGCATCGGCTCCGAGTCATGATTTTCGTCACATGTTGGGTTTGCCCGGCTCCTATGTTTTGGTGCCTTACGTTCCGCTCTATCGGCTAAGGTAGCACTAGGAGAACCACTGCGATTGTGCCCCAGATCAGGTGGGTTGAGCACCTCAGTGGAGAAAGCTAAAACAGACTGTCATGATAAGGCGCGAGACCGGTCGCTGTTCGAGAGGTTTTTCGAGTCCTTAAAGGCTTATGCCGCTTTGAGCGAGGAGCTGGCTATGTCCGGCCAAAGGCGTGGATAGCGCCCCGAATTCGGCCTTCCGAACTAGGGGCTTCGCCGAAATTTAAAATTATAACGTTCTATGGCTAAGTGAGAGTGTTCAAGCATTATAGTCCGATTGCCTGGTTCGCTATGCTGAGCGCCTCCCTCGAAGGACCCAACTATGGGAACAAGAGCCCTCAGGTTTATCCCGAACACCCCAGCACTAGTGGCATGGGGGCAGAAGCCGACGACTCGCCATCTCTCAATTTTTGATAAACGGCCGCACAGAAAATAATATTTTAAATTAAACAAGCATTGCTTAGCGCATATGAACAAGTTTTCAGCGCACAGGATACAAACGAGCGAGTTCATTCAAATACTACATCTTTAGTACATTCATCCGTGACTAGGCGGGCTCCGGCAAGAACATCCTTGTAGTAGTTCTCGGGCTTGCGATGCTCCTTCCCTTGCGGCGGCCCGTCCTTCACCAGCTTCTCCCCGTCCAGCTTACCCCAGTGTACCCTTACACGGGCAAGGGCCCTCCGGGCACCTTCAATACAGACGGAGCGCTTGATGACTTCAAGCCATGGACAGGCCTCCACCAGCCGCCGCACCAGCCCGAAATAGCTCCCAGGCAGGGCCTTTCAGCTGATCGCTCAAGGGCACAGGGTGTCCGGCCTCAGAATACTGAGACCAGAACACACTCTCCGTCGAGCTGCCCTCTTCAGCTCGGTTGAACGCGGCGGCGTCGGATGCGCTGCGGGGAAGATCGAAGAACGCCCCTGGAGAACTCCGAATTCAGGTAAGTAATAGGTAATTTACTTTTATATTCCTACTTTGCATTGAGAATGCCTTACCCGCTGCTATCTTTCTCGCATCCTCCAACTCTTGGAGGGCCTTCTGGGCTTCGGCCTTGGCATTCTTGGCGGTCTCGACGGCCGAGGCGAGTTCGGATGCTTGCGTTTTCGCCTCAAGCTCCAAACCCTCATGTTTTTTCATGAGAGCTTGCAGCTCTTGCTGCACCTCGCCGACTTGGACCCCAAGCTTCTCTCACTCGGTGCGCTCCTCGGCCGTTTTCTTCTCGGCCTCAGCCAACGCCTGCTTCAGGGTTGTCACCTCGGCGGTGGCCCCTACAATAAGCAGCACAATCCTGTTATTTCTTTTTGCAATCAAGCCTCTCTATAGGCACCTTTCTTTTTTAGGGTATTTCTTACCTTCTTTCTCCTCGAGCTGCCGTTTGGCAAGGCCGAGCTCTTGCTCGGACTGCCCGAGGTCCTTTTTAAGGACTTCCACCTGCGCAGTCAGTGCGGCGGTGGAAAGCAGCGAAGCCTGCATACGCATATTTGACCTTTTTTGTTAGACTCCTGCGATTATCATTAGATCCTCTATCCGGCTTTTCTTTCCGAACACCGAGCAGAGCATCAGGGGCTACTGTCTATGCGGTAAATAAATTGGCACATTTTTACTTACCTCGAAGCCTGTTAGAAGGCTAGCACAAGCTTCATTCAGTCCGCTCTTGGCGGACTGAATCCTTTGGATCACCGTACTCATAACAGTACGGTGCTCCTCGTCGATGGCGGCCTCCTTAAGCACCTCCAGCAAATTGTCCGGCGCCTCCGGTTGGACGGAGGCCGCCGGCTCGGACGGCTTACTCCTCTTGGAAGGAGTTCGCCCGCCGCGGACCGGGACTGTCGAGTCCGGCGCGGTGTCCGGCACAAAGCCGGACCTGGAGCCCTGGAGGGTTTCATCCCCTTCACTCCTGGGGTCCGGAGGATTGCCTTGTGGCTCCTCCAGGACCATCTCCTCCTGCCCTGAAGCTTGGCGGGGCGCCACTTCGGCGTCGTTTGCCCCGCGGGGGGAGACCGCGGGCGGAACAGAGTTCACGTCCGACGAATCCAAGGAGCCGCTCGACGAGTCGTCGAGTTCGGCCCGGGGCGGGCTGCATAAAATGCGTGCGATATTAGGGAAAGCCGCACACACACACACAAAGAAAAGGGGTATCATGAGTTACTCTGGTATATAAATACTTACGATTTCGCCGGACGCTTGGTCCTGTCCGGCCACTCCTCTCCGCCCTCTTCGGCGTCGTGGGAGTAGTCCGGCGGAGGGGTCTTCCTTTTCCTTGACCCCTCGGCCTCCCTTGTTGGGGCGGCCTTCTTCTTCTTTGCTCCCCTCGCTGGAGGGGGAGAGCTTCCTTGTTCCTCCTCCTCGTTTTCGCGAGAGGAGGGCGTTGCGGACTCGTTGGATGACGAGTCCGACACCACCATGTTGCGGGAACTCTTTCGAGTCCCGATGGTTTTCTTCTTCTTGGCCTTCCTCTCCGGCACCACGTAAGGTGCCGGAGCCATTAGCTTCACCAAGAGAGCTGGGGCCGGGTCTTCGGGCAGAGGGGCCAGACAGTTGATTGGTTCGGTTATCTCCAGCCAAGCCTGTCAAAGGTAAAAGGGGGTTTAGATCCCGCATAGAGATAATCTATGAAGAAGAGCTTAACGAACCTCTCAAAGGTATAGATAGCTCACCTCGCCGACGATACGCTGCGAGCTGTATCCACGGTCCTCGGAGGCGGATGTGGGGGACTCGGCGCCTTTGGTTAGCACCTTCCAGACGTCTTCATACGTCGTGTCGAAGAGCCTACTGAGGGTCTGGTGCTGCGCCGGGTCGAATTCCCACAATGCAAAATCCCGTTCTTGGCACGGGAGGATCAGGCAAACGAGCATGACCTGGACTATGTTGGCAAGCCGGATTGGCTTGTCCACCAGGGACTGGATGCATGTTTGCAGCCCAGTCACTTCTTCCTCGTTGCCCCACGACAGGCCTGTCTCTTTCCAGGACATGAGCCGCATGGGGGGTCCGGATCTGAACTCAGGGGCCGCGACCCATTTCGGATCGCGGGGCTCGGTGATGTAAAACCACCCTGCCTGCCACCCCTTTAGGGACTCTACGAGGGAGCCATCGAACCAGAGGACGTTGGCTATCTTGCCAACCATAGCACCTCCGCACTCCGCCTGGGTGCCGGACACCACCTTGGGCTTGACGTTGAAGGTCTTGAGCCAGAGGCCGAAGTGGGGGCGGACGCGGAGAAAGGCCTCACACACGACGATAAACGCCGAGATGTTGAGGACGAAGTTCGGGGCTAGATCGTGAAAATCCAGGCCGTAGTAGAACATGAGCCCCCGGACAAATGGGTGAAGTGGAAAGCCCAGTCCACGGAGGAAGTGGGGGAGAAAAACCACCCTCTCATGGGGCCTTGGGGTAGGAAGAAGCTGCCCCTTATCAGGAAGCTGATGCGGGATATCCTTGGATAAGTATCCGGCTTTCCTTAGCCTTTTTACTTGAGCCTCCGTAACGAAGGAGACCATCCACTTGCCTCTCGCTCCGGACATTGTTGGAGAAGGTTTAGGAAGAAGAGCGGACTTGGGCGCTGGAGCTTGAGTGCGCGAGAGATGGATTGGCGAAGGAGGAAGAAGGCATAGGTTAAAAGGGGGAGTCCTTATCCCTTTATATAAGCAGGTACGGTTAGGCGTCCTCACCTACCGAATAAAACTCACTTGCCTCCCAAGCGCCGCGGTAAATGGCGCGGTTGGGTTACCCACGTTCGTATTAATGAGAATCCCGTTAGAGGGGGGCACATGATCTCTGCTTCGACAAGACGTGCCAAGGAAACCGCCTCACTATACGGGCTGAGGTGGAGCGATGAAAACAACTTATAGAAGGCTTGGCCGCAGTGTTATGACGCACTGTGGGATACGTCAGCAGATTTGATTTGTGTTAATATTATT
The DNA here is from genome assembly GCA_032464435.1 of Aegilops umbellulata. NCBI lineage: Eukaryota > Viridiplantae > Streptophyta > Magnoliopsida > Poales > Poaceae > Aegilops > Aegilops umbellulata. Next base: position 641,829,703 of record CP136057.1, read on the forward strand.
CTCTGTATGGCAATATGTGGAAACTTATTTTGCAGAGCCGGACACTATTCTGTGGTGTTTATAATCTTCTTGAAGAACTTGGAGGAGGAACCCGCCTTGCAATGACGAAGACAATCTGCGCGTCGGACTCGTCGTCATTGAAGCCTGGTTCAGGGGCTACTGAGGGAATCCTGGATTAGGGGGTGTTCGGATAGCCGAACTATACCTTCAGCCGAACTCCAGGACTATGATGATACAAATTTGAAGACTTCGTCCCGTGTCCGGAAGGACTTTTCTTGGCGTGGAAGGCAAGCTAGGTGTGCGGATATTCAAGATCTCCTACCAATGTAACCGACTCTGTGTAACCCTAACCCTATCCGGTGTCTATATAAACCGGAGGGTTGTAGTCCGTAGGACAACCATCATCATACACAATCATACCATAGGCTAGCTTCTAGGGTTTAGCCTCCTTGATCTCGTGGTAGATCTACTCTTGTACTACCCATATCATCAATATTAATCTAGCAGGAGTAGGGTTTTACCTCCATCGAGAGGGCCCGAACCTGGGTAAAATAAAGTGTCCCTTGTCTCCTGTTACCATCCGACCTTGACGCACAGTTCGGGACCCCCTACCCGAGATCCGCCGGTTTTGACACCGACAAAGATCTTTATCGGCCAGACCGCATAACAACATACGTTGTTCCCTTTGTCATCGGTATGTTACTTGCCCGAGATTCGATCGTCGGTATCCTATACCTAGTTCAATCTCGTTACCGGCAAGTCTCTTTACTCGTTCCGTAATACATCATCCCGCAACTAACTCATTAGTTGCAATGCTTGCAAGGCTTAAGTGATGTGCATTACCGAGAGGGCCCAGAGATACCTCTCCGACATTCGGAGTGACAAATCCTAATCTCGAAATACGCCAACCCAACAAGTACCTTTGGAGACACCTGTAGAGCACCTTTATAATCACCCAGTTACGTTGTGACGTTTGGTAGCACACAAAGTGTTCCTCCGGTAAACGGGAGTTGCATAATCTCATAGTCACATGAACATGTATAAGTCATGAACAAATCAATAGCAACAAACTAAACGATCAAGTGCTAAGCTAACGGAATGGGTCAAGTCAATCAGATCATTCATCTAATGATGTGATCCCATTAATCAAATAACAACTCTTTGTCTATGGTTAGGAAACATAACCATCTTTGATTAATGAGCTAGTCAAGTAGAGGCATACTAGTGACACTCTTGTTTGTCTATGTATTCACACGTGTATTATGTTTCCGGTTAATACAGTTCTAGCATGAATAATAAACATTTATCATGAAATAAGGAAATAAATAATAACTTTATTATTGCCTCTAGGGCATATTTCCTTCAGTTGCGATGGTGCCTCGGGCTCGAGGGCAGTCGTACCCGAGGAGCAGTGCGCGACGAGGCAGCAGGCGCGATACAACCGGGGCAACGTCGCTCGGCGCTCCACGTTCGCCAAGTCCGACACGGCGCCGGAATGGGTCCACAGCGACCCGACCTAGGCTCCGTCGGGTCCTCGAACCCTCCATCACCACCGCGGAGACGGCCACTCGCCGTCATCGCCTTGACGGCGAGCTTGCCAAGATTGACGAGGTGGTCGCTTAGCGACTCCTCCGCCAACCCCGACAGGGGCAAGGCACCGTCGGAGCTCCGCGGGCGCCGTCTTCTTTGGCTGCAGCGGCCCTCCACACCGCACAGGAGGAGGCAAAGCAGCTCCACCTCGAGCGCCAGACAGCCCCGCACAAGTCTGTCGCCGCCCTTCCGCCGTTGGACGGGCGGTGACGATGATGATGATGACGACACGAATGCAATCGGTCGTGTGGCAGGGCAGAGCGCCACAAGTACGAGGTGGTCGTCCAGTACAGGGTTTAGTTGGTTTTTTGTTAAATGGTCAAAATATCAACTATTTTATGTAAATTATGTCCGAACTTGAATGAAATCCGCCGTGTTTGGATGAATTTCGTCCATTTTAGTTGAACCGTACTTGAAATGTATGCGGGTAGCGGTGGATGGCCGGCTCCCGCATCCATGTACGTGAAGAGGAAATTTGCGGGACAAAGTTGGACATGCCCTTAGCCTCATTTGGTTCATAGGATAGGATTATCATAGGAATAGAAAATTTACAAGAAATGAGATGACATGTATCTCAAATCCTATAAGTAGAAATGGAAAAAGGAGATATCATTTGGTTCACACCATAGGGATTTTTTCATCGAGTCTAGACTCATGTTTATTTTTCCTTTGAAATGTGATGGATTGGAACAATCCTATGTAGGAATATGAATCCATTCCTATGAACCAAAGGGCTCTAAAGAAAAAAAATCCTGTAAAAACTCTATCCTATAGAATTCCTATGAATTTACTCCAAACCAAAGAAGGCCTTATTTGGAACCGAGATGGGGAACGGGGAATAGGGGGGAACACCCTTTTTTGTGTGTGTTTGTCGAATAGGGAGTTTGAGTATTTGGCGCAGGGAAAGAACATACCTTTTGCAATCTTATTTTCCTCTTCAAAACCAATTATTACACTTTTGCATAGTGAGCAAGAAAGACGATGTATGTGAAGGAAATATGCCCTAGAGGCAATAATAAAGTTATTATTTATTTCCTTATATCATGATAAATGTTTATTATTCATGCTCGAATTGTATTAACCGGAAACATAATACTTGTGTGAATACATAGACAAATAGAGTGTCACTAGTATGCCTCTACTTGACTAGCTCGTTAATCGAAGATGGTTATGTTTCCTAGCCATGGACAAAAGAGTTGTTATTTGATTAATGGGATCATATCATTAGGAGAATGATGTGATTGACTTGACACATTCCGTTAGCTTAGCACATGATCGTTTACTATGTTGCTATTGCTTTCTTCATGACTTATGCATGTTCCTATGACTATGAGATTATGGAACTCCCGTTTATCGGAGGAACACTTTGTGTGCTACCAAACGTCACAACGTAACTGGGTGATTATAAAGGTACTCTACAGGTGTCTCCGAAGGTACTTGTTGGGTTGGCGTATTTCGAGATTAGGATTTGTCACTCCGATTGTCAGAGAGGTATCTTTGGGCCCTCCCGGTAATACACATCACTTAAGCCTTGCGAGCAATGCAACTAATGAGTTAGTTGCGAGATGATGTATTACGTAACGAGTAAAGAGACTTGCCGGTAACGAGATTGAACTAGGTATTGAGATACCGTCGATCGAATCTCGGGCAAGTAACATACCGATGACAAAGGGAACAACGTATGTTGTTATGCGGTTTGACCGATAAAGATCTTCGTAGAATATGTGGGAGCCAATATGAGCATCCAGGTTCCGCTATTGGTTATTGACCAGAGACGTGTCTCGGTCATGTCTACATAGTTCTCGAACCCGTAGGGTCCGCACGCTTAACGTTACGATGACAGTTTCATTATGAGTTTATAAGTTTTGATGTACCGAAGGTTGTTCGGAGTCCCGGATGTGATCACGGACATGACGAGGAGTCTCGAAATGGTCGAGACATAAAGATTGATATATTGGAAGCCTATGTTTTGATATCGGAAGTGATCCGGGTGAAAATATGATTTTACTGGATTGCCGGAGGGGTTACCGGAACCCCCCAGAGACTATTGGGCCTTAATGGGCCTAGTGGAGGAAGAGGAGAGGCGGGCCAAGGGGCAGCCACGCGCCCCTCCCCCCAAGTACGAATTGGACAAGGAGGGGGGGCGCCCCCCCTTTCCTTCCCTCTCTCTCTCCTTCCCCCCAAGTCCTAGTCCATCATGGAAAAGGGGGGAGTCCTACTCCCGGTAGGAGTAGGACTCCTCCGGCATGCCTCCTCCTAGGTCGGCCGCCTCTCCCCCTTGCTCCTTTATATACGGGGGCAGGGGGCACCCCATAGACACAACAATTGATCATTGATCTCTTAGTGTGTGCGGTGCCCCCCTCCACCATAATCCTCGATAATATTATAGCGGTGCTTAGGCGAAGCCCTGCAACGATAGAACATCAAGATCGTCACCACGCCGTCGTGCTGACGGAACTCTTCCCCAACATTCTGCTGGATCGGAGTCCGGGGATCGTCATCGAGCTGTACATGTGCTAGAACTCGGAGGTGCCGTAGTTTCGGTGCTTGATCGGTCGGGCCGTGAAGACGTACGACTACAGCAACCGCGTTGTTATAACGCTTCCGCTTTCGTTCTACGAGGGTACGTGGACAACACTCTACCCTCTCGTTGCTATGCATCACCATGATCTTGCGTGTGCGTATGAATTTTTTTGAAATTACTACGTTCCCCAACAGTGGCATCCGAGCCAGGTTTTATGCGTTGATGTTATATACACGAGTAGAACACAAGTGAGTTGTGGGCGATATAAGTCATACTGCTCACCAGCATGTCATACTTTGATTCGGCGGTATTGTTGGATGAAGCGGCCCGGACCGACATTACGCGTACGCTTACGCGAGACTGGTTCTACCGACGTGCTTTGCACACAGGTGGCTGGCGGGTGTCAGTTTCTCCAACTTTAGTTGAACCGAGTGTGGCTACGCCCGGTCCTTGCGAAGGTTAAAATAGCACCAACTTGACAAACTATCATTGTGGTTTTGATGCGTAGGTAAGAACGGTTCTTGCTAAGCCCGTAGCAGCCACGTAAAACTTGGAACAACAAAGTAGAGGACGTCTAACTTGTTTTTGCAGGGCATGTTGTGATGTGATATGGTCAAGACATGATGCTAAATTTTATTTTATGAGATGATCATGTTTTTTAACCGAGTTATCGGCAACTGGCAGGAGCCATATGGTTGTCGCTTTATTGTATGCAATGCAATCGCCCTGTAATGCTTTACTTTATTACTAAGCGGTAGCGATCGTCGTAGAAGCATAAGATTGGCGAGACGACAATGATGGTACGATGGAGATCAAGGTGTCGCGCCGGTGATGATGGTGATCATGACAGTGCTTTGGAGATGGAGATCACAAGTACAAGATGATGATGGCCATATCATATCACTTATATTGATTGCATGTGATGCTTATCTTTTATGCATCTTATCTTGCTTTGATTGACGGTAGCATTATAAGATGATCTCTCACTAAATTTCAAGATAAAAGTGTTCTCCCTGAGTATGCACCGTTGCCAAAGTTCGTCGTGCCCAGACACCACGTGATGATCGGGTGTGATAAGCTCTACGTCCATCTACAACGGGTGCAAGCCAGTTTTTGCACACGCAGAATACTCAGGTTAAACTTGACGAGCCTAGCATATGCAGATATGGCCTCGGAACACTGATATCGAAAGGTCGAGCGTGAATCATATAGTAGATATGATCAACATAGTGATGTTCACCATTGAAAGCTACTCCATTTCACGTGATGATCGGTTATGGTTTAGTTGATTTGGATCACGTGATCACTTAGAGGATTAGAGGGATGTCTTTCTAAGTGGGAGTTCTTATGTAATATGATTAATTGAACTTAAATTTATCATGAACTTAGTACCTGATAGTATCTTGCTTGTCTATGTTGATTGTAGATAGATGGCCTGTGCTGTTGTTCCGTTGAATTTTAATGCGTTCCTTGAGAAAGCAAAGTTGAAAGATGATGGTAGCAATTACACGGACTGGGTCCGTAACTTGAGGATTATCCTCATTGCTGCACAGAAGAATTATGTGCTGGAAGCACCGCTGGGTGGCAGGCCTGCTGCTGATGCAACTGACGACGTTAAGAACGCCTGGCAGAGCAAAGTTGATGACTACTCGATAGTTCAATGTGCCATGCTTTACGGCTTAGAACCGGGACTTCAGAGACGTTTTGAACGTCATGGAGCATATGAGATGTTCCAGGAGTTGAAGTTAAGATTTCAAGCAAATGCCCGGATTGAGAGATATGAAGTCTCCAATAAGTTCTATAGCTGCAAGATGGAGGAGAACAGTTCTGCTAGTGAGCATATACTCAAGATGTCTGGGTATAATAATCACTTGATTCAACTCGGAGTTAATCTTCCGGATGATAGCGTCATTGACAGAATTCTCCAATCACTTCCACCAAGCTACAAGAGCTTCGCGATGAACTATAACATGCAAGGGATGGATAAGACAATTCCCGAGCTCTTCGCAATGCTAAAGGCTGCGGAGGTAGATATAAAAAAGGAGCATCAAGTGTTGATGGTCAATAAGACCACCAGTTTCAAGAAAAAGGGCAAAGGGAAGAAGAAGGGGAACTTCAAGAAGAACAACAAGCAAGTTGCTGCTCAGGAGAAGAAACCCAAGTCTGGACCTAAGCCTGAGACTGAGTGTTTCTACTGCAAGCAGGCTGGTCACTGGAAGCGGAACTGCCCCAAGTATTTGGCGGATAAGAAGGATGGCAAGGCGAACAAAGGTACATGTGATATACATGTTATTGATGAGTACCTTACTCCATCTCGCAGTAGCACCTGGGTATTTGATACTGGTTCTGTTGCTAATATTTGCAACTCGAAACAGGGACTACGGATTAAGCGAACACTGGCCAAGGACGAGGTGACGATGTGCGTGGGAAATGGTTCCAAAGTCGATGTGATCGCGGTCGGCACGCTACCTCTACATCTACCTTCGGGATTAGTATTAGACCTAAATAATTGTTTTTTGGTGCCAGCGTTGAGCATGAACATTATATCTGGATCTTGTTTGATGCGAGACGGTTATTCATTTAAATCAGAGAATAATGGTTGTTCTATTTATATGAGTAATATCTTTTATGGTCATGCACCCTTGAAGAGTGGTATATTTTTGATGAATCTCGATAGTAGTGATACACATATTCATAATGTTGAAGCCAAAAGATGCAGAGTTGATAATGATAGTGCAACTTATTTGTGGCACTGCCGTTTAGGTCATATCGGTGTAAAGCGCATGAAGAAACTCCATACTGATGGACTTTTGGAACCACTTGATTGTGAATCACTTGGTACTTGCGAACCGTGCCTCATGGGCAAGATGACTAGAACGCCGTTCTCCGGTACTATGGAGAGAGCAACAGATTTGTTGGAAATCATACATACAGATGTATGTGGTCCGATGAATGTTGAGGCTCGTGGTGGATATCATTATTTTCTCACCTTCACAGATGATTTAAGCAGATATGGGTATATCTACTTAATGAAGCATAAGTCTGAAACATTTGAAATGTTCAAAGAATTTCAGAGTGAAGTTGAAAATCATCGTAACAAGAAAATAAAGTTTCTATGATCTGATCGTGGAGGAGAATATTTGAGTTACGAGTTTGGTCTACATTTGAAACACTGCGGAATAGTTTCGCAACTCACGCCACCCGGAACACCACAGCGTAATGGTGTGTCCGAACGTCGTAATCGTACTCTACTAGATATGGTGCGATCTATGATGTCTCTTACAGATTTACCACTATCGTTTTGGGGTTATGCTTAGGGACGGCCGCATTCACGTTAAATAGGGCACCATTGAAATCCGTTGAGACGACGCCTTATGAACTGTGGTTTGGCAAGAAACCAAAGTTGTCGTTTCTTAAAGTTTGGGGCTGCGATGCTTATGTGAAAAAGCTTCAACCTGATAAGCTCGAACCCAAATCGGAGAAATGTGTCTTCATAGGATACCCAAAGGAAACTGTTGGGTACACCTTCTATCACAGATCCGAAGGCAAGACATTTGTTGCTAAAAATGGATCCTTTCTAGAGAAGGAGTTTCTCTCGAAAGAAGTGAGTGGGAGGAAAGTAGAACTTGATGAGGTAACTGTACCTGCTCCTTTATTGGAAAGTGGTTCATCACAGAAACCGGTTTTTGTGACACCTACACCAATTAGTGAGGAAGTTGATGATGATGATCATAAAACTTCAGATCAAGTTGTTAGTGAACCTTGTAGATCAACTAGAGTAAGATCCACACCAGAGTGGTACGGTAATCCTGTTCTGGAAGTCATGCTACTAGATCATGATGAACCTACGAACTATGAAGAAGCGATGGTGAGCCCAGATTCCGCAAAATGGCTAGAAGCCATGAAATCTGAGATGGGATCCATGTATGAGAACAAAGTGTGGACTTTGGTTGACTTGCCCGATGATCGGCAAGCAATTGGATCTTCAAGAATAAGACTGACACTGACGGTAATGTTACTGTCTACAAAGCTCGACTTGTTGCGAAAGGTTTTCGACAAGTTCAAGGGATTGACTACGATGAGACCTTCTCACCCATAGCGATGCTTAAGTCTGTCCGAATCATGTTAGCAATTGCCGCATTTTATGATTATGAAATTTGGCAGATGGATGTCAAAACTGCATTCCTGAATGGATTTTTGGAAGAAGACTTGTATATGATGCAATCGGAAGGTTTTGTCGATCCGAAGGGAGCTAACAAAGTGTGCAAACTCCAGCGATCCATTTATGGACTGGTGCAAGCCTCTTGGAGTTGGAATGAACGCTTTGATAGTGTGATCAAAGCATTTGGTTTTATACAGACTTTTGGAGAAGCCTGTATTTACAAGAAAGTGAGTGGGAGCTCTGTAGCATTTCTAATATTATATGTGGATGACATATTACTGATTGGAAATGATATAGCATAAAGGGATATTTGAATAAGAGTTTTTCAATGGAAGACCTCGGTGAAGCTGCTTACATATTGGGCATCAAGATCTATAGAGATAGATCAAGACACTTATTTGGACTTCCACAAAGCACATACCTTGACAAAGTTTTGAAGAAGTTCAAAATGGATCAAGCAAAGAAAGGGTTCTTGCCCGCATTACAAGGTGTGAAGTTGAGTAAGACTCAATGCCCGACCACTGCAGAAGATAGAGAGAAAATGAAAGATGTTCCCTATGCATCAGCCATAGGCTCTATCATGTATGCAATGCTATGTACCAGACCTGATGTGTGCCTTGCTATAAGTCTAGCAGGGAGGTACCAAAGTAATCCAGGAATGGATCACTGGACATCGGTCAAGAACATCCTGAAATACCTGAAAAGGACTAAGGATATGTTTCTCATTTATGGAGGTGACAAAGAGCTCATCGTAAATGGTTACGTTGATGCAAGCTTTGACACTGATCCGGACGATTCTAAATCGCAAATCGGATACGTGTTTATATTAAATGGTGGAGCTGTCAGTTGGTGCAGTTCTAAGCAAAGCGTCGTGGCGGGATCTACGTGTGAAGCGGAGTACATAGCTGCTTCAGAAGCAGCAAATGAAGGAGTCTGGATGAAGGAGTTCATATCCAATCTAGGTGTCATACCTAGTGCATCGGGTCGAATGAAAATCTTTTGTGACAATACTGGTGCAATTGCCTTGGCGAAGGAATCCATATTTCACAAAAGAACCAAGCACATCAAGAGACGCTTCAATTCCATTCGGGATTTAGTCCAAGTGGGAGACATAGAAATTTGCAAGATACATACGGATCTGAATGTTGCAGACCCGCTGACTAAGCCTCTTCCACGAGCAAAACATGATCAGCACCAAGGCTCCATGGGTGTTAGAATCATTACTGTGTAATCTAGATTATTGACTCTAGTGCAAGTGGGAGACTGAAGGAAATATGCCCTAGAGGCAATAATAAAGTTATTATTTATTTCCTTATATCATGATAAATGTTTATTATTCATGCTAGAATTGTATTAACCAGAAACATAATAATTGTGTGAATACAAAGACAAACAGAGTGTCACTAGTATGCCTCTACTTGACTAGCTCATTAATCGAAGATGGTTATGTTTCCTAGCTGTCGTGGTTCTAAGTCTGACAGTAATGTACGGGGGTAGGAATGGAGAGGCAAGATCCTAGCTATGGAGTAGTTGTGGACACACAAGGTTTACGAGTTCAGGCCCTTCTCGGAGGAAGTAATAGCCCTACGTCTCGGAGCCCGGAGGCGGTCGACTGGATTATGTGTGTGTGAATTACAAAGGTGCGAACCTTTACACTAAGGAGGGGGGGTGGCTTATATAGAGTTCGCCAGACCCCTCCGGCCCTCAGTTATGCAGGGTTTAAAGTACATTAAGGTCGGGCGTTACTGGTAACGCCACTAATAAAGTGCTATGATGACCATAAAGGCTACTTAATGCCCGACCGTTAGCGTGCGGAGTGTATTTAGATCTCCTGGCCGTCGAGTGGTTGGCTTCATAGTCAAGTGTCCTCGAGTCCGTCGAGTGGATCACCTCCAAGTCGATTGAAAGGTGATTTCTTCTAGGGATGTCCTTGGGGAGGGTAGCTTGGACAGGTCCATGACCCTACCCTAGGTACATAGCTTCATCATTAGCCCCCGAATGGATCGAGGTTTGAGTGGGGAAGGAGTTGAGAACTCTTCTGACCCATTCTTCGTGTCATGAGAATATCTTGTTTCGAATCAATGAACCTGGGCGTCGTCACCAACTTCTTTTCCAGTCGCCTTGATCCATTCATAATTTTCTTTAGTCGAGTGAATTTCTTTACTTGAAGATTCCCGAGTGGCTGCATGGAGGAGATCCTCCGTCTGACAAGTTGTTCTGCTGCCCGCGGATTTCGCGGGATTCGAATTTTCGGAAGCGCGCGGGACGGGGGAGGCCGCAGTAATCGGATGGGTTAGGGCGGAGCCGCCTCGATCTCCGTGCCACCTTTTTCGCCACGTATCGCGCGCGCGACTGTTGCGGGATTTGACACGATCGCCTGGGCCTACAGGTCAGCCACTCGGAAGTGACTCCATATAAGCTGCCGGCCCAGGGCTTTTGAACAGTGCGCCTTCACTTTTCCCCTTTCTTCTCGAATTCTTCCGCCACCTCTGCTCTCGTCTCAGCGCCGCCGGCCTGTTCGAGCTTCGTCTGCGGCGATGGTGAAGGAGAAGACGGCGGCCCTGGAGCGTGCGAAGAAAGCGACGATGCAGGCGAAGGCGAAGAAGTCCGGTTGGGGCGGATCTTCTTCGAGGTCCGCTCTGCCGAAGGGCTGGATCCAGGGCGATTGGATGCCTTCGGCGATTCGGCAAGATGACATCGATGATCTGATCGATGGGGGATTCATTCCTCACAAATCTGCGTGTCTCTCGGGGAATGAGATCGAACCGTAGCCTCGCGAGGGTGAGTGCGTCCTCATCGCCACTTACGTCGACCGCGGATTTTCTCTGCCTCCTCATCCTTTTTTTCGGAGCTTCTTGAACTTTTTCGGAGCGTAGCTCCATCACTTTACCCCAAATTCCATCGTGTATCTTGTTGCCTTTGTATCTTTGTGCGAGAATTTCTTGGGTTGTGTAGGATCGGAAGTATGTCTAGAGGGGGGGGGGGTGATTAGATTACTTGACCAAATAAAAATCTAGCCTTTTCCCAATTTTAGTTCTTGGCAGATTTTAGCTATCTTAGCACAAGTCAAGCAATCTTCAGACAATTCAAGCAAGCATGCAAAAGAGTATATGAGCAGCGGAAAGTAAAGCATGCAACTTGCAAGAATCTAAAGGGAAGGGTTTGGAGGATTCAAACGCAATTGGAGACACGGATGTTTTTGGCGTGGTTCCGATAGGTGGTGCTATCGTACATCCACGTTGATGGAGACTTCAACCCACGGAGGGTAACAGTTGCGCGAGTCCACGGAGGGCTCCACCCACAAAGGGTCCACGAAGAAGCAACCTTGTCTATTCCATCACGGCTGTCGCCCACGAAGGACTTGCCTCACTAGTGGTAGATCTTCACGAAGTAGGCGATCTCCTTGCCCTTACAAACTCCTTGGTTCAACTCCACAATCTTGTCGGAGGCTCCTAAATTTTCGAATCACAACTATTCTATGGATTGATTTGACTGGATAGAAGTGTTTCAATTGTAGCAAGAATCATAATGAACACAATGTGCTAGGAATCAGACGGGGATAGCACTGTGATCGAGTCCATACCCTAGTTCGGCGGTGGACTCGCTACGGCGGCAACGGCAGAGGCGAAATCCGTTGACGGCGGCGGAGACCAGCGACAGGAGGCGGCTGGCGACGAGGAGGACGATCTGGAGACCTAGGAGGCAGAGCGAGCTATGCGCGGGCGAAGAGGTTTCGGAGAAATTTCCAAAATTTTGCCCGTGCGTATATATAGCCTGACCCTGTCGGTGTGACCGAGTGGAACAACTCGGTGGCACCGAGATGCATAACTGTTGACAGTTATAGCAACTCGGTGTGACCGAAGAGTTCAAATCGGTTGCACCGAGGTGAAAACCTAGATCGACTTAGTGATCTCGGTATGACCGAAATGAAGGAATCAGTCAGACAGAAAAGCACAAAGAAGTTTTGGAAGTTTAAGTCTATGACAAATCGGGGACTCCGAGTGCTCCTCACACAAAGTGGTTTGAATCTGACTTGATCAATTTTTGTGATGTAGCATGAATAGAGTTTGAGACGAGAAAAGCATAGATAGCTAGAGAGGGTTCTTAGGCATTCTTGTCCATCCACTTGGCAAAAGAAAAGAAAACCAATCAATCCAAACAACAAGTGGATGTCCTCGAATGAGTAAAATATGCAACCAACATGCTCACACAATAAAATGGCAATTGAAATATGTGGCAAAGCATGCACAACCAATTCTAGCATCTATCAAGCAATTGGCGATGACTAGGTCATCTATATATGAGTATATTGACTTAGATGTCAAATGAACATTTGATCATAGGTCACACTCATCGTTTAAGCACAAGTGGGGTTACCACTTTTACATAAAGCATTGTTGTGTTCACACCATTAGAGTTGCTTTAGCTCAAGTCTTAGAGTAAAGCTCCCCTAGATGTGATATCCCCCCTAAGAGGGATGAACTAACCTTGGGTTTTGTCGATGATGACTTCATGTAGATGTTGAAGATGTGGATGCTCAATGTTGATGTAGATCAATTGGAGCTATCCATTGGAGTGAGTTGCACTTTCAATACCTACATGGGTTAGTCCCACAAGGAACAAGCAAGAATATCCATAGACATAGAGTGATGCACATACAAGATGATGTCTATGAAAGCTTTTAGGTTACCTTGTCCCTTGTCTTACCAACAAGAGGGTTTGTGACTCCTTGAACTAGTGCAAGATGTGGAAGTTGATTGCACTTGTTCTTGCCAAGATGATAAGAGTGAAGTATGTTGGCGGAGTCACCCTCAGGAACTCTCTAGTTCTTCTTCTTTTGGATCCACACCATCTTGATGGGAATCCTTGGAGTTGTAGTTGTACTTGATGAAGTGGAACTTGAAGTAGTCTTGGGAATCCACTTGACTAAGGTCTTAGGGGCTTCTTCAAATGCATCAATTTCCTCTTGAAGCTTGTCCTTGCCTTTTTGCTTGTAGTCTTGTGGTGGAAGATCATCCTGAGCTTGTGTCCATTTGAAAGAAGTGGGATCATACTTCTCTTGTTGAGGAACAAACTTTGTCTTGGGGTATTGATCTTCTTCCCACTCAACTCCATTGGCATTGAACTTTCGTTCAAAACCAACACCTTGATTCTTCTGGTGCCTTCCTTGCTTGCGTACAATTTCTGTCGTGCATTTGTCACGGCAGATGTCCTTAGTGTCAGGACTTAGTCGCGAGGCCAATGCATCTATGTGGTAGCTTGAGAGGGGTTGAGTGGGTCGAGAGACGCAGGGCGGATCAACACATAAGACAAGGATTTAGACAGCTTCGGGCCCCGGGAAACATCATCTGGTAACCCTACATGCTGTTTGAGGCTAGGTCTCATTATCATCACGAGGGAGTTGCCGTAAACCGGCTCTCCTCTTTGTGTCTAGCCCTAGGATTGTTTCTTCTTGCTTGTAGCCTGTCCCTCTTTGGGGAGCCCTGCCCCTCCTTATATATGTTGAAGGGGTGGGTTACATGACTAGTCCTAGTAGGATTAGGATTACTCTATTACAAGTGGAGTTCTGGTCTTGCTTCCTTTATAGGAGAATAGTCCTTACGCTTTGCTCATAAACCGGCCCACCATTAAACGTGAACCGGCCTTCTGGGCCTTGGGCCTTGTCATCCGTCTGTCCCGCACGCCGGATCACCAGTGAGTCATAATGACCAGGTGGGTTGCTTGTAAACCGCCAGGTCAGGGCAGGTCGCCAGTGAATCGCCAAGTGTCAGCCGGATCTCAAGTAAACCGCCAAGTCCGGCCGGGTTATACTTCCGTCCGGTTTCGCCGCGGGGTATATCCCCGACATTAGCCCCCAGTTTAATTTGGATTTGTCCATGTTAAACTGATCTGCAACATAAACACAAGAACAAATTTGGCGGGTTGTGCTCCGGGTTAAGAATTCTTGTAGACCGGCGCCTGATCATCCTTAAGTCCTTGTCATTCCCTCCTTCTAGAAAATCCGGATCAATAACCAGCTTCATACTTTAAATTGCTGAGGTTAATTTCTCATAGAAAAATATTGTGACGAATAATCCACTTGAGTCGGCTTCCAAAACGCCTGCTTAAGAAATTTGGTCTTGAATATTCATCCGATATCCGGCCGGTTTGAAGATGTAAAACTTGCCGGTTTAATATTACCAAAATTACCGGGTTATAAAAACTGATAATTCCGGGTCATGATTATTGCTAACGCCGGTTCATGAGCGTTGCCAACGCCGGTTCATGATCGTTGCCAACGCCGGTTCATGATTATTGATGATGCCAGGTTGCAGACACAGGGTCATAATAATTGGTGACACCGGGTCAATCTGGTTTGCTCAAAACAGAGAATTTGAAAATATTTCTCCTCATATGCATATTACCTGTAGCCCCCAAGTCTTGAGCAGAACAAAGTGATGGTTTAAGACTTACTTCAATATAAATACTGCCACTTTTGAAGAAATCCATGTTGTTCATCCCAGTCACGAGTAAAAACTGAACACTCCATATTATGTAGCCCCCAAGTGCTGGGTTGTCATGCTTGTAGCAACCTGGGACATGTAATTGCCTGATGCTCAAAAAACTTCAACCGGTGTAGCCCCCAAGGGCCGGGTCATTATGCAATAATGAGCAGGGACTTTGTAAATATGATCATGTAGACTTGAGCAACGATGTGTAGCCCCCAAGGGCCGGCTCATTATGATGTGATGAGTCGGGTCTTCAATAAGGCCAATAAAAATGACTTTGCATTAGCCCCCAAGTGTCATGGTGCATGCTTGCAGCGACATGAGACTTGCATGTAATCTCAATTTGAATAATGTAGCCCCCCAAGTACCGGGTCGTAAGCCTGCAGCGACTCGGGACTATTCCTTCCATTGTAGAATAAATCATATCCTTTGATAAAATAATAGCCATTGAGCTAAAGTGACTTTGAAAGCCTCAATAATACCGGTTATTAATAACCATAATAAAATCCAGCCATGTTGGCTATTCAAGATAATATAATCCGGTATGAAAACCTTATTCATTCAATATCATAGCGAAAATTCAGCCAAGTTTGGCTATTTGGATAATATAACCCAATGATTTATAAGTGCATGATTCCAATGGCGCAATCCAAATATATACTAGCGACTTATAGTCCAAAGCCAGGCCGGTTTAATAAACACCGGATAATTTATCATCATACTGGCGACATATAGTCGAAAGCCAGGCTGGCTCAATAAACATTTGTGACTTATAATCATGCTTTATTCAACCTGTTTCTGCATACAACAAGTTTAAAGTGTCCTGGCGGTTTACCGCCGGACGGGTCATAATGCCCAACATATAACCCAAGTTTATAACCAAGGCTGCACTTAAGAATAATCAAATATGAAATGTATCATACCTGTGACATTGAATCACATTGTTGGTTTACCAACTTTTTGTAGTAAGGGTGATAACCCAAATCTTGAGTACTAATAACTCCTTGCATATTTTGCCAGTTTATGATAAAACCGTACCGGGTTGTGATAAACATCGGATTAACCATATATAATACTGGCGACTTGTAGTCGAACCAGACCGGGCCGATAGTCTCCGAATTATGATTGGACCGTGTTCCGTCAATTTGTAATTGACATTTGAATCGGTTTAACAATTGTCGGTTTAAAAACGCAACGAAAGAAATATTTATCAAAACAAAATTTCAAGCAAAGGCAATGATAAAACCATTTGCAAAAAGAGGCTATTGAGCCGATCAAGTGGTGTTACCATGGTCGGACACGACCAAGCCCCCGATAGGCGTAGCTATGGTTCAAGTCAGCCAGGTCCCCAAATGAAACAGTGGCATTATGCCGATCAAGAGGCGTGGCGATGGTTCGGGTTCGACCAAGGCCCCCAAGTGATTCTGTGGCCTTAGGCCGATCAAGAGGTGTGACGGGTTCAGACATGACCAGTCCCCAAGTGATCTTGTGGCTTTCGCCTATCAAAAGGTGTTGCATTGGTTCGGATACGACCAAGCCCCCAAGTGACGTTGTGGCATTGAGCCGATAAGAGGTGTAGCTATGGTTCGGATACGACCAAGCCCCCAAATGATCAATAATATGATAAGCCAATAAGGCATGATACCTATGTTTGAACCGCGCATCATGGCAGCAGGTCCTCTTTGGCACCCTTTAACTTTTTGCAAGAGATAAATCCTTGTTGAACCGGATGTTAAACCGGATATTGAGAGCTTCAAAGCTTTGTGGGAGAACAGATTTCCCTTAAACCGGATATTATACCGGCATTCTTCATTTTGAACCGGAAATTTTCTGACGGCCTTTAAACTCGAACTTGCGAGAAGTTAATTCCTTTTTGAACCGGACATTGTTAAACCGGATCTGAGCGCTTCAGAGCTTTGTGGGAGAATAGATTTCTCTTGAACGGGATTGTAAACCGGATATTTGAGAGCTTCAGTGAGACTGACTTCCCTTGAGCCAGATTTTAAACCGGAATCCTTTCTGATGACCCGGATCTTCTTCATTGAGCCGGGATTTTGTAACTATCATATACTTTCTAAGCCGGAAATTTTCTGACGGCCTTCAAACTTTCATCAATATAACAGTAGCATCCGGGACCGAGTTATCTTTCCCTCCATCGTCCTGGGTTTCTTAAACCGGCTGAAACTGGCAAGATTTGCTGAGTCATGTCATCGTAGCCCCCGAGTCTCAAAGGTGACTCGAAGAGTTGGCTTGAGACTCTCCATATTTGACCGTGATATAAACCGGCATAACTTGTATATCATTGATGTTGATAGCACGATGTGAATCCACAGAAGATTGAGGTGACTGCGGCGGGTTATAAATGATCCCGTATGAGCCGTGTCAGCAACTCGGCCAATGGTTCCTTCCAACTGGCGATTTGAAGTTAACCAAACTGTAGTGGCAGCGACTTGTGCGCCTGCCCATTGAGCCATCCAGTGCAGACGGCGGTTGATAGTATATGATAATTTGCCTCCATTTTATTGAAAGAAAACCGGGCTACCCAAGATGTGACTTGCTCATATTCAATAAACAGCTTCATGGGGACAGGTGCGGCCCGGTATGTTGATGTAGACCTGGCCGCGAGACACAGACGGAAAAACGACCGTAGCATCAGAGGCGGCTCAGACAGATGACCCGGCCGCGGCGTTGTAAGCCAACGCGGACGGGCAAGTCAATCGCGATCGCGGTAAACCGTACGAGCAAGTCAGGCACGTCGTGTTGATATAAATTGGGCCGAAGAATCGGTGGCATGCACATATATAGGTCTTGGACCAGATGATAGCGCATCATAATAGCACGAGCCATATATCCATGATCCTTATTATTGCAGTAAATAATTGTCCTGCATACAATATTGCAGACCAAGGCAAAGATAAACTGCTCTTTGAAAAAAATAATATGTGCCAATAAAATATATTTTAGATGGATATCACCTGATGTGCCAGGCCGGAAATAATCCGCCATGAAATTGATGATCACTATGTGAAGTTGAAATCGCTCATGGGCGGGTCGACTGCGGCAGACGACCACGGCGTTGTAAACCGGCGCGGTCGTGAGAAAAGGCCACAGCGTTATAAACCGGTGCGGGAATACATTGAGTAACGACGACCAGCTGTGCTGAAATGATGTCGGCATGCCTCCATCTCCGTGGCATAATAACACTTTGTAGTGGATTTTGTCCTGTGTAAAATATTACAAGACAGAGTAACTATTCGCAGACAGATTATTGTACACAGATAAAATAGATAGGATGGGTATCACCTGATATTTTTATGGGATGAGCACAGACGCTCATTCCGGATAAGTACATCTTGTTCTGCGGCCAACTCAGCCTTGAAACCTGAACCGTGTATGCGCTTGGTCCAGTAACTTGCACCCAGACTCCAGTTTTCTTCTGGACTAGATGACTCGTTGCGCCAATGGCGCAAAGGCCGAGAGGGAGCCAAGTATTGTGAGAATATTTAGACACTCAAGTCGAAAACCAAATGTGGCCAACACTCATGCATCCTTTGCTTGGAAGCCGCCTTTTCTCATCGGATCTAACATAGACACATGATTCTTCAAGAGCAAATTTCAGAGAAAATATAAAGCATGGAAGGCTTTAAGTTGTACTATTAAGAACATACCACCATATCTTCATTTAGTTTCTTTGGAAATCTAAAAGGTCTAAGAGGACAGTACATGTGAGAAGTTGTGAATCCACAACAAAAAACTAAACTAACTTCCAAACAAACATTTCAAGTTTGGAAGCCACAAAGAATTAGTCCAGATCTCTCGTTGTAGTGCAGGTACATGTCTTTAATCATGCATCCACAACCCATAATCTTTTAACACCTAAATCCAACCGAAGGAGATCATGGCAGATACATGCACCATGGCTTACATCTCCGAGAAGGACTTCTTGGCATTCTTGTGCAGGTTGGACACAGCAATCCTCGCTGCGAGCTGCAGAAGAACCACACAGGCACCTTCCTTCACCTTGCCCTTGGGGAGGAGGGGGGCAACACTTGCAGCGCCGTGACAAGGCCTCATTAGATAAACCTTTACTCTTGTAACACCCATGGCGCAAGAAGCTAATTAGGAGCATGTATTATGTAGGTATTGTAGGGCATATGTAAGCACCTTAATTCAACTGAAAGAGAATGAAAGATAAGCTTACCTTCATTGATACTTACTGTCAGACTGACGATCCATAATACCTATAATAAGAGGTGGCACAAGGAAAGACGAACCAATGTGGAGCATACCGCACATGGCACAAAAGCACTATAAACATGAATTCTGGAATGCAAGCTATATAGGCGACACTAAAGGTTTAGGATGGTGTCCTCAGGAGTGAATGATTAGACGTACGCTCTTTACCTTGCGTCTGAAGATGGAAAGCATGTATCTTTCCTCTGTTTTTTAAATGGAAGAACTCTGTCCAGTTTGTTGCTATGCTACCCCAGTCATCAGCTCCTTTCATAAGCTGAGCAATGACATATCATAACCTATATAGATGAGCAAAAAACAATAATAAATTAGTAAAGAGGAGCCAAATCATCGAATAAGTATGTCTTGTTATACAAGAGAGATTAGCATGAGGCGAGGCATGATCAATATCAAACCTAGGTTGGATCTGTAACAATAGAAAGTGCATGCAAATTTAATCATGCCTTCCTTTCACTCCATTTGGTCCTCAAATCCACTTGTACATTATTGCACTTGAAGCATATTGTATATACCAAATATCATAGAGTGAGATCTTTTATCGCATTTACGTGCAAACTGGCAAAACACTAAGCTCAGATCGGATTATAGGAAGAATGCAATAAGTTGTTATTGCATCAGTTTAGGTACTCACAACTGAGAGACCAAATAAGACCACAGTAACCAATCCTCGCTTAACAAGTTCTAATTTCAGTTAAGTATACAAAAGGAATGAACAGAAGGTGGCATCAACCAAACTAAAATTTCGATCAAAACTGACACATTAAAAATCAGCAAAACTAAAAATTGGAAGAAAGCTATTTATAGAACAACACTTTTCACCAAGACTATTTTTAAAACTTGTTCATAACATAAATTGCATGGTTAAATTACTCAACGGATGTCAGACTACTTCCGTTGTAACATGGTTCATCGGTCACACTTACGAATCTTGGTGAGAAGTGTTGGGCATAAGGGTATAAGATAATTAGGAAAATAAGGCACATCCATTTGGACAATAGTGTGAAACATAACAAAACAAGGAAAAATTCTTCTGACCTGATCATGTTGGAAGAACCATCATAAATAAATGTACGTATAATTACATTGAAACCTTTCCCTGGATGTGCCTTTATCTCTTAAACATGTGAAATAATAAGAACTAAGCATTTTATATATACACACACATGAAAGAAAAGGAGATATAAGGAAACTATTCAAGGTTAGAAAAAATTCCAAAACTCTGGACATGTAATGGGCAATTCAAACTCATGGCAGTTATTGCTAATTTATTTCTTACTTTTACAATCAACAGTTATGTGCAAGCTGAAAATATACTGGAATACCTGATTAGGACATAGCAATACCTGATTCTTTTGTAGCAAAAAACAGAGTCTGAACTCCGCCTGCAGCCTCACAAAAAGGAATAAGATTTCAGAAAAAATCAATAATATGTATGTACTGTACAAAGAAATCTATAGCAGTAGGAGGTTAGTTAGCAAATTGACATGCAACTGAATGAGCTGAAGCACACACACACACACAAAATTGTGCTGAGTACAGTACCTGCTAGCAGATAGATCATTAAAACACTCAGATATATCACTAAAATACTCAATCCCCATGAAGAATATATCAGGTAGGTTTACATCCTCGAACCTGCACCAAATCCAGAAACATAAAGAACGTAAGCTTCTAACTAACTACTCTGTTGCACACCAAAATAACAACTGAACATGAGTGCATAGAGAGAGAGATGGAGCTGCATATAACCAGCCACAACACTTCCCAAGTTTTTTTAATGAAAAATGAATATGTATTGCAAATTAGTAACCAATTTCATAACATCATATGAAAAAAAAAAGGAATATGAAATGCTTTCACGATTTCATACAAAACTCTACACTGAACTACACATTGTGTTGTGAAGCTACTTTGTCGAGTTCAGCGAAAGCGCCAGTATGCCAAACTAAGAGATCTCTGAAACAAACTAATACATCAACAGGTTTTGAATAATCAACAGCTCCGTACCCAGCAAGAGCTCTCTGAATTTTAGCAAGTGAAAATCATTAACTAAATAAGCTCTTTTTCAAGGTCATGCGATAAGAAAATGGGTTGAATGACCATCATAGCAACATGTAGAAGCAGCAAAAATATAGGCTTGGTGTGTAACTGATCATGAATGTCAACGAACAATATAGCCTGCAGTTATTTCCTCCTTATCATGCTGGAGCAAAGCCCATAATAGCATATTAATATAAATTGTGAATAATAAGCTCAAAAAAGGATATTTGTCCACGGAAATCAAATGGGCGTTGCCTGCACATTCGTTTGGTAATCAGAGCATATATCCTTCAACTGAAAAATACTGATAGGAATATGCTAGAATAAATGAGCGAACAGAAAAATAAGGAAAAATGGATGAAGGAATTGGATGAATAGAAATATGCAAACTATATGCATCACGAGGTCCAGCATCGGCTGCTGGTACACTTAGCTTGAAAATACCATGTCTAATACGTTTTCCTTCAACCATGATGATCGATGGAGGATCATAATGATAATGCTTGCCAATATTTTGTCTCAGCATGCAAGATGCCAAGAACATGGACAACATGCCATTTCAGAACTCAGACCCTAGTTGTAAGTTTGCCAAGTAAAGATTTAAGAAAGAATAGATACAGTAACATGTAGCAGCATTTTCTCAAGCGCAAGCACGCGTCATTTTACAACTAATAGACTGTATCTCTATCTAAATCCCACCCAAAGTCTAACTTAGAATATTATCAAACAAGTAAAAAACCCTTTTTAGACCAAACAAGTAGAATCTTGCCTTTTTCTGGCTACAGTTTAGTACTTTAGGATTGGCTAGAATTTAATCTAATAAGCAGAAATCTCATCAGAATTCAATCTAGAATATGAACGACAATAAAACAATTTTAAGCAAAGAGGAGAAAGAGAGGAGAGAAGCTGACCGGAAAAGGTTCTCTGTTGTGGATTCGCTGCTGGTAATAAATTAAATATGAGCCATTGTCTGAGAATCTGAGAAGTTGACAGGAAAGAGGGGAGAGAATCTATACAGCAGGAGATGGGGCAGAGGGGTGAACGGACCCGCCTGTTGGTTGAGGCCATCCGCGACGACCTCCAGCCTCGCTGCTCCTCCCCCCATCGACAGCCTCCCTTACTCCTCCACCCACCCTGACGCCCTGCTCTTCCATGGCGACCACCTGCGCCTGATCTGAGAAAAAGGAAGATGAGAGGAAGAGGCAAGCCACGGTTGGCTGGGCAATTAAGGGCCTCCTCATCCACAGCGCGTGGTCGGGCCGTGCTAGCCGGGTGTGGACGCAGGGGAGGAGGGGGTGGTGGAGGCGGAGGTGGAGGAGACTGAGGCGGCCGAGAGCGAGGGGAGGGCTGCGGGCGGAGCGGATCCTGCTTCTGCCGGCTCTCTCACGGCCGGCCATGGATGGAGGAGGTGAGAGGAGGAGGAGGCGGGGAAGAGGAGAAGGCGGAGGCGAGTGGGACGGGAGGCGGCGGCGACAGCAGGAGCGGCGGCGGCGGCGACAGGAGGAGGAGGCGGGGAAGAGAAGAGGCAGGAGGGGGAGGAGAGTGCGGGAGCGGGCGACGGCTAGGGTTTCTCTACGGGAGCAGCTGCGATTTATACCCCTGCACATGAAAAGACTTAAATGCCCTCGGCGGGGAACGAAAATTACAGGCGGTGGCACGAGCGATTTAAAGGCGACGTGGCTGGCTTCGTTCTGCCTAGCACCCTAGCAGGCTTTATATGTTCAACTAGATGACCAGTTGCGCCAAATGGCGCAAAGATCCGTTTAAAACCATGTTCGTGTTGAAAAATATTTGCATTTTTCAATAACCGTATATTTGAGTACATTTGGTAAGAACTTATACCCCTATATATAAAGGTATCAGAAAACAATATGCATAGATTTCATCATCTCTTTGATAGGTGGAACAAATTCGTTGATGAATGAGTGAGGTTTAAGCCTTTCCAAAACAGCATCCAAGCCAGGCAAATAACATAATTCAACAGGAGCTCGTTTTGCTTGTGAACGGGACATAACAGGCAGGCACACGATTTCGATTGACAAAACGCTGGAAGTACCGGCTTATGGTGAAAAGCTTAGGGACATGGGAGCCTGAGTAGAGAAGCGATAGTAGATGATCATAACTACTACTTGTGCTGAAAGCTGAATCCTGTGGGAAAAACAGAAGACACAATGAGCACATAAAAGTACGGGCTAATAGAATTGAACCAGCATACAACTTGCTCTATTTATTCTAATGCTCAAAGGATGTGCTGAAACAGTTTTGAAGCTACAACTTATCATTCGACTATTTCTCTGGACCTCAAAGCAAAAGAATATGATCATATGTCACTTATATATAACCATAATTATATCCATCTGATGAAGGTGTTGTAGGGACATCAGAAGAAAAAAAAGTAAATAAATATCTCTAAACAAGAATGAGATTATGGATAATTGTGGACCTTTGTTGGTATGTACTCTGCTTCAACTAATCGGACCAGACTTTCGATGAAGTACTGTGCATAGTCAGGAACTTGCAACACACTTCCACACAAGTAAGTTTTTATAGATGCATTTCTTTAGAATAAAGTTGGTTGTTTGACAGTATACACATTTACAAAAATATGAACTTCTTTTCACCTAGATGGATGGATCTTCCAATAGCTTCCTTACACCCTGTATGACTTCTTTGTTAAGGGGTGGGTAATCAAACCTGATACTTATTTCTGATAGTTTTTTTTTTCAATCTCCTGAAGATAGGAGAGCAATACACTGTAGATAAACAAACTTCGTAATCTCAGTAATACTTTATACTTGACAAAGTCAGGATTGTAGTAGCCTTGCCATGACATGAGCCACAATATATTTCCCAATTATCAGAAGAACATTATATAAAGTTAGTATTCTTCTCTTCTCTGAAGGAATCAAGTGTAATAACAAGCAAAGAGTATATATTCCTAAGCTATGAGAAGAACAATGATTTGTGGGAAATCAAAGGAGCGGTACATAGAAAGGACGGGTTAGAGACCAAACATTGTATACTTCATTTGGTTGAGTCATCTACAGTTGAATGCATATCCGAGAATGATGGTGGAAAAGCAGCAAAACACAATACTACAGCAGAGCTTAAAGCAGGTGCAAGGTCTGAACAAGTTCTATTATAGTCTAGTTCTGAGTGTTAACTGTAATGTTGCCTCAGCTATAACAAGTTGTTCATGTTGCAATATATTGGTGTTTATGCCCAGCCCAAGTGTAACTCTACGTACTGAACAAAATAGGATGTACGAACCTGATTATCAGGTAAAATAGCATATTTTGAGTACTTAGATTCCACTTGGGCAAGCTCTTTAGCTCCGGCATTTATTAACTCTGCAAATTAAGCTCATTACTCAGGAAAAAACTTGCAAAAACACTCCCAAAAGAATAACACAAAGCTGCCTACATTAAAACACACTCATTGCACTAAGCACTAAGAGGAAGAAACTATATTAGAACACACTCATTGCAGAATTGGCGTATTTTGATAGTCTGGTACACGCTGACATCGATGACTACCGTATACCCATTGCGTTCCGCCTCGTCGAAGCCGGTTCGGAAAAGAAGCTTTATCTGGAGATAGATGTTCAGAAAAAAAAGTAAGGCATACTATTTGTCACTGGGATAGTGGCTTTCCAGGGAAGAATACAAAGTAATTCTTGCCTGCATAGAAATCATGAACTTTCCTGATTCCCCAGCCCCTTAAAAAGAAAACATCACATATTAGGAACCAGCCTTTCCTGATTTGAAGCAGGTTAAAGAAGACGCCTCTCGGGAATTGGTCCAACTAATATTTTGTTGCTTCATTGATCTATTATTGACAAACATGATAAAGCTTGCCTTAAAAAAACAAAGGAGATACACAAACGAACCCGAGTAGAAAATTTTAGTTCAGTGAATCAGTAAATAGTTTAGATAGAAATGATTTAGATCGGTGAACCAGTGAATTTGCAGCTGCCTATCTGGACCTGAATAAATCAAAAGCTACGTTGTGGGTGATTCTATTTTGCACATGAAAAATCATATAGTGCAGTGCGAGTTTTTATGTTACATTCATAGCTTCCAACCATGTCCATCCTCCTTCAGACCTCTGAACATGCTCCTGTTAAGAACATAAATCTTCTTCTTGTATCTGCGCACATAAACCATTAAATGTCCAGGTTTACATGAAGTGCCGCATCTAATCAAAAGAGAAAATCTGCAACATAAATTACAAATAGCATACGTAAGGTCGTAGGATCTACCTTTGCAAGCAACGAGAAGGGGTGCACTGAGGAATTGTATCAGTGCCATGACCATGCCAACTCAATCGTTGACACAGGAAAATAACCAGCAAATAAGAGTGAGATCACCTCATTCTTAACTCTTCCTCAAGATCCTTCATCTTCTCAGTTAAAAATGGAAACCACGTGAAGCAACAAACAGATAAGCATAGAGGGTATCTTGACATACTTTCAGTTAAGCAACATATTTTCGGTAAGAAAAAGATAATCAGGAACATCATCATGCAGATAGACCGCAGAAAAAAAATCCCCAGTCAGTAGTGAGATCATCATATACACCAAGACAGAGTACTTCTGAACAATTCCATAAGTTGTCTCTATGGCATGGCAAGCACCAAACAAAAGTACAATATTGTACTGTGGATTCAATTTGTAATTTAGCAAAAAATTGGTAAGTGGTCACTGATAAGCTAACTGCATCCCATATTTTTTTAGCAACTTGTTCTCTATGGACTGCATTGATAACCATCCAGGAGAGAAAGAACACGTCACTAATGCAAACATGTATGTTAGTTATCTTTTTCTTACCGGAAAGTGTGAGGGCTTAGACTGCATCCTTTCTTTCCTCCTTGATTAACCCAAGGGGGGAGGAGACGGAATGAAGCGACCGTGGTCCCCAGAAGCCGTGACCGTGGTCTTGACCGCCGCTCTTGCCGCGCCTTCAGCTTGCTGCACGCATTGCGACGAGGCCGGCGTGGCTGCTGCTCCCCTCCCCTGCTGAGCCCGGATCGAGGGCGCGCTCCTCGGCTCGAGCTCCTCCTGTCGAGGCCTCCATCTCTAGCATCCATGGACGCCCAATGAGCAAACATACATATTTCAGAAAATAAAAAGATAACTTGTGGAGAGGAAGGGGATTAGAAAGAGGAACTCATGGGGGACGTGCAACAAGAAGAGATGGGGAATGAGATGGCGAGTGCCGCTGTCCTTGCGCCTCCCACTCTTCCCATCCCTCTCCTCCCTCTCCTCATGCCCAGCTCGACTATGACCCCGCGCGCTGGCACCTCTGCCTCGACCAACTGCGCCGCCCGAACACAATATCCGTCGCGCCGCCATGACCAGGGCCTCTGTAACGCCCCTGATCCGATGCGCCAGGTGTCCGCCAGTTATTCGCCGTCCTTGCCATGTCATTTGCTTGCGTGTTGCATCTTGCCATGTCATCATCCGCATTGCATCATCATGTTTTCGAAACTTGCATCCGTCCGGGTTCTCCGAGTTCTCTCCCTTGTCCGTTCTGAGACCAACCACACTTGCACGCGCCCGCGACATGTCCGAATATTATTTTATAAGTGGCGTAAAAATGTTCTTGGAATGGGGTGAAACTTGTCGAGCGGCCTTATTATAGTGTAGACAGACCGCCTGCCAAATTTCATCGCATTCGGAGTCCGTTTGATAGCTCAACCGTTAAACATATAGCGGTACCGTTGCCGGTACTTTCGTCGGACGTTTTCGGTCTCCGGAAACAGTTGCCGGGCTGCACTCCTCTCCTCTCCTCTCCTCTCCTCTCAGCCCAACCACTCTAGCACAGTCCGAAAACCCCCTCTCCTCAGTCCTCCTAGGTCCCCTAACCCCTCTCTCTCGATCGGATCCGTCGGATCGCGATCGGAGGCCTCGAAAACCCCTCCTAACCCCCTCAAACCCTAATTCTGCCTATAAAAGGAAGCCCCCTTCCATTTTTGGCAGCAGACCACCCTCCTCCTCGAAATCAGCGCCTCCCCAGCCTCCCTCCGCCACTTCTCGCCGCCAGATCCGCTCCGCCGCCGCCACTTGGCCTCCTCCCGCGCCGCCACCTCGCCGTCGCCATGTGGCGCCACCCTAGTGGCCAGCGCCGCCGCCCCGTCCAACCAGAGGGCGCCACGTCGCGCCCCTGCTTCCCCACTTCGCCGCGGCCCGTCCAGGCCTGGGCCAGGCCCGCCGGAGCCCATCGGGGCCCGGGGCAGCCCAGCCGCCGCGTCCCCGCTCACCTGCAGCCCGAGCTCCTCCCGAGCTCAGCACCCCGCCGCCGACGACCGTCCCCGCCGCCGTGTGCGCCGTCGCCCGCCGCCTACCCCCTCGCCGGAGCCGCCGCTCCGCGTCGCCGCCTCCCCGTCGCCAGGTCGCGCCTCCCCGTTGCCCCTCTTCCTCTTGCTTCTCTCTCTCTCTCTCAGATCTCTCTCTCTCTCCAGGAATCGCCTCGCCCTGGAAACTCGTCTCCGCCGTCGTTCGTCGCCGGATCCGGCGCCCCCGCCTCTGGATCCATCCGTTCCTGCAGATCCCCGTCGTGCCCGCCTGCCGGAGTCGCCGCTGCGGCCGCCGTTGACCTCGGGCGCCGTCGTCCCGCTGTCCTGCTCGAGGAGGACGATGAGCGCCTCCGCCTCCTCCCCGCGTGGGCCGTTGCACCAGGGCCCAGTAGCTGGCATGCTCCTCTCCGCGCCCTGGGCTAGGCCCGTGGTGAGCAGCCTCCCTCTGTGGCCCAGTTCAGTTAGATTCGGCCCGACATGTTTTTTTCCTGTCCCGGCGAATTTAGTTATTATCCCAGGTTTTACCGTTTTACAGAAAAGACCCTCATCTTCATGCATTTAATAACTCATCAACGGTGCATCATATTAAAATGTTTTATATTTGAAACTTGCCCAGAATTTTGTGTAGGTTAATAATATGCCACTTTCACCTATGTTTAAAATGCTTAAAATGCTGTTTGTTTAACTTTGCTCCTATGCCATGTTAAAATGATTTAATTCATAACTATTCAACCCTAACTCGGATTTTAATAATTTATATATGTAAATGGGGTGGAAAAATGCCTAGTTTAACATGTGGCACTTTATTTTCCTGTTTAACAACTTTAAAATATGTTTTAGGCAGAACAGTGCCAAATTCTATATATGCATATGAGGGTTTTTCCGGAATTGTTGTTTGTTGTTCCGGCCTCATTTAAATTGCCTAGATAGGTAGTTTTGTTGTGCTCCACCCCTTGCCATGTTAATAAACATTTAATATTGTTGGGTACATAAACAAGAGAGAACTAAATAATTGTTGTGGTGTTTCATCAATATGCAACTCGTTGCATATTGAGCTTCACTTAATTTGTAGTGTTGTTTGTTGCACTTTGCCATGACATGCATCTTTAAACCGGACATGCATCATACTTGGTTGTGCATGATGTCATATTCATGTGCTGGTTGTTTACTTTGTTGTTTGTTTCTTTCCGGGTTGCTTCTCGCGTTATCTTCGGTTTCGTTCCGGAGTTGTGAGGATTCGTTTGACTACGTCCGTTTGTCTTCTTCATGGACTCGTTCTTCTTCCTTGCGGGATTTCAGGCAAGATGACCATACCCTCGAAATCACTTCTATCTTTGCTTGCTAGATTGCTCGCTCTTTTGCTATGCCTATGCTGCGATACCTACCACTTGCTTATCATGCCTCCCATATTGTTAAACCAAGCCTCTAACCCACCTTGTCCTAGCAAACCGTTGTTTGGCTATGTTACCGCTTTGCTCAGCCCCTCTTATAGCGTTGTTAGTTGCAGGTGAAGATGAAGTTTGTTCCTTGTTGGAACATGGATATGTTGTTCCTTGTTGGAACATGTTTACTTGTTGGGATATCACAATATATCTTATTTAATTAATGCATCTATATACTTGGTAAAGGGTGGAAGGCTCGGCCTTATGCCTGGTGTTTTGTTCCACTCTTGCCGCCCTAGTTTCCGTCATATCGGTGTTATGTTCCCGGATTTTGCGTCCCTAACGCGGTCGGGTGATTTATGGGACCCCCTTGACAGTTCGCTTTGAATAAGACTTTTCCAGCAGGCCCAACCTTGGTTTTACCATTTGCCTACCACCTATCCCTTTCCCTTGGGCCTGATCAGCCTGAGGGTCATCTTTATTTAGCCCCCCGGGCCAATGCTTGTCTAAGTGTTGGTCCAAACTAGAGCACCGTGCGGGACCGTCCCTTGGCAACTTGGGTTATGTTGGTTCCTGTACGCTTCGCTTATCCGGTGTTGCCCTGAGAACGAGATATGTGCAGCTCCTATCAGGATGTCGGCGCATCGGGCGGTTTTGCTGGACTTGTTTTATTGCTGTCGAAATGTCTTGTAGCCGGGATTCCGAGACTGATCGGGTCTTCCCGGGGAGAAGGAATATCCTTCGTTGATCGTGAGAGCTTATCATGGGCTAAGTTGGGACACCCCTGCAGGGTTTGAACTTTCGAAAGCCGTGCCCGCGGTTATGTGGCAGATGGGAATTTGTTAATGTCCGGTTGTAGAAAACCCTAAGTTGATCTTAATTAAAATACACCAACCGCGTGTGTAACCATGATGGTCTCTTCTCGGCGGGGTCCGGGAAGTGAACACGGTTGTTGGAGTTATGTTTGACGTAAGTAGTTCAGGATCACTTATTGATCATAGTTGTTCGACCGTGCTTTGCCTTCTCTTCTCGCTCTCTTTTGCGTATGTTAGCCACCATATATGCTAGTCGCTTGCTGCAGCTCCACCTCATACCTTTTACCCTCCCTATAAGCTTAAATAGTCTTGATCTCGCGGGTGTGAGATTGCTGAGTCCTCGTGACTCACCAGATACTTCCAAACCAGTTTGCAGGTGCCGATGAGACTGTGCAGGTGATGCACCCGAGCTCAAGGAGGAGTTCGATGGAGATCTTGTTCTTTTGTTGTTTCGTTCTAGTCGATCAGTAGTGGAGCCCAGTTGGGGTCGATCTTGGTCCTTTGTCGCTTTTGGGGTTTTCTTCTTTTATTTTGGCTCTGTAGTCGGGCCCTGATTGTAACTGTATGATGTATTGTTTTATTCATGTAATTGTGTGAAGTGGCGATTGTAAGCCAACTATGTATCTCTTACCCTTATGTAGTACATGGGTTGTGTGAAGATTACCTCACTTGCGACATTGCTCTCAATGCGGTTATGCCTCTAAGTCGTGCTTCGACACGTGGGAGATATAGCCGCATCGAGGGCGTTACAAGTTGGTATCAGAGCCTTCCCCGACCTTAGGAGCCCCCACTGATTGATCGTTTTTAGTGGCCGAGTTGTGTCTAGAAAAAAATGTTTTGAGTCATTTAGGAATTATATATCGGAGAGTTTAGGAATTCTTTTTACTCCCCAGTCCCTTCGACCTTCTGGTAAGGCATCCTGACGTAGAGTTTTGACTCTTCTCTTCTCAAATTTCACTAAATTTTTTTTTAGGATAACGCGGGTATATTACAATCGTTCCGATGGTTTTATGATGACAACATTGTCTTGGTTGCCTCCTGACACTTAGGGGTTGTGGCAGTGTCCCGGGGAGTTGAGCTCCGAGGTGTTGTCGTCATAATTTTATCGTTGCGGTTTTGGAATACCTGAGTTTAGTACGCCGACATCGAAAATCTCTTTTGTACAGTTGTTGGTGAGATAACCCTGATAGCCCAGTACTGAGGCGAGTGCAGGAGTATTGCCATAACTCGTATAACGGATGCTTTTCGAAGGTTGAGGTAGATGATTTCCGAAGGTTTCTTGGTTATGTGTTGAAGGATGGATACAGCTGGTTGTAGGATTTGCTAGTTTGGGTGAGATATTATGCTTCCCCTGTATCCCCAACACCTGATTGCATAACCAGAAAGTTTCGGGAGTTTATAAGTGGGAATTCAAGTATCTCGTAGGATATCTTTCCAACAGACACATGATACGATATGGGATCTATCATATGTTTGTTTCCGGCTTATTTTGCAAGCCCAATCCTTGTTTTGTTTTATTTGTGGTACTCGAGTTGCTTCAATGTCAAATGTGGATTCCATACCTTTCCTAAACGGTGTTCTCTTATTTCTATGTGAATACTAATCCTTCTTGATCATCAAGATTGTCATGTTAATCCTTCTTCAACCGGTGTGCTTGCCTTCAAGTTCATCATATTCGTTCAATTTCTGCCAGATCATTTATCAGTTCTTTGCAACGGTGTTTGCTTCATCCGTTCCAAGTTGTCTTTGTTTTCCCGCCCTCCCACCCTTATTTCTTCAAGGACGCAGATTTCTTAATCAAGTATCCATTTTATTCATGTGAAGCTTCTTCATTCTTCCCTTCAATGTTCTTATCCGGTGATTCCCATGAAGATGCTCAACAATTTCAAGTTCATCATTCGTCATTCTTTTCTTCTCCGGTGGTTCCAATTCAAGCTTTATCGATCATATCTTTTCCCCGTTTCTAATGTTTTCTCATACCGGTGCACCTCACAATATTTCACTTCTCGCTATTCATTTGTTCGGGAGTGCTGAAAATATCTCAGAAGATTCAAGTTTTCATTCTCATTTCACTCAAGTTCTTTTGAGGATGCTATCTCATTCAAGCCATTTAATTCAACCGGTGCAATATCCCTTTCAAGCAATCACTTCAACGGTGTGTCTTTTGAGTGGGCCCTAACCCACAGGTCTTTTCCCAGGATCTTACCTGACTCTTCTAATTTTCTTGGAGCTATTCCCAAATTCATTTCAAAGTTTGAGTAAGAATGAAGTATCATCAGTCAAATGTTTTTTCTCCAAGATCCTTCAATTCTTTCATCGTTGGTTCAACCTTTCTAATTTCCATTCCGGAGTGCCTCAACAATTCATGGTGGTGTTTCTCATCATAATTCTCAGCACTTGAAGACCGAAGAAGAGTTTCTCTTAAATCTTGGTCCATTCTCTTCAAGATTCATGGTTCTAGCTTGATGCCATCCTATCATAACTATTTTGATTGTGAGAATTCTTTTCACCCATCCGGAGCATTTCAGGAGTCTTTTCAGTTTGATTCTCCGGAGCCCATCATCTCAGAATTATTCATTCAAGCTTTCGGCTCTCGTTCTCCAAACCTTACCGGTGCATCATTCAATATTCTCTAATCAGTTCATGATCTCTTTGTTTTCATGTATCTAAATTCTCTCAAGTATCTTCGTTCATTTTCTAATTCTTCCCGGCGTTTTCTTTATCTTTTCTTCGTTCATTTCCAATTCCACCGGTGGTTCCATCAATACCTTCCCAAGGTTGCGCCATATCTATCTTAATCCTTTCTACGAGAATAAGTAGTATGCCAAATCCGTTGCTTGTCATCAATCTAAATTGGTGAAGGATACGCATAACACAATTCTTGTTCTTGTTTCATCCAAGTGATTAATCCCTTATTCCGGAGGTTCATCAAAATTCTTGATTTCATTTGTTCAACTTTCTTTCCGGAGTTCCAAGTTTTCTCGGTTATATCATCACGAAGATCCATCTAAATCATCGCAAGGCTTCACCTTGTGTTTTCAACTTCTCTTTATTTTTATCATCCTTTTATTACCGGAGTTTCTTCATGGAGGCCCTACTTGGTGGTTAATCAAGGACACTTTTCATTCTTCAATTGTTCGTCAAGTTTTCTCTCGGAGTTAAGATCCGCCAAATGTTACTCCAAAATAAACATGGTGTTCAACACATGTTTTGTTTGGAGGAGTTCAAGCATTTCTTCATCTTGCATCCCGAAGTGCAATTCGTTCTACCTTATCACTTGAGGTGGTGTTATGTCATTCTTGACAATTTCTCTTCATGCTTCATGATTCACATGTTGTCAAGAATGAGGTATTTAAATCCATCAATCTCTTCATTGGAGTTATCTTGGGTTTATATTTTACCTAAAACTTTCCCTAAGGAATGTTGCTATTATGGTGCTTATAAATGACCCAAGTTCCTCAGTTGTCCTCCCAGTGAAATAAGTTTCTCGTCTCCTTGTTGATATCAATCCAATCGTTTGTTCCGTTGGTGGCAGAATTTCACCTCATATTTTGAGATGTTTCCATAAGCCCGCTACAAGCTTATTCGTTTCGTTGTTGTTTTTTCCAACAACTCCGTTCTAACCTTCTTGGAAGGGTGTTCTCCAAGATCATTTCTGGCAGAAGTTGGCATTTTCTTCTCCATTCTTTATTCCAATGATCTATCTTCTATTTCTTCTTCCGGAGGCATTGTGATGTTGCTCCCTTCACTCTTCTTCTCGAATGGTGAGGATCATGTTCTTTGCTTTTGCTTATCCATTCAACCGGAGTGTCGTGTCCTTCATTCAAGTTCTATCATCTTATCAAGTTTATCCACTCTTCTCAACCGGAGTGCTGTTTGGAATCATTCTTACCCCTTGTGTCATTCTTATAATTGTTTTCGAGGCAGTGTGTTGTCGATTTCGTCAAGTATCATCCCATCTTCTCAAGTTCATACTCGATCCCTTCCATTTTCCAACCGGAGCGTTATCGTAATTGATCATTATCGTTCTTTGTACATCTCGTTTTAACCGGAGTGTTGTATCATCTCTTCAATATCTTTTCATCTCATCAAGTTTTTCTTCTCTTTTCAGTCGGAGTGCTGCCCATATCATATCATTCTTATTCCTTCCTATCTTGTTTTAACCGGAGTGGTTTCAATATCTATCTTATCACTAAACCTCTTGATTCTCGTCGTATCACTTGTTCCTTTTTTCTAACGGAGTGTTTTCAACTTTGTTCATCTTCATTGTTTTCGTTCTTTCATTTTGTTCAACCTTTCAAGGTTCATTGGTTTCACTCGTTTGCCAAAGAAGCAACTTAGTTTTACCTCGTCTCCTTCCCTTCCGTTTTCCCCTCCGGTGCCATTCCAGATCTTGGGACGAGATCCTCTCGTAGTGGTGGAGTGTTGTAACGCCCCGGATCCGATGCGCCAGGTGTCCGCCAGTTATTCGCCGTCCTTGCCATGTCATTTGCTTGCGTGTCGCATCTTTCCATGTCATCATCCGCATTGCATCATCATGTTTTCGAAACTTGCATCCATCCGGGTTCTCCGAGTTCTCTCCCTTGTCCGTTCTGAGACCAACCACACTTGCACGCGCCCGCGACATGTCCGAATATTATTTTATAAGTGGCGTAAAAATGTTCTCGGAATGGGGTGAAACTTGTCGAGCGGCCTTATTATAGTGTAGACAGACCGCCTGCCAAATTTCATCGCATTCGGAGTCCGTTTGATAGCTCAACCGTTAAACATATAGCGGTACCGTTGCCGGTACTTTCGTCGGACGTTTTCGGTCTCCGGAAACAGTTGCCGGGCTGCACTCCTCTCCTCTCAGCCCAACCACTCTAGCACAGTCCGAAAACCCCCTCTCCTCAGTCCTCCTAGGTCCCCTAACCCCTCTCTCTCGATCGGATCCGTCGGATCGCGATCGGAGGCCTCGAAAACCCCTCCTAACCCCCTCAAACCCTAATTTTGCCTATAAAAGGAAGCCCCCTTCCATTTTTGGCAGCAGACCACCCTCCTCCTCCAAATCAGCGCCTCCCCAGCCTCCCTCCGCCACTTCTCGCCGCCAGATCCGCTCCGCCACCGCCACTTGGCCTCCTCCCGCGCCGCCACCTCGCCGTCGCCATGTGGCGCCACCCCAGTGGCCAGTGCCGCCGCCCCGTCCAACCAGAGGGCGCCACGTCGCGCCCCTGCTTCCCTACTTCGCCGCGGCCCGTCCAGGCCCGGGCCAGGCCCGCCGGAGCCCATCGGGGCCCGGGGCAGCCCAGCCGCCGCGTCCCCGCTCACCTGCAGCCCGAGCTCCTCCCGAGCTCAGCACCCCGCCGCCGACGACCGTCCCCGCCGCCGTGTGCGCCGTCGCCCGCCGCCTACCCCCTCGCCGGAGCCGCCGCTCCGCGTCACCGCCTCCCCGTCGCCAGGTCGCGCCTCCCCGTTGCCCCTCTTCCTCTTGCTTCTCTCTCTCTCTCTCTCTCTCTCAGATCTCTCTCTCTCTCCAGGAATCGCCTCGCCCTGGAAACTCGTCTCCGCCGTCGTTCGTCGCCGGATCCGGCGCCCCCGCCTCTGGATCCATCCGTTCCTGCAGATCCCCGTCGTGCCCGCCTGCCGGAGTCGCCGCTGCGGCCGCCGTTGACCTCGGGCGCCGTCGTCCCGCTGTCCTGCTCGAGGAGGACGATGAGCGCCTCCGCCTCCTCCCTGCGTGGGCCGTTGCACCAGGGCCCAGTAGCTGGCCTGCTCCTCTCCGCGCCCTGGGCTAGGCCCGTGGTGAGCAGCCCCCCTCTGTGGCCCAGTTCAGTTAGATTCGGCCCGACATGTTTTTTTTCCTGTCCCGGCGAATTTAGTTATTATCCCAGGTTTTACCGTTTTACAGAAAAGACCCTCATCTTCATGCATTTAATAACTCATCAACGGTGCATCATATTAAAATGTTTTATATTTGAAACTTGCCCAGAATTTTGTGTAGGTTAATAATATGCCACTTTCACCTATGTTTAAAATGCTTAAAATGCTGTTTGTTTAACTTTGCTCCTATGCCATGTTAAAATGATTTAATTCATAACTATTCAACCCTAACTCGGATTTTAATAATTTATATATGTAAATGGGGTGGAAAAATGCCTAGTTTAACATGTTGCACTTTATTTTCCTGTTTAACAACTTTAAAATATGTTTTAGGCAGAACAGTGCCAAATTCTATATATGCATATGAGGGTTTTTCCGGAATTGTTGTTTGTTGTTCCGGCCTCATTTAAATTGCCTAGATAGGTAGTTTTGTTGTGCTCCACCCCTTGCCATGTTAATAAACATTTAATATTGTTGGGTACATAAACAAGAGAGAACTAAATAATTGTTGTGGTGTTTCGTCAATATGCAACTCGTTGCATATTGAGCTTCACTTAATTTGTAGTGTTGTTTGTTGCACTTTGCCATGACATGCATCTTTAAACCGGACATGCATCATACTTGGTTGTGCATGATGTCATATTCATGTGCTGGTTGTTTACTTTGTTGTTTGTTTCTTTCCGGGTTGCTTCTCGCGTTATCTTCGGTTTCGTTCCGGAGTTGTGAGGATTCGTTTGACTACGTCCGTTTGTCTTCTTCATGGACTCGTTCTTCTTCCTTGCGGGATTTCAGGCAAGATTACCATACCCTCGAAATCACTTCTATCTTTGCTTGCTAGATTGCTCGCTCTTTTGCTATGCCTATGCTGCGATACCTACCACTTGCTTATCATGCCTCCCATATTGTTAAACCAAGCCTCTAACCCACCTTGTCCTAGCAAACCGTTGTTTGGCTATGTTACCGCTTTGCTCAGCCCCTCTTATAGCGTTGTTAGTTGCAGGTGAAGATGAAGTTTGTTCCTTGTTGGAACATGGAGATGTTGTTCCTTGTTGGAACATGTTTACTTGTTGGGATATCACAATATATCTTATTTAATTAATGCATCTATATACTTGGTAAAGGGTGGAAGGCTCGGCCTTATGCCTGGTGTTTTGTTCCACTCTTGCCGCCCTAGTTTCCGTCATATCGGTGTTATGTTCCCGGATTTTGCGTCCCTAACGCGGTCGGGTGATTTATGGGACCCCCTTGACAGTTCGCTTTGAATAAGACTTTTCCAGCAGGCCCAACCTTGGTTTTA
Organism: Aegilops umbellulata; assembly: GCA_032464435.1. Lineage (NCBI taxonomy): Eukaryota > Viridiplantae > Streptophyta > Magnoliopsida > Poales > Poaceae > Aegilops > Aegilops umbellulata. Next base: position 641,866,411 of record CP136057.1, read on the forward strand.
CCATTTGCCTACCACCTATCCCTTTCCCTTGGGCCTGATCAGCCTGAGGGTCATCTTTATTTAGCCCCCCGGGCCAATGCTTGTCTAAGTGTTGGTCCAAACTAGAGCACCGTGCGGGACCGTCCCTTGGCAACTTGGGTTATGTTGGTTCCTGTACGCTTCGCTTATCCGGTGTTGCCCTGAGAACGAGATATGTGCAGCTCCTATCAGGATGTCGGCGCATCGGGCGGTTTTGCTGGACTTGTTTTATTGCTGTCGAAATGTCTTGTAGCCGGGATTCCGAGACTGATCGGGTCTTCCCGGGGAGAAGGAATATCCTTCGTTGATCGCGAGAGCTTATCATGGGCTAAGTTGGGACACCCCTGCAGGGTTTGAACTTTCGAAAGCCGTGCCCGCGGTTATGTGGCAGATGGGAATTTGTTAATGTCCGGTTGTAGAAAACCCGAAGTTGATCTTAATTAAAATACACCAACCGCGTGTGTAACCGTGATGGTCTCTTCTCGGCGGGGTCCGGGAAGTGAACACGGTTGTTGGAGTTATGTTTGACGTAAGTAGTTCAGGATCACTTATTGATCATAGTTGTTCGACCGTGCTTTGCCTTCTCTTCTCGCTCTCTTTTGCGTATGTTAGCCACCATATATGCTAGTCGCTTGCTGCAGCTCCACTCATACCTTTTACTCTCCCTATAAGCTTAAATAGTCTTGATCTCGCGGGTGTGAGATTGCTGAGTCCTCGTGACTCACCAGATACTTCCAAACCAGTTTGCAGGTGCCGATGAGACCGTGCAGGTGATGCACCCGAGCTCAAGGAGGAGTTCGATGGAGATCTTGTTCTTTTGTTGTTTCGTTCTAGTCGATCAGTAGTGGAGCCCAGTTGGGGTCGATCTTGGTCCTTTGTCGCTTTTGGGGTTTTCTTCTTTTATTTTGGCTCTGTAGTCGGGCCCTGATTGTAACTGTATGATGTATTGTTTTATTCATGTAATTGTGTGAAGTGGCGATTGTAAGCCAACTATGTATCTCTTACCCTTATGTAGTACATGGGTTGTGTGAAGATTACCTCACTTGCGACATTGCTCTCAATGCGGTTATGCCTCTAAGTCGTGCTTCGACACGTGGGAGATATAGCCGCATCGAGGGCGTTACAGCCTCCTCCTCGTCCTCCTCACGCATCTCCTTCTGCCAAGCACAAGTGGCGGCGTCGGGGTAGTAGAGGGAAAGTGGAAGCCTGTGAGGGGATTGGGCTGGAGGCGGCGGCAGGGAAGGAGGGCGGGGTCGCGGGGAGCCGGTGAGGGCGAGGCCCAGGAGGCGGCGGTGCCAGGGGAGGAGGCGGGGGTCGCGGGGAGGAGGTGGCGGCGGCAGGAGAGGAGGCGAGGGTGTGGGGGAGGCGCGGGTTAGGTTTGGTCACTGCGGGAGACGAGAGGAAAGGAGCGCTCGGGGCCTTATCCATTCCCTCGTCGCTACAGTAACGCGCGCACTGTTCATAGACGAATAAAAGGAGACGTGGCTATAGCCGCTAGTAGGGCGAGTGGCTTCATCTTTTACTATGTAAATGTGTGAGGGCATCTGTCAACCCTGGTGGTTGGTTTGACTATTACAGTAGTGACAGCTGCGACCCGGCACGAGTCGGGATGACTGGCGGGTTGGCCAGCGCGGGCGGGTCGTCTGTAATGGAGACAGCGGTTTGACCGTGGCAACTTGGCACGCAACAACATAGGCGGGTTTAGCGATCCGGTCAGTCCAGTTCGGACGGCGGCTGCGGCGGGTCAACGGAGCAGGAGGCGGCTCACCCGCGGTGTAAGCGGATTGGCCACTTGGGGTGCGCCTGGTGGTTTGGCAACATAGTAGCTCGACTCAGGAGATGGTAAAGTGAATCCGGGGCGGTTTTTGCGCGACTTGAGATTCTCCAGTGGCGAACAGAGCAAAGCAGCTGGCTGTGATTCGGAATAGAGACCAAACCGGAGACTTGAGGCCGCTCGGTCCGAAGAGAAACGGCAGCACGCGGCCATGTATTTACTCTGTATGAAATTGCAAAGGCAATCCCGATCTGGTTGTTTCCCCATGTGGCAGTTTTAGCTAATAAAGAATCTGGAGTTGTAGATCAACCTGACCGTGACGTGACCGAGTACTAATTAAAATAGTACAGTTGCTACTGTTGTCTTGTATGAACAGAGGTGTCTTCCCATTCTTTTAAGGATCCACAGTTGGTCCGATTCCTTCGTGTGTATGCATCTTCATTGGTCGATCAGAGGAAAGCGAGGATTCCAGCGATTTGACAGCTTGTAGGACTTGGTGTAGAAACGAAAATCAATCTCCTGTCGACGGATCGTGTCGTGTCGCCGACGGCGCACAGAACATCAAACCCTAATTAGTTTCATCTCAATCTGGTAAACTTGCACTTGATGCAGATCCTTCCGAACCGGCTCATCTTCATCTAAATAAATTGCAAACTTCTCAATCCCTAGAAGAAATCCCTCCAAGAACTCAACACCACCGCGCGCTAGCCCCACGGTGGGCGCCAACTGTCATGGATTTTTCACGGCAGATGTCCTTACTGTCAGGACTTAGTCGCGAGGCCAACGCATCTATGTGGTAGCTTGAGAGGGGTTGAGTGGGTCGAGAGACGCAGGGCGGATCAACACATAAGACAATGATTTAGACAACTTCGGGCCCCGGGAAACATCATCCGGTAACCCGACATGCTGTTTGAGGCTAGGTCTCATTATCATCACGAGGGAGTTGCCGTAAACCGACTCTCCTCTTTGTGTCTAGCCCTAAGATTGTTTCTTCTTGCTTGTAGCTTGTCCCTCTTTGGGGAGCCCCGCCCCTCCTTATATATGTTGAAGGGGCGGGTTACATGACTAGTCCTAGTAGGATTAGGATTACTCTATTACAAGTGGAGTCCTAGTCTTGCTTCCTTTATAGGAGAATAGTCCTTACGCTTTCCTCATAAACCGGCCCACCATTAAACGTGAACCAGCCTTCTGGGCCTTGGGCCTTGTCATCCGTCTGTCCCGCACGCCGGATCACCAGTGAGTCATAATGACCAGGTGGGTTGCTTGTAAACCGCCAGGTCAGGGCAGGTCGCCAGTGAATCGCCAAGTGTCAGCCGGATCTCAAGTAAACCGCCAAGTCCGGCCGGGTTATACTTCCGGCCGGTTTACGCGGCGGGGTATATCCCCGACAATTTCCTTGAATTGCTTACTTCCGGCAAGGCTCTTGTAAACTCCTTTCTCTATAATTCCTTTCAATAGGCTATTTTCTTGCTCAAGTGTAACTTGGCTAAGAGAATCATTAGTGGAATCAAGAGAACTACTAGAAGCAACAATACTGGATTTAACATGATCATTGTTACTACTAGAGGACGAATCTTTCTTGTTCTTGTTACTAGACTTGACTTGAGGCATGTAAGTGGATAAGAGTAAACGCTTGGCAATGTAAGAAGAACTTTTCTTACGAAGATCATCATTGATTGCTTTTAAGAACTCATGCTCTTGCTCAAGGTTGAGCTTTTCAAAGCGTAATTTCTCATGTGTCCTTAGAAGTTCTCGATGATCTCCTAAGATAGTTTCATGAGCTAACTTAAGAGTGTTTAGTTCTTTAGTTAGAGATTCAATCTTCTCCTTATCATTGTCATTCGTTTTATCTTAATTAGCATGATTAATTGACGTTTCATCATAGTATTCATCACTAGAGTTGTCAACAAGTAAATCATCATCACCTAACAAGTCATCTTCATCACTATTGAAATCAACATACTCTGGGTCTGATACCTTTGGGCCTTTAGCCATGAAGCATGTTCCAACTCCTTCATTTGGTGAGTCAAATATGTCGTACGAGTTGGTTGACACAAGTGCTAGACCGGCAACACCTTCATCTTGAGTATATTCAGAATCGGAGTGATAGCTTCTCTTGGAGTGGTTGTCGGAGTCGGAGCCGGATACCCATTCACCAACATGAGCTTGATGTCTTCGTTTTGTGTAGCTCCTTGATGACTTGTCCTTTCTTTCCGAATCCTTGCTTCTCCGTGAGTATCTTCGTTCATAACGATCATCTCTACTCCTTCTTTCTCTAGATGGTGATTCTTCTCTTCTACTTCTTCTCTTGGGTGAATCTTCTCTTCTCTTGTAGGGAGCCATACACTCATTGGAATAGTGTCCGGGCCTTCCACAATTGTAGCAGTTTCGCTCTCGACTAGAAGATATTTTGTCATTGTAGGACCTTAACTTGGAGCTTCTATCTTTGCTTCTACTCTTGTAGAATTTGTTGAAGTTCTTCACCATTAAGCTCAATTCTTCATTCAAGGTTTGTTTCTCACTCGATGATGTGGGGGCTTCACATGAGGCTTTGTAAGCACCACTTGATTTGTTGTGAAGTTCCTCTTTATCCTTGAGTGACATCTCATGAGCAACAATTCTTCCAATGACTTCTGTTGGCTTGAGATCTTTGTAATTGGGCATCATTTGGATCAATGTGCACACGGTATCATATTTTCCATCCAAGGCTCTTAGGATCTTTTTGATGATGAGTCTATCGGTCATCTCTTGACTCCCTAAGCTGGCAATCTCATTTGTGATAAGAGCAAGCCTAGAGTACATTTCGGCGACACCTTCACCATCCTTCATTTTGAACTTGTCAAGTTGACTTTGAAGCACATCCAATTTGGATTCCTTGATGGAGTCGGTACCTTTGTGCATATCAATCAAAGTATCCCATATTTCCTTTGCATTCTCAAGATGGCTGATTTTGTTGAATTCTTCGGGGCACAATCCGTTGAAGAGAATATCACAAGCTTGAGCATTGTATTGCAGCATCTTCAACTCTTCCGCGGTAGCTTCACGGTTTGGTTCTTTCCCATCAAAGAAGTCACCTTGCAAGGCAACACACACAATAGCCCAAACGGCCAGGTTATGTCCAAGAATATGCATTTTCATCTTATGCTTCCAACTAGCAAAATTAGTACCATCAAAGTAAGGACCTCTACGGTGGTAATTTCCCTCTGTAGACGCCATACTCTCCTAGGTTGTGAAACCAAGGCTATGACCACCAAAAGCTATGGAAATCAAAGCAAATGGAGACCAAAGCTCTGATACCACTTGTAGGATCGGAAGTATGTCTAGAGGGGGGGTGATTAGACTACTTGACCAAATAAAAATCTAGCCTTTTCCCAATTTTAGTTCTTGACAGATTTTAGCTATCTTAGCACAAGTCAAGCAATCTTCACACAATTCAAGCAAGCATGCAAAAGAGTATATGAGCAGCGGAAAGTAAAGCATGCAACTTGCAAGAATGTAAAGGGAAGGGTTTGGAGGATTCAAATGCAATTGGAGACACGGATGTTTTTGGCGTGGTTCCGATAGGTGGTGCTATCGTACATCCACGTTGATGGAGACTTCAACCCACGGAGGGTAACGGTTGCGCGAGTCCACGGAGGGCTCCACCCACGAAGGGTCCACGAAGAAGCAACCTTGTCTATTCCATCACGGCGGTGGCCCACGAAGGACTTGCATCACTAGCGGTAGATCTTCACGAAGTAGGCGATCTCCTTGCCCTTACAAAATCCTTGGTTCAACTCCACAATCTTGTCGGAGGCTCCCAAGTGACACCTAGCCAATCTAGGAGACACCACTCTCCAAGAAGTAACAAATGGTGTGTTGATAATGAACTCCTTGCTCTTGTGCTCCAAATGATAGTCTCCCCAACACTCAACTCTCTCTCACAGGATTTGGATTTGGTGGAAAGAAGATTTGAGTGGAAAGCAACTTGGGGAAGGCTAGAGATCAAGATTCATATGGTAGGAATGGAATATCTTGAGCTCAACACAAGTGTAGGTGGTTCTCTTTCGGAACATGTGTATTGGAAGTGTAGATGTGTTCTGATGGCTTTCTCCACGAATGAAGAGTGGGCGGAGGGGTATATATAGCCTCCACACAAAATCTAACCGTTACACACAATCTGCCAAACTCGGTGGGACCGAATCGTTAAACTCGGTCGGACCGATTTAGCAAACCTAGTGACCGTTAGGATTTTCGGTGGGACTGAGATGCAACTTGGTAGGACCGATATGGTTAGGGTTTGGGCATAACGTAATCTCGGTGTGACCAATTACACAAACTCGGTGGGACCGATTTTGGTAATAAGCTAACCAGAGAGTTGGTCAGGTAAACTCGATGGGACCGGTTCGCTCTTTTCGGTGAGACCGAAATGTTACGAAAGGGAAACAAAGAGTTTACATTGCAATCTCGGTGGGACCGATCGCTCACTTCGGTTAGACCGAAACGTTATGGAGGGAAACCGAGAAATTGCAATCCCATCTCGGTGAGACCGAGATCCCTATCGGTGAGACCGAATTGCTAGGGTTTGTGGCAGTGGCTATGACAAGTGAAACTCAGTGGCGCCGGATAGAAATAATCGGTGGGGCCGGGTTTAACTTTTGGTTTAGGTCATATGTGGATGTGGGAAGATAGTTGAGGGTTTTGGAGCATATCACTAAGCACATGAAGCAAGAGGCTCATTAAGCAACACCTCATCCCTCCTTGATAGTATTGGCTTGTCCTGTAGACTCAATGTGATCTTGGATCACTAAAATATAAAATGTGGAGTATTGATCTTGAAGTTTGAGCCAATCCTTTGTCCTTATAATTTTGAGGGATCCACTTTCCTCATCCATGCCATGCCATCCATTGAGCTTTTCCTGAAATATTAATCTTGGAATAATGTTAGCTCAATGAGCTATATGTTGTTAGGAATTACCAAAACCACCCAGGGATAGTTGCACTTTCAATCTCCCCCTTTTTGGTAATTGATGATAACATATAGATCAAAGCTTCGACAAATGATAATAAGAGTGAAATATATTGTCGCTTTGAGAAGTATGTGATAAGCAAGAGCTCCCCCTAAATTTGTGCATATTTTAAGATTTGCTTTGGACTGCAAATGCAAAATGAGTTAGGATCATGGGTTACTCTTCCATGTCACATACCTCTTGGTGGAGCGCTCAAAATGATAAGAATTAAATACATGCACTCATCACCAAGCAAAGTGAATGATCAAAATAAGAATAAACTGATAATAACATCCAACAAGCATTAAGTGTAGCTTATGATCAAACACATGATCATCAATGTCTCACAAATTAAGGCATAGTATCTCAAGCACTCAAAAGGAAATAAAGTTTCAACCAAGTAGACAAGAGAGAACAAATGCAAACTCTCTCTCTCTCTCGAAGCCTATGATCTATACATTTTTCTCCCCCTTTGGCAACAAATTACCAAAAAGTTCATAGAAAATGCATAGCACTAAACGACTCTCAGGCTTGGTCTTCAGGTGGTGGAGTCCGGATGACGCCAAGGATGAAGGCTTTAGTAGAAGTGGTTGGAGCTGCTTGGGTAGGAGCTGGAGCTGGTGGAACTGAAGTTGGAGCTGGTGCAGAAGTGGTGGTTCTGGTGTCAGGAACTGGCACTGCAGATGATCTTTGAGCTCTGGGCACTCTGGCAAATGCATCAGTTGTGGTCTTGCCCTTCCTCTCCTGCATATAATCTTGTAATTGCTCCACGGCGGACTGAATCTCAGTTACTTTCACATCTAGGTCATAGAACTTTTGTTCCATGATTCTTTCCAGGCTCTCTTGGTTTCGAGTCAGGGTGGCCAGTCCTTTCTCAATTCTCAGAGTGGATGCTATCAGGTAACTGAGCTGCTCCTGCTTGTTCTTCAAGAAGTACTCAGATGCCTCCTCTTGAGTTGGCATCCTGGCAGCTTTCTCCAGTTTTGCCTTCTCCTTCTTTGCTTGAGCATGTGCAGATGATGGTTCATTCTCATTCATGACAACTTGATTGTCCTCAAAATCTGGATGGATGGGCAGGTGTTCCTTATCCAGCAGGTATGTGCCTGTGCCCATCTTTGAGTTAATCAACTCCTGAATTTGTGGGGCATATCCACAACTCCTCTTCTGATCAGCTGCTGTCCTCTTAATGGTTTCTACCATGAGACTCATCACTTTGAATTTCTGTGGCACATCAAATATGTGAAGCATGTTTATTGCATGGCCTCGGATCATCTTGTGATCACCTGTGGGCAACAGAGTGTGCCTTAGAATCCAGTTGATAGTGGGCAGCCCTGACAGAAGGAAGTGCACTGAGCCAAACTTGAAGGTTTCAAGTGCTTTGTTTGGGATCTCCTTGTACATATTTGACATGGAATTGTGATCCATCTTCTTCTTGGCATAGACATCCAAGTCATCTTCCTGCTCTTCCGGGGCATTGATCAGCTGTGCCCATTCAGCTACTGTAGACTGATATCTAGTGCCTTATGACATCCAAACTATCTTCCCATCCGGATAGAAATGTGATGTGGAGTAGAATTGCATAATGAGATCCTCATTCCACTTTGTGAGCTTTTGCCCAACAAAGTCTGCAACTCCACAAGCATTGAAGCTGTCATACACTCCAGGATAGTGTTCTTCGTTCTCCTTGATATATTCCCAGTCAACCCATCTCATGTCACACACTATGGGCTTCTTATCCAGCAACACTGTCTCATAGAAATCTTGCTGTTCCTTGGTGTGAAACCTGTAATCCACAGCAATTCTTCTCCTTGAGGCATATGGATCTGCTTCTCTCCACTTCCTCAGCCCTGAATCTCTTCTAATTTTCATGTCCTCAGCCACATGATGAGCATCATTGTGGTCTGGGATCTTGGGCTTGAGCTTTCTAAGAACTTGTCCTTCTTCTTCTTCTTCAGCAATATCAGGCACTGGGGCCTTATTCATTTCAGCAACAGATATATTCCTGGTGTTCCTCTTAGGTTTTGGCTTTGGAGCTGGAGCAGTAGACTTAGCAACAGCTTTGGGTGCTTATTTTGGCTTTGATGTGGCAACCCTGACCTTATGGCATCATCCATAAGCTTCTGTGCCTTGGGTGCTGGTGCAGCAACCTCTTCTTCCTCTTCTTCTTCTGAGGAGTGCTTCTCGAATTCAGCCATTGGATCAAACTTCTTGCACCATCTGCCCCTCTTTCTTTCCTTCTTCTCTTTTGCAGTAGCTTCTTTGGGTTGAGATTCCAAAGATGCTTGAGAAGAGGCTCTCGCTTTAGACATGGGCTGTCTCCCTGCTGTCCTTTTGATCTTCAATCCTGGCTTTGCGGCTGCAGCTGACCCATATTCTTTCTTGAGCACCTTCTTCTTAGATGTGGCTTCCTCTTCCGCCACATAGTCCTCATCCTTTGATTCTGAAGTTCTCTTCTTGCTAGCTCTAGTGACAGCCTTAGGCAAGTTTCTTGGGGTGCTCCTGCTACCCTCATCAGAGCTGCTAGAGGGACTAGTGCCCTCACTCATATGAACCTGCTCCTCAGATTTGTTCTGGCTGTCACTCTGATCAGACATGTTGCAAACTCTGACTGCTGACCCTGTGAATAGATTATAGATGAGATAGAGTGGATGAGCATCACAAAATGCAGAGATTTTTGCAAAAGAATGAGCCAAAAACTTAGTTTTAGTTTTCCACAGAAAGCATTTCGGATCAACCGATTGTCAAACTCGGTGATACCGAAGCAACTTTTGGAACCTAAACTAGTGAACTCAGTCAGACCGAGTCACAGTTCGGTGGCACCGAGACTGCTAGGGTTTCACAAAGTCCTGAACTCGGTCTCACCGATTTGTAATTCTCGGTCAGACCGAGAACCACATGTGCAATGGCCGTGGCCGAATCGGTGGAACCGAGTTTTGCAACCCGGTGGGTCCGAGATGGTTTCGGCGGAAACCTAAACCTAAATTTTCGAATCACAACTATTCTACGGATTGATTTGACTGGATAGGAGTGTTTCAATTGTAGCAAGAATCATAATGAACACAATGTGCTAGGAATCAGACGGGGATAACACTGTGATCGAGTCCATACCCTAGTTCGGTGATGGACTCGCTACGGCGGCAACGGCGGAGGCGAAATCCGTTGACAGCGGCGGAGACCAGCGACAGGAGGCGGCTGGCGACGAGGAGGACGATCCGGAGACCTAGGAGGCAGAGCGAGCTATGCGCGGGCGAAGAGGTTTCGAAGAAATTTCCAAAATTTTTCCCGTGAGTATATATAGCCTGACCCTGTCGGTGTGACCGAGTGGAACAACTCGGTGGCACCGAGATGCATAACTGTTGACTGTTATAGCAACTCGGTGTGACTGAAGGTTCAAATCGGTTGCACCGAGGTGAAAACCTAGATCGACTTAGTGATCTCGGTATGACCGAAATGAAGGAATCGGTCAGACCGAAAAGCACAAAGAAGTTTTGGAAGTTTAAGTCTATGACAAATCGGGGACTCCGAGTGCTCCTCACACAGAGTGGTTTGAATCTGACTTGATCAAATTTTGTGATGTAGCATGAATAGAGTTTGATACGAGAAAATCATAGATAGCTAGAGAGGGTTCTTAGGCATTCTTGTCCATCCACTTGGCAAAAGAAAAGAACACCAATCAATCAAAACAACAAGTGGATGTCCTCGAATGAGTAAAATATGCAACCAACATGCTCACACAATAAAATGGCAATTGAAATATGTGGCAAAGCATGCACAACCAATTCTAGCATCTATCAAGCAATTGGCGATGACTAGGTCATCTATATATGAGTATATTGACTTAGGAGTCAAATGAACATTTGATCATAGGTCATACTCATCGTTTAAGCACAAGTGGGGTTACCACTTTTGCATAAAGCATTGTTGTGTTCACACCATTAGAGTTGCTTTAGCTCAAGTCTTAGAGTAAAGCTCCCCCTAGATGTGATATCCCCCCTAAGAGGGATGAACTAACCTTGGGTTTTGTCGATGATGACTTCATGTAGATGTTGAAGATGTGGATGCTCAATGTTGATGTAGATCAATTGGAGCTATCCATTGGAGTGAGTTGCACTTTCAATACCTACATGGGTTAGTCCCACAAGGAACAAGCAAGAATATCCATAGACATAGAGTGATGCACATACAAGATGATGTCTATGAAAGCTTTTAGGTTACCTTGTCCCTTGTCTTACCAACAAGAGGGTTTGTGACTCCTTGAACTAGTGCAAGATGTGGAAGTTGATTGCACTTGTTCTTGCCAAGATGATAAGAGTGAAGTATGTTGGCGGAGTCACCCTCAGGAACTCTCTAGTTCTTCTTCTTTTGGATCCACACCATCTTGATGGGAATCCTTGGAGTTGTAGTTGTACTTGATGAAGTGGAACTTGAAGTAGTCTTGGGAATCCACTTGACTAAGGTCTTAGGGGCTTCTTCAAATGCATCAATTTCCTCTTGAAGCTTGTCCTTGCCTTTTTGCTTGTAGTATTGTGGTGGAAGATCATCCTGAGCTTGTGTCCCTTTGAAAGAAGTGGGATCATACTTCTCTTGTTGAGGAACAAACTTTGTCTTGGGGTATTGATCTTCTTCCCACTCAACTCCATTGGCATTGAACTTTCGTTCAAAACCAACACCTTGATTCTTCCGGTGCCTTCCTTGCTTGCGTACAATTTCCTTGAATTGCTTACTTCCGGCAAGGCTCTTGTAAACTCCTTTCTCTATAATTCCTTTCAATAGGCTATTTTCTTGCTCAAGTGTAACTTGGCTAAGAGAATCATTAGCGGAATCAAGAGAACTACTAGAAGCAACAATATTGGATTTAACATGATCGTTGTTACTACTAGAGGATGAATCTTTCTTGTTCTTGTTACTAGACTTGACTTGAGGCATGTAAGTGGATAAGAGTAAACGCTTGGCAATGTAAGAAGAACTTTTCTTACGAAGATCATCATTGATTGCTTTTAAGAACTCATGCTCTTGCTCAAGGTTGAGCTTTTCAAAGCGTAATTTCTCATGTGTCCTTAAAAGTGCTCGATGATCTCCTAAGATAGTTTCATGAGCTAACTTAAGAGTGTTTAGTTCTTTAGTTAGAGACTCAATCTTCTCCTTATCATTGTCATTCATTTTATCTTGATTAGCATGATTAATTGACATTTCATCATAGTATTCATCACTAGAGTTGTCAACAAGTAAATCATCATCACCTAACAAGTCATCTTCATCACTATTGAAATCAACATACTCTGGGTCTGATACCTTTGGGCCTTTAGCCATGAAGCATGTTCCAACTCCTTCATTTGGTGAGTCAAATATGTCGTACGAGTTGGTTGACACAAGTGCTAGACCGGCAACACCTTCATCTTGAGTATATTCAGAATCGGAGTGATAGCTTCTCTTGGAGTGGTTGTCGGAGTCGGAGCCGGATACCCATTCACCAACATGAGCTTGATGTCTTCGTTTTGTGTAGCTCCTTGATGACTTGTCCTTTCTTTCCGAATCCTTGCTTCTCCGTGAGTATCTTCGTTCATAACGATCATCTCTACTCCTTCTTTCTCTAGATGGTGATTCTTCTCTTCTACTTCTTCTCTTGGGTGAATCTTCTCTTCTCTTGTAGGGAGCCATACACTCATTGGAATAGTGTCCGGGCCTTCCACAATTGTAGCAGTTTCGCTCTCGACTAGAAGATATTTTGTCATTGTAGGACCTTAACTTGGAGCTTCTATCTTTGCTTCTACTCTTGTAGAATTTGTTGAAGTTCTTCACCATTAAGCTCAATTCTTCATTCAAGGTTTGTTTCTCACTCGATGATGTGGGGGCTTCACATGAGGCTTTGTAAGCACCACTTGATTTGTTGTGAAGTTCCTCTTTATCCTTGAGTGACATCTCATGAGCAACAATTCTTCCAATGACTTCCGTTGGCTTGAGATCTTTGTAATTGGGCATCATTTGGATCAATGTGCACACGGTATCATATTTTCCATCCAAGGCTCTTAGGATCTTTTTGATGATGAGTCTATCGGTCATCTCTTGACTCCCTAAGCTGGCAATCTCATTTGTGATAAGAGCAAGCCTAGAGTACATTTCGGCGACACCTTCACCATCCTTCATTTTGAACTTGTCAAGTTGACTTTGAAGCACATCCAATTTGGATTCCTTGATGGAGTCGGTACCTTTGTGCATATCAATCAAAGTATCCCATATTTCCTTTGCATTCTCAAGATGGCTGATTTTGTTGAATTCTTCGGGGCACAATCCGTTGAAGAGAATATCACAAGCTTGAGCATTGTATTGCAGCATCTTCAACTCTTCCGCGGTAGCTTCACGGTTTGGTTCTTTCCCATCAAAGAAGTCACCTTGCAAGGCAACACACACAATAGCCCAAACGGCCAGGTTATGTCCAAGAATATGCATTTTCATCTTATGCTTCCAACTAGCAAAATTAGTACCATCAAAGTAAGGACCTCTACGGTGGTAATTTCCCTCTGTAGACGCCATACTCTCCTAGGTTGTGAAACCAAGGCTATGACCACCAAAAGCTATGGAAATCAAAGCAAATGGAGACCAAAGCTCTGATACCACTTGTAGGATCGGAAGTATGTCTAGAGGGGGGGTGATTAGACTACTTGACCAAATAAAAATCTAGCCTTTTCCCAATTTTAGTTCTTGACAGATTTTAGCTATCTTAGCACAAGTCAAGCAATCTTCACACAATTCAAGCAAGCATGCAAAAGAGTATATGAGCAGCGGAAAGTAAAGCATGCAACTTGCAAGAATGTAAAGGGAAGGGTTTGGAGGATTCAAACGCAATTGGAGACACAGATGTTTTTGGCGTGGTTCTGATAGGTGGTGCTATCGTACATCCACGTTGGTGGAGACTTTAACCCACGGAGGGTAATAGTTGCGCGAGTCCATGGAGGGCTCCACCCACGAAGGGTCCACGAAGTAGCAACCTTGTCTATTCCATCACGGCCGTCGCCCACGAAGGACTTGCCTCACTAGCGGTAGATCTTCACAAAGTAGGGGATCTCCTTGCCCTTACAAACTCCTTGGTTCAACTCCACAATCTTGTCGGAGGCTCCCAAGTGACACCTAGCCAATCTAGGAGACACCACTCTCCAAGAAGTAACAAATGGTGTGTTGATAATGAACTCCTTGCTCTTGTGCTTCAAATGATAGTCTCCCCAACACTCAACTCTCTCTCACAGGATTTGGATTTGGTGGAAAGAAGATTTGAGTGGAAAGCAACTTGGGGAAGGCTAGAGATCAAGATTCATATGGTAGGAATGGAATATCTTGAGCTCAACACAAGTGTAGGTGGTTCTCTTTCGGAACATGTGTATTGGAAGTGTAGATGTGTTCTGATGGCTTTCTCCACGAATGAAGAGTGGGCGGAGGGGTATATATAGCCTCCACACAAAATCTAACCGTTACACACAATCTGCCAAACTCGGTGGGACCGAATCGTTAAACTCGGTCGGACCGATTTAGCAAACCTAGTGACCGTTAGGATTTTCGGTGGGACTGAGATGCAACTCGGTAGGACCGATATGGTTAGGGTTTGGGCATAACGTAATCTTGGTGTGACCGATTACACAAACTCGGTGGGACCGATTTTGGTAATAAGCTAACCAGAGAGTTGGTCAGGTAAACTCGGTGGGACCGGTTCGCTCTTTTCGGTGAGACCGAAATGTTATGAAAGGGAAACAAAGAGTTTACATTGCAATCTCGGTGGGACCGATCGCTCACTTCGGTTAGACCGAAACGTTATGAAGGGAAACAGATAAATTGCAATCCCATCTCGGTGAGACCGAGATCCCTATCGGTGAGACCGAATTGCTAGGGTTTGTGGCAGTGGCTATGACAAGTGAAACTCAGTGGCGCCGGATAGAAATAATCGGTGGGGCCGGGTGTAACTTTTGGTTTAGGTCATATGTGGATGTGGGAAGATAGTTGAGGGTTTTGGAGCATATCACTAAGCACATGAAGCAAGAGGCTCATTAAGCAACACCTCATCCCTCCTTGATAGTATTGGCTTGTCCTGTAGACTCAATGTGATCTTGGATCACTAAAATATAAAATATGGAGTATTGATCTTGAAGTTTGAGCCAATCCTTTGTCCTTATAATTTTGAGGGATCCACTTTCCTCATCCATGCCATGCCATCCATTGAGCTTTTCCTGAAATATTAATCTTGGAATAATGTTAGCTCAATGAGCTATATGTTGTTAGGAATTACCAAAACCACCCAGGGATAGTTGCACTTTCAGGTTGCCGTCCCCATTGGGGCCTCTTCAAGCACATTTTCACTTGTCGTTCTCAGTCGGTTAAGAAAGCCAAGTCAAGTGACGATAGGGCGCAAGTGATTCAGATGTGCGGGGGTCTTGGGATCCAAATGAGAAGCAAAAGTTCTTTTCCAGCTATGATTCTTCTCGAGTCGGTCCGCGGGTGGTAGTCGACCTGGTTCTGCTGCAGAGACTAGGAGACTCCAGGACAGGCGACGAGCCTTCCTCCTTTCTCCCTAAACCGAGCAGAAAAACCTTCCTCTCTGAAAGTGACACCGGAAGAAAAGGCGCAAGTCAAAGTGTTGGTCGGTCGAGTGGTTCAGCTCGTCCGCGACGGGGTGACTGGTATGGATTTATTAGAGGTCTTCCTCCGGAGGCGCATCCAACCGCTCCAAGCTCGTGACCATCTGATGTGGATGTATTCGGGCCTCGATGACACCACTCGGATTCATCCAGAGGAGGTCGATGATGCAACGTTGGAAGGGTGAATGTCGAGTATCACCGGGAACAAGGACAACCCGTGAGGAGCCAGGAGGATTCCTCCACTCGACCAAACGTACGAAGTAGACCAAGTCCAATTCTGCATCTCTGACTGTGAACTAGCTTTCTTCATTCTATTTGCTTAAAATCAGTCGATTGACTTTTGTTTGTTGTCTTCCAGACCATTACTGATATGTACTCGATGCCCAACGGGGCGCAAGAGCATGCCGAGGAGGGGGAGGCGAGTGGAGGCGAAAGTGGGGAGGAGTGGCAATCTGACGGTGAAGGGGAGGAGGATGATGACGATGACTCCAGTGGAGAGGAGGAGTAAGAAGTCGATCCTCCCCGCATGGAAAGGCGATCTAAGCTCACCCACGACCCTGCGCGCGAACGTGGCAAGGCGACTGTGCCTGTTGGGCAGTCGTCAAAACGCCCTCGGACGTCTTCTCCAGCGCCGACTGAAAAAGAGCCAAAGCATCCACGAGCGGCATCGTCAGAGCCGCCGAAGGCCCTGCCCAAGATGAAGATGACCGTTCCCATCATTTCCGGGTAACAGCAGAACTTGCGTTTTTTCGTTGAGCATGGACAGACTCTTGGTCGAATCATTGACTAAACCGACTGGTTTCTGAAATCTGCAGTGCTGCTACCTCCGAGATCTCTGCCAAGAATGATGACCAGGAAATGGAAGACGCTGTTACCTCCAATCTTGGTACAATTTTTGACGTTTCACTCTTGGTCGATTGGATTTTCGTCTTTAACTTTGGATTTTTCTTATAGCTCCTCCTCATGTCATTGATCTCCCTGATGATGATGACGAAGTGCCGCTGAGGGCGAGGAAGAACAGGAAGGCGTCGACTGGCAAGACACCACAAACTGCATCAGCACCTGAGATAGTAGTTCAGGAGGGTGGTAATACCACTCGGACTTCTGTGTCCTTCCCTGTGCCGCTGACAAGTGTTCGGTCTTCCTTGTCGACTGCTGATCCGCCCTTCCTTTTTGCCACACACCACATCCCAGAGGACCAAGTGGGTGCTGCTAAGGAGGCTATACGCCAGGCGGGGATCATGATGGAGCAGGTGAAGGTGGTCCGGGAAGCCAGCCAAGCGGCCTATGGCGCTAGTTCAGCTCTTCAAAGTAATGTCCAGGTTAGTTGATCACTGCTTGTTCTGTTAGGATATGCTATTTCAAGACTCTCTTTTCGAAGGTCTTTACATCTGTACACCCACTGTGCGTCGATTGAATGTTTTGTACTAGTGGGGGCACGCTGAGTGCACCCACTGGGTGTAGTCCCCGAGACTATGGTGGGCTGCTGGCAGTCGACTGTAGTCTTTGTATTTTTTGTCTCTGCACTCAAACTTCTTCACTCAGTCTGGTCAGGCCATGTCGAATGGAATCTTGGAACCAGTGGGGGCACGCGAAGTGCACCCACTAGGTGTAGTCCCCGAGACTGTGGTCGACTGCTGGCAGTCAACTGAGGTCTGAAGAACCTGTTTTTTTTGTAGCTGACTGCTGGCAGTTGGCTAAGGTCTGAGATCACAACCTCTTAGCTTCTTTCGGTCGACTGGTCGAGCCGAGTCGGTCAAACCAGTGGGGGCATGCTGAGTGCACCCACTGGGTGTAGTCCCCGAAACTACTGTCGGATATTTTTGATTCGGCTGTAATCTTAGAAATGTTATGATTTTTCTCTTAGTCGCTCGGAAGCAACCTATCTTTGACGTCTGTCGACTCACTCTTCGTAGAAATCCTGCGAGCTTGTGGCTCGCTATACTGAATTGGAAAACAAACAGATCCAGCTCAACCTAGACTTGAAGCTTGCCCAGGAGAACTTGCAGAAGGCGAGGGACGAAGCGCAAGGTATGGCTGGTGAGAACTTGACGACTGTCTTTCCTTTCTGTCCATTCTTGATGATGATCCCATTGATGTTTTGCAGATATGGAGGAGGCTTTGAAGAAGAAGGACCATGACCTTGGCGAGGCGCAGAAAGCGGCTTTGGACAAAATGGGGCTTGCGGAAGAAAAGCTGGCTTCAGTCGGTAATCTCGAAGAGGAGAGCTCCAAACTGAAAGCTGCTTTCGACGCGGCCAACAAAGAGGCCAGCCGTTTGAAGAATGACAGGATAGCCCTGAATGACAAGGCAAGTGAACTGGCGGGGAAGAGGAACGATCTGGAGGCTTATCTGGGTGGGCTCGCCAAGAAGTTATTCGTCATGCTTGAGGGTAATCACTCCTACCCGACTGACTTGTTGTGATCAATCCAATGTAGAGCCACTAACTTATCTTTGAATTGTGTTTACAGAATTCTGCCAGAACTTCGAGGAGGAGACTAGCCGAGTGGAGACAAGCTTGGACCCCATTAATTCTCCGGTGAAGGATGAGGCTGCTATGAACATGCTCCGACTAGAGTCTCATGTTGCTGGTGTGGTTGACTACCTTGCTCGACTAAAGGTTGCGGCGTGGCGGATCGACACGGTGCTCTGGCCTGGAACGACGCTTCAAAATGACCTCGAGTCTCTGATGACTCGACTGAATGAAGTTCCAGGTCGAGTGCAGGAATGGAAGAAGTCTTCTACTAGGTGCGGCGCTGACGTCGCTCTGTCCTTGGTCCGTGTTCACTGCAAGGAGGCACGAGAGGAAAAGCTGGCGGATATCCATGTTGCCAATACCAGGAAGCACAACTTTCAGTCTTTCATGGAGACCTTCATTGCTGCTGCCACTCGGATTGCTGACGGGATTGACTTGGACCAGTTTGTCGCGCCCTCCAACCCTCCACCTGAGGAGTAAAACTTCTATGCTTCGCTTTAAATTTGCATCGGAATGCCGAGTGATGGTGTAACCGTTAAACTTCTTCGGGCTTGATGCTTGAATACTTTTGATCTGCTGCTTGGAACCTTGGGATTTATTCGAACTTGGTTTATTTCTGAAAATGCTAGTGTTTCCTTTCGACTGGAATTTGTTTTTACTTGGAATACTCTTTGTGCTTGGAATGCAGCTCTGAGGTGGAGAAAGCTTAGGCGAGTACTGGACTGCAGCTAAGCCCCCGAGTGGGAGGTTTGCTCACCACTTGGTAGGATTTTTTAAACTTAGGCGAGTACTGGACTGCAGCAAAGCCCCCGAGTGGGAGGATTGCTCGCCACTCGGTAGGATTTTTCAAACTTAGGAGAGTACTGGGACTGCAGCTAAGCCCCCGAGTGTGAGGATCGCTCACCACTTGGCAGGATTTTTTAAACTTAGGCGAATTCTTGGACTACAGCTAAGCCTCCGAGAGGGAGGATTGCTCACCACTCGGTAGGATTTTTTGAACTTAGGCGAGTACTTGGACTGCAGCTAAGCCCCCGAGTGGGAGGATTGCTCTCCACTCGGTGGGATTTTTTAAACTTAGGCGAGTACTTGGACTGCAGCTAAGCCTCCGAGTGGGAGGCTGGCTCACCACTCGGTAGGATTTTTTGAACTTAGGCAAGTACTGTACTGCAGCTAAGCCCCCGAGTGGGAGGCTGGCTCACCACTCGGTGGGATTTTTTAAACTTAGGCGAGTACTTGGACTACAGCTAAGCCTCCGAGTGGGAGGCTGGCTCACCACTCGGTAGGATTTTTTGAACTTAGGCGAGTACTGTACTGCAGCTAAGCCCCCGAGTGGGAGGATTGCTCACCACTCGGTAGGATTTTTTAAACTTAGGCGAGTTCTTGGACTGCAGCTAAGCCTTCGAGTGGGAGGCTGGCTCACCACTCGGTAGGATTTTTTGAACTTAGGCGAGTTCTTGGACTGCAGCTAAGCCTCCGAGTGGGAGGCTGGATCACCACTCGGTAGGATTTTTTGAACGTAGGCGAGTTCTTGAACTGCAGCTAAGCCTCCGAGTGGGAGGCTGGCTCACCACTCGGTAGGATTTTTTGAACTTAGGCGAGTATTGTACTGCAGCTAAGCCCCCGAGTGGGAGGCTGGCTCACCACTCGGTAGGATTTTTTAAACTTAGGCGAGTACTTGGACTGTAGCTAAGCCCCCGAGTGGGAGGATTGCTCTCCACTCGGCGGGATTTTTTAAACTTAGGCGAGTACTTGGACTGCAGCTAAGCCTCCGAGTGGGAGGCTGGCTCACCACTCGGTAGGATTTTTTTTAAACTTAGGCGAAACGGATTCGCAGCTAAGCCCCCGAGTGGGAGGCTGGCTCGCCACTTGGTGGGATTTTTTAAACTTAGGCGAAACAGATTCGCAGCTAAGCTCCCGAGTGGGAGGCTGGCTCGCCACTCGGTGGGATTTTTGAACTTAAGCGAAATGGATTCGCAACTAAGCCACCCACTGGGGGATTTCTCATGTAAACAAAAGCAACGACAAACACTGGGAAAATTATAACACTTTTGTCTTTGATAAATAAACTATAGAAGTATCTCTTATTACATCTCATCCGAGTGAGTACTTAAATGTAAAAGGGGCGGAGCAGCTCCGCATTCCAAGCTCGTGGCTCATCGATCTGGCGACCGACATTGTAAAGGTGGTACGCTCCATTGTGGAGGACTCTGGTGACGATGAAGGTACCTTCCCAAGTGGGAGCGAGTTTGTGTGGTTTCTGTTGGTCCACTCGGAGGACCAAGTCTCCTTCTTGGAAGGCTCGACTCTTCACATTTCTGGCATGGAATCGACGCAAGTCCTGCTGATAGATAGTCGATCGGATCATGGCCATCTCTCTTTCTTCTTCTAGGAGGTCGACTGCATCCTGCCGGGCTTGTTCTGCTTCATCTTCAGAGTAGAGCTCGACTCGGGGTGCATTGTGAAGAAGGCCACTCGGCAAAACTGCTTCAGCTCCATAGACCAGAAAGAATGGAGTTCTTCCCGTTGACCGGTTTGGGGTGGTCCTCAATCCCCAAAGAACTGATGGAAGCTCGTCGACCCATGCGCCTGCTGCGTGCTTGAGGTCGCGCATGAGTCGGGGTTTCAGTCCTTTGAGGATTAAGCCGTTTGCTCTTTCTGCTTGTCCATTCGACTTGGGGTGGGCGACTGAAGCATAGTCGACTCGTGTGCCTTGAGAGGCACACAAAGCTCTGAACTTGTCAGAATCGAAGTTTGACCCATTGTCAGTGATGATGCTATGTGGAACTCCATATATGAATATCAACTCTCTGATGAAACTAATAGCAGTGCAGGTATCAAGATTCTTGATAGGTTTAGCTTCAATCCATTTGGTAAACTTGTCGACTGCTACCAGCACATGAGTGAAGCCGCTCCTGCCCGTTCTCAGAGGTCCAACCATATCCAATCCCTAAACAGTGAAGGGCCAGGCGAGTGGAATGGTCTTTAGGGCTGACGCGGGTTTGTGCGACATATTGGAGTAGAACTGGCATCCTTCACATTTGTCAACTATCTCTTTTGCCATTTCATTTGCTCTTGGCCAGTAAAATCCCGCTCGGTATGCTTTAGCCACAATCGTCCGAGAGGACGCATGATGGCCACAGGTCCCCAAGTGGATATCATCAAGAGTTATTTGGCCTTCTTCTGGCGTTATACACTTCTGGCTGACTCCAGTCGTGCTTTCTCTATACAACTGTCCCTTTATGAAGGTAAAGGCCTTGGATCGACGGACGACCTGTCGAGCCTCTTCTTCGTCTTCTAGGAGCTCTTTCCTTAGGATGTACGCGATGTACGGCACCGTCCAATCGGGAGTGATGACCAAAACTTCCATGATCAGGTCGACCACTGCTGGAATCTCAACTTCAGTCGGATCCGTGGCACTTTTAGGCTGCGGGGCTTCTTCAGAGAAAGGATCCTCTTGAACTGATGGCGTGTGGATGTGTTCTAAAAACACATTGCTGGGAATGGTTTTTATCTTGGAACCTATTTCTGCCAAATCATCAGCCGCTTGATTTTTCAGTCGGGGTATGTGATGAAGCTCTAACCCCTCGAATTTCTTCTCTAGCTTTCTTACTGCATTCAAATAACCAGTCATGGCTGGACTTCTGACGTCCCACTCCTTCATCACTAGATTAACCACCAAATCTGAGTCGCCATAGACCATGAGGCGATGGACGCCGAGTGAAATGGCCATGCGCAACCCATACAAAAGTGCTTCATATTCTGCTTCGTTATTGGAAGAATCGAAGTGGATTTAGAGAACATATCTGAGCTTATCTCCTCGGGGGGAAACCAATACTACCCCAGCACCGGAACCATTCAGCATCTTAGAACCGTCGAAGAACATGGTCCAGTGCTCCGAGTGAACTTGAGTCGGCAGTTGCTGTTCAATCCACTCGGCGACGAAATCTGCTATTGCTTGGGACTTGATAGCTTTCTTTGCCTCAAACTTGATATCTAGGGGAAGGAGTTCAATCGCCCATTTTGCCACTCGACCAGTTGCATCTCTGTTGTGCAGAATCTCTGACAATGGAGCGTCGCTGACGACTGTAATGGCATGATCAGAGAAGTAATGAGCAACCTTCTTTGTAGTCATATAAATCCCATATACAAGCTTCTGATAATGAGGATATCTTTGCTTTGATGGGGTCAAAACTTCAGAAACATAATATACTAGGCGCTGAACTTTAAAGGGCTTTCCTTCTTCTTCCCGCTCGACCGTAAGTACTGTACTGACAACTTGTCCTGTGGCTGCAATGTAAATCAACAAAGGCTCTTTGCTGATTGGGCCAGCAAGCACCGGCTGGGTGGAGAGCAGGGCTTTTAGCTCTGCAAACGCTGCATTAGCTTCAGGAGTCCACTCGAACTTATCTGACTTCTTCATCAGTCGGTAAAGAGGCAACGCCTTTTCACCGAGACGAGAAATGAATCGACTTAAAGTGGCCAAGCAACCAATAAGCTTCTGGACATCGTGCACGCACACAGGGCGCTTCATTCGAAGTATAGTACTAACCTTTTCTGGGTTGGCATCGATTCCTCGTTCGGAAACAAGAAAACCGAGCAACTTCCCGCCAGGAACTCCGAATGTGCACTTGGATGGGTTAAGCTTGATATCATACCTCCTGAGGTTGGCAAAGGTTTCAGCAAGGTCAGTCAGCAGGTCGGACCCCTTCCGTGACTTGACCACAATATCATCCATGTATGCTTCCACATTCCGACTGATTTGAGTGAGCAAACACTTCTGAATCATCCTCATGAACGTGGCTCCGGCTTTCTTGAGGCCGGTAACATAACAGAAGCACCCGAATGGAGTGATAAAAGCCGTTTTGATCTCGTCGGGTCCATACAGACAGATCTGATGGTAACCAGAATAGGCGTCTAAAAAAGACAGGCGCTCACATCCCGCAGTCGAGTCGACTATCTGGTCGATGTGGGGGAGAGGAAAATGATCTTTCGGGCAGGCCCGATTGATATATTTAAAGTCAATGCACATGCGGAGTAACTTGTTCTTCTTGGGGACCATGACAACATTGGCGAGCCACTCGGAGTGGTAAATCTCTCGGATGAACTCTGCTGCTAAGAGCCGAGCCACCTCCTCACCAATAGCCTTTCTCTTCTGGACGGCGGACCGTCGGAGATGTTCTTTGACATGTTTCATTTTTGGGTCGACTCGTAGGCGCTGCTCAGCCAGCCCCCCTGGGAACACCTGGCATGTGAGAAGGCTTCCATGCGAAGATGTCCCAATTCTCACGGAGGAACTGGATGAGTGCTTCTTCCTATTTGGAGTCGAGTGTTGTTGAGATATGGGTCGGAGCAGCATTGGGATCGGTCGGGTGAATATGAATCGGCTTTGTCTCACCGAACGACTGAAACGCTGATTCCGTAGCGGGCTTCTTAGCTCGCAACAAATCACTCGGGTCTGCTGTTTTCTGGTATTCCTGCAGCTCTACCACTGCCATCTGTGCATCGGCGATCTTTGAGCCTTTCTGAAAGCACTCTTCCGCCTTCTTCCGATTGCCAGTAATAGTGATCACACCCCCGGGACCAGGCATCTTCAATTCGAGATACACATAACATGGTCGAGCCATGAAACGTGCATAAGCTGGCCTGCCCAAAATAGCGTGATAAGCACTCTGGAAATCCACCGCTTCAAACGTCAACTTTTCTTTGCGGTAATTCTTGGAATCACCGAAAACCACATCAAGAGCGATTTGGCCGAGTGACTCAGCCTTCTTTCCAGGAATGAATCCATGGAAACTCATGTTGCTGGTACTGAGTCTGGACATCGGAATGCCCATCCCTTTCAACGTCTCTGCATACAATATATTCAGACCGCTGCCTCCATCCATCAACACTTTGGTCAGTCGAATGCCTTCGACAACTGGGTTGACCACCAAAGCTTGCCTCCCAGGGGTGGCAATGTGCGTTGGGTGATCAGACTGGTCGAATGTGATGGCAGTCTGAGACCATTTCAAATAACTGGGCGTCGCCGGAGCAACCATATTCACTTCTCGGTTGATAACTTTCAGTCGACTTTTGCTTTCAACATCAGCAAAAATCATCAGGGTGGAATTGACCTGGCGATATCCATCATCACTATCTTCCTTGTCCTCAACTTTGTCCGTCTCCTTTTCCTTATCTTTGGGCTGCTTCCCTTGGAACTGCTGGATCAAGAGCCGACACTGTCGAGTGGTATGTTTCGGGTAAATGAGTTTACCCTCTTCACCTTTCTTTGTGTGAATGTGGCATGGCAGATCCAACACATCATTTCCGTCTTGGTACTTCACTTTCTTAGGGTTCCAAGGCCCTTTGGGCTTCCCCTTAAACTTCCCTTGAGTCATGGCCAAGGCTTCTCCCGGAGCGGCTGGATCGGCTTTCCGCTTTTGCTTCCGACTGGAATTCCCTCCTCCGGTTTCGTGGGCGACTGACTTGTGCTTGCCACTCCGGAGTCGACCCTCTTCTTCACCATTGGCATACTTGGTTGAAATCTCCATCATTCGAATCAGAGACATGTCTCCGGTTCGACCGAATTTCAGGTTCAGCTCTCTGTACTTAACGCCTTCCTTGAAGGCACAGACTGCTTGGTGATCAGACACATTCTCTACCATGTGATGCAACGTGATCCATCTCTGGATGTAATCCCTCAAAGTTTCATTCGACTTCTGCACACAAGATTGTAACTCTGTCAATCCTGCTGGTCGCTTGCAAGTTCCTTCAAATGTTCTGACAAACACTCGGGCAAGATCTTCCCAAGTGTAAATGCTGCTGGGCGCTAACTGATTCAACCATGCTCTGGTCGAACCTCCAACATGAGAGGCAGGTGTTTCATGGCCACTTCATCGTTGCCGCCGCCAATCTGAACAGCCACTCAGTAGTCCTCAAGCCAAGTATCGGGCTTGGACTTACCAGTGAACTTACTGACTCCGGTTGCCAACCTGAAGTTGGGAGGAATCACCGCGGCCCTGATGGCCCTGCTGAAGCACTCTGGTCCTGAGACGTGCACTCTACTGCTGGTGGGTACATCCCTGTCATGACCTTCTCTGTGAGCTCTGTTCCTGTCGACCAAACCCTGAACGAGAATGGATCTCGCATCAAAGCCTGGTGCCCTGGGGTCGACTGGAATCCTTCGCCCAACACTGTGAGGGCGTTTGTCATCCTGCTGTCGAGGCACGTACGATCCACTCCTTGGAGGAGGGGTGGGCACTCGACGTCGATCATCACGATCGAGTCGGTGATCATACTGCTCACGGTTCCTGTACTGATCACGCCAGTCTCCACGTCCCTCATGCCTCGGGGGCGATCTTGGGCCGTGGGCCGACTGAACTGTATCTACAGCGACGGATCTGCTGTGGATCCTATTCCACGACTATGACACAGCTGAATTCTGATCTCCTGCGGCCCGAAGTAATGCTCTGATCTGTAACAGGCCTCTGCCAGCCTCTGACTGAGAGGGCTGAATCGACTCTACTATACGGGCTGCAGCTGCTAAATTATGAATCGGAGTTCGGTATACCTGAGTCGGTGGCAGAAAGAGCTGACGTCGACTGGATTCTGGAACCCGTTGTCGTGCGCGCTCGTCGAGTGCTCGCTGGAGGTTATACAGTCGAGTGCGCTCAGCCAAGTTGGCCAAGCATGCGTTATCTAAGGCACGGGCCTCGGGGGTTTCTCCAACGAGAGGAGTGTGCAGCGCATCCATGTTCCGGCGGCGAAGTTCTTCCCTCTGCAGCGACGTGAGGGGCTCGGGGTGATACCCTTCATGGGTATGTGACGGATCGCCTCTGCCGGTGCCTCCGTCGGTACGGGGAAAACCGGGAGGACCGCGCGGTCCGTCGACCATCAGAACCTCCGCCGCTGGATCACTGCTGTCGCACTCGAATGCAGTCTCTGCGGAGCCAGTCGACAGGTCGAACAGGCCGTAGAGAGATTCGTCGGGATCGATCGCCGTGACTTGAGGGGTGGCCGACTGGCGTGCCACCGCGTGTCTCACCCACCGCTGAAGCCTCGACCGACCGGAACGCTTGCGCCGGCGGGAAACAGGGAGGGAGGACAACACAGGGGCTGACTGATAATGGGTCGACGGTTGCCGCAGGAGGACGCCG
The DNA here is from genome assembly GCA_032464435.1 of Aegilops umbellulata. Taxonomy (NCBI): domain Eukaryota; kingdom Viridiplantae; phylum Streptophyta; class Magnoliopsida; order Poales; family Poaceae; genus Aegilops; species Aegilops umbellulata. Next base: position 641,892,423 of record CP136057.1, read on the forward strand.
CGGACGCACGCGCGAAAGTGCGTTGCCCCGCGGATAGGGAGCACGTCGACGTCGAGCGGAGCCTCCTGAAGCCAAGCGGAGTCGTCGGCAATGAACGTGAGCGCGCCGAGACGGATCTCGCGACCCTCTACCAAAACTCCGCTCGAAACCATGATGAAGGGGATCGAAAAAATTGCAACTTCTCCAACAAGTCGCTAAGACACCCGCCCCACGGTGGGCGCCAACTATCGTGGTTCTAAGTCTGACAGTAATGTAGGGGGGTAGGAATAAAGAGGCAAGATCCTAGCTATGGAGTAGTTGTGGACACACGAGGTTTACGAGTTCAGGCCCTTCTCGGAGGATTGCCCTACGTCTCGGAGCCCGGAGGCGGTCGACTGGATTATGTGTGTGTGAATTACAAAGGTGCGAACCCTTTACACTGAGGAGGGGGTGGCTTATAGAGAGTTTGCCAAACCCCTCCGGCCCTAGTTATGCAAGGTTTAAAGTACATTAAGGTCGGGCATTACTGTTAACACCACTAATAAAGTGCTATGATGACCATAAATGCTACTTAATGCCCGACCGTTAGCGTGTGGATTGTCTTTAGATCTCCTGGCCGTCGAGTGGTTGGCTTTATAGTCGAGTGTCCTCGACTGGATCACCTCCAAGTCGATTGAAAGGTGATTTCTTCTAGGGATGTCCTTGGGGAGGGTAGCTTGGACAGGTCCATGACCCTACCCTAGGTACATAGCTTCATCACTAGCCATGAACAAAAGAGTTGTTATTTGATTAATGGGATCATATCATTAGGAGAATGATGTGATTGACTTGACCCATTCTGTTAGCTTAGCACACGATCATTTAGTATGTTGCTATAGCTTTCTTCATGACTTATGCATGTTCCTATGACTATGAGATTATGCAACTCCCGTTTACCGGAGGAACACTTTGTGTGCTACCAAACGTCACAACGTAACTGGGTGATTATAAAGTTACTCTACAAATGTCTCCGAAGGTACTTGTTGGGTTGGCGTATTTCGAGATTATGATATCTTCTTCTTCTTCTTCTTCTTATTCTTCTTCTTCTTCTTCTTCTTCTTCTTCTTCTTCTTCTTCTTCTTCTTCTTCTTCTTTCTACATGTAGTATTATAGGAAGGTTGATAGTTGTAAAAGTAACAAGACTGAAAGAACTACTATTCTGTAGAACACAATTTTGCAAGAATAGATTATCTACAGTGTGTGCAAATTTTAGTTCTCTTGAAACTCATACAGATTTTAGCACAAGTTAATAACAAGCAATACAACCTACACATGCATATCTAGAGTACGAGTAACAGAGAGTAAAGAACGTGCAAGTGCAAGGGAGTAAGGAGTAGAGTTTGGGAGATTTTTTGCAAAGGAAGGTATACACGAAGATTTTTCCCGTGATTCCAATAGGTGGTGCTATCGTACATCCCCATTGATGGAGGCTTCAATTTCTAGAGGAATAGTGGTTGCGCGAGTCCACCGAAAGGATCACGGGTCGAAGGTTCGTCTCGGCCTGTACACCAGCTCGTGGTGGACGGGGTTGCGAGCTTGATCGTGGAAGAGGGTGGCAATATTGATCACGGTAGGCTGGGTCATGGGCCATAAGTAAATTATTATACGCTAAGTAAATTTTTCCTAGTATTTTTCACAAAACTTCACACAGAAGTAGGTTGGGCATATAGGTTTGACATCCCAATTTTTTTTTAATTTCTCTGATTTATTTTTTGAATTTAATACTCTATAAGAGGGGTGGAGCACCCAAGTGCTTCAAATCCTCTTCCTACAACCAACCAAAGACAACACTTTATTATTTCTATTTATGTAAGTCATAATAGTTACTCAATTAGAGAAAATAGGTTTGGATGAATTTAGGTACTCGTATACTTGAGACAATTTTTGTCTTTCTTTTCGTCCACAGGGTGGACGGGCGTACTGGTACCATGAGCATACGATGAAATAGTGAACATTTTTTTCTACTTTTCTTTTTCATTTTTTCCTTGATCTTTTAATTTAGGTTTTTTCGTTTGATTTTTCATTTTTTTCATTTTCCTTTTTTCTTTCTTTCCAAATCGGTGAATATTTTTCGAAATTCAAAGAATTTTCAAATCGATGAACATTTTTTGAAATTCAAAATCCATTTGTTGAATTACAAATTTATTCATCATATTAAAAAAATGTTCATTGAAATCAAAAAACATTTTTGAATTCAAATTTTGTTCATAAATTTTAAAAAATGTTCATTGAGTTTAAATTTTATTCATGAAATACACAAAGTTTCATCTAAATTCGAAACATGTTCATGCAAATATCAAATTGTGTTCATCAAAATACAAATAATGTTCATCAAAATTAAAAAATGTTTCTTTTTGAAATTGTGAACATCTTTTGGAATGCATGAACATCTTTTTATTGCATTAGCAAACAGTTTTGAAATTTTAAACTTTTTCTGAAATCTCAAACTTTTTTGAATATTTAAAAACAAAAAAAGAAAAGAAAACGAAAAATAAAAGAAATGGAAAAAGCACGGGAGCCCCTCCCCACATCTGGGCCGGCCCATGTTCGCGCGTGGGGAGCGGGTCCACGTGGGCCTTGTTGGCCAGGTTTGCGTGGACGTTCATGAGACTGAGAGAGCGAGCGGGTCCACCGTGCACCTAGCCACCCACCACATGCGTCCACATCTGCGACAAGATTACCCGTCGGCATCTTCCGCCAGAAAAATCTAGCCTCTTCTCAAAAAAAGGAAAACCTAGCCTACGCCGCCCGTGCCGCCCCGCCCCCTCCCCTCTTCCCTCTCCCCACCGTCACCCCTCCCGTGTCACCCCGCTGCCACTTCCATGGCTCTACCTCCACACGTAGATAGGTTGCCACCTGGCTGCCTGCTAGACCGCTGCGTGTGGACGAACTTCGGCATTGGTGGTGGTGGTGGGTTTGGAGTTGTGTTGGCTTTGACATTGGTGGTGGTGGGTTTAGAGTTGTGTTGGCTTTGGCATTGGTGGTGGTGGTGGGTTTGACGGTGTTCCCGGTGGAGGTGGTGAAGTTTTCGGCAATGGAGGTGGAGGTGGAAGTGGAGGTCAATGTGGATGAAGATAGTGATCGAGGTGCTATGGCCGGTGGTGGTGGCGACGATGTTCGCAACAATGGTGATGTTGCTTGATTTGGTTAATGGTCGGTAGTGATTTGATCGTGTTTTATTTTGTTTGATTGCGTATTCGTATGGTCAAACTTGCTATCTCGTATGCGCATGATTTTGGGTGTGAACTAGTGCGGCATGACTATGTTTTATATAAATTTCGTGCGTCCATATAAATTCTACTACATGTCGACATTTGCCAGCCGGAGGCCTCACAATACTGCAATTTTTTTTTACAGACGGCCCTTATATCAAATTTGCGGAACAGGGGTTTAGCGAATTTGCTAGATTTGTTCTAAGGACTGAGAAAGATTCTATTAGGTGTCCAACTCCTTAACCTACTCGATCAGTGTCCAACTCCTTAACCTACTCGATCAGTGTCCAACTCCTTAACCTACTCGATCAGTGTCCAACTATAAGCGTACGTGATGAATCCTATTCGGTGTCCTACTCCGAAGTCCTAACCTACTCGCATTATTATTTGGAAAGGATTCATAATCGTCGCGTCCACGCGTTGGCCAACGTACCGCGCCTCTCGCTCCTGCAGGATCGGCGTCTCCTGCCTCGCGCGCCCTCGCTAGCTAAGCCTCCGCCGCCCGTGCCGCCGCCCTCCTCCCCTGTCGCCCCGCCGCCGCTTCCATGGCTCTACCTCCAGAGCTAGATAGGTTGCCGCCCGGCTGCCTGCTGGACCGCCGCGTGCGCACGGACTTCGAGGACGAAGATGAATTCGATTATATCGCCGAGCAACCGTTCAGGATCCTCAGGTGTGTAGACAGGAAGGCTTCGGGGTTCTCACCGGTGATGCAGCCCTACGCCGACGAGGTAGTTCAGGGCCTACACATCGGTGTGCATCTCGCCAAGGATGAAGACGACAGTTCAACAAACCTGTCTTGTCTGGTCCTCAAAGGCGGCAGCCCGCTGACGACGGTCGAAGCCGTGGACGAGGGCGTCATCGTCCTCACGACGACATTCCTGCATGATTTCAGCCGCATCATCTACGTCGTCTACGACGCTGTCCAGGGGTCGCTTCACATGGCCCCGGCGCCGGAAGACCCCGCCTGGATATTCACGGGGCTCACTGTTCGCCTTCTCATTGCGCGCCCGTCCTGCGGGGATGACTACGCGCTAGTCCTATTGGGGAAGCTGGATCAACAGGGGGATGCCCTCTTGGTATGGCGGCCCGGCTCGTCAATGGTGCCATGGTCCGAGGTCAAGCCGGCTAGCTTTCCCTCATCCATCGGCGACAGGAGATCATACCGAGCTGACGTGACCTTTTCGGTCGACGGCATGGGCTGCTGGGCGGATCTCCTGCGAGGCGGCGTGTACTGCCACTGGGACACCCTCTTCAACAATGGCGGTGACGACGAGCCCTTGCTCAAGTTTCACCTCTTTCCCCTGCCGAAAGAGTTGGCCAACGCAAAGTCGTTGGATCACTCTCGCAGCAACACCCGGGTGGCGCAGCCGAAAGCATACCGAACCGTGGGCGTCGTCAACAACACCGTGCTGTTCGTCTCCGTCGACGGCTTCCTCGAGCATGTCCAGAACAAGAACCGCGCCGTCTCCGTCTGGTCGCTGCGCAAAGAAGAGATGGACTGGGAGCTGCTGTACAAGGTCCACGTCAAGGACCTTGTGCAACTCGGCGGATTCGGCAACGATCTGCCCACCAACTTAACCCCCATGTACCCTCTTCTCAGCCCCACCGATGATGGCGTTGTCTACTTGGCGCTTGGCAAGCTCCGTGAGAACCGGAGCAACTGGATGTGCATCCCAAGAGGGGCACGATATCTAGTCGCGCTCAACATACGGATCAACACCGTCCAGGGTATACTATCTCTTGAGGAATGTTTTGACGAGCCTTTCATCCCCAACCTCGTTGCTTCTAATTTCTGCCGGTACGCTCGTGTGGTCGATCTCGATTCTCACATCTTGATGATGGAGATGAGGAGGCAGCAGTCTTCGGAGGAACAAGATGGGCGAGCTGATCTTCCAGCTCATTATTATTTTCACTCAAGACTAGCCCAGTCAGGTATTTGATTTGTGAGTTGTTTGAATCTTGGTGGTGCTTCTCATTGCATCCTTTCAGCCATCTCATTGTTGCCGCTGAATGTTAGAATCTGTGAGTTTTTTTGTTCTCATTCTCAATGCTTAAGATGTTAATTTCTTTGCACAGGCATTGTAGACACCGTTCCAGAGCACCATTCTGGAGTTACCATGGAGTGATATCCTGTCTCCGGTAAGTTTATTGTGGAGAGGAGGAGGAGGAGGATACAGATTTAATCTCCAGTTCTGTATCTTCAGGCTCACAAAGGTCGTAATCCAATCTGAATGTTCACTTGGCACGAGAGGAGAAAGATTTGATCTCTAGTTCTGTATCAAGTATTGTCGCCTATATCTAAGCACTATTATGTCTTCTCAGAAGTGTAACGAGATGATATTATCAATATGTTGTTCACTTCTGTTTCGGTACGCCCCCTCTAAACACATCAACGGATGTAATTTAGAGAAATTGTTGTTGTAAGTTTGGCCATGTTTCCATGTTTTAGAGAAATTTTTATTATTTTCGTTATGTCACATGACAATTTCATGAATTTTGATCTACATACCATTTCAACTAGTGGTTGGGGCGCACCCGTGGTGCGCCTCCTGAGCGGAAACTCGGCGGTGCCAGATAGGTGGCGTCCATTCCACTTTCTTTCCTATACTACATGCAAGATCACAACTGTAAATAACTCAGAGCAATATAGTAGCCCATCCAACAGCCCTTTTTGTCAGCTCTACATTCCAGTTTACATTTCATTCAAAGAAATCGTTGCTTCAGTTCAGTACCACTGCCACCTTGGCATATTTCACGTGATCAATACTACAAGTTCTTCCTTTGTTCAGAACAGTTATAGTGCGCCGACACAAAGGATAGCATGGCGCTGTCAAGGTTGTAGACGACTCGCATGTTCTGCTGTTTGTAGTTGCCGATGATAGTCTGGTGCCCGGCCATCGCGTCTATCATCAGGCACATGACCCGCACACCATGGTCCTCAATACACGTATTTCCCGCAGCTCCCAGCCCAGCGCCATCCAGGTGGAGCGTCAAGCGATGGCACCGGCACAGGCACAACCCACCGCCCTTGCCGCTTCTAGAAATGGCGCGATCGCTGCAAGTGCAAAGCAGAGTTCACGCGGTGTGCAAAGCAGCCTGATCTAGAATAAAACTTGATGAAGCAGAGTTATGATAACAAGACCATGCAACGAACCAGGATTTTTCATAAATAAAATCAATAAGGCATGTTATACTCCAACAAGCTATACAACAATATTGTCAATTCTATCATCATATTGTGTACGTAATAGATGCATTGTTCTAAGAAAAAGGTATTCAGAACTGAAAAACTGGTTACATATTTTGTTCAATTGAAAGAACCAGTATAGTACTAATGACATAAGTTGCATTACCAACCTCATTGTAGAGCTAGAAGCATTTTGTAGCCATTGATTATAGGAATTAAAATAGTGACCTTCAGGTGCCGATTTTCTAAGAGAACCTCCTCATCAAAAAGAAGGCGAACTAATTTCAGTATCTTATAAAATCGTGAAAGTATAACTCTACAATTCATCAAGTTCTATATGAATCATATATCAATAGTTGTGCAATGACATGTACTTCAAAAGCATAAATATTAGAGTGTAGATGCAAACTGAAATGACAACTCCGTCTCATTTTAATACCAACACATCAAAAGTGATAGGCTCGTAATGTCGAAAACACATCAAAACTGACCAGCTGATAGTTGAAAGAAATAACAAATAACACTTTAGAAGATCAGTAGTAGTTTAAATATTATGACAGAAATCAAATAGTGACCTATAAAATCCTAATCACCCTTGCAAGCAATTTGACAAACACTTCAACTCCATGGATCGATCACCTGTAAGTCCAATTTGAGATATATAGGAAGAGGGAGATGTTCTCCATGCTCTTCTTCTGCAGGATCTATCAATTTGGAAGTTTGAAACTCACCAATAATCAGCACAAAATAAAATAGAGGTGACCGGACAGACGGTTCATTCAGCAGATGCACATCACCGCATCTGGCCAATGATCAAATATTCCTTGCACTCTCTACTCTGAGACTGCTATTTGGTAAGTGCAAGATTTTTCCTATGGAACTATGGATGCTTTCTCACAACGGTCTAAAGAACCTTAGCAGCTGGTGTTTTCAACGAACCGAACACCAAAATGAAGGAGAGAAACAGGGAGCAACAGAAACAAAAACCGAGACGCCAAGTGAGAGGGATAGGGCTCACAGAGAGGGTCTTCTCATTGCCGCATCATCAACATTTGCTTGAACCACATCTCGCCGGATTCGCCCACTCAATACTCTTCGACGCCCCGACCTCCTCCCATGGTTGCCGTCAACCATTGCCTCCTCATTCACCCCCTTCTATTTTGTGCCTCAACACTGAACACAAAACAGAAGATTCAGCCAGTGATACTCTACTCTAGATCTAACAGTAGGTGCAACATAAAAGTGAACTTCGCATACATTCATACTCGACAGATGAAACACGACAGAAAGATATCACAGTGTACTCTATGCCAAACAAATTCTCCATCCATACCTTCAGATTAGACATTTTCTTACAACTGAATTGCACATTAGTGGATACCAAACAATTGGTTCGAGACATTTTCCTCCATGTGATCAGATTGAACTATATTTTGCAATAGTGATGGAACAAAAATTACATGACAAAGTAAACTGGAGTAACTAAAGCGATAAAGAGAAATAGAGAAATAAGAAAACAGAATGTTTATTGTGCCCTGCATAGCTCAATTAACATGATCAAGATAGATCAAGTTTATTTGGTTGTTTTATCCAAGTTTCAAATTAAACTAATTTAGACAGTGCAAAAGCTAATACATGTGTACGAGTAGCAGCTCATGTCTCCCAATGCTCTTGCAAAGGCCAGCTGTCCATTAACTCATGGCACATCTTCTACAAATGATACATGTTTGGAATTGAAATAAATTAATTGTACTAACATGGCAAGACTGGAGTTGTGTCTATTACCACCAACTAATGAAGGGGCGCCCCTAATGAAGTGCCATTACAATATTCTCCTATGAGCAATGTATAAGGAACTGATGATGTAGGGTAGAATATATAGACATGACATATTATTTCAGATCAGACAAAAGAGGAAACATAAAAAAAATCAAAGAGAACTGTAATGTTCATTCCTTGTTGCAGTTTAAATAACCTGATAGAACTAATCAGTCTTTTTAATGGCTGTAACCAATAACTATTGCCATAGTAAATCAAGACAAATTTTTAATAGCCAATAATTTCCATTATAGATGAAACATCTTAGTAATCCAAAATAACATCACACAAACCCATATATGTGGAATAATATAAAAACCTATTGATCTACTTGAGCTTGTCCACCTCACCCTTCATTCCATGTACGTAGAACAACAGCTTACTTGCTTCCACTAATCAAAGTGAAAGAGTTATCAGGTAATACAATGAGATTCGCTTCAACCGGTTGACCTTCTCAACTTATTGACTTGCCTCATCCTCCAATTATGCCAGACATAGTATGGTTACATACAGAATTGATGCCAGGAGAGTGCAAAGGCTATGGTACAAACACATATCACCGACCATCCGCTGCAGCTCATCCATCAACTTTTGTTCATTTTTTAAAGTTCTTTCACGGAAGCAACAACCTTCGTTTTCTTAATATTACTAACTAACAAGATGCAGGGACACATTAATCTGTTCATCACCAGTTGATAGAGAAAGGGGGGGGGGGAGGGGGGAGAAGAATAGGGATCCACGTGCTACAGAGAGGCAAAGAGTGGCGCACCTGAGGTTCTGAAGATCTGGTCGATGGTGGCCGCGCTAGCGATTGGGAGCAGGAGGAGCGAGCTCGGCGCCCTTTCCTCATCCGGTCGCCGAACCCCATCGCTACCTCCTCGCAGCCGCCACGAACACCCCAAGCCTCCTGGGCCGGAAGCCGCCAGCCGCTTCAGCCGGATCGATACGCCGCCATCCGCGTCAGAAAGATCACGGATCGAAACCGCTAGCGCCGCCCTCTCCGATCACCCACTCCCCCGCTCGAGATGAAGACGTTCGTCTAGTTGTGTGGGAGAGCGGATCACACGAGGGAGAGAGAGAGAGAGAGAGAGGAGGAGGTCGCGTGCTTGGGCGGTGTTGCGTTGTTGCGGCGGCTCTTGTGGCGGCAGGTGAGAGGAAACGAGAGAGAGGGCGTGCCTTCGTGGTGAAGATAAGGAAAGAAAGGAGGGGGAGGTGTTATCTGGGGTACAATGAGAACAACCAACAACAAAAGGTAGACCAATCGAAACAACCAACAACATCCCTAAAAAAAACAACAGCGGCCAATCAGATTGTGCGTTTTTCTCTCTCATTACTGCTCCTAGTCCGACGTGGACACATTGAGCGTGCGCAAATTCTGTGACCGTTAAAGGGTTCAATTTTGTGGTAATGATTGGACTTATCACATGTCAAGTTTTATGGATTTTCGTGTTCTCTAGGGTGTGGCAAATTACATACATGACGGTCGGTAATTTTTGGTCGGAATCTATTCGTATTTTTGAGTTTTGCTAAAGCACATCTAGATGTGCCATAAGTATTGCACATCTAAATCCTATATCATTGATCTTACGTTAAGATTCGTGTGGATATTTTCTTTTTCTTTTTCCTTTTCCACTTTATACTTGATTCACTCACTTAGATGTGCAATAAGTAGGGCACATCTAGATGTGCCTTAGACATTCCCTACTCAAAATGTCACTTTTAGGGAAATTGTCCCTAATTTATTTCTTTTGGTAAATCCCCCATTTGTTTTTGTGCTTTTACATGTACCCTTTAATTTTTGTCCTAATTTTATGTCACATACATGTCTTAAATTATAGCATGGCAAATTTATTATTTGTAGATACCTTTGTCATATTCATTGAATATACCTTGGTAAAATTTTGAATTAGTGGGTGGCAGTTTCATTCATTCATTGAATATACCATGGTATAGCTTGGCAAAATGTTTTAGATTTAGAACATGTCAATTGTATTTTTATGTTTCTCTGTTTTTGTATAAATCAGAAAATAAGCTTTTGTTGTACTTTTAAAAAGTGAGCTAATTAGGCTATTTTTTTCTGTGTGTTACATGGGCTATCTAGGGTCACGCTAGACCTGCACTAGAGCGAACATCGAGAAGGGATGAGCGTCAGATGGATTGTTATTCCCCATCCGACGTCCGTTCCTTTTCTTTTTTCGGTCCAAAAAATAACGCTACGCGTCGGTCGGCGGATCGTTTTTAAAAGATCCGCCGCCTCCGCATCCGTTTTATCGGGGCCATCCAGCGGCCGACCCCTTCCTCACCATGGCAACAGACCTCTTGTTGCAGAAACATTTGCAACAGAGGTTCTGTTGCAGAATTTTTTATCTTAACCTTTTGCCAACATGGATGCTACTGTGGAAGGACTTCAGCAACACCGATGATGTTACCGAATTTTTTTGTCTTACTTTTTTGTTGCAACATGGGTGTTTTTGCGGAAAGACTTCTGCAACACAGATAATGTTACAGGAAAACTATAAGTGGCACAGGCACATGTCCAGTGGTGAAGGTCCTGGGCAGTTGTGCGTCGGCTGATCAACCTCATATCTGACAGTTGTGCATGCGGCGGAAGTGTACGCGTGATCAGCCGGTGGATTTTTTTAAAAGTCCATCCTCATCATTGCAACAAAAACGGTGTTGTAGAACCCTTTGCAACAAAGCTCATGTTGCAGAAACATTCGCAACAGAGGTTGTGTTGCAAAAAAATTCCTCGTCTTCACTTTCTGCAACATAGATGATGTTGAGAAAATGACTTTTGCAACATGAATGATGTTGCAGGATCTTTTGCAATCGAAGATGATGTCACTGCAGTACCGCTATTGTTGCCGTCGCTGTTTTGCAACTCCGTCATTGTTGTAGAAACACGTCGGCACGGTCAGGCATGGGCAGCTTCCACTGGTGAAGTCGCAAAAAAAATTGTTCGTCTTCATTTTTGTGCAACATGGGTACTGTTGTGGAAGAAATTTTTGCAACAAAAAAAATGTTGCAGAAAACAGGTGTCGCAAAGAACCACGAGAAATAGTTTTGAATGGATCCATGCAGAACACATGTCGCAAAGAAGGACGAGGCGGACGCACCCGAGAGATCCACCTGCTAAAACCAAGCATTTCCGTTAAACTAGCTATGCCCAAGGGACCATTCACGTGAAAAAAACAGACAAACAACATGCCGCACGCCGTAGCACTACTGAATCACACGGCCGATCGGACGGTGCAGCAGACGGCGGACGCCTGCGTTATAATCAGCCTGTTGAATTGGAGAATTTTCCAAAAAATAACCAGTCATCCAAAGTTACAAGATATCTAGGAAGATGTAAAAAAAATACAAGAAATCTCAGAAGATGTCAAAGAAAAATACAAGACATCTCAGACACCCGACAAATCAACCCCAATTCGACAGTTTGACAGCATGGACCGAGTGTATGGTTTAGGAGACAAGATAGATTGGCTCCCGAAACCCGCTGCTCTCGCGACCACGTCTGTCCGCCGCGGGCGGCCAGCCGCGACCCCCACCCTTCCTTCCCAGCGCTTCCCTCCTCCCTCTCTCCCCCGCCGTCATCGGTGTGCGCTGCTGGGCTCGGCCCGGGCGGCGCCGGTGCCGGCGGCTCGCAGCAAGTCCCCCCCCCCCCCGATGCGGCTCCAACGCGGGGCGGAGCGGCGCAGGGTGATGCTCCCAGGCAACGGCGGTCCGGCGCGGCGGCGGGGCTCATCGACGCTGGCGCGGCGGCACGGTCGTTGGCGGCGGGCTTCGCCGCGGTGCGGGCTGGCGGCGCCCGCTCGGCCCAGATCTAGGCCCTGTCGGGATCCATCTGGGCCCGGACGGGCCGACAGCTCCTGTGTGTGCGGCAACGCTTCCTGGAGGTGGCGGTGGGGCGTCAGGATGCTGGTTGGTGGCGGCGCCGTCGTCGGCTTGCTGCAGCGCGGCGGCAGAGGTTTTACGGGACCGATCTGGGCCTGGCTGGGCCCGGGTGGCCTGGGGTGCCTTCTGTTACTGCGTCCGTCTGGCTACCGTGATGGGGCTTGAGGCACTGGCCTCTCGCGCAACGGCGGTGGAGATTGTTCCCTCCCACACGGCCGCGGTGTTGCTGTCTTCGGTTCCCGACGCTTCCATTGTCCACCCTCTAGGCCGCGCGCTGGCGACCATAGTGAGACGACATATATGGCACCAAGCCCGTGGTGGCACATGCTTGTGGGTGGCGCGTTGGGTGGAAGGCTACGGAGCGGTTGGGTAGTGGTGCTCTTGGAGTGGAAGAAATCCCTGTCGGCTCATCTGACTCCGACGCGGTGACGCCTGCGGTGCCACCATCCCCCCCCCCCCCCTTGAGGGCGTCGGGCGATCTCATTCACCTCCTTCCTCCACGTGCCGGGGGAAACCCTAGGACATGTCTGAGAAACAGCTTCGTCGTCGTCGTAGTCCTTCATGAAGGTGTTGCTTGGCACGCGGCACTCCGGTATGCTGGGTATGTGGTGGGACGACTTCGGTGGGCGTAGCGGTGGCGGCTCATCTTCATGTCGTCAAGCTGTCGTCGGTGGCATTTCTTTCTCTTTTGTTCTTCTTGTTTCTTGTTTGGGCTTGATCTGCTGTTCGCCCCAGCAGATGTATCATGTGGTTGCTATATCAATATAGTGGGGGCAAGCCTATTTCGATAGACAAGATAGATTGAGAGATATGGTTGCCTCGCGGGCCGTGGTATCCGAAATTGGCCGAGCCGAGTGGAGGAGATGTTCACGTTTCCCTACAAAAAACGTTTTCCTGATGGAAGTGCGACCAAGACGTCGCCTCAGGCGCTCGCCGCCGCCGCCGCCGCATGGAGTACTCCCGGTGTGTGATCTTAACGTCGATGACCGCATCAGCGCCCTCCACGACGACATGCTCCTGCTGGTACTCGTGCGCCTGCGCTGCGCCAGCATGGCCGCGCGCACCGACGTCCTCTCGCGCCGGTGGCGTGGCCTCTGGGCCCGCCTCCCCGATCTCACCTTCCGCTACGTCCCTCCCAGAGGGATCGAGGCGGCGCTCTCCCGCGTCGCACTCCCCGCAGCAGTTTCTCTTCTCGACATCCGTTTCCCGGGTTTTTCGTCGCCGGCGTGGGGAAAGGCCGACGACGTCCGCGCCAAGTCGCTGCTGCGCGCCGCCGCGCGGCTCTCGCCGGAGGAGCTCGTCTTCACCCTCTCGTCGTATGCTGCAGTAAAACCAGGCCGTCCCGTCGAAATCGTCATGCCATGCTTTCGCCGGGCCACATCGATCGAGCTGGACACGAATCGCCTCCGCCTCAAACCGCCGCCGGCCGGCCAGCTCCCCGTGCTCGAGAGGTTGTCTCTCTCCGGCAACATTGTCGACCTTGGCACCATGCTCAGCCGCTGCCCACGGCTACGTGTGCTCAGGGTCACCTTCCGTAGCACGAATCCCGACTCGCTTGAAGGGGCGCTCTCCTCTCTTGAAGCCGCTGTGGCGCTCGGCCTTACGGTGTCCCTCCTCCACATCCACCACACTAATATTGATTGGTGGAGGTACAGTATTGGGGCTGCTTGCTTCTCCTCCCTTCTCGGTTCCATGGCAAGGGTCTCCCCTCAGGAGCTCGTCCTCGTCGACGGCTACCACGAATGTTATAATATTGACCTGCCTTGCTTCCGGCGCACAACGGCAATCCAGATGAGATTGTACACCGTCCGCTTCACACATCTACCGGAGGATCAATTCCCTGCGCTCGAGAGGCTATCCCTCGAGGGTTGTTGCACCATCCCCAACCTTGCCACATTGGTCACCCGATGTCCTCGCCTGCGCGTTCTCAAGGCAACCATAGATGATCATACAGACAACGTCACAGTCCACTCGACGTCGCTACAGGAGCTTTACATCAATGCCGCCAAAGACAAAGAATGCCGGGGCATTGACATTGTGACTCCGTTGCTTAAACGGCTGAACCTGGAGGTCAAGGCCGACATGGATCTCAGCATGTCTATCTCAACACCTATGGTGGAGAGGGTCTCGTTGACGCGCTCGTATACAAATTCGCCTCTTTTATTTGATTTTTGGTCGCTCAAGAGCATGAGATTTGAGACCACAGAGAGCTACAAATACTACAAAGATGGGGATCTCAGCAACATCAACTACCAGGAAGCCGCGTGTTCGCAGCCCCCTCGCATTCATTCCCTGGTCTTTAGCATATTTGCCGATGTACGCCTCTTGTCTGTCCTCTTACTCAGTCCACTAGATTTGTCGGCTATACTTGCATATGTACTTGAAGGTGTGTTTAAATTCTTGGCATGATACCATCATGCTTACTAACTATTTTGTTTTACAGAATAATTTTCATTCGGGTGCAGTGCCGCTGAACTTAACGCATGAGATGAAGAAACTTCTGATCACCAACTATTCTATGTTGGAGCTACATCTCAGCACAAAGGGGCATGTTCTTGGAGCATTGATGTTGCGTCTTCTTGGGATGCATCAAATTCGAACCGCTATACAGAGCCTTAAGGTTATCCTATCAGGATGGTGCAGGGTAATTCTCCATGATGCTTATATATCTTACACACACTACTTTTTCAGAATACATTCTAATGGTTTTTATGTTATAGATGTCACAAACATCAAAATGTCTTGAAAATTGTCTTTGTAATGAGCCCAACAACTGGAGGAGCCAAAGTATCTCCTTGACTCATCTTGAAGAAGTAGAAATCGACAACTTCGGCGGAGGGGACAGTGAGATTGATTTCATCACAATGATATTCGGATGGGCGCCAGTGCTTAAAGGAATGACCATCAGGCTGGCGCATGGCATGAAACAAAGTGACACTGAATTTTGTGTCATGAATATTAGCATTATATGTTTGGTGTATCCTTCTGTTGATTGCTTTATTTATCCTAGTTATTATGGTGAACTAGTTTGGCGTACGCCCATAAAATTACCATGCTCTTAGATGCAAGGTGGTCATGCCTGAGTGGTTATCGGGCATGACTAAAATCATGTGGCTTTGTTTGCCTTCAGACAAGAAATGTTTCTTGGTACGGTGTAGCAAGAATATTTTACACTCGGACTCATCTCAGTCTTAATAAGGAACTTAGTCCCTGTATAATATCCGACTGAAGATTTCAGTATGGGAGATGCAACTATGACTATCTGTTAATCTTTATATACTTGGTTACGTCTCATCCTATTTGTTTTGAAATTATATATTGAACTAGCTTGCAATGAGATTCTTTTTATTTTCTTATTCAATTATGTAACCTACTTTTGAGCTGAATATAAGGCGCATTTGGAGCCATTCAATGTTAAAAAAAGACCTCAAAGATATGGTTTTAGGGGAAAAAGACCTGAAAGATATGATTTCAGGAACTACAATCTTTCCCTAATAATAAAGCGGCTATTGCTTCTGCTAGTCTGTACAAGACAATGCTCTCCTCTTTCTCTCCTGTGTCCGCCACCGCTTGCATCACCTCACCTCTCCGCCGTGCCTCCTCCTCTTCCTCCCTATTTAACCTTCTCCTTTCTTCTCTCGTCGGATCTCATCCCCACCCCCCCTTCTCTCTCTCTTCTCTGCAAGAATGCCATGGATCAGGACTTGTCGCTGGATCCCGATTTGCCCAGCCGTCGCACCCCTTTGAGTTGGATCCGTCCTTCGTGCACCACATGCTCTGCTACCGACCGCGTCCACGTGGAGGAGCTGCCAACATCGCCTGTCGTTTCCCGGTCCGCAAAAGATCGGCCATGCCTGCCTCGAGTTCGTCTCGCAAGAAGATGCTCGCCCGCGATGTTCGTTGATCCCCTGCAGCCGTCCGTCCACGTAGGGTACCCCGCCGCCAGTCCTTGTCCCATGTCGAATCGCCGCACCCCCAAAACCCCCAACCCCCCCCCCCCCCACTTTCAAAAAAAAACCCAGCCCCTGAACTGCTGACGCGTGGACGCTTTTTGGTCCCGGTTGGTGCTACCAACCGGGACAAAAGGCCCCCTGCCTGGGCAAGCCGCAACGGCCACGTGGAGCCCCATCTGTTCCGGCTAGTGGGCGAACCGGGACTAAAGGTATTGGGCTTTAGTACCGACCCTTTAGTCCCGGTTCGGGAACCGGGACAAATGGGCCTTTTTGTACTAGTTTCCAGCTCTGGTAGTGCTCTGGAGGCGTACCTCGGTGGCCACCGAGGCAACCACCGCCGCCTGCAGGCGCAACGAGGCGGAGGAAGACCTCCCGGTAGGGCTTGGCAGCGCGGAGGCTTCGTGAAAAGGAGACGCCAAGGTGCCAGTGGTGCGCCCACTGCTGCTGGTGCTCAGCGAGGACGAGTGCCGGAAGGGGCGGAGCGCGTCGCCAATTTCTGGTAATAATTTTTATCTTTCTTTAAGATGTAGTAATTGATACCGATGAACTTAAAGGTAGAATTTCTAATCTTAATCTTGCGGTGTTCAAGAAGGCGCCCACAAAATCGATTGACACCGTCCTTTCTCTGGTTATGCACACAGATCAGGGGATACATACTGGCGTGGACAATCTTTACACCATGAAGCCCTCTTACGGGTCAGACATTGAACACGTAATTCTTCTTTTAGACAGTGAAGAAAATTTGCCTACAGATGTGATTGGTGAGGAAGGTTTGTCTTCTGGGAAGGTGAATGAAGGATTTACTGCTTCAGATCTGTTGAAAAATCACTCTGTACAAAAAATGCCATTTGAAGATAGACATGTGTCCTTGAAACAGCATACACGTAGTGAAAGTAGTGCCTCTTCTAGGAAGTCAACTCTCAGAGAAGCAGAAATTGTTGTCACAAACTGCTTCAGCTATCAAACATGGAAATTTCTCTGAGCAAGATTTGTTTGATGTTGTTATCTATGAAGCTGCACAGGTGGGGTCTCAGACTCTCAATACTAATTGTTCTCTTTAAATCAAGCTAGCTTTATATTTTATCTGAGCTTATTTTGATTTACTCCTATTTAGGCTTCTTTAGCGTTGTTCGTTGAAGAGATAGTGGCGGCGCCGTGCGCCACTCAGTGGTCCTTCAGGGAATCGCTCAAGGTGCTCGATGCTGACATCCAACACACACCAGCTTTGTTCATGTCCAGTCTCTGCAGGACGTCAGACTGCTACAGGGACATAGACAAGGAGTGGGGGCCGGCGGGGGGGGGGGGGGGTTCTACGTGGAGTTCAACAACAACAGGGGTGAGAACAAGAACCTGATCGCCTCGCATATTTTCATTTTGTTTCTGTCATGTTCAACCATAGCAACCATGTTTGGTGTTTAGTTTAATGCGGTCTTCAGAGCTAGCTTAGTCGATACTAAAAGTTTCGTGTTATCAAGTGCTTCACCTTTCACCCCGGAGCTCCTTTGTTCAGATGTCTATGCCATGTAAGCAAGTTGGTGTGACTGCCATTTATGGAAAATTTGTAGCAACTTCTGTATCTGCTTACCAGTTTTGTGGTTGGTTCTTACAATGCCTGACCTTCACCACATACATGTAAGTACTAGAGATTTACAAGGTTATTTTTTTTTCTTAGGAATTGTACATATGGCAAGTTCACCACATACATGTAAGTGAACTTCATGAGGTTTTAAACTGTAAAATTAAGTTGCATTTAAATTCTCTTAGATTGATTGCCATAGAGCTTTCAAACTCGACTGGCAATCATGAGGCTTTTCATTGCATGTCTACTGTAGCAAAATGACTACATATAATTCCTTATCAACTAGACGAGTAGAAGGAATACGCAAACTACTTACTGATTCATAGTTCCTCACACACCAAACAAGAAAACTTGCCAATTTATACATTGAGTGCATGAGCAGACGATCTTTTTGTGCAAATGAACAATTATATTTCACTAAACTGCCTCCGGCCAAATGATTGTGCTAGCTATAATCATTCAACCATGTATTTATAAGCTAAAAATTGATATTTGAGATTGGTCTGGATCCATGATAGACATGTCCAGGCTCCAGATTATTCCATGAAGCATATTATGATTATTCCTTTGTCTGGTCGATGATTTTGGCTGCAAGTGTTTTTTGCATTCAATTTCATCTTGGATGCATTTGGGTCTATGGGTTCTTTTTTTCTTTGCCTGAGTTCTCACACAAGTAGCCATCTTTTCTTTCTCCAGTGATCTTGCTACTCAGTTCTGGCAGTGTTTGCAGTGTTGATAGCCTTTTATCTCTTCACAAGTTAGTAACAATTGATAAGTTAGTACTCAGTTCTATGGACATTTGAATTGTTATTATGTTTTGCTTACGACAATATTATAGATTTTGCTCTAGATATTTGAAGACTTGCATGCTGAGCGTCAGTATCCAGCCTGGCGCATTATGGTTGGGCCTTCCAACTTCTATTCAGCTGCCTGTA
Organism: Aegilops umbellulata; assembly: GCA_032464435.1. Taxonomy (NCBI): domain Eukaryota; kingdom Viridiplantae; phylum Streptophyta; class Magnoliopsida; order Poales; family Poaceae; genus Aegilops; species Aegilops umbellulata. The sequence continues at coordinate 641,911,022 of CP136057.1, forward strand.
TTAGGAAATTTATGAAAATGGTTTGTTCTTTTGTTTATCATTGTCTTCTGTTCTTACATAAGCGAACATCCTCAGGTGTTGGTTTTTCATTTCTGTTTGACGTCATTAAATTACAGTCTTACCTACTTTGAAATGGTTCCAGCGTGTGCTTGATGCATTGTTCCCCTTAGTTTTGGAGGAACATGTGCTATTCGTGGTGCTTTTGGTTGTGAAAAAACTTTCTTTTGGCGGTCACTTTAATTATGAGGTCATCACCCTACTGCCATGTTGTCATAGCTGCTGAAAAAAGCTCCTTCTATAGCATTTTCTTGGTATCGTCTCTATATACCGCTACTAAGTTTAAAAATCTCCACAATACTACATTTTTGAAGTTGTGGTTTATGTGGGATGTGGTGAAAGTCGAAATGAGATGGCGAAGGTTCTCATGTATTTCCCCCAATCGACAATGACACTGACCGATGAATGTGAAGAGTGGAACCGCTCCAAGTGTGTGGCGAGTTCACCATGGTCACCTTACTCTAGATTGAGAGCTAAAACAACTACCCTGCCAAAAAAAGAGCTAAAACAACCATCCGATTACCCACTTTGGATAGAAGGTACATCGGGGACGTGTTCAGGGGGGCGAGGAGGAGCTCGTGATTTCTAGGTTGGCCAAATGAGGAATCATGTAAGGACGACACGCTAGGGTGTCCGGCAAATCATGTGCGGAAGACTTCCAGTCCGGGATTTTCTCCCGTTGCAACGCACAGGCATGTGTGCTAGTTATAACTAAATAAACGAGTAATGCATGAACTTGTTGTGTCAACTTTTAGTTGTATGTCTCATAGTTCGTCTATGCGAAGATTCCATGTAATTATTTGATGTTTATAATGTTATTTTATTGGTGTCGACTTGTCGTGCCATCTGCATTTCGGTTTGGTGCATCCGCTCTTGTGTCATTTGGATGACTAGCACAAATGTTTGTGCATACATCTACAAATACCAAATGATAAATATGGGGGCATGTCAGCGTCTCCTCGCCTCTCAGTCCGCCATCAACATCCGGTTAATCTCGTTGAATTTGACCTATTTCTCATTGAATTTGAACTATTGTACTCCTTCCATTTACTTATACAAGGCCACTCTGAAATATATGTTTTGCATCTATACAAGGCCACCAACAGTAATCGAGAAAAAAATTATTGATATTTTCTCGTACTAACAACCTGTTTAGTACTTGCATGCATGCAGTCATAATGACACTAGCTACTTTCTCCACTCAATTTCCTTGCATGCATGTTGGGTATTAATAATCCCAGTAAACGATAAGAAAAGCTGGCTTGCAAAGTATGCATTAAATTTTATCTTGGTACCTGAGTTTGTGACCTTGTATATAAAAATGGAGGGAGTAGTACTAGACTTATTTGCATACTATGCATGGATGATGTGTGCTATTTTCTATCAAAACTTTGATGAATTCGGTCATGTTTGATGGATTTTATCCGGTTAGTTGAATCTGGGCTTGAAATGTACGCGGATAGCGTTGGATGACCGGCTCCCGTATCCGTGTTCATGGACTGGTTCCCCATATCCGTGGACAGATGCGGTGTCCGTTTTGCGAGTCTACGTTGGACATGCCCTCATTGGCTTAATATTGTTCTACTCCGTAACAACGCACATATGTCCAATTAGATAATCAAGACTTGACTACGCTTGTTATGTATGATGTGCATTTTTTTGATTGGAGACGTATGACAGAAGCTAGAAGCCGGGTCACCCTCCTACGTTGCCGTGAGAATTGGTTGCAGTATATTTCAGCGAGATTTGATTATATGAATTGACAGTATATTGCATATCTTTGACCACATCATGTGTGCCCTCGGTCGAAAAGTGTTAGAAAAAAGCCAATGTATGCAATTAATTGCTTAACATCATATTTCTCCTCAGTTGCTAGTTGAAACGGGTTAGAAAAAAGCCGAGGCATGCTGCATGCAATTAATTGGTAAGGGTAATTTGAGTGATGTGGCATTAGTGATGAGATGGCATAGCTGTATATGCTCTAAAATAGTGATTTATATTGTGGTGCGTTATTTTTATTAGAGACGTACTCCCTCTATCTCATAATATAAAAGCGTTTTTGACAATAGTGTAGTGTAAAAAACACTCTTATATTATGAGACGGAGGGAGTACAATAGAAGCCCAGTCCAGTTGGCAGGTGCTAGCCCAAGTTGCCAAGTTGCTCAAGTATATTAAGCTGGAATCGGCCTCTGGGTCACGAATCGAATGGTACACGACTTAGTTTTGGAAGATATGCCACCAAAAGAGGGAGATAGTGGCTGATGGTCACAACAAAAAATTAAGTCCTGCTAATTAACCCAAGTTGACAAGATGCTCATGTATATTACGCATTTATGCAGTAGTGCCTGATGATCATAACAAAAATTTAGTCTTGTTGACTGATTGTTTATTTATCTTTAAGTAGTGCATCCGCGTGTGAAAGAAGGTGTATTGTCGTTGGAGACAATTAGAGAAAGTGCTCATCGAGATGCGCATGCTGGTGGAAGTCGCTTGCTAGTTCCTAGTTGCATGGTCAAACAACTTGCCTATATCAGATGCTAAATGTTTTTTAACAAAAATGATAGACATACGGAAGAAGGCTACAGAAATAATCTTTTAGTCCACGATAACATTCCCTTCCACCGAACGCACATCAGTATCAAGTCAAGTCTAGCCTTGAACTTTCTCGCAAAAAAGAAAAAAACTAGCCTTCAACTGGGCTACAATCTTACAAATGTGTGTGTCATCTCCTAATTCATAACCCCCCCCCCCCACCCCACACACACACACACACCACCACCACCACCCTCCCCCAACCAGGTGGCGACACCGCACCTCTGATTTCCTCTCTAGCCTTGAATCCGTAGAAAAACTATCCGTAACTGTAGAATTTCTCCCGTTTAACAAATACTCCCTTTGTCCCATAATATAAGAGCATTTTTGACACTACACTAGTGTAAAAAAACGTGACGCGGATTTGGTGAACATGGGTGCGCACGCACCCTTTATGAATAGTAAATTCAAAAAAATGCTAGAAAAAATTAAAAAAAATCTGAACTTATTTTTGTAATATACATAGTCAACCGGTATACTCGCATATGAAGTTTCACGAAGAAATCACATCCGTCGTTATCTAGGCAAAAATGAAAAAAATCGAAGCTATATTAAAAAACACTGTTTAATGAATAGTATGGTCGCATTTGTATTTTCTTCACTAAGAATATCATTGATGTCAATACATCATGAAACTTCGCAGGTGAGTAGAATGATCGACTAAGTTTCATACCGCAAAATTTCAGTTTTTTTATTTTTTCTAGTATTTTTTATAAATTTACTATTCACGTGGGTGCGCGCGCACCCATGTTCACCTTTGTATTTTTGAAAAAAACGCTCTTATATTATAAGACGGAGGGAGTAACTTTTGTTGGTCCTCGGAGCTCCATGCATCAATGGACGTGAATGTGGCTGCGGTTAACTTGAGTGACGACTGACGATTATCCGGTCGTCGTCTACTCGTGTACCTTGGTCTTGATTTATTCTTTCCTCAAGTGCTGCATCTTCATGAGAGCACCGAGCACCAAGCCCGCGTTCAGCTCAGAACACTCTAGCTAGGTGGCCCCTCGTCCATCGAGCTTCCACCTCCATCATGGCGACGGCGGCTTCGCATGCACGCAGCAGCATCCTCATTTCCGTTTGCGCTGGGTGCTTCCTCCTCCTCTGCTTGTCGCGTGATGCAGCCGCCTCACCTCTCTCCTTCAGCTTCGACTTCTCCAACAAATCCACCTTCGGCTCAAGAATCCAGGTCATGGGCGACGCGCTCCAGCAAGACAGCCTGGTCGACCTCACGGTGGACACCTCGTACAGGCGTGGCATCCACTATCTCAAGGGGCGGATGTCGTACGTCGACCCCGTGCCCTTCTTTGACACCACCACCCACGAGCTGACGAGCTTCGTCACGAACTTCACCTTCGCGATCAGGCCCATCCAAGGGGAGATAAGGGGGGACGGCATGGCTTTCTTCCTCTCCAGCTTCCCGCCGACGGTGCCGGCCAACTCGACCGGCGGCAACCTTGGCCTCATTGTGCAGGGTGACGGGAACGCCTTGGGCGTAGACCGGTTCGTCGCCATCGTGTTCAAGACGTTCAACAACTCGGACCACATCGGCATCGACATCAACTCGGCCTCGTCCTCCAAAAATGAAACGGCCTTGCCCGACTTCAGCCTGAATGGCTCCATGACGGCGTGCATCACTTTTAATGGCACCACCAGCATGATCGATGCCTCCCTGCAGTTTAACGACAACCGTTCCCTTGGTCCCTTTAAGGTTAGTTATCAACTACCCGATCCCACGTCCTTGCTCCCGCCGGAGGTGGCGGTGGGGTTCTCTGCAGGCACAGGCGACTACTCCGAGCGCCATCAGATAATGTCCTGGTCCTTCACCACAACTCTTCCTCAACGCAAAGGTATATCTATGCTTGTAGTAGCTTTTAAGTTTCATACAAAGCTAGCAACGTTCATTTAAAAATACATTATTTTTAACACATTTTTAATCTCTAAAAGTCTTTTCTCATCATAAAAGAGTTAGATTCATTTTTTTTGCGGATGAAAGGCTCATTCATCGAGGAAGAATGTCATTCTTCCAACAATTAACATCTATTCTTTTTCTAACTGTTTTACATACAACAAAGGTCTTTGTTTTCGCGGGTAAAACTTGTATTACTCAATTCATAACAGGATTACAATCAAAGACGTTAAGATCAATGGCTACCCGAGGTCCAGACCCAAGCCTGCATATAGTTTGCCAAAGCATCACTAACTTTATTTTGAAAACGACTAACATGAGTAATACACTAATTCTACGGAGACTCGTCATGTACTTGATCTTCTGCACAAACTACGAATTCAGCGATCTTTCTGCTTCGCTTGCTTGAATCATCTTAACTGCCACAAGAGAATCGGGCCGGGTTCTTTTAGCCGATTCTCTTAGAATCTTGAGAACCGACCCTCCACCCAGCTACTCTCATAATCTTGAACCCATTTTTTTGACAATTCTAGCTGTTTACATCCTAACTAGCTAGGATTGTAAAAAAAAATATGGGTTCAAGACTCTGAAAGAACCTCGGGGGAGGCCCGATTCTCAAGATCCTGGGAGAATATAATAGGCCAAAAGAACTAGGCCTCAATCTCAATTGCCACGGGTAAACATGTCCGTACCAGGTTTTGGGGCGGGGTACCCAGAATTTACTATCTTAATTGGCAGTCCTGAGCACTCACAAGATTAGCGAATATTCATTGAACAGCTAAAGGAAAGGCTTTTGATCACACACTTGTCGTTTGGGGACCGCCCACATTCATTCATTCATTGTTCTGTTGTGGATTCGAACGACTAGCACAAATTTGATTTCGAGTCAAAGGGCGCTTTTTTAGGATTTCTAGTCCTTTTACCTTTCAAAACCTCTCTTTCTAAGTTATGTTTTTTTTCAAAACCAGTTCATATCACTTGTCTTTCTGGTCTTTCAGAATCTCATCGAATACTAGTAAATGTTTTCAAAGAGAAAATAGAAGCACTAGAGAGCTCAAGTTCACTTCATTAATCACAAGATGCAAATGAAAACGGATGTGAGCAGAGCGGAAACGAGGATTTAGGTATATAAGGAAACGACCCGCCAAGCAAGCTAGCCTGATACCGACTTTCATTGATGTTTCTTCCATCAATCATCCGGATTTACGCCGTATATCAACATATTATGGTTTCGAGGGTCGTCCATTAGGAAAAGACTTGGAAGCAGCCATCCTTTGAACAAAGCGTAATGGCTCACTGGTCTAGCTCCATGGCACCGAAAATGTCTCAGGGCTCAAGTGATTCACCGAAGCGCTGCTGCTGCTGGAGTTGTTGTTTTGTTGTATTCTGCTAGGATGTGTAGAGACCGAAAGCTAAGCTTTTATAAGCTATTAAGGGAGACGCTTTACTGTCTCCCTGACTTGGGATGGAGCCCTTCAGGAGACTTATTCCATCCATCTTGCTCCGAGGGACCGTAGAACTGGAAGCGCCTTCTAAACAACTCGAGAAGTCTTTTTCGTTTTGTCAATATCCAACAGCTTAGTGTACAAGGTGCTCACACATGAAATTCCCTTTTGAAGGATATCCTATTTGACTTTTATGCCATTCATCCCACTGAACTCAAAGATTCCTTCCCTGCGACTTTTTAACCCATTTTGCCTTTCTTGATTGGTGGGTGTATCCGTCCCGGACATCTACAACGTCCTCTCATGCCCTTTTTTTTGGTGGTGGTGGTGGTGTGTGTGTGGGGGGGGGGGGGATTCTTTGACCGGCTTTGCTTGTTTCGTGATTCACGTAGATTGCAATTCACTCCAGCTTGATGACTTCACTTCTCTTGGGAACGTGCTTCTTCCTTCACCGAAGTTAGTACTTAGCTTTTATGGCTTTGTTCTTGACTATCCCCACAAGCTTCTCTTATCTACTGGAATGGAAATAGGAGTGAAACAAAACTAAAGAAAAAGATTAAAGAATAACGTTTGACAAAATGATTAATGCAAAATGATCCATTAAAGAAAACCGAGGATCGATGTAATTTACTTTCAAAAAGATGTTGCAGCCGAAGAAAAAGTGAAAGGGCAAGTAAATAATCTAAACATGCGGGTAAGCAGCAAAAAAAAATAAAAATAAAAATAAAAAAGATGACCCCTTCTTTCTTCCCTGAGCATGCATTACCGATAAATATTCATTCTTTCGCTCTTGATCACTTCCTTTTCCACTAAGTGAATTCTTAGGAACCTTAGGGTAGGATCTGGGATGTTTCCCTCTAGACTTTGGACGCTTGACTCCAGTGGAATTCCATTAACAAGCCGCGCCCTTGCTTGGATGAAAAAAATGTGCTAACGAGTGACATTCCATACACGCACCCAATTGCTTCCAAAACTTCCCAGCATGAAAAAAGCTCTCTCAAAAGAAAAAAAATTGATCAAACCCTGCACATCACGCAACACCATACCCAGTCCTGCACGTCCATCCTTCGAGAATGAACCATCAGATTTCAATTTAACCCAACTTTGAGAAGGAAAAACCCAGCCGGTCAAGTTGATCCGTTGATCTACGTCATGCTCCAATCTATTTGGAATTGGTACGTGTTATTTTGGTTCCTCGTATATAGAGACCAACACACTGGAAGCTAAAAACACCAAACAAAAACAAGGCCAAATGGTCATCGTGCAAGGTAGACAATCCCCTTTGATAAAAAACATTAGATAATGGAAGAGAGAATTATCTCTGGACCACCCTTTGATCATATTGATGCTATATTTTGATGGTATGCATGCTGCTTTCATTACATAATAATATGTACAAGAGTTCCATTAGTGCTTGCTATATTCCTGCACATACAGAGTACATGATAATCTAGTGAAAGTACCTGGTCTTGGATATGAATAACCATATAATTTAATTAGACTAGGATAATAATTGACATTGATTCTTCAATACAATCTCTAATCTGATAATTGTCAAAATAATAACATTATTTTGAGAACTACAAGTCCACATTTAAGAATTGGAAAATCATATGAGCCCAAGATAAAAGTAGACGCAGTGTATTGTCATTTATATAATTATTATGTAGAAAGAATGCAATCAGATTATGATATAAATGATATTTTACAAACTTAATTAGTATAGTGAATTAAATATAAAATCTCGAAATTCATTAAAAAAATCCATAAGCACTTCTTGAAACAGACTTTTGCCCAGCTTGATAAATAAAGCAACAAAGTATTAAAGTACAAGGCCAGACGATACAATATGGTGAGATAGCTCTCTTACAAAGTCGATCCCGTGATAACCGGATCACGTAGAACGCACTCAACTATGCTACTAGCAAAGAACACAGGAAGATCTGAACACACACCCATGCTATGACCGAGGTTGAAGCTCAAGTTGAAGCTATTGTGGTGACCCATGTTGCACCACCAAACTCTGTGGGGGATTTTCTCGGTAAGGTTACTCGTGTGGTTCCACACCCTCTGCTTGGGACACCGACACCCTTGCAGTCGGAGAAAGATGGTGTCTCTCACTTAGATTGGCGTAGCGGGCATCTAAAAGAGGAGAACAATGTGTGTAACATCCTAACGGCCAAGCGTGCAAAGCATGGGTTGTTGGAGGCTTTTGGCGAATTGGCAAAAGTGAGAAAAGTAGAGGGTGTCAGAAGGGAGAGAGAGGATTGTTGGAATAGTTCGTTCGTTGTATTGCTTCAGCCTCGTGGGCATATATATAGGAGTACAAGATCGTCTTGGAGTACAAGGCAAGATGGAATAAATCCTACGCTATCCTATGTTTCCATAATAACAATGATACTCAACACCCCCCCCCCTCCCCCCGCAGTCACAATGGTAGCGACGCAGACGGTGAGACTGGAGAAGAATCCAAAGGCAAGCCGATGGACACCCCCACAGTTGTAACGGTCGATGCATCGCGGAGTCGTGGCTGGAGTGGAAACCGACGAGGTTGCTCAAGCATGGCTGTAGCCCTTTGTGCCGTTTGTCGAGGTAGCCGAGAGCGTAGGGTGGTGTAGCCGTTGTTGAGGTAGCCGTGCGAGGGTCGATGTCAAGTCAGGGTGGCCAGTGCCAAGGTAGCCGCCGTGGACTGGGAAGAAGAGCGGCGGCGGCGGCCTGAGGAGGCGGCGGCGGCTAGGTCAGAAGCGCGGCGACAATGCTCGAAGTAGGCGAGGAAGAGACCGACAGCGTGACAAAGACCGACGCGGACGGTGGCGTTCCCGCGCCTAGGGAGGCGGCACGACACATACCACGTAGAAGTCGACGCGCGGGGACGACGAAGTGGACCGCTTGCGGCGTGCCGTAGCGATACGGCCTGAAGGGGCAACGCAGCGACAACGCGCGAGTCGGGGCAACAGCGGGCAAGACCTTAGGGCGGTTGCAGGGACCACGTGCCATGCTCGCTACGGCCTGACGGGGCGACGCAGCGGCAGCGCGAGGGTCGATGCAGCCTCGGGGACGGCCTGGAGCGGACGGCCTTGGGGCGACGGTTGACCGTGGGCCGCGGCACCACGGCCCGAAGGGGTTACGCAGCGGCAGCGCGCGGGTCAGTGCAGCCGCGGGAAGAACCACTGGGCGGCGGCGTTGCAGCCCGACGGGGCGACGCAGTGGCAGCCTGTTGCTCGATCGGCGGAGGGGCGCGCTGAACTCAGGGACAGGGTGGTGATGGCCGGCGTAGATCGACGAGCGGGCCGACGCGTGGACGACGGCCGTGAGGAGCCGCTGTCGCGCAAGGCCGCCGGGTCGGGGCGACGGGCGGGCAGACGCGCGGACGACGGTCGTTAGGGCCGCCTGTCGCGCGAGGCCTCCGGGTTGTGAAGAGGCCGGCCGGTCGCGCGGGTGTCGGAGTAGAGGCACACGAGGGTCGACTGGAGCGGCGGACGACACAAACCGATCAAGTATAGATTGAAAAACCCAAAAGAAAAACGCCAATCAAAATGACCGACGAGAGAGCGAAAAAACCCGGAGCAAGGGCTCGGGAAAAAGACTCTCTAGGGCAGCCGGTCAACAAGACCAGCGGACAAACTCTAGATACGGGCGGCGCGGCCTCCGACGGCGGTCATGGAGGTCGACCGCCCCGGGGGCGGCGCCCGGGTGCGGACGCGGCAGCGGCTAGGGTTTAGAACCCGAAAACTGATACCATGTTAGAAGGGAAAGAGATGATTGGTGAAATAGTTCGTTCGTTGTATTGCTTGAGCCTCGTAGGCATATATATATATATATATATATATATATATATATATATATATATATATATATAAGAGTACAAGGTCGTCTTGAAATACAAGGCAAGGTGGAATAAATCCTACGCTATTTTAGGTTTCCATAATAACAATGATACTCAACAAAGGGTGTTGAGCTCAAGATGAAGGCCTACTTGGACATCTACTTGGACATCATTGTTATTACATGCTACAAAGGGTGTTGAGCTCAAGCGATCGAGGCATTGAAAGCTTTGGCGGTCATCGGAAAGTGGAAGGTGGTCCTGGTAGGATGTATTTCACAAGATGATGTATGTCCATGATGCATGGATGCGTAGGCGGTGGTCATGCTCGGTATGGAGGAGTCTTTTCATCAGTCTGGTGGTCAGTTCAATTGCTCTTGAGCTTCGTTTGTTAGTTTTGGGTCTTGGCGTTCTTGTGTCCGGCTCGGATGACGTTCCTTGACGTCGGATGCGTGCTCTTCTTCAAGCCCCTGTCCTCAACCTCTAGTGTCTTTTTTTCTGTTTTTTCACTCGGATCCGGGCATTATGGTTCTCGGCCTAGTTTTTATAAATCTGGTCAATCTATAATTTTCATTTCTCTCTCTTATAATGAAATCGACGGAGCCTGCTTTGCACCGTCAACAATAAAATAAAATAATAGCATGTAATTTTTTCGAACAGAGTACATGGGAATTTATTAGTCTATATAGCTCCTACCTGTAGGCTTGTGCAAGTAATTTGTAGGTCTGCCAGGACTATAAAAGACTGTTATTTTTCCTTTGCCGAAGCAGGGGGTATAAGATTAGACGGAGCTCTGTTTTGGCCCTCTTGGGCTATATTGTCACACACTTGATGCAAACTCGATTCTGCATGTGCAGGGCAAAGTAGGAAGGCAACAAGGAATGCAATGCTGATTATTGCCGCTTGCAGCATTGTTTTGGTGGCTGGGATCATCGTTCTCCTCCGGCGCCGCTGGCTCTTCCCTGACAGGCAAAGCATACAGCTTGGCAGCTTGGGGCCAAGGCAATTTTCACCGAGGCAGCTCAAGCGTGCGACCAACAACTTCTCACATCCATTGGGCAAAGGTGCATTCGGTCTTGTCTACAAGGTAATCATAACATGTACACCTTGCCAGCCAGTACTTAACCTTCACGATACTATATATAGCCATGACGGCGTGCGTTGTTTCGTTCATTAGGGGACCTTGGAAGACAAGGAGGTGGCTGTAAAGAAACTAAGTCCCCGCATGGTTGGAGTTGGAGCGACCGACTTTGGCAACGAAGCCAGGCTCCTCATGGCGATTAAGCACAAGAATCTGGTGAAGCTGTTGGGGTACTGCAACAGAGGCGAGAACAGGTTGCTCTGTTTGGAGTATCTCTCCGGCGGAAGCCTCGACAAGCTAATCTATGGTATGATGGATCGCGTGATCAAACTCTTTACGTCGATTCGCCATGCATCATACATAGTCAAATCCATTCATAGGAAAAGTAATTGGTAGCCACCAAATTGGCTGAGATAAATACTCCAATCGAATAGTACAAAAACTGGAAATTTTTAGGCCCAAATGAGTATTCTTAGGCCCTGTTCGGTAATCATCCACTCCTGAAATCTGCGGAGCAGGCAAACTGCAACTCCGTCAAAGTTGTGGAGTGAAGCGATACCGAACAACGCCTTAAGCTTAATATAGGGAGCTTATGCTATGCAGCCTTACGCTCTGTGGTTGAGAATTAGCAAAAGAAAACCATAGAAACAAACTGTTAATAGCGTCACGGAGAAACGCTTTATATAGGGACTGCATGTAGCTACCTCAGGTGCCTGAAAAAAATCTGCATCAGTGAATTTTCTTGGACGTCCGATCGGCATCCAACGGCCATCGTGCCTTCTTCTTCCTCCCACACACCCTGACCTGCCCCGCCCTAGCCGCTTGCCCTGCCCTTCCCTCAACCTCCCCCGTCGCTGTGCTTGCCACCGTCGTGGCCATCCCTCTAAGCCCCCTATCTCCAACAACAGCGACGACTACCCTTCCCCTCCCCCACCTCCCGCCCACCAGCACCGGTCAACCCACTTCCTTACCTCCGCTTGGGACGCTGCCACTCGCAGCGTCATCACCGTCTCTGGCGTGGTCCTGGCTCAGCTTGGTCTAGATCGATCTTTGTCGCTATTGCTCCTCGCGTCATCCTCGTCTCCGGCCTCGTGCCAAAATCGACTAGCATGAGCTATTTTTTCAGGTACCTGAGAAATAGCAAACACGCTTAATGTAATACTCCGTGCGTTGCAACGGACGAAAAAAATAACAGATGCCTATAACCAATAACCATGACTCAAGACCCCAATAGTTTCATGTTATTTATTCGAACACGGTATCCTGTCGCCACTCCTTCTCCCACCCTCGCCGACGGTGACCTCAGTGCTCACACAATCACAACACGTTTGAATTGGTCAATCCTAAAGCGTCTCTCTCGGCATAAGATGAGAAATCTGCTTTCCTTTTTCCTGTGCAAGGTTTTTCCGACGCGTACATGCGTTGTTACATATGATTCCTTCCGTATCCAATCTAATTTTACTAAGGTGCTCATTTTGAATCCAGATCTACACCAATTCAAAAAGAGATGCGTATCGTGCACCATTGATTAAGACAACACCCTAAGTAACATTTTTAAAATGGTGAACAGGTAAAATAACATCAATTCAGATTCTACAAAAAAAGTCAATTTTATATATAATATGTTAAAATCTGAGTTATGGTTTGAAAAACATGACAATTTTAAAAATCATATGATATTTACTGTGGGTTAATTAAACCAAATATCAGGGTGTTTTCCGCAAACAGTGAACATATTTTCTGGAGTCACTTGAGCCCGGACCGCGGGTTGATTCGGGGAAATTGTAGGGGGGGGGGGGGGGGCACACACAGTGAAACATTATCTCTGAAATCACTTAAACCAGGACTACGGGTAGATTTTAATAAAGAGTGGGGGATTTTTATACAGAAAGGCACGATGATGGACCGACAAAAACATTCCGTACTTTATTAGTAGGTATAGGTATAAATTTTAAATGACCTATTGTTTTACCATCTATTTGTTGAAAGATATCAAAGTATGCACCACGTTTTAAAGACATGAAACACGAGTTACCATTTGTGCCACATTTATTTTTGAGGGAAGGCCATCATGGCTATCTTTATTGAATTAAACAGGGATTACATCGTCCAGCAGTTTTGAGACTAACAAGTCAGGAGGCTCGTTCGTCCAACTACTAGTAATCTTATTACAATAAGAATAGTTAGCTAGCACATGCGCCGCTTTGTTACATTCACGATAACAATGTTTAAAGACGACCTTCCCAATAGAAGAGGAAATATCCACACATTCCGCGAATATTGCTGAATTTGCATCCCACCATGTTGTGTATCCCACACACGCATCAACGACAATTGTAGAGTCCGATTCCGCTTCCACCCGCGGCATACCTAAGGAATTAGCAAGCGCCAGTCCAACTCGCATTGCCATTGCCTCCACATTATCCACATCTGCTGCATATGAAATGAATTTGCATTGTGCAGCTAGAAAATTTCCTTTAGCATCCCGAATCACCGCCGCTATTGCCCCTTCTCCGACATCAGGATGGAATGAGGCATCAACGTTGAGCTTGACATACTTTGGGTCCGGGTTTTTCCATCGTTGTACTACGACCGCACTCTTACAATTAGCAACATGATAATTATTAGCAATTGCCAGAACAGACATTGGCCACCTCACGGGACTAGGAGGAGTCCCATCATGCATGTGTTGTCTTCGGATCCACCAAAGATAGCAACCACCCACTGCTATGATTTGTTTAACATCCAGATTCGGTTTAATGAGAGCTGGACTATCTGGTGCAAGAAGGATATGTTCCAAAATGACCGATCCAGACCGGTCTACTCTCCTTGCCTCGTCCACTCTGTCCAGAACACCCAGCCGACTCCATAAATCCCTTGCATGAGTGCACTCAAACAGCAGATGCCTCACATCCTCTGCACCCCGATGACAAATTGGGCATGCTCCCATCGAACCCACGTGTCGGTTACAGAGTATGGATTTTAGAGGCATAATTCCATGTAACGCGCGCCAACAGAAAATTTGTATTTTCCGTGGGATGTTCAGCTTCCACAATGCACTCCACACCGCTAGAGAAGTGGACCCACTCGGCCTCTCCATCACATTTGCATTTCCCTGAAAAGTTTGAGTCCATTGCACCCGGTATGCTGATCTGACTGAGAATATACCGTTCCGGTAAGAATGCCAAGCGATAAAATCATCAAAAGTGTCATAGCTCAATGGAATCTGAAGTATTCTCCTTGTATCAACAGGGTTAAAGATGGATCTAATCAAATCTTCATCCCATGTGTTTATATTAGGATCGATGAGTTCATCAACTGTAGATAGGATTGTGTGTGCCCTTGCTGTAATGACCTTCCTATCTGGACTTGCTGGAATCTGGGGATCTCTCCATATATGAATATTTCCTCCTGTACCAATCCTCCATATGTACCCCAACTTGAAGGTTTCTAGTCCCTTCATAATACTTTGCCATGTAAAGGAAGCACCATTTTTAAGGGTTGCCTACAAAAGGCTGCTATTAGGGAAGTACTTCGCTTTTAGAATTCTAGCGCATAATGAGTCGGGGTTTGTAATAATCCTCCGGCACTGCTTTGATAACAATGCTAAGTTGAAGGAATATAAATCTCTGAAGCCCATTCCTCCCTCGGCTTTAGGATAGCACAGTTTCCACCAAGAGTACCAATGCATCCTCTTATGTTCCTCATCATCACCCCACCAGAACCGGGAAATTAAGTCAGTTATTTCCTTGCAAATTCCTTTAGGGATACTGAACACAGACATGGCAAACACAGGGATCGCTTGTGCCACTGATTTTAGTAAGATCTCCTTACCACCAGTAGACAGTTGTTTCTCCATCCATCCCATTAATCTTTCTTTAATCCTCTCAATAAAGTGCCTGAAACAGTCACTTCTATCAGCCCCTACCAATGCTGGAAGGCCCAGATATTTATCAGACAATGCTTCAGTGTCAATATGTAGCTGTTCACACACTTCAGTTCTGGATACATCAGGAGTATTTGGACTAAAGAATACACTAGATTTGGACAGACTCACCAATTGCCCTAAACTCTGACAGTAGGTCTCAAGAACATGTTGTAAGGAAGCTGCATTTAAAACATCTGCTTTCATAAGAATTAGAGAATCATCAGCAAATAAAAGGTGTGATACTGATGGTGCATTTCTGCACACTCTAACTCCCTCTATGCCACCAGCTTCTTCTTCATACTGCAATAAACTAGAGAGCCCTTCCGCACAGAGAAGGAACAGATAGGGAGAAAGTGGATCCCCTTGTCTAATGCCCCTGGTAGGGGTAAACATGTCTGTCTCTTGAGAGTTAAACCTCACCTTGTATCTGACAGAACTGACACAAGCCATCATCATTTCAATCCATTGCTCATGGAATCCCAATGTTAACATCATATCATGTAAGAAGGACCATTCCACCCTATGATAAGCTTTCTGCATGTCAAGTTTAACAGCACACAGTCCTGTCTGACCAGCCCTCTTATTCTTAATCTTATGCACACATTCATAAGCAATTAATATATTATCAGTGATCATCCTCCCGGGAACAAAGGCACTTTGTGTAGGGGAGATTATCTCAGGCAAAATAACCTTCAGTCGTAAAGCCAACATCTTGGAAATAATTTTGTAAAGCACATTACAGAGACTGATGGGTCGAAATTGAGTTACCAGCTCAGGTGCATCAGTTTTTGGAATCAACACAATGGTAGTATCATTCCATTCTGCCGGAATCTTCCTAGAATTGATAGCCAAAAGAACCTCCTGAGTAATTTCATCTCCAATTATATGCCAATATTTTCTAAAAAAGACTGCACGTAAACCATCCGGACCCGGGGCCTTCAGGTCCCCAATACTGAAAACTGCCTTCCTCACATCCTCAACAGTGTACGGAGCCATTAAGAAGTCATTCATATGTTGAGATACCTTCTGCTGCACCTTCTGAAGAATACTAGGATCCGTATGCTGCACCTCTGATGTAAACAGGTGAGAAAAATAATCTAGGACATGAGAGTTCAGTTCTGCAATACCTTCCAACCAATTCCCACCCGCATCTTTTAGTTTCTTTACAAAGTTTTTCTTTCTTCTAGCAGAAGCAAAAGCTTGAAAGAATCCTGTATTGCGGTCGCCCCCTTTTAACCAATTAGCTCTGGACCTTTGCATAACTTGTATTTCTTCCAATTCAAGCAAATATACAATCAGTTCTGCCAACTCTTTCCTCTTTATTTCATTGTCATCAGACATTGGTCCAGCCATGACTTCTTCGAGATCCCGTTGGGCTTTCCGGAGTCTCTTTCTAGGTTTATTGAGAACCCGCTGATCCCAATCATGAAACTGTGCATGCATCAGGTTAAGTTTCTCATAAATATTCGTAGCATTCGGGTTAGCTTCTACCTTCGCCCATGCTTCTGTTACAGCGGCATCGAACGTACTCTCTCGTAGCCATCTTGCTTCGAATCTCCTAGTCTGACCATTAGTCGCACCATTCGCATGGAAATAGTAATCTGTATCAACAAGAAGAGGCCGGTGGTCTGAGTGATTGAATTCTGTATTTACCAGTGCGTATGGGGGAAGATCGATGCCCAAGCCTCATTTACCAGCCCTCTATCCAGTCGCGCACGAATTCTGCCTCGGCGCCATGTGAATGGGTCTCCAATGTAACCCAAGTCTCGCAACTCACAGTTCCTTATTGCTTCCTGAAAAGCGTTCGTATACTGGACTGGGCGAGGGTTCCCGCCATCCTTCTCTTGTAACGTACTAATCTCATTTAGGTCACCAATCAATAGCCACGGGAGATCATGGGCACTATGAAGCTGGCGCATACGATTATATTTATCTTCCCACCGGAATTCACCATACATCCCGGTTAATCTCCAAGTTTGATTGGTCCCATCATTGACTTGAACATCTATATACATAGGATCAAGAAGAGTCAATTACATCAGTGGTGTTAGAACTTGGCAAGAATTGTCACTTTAGTGATAGAACTTGCGGCATACATCGAACTGGTGTAAAAAGTTGGCTCATTTGTGCAAATACGGTGCATTTGCCATACATACCGCTGACTTGGCACTGTATTTCCGTCTGCAACTGTATACTCTGCTTACGTGGCATAAGGTGGGTCACTTGGCCCTGAGAGGGTCCCACATGTCACTGAGACATTATATTTTATTATAGTTGAAAAAAATGAGTCGCCGGGGGATCTCGAACAGACGACATGCGTGCTGCACGCTTGCCTTGCTAGCCAACTAATCCCAATTACATTTGGATCTGCTAAGGACACGTATGTTTTATATTCTTTTCACTAAGCAACTTGAATTAAAAACAATGATCAGAAATTGTGTTTGAAAAAACAGGTGCGCTAGTGGTTCGAACAGGACACCTGTGTACCAACCGTGCGTCGCTAGCCACACCACACAAATTACCTATGGAATTTTATGAGGAAATAATCCTTTATATCTTTTAACTGAACAAAAAGAAATTATAATTTTAATCCAAAAAAAAAAGAATGCAGCCTTGCTGATTTGAACCAGCAACCACAAGCTATCATGCGGGCATGCATGCCACTACAACCAACAAAATGTATAAATAATTATATATATTTTTGAACATGTTTGATTTTTCCTTCTAAAATATATGTAAAAATATCTAATTATAGTAGTGTGTTATGAATAATATCCATATAAATATACAAATTACATTAATAAATGCTCATGAAATTTGAGAAAACGTTCACATATTAATTTAACCAAAATCCATATAAATAAATTATGAATTATACAAATATTTGTATTTTTTAAAGCGTTCATGTATTAATTTAACGAAAATCTTATAATTAAAGTAAGAATTATATAAAAAATATATAATTAAATTATGAACACTTGGGCTGTCCATGTATTATATTTATAAATTTTTTTGAATGAAAAATTATATTTATAATTATTTATATATTAGTGGAATGCATGGCCGCATGGTAGCTTGAGGTTGCTGGTTGAATCATCAAGGCTGTAATCTTTCTTTCTTTTGGTTAAGAATTTAAATTTATTTTGTTCATCCAAAAAGATATGAAGGTTTGTTTCCTCTTAGGAGCCCGTAGGTGCCCAGTTCAAACCCCCGGCGCACTATTTTTTTCAAATACAATTCTCGGATTATAATATTTTAATACAATTAGTTTAGTCATCAAGATATAAATTATATGCATCAGCAGTACTATCATAGGTAATCTGATGAACTGGCTAGCAACTCAGCCGTGCAGCAAAGAGGTGAGAGGTTCGAACCCTTGCCGTCGTAATTTTTATTTCAACACGTACAATAATTTGTGCTGTCTCACTGACAGGCGGGACCTGCTCGGAGCCACACGTACACTGCTGATGTTTATTGTATGCTTTCTTACATAATATGGGACCCATCTTATGCCACGTACGCAGAGTATACGGGACCAAACGGAAATACGGTGCCAAGTCAGCGGTGCGAACAACAAATGCACTGTATTTGCACCGCTAAGCCAACTTTTTACACCAGTTCGATGTATGCCACAAGTTCTAGCACTAAACTGACCATCCTTGCCAAGTTCTAGCACCGCTGGTGTAATTGACTCGATCAAGAACTAGCCTCTGTATATGGATCTCCTTCTTCCAAAACATCAACAGTCCACCTTTTCTTCTATCACTAGGGCACACAAGCTTTTGATCCATCTTCAATCTTTTCCTCAAACACTCTGCCGGATAGCTGTCTAAATGAGTTTCTGATAAGAACATCACATCAGGAGCCCAACTGTGCTGGACATCCACCAACGCACGTACTGCTGGGGCGTTTCCAAGGCCATTGCAGTTCCACGCCAATATCCTCATTTTTCTTTCCTCAACAAACAACCTCCACAAACTAGAACAGTCCAACAGGGAATCACTCCGTGATGGATTGTAGAGAAGTCATCCAACTTAAGAGTCAGATCTCACCAGCCATGTTCCTCCAAACTAGCGATGGAACAGATAAAAACGAATCTGCTGCAGCCCTGGAACCACGTAGGTAGAAGCTCACAGCAGATAGAGAAAACCAGCCACGACACCTCACGGGCGTCGTCTGGGACAATGATCGCCGGCCAACGCGCCGCCGCCCGGACGGCGGTCGGCGGCGGCCTGGCAAAACCCTAGTCGCCCTGGTAATCGCCTGTCCCAGAGAAAAAACTGTTCGCCCCCATTTGTGCCACATTTTAACCTTCTATAGTTTCTCTAGACTCTAGCCACCGAAGCTAAAACTATGGATACTTACTAGACCCGAGTCAAACAGGTTAATGGCACGTCTCCTTATTTGACCATTATTTAAATCAAAAATTGATGCTGCAGTTCAAGTATTTAGAAACAGTGGTTATATGATGTTGCGCATCTCTTTCTATAAACTATTTGACTAAAAATGATGATAATATTTCCGGCATCTGCTTGATTGATGCACACTATTATAGAGTATTGATTACCGAAAAAGGCTTTGGCCTGGTTTATATATAAAGCACCAACCAACATCTGAGCCGACACAAACGACAACACACCACACCAACACGCACCCAAGGCCAGATACATAGGTGGCAAGGACCTACAACAACAACACACCAAACGACTCGAAGTAGACTAAACAATGACTGTAAGCAACACTACGGAGCCGCCGGAGCCCTTCAGAAGATACCACGCAGAGGTGAAGCTGAGAGTTGATGACCCGTGAGCTCCAAGTGTTGGGGAACGTAGTAATTTCAAAAATTTCTTACGCACACGCAAGATCATGGTGATGCATAGCAACGAGAGGGGAGAGTGTTGTCTACGTACCCTCGTAGACCGATAGCGGAAGCGTTATGACAATGCGGTTGATGTAGTCGTACGTCTTCACGGCCCGACCGATCAAGCACCGAAACTACGGCACCTCCGAGTTCTAGCACACGTTCAGCTCGATGATGATTCCCGGACTCCGATCCAGCAAAGTGTCGGGGATGAGTTCCGTCAGCACGACGGCGTGGTGATGATCTTGATGTTCTACCGTCGCAGGGCTTCGTCTAAGCACTGCTACAATATTATCGAGGATTATGGTGGAGGGGGCCACCGCACACGGCTAAGAGAATGATCACGAAGATCAACTTGTGTGTCTAGAGGTGCCCCCTGCCCCTGTATATAAAGGAGCAAGGGGGGAGGCCGGCCGGCCCTAGCAGGGCGCGCCAGGAGGAGGAGTCCTCCTCCTAGTAGGAGTAGGACTCCCCTCTTTCCTACTCCTACTAGGAGGGGGAAAGGAAGGGGGAGAGGGAGAAGGAAAGGGTGGCGCCGCCCCCCTCTCCTAGTCCAATTCGGACCAGATGGGGAGGGGGCGCACGGCCTACCCTGGACGCCCCTCTCTCTCTCTCCACTAAGGCCCATTAGGCCCATACTTCTCCCGGGGGGTTCCGGTAACCCTCCGGCACTCCGGTTTTCTCCGAAATCACCTGGAACACTTCCGGTGTCCGAATATAGTCGTCCAATATATCAATCTTTATGTCTCGATCATTTCGAGACTCCTCGTCATGTCCGTGATCACATCCGGGACTCCGAACAACCTTCGGTACATCAAAACACATAAACTCATAATGAAACTGTCATTGTAACGTTAAGCGTGCGGACCCTACGGGTTCGAGAACAATGTAGACATGACCGAGACACGTCTCCGGTCAATAACCAATAGCGGAACCTGGATGCTCATATTGGCTCCCACATATTCTACGAAGATCTTTATCGGTCAGACCGCATAACAACATACGTTGTTCCCTTTGTCATCGGTATGTTACTTGCCCGAGATTCGATCGTGGGTATCTTAATACCTAGTTCAATCTCGTTACCGGCAAGTCTCTTTACTCGTTTCGTAATACATCATCTCGTAACTAACTCATTAGTTGCATTGCTTGCAAGGCTTAAGTGATGTGCATTACCGAGAAGGCCTAGAGATACCTCTCCGACAATCGGAGTGACAAATCCTAATCTCGAAATACGCCAACCCAACATGTACCTTTGGAGACACATGTAGAGTACCTTTATAATCACCCAGTTACGTTGTGACGTTTGGTAGCACACAAAGTGTTCCTCCGGCAAACGGGAGTTGCATAATCTCATAGTCATGGGAACATGTATAAGTTATGAAGAAAGCAATAGCAACATACTAAACGATCAGGTGCTAAGCTAATGGAATGGGTCATGTCAATCACATCATTCTCCTAATGATGTGATCCCGTTAATCAAATGACAATACATGTCTATGGTTAGGAAACATAACCATCTTCGATTAACGAGCTAGTCAAGTAGAGGCATACTAGTGACGTTTAGTTTTGTCTATGTATTCACACAAGTATTATGTTTCTGGTTAATACAATTCTAGCATGAATAATAAACATTTATCATGATATAAGGAAATAAATAATAACTTTATTATTGCCTCTAGGGCATATTTCCTTCACCAAGATAGTGCATTCATGAAGGATACAACACCGAAGCACCGCCATCGCCCGATCCAAAGATCTAGATTTTCATCCGGAGCACGAGGAAGGGAAAGGAGCAACCACAACGGAGACTTCAGGAAGATGACGACGACCACGGGCGCGACCTCCATGGGCCCGGCCAATGCCAGGCAGGATTTTCACGCTGGCAATCATACTCCGCCTTCGCCCAAGGTGCCGCCAGGCACAATACCCTAACAGCACACCACCATGAAACATCAAACCGCCAGCCACCACGCCGCCCCCGCGGCTATGGCTGCTAGCCGCCCGCACCCGAGCGGTGAGCTCAGCCCACGAGCACCGCAACTCCCGCCACCCAGACCGCCGTCCAAGAAACAAGACACCCCATAGGTCCTTCAAGTTGCGAGCGATGAACCGACCTGCTTGCTCCAACCACAGGCAGAGCTGCTGGTGACCAGAACAACCAGACCGACCAGGGAGCCACCAGGTCTAAGAAGAGATGAAGCTGGAGCGGACGTCGTCAACGCTCGGCACCCCTGCCGGTGACGGGTGGCCCGACCGCATCGGAGCCACCTATCACACCCACCACCTCTTCCAAACACCACCCCTGACGCCCAACCTCTGCTCCCAGCTGGATCTGCATCTGGCAAGGACCGCCCAGCCACGCGGGGATCGCCAGACAGGCCTTAGTGGAAGCCGAAGACAACCAACGAGGCATCCACACAGGCCACTTGTGAACAAACAGACGCCAAATCTGACTCCAGCGGTCGCCGCAACGCCGGCCCGACCAAGCACCGTGAGGCAACCACGTCGTAGCCCACGCCATCGCAACGACCAACGTCGGGCCGCTGCCTCCACGCCGCGCCCCTTGCCCACACCAGCTGGAAGGATCCAACCGCAGCAGGCACCGCGCACCACCCACATCCTCTACCTGCAGCCACCGCCGCCGGCCCACACCGCCCGTAGCCCGCGCCGCCCGCCGCCGCCAACCGCCAGAGCTAAGGCCGCCACAGCTGCAGGCATGCCCCCCCACTTCGCATCCAGCCACGCCGCCCAAAGCCCCGAGCGCCACCGCCGGAGAGGCCTCTGCTGCGCCACCGCGCCCTGCAACCGCGCGGAGTCTCGACCCATCGCCGCTGGCCCGCACCCGTTCCCCTGTGCGAGGAGGCGAGAGGTCCCGCTGCCACCGACGCCAGCTGGGCTTCGCCCAGCCATGTCCCCTGGTGGCGGCGAGGAGTAGGAGGGCCGGGAAGGGAGCTGCGGGCGGCGACAGCTGGGGATCCTCCCCATCGCCAGAGTATTGATTACTTAACAATACCGTGCAAAGTCAAGTATTGACGCCCAACGAATTGTCTTGCACAAAATTAGATAAACCCGAGACCATCAGTATAAGGATCTTCACAATCCTACCACAAACACTATGATACGTGTGTTAAAAAAACACTATGACATGTGACTGGACAACGAAAACCGCTATTCCTAGACAAGATCGTGGGTTTTGACCAAGAGTGCACACATACTTATCGTCAAATCTGTAACTGTCAACAACCTCTCTACGAGTTGATGACTCATTGCTAGCCGGATTGAGAAGATGAGAGCCCAAGGACCACCCAAATTGCAAAAGAAAATGTGGGAAGCAGGCGAGGACCTCGACGTCTTGCTTTCGGGCTCTACCACACCTCCATTTGATCCCCAGAGTGAGAGACAATTATGTCATGAGGAAATGCCAGCGCCATCAAGCGCCCCCCCCCCAAACATGCAACCATGGCCTACATCGTGCCACAACGGCGACCACACCCTATGTGGTCGCCCGGTGTCGTCAGTACAGTTGCGAAGGTGGTTTGAGCCTAGCAAGGAAGTCTCACCGAGAGACTCCCGCAGCCTTTGGGCGCAAACCCACCGCCACTATGACAAAGGCCAACGGCGGCCGGGAGGCATCGAGTTGCATTCATAAATATATGATGCTGGTAGGTGCAAACCGACTGGCCCAAATTTTAGCTGCTCAGCGCACACCCATCGGATTCGAGCCTCCCAGCCGTTGGATTTGCCTCTCAGGCCCTTTCTTCTACCTCATGCTCGAGTGACAGCATATAGAAAAAAAACATGCTGAGCTGCTCACCATGTGTTGCACGCCTCCTCTATCAGGTGCTCCTTCGTGAGACACTTTGGCCGCGTTTGTTAGTGTCGTCGGCGCTGACAACACCAGCGTGTAGCGCCCCTCTCGCTTGTGACCATCAATTGCAAAACGGGGGTTCGGTGTTCATGCTTGCACACCAGGCCATCGCAGCACCCCTGCCAGTCATGCTGATGTAGCCACCGCCGCCCCGCCATTCCAGGAAGTCTCCGCTTCATCCTCATCCTCATCCTCGCCGTCGAAGCCCCACCTCCGTCGGCAATTGCAACTTTTCTCCTCGATTTCTATGAACTATAGTCGTCATTGATCACCATGAAAAATGGTCATAGCAAATTTGCTCGCTGGTCGTAGTGAAAGCCGACGACCGTTGTAGCAAATGGTCATTGCCTCCTTCACGGGTCGCAGCTTCACCATGAAATGGTTGTAGGAAATTTCCTCACTAGTCATAGGAAACGCTGACGACGATTGCAACAAAAATTGTCGCCGCCATTATCGCCGATTGTAGCTTGGCGTGTAGATCGCAACATTTTGCGTTGCTGGTTCCAGCAAAATGTCATCGATGGTTCTAGCATTTTGGCTGCTGGTTGCAGCATCCTGTCGTTGTTGTGGCTGTCGACAGTCATACCAGCGGTTGTCACCAGTTCCATCAAATTGCGTCGCCTATTGTAGCAAACAACATTGCTGTCTATCTCACATTCCAGCAGTTGACGTCGCCGGTTCCAGCAATTGGCATCATCAGTTCTAGCACACACCCTCGCCGGTTGTAGCTTGCGGCCGCAAATGTTGCAACTCGAAGCTCGTGGTCTCCCCCCCCCCCCATGAGCTCGTAGACCATGGCCACGGAATGCAACACACAGCCACAAGGGTTCCAACAATAATGCGCATCGGTCACATCATTCATGGACGGCCTACAACTCCACACCATGTCCCCGCGATGGGGGAGGAGGCGTCCCTGCAATATGGGAGGGAGAAGAGGTGGCGAGCACACCTCTTGGTTGAGCACATCCCTCTTGCTCGGGCTCATGGCTTCTTGAGCCCCCCTTAGCATCCTTGTGAGCCAACGAGGAAAGAGGGAGATTTGTGGGCAGCGTGGAGCCATTATCATCGGCGGTAGCAGGGGATGCGGTGGCTAGAGCATCGCAGTGAGATAAGAGATGAGGCGAGAGGAAAAAAGTGGTGTGGCCGCACATCGTCTTTAGGAGGAGGAAGATAAGGATGGAGTGGGAAGAGAAGGACGGTGCATGGGACCATAGGGCCATGTGGTGTGGGTGCGTGTGACGGAGACATGAGGGACCGGCCGAAAACTCAGCCGGTCGTCCGACAGGAATCATTTCCTAAATTTTGACACTCCAATATATGTCACAATTATGTTTACAATACAATGTCGACCGGTGTTGAACTTCATATTTTGGGTTCGAATTTACTCCTCTATGTCACACCTAGCCGAAGTCCTAAAACCTATAAGGGAGGATAAATTTTACTCCCCTGCCGAAAAAACCCTCCAACCCGCCTAGACATGCTTGGCGCTTGCACGACCGAGTAAAACTGGTGTGCCTCTTTCTCCCGCCCTCGCACCTCCGCCATTCCCGCAGCAGCCACCACACACCGTCGTCGCCACCGATGACCGGCCCTCCCACCGGAATGGGCAGCCAAGACCCTTCCGTTACCTCGTCGGCCACCGCCACTAGAAACCACCCCCGTGCCGGAAAAAAAGGTTGGGGATGAAAAAAGTCCAACGGCCACAAGCACCGGCTCCAACCGCGGCAAAGGCCGTCGGGTTGCGACTTCCTCTCGGATGACGGTCAACTGCCCTCCCACCACTCCCGCCAGAATGAAGAGAGCTCAAAAACCGAGGGTGAGGGTGGCGGCCCTCACCGAGGAGGCCGGTAATAATAATAAGAAGAAGACCACTCCGACGCCCCATCCGCATCTAGTGCCTCGTGTGGCGTCTCCGGTGACCCCTACGACCACTGCTCCGGCATGGTCGGTGGTCGCAGCCGGCAAGAAGGGTTGCGGCCGCCAAGTGCTCGATTAAATGCCAACAAGGTAAAGAAAACCATCTTTCCATTATCGACCAACGAATTTTAGCTGGTGATTGTTGGTGGCCGATGGTGATGGAGTTTGTTCGCTTTATTGTCGTAGTGTGGAGATGAATGCAGCCACATTCTTGGCAACTTTGGAGTCCTAGACTATGATGGGGCTAGATGATCTCAATTATGACTCAATTTGGGATCATTCGGAGGTGGCCGAAGAGATGGAAGAAGAGAAGGAGGCCGATGGATATGCAGCCGAGGAGGTGGCCGAAGCAAGCACGAGGTCATCAAGGTCACGCACCGCCAACTACAATCAAGTTGAAGATGTTGCTCTATGCTATGTTTGGATGAACATCTCCATGGGTGCAATAGTTGTAACGGATCAAACCAAGGCTATGTTTTGGGAGAGCCATTCATAAGGTTCTCATGGGCATCGTTGGGGCACCATTCATGACCAATGCAACCAATGGTCCGGTTGCATCAATCAAGTGAATCGTGCACCACCGAGCGGTGTGCAAGTGGCGGAGTATGACCCCTACATGCAAAAACTATTCAAGCATAACAACACCAAGTTCGGCCACAAGCCTTTCACGTTGCATCGTTGCTACAAAGAGCTATGCAAGAATGAGAAGTGGATCGAAAGAGCTGTGGAGACCACCCCAAAGAAATCAAGGTTGAGCATATCCGTTGAGGAGGAAAACGAGCTGGATGACGAGGCCAACAAAAGACTGGAATATAACAAAATTGCAAAAGAGAGAAAGAAGAGAAATGCATATGATGGTACATATAAATAAGAATTTGTGGACATGATTGAGGCCAATAAGGTGTTGGCAGCTGAACGCAAAGAAGAGAGATGGCGAGGTGGAATGAGCTCAAGATGTTGGAAGATGAGAAATGGATGCCAAGTTGGCGGCCAAAGAGAGAAAGTTGAAGGCGGAAGAGCATAACCTTACACTTGAGAAGGAGAGAATTTGTGATGGCAGGAAAGAAGAACATCGTGCTCTCATGTTCATGAATCCAACCACAATGGATGAAACCACACGAAATTATTGAGAGCTCACTCGTGTGGAGATCTTGACCCAAACGGAACGCTCTCGTCGGAATGGTGTGGGCGAGAGGATGGTGGTGGTGATGGTGGCCGGAAGGATGGTGGTGGTGGTGGCGGTGATGATTTCTTCGGCGAGGACTTCGTTTGAGTTCGTGCATGCCATTGGTTGGCTCAATCCTCAGCATACACATGTTATGTTTGTGGTGGTTTTGGATGAAACTTTGTGTTTTAAGTGATGCCTTTTGGATAAACTATGCATGTTTTAATTTGAAATCGCAATAATGAAACTATATGTTTGAATGGTTATGTTATGCATGTTTTAATTTGAATGTTTATATATATATATATATATATATATATATATATATATATATATATATATATAGTGTTACTATTCATTACCCAGGGCGCAGAATAAGTTATTCTTCATCCGAGGTAATATTACGATCATATCATAATTAAATTACGTTTGGAATTCAAATAGTTACATTCCTATTGATTCACTACATAAAATTTGACATAAAAAATTAAAAATATAGGTCATAAGACAAGAAAATTTGCAGTTTATGTGTATTTTACACTGTTTTTACGTTTGTAATTTTACATAACATAAAATATTTTTTACGACGATTATATATTTTCTTACGGTCTCTTTTTACGCCGGAAATAAGACAAAACTTACGGAACGTAAAATTACGGTGCATTGATGGTAAAATAGAGGGGGGGTGAAGAATAACTATTCCTCATCCAGGATGACGAATAGTCAATCCCACTAAGTGTAAGGGATTAGCTAGGTGCGGCCACCTATAGAGAAGATAAAGTTTACTCCTCGAACTTTACTCAGCCGGATCCCCTCTATTTTTTAAGGATCGGTTAGAGTTGGCCTTAGTTGCATGCACCTATACCTTCACTAAAACCCATGCTGACGGTGTTCTGGAATGACTGTGTCAAGCTAAGACGCCCGGAGGAGGAGGGCTTGGCTGGTGCGCACGATACCAAGTAGTGCAAGGAATATGTTCGGGCCTGCAATATCTTCATCATGAATTGGACCCTGAACAGAGGATCGTGCACATGGATCTGAAGGCGAGCAACGTGCTGATCAGCCGTAACGAGCGCGGAGACATCACGAATGTAAAGATCGCGGATTTCGGGCTGTCAAAGCTCTTCAGAGCGGACCTAACACACTCCTACACTGAACTGGTCATTGGTCTAAAGTAAGTATATTTTCCTACTGTATATGGTAGCAAGATAATAATAATCTCCAGACACTCTGGCTGTAGTGCTAACTATTTATCCGTGGATGGACGATGCAGGGCGTACATGGCCCCGGAATACCTTGCCAGGGGCAGGATCTCGGCCAAGGTGGACATATATTGCTTCGGCGTTCTTATTCTGGAGATAGTCACTGGCGACTGCGCCAACGTGAATGATTCCTCGGTCGAATTCATCGACCGGGTAAGCGCCGGCCGGCGATCGAGTTGTGAGTTTCTGAGTTTGTGCTCGTCGATCTTAGGAGTACAGCAGATGACTTGTCACAAGCTCATGTGCAGGTGCGCAGGGAGTGGGGCAACGGAGACGTGAGAAGGATCACGGTGGGAAGCTGCTCCGACGACTGCATTCCACAAGCTCGCAACTGCATCGATATAGCGCTGGACTGCATCCAGGAGGACCCCGACCGCAGGCCGGACGCGACAGAGATAGGCCAGCGGCTCTCGCTTTCTCGTACCTGCGCCACAGCCTCTAGTACAACTTTGTGTTAAGGTTAGTATAAAGTTAAGACACTTATTTTAGAATGGAGGGAGTAATATATAAAAACTGTTTTTCTTTTTGTTTTCACAATGAACATGCCTTGTGTTCCACTTCTAACTGCTTGCCAATTTTCGTGAAGGTACAATGTGTGTGGTGGTCTAGAGAAAAAAAAAGAATCGGATGCACAAAGAAAGGCATTTTAGAGCACTTGTTTTTTTTATCACGCGCGTCTTTTGTCAGTGAAAAGTTGCTTATAGTTAAAACACACGTTATGTTCATTGTCAAAAAATCCGAAATTTTATTTCATCTACTACTTTTTACTGTCCATGCCATAGCACATAAGATTGAGCTCCAAAATGCCTCCTCCTGATATATATTTTTTTCTTCTCCTTTTATGATTGACTCAGAGCTTAAGAAGGCGGACGATGTCCATGTTGATGTTGACTGATCCCTTGCAATCCGACTGCGTACATATATTTTGTTTTGTTTTCTCTCTGGTTGGGGGGTCCAACATGTATCGTATCGGTTGATGCCGAGTAAATTGCAAATTACCAATATATTTGTGGACTCTAAATCAATAAACTACCACATTTAGTTTTTTATTTTGCAAAAGTCCATCATTAATATTTTTTGGAAAAACTTTCGATCTATTCATTTTCAATTATGATAGTACAACGAACACTAGAAATAATAAAAATTACATCCAGAACCGTAGACCACCTATCGACGATTCCAAGCACTAAAGCGAGCCGAAGGCGCGCCGCTATCATCGCCCCTTCCTCGCCAGATTCGAGCAAAACTTGTTGTAGTACGCAGTCGGAAAGTCATTGTGCTAAGGCCCCATAGGACCTGCGCAACAGAGTAGCAACGGCCACCGACAAAGAGTAGCGTAAATCAGAAAAATCCAACCTGAAGACATAAGAACATAGATGAACGACCACCAGATCCGAACAAATCCACGAAAGACAGATTTGCCGGAGACACAACTCCACACGTCCACCGACGATGCTAGAAGCATCACCGGAACGGGGCCTAGGAGGAGAGAACCTTATTTCATCTTTAGGGAGTCATCGCCGTCTCGCCTTCTTGAACAGGACACAAACCTAACAGAACTTCAACAAGATCTAAAAACGGAGCCCCCCACCGGCAAGGGTCGGGATCAACTCCGCTCACATGGCCCTAAGGCCACTATAGATTGTGTTGACAGTTTGCCGGAACACTAATCGGTCACTAAATGAGCATTGACACCGTTAGACAGCCTCACCGCAGCTCAGCCAGACCTCGCCGGAGATAGCCCAGCCTTTGCCCGAGCTCGCCCCAAGCCGCCTCGTCCCGACCCGCTAGTGAGCTCCTCTGACCTCCTATCTGTTAAATGGAAGGCTGCAGAAGAATGCAATTTGGGTGAATGGATGTATGTGAAGGTGCTAATAGTCAATGAATGTGGTTGCTTGATGTGTATACAATGGGTATTTTTGCTAGGTGACGTCTTTATCTTTATCTGAACAAGCAAAGTGGCCCGCTCGATGCGCGGGCTAGAATTTTATACATATATATTATCCATTTATGAGTTGATATTTGAAGATATAAAAATAAGCCAGCAATCCATTTGTGAGTTGATATTTGAAAATATAAAATTAAGACAGCTAACCAAACTATAGCAGACCAAGCTACACATAATCATAAATTTAATTGGCATCAACTTTGGTAGCTCTTTACTACAAGAACAAAAAAAATTGAATCAAGCACAGAAAGAGCATCCTTTCATATTCTGGTACATATTATATTGTCTCGGTATTTTTTAGTTCTCCAATCAACATTGCTAAACTATTGAGAAGGAATTGAGATGGAGAATACATTAGTTAAGTTAGGGAGCAAACATGGTTTTAAATCTCTGACCACTAATTATATCTGAAAAGAATTTAGTTAGGTCAATCAAAAATGACGTTGATGTATTTATCTTGCAAAATCCTTTAAATTTCATATTTTATGCCTTGCAAATTATGTACATTGACGTCTAAAACTTTTCCCCTAGAATTTCAATTAATTTGGAACAAAGGGAGTTTATCGTTGGCAAAACTTTAATAGAAGGGAAATAAATAATAGTCTAATGCACATCCTTCTACACGATATTGCGAGATGTACAATTAAATCATAGATCGAAAATTTATGGCGCATCAATGTCAAAGTTGCCAACTCAAACAGCTAAATTCAGGTGACAATTGTACCTATACTATTTCACACGTCCTATTTGTATGAGTTAAAACATTCCAGTGTTTAGGCTAGTATTCTGCTTGACAACTCCGATGCAATTTTTTTCTTCGCATGGAATAAAGAGGGCCCTTTGGCTAGGGTTTCTCGTGCCTTCCGCCGGTGCCGCCACTGGTCTACCTTGTCTTCTGTTGTCTTAGGGCCATTGATGCGCGGTGGATCTCGACCCATGCTGACGGGAGGGTTCAAATTTTTCATGGTTTTTGGAGTTATGTTAGGGTTTGTGTTCTGCTCAGAGAAGCGAGGCGACAGCGGCTCTCTGAAATGGAATAAGGTTCTCCCCGCCTAATTCCCGTCCTAGTGATGTTTCTAGCATCGTTGGAGGGCATGTGGAGCTTTATCTCGGGCGGATCTGGAGGGATTCGGTAGGCGTTTGTCTTCGGTCGATCCAGGTGGATCATGTATTCGTCCGTTTTTCTTCGTGTGTCTACAGGTTGGATCCTTCCAATCTACTCTTCTCTTCATTGACGTCGGTTGCTGTTCTGACGCGCTGGTCCTACGGGACCTTAGCACGACGACTTCCCGACTGTCTACTACAACAATATTTGCCCGATCCCATGAGGGAGGGGCGATGACGGCGGCGCGCCTTCGGCTCGCTGCAGTGTTTGTAGTCGTCGCTAGGTGGTCTAGATACCTGGATGTATTTTTTACTTCTGGTGTTCATTGTACTATCTTGACAATTGATGAATAGATTAAAAGTTTTCCTAAAATTAAGCTTCGATGCAAATTAATAAGAGATTAACTTCCCCTTTTCTTCAGACACAACGTGCAGATGAGAAGTGCCCACCACGTGACCGCTAGCAACGTGAAATTCGAATCGTCAAGCTGCAACAGATACTAGAAGGATTCGCGCGCTTTGCTGCGCCGGAAGCACACTGGGGATTGCAGTGACATGTTGTTGTAAATATGCCCTAGAGGTAATAATAAAATGGTTATTATTGTATTTCCTTGTTCATAATAATTGTCTATTGTTAATGCTATAATTGTATTAACTGGAAACCGTAATACATGTATGAATACATAGACCACAACATGTCCCTAGTAAGCCTCTAGTTGACTAGCTTGTTGATCAATAGATGGTTATGGTTTCCTGACCATGGACATTGGATGTCATTGATAACGGGATCACATCATTAGGAGAATGATGTGATGGACAAGACCCAATCCTAAACATAGCACAAGATCGTGTAGTTCGTTTGCTAGAGCTTTTCTAACGTCAAGTATCATTTCCTTAGACCATGAGATTGTGCAACTCCCGGATACCGTAGGAGTGCTTTGGGTGTATCAAACGTCACAACGTAACTGGGTGACTATAAAGATGCACTACAGGTATCTCCGAAAGTGTCTGTTGGGTTGGCACGAATCGAGACTGGGATTTGTCACTCCGTATGACGGAGAGGTATCTCTGGGCCCACTCAGTAATGCATCATCATAATGAGCTCAATGTGACTAAGGAGTTAGCCATGGGATCATGCGTTATGGAACGAGTAAAGAGACTTGCCGGTAACAAGATTGAATCAGGTATGGGGATACCGACGATCAAATCTCGGGCAAGTAACATACCGATAGACAAAGGGAATTGGATACGGGATTGATTGAATCCCCGCCATCGTGGTTCATCCGATGAGATCATCGTGGAACATGTGGGAGACAACATGGGTATCCTGATCCCGCTGTTGGTTATTGGCCGGAGAACATCTCGGTCATGTCTGCATGGTTCCTGAACCC
The DNA here is from genome assembly GCA_032464435.1 of Aegilops umbellulata. Classification (NCBI taxonomy): domain Eukaryota; kingdom Viridiplantae; phylum Streptophyta; class Magnoliopsida; order Poales; family Poaceae; genus Aegilops; species Aegilops umbellulata. Next base: position 641,943,374 of record CP136057.1, read on the forward strand.
GTAGGTTCTACACACTTAAGGTTCGGTGATGCTAGAGTTGTTATGGGAAATAGTATGTGGTTACCGAAGGTTGTTCGGGTCCTGAATGAGATCCCGGACATGACGAGGAACTCCGAAATGGCCCGGAGGTGAAGATCGATATATTGGACGAAGGGTATTGGAGTCCGAAATTGTTCTGAGAGTATCGGGTGACGACCAGCGTGACCGAAAGGTGTTTCGGAGGCCCCGACAAGCGTTGGGGGGCCTTATGGGCAAAGGGGAGGGGGCACATCAGCCCACTAAGAGGCTGTGCGCCCCTCCCACCCCATCTCACGTAACGTGGAGAGGCAGGGGAGCCTCCCCTAGGGCAGCCACCCCTCCCGGCTTGAGGGGCAAGTTTCCTAGGGGTGGGGGCGCCCAAACCCATCTATGGTTTCCCCTGTGGCCTCCATCCCTCCCCTAGGGAACTCTAGGATGCCTCCTCCACCCCCTTCCCCCCTATATATAGTGAGGGAGAGAGAGGGCAGCCGCACCCCTTCCCTGGCACAACGCCTCCCTCCTCCAACTCTTCCTTCTCCTCCGTAGAGCTTGGCGAAGCCCTGCAGGAATACCACAAGCTCCACCACCACGTCGTCGTGATGCCGGAGTTCTCCCTCAACTTCTCCTCTCCCCTTGCTGGATCAAGAAGGAGGAGACGTTCCCGGGCTATACGTGTGTTGAACGCGGAGGGGCCGTCCGTTCGGCGCTAGATCGGATCTTCCGTGATTTGAATCGCCGCGAGTACGACTCCATCAACCGCGTTCTTGTAACGCTTCCGCTTAGCGATCTTCAAGGGTATGAAGATGCACTCCCTCTCTCTCGTTGCTAGCATCTCCTAGATTGATCTTGGTGACACGTAGGAAAATTTTGAATTATTGCTACGTTCCCCAACAGTGGCATCATGAGTTAGGTCTATGTGTAGATTCTATGCACGAGTAGAACACAAAGTAGTTGTGGGGGATGATTTGTTCAATTTGCTTGCCGTTACTAGTCTTATCTTGATTCGACGATATTGTGGGATGAAGCGGCCCGGACCGATCTTACACGTACACTTACGTGAGACAGGTTCCACCGACTGACATGCAGTTGATACATAAGGTGGCTAGCGGGTGTCTGTCTCTCCCACTTTAGTCGGATCGGATTCGATGAAGAGGGTCCTTATGAAGGGAAAATAGCAATTGGCATATCACTGTTGTGGCTTTTGCGTAGGTAAGAAACGTTCTTGCTAGAAACCCATAGCAGCCACGTAAAACATGCAACAACGATTAGAGGACGTCTAACTTGTTTTTGCAGGGTACGCTATGTGATGTGATATGGCCAAAAGGATGTGATGAATTACATATATATGATGTATGAGATTGATCATGTTCTTGTAATTGGAATCACGACTTGCATGTTGATGAGTATGACAACCGGCAGGAGCCATAGGAGTTTACTTAATTTATTGTATGACCTGCGTGTCAATGAAGAACGCCATGTAATTACTTTAGTTTATTGCTAACCGTTAGCCATAGTAGTAGAAGTAATAGTTGGCGAGACAACTTCATGAAGACACGATGATGGAGATCATGACGATGGAGATCATGGTGTCATGCCAGTGACGAAGGTGATCATGTCGCGCCTCGAAGATGGAGATGAAAAGGCGCAAGATGATATTGGCCATATCATGTCACTTTATGATTTGCATGTGATGTTTGTCATGTTTACATCTTATTTGCTTAGAACGACGGTAGCATAAATAAGATGATCCCTCACTAAAATTTCAAGAAAGTGTTCCCCCTAATTGTTCACCGTTGCGAAGGTTCGTTGTTTCGAAGCACCACGTGATGATCGGGTGTGATAGATTCTAACGTTCGCATACAACGGGTGTAAGCCAGATTTACACATGCGAAACACTTAGGTTGACTTGACGAGCCTAGCATGTACAGACATGGCCTCGGAACATAAGAGATCGAAAGGTCGAACATGAGTCGTATAGTAGATACGATCAACATGAAGATGTTCACCGATGATGGCTAGTCCGTCTCACGTGATGATCGGACACGACCTAGTTGACTCGGATCATGTATCACTTAGATGACTAGAGGGATGTCTATCTAAGTGGGAGTTCATTAAATAATCAGATGAACTTAATTATCATGAACATAGTCAAAAGGTCTTTGCAAATTATGCCGTAGCTTACGCTTTAGTTCTACTGTTTAAGATATGTACCTAGAGAAAATTTATTTGAAAGTTGATAGTAGAAATTATGCGGACTGGGTCCGTCAACTGAGGATTATCCTCATTGCTGCACAGAAGGCTTATGTCCTTAATGCACCGCTCGGTGTGCTGAACCTCGAGCGCCGTCTGTAGATGTTGTGAAACATCTGACATACACGTTTTGATAACTACGTGATAGTTCAGTGCGTAATGCTAACGGTTTAGAATTGTGACACCAAAGTCGGTTTTGAAACGTAGCAGAACATATGAGATGTTCCAAAGACTGAAATTGGGATTTCAGACCAGTGCCCACTTCAAGAGGTATGAGACCTCTGACAAGTTTCTTAAGCCTGCGAACTAAGGGAGAAAAGCTCAATCGTTGAGCATGTGCTCAGATTGTCTGAGTACTACAATCGCTTGAATCGAGTGGGAGTTAATCTTCCAGATGAGATAGTGATGCTTCTCCATAGTCACTGCCACCAAGCTATTAGAGCTTCGTGATGAACTACAACATATCAGGGATAGACATGATGATCCTTGAGCAACTCGCGATGTTTGACACCGCGAAAGTAGAAATCAAGTAGGAGCATCAATTGTTGATGGTTAGTAAAACCACTAGTTTCAAGAAGGGCAAGGGAAAGAAGGGATACTTCATGAAACGGCAAATCAGTTGCTGCTCTAGTGAAGAAACCCAAGGTTGAACCCAAACCCGAGACTAAGTGCTTCTGTAATGAGGGGAACGGTCACTGAAGCAGAACTACCCTAGATACTTGGTAGATGAGAAGGCTGGCAAGGTCGACAGAAGTATTTTGAATATACGTTATATTATTGTGTACTTTACTAGTACTCCTAGTAGCACCAGGGAAATAAAAACCGGTTCGGTTGCTAAGTGTTAGTAACTCGAAATAAAAGGCTACGGAGACTAGCTAAAGGTGAGATGACGATATGTGTTGGAAGTGTTTCCAAGGTTGATGTGATCAAACATCGCACGCTTCCTCTACCATCAGGATTGGTGTTAAACCTAAATAATTGTTATTTGGTGTTTGACTTGAGCATAGACATGATTGGATTATGTTTATCGCAATACGGTTATTCATTTAAGGAGAATAATGGTTACTCTGTTTATTAGAATAATACCTTCAATGGGCTTGCACCTAAAATGAATGGTTTATTGAATCTCGATCGTAGTGATACACATGTTCATGCCAAAAGATATAAGATAGTAATGATAGTACCACATACTTGTGGCACTGCCATTTGAGTCATATTGGTATAAAACGCATGAAGAAGCTCCATGTTGATGGATCTTTGGACTCACTCGTTTTTGAAAAGATTGAGACATGCGAACCATGTCTATTGGTAGATATGCATGAAGAAACTCCATACAGATGGATCGTTTGAACTCACTTGATTTTGAATCACTTGAGACATGCAAATCATACCACACGGGCAAGATGACTGAAAGACCTCGTTTTCAGTAAGATGGAACAAGAAAGCAACTTGTTGGAAGTAATACATTTTGATGTGTGCAGTCCAATGAGTGCTGAGGCACGCGGTGGATATCGTTATGTTCTTACTCCACAGATGATTTGAGTAGATGCTAAGTATATTTACTTGATGAAACACAAGTCTGAATTATTGAAATGTTTAAGTAATTTCAGAGTGAAGTTGAAGATCGTCGTGACAAGAGGATAAAATGTCTATGATATGATCATAGAGATGAATATCTGAGTTATGAGTTTGGCACACAATTAAGACATTGTGGAAATTGTTTCACAACTAATACCGCTTGGAACACCATAGTGTGATGGTGTGTCCGAACATCATAACTGCACCCTATTGGATATGGTGCATACCATGATGTCTCTTATCGAATTACCACTATCGTTTATGGGTTAGGATTTAGAGACAACCGCATTCACTTTAAATAGGGCACCACGCAATTCCGTTGAGACGACACCGTATGAACTATGGTTTAGAAAAACCTAAGTTGTCATTTCTCAAAAGTTTGGGGCCACGACGCTTATGTGAAAAAGTTTCAGGCTGATAAGCTCGAACCCAAAGCGGATAAATGCATCTTCATAGAATACCCAAAACAGTTGGGTATACATCCTATTTCAGATCCGAAAGCAAAAGTGATTGTTTCTAGAAACGGGTCCTTTCTCGAGGAAAAGTTTCTCTCGAAAGAATTGAGTGAGAGGATGGTGGAGACTTGATGAGGTTATTGAACCGTCACTTCAACTAGTGTGTAGCAAGGCACAGGAAGTTGTTCCTGTGGCACCTACACCAATTGAAGTGGAAGCTTATGATAGTGATCATGAAACTTCGGATCAAGTCACTACCAAACCTCGTAGGTCAACAAGGATGTGTACTACTTCAGAGTGGCACGTAATCCTGTCTTGGAAGTCATGTTGCTAAACAACAATGAACCTACGAGCTATGGAGAAGCGATGGTGGGCCCGGATTCCGACGAATGGCTCGAGGCCATAAAATCCGAGAGAGGATCCATGTATAAAAACAAAGTATAGACTTTGGAAGAACTACTTGATGGTCGTAAGGCTGTTGGGTGCAGATGGATTTTAAAAGAATACGGAGAATGATGGTAAGTGTCACCATTAAGAAAGCTCGACTTGTCGTTAAGATGTTTTTCGACAAGTTCAACGAGTTGACTACGATGAGACTTTCTCACTCGTAGTGGTGCTAAGAGTCTGTTGGAATTATATTAGCAGTTACTACATTATTTAGGAAATCTTGCAGATAGGATGTCAAAACATTGTTTCCTCGACGATTTTCTTGAGGAAAGGTCGTATGTGATACAACCAGAAGGTTTTGTCAATCCTAAAAGATGCTAACAAGTATGCAAAGCTCCAACAATCCTTCTAAGGACTGGAGTAAGCATCTCAGAGTTGGAATGTATGCTTTGATGAGATGATCAAAGATTTTGGGTTTATACAAAGTTTATGAGAAACTTGTATTTCCAAAGAAGTGAGTGGGAGCACTATAGAATTTTTGATGAGTATATGTTGTTAACATATTGTTGATCAGAAATGATGTAGAATTTCTGGAAAGCATACAGGGTTATTTAAAAAGTGTTTTTCAATGGAAAATATGGATTAAGCTACTTGAACATTGAGCATCAAGATCTATAAGGATAGATAAAAAATGCTTAATAGTACTTTCAAATGAATACATACCGTCACAAGATTTTGAAGGAGTTCAAAATAGATCAGAAAAGAAAGAGTTCTTGGTTGTGTTACAAGGTGTGAGTGTTGAGTAAGACTCAAGACCTGACCACGGCAGAAGAGGGAGAAAGGACGAAGGTTGTCCCCTATGCTTTAGACGTAGGCTCTACAGTATGCAATGCTGTGTACCGCACCTGAAGTGTGCCTTGCCATGAATCAGTCAGGGGGTACAAGAGTGATCCAGCAATGGATCACATGACAGCGGTCGAACTTATCCTTTGTAACTAGTGTACTAAGGAATTTTCTTGATTATGGAGATGGTAAAAGAGTTCGTCGTAAAGGGTTACGTCGATGCAAACTTTGACACTAATCCGTATGATTGTGAGTAGTAAACTAGATTCGTATAGTAGAGCAGTTATTTGGAATAGCTCCAAATAGCACGTGGTAGCTGCATTTACAAGATGGCATAGAGATTTGTAAAGCACACACGGATCTGAAAGGTTCAGACCCGTTGACTAATAACCTCTCTCACAAGCGAGATATGAACAAACCCCATGGGTGTTGGATTCATTACAATCACATAGTGATGTGAACTAGATTATTGACTCTAGTGCAAGTGGGAGACTGTTGGAAATATGCCCTAGAGGCAATAATAAAATGGTTATTATTGTATTTCCTTGTTCATGATAATTGTCTATTGTTCATGCTATAATTGTATTAACTGGAAACCGTAATACATGTGTGAATACATAGACCACAACATGTCCCTAGTAAGCCTCTAGTTGACTAGCTCGTTGATCAATAGATGGTTACGGTTTCCTGACCATGGATATTGGATGTCATTGATAACGGGATCACATCATTAGGAGAATGATGTGATGGACAAGACCCAATCCTAAGCATAGCACAAGATCGTGTAGTTCGTTTGCTAGAGCTTTTCTAACGTCAAGTATCATTTCCTTAGACCATGAGATTGTGCAACTCCCGGATACCGTAGGAGTGCTTTGGGTGTATCAAACGTCACAACATAACTGGGTGACTATAAAGGTGCACTACAGGTATCTCCGAAAGTGTCTGTTGGGTTGGCACGAATCGAGACTGGGATTTGTCACTCCGTATGACGGAGAGGTATCTCTGGGCCCACTCAGTAATGCATCATCATAATGAGCTCAATGTGACTAAGGAGTTAGCCACGGGATCATGCGTTACGGAATGAGTAAAGAGACTTGCCGGTAACAAGATTGAACGAGGTATGGGGATACCGATGATCGAATCTCGGGCAAGTAACATACCGATAGACACAGGGAATTGGATACGAGATTGATTGAATCCCCGACATCGTGGTTCATCCGATGAGATCATCGTGGAACATGTGGGAGCCAACATGGGTATCCAGATCCCGCTGTTTGTTATTGGCCGGAGAACGTGTCGGTCATGTCTGGATGGTTCCTGAACCCGTAGGTTCTACACACTTAAGGTTCGGTGACGCTAGAGTTGTTATGGGAAATAGTATGTGGTTACCGAAGGTTGTTCGGGTCCCGAATGAGATCCCGGACATGACGAGGAACTCCGAAATGGCCCGGAGGTGAAGATCGATATATTGGACGAAGGGTATTGGAGTCCGAAATTGTCCTGAGAGTATCGGGTGACGACCAGCGTGACCGAATGGTGTTTCGGAGGCCCCGGCAAGCGTTGGGGGGCCTTATGGGCAAAGGGGAGGGGGCACATCAGCCCACTAAGGGGCTGTGCGCCCCTCCCACCCCATCTCACGTAACGTGGAGAGGCAGGGGAGCCTCCCCTAGGGCAGCCACCCCTCCCGGCTTGAGGGGCAAGTTTCCTAGGGGTGGGGCGCCCAAACCCATCTATGGTTTCCCCTGTGGCCGCCACCCCTCCCCTAGGGAACCCTAGGGTGCCTCCTCCACCCCCTTGCCCCTATATATAGTGAGGGAGAGAGAGGGCAGCCGCACCCCTTCCCTGGCACAGCCCCTCCCTCCTCCAACCCTTCCTTCTCCTCCGTAGAGCTTGGCGAAGCCCTGCAGGAATACCACAAGCTCCACCAACACGCCGTCGTGATGCCGGAGTTCTCTCTCAACTTCTCCTCTCCCCTTACTGGATCAAGAAGGAGGAGACGTCCCCGGGCTATACGTGTGTTGAACGCGGAGGCGCCGTCCGTTCGGCGCTAGATCGGATCTTCCGTGATTTGAATCGCCGCGAGTACGACTCCATCAACCGCGTTCTTGTAACGCTTCCGCTTAGTGATCTTCAAGGGTATGAAGATGCACTCCCTCTCTCTCGTTGCTAGCATCTCCTAGATTGATCTTGGTGACACGTAGGAAAATTTTGAATTATTGCTACGTTCCCCAACACATGTTTCCTCATTTCAATTTGTTCGTTGAAATCTTCTTACAAAATGTTTAATTGGTCAATAGGTGAAGGACCACATTGCACGGTGGCACCAAAATGACATCCCCTTAAAAACATAGGAAAACAATAAATAGTCGCTTATATCAAAACGCAGATCAATCATTTGCGTCTACTGCTGCAGTACCAACAAAATATATATGATCTTTAAGTCGATCAACTTTGCTGATTCCTTTACATCCTTCAGCGTCAGGCTGACATTTCTTCTTTTACCTTCCAAAGCATGATTTAGCTGCTGAGTACCACCTAGGAAGAAGTTTCTTTTTAAGATGTTCAGAAGCTTGCTGATGTCACGTATCTTGTTCTCAGCTCATATCTCCTGGGAGTTACCCACGTACATCTTCTCTTTATAAAAATCAGTCAAAACAGAAATATAGTGACAGATTTAGAGTTTTGATTTAAAAATGTCAATAACAAAATTTGTTAACTGAAGGACAGAAAATAAATTTTCTGTGTATTTCATCTTTCAATCAAGTATACGTGGATATGCAAGCTTCGCTGCGCCGGGAATTGCAGCGATGACATTTAAGTTACATATATGTACTATTTAGTCCATCTGAATGGCCAAAACAGGGTGCACAAGATTTTAGTAAACAAATCAATCTATTTTAGTAAACAGGCTGTGAACGCAAATAAATGGAGCGTTCTGGGAAGAAAATGCCACATGTTTGAAGCATGATCAACCCAGAATAATGGCTCGTCTCTGAGAGTACATCAAAGATCAAACAGAGAACGATATTCATAATTTGAGCCACTTTTTTTTACTAAATACAGCAGTATTATACACATATGACTAAATACTATAGAAACAGAAATAAAATCGCTCCGGAGATAAATAGCAAATTCAAAGTAAATAAAGATCTGAAACTTTAAATATGTAAATAATTGATTCATATGTATGCTCGTACATATCCATATGAAAATAATATTATTATTGCACCCCAAAGTAAAACAGTTTTAAGCACTAAAAATTTGCAAGCCTGAACATTTACATGTCTAGTTTTCATGGGAGAAGATTGATGTTTGTAAGATGTCTTTTTTCACCACCTATGTATGCAGATCACAAGTCTTAACTCCACACTTGCATGAAGAGGAAGTCAAATTAAAAAGCTTAGGATGCCCACCATAAATATTTAGTGGATGACCTGGAGAAAATGCAACATGTTTAGACCACTGTTGTAGCCTTCTCATACTTAAAGCTTGTTTCAGCTGATACCGACAATTCTATGGTGCTTCTCTTCAGTAACACGTTTAGTGATCTCACTATACATTTGGGAATTGAGATGAATCACTACATGCAGATAATGTGAGAATGTTACAACAATAAGTATTTTAATAATCTATGCTTGCACTGTCACATTTCATAAGTATAGATATCAGGTGTCACCATAAAATAACTACCTACAGAATGAGGGGTGAAAATTCATGTTCATTCAAATTATCTTACCATCCAGATAAATCACAAAAGGCTAATGCAACTGATTCCACACAAAAATTGACAGGTAATTCATGCTAAGAGTACAAAATTAAGTAAAACTATTTAATAGGTAAGCTTGACTTCACTGCAGTTTAGATCAATTGGGAGTCTCTTTCAGAAAGATTAATCGATATTAACTACATGTTTCGCCCCTAAAAATGTAGCTAACTGTTTGAACATACATCTATGTGATGGACCACAAACAGATATAGTCCATTGCAGTATTTCTTTGAAAGGAAAGGAACTACTGAAGGGGGAGTAGTAAACACAATTTCTTCACCTGGATCCATATGGGAAGGTTATTAGTAGCACCACCACCAGCAACACACAGTAAGAACTCCCCCTCTGCACTCTTAACTTCTCTTGCCTCCCCAGCATCCTTATGCATGGAGCTGAGAACATCATTCACCTGAAGCTCAAGCACTGCTAGTGCTGGAGCGAAGTTCCCTTTGTTTGTGAACTTTGCGATTCGTGTGCAGATTCCCCTTGCATCATCCTTCAAACATGGTGTGAATCCATTGAGTGCTGACACAAATATATGGAGACCCGATCTGCATGATCTCCATAGGATCATGCTCGACCCATCTTGTAGTTCACATCAAGAACTGATAAAAAAAGTTAGAAGTCATCTCCTAACTGCAAGTTAAGGGATAACAAACAATGGTATAATAATTTCAAGAAGAGAACTGCCAGTACTTTACAAACGAAGATGACACTGCCTGCTACCGTGACCAGAATCAAATGGCCTAGAACACAACAACATAAAGCAACTTTCAGTATGGCGCGTTTCACTTTTTGGCATGTCGACTAATACATGGAAACAGAAGTGAAACAAAGAAGATTATTTGTGTTGCTTTGGAAGCTAGTACATGAAGAAACATTTGGTGAAGTGGACAGTCAGAAGATTGTTTTTCCTAAAAGTGCATCAAGATAATTATATTAGAAATGTATTAGATTTGAAGGAAGGCCGGTCATTGATCATGCCATTTTCAATGAACGTGTAGAAGGAAAATGGAATATCAAAACAAAGTCGGACTAATCATATGACAAGAAAATGAAATTGATGTATATCAATCCTGCTGTAATTCTTTTAGTGATTGCGGTAGGCATGGCCGCCCGCACCGTTAGGGCATGAAAACCCTACCATGATTAGCAAAGAGAGGTGATGTTCTCTGAGGGTGAAAACCCTTGCAGTGAAGACACCGAAAATAATCGAGCGACTGCATCACACAACTTGATACCCATTTCGCCCGACATCTCACCATCATCCCAATCCTGCCTGTTGGCAACCGCCGCATAGCGACCAGCCTCCACTCCGATCTTGATATATTAAACGATTATATAAATCAATTTTCAAACATCATGAAATAGTATAGTCAAACAAAAGGAAGATCATTCCCTCACATACGGATATCATCAACATTTTCTCAAATAAACAGCAGGTCACATAGATCGTATAGCAATCTCACAATAATCTATCCAAACTCACAAGAAATCTAGCCTTACAAATATGAACATCTCAACAATCTCTCAGATGATCGCTGAACAATCTCACAACAATCTCACATCTCAACAATTTTTTATCATTTATCATCTACATGACCAACAAAGTGACAACAAGCAATCTTGAGCAGAGGTCGGTGGCGAGAAAGATCAGGAACAGAGAAGAGCCTCACCTGAAAGAAGGGCAGCGGGAGGAGTTGGTGAGGCCAGCTTGATGCTTGACAACACCTAAATAGAGGGGAGCTGCTGCCTGCGCTGCTCCTGCTCGGTGCTCGGCGGTCAGCAGCACAGCGAAGCTGCTGCTCCTGCTCGGTCCTCTTGTGAGGGGTGGAGGGGAACGACAGGAGTGAAGGGGAATGACAACGGCAGAGGGAGGAGCCGCCCACCACCCACCCAGCATATCAGAGATGCCGATGCGAGGAAGAAGACTCCGGGGACAGCACACGCAGGAGCAAGAACACCGACGCCCTCTCTGCGAATCGAAGAAGAGGGTAAGCCCCGCACAGCCGCCGCCGCCTATGCAATCGCCGGAGGGAACGGCAAAATAGGTGGAACCAGCGACACGTAGGTAAACGAGGCCTCGCACGCCAGGAGTCAAAAGCTCATTTACAACTGACCATACCCAAAACAGGGCCCACATACCGCCTTAAACACCCCCGATGCACCAGATCGCTCCATTTCGAGGGAGCTTGATATCTGTAGTGATGCATGTGCTTTTTTTTCCTAAAGGAGGATAGGCCCGGCCGCTGCATGAGGACGATACATGCAGTCATATATGATTAATAGTACAAAATCCAGCAGCCGAACATCATCAACCCGGAAAAGAACGGAAAACAGATCCTGAGGCCGTATAGCTCGCGATTACATGGCTCCTAGGCTACGCCTTTATGAAGGAATCGATGCACGTGCGCCAATGATGGCGAGTCCATCACAAGGTTAAACTCCGGATTCCTATCCCCAAAGCCAAGATTTAATCCACCACCTCCAGCAAAGACACCACACAGGCGCGCGACGACATAATCTAATCAGAGATCTTGTGTTTCCACTGAAATGCATAAACTCGTCGTTGAAGCCGTCTGTACCAGCCGCCCTTATCCGTCTACCGACACCTCAACAGCCGGATACGTCTGGAGGAGACAACAGAAGACAAATACGTTCTATACTGCTTGCCTCCCGCTACCCGTCGCACCACCTTATCTAGTTTAACTTTTGCGGATATTTGGTCTTGTCTGCCACGTGCAGCCATTTAGAACTCTAGTTTATTTTTGCCTATTTTTTCTCTTGATCAAGACACACATCTGGACATGAGGCTCGTTTGTGGTTTCATTAGCACTAGCAAATATGCCCATGCGTTGCAACGGAAGAGAAATAATTAGATTATGCCGATTACGCTAGGATGAGATAAGGACTTTTAAAATGTCATTTCATAAACTACATTCGAATCATGTCATGATGAGAGAAGTGTGATGGTCTCATTAAGACTTGATTTCCTATAGCATCACAACGAAATATTTTTGGCTAAGCAAACTGCATTGATGGACTCTGCCTAAGTTAGATTAATGAATGATGTGTCTCGTCTTGACCTAGCGTCGCGGTGTTTTCCATGACCAATAAAACTGTGGTAGCATAAAAACATAGCTATGTATGAAGGCAAATTAGACATTTAGTCATTTTTATATAGTTTACAAAAACTAACCTATAGGAAGTTGTGTCAATTTTTTTGGGCTCTGTGCTGCACATAACACGTAAACCATTTATTTTACCCGACGCGCTATGGATTCAATAAAATCATATAACAACCTCTACAGATCCCCTAAAAACACCTCTATGTAAGCGACGGTTCGTTTTGTTCGTTATTTACGGATCTATTTCAATGGATCAGTTTGATTTTTTGTGAACATTTTCTAAACTTTTATGGGATTGTTTTCAAATTCCCAAAAATGTTTTGAATACACAATCATTTTTAGAAAATCATGGTAATTTTTTACTTCATGAATATTTTTTCAAAATCGTATTTTTTTATAATATGTGAACAATTTTTTAAATCACGAACATTTTGTAATTTCAAACATTTTATGATTTCTTGATTTGTTTCTCAAAACTTGTAACTTTTTGAAGTTTGGAATTTTTGAAAATCCAAAATTAATTTAAAGAAGGAAAAATAATAACAGGAATAACAAAAAAAAAGCAAAAAACGAAATGAAAAAAACAAGGGGGGGGGGGGGGTCACGCACGACGCATGGGCCAGCCCATGAACGCATCCCATGCATGGGCCATCATTCAATTTCCTTCATAAATTTCATGATAAAGCAGGAGTATTGATGATTATTACTAGCTTCTAAATGCGTATTTATTTTCATGGTTTAGCCCTTTCTACTAACATTGTTTAACAACATTTGAGGCCTTTGATACAACTAGAAGGACAATGTGTGCTTTCGGTGCCGTTTATGTTCTTGGGGTAGTACATGTTTTATTTTTACGTGGTAGTTTTTCTAAAGTGGTGAAAATTATTTACGTGCTAGTTGGTTGGCGTGTGGAAGAAACAATGGGGTGTTCTTGTTAGCAGAGATGCCATACTTACGGATAGACTTTACAGAGTTATGGTTATGGATGGATGTGTCAATAGATTAGGAAAAGAGTAGCCCAACTATGAAAATCAAGGAAGTAATTGGTGATAGTGTTTGATATGACCAATTTGTAGTGAGCCGTTCATGTGTGTACCTTTTTTTTTATGGTGTTTGGGTGAGTCTTTTTAACGATGTGATTGAAGAGCGTTTTTTAATGAGTCAATTACACCACCGGTGTTTAAACTTCGCAAAAAAAATCACTTTAGTGCCAAAACTTGTGGCATGCATTGAACTGGTGCCACAACTTGGCTAGGGCATGCAAATACGGTGCAAAACTCGTTTGAATACGCATGCGGCGCCAATGAGGCGTGACAACATGGCGTGGGGCCCATTGTCAGTGACCTCCCCTGCAGAGTAGGCGTGTGGGGTGTTGTTTTTCGCAAAAACAACCTCAGAATTTTATTTCTTTGGACGAGGCCCATTGTCAGTGACCTCCCCTGACAGGTGTGAAACCCAGCTGTAGTACAAATTTTATATTGGAATGAAAAAAATAACATAAATTAAGACGAAGACACGACCTGGCCATTTGGACCATCCAGACGCTCCGCTAGCCACCTAATCGCTACACCATTTGACGGCTTGGTGCATACACATATCTTATATCTTTTGCTTAAACAACATAAATTAATAATTTTACTAATTCAGAAAAATGTTGGCGTGGGGTTCGAACCTTCGACTTGGGGTAAAATTCAAGACGAGCCGGTCACTGCATCCACATTCATTTGGTCTCTACTGGGTTTTTTTTTCTTTTGTCACATGAGCTACAACCTACCGTGGTTTTTTTTTTCATTTTTTACAATTTGTGAAAAATATGTAAATCCTAATTAATATACTTCTACATAAAATAAATGACACAAATAGATGCTCATCTAATTCAAAAAAATGGCCACCTATTAATTTTAAAGAATCCATAAAATTAAATTACAAATTATACAAATGTTTGTATAATTTTGAAAAGTGTTTGCATATTAAATAGAAATATTAAATAATATATATGGAAATAAATTTACTTACAAGTTCGAACTTCCACAAGTTTGTAAATAAAATATTCAGGTAGGATATAAAAGCTAGTTCATGCTTGAATTGTTTTTATGTTGCTTTACAAGTTTTTATGTGTTTTGATAAAGTTTATGTGTGTTAAAAAAATATATTAAATAAATACAAATATATGTATGGGAACACAAAATGTAACAATCCTATGCAAAGAAGAAAAAAAATGCCCTGCCTTTGTTGGGGTGGCATGCCCGTCAGATTGTGTCCCGCAGGTCCCTTGTTCTAACCCTCATGTCCACATCTTTTTGTTGGAACTAAAATTCTTAATTTATGTTGTTAAAAGCAACGATATAATGACAGAGTATCCTTGTAGGACATGAAGTGTATCCTTGTGTGTCGGTTAGCTGCGCGGTTACATTAGCGGGCGTTCGCGGCTCGATTCTTCGAGGTTGCAATATTTTCAATCTAACATAATTTGTGCTTTTCGCTGACAATGAGTCCCGCACATATAGGGTTTCTTTAATCTAAATTTTTTTTAGGGTGTTTTGGCAAAAATTACACTCCGCACGCCTGGTCTACTGCCTGATCACTGACAATGGCCCCCCACGCCACGCTGTCATGCTTCATCAGCGTCGCATGCATATACAAACGAGTTTTGCACCGTATTTGTACGACGAGCCAAGTTGTGGCACCCGTTCAATGTATGCCGCAAGTTTTGATACTAAAGTGATTTTTCTCGTCAAGTTTAAGTATCGGTGGTGTAATTGACTCTTTTTTAATTAATGCAAATACATAAGAAAGTTATATGTGTTGCTGGTCGCGTGTGTTATACAACCCTTTAAGAGTCGCGCAAAGAGCGGTCGCTCGCGCGTGCCACGTCTCATAGGTACAACAAAGAAAAAAGAAATTGATTGCTTTGTATCGCTAGAAAGATAAAAAAGAAAAGAGGAGCGACTGGTCGGGCGCCGGGCGGACCTAGGGTTGCCGCCGCCGCCGCCGTCCGCACATCCTAGGCTCCCAGCTCCCCCGGCGCCCGCTCCTCCATCGAGAGGACAGGAACATGGTGGCGGCAGCCGGTGGAGAGGGGGCGTCCGGGTCAACGACACGTTGCGGTGCGAGGTGAATCGGCGGCAAGCCCGGTGCCAGCGCTACGCGTCGCCTCTCCGACTCCTCACTCCGTCCTCGTCCATGATCGCTGCTGATACGTCTCCGTCGTATCTACTTTTCCAAACACTTTTGCCCTTGTTTTGAACTCTAACTTGTATGATTTAAATGGACTAACCCGGACTGGCGCTGTTTTCAGCAGAATTGCCATGATGTTGTTTATGTGCAGAAAACAAAAAATCTCGGGATGATCTGAAACTCCATGGAATATCTTATAATAAATAATAAATAATCCTCGCCAAAGATGAAGACCAGGGGGTCCACACCCTGTCCACGAGGGTGGGGGGCGCGCCCACCTCGTGGGCCCCCTGGAGACCTTCCGACGCCAACTCCAACTCTATATATTTGCTTTCGGGGAGAAAAAAATAGAGGAGAAGAAATCATTGCGTTTTACGATACGGAGCCGCCGCCAAGCCCTAAAACCTCTCGAGAGGGCTGATCTGGAGTCCGTTCGGGGCTCCAGAGAGGGGGATTCGTCGCCGTCGTCATCATCAACCATCCTCCATCACCAATTTCATGATGCTCACCGCCGTGCGTGAGTAATTCCATCGTAGGCTTGCTGGACGGTGATGGGTTGGATGAGATCTATCATGTAAACGAGTTAGTTTTGTTAGGGTTTGATCCCTAGTATCCACTATGTTCTGAGATTGATGTTGCTATGACTTTGCTATGCTTAATGCCTGTCACAAGGGCCCGAGTGGCATGATTTCAGATCTGAACATATTATGTTTTCATGAATATATGTGAGTTCTTGATCCTATCTTGCAAGTCTATAGTCACCTACTATGTGTTATGATCCGGCAACCCCGAAGTGACAATAATCGGGACCACTCCCGGTGATGACCATAGTTTGAGGAATTCATGTATTCACTATGTGCTAATCCTTTGTTCCGGTTCTCTATTAAAAGGAGGCCTTAATATCCCTTAGTTTCCATTAGGACCCCGCTGCCACGGGAGGGTAGGACAAAAGATGTCATGCAAGTTCTTTTCCATAAGCATGTATGACTATATTCGGAATACATGCTTACATTACGTTGATGAATTGGAGCTAGATCTGTGTCACCCTATGTTATGACTGTTACATGATGAACCGCATCCGGCATAATTATCCATCACTGATCCGATGCCTATGAGCTTTCCATATACTGGTTTACGCTTAGTTACTTTCCGTTGCTACTGTTACAACTACTACAAAATACCAAAAACATTACTTTGCTTTCATTACTCGTTTGTTACCGTTGCCACCACTATCATATTACTTTGCTACTAAACACTTTGCTGCAGATACTAAGTTTCCAGGTGTGGTTGAATTGACAACTCAGCTGCTAATACTTGAGAATATTTTTTGGCTCCCCTTGTGTCGAATCAGTAAATTTGGGTTGAATACTCTACCCTCGAAAACTATTGCGATCCCCTATACTTGTGGGTTATCAAGACCATTTTCTGGCGCCGTTGTCGGGGAGCATAGCTCTATTCTTTGAGTCACTTGGGATTTATATCTGCTGGACACTATGAAGAACTTGAAAGACGAGAAAACAAAAAATTATCCCTCAACTACGAGAGGAGGTAAGGAACTGCCATCTAGCTCTGCACTTGATTCACCTTCTATTATGAGTAAGCTTGCGACACCTAATCCTGCTTCTGCTATTCGTTCCGATATGTCGCATGTTATTGATGATGCCACTTCGGCTATGCATGATACTTATGATGAAACTACTTCTATGCCTGATACCACTGTGCCCCTTAGTGAATTTCTTGATGAACAAATTGCTACGGCTAGAGAGAAAGAAATTATTGAATCTGATAATATTGATGAAAATGATGATGAGGATAGGCCTGTTGTTCCTGATGGTTATATTTTTTATATAGAATCTTTTGCCGCTATTTTAGCTTGCAATGATAACGATGAGCTTAGAAGGTTAATAGCTAAATGGAACAAAGAATCACTTAGAGATAAAATGAGGCCTCATCCTGCTTTTGCTACTTCACCTATTTGTGTTCCCGATAAGGATTATGAATTCTCTGTTGATCATGATATAATTACTTTGGTTGAATCTGATCCTTTCCATGGTTATGAATCGGAAACTGTTGTGGCACATCTTACTAAATTAAATGATATAGCCACCCTATTCACTAATGATGAGAGATCTCGCTACTTTTATATCCTCAAAATATTTCCGTTCTCATTAAAGGGTGATGCTAAGATATGGTTTAAATCTCTTGATCCTGGTTGTGTGCGTAGTCCCCAGGATATGATTTATTACTTCTCTGCTAAATATTTCCCTGCTCAAAAGAAACAAGCTGCTTTAAAGGAAATATACAACTTTGTGCAAATTAAGAACAGAGTCTCCCACAAGCTTGGGGGAGGCTTCTCAACTTACTTAATGCTTTGCCTGATCATCCTCTTAAGAAAAAGGAAATACTTGATATCTTTTATAATGGACTAACCGATGCTTCCAGAGATTACCTGGATTGTTGTGCTGGTTCTCTTTTCAGGGAAAGAACACCGGATGAAGCTGAAACTTTATTGAATAATATGTTGACAAATGAAAATAATTGGGCACCTCCTGAGCCAGCTCCTGCTCCAATTACTGAGCCTATTCCTAAACCAACTCCAAAGAAGAGAGGTGTTCTATTTCTCAGTCCCGAAGATATGCAAGAGGCAAAGAAATCTATGAAAGAAAAAAGTATTAAAGCTGAAGATGTTAAGAATTTACCTCCTATTGAAGAAATACATGGTCTTGATTTACCGCCTGTTGAAGAAACATATGATCTTAATCCCTTATTTATTGAAGAACCTCCAGACCTCAATAACCCGACACAGGTAGTAAAGGTAAATTCTCTCTATAGATATGATAAAGCTGAAATCCCTCCTACTAAAATTGCTAGTCAGTGCTTGGATGAGTTTGATAACTTTATGTTTAAGAAAGAAGACTTCAATGCTTATTTTGGTAGACAATTAAAACAAGATGCTTATATGATTAAACGCTTGGGTGACTATATGGCTAATATTAGAGGTGAACTTAAACTTGTTAGCAAACATGCTTCTATGGTTACCACTCAAATAGAACAAGTACTTAAAAGAATTTCTTGATGAAATGAATAGTAAGAAAAATGATTATGTTGTTAGAGTGGCTACTAGAACTGGTAGAATGACTTAGGAACCTTTGTATCCTGAAGGCCACCCTAAGAGAATTGAGCAAGATTCTTAGAGAAATAATATCGATGCACCTAGTTCTTCTAAAAGGAAGAAAAAGAAAAATGATAGGACTTTGCAAACTTCTAGTGAACCTATTGCTGAACCACCAGAGAAACCAAATGATATCTCTATGTATGATGCTGAAACACAATCTGGTAATGAACATGAACCTAGTGAAAATGTTAATGATGATGTTCATGATGATGCTCAACCTAGTAATGATAATGATGTAAAAATTGAACCTGCTGCTGATCTTGATAACCCACAATCAAAGAATCAATGTTATGATAAGAGAGACTTTGTTGCTAGGAAACATGGTAAAGAAAGAGAACCATGGGTTCAGAAACCCATGCCTTTTCCTCCCAAACCATCCAAGAAAAAGGATGATGAGGATTTTGAGCGCTTTGCTGAAATGATTAGACCTATCTTTTTGCGTATGCGATTGACTGATATGCTCAAAATGAATCCTTATGCTGAATATATGAAAGATATTGTCACAAATAAAAGAAAGATACCGGAAGCTGAAATTTCCACCATGCTTGCTAATTATACTTTTAAGGGTGGAATACCAAAGAAACTTGGAGATCCAGGAGTACCTACTATACCATGCTCCATTAAAAGAAATTATGTTAAAACTGCTTTATGTGATCTTGGAGCCGGTGTTAGTGTTATGCCTCTTTCTTTATATCATAGACTTGACTTGAACAAGTTGACACCTACTGAAATATCTTTGCAAATGGCTGATAAATTAACTACTATACCTGTCGGTATTTGTGAGGATGTGCCTATTGTGGTTGCAAACGTTACTATTTTAACGGACTTTGTTATTCTTGATATTCCCGAGGATGATAGTATGTCTATTATTCTTGGAAGATCTTTCCTTAATACTGCAGGGGCTTTTATTTATTGCACCAAAGGCAATGTCACTTTTCATGTTAATGGTGATGAGCATACGGTACACTTTCCGAGGAAACAACCTCAAGTTCATAGTATCAACTCTATTGGAAAAATTCCATCGATTATATTTGGAGGTTTTGAATTTCCTCTTCCTACTGTCAAGAAGAAATATGATATTCTTATTATTGTGGATGTTCATATCCCCGTTGAGGTAACCTAGTGTTGTTCGAAATCTCTCCGGTTTCATGTTAATCGGAATGAGTTTGTTAACAAGACTTGATCAACCTTGTTAGTGGATTCCTTTTGATGAGCATGAGATGGATGAAACTAGAAGCACAAACTTCTATACCCTCTTTATACTTTCTGTTGTTTAGTTAAAATAAAGTAAAAATAGTATTTTTCTATCTGTTTCCTGATTTATCCGTGTGAGGGAGTCCTGGATTAGGGGGTGTCCGGGTAGTCGGGCTATAACCTTTGGCCGGACTCTTGGACTATGAAGATACAAGATTGAAGACTTCGTCCCGTGTCCGGATGGGACTTTCCTTGGCGTGGAAGGCAAGCTTGGCAATACGGATATGTAGATCTCCTTCCATTGTAACCGACTCTGTGTAACCCTAGCCCTCTCCGGTGTCTATATAAACCGGAGGGTTTTAGTCCATAGGACAAACAACAATCATACCATAGGCTAGCTTCTAGGGTTTAGCCTCTCTGATCTCGTGGTAGATCTACTCTTGTACTACCCATATCATCAATATTAATCAAGCAGGAGTAGGGTTTTACCTCCATCAAGAGGGCCCGAACCTGGGTAAAAACATTGTGTCCCTTGTCTCCTGTTACCATCCGCCTAGACGCACTGTTCGGGACCCCCTACCCGAGATCCGCTGGTTTTGACACCGACATTGGTGCTTTCATTGAGAGTTCCTCTATGTCGTCACCTTTAGGCCCGATGGCTCCTCCGATCATCAACAACGATGCGGTCCAGGGTGCGACCTTTCTCCCCGGACAGATCTTCTTATTCGGCGGCTTTGCACCGCGGGCTAATTCGCTTGGCCATATGGAGCAGATTGAAAGCTACGCCTCTGGCCATCAGGTCAGATTTGGAAGTTTGAACTACACGGCTGACATTCGCGGAGACTTGATCTTCGACGGATTCGATCCATAGCCGAGTGCGCCGCACTGTCACGATGGGTATTGTTGGGGAACGTAGCAAAAATTCAATATTTTCCTACGTGTCACCAAGATCTATCTATGGAGAAACCAGCAACGAAGGGAAGGAGAGTGCATCTACATACCCTTGTAGATCGCTAAGCGGAAGCGTTCAAGTGAACGGGGTTGATGGAGTCGTACTCGCCGTGATCCAAATCACCGATGACCAAGTGCCGAACGGACGGCACCTCCGCGTTCAACACACGTACAGCCCGGTGACGTCTCCCATGCCTTGATCCAGCAAGGAGAGAGGGAGAGGTTGAGAAAGACTCCGTCCAGCAGCAGCACAACGGCATGGTGGTGGTAGAGGAGCGTGGCAATCCTGCAGGGCTTCACCAAGAACAGCGGGAGAGGAGGAGGGAGAGATGCAGGGCTGCGCCATCGAGAGGTGAAAACTCATGTGTTGGCAGCCCCAAATACCTCAACTATATATAGGGGAGAGGGAGGGGGTTGCGCCCCCTCTAGGGTTCCCACCCAAGGGGTGCGGCAGCCCCCAGATCCCATCTGGGTGGCGGCCAGGTGGAGGGGAGAGGGAGGCGCACCAGGCATGGGCCCTAAGGCCCATCTGCCCTTAGGGTTTGCCCCCCCTCCTCCCCTTAGGCGCCTTGGGCCCTTGTGGGGGGCGCACCAGCCCACCTGGGGCTGGTTCCCTCCCACACTTGGCCCATGCAGCCCTCCGGGGCTGGTGGCCCCACTTGGTGGACCCCCGGACACCTCCGGTGGTCCCGGTACACTACCGGTGATGCCCAGAACACTTCCGGTGGCCAAAACCATACTTCCTATATATAAATCTTTACCTCCGGACCATTCCGGAACTCCTCGTGACGTCCGGGATCTCATCCGGGACCCCGAACAACATTTGGTAACCACATACGAACTTCCTTTATAACCCTAGCGTCATCGAACCTTAAGTGTGTAGACCCTACGGGTTCGGGAGACACGCAAACATGACCGAGACGTTCTCCGGTCAATAACCAACAGCGGGATCTGGATACCCATGTTGGCTCCCACATGTTCCACGATGATCTCATCGGATGAGCCACGATGTCAAGGACTTAATCAATCCCGTATACAATTCCCTTTGTCTAGCGGTATAGTACTTGCCCGAGATTCGATCGTCGGTATCTCGATACCTTGTTCAATCTCGTTACCGGCAAGTCTCTTTACTCGTTCCGTAACACATCATCCCGTGATCAACTCCTTGATCACATTGTGCACATTATGATGATGTCCTACCGAGTGGGCCCAGAGATACCTCTCCGTCACACGGAGTGACAAATCCCAGTCTCGATTCGTGCCAACCCAACAGACACTTTCGGAGATACCCGTAGTGCACCTTTATAGCCACCCAGTTACGTTGTGACGTTTGGCACACCCAAAGTATTCCTACGGTATCCGGGAGTTGCACAATCTCATGGTCTAAGGAAATGATACTTGACATTAGAAAAGCTTTAGCATACGAACTACACGATCTTGTGCTAGGCTTAGGATTGGGTCTTGTCCATCACATCATTCTTCTAATGATGTGATCCCGTTATCAATGACATCCAATGTCCATGGTCAGGAGACCGTAACCATCTATTGATCAACGAGCTAGTCAACTAGAGACTTACTAGGGACATGGTGTTGTCTATGTATCCACACATGTATCTGAGTTTCCTATCAATACAATTCTAGCATGGATAATAAACGATTATCATGAACAAGGAAATATAATAATAACCTATTTATATTGCCTCTAGGGCATATTTCCAACAGGTATGACCTAGCTCTGCCGCCGAACAGTACCCTGGAAGTCGCGCCCGCATCAGCTCCGACCCTTAGCTCGGAGCCAACTACGCCGATCGAGGACGGGTGGCTAGACACCGCCTCGGGGGCTGCAGTCTCAGCGGAGATCGAGCCAAACACTAGCCTTATCCTCTGCGAAGCCCGTGACTCCAAGGTGCCGGACTCTTTTCCGGACTGTGAACCTTCCGCGCCCCTCCCAATCGAATCCGATTGGGCGCCGATCATGGAATTCACCGCCGCGGATATCTTTCAGCACTCGCCCTTCGGCGACATTCTGAACTCACTAAGGTCTCTCTCTTTATCAGAAGTCTCCTGGCCGGATTATGACCGGCGGGATTGGGATGCGAACGACGAAGAACTTCGACACCCACCCACCACCCACTTCGTAGCCACTATCGATGATTTAACCGACACGCTAGACTTCGGCTCCGAAGACATCGACGGTATGGACGACGATGTAGGAGACAAACAGAAACCAGTGCCCATAGGGCACTGGACAGCCACCCCATCCTACGATGTATACATGGTGGACACACCCAAAGGAAACGACGAGGACGAACATGAGGACGCAACGAAGGGTCGTTCCTCCAAAAAGTAGTCAAAGCGGCGGCGTAAGCGCCGCTACAAGCCCCGCCTCGACAGAGACAGCGGTCATACAGACCCAGCCACAGAGCAGGGTGAGCCGGCGAACGATGAACATGGCATCGAGCAACCGTCCGAACAAGGCAACTTGGATAAACAAACCGCACAACCCGTCCCCGGCGAAGATAACAGTCCGGACGACCTCACGCCAGACAAGTCCCTGGAGCAGAAGAACCTCCACAAAAGGCTCGTCGCCACTGCGCGTAGCCTGAAAAAGCAGAAGCGGAGGCTCAAAACTGCGGAAGACGTACTCCGAATCAGATGGAGCAAAGTACTCAACACCGCAGACAAATATGGCGACAGTCGCCACACAAAGAGCTACCCGAAGCAAAAGCTACTGCCTGAATTTGATGACGAGGCCTTAGAGCCCCCAAAATCAAAAAATAAGGAAGCCACCCGGTCGGATAGACGACCCCATGGCCAACATAGAGCGGCAAAAGGCGCCGCACACAAGCCAGCACGCGATCCACTCAAGGATTCACATAAAAAAGATGGCCCAGCCAGATCTATCTACGGGCCAAGAAAGCAAGCTCTAGTAAGCAATGCAACACAACAAACATCCAAACACCACGGCACACCCAAATACAGGGGTGCCGCACACCCCCTATGTTTCACCGATGAAGTGCTGGACCATGAATTTCCAGCGGGATTCAAGCCTGTAAACATAGAGGCGTACGACGGAGCAACAGACCCTGGAGTCTGGATTGAGGATTATATCCTCCACATCCACATGGCCAGAGGAGACGACCTCCACGCCATAAAACACTTACCCCTCAAGCTCAAAAGGCCAGCCTGGCATTGGCTCAAAGGCCTTCCCGAAAACACCATTGGAAGTTGGTAAGAGCTCGAGGATGCTTTTCGGGCAAATTTTCAAGGGACCTATGTCCGACCTCCGGATGCAGATGATTTAAGTCATATAACTCAACAGCCCGGAGAGTCAGCCCGGAAACTCTGGAACAGATTTCTTACTAAAAAGAACCAGATAGTCGACTATCCGGACGCCGAAGCCTTAGCAGCTTTCAAACACAGCGTTCGAGACGAATGGCTCGCCAGACACCTCAGCCAAGAAAAGCCAAGAACAATGGCCGCATTAACAAGCCTCATGACCCGCTTTTGCACGGGAGAGGACAGCTGGTTAGCAAGATGCAGCACCAACGACCCAAGTACATACGAAGTCCGGGATGGAAATGGGAAACCGCGACGCAGCAAGGACCAGCGCCGGAATAAGGGAAACAGCCCGAAGAGCACGACAGTCAACGCCGGATTGAAAAGCTCTTGGCAGGGTCAGAAAAAGCTGCCCCTCAAGGATAACAGGGACGAGCTATCTAACCTAAACAAAATCTTGGACAAGATATGTCAAATCCACAGCACTCCCGGGAAGCCTACAAACCGTACTTCAGAGAATGTTGGGTCTTCAAGCAATCCGGCCAACTCAACGCCGAACACAAGGGGCTCGATACACCAAGTGAGGACGATGACGAACCCCACAAGCAGAGCACCGGGAAACAAAATAATTTCCCACAAGAAGTGAAAATAGTAAACTTACTTCACGTGACAAAAGGGGAAAACAGAGCGGCGCCTATAGAGATACGCGCCCTGCGGCCTATCACAAAGGAGTCTCGCCACTGGTTGTTAAAACCGATCACCTTCGACCATCAGGATTACTCCGGAAGTATCCGAAACGCAGGCCAGACTGCCTTGGTATTAGATCTGATAATCGACGGATTCCACTTTACACAAGTCCGAATGGACGGCGGCAGTGGTCTAAACCTGCTATATCAGGACACAGTCCGCAAAATGGGGATGGACCCAACAAAAATTCGCCCTAGCAACTCTTCCTTTAAAGGAGTAACGCTAGGCCCGGATGCCCATTGCACGGGTTCTCTCCTGCTAGAAGTTATGTTCGGTTCCCCCGATAACTTCCATAGCGAAAAGCTAACCTTCCACATCGCCCCATTCCAAAGTGGCTATCAAGCACTACTGGGACGCGAAGCTTTTGCCCGCTTTAACGCAATACCGCACTATGCGTCTCTCTAAAGATTCCTGGTCCACGAGGCATCATGTCACTAAAGGGAAATGTTGAGTGTTCCTCTCGCGCGGAGGACTGCGCGGCTGCTCTGACAGCCGCACAATAAATCGGCTTCACCAACCAACGCACCTAATAGGTCGTTAAGACCACGGACGCGGCTAGACGAGTTCGGCGTAAACACACAATCGATAAAGGCTTAATAGCCGTATACCCCTATACAAGGGGCTCCACTTATGTAAAATAAGCGACAATAAGGCTCAATTTTACCCATCTTGAATTATACTTAGTTTATTTAGTACAACGTACATTTCGCACTACTATTATTTTTTCCAAACTAAGTTCCTCTCTTTTACAGATGAACACCATGCTACGCCCGACCAGGACATGGCACAACGGAGACACAGGCGCAGACGTGCAGCAGGGACCCGTCTCCAGGATTCTTTTTAGATTAAGACCCTGCGTAAACCTTTTTTACTGTCTCTTGTTGATACACATCCCTCGGATTCTAAGTATAACCAAGGAGGAGGCTGGCGTCTTGGCATGTGGCCACGTCAGAATTTTGCACGTACCTGGACACCAGGGGCTTATTATCAAGGGCACTGCTCAGCCCGTTTTCATAAAGATCGAATACCTTAGGGAGTGTTCGGCGTCGCGAGTTTGGCCTTATATGCATCAGCTCCGAATCATGCCTTTGGTCAAATGTTGGGTTTGTTCGGCTCCTGTGTTTTGCTGCCTTACGTTCCGCTCAATTGGCTAAGGCGGCACTAGGAGAACTACCGCGATTGTGCCCCGGTTTAGCCAAGCGAGCACCTCAGTAAAGAAAGCCGAAAACTGACTGTCATGATATAGCGTGAGACTGGTCAGCCACTCGATGACCTATCGGAATCTTCGGGATTCCTCCGCATTAACGAAGGGCCGTTTCCCGGCCAGGCACACATGCGCCCTGAGTTCGGGCGAGCGCGGCGCCACCAGGGGCTATATAGTAGCCTCATTGTCAAACTCCTATGGCCAAGTGAAAGTGATAAAGCATTATAGTCCGATTGCCTAGTTCGATGCGCTATCACCTCCTTCATGGACCAAGACGTTGGATCAAGTGTGAAAATGTGCCTTCTGCGAACACCCCCGCATTATATGCGTGGGGGCTGAAGCCGACGACTGCCATCTTTCAGGTTATATACACATATACATTAACGGCCGCACAGGAGGTATTTTAATTCTTGAAGGCACAAGTATAAAAAGCTTCTACATCTCATCAAAATATTGTTTTACAATAATACATGTTATTCGAACATAGTATCCTTCGAGCACTGCGTCTCTATTAAACGAGCGCCTTGCAGAACTTCCTGAAAATAGTGCTTGGCAGGTACTCGGCTTCCATCCGAGTCTTGGATGCAACAGCGGTGGCCTCCATCTCTGCCCAGTATGTTTTGACACGGGCAAGGGCCATCCGCGCACCCTCTATGCATGCTGACCTCTTCATCGCATTGATATGTGGCACTGCACCAAGGAACTGCTGCACCAAGCTAAAATAACTGTCCGGCTTTGGCCTTTCCGACCACAGATGATCCACATCATCCTTCAATGCGAGTCCGGACAATCTATTCAGTTCGGCCCATTCGGCCAAATGATCGGTCAATGGAAGTGGACACTCCGGATTGCTGAACTGTGACCAGAAGAGCCTTTCCACTTTGCTATCTTTCTGATCTCGGGAATGTTCGGCCGCATCAGCGGCACTCGCAGCTAAATCCAGATGTGCGTCCGCCGAACTCCACATTCGGTCCAACGGAGCGTATTTAGGATCTCCGAACTTCATCCGCAGCATAAAGGGCTTTCCAGCCGCGATATCTCTGGCCTGACGCAGCTCCTCCTTCATCGCTCTCATCGTAGAAGGAGCAACCTTGGCCGCCGTAGTGGCCTTTTCCAGGTCTGTCCGCTCCGCCTGATCTTCTTTTTCAAGAAGCTTGCAGCGGTCAGCAGCAGTCTTTAACTTCATAGCCATCTCGGTCATTTCCTTCTTGCTTCGGCAGTGAGCAGCCTGCTCGGCTTTCAGCTCCTCAACCGCCTTTAGGGCAGCCACATCGCTTTTTCTGGCTTGCTCCTTGGCTCGGGCAAGCTCTGCCCGAAGGTCCTCCACAGCGGCAGACCCATCTGCATTAAGTGCACACATCGTAAGATACTGGCATCAAGCTCCTCTTACCAAATGTCTCCGGAGAAATTACATACCTTGTGCCTCGTCAAGCCGCTTGTTGACAAGCGCGATGTCGGCACATCTGCCACGTCAAGTTGCCGCGTTGTTGGGGAACGTTGCAGAAAATAAAAAAAATTCTACGGTTTCACCAAGATCTATCTATGAGTTCATCTAGCAACGAGTGATCGGAGTGCATCTACATACCTTTGTAGATCGCAAGCTGAAGCGTTCAAGAGAACGGGGTTGAAGGAGTCGCACTCGTTGTGATCCAAATCACCGGAGATCCTAGCGCCGAACGGACGGCACCTCCGCGTTCAACACACGTACGGAGCGGATGACGTCTCCCGCGCCTTGATCCAGCAAGGAGGAGGGATAGGTTGAGGAAGATGGCTCCAGCAGCATCACGACGGCGTGGTGGTGGTGGAGAGGCAGTACTCCGGCAGGGCTTCGCCAAGCTCTACGGAGGAGGAGGAGGTGTTGGAGTGGTAGAGGGAGGCGCCAGGGGCATGGGTGCGGCTGCCCTCCCTCCCCCTCTATATATAGGGTCCCCAGGGGGGCGCCGTCCCTAGGAGATGGGTTCTCCTAGGGGTGCGGCAGCCAAGGGGATGGAGTGCCCCTCAAGGCAAATGGAGGCGCCCCCTCCCCTAGGGTTCCCAACCCTAGGCGCAGGGGGGCCCAAGGGGGGCGCACCAGCCCACTAGGGGCTGGTTCCCCTCCCACTTCAGCCCATGGGGGCCTCCGGGATAGGTGGCCCCACCCGGTGGACCCCCAGGACCCTTCTGGTGGTCCCGGTACAATACCAGTGACCCCTGAA
This sequence comes from Aegilops umbellulata, assembly GCA_032464435.1. NCBI lineage: Eukaryota > Viridiplantae > Streptophyta > Magnoliopsida > Poales > Poaceae > Aegilops > Aegilops umbellulata. The sequence goes on from CP136057.1 coordinate 641,971,721, forward strand.
ACTTTCCCGATGGCCGAAACTCGACTTACCATATATAATTCTTTACCTCCGGACCATTCCGAAACTCCTCGTGACGTCCGGGATCTCATCCGGGACTCCGAACAACTTTCGGGTTACTACATACTCATATCTCTACAACCCTAGCGTCACCGAACCTTAAGTGTGTAGACCCTACGGGTTCGGGAGACACGTAGACATGACCGAGACGGCTCTCTGGCCAATAACCAACAGCGGGATCTGGATACCCATGTTGGCTCCCACATGCTCCTCGATGATCTCATCGGATGAACCACGATGTCGAGGATTCAAGCAACCCCGTATGCAATTCCCTTTGTCAGTCGGTATGTTACTTGTGACGCCCGGATAATAAGGCTACAGTAATCCCTCGTTAATGATGCCACGTCACCGCCGTTATTGTTGATAATCCCGCATTAGTTCAAAAACCAATTCAAATTCAAAATTTAATAAAAGGCAAACATCAAAATTTTCAAACTTTAAAACTAAAATGTTCGGGTTGTGCCCAATGGTGCAGAAGTAACTACAGTGGAGGAACCACACTTTGATAAAAAGTTTAAATACTCGAAGTGGATAAAACAGCAGCAAAAACAATTAATTAAATGCGTTTTGTATTTTATAAAATATTAAACTGATTTATTCTGGAGTAAAACCTTTTGTGGCAGTGCCATTCAATGCAATTTGAATTATGAGGCAAGTTATACTTTTTACAAAAATCAATTGATGACTCTACTTAATGCAAAACAATGTATAAAAAACTAAAAGAAAAATAGAAAGCAAAACAAACAAAAGATAATTAAAACATGGGGGAAAACCCCGTGGCCCAACTGGGCCTTGGCCCAGCCGGTCGGCCCATCTACCCCCGTGGCTTACTTACCCCACTACCCCAAACCCTAACCCCCACCGACACCCACTCCCCACCACTCGCTCTCTCCCTTTCCCCCCGATCTGGATCGAGATCGAGGCCACGATCCCATCGCGCCGTCTCCCCCGCCCGTGACTCGACGCCGTTGCTCGTCGCCCCTGACGCCGCCGCATGGGACCTCGCCGCTTCGACCTCGCCAAAACGCTTCCCCGCCGGACTGCCTCCCGCTCCGCCGTGTCGTCCCCGTCGACCTCCCCGAACCGCCCCGCGCCCGTTGCCTAGACCCCACGATCTCCGGTGAGGACCCCCGCCGCTGCTCCCGTTTGCCCTACCTACACACCGCCCGCGCCGTCCCGTGCCTGAGCACGCGCCGTGGCCGCGCCCCCTCCCCCCCCCCCCCCCCGCGGCTCCCTTGTCCCGTGCACGCACACGGCACGCGCGCGCCGCGCCCCAGCTCCTGGCCGCGCCGGCCCCCGATGATGCGCGCGCGCTCGCGCGCCTGCATCGCATCTCGCGCCGCCCGCCCGCGGTGACCTCTTTCGTCGCACCCCCCCCCCCGCGCGACGCCGCACCCCACCTCTCACTCGCCCGCGACACCGCACGGTCCTGCTTCGACGAGGCCTCCCTCTGCCGAGCGTAGCTCCAGCCATGGCCTCGCCTAGTCCCTCCCTGCTCCGCCGACCACGGTCCGGCCAGGCCCGCTCGGTCCCGCTCCGATCTCGCCCTGCTGCCGCTCCCCCTCCCCTGCACCCGCGGACGCCGGCGCCCAGCACCCGTCCCCTCCTCTGTCGGCCTGGGCGGGTGCACAGCACCCGCTCCAGGCGCCCGTAACCCCCGCGCCCGCTAAGCCACCCCTGGCCCAATGACAAGTGGGGCCCACGCCCCAGAACAAAAAAAACAGAATAATAATATTAATTAATTAATTAATTAAGAAATTAATTAAGTTAATTAACCATAATTAGATTAACCTAACTAACTGTTAGTTAATTAATCAATCAATGACAATGGGGCCCACCTCCCTAATTAATTTTGATTAGATTAATTAAACTGTTTAATTAAAATGTGTCACTGACCAGTGGGACCCACTGGTCAGGTTAACCAGTCAACTCTGTTGACTGCTGACGTCAGCATGACATCATGCTGATGTCATTAATATATCTTCGAATTTAATTTAAATAATTAATTAAATTCCAGAAATTAATAAATCTTTAGAAAATCATATCTTTTAATCCGCAACGCGGACTAAATTATTTTCAACATGAAAGTTGCTCAGAACGACGAGACGAACCCGGATACGCAGCCCGTTCGTCCGCCATGCATCCCTAACATATATAACTCGCAACTTTCCCCCTCCGGCTCCTCTGCCCGAAAACGTCAAACCCCGGGGATACTTTCCCGGATGTTTTCCCCCTTCGTCGGTATCACCTCCTACCGCGTTAGGGCATACCTAGCACCGTGTATTGCCTCGTTATGTTTTGTGATGCTTTGTTTGCTCCGTATTTACTGTTCCTTCCCCCTCTTCTTCCCCGGTAGACCCCGAGACTGATGTTGCTGCTGGTACCCCGATCGACTACGGTGTTGACGACCCCTCTCTCTTGCCAGAGCAACCAGGCAAGCCACCCCCCCTTGATCACCAGATATCGCCAACTCTTCTCTATACTGCTTGCATTAGAGTAGTGTAGCATGTTACTGCTTTCCGTTATTCCTATCCTGATGCATAGCCTGTCCTTGTTACTACTGTTGTTACCTTTACCTGCAATCCTACCTGCTTAGTATAGGATGCTAGTTTCCATCAGTTGCCCTACATTCTTGTCCGTCTGCTGTGCTATACTATCGGGTCGTGATCACTCGGGAGTTGATCACGGGTATATACTACTTTATACATGATACATGTCGTAACTAAAGACGGGTCGGCTCGAGGAGCACCCGCGAGTGATTCGTGGATTGGGGGCTGAAAGGACCTTTGTCCCAACGGCCCTCTGCATGGATCTTTATGGCGGAGTGACAGGGCAGGTTGAGGTCACCTAGGAGAGAGGTGGGCCTGGCCCTGTCGGCGTTCGCGGATACTTAACATGCTTAACGAGATCTGGGTATTTGATCTGAGTCTGGCTACTGGCCTATACGCACTGACCAACTACGCGGGAAAGATATGGGCACTCGGTGTCGCGGTATCAGCCGAAGCCTTTGTGACGTCAGCGACTGAGCGGCGCACGCCGGATTGGACTGGAACGCCACTGGGCTAGGTCTGCTTCCGGCCGCCCTCGCAACGTGCAGGTGTGCTCAGGGCGATGGGCCCAGACCCCTGCGCGCTTAGGTTTAGACCGGCATGCTGACCTCTCTGTTGTGCCTAGGTGGGGCTGCGACGTGTTGATCTTCCGAGGCCGGGCATGACCCAGGAAAGTGTGTCCGGCCAAATGGGATCAAGCGTGTTGGGTTATGTGGTGCACCCCTGCAGGGAAGTTTATCTATTCTAATAGCCGTGTCCCTCGGTAAAAGGATGACCCGGAGTTGTACCTTGACCTTATGACAACTAGAACCAGATACTTAATAAAACACACCCTTCCAAGTGCCAGATACAACCCGGTGATCGCTCTCTAACAGGGCATCGAGGAGGGGATCGCCGGGTAGGATTATGCTATGCGATGCTACTTGGAGGACTTCAGTCTACTCTCTTCTATATGCTGCAAGACGGAGGCTGCCAGAAGCGTAGTCTTCGACAGGATTAGCTATCCCCCTCTTATTCTGGCATTCTGTAGTTCAGTCCACCGATATGCCCCTTTACACATATATCCATGCATATGTAGTGTAGCTCCTTGCTTGCGAGTACTTTGGATGAGTACTCACGGTTGCCTTGTTTTCCCCTTTCCCCTTTCCTCTACTCGATTGCTGCGACCAGACGATGGAGCCCCGGATCCAGACGACACCGTCCATGACGACTCCTTCTACACTGGAGGTGCCTACTAGTACGTGCAGCCCGCTGACGACGACCAGGAGTAGTTAGGAGGATCCCAGGCAGGAGGCCTGCGCCTCTTTCGATTGTATCCCAGTTCGTGCTAGCCATCTTATGGCAAACTTCTTTAACTTATGTCTGTACTCAGATATTGTTGCTTCTGCTGACTCGTCTATGATCGAGCACTTGTATTCGAGCCCACGAGGCCCCTGGCTTGTATTATGATGCTTGTATGACTTATTTTATTTGTAGAGTTGTGTTGTGATATCTTCCCGTGAGTCCCTGATCTTGATCGTACACATTTGCGTGCATGATTAGTGTACGATTGAATCGGGGGCGTCACAAGTTGGTATCAGAGCCGACTGCCTGTAGGAATCCCCCTTCCACACTCCTTGGCCGAAGTCGAGTCTAGACATTGCAAAACTTTTACTAACATGGCTGTGAGTCTTACGGGCCCATGTCGCCATCGGGTGGTACTAGGATCTTTTACTCCTAGACCTTTACTCTGGGACTCTGATCTCTCTTCTATTCGGGTTAAATGATTTTACTAAATCTAACATTAGGATCTCGTTATCATTTTCACCCGGAGAGCCCCCTGTTTCTGATGATCGTCTACTGCACGTGAAGGTCCTGAAGATACTCTCCGCTGTTCACCCAAGAACTTGTGTCAACGCGTTTGCAATTACCCTTCCGCTGTCAACCCTGATGGATAACTACTTATAGTTGTCATTTCTTACATTCATCCCCAGTTGGTCTTGTTATTACAAGATACCCTGAAATCCTCTCTACTCGATAATATTTTGTACCTACTGCCATACAGATCTTGCCGCATGAATACCCCTACGGATAATTCCTCGCACTTACCGAGTATCCGCTCATTCCCAATTGTTCATGTGTTTCGCAAAAGACTTCGAAATACCATTCGATCTTCCAAAAATCCTGAGCAGCCTATTGCTCTTGAAATTCTTGCTTGCTTGCATCATGGTTAATCCCATAAGTCTCGTAATCTTATTGGCATCCCTTGTCTTTATAATTTTAAGTCCGTTGATTCAATATGTTGAGGATGCTCACATCCCTCAGTCGAATCCTAGAATTCATCCTTCCAGCTCAGTGTCAGTTTGAACATGAGCTGGTTCTCAACCAATTAAATTGTCGTCGGTTGTACCCCCTAAGTCTATTCAACTATTCCCTCCTTAATCAAAGCATTGCTTCTGATCCCTTGACTTGGAATCCATAATTCCTATGCAATTGAGCTTTGAATTAGTCAATTGTTTCTATAATCTGATCTCCTTACATTCTTTCTTCCTCTGGTTGAGTACCGATGCTCACATCAGCTCCCTTATGGACCGTCAATTCCTTTGTTGGATTTTACCCGACGACGACCTTCGTATTCAATAAACTTGTGAGCCTTTGCTAGGATACATAATGCCTTTGCGAAATGGTATCCTCTACTTTCTCAACCATGCTCTGCTTTCGAGCTTGTGATAATTACTCTCGAAGCTCGTGGTATATGTTCATAAGATGCCCTGATGGGTTGAACCTATACCATCCATAAACAGCGTGAACCCAAAGATTATGCGGGATATACTCTACTGGCCTTTGTGTCCGATAAAATTTCAAATACTACAACCTCTGGGAACACGGGAGGTGAATGAAGGGTTATGCATTGGAGAAGTGGGAGTCGACCTTGAACCTATGTTCATGCCCATGGAAACGATGTAGACCCTATCATGGAACCTCCTTGTAATAATAATTACCCCATGGATATAATATCATCTCGTGTCTGTGGATTGATCCTTTGCAATCGTGGTCCTGACCATATTTTCTCCTTGATTCCATTTCTTAGACAAGTTAAAGCACTTGTCTTCTACAGATCAATACATCTCCGCAACCTCTATTTTGATCTTCCTTCGATTATTACCCTCTGGTATATCGAGAATATCAAAGAATGGTCCCGCTCCCTATGAGTCTACATCTAGTATTGCTTCTTACCGATTTCAGATTTCCTCCGGGTTCTGAGTTGTTAGTCACTCGAGAACACCGATAAGTGAATCAATTCCGCACTTCAATTCGATAACTCTAAGTAATTTTTATTGCTTACGAGTTTAATAATCCTTCAAGTCATTCCTAGCCTTATCGGCTATATCATTATCATGCTAATTTTTAACTGTGCTACCCGGTCCTTCTTCCCGGAGCACAGTTTCCGACGATGAGCTAAGCTTACACCGATCTTCCTCGTCTTACCATTTCGCCTTGAACAACAAGCTTGATTTCGAGTTTGTGCCATACCCGTGGTTCCAATAACCTTTCGCTTCATCATTCCTATGACTTGATGTCATCGCCAATTGATTACATCTTCATGAAATCTCTCGACAAATGTGTCATGATATCATCATCATTTTGAGCTCTTCCAGGCTATCAATCAAATTCATGATGGGAAATACCATCCTTGCCCCTCGACGATTATGTTATCATCGAAAACATTTTAGCCTTTCCCCCAGCACAAACTTGCTCATGTTTGGTGTATTACCTTGAGTTCCTTTCTATCCAGCTTGTGTTATGTTCTACCTTGGAATATTACCATCTTTTATGTCAAGAATGTCGTGGGAATTTTACCACTTCTTGAGAATTCTTGATATAAGTGATACTTACCACCATCACCATTCTTTTCTTGGTCCCCTGTTGTTCCTAACAGTAATACCGACAAATGGACTAGTAATTTTAAAACTTCTAGAAACCTTATTGCTTTGCAGTTCATGGTCAACATTTCCTTCTTAGACCATTGGTTATCGAATCACCATTCTAACGTTGATCAAGCTACCTAAGTCCGTACTTTGGGTGCACCTTCAACCAATGTTTAATTGTGTATGTTTCCCTCAAGCATACATCATTATATCGTTGATCCGACAAATGATATTTCCTTGTTCACATAATTGTGGAAATCCATCTTTTGGAAATCTCGATGAACTGTCGCAAAGTTCATCAGCCACCTCCTCATTCTATCCTTGATTTAATAATGAACTCATGATTCGGAACTTGCTTCCACAGTTCAATTCCCTAGAATCTTACAATGTCATCTTGACAATTTGTGTTGCACCTTTTCTTCTCAGGCATCCTGAGTCTAAGGTATCCTAACACCGATCAGATCTGAATCTCGGTCAGATATGATGGTTGGAACATTTTTCCAAGATTTATAACACTGGTCTTTTATGACCCGGTAAGGTGATGGCATGCCCAACACACCTGGCCGGATGACCTATTGTTATAGATTCCCTTTCAACAAGGTTATCCATTCTTCAATGAGGAAATTGTAAGACTTATCCTATAAGTTGTTTCCGACAAATCCTTTGTGTTTCCAAAGTCTGACCTTTGCTTAAAGACCATGTCAACGCTATCTCGAAGCATGTATGTGGTACTCCGATTTTCAATAAGAATATTGAAGCACAAGGCTAAAATTTCTTTATTAATTACCCCAAACACCGTTGATTGGGTAATGTCATGAACTTCCTCTCCCGTTACATAAATGGATTTCTATGTCATATCCTGTCATGGATATCATGCTCTGCTTGTCCTTGTGAAGGATATACCCCTGAATAATGTGTTTAAACACATTTCCCTTTCCATTGTACTATTTAATTGGATGACCACCTTTTTCCTCTCCATTGTTTTTGTTTAACCTTTCTTGTGATCTATATGATCTAAGCAGTAATAACTCCCTGCTTATGTAAACACCTCGAGGTACACCTCTGTCAGTAAGACCCTGTTACTATTGTTGATGACATTCCGGTGACCACCGATGGACGAGAACTTTGCCTATTGGCACGCCTTGTTCAACGAGCGGGAAAATGGTTCTCTGCGTCCCTCGCCCTTGGTATCGATGTTGTTGCCGACATAACTAACAGGCTACCCTCTGACATGCCTTGCTATCGTGACCGTGCAGGATGTCACCGTCCTCCCTACTTTAACCCACATGGTGGGCCCATAACACACAGTTCCGCAGGATCGAAACCTGACTCTCCTGTAAAACCCTATTTCTAATGGTTATTCCTCATGCTTGGCTTCGTATTTAATTCACGGGCCACCTTCCTAGTACTCTATTCTGTTATCAGACGCAATACTTACTCTCACTGCTCTGAACCCCTTTCTCACTCTGGTTCAGACTTCGAGCAATTATCTATCCGCTTGGAACCCCTTATTGTACCTTCATACCTTACTCTCGGTGTATTTTATATGCTCAACTCGAGAGATACTCTTATGCTCATTCATGGGTTAACACCAGGTTGTTTCCCTCATAAGCATTCCGTCGTAGCCGAGCTGCCCCTTACCTATTCTTAAGTACGTTGGAGTTCCCGAAGAAAAGGACGACTTCACCATGATGACCTGAAGTAGAGAAAAGAAGTTGTCAATGTAATGATTCGACTTCTTCGAGAAGAGCAAGCCAGAATGAGAAGACCCGCTAGATTCGTTACCAAACCTTCCCCCCTTTCACTACCTCTTAAATCTCGGGACGAGATTTCTTGTAGTAGAGGAGATTTGTGACGCCCGGATAATAAGGCTACAGTAATCCCTCGTTAATGATGCCACGTCACCGCCGTTATTGTTGATAATCCCGCGTTAGTTCAAAAACCAATTCAAATTCAAAATTTAATAAAAGGCAAACATCAAAATTTTCAAACTTTAAAACTAAAATGTTCGGGTTGTGCCCAATGGTGCAGAAGTAACTACAGTGGAGGAACCACACTCTCATAAAAAGTTTAAATACTCTAAGTGGATAAAACAGCAGCAAAAACAATTAATTAAATGCCTTTTGTATTTTATAAAATATTAAACTGATTTATTCTGGAGTAAAACCTTTTGTGGCAGTGCCATTTAATGCAATTTGAATTATGAGGCAAGTTACACTTTTTACAAAAATCAATTGATGTCTCTACTTAATGCGAAACAATGTATAAAAAACTAAAAGAAAAATAGAAAGCAAAACAAACAAAAGATAATTAAAACATGGGGGAAAACCCCGTGGCCCAACTGGGCCTTGGCCCAGCCGGTCGGCCCATCTACCCCCGTGGCCTACTTACCCCACTACCCCAAACCCTAACCCCCCACCGACACGCACTCCCCCCCACTCGCTCTCTCCCTTTCCCCTCGATCTTGATCGAGATCGGGGCCACGATCCCATCACGCCGTCTCCCCCGCCCGCGACTAGACGCCCTTGCTCGTCGCCCCTGACGCCGCCGCATGGGACCTCGCCGGAACGCTTCCCCGCCGGACTGCCTCTCGCTCCGCCGTGTCATCCCCGTCGACCTCCCTGAACCGCCCCGCGCCCGTTGCCTAGACCCCACGATCTCCGGTGAGGACCCCCGCCGCTGCTCCCGTTTGCCCTACCTACGCACCGCCCGCGCCATCCCGTGCCTGAGCACGCGTCGTGGCCGCGCCCCCTCCCCCCCCCCCGTGGCTCCCTCGTCCCGTGCACGCACACGGCACCCGCGCGCTGCGCCCCAGCTCCTGGCCGCGCCGGCCCCCGTCGATGCGCGCGCGCTCGCGCGCCTGCATCGTAGCTCGCGCCGCCCGCCCGCGGTGACCTCTTTCGTCACACCCCCCCCCCCCCCCCGCGCGCGCGATGCCGCACCCCCCCTCTCACTCGCCCGCAACGCCGCACGGTCCTGCTTCGACGAGGCCTCCCTCTGCCGCGCGTAGCTCCGGCCATGGCCTCGCCTAGTCCCTCCCTACTCCGCCTCCTGCCGCCGACCACGGTCCGGCCAGGCCTGCTCGGTCCCGCTCCGATCTCGCCCTGCTGCCGCTCCCCCTCCCCTGCACCCGCGGACGCCGGCGCCCAGCACCCGTCCCCTCCTCTGTCGGCCTGGGCGGGTGCACAGCACCCGCGCGCCCGCTAAGCCACCCCTGGCCCAATGACAAGTGGGGCCCACGCCCAGAACAAAAAAACAGAATAATAATTAATTAATTAATTAATTAATTAATTAAGGAATTAATAAAGGAATTAATTAAGTTAATTAACCATAATTAGATTAACCTAACTAACTGTTAGGTAATTAATCAATCAATGACAATGGGGCCCACCTCCCTAATTAATTTTGATTAGATTAATTAAACTGTTTAATTAAAATGTGTCACTCACCAGTGGGACCCACTGGTCAGGTTGACCAGTCAACTCTGTTGACTACTGATGTCAGCATGACATCATGCTGATGTCATTAATATAATTTCGAGTTTAATTTAAATAATTAATTAAATTCCAGAAAATAATAAATCTTTGGAAAATCATATCTTTTAATCCGTAACTTGGATTAAATTATTTTCAATATGAAAGTTGCTTAGAATGACGAGACGAACCCGGATACATAGCCCGTTCGTCCGCCATGCATCCCTAACATATCTAACTCACAACTTACTCCCTCCGGCTCCTCTGCCCGAAAACGCGAAACCCCGGGGATACTTTCCCGGATGTTTTCCCCCTTCGTCGGTATCACCTCCTACCGCGTTAGGGCATACCTAGTACCGCGTATTGCCTCGTTATGTTTTCTGATGCTTTGTTTGCTCCGTATTTACTGTTCCTTCCCCCTCTTCTTCCCCGGTAGACCCTGAGACTGATGTTGCTGCTGGTACCCCGATCGACTACGGTGTTGACGACCCCTCTCTCTTGCCAGAGCAACCAGGCAACCCCCCCCCCTTGATCACCAGATATCGCCTACTCTTCTCTATACTGCTTGCATTAGAGTAGTGTAGCATGTTACCGCTTTCCGTTATTCCTATCCTGATGCACAGCATGTCCTTGTTACTACTGTTGTTACCTTTACCTGCAATCCTACCTGCTTAGTATAGGATGCTAGTTTCCATCAGTGGCCCTACATTCTTGTCCGTCTGCTGCGCTATACTATCGGGTCGTGATCACTCGGGAGTTGATCACGGGTATATACTACTTTATACATGATACATGTGGTAACTAAAGACGGGTCGGCTCGAGGAGCACCCGCGAGTGATTCGCGGATTGGGGGCTGAAAGGACCTTTGTCCCAACGGCCCTCTGCGTGGATCTTTATGGTGGAGTGACAGGGCAGGTTGAGGTCACCTAGGAGAGAGGTGGGCCTGGCCCTGTCGGCGTTCGCGGATACTTAACACGCTTAACGAGATCTGGGTATTTGATCTGAGTCTGGCTACTGGCCTATACGCACTGACCAACTACGCGGGAAAGATATGGGCACTCGGCGTCGTGGTATCAGCCGAAGCCTTCGTGACGTCAGCGACTGAGTGGCGCGCGCCGGATTGGATTGGAACGCCACTAGGCTAGGTCTGCTTCCGGCCGCCCTCGCAACGTGCAGGTGTGCTCAGGGCGATGGGCCCAGACCCCTGCGCACTTAGGTTTAGACCGGCGTGCTGACCTCCCTGTTGTGCCTAGGTGGGGCTGCGACGTGTTGATCTTCCGAGGCCGGGCATGACCCAGGAAAGTGTGTCCGGCCAAATGGGATCAAGCGTGTTGGGTTATGTGGTGCACCCCTGCAGGGAAGTTTATCTATTCGAATAGCCGTGTCCCTCGGTAAAAGGACGACCCGGAGTTGTACCTTGACATTATGACAACTAGAACCGGATACTTAATAAAACACACCCTTCCAAGTGCCAGATACAACCTGGTGATCGCTCTCTAACAGGGCATCGAGGAGGGGATCGCCGGGTAGGATTATGCTATGCGATGCTACTTGGAGGACTTCAGTCTACTCTCTTCTATATGCTGCAAGACGGAGGCTGCCAGAAGCGTAGTCTTCGACAGGATTAGCTATCCCCCTCTTATTCTGGCATTCTGTAGTTCAGTCCACCGATATGCCCCTTTACACATATATCCATGCATATGTAGTGTAGCTCCTTGCTTGCGAGTACTTTGGATGAGTACTCACGGTTGCCTTGTTTTCCCCTTTCCCCCTGTCCTCTACTCGATTGCTGCGACCAGACGATGGAGCCCCGGATCCAGACGACACCATCCACGACGACTCCTTCTACACTGGAGGTGCCTACTACTACGTGCAGCCCGCTGACGACGACCAGGAGTAGTTAGGAGGATCCCAGGCAGGAGGCCTGCGCCTCTTTCGATTGAATCCCAGTTTGTGCTAGCCATCTTATGGCAAACTTCTTTAACTTATGTCTGTACTCAGATATTGTTGCTTCTGCTGACTCGTCTATGATCGAGCACTTGTATTCGAGCCCACGAGGCCCCTGGCTTGTATTATGATGCTTGTATGACTTATTTTATTTGTAGAGTTGTGTTGTGATATCTTCCCATGAGTCCCTGATCTTGATCGTACACATTTGCGTGCATGATTAGTGTACGATTGAATCGGGGGCCTCACATTACTTGCCCGAGATTCGATCGCCGGTATCCCAATACCTCTTTCAATCTCGTTACCGGCAAGTCACTTTACTCGTACCGTAATGCATGATCCCGTGACCAAACACTTGGTCACTTTGAGCTCATTCTGATGATGCATTACCGAGTGGGCCCACAGATACCTCTCCGTCATACGGAGTGACAAATCCCAGTCTCGATCCGTGTCAACCCAACAGACACTTTCCGAGATACCCGTAGTATACCTTTATAGCCACCCAGTTACGTTGTGACGTTTGGTACACCCAAAGCACTCCTACGGTATCTGGGAGTTACACGATCTCATGGTCTAGGGAAAAGATACTTGACGTTGGAAAAGCTCTAGCAAACGAACTATATGATCTTGTGCTATGCTTAGGATTGGGTCTTGTCCATCACATCATTCCCCTAATGATGTGATCTCGTTATCAATGACATCCAATGTCCATAGTCAGGAAACCATGACTATCTGTCGATCAACGAGCTAGTCAACTAGAGGCTCACTAGGGACATATTGTTGTCTGTTATTCACACATGTATTACGATTTCCGGATAACATAATTATAGCACGAATAAAGACAATTATCATGAATAAGGAAATATAATAATAATGCTTTTATTATTGCCTCTAGGGCATATTTCCAACAGTCATTGATAACGAGATCACATCATTAGGGGAATGATGTGATGGACAAGACCCAATCCTAAGCATAGCACAAGATCGTATAGTTCGTTTGCTAGAGCTTTTCGAACCCGTAGGGTCTACACACTTCAGGTTCGGTGACGCTAGGGTTGTGAAGATATGTATATGCAGTAACCCGAATGTTTTTCGGAGTCCCGGATGAGATCTCGGACGTCACGAGGAGTTTCGGAATGGTCCGGAGGTAAAGAATTATATATAGGAAGTGCTGTTTTGGCCATCGGGACAAGTTTCGGGGTTATCGGTATTGTACCGGGACCACCGGAGGGTCCCGGGGGTCCACCGGGTGGGGCCACCTGCCTCGGGGGGCCACATGGGCACTAGGGGGTGCGCCTTGGCCTACATGGGCCAAGGGGAACCAGCCCCAAAGAGGCCCATGCGCCTAGGGTTACAAAGGGAAGGAGTCCCACAAGGGGAAGGCACCTCCTAGGTGCCTTGGGGGGAGGGAAACCTCCCCTTGGCCGCCGCCCCAAGGAGATTGGATCTCCTAGGGCCGGCGCCCCCCCTTGGCACTCCTATATAAAGGGGGGAGGGGAGGGGGCAGCCGCACCCCTGGTCATTGGCGCCTCCCTCTCCCTCCCCAACACCTCCTCCTCCTCCATTGAGCACGGCGAAGCCCTGCCGGAGTACTGTAGTTCCACCATCACCACGCCGTCGTGCTGCTGCTGGAGCCTTCTTCCCCAACCTCTCCTTTGCCTTGCTGGATCAAGAAGAAGGAGACGTTACGCTGACCGTACGTGTGTTGAACGCGGAGGTGCCGTGCTTTCGGTGCTAGGATCTCCGGTGATTTGGATCATGGTGTGTACGACTACTTCATCCCCGTTCGTTGAACGCATCCGCTCGCGGTCTACAAAGTGGTATGTATATGCAATCTCTCTCTCCCATGACTCGTTGCTAGATGAACTCATAGATGGATCTTGGTGAAACCGTAGGAAAAATTTTAATTTTCTGCAACGTTCCCCATCGGTGGCATCATGAGCTAGGTCTATGCGTAGTTCTCTATTGCACGAGTAGAACACAATTTGTTGTGGGCGTAGATGTTGTCAACTTTTCTTGCCGCTACTAGTCTTATCTTGCTTCAGCGGTATTGTGGGATGAAGCGGCCCGGACCAACCTTACACGTACGCTTACGTGAGACCGGTTCCACCGACTAACATGCACTAGTTGCATAAGGTGGCTGGCGGGTGTCTGTCTCTCCCACTTTAGTTGGAGCGGATTCAATGAAAAGGGTCCTTATGAAGGGTAAATAGAAGTTGACAAATCACGTTGTGGCTTTTACGTAGGTAAGAAAACGTTCTTGCTAGAACCCTAATTCAGCCACGTAAAACTTGCAACAACAATTAGAGGACGTCTAACTTGTTTTTGCAGCAAGTGCTTTGTGATATGATATGGCCAAAGTTGTGATGAATGATGAATGATCTATATGTGATGTATGAGATGTTCATACTATTGTAATAGGAATCACGACTTGCATGTCGATGAGTATGACAACCGGCAGGAGCCATAGGAGTTGTCTTTATTTTTGTATGACCTGCGTGTCATTGAGAAACGCCATGTAAATTACTTTACTTTATTACTAAACGTGTTAGCCATAGTAGTAGAAGTAATAGTTGGCGAGCAACTTCATGGAGACATGATGATGGAGATGATGGAGATCATGGTGTCAAGCCAGTGACAAGATGATCATGGAGCCCCAAGATGGAGATCAAAGGAGCTATGTGATATTGGCCATATCATGTCACGTTTATTATTTGATCTCATCCGGGACTCCGAACAACTTTCGGGTTACTGCATACTCATATCTCTAAAACCCTAGCGTCACCGAACCTTAAGTGTGTAGACCCTACGGGTTCGGGAGACGCGTAGACATGACCGAGATGACTCTCCGGCCAATAACCAACAACGGGATCTGGATACCCATGTTGGCTCCCACATGCTCCTCGATGATCTCATCGGATGAACCACGATGTCGAGGATTCAAGCAACCCCGTATGCAATTCCCTTTGTCAATCGGTATGTTACTTGCCCGAGATTCGATCGTCGGTATCACAATACCTCGTTCAATCTCGTTACCGGCAAGTCACTTTACTCGTACCATAATGCATGATCCCGTGACCAAACACTTGGTCACTTTGAGCTCATTTTGATAATGCATTACCGAGTGGGCCCAGAGATACCTCTCCGTCATACGGAGTGACAAATCCCAGTCTCGATCCGTGTCAACCCAACAGACACTTTCGGAGATACCCGTAGTATACCTTTATAGCCACCCAGTTACGTTGTGACCGTTTGGTACACCCAAAGCACTCCTAGGTATCCGGGAGTTACACGATCTCATGGTCTAAGGAAAAGATACTTGACATTGGAAAAGCTTTAGCAAATGAACTATACGATCTTGTGCTATGCTTAGGATTGGGTCTTGTCCATCACATCATTCCCCTAATGATGTGATCTCGTTATCAATGACATCCAATGTCCATAGTCAGGAAACCATGACTATCTGTTGATCAACGAGCTAGTCAACTAGAGGCTTACTAGGGACATGTTGGTGTCTATGGGCCCGTCCGGAAGTCATCCGGCTCCGCGCTTCATAAACTCCGGGCGCAGAGTTGAGCCGAACGTTTTAGCTGTGAGAAGCTGGCTTCGAGAAGTCCCAATGAGTCGTAGTGTATTTTTCGAGGAGTTAGCGAAGCTGGGAAATCGGTACTCCAGGAAATCTTCTAAAACACGGAGTTCATTGAAATTACAAGGAGTGCCACCGCCAAGTCAAGGAAAACGTTTCGATTAGTCTCTCTCCTCCCTTCTTTCCTCGCTCGTGCTTATTCCTCGAACAGAAAGAGGTGTCTCCTACCTTTTTGGGCCGCCAGCCTGCCTCCAAGGCGGCCCAGTATGGCACTACACAGGCCAACAACGGTTGCCAGCCCAAGGTGACGAGAGAGAAGCTGATTTCGCTGCCGAACGCACAGGAATTGCTGCGTGGAGCAAGAAGCCAGGTCGAGAAGCTGAATCTTCGGAGTTGATAGAGTTGGGAGAGGTCCCGAACAGGCCCTATGTATTCACACATGTATTACGATTTCCGGATAACACAATTATAGCATGAATAAAAGACAATTATCATGAACAAGGAAATATAATAATAATCCTTTTATTATTGCCTCTAGGGCATATTTCCAACACGCGTTAGCTCGGCAAATTCATCAGCCCGGCTGGCCACCAGACACTTCGCCACCTGCATAGGAAGGCGGCTAAATTATACCTGGGACTATGATCCTCTGTGTGCTGCCGTCTTCGACAACACACAGAGTCTCAGGGGCTACTATCTACACAGGGCGCATCTTATATATGCGAAACTGTCAAAAGGTACATCACTTCGCGTACCTCAAAACCTGTCCGTAAACTCCTGACGGCCTCGTGCATCCCGCTTTCCGCGGACGAAATCCTTTCAATTACCATAACCATCAATTCACGGTGCTCCTCTAAGATAGACGCTCGCCCTAGCAGATCCTTCAGCTCCTCCGACCGCGCACCAGGCGGTGCCGGACTCGTTCGATGGCTTTTCTCAAAGGCCGGACACGGAGAGCTTTGGGGGGCCATATGATTGCCTTCCGGCCCTGCCGGATTAGGAGAAACCCTCCACGACGACACCTTAGGGTCGCCCGCCTCGTAAGGCAGAACGGCAGGGGGAGGCGTTCCACTCTCCATCATCTCTGGAAGAAGATCCCCCGAAGATGAGCTCTGCTGAGAAGGGCTGAGATCCGAACTACAAGGTAAAATGTCGGTTAAGTTCCTCAGAGATAAAATAAGGATCCCTCTCATTTTAAACCTCCCATCTCTACTTATGGCTCGATGGAGGGCTGATCCCCTTGGGGGCACAATACGGCCGAGGTATCCCCCGGCACAGGACCCTCTGGCAAAGATTGCTTCCCCCGCTTTGAGACCATGGTCTCCGGGTCTTCAGAGGCGGTCCTCTTCCTCCCCAGACAGTCTCCTTTGGGGAGGCAGCAGCTTCTTTGTCCCCCCCTTCGCTTTGTTCCAAAGGCACGATCTCCAGCATCCTGGTTAACACGGGATCCGGCGAGGTCTCGGGAAGGGGGGCCGGACACCTGATTAACTTCGCCTTCGCTACCCACTCATGTTTCAAAGACAACTCTTTTTAGGGTGATGTTGTGATAAATGAACGGATGGTGTGTCCGGGCACAGGGCTACTTACTTGAGTATCCGGATGATTGCAGCTCAGACCCGCGTCCTCCGTAGAATCCGGACACACTATTTGTGGTCCGAAGAACAATTTGTACATCTCCACGGGCGTCATGCCAAGAAAATGTTGGAGAGCTCGCGGTCCCTCCGGGTTGAACTCCCACAGGCGAAGGGGGCGACGTTTGCAGGGCAGAACTCGGCGAATTAACATAACCTGCGTCACCGCGACCAGACTGATGTCTCTTTCTAGGAGATCTCGGATGTGGCCCTGCAACAGGGGCACGTCCTTTGCCGGCCCCCAGTCCAACCCCTTATTGACCCATGGCGCCAGTTGTGGCGGGGGACCCGAGCGGAAAGCAGGCGGCGCCACCCACTTGGTGCCCTTGGGAGCTGTGATATGAAACCACTCTTGTTTCCATAAGCTAAACTCCTCTTGAAAAGAGCCCTCGGGCCATGGGGCGTCGGCATTCTTGCTTATAACAACACCTCCACACTCCGCGTGCTGTCCCTCGATCATCTTCGGCTCTACTTTAAAGATCTTAAGCCATAGTCTGAAGTGAGGAGTAATACGGAGGAAGGCTTCGCACACGACGATGAACGATGAGATGTGGAGGATGGACTCCGGAGCTAAGTCGTGAAATTCCAGCCCATAATAAAACATGATCCCCCTCACGAAGGGATCCATCGCGAAGCCTAGCCCTCGGAGGAAGTGAGACACGAACACCACGCTCTCACCAGGCTTGGGAGTGGGAATAACCTGCCCTTGTGCAGGCAACCTATGTGAGATTTCGCCGGTCAAAAACTTGGCTTCTCTCAGCTTTAGCACGTCCTCCTCCGTGACGGAGGAAGGCATCCATCAGCCTCGAAGGTCGGAGCCGGACAACGTCGAAGGTCCGAAGCGCCTAAAAACTGGGGCCTTGGGTGTTGGAACTCGAGGCGAGAGGCGGATTCGATTGAGATCGGAAAAAAGGAGTGAGGCCTTGGTCTCTTTATAAGAGGTTGAATACCAAGAGCCCTCCCCGTGACCTTTTGGGACTCACCTTTACTCGAGGGGATACACCAACGGGCATGACTGGGTTACCCACGTCCGTAATAATGAGGATCCTGTAAATTAAGGGGACACGATCTCTGCTTCGACAAGACGTGCCAAGGAAACCGCCTCGCAAAACGCGCTGAGGTGGGACAGTAAAACGATTTGAATAAAGGCTTGGTTGTGGTGTGATGTCATGCTACAGAGTGCGTCAGCAGATTAGATTTGTGTAAATATTATTCTCTCTACGACGGTATGTGGAACTTATTTTGCAGAGCCGGACACTATCCTTGTGTTCAAAATCTTCTATGAAGTATTCGGAGGAGGAACCCGCCTTGCAATGCCGAAGACAATCTGTGCGCCGGACTCGTCGTCATTGAAGCTTGGTTCAGGGGCTACCGGGGGAGTCCTGGATTAGGGGGTGTCCGGGTAGCCGGACTATAACCTTTGGCCGGACTCTTGGACTATGAAGATACAAGATTGAAGACTTCGTCCTGTGTCCATATAGGACTTTCCTTGGCGTGGAAGGCAAGCTTGGCAATACGGATATGTAGATCTCCTTCCATTGTAACCGACTCTGTGTAACCCTAGCCGTCTCCGGTGTCTATATAAACCGGAGGGTTTTAGTCCATAGGACGAACAACAATCATACCATAGGCTAGCTTCTAGGGTTTAGCCTCTCTGATCTCGTGGTAGATCTACTCTTGTACTACCCATATCATCAATATTAATCAAGCAGGAGTAGGGTTTTACCTCCATCGAGAGGGCCCGAACCTGGGTAAAAACATTGTGTCCGTTGTCTCCTGTTACCATCCGCCTAGACGCACAGTTCGGGACCCCCTACCCGAGATCCGCCGATTTTGACACCGACACCGTGCAATATAAAAATGTCCCGAAAATAAAAGTCCTCAGAATGACATGCCAATTTACATGATTTTTTCGGGAATATTTGAGGATTTATGGTGCAAAAATCACCGCGGGGGGAGCTGCCACCTAGCCACGAGGGTGGAGGGCGCGCCCTACCCCCTGGGCGCGCCCCCTGCCTCGTGGGCCCACGGTGGCCCTCCTCCACTTATTCCTGCACCCATCCTGTTCTTCTTCCTCCCACAAAAACGAAAAACCAACTCAAGCACGAGTTCTAGGCCACCTTGTTGTGATTTTCGATCTCCTTGCTCAGAGCACCTCTCGCAAAACTGCTTGGGGAGATTGTTCCTTGGTATGTGACTCTTCCATTGGTCCAATTAGTTTTTGTTCTAGTGCTTTATTCATTGCAAATTTGTGATGCATAGGTGACCATGTTCTTGAGCTTGAATGTCAAATTTATATGGTTCCAAGTAGTTCTAATGCTTGATATAGGCCCTTGACACTTGTAGGAGTAGTTACTATCAGTTTTATTGAAGTTGGTTCACTTTTGTTTGAAGTTACTAAAAATCCCAGAATTTTTTCAGGGAAAAACAATATGCTTAGGAAGATGTTTCAAGGTGGTTCATCTAAGAAGCAAGGACCTAGGCTTGCTATGCGTGATGCTGACGAGGAACCACCAAGAGACGCTCTAGTGCAGCCTTGCGAATGGTCGTCGGAAAATTTTATGGATCGTGCAGGAATTAAAGAAGAATTTAACGCATATTTGCGTAAGGCCGGTCTTGAGGACTTTGAGGCAGACAAATGCCCCCAGTATCATGATCTCACAAGCTCATTTGTGAGGAGGTTTGAGTACTCATCTTCGCATAATTCTCCTTCAGTCATGCTTGATCTTTATGACAAATATTATACCATGGACTTAGAGGATTTCACTTCTGCTTGCAAACTTCCACAATGGGGTAGTGTTAGGGATCCCCCTAAATCTGAATTTAGAAACTTTCTTGCTAGTATAACTGTAGGGGAATCTAGAGATATAACGCAAGCTACCATAGGGAGCATTCACTTTCCTGCTATACATTATTTCGCTCTCTTCATATGTAGGCGCATAAATGCTAAGGATGAAGCATGTCACATGTGTGTCCCTGACCTTAGCATTCTCAGGAGTGCTATGTTAGGAGATCAATCTTATCATACGGGAGCCATTGTGGCTCGTAGGTTGCATCATAATAGATAAAATGGAGACTTCTTTGGAGGAATTTATGCAACCCGCTTAGCTAATTTTCTTGAGATAGACATTTGTGAGGGTGATATGGAGTTGCCTCCTTCATATTTAGATTATAACTCTATGGCTCCGCACCAGTTTGTCGAAAGGCCTAAATCACCTCTCTTATATCGACTATTCTTTGATAAACGGCGTGTTGTCCGCATTACTCTCCCTGCTCCTGCCTTCTTTGATTACCAGGCAAATGGAAGATATACTATTACCAGAGAGGAGGCAGATGAGTACGAGAGGAGAGCGGAGGCAGCCCGACTCCACGCTGCAGCTCAGGAGGCGATAGCTGCTGCATCACAGTATAACCCCAACTATTCTTCGTCGCAGTACGACCCCAGCTACACCTACGGGTATCCGCCAGGCTATCCCTGGCATTAGACCAACTTAGGTCAAAAGCCTAAGCTTGGGGGAGTACGTATTTCTCACCGACATTACATTTATGCTCACACACACTCATTGCTAGATGTCGGTGCTCATACTCTTTCACTGTAATATCCATGCTAGTTTATTTTCTTTTTCCTGCTTTCTTCTTGTGTGTTCAATAAACCTTAAGAAAAAACAAAAAAAAATTAGTAGTACTTTATTTTTCTACTGTAGTAGTAGTAATTAAAAGAAAAACTCAAAAATATTTCCCGTTCTTGTTTTGTTTGTTGGGAGCTTTCCCGTGTAAATAGTTTTATTTCTTTTCTTTGGGGGTTAGTAGGAGAAGACCATGATTAAACTATTGAAGTGGCTCTTATATGCATTATTGTTGATTTAACCAAGAGCCCATATTGCCTTGTCTTCTCCTGTCTATTGAATGCTCGCAGATTCCAGCTTGGTCCAATGCATGTGCACTCTTATTATTATTCACCCCGTTCGGTCGTGCAAGTGAAAGGCAATTATGATGATATATGATGAACTGACTGAGATGGGAAAAGCTGGTATGAACTCGACCTCTTTTGTTTTTGTAAATATGATGAGTCCGTCGTTCTTGATTCAGTTTATTATGAATAAACATGTTTGCAATGGCAATTAGAGATCATAGTTGCTTGTGCCATGCTTGATTAGCTATGAGTTATAATGATTTACCTTGCGTGCCAACATGCTATTGAGATGGTTATGATCTGGTATGACGGGGTGGTATCCTCCTTTGAATGATTTAAGTGACTTGACTTGGCACATGTTCACGCATGTAGTTGAAACAAATCAACATAGCCTTCACGATATTTATGTTCATGGTGGATTATATCCTACTCATGCTTGCATCCAATGTTTATTAATTTTAATGCATGCACATGGTTGTTGTCGCTCTCTAGTTGGTCGCTTCCCAGTCTTTTGTTGGCCTTCACTTGTACTAAGAGGGAATACTGCTTGTACATCCAATCCCTTAAACCCCAAAGTTATTCCACATGAGTCCACTATACCTTCCTATATGCGGTATCTACCCGCCGTTCCAAGTAAATTTTTATGCGCCAAACTCTAAACCTTCAAATGAACATTCTGTTTTGTATGCTCAAATAGCTCATGTATCAACCAAGGCTGCCCTTTATCTTCCATGTTAGGCGGGTTATTCTCAAGAGGAGTGGACTCCGCTCCTCACTCACGAGAAAATGGCTGGTCACCGGGATGCCCAGTCCCATGCTTTATGCAAACTAAATCAAAATAATTGCAAACAAAACTCCCCTGGGACCTGATGTATGTTGGAGGCACTCGTTGTTTCGAGCAAGCCATGGATTGATGCTTGTTGGTGGAGGGGAGTATAAACTTTACCATTCTGTTTGGGAACCGCATATAATGTGTGTGACATGGAAGATATCGCCATCTCTTAGTTGTTATGTTGACAATGAAAGTATACCTCTCAAAATATTATTTATCTCTATTTCAAAACTGAGCTCTCGCACCTCTAAAATCCCTGCTTCCCTCTGCGAAGGGCCTATCTATTTACTTTTATGTTGAGTCATCACCCTCTTATTAAAGAGCACTAGCTGGAGAGCACAGCCGTCATTTGCATTCATCACTATTAATCCATGAATTACAATGTCTAGTCAGTCCTTGATCTTTAAAGGTGCTTTGCATTTATGTTTTGCGGTCTCAGAAAGGGCTAGCGAGATACCATCTTGTTATATCATATTATGATTGTTTTGAGAAAGTGTTGTCATCCGAGATTTATTATTATGACTCGCTAGTTGAATATGCTATTGATATGAGTAAACATGAGACCTGAGAATTATTGCAAATGTGGTTAGTTATGATATTTGCTGAAAACTTGAATGCTGGCTTTACATATTTACAACAACAAGAGCAAACAGAGTTTGTAAAAGTTTTTCTTTCTTTCTTTCAGTTTGTCAACTGAATTGCTTGAGGACAAGCAAGGGTTTAAGCTTGGGGGAGTTGATACGTCTCCGTCGTATCTACTTTTCCAAACACTTTTGCCCTTGTTTTAGACTCTAACTTGTATGATTTGAATGGAACTAACCTAGACTGACGCTGTTTTCAGCAGAATTGCCATGATGTTGTTTTATGTGCAGAAAACAAAAGTTCTCGGAATGACCTGAAACTCCACGAAATATCTTACAATAAATAATAAAAAATCCTCGCCAAAGATGAAGACCAAGGGGCCCACACCCTGTCCACGAGGGTGGGGGCGCCCCTCCCTAGGGCGCGCCCCCTACCTCGTGGGCCCCCTGGAGACCTTCCGATGCCAACTCCAACTCTATATATTTGCTTTCGGGGAGAAAAAAATAGAGGAGAAGAAATCATCGTGTTTTACGATACGGAGTCGCCGCCAAGCCCTAAAACCTCTCGGAGGGCTGATCTGGAGTCCGTTCGGGGCTCCAGAGAGGGGGATTCGTCGCCGTCGTCATCATCAACCATCAACCATCCACCATCACCAATTTCATGATGCTCACCACCGTGCGTGAGTACTTCCATCGTAGGCTTGCTGGACGGTGATGGGTTGGATGAGATCTATCATGTAATAGAGTTAGTTTTGTTAGGGTTTGATCCCTCGTATCCACTATGTTCTGAGATTGATGTTGCTATGACTTTGCTATGCATAATGCTTGTCACTAGGGCCCGAGTTGCATGATTTTCTGAACCTATTATGTTTGCATGAATATATGTGAGTTCTTGATCCTATCTTGCAAGTCTATAGTCACCTACTATGTGTTATGATTCGGTAACCCCGAAGTGACAATAATCGGGACCACTCCCGGTGATGACCATAGTTTGAGGAGTTCATGTATTCACTATGTGCTAATGCTTTGTTCCGGATCTCTATTAAAAGGAGGCCTTAATATCCCTTAGTTTCCATTAGGACCCCGCTGCCACGGGAGGGCAGGACAAAAGATGTCATGCAAGTTATTTTCCATAAGCACGTATGACTATACTCGGAATACATGCCTACATTACATTGATGAATTGGACAAGATCTGTGTCACCCTATGTTATGACTGTTACATGATGAACTGCATCCGGCATAATTATCCATCACTGATCCGATGCCTACGAGCTTTCCATATACTGGTTTACGCTTATTTAATTTCCCGTTGCTACTGTTACAACTACTACAAAATACCAAAAATATTACTTTACTTTCATTACTCTTT
The DNA here is from genome assembly GCA_032464435.1 of Aegilops umbellulata. Classification (NCBI taxonomy): domain Eukaryota; kingdom Viridiplantae; phylum Streptophyta; class Magnoliopsida; order Poales; family Poaceae; genus Aegilops; species Aegilops umbellulata. The sequence goes on from CP136057.1 coordinate 641,995,569, forward strand.
TGTTACCGTTGACACCACTATCATATTACTTTGCTACTAAACACTTTGCTGCAGATACTAAGTTTCCAGGTGTGGGTGAATTGACAACTCAGCTTCTAATACTTGAGAATATTCTTTGGCTCCCCTTGTGTCGAATCAATAAATTTGGGTTGAATACTCTACCCTCGAAAACTGTTGCGATCCCCTATACTTGTGGGTTATCAGCTGTTGCCGCCCTCACCTGCGCTCGTGCCCTCTTCATCTCCGGCCGCGAGCTCCACCCCATCCAGCCTCATCTCCATAGATCTTCTTGGTTTTGGTCCGGGAGCATACGGGTGCGGGAGGTTCGTGAAGGAGCTGCAGAAGGCGCTGGACGCGGGCATCCAGGATCGCATCATGAAGGAGCGGGAGATTCCAGCTACATCAGGAGCGCAAACGCGAGGTCGCCGAGAGGGAGGCCGTTTGGAAGGCCGAGCTCTCCCGCCGCGAGTTAGTAATCAAAACCCGTCCATGTCTTACTGTCGTCTCCTTTTCTGTCAGACCGATTCATGTGCGTGTTTATACCCTGGTGTTGATTCATTTGATGGTGTCGATGGCATGATGCCTTCAGTAAGGGATCAGTTGCTGAATTCTGGTGCATTCCAAAGTATATATATATATATATATATATATATATATATATATATATATATATATATATATATATATATATATAATTTACATTTCCACTACCAGTAAACCATGTTGTCGTCAATCTCTGATGTGTAGAGTTGACAGAGAAGATTCAGTGTTGTGATGGTCACACTCTCCTTGAATAATGTTTGTGCTGCATGGTCCTACTCCTTCTGGTGAAAGAATTTTTAGGAGTTTCAATGAGTTCTTCACTTTTTCTGTTAGCAGTGCTGAGATTTAATGGGTTTAACTGATATTGGAAAAATGATCTTGATATAGTGAGTTTAACTGGTATTTGAAAAGTTTGAAGGGTTGACGGCTTCAGGCACAACATGCATTTTCTTGCTGTGGTACAACCTGGGCTCAAAACATCATTTTCTGTCTAATGCTTCAATTAAACCTCTTTTTTTAGTCTACTCTCTTAACCTCATTTCTTTAAACTCTCTTTTGAAATAGTTTCTAACTAATGATTCAAGAAAATTTCAAAACCTATTGCACTTGTTCAGTCCATAGATCAAACTTCACAAAACATAGACCTGAGACTAATCAACTCATAAGTTGCACGCTATCCTGCCTCCCCTCCCCTCGAGACCGCTCGCCACACAGCCTAGTAGCCGGTCCATAACCTGGAAGGATTCCGCCCATGATTTTCTTTTCTGTAAAACGTTTGGCACCTGTGTTTTATAATTCCAGTGCCCAGCAGGTTCAGTTTAAGGTACTCTTTAGATCTGAAGTTTATACTGGAGTTGATGTTGGTTCATTCATATTCGTTCAGTACTGCCTCTGAATTTTGGTTCTGCAAGTCTTTAGACCTCTTATCTTTGCTATGACTAGATTATAGGAGAATTTTCTGAAAATAGATATAGAGGGTGTATATCTGATCCAGCAAGTTGCAGGATGATGCTGAGAGTTTTCAAACACCATTAGGTTATTAGCAATCTTTTGTCAATATTTGCCATTGTTGGATATTCATAGAAATTCAGGAATGTATGTTGTCAAAAGATTTTAAACCCATGGTCATCGGGCTGTGATCATATTATCCTTTGTTATCCGACTGGAGCTATTGTTGAATATTATTAACGAGTGTTTTGCTATTTTGGATTGTCTTCCAATATTTGTTGTTTGAGCTGTTGTGCTTGTTAGTGGAATAATATCTAGAATTATGCTCACTGGGGGTGCATCCAGAGAATTGTAAAAGACTAAACACCTGGAAATTAGTATTGATGGAGACCATTTAATATTTAATATCTCTGTAGGAAGGTTGCTCTGAGGAGAACAGAATGGAGTTGCACCAGCCAAAATGCTCAATTGGACACATGCTTCCAAACGCGTAAACAATAGTTATATGACCCTCGATCGGTATCACGATGGTGAATCCTCTCCTGGCCACTGTTTCAATTTTTTTTACAAAAGTCTTCGAACCTTTTTAGTAGGTGAATTTGTTGGGTAACGTAGTAATTTCAAAAAAAAATCCTACGCACACGCAAGATCATGGTGATGCATAGCAACGAGAGGGTAGAGTGTTGTCTACGTACCCTCGTAGACCGAAGCGGAAGCGTTGACACAACATAGAGGAAGTAGTCGTACGTCTTCCCGGTCCAACCGATCCTAGCACCGTTACTCCGGCACCTCCGAGTTCTTGGCACACGTTCAGCTCGATGACGCTCCTCGGGCTCCGATCCAGCAAAGCTTCGGGGAGTAGTTCCGTCAGCACGACGGCGTGGTGACGATCTTGATGTTCAACCGTCGCAGGGCTTCGCCTAAGCACCGCTACAATATGATCGAGGTGTAATATCGTGGAGGGGGGCACCGCACACGGCTAAGGAACGATCATGAAGATCAACTTGTGTGTCTATGGGGTGCCCCCTGCCCCCGTATATAAAGGAGTGGAGGAGGGGAGGGCCGGCCCTCTCTATGGCGCGCCCTAGGGAGTCCTACTCCCAACGGGAGTAGGATTCCCCCTTTCCTAGTCTAACTAGGAGTCCTTCCATGTAGTAGGAGTAGGAGACAAGGAAGGGGAAAGGGGAAGGGAAGGAAGGAGGGGGCGCAGCCCATCCCCCTAGTCCAATTCGGACTAGGCCTTGGGGGGCGCGGCCTACCCTAGGCAGCCCCTCTCTCTTTCCCGTATGGCCCAATAAGGCCCAATACTTTTCCCCCGTATTCCCGTAACTCCCCGGTACTCCGAAAAATACCCGAACCACTCAGAACCTTTCCGATGTCCGAATATAGTCGTCCAATATATCGATCTTTACGTCTCGACCATTTCGAGACTCCTCGTCATGTCCCCGATCTCATCCGGGACTCCAAACTCCTTTGGTACATCAAAACTCATAAACTCATAATATAACTGTCATCGAAACCTTAAGCGTGTGGACCCTACGGTTCGAGAACAATGTAGACATGACCGAGACACATCTCCGGTCAATAACCAATAGCGGAACCTGGATGCTCATATTGGCTCCTACATATTCTACGAAGATCTTTATCGGTCAGACCGCATAACAACATACGTTGTTCCCTTTGTCATCGGTATGTTACTTGCCCGAGATTCGATCGTCGGTATCTCAATACCTAGTTCAATCTCGTTACCGGCAAGTCTCTTTACTCGTTCCGTAATACATCATCTCACAACTAACTCATTAGTTGCAATGCTTGCAAGGCTTATGTGATGTGCATTACCGAGAGGGCCCAGAGATACCTCTCCGACAATCGGAGTGACAAATCCTAATCTCGAAATACGCCAACCCAACATCTACCTTCGGTGACACCTGTAGAGCTCTTTTATAATCACCCAGTTACGTTGTGACGTTTGGTAGCACACAAAGTGTTCCTCCGGCAAACGGGAGTTGCATAATCTCATAGTCATAGGAACATGTATAAGTCATGAAGAAAGCAATAGCAACATACTAAACGATCGGGTGCTAAGCTAATGGAATGGGTCATGTCAATCAGATCATTCACCTAATGATGTGATCCCGTTAATCAAATAACAACTCTTTGCCCATGGTTAGGAAACATAACCATCTTTAATTAACGAGCTAGTCAAGTAGAGGCATACTAGTGACACTCTGTTTGTCTATGTATTCACACATGTATTATGTTTTTGATTAATACAATTCTAGCATGAATAATAAACATTTATCATGAAATAAGGAAATAAATAATAACTTTATTATTGCCTCTGGGGCATATTTCCTTCAGAATTTTGGAGTGAAACTCAATAAATATCTTGTTCTTTTAGCTATGTACTCAATTGTATCAACTGATGATTCTTCCCCATTCAGTGAGAAGGATGATTACAAGGTCGCCCGGAAAGTAGGCAGTGGGAAATACAGTGAAGTCATAAGAGCGTTTAAATCACTAAAGTAGTGATCTAAACACTCTTATATTTCTTTACAGCAGGTAGTAGTCGCCGGCTCACAAACACAAAGTAATGCGACTTACTTACTCATCTGCTTCTTTAAACTATTGGGACTCACTAAAGAATTTGCAGCGACAACATATATGGTGATATCCAACGAAGCTTGTTTGGCTGTCTGTTCTCGATTAATGCAGAGGCCCGAAGCCGAACTCATTCATGGTTCTATCTTTTAGAACATGACAGAGAATCAACAAATTCACTTTGATCTGTTTGATGCAGAGTGTACAGAAAGTGACTGTTGTTGACTGGTAGACTGTTGATTATACGTGCAAATACATATTTATATTGGGTATTTTACTGCTTAATATAGTAAGAACCAGATATTGTTACTGCCTGCCCACTAAGATCTCTAAACCACACCTTGTTGATGCATGTGAAGTTACATGTTAGTAGTTCTTGGTTATTCCTTGGCTAATATGCTGGATTATTCTGCGTACATGAGTTATATCTTCTTACTTGCATGCTTGTTTGTCTTGACAGATGGCAACTTCTTTGGGGTTGTGTCAGCAAGCTTTATTCAACTTCTTTGAATGTCGTAGGATAATTGCCATGATTTAGCTTTAGATTCCCACATGTTTCTTGATCTGAGTATATGCTCATGTGGTAGTTAATTATTTGGTTCCATGACGAGGAATATGGAGATCAAGTTGCACACTATCAAGAGGCCTTCTCCAGAGGTATTCTACAAGTTATCATAATAGATCCTCTTCATTCCCTGTACCTTGCAGCATCTCCATCTAAGGCCGAAGTTCTGCACCTACCTACCTGTTGGTGTAATAAATTCCAACTATGAAACTAAGCATCAATTTATGTCCTACACATAGTGTTGGTAGTGTGTCATTAGTGCTTATGTTAATTGTTGGGTAGATGTTCAGTACTGCCTCTGTATTTTGGTTCTGCAAGTCTTTAGACCTCTTATCTTTGCTATATGACTAGATTCAAGGAGAATTTTCTGAAAAATTATATAGAGTGGGTGTATATCTGATACACGGGATGACGCTGACAGTTTTCAAACACCAGTAGGTTATTAGCAATCCTTTGTCTAGGGTACAAATTTCGCCACTCACAAGTCTGACAGTTTTTTTTTTCCTTCCAACTGATGTCTATTGTAATAAAAGATACTACACATTATGGATTTGTGTGAAAGTGAGTTGTTGCTTTTCTCCCTGTTGTTTACCCCAACAAGGGTGAGGCTGGGAAAAACACATGCCTTTCTCTGTATTTTTAGTTAATGTGTTAACTTTTTTATTTGCAACTTAGATTGTCTGATGCATTTCGTCTCTGTACAATTAATAAGATCTTCCTCGTCTTCCTTCCTCTCCTTCTCCACCTCTTAATTTACAAGTGATTTCAGTGTGGTGTTACTTTTATGTAAACCTAGAAACTTCGGGAACTTAAAAATTAGGCAAACCGTTCTTGCAAGAACAACAACTTTGTTGTTGACCGGATGCACTGCGCCTTATTTATATGTGAGATCTCTAAATTGAGGTGTCTTGCCATGGTGTTCAACTTCTTTACACAGTCTCTAGCTCGCTAGGCTGGGACTTGAACCACCATGCAATCTGAAGGAAGACTAGCAGTTGGAAGTTGTGTTAATTAATTTAAATGTACTAACTTATATTTATGTGTTTTTAGAGTGGACGGTCTGCTGTAACAGTTCGAACTGTTATCCTTCTAAAAAGAGACAAACCGTCGGATTGTTTTGCTATATAGTGTTGATGTCTCCTTAAAACAACCAAGACTTCTTTTTGAACTGTGATTCTGTATATATCTTTTTGAACAAAATGAATGCCATCTTCTATTTTCTTCCATTCAACACTGTAAAGTTTCATTTTCTATGAGGAATCCATAGCGTCATGCTAACAATTCTTAGTCTGTTATTAGTAGAAGACAAATATGTGTAAACGTGTGAAAATGGTTGCATAGGGCATGATGAGGTGCTCGAGCAATACAAGTGCGCACAGATACGCCCCTATAGGTGGTACTTTCTTTTTTATCAACATAGGGCCAACGAGAAGAGACGAGTATAGGGCAGAGGGCCACGTCACTTTTCCCCTTCCCTGCTCAGTCCAGCTCTCCTCCCAAACAGAGCAGCGCCGGAGGGGAGGAAGCAGAATCGAGGAAGGCAATGGCGGAATCCAACTCATACGAGGAGCAGCGCCGGAGGCAGATGGAGGAGAACCGCCGGAAGCTGGACGAGCTCCGCCTGCATCACCTCTCCGCCGCCGTCCGCGAGGCCGCCGCCAGGCCCAAGCCCAACCCCAAGCCCAGGCCGGTTCGTCAGATCCTCTCCCTTCTTCTTCCTTGCCTCCGGTCTCCCATTTCCTTTTCTCCCCTACTTATATGATGACTGGTCCGCTGCCTCGGTGCCGCAGAAGCGCAAGGCTCCGGAGCCCGGCGAGCTCCGGCGGTCCGGCCGCGTCGCCGGCCTCCCGGAGCAGCCAAACTACCTCAAGGGCGCAGAGCAGCGCGGCTACCGTGGAGTGTACGAGGCATACGCTGTTTGGAAAGGACCGACCGAGGAGGAGAGGGCCGGCGCCCTCGCCAAGGCGGAGGAGCTCCAGCGCCAGATCCACCGCATCCGCTGCCCCGCCTTCGTCAAGCCCATGTCCCACAGCCTCGCCATGAATGCAGTCCAGATGGTATTGTAGCAGGAAAACTTGCACTGGATGTGATGTGAGGCAATGTGGTTCTTGGATCGGATTGGATGTTGATTTGGTGGGTTATATATATATATATATATGCATTGTGACAGCTAATCCCCAAGGACTTCCTCAAGTATCTCCCGGCGCATGATGAGGCGGTCGTGGTGGTGGACGAGGCGGATGACGAGTTCCACATGATGTACAATGCCCACAGACAGGGCCGCAAACACTACTACCTCGACAAGGGGTGGAAAGGGTTCGCCTTCGACCATGACCTTGCCGATGGCGATTGCTTGGTTTTCCACATGACAGAGAGGGCAAAGTTCAAGGTCAGATTCAGCATCTCCTCCATTCCTGGATAAAAACCGCCCTACTTTTACTTTTAGGAACTCCACATTCAGTACCAGTACATACATAACTTGATTTCATACGAAATTTCTGCGGAATCGCTGTGTTGCAAATGCGGCCTTACGATTCTAGAACATTCCTGAAAGTTGCTCAGTGGTGTCGTACTCATTAATGTGTTTGTCTGTCGAAACAATGGTTTCTAAGTTTATAATACATGAGAAAAACACATGTTATCGTATCAAACTTCAATTTTTGGTGTGTCTTAGGTTTCAATTATAAATTGGGTTATATATGCCATATCCATAATTGAGACTGGTGAGCCGTGTCTACTTATTCATAGATGAGAAATTAGGCCTGTTTGGACTGCCAATTAATTCTGCATATAGTTTGCAGGAAACGATGTTATTGCTCAGCATCCCTACTGTATATTCCTTCATTCCAACCAGATCTAAAAGGGCCTCTAGGAATTATTTCATTCACAGGCCTTTAATTGTCCAGAGTCATATCTTTTTAGATAATGGAAGGGATTCTTGTAAGGCCTAATCGCAAGGAGGTCGTTTCATCTCACTGCTAAGTGCCTACGGTGCAACCTCATTAGTTATGTAAATGATGCAGGTCTACATTTTCAGAGCAAACCCAGACTATGAAAGCGACCAAACTTCTGATGACTCTGAGGATGAAGAGTAATGAAGATGTGTGCTTCCAATACAATGTTCGATCGGAGCGCAGGTACATTGTTCTTACCATTGTTTCCCTATGTTAAATTTCTTTCCATCACTCGCTTAGGTTCAAGTGTACTTGAATTAAATATTTCTTTATCTTTTGCCGAGGCATAGATTTCATGATTGGCCAAGCTCAGTTTGCGGACAAAAACAAAAAATGCAAACCCGCTTGCTTATGAGCTATGGCCAAACATAACTGTGTTTCCTGCACTGGAGTTGGATGTTTTCGCGAAACGCACTGGTCGTTTCTCCCATTTCCCTATTGGTTTGAGATTTCGAGCTTGACAAGTGAAACTGCAACCTTATTTTGTTGCTTACTTATGTTAGCCATGAAAATACACGGGGAACTGCAGTTCATGTACAAACGTTGGAGTTCTCACTGGCCAAACGCCCAAACTAACCGATCGACATATTAGATGCGTGTGTATAGAAATTAAAAACTGCCGGACTAGTGTTTCTCGATCAGTAGGAGCAGGTTGTCGTAGACCAGATGCTCTTCACAAAGGTTCTGCCTGTCTTGCCTCAGTCGGCCCCCCTAGACTCAATCAGTAGCTCTGTAGTAGTAAATAGAATGCTCTCTTATACGGTTCTGATTTATCCGTATAGATGCTAACATGTCAAATGTGTCTTTTGTTGCAGTTTGTAGGAGAAGCATGTCACGCTCTTGGCAGATGTTGGAGGTGGCTACCGCGATTTTGTGCTGGTTGCGTGTAGAGTCGCATACTCGGACCCTGCCAGTGTAGCAGACCTGCATTATAAGATAGGTTAGATGGGAGTAGTAGGTAGTGCAGACCTTGTGTTGGTTGAACTAAATGGTTGTAGTCTGACGATGGTCTCGAGTGCATTTTTTCGTGGCTGTTCCTGTTTGTTTTCGGCTTGGGTTCGATGGTTGCAAGATGGTGATGGGAACACAACGTTGTTTTGTTTGGTGGCTAATGGGCGCAAGGCTAAGGATTTTATCCCAGCCCGGCTATTAGACTGACATAGCTTGCCGAAGTTTTGCTTTGAAGTTCGGTCGCCTCGTGGCATTGCCATGGTGGTTCTCACTGCTCTTGCCATCAAAGTGGGGGAGCTGGGTGTTATAAGCTCGATGTCTAGTTGCACCCCTCTACAAAAGGCTCTCGATTTATGCGGATGATGATGTGTTGTTTCTTAGATCGTTGAGAATGGATCTGGTATTCCTGGGGAGGCTCTTCGGATTTTCGAACGGGCTTCAGGGTTGAATATTAACTTGATCAAGTCATGGGCGATCTTAATTCTTGAAGACAAGATCGATCAGGGATTAGTTGTTGCTGCCCTGCCGTGGAAGTTAGACGATTTCCCTTGCAAATATTTGGGTCTCTATTGAGCAGCCTACCAGATAGATCCCAGTGCCAGCCGATTGTTGACAAATTGCTGAAGCTCATGCCTGGTTGGCAGCATGGGCTTATTGTGCGAGGTGCTTGCCTCAATTCGGTGATTCAAGCGCGACCTACACATCATCTTCTAGTTCCTTATGATATGCAATTGAAACAAGTCATTGCGAATGGAAAAAAGGTTTGGTGGCCGCGGCCCCAAAGTGGGCTCTTGGCCGTGTGGACAAGGAGGGCTGCAGGGCGTTTTTGTGGGCTGGTTCTGATGACATTCATAGCGGGAACTGTGCCGGTGGCTTGGCGCAAAGTCTGCAGGCCAAGGTGTCTTGGTGGCTTGGGAGGAGTAATTGACTTGAACTTGCAGAGTCCGGTAATCCGACTGCGATGGGCTTGGTTGATTGAAGTGCGCAAATCTGGCTAGGTCTTGGCAAAGGTTACCCATGGCCTTATTCTGCAGTTTGGTTCATTGGAAGTAAGGTTCTGCTGACAATGTCCTCTTCTGGAAGTATCGCTGAATCAATGGTGAGACGCGCCAATGATATTGGTCTGATCGTCACGGCACAGGTCAATGCTAGGGTGTGCAACAGGAGGACGGTTAGGGAGGTGGAACATCCGCATTTCTGGATGTGCCAAATGAGCTCCCTACCGATGGCTTGGTGCACTTCATTCAGTTATGGGATCCAGGCGATTCCTGGGGTGCAGGCCGAGGCGCTCTGGAAGTGGAGCAGCAGCGCTACTTATTCATTCGCCTCTGCTTACCAGATGCTCAACGAGGGGCCTAACAAATTTGCTTTTGCCAAGGCTATTTGGAAATCTTGGGCGCCGCTTAACTGTAAAAACTTTACTTGACCTGCGCTTCACTACCGTCTCCGGACCTCTGATCGTCGGCTGAGAAGAGGGCTGGAGGAACATCCATCCTTCTTCATGCTTCCTGTGCAACCAAGAGGAAGGCACCACCGATCATATTTTGATGCAATGTGTTTGTGCAAGGTAGGTGCGGTTTGACTGTTTGCAGGCTACACAGCTGGATAGATAGTTGTCTAGTTCCTACGATGACTGGTAATCCGGAGGAGTGGTGGTGCATCTGGTACCTCTGAGAAGAAAAATATGTGCTCAAACCTAGAACCCAAATGGTGAATAACCAGGGGATCTCTGAGTTGGTTTTACATTTTGGACATCTGGAAAGCATGGCTCCTACAAGTCCAGTTTCTGGGGGATGTCGCCTCAAGCAAGACAACAATCTCCCATGTACATATGGTGTCATAATCAAAGCCTATCATGCACCTTGGTTATATCTGTTTCTCTTTTTTGTTGTTGCTAATATCAGTGCCAATTTCTCGGTCGATATCTGAAAATAAGATCAGGTGTTGTGGAAAGCGAGCAAGGCGATTGGCTCACGGCTCATTGCGCTCATCTCTTTTCTACTCTACAAGAAAAGCCCTTCTCCTTCTGTCGGCGCCGCCGTCGGTCCTCCCCATCTTCGATGGCCTCTAGGCCATGGAGGTGCGGAGGATCTCGGACCCCTGCCGGCGGGAGGGACCCCATTCTTGTTCTTGTTAGTTCTAGCGTCTTGAATGGAGCTGTGTGGTGGCGGCGATATCCCTTAGTAGGAATAATGTCTCCCACGTTCTATCCCTGTCCAGATGGTGTGTCTAGCATCGTCGGAGGACGTGTGGAGGTTTGTCTCCACTGGATCTCGCAGGATTCAGTTGGTGCTGGTCTTCGGTGGATCTGTTTGGATCCGGTCTTCGTTCGTCTTCGTTTGGTTGTGTTACAGGTTGCTACTCTGGTCTACGACTTTTTTCATCGGTGATGGTTGCTACTCTGGTGCGTTGGTCCTATGAGGCCTTAGCACGACGACTTCCCGAATGTCTACTACAACAAGGTTTGCCCGGCTCAGATGAGGGAGGGGTGGTGACGGCGGTGCGCCTTCGGCCCGCTCCAGTGCTTGTAGTCGTCGCTAGGTGGTCCACGAACATGGTTGTAATTTTTATTACCTCTGTTGTTCTTTGTTCTGCCATGATTGAAGATGAATAGATGGAAGTTTCTCGCAATAAAAAAGAATAGGATTCTCAGTTCACTAGTTTACAGGAACGAAGAAAAAAAACACCCTCGCATCGCTGCGTTCTGGCGACACGGGGGGGGGGGGGGGATAGTTAGCGTCGCCGCCAGGAGCCCTCCTTCCCCAATCTGCTAATGAAGCCCGGGTGAGGCCGGGGACTGCGGCGGCAGGGCGCTCCCCTGAGGCGCCTCTCTCCTCCCTTGGGCGTCTCGTGTGTGGCCATGGCCCGCAGGTGGCGGCGGCGATGGGACTGTGGTGTTCTCTAGTGTGCGGCGGCGTGGGTCGGCGGCGTCGGGAGGCCAGGTCAGGATCGGGAGGAGGGCGGCGTGGGGGTTGCTGGCTTCAGCCTAATATTGGTGGTTTGGCCCTAGCACTCTTCTTCCGCCAAGTCATCTTTCTGCCGCATGTCAACCTCTTGGATCTGGCTGCTGAAGAGTTCCGGTCTTCCCCATCGAAGATCTATACGGATTGGCTTATTTGCCCCTGGATATCTAGATCGGAAAGGCTCCGGTCGCGTGCGCACATATTATCAGCCAGCACAGCTTCAAGTGGGCGCGTCGCAAAGCTTCACTTTCTTATCGGTGCCATGGGACAAGTCTAAGTCGAGATTCTCAAGGCATTGGTAGAGGTGAAGAAAGTCATGGTGGTTGTGATTGGAGGTCTTGTAGCTTTGGCGGAAGGATGTATTAGATGCGATGAAAACTGTGTGCCAGGTGTATGGTGACTTGCAACTGTGGCCTCGGCAAGCGGGGGCGGCAATACTGGGGGGCTGCATTTTTTGTGGTGCTCCTCGAGTACCGAATCTTGATTATCAGGGTGAAAATTCAAGGTCTGACCTTCATTGGTTATAACTGGCAATGACCTTGTTGAAGGGCTAAAGGCATTGTTGTTTTGGGTGAACTCGGACTTTCTCCAGGATGAAAACTCAAGATCTTTGATCAGGCAACGACAACACTTGTTTTGTTTCCTTTTTGGAGGCATTGCTTTTGGAGAACCTCTTTTGTATCTCGTGTGTTGTATTTTGTGGTGGTTAGTGTTGCTGATGCTAGTGATTATTCATCACTGTGGCGGGGTTTTTCTTCTTTTTTTCTTTTCTTTTTTGGCTGTGTGTATCCTTGATGTCTTTGTCATCTTATTGGTACAGACGTCGGGTGTAGTTGGTATCTTGGCGATGTTAATATATTCTCTTTGTCCCCTCGCAAAAAAAAATATTCTCTTTGTCAAAAAAAGTTTACAGGAGGAGAGAGGCCATGAACTCCTCAGGTCATTAGTCTTTGATGAACATGTTTCACAGGCTGGTTACATCGAAAAGATGCTCATAGTCTCACACAACGGACAAACATATGGCAAGCAGCACCCTCCCTTGTGATCTGGACCCAGCAGGAGCATGATGAACTCCGGGATCCAGGCTGGTTCCCACTTCCCAGCAACCTTTTCCAGATCTAAAAGGACAAGGAAGAAAGATCATTCCATAGCCCACACCAGCGAGTTAATTAGCACCACCACATACTAGAAGCACCATGGCTGGTTCTTCCTCTGCATATTGCTGGAATTAACACCATGGTTTTGGATGCACAGAAGGAACAACTGGACAGATAGACATGCCATGGAAAGGAGGAAGAGTTTTTTCTTTTGTTGACAAAATTCACCTCCTTTATTCACTCGCTAGCTATGTTGCATCGTTTAGAAGCATAGAAACCACCGCATCCGGTGCTGAATCCATCCAGACAGAAGTAGGAGACAATCTAGCGATTCTAGCCAGTTCATGAGCTAGCTACTTCATTACCTTCCCTATTACAATGATCATAGGTCACATGATTAAAATCAAGAGACATAATATAAGTCATCAAAAATTGCACTGGCCACCGATGAAGAATTACGATCATTCAAAGTTTCAACAACTTCCCTGTTGTCTGAGTTGATCTCAGTCTTGCTACAACCCATAGTACGTGTGAGGTTCAAACCGAATCTCACTACCAAAGCTTTTGCTGTAAAGGAATTATAGCAAATCTCTAACTTTTCATTTGCTGCAGCAATGAACATCCCATTGTGATCCCGAATAACAGCCCCCACAGCCCCTTCAAGCAAATCATAGTCACATCCTGCATACACATTCAGTTTCATATAACTGGACTTAGGTTTTGTTTCAAGCATGGATACAAACTATAGCTTTCGGCATACAAGCTAGGCTATAATTTGCCAAAAGTCCACGTATTGCAATGCTCATTTGTGTGGGTTTTTGGTTCTCTTCTCCATGGTAAAATTTTCGACGCTCAAACCAAAGGAGGAAGAGTTTTTTACTAGCTCATACACACATAGCTTTTCACAGGTTCTTGGTACAAACTTTGCGGAGACAAACAAAAAAATAGGTTCATGCCTTCATGGCTACAACAAAGCTGCAGCTCTTGCGCAGCTTCAACCCAGGCCGGGAGAGGGAGCACCATGTGTGAATCACTTTAAACTATAAACTATTGATACATGAACATAGCATGGTGGAGAAAGATCCATGAACATATAAACTATTGATGTGCATAATTATGTTTATTCATTAATGTTGACATTATCCTTACGATAAATAAGTTGAGAAGCTATAAGCACTTGCTAAACTTCAAACCTTCCTGTGTGTCTAGTTGAAACATATTTGTCTACAAATTTGCTCATGAGTGCTAGCTAATTATGCAAAGACTAAAATATAGTTGAGCATGTGATATTTGTTGATCAAACAACTTTGACATAGACCCTTGTGGAAGAATAAGAGGAATGCAATTGTTTAATAACTGAGGACATTAAGGACAGTATAACCGCACCTAATCCCTGTCCTCACAGTGATTTGAGTTTTCGGCCGTCCGTTTTGCTGATCTGGGCATTTGTGTCCGTCGGATGAATGTCAGGCGCTGCTTCCGTGTAAACTGGCCACAACGTGGGCTTGCTGTCCGCAGGGCAGCTACTCCGGTGGCATTTTTGGACTCCTCTGATTGATTGGGCCTAGCACGGCCCATCTGCGATGCGTTCCAATACGCAGCGACGAAGGGATCACCAATAAAAAGACTACGAAGGGGCAGCAACCCTTCCCTGGCCGCGTTCTTCCTACCTCCTGGCGGCTCGCTCCCTCCTCATCCCGATCCTCTGGACCGCGAGGACCTCGCCTCCCACCCTTGACCTCCGCTTCGTGTCCATGATTCATCCCTTTCCTCCCATCGCTCTCGCACTACCAGCCCCTCTAGAAAAGCGTAACCGCGGTGGCGACTTGCCCGTGGCTCCTCTCCATCGGCCTCCCCGCCCTCCGCCTTCCCCGGCAACCGGCACCCCAGGATGGAGACGGCGGTGGATGCTCGCCCCTGCTCCTCAGTCATCTGAGTAGCCTTTCTCCTTGGCAGTGGATTGATTTTCTGATGGCGGCCTAGTGTTATTTGTTTGCTCGACGTTTTCATCAATTTGTGGAGCAGCGGCGGCCATCGGTTCACCCCTTGGATCTGTGGTAAAAACAATTCCACTATTTGTTCTTTCCGCTCCTATCATCTTCCTCCTATTCCATTTGGTTCCTCTGATCTGAATATTGCTCGAAAAGATAGAGGACTAGGATCTCGTTTTGTTCACAAACTGTGTTCCTGTATTTTTGGCAGGATCAATTGATACGAAATATTACAAGAAGCTCCGTGGTGTGATTGGCCCATCAGTGAATCTCCGGCTGTGGTAGTGCTTCTTGAATGTACGTATATCAAATCCTCCCTCCTTTTCCCAAGCTAATTCCCGTCAGAGGTACTGTTCTGATTGGTGCTACAACAGGGTATATACAAGCTGGAGATATTTGGATGTTCTAATTTATTGCCATATGCCGCTGATTTCAGAAGAAGCAGATTATCACTTTGAATAAGTTATTGCAGGATAATTATGTGATGCAACAAGACAGGGTGCTGAATAATCAGAATTGTACTTTTCGATGGTTGAATACAAGTATACATATTATATGATGTGATGATGTACTTGTGTGAGGCTAATCGGCTATTGATTTCTTTTTCCCTTTCTACTTTGAATACAAATGTAGTTCTTGTAGAGCTGAGTTTGATGGACAATCTCCAAGGTTCACCAGAGCTATGAGAGTTCACATTCAGGTTTGGTTTGCTTCTCCATGGCTACCACTGCGGCCCTGCTTCATTGAGTTTGATACAAATTGTGATTTAGATTAAGAATAAACACTTTTTAAGATGATTAGTGCCAATATAAACATGTTCATGCTTATACCAATATATAATATAATAATGGCTAAGTTAAGATGATGCTTGTGCTTTTCTTACTATATATTATATGCAGGTTCAGTTCGCCTTCGCAAGGTACTGCTTGTCCTGCCGTCCTGGCGATTGACAATGGATGAAGAATGGACGTTGCCCATTTTGAATTTATTTATAAATCCAAGTGCTTTTCTGTAGTCCCATGTCGGTAAAACGACATTGTTTGATTCAAAGTATATGTTTTATGCTCTTTGAAATAAATCTGGCCATTATATCTTGTTTCATAGCTAATTTTGTACTTTCAGATGACTGGTTCATGGATCAAGAAGCTGGTAGGGTCAGACTCAGTGTTTACATGGGTTGTTCTGCTCTAGAAACTTTTGTGCAAATGAATCGACATCGGGTTTTTTCCCGGCATAAATCAGTTTGTCACTCTTATTTCATGCATCACCCTGCTCCTCCAGTTGGAAGTTGTGGTAAAGTGCATGGTTACAAAAACCAAGATCACATATTATTATTGTGTATTTATGTGTTTTTCATGCTGCCTCCATGTCACTCCATTGTGCCACCATTGAAGTTACTGTAAAACAAATCATGAAGTTACTCTAAAACAGATCGTTAGATGTGCGTCCTTCTCATGAAATTACATGTTTTATTTTTCTATTTCTTGGACGAAGATTATTATGTTTTAACTGGGAATGAAGATAAATTTATTGCACATATGAAATCAGCATGCATTTTTTAATGAATTAGAACCTCTATCCAAGAACAAATAATTGCACCAACTGTACCATTCTCATGTCATCTTTGCACGTTGCTTTCAATGCTATGCATTCGATTAAACATGCATCTTCTTTGCAGGTGCAACTTAGTCGCCCCAAGGGAACTTTATAGAGAAATGAAACTTCTAGGTCAACAGATTCTTTTTTGTTTCCTATGATAGTAGTTTTTTAACAGAGGATCCATGTTTGTTTCTCATTTTGGATATTGCCAACGATGTCTCTGATCTGTTGTAACATTATAAACTATTAGAAATATATGACCGGGACACTGGGTGATGTATTGGTTGATGTCAACTTGTGCCATTTTAGTGAAGAGATTGTAGTTCAACCTGGCAGCTGAATGACTTCAAAATTATCATTCTTTTTTTATTATTTGCAGTTTAGAGTCTGTCCTTAATTTTTCTGGCGACAGGCTATGTGTTTCATGCCATCAATGTACGAAATTCCCTGTCATCCTATCGAAAAAATGGATGGGCGCGACAACACGCGCCTATCATGATCTAGTTGTTTGTTATAATCGAGAAGTTTCATTTGTTAACTTTTGCATGTAAAAGGTGTCATGACCTCCTCATAAGAAGTTTTGTGAGAAGGGATTGCTATTTAGAATGTGTGATCATGAAAGTAAATAATCATGTTGTCATTTCCATATTCTTTATTATCGACTCCTCACTTCATAAACCCGTGGACATATTTACCAAGCTTAGATTTCGCCTAGGGACAAGTGGGTGTTTAATTGTGGGAGCTGATATGTCAATTTTGCATCACTATTTATTATCAATATTTTCCACTCAGATCTAATGCCTTTTCCTTTAATTTGCATGAAATACATAGAGTGCAAAATTACAAGGAAATTACCAAAAAATAGGAAAACAAGAGCAAAAATGTATCATAGAAGAAACCAATTTTCCAGAGCTAAAAAATACCAGAAAAAATCATGAAATTATTTTCAGAAGAAAGAATCTAGGATTCCGAAGATGGGCGCATGGAGGGGGTGTGCGGGCACCTTGCCCACCATCTCTCGACGCCCTTTGGTCTATATTTTTCACCTGACCTAAAAACACTAGGGGTTTTATGGGATTTTTCTGCCGCCATATCGAGGTGGAACTGAGGCGGAGCACTTTTGCCCTCTAGCAGATCGATTCCGTCGGAGATCCATCCCTCTGGGAGCGGAATTCTAAGACATCGTCATCACCAACACACCGATCATCATCTCCATCAACGTCTTCATGAGCACCGTCATCTCCATCAACTCCCTCAACCCTAGCTTTCTGATCAATGAACTATTACCTCACATTCTCTGTTGAGTATAGTTTCTAGTGTTGATTACTCCTTGTAGTTGATGCTTAGAAGTTTTATTTGTGAAAGATTCATATGTTCAGATAGTTCTCCGCTGATCATGATCTATATGATGTGTTGTGAGTAGGTCGTTACGTTCTTAAGGACATGGGATAAACCTCGTCGCTATTAATCTTGTGAAAATGAATCTAGTCCAATGTTTTGATATTACGTTGTAATGTATTTCTCCAGTGGTGAGATGTGCGAACGTCGACTCCATATCACTTTACCTTCATGAGCCTAGAGGAGAGCATTGTATGATTATTTTGTTCATGGTGGATTGTTGGAGTGACAGAGATTACCAAACCCTAAGTTTATGAACTGTTGCACGAGGGGCTATTGGAATCCCAAAGTTTATTGTTATGGTTAAATGTTATCTGAATTATTCTCTTGTTTTTTTTAATCTTTGCATAGAGAGTATAATCATAAATATGTTGTTTGTTCAAGTAAGAACATCATATTATAATAGGTTCCACCGTAAACTATCAAAGCAATGAACGGTAAGTGAATGAAACTTGTTGAAGGTAATTTGGTAAAACTCCCATCTGTTCACAAGAGCGATTTGATCCCTATAAGTACAAGCACGGGCATGTCCTTGTAAGTGCATCTAGTGCCCCTTAGTGATTTTGGTGTATAGAAGACTTATAGGTTAAGGGACTAATGCGTTTGTGAGTGTACACAGGTCTATAAGTCTATGAGGAGTTTCATATTTACAGAGAAAGTGACCCCTAAAAATGAAGTTCTTCGAATGAAGACTTTGGATTTCTGAAGACTTTCTGAAGACTTTCAAAGTGAAGAAATTGGTGTGACCTTGAAAACTTGGTATTCATTTGAGGAACATGAAGCGTGAAGACTTTTGTTTTCGTAGTTTCATTTTCTCTTTCTTGAGTCACAGGAAACACCGTACTGTTAAAGGGGGTCGAGGAAATGCTAAGGAAAAATTTCCATGTGATGCTCAACTCAAATCCTACACCTACCAATCCCTTCGAGTGAAGCCATTGGAAATCTCACACAGTTCAGTCATATTCTTCAGTGACAGAGACGAAGCTCTTCTGGTCTCTGAGGAATTTGTTCTGACTGAGGAGTTAGGAATTCGCCAGTGCGGATTGCCTACACAGTGAGGAACATGATAGCCCTGAGGAATTTGAACCTTAAATTTCCGACCGTTGCTGTGCTACGCGCTAGCTGTCCCAAAATATCTTATCCACCTAACGGTCATATCATTGAAGGGCATTTATGTCTTATTATGTCGGGTTGCTCCCTAGGCTATAAATAGCCGCCCCCTACAACCACAAGCTGGTTGGCTGCTCCGAGAGAAACTGACACTTGTCATTTAAGAGCATCCCATCCTCCGAGGACTTTGAGAGAAAATCATCAAGTGAGGAAAACCCAAACCCAAACACCTAAAAACCCAAAGTGATTGAGCATCACTGAAGAGATTGATCCTGCGTGGATCCGACGCTTGTTACCTTTAAAGACTATGCTTCTTCCAGACGGTTAGGCGTCATGGTCTAGAGCATCCAAGAGAAATTGTGGATCGCCGAGTGACCGAGTTTGTGAAGGTTCGGATGTCACCTGAAGACTTACCACAAGTGATTGGGCGAGGTCTGTGTGACCTTAGCTCAAGGAGAATACGGTGATGACTGTGTGTCCTCAGGTTTAAATACCTAGCCGCTCCAACCAAATGTACAACTGAGACATCAGTTGGAACTGGTCTACCAAATCATTGTCTTCACCAAGCCAACTGGTTCTATTTCCTCAACTCTTTCACTTCCTCATAACTGTGTTGTGCACTTGTTCGTATCTGTGTTTGAAGAATTTGACTGAAGACTTTCCCAATTTTCTCAGTTCAATTTCTTCAGTCTGTTTGTCTTCATCCTGTGTTATCCTGTGATTACGCTTTCTGTACTCTGTGCTTGTCTTCATTTCATCATGATGACTATGCTTGTATTATGTTGTGTTTACTTTTGAGTACTTATTCCGCTGCAAGTAGTTCTTCGCTAAGGAATTTCCTCACCGGCAAATTTCTCAGTGAAGAATTCATAAAAATCGCCTATTCACCCCCCCCTCTAGTCGATATAACGCACTTTCAATTGGTATCAGAGCAAGGTACTCCCTTGTTATGTGTGATTTTGGTTTAACCGCCTGGAGTTTTAGTTATGTCGACCGTAGGTATGATCAAGGTCTCTGCTGGGTGTCCTACTTTCAATGGGACGAACTACCCCTACTTGAAGAATAAGATGCGAATGCATCTTGAAGCAATTGATAATGATCTCTGGTATGTTGTGGAAAATGGTGTTCCATCTGTCTCACCCTCACTGAACGCTACCGATGTGAAGAGATTCAAGCAACTCGATTCTCAAGCGAAGAATATCATATGTGGCCATCTGAGCAAAGGACAATATGGAAGAGTGAGTGCTTTGGAAACTGCTAAGCTTATCTGGGATAGACTGTCCAAAGTGAATGAAGGAGTTTCAACTCAGCGTGACTCTCGAGTTGATGTTCTTCGCAATATCTTCAACCGCTTCAAGAGACTCGACAATGAAAATGTTCAACAAACCTTCGGTCACCTCACTGACATCTCAAATGAGCTTCAAGCGCTTGGTGCCACTGACATCACCGACCATGAGGTGGTGAAGAAATTGTTGAGATCGCTTGATTCCTCATTTGATACTCTGGCATTGATGATACAAGAACGAGCTGATTACAAGTCACTTGATCCCGCTGATATCCTCGAGAGGCTAAATACTCATGAGTTCCAGCTTGCTGAAAAGAGAGATCTCTATGGTTCGAGCTATGGCAGATCATGTGCGCTGAAGGCCAAGGTAGTTTCTGAGTCTGAAGATGAAGACTCCGGCAGCAACCTTGGTGATCCTGAAGAACTGATCCATGAACTAGTACTGCTCATGAAGAAATTCCAGAAGTTCTCAAGACGTGGTCGCTTTGGAAGACCCTCAAGGAGCAATGATTCCTCATCCAGTGACTACGAGAAGAGCCTTTGTCACAAATGCAAGAAACCTGGACACTACATTCAAGATTGTCCTTAGTGGGAAAAGGAATCAAAGAAGAAGAAATACAAGGATTACAGTTCTGATGATGCGAAGAAAAAGAAGAAATCCTCGAAATCTTCATCATCAAAATCCTCAAAGCCTTCATCTCACAAGAAGAGCAGCTCCAAGAAGGCTCGGGCATTCATTGGCAAGGAAATGGACTCTGAGGCTAAATCTGAAGAAAATGAGGAAGAGGAGGCATCTGAGGAGTCCGAATCCGGTGTGGCAAGCCTAGCCCTCGCTACTGCATTCTCAGCAAGTCTATCTTCAACACTGAAGAAAATGAGCTTACCAACAAGGCTGATGAAGGCAATGATGACTACGCTCCCACCTATTACTTCATGGCAAAGGGTGCCAAGGTACTCAAATACACCTCCTCTGAATCAAGTGAGAATGAATCTGATGAAAATCTTAAGCCCAGCTACTCTAAACTTGCTAAGATTGCTGTGAAACAACAAATGGCTTTTGAAAAGGTTCAAAACATGCTAGACAAAAGTGATGGTATGTTGGGTGAAGAAATGGATCGCACTAAAACCTTGACTGAAAATCTTCAGAGACTTCAGACCAGGTTTGACAACCTTCGAGGTCATCATAACACTCTCTTATCTGATCATGAGAAGCTTTCTTATGAATTTCTTCAAAGAAAGCAAGATCTTGAAAAGCTAAGAGTGAGTTATGAAGATCTTCAGAAGGAGCGCGATTCATTACTTACTCAACAAATCAGCGCTTCTTAGGAAGAATTTGTTCCTCCATGTTTGAAATGCATTGAACGTGAATCTGTTAATTCCTCACCTGAATTTTCAAATGCTTCTAATGTTACAAATTCTTCACCTGCCTCTGCTATCACTAATTCCTCATTTGAGGACATTGCTAGAATCACTGACGATGCAGGGCTGAAGGGCATCAGACTCTTTGTGATGTGCTTAAAAAGCAGATCCTCAATAGGAACCCTAGGAAAGAGGGTATTGCCTTTGAGAGGAAACTCAATGCTGATGGTACATATTGGAAGCCTGAGCAGTATCCCAAACCCTCATGGGTTGCTGCAAAGGGACCTCCAGTTGATCCATCCAATCTATCTGGCTTTACATGTGAATCTCCTCATTCTTCTGATGAGTCATTTGACTCCAACTATAAACTGTTCAAAAATCAGAATGGTGAAGTATTTGCTAGATATGTTGGCACTAACTGCAGGAACGGTTCCCCTATGAAGAAAATCTGGGTTCCCAAAAGGTTTCTTGAAAGTCTTCAGGCGAATGTCCTCATGACACCACCTGTGAAGAATAGGAACCCCAGATCAATGTCTTCATATGGACCAAATTCTTCATATGGATCCAAGTCCTCATACGGACCGGATTCCTCACGTGGATCATATTCCTCAAAAGGATCAAAGTCCTCATATGATTATCATCATGCTAACAACTCTGTCTCGCAGGGAAGAGCTAAGGGCTATGAATATGATCATTATTCTTTTAATCATTATGTTCATAAGTCCTCGAAGAATTTCTCTGCTTATTCATATGCTTACCCTAACTCCTCTTATGTGAAATGAAATGGATTGGCTTCTATGCCACCTTTCTCATATGGAGCTCGCAGAGTGATGAACTCTTTGCCACCCCTTCAGATGTGGGTGGCGAATAAAAAGAACTAATCTCTTCTGCAGGGTCAGGTCTCCAGACGTGCGTGAATGTCTGAAGAATTTGCTGGAGACCTGAAAAGTGTCTGAGGGGACGCAGGCTAATCATGAAGAATTGAACTTTCATTTCTCACGTCCTCATACTGCTACATCTGTCTTACTGCTTGATGAAATTCATCTAATGAATTTGATATCATATTCATCACTGATGAAGTATATGAGTTCGTAAGCTGCACTAATTCATCTGCAGGATGATCAACCCAAAGCCACTGAGTGGGTCCTCGATAGTGCATGTACAAATCACATGACTGGTGACAAGAATCTATTGATGGATGCTCCCTTATCACCATTGCATCTGAAGCATATCATCTTCGCAGACAAAGGCAAAAGTCAGGTATTGGGTCTAGGTAAGGTTGCGATCACGAAGGATCGACACATGGACAAAGTCATGCTTGTCGAGTCCTTAGGATACAACCTCATGTCTGTCTCAATGCTTTGTGATCTTGATATGGTTGTTGTCTTTGGCAAGTATCGTTGTGTTGTGGTTATGGAAGCTGACAATTCCAAAGTCTTCGAAGGCTTTAGGAGAGGAGACTTGTATATTGTTGATTTCTCTACAGGACCACAACCAGCCGTGTGCCTACTCGCAAAAGCTTCAGAAGGCTGGCTATGGCATCGATGACTTGGCCATGCAGGCATGAGGAATTTGCACATGCTTGCGAAGAAGAAGCATGTCATTGGCATTGAGAATGTCAAATTCCTCAAGGATCACTTATGCAGAGCCTGTGAAGCTGGGAAGATGACAAAGGCTAATCATCCAGCGAAGACTATCATGACCACTACTCGACCATTTGAATTGCTTCATATGGATCTCTTCGGTCCTAATCATTACTCAACAGTCACTAATGATGCATCTCTATATGGTCTTGTTATTGTTGATGATTATTCTCGTTACACATGGGTACACATTATTACTTACAAACATGAAGTGCAGGAAGTCTTCAAACGATTTTCCTCGAGGGCTTCAACCAACTTTGGTGTGAATATCAAGCACATCAGAAGTGACAATGGAACTGAGTTCAAGAATTCCGGTCTCGATGATTATCTTGATGAACTTGGTATTACTCATGAGTTATCTGCTCCTTATACTCCTCAGTAGAATGGCGTCGTGGAGCGCAAGAACAGGACTCTTGTTGAGATGGCTCGCACTATGCTTGATGAATACAAGACGCCTCGTCACTTCTGGATTGAGGCAATTTATACTGCGTGCCACATCATCAACAGGGTATATCTTCACAAATTCTTCAAGAAGACTGCCTATGAACTCCTCACTGACAAGAAACCCAATGTGAGTTATTTCAAAGTCTTCGGTGCTAAATGCTGGATTAGAGATCCTCAACACAATGCTAAATTTGCACCAAAAGCACATGAAGGTTTCATGCTTGGTTATGGAAAGGACTCGCAAACCTACAGAGTCTTCAACAACGTTCTTCACAAGGTTGTTGAAACTGTAGATGTGCGGCTCGATGAAACTAATGGCTCGCAAAGAGAGCACCTACCTTCTGTGATAGGTGAACCAGTACATGAGGAAACTATCAAGTTCAAGGCTACTGAGGATGTCATTCCTACCGAAGAATCTGGTGAAGAATTCATTTTAGAACGTGAAGAACGTCAAGCTAATGCACCTGAAGAAAATGCTGAAGAAAATGGTGCTGAAGAAAATGTTGATCAAATTCCTCGACGTCAACCAGCTCATCCTCGCGTTGCAAAAGAAGTGCAAGTTGAAAAGATCATCGATGGCATTGAAGCACCAGGTCCTCTCACACGCTCAAAAGCTTCACATTTATCTAACTTTTGTGGGCACTATACTTTTGTCTCTATCACAGAGCCCACTAAGGTAGATGAAGCATTTCTGGAGCCTGAGTGGATTAAGGCCATGCAAGAAGAATTACATCAGTTCGAGCTCAACAACGTCTGGGAATTGGTCAAACATCCAGATCCTCGCAAGCACAATATCATTGGCACAAAGTGGATCTACCGCAACAAGCAAGATGAAAATGGCCTTGTGGTGAGGAATAAGGCACGGCTTGTAGCTTAAAGCTACACACAGGTTGAAGGAATTGATTTCGATGAAACTTTTGCACCTGTTGCTAGACTTGAGGCTATTCGCATATTACTTGCTTATGCTAACCATCATGATATCACTTTATATCAAATGGATGTGAAAAGTGCATTCCTCAATGGTAAGCTTGAGGAAGAAGTATATGTTGCTCAACCCCCAGGTTTTGAAGATCCAAAGAATCCTGACAAAGTCTTCAGACTCAACAAGGCCCTCTATGGCCTCAAGCAGGCCCCTCGGGCGTGGTCTTCAAATTCATCAATAGCGCAATGTCATATTCATATCTCAGGAGAAATACCTCAAGGATGTACTGAGGAAATTTGGCATGCAAGATTGCAAAGGCGTCAAAATTCCTATGCCCACAAATGGCCATCTGTGCACTGATGAAAATGGTATTGACTTCGATCATAAGATATACCGCTCCATGATTGATTCTTTATTGTATTTATGTGCATCTAGGCCAGACATTATGCTTAGTGTTTGCATGTGTGCTCAATTTCAGGCTACACCGAAGGAATCACACCATAAGGCTGTGAAGCATATTCTTCGATATCTAGCTCACACACCAACACTTGGATGAGAAGAGATTTAGCAAGTTGCGGTGTGAGCTAAATATCTTAGAATCTTCGAATGTTCTTTGAAAGGACACCCATCCTAACACTTATGCAAAATTGATCACTTACATGTGCAACACATGAAGAAACGTTATTCTTCAATCAATGAAGAATAACACTCTAAGTGTGAAGAAATTAACGAAAAATTTGATTCTTAGAACCCTACGACAATTGTACGCGGTGTCTGAAATCATCATTCCTATATGGTGGGTCACGCCACCACCAAAGTTGAAAATCTTCAATTTGAGTTTTTCCTCAGTTTCTTGAAATTTCTGCTAAGTGAATGTTATCGGACCCTTCCCCCTCTATGCTAAACTCAACCCAATCTATTCACAAATTCTTCATGTGCGTTCTATTTGAAACTCGTTCAAAATCTTCACTGTTTCCTTGTCAGCTGAAGAATTTGCGAACGGAACGTTAAAACTTATCTTATCCAAATTTTCGGCTTTGCCGCTCAAACCATTCCGCATCCCACGATATACTTATCTATTCACCCACGATCTAACACGATCTCCACTTCTCAGTACGTGGGTGACATGATACGTCCATTTTGCATCATGCTTTTATGTTAATATTTATTGCATTATGGGCTGTTATTTCACGTTATGTCACAATACTTATGGCTATTCTCTCTTATTTTACAAGGTTTACCATGAAGAGGGGGAATGCTGGCAGTTGGAATTCTGGCTGGAAAAGGAGCAAATATTGAAGACCTATTCTGCGCAACTCCAAAAGTCCTGAAACTCCACGTAATATCTTAAAATAAATAAAGAAAAATCGTCCCCAAAGATGAAGGCCAGGGGGCCCACACCCTACTCACGAGGGTGGGGGGCGCGCCCCTCCCCCCTGGGCGCGCCCCCTACCTCGTGGGCCCCCTGGTGGCTCTCCAACGCCCATCTTCTCCTATATGAAGTCTTTCGATGAGAAAAAAATCATAAGCAACCTTTCGGGACGAGACTCCGCCGCCACGAGGCGGAACCTTGGCGGAACCAATCTAGGGCTCCGGCAGAGCTGTTTTGCCGGGGACACTTCCCTCCGGGAGGGAAGTCATCGCCATCATCATCACCAACGCTCCTCTCATCGGGAGAGGGCAATCTCCATCAACATCTTCACCAGCACCATCTCATCTCCAAACCCTAGTTCATCTCTTGTATCCAATTCTTGTCTCTAAGTCCGGGATTGGTGCTAGTAGGTTGCTAGTAGTGTTGATTACTCCTTGTAGTTGATGCTAGTTGGTTTACTTGGTGGAAGATCATAT
Source organism: Aegilops umbellulata (assembly GCA_032464435.1). Lineage (NCBI taxonomy): Eukaryota > Viridiplantae > Streptophyta > Magnoliopsida > Poales > Poaceae > Aegilops > Aegilops umbellulata. Next base: position 642,021,790 of record CP136057.1, read on the forward strand.
GTTCAGATCCTTTATGCATATTATTACCCCTCTGATTTTGAACATGAATATGCTTTGTGAGTAGTTACGTTTGTTCCTGAGGACAAGGGAGAAGTCTTGCTATTAGTAGTCATGTGAATTTGGTATTCGTTTGATATTTTGATGAGATGTATGTTGTCTAACCTCTAGTGGTGTTATGTGAACGTCGACTACATAACACTTCACCATTATTTGGGCCTAGAGGAAGGCATTGGGAAGTAATAAGTAGATGATGGGTTGCTAGAGTGACAGAAGCTTAAACCCTAGTTTATGCGTTGCTTCGTAAGGGGCTGATTTGGATCCATATGTTTCATACTATGGTTAGGTTTACCTTAATGCTTTTGTTGTAGTTGCGGATGCTTGCAATAGAGGTTAATCATAAGTGGGATGCTTGTTCAAGTAAGAACAACACCCAAGCACCGGTCCACCCACATATCAAATTATCAAAGTACCAAACGCGAATCATATGAGCGTGATGAAAACTAGCTTGACGATATTCCCATGTGTCCTGGGGAGCGCTTTTCCTATTATAAGAGTTTGTTCAAGCTTGTCCTTTGCTACCAAAAAGGATTGGGCCACCTTGCTGCACCTCATTTTCTTTTGTTACTTGCTGCACCTTAGTTACTTGTCTTTTCACAAAACTATCTGTTACCACTTATTTCAGTACTTGCAAAGAATACCTTGCTAAAAACTGCTTATCATTTCCTTCTGCTCCTCGTTGGGTTCGACACTCTTACTTATCAAAAGGACTACGATAGATCCCCTATACTTGTGGGTCATCAAGACTCTTTTCTGGCACCGTTGCCGAGGAGTGTAGCGCCTTTGGTAGGTGGAATTTGGTAAGGAAAAATTTATATAGTGTGTTAAAATTTTCTGTCACTTGTTACTATGGAAACTGAATCTCTGAGGGGCTTGTTCGGGGTATCTTCACCCCGTCCAGTAGAGCAAAGAGTTGCTCCTCAACCTACTGAACCTATTGATAATGAAACTCCTTTCGCATTTCCTTCGGGTATTATGGAAAAACTGCTGGCTAATACTTTTACAGGAGAAGGGACAAAGCATCCCGACGAGCATCTACGCTATTTGGATGATATTTGTGGATTATTTAAGCTTGCAGGTATATCCGATGATGTTGTTAGGAAGAAGGATTTCCCTTTATCTTTGGAGGTAGACGCATCGACATGGTATAGGCTATGTGATGATACGAGATCATGGAACTATAAAAGAATGAAATTGGAATTTCATCAAAAGTATTACCCTATGCATCTTGTTCATCGTGATCGCAAGTATATATATAATTTTTGGCCTCGCGAAGGAGAAAGCATCGCTCAAGTTTGGGGGAGTCTTAAATCAATGTTATATTCATGCCCCAATCATGACCTCTCAAGAGAAACAATTCTTAAGAATTTTATGCTCGGCTTTCTCATAATAATCAAACCATGCTCGATACTTCTTCTGCTGGCTCTTTTATGATGAAGACTATTGAATTCAAATGGAACTTATTGGATAGAATTAAACGGAACTCTGAAGATTGGGACCTCGACGAAGGTAAGGAGTCAGGTATGACACCTAAGTTTGATTGTGTTAAATCTTTTATGGATACCGATATTTCCCGTAAGTTTAGCACTAAATATGGACTTGACTCTGAGATAGTAGCTTCTTTCTGTGAATCTTTTGCTACTTATGTTGATCTCCCCAAGGAGAAGTGGTTTAAATATCATCCTCCCATAGAAGTAAAAGTAGTTGCACCTATTAAAGTTGAAGAAAATACCATCACTTATAATGATCCTATTGTTCCCACCTCTTATGTTGAGAAACCACCTTTCCCTGCTAGAGTAAAGGATCATGCTAAAGCTTCAACTGTTGTTCGTAAAAGCAATACTAGAACTTATACACATCATGAGAAAGTCAAAGTAGAACCTAATATTGCTATTGTTAAAGATCTCTTGTCTGATAATATTGATGGGCATGTCATTGAATTCTCTGGTGAAACTGCTAGAATTGCTAAACCCTGTGATAGAGATAAACATAGACCTGTGGTAGGCGTGCCTGTTATTTCTGTTAAAATAGGAGATCATTGTTATCATGGCTTATGTGATATGGGTGTTAGTGCTAGTGTTATACCCATTGACTTATATAAAGAAATTATGCATGATATCGCACCTGCTGAGTTAGAAGATATTGATGTTACAATTAAACTTGCCAATAGAGATACTATATCTGCAATGGGAATTGTTAGAGATGTTGAAGTCTTGTGTGGGAAAACCAAATATCCCGCTGACTTTCTTGTTCTTGGTTCTCCACAAGATAGCTTTTGTCCCATTATTTTTGGTAGACCCTTCTTGAATATTGTTAATGCTACGATAGACTGCAAAAAGAATGTTGTTACTGTTGGCTTGGATGATATGGTTCATGAGTTTAATTACTCTAAATTCAGTAAACAACATCATGAGGAAGAATTGCCTAGTAAGGATGAAATTATTGGTCTTGCTTCTATTGCCGTGCCTCCTAGTGATCCTTTAGAACACTATTTGCTAGATCATGGAAATGAGATGTTCATGAATGAAAGAAGGGAAATAGATGAAGTGTTCTTCAAACAGGAACCTATTCTGCAACACAATTTGCCTGTTGAAATCTTAGGGTATCCTCCTCCACCCAAGGTTGATCCCGTGTTTGAGCTTAAACCGTTGCCTGGTAATTAATCTTAAATATGCTTATCTTGATGAAAAGAAAATATATCCTGTTATTATTAGTGCTAACCTTTCAGAGCATGAAGAAGAAAGATTATTGAAAACTCTGAAGAAGCACCGTGCCACTATTGGATATACTCTGGATGATCTTAAGGGCATTAGTCCCACTCTATGTCAGCATAAAATAAATTTGGAAGCGGACGCCAAACCAGTTCGTGATCCTCAACGACGTTTGAATCCTAAAATGAAAGAAGTGGTAAGAAAAGAAATACTCAAGCTTCTGGAGGCAGGTATAATTTATCCCGTTGCTAATAGTCAGTGGGTAAATCATGTCCATTGTGTCCCTAAGAAGGGAGGTATTACTGTTGTCCCTAATGATAAAGATGAATTGATTCCGCAAAGAATTATCACAGGTTATAGGATGGTAATTGATTTCCGCAAATTAAATAAAGCTACTAAGAAAGATCATTACCCCTTACCTTTTATTGATCAAATGCTAGAAAGATTATGCAAACATACACATTATTGCTTTCTAGATGGTTATTCTGGTTTCTCTCAAATACCTGTGTCGGCTAAAGATCAATCAAAGACTTCTTTTACATGCCCTTTTGGTACTTTTGCTTATAGACGTATGCCTTTTGGTTTATGTAATGCACCTGCTACCTTTCAAAGATGCATGATGGCTATATTCTCTGACTTTTGTGAAAAGATTTGTGAGGTTTTCATGGACGACTTTTCCGTCTATGGTTCCTCTTTTGATGATTGCTTGAGCAATCTTGATTGAGTTTTGCAGAGATGTGAAGAAACTAATATTGTCTTGAATTGGGAAAAGTGCCACTTTATGGTTAATGAAGGTATTGTCTTGGGGCACAAAGTTTCTGAAAGAGGTATTGAAGTTGATAAATCCAAGGTTGATGCTATTGAAAAGATGCCATGTCCCAAGGACATCAAAGGTATAAGAAGTTTCCTTGGTCATGCCGGATTTTATAGGAGGTTCATTAAGGACTTCTCTAAAATTTCTCGGCCTCTGACTAATTTATTACAAAAAGATGTACCGTTTGTCTTTGATGATGATTGTCTAGAAGCATTTGAAATACTTAAGAAAGCATTAGTCTCTGCACCTATTGTTCAGCCACCTGATTGGAATTTACCCTTTGAAATTATGTGTGATGCTAGTGATTATGCTGTAGGTGCTGTTCTAGGGTAAAGAGTTGATAAGAAATTAAATGTTATCCATTATGCTAGTAAGACTCTAGACAATGCTCAAAGAAATTATGCTACTACCGAAATGGAACTTTTAGCAGTTGTGTTTGCTTGTGATAAATTCAGACCCTATATAGTTGATTCTAAAGTAACTATTCACACTGATCATGCTGCTATTAAATATCTTATGGAAAAGAAAGATGCTAAACCTAGACTTATTAGATGGGTTCTCTTGCTGCAAGAATTTGATTTGCATATTGTTGATAGAAAAGGAGCTGAGAACCCAGTTGCAGACAACTTATCTAGGTTAGAGAATGTTCTTGATGACCCACTACCTATTGATGATAGCTTTCCTGATGAACAATTAAAGGTCATAAGCACTTCTCGTACCACTCCATGGTATGCTGATTATGCTAATTATATTGTTGCTAAATTTATACCACCTAGCTTGACATACCAACAAAAGAAAAAGTTCTTTTATGATTTGAGACATTACTTTTGGGATGACCCACATCTTTATAAAGAAGGAGTAGATGGTGTTATTAGATGTTGTGTACCTGAGCATGAACAGGAACAGATCCTACGCAAGTGTCACTCCGAAGCTTATGGAGGACACCACGCTGGAGATAGAACTGCACATAAGGTATTGCAATCTGGTTTTTATTGGCCTACTCTCTTCAAGGATGCCCGTAAGTTTGTTTTGTCTTGTGATGAATGTCAAAGAATTGGTAATATTAGTAGACGTCAAGAAATGCCTATGAATTATTCACTTGTTATTGAACCATTTGATGTTTGGGGCTTTGATTATATCGGACCTTTTCCTGCTTCTAATGGATATACACATATTTTAGTTGCTTTTGATTACGTTACTAAGTGGGTAGAAGCTATTCCAACTAGTAGTGTTGATCATAACACTTCTATCAAAATGCTTAAGGAAGTTATTTTTCCAAGGTTTGGAGTCCCTAGATATTTAATGACTGATGGTGGTTCACACTTTATTCATGGTGCCTTCCGTAAAATGCTTGCTAAATATGATGTTAAACATAGAATTGCATCTCCATACCACCCGCAGTCTAGTGGTCAAGTAGAATTGAGCAATAGAGAGCTCAAATTAATTTTGCAAAAGACTGTTAATAGGTCTAGAAAGAATTGGTCCAAGAAACTTGATGATGCATTATGGGCCTATAGAACTGCATATAAGAATCCTATGGGTATGTCTCCATATAAAATGGTTCATGGAAAAGCATGTCACTTACCTCTCGAACTAGAACATAAGGCATATTGGGCTATTAAAGAGCTCAACTATGATTTCAAACTTGCCGGTGAGAAGAGGTTATTTGATATTAGCTCACTTGATGAATGGAGAACCCAAGCCTATGAAAATGCCAAGTTGTTTAAAGAAAAAGTTAAAAGATGGCTAATGTAGGTGATTATGTGTTGCTATACAACTCTCGTTTAAGATTTTTTGCAGGAAAACTTCTCTCTAAATGGGAAGGTCCCTACATTATCGGGGAGGTCTATCATTTCGGTGCCATAAAAATCAACAACTTCGAAGGCACAAATCCGAAGGTGGTAAACGGTTAAAGAATCAAACACTATATCTCAGGTAATCCCATAAACGTTGAAACCAATGTTATTGAAACCGTAACCCCGGAGGAATACATAAGGGACACTTTCCAGAACGTTCCAGACTCCGAAAAGGAATAGGTATGTGGTACGGTAAGTAAACCGACTCCAAAACAATTTTTAAGGCAATATTTCTCCGTTTTGGAATATTTAGAAAAATAGAAAATTAGGTAGCAGTCCAGGGAGGACACGAGGCCTCCACGAGGGTGGAGGGCGCGCCCTACCCCCCTGGGCGCGCCCCCTACCTCGTGAGCACCTCGTGTGCCCTCCGGACACCGTTTTCTTGCATGATACGTATTTCGGTCGGTAAAAATTCATTATATATTCTCCCGAAGGTTTTGACTCCCGTATCATGCAAATATCTTATGTTCTTGTTTCGAGCTGTTTCTGTTGCAGATATGAGGATTCCGGAGACTCGATCATCCTTCTATGAGGGTGAGCCTATGCCATGGAAGGTGGATGACAAGCTTGCATCATCAACAACACCTCCACCGCCAACAACAAAGAAGGAGACATAATCACATGGGTATGGGCACTCCCCTTGGCAACTGCCAAGCTTGGGGGAGGTGCCCCGGTATCGTATCATCATCACAACTCCTATCTTTACCGTTTTTCTTAGTTCGATCCTATTAGTAGTATCTTGATTTAGTAGAATAAAGTCATGGCATGATCTAGTTTTGAAGTTTTGCTTTATGATCCCTCTATGCAATCGAGTCCGTGAGCTATATTTATATAATAAAGACTAGTGTTGAGTCAAGGGCTTGATTACTTTGCCATGATCTTGAGTGAATAAAAGGAAAGAAACAAAGAGTTCATATTGGTCTTATTGAGAGTAATGACTTCACATAGAAAGAGTATGATGATTAAAAAGTTGTTGGGAGTTGGCAAATATAGCTTTGGTCATCGTTGCAATTAATAGGAAGTAATAAGGAGAGAGAGGTTTCACATATAGATATTTTATCATTGACATCTTTTGTGATTGGGAACACCCATTCAAATATGGCATGCTAAACATGCTAAAGAGTTGATGTTGGACAAGGAAGACAACATAATGAGTTATGTTTTCTTGTATCTAAGATAAAGTATATTGTCATGGATCTCCTAACATGTTGAGCTTGCCTTTCCCCCTCATGCTAGCCAAATTCTCAGCACCAAGTAGAGATACTACTTGTGCTTCCAAATACCCCTAAACCAGTTTAGCTATGAGAGTCCACCAAATCTACCTATGGATTGAATAAGATCCTTCAAGTAAGTTGTCATCGGTGCAAGCAATAAAAATTGCTCTCTAAATATGCATGACTTATTAGTGCAGAGAAATAAGCTTTGTACGAACTTGTTGTGGACGCAATAAAAGCGACGGACTGCATAATAAAGGTTCACATACAAGAGGCAATATAAAGTGACGTTCTTTTGCATTAAGATTTTGTGCATCAAACCATAAAAGCGCATGGCAACCTCTGCTTCCCTCTGCGAAGGGCCTATCTTTTATTATTATCTTCTATCTTATGCAAGAGTCACGGTGATCTTCACTAAGGGAGTCCTGGATTAGGGGGTGTTCGGATAGCCGAACTATACCTTCAGCCGGACTCCAGGACTATGAAGATACAAGATTGAAGACTCCGTCCTGTGTCCAGAAGGATCTTTTCTTGGCGTGGAAGGCAAGCTAGGCGTGCGGGTATTCGAGATCTCCTACCATTGTAACCGACTCTGTGTAACCCTAACCCTATCCGGTGTCTATATAAACCGGAGGGTTGATAGTCCGTAGGACAACCATCATCATACACAATCATACCATAGGCTAGCTTCTAGGGTTTGGCCTCCTTGATCTCGTGGTAGATCCACTCTTGTACTACCCATATCATCAATATTAATCTAGCAGGAGTAGGGTTTTACCTCCATTGAGAGGGCCCGAACCTGGGTAAAATAAAGTGTCCCTTGTCTCCTGTTACCATCCGACCTTGACGCACAGTTCGGGACCCCCTACCCGAGATCCGCCGGTTTTGACACCGACATTGGTGCTTTCATTGAGAGTTCCTCTGTGTCGTCGCTTTTAGGCCCGATGGCTCCTTTGATCATCAACAACGATGAGGTCCAGGGTGAGACTTTCCTCCCCGGACAAATCTTCGTCTTCGGCGGCTTCGCTCTGCGGGCCAATTCGCTTGGTCATCTGGAGCAGATCGAAAGCTACGCCCCTGGCCATCAAGTCAGGTTTGGAAGCTTAAACTACACGGCTGATATCCGCGGAGACTTGATCTTCGACGGGCTCGAGCCACAGCCAAGCGCGCCGCGCTATTTCGAGGGGCATGATATAGCTCTGCCTCCGAATAGCACCCTGGAGGCCGCACACGCTCCGGCCCCGATCTTTGACTCGGAGCCCGCTGTGTTTTCTGAGGATGAACGGTTGGACGTCACCTCGGGGGCTGCGATCTCAAAGGCGATCGAGCCGAACGCCAGCCCCGTACTCCGCATGGCCCAGAACTCCAAGGAGCCGGACTCCTCTCCGAACTCCGGGCCTTCCATGCCCCGCCGATCGAACCTGATTGGGCCCCTGTAATGGAGTTCACCGCCGCGGGCATCTTTCAGTGCTCACCTTTCGGTGATATCCTGAATTCTCTCGAGTCTCTCTCTTTATCAGGAGAGCCCAGGCCGGACTATGGTCTGCGAGGTTAGGATTCGGACGACTAAGAAATTCAAAGCCCACCCACCACCCACTTAATAGCCACTGTCGACGATTTAACCGACATGCTTGACTTCGGCTCCGAAGACTTCGACGGCATGGACGACGAAGGAGGAGACAAACAAGAACCAGCACCTGTAGGGCGCTGGACCGCCACCTCGTCATATGACATATACATGGTGGATGCTCCAAAGGACGCGGATGGCGATGGAGCAGCGGAAGACGACAACTCGAAAAAACCGCAAAAACGCCGGCGCCAACGGCGCCGCTCTAAATCCCGCCACAGCAGAAATGGTGATTCCGGCACGGAAGATAATACTACCCCGGACAGCGCCGAAGAACACCAGAACCAGCAAGATTCGGCGCAGGAAGATGGAAAAGCCAGCCCTCAGGAGAGAGCGGCAGAGCAAGAGGTTGAGGATGATAACTACATGCCTCCCTCCGAAGACGAGTCAAGCCTCGACGACGACGAATTCGTCGTACCATCAGACCCCGCCGAATAAGAGCGATTTCAACACAGGCTTCTAGCCACGGCCAACAGCCTAAAGAAAAAGCAGCAACAGCTTAGAGCTGATCAAGATCTGCTAGCTGATAGATGGACTGAAGTCCTTGCGGCCGAAGAGTATGAACTCCTACGCCCCTCCAAAAATTATCCTAAGCGCAGGCCGCTACCCCAATCAGAGGGGGAAGCATATGACATGGCAGACCAGCCACCCCGTGGCCGCGACAGAGAGGCCTATCGAGCCCTTAGGCAAGCCATGCCCCGGTGCCGCTCAAATAAGGCACGGGAAAACGAGCCAGGCCTGCGAGACGTACTGGAGGATAAAGCAAAGCAAACAAGATCGATCTATGGATCGCGCGGACGCCCAACGACACGTGATGATCGGCACTCCGGACACAATAAATCCGGCCGGGCCGAACACAGCAGGCACAGCTCTTCCGAGCTGCGTCATGACATAGCCCAGTACAGGGGCGTCGCACACCCACTATGCTTCACAGACGAAGTAATGGATCATAAAATCCCAGAGGGTTTTAAACCCGTCAATATCGAGTCGTACGATGGTACGACAGATCCGGCAGTATGGATTGAGGATTATCTCCTTGACATCCACATGGCACGTGGCGATGATCTACACGCCATCAAATACCTACCCCTTAAGCTTAAAGGACCAGCCCGACACTGGCTTAATAGCCTACCAGCGGACTCAATCAGTTCTTGGGAGGACCTGGAAGCCGCATTCCTCAACAACTTTCAGGGGACATATGTGCGGCCACCGGACGCCGACGACCTAAGCCACATAATTAAGCAGCCAGAAGAATCGGCCAGGCAATTCTGGACACGGTTCCTAACAAAGAAAAATCAGATAGTCGATTGTCCGGACGCAGAGGCCCTAGCAGCCTTCAAACATAACATCCGTGACGAGTGGCTTTCCCGGCACCTGGGACAGGAAAAGCCGAAAACCATGGCAGCCCTCACGACACTCATGACCCGCTTTTGCGTGGGCGAAGATAGCTGGCTAGCTCGCAGCAACAACTTATCAAAGAAGCCTGGTAATTCGGATACCAAGGACAAAAGTGGCAGGTCACGTCGAAATAATCAAAAGCGCCGCGTTAGCAGCGACATCAATGAGGATACGGCAGTCAATACCGGATTCAGGGGCTATAAATCCGGTCAGCGGAAAAAGCCATTTAAGAAAAATACCCAGGGCCCGTCCAGTTTGGAACGGATACTCGACCGCTCGTGCCAGATTCATGGCACCCCCGAAAGGCCAGCCAATCACGCCAACAGGGATTGTTGGGTATTCAAGCAGGCAGGCAAGTTAAGAGCCAAACACAAGGACAAGGGGCTGAACAGCGACGACGAGGAGGAGCCCAGGCCGCCGAACAACAATGGACAGAAAGGGTTTCCCCCACAAGTGCGGACGGTGAACATGATATACGCGACCCACATTCCCAAGCGGGAGAGGAAGCGTGCGCTACGGGACGTATACGCGATGGAGCCAGTCGCCCCAAAGTTCAACCCATGGTCCTCCTGCCCGATCACTTTCGATCGAAGGGACCACCCCACTAGCATCCGTCACGGCGGTTTTGCCGCACAGGTCCTCGACCCAATCGTGGACGGATTTCATCTCACAAGAGTCCTCATGGATGGCAGCAGCAGCCTGAACCTGCTTTATCAGGATACAGTGCGGAAAATGGGCATAGATCCATCAAGGATCAAGCCCACAAGGATGACCTTTAAAGGCGTCATACCAGGTGTAGAGGCCAATTGCACAGGCTCGATAACACTTGATGTGGTCTTCGGATCTCCGGATAACTTCCGAAGCGAAGAGTTAATCTTTGATATAGTGTCGTTCCGTAGTGGCTATCATGCCCTGCTCGGACGAACCGCATTCGCTAAATTCAATGCGGTGCCGCACTACGCATATCTCAAGCTCAAGATGCCAGGCCCTCGAGGAGTAATTATGGTCAGCGGAAACACAGAACGCTCCATCCGTACGGAGGAGCACACGGCGGCCCTTGCAGCGGAAGTACAAAGCAGCCTTTCAAGACAACTCTCCAGTCCGGCCATCAAAAAACCGGACAATGCAAAGCGCGCCCGGAGTAACCTGCAACAAGACCACCTGGCACGATCAGAGCAAGCATAGAAATACGGCCCCGACCCCAGCCATCGCAACATAGTGGAGCAAGTACCTCGAGTACACACTTACACCCTTAAAATTCCATGGGCACAGGGGGAGGGGCACATTAACGGCATGCCTACAACACGGTGTCAAACGTACTAGGGGCTGCCGGATTTTTCTTCTTTACTTTCAGGACTCCATACTCGGGATAACCTGTTCGGCAGTGTTGCCGCACAGACGATGCAAGATCCAGGAAAGCAGACAAAGCTACGCCATATTCCGGAACTCTCAGGTGGTCTCTATTTCGAGCGATATATCTGTTTCTAAATTCCGCGGCCTGTGCCTGGTCAGGACATGTTAAATAGTCTAATATCTTTTTTGCTTATCGCACTACTTGTATCGTTCGGCTTTGATAAATAGCCTCTTTATAAACAATGCATAGATTTTTGTCTATTTTTTGCATTATCCCCTTTGAATATATGTGTTTATTACATAACAAGATCGCACATGTACACCATGGTACGACAAACCACGCCAGGGGCTTCATTACCCTTTTATCTGGTGTGAGAAGTCCGTACACTTTCACAAGTGCGGCACCCCGAACTTATAGCACTATATGCATCGGCTCCGAGTCATGATTTTGGTCACATGTTGGGTTTGCCTGGCTCCTATGTTTTGGTACCTTACGTTCCGCTCTATCGGCTAAGGTAGCACTAGGAGAACCACTGCGATTGTGCCCCAGATCAGGTGGGTTGAGCACCTCAGTGGAGAAAGCTAAAACAAACTGTCATGATAAGGCGTGAGACCGGTCGCTGTTCGAGAGGTTTTTCGAGTCCTTAAAGGCTTATGCCGCTTTGAGCGAGGAGCTGGCTATGTCCGGCCAAAGGCGTGGATAGCGCCCCGAATTCGGCCTTCCGAACTAGGGGCTTCGCCAAAATTTAAAATTATAACGTTCTATGGCTAAGTGAGAGTGTTCAAGCATTATAGTCTGATTGCCTGGTTCGTTGTGCTGAGCGCCTCCCTCGAAGGACACAACTATGGGAACAAGAGCCCTCAGGTTTATCCCGAACACCCCAGCACTAGTGGCATGGGGGCAGAAGCCGACGACTTGCCATCTCTCAATTTTTGATAAACGGCCGCACAGAAAATAATATTTTAAATTAAAAAAGCATTGCTTTGCGCATATGAACAAGTTTTCAGCGCACAGGATACAAACGAGCGAGTTCACTCAAATATTACATCTTTAGCACATTCATCCGCGACAAGGCGGGCTCCGGCAAGAACGTCCTTGTAATAGTTCTCGGGCTTGCGATGCTCCTTCCCCTGCGGCGGCCCGTCCTTCACCAGCTTCTCTCCGTCCAGCTTACCCCAATGTACCATTACACGGGCAAGGGCCCTCCGGGCACCTTCAATGCAGACGGAGCGCTTGATGACCTCAAGCCGTGGACAGGCCTCCACCAGCCGCCGCACCAGCCCGAAATAGCTCCCAGGCAGGGCCTCTCCAGGCACAGCCGAACTAGTAAGCCCTTCATGGCCTGTTCGGCTGCCTTGTGGAGCTCGACCAGCTGTTTCAGCTGATCGCTTAAGGGCACAGGGTGTCCGGCCTCAGAATACTGAGACCAGAACACACTCTCCGTCGAGCTGCCATCTTCAGCTCGGTAGAACGCGGCGGCGTCAGATACGCTGCGGGGAATATCGGCGAACGCCCCTGGAGAACTCCGGATTCGGGTAAGTAATAGGTAGTTTACTTTTATATTCCTACTCTGCATTGAGAATGCCTTACCAGTTGCTATCTTTTTCACCTCCTCCAACTCTTGGAGGGCCTTTTGGGCTTCGGCCTTGGCACTCTTGGCGGTCTCGATGGCCGACACGAGCTCGGATGCTTGCGCCTTCGCCTCAAGCTCCAAACCCTCATGTTTTTTCATGAGAGTTTGCAGCTTTTGCTGCACCTCGCCAACCTGAACCCCAAGCCTTTCTCGCTCAGCGCGCTCCTCGGCCGTTTTCTTTTCGGCCTCAGCCAGCGCCTGCTTCAGGATTGCCACCTCGGTGGCAGCCCCTACAATAAGCAGTACAATCCTGTTATTTCTTTCTGCAATCAAGCCTCTCTATAGGCATATTTTTTTTCTTTTTCTTTCCTTTTTTTAGGTATTTCTTACCTTCCTTCTCCTCGAGCTGCCGTTTGGCAAGGCCGAGCTCTTGCTCGGTCTGCCCGAGGTCCTTTTTAAGGACATCCACCTGCGCAGTCAGTGCGGCGGTGGACAGCAGTGAAGCCTGCATATGCATATTTGACCTTTTTTGTTAGACTCCTGCGAAGATTACTAGATCCTCTATCCGGCTTTTCTTTCCGAACACCGAACAGAGCATCAGGGGCTACAGTCTATGCGGTAAATAATTTGACATATTTTTACTTACCTCGAAGCCTGTTAGAAGGCTAGCGCAAGCTTCATTCAGTCCGCTCTTGGCGGACTGAATCCTTTGGATCACCGTACTCATAACAGTACGGTGCTCCTCATCGATGGCGGCGCCCTTAAGCACCTCCAGCAGATTGTCCGGCGCCTCCGGTTGGACGGAGGCCGCCGGCTCAGAAGGCTTACTCCTCTTGGAAGGAGTTCGCCCGCCGCGGACCGGGACTGTCGAGTCCGGCGCGGTGTCCGGCACAAAGCCGGACTTGGAGCCCTGGGGGGTTTCATCCCCTTTACTCCCGGGGTCCGGAGGATTGCCTTGTGGCTCCTCCAGGACCTTCTCCTCCTGCCCCGAAGCTTGGCGGGGCGCCACTTCAGCATCGTCCGCCCCGCGGGGGGAAACCGCGGGCGGAACAGAGTTCACGTCCGACGAATCCAGGGAGCCGCTCAACGAGTCATCGAGTTCGGCCCGGGGCGGGCTGCATAAAATACGTGCGATATCAGGGAAAGCCGCACACTAAAAGAGTATCATGAGTCACTCTGGTATATAAATACTTACGATTTCGCCGGACGCTTGGTTCTGTCCGGCTACTCCTCTTCGCCCTCTTCGGTGTCGTGGGAGTAGTCCGGCGGAGGGGTCTTCCTTTTCCTCGACCCCTCGGTCTCCCCTGTTGGGGCGGCCTTCTTCTTCTGTGCTCCCCTCGCTGGAGGGGGAGAGCTTCCTTGTTCCTCCTCCTCGTTTTCACGAGAGGAGGGCGTTGCGGACTCGTCGGATGATGAGTCCGACACCACCATGTTGCGCGAACTTTTTCGAGTCCCGGTGGTTTTCTTCTTCTTGGCCTTCCTCTCCGGCACCACGTAAGGTGCCGGAGCCATCAGCTTCACCAACAGAGCTGGGGTCGGGTCTTCGGGCAGAGGAGCCAGACAGTTAATCGGTCCGGATATCTCCTGCCAAGCCTTTCAAAGGTAAAAGGGAGTTTAGATCCCGCATAGAGATAATCTATGAAGAAGAGCTTAACGAACCTATCAAAGGTATAGATAGCTTACCTCGCCAGCGTTACGCTGCGAGCTGTATCCGCGATCCTCGGAGGCGGATGTGGGGGACTCGGCGCCTTTGGTCAGCACCTTCCAGACGTCTTCATATGTCGTGTCGAAGAGCCTACTGAGGGTCTGGTGCTGCGCCGGGTCGAATTCCCACAAAGTAAAATCCCGTTCTTGGCACGGGAGGATTAGGCGAACGAGCATGACCTGGACTATGTTGGCAAGCCGGATTGGCTTGTTCACCAGGGACTGGATGCATGTTTGCAACCCAGTCACTACTTCCTCGTTGCCCCACGACAGGCCTGTCTCTTTCCAGGACATGAGCCGCGTGGGGTCCGGATCTGAACTTGGGGGCCGCGACCCATTTCGGATCGCGGGGCTCGGTGATGTAAAACCACCCAGCCTGCCACCCCTTTAGGGACTCCACGAGGGAGCCATCGAACCAGAGGACGTTGGCTATCTTGCCAACCATAGCGCCTCCGCACTCTGCCTGGGTGCCGGACACCACCTTGGGCTTGACGTTGAAGGTCTTGAGCCAGAGGCCGAAGTGGGGGCGGACGCGGAGAAAGGCCTCACACACGACGATAAACGCCGAGGTGTTGAGAACGAAGTTCGGGGCCAGATCGTGGAAATCCAGGCCATAGTAGAACATGAGCCCCCGGACAAATGGGTGAAGTGGAAAGCCCATTCCGCGGAGGAAGTGGGGAAGAAAAACTACCCTCTCATGGGGCCTTGGGGTAGGAAGAAGCTGCCCCTTATCAGGAAGCCGATGCGGGATGTCCTTGGACAAGTATCCGGCTTTCCTTAACCTTTTTACTTGAGCCTCCGTAACGGAGGAGACCATCCACTTGCCTCCCGCTCCGGACATTGTTGGAGAAGGTTGAGGAAGGAAGAGCGGACTTGGGCGCTGGAGCTTGAGTGCGCGAAAGATGGATTGGCAAAGGAGGAAGAAGGCGTAGGTTAAAAAGGTGAATCCTTATCCCTTTATATAAGCAGGTACAGTTAGGCGTCCCCACCTACCTAATAAAACTCACTTGCCTCCCAAACGCCGTGGTAAATGGCGTGGTTGGGTTACCCACGTCCGTATTAATGAGAATCCCGTTAAAGGGGGCACATGATCTCTGCTTCGACAAGACGTGCCAAGGAAACCGCCTCACTAAACGAGCTGAGGTGGAACAATGAAAACAATTTATATAAAGGGCTTGGCCGCAGTGTTATGACGCACATCGGAATACGTCAGCAGATTTGATTTGTGTTAATATTATTTTCTATATGGCAATATCTGGAAACTTATTTTGCAGAGCCGGACACTATTTTGTGGTGTTTATAATCTTCTTAAAGAACTTGGAGGAGGAACCCGCCTTGCAATGCCGAAGACAATCTGCGCGCCGGACTCGTCGTCATTGAAGCCTGGTTCAGGGGCTACTGAGGGAGTCCTGGATTAGGGGTGTTCGGATAGCCGAACTATACCTTCAGTCGGACTATGAAGATACAAGATTGAAGACTTCGTCCCGTGTCCGGAAGGATCTTTTCTTGGCGTGGAAGGCAAGCTAGGCGTGCGGGTATTCGAGATCTCCTACCATTGTAACCGACTCTGTGTAACCCTAACCCTATCCAGTGTCTATATAAACCGGAGCGTTGATAGTCCGTAGGACAACCATGATCATACACAATCATACCATAGGCTAGCTTCTAGGGTTTAGCCTCCTTGATCTCGTGGTAGATCCACTCTTGTACTACCCATATCATCAATATTAATCTAGCAGGAGTAGGGTTTTACCTCCATCGAGAGGGCCCGAACCTGGGTAAAATAAAGTGTCCCTTGTCTCCTGTTACCATCCGACCTTGACGCACAGTTCCGGACCCCCTACCCGAGATCCGCCGGTTTTGACACCGATATTCACCTTTCCTTTTTAATTTTATCCTTTGGCAAGCCCAGCATGTTGGAAAGAACATGATATATATATATATATATATATATATATATATATATATATATATATATATATATATAATTGGATGTAGGGGAGCATGAATTGTTATTGTTGACATTACCCTTGAGGTAAAAGGTTGTGGGGCAAAACTATAAGTCCCTATCTTTCTCTGTGTCCGGTTAAAACTCCGTCGCCGCAAGTATTGCGTGAGTGTTAGCAATTATGAAGGACTAAATGATAGTTGAATATGTGTACTTGCTTTTAAGCTCTGACATAGACTCTTCCCGATGTTAAGATAAATTGCAATTGCTCCAATGACTGAGGTTATGATTTGTTAGTGCCCAATAAGGTTTCTGATTCATACTTTTGCATTGCGAAAAGATCATCACTTGAACATAAGTAATCATATGATAAATCTATATATGTTGCTGTTATGAGAGTAATCATGATGCCTTCATGTCCGTATTTTATTTTTATCGACGCCTCTACCTCTAAAGATGAGGACATATTTATTGTTATCGGCTTTTCGCTTGAGGACAAGCAAGGTCTAAGCTTGGGGGAGTTGATACGTCCATTTTGCATCATGCTTTCATGTTAATATTTATTGCATTATGGGCTGTTATTTCACGTTATGTCACAATACTTATGGCTATTCTCTCTTATTTTACAAGGTTTACCATGAAGAGGGGGAATGCTGGCAGCTGGAATTCTGGCTGGAAAAGGAGCAAATATTGAAGACCTATTCTGCGCAACTCCAAAAGTCCTGAAACTCCACGGAGTATCTTAAAATAAATAAAGAAAAATCATCACCAAAGATGAAGGCCAGGGGGCGCACACCCTGCTCACGAGGGTGGGGGCGCGCCCCTCCCCCCTGGGCGCGCCCCCTACCTCGTGGGCCCCCTGGTGGCTCTCCGACGCCCATCTTCTCCTATATGAAGTCTTTCAATGAGAAACAAATCATAAGCAACCTTTCGGGACGAGACTCCGCCGCCACGAGGCGGAACCTTGGCGGAACCAATCTAGCGCTCCGGCGGAGCTGTTTTGCCGGGGACACTTCCCTCCGGGTGGGAAGTCATCGCCATCATCATCACCAACGCTCCTCTCATCGGGAGAGGGCAATATCCATCAACATCTTCACCAGCACCATCTCATCTCCAAACCCTAGTTCATCTCTTGTATCCAATTCTTGTCTCTAAGTCCGGGATTGGTGCTAGTAGGTTGCTAGTAGTGTTGATTACTCCTTGTAGTTGATGCTAGTTGGTTTACTTGGTGGAAGATCATATGTTCAGATCCTTTATGCATATTATTACCCCTCTGATTTTGAACATGAATATGCTTTGTGAGTAGTTACGTTTGTTCCTGAGGACAAGGGAGAAGTCTTGCTATTAGTAGTCATGTGAATTTGGTATTCGTTCGATATTTCGATGAGATGTATGTTGTCTAACCTCTAGTGGTGTTATGTGAACGTCGACTACATAACACTTCACCATTATTTGGGCCTAGAGGAAGGCATTGGGAAGTAATAAGTAGATGATGGGTTGCTAGAGTGACAGAAGCTTAAACCCTAGTTTATGTGTTGCTTCGTAAGGGGCTGATTTGGATCCATATGTTTCATGCTATGGTTAGGTTTACCTTAATGCTTTTGTTGTAGTTGCGGATGCTTGCAATAGAGGTTAATCATAAGTGGGATGCTTGTTCAAGTAAGAACAGCACCCAAGCACCGGTCCACCCACATATCAAAGTATCAAAGTACCGAACGCGAATCATATGAGCGTGATGAAAACTAGCTTGACGATATTCCCATGTGTCCTCGGGAGCGCTTTTCCTATTATAAGAGTTTGTTCAGGCTTGTCCTTTGCTACCAAAAAGGATTGGGCCACCTTGCTGCATCTTATTTACTTTTGTTACTTGTTTCTCGTTATAATTTATCTTATCACAAAACTATCTGTTACCACTTATTTCAGTACTTGCAGAGAATACCTTGCTGAAAACTGCTTATCATTTCCTTCTGCTCCTCGTTGGGTTCGACACTCTTACTTATCGAAAGGACTACGATAGATCCCCTATACTTGTGGGTCATCATGACACATGTCATGCGAATGAGAAGGGTTAGGGGCACGTTCGTCCAGATTCTTCGGGCGAACAGTTTTTCACCATGGCTATAAATACCCTCTCTCCCCTTCCTCACTTTCTTTACTCCGCTCGACCTCCTTCTCCAGCTCGAGCTTCTCAAACCCTAGCGCCGCCGCTACTTCATCGTCGCCGGTGAGGAAGAGCTTCACTGCCTCGACCTCGTCACCGCCGTACTCGCGCCGGCCGCGGAAATCTACACTCCGCCGCCGCCGTAGCCGTCTTCCTCCGCCGAGTTAGGGCATGGAAGATCTGCACTGACGAACTTCACTTCTCCACCTCACAGTTCGTCGTGTTCTTCGTCCAGGGTAATTAAAAATTACTTTTACTTCCCTCTTTGATTTGAATGATTTCTACAAAATCTTCAAAGGTGTTTTTCTTCAAATCCTCACACACTAAACACCTCACATGTCATCTGTTCTTGATTCATTTCTCTAAGCTGCAATTTCTCTTCAAGATTCCTCAATTGTGCGGATTTCTGATATGTACAACTCTGGAACCTAAGACTAAAAACGCTCAGCGAAATTCTTCAAGACTCGTCTGGTCAAATTCCTCACACTTGTTCTTTTTTACAAAACCTTCTGAGAACGCATATGACCTCTCCAAATTCCTCGCAACTATACTCTATTCACAGGTACTCATGTCCGCTGCTGAATCACTAGGTTCTCATCAACTTTACTCATTTGCAGCGTTCCTCGAAGAAAAGTTGCATACTTCTTCAGAGAATTCGATTGTTCAAATTCATCAACTGAAGAAAATGGCAGACGGTAAGAAGCCACAGAAAGGAGGAAACAAGCCAGAGGTCAACACAGCGTTTGAAATTCCTGATGACATCTATGCTGGGTACTGCACACCTCCTGAGGAAGATAAAAATCAGTGCAAGGTGCGCATTCAGAAGATAGAAAGGAGATTGGCTAGAGAGTGGAGGGAGTACAGATATGTTACTCCCAAATACATGAAGAAATTCGCGGTTACCCCTCCCTGCTCAAGACCTCCATTGGCACCTGGCCAAGAAGCAGATCCCACCAGCATCAAGCACGGTGAGGACTTTCCTGAAGAATGGCCCAAGCGCCAGGCCAAGTTGGCCAAACAGGCAAAAGAAGCAGTGAGGAAATTCAATGAAGACTCTGCTGCTGCTGCTGCCACTGAGGCCTCTGTCAAGCCGAAGAAATCTATGGCAAAGAAGCCTGCACGTAAGCCAAGTGCTTCACCTTCAGTGCCCTCAAGGCCAAGTTCCTCAGCAATGCCTCACGGCCAGAATCTTCAAAGCCCTCAAGGCCAATTCCTCATGCTGCTCCTGCTCCTCCAAAATCCTCAGCTCCTCCAAAGTCCTCAGCTGCACTGATAAAGTCCACAGCACCTGTGCCTCTTGCCACGTGTCAAAGGACTACAGGCATCTCTATTGCCTCAAGAGCTTCAGCTAGTTCCTCAGCTGCTCCCAATTCTTCAACTGGCCCCTCTCTGCTGAAGACAAAGGCCACTGCTGGACGAGGCTCTCGCCCAAGTCCTCACAAGAAGCAGGTCGCCTTTCAAGTGCCGTCTGAAGAAGACAAAGCTGATGATGAAGAACTTGCTGAAATCATCAGAGATAGGCAAGTCAGGGCCGCTAGAGCCAAAGGCACAAATGTGCCACTGCTTTTGGATCCAAGGTTGATCGTCAACTATATTGATCTCTGGCACAAGGACCCAAACACTCCTATGCCTGATTTCAAGTTAACTCCTAGCCAAAGTCACATGCTGACCCATTTCATCCAAGAAGAAAAATGGAAATATGAGAAGGCCAGGCAGATCAAGAAAGCGCAGTACAGGAAGGAGAAAATTCTGAAGAACAACGTTGTCTCTATGACAACTGATGATCTTGTGAAGATCCAGTCTGAAATCAAAGCCCTCAGCAATGATTTCAATGCTTACTATGCTGACTGGCAAGGAGCCAAGTTCAGGTTTGTAAAACTGACTGAAAAATTCACCCCCAATGTTGCAGCTCCATCGCAACAAGAATTTTCTCAGGATGAAGCATCTGCTCAGCCAACTGAAGAACATGCCAGCACCGCTGATGACTTTTAGACTGCTGAAGAAAATGTGAGTTCCAGGGCTGATGACTGGATTCTAGCCGCTGAAGAAATTGCCAGGGCATCCACTAGTGGTGCGCCTGAAGAAAATGAAGAGGTCAGGGCAACTGCATCAGTTGTGCCTGAAGAAAATCAACCAGATTCCTCTGCTCCTCCTGCGCCTACCCCAACTCCGATCCTTCCATCTGCATCAGATGTGAAGAAGACCAAGGCTGCAGAGCGTGCAGCTGTGAAGAAAAGGAAAGCATTAGCTACTTCAGATTCTTCAGCTCCGAAGAAAATGAAGTCTATGACAAGTTCATTCGCAAATCCCATTGATGCTGTTCCAATCTCAACCATGCCATCAAAGGACCTTGTTCCATTTGATGAAGAATATGTGATCCCTAGCGGATATGATGAAGAAAATCCTTCTGCTGCTTCGACAGAGCAGATGGATGAAGAAATTGAAGTGGACGAAATCCCTTCAACACCAGTTGTTTCCTCGCCTATGCCTCAGTTCACAGCTGAAGAGGCCAGCATTGAAGAATTAGATGAACGACATTGGGAGTACTACTCCATTGATGAATGATGATTTTTGGGAAAGTCAGCATCCTAACTCTCCACTGTTCACACCTTTACAGCAGATTCCTCAGTCCCCTGCATAAACTGTTCAAATGGGCTCTAAAGAAACTCACCCCACCTCGTTTGTGTGAAGAAATTCCAGCCACTGAACTCACTGAAGAAACTGCTGCTGCTGAACATCTGAAGACGCAGACTGCCACTGAAGAGCAACCAGAAATTCCTCAGCCTGAAGAACCTGACATTGCGATTCCTGAGGTTGGGATGCAACTCACTGACACTCCTCTACCCAAGCCAAAGGATCCATTCTCCAGGAAGCAAAAATTCAAGGCTGATGATTTCTCCGGCGAGCATGTATTCTTCACTGACTACAACCCCTATGACTCTGCTCGCATTAGGAAGAGGCGTTTCTGGACTGCCAGCCAGGCAAATTTCTATTCCTCAATGCTGTTCAACAAAGACAAAGTCTTCGATCATGCGCACAATCCTCACATGGATATGGAATCTCTGTCGTGCTTCGTGCTAGTCCTTAGTGTTCTTCACGACACTGGATTGTTAAATTTCTGCACTGACATCTGTGATTGGAATGAAGAACTTATTCTTCAAATTTATGTGACGCTGCACATCACCGGAGATTCTGAAGATGTGAATTCATGGGTGTTGGACTGGATGACTAAAAACACTCACTACAAGGCACCAGCTACTGAATTGCTTCGTGCTTTGCCTCTCAGTCCTCCCCTTGAAGCTGCTCGTTGCGTCTACAGTGAACCTGAGCTTACAGATCACTACATGGAAGTACTGATGAAGCCATTGAAGCCAGGTCAGGCCCCACGAACCAAATTCCTTGTGAAGGAATTACTGTATGTGCCTCGGACTGTCTATCGCATTTTGACGAAGACATTGAGTCCAATCAAGGGCCACGACTCGAATGAAGAAGAAGTCATTGGAATCATGAAGAATCTACTTTTCAACATCATTCATGGCGTTACCGTCAACTTCCATGATTTCTTCATGAGGACTCTGGCAAATGTCGCTATGTCACCATTTGAGCTGAAGCCTTATGCACCTTAGATTATGAGATTCATCAGAACAAGGTCTTCACTCAACTACAAAGCTGATACACTGAACCATTGCAACCACTTGCCTCCGATTGAAGTCCTCAAGCGGACCTATTCCTCAGCTGATGACAAGGGCAAGGCCGCTGCTGTTATAGATGAAGGCATTCGTCCATTGGATGGTCAATTTCGCAAGGCTGCCTCCTACTCAACCAATGATGACTCTGCCATCCATGACTCTGCCGCCAATACAACCAAGCAAAATCCTCAAGGCACAACACCCAGGGTGATGACTGATCGTGAGCTTCTCCTCAGTCTTCATCAGAAGGTTGACCGCAATCATAAATGGGTCAAGCGTTAGTTTGGTTCAATTCTTCACAACATGACTCGACCCACAATGCAGTGAAGAAAAACCACTACTACCTCCATGAAACCTTCAACCGTACCTGGGCTGTTCTGTCTCGTGTCTATAGCGCAGAAGATCTGAAGAAAATGGGTCTCAAGGAAGACTTTGACTGGTCTGCACCTCCACCAAAGAAATACAAGAAGGTCAAGGTTCCTTCCTTGGTGGCCAGCTCCTATTCTTCATCGCGCGACACCGACGAGCATGAAGACTTGGACGACACCGCGGCAGGCCCAACATCAACAAACGACCCCAACAACGTTGGCGCTCCTTCATCAACTTGATATTCTTCAGGGGCGTTAGTCCTCATTTTCGATCCTTTTGGTCATTCGATGACAAAGGGGGAGAAATTTGAGTTAGTCTTCAAGCGGGTCTATTATATGGGCGTTTTTTTACTAAGTTACAACTCTCGTTCTTCTGATGACTTTGCTGGATCGAGTTGTAAACTTAAACTCTATGGTGACCTGATACTTTTGTTGTGTTCTTCTGCATGCTTATTCCTGGTTAATGTTATTGCACACATGTTGATTTACATCAGTCACCATATTTTATGTCAAAGGCATGTATGAATTACAAGATATAGGGGAGATCTCCATGATTCAACTCTTCAAGTGTGCATTGCTTCAAAAGCAAATTCCTCATTATGCACATCTTCAGGGGGAGTTCTTCTATATCTTGCAATCAAATTCCTCAATATCAGTATTTACACTTCATATGTTTATCCCCGTTGAAAACTTAACCTATATTGTCATCAATCACCAAAAAGGGGGAGATTGTAAGTGCACCTAGTGCCCCTTAGTGATTTTGGTGTATTGAAGACTTATAGGTTAAGCGACTAATGCCTTTGTGAGTGTACACAGGTCTATAAGTCTATGAGGAGTTTGATATTTACAGAGAAAGTCGACCCCTAGAAATGAAGTTCTTCGACTGAAGACTTTGGATTTCTGAAGACTTTCTGAAGACTTTGAAAGTGAAGAAATTAGTGTGACCTTGAAGACTTGGTATTCATTCGAGGAACATGAAGCGTGAAGACTTTTGTTTCCGTAGTTTCATTTTCTCTTTTTTGAGTCATAGGAAACACCGTACTGTTAAAGGGGGTCGAGAAAATACTAAGGAAAAATTCCCATGTGATGCTCAACTCAAAATCCTACACCCACCAATCCCTTCGAGTGAAGCCATTGGAAATCTCATATAGTTCAGTCATATTCTTAAGTGACAGAGACGAAGCTCTTCTGGTCTCTAAGGAATTTGTTCTGACTGCGGAGTTAGGAATTCGCCAGTGCGGATTGCCTACACAGTAAGGAACATGATAGCCCTGAGGAATTTGAACCTCAAATTTCCGACCGTTGTTGTGCTACGCGCCAGCTGTCCCAAAATATCTTATCCACCTAACGGTCATATCATTGAAGGGCATTTATGTCTTATCATGTCGGGCTGCTCCCTAGGCTATAAATAGCCGCCCCCTACAACCACTAGCTGGTTGGCTGCTCCGAGAGAAACCGACACTTGTTATTTGAGAGCATCCCATCCTCCGAGGACTTTGAGAGAAAATCATCAAGTGAGGAAAACCCAAACCCAAACACCTACAAACCCAAAGTGATTGAGCATCACTGAAGAGATTAATCCTGCGTGGATCTGACGCTTGTTACCTTTGAAGACTATGCTTCTTCCAGACGGTTAGGCGTCATGGTCTAGAGCATCCAAAAGAAATTGTGGATCGCGGAGTGACCGAGTTTGTGAAGGTTCGGAAGTCACCTGAAGACTTACCACGAGTGATTGGGCGAGGTTTGTGTGACCTTAGCTCAAGGAGAATACGGTGAGGACTGTGTGTCCTCAGGTTTAAATACCTACCCGATCCAACCAGATGTACAACTGAGACAGCAGTTGGAACTGGTCTACCAAATCATTGTCTTCACCAAGCCAACTGGTTCTATTTCCTCAACTCTTTCACTTCCTCATAACTGTGTTGTGCACTTGTTCATATCTGTGTTTGAAGAATTTGACTGAAGACTTTCCCAATTTCCTCAGTTCAATTTCTTCAGTCTGTTTGTCTTCATTCTGTGTTATCCTGTGATTACGCTTTCTGTACTCTGTGATTGTCTTCATTTCATCATGATGACTATGCTTGTATTCTGTTGTGTTTACTTTTGAGTACTTATTCTGCTGCAAGTAGTTCTTCGCTAAGGAATTTCCTCACCGACAAATTCCTCAGTGAAGAATTCATAAAAATCGCCTATTCACCCCCCTCTAGTCGATATAATGCACTTTCAGTCCTTAGCATAATTAATGATTTAACAATTGTTGCACCATTGTATTGTTGTTATTATTTATGTTTTTGCATTTTGTCTTGTGATCAAACAAACCATCAATAATCTTTTGCAATTTTTAAAGTGATTTTCTTTACTAGTTTTCATCGACCAATTCTTTCTACTCCTTATTGAGTTTGACGCTCTTACTTCAGGCCCAATTTTTTTGGCCGGTTCTCTCAGAATCTTGAGAATTGGATCTCCCCGGATTTTCTTAGAATCTTGAACCCACATTTTTTCAACAATCCTAGCTAGTTCAAGATTCTGGAAAAATCTATGGGAAGGTCCGATTCTCAAGATTATGTGAGAATTGGCCAAAAGAGTTGTCCCTTATCGAAAAGATTATGATAGTTCTAAACTTGTGGGTTATGAACGCTCTTCTAGCTCCTCATGCCCGGATGGGCAGAGAGTCCTGACAGGTGCCTTTCGAACGCGCGAGGCCAACACATCAAGCCGGCCGACACACATATGCACGGTCGGGCAAAACATTGCAGAAATGTGGCCTGTGCGTGCCCACGGTCCAGCCACCATGGACGTCTTCAAAAAACACATCCAGTGCGCAGATTGAATGGTGCGCAACCCGCTAAAAGAAAGCTTCATTGGGAAGGCGGGTACTCCATCATTTTTATGGAGCGCTGCTACACATACGTCACTGTGCGATCCAACCGCGCATGTGTATGACGAAGTGGAGCACATCCACATGATAAAGTATCGTCCAACGATCGTGCAACAAGTATCGTCGTGGACTAAACATGTATAAATGGCATCATCGTATTTGTCTTTCGAAACAATTTTATTTCATATGTCTATATACTAATTTTGTAAACATATAATACATGAAAATTATAGTCAAAGTTGTTGTGCAACCAAGACCAGAAAAGTCAATCGATGCCTTATATTTGAAAAGGAGGGAGTAGTAATTTGGAGGGGCAAAAAGCAAAGGTGTGGTCGCACGGTCAACAAGAAGAGACGAGTCTAGGGCCCGAACAGAGCAAGAGCAGACAATAGGGCGGCTGGAAAACACCCAAGAAGAAGAAGAAGAAGAAGAAGGGGGGAGGAAGCAGAATCGAGAAGGAAGGCAATGGCGGAAGCGAACTCGTACGAGGAGCAGCGCCGGAGGCAGATGGAGGTGAACCGCCGGAAGCTCGACGAGCTCCGCCTGCACCATCTCTCCGCCGCCGTCCGCGAGGCCGCCGCCAGGCCCAAGCCCAACCCCAAGCCCAGGCCGGTCCGTCAGATCCTCCCCCTTCTTCTTCCTTGCCTCCGGTCTTCCATCTCCTTTTTCTCCCCTACTTATATGACTGGTGCCGCAGAAGCGCAAGGCCCCGGAGCCCGGCGATCTCCGGCGGTCCGGCCGCGTCGCCGGCCTCCCGGAGCAGCCCAACTACCTCGAGGGCGCACAGCAGCGCGGCTACCGTGGAGTGTACGAGGCGTATGCCGCTTCGAAAACACCGACCGCCGAGGAGAGGGCCGGCGCCGTCGCCAAGGCCGAGGAGCTCCAGCGCCGGATCCACCGCATCCGCTGGCCCGCCTTCGTCAAGCCCATGTCCCACGAATGCGCCACCAGGTGCATCCTGATGGTAAAGTATTGTAGCAAGAAAGCTTGCACTGGATGTGATGTGTGGCAATGTGGTTCTTGGATCGGATTGGATGTTGATTTGGTGGGTTATATATATATGCATCGTGACAGAAAATCCCCAAGCACTTCATCAAGTATCTCCCGGCGCACGATGAGGCGGCCGTCTTGGTGGACGAGGCGGATGACGAGTTCCACATGATGTACAATGCCCACAGAAAGGGCAAACGCTGTCACTACTACCTCGACAAGGGGTGGAGACGGTTCGCTGCCCACCATGACCTTGCCGATGGCGATTGCTTGGTTTTCCACATGACAGAGAGAGCAAAGTTCAAGGTGAGATTCAGCATCTCCTCCATTCCATGGATAAAAACGCCCGACTTTTTACTTTTAGGAACTCCACATTCAGTACCAGTGCATATATAACTTGTTTTCTAGCAAAAATTTTGCGGAACCGCTGTGTTCCAAATGTGGCCTTACGATTCTAAAACATTCCTGAAAGTTGCTTGGTGGTGTCATACTCACTAATGCGTTTGTCTGTCGAAACATTGGTTTTCAAGTTTATATACATGAGAAAAACCTGGTATGTCTACTGAATAACCAGACTACATACTAGAGTCATTGGTATGTCTTAGCTTTAAATTATAAAGTGGGTTATATGCCATATCCATAATTGAAAGTTTGAAACTAGCCAGCTGTGTCTGCCAGTTAATTATATATGAGAAATTAGGCTTGTTTGGACTGCCAGTTAATTCTACACAGAGTTTGCAGGAAACGATGTTATTGCTCAGCATCCCTACAGTATATACCTTCATTCCAACCAGATCTAAAATGGCCTCTAGGAATTATTTCATTCATAGGCCTTAATTGTCCACAGTCATATCTTTTTTGGTAATGGAAGGGATTCTTTTAAGACCTAATCACGAGGAGGTTGTTTTATCTCACTGCTAAGCGCATATCGTGCAACCTCATTAGTTATGTAAATGATGCAGGTCTACATTTTTAGAGCAAGCCCAGACTATGAAAGCGACCAAACTTCTGATGACTCTGAGGATGAAGAGTAATGAAGATGTGTGCTTCCAATACAATGTTCGATCGGAGCAGGTACTTTGTTCTTACCATTGTTTCCTAGGTTAAATTTCTTTACATCGTTCGCCTAGGTTGAAGTGTACTTGAATTAAATATTTCTTTATCTTTTGCTGAGGCATTGATTTCATAATTGGCCAAGCTCAGTTTGCGGATTAAAAAATAAATACAAACCCACTTGCTTACGAGTTATGGCTAAACATAACTGTGTGTCCTGCACTGGAGCTAGATGTTCTGACGAAACACACTGGTCGTTTCTTCCATTTCCCTATTGGTTTGAGATTTCGAGCCTGACAAGTGAAACTGCATCCTTATTTTGTTGCTTACTTATGCTAGCCGTGAAATTACACGGGGAACTGCAGTTTATGTACGAACTTTGAGACTTCTCATCAGTGGCCAAACGCCCAAACTAACCGGTCGACGTATTAGATGCGCGCGTAGAAAGTAAAAACTGCCGGGATAGTGTTTCTTGATCGGTAGGAGCAGGTTCTGCCTGTATTGCCTCAGTCGGTCCCCTTAGACTGACTCGATCAGGAGTTCTGTAGTAGTACCAATTAAAATGCTCTTGTATACGGTTCTCATCTATCCTTATAGATGTTAATATGTCAAATATGTCTTTTGTTGCAGTTTGTAGAAGCACGCTCTCCGCTGATGTTGGAGTCGGATACCGCGATTTCGTGCTGGTTGCGTGTAGAGTCAGCATACTCAGACCCAGTGTAGCGGACCTGCATTATAACATAGGTTAGATGGGAGTAGCAGGTAACAGCACGTGGTGCGGACCTTGTATTGGTTGAATTAAATGATTGTAGTCTGACGATGATCTCTAGTGCATTTTTTCATGGCTGTTCCTGTTTGTTTTCGGCTACTAAAATGATCATCCTCTTGATCTTGAGTTCTTGGACACTAACCCCCTGGATAATGATCATCCTCTTGATCTTGAGTTCTTGGACACAGACTAAATATGTCCTTGCGACATGCAATTGAAACAAATTCTTTTTGATGGAAAAATGCTTTGGTGGCTGAGGCTGCAAAGTAGGCTCTTGAGCGTGTGGATAAGGGATGCAGGGTCTGACGATATTCATGGTGGGACATGTTCGGTGGCTTAGTGCAAAGTCTGCAGGCCCAAGGTGTAAGGATTGCCCATCGCCTTGGATCTGAAGGTGGATGCCTTATTCTGCAGTTTGGTTCACTGGAAGTTAGGTTCTGGCGACAATGTCCTCTTCTGGAAGGATCGCTGGATCAATGGGACATGCGCCGACGATATTGCTCCGATCGTCACGGCGCAGGTCAATTCTAGCTAGGGTGCGCAACAGGAGGACGGTTAGGGAGGCGGCACATTTGCATCGCTGGGTGCTGGATGTGCCAAATGAGCTGCCTACCGATGGCGGAGCAGTTCATTCAGTTACGGGATGCGATTCATCCTATTCCTGGGGTGCAGGACGAGGCGCTCTGCTTACCTATTCATTCGCCTCTGCTTGCTTACCAGATGCTCAACGAGGGGGCCATCAAATTTTCAAATTTGCTTGTGCCAAGGCTATTTTGAAATCTTGGACTCCGCTTAAACTGTAAAAGAATTACTTGGCTTGCGCTTCAGTATCGTCAGTGGACCTCTGATCGTCGGCTGAGAAGAGGGCTGCAGGGACATCCTCCTTCTTCATGCTTCCTGTGCGACCTAGAGGAGGACACCACCGATCATATTTCGATGCAATGTGTTTGCGCTAGGAAGGTGTGGCTTGACTGTTTGCAGGCTACGCAGCTAGCTGGATAGTTCTCTGGTTCCTATGATGACTGGTAATACGCGCAAGATGATCAATAAACACTACCGCTGTTTTTAGAAGTTGCAACATTGTTCACAAGTTTTCTAGCATATCATTTCAGCTTAATTTGTGAGTGGTAGGCGATATTGTCCCGAAAAAAATAAAAGAACAAGGAATAGGCGATAGAGAAGGCACGCTAAAATTTTGGGCTCTTGGAGCTAGCTAGGGCTGGGCGTTCGGTATAAACCAAAAATTCGGTTTCTACCGTTCGGTGTTTATTAAATTTCGGTTAGTAAAACTAGAATTTCGGTTAGTAAAACTAGAAACCGAAAATGCTAGCTAAAACTAGCTAACCGAAAATTCGGTTGACCGAAATTTCGGTGCGGTTTACGGTTTTATACCGAAGAAGCACGCTTCAAGTATTCATGCTCAGACTGTAGCAGTGGCACCCTCTTATATAACCAGCAAATTTGAATTATACGTCCAGTGGAGCGAGGTGGGACTAAAGGAGCGTGATAGCCTGGCCGGCTGTACGCATGCGCGCATGCCCGGGCCACCAAATAGGCACACGTGAGTTGGGCCTTGCATGCACTTTGGTCAAAAAAAAGGAGGCCCATGTCCTGTGAGCTGCGCACGATGCGTTGGTGGGCGATCGTGGGAGCGTCTGCGCGTGACTTCCGGGGGACATTGTTGCGCGCCTGCACGTGTATTTGCATCGTTTCTTTTGCTGATTCACGTTTATTCGGTTTTTGTTCGGTTAACCGAGAATAAAACCGAACCTACCGAATTTTGTTCGGTTAGTGGACATGAAAACCGAATTTTGCTGTCTCACTGGAAAAAACCGAAAATTCGGTTTATTCGGTTTCGGCATCGGTTCGGTTTTCGGTTCATCGGTTTTTATGCCCACCCCTATAGCTAGGGGTAGAAGTTGAACTATCGTTTTCAGTCAAGAAATCAAGATAAGTGTAGCTGGTCTGCTATTTGATGTTTTGCGCTCTTTTTTCAGTTCAGTGCGCAGTTGGTGGACAACTGTATGATCTCAAGAGACTGTGACATGTTCTCAAACTTACTCAACTTGCTCTGTAAAAAGTTTGACTAGTTAGTATCACCTCAAAACCCATAAAAGCAGAGTTCATTCTTTGTGTGTGAAAAGCTATAGTATTGAAAGTGAACTACAGTCGATTTTCTTCTTCTCGTTACCCTCCTTCGATGACGAGGTCGAAGGAGGGTAACAAATATGTGCTCAAACCTAGGATCTCCGAGCTGGTTCAACCTTGTGAGGGAGGAGGAGACATCTGGAAAGCTTGGCTCCTACAAGTCCATAAACAGTTTCTGGGGGATGTCGCCTCAAGCTAGACAACAAACTCCATGTACATACGGTGTCATAATCAAGGCCTATCATGCACCTTGGTTATATCTGCTTCTCTTTTCTTTTTGTTGCTAATATCAGTGCCAATTTCTCCGTGGATATCATATCTGAAGATAAGATAAGGTGCTGTGGAAAGCGAGCAAGGTGATTGGCCCACCCAGGTTTGGCCTGTCCTTGCAAGTGGGAGCCTTTTTTTCTCCCACTTTCCTGTCTGGAATAGGATTCTCAGTCCACTAGTTTACACAACAGAGGAATCGAATTCAAAGTCTCCTTCCTTTTTTCTTCTTCTCTTTTGTTTACTTGTGAATTATTGCCTCTAAAATAACATGATCAGAGAGAAAGAATGCCATGAACTTCTCAGATCACTAGTCTTTGATGAGCATGTTTCATAGCTTAAGGCTGGTCTCCAACAACCTTCTCCAGATCAGGAGGCATGGAAAAGATGCTCATGCTCTCACACAACAACCAAACAAACAAACAAACATATGACAAAGAGTACGTACCCTCTCTTGTGATCTGGACCTTGCAGGAAAGCATGATGAACTCCCTCATCCATGGATCATCAACATGTATCTTCCATGACTAGGATCCATGCTGGTTCCCAACAACCTTTTCCAGACCAAAAGGACAAGAAATAAAGTAAGATCATTCCATAGTCCACACCAGCAGCTTAATTAGCACCACGACATACTAGAATTAAGCACCATGGCTGCTTCTTCCTCTGCATATTGCAGGAATCAACACCATGGTTTTGGATGCACAAAAACCAACAGAGGCAAGGAACAACCGGAGAGACATGCCATGGAAAGGAGGAAGATTTTTTTTTTACTAGCTCATAGTCTCATACTCTCATACACACATAGCTTTTCACAGGCTCTTGGTACAGATTTTTTGGAGAGAAACAAAAAACAGGTCCATGGCTACAACAAAGCTGCAGCTCCTGCGCAGCTTCAACCCATCAAGCAGCGAGATCTCTCCATGCATCTCTCCAAGAGAAACATGAACTACTCACTCTAATAACCATCGTCTTCTGAGATCATGACGGCCCATCCCGATCTAGTTTTTCATTAGTCCTTGATGAGTTCATGTTCATCAGTTCATGGTCCATACGGCCACATATATATGTACGTAGTAGTCCATATTTTTGTTGAGGTGCGATTGCGGATCCGGCCACGACAAGACATGGCCGTGCGTGCACTTGCTTTCACGTTTATGTGTGACCCCAGGGGGCCAAGAACATGACCCTCCTGATGGGGTCCTCGGCGGCGGCCAAGCCCCGGCAGTCGGCGCCATGGGCCGGCTGCGCCGCCGGCTCGGCGGTCACAGCCGAGGAGGCCGTCGGCGGCCTCGCGGCGCCGTGGCCGCCGGTGCCCGTGGTGCCCGCGGGGGGTGTCCACCGGAGCTTGTCACGGAGGGCCTGCTTGACCTCGTGAGCCCATGAGGCGCCGGCGGCGGCCTCCCCCGTGAAGTGAGGGGGCTTCATGGCAGAAAGATGAGGACTGGAGGAGGATCGGAAGAAGAAGGCTCGCTGCTTGTGCGTGTGCAGGCCGGGAGGAAGAGGGAGAGCGGTGGTAGATTTCTCTCCACAAGGCTTCGCCCAGGGGTGGTATTTATAGGCGGAGAAGAGGCGCCACTCCACTCGCTAAGCTAAAAAAAAGAAGATGCAAATTCGTACCCTAATAGCTACACGCACCATATGTATATTGTGTGTGGGAAGCTTTGATTTGGTTTTTGGTGGTGATTGTTAATTAGGGCTTAAGTAGCTGTCAGCGGGGGCGTTGTTAATTAATTAACCAAGGTGAAGGTGGTTGCCCGATTGCTCTTGGTGGCCTCTTGAAAAATGGATATTTTTTCTTGCTGGCAAGTGGCAAGTGGATATTTTCTTTGTGATGCTTTATTAAAAGGAAAGTGTTGCTCGTTCGGGTCCCACCGTGTCTCCCACTATGTATAGTCTCCGTGATTTTGATATTGCCATGTCCTTTTAGTTCAGGTTTTTTTTTCAGCAATCCAAAGTTGCACCTATAAGAGCGCGATCGTCTTAGTTTTTTTAACATAGTACAATCAAAGTCGCTCACACACGCGAGCATACACTCACCATTCTGAATGCACGCACGCATACCAGCACACCATTTTGAGATTGATGAAGGTCGTCACGGACGCTTTCGTAGTCGACGAGAACGTCTCCTCTCAATGAACGCACATCACCGAAAGGCCTAGAGTAAATGCAGGAAAATGCGAACACCAATGTTAAGTCTGGGACTTGAACTCTTAGTCCTAGTTGTTAAGACCTGTGTAATAAGAAGATATGTGAGTAATTCTGTTTGAGTTCATAAGAAGAAGAGATAAATCTGGCTCTCACAATTTCAAGAAGTTCCATCGACACTACAGATGCAAACGACATGAACATAAAACATGTTCTCAAAAACAATATCTGAATTTCCTGGTTTTTTTCCTTAAACCTTATAAGTCCCAATCCTGTCTGTCACAAAACTTCTTCTTTTCGATTTCTTCCTCTTGTGAGGACCTCCGACTGAGTTGCCAAGACACAAACACAAATGAAAAGAAGAAGGTGAATGCTCGCTTTTAAAAGACAAATAAAAAGATGAAGTGAGTAAACATTTTTTGTGGGTTCTTTCTCTCTCCATGGTAATTTTATTTTTTCTATAAACATATCTTCATTATTAGCTCGAAATGCTCTAAATTTATATGTTTAGTACCCTTAAACATTTTACCTCTTCTACTGGCCCCCTTTTACTAATATTCCTGTCTCCGTTCTGAGGCGATGTTTTCATCTTGGAAATGATATTACTTATTATTCAGTATATATTCAAGAATAATATAGCAGGGTTTGGAGCGAGGGGTGCAATTATTTGACGCCCGTCGTGCTGTCCACCATGCACGCAGGTGCGTGCCAGCTGCCTGCCTACCTGCTACGTATTATTCCATTTTTTAGTTACCTACCTGCTATTATTCCGAAAGATTAAAACTTGAAAATTCATACGTGCAACAGCTTGCCCCCGTGGACGATGGTGGCCATCGCTCTCGTGGTTGGGCCCTCCATCTGGCCAATATTCCAAAAACTGGTGGGACCGCCGGTCACTCTCACTCAGCCATGGTGTATTGTTTATCTCGTTGAATTATTAAAAATGCAAGGTATGCTATGTGAATCTTCTGTGACATGTATATAATTTTTTTTCACGAGAAAAGGGAATATATTGAGCACCTATCACATCACCGAGCTCTGCCAGCAAGCGGTTTGGCTTTGCCACAACGGATGTATGATATTGGTTGGTACGTGTGTTGTCGACAAAGATAAATAATCATTTTTTAGTTAACATTGTCCATAAAATGCATTTTTATACACACATAAAAATCTACCATATGAAAAATACTCAGGCATATGGTTATTGTCCGTCTGATTGTACATAAATAACAGTCTCTAAATTCACAGGCAAGTTACATTATACATGTATCATAATCGACATTATGCATTACTATCATATTTCTATAAATATTTAAATGTATAATTTTCCATTTTATTTTTAAGAAAAAAACGCTTGTGCTATGTACATATAGGTTGATATCAATGAAATGTCATATCAGCCAGTACATGTGAAAATGGTTTAATACAATATGTTACACTATCGGGATATCGGTAACTCACTACTCCCTCTGTCTCATAATATAAGAGCATGTTTTACTCTAGTATAGTGTCAAAAACACTCTTATATTATGGAACGGAGGAAGTACAGTACTAGTTAAGAGCTAGTGTAAACACCAGTGTTTCTAAATACTTCATAGAGATACTTCAGCTTTTCTTACAACTACAACCTTTCCTTTTTTGTGGGGAAGGAGCTACAACCTTTCCTCTGAGGAGCTAAAACGGTTCAGCATTTTTCTTACTAAAAAATGGTTCAGTTTTTCTTTTCTTTTGAGGGCTATAAAAAAATGGTTCGGCTCGTTAGGAGAAGAAAACAGCCATGTCGAGAGCCCATGGGTCGGGGAGACACATGGGCGATGCAACCAGGCCCATGGACGGAGAGAAGAAGGCTGGCAGAGGAGCCCGGCCCGGTATCTCTGCTAATCTATCGCGAGCCTCACGAGGGCCTTGTTGTGGGCTACCCATGTCGTCTTCCGTTTGTCTAAAAAAATGATCTTCTAAAAAAGTTTGTCTAAAAAAATGTCGTCGTCCTCGCCTCGCCGTCGTTCTCCCGCGAATCGCCGCAGCCATGGCGCGCCTCCCGCCGCTTCTGCCGACGCCGTCCGCGAGCGTACGCTCTCCTCCTCCTCCTCCTGCTCCTCTCTGACGCCGCCTCTGCTTCTCCCCGCCGCCCGCTCACCTGTTTCTCTTCCCTTGCTCCAGCTCAAGCTGCGGGGCGCAGACGCCGCCGTTGGGATGAAGGGGAGAAGGATGTGTCAACGTTGTCGTCAGCCTACGGGTCTTCCGTGGAGAATCGGCCGAGCCACAGCCACTGCAAGGTGCTGCTTTGCTTTAATTTTAGAATTTTTAGAGCTCTTGGCAGATTTGCGTTAGGGATCTATCTTGTGATGTTTCACTTTCACTGGCTCACCAACCTAAACGATATGCTCTTGCTAATATTTTTGGTAATTTATTTCATTTGGGCATATTGCTATCACCAACTTCATTTCGTTTGCTAGCGCTAAGGGGATTGGAGATTATGAGTTAGACCATGAACATCACTCATCAACTTGATTTTGGACCGAAACGGTGTATTTGATTTTAGTGTGCTTTGTTGTAAGTGGTACCATAGCAATGTGTGGTGCACGCGCATAGGTGCTCTCACTTCTCACCACTGCTGGAAACTACTAATTTACTTACTTTCTTTCATGGCTTCATTGCATTTTGCAGCAGACAGAAACTTCGTCAGCTGCAGTGGAGCAGAGACCTGATCCTGCAATCCCGGGGGATGAGCAGAAGTTGGGTAGTGAGAAGATGGATGCAAAGACCCACACTGATCACAAGGTGATAAAGATCTCCTGCTGTGTGTGAGTGCGTGTCTTGAAATTGCCGTGATGTCAATCTGAAATGAAAAAATAAATTTACTAAATATACTGAAAATTCAACTGTGGCGCTCGAAAGTGCCTTTCTGCTCCCGAGCTCATTTGAGCTTGGTGAACAGTAAAATCGAAAAAGAATAAAAAAATTCAAAAAAATTTTGGGAGAAACATTGACAAAAGTTATAAGTGCTTGCAAAAATTCATCATGAAATCACATTCCTGTAAGGCGTGGCAAAAAAAACAAATTCAGTGCTCCAAAATGCTTTTGAAAGTAGCTTTTTCAGAGTACTGATTTTGTTTTTTTTGCCACGCCTTCTAGAAATGTGATTTCATGACGAATTTTTGCAAGCACTTAGAACTTTTGTCAATGTTTCTCTCAAAAAAAATTTGGATTTTTTTGAATTTTTTTGATTTAGTTTTGATTTTACTGTTCACCCGAGCTCATTTGAGCTCGGGTGCAGAAACTCCACGTCCCTGTGGCGCTGCTCTTTATTTCATTTTTGGAGTGGTAGGAACTATCCATGCTAGGTGGTTAGAACCCCAATTTCACTTGCTGAGGCAAACCATTTTTATACTGTTAAGAGTAATCATTTTTATACTGTTATAAGAGTTGACATCAAAATCTCTTGCTGAGGCTACGTGGTTGAGATTCAAACACTTTCTTAAATAAATTCCCACTATATAACTACGGATCAACTCATTTACTAGGAGCTTAGGAAGACCGACAATGATGCTTACTGAAAAACATATTATATGTTTGTAGAACAAATACCCAAGTGAAAGCATTTAACAAAATCGGTATACAATATCATATAGGTTTATCAGAGTGAATGTCTCCTTTAATTTATTTATTCGATTTTTGCGCTGTTGCCCTTTCACGTTTATTGCTATGTATTCTTGCAACATGGACAAATTGAAGGTATTGATTCACTGTTTCGGATTTTCTTTTTGAGGCCTGTTTAGGGGGCTTGATCCTTCTAATGCTACTTTTCTTCCATCCAGACATTGTATGTGAATAGCTCCGCATCCATTCCATTCAGTACTTTATCAAACAAAACCACACTATCTTGGCATGTTCTATTAAAAAATGCAACCAAAATTCAAGTATTGAGATGAAATTCAATGTTACTTTATACAGTTGTCACAGTTGTTTTACCTGTCTAATTGTCTATGTCGTGTTACTCATCAGGTAGGTCCATCCAGAAGTGCTCGTCGCAAAAAGATGAAAAGACAGGTACGGGCAGAATCTAAAACGGAGCCGAGGGAGGTATGCAATTCTTCCTGCTCCCCCGCCTCTGCTTCCCCCCGTTGCCCCGCTCACCTCTTTCTCTTCCCTTGCTCCAGCTCAAGCTGTGGGGTGCAGACGCCGCCGTTGAATCCCGCGTGCACCGCCCCGTGGAGCCGCCGCGGCTGGCCGGGAACCTCCACCAGCATGTGTCTCTGTGTTCTGTCAGCATGCGCCAGGAACCGAATCCGCCGCCGAGCAGTCGAAACCGGATGCAGGCACAGCCGCCACCGAAGTCCAAAGTTAGGCCTCGAGCAAGGTCGCCGCCGATCACTCAGCTCCTAGCGGAGCAGCAGCACGCCAAGCGGCCACACCGAGGCGAGGCAGATGCGGCCGAGGCTGCCGTGGAAGGTAAGGAGGAAGGGGGGAGGGCGGTGTCAATGTTGTTGTCAGTCGATGGGTCGTCCATGGAGAATCGGCCGAGCCACAGCAACTGCAACTGCGAGGTGCTGCTTTACTTCAATTTTGGAAGTTTTAGAGCTCTTGAAAGATTTGCCTTAGGGATCTATTTGTGATGTTTCAGTGGTTCACCAACCTAAACGACAGGCTCTTGCTAATTTTTTTTGGGTAATATATTATTAGGCATATTGGTATCACCAATTTGATTTAGTTTGCTAGCCCAAGAGACTGGAGATTATTTGTTCATAACGAGTTAGACCGAAATTAGTGCATGCACATCCTTTATCAACTTAATTTTAGTTTGCTAGTGCTAAGAGGTGCTTTGTTGTAAGTGGTGCCATAGCAATGTGTAGTTCATGCGCATAGGTGTTCTCGTTTCTCACCGCTGCTGGAAACTAATAGTTTTACATACTTTCTTGCATGGCTTTATTGCATTTTGCAGCAACCAGAAACTTCATCAGCGGCAGCGGAGGAGAGACCTGATCTTGCAATCCCGGGGGATGATCAGAAGTTGGGTAGTGGGAAGAGGGATGCAAAGACCCAGACTGATAACAAGGTGATAAAGATCTCCTGTTGTATGCGGGTGCATATTTTGAAATTGCCGTGATGTCAAGCTGAAGTGAAAATAGGGGGCAATAATTAAATTTACCAAATAGACGAATTATGTGTGTTACTGAAAATTCATCTGCGGCGCTGCTCTTCACTTCATTTTTTGGAGTGGTGAGAACTATCTATGCTACGTGGTTAGAACCCCATTACCAATCATTTTGATACTGTTGACAGTTGGCATCAAAATCTCTTGCTGAGGCTACGTGGTTATAATCCCATTACCAATCATTTTGGGAACTTCGACAGTTGAGATTAAAACACTTTCTTAAACAAATTTCCACTAGACCACTACAGACCAACTTATTTACTAGGAGCTTAGGAAGACTGACAATGATGTTTACTGAGAAACATATTGCATGTTTGGAGAACAAATACCCAAGTGAAAGCATTTAACAAAATTGGTGTACACTATCATAAGTTTAGCAGAGTTAATGTGTCCCTTTATTTATTTATTTCGATTTTTGCATTATTGCCCTTTCACGTTTACTGCTATATATTCTTGCAACATGGACAAATTTAACTCACTGTTTTGGGTTTTCCTTTTTAAGCCTGTTTAGGGGGGTTGATCCTTCTTCATGCGACTTTTCTTCCATCCAGACGTTGTATATGAGCAGCTCCACACCCATTGCATTCAGTACTTTATCAAACAAAACCACACTATCTCGGCATGTTCTATTAAAAAATGCAACCAAAATTCAAGTATTGAGATGAAGTTCAATGTTACTTTGTACAGTTGTCACAGTTGTTTACCTGTTTATATCGTGTTTTTCATCAGGAGGGTCCATCCAGAAGTGCTCGCCGCAAAAAGATGAAAAAACAGATACGGGCAGAATCTGAAAAGGAACTGAGGGAGGTATGGAATAGCTTGATTCTGGTTTAACTAGTGCTTGGCTGGTAGTATTATGTAAATGATTTGTTTCACTTACTTAACTGGTTGAAAGACATCCAATCTATGCCATTTGCTTGCGGTATTAGTGAATCTGATTGAATTGCCAACATAGTTGTATATTTGAATCTCTTAGTTACTGCACCCCACCTTTTAGCTTTATAGGACAAGCAGCCCTGTGGATGGCTGTTACTTAGAACAGTGATATTTTGAATCTCATCCTTAAATTTGTCAATTCTGGTGTCTTTGTAATTGTGGTTATTCACTCTTTAGATGAAAAAGGATAAGCTGTTAGAAAACATTAAAAAGCTGCAAGCTTGCATCTGGCTTCTTGAGAAGGAAGGTGCAGACACGGCTGAAATCATGGAATTCAGGAATTTGCTTGAATCAACGAAGATGCAGTATGCGCAGTATGTGGAGAATGGTAGCAAAGTGAAACCTTTCAACTTCATATTCAGTGTTTATTTCTCTCACTAACGGAATTGGTATCTGATGTAGAGACACAGTTGGCAAAGGAAGGGTCAAGTGCATCACCTCAGGCGCTAAACAAGGATAGACCCGAGAAAATGGTGGGCAACTTGAAATACATTTGCTACTTTTAGTATTCTGTTGCTAAAATGCATGTAGTTAACTTTAATAAAGTAGTCAAGTAGATATGCCCAGGATACTATCATATCAGTTCCTGTTGAGAGAAAAAGCATCGAAAGATTCTGCACAATCTTCACGGAAGAAAGTGCCCTTGGAAAACCATATAAATCAGGTGCTTATATAGGGAGGGAGGGGCACTCCACTTCTGACATCTTGAGAAGCATGCATAATCCCGACTTGTGCCACCAAGACAGTACTATTTCGACTTTACGTGAGAGAAGGGAGGGTAAAAGCCATTTTCCCACTCAAGCCCAGATGTCAGTGCCCTCACACATGCCATACAAACAGACGCAAGGGCACTGCCAGTTGCAACATGTTCTTGGTTTAGTTCCAAGGGGAAACGGCTTTGAGCTCCCGTCTCTCCTGAAATATTGTCAGTGTTATCTTTATGACCAGAGTGTTCGGCCGTTTGGGCAAATGGCCACAATTTTGTAGTATCCTTAACCAAATCAGGATTGTGGACTTTCAACAAATGCCATCCAAGTGGACTATCTAGGAGCAACTTTTTTGTCATTTTTTGGCATTTGATAGTCAAAGTGTAATCATTCTATCTTCGTGTCGTCTTACTTCACTTGAAGCTGCTACCTGTGCCAACCAGCATTCTGTTTGGCTGTGATATTTTTGGTCCATTTTTCTACAGTTAGCTACAGCTTATTGCCACACATATCAACAGCTTGAGGAAACGACCCCCACTATGTCAGGTATCAGTGTAACTAACTGACTGAGCTTCTTTTATGACATTCTGTTTTTGCAGCACGTGGAAGCTCCTATAGAGAAGGTTGAGAGAGATGAGCAGAACTTGGACTCTGGAAAGGCAGAGGGCAGTAGCCTGAATGGTTTCAAGGCAAGTTCTTTTCATTACTTGTGTCTTGACGTCAATCAAATCCTTTAATAATAGGCAGTCTCGAAACAGAACGAATTTGCGGAGGAGGTGAATTTTCTTAAGATTGAACTTGAAGCAGTCAGGCAAGATCGTGACTATCAATTAGCTCAGGTGCAGTCTTTGACGGCTGACATAGCTAAGCAGAAAGAAGTTGCAAGAAGATGTGGGGCTGAGCTAGACAATGCCCTGAGGAGAGTTGCTGCCCTCGAGGTATCTTTCCTGTCGTGTTTCCCTCTTCTAGATCTACAAGCCGTCAAGCAACTGAGAAATGGGTGTTATATTATATATAATCGTGTAGGAAGGAGGCCTATTGCAAAGGGAGACAATCAGAACGTTGCAGATTCAGCTTGCTTCTGCAAATGAGAAACTAACGGTACGTGACGACTGAATCCTTTTTCTGAACGATGTATCGTGTGCAGTCCTGTTGCTTGGAAGCAAAGGGGAAACTGATATTGGAGAGACAAAAGTTGTAGCAGTTTATGTTTCTGTTAACTCCTGATGAAATGACAGCGTTTTCAATAGCTAATCCATAATTGTTGCATAAACAATGTAGCCGCACCCTTTGATCTCGAATGGAGAACTATTTTGTGCTGTGTCGAACTGGGAGCCTGACTGATGTTATCTTGGCTGTATTAGGGGCTATCCTCATCCACCAAAGGTTGATGCCAAAGCCGAAGGTCTGACCGGATTGGCACGTGCTCCAGCCAGCGATGTTCGGTCCTCTTCATCAACGGTGTCGATTCGCCCGGCAATTGAAGGACCGAACACCGGTGCTAATAACACGAACACGAGGTATCCTGATGATGCACATGTTTGGTTGATTTTACTACAACAGAAGGGTAGAAGCAGAACAGAATGGTTTTGTACTATTTTTTATTTTATTTTCTGTTCGTGGGGTTTACTTTCTACTAAACCTAAAAGCTCGCTCGGGAAGGGGTACGCCATGTATCTATCTAGATAGTTAGGACAGCAGTCGTGCCGAAAGCCCAAAACTAATGGCGGCACGGTTAGGGTCTATGAGATTTAGCCGATGCCGATCGAATGTGATGTAACTAAGACATACTATATCACAACAATTATTTGTTTCTGGAACTGAGTCCGACGCCGCGCCATTCCAGAGAATCCACCATTCGTAGCTACGCACCTACTCCCACCATTTAACGACTTCAAGGCAGTTCGATGAGACCTGAAAAGTCTGGAAACGCTAGCTGGGCATTAAGAGGCAAGGTCTACCTGCGTTTTCCTCAAAAAAAAGGTCCAATTGTGGTTTTCAAGCCAGGGTGATTTAGTGACATGGATAAGTTGTGCTTTCTGTATAACCAAAATTTCTTTCGGATGTTCAAAAAGTTCCAAAAGGCATCTAAATGTTTCTTGCCAAATACCATATCAGAATTCATTTAGGTATCACCCGAAAATGAATTCATTAAGTAACTACCAATAAAATAATTTTATCATAAAAAGTGGAACTGTATTCCTCCTTCCTTCCATTCCATGTACTACTATCATAGTAACCTGTGTCACATCCGCATGTGATTTCCATGAAAATGTACATGATGATCTAATATAATGAACATATTGATCTAAGAGTATGTATAAGCAACACAACTGTTATGAATCTATATTGTTTCTGTAGATAGTACAATAAATATATTTATGAGTACCAAAAAATGCTTAACATAAGTAATGATGTTTCTCGCGCAACTATGATGGAGTAGTACTTATCATAAGCAACACAACTGTTATGAATCTATATTGTTTCTGTAGATAGTACAATAAATATATTTATGAGTACCAAAAAATGCTTAACATAAGTAATGATGTTTCTCGCGCAACTACGCAGGCACCTGGCTAGTTATTTGTAATAGCATGATATGAGTAGTTATGAAACACGGAATTTCTTTCTTGGACAATCTCGGTACTCTAAAGAAAGAGTACATCCTCACATTTGTGACAGCCACTGCTAGTTCTGTACTCCCTCCGACCCAAAATAAGTGGCGCAGCTTTGAACTAAGGTTAGTTCAACCTTAGTTCAAAGTTGTGACACTTATTATGAATAGGAGGGAGTAGTACTTGTCAACAGCACAAACAACAACTGACGACTGTAATCAACAGAGGCACTTTTAATTTTTCCAGAAAACAAAAGAGAGAGAAATCCAATAAGGGACATCAACAAGGATGAT
The DNA here is from genome assembly GCA_032464435.1 of Aegilops umbellulata. Lineage (NCBI taxonomy): Eukaryota > Viridiplantae > Streptophyta > Magnoliopsida > Poales > Poaceae > Aegilops > Aegilops umbellulata. The sequence goes on from CP136057.1 coordinate 642,064,223, forward strand.
AGAGGAGCTCATATTGTTGTTCCATGCTCACAAAAACAGAGTTATTGTTCCAACAGAAATGGGCAGCATATAGATACATTACATTCGAGGCATAGAAATCAATAGCAGATTAGATAGACAGAGTAGCTCATATGGTGTTCCATGCTCACAAAAAACACTCATTATTCCAATAGAACTGGGTAGCATAAATACTGCATTACATTCGAGGCATATCAATCAACATATAGGTGGTCATCACGAGTTAGCTTTCTCCATATGCTTGTGAAATAGCTCGATGTGATCGATGACGAGGCGGATAACAGAGAGGAACTCACCGCCCCTGCCAAGCTGTATACAGTGGGAAATACCGGTGCCATGGTAGGCTGCATAGCACAGGAACTCCACCCACACCCCGAAGATGACTTGCAGCATCGGCAAATTGCTTCTGTATCCAAGCAGCTTAGCGGCTAGAAATGAGTAGGGCTTCGACATCTTCAACTTAGGGTCCTCATTCTCATCGGCAAGTAATGACCTAGCAAACTCCTTGCTAGTAGAACATTTGCTGGTCTTCCACCATTGCTCCAAATTATTGATGGTAGAATCGCTTGGAACTCCGCCGGGCAGCAAGCTTGGGTGTATCATTAAGAACCCCATGTACTTAGATAATACCTTTATTGCCTCTACAAGAACTTTATCGTCCTCTTCAGCTTTGAGGCACCTACTTTGATGCTGGGTGTCATCACAACACCAAAAGTAAATGTCGGTTGCAACTTGCCAGATGAGAATGCAATGGGCGAAATCCCTGCCCTCGACAGAAAAGCCGATATCATCCAAGAGCTTGTATTCCGTTAGCACATATTTTCCTGGTCCATCCAGGATACTCCATGACTTAGAATAAGTCATTGTTCTCAGTACCTGTCCCAACACTAGTTCCTTGAACTTCATTGTGATCTTTGTATTGACTGAGAACTTCACCTTCCTCCGCCACTTTTTAAGTACAGTTGCCTCTACGATCCTGTTCATCCAATTGGTTTGGTCACGGGTGCAGTAATCCAACACATTATGTTGTCCGATGGAGTGCAACCATTTTCTCTGGCTTCCCACATTGATAAGTCGTCGAATGCACAAAACCATGGCATTAGTTCTGTTCCATCCCTGACAGTGCAAGTAGCCGCACGTCCATGTTGATCCTACAATTGCAAACACTGATGTGGTTTCCAGAACGATGGCCCCAACCAATAGTAGGTAACTGATGGAGACATCTACTCTGCTGTGAGCACCTTTACCGTCGTCGAGACGGAACAGCAAGAATGCGCTCACCGTGCCAAGCAGTGAGATGGCACGGATCAAGTAGCCTTGCCAACTGTGAACCACTTGCGCCTTAGTGTAAAACAGGTCGTACAGAAGGGAGAGCTCAGCCTCGACCAGGTCATACATGTCCATGTTGAATTCATACGGCAGAGGCAGAACGGGGTCTAAATAACTGAGAATGGTGTCGGTGGACCACCTTTCCAGGCTGACGTTGATAAATGCACCCATACAAAAATGGAACATGTAATGAGCGTCGAATAGAATCTCCTCCTCTCTATCCATCTTAGCTCTGGTCTCCTTGATGTAAGCCCGTTCTTGAGAAGTTTTGCTGTAAACTTTCAACAAAGCAAAATTGCCATTGCTGCCTCTTTGGAGAGCCCACACCCTCTCCCCGTACTTGAGGAAACCCACTATGAACATCACTATGGTGGCTGAGACCAAGTTCCAGGTACCGGGTATGATGTACCGGTAGATGGCGTAGCCGGCTCCCGACGCCTGCACTAGGAGAGTCAGCAGGTGGCGCCTCCATAGCTGGTTGTCCTCTAGGGAGAAGGCAGTGATGGTGTCCTGGCCACCGAGGTGGAGCAGAAAGAAGGTTGCCCAGAACGCGATGAGCCCGTCATCCCCCGGCCTGCTTTCAAGGGACATGTGCCCAAGGGCATATACCACGATGTTATCGGCCATCAGGTACGACAGCCAGAGGAAGGCCAGCAGCATGCCAGAGGAACTGCGCCGCCGGAACCCACTGAAGACGAGGAGGATGAGCTGAAGCTGGAAGCTGGCAACAACCAAGATCTGGATCCCCCATTCTTTCCACACACGCACCACGAGTCCTCCTCCTCCTGCCATTGATGTGTGGTCCACTGAAAAGTGTAGAGGAACATAAGAATGCCTCACGACAACATATCCGTATCTGCATGTACTCATATGGTCTGCCAAATCTAGCTACATAACGTGCTCATGGCAACGAATGGGCGAACCACATCAGCACAGCAACTACCCATAGACCATGGCTACCATATATGTATACAAGGGATATATACAAGGTATATGGATCTAGAAGAAGAACATATAGTGAGCTTGGTTTGACTTACACGAGGAGGAGACCAGCCGGTGTGAAGAGAGCAGCGATGAGCTGAATCACTTGGAGGATGATCAGAAAGCTGGGGTGTAGCAAGGGCGATGGAGACTTGGAGAGTAGCAGATCGAGCTTTTCAGTCGCAGTTTGAGAGTGTGTTCGGTCTACTGGCAATGCAGTGATCCAACTCCAGGTCTGTCGGAGGAAGAACGGGCAAGAACGACTTCCCAGGAAGTAAACAAACGACTTGATGCCAGTTTAATTTTCTCCTTTTTGATTCCTGCCAGCTACTTGTAACGTGGGCGGTTGGATTAGGTGTTTAAATTATAGTAAGACGATAAGCCTTGACCACGCTTAATTAGATGCATGGCATGGGCGGTATGATCTGATCTCATCTGTTGCCTAATTGCCAACCGATCTGATCCATTCAAATGTTTAAATTAACCGCATCTCTCCAGTAAATTGAGTGTTTTGGCCGAATTGGTTGGTGCACACAATTAAGGGCATCTCTAACCGAACCCTCAAATTTCTTCAGAAAGATTGTAGTTAACTTTCAGTAAAGTGGAAATGCCCAGGGTGATATGATCATGTCAGTTCCTGTCGAGAGAAAAAACATCGAAAGACTCTGCACAGTATTTGCAGAAAGTGACCATATGGAAAACCGTACAGACCAGGTATTTGTATTTCAAGACCAGGTATTGACATAGTGACATAGGGAGGGAGGGGCACTCCACTCTGACATCTCGAGAAGCATGCCGTAAATCCCGACTTGTGCCACCGAGACAGTACTATTTCGACTCTACGAGAGAGAAAGGAGGGTAAAAGCCAATGTCCAACTGAAGCCCGCCTGTCAGTGCCTTCACACATGTCATACAAACACACGCAAGGTCACTGCCAGTTGCAACATGTTCTTGGTTTAGTTCCAAGGGGAAACGGCTTTGCTTTGAGCTCCCTTCTCTCCTGAAATATGGCCACTATTATCTTTATGACCAGAGTGTTCGGGCAAGTGACCACAATTTTGTACTAGTATCCTTAACCAAATCAGGATTGTGTGGTGTGTTCAAGACTTTCAACAAACGCCATCCAAGTGTACTATCTAGGAGCAACTTTTCGCCATCTTTTGGCATTTGATAGTCAAAGTGTAGATGTTATATCTTCCTGTTGTCTTACTTCAAAGATGCTACTTGTGCCAACCAGCATTGTGATAAGCTGTGATATTTTTGTCCATCTGTCTACACTTGGCTGCAGCTTATTGCCACAAATATATCAACAGCTTGACTGAACGACCCCTGCAGTATCGGGAAGCAGTGTAATTAACTGAACTTCTTTTGTGATGTTCTGTGTTTTGCAGCATGTGGAAACAATGGCAGCTCCTGTAGAGAGGGTTGAGAGAGATGAACAGAATGTGAATTCTGGAAAGGCAGAGGGCAGTAGCCTGAAAGGTTGCAAGGCAAGTTCTTTCATGAAAATCTTTTTGGGTACTTCCCTTGTTTGGTTATGTCAACTACTATGTTGGTGCGTAAATGACATTATAGATTGCTGGTCAGTAGCCAATATAGATGTGCATAGCAATAATGTACGTGTGCAAATATAAATTTGGACTTTTTTCGTCCAATATTACCAGTATCCTCTTGCTCTTTTTCATGACTGTAACAGAGGATTGAGCTTCAGTGACATAACATCACCTGCCTTTGGGCCACTGACATTTAGGCCCATTAGGTGGTCGACCCACATGTCAGTGACACATAGTCGGGTGATGTATGTCACCAAAGCTGCATCTGTAAAAGAGTGGTTGACATGGCCATCGTAGTTTACTGTTATATACTCCCACCGTCCCAAAATAACTGTCTCAACTTTGTACTAACTTTAGTACAAAGTTATATTAAGGTCAAGACACTTATTTTGGGACGGAGGGAGTATTATTTTCTTGTGTAACTTGTGAGTCTCAGCACAGAAGTTAAACTCACCATTCACCATCACAGCATAAATGTCTTTTACGAAAAAAAAAACTCTTTGTAGCATCGCGGAGTTATAATTTGGTGGTTTACTTGTCTCTTGATGTCAATCAGATCCTTGAATAATAGGTAGTCTTGAAACAAAACGAATTAGCGGAGAATGTGGATCGTCCGAAGAGTGAACTTGAAGCAGTCAGGCAAGATCGTGAGTATCAATTAGCTCAGGTGCAGTATTTGACGGCTGATATAGCCAAGCAGAAAGAAGTTGCAAGAAGATGTGGGGCTGAGCTAGAGAGTGCCAACTGTGTCAATTCGCTCCGTTTCAAACACACACACACACACACACACACGATGATGCACAGATTTGGTTGATTTTACTACAACAGAGCATCAACAGTAGAACAGAATACTAGTTTTGTACTGTTTTTTATTTTATTTTCCTTCTACTTAAACCTAGAAGCTCGCTCGTTAAAGGCAATCCACCATTTATATCTTCATGTGATTTCCATGAAAATCTACACAGTGATCTACTCCCTCCGTTCCGAATTACATGTTGCAGGTATGGATGTATCTAGATGTATTTTAGTTCTAGATACATCCATTTCTGCGACGAGTAATTTGGAACGGATGGAGTAATATGGTGAACATACATATCTAAGATTATGTATAAACAACGCAATTGTTGGCAATCTATATTGTTTTTGTAGATGGTACAAGAAATATATTTGTGAGTCCCAAAAAGGTTAACATAATTAATCATGCTTCTCATGCAACTGAGTGGGGACCTGACCAGTTATTTGTAATAGCATCATACGGGTATTTTCTTAAACCAAAAATTTCATTCCTCAAACAGTCTCAGCACACTAAAGAAAGAGTACAAACTTACATTTCTGGTGGAGACTGTGCTAGTTTTATATCAACGACACAAACAGCGGGTAGCGATTGTAACCAACATAAGCACCTCCAGGTTTTGCAGAAAACAAAAAGGAAATAAAGAAAAAGCATCGACAAGGAACCAATAAAACTGGGTAGCACAGACATTACATTACATCTTCTAAAATAAAAAGATATTACATTACATTCCAGGCATATAAATCAACAGGAGTTATGATCGAGTAGCTCATACTGTTGTTCCATGCTCTCACAAAAACAGAGCTGCATTCCCGGCTCGTAAATTATAAATTACATCTCCTATCGCTGTACGTAGTCGCCAATTTGGTTTATCTTTATACCTTTGAAATAGCTCGATGTGATCTATGACAAGGCGGATAGCAGTGATGAACTCACCGCCCCTGCCAAGTTGTGTGAGGTGGGAAGTATCGGTGCTGTGGTGGGCTGCATGGCACAGGAACTCCACCCACACCCCGAAGATGACTCGCAGCATCGGCACATCCCTCTTGTTTCCAAGAAGCTCACGAGCAAGAGATGCGCAGCGACCGGACCTAGGGTCATCAATCTTATCCTCAACCAATAACCTAGCAATAGCCTTGCTAGTACGGCCTTTTTTTTTGGATCCACATGGTGTCCAAATAATCATCAACACTATAATTGTGTGGAACTCCACCGGGAAGTAAGCTTACATGTATCATTAAAAATGCCATGTAGTTAGATAGTACCTTTATTGCCTCAACAAGGGGTTTATCATCCTCTTGAGTGTTGACACTCCTACTTTGTTGCTGCTGGTCATTGCAGAAGTAAAAGTAAATGTCAGTTGCAACATGCCAGTTGAGAATGTAACGCGCGAAATCACCGCCCTCGATATAAAGCCGGAAATCATCCAAGATTCCGTATTCAGTAAGCACCGCTCTGCCCTGTGCGTCCCAGATGCTCCAGGTCTCAGAATAATCAGTCATTGTTCTCATTATCCGTGCCAACACTAGCTCCTTGAACTCCACTGTGATCTTCATATTGCCTGAGAAATTCACCTTTCTCCACCACTTCTTAGGTACCGCTGCCTCGACGATCATGTTTCTACACTTCATGGTTTGGTGACGGGCACAGTAATCAAACACGTTGTGTTGCCCGATGGAGTGCAACCATTTTCTTTGTCTTCCCACCCTGAATAGCCGGCGAAGGCACATAACCATAGCAACAGCTCGATTCCACCCCAGATGACGCAAATACTCACAGGTCCATCTTGATCTTGCAAGTGTAAACACTGACATGGTTTCCAGGATGATGGCCCCAACCAATAACAGGTAAGTGATGGAGACATCAACTCTGCTGTAAGCACCTTTACCGTCGTCAAGAAGGAACAACAAGAGTGTGCTCGCCGTGCCAATTAGTGAGATGGCACGGATCAAGCAGCCCTGCCAAGTGTGTACCACTTGCGCCTTGGTGTAAAACTGGTCATACAAAAGCGAGAGCTCCGCCTCGACCAGGTCATACATGCCAATGTCGCACTTATAAGGCAGACTCACGTTTCTGAAATATTGGCTAAGTGTGGTGCTGAACCGAATTTCCCGGTTCACATTGAAAAATGCGCCCTTGCAAAAATAGAACATGTAATGAGAGTATAGTTGAATCACCTCCTCTGTATCCATCTTAGCTCTGGTCTTCAACATGTTAGCCCGTTCTCGAGTGTTGTCATGGTTCCGTTCCCAATCAAAAGCTTCATTGTTGCCTCTTTGGAGAGCCCACACCCTCTCACCATACTTGGCGAAACCCACTGTGAACATCACTATGGTGGCTGAGACCAAGGTCCAGGTACCGGATAGGGTGTAGCGATAGATGGCATAGCCGGCTCCCGATGCCTGCACCAGGAGAGTCAGCAGGTGGCGCCTCCATAGTTGGTTGTCCTCTAGGGAGAGGGCAGTGATGGTGTCCTGACCACCCAGGTGGAGTAGAAAGAAGGTTGCCCAGAACGCCACAAGCTCGCCGTCGCGCAGCCTGCTCTCAATGGACATGTGGCCAAGGGCGTATACCGCAATGTTATCAGCCATCAGGTACGACATCCAGAGGAAGGCCAGCAGCACGGCAGAGGAGCTGCGCCGCCGGAGCTCACCGCCCACCATGAGGACGAGCTGAAGCAGGAAGCTGGCGACAACCAAGATCTGGATCCCCCATTCTTTCCACACACGCACAGCAAGTCCTCCTCCTGCCATTGATGTGCACCAGTCCACTGAAAAGCATATAACAACATAAGAACACCTCGCAAAACACACATATGCAGCCAAGTGCTTCACACATCAGCTACCATATATGTATACAAGGGATATGTGAGGTATATGGATCTAGAAGAAGAACACATAGCAAGCTTGGTGTGACTTACACGAGGAGACCAACCGGTGAGACGAGAGAAGCGATGAGCCCTAGACAGGATCAGTTTGACTTGAGGACGATCAGGTATCTGGGTGCAGCAAGTGCGATGGAGAAAGCAGATCAAGCCTTTTAGTTGTAATCTGGGAGCGTATTCGCTTGAGTGGCCGGCAATGCAAGTGATCCAACGACTCCAAGTTTGTCCGATCAAGTAATTTTACAAGGCGGGAACGACCTCCCAGGAAATATAAACATAAACAATATAGGCCCTGTTCATGGGTTAGAGCTAGTTTGGGCTCAAGTAGCCCTAAAGTATCTAAACAAGAGGGCTAGTTTGAGCTAGTTGCATCTAACCCACCCCTAAAAATTATCCCACCCAAGAGGTGCTAATAGGAGCTAGTTCTCCTAGTGCATTTATTGCCAATCTTACCCTGTCATCCAAACACCTCTTTGGCTAGAATTAGTTCAGGGTTAGTCATGAGTTAGAAACTAACTCTAACCTCTAGCTAAATTAGAGTATCCAAACAGGGCCATAGACTTGACCCCCATTTTGTTTGCTTGCATTGGATCCCTGCCAGTGCCAGCTAGCGGTTGGATTAGCGAGGAGTTTAAACTATAGTAAGAGATACGTTATAGCTTTGACCCCGTTTAGATGCATGGCATGCACGGTATGATTTTGTCGTGCAAGTGTAAAATGTAAGAAGATTTGTCTAATTGCCAAATTGTCTGATCCGTTGAAACACGTTCATCTCATTTCTCCAATGTAAACTGAGTCCTAGGGTGAATATTCTCCATGCATGGTGCATACAATTAACTATGCTATCATAGCCAAGATATCTCGAAACCTCACTAGCACACTGCTCTCCAAATAATATTTGGCCTATATCAATTCCACATACAAGGTTTAGTATTTCGACATTTTATTCTCAATTGTATATTGTTTTCAATCCTATAGGTTTTACAAAGGGATTTGTTATTGATGACCCACAAAAATAGGGGATCTATCGTAGTCCTTTCGATAAGTAAGAGTGTCGAACCCAACGAGGAGCAGAAGGAAATGACAAGCGGTTTTCCGTAAGATATTCTCTGCAAGCACTGAAATTATCGGTAACAGATAGTTTTGTGATAAAGTAATTTGTAACGGGTAACAAGTAATAAAAGTAAACAAGGTGCAGCAAGGTGGCCCAATCCTTTTTGTAGCAAAGGGCAAGTCTGGACAAACTCTTATATAAAGAAAAACGCTCCCGAGGACACATGGAAATTATCGTCAAGCTAGTTTTCATCATGCTCATATGATTCGCGTTCGTTACTTTGATAATTTGATATGTGGGTGGACCGGTGCTTGGGTACTGCCCTTCCTTGGACAAGCATCCCACTTATGATTAACCCCCATTGCAAGCATCCGCAACTACAAAAGAAGTATTAAGGTAAACCTAACCATAGCATGAAACATGTGGATCCAAATCAGCCCCTTACGAAGCAACGCATAAACTAGGGTTTAAGATTCTGTCACTCTAGCAACCCATCATCTACTTATTACTTCCCAATGCCTTCCTCTAGGCCCAAACAATGGTGAAGTGTCATGTAGTCGACGTTCACATAACACCACTAGAGGAGAGACAACATACATCTCATCAAAATATCGAACGAATACCACATTCACATGACTATTTATAGCAAGACTTCTCCCATGTCCTCAGGAACAAACGTAACTACTCACATATCATATTCATGTTCATAATCAAAGGGGTATTAATATGCATAAAGGATCTGAACATATGGTCTTCCACCAAATAAACTAACTAGCATCAACTACAAGGAGTAATCAACACTACTGGCAACCCACAGGTACCAATCTAAGGTTTTGAGACAAAGATTGGATACAAGAGATGAACTAGGGTTTGAGATGAGATGGCGCTGGTGAAGATGTTGATGGAGATTGACCCCCTCCCGATGAGAGGATCGATGGTGATGATTTCCCCCTCCCGGAAGGATGTTTCCCTGACAGAACAGCTCCGCCGGAGCCCTACATTGGTTTCGCCAGGTTCTGCCTCGAGACGGCGGCGCTTCGTCCCGAAAGCTTCCTTCTGATTTTTTCTAGGACGGAAGACTTCATATAGCAGAAGATGGGCACCGGAGGCCTGCCGGGGGCCCATGAGACAGGGGGCGCCCAGGAGGGTAGGGCACGCCCCCACCCTCGTGGCCAGGGTGTGGGCCCCTCTGGTTGATTCTTTCGCCAGTAATTTTTATATATTCCAAAACGTGCCTCCGTGAAGTTTCAGGACTTTTGGAGTTGTGCAGAATAGGTCTCTAATATTTGCTCCTTTTCCAGCCCAGAATTTCAGCTGCCGGCATTCTCCCTCTTCATGTAAACCCTGTAAAATAAGAGAGAATAGGCCTAAGTATTGTGACATAATGTGTAATAACAGCCCATAATGTAATAAATATCGACATAAAAGCATGATGCAAAATGGACGTATCAGTTATTTGTAAGCAATTGCTTGGGTACTCCTTTTTTTATCACCGAACATTTATTTGTACTTCTTTGTTTTGTTTTATCTGTTTTGGTGGATCATTAAGCATTAGGTTTAAATGTTGAGGATCGTAGCAGAAATTAAAGTTTTCCTACGCATCACCAAGATCTATCCATGGAGTATTCTAGCAACGAGGGGATAGGAGAGCATCTACATACCACTTGTAGATCGCAACGGAAGCGTTCAAGGAGAACGTGGATGATGGAGTCGTACTCGCCGTGATCCGAATCACCGATGACCTAGTGCCGAACGGACAGCACCTCCGCGTTCAACACACGTACGGGACGATCGACGTCTCCTCCTTCTTGATCCAGCAAGGGGAAGGAGAGGTTGAGGAAGAAGACTTCAACAGCAGCACGACGGCGTGGTGGTGGTGGAGAAGTAGTTCTCCGGCAGGGCTTCGCCAAGCGCGTGACGGAGGAGGAGAGGTGTTGGGGAGGGGAGGGGCTGCGCCTTGTTGTGTGTTGCTGCCCTCCCCTCACCCCCACTATTTATAGGGGAAGGGGCAAGGGGGTCGGCCCCCTCTAGATGAGATCTAGAGGGGGCGGCGGCCAGGGAGGGGGGCTTGCCCCCCAAGCAAGGGGGGCGCCCCCACTAGGGTTTCCCCCCAACCCTAGGCGCATGGGCCCAAGGGAAGGGGGCGCGCCCAGCCCTCCAAGGGCGGGTTCCCTGCCCCTTGAGGCCCATGAGGCCCTCCGAGATGGCTGGCCCCTCAAGGTGGACCCCCGGAACCTCTCTGGTGGCCCCGGTACAATACCGATATGCCCCCGAAACTTCCCGGTGTCCGTATGACAACTTCCCATATATAAATCTTCACCTCCGGACCATTCCGGAACTCCTCGTGACGTCCGGGATCTCATCCGGGACTCCGAACAACATTCGGTAATCACATACAAGTCTTCCTAATAACCCTAGCGTCACCGAACCTTAAGTGTGTAGACCCTACGGGTTCGGGAGACATGCAGACATGACCGAGACGACTCTTCGGTCAATAACCAACAGCGGGATCTGGATACCCATGTTGGCTCCCACATGCTCCTCAATGATGTCATCGGATGAACCATGATGTCGAGGACTTAATCAATCCCGTACTCAATTCCCTTTGTCTAGCGGTACGATACTTGCCCGAGATTCGATCGTCGGTATACCGATACCTTGTTCAATCTCGTTACCGGCAAGTCTCTTTACTCGTTCCCGTAACACATCATCCCGTGAACAACACCTTGATCACATTGAGCTCATTATGATGATGTCTTACCGAGTGGGCCCAGAGATACCTCTCCGTCACACGGAGTGACAAATCCCAGTCTCGATTCATGCCAACCCAACAGATACTTTCGGAGATACCTGTAGTGCACCTTTATAGTCACCCAGTTACGTTGTGACGTTTGATACACCCAAAGCACTCCTACGGTATCCGGGAGTTGCATAATCTCATGGTCTAAGGAATGATACTTGACATTCAGAAAAGCTCTAGCAAACGAACTATACGATCTTTTATGCTATGCTTAGGTTTGGGTCTTGTCCATCACGTCATTCTCCTAATGATGTGATCCCGCTATCAATGACATCCCCATGTCCATAGTCAGGAAACCATGACTATCTATTGATCAACGAGCTAGTCAACTAGAGGCTTACTAGGGACACATTGTGGTCTATGTATTCACACATGTATTATGATTTCCGAACAATACAATTATAGCATGAACAATAGACAATTATCATGAACAAGGAAATATAATAATCCTTTTATTATTGCCTCTAGGGCATATTTCCAACAGTCTCCCACTTGCACTAGAGACAATAGTCTAGTTACATTGTGATGAATCGCACACCCATGGAATTTTGGTGTTGATCATGTTTTGCTCTAGGGAGAGGTTTAGTCAACGGATCTGCCACATTCAGGTCCGTATGTACTTTACAAATCTCTATGTCTCCATTCTGAACACTTTCACGAATGGAGTTGAAGCGACGCTTGATATGCCTGGTCTTCCTGTGAAACCTGGGCTCCTTCGCAAGGGCAATTGCTCCAGTGTTGTCACAGAAGAGAGTCATCGGGTCCGACGCATTGGGTATGACTCCTAGGTCGGTAATGAACTCCTTCACCCAGACTGCTTCTTGTGCTGCCTCCAAGGCTGCCATATACTCTGCTTCACATGTAGATCCCGCCACGATGCTTTGCTTGCAACTGCACCAGCTTACTGCCCCTCCATTCAAAATATACACGTATCCGGTTTGTGACTTGGAGTCATCCAGATCTCTGTCGAAGCTGGCGTCGACGTAACCCTTTACGACGAGCTCTTCGGCACCTCCATAAACGAGAAACATATCCTTAGTCCTTTTTAGGTACTTCAGGATGTTTTTGACCGTTGTCCAATGTTCCTTGCTGGGATTACTTTGGTACCTACCTATCAAACTTACGGCAAGGTTTACATCGGGTCTGGTACACAGCATGGCATACATAATAGACCCTATGGCTGAGGCATAGGGGATGACACTCATCTCTTCTATATCTTTTGCCGTGGTCGGGCATTGAGCCGTGCTCAATCGCACACCTTGCAATACAGGCAAGAACCCCTTCTTGGACTGATCCATTTTGAACTTCTTCAAAATCTTGTCAAGGTACGTACTTTGTGAAAGACCGATGAGGCGTCTCGATCTATCTCTATAGATCTTGATGCCTAATATATAAGCAGCTTCTCCTAGGTCCTTCATTGAAAAACACTTGTTCAAATAGGCCTTTATGCTTTCCAAGAATTCTATATCATTTCCCATCAATAGTATGTCATCCACATATAATATGAGAGATGCTACGGAGCTCCCACTCACTTTCTTGTAAACGCAGGCTTCTCCATACGTCTGCATAAACCCAAACGCTTTGATCATCTCATCAAAGCGAATGTTCCAACTCCGAGATGCTTGCACCAGCCCATAGATAGAGCGCTGGAGCTTGCATACTTTGTTAGCATTTTTAGGATCGACAAAACCTTCCGGCTGCATCATATACAATTCTTCCTTAAGAAAGCCGTTAAGGAATGCCGTTTTGACGTCCATTTGCCATATCTCATAATCATAGTATGCGGCAATTGCTAACATGATTCGGACGGACTTCAGCTTCGCTACGGGAGAGAAAGTCTCATCGTAGTCAACCCCTTGAACTTGCCGATAACCCTTAGCGACAAGTCGAGCTTTATAGATGGTCACATTACCATCCGCGTCTGTCTTCTTCTTAAAGATCCATTTATTTTCTATGGCTCGCCGATCATCGGGCAAGTCATTCAAAGTCCATACTTTGTTTTCATACATGGATTCTATGTCGGATTTCATGGCTTCTAGCCATTTGTCGGAATCTGGGCCCGCCATCGCTTCTTCATAGTTCGAAGGTTCACCGTTGTCCAACAACATGATTTCCAGGGCAGGGTTGCCGTACCACTCTGGTGCGGAACGCGTCCTTGTGGACCTACGAAGTTCAGTAGGAGCTTGATCAGAAGTATCTTGATCATTATCATTAACCTCCTCTTGAATCGGTGCAGGCACCACAGGAACATTTTCCTGAGCTGCGCTACTCTGATTTTCAAGAGGTAGTGCTTCATCAAGCTCTACTTTCCTCCCACTTACTTCTTTCGAGAGAAACTCTTTCTCTAGAAAGGACCCGTTCTTGGCAACAAAGATCTTGCCTTCGGATCTGAGGTAGAAGGTATACCCAACTGTTTCCTTGGGATATCCTATGAAGACGCATTTTTCCGATTTGGGTTCGAGTTTTTTAGGTTGAAGTTTCTTGACATAAACATCGCAACCCCAAACTTTCAGAAACGACAGCTTAGGTTTCTTCCCAAACCATAATTCATACGGTGTTGTCTCAACGGATTTAGACGGCGCCCTATTTAAAGTGAATGCGGCTGTCTCTAGAGCGTATCCCCAAAATGATAGCGGTAGATCTGTAAGAGACATCATAGACCGCACCATATCCAATAGAGTGCGATTACGACGTTTGGACACACCGTTACGCTGAGGTGTTCCAGGCGGCGTGAGTTGTGAAACGATTCCACATTTTCTTAAGTGTGTGCCAAATTCGTGACTTAAATATTCTCCCCCACGATCTGATCGTAAGAACTTTATTTTTCTGTCACGTTGATTCTCAACCTCACTCTGAAACTCCTTGAACTTTTCAAAGGTCTCAGACTTGTGTTTCATCAAGTAGACATACCCATATCTACTCAAATCATCAGTGAGAGTGAGAACATAACGATAGCCTCCGCGAGCCTCAACGCTCATTGGACCACATACATCTGTATGTATGATTTCCAACAAGTTGGTTGCTCGCTCCATTGTCCCTGAGAATGGAGTCTTGGTCATTTTGCCCATGAGGCATGGTTCGCACGTGTCAAATGATTCATAATCGAGAGACTCTAAAAGTCCATCAGCATGGAGCTTCTTCATGCGCTTGACACCAATGTGACCAAGGCGGCAGTACCACAAGTATGTGGGACTATCGTTATCAACTTTACACCTTTTGGTATTCACACTATGAATATGTGTATTATCACGCACGAGATTCATTAAGAATAAACCATTGACCATCGGAGCATGACCATAAAACATATCACTCATATAAATAGAACAACCATTATTCTCGGATTTAAATGAGTAGCCATCTCGCATTAAACGAGATCCAGATACAATGTTCATGCTCAAACTTGGTACTAAATAACAATTATTGAGGTTCAAAACTAATCCCGTAGGTAAATGTAGAGGTAGCGTGCCGACAGCGATCACATCGACCCTGGAACCATTCCCGACGTGCATCGTCACCTCGTCCTTCGCCAGTCTCCGTTTATTCCGCAGCTCCTGTTTTGAGTTACAAATATGAGCAACGGCACCGGTATCAAATACCCAGGAGCTACTACGAGCACTGGTAAGGTACACATCAATTACATGTATATCACATATACCTTTAGTGTTGCCGGCCTTCTTATCTGCTAAGTACTTGGGGCAATTTTGCTTCCAGTGACCACTTCCCTTGCAATAAAAGCACTCAGTTTCAGGTTTGGGTCCATTCTTTGACTTCTTCCTGGCAACTGATTTACCAGGCGCGGCAACCTCCTTGCCGTCCTTCTTGAAGTTCTTCTTACCCTTGCCTTTCTTGAACTTAGTGGTTTTATTCACCATCAACACTTGATGTTCCTTTTTGATCTCCACCTCTGCAGATTTCAGCATTGAATACAACTCGAGAATGGTCTTTTCCATCCCCTGTATATTGTAGTTCATCACGAAGCTCTTGTAGCTAGGTGGGAGCGACTGAAGGATTCTGTCAATGACCGCCTCATCCGGGAGATTAACTTCCAGCTGAGTTAAGCGGTTGTGCAACCCAGACATCTTGAGTATGTGTTCACTGACAGAGCTATTTTCCTCCATCTTACAGCTAAAGAACTCGTCGGAGACATCATATCTCTCGACCCGGGCATGAGCTTGGAAAATCAATTTCAGCTCCTCGAACATCTCATATGCTCCGTGTTGCTCAAAACGCTTTTGGAGCCCCGGTTCTAAGTTGTAAAGCATGCCGCACTGAACGAGGGAGTAATCATCAGTGCGTGACTGATGGGCGTTCATAACGTCCTGGTTTTCTGGGAATGGTGGTTCACCTAGCGGTGCTTCTAGGACATAATCTTTCTTGGCTGCTATGAGGATGATCCTCAGGTTCCGGACCCAGTCCGAATAGTTGCTGCCATCATCTTTCAGCTTGGTTTTCTCTAGGAACGCGTTGAAGTTGAGGGTGACATTACCGTGGGCCATTTGATCTACAAGACATATTGTAAAGATTTAGACTAAGTTCATGATAATTAAGTTCACCTAATCAAATTAATGAATGAACTCCCACTCAGATTTGACATCCCTCTAGTCATCTAAGTGATACATGATCCGAGTCAACTAGGCCATGTCCGATCATCACGTGAGACGGACTAGTCATCATCGGTGAACATCTCCATGTTGATCGTATCTTCTATACGACTCATGTTCGACCTTTCGGTCCTCCGTGTTCCGAGGCCATGTCTGTACATGCTAGGCTCCTCAATCCAACCTAAGTGTATTGCGTGTGTAAATCTTGCTTACACCCGTTGTATGCGAATGTAAGGACCTATCACACCCGATCATCACGTGGTGCTTCGGAACGACGAACCTTAGCAACGGTGCACAGTTAGGGAGAACACATTTTTGATATTTTAATGAGGGATCATCTTATTTATGCTACCGTCGTTCTAAGCAAATAAGATGTAAAAACATGATAAACATCACATGCAATCAAATAGTGACATGATATGGCCAACATCATTTCGCTCCTTTGATCTCCATCTTCGGGGCGCCATGTTCATCGTCGTCACCGGCATGACACCATGATCTCCATCATCATGATCTCCATCATCGTGTCTTCGTGGAGTTGTCACGTCAACTATTACTTCTACTACTATGGCTAACGCTTTAGCAATAAAGTAAAGTAATCACATGACGATTTAAGTTGACACGCAGGTCATAAATAAATAAAGACAACTCCTATGGCTCCTGCCGGTTGTCATACTCATCGACATGCAAGTCGTGATTCCTATTACAATAACAAGATCATCTCATACATCACATACATGATTCATCACAACTTCTGGCCATATCACATCACAAAGCACTTGCTGCAAAAACAAGTTAGACGTCCTCTAATGGTTGTTGCAAGTTTTTTTACGTGGCTGTTATAGGTTGCTAGCAACAACGTTTCTTACCTACGTTAAAACCACAACGTGAATTGTCAATCTCTATTTACCCTTCATAAGGACCCTGTTCATCGAATCCGATCCAACTAAAGTGGGAGAGACAGACACCCGCCAGCCACCTTATGCAACTAGTGCATGTCAGTCGGTGGAACCGGTCTCACGTAAGCGTACGTGTAAGGTTGGTCCGGGCCGCTTCATCCCACAATACCGCTGAACCAAGATAGGACTAGTAACGGCAAGAAGAATTGACAATTCGACGCCCACAACTACTTTGTGTTTTACTCGTGCATAGAAACTACGCATAGACCTAGCTCATGATGCCACTGTTGGGGATCGTAGCAGAAATTAAAATTTTCCTACGCATCACCAAGATCTATCCATGGAGTATTCTAGCAACGAGGGGATAGGAGAGCATCTACATACCACTTGTAGATCGCAACGGAAGCGTTCAAGGAGAACATGGATGATGGAGTCGTACTCGCTGTGATCCGAATCACCGATGACCTAGTGCCGAACGGACAGCACCTCCGCGTTCAACACACATACGGGAAGATCGACGTCTCCTCCTTCTTGATCCAGCAAGGGGAAGGATAGGTTGAGGAAGAAGACTTCAACAGCAGCACGACGGCGTGGTGGTGGTGGAGAAGTAGTTCTCCGGCAGGGCTTCGCCAAGCGCGTGACGGAGGAGGAGAGGTGTTGGGGAGGGGAGGGGCTACGCCTTGTTGTGTGTTGCTGCCCTCCCCTCACCCCCACTATTTATAGGGGAAGGGGCAAGGGGGTCGGCCCCCTCTAGATGAGATCTAGAGGGGGGGGCGGCGGCCAGGGAGGGGGGCTTGCCCCCCAAGCAAGGGGGGCGCCCCCACTAGGGTTTCCCCCCAACCCTAGGCGCATGGACCAAAGGGAAGGGGGCACGCCCAGCCCTCCAGGGGCTGGTTCCCTGCCCCTTGTGGCCCATGAGGCCCTCCGAGAGGGCTGGCCCCTCAAGGTGGACCCCCGGAACCTCTCTGGTGGCCCCGGTACAATACCGATATGCCCCCGAAACTTCCCGGTGTCCGTATGACAACTTCCCATATATAAATCTTCACCTCCGGACCATTCCGGAACTCCTCGTGACGTCCGGGATCTCATCCGGGACTCCGAACAACATTCGGTAATCACATACAAGTCTTCCTAATAACCCTAGCGTCACCGAACCTTAAGTGTGTAGACCCTACGGGTTCGGGAGACATGCAGACATGACCGAGACGACTCTTCGTTCAATAACCAACAGCGGGATCTGGATACCCATGTTGGCTCCCACATGCTCCTCGATGATGTCATCGGATGAACCACGATGTCGAGGACTTAATCAATCCCGTACTCAATTCCCTTTGTCTTGCGGTACGATACTTGCCCGAGATTCGATCGTCGGTATACCGATACCTTGTTCAATCTCGTTACCGGCAAGTCTCTTTACTCGTTCCCGTAACACATCATCCCGTGAACAACACCTTGATCACATTGAGCTCATTATGATGATGTCTTACCGAGTGGGCCCAGAGATACCTCTCCGTCACACGGAGTGACAAATCCCAGTCTCGATTCATGCCAACCCAACAAATACTTTCGGAGATACCTGTAGTGCACCTTTATAGTCACCCAGTTACGTTGTGACGTTTGATACACCCAAAGCACTCCTACGGTATCCGGGAGTTGCATAATCTCATGGTCTAAGGAATGATACTTGACATTCAGAAAAGCTCTAGCAAACGAACTATACGATCTTTTATGCTATGCTTAGGTTTGGGTCTTGTCCATCACATCATTCTCCTAATGATGTGATCCCGTTATCAATGACATCCCCATGTCCATAGTCAGGAAACCATGACTATCTATTGATCAACGAGCTAGTCAACTAGAGGCTTACTAGGGACACATTGTGGTCTATGTATTCACACATGTATTATGATTTCCGAACAATACAATTATAGCATGAACAATAGACAATTATCATGAACAAGGAAATATAATAATCCTTTTATTATTGCATCTAGGGCATATTTCCAACATTAAATTCTAAATTTATTGTGCAATTGTGTCATATTTTGTATGTTTTCGAACGGAGCATTTTTGGATCATTATTTGAACACATCTGAGGCAGGATGCTGGAAATAACTTTCTGGAATTGAGTCTGATGCCGCATTATTTCTGGAAGCACCATGTTGTAGGTACCTAGTCCCACCATTAATGACAGTTCGATGAGACCTGGAATGCTAGCTGATTATAGGATCAGTGGCCAGGGACTAATCGTGTTTTCAGGCTCCAGGCGATGGGGCGGGCCCGGTCTGGATCCTCTGTGCCAGCGCCTCACCCCCTTCTCCGGCTGGCCCGCCCCCCCCCCTACGGTGTGACCTCCGGGCCTCGTCCACCACCTCCTCGCCCCCGGCGGTCATCCCATGCCCCCCGGGCTGGCCCCCTTGCCTCCTCGCGCAACGGTGCTTTGTGGGCGGACTGGGCAGCTGAGGAGGACCACGCGGAGGCTGAGGCGGTGGCGGGCTGGCCTCCCCCCGCGTGGACGTCAATTCGGCGACCGCCTCGTTGAGATGGTCTTCGGCGAGATGCTGGCCTCGCTCCCCTCCCCTCCCTCCCTCCCACAGGTTCCTCCCCACCCCTCTTGTTCGCCACCTTCCCTGTCGATTCCGAGGTCTTCTGTGATAGTTGGACGTCATGGTCGCGGAGCCCAAACTTGTGCTTGGGGGGTGGTCAGGAGGGAAGACCTCGGTCGTGCGGCGGCGACCTGGCGTTGGGACGGGCTGGCTGCGCCTGGCTTGCTGGCCTTGCTGCCGTCGATGTCGTCCTCCGCGCTTCCGGTGTCGTTGTCTTCGCGCGGGAATTTGCCATCCAACTTTCGTGCTTTCCTCCCTTATCCATCCCCTTCCGACACGATGACCGACGT
Source organism: Aegilops umbellulata (assembly GCA_032464435.1). Classification (NCBI taxonomy): domain Eukaryota; kingdom Viridiplantae; phylum Streptophyta; class Magnoliopsida; order Poales; family Poaceae; genus Aegilops; species Aegilops umbellulata. The sequence goes on from CP136057.1 coordinate 642,084,031, forward strand.
TCCCCGGACGGTGGTGGTTGCGTGTTGCCACACTGTGTCTGTACGCAGGGAAACCCTTCCCTCTCACAGCGGTTCGTCGTCTGCTGGGCTGGGCCGACAGGGGCGAGGTGTGCCGCCTGTGTCGGGGGCTACTCTTCGTTGGTACTGGTCCAAGGCTTGGGGTCCAGCTTGGTTCCCCATGTTGGGCCCGTGGATGCCTCTGCTGGGCTGGCAGTCGGCCCATCCGATCCAGCTCGGTGTCTAGGGCATATCACTAGACCGGCGTCCTATCCAGCTCCTCACTCCTTCCCCCATCCGCCTGCGCCGCAACCTGTTCTGCTCTCCTCTGTCACACCTTCTCTGCCTGCTTGGCCAGCGCCGATGCCGCGCGACGCCAGTGATCGTGCCCCCCGTCCTAAGCGGCGCGCAGATGAGAAGGAGGATCGCAGACCCTCGGAGCCCTAGCGCCCTTTCCCTGATGCCGAGCGCCGGGAGGCCGAGCTCCGCTCCAGCATGCTCTCGGCTAGGAGGTCTGCTCCGTCGATAGAGCCGGCCCGGCGTGATGAGCGCTTGCGGGATCGCTCGCCGGACCACTGGCAGGGCCGTGGTCACGAGCGTAACTGCCGCTCCCCTGCGCTGCTCCCCTCTTCGTCGCTCGCGGTCTCCAACGCGCTCTGGCCGCTTGGGGCAGTCCCCGCCCGGACGCTACAATCCGTCGCAGCGCCAACCCAGTTCCCTCCACCTAGCTCTGGTGTTCACAACCCTCGGGGAGCCTTTGCCAAGAAAAAGAAGAAAGCGGGTCAGCGTTTCGGCGGGCTACTCGACAGACATCTTCAGTCACCAATCCACCTCCGTCCCCCGCGTCAGCTGTCGATCCTACTGGCCCTCCCGGCCCCGGCAAGGTGTCCTGCTTCAATTGCGGCAAGGAGGGGCATTGCCAAGTCGAGTGCAAGGAGCCTCCTGCTTGTTTCAAGTGCAAAGGGACGGATCACCCTGCTATTCTCTGCCCAAACCAATCTGAGGAGGGGGAGGTTATGCTCTATGGTCATGCCTTGGATAATCTGGGCTTCTTCTAGATGGAGTTACCCGAGCCAGCGGATATTCCCTCCCTGACCACTCTCATCTCGGTCCTGGAGGGCAAGACGGCGTACATAGCGATCATCACGGACGAGCTCCGCCACCTCTTCCAGCCTGATTGGGATTGGGAGGTCACTTCGATCTCCGATCACGAGTTCACAACGGTGTTCCCGGACCCTAAGGCACGCACAGCGATCAGCTCACCCTGGCTCTCAACAAACTCACCGTCAGTATCTCTGCGCCATTGGTGGATCCCTTAGCAGTTGCAACTCTCTCGTCGGTTTGGATACAGATTCGTGGAGTGCCCCCGATTGCCAAGAAGGATCGTGCCATTCGGAACATGTCGGGGCTCCTTGGCAAGATTGTGGAGGTGGATGGTCCCTTCCTCGTCCGAGGTCCGGCAGTGTGTGTCAACGTCAAGACTCCCGATCCAAGCAAGCTTCATACGACAATTCGGATGTTCTTTGGTGATGCCGGATACGTGCTACCTCTTGAGCACTGCGTTGGTTTTCCCTTAAAGAGGAAAGGGTGATGCAGCAAAGTAGCGTAAGTATTTCCCTCGGTTTTTGAGAACCAAGGTATCAATCCAGTAGGAGACTACACACAAGTCGCCTCGTACCTACACAAACAAATAAGAACCTTGCAACCAACGCGATAAAGGGGTTGTCAATCCCTTCACGACCACTTGCAAAAGTGAGATCTGATAGAGATAATAAGATAAATATTTTTGGTATTTTTTATGATATAGATTGAAGTAAAGATTGCAAAGTAAAATAGATTGGAAACTTATATGATGGAAAATAGACCCGAGGGCCATAAGTTTCACTAGTGGCTTCTCTCAAGATAGCATATGTATTACGGCGGGTGAACAAATTACTGTCGAGCAATTGATAGAAAAGTGCATAGTTATGAGAATATCTAGGCATGATCATGTATATAGGCATCACGTCCGCGACAAGTAGACCGAAACGATTCTGCATCTACTACTATTACTCCACACATCGACCGCTATCCAGCATGCATCTAGAGTGTTAAGTTCATAAGAACAGAGTAACGCATTAGGCAAGATGACATGATGTAGAGGGATAAACTCAAGCAATATGATATAAACCCCATTTTTATCCTCGATGGCAACAATACAATACGTGCCTTGCTGCCCCTGCTGTCACTGGGAAAGGACACCGCAAGATTGAACCCAAATCTAAGCACTTCTCCCATTGCAAGAAAGATCAATCTAGTAGGCCAAACCAAACTGATAATTCGAAGAGACTTGCAAAGATATTTAAATCATACATAAAAGAATTCAGAGGAGATTCAAATATTGTTCATAGGTAATCTTGATCATAAACCCACAATTCATCGGATCTCGACAAACACACCGCAAAAAGAATTACATCGAATAGATCTCTAAGAAGATCGAGGAGAACTTTGTATTGAGATCCAAAGAGAGAGAAGAAGCCATCTAGCTAACAACTATGGACCCGAAGGTCTGTGGTAAACTACTCACACATCATCGGAGAGGCTATGGTGTTGATGTAGAAGCCCTCCGTGATCGATTCCCCCTCCGGCGGAGCGCCGGAAAAGGACCAAGATGGGATCTCACGGGTACAGAAGGTTGCGGCGGTGGAAATAGGGTTTCGTGGTGCTCTCGGATGTTTTCGGGGTATATGAGTATACATAGGCGAAAGAAGTCGGTCAGGGGAGCCACGAGGGTGGGGGCGTGCCTACCCCCCCCTGGGCGCACCCTCCTGCCTCGTGGCCTCCTCATTTCTTTCTTGATGTCCATTCCAAGTCTCCTAGATTGCGTTTGTTCCAAAAATCACTCTCCCGAAGGTTTCATTCCATTTGGATTCTGTTTGATATTCTTTTTCTGCGAAACACTGAAATAGGCAAAAAAAACAGCAATTTGCACTGGGCCTTTGGTTAGTAGGTTAGTCCCAAAAATAATATAGAAGTGTATAATAAAGCCCATTAAACATCCAAAACAGATAATATAATACTCCCTCCGTTCCAAAATAGATGACTCAACTTTGTACTAAAGTTAGTACAAAGTTGAGTCATCTGTTTTGTTAGTACAAAGTTGAGTCGTCTATTTTGGAACGGAGGGGGTAGCATGGAACAATAAAAAATTATAGATACGTTGGAGACGTATCAAGCATCCCCAAGCTTAATTCCTGCTCGTCCTCGAGTAGGTAAATGATAAAAACAGAATTTTTGATGTGGAATGCTACCTAGCATATTTTTTAATGTAATTTTCTTTATTGTGGCATGAATGTTCAGATCCGAAAGATTCAAGATAAAAGCTTAATGTTGACATAAAATAATAATACTTCAAGCATACTAACTAAGCAATTATGTCTTCTCAAAATAACATGGCCAAAGAAAGTTCATCCATACAAAATCATATAGTTTGGTCATGCTCCATTTTCGTCACACAAGAATGCTCTCATCATGCACAACCCCGATGACAAGCCAAGCAATTGTTTCATACTTTAGTAATCTCAAACTTTTTCAACCTTCACGCAATACATGAGCGTGAGCCATGGATATAACACTATGGGTGGAATAGAGTATAATGATGGGGGTTATGTGGAGAAGAAAAAAAAGGAGAAAGTCTCACATTGACGCGGCTAATCAATGGGCTAGGGAGATGCCCATCAATTGATGCCAATGCAAGGAGTAGGGATTGCCATGCAACGGATGCACTAGACCTATAAATGTATGAAAGCTCAACAAAAGAAACTAAGTGGGTGTGCATCCAACTTGCTTGCTCACGAAGACCTAGGGCATTTGAGGAAGCCCATTATTGGAATATACAAGCCAAGTTCTATAATGAAAAGTTCCCACTAGTATATGAAAGTGACAAAACAAGAGACTCTCTATCATAAAGATCATGGTGCTATTTTGAAGCACAAGTGTGAAAAAAAAGGATACTAGCATTGTCCATTTTTATTTCTTTTCTCTTTTTATTGGGCCTTTATTTTTTGGGCCTTTATTCTTCTTATTTTTTTCTTTTTTTATTTGGGACAATGCTCTATTAATGATGATCATCACACTTCTATTTATTTACAACTCAATGATTACAACTCGATACTAGAACAAAATATGACTCTATATGAATGCCTCCGGCGGTGTACCGGGATGGGCAATGAATAAAGAGTGACATGTGTGCTAAATTATGCATGGTGGCTTTGCCACAAATACGATGTCAACTACATAATCATGCAAGGCAATATGACAATGATGAAGCGTGTCATAATAAATGAAATGGTGGAAAGTTGCATGGCAATGTATCTCGGAATGGCTATGGAAATGCCATAATAGGTAGGTATGGTGGCTGTTTTGAGGAATATATAAGGAGGTTTATGTGTGATAGAGCGTATCGTATCACGTGGTTTGGATGCACCGGCGAAGTTTGCACCAACTCTCAAGGTGAGAAAGGGCAATGCATGGTACCGAAGAGGCTAGCAATGATGGAAAGGTGAGAGTGCGTATAATCCATGGACTCAACATTAGTCATAAAGAACTCACATACTTACTGCAAAAATCTACAAGTCATCAAAAACCAAGCATTACGCGCATGCTCCTAGGGGGATAGATTGGTAGGAAAAGACCAAGGCTCGTCCCGGACCGCCACTCATAAGGATGACAATCAAAGAACACCTCATGTTTCAAATTTTTTACACACCGTTTACCATACGTGCATGCTACGGGACTTGCAAACTTCAACACAAGTATTTCTCAAATTCACAACTACTCCACTAGCACGACTCTAATATTACCACCTTCATATCTCAAAACAATCATCAAGTATCAAACTTCTCATAGTGTTCAATGCACTTTTTATGAAAGTTTTTATTATACCAATCTTGGATGCCTATCATATTAGGACTAATTTTATAGCCAAAGCAAATTACCATGTTGTTCTAAAGGACTCTCAAAATAATATAAGTGAAGCATGAGAGATCAATAATTTCTATAAAATAAAACCACCACCATGCTCTGAGAGATATAAGTGAAGCACTAGAGCAAAATTATCTATCTCAAAAGATATAAGTGAGGCACATAAAGTATTCTAATAAATTCCGATTCATGTGTGTCTCTCCCAAAAGGTGTGTACAGAAAGGATGATTGTGGTAAACTAAAAAGCAAAGACTCAAATCATACAAGACGCTCCAAGCAAAACACATATCATGTGGTGAATAAAAATATAGCATCAAGTAAAGTTACCAACAGATGAAGACGAAAGAGGGGATGCCTTCCGGGGCATCCCCAAGCTTAGGCTTTTGGTTGTACTTGAATTTTACCTTGGGGTGCCTTGTGCATCCCCAAGCTTAGGCTCTTGCCACTCCTTATTCCATAATCCATCAAATCTTTACCCAAAACTTGAAAACTTCACAACACAAAACTCAACAGAAAATCTCATGAGCTCCATTAGCGAAAGAAAACACACCACCACTTCAAGGTACTGTAATGAATTCATTCTTTATTTATATTGGTGTTAAGCCTACTGTATTCCAACTTCTCTATGGTTCATACCCCCCGATACTAGCCATAGATTCATCAAAATAAGCAAACAGCACGCGAAAAACAGAATCTGTCAAAAACAGAACAATCTGTAGTAATCTGTATCAAACGTATACTTATGGAACTCCAAAAATTCTGAAATAAATTGGTGGACGTGAGGAATTTATCTATTAATCATCTTCAAGAAGAATCAACCTAAAAGCACTCTCCAGTAAAAAAAATGGCAACTAATCTCGTGAGCGCTAAAGTTTCTGTTTTTGACAGCAAGATCATAAAGACTTCACCCAAGTCTTCCCAAAGGTTCTACTTGGCACAAACACTAATTTAAAACATAAAACCACATCTAACCAGAAGCTAGATGAATTATTTATTACTAAACATAGCCAAAAAGAAAAAAAAAAAATAAAATTGGGTTGCCTCCCAACAAGCGCTATCGTTTAACGCCCCTAGCTAGGCATAAAGGCAAGGATAGATCTAGGTATTATCATCTTTGGTATGCAATCCGTAAGTGGCTCTCATAATAGATTAATGAGGTAATTTAATTTTATTTCTAGGAAAGTTTTTCATGCCTTTCCTTAACGGAAATTGGAATCTAATATTTCCTTCTTTCATATCAATAATTGCACCAATCGTTCTAAGGAAAGGTCTACCAATAATAATAGGACATGTAGGATTGCAATCTATGTCAAGAACAATGAAATCTAGGGGCACATAATTCCTATTTGCAACAATAAGAACATCATTAAACCTTCCCATGGGTTTCTTAATGGTGGAATCCGCAAGGTGCAAGTTTAAAGAACAATCATCAAATTCACGGAAACCTAACACATCACACAAAGTTTTTGGAATCGTGGAAACACTAGCACCCAAATCACATAAATCATAGCATTCATGATCTTTAATCTCAATTTTAATAGTAGGTTCCCACTCATCATAAAGTTTTCTAGGGATAGAAACTTCTAATTCAAGCTTTTCTTCATAGGATTGCATTAAAGCATCAACGATATGTTTAGTAAAAGCTTTATTTTGACTATAAGCATGAGGAGAATTTAACACGGATTGCAACAAGAAAATACAATCTATTAAAGAACAATTATCATAATTAAATTCCTTGAAATCTAAAATAGTGGGTTCATTGCTATGTAAAGTTTTGACCTCTTCAATCCCACTTTTACCAATTTTTGCATCAAAATCTAAAAACTCTGAGTCATTGGGACGCCTTTTAACTAAAGTTGACTCATCTCTAGTCCCATCATTATCAAGATTCATGTTGCAAAACAAAGATTTAATAGGAGCACAACAATCACTTTTAGATCGTCATCCCTATTATCATGAAAACTAGAAGAACACGCTTTTACAAAGCAATCTTTCTTAGCATGCATCCTAGCTGTTCTTTCCTTGCACTCATCAATAGAAATTCTCATAGATTTGAGAGACTCGTTGATATCATGCTTAGGTGGAATAGATCTAAGTTTCAAAGAATCAACATCAAGAGAAATTCTATCCACGTTTCTAGCCAACTCATCAATCTTAGGCAATTTTTCTTCAAGCAAAGCATTGAAATTCTTTTGAGAAATCATAAATTCTTTAACACTAGTCTCAAAATCAGAGGGCATCTTATTAAAATTTCCATAAGAGTTGTTGTAGGAATTACCATAATTATTAGAGGAATTACTAGGAAACGGCCTAGGATTAAAGTTTCCTCTATAAGCGTTGTTACCAACATTGTTCCTACCAACAAAATTCACATCCATAGATTCATTATTATTCTCAATCAAAGCCGACAAAGGCATATCATTATGATCAGAAGAAGCACTCTTATTAGCAAACAATTTCATAAGTTCATCCATCTTTCCACTCAAAACATTAATCTCTTCTATCGCATGAACCTTTTTACTAGTAGATCTTTCGATGTGCCATTGAGAATAATTAACCATAATATTATCTAGGAGTTTAGTAGCTTCTCCTAAAGTGATTTCCATAAAAGTGCCTCCCGCGGCCGAATCTAAAAGATTTCTAGAAGCAAAATTCAACCCGGCATAAAAATTTTGTATAATCATCCATAAATTCAAACCATGTGTAGGGCAATTACGTATCATTAATTTCATCCTCTCCCAAGCTTGCGCAACATGTTCATGATCAAGTTGCTTAAAATTCATAATATCATTCCTAAGAGAGATGATCTTAGTGGGAGGAAAATACTTAGAGATAAAAGCATCTTTGCACTTATTCCAAGAATCAATACTATTTTTAGGCAAAGACAAAAACCAAGTTTTGGCACGATCTCTAAGCGAAAACGGAAATAGCTTCAATTTGACAATATCATTATCCACATATTTCTTATTTTGCATATCACACAAATCAACAAAGTTGTTTAGATGTGTAGCGGCATCTTCACTAGGAAGGCCAGAGAATTGATCTTTCATGACAAGATTCAGCAAGGCAGCATTAATTTCACAAGATTTAGCATCGGTAATAGGAGCAATCGGAGTGCTAAGAAAATCATTGTTGTTGGTATTGGAAAAATCACACAATTTAGTATTATCTTGAGCCATCGTGACAAACAATCCAACACACAAGCACACAAGAAGCAAGCGAAAAAGAGGCGAACGGAAAAAGAGGGTGAATAAAGCGGCAAGGGTGAAGTGGGGGAGAGGAAAACGAGAGGCAAATGGCGAATAATGTAATGCGAGGGATACGAGTTTGTGACGGGTAATTGGTATGTCTTGACTTGGCGTAGATCTCCCCAGCAACGACGCCAGAAATCCTTCTTGCTACCTCTTGATCACTGCGTTGGATTTCCTTGAAGAGGAAAGGGTGATGCAGCAGAGTAGAGTAAGTATTTCCCTCAGTTTTTAAGAACCAAGGTATCAATCCAGTAGGAGGTTACGCACGAGTCCCTCGTACCTACACAAAACAAATAGCTCAACGCAACCAACACGATTAGGGGTTGTCAATCCCTTCACGGCCACTTACGAGAGTGAGATCTAATAGAGATGATAGATAATATTTTTGATATAGAGATGCAAAGTAAAATAAAAGGTAAAGTAAAAAAGCAAAGCAATAATAAACTGATTGGAGATTGATATGATGAGAATAGACCCGGGGGCCATAGATTTCACTAGTGGCTTCTCTCAAGAGCATAAGTATTCTACGGTGGGTGAACAAATTACTGTTGAGCAATTGACAGAATTGAGCATAGTTATGAGAATATCTAGGTATGATCATGTATATAGGAATCACGTCCGAGACAAGTAGACCGACTCCTGCCTGCATCTACTACTATTACTCCACTCATCGACCGCTATCCAGCATGCATCTAGAGTATTAAGTTAAAAGCAGAGTAACGCCTTAAGCAAGATGACATGATGTAGAGGGATAGTTTCATGCAATATGATAAAAACCCCATCTTGTTATTCTCGATGGCAACAATACAATACGTGCCTTGCTGCCCCTACTGTCACTGGGAAAGGACACCGCAAGATTGAACCCAAAGCTAAGCACTTCCCCCATTGCAAGAAGAATCAATCTAGTAGGCCAAACCAAACTAATAATTCGAAGAGAATTGCAAAGATAACCAATCATACATAAAAGAATTCAGAGAAGATTCAAATATTGTTCATAGATACACTTGATCATAAACCCACAATTCATCGGTCTCAACAAACACACCGCAAAAAGAAGATTACATCAAATAGATCTCCACGAGAGAGGGGGAGAACATTGTATTTAGATCCAAAAAGAGAGAAGAAGTCATCTAGCTACTAACTATGGACCCGAAGGTCTGCGGTAAACTACTCACACTTCATCGAAGAGGTTATGATGATGTAGAAGCCCTCCGTGGAGGATGCTCTCTCTGGCGGAGCTCCGGAACAGGCCCCAAGATGGGATCTCGTGGGTACAGAAGGTTGCAGCGGTGGAATTAGGTTTTTGGCTCCGTATCTGATCGTTTGGGGGTACGTAGGTATATATAGGAGGAAGGAGTACGTCGCTGGAGCAAAGGGGGGCCCACGGGGCAGGGGAGCGCCCTAGGGGGGGCGCGCCCTCCACCCTCGTGGCCGCCTCCCTTCTTTCTTGACGTGGGGTCCAAGTCTCCTGGATCATATTCGGTGAGAAAATCACGTTCCCGAAGGTTTCATTCCGTTTGGACTCCGTTTGATATTTCGTTTCTTCGAAACACTGAAATAGGCAAAAAAACAGCAATTTTGGGTTGGGCCTCCGGTTAATAGGTTAGTCCCAAAAGTAATATAAAAGTGGAAAATAAAGCCCAATATGGTCCAAAACAGTAGATAATATAGCATGGAGCAATCAAAAATTATAGATACGTTGGAGACGTATCAAGCACTGCGATGGTTTTCCCTTGAAGAGGAAAGGGTGATGCAGCAAAGTAGCGTAAGTATTTCCCTCAGTTTTTGAGAACCAAGGTATCAATCCAGTAGGAGACTACACGCAAGTCGCCTCGTACCTACACAAACAAATAAGAACCTTGCAACCAACGCGATAAAGGGGTTGTCCATCCCTTCATGGCCACTTGCAAAAGTGAGATCTGATAGAGATAATAAGAAAGATAAATATTTTTGGTATTTTATGATATAGATTGAAAGTAAAGATTGCAAAGTAAAATAGATTGGAAACTTACATGATGGAAAATAGACCCGAGGGCCATAAGTTTCACTAGTGGCTTCTCTCAAGATAGCATAAGTATTACGGTGGGTGAACAAATTATTGTCGAGCAATTGATAAGAAAGTGCATAGTTATGAGAATATCTAGGCATGATCATGTATATAGGCATCACGTCCGCGACAAGTAGACCGAAACGATTCTGCATCTACTACTATTACTCCACACATCGACTGCTATCCAGCATGCATCTAGAGTATTAAGTTCATAAGAACAGAGTAACGCATTAGGCAAAATGACATGATGTAGAGGGATAAACTCAAGCAATATGATATAAATCCCATCTTTTTATCCTTGGTGGCAACAATACAATACGTGCCTTGTTGCCCCTGCTGTCACTGGGAAAGGACACCGCAAGATTGAACCCAAAGCTAAGCACTTCTCCCATTGCAAGAAAGATCAATCTAGTAGGCCAAACCAAATTGATAATTCGAAGAGACTTGCAAAGATATTTAAATCATACATAAAAGAATTCAGAGGAGATTCAAATATTGTTCATAGATAATCTTGATCATAAACCCACAATTCATCGGATCTCAACAAACACACCGCAAAAAGAATTACATCGAATGGATCTCCAAGAAGATCGAGGAGAACTTTGTATTGAGATCCAAAGAGAGAGAAGAAGCCATCTAGCTAATAACTATGGACCGGAAGGTCTATGGTAAACTACTCACACGTCATCGGAGAGGCTATGGTGTTGATGTAGAAGCCCTCCGTGATCGATTCCCCCTCCGGCGAAGCGCCGAAAAAGGCCCCAAGATGGGATCTCACGGGTACAGAAGGTTGCGGCGGTGAAGATAGGGTTTCGTGGTGCTCTCGGATGTTTTCAGGGTATATGAGTATATATAGGAGAAAGAACTCGGTCTGGGGAGCCACGAGGGTGGGGGGCGCCTACCCCCCCTGGACACGCCCTCCTGCCTCGTGGCCTCCTCGTTTCTTTCCCGACGTTCACTCCAAGTCTCCTGGATTGCGTTTGTTCCAAAAGTCACTCTCCCAAAGGTTTCATTCCGTTTGGATTCCGTTTGATATTCCTTTTCTGCGAAACACTGAAATAGGCAAAAAAAAACAGCAATTTGCACTGGCCTTTGGTTAGTAGGTTAGTCCCAAAAATAATATAAAAGTGTATAATAAAGCCCATTAGACATCCAAAACAGATAATATAATAGCATGGAACAATAAAAAATTATAGATACGTTGGAGACATATCAATACGACCTTAGGATCTTGGTGGAAGGGGATGCCCATGGTACCTCTCGTCCTACTGATGATGGAGTAGCTCTAGATGCCGACAGAGGACAGGATGATGGTGCTGGAGCTGCGGGGGGTGGTAGGTCTCCTTGGCCTCGTAGGCGTCCCCCTAGCTCCAGTGGCGAAGACGAGGACTCGTCAGGTCCGAGTGATCCGCCCCCTCAGATTGGCTCGGGACGTTCCTCCAAGCGCACCACGACGATGGCAGACCTGGCGGAGACAGCGGGTGAGGATGAGGAGGTTCAGGCCCTCACGGCCATTGATACGTCTCCAATGTATTTATAATTTTTGATTGTTCCATGCTATTATATTATCCATCTAGGATGTTTTATATGCATTTATATGCTATTTTATATGATTTTTGGGACTAACCTATTAACCTAGAGCCCAGTGCGAGTTTCTATTTTTTTTCCTTGTTTTTGAGTATCGCAGAAAAGGAATAACAAACGGAGTCCAATTGACCTGAAAATTCACGGAGATTGTTTTTGGACCAGAAGAAGCCCACAGAGTACCGGAGATGGACCAGAAGAGTCCCGAGGCCACCATGAGGGTGGAGGGCGTGCCCTAGCCCCCTGGGCACGCCCCCTACCTCGTGGCCGCCTTGTGGACCCCCCTGACTTGTTCCCGACGCCAACACCTCTTATATATCCCCAAACTTCCAGAACATAACCTAGATCGTGTGCCCATACCTCGTGGCAGCCTTGTGGACCCCCCCTGACTTGTTCCCGACGCCAACACCTCTTATATATCCCCAAACTTCTAGAACATAACCTAGATCGGGAGTTCCGCTGCTGCAAGCCTCTGTAGCCACCAAAACCAATCAGGACCCTGTTCCGGCACCCTGCCGGAGGGGGGATCCCTCACTGATGGACATCTTCATCATCCCGGCGCTCTCCATGATGAGGAGGGAGTAGTTCACCCTCGAGGTTGAGGGTATGTACCAGTAGCTATGTGTTTGATCTCTCCCTCTCGTGTTCTTGATGTGGCACGATCTTGATGTATCGCGAGCTTTGCTACTATAGTTGGATCTTATGATGTTTCTCCCCCTCTACTCTCTTGTAATGGATTGAGTTTTCCCTTTGAAGTTATCTTATTGGATTGAGTTTTTAAGGATTTGAGAACACTTTATGTATGTCTTGCATGTGCTTATCTGTGGTGACAATGGGATAGTCACGTGGTCTACTTGATGTATGTTTTGGTGATCAACTTGCGGGTTCAGTGACCTTGTGAACTTATGCATAGGGGTTGGCACACGTTTTCGTCTTGACTCTCCGGTAGAAACTTTGGGGCACTCTTTGAAGTTCTTTGTGTTGGTTTGAATAGATGAATCTGAGATTGTGTGGTGCATATCGTATAATCATGCCTACAGATACTTGAGGTGACATTGGAGTATCTAGGTGACATTAGGATTTTGGTTGATTTGTGTCTTAAGGTGTTATTCTAGTATGAACTCTAGGATAGATCGAACGGAAATAATAGCTTCGTGTTATTTTACTACGGACTCTTGAATAGATCGATCAGAAAGGATAACTTTGAGGTGGTTTCGTACCCTACAATAATCTCTTCATTTGTTCTCTGCTATTAGTGACTTTGGAGTGACTCTTTGTTGCAAGTTGAGGGATAATTATATGATCCAATTATGTTATTATTGTTGAGAGAACTTGCACTAGTGAAAGTATGAACTCTAGGCCTTGTTTTCTAGCATTGCAATACCGTTTTCACTCACTTTTATCATTAGTTACCTTGCTGTTTTTATATTTTCATATTACAAAAACCTATATCTACCATCCATATTGCACTTGTATCACCATCTCTTCACCGAACTAGTGCACCTATACAATTTACCATTGTATTGGGAGTGTTGGGGACACAAGAGACTCTTTGCTATTTGGTTGCAGGGTTGTTTGAGAGAGACCATCTTCATCCTACGCCTCCCACTGATTGATAAACCTTAGGTCATCCACTTGAGGGAAATTTGCTACTGTCCTACAAACCTCTGCACTTGGAGGCCCAACAATGTCTAAAATAAGGAGGTTGTGTAGTAGACATCAGCCATATGCTCGAGGCGAACTCGCCCGTCCGGCCTAGCTCGACCTTGGCACTGCTCCTCTCCACTCCAGTGTCCTCGTCTAAGGCGGAGGGGGACAATGGGGCTAGCCGCATGGGGCTGGAGGTTTGCCCTCCTTCCTCCCTGCAGCTTGCCTCGCCATTCCAGGCCCCTCCCTCACCGATGCCCCCTGATCTTCTGGGTGGGTCACAAGAGGTGTCAGCCACCCGGGCGGAGGCTAGGCTCATCGTGGCTCCTGCGATATCGTGGCCACCGAAGGGCAAGGGCCGGTAGTGATCGTCATCATCTCTGGCCACGGTGACTCAAAAGAGCGTGAGGATTGGCTCGGCTGCGAGGACGGACGACGCGTCCCCTAATGCAGTCGAGAAGACGCCACGTTGCACCGCGGTGCGCAACCTTGACGCAGGTATGTCCAATCTTATGTCTGTTTTGATTCCTTTCGATTGTGACCCGGTTGATGGTGACTCCGCTGTTGAGATTCCTGGTGAGGGAGACCCTGCTGGGTCATTCTCGGCACTTGCGGGTGTTCCATTGGGACACCTTGCTCTCCTAGCTGCAGACTCTGTGATAGTATTCCGTGGTGAGAAGGGACCCACTCTTGAACAAATTGCGTCAATACAGGCCAAGGAAATTTTAGAGGGTCGTCTCGCGGCCGCTAGGGCTCGCGAGGCCGCCCTCGCCAAGGAAGTCGCAATCCCCAATCCGCGGCCCTCGGTAGGGGAGGTCTTTCTGTCATGGCACCCGAAGAAGTCAGAGGGAGAACCCGTTCTCGGACGGCCCAGCTCCGTCGGGCGCTCAACGCGTCTACAACCGTGGGGTCTAGTGCGAACCCCCTAGAAGAATAGCAATGTGTGCCCTGTTTTGGAACCTGCGCGGCTTCGGCCACGATGGCCGTTGCCGTCAACTAGTAGAATATATGAGAGAGGAATCCATCGATGTCGTCGCAATCCAGGAGACGATGAGAACCGAGTTCTCCCTCATGGAGCTCGAACGTCTTAGTCCACACCTGTTTGCATGGCACTGGTTGCCATCTAGTGGAGTGGCGGGACACTCCGGTGGCATCCTTCTCGGAGTGAAGGATGGCAACTTTGAGGTGGGCTCCATGAGGGTATGGGAGAGGGCAGTCAACTTCAAATGGGAAGTGATTGTCGTCTACGGACCGACTGACCATAGCTAGTCCACCGCCTTCTTGGCAAAATTACACTCCAAGATTAGGGCAGCAACCCTACCGGTGACCGTTGGAGGTGACTTCAACCTTCTCCGCTCGGCGACTGATAATAATAACGCCCAGGTTGACCTCTTGGGCATGCAGCATTTTAATGATTGGATTGCCGAGCTTGAGCTCCGAGAGTTAGATAGGGTACGTGGGGGCTAGATACACCTAGACCAATAGACAGGTGACCCCTACCCAGAGCATACTAGACCGGATCTTTATGTCCCCGGAATGGGAGCTTCGGTTCCCTCTAGCTACCCTCCAGGCTATCACGCGGATTGGGTCCGACCAAGTCCCCCTTCTTCTGTCTTCGATGGATGAGCGACCCCGCCCGCCTCCACGCTTTCGGTTCGAAACATTTTGGCTTCGCCAACCTGGTTTTATTTCGGTCATCAAAGAACATTGGGTGGCGGCCCTAGTTGAACCTCACCGAGCCATGTCTGTGATGGATGACTAGCATCATGGCAAAGCGATCCAGGCAATTTATGAAAGGCTGGGGGGCCAACGTAGGGCGTGACTTGCGGGTCTAGAAAAAGACTTTACTCATGGAGATTCGGGCGCTGGATCTCCGAGCAGATGGCCTGGGTCTCTCCTCTTTGGAGTGGGCACTTCGATATAGTCTCGAAGATGCCCTGACAGACATTTATGCTAAGGAGGAGGAATATTGGCAACAGCGTGGGTCCATCAATTGGATCCTATTTAGAGATGCTAAAACCGCGTACTTCCAGGCCATTGCCAATTGCTGCCGATGGAGGTGCACCATCCCCATCCTTTGGGATAGTGATAGGATGTTATAGGATCCAGACACGATTCAGACGCATGTGGATGGGTTTTATGCGGCTCTGTTCTCAACGCGTCCAAGGGGGGTCTAGCCCTTGCTGAGGATATCTGGGAAGAGCAACAGCGTATATCCCAAGCAGAGAATGACTCCCTGCTCGCGCCCTTTGAAGAAACGGAGGTGGAAGCCATTATCAGATTAATGAACCCGGCTTCAGCTCCGGGCCCTGATGGCTTGCCCGTCCGCTTTTTCCAGGTGTTCTGGCCTTCCATCAAGGGCGATATATTGGCGTTGTTCCTCGAATTCTCGAGAGGAACCTTAGATGTGTCTTGCCTGAACTACGAGATTATCTCCTTGATCCCTAAGGTCCAGGGGGCATCGGATATTCGACAGTTTCGTCCCATCACGGTCCTTACCGTGATATTTCGGATTCTAGCCAAAGGGTACGACACTAGGGAGGCTCTGTTGGCACCTTGAATCCATCATCCTAACCAGTCGGCGTTTACGAAGGGACGATTTATCTTGGATGGGGTCCTTGTACCCCACAAGGTCCAACACGAGGTCAAAAGAAGGCACCTTCGGGCGGTCTTCTTTAAGATTGACTTCCATAAAGCCTATGATACGGTCCACTAGACCTTCCTCCGGGAGGTGATGGATAAACGAGGCTTCGATCCCCATTGGATTGCTAGGGTGATGCAGCTTGTGACATTCGCTCGCACGACAGTGAATATCAATGGGGAAGTTGGCCCCTATTTCCACACAGCTCAGGGGGTGCGCCAAGGCGACCCCCTGTCACCTTTCTTGTTTAACCTGATTGTCGACTCCCTGGCGACTATCTTGGACCTAACAAGGAGGGTTGGGCACATCACGGGTGTCTGCCCACACCTTGTGGGCGATGGGGGCATCACACACCTTCAGTATGCGGATGACACCATCCTCATGGTTGATGAGGACATCCAAAATTTGAAATTCCTTCTCCTGTGCTTCTAGGAAATGTCGGGGCTGACAATAAACTTAACAAAGAGCGAGGTGATGGTGCTTGGCTACTGTAAGTGCATCTAGTGCCCCTTAGTGATTTTGGTGTATTGAAGACTTATAGGTTAAGTATCTAATGTGTTTTTGAGTGTACACGGGTCTATGAGTCTATGAGGAGTTTAATATTTACAGAGAAAGTCGACCCCTAAAAATGAAGTTCTTTGACTGAAGACTTTGATAATCTGAAGACTTTCTGAAGACTTTGAAAGTGAAGAAATTGGTGTGACCTTGAAGACTTGGTATTCATTCGAGGAACATGAAGCGTGAAGACTTTTGTTTTCGTAGTTTTATTTTCTCTTTCTTGAGTCTTAGGAAACACCGTACTATTAAAGGGGGTCGAGGAAATACAAAGGAGAAAATTTCCATGTGATGCTCAACTCAAATCCTACACCTACCAATCCCTTTGAGTGAAGCCATTGGAAATCTCATACAGTTCAGTCAATTTCTTCAGTGACAGAGACGCGGTTCTTCTGGTCACTGAGGACTTTGCTCTGAATGAGGAGTTAGGAGTTCGCCAGTGCGAATTGCCTACACTGTGAGGAACATGATAGCCCTGAGGAATTTGTACCTCAAATTTCCGACCGTTGTTGTGCTACGCGCCAGCTGTCCCAAAATATCTTGTCCACCTAACGGTCATATCATTGAAGGGCATTTATGTCTTATCATGTCGGGCTACTCCCTAGGCTATAAATAGCCGCCCCCTACAACCACTAGCTGGTTGGCTGCTCCGCGAGAACTTGACACTTGTCATTTGAGAGCAACCCATCCTCCGAGGACTTTGAGCGGAAATCATCAAGTGAGGAAAATCCAAAACCCAAACCCAAACACCTACAAACCCAAAGTGATTGAGCATCACTGAAGAGACTGATCCTGCGTGGATCCGACGCTTGTTACCTTTGAAGACTGTGCTTCTTCCAGACGGTTAGGCGTCAAGGTCTAGAGCATCCAAGAGGAATTGTGGATCGCCGAGTGACCAAGTCTGTGAAGGTTTGGAAGTCACCTAAAGACTTACCACGAGTGATTGGGTGAGGACTGTGTGTCCTTAGCTCAAGGAGAATACGGTGAGGACTGTGTGTCCGGGACTAGGTGTCCTCGAGTTTAAATACTCAACTGCTCCAATCAGACGTACAACTGAGGCAGCAGTTGGAACTGGTCTACCAAATCATTGTCTTCACCAAGCTGACTGGTTCTATTTCCTCAACACTTTCATTTCCTCATTACTGTGTTGTGTGTTTGTTCATATCTGTGATTGAAGACTTTGACTGAAGACTTTCTCAATTTCCTCAGTTCAATTTCTTCAGTCTGGTGTCTTCATCTTGTGCTATCCTGTGTTTACGCTTTCTGTACTCTGTGTTTGTCTTCATTTCATCATGATGACCATGCGTGTATTCTGTTATGTTTACTTCTGAGTACTTATTCCGCTGCTAGTAGTTCTTCGCTAAGGAATTTCCTCACTAGCAAATTCCTCAGTGAAGAATTTCATAAAAATCGCCTATTCACCCCCCCCCCCTCTAGTCGATATAACGCACTTTCAATTGGTATCAGAGCTCGATACTCCCTTGTTCTGTGTGATTTTGGTTTAACCGCCTGGAGTTTTAGTTATGTCGACCGCAGGTATGAAGAAAGTGACATGCCCTATATTTGACGGTCACGAGTATCCCAAGTGGGAGGCCATGATGAAGAAGCGCCTCATGGCGATGAACAGCAAACTGTGGACCGTCACTGAGATTGGTCTTACCGATCTATGCAAGACGGCGGGAGCTGATGACATTCGCAAGTACACTCTTCTCAACCTCACGGCGAAGGACGTCATCTGCTCCTGTCTATCTCGAAATCAGTTCAGGAACGTCATGCATCTTGACCATGCGGAGCTTATCTGGGACCGGCTCTCTGAGGTCTATGAAGGTCATTGAACCCGTCATGATCCTTGGTTTGAGGATTTCAAGGAATCGCTCAAATCGATGACATTCGAACCAGAATCATCATCCTCTTCTCCATGCCTTATGGCAAAAAGTGCTGAGGTAACTGAATGCTACCTATCTGAGTCCAGTGATGAAGAATCGGGTGATGAATTTGGACCCAGTTATGTCAAACTTGCTTCCCTTGCCACTAAACAACAAAGAGCTTTG
The DNA here is from genome assembly GCA_032464435.1 of Aegilops umbellulata. Taxonomy (NCBI): domain Eukaryota; kingdom Viridiplantae; phylum Streptophyta; class Magnoliopsida; order Poales; family Poaceae; genus Aegilops; species Aegilops umbellulata. Next base: position 642,102,769 of record CP136057.1, read on the forward strand.
GAAAGGGCTAACAACATGCTTAGTAAGAGCAATGATATGTTGGGTGAAGAAATGGATCAGTCACAAGCTTTGGCTGAAAGTCTTCAGAGCCTTCATTCTAAGTATGACTCCCTTCAAGATCAGCATAACTCGCTCTTGTACGATTGAGAAGATAAGAGTGAGTTATGAAGATCTTCAAAAGGAGCGCGATTCATTACTTGCTCAACAAATCAGCGCTGCTCAGGAAGAATTTATTCCTCCATGTTTAAAATGCACTGAACGAGAATCTGCTAATTCCTCACCTGAATGTTCAAATGCTTCTAATGTTACAAATTCTTCACCTGTCTCTGCTATCACTAATTCCTCATCCGAGGACATTGCTAGTATCACTGACGATGCAGGGCTGAAGGAATTGTACATGACAGGCATGTACAAAAGCCTCAAAGGGCATCAGACTCTTTGTGATGTGCTTAAAAAGCAGATCCTCAACAGGAACCCTAGGAAAGAGGGTATTGCCTTTGAGAGGAAACTCAATGCTGATGGTACATATTGGAAGCCTGAGCAGTACCCCAAAACCTCATGGGTTGCTGCAAAGGGACCTCCAGTTGACCCATCTAATTTATCTGGCTATACATGTGAATCTTCTCATTCTTCTGATGAGTCATTTGACTCCGACTACAAATTGTTCAAAAATCAGAATGGTGAAGTATTTGCTAGATATGTTGGCACTAACTGCAGGAACGGTCCCCCTATGATGAAAATCTGGGTTCCCAAAAGGTGCCTTGAAAGTCTTCAGGTGAATGTCCTCATGACACCACCTGTGAAGAATAGGAACCCCAGATCAAATTCTTCATACGGACCAAATTCCTCAAGGGGATCAAATTCCTCACATGGATCAAAGTCCTCATATGAACATCATCGTGCTAACAACTCTGTTTCGCAAGGAAGAGCCAAGGACTATGAATATGAGCATTATTCTTCAAATTATTACGTTCATAAGTCCTCGAAGAATTTCTCTGCTTATTCATATGCTTACACTAACCCCTCTTATGTGAAACGTAATGGTTTGGCCGCTATGCCACCATTCACATATGGAGCTCGCAGAGTGATGAACTCTTTGCCACCCCTTCAGATGTGGGTGGTGAAGAAAAAGAACTAATCTCTTATGCAAGGTCAGGTCTCCAAACGTACAGTAACGTCTGAAGAATTTGCTGGGGACCTAACAAAAAAATTGCCTGAAAGGACGCAGGCTAACCATGATGAAATGAACTTTCATTTCACACGTCCTCCCTCTGTTTTATCTGTCCTACTGATTGATGAATTTGATCTGATGAATTGTGATATCATATTCTTCACTGCTGAAGTATATGAGGTCGTAAGTTGCACTAATTCATCTGCAGGATGATCAACCCAAAGCCACTGAGTGGGTACTTGATAGTGGATGTACAAATCACATGACTGGTGACAGGAATTTGTTGATGGATGCTCCTTTATCGCCATCACATATGAAGCATATCATCTTCGCTGATAAAAGCAAAAGTCAGGTATTGGGTCTAGGTAAAGTTGCTATCACAAAGGATCGACACATGGGCAAAGTCATGCTTGTTGAGTCCTTAGGATACAACCTTATGTCTGTCTCAATGCTTTGTGATCTTGATATGGTTGTTGTCTTTGGCAAGTATCATTGTGTTGTGATTATGGAAGCTGACAATTCCAAAGTCTTCGAAGGCTTTAGGAGAGGAGACTTGTATATTGTTGATTTCTCTGCAGATTCACAACCAGCCGTGTGCCTAATTGCAAAAGCTTCAGAAGGATGGCTATGGCATCGACGACTTGGTCATGCAGGCATGAGGAATTTGCACACGCTTGCGAAGAAGAAGCATGTCATTGGCATTGAGAATGTCAAATTCCTCAAGGATCACTTATGCGGTGCCTGTGAAGCTGGAAAGATGACAAAGGCCAAGCATCCAGCAAAGACCATCATGACCACCACTCGTCCATTTGAATTGCTTCACATGGATCTCTTTGGTCCTAATCATTATTCGTTTGTTTCAAATGAAGCATCTCAATATGGCTTTGTTATTGTTGATGATTACTCTCTTACACATGGGTACACCTTGTCTCTTACAAACATGAAGTGCAGGAAGTCTTCAAACGATTTTCCTCGAGGGCTTCAACCAACTTTGGTGTGAAGATCAAGCACATCAGAAGTGACAATGGCACTGAGTTCAAGAATTCGGGTCTAAATGAATATCTTGATGAACTTGGTATTACTCATGAGTTATCTGCTCCTTATACTCCTCAACAGAATGGCGTCGTGGAGCGCAAGAACGGGACTCTTGCTGAGATGGCTCGCACTATGCTCGATGAGTACAAAACCCCTCGTCGTTTCTGGGTTGACGCAATCGATACTGCATGCCACATCATCAACAGAGTATATCTTCACAAATTCTTCAAAAAGACTGCCTATGAACTCCTCACTGACAAGAAACCCAATGTGAGTTATTTCAAAGTCTTCGGTGCTAAATGCTGGATTAGAGATCCTCATCACAACTCTAAATTTGCACCGAAAGCACATGAAGGTTTTATGCTTGGTTATGGAAAGGACTCGCACACCTACAGAGTCTTCAACAATGTTCTTCACAAGATTGTTGAAACTGTAGATGTGCGGTTCGATGAGACTAATGGCTCGCAAAGAGAGCACCTACCTTCTGTATTAGATGAACCAGCACCTGAGGACTCTATCAAGCACAAGGCTACTGAAGATGTCATTCCTACTGAAGAATCTGCTGAAGAATTCATTCCAGAACGTGAAGAACGTCGAGCTGATGCACCTAAAGAAAATGTTGAGGAGATTGATGCTGAAGAAAATGCTGATCAAACTCCTCAACGACAACCAGCTCATCCTCGCGTTGCAAAAGAAGTGCAAGTGGAGAAGATCATCGATGATATTAGAGCACCAGGTCCTCTCACACGCTCAAAAGCTTCACATCTATCTAACTTTTGTGGGCACTTTGCTTTTGTCTCTATCACAGAGCCCACTAAGGTAGATGAAGCATTTCTGGAGCCTGAGTGGATTCAGGCCATGGAAGAAGAATTACATCAGTTCAAGCTCAACAACGTCTGGGAACTAGTCAATCGTCCCGATCCTCGCAAGCATAACATCATTAGCACAAAGTGGATCTACCGCAACAAGCAAGATGAAAATGGTGTTGTGGTGAGGAATAAGGCACGACTAGTAGCTCAAGGCTACACACAGGTTGAAGGAGTTGATTTCGATGAAACTTTTGCACCTGTTGCTAGACTTGAGGCTATTCGCATATTGCTTGTGTATGCTAACCATCATGATATCATCTTATATCAAATGGATGTAAAAAGTGCATTCCTCAATGGTAAGCTTGAGGAAGAAGTATATGTTGCTCAACCCACAGGTTTTGAAGATCCAAAACATCCTAACAAAGTCTTCAGACTTAATAAGGCCCTCTATGGCCTCAAGCAGGCCCCACGGGCGTGGTATGATACATTGAAGGAATTCTTCATGAAGAAAGGCTTCACACCCGGTTCACTCGATCCCACTCTCTTTACTAAATCTTATGATGGTGAACTGTCTGTGTGCCAAATATATGTTGATGATATCATATTTGGCTGTACTGACCAACGTTATAGTGATGAATTTGCCTATATGATGAGTGAAGAATATCAAATGTCTATGATGGGAGAGTTGAAATTCTTCTTAGGTCTTCAAATTCGTCAACAGCGCAATGGCATATTCATATCTCAGGAGAAATACCTCAAGGATGTCCTGAAGAAATTCGGCATGCAAGATTGCAAAGGCATCAAAATTCCTATGCCCACAAATGGTCATCTATGCACTGATGAAAATGGTATTGACTTCGATCATAAGGTATACCGCTCCATGATTGGCTCTTTATTGTACTTATGTGCATCTAGGCCAGATATAATTCTTAGTGTTTGCATGTGTTCCTGATTTCAAGCTGCACCGAAGGAATCACACCATAAGGCTGTGAAGCATATTCTTCGATATCTAGCTCACACACCAACACTAGGATTATGGTATCCCAAGGGCTCGGATTTTGATCTCATTGGATATTCTGACTCTGACTATGCTGGTGACCATGTGGACCGCAAGTCAACATCTGGTACATGTCATTTCCTCAGACAATCCTTGGTCTGTTGGTCCTCGAAGAAACAGAACTGCGTATCACTGTCTATTGTTGAAGCTGAGTACATTGCTGCTGGTTCTTGTTGTGCTCAACTGCTATGGATGAAGCAAACACTCAAGGACTATGGCATCAACGTGAAGAATGTGCCTCTCCTCTGTGACAATGAGAGTGCCATCAAGATTGCTCACAACCCAGTTCAGCAGTCGAAGACAAAGCACATTCAGATTCGTCATCATTTTCTTCGTGATCATGTGTTGAAGGGCGACATTTCTATTGAGCATGTGAAGACTGAAGAACAGCTAGCCGATATCTTCACTAAGCCCTTGGATGAGAAGAGATTTAGCAAGTTGCGGTGTGAGCTAAATATCTTAGAGTCTTCGAATGTACTTTGAAAAAGGCACTCATCCTAACACTTATGCAAAATTGATGACTTAGATGTGCAACACATGAAGAAACGTTTTTCTTCAATCAATGAAGAATAACACTCTAAGTGTGAAGAAATTAATGAAGAATTTGATTCTCAGAACCCTACGACAATTGTACGCGGTGTCTGAAATCATCATTCTTATACGGTGGGTCACGCCACCACAAAAGTTGAAAATCTTCAATTTGAGTTTTTCGTCAGTTTTGAAATTCCTCAGTTGTTCAAATTCTTCAACTTGCAAAATCTTCACTTGTGCCGTCGTTTTTCTTCATTGGCTATGTATATATATGAGTTTATGTCCTCTACAGCATTCACTTATAGCTATTTCTTCAAGTTGGTTATTCTGCTAAGTGAATGTGATCGGACCCTTCCCTCTATGCTATACTCAATCTAATCTGTTCACAAATTCTTCATGTGCGTTCTATTTGAAACTCGTTTAAAATCTTCACTGTGTCCTTGTCAGCTGAAGAAATTGCGAACGGAACGTTAAAACGGATCTTATCCAAACTTTCGGTTTTGCCGCTCAAACCGTTCCGCATCCCACGATGCATTAGTTTACTCACCCACGATCCTACACGATCTCCACTACACAGTACGTGGGTGACACATGTCATGAGAAGGAGAATGGTCAGGGGCACGTTCGTCCTAAATCTTCGGGCGAACAGCTTTTCACTGCCTCTATAAATACCCCTCTCCCCTTCTTCACTTCTTTTACTCCGCTCGATCTCTCTCTCCCGCTCGAGCTTCTCAAACCCTAGCGCCGCTGTTACTCCATCGTCGCCGGTGAGGAAGAGATTCACTGCCTCGACCTCGTCGCCGTCGTACTCGCTCCGACCGCGGAAATCTTCACCTCCGCCGCCGCCGTAGACGTCTTCCTCCGCCGAGTTAGGGCATGGAAGATCTACATCGACGAACCTCACTGTTTCATCTCACTGTTCGTCGTGTTCTTCGTTCAGGATAATTAAAAGTTACTTTTACTGCCCTCCTTGATTCGAAATTTTTCTACAAAATCTTCAAAGGTGTTTTATTCTTCAAATCCTCACACACAGAACACCTCACATGTTATCTGTTCTTGATTCATTTCCCTAAGCATCATTTCTTCAAGAATCCTCAATTGTGTGGATCTTCGATCTATACAACTCTGGAACCTAAGATATAGCGCGCTTAGTGAAATTCTTCAAGACACATCTGGTCAAATTCCACAAACTTGTTCTTTTTGAAAAACCCTCTGAGAACACATATGACCTCTCCAAATTCCTCACAACTATACTCTGTTCACAGGTACACATGTCCGCTGATGAATCTCTAGGTTCTCATCAACTTAACTCATTTGCAGCGTTCCTCGAAGAAAAGTTGCATACTTCTTCAGAGAGTTCAATTGTTCAAATTCCTCAACTGAAGAAAATGGCTGACGGTAAAAGGCCACAGAAAGGAGGAAAGAAGCCAGAGGTCATGACTATTTTTGAAATCCCTGAGGACATCTATGGTGGGTACTGCACACCTCCTGAGGAAGATAAAAATCAGCGCAAGGTGCGCATTCAGAAGATTGAACGGAGATGGGCACGTGAATGGAGGGAGTACAGATACGTCACTCCAAAGTACATGAAGAAATTCGCACTGAACCCTCCATGCCCAAGAGCCCCATTGGCACCTGGCCAAGTGGTTGATCCCACTAGCACCAAACGCGGTGAGGATTTTCCTGAAGAATGGGCCAAGCGCCAAGCCAAATTGGCAAGACAAGCCAAAGAAGCAGTGAGAAAATTTAATGAAGATTCTGCTACTGCTGCTGCCATTGAGGCCTCTGTCAAGCCGAGGAAATCCATGCTCAAGAAGCCCGCTCGCAAGCCAAGTGCTTCACCAGCAATGCCCTCACGGCCAGAAACTTCAAAATCTTCAAGGCAAACTCCTCAAGCTGCCCCTGCTCCTCCGAAATCCTCAGCACCTCCGACCAAGTCCTTAGCTGATCCGACAAAGTCCTCAGCACCTGCGCATCCTGCCACATGCCAAAGGACTGTAGGCGTCTCTGTTGCCTCTGGTGTCTCAGCAAGTTCCTCAGCTGCACCAAGTTCCTCAGTTGGACCCTCTCTGCTGAAGAAAAAGGCTACTGCTGGACGCGGTACTCGCCCAAGTCTTAAGAAGAAGCAGGTAGTCTTCAGTGTATCGTCTGATGATGATGAAGCTAATGAAGAAGAACTTGCAGAAATCATCGGGGACCGACAAGAAAGGGTCGCTAGAGCCAAAGGCACACCTGTGCCGCTACTGTTGGATCCAAGGGTGATCCTCGATTACATCAATCTCTGGCATAAGGATCCCAACACACCTATGCCTGCCTTCAAGCTGACACCTGGCCAAAGTCACGTCTTGACTGCTTTCATTCAAGAAGAAAAATGGAAGTATGATAGGGCCAGGAAGATCAAGAATTCGCAGTACAGGAAAGAGAAACTGCTGAGGAAAAATGTTCTCACGATGAAACCTGAAGAACTCATCAAGATGCAGGCTGACATCAAAACCCTCAGCGATGAATTTGATACATACTATGCTGACTGGAAGGGAGCAAAAGTCAGGTTTGTGAAACTGACTGAGAAATTCACAAATGTTGCAGCCCCATCGCAACAAGAAGTTCCTCAAGCTGAACCTTCAGCACAGCCCACTGAAGAACACGCCAGCACCGCTGATGACTTTCCGGCTGCTGAAGAAAATGCTAGTTCCAGGGCTGATGACTCCATTCCAGCCACTGAAGAGATTGCCAGGGCATCCACTAGTGGTGCGCCTGAAGAAACTGAACAAGGGCAACTGCATCAGTTGCACCTGAGGAAAATCAACCAGATTCCTCAGCTCCACCTGCGCCTACACCAACTCCTGTCATTCCATATGCATCAGATGTGAAGAAGACCAAGGCTGCAGAGCGAGCTGCAGTGAAGAAAAGGAAAGCATCAAATGCTTCAGAATCTTCAGCTCTCAAGAAGATGAAGCCGATGACCAGCTCGTTTGCAAATCCCATTGATGTTGTTCCCATCTCAACTATGCCATCAAAGGACCTTGTTCCTTTTGGTGAAGACTATGAGATCCCAAGTGGATCAGATGAAGAAACTCAATCTGCTGCTTCCTCAGAGCAGATTGATGAAGAAATTGAAGTGGAGGCAATCCCTTCAACTCCAGTTGTCTCATCACCAATGCCTCATTTTACTGCTGAAGAGGCTGGTGTTGAAGAATTAGAGGATGAAGATGTGGACATTGAAAGCACAACTCCAGTGATGAATGACGACTTTTGGGAAAGTCAACATCCCAATTCTCCACTCTTCACTCCACTGCAGCAAATTCCTCACTCCCCTGCACCAACTGTTCCGATGGGCTCTGAAGAAACTCATCCCACTACATCTGTGCATGAAGAAATTCCAGCCACTAGTGCTGAAGAAACTGCTGCTACTGCTGAAAATGTGACTGCACCTGAGGAAGAACCTGAAATTCATCAGCCTGAAGAACCTGTGATCGTGATTCCTGAGGTACTGATGCAACTCACTGACACTCCTCTGCCAAAACCAAAGATCCGTTCTCACGGAAGCAAAAGTTCAAGGCTGAAGACTTCTTTGGCGAGCACGTGTTCTTCACCGAGTATAATCCATATGACTCTGCTCGCATAAGGAAGAGGCGTTTCTGGACTGCAAGTCAAGCCAACTTCTATTCCTCGATGCTTTTCAACAAAGACAAAGTCTTCGACCATGCACATATTCCTCACGTGGATATGGAGTCCATGTCGTGCTTCACGCCAGTCCTCAGTGTTCTTCACGACGCTGGGCTGCTCAATTTTTGCACTGACATATGCGATTGGAATGAAGAACTCATTCTTCAGTTCTATGCAACACTGCACATCACCGGCAACTCTGAAGATGTGAATTCATGGGTCCTGGACTGGATGACTGAGAACACACATTACAAGGCACCAACATCTGAATTGCTTCGTGCCCTTCCTCTGAGTCCACCCCTTGAAGATGCACGTTGTGTTTACAATGAACCTGAGCTTTCAAATCACTATATGCAAGTGCTGATGAAGCCTTTGAAGCCAGGGCAGTCTTCTCGAACCAAATTCCTCGTCAAGGAATTGTTGTATGTGCCTCGGACTGTCTATCGCATTCTGACGAAGACAATGAGTCCTATCAAAGGCCACGACTCTAATGATGAAGAAGTCGTTGGCATCATGAAGAACATGCTTTTCAATATCATTCATGGCGTTCCCGTCAACTTCCATGATTTCTTCATGAGGACTCTGGCCAACATTGCTATGTCGCCATTTGAGCTGAAGCCTTATGTGCCATGGATTATGAGATTCATCAGGACAAGGTCTTCACTCAATTACAAAGCTGAAACTCTGAACCACTGCAGCTACTTGCCTCCTACTGAAGTCCTCAAACGGACATTTTCCTCAGCTGAAGAAAAAGGCAATGCTACTGTTGTGATAGATGAAGGCATTCGTCCATTGGATGGTCAATTTCGCAAGGCTGCATCTTATTCCACCAATGATGACTCTGCCATACATGACACTACCGCCAACAATGCCAAGCCAAATCCTCAAGCCACAGCACCCAGGGTGATGACTAATCATGAGTTACTCCTCAGTCTTCATCAGAAGGTTGATCGCAATCACAAATGGGTCAAGCGTCAGTTTGGTTCAATTCTTCACAACATGACTTCAACACACAATGCAGTGAAGAAAAACCACTACTACCTTCATGAAACCTTCAACCGCACCTGGGCTGTTCTATCTCAAGTCTACAGCGCTGATGATCTGAAGAAAATGGGTCTCAACGAAGAATTTGCCTGGTCTGCACCACCTCCGAAGAAATACAAGAAGGTCCCAGTTCCTTCTTTGGTGGCCAGCTCCTATTCTTCATCGCGCGACACTGATGAACATGAAGACTTGGACGACATTGCGGCAGGACCTACTTCAACGACCGACCCCAACAACGCTGGCGCTCCTTCATCAACTTGATTATCTTCAGGGGCGTTAGTCCTCAGTTTCGATCCTTTTGGTCATTCGATGACAAAGGGGGAGAAATCTGAGTTAGTCTTCAAGCGGGTCTATAATAAAGGGCATTTTTTCTGCTAAGTTACAACTCTCGTTCTTCCGAAACTTTTATTGGATCGAGTTGTAATCTTAAACCCGATGGTGCTCTGATACTTTTGATGCACTATGCTCTGATTTGATACACTATTCTGCATGCTTATTCCTCACTAACATTATTGTACGCATGCTAAACTGCATCAGGCACCATATTTCATCATGCATTTCAAATTCTTCATATTATATATCAAATGCGTGTATGAATTACAAGATATAGGGGGAGATCTCCATGATTCATCTCTTCAAGTGTGCATTGCTTCAAAAGCAAATTCCTCACTATGCACAACTTCAGGGGGGGTTCTTCTATATCTTGCAATCAAAATCCTCAATATCAGTATTTACACTTCATATATTTATCCCCGTTAAAAACTTAACCTATGTTGTCATCAATCACCAAAAAGGGGGAGATTGTAAGTGCATCTAGTGCCCCTTAGTGATTTTGGTGTATTGAAGACTTATAGGTTAAGTATCTAATGTGTTTTTGAGTGTACACAGGTCTATGAGTCTATGAGGAGTTTAATATTTACAGAGAAAGTTGACCCCTAAAAATGAAGTTCTTCGACTGAAGACTTTGATATTCTGAAGACTTTCTGAAGACTTTGAAAGTGAAGAAATTGGTGTGACCTTGAAGACTTGGTATTCATTCGAGGAACATGAAGCGTGAAGACTTTTGTTTTCGTAGTTTTATTTTCTCTTTCCTGAGTCTTAGGAAACACCGTACTGTTAAAGGGGGTCGAGGAAATACTAAGGAGAAAATTTCCATGTGATGCTCAACTCAAATCCTACACCTACCAATCCCTTCGAGTGAAGCCATTGGAAATATCATACAGTTCAGTCAATTTCTTCAGTGACAGAGACGCAGTTCATCTGGTCACTGAGGACTTTGCTCTGACTGAGGAGTTAGGAGTTCGCCAGTGCGAATTGCCTACACTGTGAGGAACATGATAGCCCTGAGGAATTTGTACCTCAAATTTCTGATCGTTGCTGTGCTACGCGCCAGCTGTCCCAAAATATCTTGTCCACCTAACGGTCATATCATTGAAGGGCATTTATGTCTTATCATGTCGGGCTGCTCCCTAGGCTATAAATAGCCGCCCCCTACAACCACTAGCTGGTTGGCTGCTCCACGAGAACTTGACACTTGTCATTTGAGAGCAACCCATCCTCCGAGGACTTTCAGCGAAAATCATCAAGTGAGGAAAATCCAAAACCCAAACCCCTACAAACCCAAAGTGATTGAGCATCACTGAAGAGATTGATCCTGCGTGGATCCGACGCTTGTTACCTTTGAAGACTGTGCTTCTTCCAGATGGTTAGGCGTCAAGGTCTAGAGCATCCAAGAGGAATTGTGGATCGCCGAGTGACCAAGTCTGTGAAGGTTTGGAAGTCACCTGAAGACTTACCACGAGTGATTGGGTGACGACTGTGTCTCCTTAGCTCAAGGAGAATACGGTGAGGACTGTGTGTCCGGGACTAGGTGTCCTCGAGTTTAAATACTCAGTCGCTCCAACCAGACGTACAACTGAGTCAGCAGTTGGAACTGGTCTACCAAATCATTGTCTTCACCAAGCTGACTGGTTCTATTTCCTCAACACTATCATTACCTCATTACTGTGTTGTGTGTTTGTTCATATCTGTGATTGAAGACTTTGACTGAAGACTTTCTCAATTTCCTCAGTTCAATTTCTTCAGTCTATTGTCTTCATCTTGTGCTATCCTGTGTTTACGCTTTCTGTACTCTGTGTTTGTCTTCATTTCATCATGATGACCATGCGTGTATTCTGTTATGTTTACTTCTGAGTACTTATTCCGTTGCTAGTAGTTCTTCGCTAAGGAATTTCCTCACTAGCAAATTCCTCAGTGAAGAATTTCATAAAAATCGCCTATTCACCCCCCCCCTCTAGTCGATATAACGCACTTTCAGCTACTCCGCGGAAGACTCCCTCCGCATAGCCAACCGGCTTAACTATCGATTAGGATCTTTCCCGGCCACCTACTCGGCTTGCCGATTAGTGACTCCTGCCTCCAAGCGAAAGACCTCCATCCCACGGTGGCCAAACTCCAGTATCGTGTCGAACTGTGGCAGGGACGTTGGCTTTACAAGGCGGCCTGGGTGGTTTTGATGAACCCCTCACTGGTTAGCCTGCTCATGTACCTGATGGGATTCTATAGCCTGTATGAATCCCTTCACCAGGAGGTTGCCAAATACTTGTCTAGATTCTTCTGGGCAGGTCAGGACAGTAGGCAGAAATACCACATGGTGAGATGGTCAGAGATATGCAGGCCGAAGGACCAAGGCGGCATGGGGGTCATTTCATCCAAGTGGATAAACATAACCTTGTTGTCCAAATGGTTATGATGCATTGAAGCAGGTGATGGGGGGTTATGGCTCCAGATTGTCCATGCAAAATACTTGCGTGGGCAACCCCTAGCCTTTGCTCCCAGAACGGGTGGATCCCAGTTCTGGCAATCGATCATTCAGCTGATGTCGGTTCTTCGGATAGGATCTTCAATCGCGGTGGCGACGGGTACTAATACCTTGTTTTGGTTAGACCGGTGGTCGGGAAATAGACTGTTCGCGCAACGGTTCTATGCGCTATTCAGTATTTGTGCCCGCCCGCAGCTCACCGTGTGTGCGGCCCTTGCGGACCTGGGGGACATAGCCTTCCGCTGCACCTTCGGCCCGCTTGAGCGGGACCAATGGGAGGAAATGCTTAAATGCATAGCCCTCCACTATCCCTCCCTTGAGGAGGATACAATTTCCTGGTCTCTCGAACCAGGTGGGAGTTTCTCTGCCAAATCCTTATACCACGCGCTAGTGGCTACCCCGGGCCCGACTGAGATGACTCTCCTCTGGGAGATTAAGTTACCTCTGAAGATTCACATTTTTCTTTGGCAATGGGTGTGTGGCCGCTTACCTTCGGGTACTGAGGTCCATAAGCGGAATGGCCCGGGGGAAGGGCTATGCCCATTGTGTGGAGTGCCGGAAGACTCCAACCATATTTTCTTCCACTGCTCGGCGGCGATCTTTCTTTGGAGTTGCCTCCGAGATACGGTTGATGGCGACTGGTGCCACAACAATCTCCCTGACTTGTTCCAGGAGGTCCTAAGTCGGGATGGCAGGATTCGCCCCATCCTTTGGGTTGTGGTTGGCTCGCTTGCCTGGACGCTCTGGATGGTGTGCAATAAACTAGTGATTGAGCATGTAATTCCATCTTGCGTGACTGACGTGATTTACAAAGTGTGTGGTTTCTTATAGCTCTGGAAGCCGCTTAGCAAGCGGCCCGATCGGGACAACATCGACAGGATCACTGCAAGTCTACGTGCCACTGCCGGATCTATGGCGTCGCCGCTCCCCCCTCCACCACCAGAGCCAGATTAGCTAGCTTGTTGCTCTCCTTTAGGGGTTTGTTATGTTGTGCCCCCGGCTGAACCTATTTGATCTCTTCGACTTTGTTTTGCTTTGCTTCTCTTTCGGCCTGAACCTTGAGTTCGCTGTTGTTGTTGGATGTTGTTGGTGCGGTTGCTTTATAATCTAAAGCGGGGGGGAACCCTTTTTCGTCAATTGTGTTTTCAAGCCAAGGTAGATGTAGTGACAGGGATAAGTTGCGCTTTCTGTATAACAAAAATGGGGACATGTCCAGAGCATCTAAAAATGACATCTAGGAGTTCCATATCTGAATTCCTTTAAGTAAATCACCATAAGAATCATTTTAGCCTGAAATGTCATCTTAAAAGATGGAATTGTATTCCTTCTATTTGATGATCTAACTAACAGAGCGGGTCAGAGTTTGGCCCTCGTGCAAATAGATGGACGCCACCCTAGAGGAGGTTGTGCAAATAGATGCGGCCCTGGATCCGCATATTTGGCCCTCGCGTTTATTGCCACGCCCGCGTCTGTCGCCACGGACGAATGGCCGTCCTAGGACGTCACCGCCAAGGCGCATTTTCAAGCCATCTAGGCCAACATTGCCGCATTATACGTAGGTGGTGGGGATTGAGTGCAGGTGGAGGTGGTCGATCGCAACTATGCGGTAGGCATTGTTGTGGTTGTGGCCATGTGGCAAGTAGTTTAATTGGTTAATACAATTTAACTAATTATTATTAAGTGTTATGAATGTAAGTCGCATTGCGACTAAGTTTTCACCCCCATTTAGTAACGAAATTGATGATTCTATTCTAGTTCAATGTGTTTGCCTGAATTGTTTGCGTTTTGGCTCTGCAACAGCCATATTCATATAAAATGCGCTCCATACATGATATGAAGGTTGCTCGAATAGCAAAGTTGCTCTTAGTTCGTTACCATCCCTACAAGTCTAGACATTGATTTGGTTTTCAGGATGACGAACCTAACCAATAGCTGGTAAGTGATGGTCACATCAATTGTTTTGTGAGCACTTCTATCGTCAAGACGGAATAAGAAGAATGCACGTATTGTGTCAAGCAATAGCCCTACCAAGTGTGGATCATTCGTGCCTTAGTGTAAAACAAGTCGTATAGAAGGGAGAGCTCCGCCTCACTTGTCTGTCTCACATCTATGCCGCAGAGGTGAACTCACTACTCTGGAACAATTGTAAGCATGTCGTAAAACTAAAATTTATAGATTAACACTGGACCGTGCACCCTCTCAAAAATGGAACGTGTAATGACAATCGAGTAGAATCACCTCCTCTCTATCTATCTTAGCTCTCCTCTTCAATGTCATCCTCTACCTGTTTTTGAATATTGTGGGGTGTCAGAACAAATGGAAAGTGTCATTGTTGCCTTTTGGAGAGCCCTCACCCTCTTATCGTACTTGGCGAAACCCACTATTGAACATAACTATCGTGGCTAAGACCAAGGTTCAGATACCGGGTATGATGTAGCGGTAGATGGCACAGCCGACTCATGATGCCTGCATTAGGAGAGCCAACAGATGGCGCCTCCCTAGTTGGTTGTCCTATAGAAATAAGACATTCATGGTGTCCAGGCTACTGGGATGGAGCGGAAAGAAGGTTGCTCATAACACCACAAGCCGGCCATCGCACGACCTGCTTTTAAAGTGACATGTGGTCAAGGGCGTACACTTCAATGTTATTAGTCATCGGGTACGACCGCGAGGAGAGAGCTATCAGCGCATCACATGATTGACTCAAGGTGTTTGGTTGGGCTTATTTCCGACTTTTGCACCCAAGCTTGTAAGCCCAAAGAAAGAAACAATAATTTTTTGGGCGCGTCTAGGGAGCAGCCGGCTGCTCCCTAGCGTTTCCTGGCGGCCCAGCCAAATAAGGTAAATTCCTGTCCCCCTAGTACAGAAAAGGTAAGGCCCACAGCCCGCCGATTACCTCGCCCCCAGCCACCTGTTCCTTCATCCCGACCCAACCAACCCCCCTCCACGCGATATCTATTGGTCCCCTCCTCACGTGCTCTTCCTCCCCCATACCTTGCACCCGACGGTTGCTTCCAGCTCCATTACCTACCCACCCAGCCATCTTCTTCTCCCCCAAGTAAGGCACAGATTACTTGCCCACACTCCAACAAGATCCATTAGACCTTCAGATCCCTTGTAATGGCGGCAAGAAAACCTTGAGATGACCTGCACTGCTGTCTTGATTAGTTGCTTCTCCTCTTAAATCTTCTCTGATCTGAGAAAGGGAAAACAAGAGAAAAAGGGCAGGGCTGCAATTTTAGAGGTCAGATCTCTCACCTCCTTTCGCTTGATTTTGCTGTTTCTCATCAAGCCAAATTGTCTGCAACTACATGTAAGTCCGTCTGTGTACAAGAACATGTAAACACCTCTGTAAAAAGTGGCAACTCATATGCACTGTTCAGGCAACTGCAACACAATTGGTAGGCAAGTCATGTGTAAAAAACTTGGTACTGTTGAACTAATAAGCTGTGCAGTTTTTGTTAAGAACTTATAAGTGGCAACTCATATGCATTGTTCAGGCAACTGCGACACAATTGGTAGACAAGTCGTGTGTAAAAACTTGGTACTGTTGAACTAATAAGCTGTGCAGTTTTTGTTAGCAACTTATAAGTGGCAACTCATATGCACTGTTCAGGCAACTGCGACACAATTGGCAGGCAAGTCATGTGTAAAAACTTGAAAGTAACCTAAGATGCAAAAACTGCTAAATGTGGTTGCAGCATCACTACTTTATGCACTTGTTCAGGCAACTGCAACACAATTGGTGGACAAGTCATGTGTAAAAACTTGGTACTGTTGAACTAATAAGCTGTGCAGTTTTTGTTAGCAACTTATAAGTGGCAACTCATATGCACTGTTCAGGCAACTGCGACACAATTGGCAGGCAAGTCATGTGTAAAAAACTTGGTACTGTCGAACTAATAAGCTGTGCAGTTTTTGTTAGTAACTTATAAGTGGCAACTTATGTGCATTGTTTAGGCAACTGCAAACACAAAAATAGGCAGTAAAACTTGAAAGTAACCTAAGATGGAAAACTCCTAAATGTGGTTGCAGCATCACTACTTTAGTAACCTAAGTTGCTTTATAAAATGTATGATGCTTTGATGTTTTAATTGTAGATCAGATTTCTCACCTCCTTTGCTCAATGTGGTAGATTCAATGTAACTGGTTTGTTGAATGCTCTTGGAGATATGATGTCTGTGGTGTACCTGCTTGTATGAACATAAAAAATGTGTATGAGAAAAAAACAAAATTTGACTGTTGAAAACCTTCAGATTTGCTAGTTGCTACATTTTTAAAAGAAAACTTTATGTACTTGAACAAAAAAGCGTCATAACAGACAAGCAAAAACTTCTAAAAGACATTTGGACCTTACGAAGATATTTGATCATGAAAAAATAATGATGCTACATACATGAGTCAGCTTACCTGTAGAAGGTTCTGTGTGCAGCAGAAATGCTTCATTGCTGGATGTTGATCGGGAGGATGGGTGGAGCTCCAACCATTATTTTCCATTGGAAAAATGGAATGTGCATCCTGGTATAAAAAAAGATATGCAAGAACAAAAAATCTGGGACAAATCTGTGCTATACTCCAGCATTATGAAGTAAAGAAAAAGAAGAGCAAAAACACACACAAAATTTAAAAATAGGTACTAGTAGGAGGTAAATCTTGCCATAAGATACAGTAATAAAAAGTGATACTAGTGAACATGACAGACCATGTCACTCGACTAAAGTACTGATGCTGCTCCTATTCCTAGATTACTTTCAACTAAAGTAGAAGTATCCCATTGCATGGTTCATGATATTTGCTGATATTTGCATGATGAATACACTCTTTGAATAAGAAGCTGCCCAATGCAACCGATGACTTGTGCTTCATCTGTTTTGCTTCAGCCTGGTGATTTGATGTCTGCAATGATTAAAAAAAGATTAGACAAAAATGTTGTAGCACAAAACTTTCATGCAAAAAAATTATACAGTGCTTGTCCCCATTTTTTAAAAAGTATTAACTGTTTGCCTCTTCTCAGATATCTTTTCATGGTGTTATAAAATGCAGGTTTGGAAAATATGATTGACCTAAATGAAGTACCAGAGGAAAATATGCCAGATTTTGCCTTTGTTCATGACATGAATATACTTGATCCTTTATATTGCACACAACAGAGCATCACACTTGGTGGAGCTAACAATGCTGAGTTTGTGGCTGAATCTCCCAACCCTGTCGCTGCACACAATGCTTCGGCACATGTGGTGCAAACTATGCCTACAGATATGGGTGCAATAGTAGAAGCAACTACACATCCAGCGGCAGCAACAGAGACGGATGAACACACGCTTGTTGACACTAACACCGGAGGTGGAACAGGTGGGACTGTTGGAAACAGTTTGGCAGGCTTGGTTGGTGAAAACGATGACGAGGCATGGTCGCAGCCCAAGGAACCTTACATGGGGATGAGGTTTGACACTTTGGAAGGTGCAAAGGAGCACTACAGTGTGTATGCTCTGTAGCTTGGGTTTTCCATCAAAATGAATACAACAAGGAGAACTGGCGACACTCGTATGTTGGTAAAGCAGCAATTTGTTTGCAACAAGTTTCGAAAACCGACAGAGGACGATGGAGGTGCAGAAAAGCCCCCTGTCCTAGACAAAATTATTGATCAGGCAGAACGTGTTGACGAAGATGATGATATTGTCTTTCTTGATGATGAAAGTAAGTTAAAAAAGAAAAGCAAGAAACGAAAGCGAGATAAAATAATTCAAACTGGTTGCAAGGCCAAGATGGTGGTGAAACTGGTAGATGGTCGTTGGGAGGTGGTGTACTATGTTGGTGAGCATAACCATAAGTTAGTAGACAAGCCATCTTTGAAGAAGTACTTGCGATCGCACCAAGGGATACCTCCAGAAGAAAAGGCATTCCTAACACATCTTCACAACTGCAATTTAACAACAGGTGAAAAAATGTGTTAAGTGATTCAATACTCTGCTCCTTTACTATTTTTTGATGTTTCCTTTGTTACTACTGGGGCTTGATTAGGTTAATTAGTTTTGTTGAGCAATTTGCTTGACCATGAGTTTGGTAGTTGCTCGACAACATGGTCCTAAACTAGATTAGTTTTGCTGAGCAAAGTTGGAGGTTTACTGTTAGTACTTGCTCAAAGTGAAGGGCACAACTTGCCTGTGCTTGTAAGCACTCATTCCCCTTGACGCTGAAATGATATGTTAGTAGGCACTAATTAGTCTTGTTGTGCTAGTTGCTTGCCCAGGTGTTAGCAGTTGCTCAAAACATGTCCTCAACTTGCCGGCGCTTGTTGCACACTTTTCATGTATTAGGTTGTGTGAAAAAAATACAAGTAGGACTTTCCCTGAACAATCAAAATGGTTTGTGTGTGCACATATATATGTCTAGTTGTACTACTTGCTTGATCATAAGTTAGTACTTACTCAAACCATGTCCTGGGCTTGCCTGCGCATTTTCACATGTTTTTGTGTGTCTGAATTGCTGCCTATAAACTACTTCTCAGTGCCATGCATAAGAATCTGTTACTTTATGAAAATGATTTTTTATAAACTACTTTTCAGGGCGTATGATGCATACTATGTCAGACTTCTATGGCACAGAGCTGATCGTCCCCTATGGTACTAAGCACATTACAAACCTGAAGACAATGTTAAACAAAGATGCCACCAAAGAAGGAGATATGATTGAGACAGTTGCCTACTTCAAAGATCAACAAAGAGATGATCCAGACTTCTTTTATAAGATAAAGTATGATGAGGAGGACAGGGTGGAGAACATTTTCTGGGTTGACGGTGCAGCTAGGAAAGCTTATGTCGAGGCTTACCACGATTGCATCTCGTTCGACACTACATACATGACTAACATGTACAACATGCCCTTTGCCCCATTTATTGGAATTAATAGACACGGGCAGTCGTTCATGTTGGGTTGCGGCTTTGTTAGGCAAGAAATGGCATCGAGCTTTGATTGGTTGTTTGAGATGTTCCTTGAGGCAATGAATGGTATAGCACCAACCAACATCATAACTGATCAAGACATTGCGATGGCACAATCAATTAAAAAGATGTTTCCTACGAGTGTGCATCGTTGTTGCCGTTGGCATATAATGAAGAAGGCACAAGAGAAGCTTGGACCAATGTTGGCGCGAAACCCTGGTTTGACGCATGATTTCAATGAATGTGTTGACTTCAGCATGACACCAGAGGAGTTTGAGACAGGATGGAATGCTCTGTTGTTAAAGTATGAGGGTATGGTTGACACTCACTTTGAGAATCTATATAACTACCGAGGAACGTGGGTTCCTTGTTACTTCAAGCACCAGTTCTTCCCTTTCTTGCAATCAACCCAGCGCAGTGAGGGGTTCAACGCTGTCCTTAAGAGATATGTGAACCCACATAAATCAATCTTGAACTTCGTGAAGCAGTACCAAAAAATTCAAACCCACATACTAGTGCAAGAAGGTGCCAAAGACTATAGAACAGAGCATTTGCAGACTGAACTGTGGTCGTCTTACCCCATTGAGAAGCAAGCTTATGAGGCCTACACCAGGGACTTGTATGTTAAGTTTCGAACAGAGTTTGCATTGATCGCAAGGTACAATGTACGGCCTCATGGTTCTAACTTGTATGAAGTTTACCCCAACCAGGAGTGGGTTGCGAAGTATGGATCTAGAAGCTACTACGTGACATGTGAACCAAGAGCTGAAGACTATAGATGTGAATGTTGCAAAATGGACAGGGATGGCATGCTTTGTTGCCATATTTTGAAAGTTTTCACGCAACTGGGTGTCAATAAAATCCCTGAGAAGTACATCATTCGCAGATGGACTCCACTGGCAATACCTGATGCACCGCCTGCTCCTGATCATGAGCCCAATGAGTTGCCAGAACAGTCAAAGAAAGAGATCCGGCTTGCAAACATGCAAATGGATTTTGCCAATCTTGCACGTGGAGCTAGCGCATCTGATGCTGCTACAGACATTGTAAAGAAACATATGCGTGCAGCACGACAAGAGATTAAAAACCTGAAGTTGTCAAGGAAAAAGAAGACAGCGGGATCATCTAGTATCAACCCTGCTGGGCCTTCACCGCCGCCTAGTTCTTCAGTACCGCCAGGAAGTGGTAACCCTGCTACGTCAAGTAGTCACAGGGCTAATCGACCTGCACCACCACCTAATGGGCCTGTGCAAGCACCACCTGGTCCAAGAACTCAACAGCCTACTTCTGCACCGCATCAAAAAAGTGTCGCGACGAAAGTTCCTAGCCCTAACACTGCTCTGCATGAGCAAGCATCTTCAGCAACTGCGCCATTTCAAAAAGGCCTCACTCCAGTACACTACGGCCCTGTGCCAGCAAGTTGGCGCCCTCCACCCCCACCGAGAATGCCTGCACCCAGGATGCCTGCACAAGCACCAAGGATGTGTGTTCCTCAACCTCGGGGGCCCATACAGCAACCTAGAGATCCTACTCTGCAAAACAGAGACCTTGCTCCAGAAGCCGTGTCTCCTGCCACACATCCTGCCCGAACTGAACAACGGCCCAGGGATCCCAGAGGGTATGCACAACAACACAGGCCACCAGCGACTGTGTATCTGCCGCCAAACACAAGTACTACTACTGGTGGGCTAATGGCAAGGACCGCACCACAAACATTGAACTCGCCTAGTGGTTCTGGACAATATGCCATACGCCCAACATTTTCCCGACAAAATGCAGACCCACTGTTGGTTCCTTCTCCAGAAACTACCAGTGATGAACGCGTTCAGCTAGGGGTTGCGTCACGGGGCAAAGAACCTGCCATTCCTGAAGGTGCTCCTGTACTTGATCCTAATCTTGTTTATCCTACTCCCATGGCAGACCCTACCATTCCTAGAGACCCTCCAAAATCGACAACAAAAGGAAGAGCAAAGCAACGGAGAATTCAATCAGCTCTAGAGCTGCATCCCAAGAGGAAAAACAAGTGCAGTTATTGTAGTTCTACAGAGCACAATTCAGCACTATGCAAGACGAGATTGGTTTGATGGACATTGGGCAATTTTGGAAAGTATCTGGGTATAAGATTCTGCAAAGATAGAATGCTGGTAGAACGCGTGTGTGGGAACGAATTTTTTATTTATGAATGGGATGTTGCTACTTTTTATGTCTATGACTTACCTTAGCCTACCTGTTATCTATCTAAGATTTTATGGTTATGATGACTTAATGGGAGAAAGGTTCTTTTTGAAGATCAACCTCTACTTTTTATTTTGGCAATTAGGGGCTTGTCTCCCTTAACTACAAGCAAGTCATATGCGAGTTATTTTTGTATCATTTGATCTGTGTGCAGGCAACTCCTAAAACCTATTTTTGCAAGTTGCATGACAAAACTGTGCAACTAACTCATTTTTTCATGGTACCCGAAAATGAGTCCTGTGGTCTTTTTATTTCTGTCTAAATAAACTACCCGAAGATACCCGAAGTGCCGTAACATAAGAATAAAAGGATAAATTCCAATTTTTCATTTTTTGGCAGAAAAATTAGTTTCAAAAAAGCGACCACCCTGTGGTTTTGTTGCAAGTTAATACAAGGTAACTATTTCTTAAGGCTATTAAAAGACCACAGAGAAAATTGCAGAGTTCATGCAAATTAAAAAAAGATTTAAAATAGCAAAAACATTGAGGTAAAAAAGCTAACCTATGTTAATTTGAGGACGTCTTTCCATGGTGCCTTGTTGTGAATGGTGTCAACCCATTGAATAGTCAGCTGCTTCCTGATGTTTGGGATATCATCAGGTGTAAAACTTGGAACATTCCTTGCCTCCCATCCATTGGCAAATGTAAGAGCATAAACCCCGCAGTCAACACTATACAAACAAAAAATGTTTCACAGAAACACGAGCCGTAAGTTAAACATTTTTATTGACTTATTGGCATGTTCAAATCTAGGGGCTTATGGGCACTTACTCGTTATTTTGCTTTGGAACATCAATGTTGACAAGCCCGAAGTTGTCCATGACAACATGTGATTTGGGGTAGTGCAGTTCCCATAGACTGCGGAAGCTTGCAATTATGGCCCTTGCACACCTATCAAGTGATGGGGATTCAAGAGTTCTCCATGAATCAAGTACCTCGAACCTTCGGTCTCTTATATTGACATTGAAAACCCAATAATGGTTCCCCGTGACTGGCTTTGAAGGCTCGATGTTCTCTAAAACAGGAAACATGATCTGCGTAAATGATGACCAGACAAAAAAGGATGTTAGATAGTTGAAGAAAAATGTGTTGGTTCTCATTACTAGATTTACGATTCTGGTTTGTATGTGTGCAACTGCTATCATGCATGGACGCAACTTAAAAAAGATGGGGGGGAGTGAAAAAGTAATTATGATGAGGGGATGTGTTATGCAAGCAACTTAAAAAAGGGTGCAGGCAACTTAATGATGTTGTGCAAGCAACTTTGGGGGATAAAAAACAATTATGGAACATGTTCACTCAAAAAATCAGCTTCCATATGCATATCTGTAACTTCTATCATTGTGCATGGAGAAAAAAAGGCTAATGATTTCTGATGGACACAATTGTTTCTGAAAAAAATTGTAAGATGTCGAACAAACTATGACATTCATATAAGGCAACTACTACAAAATAATAATTGTGTAAGAAGTGCAATTAATGTGCGCACACCCAATAGAGATGTAGTGATAGAAACTGACCATGTCTTTCCGGTCCAAACGGTTGGATTTGTTGAATTTCGATGCAATCTCTTTACTATCAAAGCAGTCCATCTGTTGCATCCTTATCTGGAAAAAAGATTTCAACAAGTGTATGAAAAAAATAAATGATCCAAGTAACGAATGACATGTGTGCAATGAAAACAAAATGTACATTGGTAAGGTGATGGTGCATTTTTTCCTTTTCTTACCGAGAACTTAAGGGGCATAAGCACCTTCTTCGAGTCTGGTGGCAAGTTCAGTATAATCGACAAAATGCCAATTTGAACAACGTGAGACAACAGGAATCCTTCTTTTCTCATTGAATTTGCAAGCTCCCTGACAGTAACATGGTAACCGTGGTAGTTGATGACAATGGGGCTGCAAAATAAAACAAAGAACATAAAAAAAGGAATTAAAAAGATAAGATTGACAATGCATTATGTTCTTTTGTGATTAAGACCTCCCCACCAAAAATCCAAAAACACACCACCCCACCACCACCCTTCCCCACCCCTACCTCCTCCTACTGGTAGCATATTTTATATATTTTTGATTTAGTTGCCTGTACTACAAATTAAAATTGCCATTGTACAGTTGGGTGACTTGCCTAATGACTACACACCATGAAAAATAAAAATTGTTTGAAACATAAACAAAGTTTCGTCATACCTTGTATCTTTGTATGGTGATTCTTCTTCATTTAATCTGCCATGTAAAATAACAGATGAATATAACCTATTGCCTTCAGCTTTGCAGTGAAATACTTTCTTCTCGTCGAGGTCCATGAATGGAGATCGCTTGCATGGTCCAGGCTTGATGATCCTTCTCTCATGTTTATGTAAGACTGGCTCTCCTGAGCTACTGCTACTATAGTGCTTGCTGTTTGATCCCTCTTCTTCTAGCTTGTGCATTTTTTCTGGTGTGCTGTACATAAAATGATCAGCTCCTGCTTCTGCACGGCCTGCAACTAACTCCCTTGCCTTTGGTTCAGCTTGTGCGCAAACTTCATCGATGGCTCCAAGGTCCCAATAAAAGTCATCATCATCAACTTCTATGATATTCTGCCATGCTCCTGAAGTTTCTTGTGCATTGCGGGGTTCAGCTTGTGCATTGCAATTCTCCCCTTCTCCTACTTTCCTTGGTGGATTATCTATGCCAAGATCAAATGAAGGGGCTGGACAGTATTCTTCAGAAAAGTTTTCTCTTCTTGACCCTTCAAACTTTGATGCATCCTGCACTGGTAGCTCCCTGTCACTATGCCTGCTTTGTAAACTCTGCTTTGCTGGACCAGTGCACCTTGCAAAAAGCTCGTTTATGTCTAACACATTAACTTCCAATGCAGCTACAGAATTCCCGTAGAATTGAAATGGCAGACGGTTCTCCTTCATTTCATCAAATAACTTGAAGGGCTCGCCATGAGTGCTAGTGACTTGAGCAACTTCTGTAGCATATACAGGCAATTTACCCTTAGCTATTAGCAGTTTTGTCTCTGGACTTGCTTCCCCCCTCTTTCTTATTCTAACATCATTTTGAACTGCATTGCTATTAAACTGCGTGAGCGACGGGCGATTGATTACATCTTCATTCTTGTTTACTCCAACATGCTGTGATGATACCTTCACAGGCTGAGTCAATCGAAAACATGATTGCTGTTGCCCATTCAAATCGCCTAGTGGTTGCCTTGAAACCTCCTGGTTTGTTGTGCTTCTGGGTGGTTGGGCAGCTTCTTTCGTATTTACTGGCAGTTGTACTAAGACAGATGCCTTAGGAACTGTTTGAGTTTCCTCAGATCCACTTGAACTTCCTTCATTCTTGTCTTTTTATCCAAAAAACACTTAACATTTTCAGACCCATCACCTTCCTTTGCAGTCCTAACAACATTTTCCTCCTGAACTTGACCAATGTCCATTGAAGCTGACTGCCTCTCCATGATTCCATGTCCTGCTTGCTCCTCAGTTGCTTGGCCCTGCTTGATGTTACTTGCCTTCTTATCAAGTGTTGCCTGACATCTTCTTGAATCAACTGCGGAAGACTGCTGCAACACTGCACATGCTGACGCAACTATTGTTGCCTTGGTTGGTTCACAACTTGCGTGGTTTTTGTTGGTACTTGCCTTTTCTTGCTCAGGGGCTTGCTCCTCAACTATTTGACTCTGTTTGATGTTACTTGCCTTGGAGACTACATGACTTGCCACATTTTTGTCTTGGGTTGCATGATTTTGAACAATGGTGGCCTGGCATCTTGGATCAACCCCGACAGACTGCTGCAACACTACCCTTGCTAACACAACTCCTCCTCCTATGATTGGTTCACATGTTGGCTGCTACTTTGGGGCAAATGCCTCCTGTTGCACGGGAACTTGCCCGATCTTCTTCATAGCTGACTTCCTTGGTATGGCTCCCATCCCTTGCTGTTTTTTCTTTGCACGCAATTCTTGCAACTCCTCTACTGTTGTTGTGACCACCGTTGGCTCCAAGATGAAACTTACATTCTTTTTCTTGTTTGCTGGCAGCGGTGGAAGCTGCATGCGCCTAGTTCTGACTTTCTTCTTTGCACCAACCTGGACATGTAGTCCAGTTATTTCCTCCATCATTTTCGAACGAATAGGCTCTGGACACACATCCTGAAAGTCTGATGTGTAAACCTCTTTCATTTCCAGACCACTGACCAGCTCTCGAAAAAGTTTATTTGCTTCCCAAGCAAGTGATGGCTCATCAAGAAATGTTTTCACTTCAAACTTGGGGATGCGTGGCGTTGGTGATTCTTTTTTAAACTCCATCATCACAAAATCTCTCATAGACATGCCACAATGCTCATCTAGACCTTTACCTTCCTTGTCCCTCTTCTTCTGAACAATGTACTGAAGTGGAGTCCCGTCATCATCTTCGCTGTCTGTGCTATCAACTACTCCATCCTCGTTACCCCCGTTGCCACCACCGGAGTCACTGTTCTGACCTCCGTTCCTGTCCTCATCGTCCTTGCCATCACCCTTCCCATCATCCTTGCTATCTTTGTCATCCTCATCGTCTTCATCGTCCTCATCATCTTCATCATCTTGCTTCTCTTCATCGTCTTCCTTCTCTTCTTCCTCCTTATCTTCATCCTCCTCCTCACACTCCTTCTTTTCTTTTTCAATCTATTTTGCCTCCTCTGTTTCTCCTTCTGTTCCATCAGTTCCTAGTTCTGACTCCTTGTCACCAGTTGCTGCTTCCGCACTATCTTCAATAATTTCATCCGCATTCACATTGAACCCACTATGTACCCGTACAGTTTCATCTTCATCACCATCATTTGAGTCGCCATCACTATCACTGTCTCCATCACCCTCATCGCCTCCATCATCAGTTCCCTTCGTTTGAGCTTCCATCTTCATCACTGTCTTCATCATCTGACGGGTATGATTCCTCGACACTTGGCAGGGAATCGGCTTCAGGGGAAGATTGTCTCCGTCTTTTCCTGGATTGTTGCTTACTTGTTCCCATCCCAGATGGTTCAGTAGTCCTTGCCCCAGCTTCATCTTCGTCAATCCTTCCGATGCCTTGCACAAACTTTCCCACTAGGTGCGACATTTCAGAGCACATTTCATGTACCAACGCAGTCAACTTCACTTGTTTCTGCAAAAAAATGAAAAAAGAAAAACACAAAAAAGAAAGGACATATCAGAAAATATATAAAATGCACTTGCCCCAATTTACATGTCTTAGATATAGACATAAACAGGCAACTAAGTAGACACATTAAAACAAATGTGTCCAACAGAAAAAAAATGAATTAGGCAAGTCATGTGTGAAAATGCCTATAGATGAAAAAGTAGTGATCAAAGTGATTTGACTTACTGTTTTATCATATGACTCAGGGAGTCTTGCTGCAACAAATTTCGTGACGTGGTCCATGCTGCCAAAGATGCTTTCATCCGCACAGCGTGAAAACTCTGTCTTCAACTGATTACATTAAAAAACAATGATGAGAAAACGCTCAAAAATGTATTCGCACCTAGGAAAAATACAAAAAAACGGATGATAAAACATGATGTATGAGACTTGCTGAAACATAGTAACAGGCTTGCTCAAAGACAGTAAGAGACTTGCTCAAGCATAGTAACAGGTTTGCTCAGAAAAATTAACATTCTTGCTCAATACACAGTAACAGACTTGCTCAAAAACAGTAAGAGACTTGCTCAAGCACATTTAGAACTTGCTCAAACACAGTAAGAGAATTGCTACAAAAAATTGAGATAAGACACTTTTCTGTAAACCCAAACACCACAAGCCCAAAACAGAAACTCCCCAAACCACATAACCACATTGCCTCCAAAAAAATAAATGCATCTGCTAGCCAACACACCATATTCTAGGCGAAAACATGTGTAGTACTACTATATGTGGTTAGGCATTAAATACCCATGTAAGATTATTTGTTGTCTATGATTGGGAATGAACTAGGAATACACTGCAAAAATTAGTTCCTAAAAAATTATATGTGTGACTTACAAAATGTTCACTATTTGAGTTGCCTACAAAAACACTTTGCAGTTCATGTTTAAAAAAAAATCAAAGTTGCTTCGATGGTGACAGAAAATTGCTAGTATCTTATATATAGTTGCCTGACCATAAAAATGCAAAAAGTGTACACGTTAACAAAAAAAAGAACAAAAAAGGTTTACCCCCAGCCTGCCGTATTCACCCGGGCCCTTCCTGTCCTTCTTCAAAACTTTGGCAATAAGATCTGAATTCCAAACTGATACTCTTGGAACTAAGCTAGGGATAGGTTCGTCAACATCCAATGAGTCCAGATACAAGAGCTGTATGCAAAAAAAATCAGTTGTCGTTCATATAGTAAAAAAAATGTGAAAAAAAATGATTACAAAATGCTAGCTTCTGGTTCAACTTACTACAAGGTGAAACACACAGCAACAAACAGCATTTTTCTTGCCGCGGGACGATGTGAACGCAGCCTTCAGTTGGTCGACCACGAACTGACAAATGTTTGTGTCTTGAATACCATTGACATCCATCACAGCCGGGAAGCTCTTTGGTGAGATGCTAAGACTGGTTGATGGTGCAAGGAAGCAAGAAAAAGCAGCGGCTAACCAAGCACGTAGGAAGTCATCATCATAGGCTCCATCCATTCCATGGATCATTTTACACCATGCAGTGAGAGTTGGCGCATTCTTGCCTTGGATATTGAAAATCCTGTAGAACTCCTTTGTGATTTCAGGCCGAATCTCGTAGCACACCTTCCTCCCCCTGTTAGGCAGCCCCCATATCCTATGTACACTAGCTGCATCTACTGGGATCTTCCCCCTTTCTGGTATAACAATCTGTGACTTTTCCGGATCATAGTGCTTCATTATCCATTGACTGAGGTCTCCGGGCATGCTGCTCGCTGCAATGTCCAATAAACCTCCAAACTCTCTATCAATGATAACCCCCTTCTGGAGAGGTACGAGAAGTTTATTCAGCTTGAAAAGCCTGGCTGGCGATGCCCTGTTTCTCTTATCCTAGGAGAAAGAAAACAACGGATTATACATGGACAGTTAGGCAACTTGACAGCTCAACTTGGGCAAGTGTTGATCAAAAGTTGAGCAACTGTGTGTTACCTGGCTAGATCCGGTCTTTTGACGTTTTGCTTTCGGTGGTTGTTCCACACCAGTATCTTTTTCGGCATTTTCGTCGCCATCTGCAGAAACACTGGGATTGCTATTGATGTCCAGCGGACGTTTGCCACGGACAGCTATCTGCTTTCTTCCCCGACGGCTGTACGAAAGAAAGGATGTGCTTCTCTGGCGCTGCAAAAATAAGACGCAAAAAACAAATTAAAAAAAGATATTAGAAAAGCAAAAATCTAAACTGAATTTTTTGAAAAAAAATTCGGACACACCTCTTGATGATCTTCGGTCGCAACCGATGGACCGCCATCAGGATTAACTGCATGCTGATCTCCTTCAGTGCCCTTTTTGCTTGGTGCATCCATTAGTTCCTACTACGCTGATAGAAAAAAATTTGCATAAAAATGACTTCTGAATATCGTCACACAAAAATATTGGCAAAATCACATTAAAACCAGGCAAAAAATCACCTTCAAAAATTGTGCGCATACAGAAAAATAAACAAAAAAAGCAATTCATATAGGGGGGGTGTTGTTGCTGTTAACATATACATTGCTAAGGATGCAGCAACATATCTAGATGCCCTATATAATGCTGCACATATTTCAGGAGGATGCTGAAGCTAAAAACATGGATGAAAAAGCAATTTCGTCTTGAAAAGCTGGCAACTATCATACAGCCTACAGGCAAAAAAGGCCTGTAAAAATCCTGGCAACTCAACCTTAGTTGGGGGAACTATGCAACTGGGTATCAGTCTCATCAACCTCTCATATATCGGTCTCGCCGTCATCTATCTCGCATGCAGAATATGCTAGATCCACATATCCCAAACCCTAACCACATCACAAACTGAGAAAACAACGACCCAGAATGCCTTGCCGCATCACGCACTTAGGAGGAGGGGAATCAACAACGAGGGCAGCTAGCAATTCCTACCTCATATAGCAAAGCAAAAAGAGAGAAAAGCGGGGGCGTGCTTACCGCGTCACGACCTGGACAGACGAGCGGTGGTTGCTGAAGGTCGCGTCGCCGCTACAGCGAACCCACCGCCGCGTGTCGCTCGCCTTCTCTTCCCTCCACGCCGCCGATGGAAGCCCCTCCGCCCGCTACCCCTGCAGCCGTAGATGAGCCGTGGATTCTGCACCCCCTTCCACCCCCCTCCCTCCCGACGCCTCTGTCGCCTCCCGCACCTCAAAATCTGCCGCTCC
Organism: Aegilops umbellulata; assembly: GCA_032464435.1. Taxonomy (NCBI): domain Eukaryota; kingdom Viridiplantae; phylum Streptophyta; class Magnoliopsida; order Poales; family Poaceae; genus Aegilops; species Aegilops umbellulata. The sequence continues at coordinate 642,132,414 of CP136057.1, forward strand.
GCGAAAATCGAACGAAGAATCGCATCAAAATCACCGACGAGGAGCGGATTTGTTGCGAGAAATCGGCGAGAGAGAAGGAGAGAAACGGCAGCGAGAGATGGGGAATTCCGGCGTGTGGAGCGGAGAGTGTGAGCAGTTTTCGAAATGCGAGCCGTTCGGTGGGATAGGGGAGCGGTGCGGTGGAGTGGGCTAGTGGTAGGACCGGGAGGACAGCTGGACGCGAGGGTGAGCGCGCGATTTGGATCCGACGGTTCGCAATGGCGTTTGCTCGGGACGTCTAACGAGCAAAGCTTTGCTTTTAAGAATTTGGGTAATTTTTTTTGCGGGGGGAGAAACAATAATTCATTGGCATAGTTGTCTTTTTCTAGAGTTTACTCTTGGCTTTTCGGTTGAGCGAGTTTATCTTGTTGAGATTCATCAATTGCATTTGATGTCTATCAATTGCATTTGATGTCTACGGGACCATATATCGAGTGTAAATAAAATGCATCGATCAGATATGGAGGCTGACGTGGCAGTAGATGCACACGTGCGCAGATTAGCTGGAAAGTCTGTTGCTTGACGTCTCTGTACTCTCCTCTGCCCCGGAGCATATCTCTGCTCTGCTCACTGCATTGCGTTTCTCAGAGAGAGAGAGAGAGGCTCATGGCGGCGGCGTTGGTGGCGGGAGCGCTCCGGCGGGGAAGAGCGGGCGCCGGCGGCGCGGCCGAGAGGACGCTGCGTAGGCTCGTGAGTCCCCTTACCCCTTCCCCCTCCCTACGCGCGCGTTCGATCAGATCCGGTTCCGAGGCAGAGCCTCGTCCCCGTCCGAGAGCCGGCGACCGGGACGATGACGGACGCACCGGTGGTGGTGGTGGCCAGCCCGGCGACCGCGGCGAGGCGAGGCGAGGGGAGGAGGGGCGAACCAACTCTGTCTTTCTGTCTTTCTTGGACAGTTTCAGTTGACTGCCTGCGGAGTGAAAGAAGAAGAATTTGCGTCTTGATCTTGTAAAGATTATCACACGCGAATGGGATCAGCGGAGTTCAGTGGTGGTACAATTTATTCCACTCCTTGGATTGGATTGGGTTCAGGCTATTGCCTCGCCTGTGCTAGGTTCAGGGTCCTATGAATTCATTTCCTTCCTATCCACCCTGTACATACCTGACTGCTACGGCCTCTTCCTAATGAATGCTGCACTCTGTGTCTGTATCACCTGAGTGGAAGCTACCTTATGCCATTAGTTCTGCTGAATTATTGTTGAATTTCAGTCTTGCCTCAGCATCCATCATCACCTAAAAAAGTTAGTTTGCCCTGGGTCTGCTGGATGGTGGATCCGCCGCCGCAGGCCTCAATCGTCACGGCTTGACTCTGGTGTTCTCCTTCTTGCTAGGTGAGCACACTGATCATAGCGGAGCACGAAGGCGGGCTCGTGAAGCCCTCGTCTCTGAGTGCATTGGCGGCTGCCGAGGCCATCGCCAAAGAGAACAAGGTGTCACTTCTTCTCGGTGGATCTGGGCCGACTCTGCATAAGGCTGCTGAGCATGCTGCGTCTAGCCACCCATTGGTCAATGAGGTATTGTTACTTACTGACTAGTCAGCTAGTATCTGTGTTTGCATCTTTCTTTTTATTTTGCCATGCTCTGCATTTCAGTTCTGATTTCTGAGAGGGTGAACCGAACTTGGCGAGAAAGGAAGCAGATGTTCATTTGTTTATCTGTCGGCTCTCTTGCTTGCAGGTTCTTGTTGCGGATTCAGACGTATTTGCGCATCCTTTAGCCGAGCCTTGGGCCGAGCTGCTCCGCTCCGTGCAGCAGAAAGGCGGATACTCTCATGTCATAGCCTCTTCGACATCATTCGGGAAGAATTTGCTTCCACGTGCTGCGGCTCTTCTAGATGTCTCCCCTGTCACGGACGTCACTGCAATCTCTGAGCCCCGGGTCTTTGTGAGGTACGATAGTCCACTCCGCTGTTTTGTAATGTTTTATCAGTGATTCATCAACAATACAAGATGGACAGCAACCTTTGCTTTTATTCGTAGGGCAATCATCATATGCCTTGATGTTTTAGCATAGCCAACTCGATGATATATATCACATTTTGATTAATACATACTCTTTTCTTAAGGCCAATCTATGCTGGAAATGCACTCTGCACTGTACGATATACTGGGGAGTCTCCTTGTATGATGAGTATTAGATCAACATCATTTTCTCCAGCTACCGAGTCTATGTCAGAAACTAAAGTTGCGCCTATAACCCAGGTTGATCTCTCTTTCCTCAGTGAAGGTTTGTATAGTTTCCTCACCATATTCTTTTATTATCAACACCCTTTTATGACTTGTAGAGTTGTTATTGTTAATTCTGCATTACCTTTCTTGGACCTTGGATCTATTAAGACAATATTCTGACTTCTGCAATAAGAAGTTCAAGGTCTGATTTGAGTATTACTAAATTTTCCATTTCCAAGCACTTATTATGGTTTACGGTCGATAGTTCAGTCTTGAGCAGGCGCTCATGCTTGGGTGTGTGGGTGGTAGTGTCACTGCTGTGTGCGTGCATCTGCGGGATGTATTTAGTGTTACAAAACATGCTTTTACAGATCTATAAATCATGCCACGTATTTGTTAAACTCTTTCCTTCGGTGTGCAGCAAGCTCAAGGAAATCTTCATGGCTGAATCTTACATCCCAAGACACAGAACGGCCAGACCTGGCAAATGCACGTGTAGTAGTCACTGGAGGCAGAGGTTTGAAGAGCGCCGAGAATTTCAAATTGTTGGAGCAGCTGGCAGAGAAACTTGGCGCAGCAGGTTTGCGCTTTTACTTGATTGTCCATTGAACCTAGGTGGCACTGAACCTGTGAAGGCCAGGCCTCGTGTAAAATACATTCCTGCGCACACGGTTTTACGTATTTTCCCCCTTGTGTAGTGGGTGCGACCAGAGCTGCCGTAGATGCAGGATATGTGCCGAATGAACTACAAGTAAGCTCCTCAAGTCTGTCTATCAGAGTGGCATAACCAAATACTAGCAACTAAATGATTCATGTTCTGATCTTGTCCCTAGCCTATGTACTCGCTATACAATCCCTCCGGGTCGGTTACATCTTAACGCCCTGATTTCTCCTCAGGTTGGGCAGACCGGGAAGATTGTTGCGCCTGAGCTCTACATTGCTTTCGGAGTGTCAGGGGCGATACAACACTTGGCGGGGATGAGAGATTCCAAGTACATCGTGGCGGTCAACAAAGACGCAGACGCCCCAATCTTTCAGGTTCAACTCTGCTCCCCGCAGACTGAGCTTGGAGTATCGAACCCCAAATTTCGACCGCTGTTATTGAGCCTGCCCTGGTTTTTGTTTCTGCTGCCCAGGTCGCGGATTACGGGATCGTTGGCGATCTGTTCCAGGTCCTTGAGGAGCTCCTGGAGAAGATCCCAGACAAGAAATAACTGTCCGGAGCGTGTCCGTCATGTTCCTCGCCAATGCGTGGAAGGGCTTTCGTCGAAATGTGTCATTGTTGTATGGTTGGCCGGTTAATAAGCACCTTGCTGGATAGCGGTGCAAGCAGCATAATTGGAGGAATGTGTTCACAGTTGACATTTTTGAAAACTCCTCTCCCAAGTTTTGTACATACATGCACCAGAATATTGAGTGCTTGGGAATAATATAATGAAGTCGTGGTTAATCCAGCTATTGGTACAACATTTGACTCACTACAAGAGGCTTGTTACTTGTACAAATTTTATTCATGCAGGAGATTGTTTGTGGTTGTGTGGTATGATTAACTTGTACAGTGAGTACAACTTAACATGCATCTCGCTGTGCACAAAATGACACACACACACACACACACACACGACTTATCCTGCATTATAGGGCGAATAACTGCAGGTCTACGAGGTGTGGGTGCAAGGCTATTATGATATGATAGGCTGCTAAGAGCCGACGACAATGGCTGGTAGTACATACTTCCTCCATCCCATAATGTAGCTAATACTAACAAATAAGAGATCAGAACACGACCACTTTACTGTCAAAGAACTACATAAGCATGTACTAAACCAACGATAAGGTAAAACAGTTACTCCCTCTGCTTGTTTTTATAAGACATTTCAAACAGCTTGCTTTGTACTCCCTCCGTCCCATAATATAAGAACGTTTTTGACACTAGTGTAGTGTTAAAAACGTTCTTATATTTTGGGACAGAGGGAGTACGTAATATTGAACGACGAGAGCGTCCAGGTCGATGACCAAAGGTAAAAAGAAAATTAAGCTAACTGCAATGCAATTATGCAACGGATGCATATAACGTACAAAATAGATAGAAAGCTAAGCAAAATAGATAGAAAGTTAAGCTACATTAGTAGTAAAGTAGTAGATACAAACAGGTGAGAATCACATCGCTTTGCTCTTAGCAAGCACAAAAATGTTATTCACATGACTAGTTCCTTCAAAACACACGAGTGATGGCTGGACACGAGCAACAGATTCTTGTCATCTATGCCAAAGCAAGGTCCGCTCTTACATCACCGCCCGCTCCTCCAGGGTGATATTCTGCATCAGCCCGAAGGCACCGGTCCCGGTCTTGGCCGGTTTCCCCAGGGACACGGTCGCCGAAGGGCCCGTGAGGTTGTCCACCTCCCCATGGTAGGCCGCCTCCATGATGAACCTCGTGGCCTGCTCGAAGCTCATCTTGCCAAACGGCGACGTGCAGAACCGGGCCATCCCGAGGCTGTTCATCGGTCGGTAGGAGCCTCCCGAGGTCATGTAATCAGCCGCCAGGCTCAGGTGCCTCGGGTCTACCTTGATGCCAAAGGGCTCAAACACGGCCTTCACCTCGTTAATGATGGTGGCCCTCGCAGCCTCCACCCCGTATGTCCTCAACATAGCATGTATGTCGTTAGATGTAAGCTTGCGGACGTTCAGGAAGTCCTGCAGATCCCAGAATACCTCAAAGTCCAGTCCTGCCGTTTGCAGCCCTCGAAAGGCTTCTTTCCTCTCCTTCTCTTTTTGTTTGCTTTCAGTTTCACCTTTCTTTTTCTTCTCTGGCCAAATAACATTACATAGACCTATGTTTTTGTTATGGGATCCACTGACAAATAGGGACCTCAAAGTCTTCTGGGCAATCTGGAAAAGCAAAATTAAATGCATCTTCTATCAGATTTTCTTATGTCCAAAGTTTTAGATGACAGAAAATGCAAACCAACTTGTATGGGTCACAAGGGTCAGCTTTTAAAAACACCCTCTTGTCGGATTATAAATCCCAGAGAATCGCAGAGAGCCTGGTCTGACTTTTAACTCTCTCAAATACTGATTTAAATTGCCTACAAACTTTTAAATCCAAAACATAACCACAATCCTAATCAATACTAATGCCCCTAGAAAATCATACAGTTACAAATCAAATGCATGTATCACTTCTAAGACGCATAGATGGATTACTGCTATGCCATTACTCATTAGAACAATGTATGACTAAACTTACAACAGTGCTTGCCGTGACACAATTGAACAGCACGAGAAAAGTTTAGACCATAAGCATACGGTGGGCATGATACAAGTTCCCCATGGATTCATAGTATAGTCAGATCAACACATGTTCAGAAACTAACAAAAAAACAAGTTATATCATATTCAATTACTACCATCTGAAAGAAAAGCAAACATATAGTGTTTTGTTTATGATGAGGTACCTGGGATAGTAAAATATGTGGTTCCTTGTGCAAGATGTAGTGAACCTCAAAATTCAAATCTGCGCTTTCAACATGAACAGTCAGCTTTAACTTTTTGCTCCGTTTCTGGGTTATTTGTGCCTGCTTCTGCTCCTGCAAGTTTTCCACCGTTTCATTTCTCTCTTTCTTGAGTTTAGTAGCTGCAAGCCTGCCTTCTAATTTTGCAGTCTTGTTACTGGAATCTGACAAATGTCCTTCGTCATTCTCTTCTGATTCAACACCAGACTCAGCTGGATCATCCTCGTTATCAAGTTCATGTTTTGTCTCTTCATCAGGGTCACTGTTCATGCCATCTTCATTTTCAATATCATCCTCATACTCCATCTCATCATTCTCTTGTCGTTTCCTCTTTTCTGCATCAGCTCCCAAGTCATCCTCATTTTCATCGTCACCATCACTAGTATCAGACTCGTCCCCGTTGGTAGGTCTGCCCTCGGATTCTTCAGGACCTTCTGATGGTAAACTCTCAGTGTCTTTTACCCTTGTTTCCTGGATTCCACTAACTTTGTGTAGCAAATTTAAGTGTTTTTCGATTGCATATTCCATTGCATCAACAAACACAGTTCTCAAGGATGCTTGACACTCATCTACTGTAAGTTCCGACTCAGGAGGGTAACAGTCGGGTGAGAATAGTTTTAGATGCAACTTATAGAGACTCGAAATATGCCCATTACTGTTGTGAAAAGGAACTGTGCATACTTCAATTCCTTCCACAACATCAGCCAACGTAACACCCCTTAGTTTTTCGGCCAGACATGCAGCATCCTTCCTAAATATCCACATGTAGAGAATTAGTGCAAATATCTTGTTGGGATTCTTGTTTACTTTTTATAGAGGAAAGTTTGATATTGCATCTTAAAAAAAAACAAATAAATCTCACCTCTTCTTGCCTTTATGCACCGGGCACTTCATATAAGGCGTGCCAATATTAGCCGATGCTTTCATTAGGATTTCCTGTATGCGAGGCATCCCAAGTGTGACATTCATGTCCCCTCTTCCAGCAAGATGGAAAGTGTTGAGCCTGCAGGGCATGACAAAAATGTGTACAAGAATTTTGAATGGGTCCCAATATAAGAAATAGAATATGCCGCAAAACAAATAAAAAAATGGAATCGATATCAAAGTAATGCACATAATATAGTTCTAGTTCATATGAACAGATGTACAGAAATGTTCTTACGTCATCTGCGTTGAAGGTTCTCCTAAGGACTGAGCAAGGATCACACCAACAGCTTCACCAGGATCTACAAGACTAGCCACGTACTTGACTTTCAGTAACTTCATTAGTTCCTCCTCATTGATGTTATAACGGCAGCGACACTTTTTTTTAAGCTTACGGCAGCAACACTTGTTTTCTTTATGAAAACCCGTTGCGCTTTCAGTGAGTCCTTGAGGCAGTTTAGTAATGTATTTGGACTTGAATGACAGGGGATCACCATTGTACATCTCAAGCTCACCCTTGTACCCCGCAAGCCTGTCAGACACAGCTTTTCTATTCTGTGATTTGGAACAAATTGCAGACAATTAGCAGTTCAATCAAACAAATGCATAGAGCAAGGCATACTACAAGTCTAACTTGGGTAGTTTTAGAATTGGGAATGTGAATGTCTTACATCAGCGAGTTCTTTAAACTTTTTGAGAAAGCTACTTTTATGGACATCAACTCCATCTTCTCCATAGCAGAATTGTATGATTGATCCATCAACATTACGCACAGAGTGATCATATGAAACAAACAATGATTCGAGACTTTTGATAAGACAACGCTGAAGATATCCACTACGAGATGTTTTGACTGCTGTGTCAATCAACCTGCAATGAACATACACAAGCTAAACATCATAACAACAAAAGCCACTGCAGATGTAATAATGGATGGCTCTAAGGAAATGATATATCTGATTATAATGGTGAGATGAGATTGGCAATTGAGGATATGAAAGTATCACTGTTATATGAGAATATTTTCTTTTCCACCAAGAGAATAATAATTCTCCTTCGTTAATACTAAACGGGGATGCTGCAAACACATGAGAGAAGGCGATAACTGGAGGTAGATCAAATTTCTTGTGTTCCAACGGGCTTCACATCAACATATTATCAAATTTATCAACCACTCCATATCCAAAGAGCATTGGTTCATCACGAATACTTATGTCACGGAGCAAGTTTAAAAGAGTGTGCAATGTTGTGCGGAAGTAACATTGTTTTGTGTGTTCCCCATACTATGTCAAATAAGGGCAAACAGGCGAATGATTTATAATAGGAAGTAATTAGACCATTTGTGCAACTCACTTGTCTCCACTTCTAACAAATACGAACAGCCAAGTATGCCTGATATAAATCGATATACATTTAAAAACTAAACATCTGCTTAGAAACAAAGCTATAAATGTCAAACAAGGCTGGGAAAGTGTATACATTGATGCATAAAAAGGTAGTTTCTTAAGTATTAGAAAGAGCAAAGAAACCTTTACCCATTTCTGCCAGCCATACAATGGAAATAGTACTCTTGAGGGCGGAGACCAGTTAAAAATCTGTCACTGACGTAACCACCAGCTCTTGAAGAACTATCCCATGGTGGAAAGCAAGGTAATGACTTCCCAGATATCATTCGTGGAACACGCGCTCCTTCTAAATCTTGTGAGCCTAGCAATGACGAGATTTGTGTCATGTTAACCTAGCAAGAGAAATGAAGTAGCAGGATATTAGGCCAAGTAGGTAAAATAATTTGCGCTTCGAGTTTAGAATTGTATCTGCCGTGAAACAATTCACTTTCCCAGGTCATCAAATATATTTCGAGTTCAACACAGAATATTGCATTGTTCAGCAACCCTGGAAAAAAAACTTACATCGCCTCCTTTTGCTCCAGTTGCAGTCATAAGAGTGAGACAATTTTTAGGAAAGGGCTTTTGTAGACCATAGGGAAACATGTTCTTATTGACCTTAGTTGTTAACCCATTTAGTTCACTTAACATTGCTTTATCCAACGCAACGTTCGCAGATTCTCCTATTCTCCGAACAACCTTTTCGACGTTCATTTGCAATTCCACTCGATCTGCATAAAAATAGCAAATGTAATAAGGTTGCAGCTCCAATTTGAATACAAACAGAAAGGCTGCTGTTATGGGCTAGAGAGGTAGCCCAGCCAATTAATACCACAGATGGAAAGCAGGCTATTAGGATTATCGAAGCATCATACGATTTTATGACTTCACCGGAGGCAAACAATACAAAAGTATCACAATATGACTTGTAAAATTGCTAATACCACAAGAAAAATATGATTGTGATCCCACATTTGTAGCCCAGCCCAGATTAGATGTAGTCGCTGCAGATCAAAGAAACTTATAAACTGGCCTATAACTTGTTGCTTGATGGATGCGGTACAAGGGATGCAGATAAGTCTCTAAAGTAGTCACTTGCTCAGCTGTCCACGAGATGAGCTCTCTTGATCATGGGTGTATCATGGGCTATGTTTTGTAAATGGTAGCGCATCTAACATAATAACCTTTGAAAAAAAATCTATAGAATGTTATGTTTTCCGAAACAGCTACGTCGATAATCCATTAGAATTATATTTCTGAAATGTATAAATTTGTTATATTTTAAGAACTTATACTACGATCTGATCCTACGATCCAATAAAAAGTACTTTTGACTAGAATCCTGATACTGGCAACATTGGTTATTAGGTAGACATAATCACATAGGTATGCAGGAAAGTGTTTTTGTATTAAACAAAGAGACCACTTTAATTGAAGAAAAGATAAAGTTTGTGTATTGTGGTAAATCGAGTCATCCTTAACTAGCATGCAATCCTTTTTGTTCATGCAATAATAAATAAGAAGTTGTTAAGCGTGAGGGTCTCTTCGCAACAAGTATGAGCCCTGCCGCCAATGACATATTAACCGGTATCCAGACAATTGTCTAACCCTAATCAGCCTGTTGTGAATCAAGCACGCACACATCGGCTGCATTTAGCTAAGTTGCAATTTCAAAAAATGCAAATCATCACAGGTAAAACTTCCAATGTTGAAATATTTGTTAGTCGTTACAATCACTAAGCGGAAGTGGAAACTCAGACAGCAAGCAGATGGATCTAGGATTTTCTGTAAATACTAGTCACATGCCGCAAAGGAACGAGAAATATTTTGATAACACACACCAAACATCCGGTCAGTATTCTAAAAGGCACTATGTTCTATTTTGCAGCACCACTATGCTTCAATGGGCCACTGCAACCTCACCCCTGGCCAAGTGTTACGCAGCCCAGCAACGGGCCTACAAATTAGGCAGGTACCACAGCAAAAGCTACCTACGTGCCCCCTCATGCCGACTTCAGAATACTGTTCACCGACTGACAAGGTTTCTGTTTTCAGGACTAGTAACATCTCAAGAAAAGGGCAGTTATTTTAGAGGAATTGCTATTTTGATAGTTTATTTTGGAGGAATTGCCATTTTGTCAGTTAGCATCTTGTGAACGCAAGATGATTTGGGTCCTTGAGATCTGTCATTATTTTCTTCACTTCCTTCACTTAGACCCTTACTGTTACCAAGCAAAAAGCTATTTTTACTCATTAAACAATGGGATTGAGGATCTGATACTCCCATAGAGCATCTCAATGAGACTAGCTGTCCTCATAATCATTTACAAAATCGTTATGAATTTGTGGCTTGCGCACAAAGTATTTGCTGTCCAGATAATATTGAACAAACCTGTATCAACATCTTTCTTGCACAGAAATTTCTTATGCGCTTCTTCACTGTGTTCCTCACTTCTCGACAAAAAATCCGTCCTCTCGTTATTTGACTCTTGGGATAGTAACAGATCATCTATTCCACAAGTAAATCCATGAAACTGCAAGAATTTAATGTATCTTAGACCAACAGTAACATAATTGCAACTAAAAGTACTGCAAAGAAACAAGACAAAACCTAGAGACAGTGTGCCAAAACCAAAGGAAGTTAAATTCATAATAATAGAACAACTTGGAATAAAGGTGACAACAAATAGGCCACAGCTTAGACACAAAGGGAAGTACATATTACTCCTGATCTTTGGCACTAGCCACTAGGGCTACTTTAATCCCCTGATATTTGAAACCGAGTAATTCCACCGTCAACCTTTGTAAAAGCGGTTAAGTAACCCACCTGAGCATAACCCGCTACACCGATACCCCACCGGCAAACAACTCACACCATCAGTAAGCCGCTACCAGTACTATTATCACATTATTTTTCCCTCTATTCCCCTTCTGCACAGATGGCGCAAAGAACAGAACCACGACCAAACCTCAACTTTTGAGCTCTGTTCCATTCCTTCTATGATTTAGACCATGATCTGGCAAAATTTCTTTTAAAGAAAATACTTTCATATCTACAGCATCATCAATGCTCTGAAAAATCCAGATCTTTATAGCTCAACTTTAGCTAAGCTACAACCTAGCACTAGTTGTCTTACACAGCTCATGTCCAGGCTCCAGCCATGCATTTTAAACTGTCTTGCACCTTCTCTCTTGCCCTAGATAGTCTGCCGACATCCAAACTGGCGCACATTCATCTATATGTGTTGCATCACTTTTTGCATGCAACTTCAAGTTACCATTATGACAAGAGTAATACTAACATTTAGATCACCAATATTCTACAGTTCAAGTATAGCATCTCACCACTGGAAACACAAATACAAAATATAATAGCCAGTTCCAAAAGGTTAGGGGTGATGTGTACATTGTTTTTCTAAAACATAGAGTGATTGATTAGCGTCAAACCATCCTAAATAAATCCAAACACTAGAATTATACTGTCAACCTGAATAGTGGAGTAAAAACAATTTTGATAATCCAATTACCCAAACCTATACTGGGTCGAGATTGCTTCAAGAGAGATCGACTGATATTTCACGATGATAAAATAAATTTCACTAACTTGCTAGTAAATGCTAATTCAATGATTTTAAAGCTGAGAACAGGGAAACATAATGTTCCAGTAGAAACAACGGCTATTAACGCATATCTTATGTTATCTTCTGGTTCACTAGTCCAAGCACTAGTTATAAAAAACAGATGAATGATTGAGCATCAAGTGAACCAACAGTATTTTTATAAGAAAAAACAGCAGGGCTTAATAAAGCATATTATAATATGGCAGTGCTCTAATAGTATGGTGTTACAAGCTTCAATATGCCAAAAGAAAGAATTAAGTACAAATAGGCAACTATATTTCAATCAAAATAACTACTGTCTATTTGCTTAGGCAACACGAAAGTAAGTTGTATCACGCTGTTGTGGCAGCTGGATAAGTTTTTCACATGATCTACCGCAGAATGACAATATGGTTCAGCACAGGACTAAACGTTTTCAGTTTGCCTCTTGCGGTGCTATATGACTCAAATAGACAACTCAACAGTGGATTGGCCCATTCAAAGTAGTCCGGTATGCAGATCCAGATTAGATTTCCTTTTCATTTCTTTATTTGCTAGATAGCACGTCTAGATGAATTTCCAAGGCAGATTATCTGGTTGCATTGCCAATATGTGCTGCATGCTGGTGAAGAGTATCAATGGAGTTCTTTATTTGCTCCAGATAGCCATCATGCTGGTCATGACTCATGAGTATTAAAGGAATACAGTCTTCAACTAAAAAAGAGTAACTAAAGATGACTAGAAAATGCTTCATTTTTGCCAAAACATTTAGGAGCACGTCTATGGTCTACAAATATTATTTGTTGCTACTTGCTACTAGAGTGTTTAATTGGTACAACTGTTTTAGTAGCACCAAATTCAAGGAAGAGTAGACCGTGCTACTGTCTATCACTACTAGCCTACCAGTCAGGCACTCCACCTATACTGAAAAGATACAAAAAAATATGTTTTCAAAGTTACCTGCAAGAACAATGTAAACAAGCGGCTGAAAATCGAGAGCAATCTTCCAGCTGTATCTGCACCATAGAGTTCATGAACTGTATGTACTATCCCGTGATTCCCGAACTGGTTCTTGTCTATCATGCCCTTTAAGAGCTCATTATGGCGAATATATAAAACTAGTTCTTCAGGATCTCTAAGTTTTTCTCCTTCAGCAACATGGCGTACTTTAGCTGTTAGATATTGTACTGAAATTTTCCCTTTCATCTCCACAGTAAATGGTGGGTGGCCTTTCGTTAAATGGTTCAAGATGGTTGTTATGACCTGCACAAAAACAAAAATGCAGCTGACTTCAAAGCAATGTCAAGATCAAGACCAACAGTCACACATGTTTCTTTGTATAAACATCTAACCTGTTTTCCCGTCCACCGCTCTGGCTTCACAAAAGCTGGAGGAAGAAGTTCCAATGTGTCATCATCCTTCACAATAGATACCCTTTTACCAGATTGACAAGGACCACGAGATGAGGACACACAAGACCCATAGACAAGCTGACTGTATTCCTCACGGCTCAAGAATGTGTCCACTTTTGTCAGGAGAACAGCACCAACAATGTGGTCCTACAAAAATACAGAACCATCTGTTATTGCTTGTCAATATCACAGGCATGGCGAGTTTGCTAGTTAGAATAGATGCATGTGGCAACTGACTATACAACAGTTGACATGGTGAAAGACACATCTGCATATACGTAGTATTACCTGAATGAGACCTCTGACAGCCTCCCCACTCCTTGGACCAATGTATTGCTTATTTGCATCAACAATGTTGATGGCCTCAGCCCGAGATATTTCATCTTGCGGGAAGTGCACATTCATTTCATCCCCATCAAAATCAGCATTGTATGTACTAAAAAGAAACAAAATTATTTTAACATTTGATATAAACAAAAGAAAATAACAGGGACATCTCCAAATACCTGCAATTGGCATAGTGCATTCGAATTGTCTTCTCTCCAGGCAACACACGAACAACATGGGCCATCATGCTGGGCTTGTGAAGAGTAGGCTTCAAATCACAAGCAGAGAGGGATTAGGGATGTAGACTAACAGTTCGCTGTATCTACAAAAGCTAAGTGTTAATGCTGTCACAAAAATCCTAAAGCAGTACGATTGGCAGCAGAGTGGTGAGTGGTTGCAACTCCAGCCAAAGTTCACTATTAGATTGTGATGTTCATGTTTTGACTTTATAGTGAAACACCTCCTGAAACTGGCAATGCCAAAATTATGAAGTTGGCCTGACAAGTAGGGCTACAAGTCATGGGCCTCATGTCGTATGCATAACTGCAGTTGATCAGGGCATTTACCATCGTCTTAACATTCAAATGAAACCATGAGATGAAAAAAAATGTTTTGCATGTACCTCAATAGGCCCACTATAGATTTGTATGCTGAGCTCTATGTACATAAATAATGAAGAAATTTACACATAAAAAAACGTGCCTGTGGTGCCCGCCCACACCTAGTAATTACATAATGCTCCTCTGTTCCAGGTCTAACGGCTTTTAAGTTTGATCAAGTATATATAGAAAAATATGACAAACCTAGAACTTCGTATTTTGTATCGGAGGGAGTACATCTTTACAACAATGTTGCAAATAAATTATAAATATGTGTATTTGTGTGGAAAAGGTTGCATGGAAGAAGTAATAACAACATTCAAAAACCCACATTGCTAAAACAACACCGAAATAAGATTGAAGAATGTTTTTCCTTTGTTTTCAGCTATTGCTGCTGAAGAAAACGGAATGTTAAGCATACTAGCAAAATATTTATACCTGTCTGTTGACCAGTACAATGTCACCATCTTGAATATGTCGATATACAACTTTGCTTTCAAATTCGCATTTAGGGTCCTTCCCTCGTTGAGAAATTGATCCTCTAGAAGCAGCCAACATCTTAGCAACGCCACGACGTTTGGTACGCTCATCCTGTAATTTATACTTCTGATTGTTAACCTTTAAGTGTGTCGCACCAGGATGAATTTCCAAGCCATTACTTATAGCTCCTTGTAGCTTTTTGGCATTCCAGGGCGTCACTTTCTGCGCATGAAGAAAAATCATGATGAATCCTGTAAATTACATACAAAACAAAAGAACAGCTTCGATACAGGCTAACATATCTACAAAAAGGGAAAAATCTTCTGTATAATGGTGTGTTTTCTCTCTTCCCTGCATCGCCCAAAAAGGTGGACGCAACTGCTAACTCAACAATAACAAGAAGTACCTATTTAATACTCCCTCCGTTCCTTTATATAAGGTGTATTTGTTTTTCCAAAAGTCAAACGAGTGCATGTTTGACCAAGTTTTTAGAAAAATATATCAATAATCCACGATGCGAAATTTATATCATTTGATTCATCATGAGAAGAAGTTTCATATTTTATCTCTATTAGGTATTGTAAATGTTGTTATGCTATTTTATAATCTTGGTCAAACATTCAAATGGTTGACTTGCACGGAAACCAATACACCTTAAATTCTGGAACAGAGGGAGTAACTAGCAACCAATCCAACTTCAATGTTGTTCAAATTTCAAGAATAAGGATACATCATTGTCAGGAGTCATGCGCTTTATTGGATAGGGTAACACTAGTAAGATAGCATGCAAGAATCTACAGCCGTGAAAAAAAGGCTGGTGGATATTTCAAATATGTTCAGAGCACAATCATAAACATCACCATAGAAATTTTAATTATATGCCAATACAGAAGAAGAAAATGCAGGTCAATCCATGAAGAAAGTACCTCAGGGTAAGTCAGCTTTAAAGCAGCAGCAGGAGGAATCCCAATTTCGTTAACAGCTAAAAACGGATCCGGAGATATAACGGTACGGCAGGAATGATTAACTCTCTTGCCCATTATTTTCTGTCGAACAATCCCAGTTTTCTTATCCACCAATTGCCGTACACCATGACCGTCTTTCCCGCTTTTTCCTGTCATCAGCATAAACATTTCAGAAGAGTTGGGACTTCTTAGTGGAGGAAAAGAAAATGGGCATGATGTATAAATGCATGTAAGACCAAGCCCATTAGTAAAGTAATGCTCTAGTAAACATAGGACTTCTATTAAAAACAATCATAGACATCATCAACGACAACAAATATATCCGCCTTGGCATCATAATTCTTGAACGCAAGCACAAACAAATTTCTAAGCATTTCCTAAGTTGATACGCCCTCTGTTTTAAAATACAAGGTGTGTTAGTTTTTGAAAAGTCAGCTTCTCTTATGTTTGACCAAGCTTATTGAGAAAAATATCTACATCTACAATACCAAATCAGTAATCATTGGATTCATCGTGGAATCTATTAAATTTCTTTGGTATTGTAGGTGTTAATATATTTTTACTATAACTTTGTTGAACATATAAAGGTAACTTTTAGAAGAAATTAGTACACAGTACATTTTGGAAGGGAGGGCGTAGTTCATAACAATGCAGCCAAATAAGCATGGGCTATGCATTCACATTAATCACCGCCCATAAAAAGGGCGCATAATAATTCAATTGTATTTGGTGCTACAAAATTCCTGTTCTGAACTAATATATATAACCCTGAAACTGAGGTGATCTAATTGAGAATAGAGGCAAGAAACTCCAAGGCAGAAAGAACTCAAACAAATTATTGGAACATAATCTGATTAGGTCGAAATTGTTGAAGCAAGAAGCAACCCAATCCATATTATCATGAATTGCCATATATGACCGCATCGAAACAACTGAGAACAAACTGGTAACAGCTTAGCCATGTATAGCATTCCAAAACTTGATTCAACCAGTTACCTAAGTAGAGGAATCCAGATATACATGTTTGCATCTTTTTTAGTTTTTGCTGAGTGTCAGAACAAAAAGGGATGATCTAACTCACTAAAGGAAAGAATGCATACTAACCAAGGCCTTTACTACTATCGTAAAATAAATTTACACTTGTTTGCAGATCCCTCCATCTTGTAAGAACATCCATGTGATTCGGATGGGCACTGTCATGCTGTAGTGCAAGATTGGCCTCTTGCACTTTACTTAGCATAACATTTTGTGGATGTTCCATAATCTATGCCCAAAAAAATTCGCATGATTAGTTTAGAAAAAGACTCAATCAATTAGACTAACTGTGGTCTACTTACTCCAAGGCTAGAGCTGGTTGAAGGACGGAATCTATTTGGTGGCACAAGCATACTCTTCAAGAAAAACATCTCATAGCCCCTCCTCTTTTCTGATACACATAAATTCTGCTGAAAGTCGCATAGTAACATGCAGAACCTGGCTTCCTTTTCCCACAGGTCTTTGAGAATAGATTCAACCTGAAGCAGTTCAAAAAGAAATAACTCAGTCATGTGCTGCCTGCAGAACATGCACAAGACATCTCAATGTGACTTCAAAACCAAAAAGGAAACGAAAATACAACCTCCGTAGTCAAGAGAGGTCTATCATCAGAAAGGTCTTTTGTTTGATTGCTTGATGCTTTAACTCTATCATCCGTAAGCCCAGAAACACCAGTTCCATTTGGGTTGGAAATATGGCGATCTCCTTCAAGATTATAATCAGTGATTGCTTTTCTTCTTACAGCAGAACCATCTGTACCCTGCAAATCACGTACAATGAGGACCTATGATGCAAGAAAATGCTATACACATAAAGACTGTGAGATGATGACATCAAGGATTAAATCACACATGCAAAACATGAAGTAGAGGTGGGCAGTAATAGTGTTGAACAAGGCACTATGAAACCTAGAGATCACAACGTAAGGCATCCAAGATGATAAAACAAGTGCAAGGATATATAGAACCCCCACAAGGATATGCAGAGTAGCTAGTAACAAGCAAACTTGTAGAATGGTAGAGTAAGAGAAAAAGCACAGCTACAAAATTATGTCTAGCTTTCATTGGTTAAATCGGAATTTTTCTCGCCTTCTCTATTTAATTTTGTATTCCTTTTGGTTGGGGTAGTTCTTGTTGGGTTTCATCTAGTGAACAGGAGGAATAATAGCGATATACAGAGCCGCAGTTCATACAAAAATTTGGCCTATCCTCTGTCCTATAATGTGCGTAACGTTACTATAGTTGTATAAAAGGTAATTAAGTACACCTAGTTTACTCAGGAACATTGAAATTCAACATATTTTAAGCAGAAGCAGGATGAAGTAGGTCCGGGTTTTCAGACAATGACAGTGATACAGCTCTAGACATACCTGAATGGTGAGCCAACCATATATCTGGCATTTGATAGGTGGGTTCTTCATGCCGCAGTTTGCACACTTGTTCACCCGCTTTTTCATCAGCTTGGAGAAGATAGAATGGGCCTCTTTCAACTGGATGGATGTCCAGGTTTTGTTCCCACGGTCAGAAGGGGACACCGGTTTATCAACCGAATCGTCCTCGTCCATTTCAACGCTTTCTTCTGAAACAGCGGAATCTTGCATGTTCTTGGCCTGGACAACGTCGCCCCTCGCCAGCAGCTCAAGCTCGCGGGCGTACCTGTCGACCTGACAACGAACGGCCCGAAATCATACAATGAATCCATGGAAGGGGAATTATGAAATCTGCACTGCCAGGAGGATGGATGGATAACGAGAGGCGTTACCAGCTGGGCGCTGAGGCGGAACTTGCGGCAGGTGAAGCAGGTGGAGCGGAGGAGGTCCCGGAGGGTGTCGAAGAGCAGCGGGTTGAAGAGCGGCTTGGAGAGCTCGATGTGGCCGAAGTGGCCCGGGCAGTCGCCGGGCTGCTGCGCGCAGGTCTTGCAGCTGCTCCGAGTCGGGACGGCACAGAACCATCCATCAGTCTAGCCTAGCAACACCAGAAGGAGAAGAGAGAAGGGGGAGAAGGGGGGGAATGGCTTACGTGTCGTTGGCGTTGACGGGGCCCATGGCGGGGTCAAGCAGGCCGCCGGGCACGGGGCAGTTCTTGGCGTCGAGGCGCTCGGACCTGGTGAGCCGCTTGACGCTGAGCCGCCGGACCTCGTCGTCGGTGTAGAAGCCGAAGAGGATGGAGTCCACCTCCACCGACGTCGCCTGCTCCTGCTCCTGGTGAGGGAAGACAGACACAAACGGACGGGGTTATTACGGCCTGAGAAATCGCCGGCGTGCGGCGGGGACGGAGGGAGGGACGGAGGGGGCAGGAACTCGCCATGGCGCGCCGCCGCCCGCCGGCGTTGGAGAGGAGGGGGTGGGGAGGGGGGCGTCAGAGCGGTTCGCGGCGGCTAGGGTTTTTGCAAGAGGGGGGAGGGAGGGAGGGAGGGAGGGAGAGGGTTTAACGCTCACAACCACGGCAGGCCCATCGTAATAAGCCCATGGCTCCCAGCGTGCGCGCGCACGGGAGGCGGTGGCCTTAAGTGGGCTCGCTGTTCTGAAAAGATTAACCTGGCTTGGCCCGACCGACCGAATCGATCGGCCCGTCTGGCTACATGATTTTCATTACGAGAAACTCGCCTTTTTTTTCCTCGGAAAAAAAACAAGAAATTCACTCTTTTAACTTTGTGTGTGATGAACTCTTTTTTTCCTAGGAAAACTTTTAATCTATTCATTATCAATCACGATAGTACAATGAATACCAGAAATAATAAAAATTACATACAAATTCGTAGACCATGTAGCGACAAATAGGAGTACTAAAGCAAGCCGAAGGCGCACACCGGCATCGTCCCTCCCTCACTGAAGCTGGGTAAAATTTATTAAAGTAAACAGTCGGAAAATCGTCGTGCTAAACCCTATAAACCAGCACATAAAACTCTGTGTGATGAATTTTGCTCGATCGTTTAAAAACTTGGCACCGTGCCTTGTCAAAAAAAATACAGAACTTGGTGGATGCTCGGCAGCTAGCTAGCCGCATGTATTTTCTTCCCTTATTTATTTGTGCAACTAGCTACTATCTCCGGTTATTTTTAGTCTGCATTTACACTGCTAAATTTTGTCAGAAATCAAAATATCTCTATTTTGATCATATTTATAGAAAAAGGTATCAACATTTACACTGCTAAATTAATATTATTACATTCATTGTGGTTTCATAGTGTATATATTTGGTGTTGTAGATGTTGATATTTTTTTAATACAAATTTGATCAAATTTTATAAAGTTTGATTTGACACAAATCTAATACGTGGAGTAAAAAGGACAGGAGAAAGTACTAAGTTAGAACTGATTGCATCATCACAGGGCATTCAAGGAAGCACCCACTCACTTTAATCGATCTCTCAACATCTACTATAACACTCAGCTCCCTAGGGGGTAAAGGCCTCTCAACAATTGAGGACATTGGTCTAAATTGTTTCCCAATAGTTGGCCGGCAATTTTTCAACGAGCTCTCTCATTCAAATGAGGTGTTTAATTTTAAATTTGGTCATGACTCAAATCAATCGGCAACAACCAGCTTTTAAAATTATAGCATTCTTATGCATGCTCTTATTACCTCACAAAAAATGCCAACATGCAACATTGTAGCACCAATATGATTTTGGGTTGAGTTCCAATTTTTTATTTGGCCAACAATTTCTCAAGCAGCTCTCCCATTCAAGTGAAGTTTTAACTTTTGAATTTGGTTCATGATTTTGACTGGTAATGATTTATCATATCAATCGACAACAATCAGCTTGTAAAAATACATCAGTCTCGCGCTCTCTCGTCACGTGATAAAAAAATGCTAACACGCGGCACTATAGCACCAATACCCTACATAGTGTGGGTTAATTTGTAGATAACACATAACTATACTCCCAGAAAGAGACCACCAAAATAACAGATTGTTAAAAGAGGAAACACACTTCATCATCTCCCATACACACCAAACAAAATTTTGTATGAAGTCATAACAGCACTAAACGCACGGCGAAGCACGCCCATTCCTTCAAGTATATAAGAAGAAAGGAGATCAACAACTCTGAATGGTAGGGCCATACCTTAGAAAACCAAGGGTGGGTATGAAATAAAAATTTAGGCCCCGTGTCTAAATGTGTCATTCAAAATATTTAAACTTAAAATCATTTTGGCAGTATTGTGACTTTTTCAAAGGACCTGAATTTTTAAAAAGAATCAAGACCTTAAAGAAACAACTCAATGAGATCATCATTCGATGACACCAATACACAGGGTGATTGCAGCAGCCTTGTAGTTCATTGCTCTCTTCTACGAATTTGTGAAGCCACCAGCGGAGAATCAAGGAGGAGACAAAGAGAGTAAGGGCGTCTCGAATGCTGACCTCCAAACCGCACACCGAATCCGTCAACGGACCGCCGGGGAGGAGGGGGGTAGTCTATCAGCACTGATGCGGGAGCCAGCCATCCAACTGTAGCCGCACTCATTGCAAAACAAAGTTCAACAAATACTACACCATGCTATAATGATCACAAAAGGAAGCAAGAGAATATACTATTGCATATATTAATCCTTGCGCTCTTACACTAGTGAAATGCCAATTAGCATCTAGTATAAGCGAGAATGACAACAATATTTAGGGAAAAGCCCATTTTGAACCTTAAATTTGGAGAGCTTAGCTAAATCAAACCCCCAACTCCGAATCCCAGTTGTTGGCACACTGAACTTATCGATCCCGGTCTAAACATCGAACCCCGGAGTTGTTTGGTGCACCGGGAAAGCGAGGATCCTTGGATTACCACATCTTTCATGTCGTTCCTTTGGTGGCCCGGCCAACCTGAAAAATAGTCACGACTTTTCTTTTCAAATTTGAAAAATGTGCGTGATTTTGAAAAATCTTTGCAAATCTGAAAAAATGTTCAGAAATTAAAATATGTTCTTAAATACGAAAAATCTTCAGGAGTTTGGAAAAATGTTCGTGAACTCAAAAGTGTTTGCAAATCAAAACAATTGTAAGTAAAAAAATATTCTCAAAATTGAATCTTCAGGAGTTTGGAGAGATGTTCAGAAAGTTTTTAAAAAAAATTGAAGTTGAAAAATGTTCAACACATAGAATTGAGCCTGTGTTGTAAAATGCTCATTGTATATTAAAAATGCACATCAAAGTAGATACATAATGTTCATGTGTTTATTTAGAAATAATAAGAAAAGGAAACAGAGAAAAGGAAAAATAAATAAAGAAAGAAAAATAATTAAGTAAATAAAAAACCTAAGAAAATTCTAAATTAAATAGAAATAAAAAAGGATATAAAAGTGATAATAGAAATTACAGAAACAGAAAATCGAAAGAGACAAAAAATGATCTACTGGGCGGCCCGCACGAGACTAGAGGTGGAAGATTAAACCCTTTAACGGTGGCGTCAAGGGCGTAGCCTCGCGCTAGCCACGTCGGCAGAACGAGCCGAGCGAGGTACACTGTGCGGGCTGTTCGTTTTCACCGGGCCACGTGTGTGTTATCGCAGCCCCAGCCCCGTTTCCAATCCCACCCCCCGCGAGTCCTCCCCTTCTCCCTCTCCCTCCTCTCTCTCTCCCTCGTCCGCGGCCGCCGCCGCCGCCGACCTACCTCCACGGCCGCTGCTCCTCGCGCTCTGTATGCTCCTCCACCGCATGGATTCGTCGATCCCATCCTTCTGTGGTTGCCTGCATCGGTTTTACCCATCTAGGGTTTCGGTGTGGTCGACCTACTCGTTGCCGGCGATGCTCTGGTGCGTTGGTCCATTCGTCTCCGTCTCCTATCGTGCTCTCTCGTGGTGTTGTGCCTCCTAGATGGCACTCATGTGCCTCGGATGCACGCCCCTCTCTCCCGAGCTCGATGAGAAGCAGCAGTGCCCCCTTTCTCCTGAGCTCCAAATCCATCCCAACAGCGCTAAGGTAACCAGCGGCAGAGGCTCCCACCTAGCACCTCTCTCCTCCTGCCCCCTCCTTCTCCTTCTATGTGTTTTCGATTTTTTCTGCGTGTGCTTGCACGTTCATGGATGTAGAGGTAGCAGATTATGTTTTCTGTGTAATATTTCATAAGCTTAAACTTCAAGGAGTAGATGTAATGCAATTGTCTTTTGCCTCCCTCCATGTTATCAGTATGGGTGCCATCTTATCATGTTTATTTCACTTTCGCTCACATTTTTCCTTATTTTTGGCTTGGTTGATAAGTTCAGTTTGTCTTGCTGCAGGGATCCTAATTTAGGTTCTATTCCAATCAACAAATAGAGTGCAACCCTTGAGTTCATCCCGATACAGTGGCAGTCACATAAGACGGAGCATGGAAATGGATGAGCAGGTACCACGTTGTTGCCTCCCTCCCATCCATCCAACCTTCGTCATGTGTTGGATCCAACAATAGATATATGTATGTATACTATATTAAAAGCCTTATCACTTATATTCTCATATGGGGAATCTAGGTTTCATTCAGGCCATGCACGTTATTCAGTTTCACACTATCTTGCATAAATTCAGGTCTGGTTTTGTGCGTGATTATTTACATTTCAGGATTTAAGGATTGTTCAGTTCATGCAACGTGTTGTTCCAGTAGTTCATGATGATAAGGTCTGACTCCATGATATACTAGCATTTTATTTTTAGTTTCAGTGGTAGCAGGTCAATGAACCATTGGTGTACAACATTTAAGAAAGCAATTTTTATGCATTTTTATTTTTAGCACATAGTATTGAGTATGTTCTAACCGCGCAACTTGAGAGATTCCTTGCCAACGTGACTTATAAAATTCTCTGAACTCAATATGAAATATGCAGCCGGACTCGTTACAGTGTGTCGCCTTTGAATGAGAGCTACAATATTTCTTTTGTAGCTGCATGGGTACCAATTTTTTGTTATCCCTGATCCTTCCAAAATAAAGCTTAGAGAGATCAAAATGTTACATGCTCAAGGGCGCCGAGGAGTGTACTACTCAATTCAGTTCTATAAGAATCATACTGAAAAATCTCCTCGCATTATCAGGTATTACTCAGTTTTTACATTTGCATCAAGTAGCTAAACTGAACACTGAATAAACACACCATAGTTAATAAACCAATTTTAACTTGAAAAAGCATTTTGTAACTGAGGATATTGGCACTTGGATGATGGTCTCAAAAGTAAAAGAATTTTTTAATCAGCTTAGACAGTGGCAATTCTTATAGCGATATTTGTTATAGCAGACTTATACTAATTTCACATGGTTTTAACTTTTAGGATCCCATAATTATGGGAGCGAAGAAATTAGTGCTTTACAGATTTCAGTGATCAAATCATTTAGTTAGTATGTGTCTCTGTTATTTTCTTTTCAGTTTCACAAGGAACATGCCTATGGTATCAGACATGATTTTGGAAAAGAATGGAAACAAATGGGAGTCTCTTATTTAATGCACATAACTCAAAAGGATCCTTGGGTTGTTAATAAATTTCACTTTCATTTTACAGGGTGATAGCTCTTTCAGATGGATGAAAGCTCATCTATGTGGCACGTGGTTTTGGTGAACTGATTGCCCTTATCGACATTTTAGGTATATAATATTATTCTTAGTACCTTGTAGATAACACTTAATAGAGTAAGTAAATACCTATTTTTTGTCGCTACTCCGAACATTATGTTAGCATCAGTTGCCTCGAAGTGTATGTCGATGGAGATTATCCATGTCCGCGTGTTAAAATTCTTGAGATGACCTAAATTGCAAATCGTTGAATTCAACCAAATCCAAGAAATTTACTGGGTCACCCTTCCAATTACTTATTTGTTATTTAATCATGTCTTCATGTTATGGAATCAATTATAGGAGAATATGGCTCCTCTTGGTTATTTGCCTGTGGAGCAAAAAGGTATATGTTGTATTCTGGAACACCTACCAGTCTATATTTGAAACAGAAAAATCGACCACTTAGTTATTTGTTATTATGTTCTCTTGTGTTGGATGCTCTAAAATAAAACAATTTTATGGTTTCCTTTCCGTGTTTATATACATAGTATTTTTCTGAAATTCTTTTTGCTTATCGAATATGCAAGTTTACACATTGTTATTATGCTACTGTGCAAATTCTCCAGCAGTCTGATATTGCAAGTTGTATATTATGCTTTGCATCTTTTTCCAGAATGATGTTGCCTTTTTGCATGGGTATTGTGTTGTACTATAAATGTTGTATTGGCAAATGTTTGTCTGAATGCCCTTTTTTATTGCAACGCCGGGTTACCACCACACGAGAGGATCAGCCCGCCATCCAATTCAGATGACCTTGTCTGATCTACGGGAGCAACCTGCACGGGCCAGCTATGGATGTGCTCGAGGAGGTGTTCTGCGAGGAGGTTGATGCTGCATTTTCCGAGACGTGATGTCGCCTTCTTGTGTTAATTGGGTCTGAAGATTTTGAGTTTGAATTATGTGCAGGAATTCGACCCCATAAAGTACATTATGGAAAATATTTCGGAAGAAGTGTGTGATGCCACCTATTTCGATAAGAAGGTCAGTGTGTCATTTATAATCACCTGGAGTCATTATCACCACAGTGCATGCTATGCAAATTGCATCCCAAATTAACCATGTTTAATGATCTACTATCCTGGATTCCTTGCCAAAAACATGTTCTGGGATGAATATTTAGTTCTGATTTCCTCTTGTCAAGATATTAACAACACATCCTTGCCTTTAGCACAGATATTTAACTGGTTAATATATCTGATTTGCTTACTTGATCAACCTATGTATGAACCTTTTGTATAGTATTTTAATTGGTCAACATACTTGTAGATCTGTTTCTTAGACAACGACCAGTCTTGGCTATAGAAACTTGCTCGCTGTAGCGATAGTATCATGTAAAGGACGCAGATAACTCTTATTATTCCTATAAAAAATAAAATAAATAATAGAATCTGCTTATGCTGAGAACTATAAATATATTGTGCTCATACTAGTAGAATATGCTAGAGATGTTGAAAATGGCCACAATCACACTTCTTGCTTTCTGCCATACTAACACACTTGGTTGTGTAATCAGAGCCCATATGTGGTTGCTATGATTGTGTGTCAGAGTCTAATTAGCTAGGGGGTTAGTTAATGGTTGTGTGTTGGGGGTCTAACTATCTCAAAGATTCTTTACCACTACCTCCCGAGCCAAGAGCGGACATAGCGACGGAGCAAGGCATCTCAAACATAAATATTGCCTTAACTTCTTGTTCAGAAGGTTGATTTTAACTTCTTGATATTCTCTATTTATCAACTAATAACTGAGAATCCCTCCGCAAATTAACCCGACCATTTTGCTACGTAGCCAACTCTTACTTGAATCGATACATCTCAGATCATGTTCTCGAATCAGTCAAGAGGTTATTGTGTGTTCAGTCTTATCTACAGATTAATTTTTTTCTTCAAGCCAACAGTCTTCTCTATGTATATCTAACCACATAGGGAGTTCTTACATGTTTATAGTTGAATTAATCTTCATACATTTGACAGGTGCACAAGGTACCATGCAAGCAACCAGGCCGGCTGCGATCATGCTGCAGGGGCTGAATATATTTCTATCTCTGTAAGGCATTTTAAGGCTGCCTTAGGACACAAGGAAGTATGCCTTTACTTTTGGACACTGCCATGTGCCATCCATTGCTTTTGAACCACCATAATCATTCATGTAACTCTTAAGAATACATTCTCTGAGTGTGTTGTTTTTGCACAGCTCTATCTTAAAACTGCAGCTAGGAACTTGCACGACCCAGTACTAAACATGCATGTACTTTGAGTGTGATGAAAATAACACCCTGTGTTACAAATAAGAAAGTGGAAGGGGCGTGTCCATACCTGGCAGCGCCCCAGTTTCCTCTCAGGAGGCCTGCAATGGCGGGCCCTTCTTTGCTTCTTCCTCCTTCGCCAGGTATTAGTATTATGTCCATGATCTTCAAATTTAATATATGATGTAGGTCAGAGGCCTCTCTTAAAATCGCCGTAATCATGAAATTATTGTCACCTATATAATACCTGAAACTAGCACTCTTAATAATGATAAATTGTTCATTCTACCTAAAAATCTTCTAAGTATGAGAGGCTAGATTTTCAAACATAAATGTTTGGCTCTTTTTGTGTGCGTCTATATTTGTTCCATAAAGTATCATTTGAACTATTGTGCTTAAATAAACATTGAAAAGCTTAATTTTTGTCTTTTTGATGCCTTTTCGTAAAGAACTGATGATCGATAGTGACAACATTACACATGATTAAGCTGTAGCACTAAGTTGTCCCTATGATTCGTATATCTGAGTGAAGTATAACGATCTATCTGATCAATCCATTTAACTGTTTTCAGGGTGGTTTGGTGTGCGAAAAACTGTTGGACTTGATAGTTAATGAGCCTGTTGTTATCATGGAAGAAGGTTTTCCTAATGCCATATAACGTGGATAATCAATTAAAGAGATGCAGACATCAGAGTTGAGGTGCAAATTTGAGGATTGAGTGATTGACTGATGATATAGTTTTTAAATTGTGCTTGCTGATAAGAAAAACACTCCATGTTTTTGGCCGGTTTATTGTGTGAATGGATTGCCGCTCATCATGTGTTCCTGCTTATGCTTCACTGATGACCAGATCTAAAATTGTCTTTTGGTTTGTCAGGACTTGTACGCATTGCGCACTCGTCCGGTTTCCTTCACATTCCTTGTTGATTTTTCTTTGCGTAGAGTTTTACTTGTTGGCTTTTCTCTGGGTTAATCATAGTTGTTGTCATTGTTGGTATGTGGCCTTGTAATTCATTCAGAGCGACATAAATTCAACTGATCCTGGTGAGGAGTGTGTTGTTGTGCATGATCGATCTATTGCTCGACGGCGCAGCAGAGTGTCGACACGATCGCTCTGTTCCAGAGTGCGTGGCTATTTAGTTTTGTACTATCTGTAGCTTATTCTGCCATGCACCTTTGCATTGTTGGCTTTATGTTAGAAAAATGAACCTAACTATTGCATTTTAAAGAAAAGTAAATCGCTGAAGAGTATCTATCTTGGCCTTTTTTTAGCTCATAAGGTAACTTCTGATCATCCATGCAGACACATCCAAGGGTTCCTATTATGCCACCCCAATTTTTGATTTCCTTACTACTGATGTTGTCCTTCTAAGTAGGTGTAGAATTTCTAACATAAAAATATCATTTCCATTTACTAATATATTTAGTCATGTGAGAATGCTCCAATCTAATATATTGGTGAGATCTGAGTTCATATTAAATTCCTGAATGCTGGTTAGTGCTCGTATCAGTCACTATCACGTGATGTGTTCACTACTTTTTTGGGAAATCAGGGAAAAGATATAATAAGTCTTGACTTATCCTGTGATGTCATGCGTTCGCGCTCTTGTTCAATTCTCCCTTGATCCAAACACAAGAAATGATAATCTGTATGGTTCTTTACTTTCTTTATCATTCATAGGTAGTTTCAAATGATGGGAAGATGGTTAGGTGACGAGTGCCCTCTCTGATGTGGATGCAGAAGAAGTTCAGGTTAGAACGTAATCCGTCGGATCATCTATTTGATATGTCATGCGTCTGAAACTTACGTATTTTCTATACTCAGTCTTGAATTATTGTTGCTGAAAAATTACCCGATGATCAGGTATCGATGTATGTTAGCATGACTAATTGTGGATGCAATGTTCAAGACTGATATTATCTGCGATTGTCGCATCATGCTAGGAACTGACGAGGGCAACCATCACCACCAATTAGTCAGAGTTTCGCCACCACGCAAACATCCGTGAAGGAGACATCTCCCATCGCAAGGCGCCTCCTCACCCTCACCGTGCATTGGCTCTAGACGCACAATGGACGTATGAATATAATGTTATTTTGTGTGAACCTCTTAAGTGTAATTTATGATGTGTTGAACCTTGACTCTGCTTTTGTACCTTTAATGTGTTGCTTTTGGAAGCTAGCATATATGCTGTCGTGCATGTAACCTAGTAGTTTCTTGACACAAACAACACATAGGCTCATTAGTACAGATAGGACGGTGGAAAGGGCGCGTCCTACCTGGCACCGCCCAGCTCTCACTCAAGCGGCGCGCCAGGGCGCGCCCCAACCACTAGTACATATGACAGGTGGGTCAAGTCAGTCCACGAAAGTAGAAAATTATGATATTTGGGATATATATATTTTTCATGTGAAAAACACCTTCAGGATTCGATTTAGACCGGGATTGATAAGTTTAGTGTGCCAACGACCAGGATTCCGAATTGGTGGTTTGATTTAACTAAGCTCTACAAGTTTAAGGTTCAAAATGGACTCTTTCATAACATTTAACAAGTCATTCGGATTATTCCCTTCCTTATTACATGCATGTCTGCAGATACATATTTTTAATATAAATCAGAAAGCAAAGGTGGTAAAAAAATTGTCACTTAGTTCTTTCTTGTACAAATAAAGAAAATAAAAGATGACCAGATTTTTTATTAGACAAGGCGGTTAAAAAAGAGAAGGGAACTAGTAGTACTCCGCATATTAGAGTTGACTGAAGTCAAACTTTGTGAAGTTTGACCAAATTTATAGAAAAGAATATAAATATTTAGCATAAAATATCTATATGATGTGGAAGTACATTCAACAACGAATCTAATGGTATTGATTTGTTATTGTGTATGTTAATATTTTTGTCTATAAACTTTGTCAAGGTTTGTAAAGCTTGACTTTGACCAAAACTAATATGCAGAGTAAATAAAAATGGAGAAAGTACTTAATTGAGAAAAGATGTCCCCGTAACGTGTTCCCGGGGGTGGGAAGGTCTAGACTTGATTCAGGTGGGACGGCGCCCTCGGCTGCGTAGACATGTCAAGCGCCGTGGGCTCACGATGCTTACTTGGATTCAGAACAAACTGGTCGGTTCCGTTGGCGAATCTGTCGACCATGGCCTTTCGGCGTGGTTGTGGCGCCGGCGGCAGCGGGTCCGTGCCGCCGGGCAAACTCTTGATGAGGCGGTTGGTGACAACCATGAGCTTCTCGAACTCATTGTCGCTCGATATGGCGTCCGGCGGCTTCGGGGCGCCGCCAACACAGCAGTACTCGCAGTTCCAAATCTTGAAGCAGGTCATGTCCTCTTTCTGAAAGTATATGCGCGCCTTGAGGAACCTGCGGGCATCATCGGTGGCGTCCTTGGCCTCGAGGGCAACCTCGATCCCTTTCGCGCATTTGCCAAAGTAGTACGCGGTGTCGCTGCTCGGCGGCACGGCTGAGGGAGTCCTGGATTAGGGGGTGTCCGGATAGCCGGACTATATCTTCCGCCGGACTCCTGGACTATGAAGATACAAGATTGAAGACTTCGTCCCGTGTCCGGAAGGGACTTTCCTTGGCGTGGAAGGCAAGCTTGGCGATACGGATATGTAGATCTCCTACCAATGTAACCGACTCTGTGTAACCCTAACCCTCTCCGGTGTCTATATAAACCGGAGGGTTTTAGTCCGTAGAAAGACAACAATCATACCATAGGCTAGCTTCTAGGGTTTAGCCTCCTTGGTCTCGTGGTAGATCTACTCTTGTACTACCCATATCATCAATATTAATCAAGCAGGACATAGGGTTTTACCTCCATCAAGAGGGCCCGAACCTGGGTAAAACATCGTGTCCCTTGTCTCCTGTTACCATCCGCCTAGACGCACAGTTCGGGACCCCCTACCCGAGATCCGCCGGTTTTGACACCGACATTTGTGCTTTCATTGAGAGTTCCTCTGTGTCGTCACTTTTAGGCCCGATGGCTCCTCCGATCATCAACAGCGATGCAGTCCTGGGCGAGACTTTTCTCCCCGGACAGATCTTCGTCTTCGGCGGCTTCGCACTGCGGGCCAATCCGCTTGGCCATCTGAAGCAGATCGAAAGCTACGCCCCTGGCCATCAGGTCTGATTTGGAAGGTTGAACTATACGGCTGATATCCGCGGAGATTTGATCTTCGACGGATTCGAGCCACAGCCGGGCGTGCCGCACTGTCACGATGAGCACGATCTAGCTCTGCCGCCGAACAGTGCCCTGGAGGCCGCACCCGCGTCAGCTCCGACCCTTAATTCGGAGCCAACTGCGCCGATCGAGGACGGGTGGTTGGACACCGCCTCGGGGGCTGCAATCTCTACGACGATTGAGCCGAACACTAGCCCTGTCCTCTGCAAGACTCGTGGCTCCAAGAGGCCGGACTCCTCCCCGGACTCCGAGCCCTCCGCGCCCCTGCCGATCGAATCCGATTGGGCGCCGATTATGGAGTTCATCGCCGAGGATATCTTTAAACACTCGCCCTTCGGTGACATTCTGAATTCACTCAGGTCTCTCTCTTTGTCAGGAGAGTCCTGGCCGGACTATGACCGGCAGAACTGGGATACGGACGATGAAGAAATTCGATGCCCACCCACCACCCACTTCGTAGCCACTGTCGACAATTTAAACGACGTGCTCGACTTCAACTCCGAAGACATCGACGGTATGGACGACGATGTAGGAGACGAACATACACCAGCGCGCATAGGGCACTGGACAACCACCTCATCTCATGATGTGTACATGGTGGACACACCTAAAGGAAGCGACGACGAGGAACACAGGGATGCAACGAGGGACCATTCCCTCGAGAAGCAATCAAAGCGGCGACGTAAGCGCCGCTCCAAACCCCGCCTCGACAGAGATAGCAGCCATACAGACCCAGCCATAGAGCAGGGCGAGCCGGCGGACAACGAACATGCCTTAGAGCAACCATCCGAACAGGGCAATTTGGATAAACAAACCGAACAACCCGTCCCCGGCGAAAACGGCATTCCGGACGACCTTACGCCGGATAAACTCATGGAGCAGAAGAACCTCCACAAAAGGCTCGTTGCCACCGCACGTAGCCTGAAAAAGCAGAAGCGGAAGCTCAAAACTGCGGAAGACGCACTCCAAATCAGATGGAGCAAAGTACTCAACACCGCAGACAAATACGGCGGCAGTCGCCACACCAAAAGCTATCCGAAGCGGAAGATACTGCCTGAATTTGACGAGGAGGCCGTAGAGCCCCCGCAATCAAAAAACAAGAAAGCCACCCGATCGGATAGACGACCCAATGGCCAGCATAAAGCGGCAAGCAGCGCCGCACACACGCTGACACGCGATCCACTTAAGGATTCACATCAAAAAGATGGCCCAGCCAGATCTATTTATGGGCCAAGAAAGCAAGCTCTCGCAAGCTACGCAACACAACCAATACCCAAACATCACGGCACACCCAAATACAGGGGTGCCGCACACCCCTTATGTTTTACCGATGAGGTTCTGGACCATGAATTTCCAGCGGGATTCAAGCCCGTAAACATAGAGGCATATGACGGAACAACAGACCCTGGAGTCTGGATTGAGGATTATATCCTCCACATACACATGGCAAGAGGAGATGACCTCCACGCCATAAAATACTTACCCCTCAAACTTAAAGGGCCAGCTCGGCATTGGCTTAAAAGCCTTCGCGAAAACACTATTGGAGGTTGGGAAGAGCTCGAGGATGCTTTCCGGGCAGATTTTCAAGGGACTTATGTCCGCCCTCCGGATGCAGACGATCTCAGTCACATAACTCAACAGCCTGGAGAGTCAGCCCGGAAATTCTGGAACAGATTTCTTACTAAAAAGAATCAGATAGTCGACTGTCCGGGCGCCGAAGCCTTAGCAGCTTTTAAGCATAACGTTCGAGACGAATGGCTCGCTAGAAACCTCGGCCAAGAAAAGCCAAGAA
Source organism: Aegilops umbellulata (assembly GCA_032464435.1). Classification (NCBI taxonomy): domain Eukaryota; kingdom Viridiplantae; phylum Streptophyta; class Magnoliopsida; order Poales; family Poaceae; genus Aegilops; species Aegilops umbellulata. The sequence continues at coordinate 642,164,608 of CP136057.1, forward strand.
CAATGGCCGCATTAACAAGCCTCATGACCCGCTTTTGCGCAGGCGAGGACAGCTGGTTGGCAAGATGCAGCACCAGCGACCCAAGTACATCCGAAGTTAGAGATGGAAACGGAAAACCCCGGCGCAACAAGGACCAGCGCCGGACTAAGGGAAGCAGACCGGAGAGCACGACAGTCAATGCCGGATTCAAAAGCTCTCGGCAGAACCAGAAAAAGCCACCCCTCAAGGATAATAGGGATGAACTATCCAACTTAAACAAAATCCTGGACAGGATATGTCAAATACACAGTACTCCCGGGAAGCCTGCAAACCATACCCACAGAGATTGTTGGGTCTTCAAGCAATCCGGCAAACTCAATGCCGAACACAAGGGGCTCGACACACCAAGTGAGGACGATGACGAACCCCACAAGCAGAGCGCCAGGAAACAAAAGAATTTTCCACAAGAAGTCAAAACAGTAAATTTACTTCACGTGACAAAACAAGCGGCACCAATAGAGATACGCGCCATACGGCCTATCCTAAAGGAGTCCCGCCAGTGGTTGTTCGAACCGATCTCCTTCAACCATCAGGATTACTCTAGAAGTATCCGGCACGCAGGCTGGACTGCCTTGGTATTAGATCCAATAATTGGCGGGCTCCACTTCACAAATGTCCTGATGGACGGCGGCAGTGGCCTAAACCTGTTATATCAAGACATAATCCGCCGCATGGGGATAGACCCAACAAAAATCCGCAATGGCAACACTTCTTTTCAAGGAGTAACGCCAGGCCCAGTGGCCCATTGCACGGGCTCTCTCCGGTTAGAAGTCACGTTCGGTTCCCCCGACAACTTCCGTCGCGAAAGACTAACCTTCCATATCGCCCCATTTTCAAGCAGCTATCAAGCACTACTGGGACACGAAGCTTTCGCCTGCTTTAACGCGATACCGCATTATGCGTCTCTTACGCTTAAGATGCCCGGTCCACGAGGCATCATCTCATTAAAGGGGAAGCATTGAGTCCGCCCCCCGTGCGGAAGACTGTGCGGCTGCCTTAACAGCCCCACAATAAAACGGCTTCATCAGCCGAAATATCTAAACAGGTCATTAAGACCACGGACACGGATAGACAAGTCCAGCATAAAATATCATTGATAAAAGCTTAATAGCTGTATACCCCCGTACTAGGGGCTCCACACATATAAAATAAGAGACAATTAAGCTCAATTTTACCCATTTCAATTTATACTTTGTTTATTTAGTATAACTTCTGTTCGTCACGACCTTTCTACAACTAAGTTCCTCTCCTTTACAGATGAACGCCGTGCTGCACCCGTCCAGGATACGGCACAACGGAGACACAGGCGCAGACGTGCAGTAGGGACCCGTTCCAAGGATTCTTTTCAGATTAAGACCCTGCGTAAACCTTTTTTTACTGTCTCTTGTTGATACACATCCCCTGATTTTTCTTTTGGTATAACCAAGGAGGAGGCTGGCGTCTTGGCATGTGGCCACGTCAGAATTTTGCACGTACCTAGACACTAGGGGCTTATACCTAAGGGCGCTGACCCGCCCGCCCTCATAAAGACCGAATACCTTAGGGAGTGTTCGGCGTCGCGAGTTTGGCCTTATATGCATCAGCTCCGAATCATGTCTTTGGTCAAATGTTGGGTTGCCCGGCTCCTGTGTTTTGCTGCCTTACGTTTCGCTCTATCGGCTAAGGCGGCACCAGGAGAACTACTGCGATTGTGCCCCGGTTCGGCCAGGCGAGCACCTCAGTAGAGAAAGTCGAAAACTGACTGTCATGATATAGCGTGAGACTGGTCAACCACTCGATGACTTACCGGAATCTTTAGGATTCCTCCGCATTAACGAAGGGCCGTTTCCCGGCCAAGCACATACGCGCCCCGAATCCGGGCAAGCGCAGGCGCCACCAGGGGCTATCTAAGTAGCCTCACTGTCAAGCTCCTATGACTAAGTGAAAGTGATAAAGCATTATAGTCCGATTGCCTAGTTCGCTGCGCTATCACCTCCTTTGTAGGACCAACACGTTGGATCAAGTGTGAAAATGCGCCTTCTGCGAACACCCCCGCATTATTTGCGTGGGGGCTGAAGCCGACGACTGCCATCTTTCAGATGATATATATATATCTTAAACGGCCACACAGGAGGTGTTACAATACTTGAAGGCACAAGTATAAAAAGCTTCTACAATTTATCAAAAAAGTGTTTTACAATAACACATGCTATTCTAACATATCATCCTTCGAGCACTGCGTCTCTATTACACGAGCGCCCTGCAGAACTTTCTGAAAATAGTGCTCGGCAGGTACTCGACTTCCGTCCGAATCTCGGGATGCAATAGCAGTGGTCTCCATCTTCGCCCAGTATGTCTTGACACGGGCAAGGGCCATCCGCGCACCCTCTATGCACACTGACCTCTTCATAGCATTAATACGCGACACCGCACCAAGGAACTGCTGCACCAAGTCGAAATAACTCTTCGGCTCCGACTTCTCCGGCCAAAGATAACTCATGACACTCTTCATGGCGAGTCCGGACAGCCTATTCAGCTCCGCCCATTCGGCCAGACGATCGGCCACTGACAGTGGACGCTCTGGATTGTGGAACTGTGACCAGAAGAGCTTTTCCACTTCACGATCTTCTTGATCTCGAAAGTGCTCGGTCGCATCAGCATCACTTGCTGCCAAATACAGATAGGTGTCCGCCGTACTCCAAAGCTGGTCTAACGGAGCATGATTAGGATCACAAAACTTTCTCCCAGCATGAAGGGCTTACCAGCCGCGATTTCTCCGGCCTGACGCAGCTTCTCCTCCGCAGCTCTCATCGCAGAGCGAGCATCCTTGGCATCAGCAACGGCCTTCTCCAAGCCCGTCTGCCCCGCCCGGTCTTCTTTTTCAAGAAGCTTGCAATGATCAGTAGCTCTCTTCAGCTTCACGGCCATCTCGGCTATCTCTTTCTTGCTTCGGCAGTGAGTAGCCTGTTCGGCTTTCAGCTCTTCAATTGCCTTTCCGGCAGCCACATCATTTTCCCTGGCTTGCTCCTTGGCTCGGGCAAGTTCCGCCCGAAGATTCTCCATGGCAGCGGCACCATCTGCGTCAAGCATACACATTGTAAGATACTGGCATAAAGATCCTCTTACCAGGTGCCGCCAGAGGAATTACATACCTTGTGACTCGTCAAGCCGCTTGTTGACAAGCGCGATGTCGGCATCTGCCACGTCAAGTTGCCGCTTTAGCTCGGCAAACTCATCAGTCCGGCTAACCACCGGACACTTCGCCGCCTACGTATGAAGGCGGCATATTAGACCTGGGGTTATGATCCTCTGTGCGCCGTCACTTTTGACAACACACAGAGTCTCAGGGGCTACTATCTACACATGACGCATCTTATTTATGCGCAACTGTCAAAAAAAGTGTACACTATTTCACGTACCTCAAAACCTGTTAGTAAACTCCCGACGGCCTCGTACAATCCGCTTTTCGCGGATGAAATCTTCTCAATCACCGAACCCATCAAGGCACGGTGCTCCTCTGAGATAGATGCTCGCCCTAGCAGATCCTTCAGCTCCTCTGACCGCGCACCGGACGGTGCCGGACTCGTCCTATGGCCTTTTTTGAAGGCCGGACGCGGAGGGCTTTGGGGGCCCATATGACTACCTTCCGGCCCTGCCGGATTCGAAGAAACCCTCAGCGACGATACCTCAGGATCACCCGCCTCACTAGCGGTACGGCAGGGGGAGGCGTTCCGCTCTCCATCATCTCCGGAAGAAGGTCCCCCGAAGACGAGCTCTGCTGAGAAGGGCTGAGGTCCGAACTACAAGGTAAAATTTCGGTTACTTTTCTCAGATATAAAGCAAGGATTTCTCTCATCTCTCAAGAAGAAAATCTTTCTCTACTTACGGCTCGCTGGAGGGCTGATCCCCTTGAGGGCATAATTCGGCCGAGGTATCCCCCGGCGTAGGACCCTCTGACGAGGATTTCTTCCCCCGCTTTGAGGCCATGGTCTCCGGGTCTTCAGAGGCGGTCCTCTTCTTCCCCTAAGGAGAGGAATTTTCGGTTCCTCCCTTCCGAACAGCCTCCTTCGAGGAGGCCGTAGTTTCCTTGTCCCCTCCCTTGCTTTCCTCCAAAGGCACAATCTTCAACATCCTGACTAGCACGGGATCCGACCTGGTCTCGGGGAGGGGAGCCGGACACCTGATCAGCTTTGCTTTCGCTACCCACTCCTGTTTAAAAGGATAGCTCTTTTAGGGGCGAGTTTATGGCAAATATACGGATAGCGAGTCCGGGCACAAGGCTACTTACTTGAGTATCAGGGCGATTGCAGCTCAGACCTGCGTCCTCGGTCAAATCCGGACACATTGCTTGTGATCCGAAGAACTGTTTATACATCTCCGCGGGCGTCGCGCCCATAAAATGCTGGAGAGCTCGCGGTCCCTCCGGATTAAACTCCCACAGGCGAAGGGAGCGACGTTTGCCGGGCAGGGTACGGTGGATCAGCATGACCTGCGTCACTTTGACCAGGCTGAGGTCTCCTTCTAAGAGATCCCTGATGCGGCCTTGCAACAAGGGCACGTCCCTGGATGGCCCCCAGTCTAGTCCTTTATTGACCCATGACGCTAGCTGTGGAGGGGGACCCGAGCGAAAGGAAGGTGGTGGCACCCACTTGGTTCCCCTAGGAGCGGTGATATAGAACCACTCTCGTTGCCATAAGCCGAGCTCCTCCTGGAAAGAGCCCTCGGGCCATGGAGCATCGGCATTCTTGTTTATAACAGCACCTCCGCACTCTGTGTGCCGTCCCTCGATCATCTTCGGCTCTACTTTGAAGGTCTTGAGCCACAGTCCGAAGTGAGGAGTAACACGGAGGAATGCTTCACACACGACGATGAATGAGGAAATATGGAGGATGGAATCCGGTGCTAAGTCGTGAAATTCCAGCCCATAATAGAACATTAGCCCCCTCACGAAGGGATCCATCGGGAAGCCTAACCCCCGAAGGAAGTGAGACATGAACACCATGCTCTCGCCGGGCTGGGGACTGGGAACGACCTACCCTTGAGCAGGCAGCCTATGCAAAATTTCGCCGGTCAAGAACCTGGCCTCTCTCAACTTTAGCACGTCCTCCTCCGTGATGGAGGAGGGCATCCATCGGCCTCGAAGGTCGGAACCGGACATTGTCGAAGATCCGAAGCGCCTGAAATCTGGAGCCTTGGGTGCTGGAACTCGAGGCGATGGGCGAACTTGTTTGAGATTGAAAAAGGTGTAAGGCCTTGGTCTCTTTATAAGAGGTTGAATACCAAGAGCCCTCCCCGTAACCGTTTAGGAACTCGCCTTTAATCGAGAAAACATGCCAACGGGCACGATTGGGTTACCCACGTCCGTATTGATGAAAAATCCCGTAAATAAAGGGGACACGATCTCTGCTTTGACAGGACGTGCCAAGGAAACCGCCTCGCTAAATGCGCCGAGGAGGGACAGTGAAAACGATTTGAATAAAGGCTTAGCCGTGGTGTGATGTCACGCCACGGAATACGTCAGCAGATTAGATCCGTGTAAATATTATTCTCTCTATGGCAATATTTGGAAACTTGTTTTGCAGAGCCGGACACTATCCTTGTGTTCGAAATCTTCTACAAAGTACTTGGAGGAGGAACCCGCCTTGCAATGCCGAAGACAACTTGCGCGCCGGACTCGTCATCATTGAAGCCTGGTTCAGGGGCTACTGAGGGAGTCCTGGATTAGGGGGTGTCCGGATAGCTCGACTATATCTTCCCCCGGACTCCTGGACTATGAAGATACAAGATTGAAGACTTCGTCCCGTGTCCGGAAGGGACTTTCCTTGGCGTGGAAGGCAAGCTTGGCGATACGAATATGTAGATCTCCTACCAATGTAACCGACTCTGTGTAACCCTAACCCTCTCCGGTGTCTATATAAACCGGAGGGTTTTAGTCCATGGAAAGACAACAATCATACCATAAGATAGCTTCTAGGGTTTAGCCTCCTTGATCTCGTGGTAGATCTACTCTTGTACTACCCATATCATCAATATTAATCAAGCAGGACGTAGGGTTTTACCTCCATCAAGAGGGCCCGAACCTGGGTAAAACATCATGTCCCTTGTCTCCTGTTACCATCCGCCTAGACGCACAGTTCGGGACCCCCTACCCGAGATCCGCCGGTTGGACACCGACATCGGCCTTCTTCTCGGCAAGCGCTGCGGCATCCGCGACGGCGGCCATCTTGGTGGCGGCGTGAATGGCGATGAGGGCTAGCCCGAGTGCGTCGGCGGTCATGCCATTGGGCGTCGCATGCAGGACCTTCAGGCACACATCGGGGAAAGGCACGGTGGAGCACGCCTTATCAACGTCGGCGAGGGAGACGGAGACACAGACACAGACGAGGAAGAAGAGGAGGAGGGCCGATCCACGCATAGACGCCAACACCATGGTCGCCGGCGTTGATGTGCGCCTTGCTTCTTCGACCCAACAAACTCCAAAGATGTGGTATGTGCTCTCCTATGTGTACCACGGTCGATCAGTACAACAATTAATGGATCGAGGCAACAACTATATATACATTCTCGATATTGATCCTAAATTTAAGCCGGTCAAGCAATTCCTTCGCCGTTTTAATGATGAGCGACGTAAGGCCATGGAGAAGAGGTGGCCCGGCTCTTAGCGGTTAGGTTCATCGTCGAAGGTTTTCACCCTGAGTGGTTGGCTAACCAGGTGCTAGTACTTAAGAAAAATGGCACTTGGCATGTGTATAGACTATACCGACCTCAACAAATCTTGTCCAGCTGATCTTTTTGCTCTTCCCCATATTGATCAGATCATAGATGCCACGACGGGTTGTGAGCGTCTGAGATTTCTGGATGCTTATTTTGGTTATCATTAGATTAAGATGGCAGTTAAAGACCAAGAGAAGACGTCTTTTATCACACCTTTTGGGGCTTTCTGTTATGTGTTTATGCCTTTTGGGCTTAAAAGTGCGCAGGCGACTTATCAGCGTTGTGTCCGGAATTGTTTTCATGATCAGATTGGACGCAATGCTCATGCTTATGTGGATGATATTGTTGTTAAATCTAGAAAGAGGGAGACTCTGCTGGATGATCTGAAGGAGACATTTGACAATCTCCCGGTCTACCGGATGATGCTCAACCCAGCCAAGTGTGTTTTTGGTGTGCCTGCGGGCTAGCTCTTGGGTTTTATGGTCTCCGAGAGAGGTATTGAAGATAACCCGGAGAAAATTAAGGCTATTACTTAGTTGGCTAACCCGGTGTGTGTCAATGATGTTCAACGCTTGGTGGGTCGAATTGCAACATTAAGCCGGTTTATAAGCCGCCTGGGAGAGAAGGCAATTCCTATGTACCAGATGATGAAGAAAACATATCACTTTGTCTGGAGTGATGCTGCTAACGAGGCGTTTGAGATGCTCAAAAAACAGTTGGCTGAGCCGCTTGTCCTTGCAACCCCCGTTGGGAAAGAACCCTTACTTTTATATGTGGTGGCTAATAGCTGAGCTGTAAGTGTAGTGGTTGTGGTAGAGCGAAAGGAGACAGGTAAAGAGTACCCAGTCCAGAGGTCGGCTTATTATGTCAGTGAGGTGTTGATTGAGTCTAAACAACGATACCCACATTGGCAGAAGTTGGTATATGGGGTGTTCATGGCTAGTCGCAAGTTGAAGCATCATTTTCTTGCCATCCAATTACAGTGGTCAGCTCTTCTCCCTTGCGGGATATTATTCAAAACAGAGAGGCTATAGGCCGAGTGGCTAAGTGGGCAATTGAGCTTGGACCCCATGGTTTGAAGTATGTGCCAAGGATAGCTATCAAATCGCAGGCTCTTGTGGATTTCATCAATGATTGGACGGAGTTGCAGACGCCGAAGGAGAAACCTGACAACACATATTGGACTATTCATTTTGACGGATCTAGGCAATTGGAAGGCTCGGGGGCTGGAGTTACTTTGACTTCCCCACGAGGTCATAAGTTTGTTATGTTTTAATGTTGATGTTTCCCTGCACTAATAATGCGGCTGAATATGAGGCTCTACTCCATGGTCTTCGGATGGCTAAGGAGATGAATTTAAGCCGGGTCAGGTGCTTCGGTGACTCGGATTTGGTGGCTCAGCAGGTCTTTGGCAGTTGGGATTCTAAAGACCCGCTCATGGCGGCTTATCGCCGGGCGCTTGATTTAATCGCTGGCCACTTCAAAGGTTATCAGGTGGAGCATCTGGATTGAAGAAAGAACGAGGCGGCTGATGCTTTGAGCCGGCTTGGGTCGCAGCGTAAGCCGGTGCCCTGCTACCTCTTGAGCTTGCGTTGGTTTTCCCTGAAGTGGAGAGGATGATGCAGCAAAGTAGCGTAAGTATTTCCCTCAGTTTTTGAGAACTAAGGTATCAATCCAATAGGAGGCCACGCTCAAGTCCCTCGTACCTGCACAAAACAATAGCTACTCGCAACCAACGTGATTAGGGGTTGTCAATCCCTTCACGGTCACTTACGAGAGTGAGATCTGATAGAGATAATATTTTTGGTATTTTTGGTATAGAGATGCAAAGTGAAAAGTAAAAGGCAAAGTAAAAAGAAAAACAAGATTAAAGTGATGGAGATTGATATGATGACAATAGACCCGGGGGCCATAGGTTTCACTAGTGGCTTCTCTCAAGGGCATAATTATTCTACGGTGGGTGAACAAATTACTGTTGAGCAATTGACAGAATTGAGCATAGTTATGAGAATATCTAGGCATGATCATGTATATAGGCATCACGTCCGTGACAAGTAGACCGAAACGATTCTGCATCTACTACTATTACTCCACTCATCGACCGCTATCCAGCATGCATCTAGAGTATCTACTATATCTAAATAGGAGCCCCCCACCACCTGATTTCTCTAGACATGCAGGCTATCCACATCAGCAGGCCGCCACGTCAGCAGTTTTCCATCAATCAGCCGTGAGTCATGCAGCCCATTCACCTTAACTTAGGCGACAGATAATTGGCAAAAAAGAAAAGTCAATCGCTAGACTCTACACGCAAGCGTCCATTGTTTGCCATGCATAATAGACGGTACTCAATACTTGCATGCGCCGGTTCCATAGATAGCCACCAATATACTGTAGGAAACTGATGCTAGTGTTAGAATAAATCCGAGGCACTCCATTGATCATCCGAGAACCAAGCAATCACACAAGGCACGACACCGAGATTTGTTAACGAGGTTCACCGATATGGCTACATCCCCGGGGCTTGACTACGGGCGCTCCTCTCCGTGACACCGTCATAATACCGCACCAGGTCGCCCTGGACGCCGGCACATGCCGCCGGCTTCCCCTGCGTTCCTGTGCTATTATGTTGGCATAAGTTACATCGTGTGTCTAGCCCCGCTATATATGAGAGGCCTAGGATACAAGTGTCCTACTAGGACACGACTCTATATCCTATCTAAACACAATACAACTACAAGTCCAACTGTAACCTACCTCGTACACAATATTCGACACAACTCTAACAAACTCCACCTTAGCGAATATTCTCCACCACCTTGAATTCGTCAATGTGTCAAACTTCCATGTACATTGGACTTGAGCTTATCCCATGAGTACCGCTGCTACTCCAAAGACTCCATGTGACTGCACCTGCAACTTGTAGTCCCTTCTTTTTTTTGACCACAGTCAACACTCGAGCAAAATTAAGTTCCACATTACTCTAGTTTGCGCTCCCAACTTCCAGAGTATCAGTCCAACACCATCACACACTGATCACTGACCTGTGTGAAATTGAACAACTCACATATTGGGTGTCACACATAAGAGTTACCTAAACTCAACATCACCGCTCCTTTCTTGACCGCCTGGCTGAAACTTGAAGGAATTTCACCATTGCTCGTAATCATCCCGAGTCAAATTCGCAGTTGTCTCACCACATGTATGACCACCAGAGCCCTGGCCCGTCTCCATGTCCCGTGCATACCGCACGCCTCGCCGCTATTACCCCGTCGACCCTCTGCTGTCCCGGACGAGTCTCAAGGGTCGTGAACCCACACCACTCAGCCCCCACTTCAGAGTACCACCGATCATCACAGACCGATGACGAGTTTCACGCTTCCATCAGACCATTGGGATCCAGTCCGAACTACGTGTCACTCGCTTTTTCCCGCCTGCTGAATAGGCTTCGATTCTCTGGATCCTTACACCCTAGCTGTTGGGGAACGTTGCAGAAAACAAAAAATTTCCTACGGTTTCACCAAGATCTATCTATGAGTTCATCTAGCAACGAGTATTCAGATTAGATAGCATCTACATACCACTTTGTAGATCGCAACGGAAGCGTTCGAGTGAACGTGGATGAGGTAGTCGTACTCGCCGTGATCCAATTCACCGATGATCTAGTACCGAACGGACGGCACCTCCGCGTTCAACACACGTACGGTCAGCGTAACTTCTCCTTCTTCTTGATCCAGCAAGGCAAAGGAGAGGTTGGGGAAGAAGACTCCAGCAGCAGCACGACGACGTGGTGATGGTGGAGCTGCAGTACTCCGACAGGGCTTCGCCGAGCTCTTACGGAGGAGGAGGAGGAGGTGTTGGAGAGGGAGAGGGAGGCGCCAGGGCATAGGGTGCGCAGCCCCCCCTCCCCTCCCCCCTTTATATAGGCCTCTGGGGGGGCGCCGGCCCTGGGAGATCTAATCTCCCAAAGGGGGCGGCGGCCAGGGAGGTTTCCCTCCCCCCCAAGCCATCTAGGAGGTGCCTTCCACCACTAGGACTCCTCCTAGATGGAACCCTAGGCGCATGGGCCCTTTGGGGCTGGTTCCCCTTGGCCCAAGCAGGCCAAGGCGCACCCCCTAAGGCCCATGTGGCCCACCAGGGCAGGTGGCCCCACCTGGTGGACCCTCGGGACCCCTTCGGTGGTCCCGGTACAATACCGATAACCCCGAAACTTGTCCCAATGGCCGAAACAGCACTTCCTATATATAATTCTTTACCTTCGGACCATTCCGGAACTCCTCGTGACGTCCGGGATCTCATCCGGGACTCCGAACAACATTCGGGTTACTGCATATACATATCTTCACAACCCTAGCGTCACCGAACCTTAAGTGTGTAGACCCTACGGGTTCGGGAGACATGCAGACATGACCGAGACGGCTCTCGGGCAATAACCAACAGCGGGATCTGGATACCCATGTTGTCTCCCACATGCTCCACGATGATCTCATCGGATGAACCACGATGTCGAGGATTCAATTAATCCCGTATACGATTCCCTTTGTCAATCGGTATTTTACTTGCCCGAGATTCGATCGTCGGTATCCCAATACCTCGTTCAATCTCGTTATCGGCAAGTCACTTTTCTCGTACCGTAATGCATGATCCTGTGATCAAACACTTTGATCACATTGAGCTCATTATGATGATGCATTACCGAGAGGGCCCGGTGATACCTCTCCGTCAAGCGGAGTGACAAATCCCAGTCTCGATCCATGTCAACCCAACAGACACTTTCAGAGATACCCGTAGTATACCTTTATAGTCACCCAGTTACGTTGTGACGTTTGGCACACCCAAAGCACTCCTACGGTATCCGGGAGTTACACAATCTCATGGTCTAAGGAAAGGATACTTGACATTGGAAAACTCTAGCAAACGAACTATGCGATCTTATGCTATGTTTAGGATTGGGTCTTGTCCATCACATCATTCTCCTAATGATGTGATCCCGTTATCGATGACATCCAATGTCCATAGTCAGGAAACCATGACTATCTGTCGATCAACGAGCTAGTCAACTAGAGGCTCACTAGGGACATATTGTTGTCTGTTATTCACACATGTATTACGATTTCCGGATAACACAATTATAGCATGAATAAAGACAATTATCATGAACAAGGAAATATAATAATAATGCTTTTATTATTGCCTCTAGGGCATATTTCCAACAGTCTCCCACTTGCACTAGAGTCAATAATCTAGTTACATTGTGATGAATCGAACACCCATGGAATTCTGGTGTTGATCATGTTTTGCTCTAGGGAGAGGTTTAGTCAACGGATCTGCTACATTCAGGTCCGTATGCACTTTACAAATATCTATGTCTCCATCTTGAACATTTTCACGAATGGAGTTGAAGTAACGCTTGATGTGCCTGGTCTTCTTGTGAAACCTGGGCTCCTTGGCAAGTGCAATAGCTCCAGTGTTGTCACAGAAGAGTTTGATTGGCCCCGACGCATTGGGTATGACTCCGAGGTCGGTGATGAACTCCTTCACCCAAATTGCTTCATGTGCTGCCTCCGAGGCTGCCACGTACTCCGCTTCACATGTAGATCCCGCCACGACGCTCTGCTTGCAACTGCACCAGCTTACTGCCCCACCATTCAAAATATACACGTATCCGGTTTGTGACTTAGAGTCATCCAGATCTGTGTCGAAGCTAGCGTCGACGTAACCCTTTACGACGAGCTCTTCGTCACCTCCATAAACGAGAAACATTTCCTTAGTCCTTTTCAGGTACTTCAGGATATTCTTGACCGCTGTCCAGTGTTCCTTGCTGGGATTACTTTGGTACCTTCCTACCAAACTTACGGCAAGGTTTACATCAGGTCTGGTACACAGCATGGCATACATAATAGAACCTATGGCTGAGGCATAGGGGATGACACTCATCTCTTCTATATCTTCTACCGTGGTCGGACATTGAGCTGAGCTCAATTTCACACCTTGTAACACTGGTAAGAACCCCTTCTTAGATTGATCCATATTGAACTTCTTCAATATCTTATCAAGGTATGTGCTTTGTGAAAGACCTATGAGGCGTCTCGATCTATCTCTATAGATCTTGATGCCTAATATATAAGCAGCTTCTCCAAGGTCCTTCATTGAAAAACTTTTATTCAAGTAGGCCTTAATGCTGTCCAAGAGTTCTATATCATTTCCCATCAAAAGTATGTCGTCTACATATAATATGAGAAATGCTACAGAGCTCCCACTCACTTTCTTGTAAACACAGGCTTCTCCATAAGTCTGTGTAAACCCAAACGCTTTGATCATCTCATCAAAGCGAATGTTCCAACTCCGAGATGCTTGCACCAGCCCATAAATCGAGCGTTGGAGCTTGCACACCTTGTCAGCATTCTTAGGATCGACAAAACCTTCCGGCTGCATCATATACAATTCTTCCTTAAGGAAACCATTAAGGAATGCCGTTTTGACGTCCATTTGCCATATCTCATAATCATAGTATGCGGCAATTGCTAACATGATTCGGACGGACTTCAGCTTCGCTACCGGTGAGAAAGTCTCATCGTAGTCAACCCCTTGAACTTGTCGATAACCCTTAGCGACAAGCCGAGCTTTATAGATGGTCACATTACCATCCGCGTCTGTCTTCTTCTTAAAGATCCATTTATTTTCTATGGTTCGCCGCTCAACGGGCAAGTCAGTCAAAGTCCATACTTCGTTTTCATACATGGATCCTATCTCGGATTTCATGGCTTCCAGCCATTTGTCGGAATCCGGGCCCGCCATTGCTTCCTCATAGTTCGAAGGTTCACCGTTGTCTAACAACATGATTTCCAAGACAGGGTTGCCGTACCACTCTGGTGCGGAACGTGTCCTTGTGGACCTTCGAATTTCAGTAGGAGCTTGATCAGAAGTATTTTGATCATCATCATTAATTTCCTCTCTAGTCGGTGCAGGCACCTCAGAAACGTTTTCTTGAGTTTCGCCATTTTCCGGTTCAAGAGGTAACACTTTATCAAGTTCTACTTTCCTCCCACTTACTTCTTTCGAGAGAAACTCTTTCTCTAGAAAGGATCCATTCTTGGCAACAAAGATCTTGCCTTCGGATCTGAGGTAGAAGGTATACCCAACGGTTTCTTTAGGGTATCCTATGAAGACGCATTTTTTCGACTTGGGTTCGAGCTTTTCAGGTTGAAGTTTCTTGACATAAGCATCGCATCCCCAAACTTTTAGAAACGACAGCTTAGGTTTCTTCCCAAACCATAATTCATACGGTGTCGTCTCAACGGATTTCGACGGAGCCCTATTTAAAGTGAATGCAGCAGTCTCTAAAGCATAGCCCCAAAAAGATAGCGGTAAGTCGGTAAGAGACATCATAGATCGCACCATATCTAATAGAGTGTGATTACGACGTTCGGACACACCATTACGCTGAGGTGTTCCAGGCGGCGTGAGTTGTGAAACTATTCCACATTTTCTTAAGTGTGTGCCAAATTCATGACTCAAGTATTCTCCTCCACGATCTGATCGTAGAAACTTGATCTTTCTATCACGTTGATTTTCAACCTCACTCTGAAATTCCTTGAACTTTTCAAAGGTCTCAGACTTGTGTTTCATCAAGTAGATATACCCATATCTACTCAAGTCATCAGTGAGGGTGAGAACATAACGATAGCCACCGCGAGCCTCAACACTCATTGGACCGCATACATCGGTATGTATGATTTCCAATAAGTTGGTTGCTCTCTCCATTGTTCCTGAGAACGGAGTCTTGGTCATTTTACCCATGAGGCATGGTTCGCATGTGTCAAATGATTCATAATCAAGAGACTCTAAAAGTCCATTTGCATGGAGCTTCTTCATGCGTTTGACACCTATGTGACCAAGGCGGCAGTGCCACAAATATGTGGGACTATTGTTATCAACTTTAACTCTTTTGGTATTCACACTATGAATATGTGTATCATCACGTACGAGATTCATCAAGAATAAACCATTAACCATCGGAGCATGACCATAAAACATATCTCTCATATAAATGGAACAACCATTATTCTCGGATTTAAATGAGTAGCCATCTCGAATTAAACGAGATCCAGATACAATGTTCATGCTCAAACTTGGCACTAAATAACAATTATTGAGGTTTAAAACTAATCCCGTAGGTAAATGTAGAGGTAGCGTGCCGACGACGATCACATCGACCTTGGAACCATTCCCGACGCGCATCGTCACCTCGTCCTTCGCCAGTCTCCGTTTATTCCGCAGCTCCTGCTTTGAGTTACAAATGTGAGCAACTGCACCGGTATCAAATATCCAAGAGCTACTACGAGTACTGGTAAGGTACACATCAATTACATGTATATCACATATACCTTTGGTTTTGCCGGCCTTCTTGTCCGCTAAGTATTTGGGGCAGTTCCGCTTCCAGTGACCACTTCCCTTGCAATAAAAACACTCAGTCTCGGGCTTGGGTCCATTCTTTGGCTTCTTCCCAGCCACTTGCTTACCGGGTGCGGCAACTTCCTTGCCGTCCTTCTTGAAGTTCTTTTTACCCTTGCCCTTCTTGAACTTAGTGGTTTTATTCACCATCAACACTTGATGCTCCTTCTTGATTTCTACCTCTGCTGATTTCAGCATAGCATATACCTCAGGAATGGTCTTTACCATCCCCTGCATATTGTAGTTCATCACAAAGCTCTTGTAGCTAGGTGGAAGCGACTGGAGGATTCTGTCAATGACCGCTTCATCCGGGAGATTAACTTCCAGTTGGGTCAAGCGGTTGTGCAACCCAGACATTTTGAGTATGTGCTCACTGACAGAGCTATTTTCCTCCATCTTACAGCTAAAGAATTTGTCGGAGATTTCATATCTCTCGACCCGGGCATGAGCTTGGAAAACCATTTTCAGCTCTTCGAACATCTCATATGCTCCATGTCTCTCAAAACGCTTTTGGAGCCCCGGCTCTAAGCTGTAAAGCATGCCGCACTGAACGAGGGAGTAATCATCGCAGCGTGACTGCCAAGCGTTCATAACGTCTTGTTCTGCAGGGAGAATAGGTGCGTCACCCAGCGGTGCTCGTAGGACATAATCTTTCTTGGCAGCTATGAGGATAATCCTCAGGTTCCGGACCCAGTCCGTATAGTTGCTACCATCGTCTTTCAGCTTGGTTTTCTCTAGGAACGCGTTGAAGTTGAGGACTACGTTGGCCATTTGATCTACAAGACATATTGTAAATTTTTTAGACTAAGTTCATGATAATAACGTTCATTTAATCAAATTATTTAATGAACTCCCACTTAGATAGACATCCCTCTACTAGTTATCTAAGTATTACATGATCCGAGTCAACTAGGCCGTGTCCGATCATCACGTGAGACGGACTAGTCAACATCGGTGAACATCATCATGTTGATCGTATCTTCTATACGACTCATGCTCGACCTTTCGGTCTTCTGTGTTCCGAGGCCATGTCTGTACATGCTAGGCTCGTCAAGTCAACCTAAGTGTTTTGCGTGTGTAAATCTGTCTTACACCCGTTGTATGTGAACGTTAGAATCTATCACACCCGATCATCACGTGGTGCTTCGAAACAACGAACTGTCGCAACGGTGCACAGTTAGGGGGAACACTTTCTTGAAATTATTATGAGGGATCATCTTATTTACTACCGTCGTTCTAAGTAAACAAGATGCAAAACATGATAAACATCACATGCAATCAAATAATAAACGTGACATGATATGGCCAATATCACATAGCTCCTTCGATCTCCATCTTGGGGCTCCATGATCATCTTGTCACCGGCTTGACACCATGATCTTCATCATCATGATCTTCATCATCGTGTCTCCATGAAGTTGCTCGCCAACTATTACTTCTACTACTATGGCTAACGCGTTTAGCAATAAAGTAAAGTAATTTACATGGCGTTTCTCATTGACACGCAGGTCATACAAAAAATAAAGACAACTCCTATGGCTCCTGCCGGTTGTCATACTCATCGACATGCAAGTCGTGATTCCTATTACAATAGCATGAACATCTCATACATCACATATAGATCATTCATCATACATCACAACTTTGGTCATATCATATCACAAAGCACTTGCTGCAAAAACAAGTTAGACGTCCTCTAATTGTTGTTGCAAGTTTTACGTGGCTGAATTAGGGTTCTAGCAAGAACGTTTTCTTACCTACGTGAAAACCACAACGTGATTTGTCAACTTCTATACCCTTCATAAGGACCCTTTTCATCGAATCCGCTCCAACTAAAGTAGGAGAGACAGACACCCGCCAGCCACCTTATGCAACTAGTGCATGTTAGTCGGTGGAACCGGTCTCACGTAAGCGTACGTGTAAGGTTGGTCCGGGCCGCTTCATCCCACAATACCGCTGAAGTAAGATAATACTAGTAGCGGCAAGAAGAGTTGACAACATCTACGCCCACAACAAATTGTGTTCTACTCGCGCAAGAAGAACTACGCATAGACCTAGCTCATGATGCCACTGTTGGGGAACGTTGCAGAAAACAAAAAATTTCCTACGGTTTCACCAAGATCTATCTATGAGTTCATCTAGCAACGAGTATTCAGATTAGATAGCATCTACATACCACTTTGTAGATCGCAACGGAAGCGTTCGAGTGAACGTGGATTAGGTAGTCGTACTCGCCGTGGTCCAATTCACCGATGATCTAGTACCGAACGGACGGCACCTCCGCGTTCAACACACGTACGGTCAGCGTAATGTCTCCTTCTTCTTGATCCAGCAAGGCAAAGGAGAGGTTGGGGAAGAAGACTCCAGCAGCAGCACGACGACGTGGTGATGGTGGAGCTGCAGTACACCGACAGGGCTTCGCCAAGCTCTTACGGAGGAGGAGGAGGTGTTGGAGAGGGAGAGGGAGGCGCCAGGGCATAGGGTGCGCAGCCCCCCTCCCCTCCCCCTTTATATAGGCCTCTGGGGGGGGCGCCGGCCCTGGGAGATCTAATCTCCCAAAGGGGGCGGCGGCCAGGGAGGTTTCCCTCCCCCCCAAGCCATCTAGGAGGTGCCTTCCACCACTAGGACTCCTCCTAGATGGAACCCTAGGCGCATGGGCCCTTTGGGGCTGGTTCCCCTTGGCCCAAGCAGGCCAAGGCGCACCCCCTAAGGCCCATGTGGCCCACCAGGGCAGGTGGCCCCACCTGGTGGACCCCCGGGACCCCTTCGGTGGTCCCGGTACAATACCGATAACCCCGAAACTTGTCCCGATGGCCGAAACAGCACTTCCTATATATAATTCTTTACCTCCGGACCATTCCGGAACTCCTCGTGACGTCCGGGATCTCATCCGGGACTCCGAACAACATTCGGGTTACTGCATATACATATCTTCACAACCCTAGCGTCACCGAACCTTAAGTGTGTAGACCCTACGGGTTCGGGAGACATGCAGACATGACCGAGACGGCTCTCGGGCAATAACCAACAGCGGGATCTGGATACCCATGTTGGCTCCCACATGCTCCACGATGATCTCATCGGATGAACCACGATGTCGAGGATTCAATTAATCCCGTATATGATTCCCTTTGTCAATCGGTATTTTACTTGCCCGAGATTCGATCGTCGGTATCCCAATACCTCGTTCAATCTCGTTACCGGCAAGTCACTTTTCTCGTACCGTAATGCATGATCCCGTGATCAAACACTTTGATCACATTGAGCTCATTATGATGATGCATTACCGAGAGGGCCCGGTGATACCTCTCCGTCAAGCGGAGTGACAAATCCCAGTCTCGATCCATGTCAACCCAACAGACACTTTCAGAGATACCCGTAGTATACCTTTATAGTCACCCAGTTACGTTGTGACGTTTGGCACACCCAAAGCACTCCTACGGTATCCGAGAGTTACACAATCTCATGGTCTAAGGAAAGGATACTTGACATTGGAAAACTCTAGCAAACGAACTATGCGATCTTATGCTATGTTTAGGATTGGGTCTTGTCCATCACATCATTCTCCTAATGATGTGATCCCGTTATCGATGACATCCAATGTCCATAGTCAGGAAACCATGACTATCTGTCGATCAACGAGCTAGTCAACTAGAGGCTCACTAGGGACATATTGTTGTCTGTTATTCACACATGTATTACGATTTTCGAATAACACAATTATAGCACGAATAAAGACAATTATCATGAATAAGGAAATATAATAATAATGCTTTTATTATTGCCTCTAGGGCATATTTCCAACAGTAGCCCCTCAATCCAGCTCCACCTTCAACATGACTCCATGGTAGATGATCAGTCCACCCTCGCGCACCGTCGACTTCAAGCTCCGTGTGTACATCACCTTGAATCAACCCCGCGCCATAGTATTGTCGAAGCCGCACAAGCCCTCGGCCTGCGACACGTGTTTCCACGCCCAGAAGTCGGTCACCATCAGCACCACGCTCCTACGTTGTCAACGCCGATTCCACCACCGTCTTCTGTACCAACCGACTCACGTCGATCCGTCAGACTGTCTAGTCCGACTCAGCCGAACTTTTCCGGGTGCACGACACGCTCCGGACTCCTCAAGTCGTCTTTGTGACCATCGCCATCCATACACAAATGTGTACCACCAAAGAAAAAAAACCCAAAAAAAACCTTCATGCTTTCCCGTGTGAATACTCCAAAGGAGATCAACATACTCCTAATTACCACACGTATGTAGCTTCTGGACTTCCCTTTTTCTTTCTTTCCTGACAGGCTTCACAATCAGACCTTTGGTCCTTGTGCCGATTCTTTTTGTCCAAACAAATCTCCGGCTGGACGCGTTCCACAAGTATAATCCAGCTGCTCCTGCACGCCTCGGCCTTGACCCAAAACACCTGAGCGTCTCAGCCTGTCACCTGCTCTGCACTGGGGCTTTTACCCCAGCGAGCTAGCCCCGCATGGGCCGGCCTGCCCAAGAGCCAGCCTACGTGCGCCACCGCCGCTTGCACGCTCCACACGCGTCTCAGCCACGATCGGATCTGGCCGCTTGCCGATCAATCCGAGTCGCCGAACAGTGCCTCTGCTTGCTGCACTTCACGTACACGTCAGGCCGCCGCCTTATGACATATCGATCTGCAACCCCACACGCGTCGCATGCGCATGCCGCTGCTGCTTCCGATTCGATCTGGCTGCTGCTTGCTACAGATGCTTCCAATTGCAATTTGAAGATTACGACGACCAATCTGCGTCCTAACCGTAACTCGCCGAAGACTTTCGCTCCCGTATTACGACCACTATCCGCAGAAATCTGTCGATGTTCTTCAACCTCTAGATCAACTCAACCGCCTTCCGGACCTTGTCAACCTTGCTCATGATACCACTTGTTACAATAAATCCGAGGCACTCCGTCGATCATCCGAGGACCAAGCAATCACACAAGGCACGACACCGAGATTTGTTAACGAGGTTCACCGATATGGCTACATCCCCGGGGCTTGATTACGGGCGCTCCTCTCCGTGACACCGTCACAATACCGCACCAGGTCGCCCTGGACGTCGGCACATGCCGCCGGCTTCCCCTGCGTTCCTGTGCTATTATATGTTGGCATAGGTTACATCGTGTGTCTAGCCCCGCTATATATGAGAGGCTAGGATACAAGTGTCCTACTAGGACATGACTCCATATCCTATCTAAACACAATACAACTACAAGTCCAACTGTAACCTACCTCGTACACAATATTCGACACAACTCTAACAGCTAGAATTAACGGGACGTGAAGAAGGAAACTGCTTTGATTTCGATGAGAATTTATACTCGGATGACTAGGTTCCTTCATCTCCGTGAAGGTATAAATCTACATCTATGCCCTACAAAAATCCCAACCGATTCTTCCATCTTTCATGTATCTCTACCTCTCATACTGCGCCGCCGGCCAAGCCTGAAGGGTCCATCGCAGTTGGAGATGCGCACACTGCTGCCATAATCCTTGATTATGTATGCCACTGGTTTGTTCACATCTGCAGTCGAACGCCATGGCGCGTGGCGCCGCCGCCTTGAAGGCGACGTCCCGCGTCCTTCTGGCTGGTCAGATCTCCGATGAGCACCTCCCTCCGCAAGTCAGTTGACACTAGTCGAGATCTTCCAAGCCCTTGTGGTGGTGATCCGTGACCAGTACCTGGTCGCCGAGCAGTTCTGCCGCGCTCACTACGGCCTCCACCGCTCCACGGCGCGGACCCCGGCGTCAAGTACGCCTATGCGTGGGTGGGCGACGTCAAGCGCGAGAGCCCTGGCCAGTATGGCTATGGCCCAATAGTATATGGACTGATTTGCATGGAAAGAGGGTCAGGTTTTCTTACCTTTTGCTCATTTGCTCATGTATTTGTATGCAATGGAAAACATAGTGGTTTTTTTTATCAAGTATACTTGGTGCATGCCATCATTCTCAGGCTGCAAGTGGGACGACCTGCGGGCCTCCCACATAACGCCGCGTATGTCCACATAATTATGTGGGATTATGCGGGCCGCCCGCTTAACAGCAAATCTCGTTCGCAGTTGCCGCATGCCCACTTAATCCACTCTCGTCCGATCTGTCGCATGCTCACAACAACGTGCTGCAGGCTACATGCTACATGCATGCTTCCGCTCAAGGACACCAGTTCATGTCCGCATGGACGCGTTGGATTTCTCAGAATCATAGAAATCAATCGCTTAACATTAATCCTTCATCACGATTACAACAATAGAACCACTTGCTTGGATACATATAATCAACAAGTAGTTCTTCAAAAATTATTTAACATCAGCTTGCAATCCTTGCCATCAACTTCTTCAATTTAACTGGCCATCAGCTTCAATTCAGTAGAGAATAAGTTAATAACAAAAAAAGGATAGGTTAATAACAAGTTTACTCACATTAACACTTGCAGGAAGAGGAAAAATGATCATACCCACAACTCACTTGGCATTTTTCAGTTTTTCAGAAATAACTGAACTTAACAATGTACAGTTAGTAGCTTTATGCATTACCAAGATAAAAAACAGATTTCTGTCAAAATTTCCTCATTGTCTAAATATTAATAGCGGCAAGAATTAAGTTATATGTCAATAATTTGTCTAATTGATGCATTATTAGTGATGTTGAGCATAGCCAATTTACGCCTACAGAAGGCCATTACTAAAGTTAGCAAATGTACCATAACTTGAAGCTTGATGTGCTTCCTACCTACTCAGAAAACACAATGAGCAGTCCTTTCATAGTGACCCACCCTTTGATATTGCAGTGTCGGTAAAATATGGATACTTACAAGTATATATTTACATACAAAAGTAAATAAGAAATAAAATCCCTAACAGTAAATGAGTATGAGCAAACATATAAGAAAGTTAATACGGCGCTACTACCTGTTTTAACACTACTGCACACAAAAGGTAGCCACTCCTTTGACGATTTATCATTACAGATTACAGTTTGTTTGCTATTGTGAAATGGTACCAGAATTGTGCAGTACGCCGATCTGGTACTCTTTAAAAAGAGCAGCATTGTGCCTTCCTTCTGATGATGTTGGTCCAGTACAAATTAGTAATGAGCTGTACTACCAGCTACTAGTGCTTATCAGCGGAATAGTTTTTTTAGGACTAATATCAACATAAATTTGAGGAATAGAAGGCTCCTGCTCTTATCTTGGGGAGCAGGTGGAGATCTCTGCCTTCGTTTCAGAAAGCAACTTGAGACCTCAAATGTTGTAAATTTCTCAACACAATCACTAGGAAGAATAGTAAACATCGATGCTACTACAGATATAATGTATGCAGTATGCCTGTGTGTCATCCTCTGTCATTTCCTAAACTTCAAATCATCAGTTCATCTTTATTGGACGCAATCATCAGACAAGTCGTTAGCATTGCTAGCACAACACTGAAAAAACAGAATTTTTTACCTTGTTCTTACGGCTCATTCGTTTCTGAGGGTTGCCTGCAGATTTCGACGCCGTCGCTTATCGCCTTCGACTGACGCTCATGTTGGTTCGGTTTCACCCTTGCCGGCGTTGGCACGGGTGGGTAAATCCGAGGGAGACTGCGGCCCCCGCGAAGATCCCGTCCATCGGCGCAGGGGGGCATGTCGTGGCAGAGCAGGATTACACTTGGAGGAGGAGCTGGCGGCGGAGTGGGAGGATGTGCAGATGTAGAGCTCGCGGCGGCGCGGCGGACCGGGAGGACGCGTGGTGTCGGAGCTCACGGCGGCACCCTAAACCCCACGGCAGGATGTGGACAGGTGGGTTTCGTGGGAAAGCCCACAAATCCCACATAATTTTTAACGCAGCCCGTGGGTGTCCACGTACACAAATTAGTGGGCTTGGGAAGTGGGCGCCGCGGACAGCCCGTGTCCACCTGCAGCCTGACATCATTCTATTTCGGTTCATTAAATTCTTCCAAGGATTTTCAACTGGATTATCTTTATATCTTCCTAACTGACTTTTAGCTAGCAGTGCTAGATTGGTGACTACACCTCTTTTGCAACGAGGTAATTATGCACTAAACCTTTTTGTATGATGATTGGTTGTTATACTCATATTGGATTGATTTTTTTTCTGTCATAGTCATAAGATGTTGTTTGCCAGGCGTTTCTACACTGGAACACCTTCAGTTATTTGTGCAGCTACAGGCATGTAATCCGGATTATATATGTTTGATAATTTTCTTCAAAATTGTAATCTTCATTTTAAGTGACACCATTGGTTCAATGGCAAAATCTGTCTGATCATTTTATTGGCATTGTGACAGGACTAATGGAAATACTTTTGCCTCTCTTCATAGCTCTCTTAAATCACCACATTAGTTCTGATGATGACCAATAACATATTATTGCAGAAGTTACATTACAAAACAATCTTGCATTGCTACACCCGCAAAGCATCACTATGATAGTACCATAAATCCTCATAGTTAGTGAACTGAAACACAACATGCTATGCCATAACTGTAGTATCTAATTTCGCGATAAAATTGAAAACTATATTATGTTCTATATATACTTCGCCCGAGGTCAGCCGAAAATAAGAAGACGTGCATTTTGAAATCCTAATGTTTGTGATCCTGAACCTAAATATTTTTTGATAATTATATTATGTTTTTTAAAGATTTTTTCTGCTTAAGATTTTTCATGCGCATTATAGTCACTTTCCAAGTGCATTATAGTCGCTTTCTACAAATTCCCGCAGCAACGCGCGGGGTATCTTCTAGTTAAGTTAAAAACAGAGTAACACTTTAAGCAAGATGACATGATGTAGAGAGATAAATTCATGCAATATAAAATAAACCCCATCTTGTTATCCTCGATGGCAACGATACAATACGTGCCTTGCTGCCCCTTCTGTCACTGGGAAAGGACACCGCAAGATCGAACCCAAAGCTAAGCACTTCTCCCATGGCAAGAACTACCAATCTAGTTGGCCAAACCAAACGGATAATTCAAAGAGACTTGCAAAGATAACCAATCATACATAAAAGAATTCAGAAAAGATTCAAATATTATTCATAGATATACTTGATCATAAACCCACAATTCATCGGTCTCAACAAACACACCACAAAAAGAAGAAGATTACATCGAATAGATCTCCACAAGAGAGGGGGAGAACATTGTATTGATATCCAAAAAGAGAGAAGAAGCCATCTAGCTAATAACTATGGACCCGAAGGTCTGAGGTAAACTACTCACACTTCATCGGAGAGGCTATGATGATGTAGAAGCCCTCCGTGATGACGGCCCTCTTCGGCGGAGCTCCAGAACAGGCCCCAAGATGGGATCTCGTGGATACAGAAAGTTGTGGCGGTGGAATTAGGTTTTTGGCTCCTGTTCTGTTCGTTTGGGGGTACGTGGATATATATAGGAGGAAGAAGTACGTCGGTGGATCTTCAGGGGGCCCACGAGGCAGGGGGCGCGCCCCCACCCTCGTGACCGCCTCTCTGATGCCTTGGCGTAGGGTCCAAGTCTCCTGGGTCATATTCGGGAAGAAAATCACGTCCAGAAAGGATTATTCTGTTTGGACTCCGTTTGATATTCCGTTTCTTCGAAACACTGAAATAGGCAAAAAACAACAATTATGGGTTGGGCCTCCGGTTAATAGGTTAGTCCCAAAAATAATATAAAAGTGGAAAATAAGGCCCAATATAGTCCAAAATAGTAGATAATATAGCATGGAGCAATAAAAAATTATAGATACGTTGGAGACGTATCATGCCCCTAATGTTTTTCTTTGATGTATTGAATAATCCTTCAATTAAGTTGCCATCCAAAGAAGATCTTGCTATTCCTGACCCGGAGGCGCAGTTTGGGGGTGCCGGTCAGTCCGGGCGTTCGAGACCCGTTTGAGGCATCCGTATGGGTCGAAAAAACCTAACCGAGCAACCCACCTGGGCTTATGAGGTGGCTTTGGGAGGTCCGGCTGTAGATGCTCTTACAGAACAAAACTGTTGGGGAACGCAATAATTTCAAAATTTTCCTACGCACACGCAAGATCCATCTAGGTGATGCATAGCAACGAGAGGGGAGAGTGTAGTCCACGTACCCTCATAGACCGAAAGCGGAAGTGTTATGACAACGCGGTTGATGTAGTCAAACGTCTCCGCGATCCAACCGATCCAAGTACCGAACACACGTCAGCTCCGTGATCTGCACACGTTCAGCTCGGTGACGTCCCTCGTACTCTTGATCCAGCTGAGGCTGAGGGAGAGTTTCGTCAGCACGACGGTGTGGTGACGGTGATGATGAAGTTACCAACGCAGGGCTTCGCCTAAGCTCTACAATGATATGACCGAGGTGGAAATGTATGGAGGGGGCACCGCACACAGCTAAGACAACTGTCAACTTGTGTGTTCTAGGGTGCCCCCTGCCCCCGTATATAAAGGAGCAAGGGGGAGGCCGGCCGGCCCTCATAGGCGCGCCAAGGGGGAGGAATCCTCCTCCTAGTAGGAGTAGGGCTCCCCCCTTTCCTAGTCCTACTAGGATAAGAAGGAAGGAGGGGGAAGAGAAGGAAGGAGGGGGCGCCGCCCCTCCCCCTAGTCCAATTTGTTAACAACATACGTTGTTCCCTTTGTCATCGGTATGTTACTTGCCCGAGATTCAATCGTCGGTATCATCATACCCAGTTCAATCTCGTTACCGGTAAGTCTCTTTACTCGTTGCGTAATGCGTCATCCCGTAACTAACTCATTAGTCATATTTCTTGCAAGGCTTATAGTGATGTGCATTACCGAGAGGGTCCAGAGATACCTCTCCGACAATCGGAGTGACAAATCCTAATCTCGATCTATGCCAACTCAACAAACACCATCGGAGACATCTGTAGAGCATCTTTATAATCACCCAGTTATGTTGTGACGTTTGAGAGCACACAAAGTGTTCCTCCGGTATTCGGGAGTTGCATAATCTCATAGTCATAGGAACATGTATAAGTTATGAAGAAAGCAATAACAATAAGCTAAACGATCATAGTGCTAAGCTAACGGATGGGTCAAGTCAATCACATCATTCTCTAATGATGTGATCCCGTTGATCAAATGACAACTCATGTCTATGGCTAGGAAACTTAACCATCTTTGATTAGCGAGCTAGTCAAGTAGAGGCATACTAGTGACATTCTGTTTGTCTATGTATTCACACACGAACTAAGTTTCCGTTTAATACAATTCTAGCATGAATAATAAACATTTATCATGATATAAGGAAATATAAATAACAACTTTATTATTGCCTCTAGGGCATATTTCCTTCAGTCTCCCACTTGCACTAGAGTCAATAATCTAGTTCACATCGTCATGTGATTTCACACCAACAGTTCACATCTTTATGTGATTAGTTCACATCTCCAAGTGACTAATACCCAAAGGGTTTACTAGAGTAAATAATCTACACTAGTAGAAAAAGGGTCAAACGTGAAGCACATTAGTGCCGGTTTGTATTTGAGCCGGCACTAATGTATACATTAGTGCCGGTTCCAACGGCTAGCCGGGCCGCTTTCATTAGTACCGGTTCATGGTGAACCTTTAGCACCGGTTCGTGCCACGAACCGGTACTAATGAGAGTGGTGGCAGGATGTTGTCAGAATGGGGCCCCTCCAGCCCATTTAGTGCCGGTTCTTGGCACGAACCGGTACTAAAGGTCGTCCTACATAAACCCTTCGTCCACCCGAGCTCGCTCTGTTCTTCCCCTTTCCCCTCTCCTCTCTGTTCTTTCCCTCTTCCTCTCGAGCTCATCACACATTTTGCCCAAATTTTGTCAAGATTTGAAGGCCCCCATCCATTGAAATGATCACAAAGGTTAGCAACTTTGTCCTTTCATCTCTCATTGCTAGATTTACTCTTGCAATGCTTTATATAGTGATTAACTTGTGAGTTTAGTAATTTGGGAGGAAATATATATATGTGCTAGTATTTGATTTATATGCAATTTGAGGTCAAAAATAACACTTAGTTTGCATATGTAGGTGTGGTTTACTTAGTGCCTTCTAAATCTCCGTCGTAACCACCGTCGATCGCCCGCACCGTCCCGTCGCCGGCACCACCTTGTGGTGAGCCTCTTTGTTCATGAAATTTTATATAAAAATTGATGTTTGTGTGATTTGGATATATAGCTAGTTACTCGTATAATTATCTTACCCGTACGTTGTTTGTTATACATATAGTGCCATGGTTTTGATATCCGTCCCCGTCGGCCCTCGTCCTTGTTATGATTCGGATGTGGTATATATATTCTCTTTTAAAACTAGTTGCATTTCGTGTTTATGACAAATTATGCCCATCAAGTTGACATAGAAATTTTTTCTAGGAGGTATGTGAACCGGAAATTCCAACCGACCCTATTGTCGAGAGGTTAAATTTAGTTGAAAGAGAAAACGAGTACTTGAAAGAAAAATTGAAAAGAATTGAGGGGGAGAAGATGGAATTGGAGTTGCATGTTGCCGATGTCGTCGATGATCACAAGATCAAGATGGAGAAAATTGTTGGAAATATGCCCTAGAGGCAATAATAAAAGCATTATTATTATATTTCCTTATTCATGATAATTGTCTTTATTCGTGCTATAATTGTGTTAACCGGAAATCGTAATACATGTGTGAATAACAGACAACAAACATGTCCCTAGTGAGCCTCTAGTTGACTAGCTCGTTGATCGACAGATAGTCATGGTTTCCTGACTATGGACATTGGATGTCATCGATAACGGGATCACATCATTAGGAGAATGATGTGATGGACAAGACCCAATCCTAAACATAGCATAAGATCGCATAGTTCATTTGCTAGAGTTTTCCAATGTCAAGTATCCTTTCCTTAGACCATGAGATCGTGTAACTCCCGGATACCGTAGGAGTGCTTTGGGTATGCCAAACGTCACAACGTAACTGGGTGACTATAAAGGTATGCTACGGGTATCTCTGAAAGTGTCTGTTGGGTTGACATGGATCGAGACTGGGATTTGTCACTCCGCTTGACGAAGAGGTATCACCGGGCCCTCTCGGTAATGCATCATCATATGAGCTCAAGGTGATCAAAGTGTTTGATCACAAGGATCATGCATTACGGTACGAGAAAAGTGACTTGCCGGTAACGAGATTGAACGAGGTATTGGTATACCGACGATCGAATCTCGGGCAAGTAAAATACCGATTGACAAAGGGAATCGTATACGGGATTAATTGAATCCTCGACATCGTGGTTCATCCGATGAGATCATCGTGGAGCATGTGGGAGCCAACATGGGTATCCAGATCCCGCTGTTGGTTATTGCCCGAGAGCCGTCTCGGTCATGTCTGCATGTCTCCCGAACCCGTAGGGTCTACACACTTAAGGTTCAGTGACGCTAGGGTTGTAGGGATATGTATGTGCAGTAACCCGAATGTTGTTCGGAGTCCCGGATGAGATCCCGGACGTCACGAGGAGTTCCGGCATGGTCCGGAGGTAAAGAATTATATATAGGAAGTGCTGCTTCGGCCATCGGGACAAGTTTCGGGGTTATCGGTATTGTACCGGGACCACCGGAGGGGTCCCGGGGGTCCACCAGGTGGGGCCACCTGCCTTGGTGGGCCACATGGGCCTTAGGGGGTGCGCCTTGGCCTGCTTGGGCCAAGGGGAACCAGCCCCAAAGGGCCCATGCGCCTAGGGTTCCATCTAGGAGGAGTCCTAGTGGTGGAAGGCACCTCCTAGATGGCTTGGGGGGGAGGGAAACCTCCCTGGCCGCCGCCCCCCTTGGGAGATTAGATCTCCCAGGGCCGGCGCCCCCCCAAGAGGCCTATATAAAGGGGGGCAGGGGAGGGGGGCAGCACACCTATGCCCTGGCGCCTCCCTCTCCCTCTCCAACACCTCCTCCTCCTCCGTAAGTGCATGGCGAAGCCCTGCCGGAGTACTGCAGTTCCACCATCACCACGCCGTCGTGCTGCTGCTGGAGCCTTCTTCCCCAACCTCTCCTTTGCCTTGCTGGATCAAGAAGGAGGAGACGTCACGCTTTCCGTACGTGTGTTGAACGCGGAGGTGCCGTCCGTTCGGCACTAGATTATCGGTGAATTGGATAACGGCGAGTACGACTACCTCATCCACGTTCACTCGAACACTTCCGTTGCGATCTATAAAGTGGTATGTAGATGCTATCTAATCTGAATACTCGTTGCTAGATGAACTCATAGATGGATCTTGGTGAAACCGTAGGAAATTTTTTAATTTTCTGCAACGTTCCCCAACAGTGGCATCATGAGCTAGGTCTATGCGTAGTTCTTCTTGCGCGAGTAGAACACAATTTGTTGTGGGCGTAGATGTTGTCAACTTTTCTTGCCGCTACTAGTCTTATCTTGCTTCAGCGGTATTGTGGGATGAAGCGGCCCGGACCAACCTTACACGTACGCTTACGTGAGACCGGTTCCACCGACTAACATGCACTAGTTGCATAAGGTGGCTGGCGGGTGTCTGTCTCTCCTACTTTAGTTGGAGCGGATTCGATGAAAAGGGTCCTTATGAAGGGTAAATAGAAGTTGACAAATCACGTTGTGGTTTTACGTAGGTAAGAAAACGTTCTTTCTAGAACCCTAATTCAGCCACGTAAAACTTGCAACAACAATTAGAGGACGTCTAACTTGTTTTTGCAGCAAGTGCTTTGTGATATGATATGGCCAAAGTTGTGATGTATGATGAATGATCTATATGTGATGTATGAGATGTTCATGCTATTGTAATAGGAATCACGACTTGCATGTCGATGAGTATGACAAACGGCAGGAGCCATAGGAGTTGTCTTTATTTTTGTGTGACCTGCGTGTCATTGAGAATCGCCATGTAAATTACTTTACTTTATTGCTAAACGCGTTAGCCATAGTAGTAGAAGTAATAGTTGGCGAGCAACTTCATGGAGACACGATGATGAAGATCATGATGATGAAGATCATGGTGTCAAGCCGATGACAAGATGATCATGGAGCCCCAAGATGGAGATCGAAGGAGCTATGTGATATTGGCCATATCATGTCACGTTTATTATTTGATTGCATGTGATGTTTATCATGTTTTGCATCTTGTTTACTTAGAACGATGGTAGTAAATAAGATGATCCCTCATAATAATTTCAAGAAAGTGTTCACCCTAACTGTGCACCGTTGCGACAGTTCGTTGTTTCGAAGCACCACGTGATGATCGGATGTGATAGATTCTAACGTTCACATACAACGGGTGTAAGACAGATTTACACACGCAAAACACTTAGGTTGACTTGACGAGCCTAGCATGTACAGACATGGCCTCGGAACACAGAAGACCGAAAGGTCGAGCATGAGTCGTATAGAAGATACGATCAACATGAAGATGTTCACCGATGTTGACTAGTCCGTCTCACGTGATGATCGGACACGGCCTAGTTGACTCGGATCATGTAATACTTAGATGACTAGAAGAGGGATGTCTATCTAAGTGGGAGTTCATTAAATAATCTGATTAAATGAACTTTATTATCATGAACTTAGTCTAAATATTTACAATATGTCTTGTAGATCAAATGGCCAACGTAGTCCTCAACTTCAACGCGTTCCTAGAGAAAACCAAGCTGAAAGACGATGGTAGCAACTATACGGACTGGGTCCGGAACCTGAGGATCATCCTCATAGCTGCCAAGAAAGATTATATCCTAAGAGCACCACTGGGTGACGCACCTATTCTCCCTGCAGAACAAGACGTTATGAACGCTTGGCAGTCACGCTGCGATGATTTCTCCCTCGTTCAGTGCGGCATGCTTTACAGCTTAGAGCCGGGGCTCCAAAAGCGTTTTGAGAGACATGGAGCATATGAGATGTTCGAAGAGCTGAAAATGGTTTTCCAAGCTCATGCCCGGGTCGAGAGATATGAAGTCTCCGACAAATTCTTTAGCTGTAAGATGGAGGAAAATAGTTCTGTCAGTGAACACATACTCAAAATGTCTGGGTTGCACAACCGCATGACTCAACTGGAAGTTAATCTCCCGGAAGAAGCGGTCATTGACAGAATCCTCCAGTCGCTTCCACCTAGCTACAAGAGCTTTGTGATGAACTACAATATGCAGGGGATGGTAAAGACCATTCCTGAAGTATATGCTATGCTGAAATCAGCAGAGGTTGAAATCAAGAAGGAGCATCAAGTGTTGATGGTGAATAAAACCACTAAGTTCAAGAAGGGCAAGGGTAAAAAGAACTTCAAGAAGGACGACAAGGAAGTTGCCGCGCCCGGTAAGCAAGTTGCCGGGAAGAAGCCAAAGAATGGACCCAAGCCCGAAACTGAGTGCTTTTATTGCAAGGGAAGTGGTCACTGGAAGCGGAACTGCCCCAAATACTTAGCGGACAAGAAGGCCGGCAAAACCAAAGGTATATGTGATATACATGTAATTGATGTGTACCTTACCAGTACTCGTAGTAGCTCTTGGGTATTTGATACCGGTGCAGTTGCTCACATTTGTAACTCAAAGCAGGAGCTGCGGAATAAACGGAGACTGGCGAAGGACGAGGTGACGATGCGCGTCGGGAATGGTTCCAAGGTCGATGTGATCGCCGTCGGCACGCTGCCTCTACATTTACCTACGGGATTAGTTTTAAACCTCAATAATTGTTATTTAGTGCCAAGTTTGAGCATGAACATTGTATCTGGATCTCGCTTAATTCGAGATGGCTACTCATTTAAATCAGAGAATAATGGTTGTTCCATTTATATGAGAGATATGTTTTATGGTCATGCTCTGATGGTTAATGGTTTATTCTTAATGAATCTCGTACGTGATGATACACATATTCATAGTGTGAATACCAAAAGAGTGAAAGTTGATAACAATAGTCTCACATATTTGTGGCACTGCCGCCTTGGTCACATAGGTGTCAAACGCATGAAGAAGCTCCATGCAGATGGACTTTTAGAGTCTCTTGATTATGAATCATTTGACACGTGCGAACCATGCCTCATGGGTAAAATGACCAAGACTCCGTTCTCAGGAACAATGGAGCGAGCAACCAACTTATTGGAAATCATACATACCGATGTGTGCGGTCCAATGAGTGTTGAGGCTCGCGGAGGCTATCGTTATGTTCTCACCCTCACTGATGACTTGAGTAGATATGGGTATATCTACTTAATGAAACACAAGTCTGAGAGCTTTGAAAAGTTCAAGGAATTTCAGAGTGAGGTTGAAAATCAACGTGATAGAAAGATCAAGTTTCTACGATCAGATCATGGAGGAGAATACTTGAGTCACGAATTTGGCACACACTTGAGAAAATGTGGAATAGTTTCACAACTCACGCCGCCTGGAACAGCTCAGCGTAATGGTGTGTCCGAACGTCGTAATCGCACTCTATTAGATATGGTGCGATCTATGATGTCTCTTACCAACTTACCGCTATCTTTTTGGGGCTATGCTTTAGAGACTGCCGCATTCACTTTAAATAGGGCTCCGTCGAAATCCGTTGAGACGACACCGTATGAATTATGGTTTGGGAAGAAACCTAAGCTGTCGTTTCTAAAAGTTTGGGGATGCGATGCTTATGTCAAGAAACTTCAACCTGAAAAGCTCGAACCCAAATCGAAAAAATGCGTCTTCATAGGATACCCTAAAGAAACTGTTGGGTATACCTTCTACCTCAGATCCGAAGGCAAGATCTTTGTTGCCAAGAATGGATCCTTTCTAGAGAAAGAGTTTCTCTCGAAAGAAGTAAGTGGGAGGAAAGTAGAACTTGATGAAGTGTTGCCTCTTGAACCGGAAAATGGCGAAACTCAAGAAAACGTTTCTGAGGTGACTGCACCGACTAGAGAGGAAATTAATGATGATGATCAAGATGCTTCTAATCAAGTTCCTACTGAAATTCGAAGGTCCACAAGGACACGTTCCGCACTAGAGTGGTACGGCAACCCTGTCTTGGAAATCATGTTGTTAGACAACGGTGAACCTTCGAACTATGAGGAAGCAATGGCGGGCCCGGATTCCGACTAATGGCTGGAAGCCATGAAATCCGAGATAGGATCCATGTATGAAAACGAAGTATGGACTTTGACTGACTTGCCCGTTGAACGGCGAGCCATAGAAAATAAATGGATCTTTAAGAAGAAGACAGACGTGGATGGTAATGTGACCATCTATAAAGCTCGGCTTGTCACTAAGGGTTATCGACAAGTTCAAGGGGTTGACTACGATGAGACTTTCTCACCGGTAGCGAAGCTGAAGTCCGTCCGAATCATGTTAGCAATTGTCGCATACTATGATTATGAGATATGGCAAATGGACGTCAAAATGGCATTCCTTAATGGTTTCCTTAAGGAAGAATTGTATATGATGCAGCCGGAAGGTTTTGTCGATCCTAAGAATGCTGACAAGGTATGCAAGCTCCAACGCTCGATTTATGGGCTGGTGCAAGCATCTCGGAGTTGGAACATTCGCTTTGATGAGATGATCAAAGCGTTTGGGTTTACACAGACTTATGGAGAAGCCTGTGTTTACAAGAAAGTGAGTGGGAGCTATGTAGCATTTCTCATATTATATGTAGACGACATACTTTTGATGGGAAATGATATAGAACTCTTGGACAGCATTAAGGCCTATTTGAATAAAAGTTTTTCAATGAAGGACCTTGGAGAAGCTGCATATATATTAGGCATCAAGATCTATAGAGATAGATCGAGACGCCTCATAGGTCTTTCACAAAGCACATACCTTGATAAAATATTGAAGAAGTTCAATATGGATCAATCTAAGAAAGGGTTCTTACCTGTGTTACAAGGTGTGAAATTGAGCTCAGCTCAATGCCCGACCACGGCAGAAGAAATAGAAGAGATGAGCGTCATCCCCTATGCCTCAGCCATAGGTTCTATTATGTATGCCATGTTGTGTACCAGACCTGATGTAAACCTTGCCGTAAGTTTGGTAGGAAGGTACCAAAGTAATCCCGGCAAGGAACACTGGACAGCGGTCAAGAATATCCTGAAGTACCTGAAAAGGACTAAGGAAATGTTTCTCGTTTATGGAGGTGACGAAGAGCTCGTCGTAAAAGGTTACGTCGACGCTAGCTTCGACACAGATCTGGATGACTCTAAGTCACAAACCGGATACGTGTATATTTTGAATGGTGGGGCAGTAAGCTGGTGCAGTTGCAAGCAAAGCGTCGTGGCGGGATCTACATGTGAAGCGGAGTACATGGCAGCCTCGAAGGCAGCACATGAAGCAATTTGGGTGAAGGAGTTCATCACCGACCTCGGAGTCATACCCAATGCGTCGGGGCCAATCAAGCTCTTCTGTGACAACACTGGAGCTATTGCACTTGCAAAGGAGCCCAGGTTTCACAACAAGACTAGGCACATCAAGCGTCGCTTCAACTCCATTCGTGAAAATGTTCAAGATGGAGACATAGAAATTTGTAAAGTGCACACGGATCTGAATGTCGCAGATCCATTGACTAAACCTCTCCCTAAGGCAAAACATGATCAGCACCAGAACTCTATGGGTGTTCGATTCATCACAATGTAACTAGATTATTGACTCTAGTGCAAGTGGGAGACTGTTAGAAATATGCCCTAGAGGCAATAATAAAAGCATTATTATTATATTTCCTTATTCATGATAATTGTCTTTATTCGTGCTATAATTGTGTTAACCAGAAATCGTAATACATGTGTGAATAACAGACAACAAACATGTCCCTAGTGAGCCTCTAGTTGACTAGCTCGTTGATCGACAGATAGTCATGGTTTCCTGACTATGGACATTGGATGTCATCGATAACGGGATCACATCATTAGGAGAATGATGTGATGGACAAGACCCAATCCTAAACATAGCATAAGATCGCATAGTTCGTTTGCTAGAGTTTTCCAATGTCAAGTATCCTTTCCTTAGACCATGAGATCATGTAACTCCCGGATACCGTAGGTGTGCTTTGGGTATGCCAAACGTCACAACGTAACTGGGTGACTATAAAGGTATGCTACGGGTATCTCTGAAAGTGTCTGTTGGGTTGACATGGATCGAGACTGGGATTTGTCACTCCGCTTGACGGAGAGGTATCACCGGGCCCTCTCGGTAATGCATCATCATATGAGCTCAAGGTGATCAAAGTGTTTGATCACAAGGATCATGCATTACGGTACGAGAAAAGTGACTTGCCGGTAACGAGATTGAACGAGGTATTGGTATACCGACGATCGAATCTCGGGCAAGTAAAATACTGATTGACAAAGGGAATCGTATACGGGATTAATTGAATCCTCGACATCGTGGTTCATCCGATGAGATCATCATGGAGCATGTGGGAGCCAACATGGGTATCCAGATCCCACTGTTGGTTATTGCCCGAGAGCCGTCTCGGTCATGTCTGCATGTCTCCCGAACCCGTAGGGTCTACACACTTAAGGTTCGGTGACGCTAGGGTTGTAGGGATATGTATGTGCAGTAACCCGAATGTTGTTCGGAGTCCCGGATGAGATCCCGGACGTCACGAGGAGTTCCGGCATGGTCCGGAGGTAAAGAATTATATATAGGAAGTGCTGCTTCGGCCATCGGGACAAGTTTCAGGGTTATCGGTATTGTACCGGGACCACCGGTGGGGTCCCGGGGGTCCACCAGGTGGGGCCACCTGCCTTGGTGGGCCACATGGGCCTTAGGGGGTGCGCCTTGGCCTGCTTGGGCCAAGGGGAACCAGCCCCAAAGGGCCCATGCGCCTAGGGTTCCATCTAGGAGGAGTCCTAGTGGTGGAAGGCACCTCCTAGATGGCTTGGGGGGGGGAGGGAAACCTCCCTGGCCGCCGCCCCCCTTGGGAGATTAGATCTCCCAGGGCCGGCACCCCCCCAAGAGGCCTATATAAAGGGGGGCAGGGGAGGGGGGCAGCACACCTATGCCCTGGCGCCTCCCTCTCCCTCTCCAACACCTCCTCCTCCTCCGTAAGTGCACGGCGAAGCCCTGCCGGAGTACTGCAGTTCCACCATCACCACGCCGTCGTGCTGCTGGTGGAGCCTTCTTCCCCAACCTCTCCTTTGCCTTGCTGGATCAAGAAGGAGGAGACGTCACGCTTTCCGTACGTGTGTTGAACGCGGAGGTGCCGTCCGTTCGGCACTAGATTATCGGTGAATTGGATCACGACGAGTACGACTACCTCATCCACGTTCACTCGAACGCTTCCGTTGCGATCTACAAAGTGGTATGTAGATGCTATCTAATCTGAATACTCGTTGCTAGATGAACTCATAGATGGATCTTGGTGAAACCGTAGGAAAATTTTTAATTTTCTGCAACGTTCCCCAACAAAAATGCGCTTGAAGATTAGAAAGATTAGAAAATATGCCATCGATAGTGAGGCTTGGTATCATTATGCTGTTGGATCCATTGTTACCTTAGTTGCGATCTTGATCGCATTTGTTGTTGCATTTAAATGCTTTAGCTAGAGAGTTATTTGTTTGTTGCATTTAAGTGTTGTATGAACTTTATGTATGAACTTGTATTAATTTGGTCTATTCGGTGTTGTGTAATGAAGATGAGCCGGCAATGGATGTACGATGACCGATGCTCTCCCGAGTTCATTAATGGCGTGCAAACTTTTCTGCTTGCGGCTGAGGCAAACAAGCGGGCGGATGGTTTTATGCCTTGTCCATGTGCTGTCTGTAAGAATGGTCAAAATTACTCTAAGTCAAGAACCATTCACTTCCACCTGTTTAAGTCCGGTTTCGTGCCCCACTATAATGTTTGGACCAAGCACGGAGAAAGAGGGGTTATGATGGAAGACAATGAAGAAGAAGAGGACGACGACAGCTATCCTGGCCATGGGTTCCCTGAATACGATGATACAACAATGGGGGAAGAAGCTGAGCCGGTAATGCGGGAAGAAGCTGAGCCGGCAATGCGGGAAGAAGCTGAAGAAGAGGCATCAGATGAGCCCGCTGATGATCTAGGTCGGGCCATTGCCAATGCAAAGAGAAACTGCGCAAGTGATTTGGAGAAGAAGAAGTTGCAGCGCATGTTAGAGGATCACAAAAAATTATTGTACCCGAATTGCGTAGGTGACAAGAAAAAGCTGGGCACCACACTGGAATTGCTGCAATGGAAGGCAGAGAATGGTGTATCTGACAAGGGATTTGGAAAGTTGCTGGTAATGATAAAGGATATGCTTCCAAAGGACAACGAATTGCCCGAGAGTATGTACAAAGCAAAGAAGGCTGTCTGCCCTCTAGGGTTAGAGGTGCAGAAGATACATGCATGCCCTAATGATTGCATCCTCTACCGCGGTGAGTACGAGGATTTGAACGCTTGCCCGGTATGTGGTGCATTGCGCTATAAGATCAGCCGCGATGACCCTGGTGATGTCAAGGGCCAGCGCCCCAGGAAGAAGATTCCTGCCAAGGTGATGTGGTATGCTCCTATAATACCACGGTTGAAACGTTTGTTCCAAAACAAAGAGCATGCCAAGGCGATGCGATGGCACAGAGAAGACCGTAAGAAAGACGGAAAGTTGAGAGTACCCGCTGACGGGTCGTAGTGGAGAAAAATCGAAAGAAAGTACGGAAAGGAGTTTGCAGATGACGCAAGGAGCGTATGGTTTGGTCTAAGTGCAGATGGCATTAATCCTTTTGGGGAGCAGAGCAGCAACCATAGCACCTGGCCTGTGACTCTATGTTTGTATAACCTTCCTCCTTGGTTGTGCATGAAGCGGAAGTTCATTATGATGCCAGTGCTCATCCAAGGCCCTAAGCAACCCGACAACGACATTGATGTGTACCTAAGGCCATTAGTTGAAGAACTCTTACAACTGTGGAATGGAACAGGTGTACGTGCGTGGGATGAGCACATGGGGGAAGAATTTGATCTAAAGGCGTTGCTGTTCGTGACCATCAATGATTGGCCTGCTCTCAGTAACCTTTCAGGACAGACAAACAAGGGATACCGCGCATGCACGCACTGTTTGGACGATACCGACAGTATATATTTGGCTAATAAGAATGTGTACCTGGGACATCGTCGATTTCTTCCGAGCAGGCATCCCGTAAGAAAGAAAGGCAAGCATTTCAAAGGTGAGGCGGATCACCGGACGAAGCCTCGCCACCGTACTGGTGCTGATGTACATGATATGGTCAAGGATTTGAAGGTGGTCTTTGGAAAGGGTCCTGGCGGACAACCTGTTCCGAATGACGCTGACGGACGCGCACCCAGGTGGAAGAAGAAATCTATATTTTGGGACCTGCCCTATTGGAAAGACCTCGAGGTCCGCTCCGCAATCGACGTGATGCACGTGACGAAGAATCTTTGTGTGACCCTGCTTGGCTTCTTGGGCGTGTATGGGAAGACAAAAGATACACCTGAGGCACGGGAGGACCAGCAACGTATGCACGGAAAAGACGGCATACATCAGGGTCATGCAAGCTACGCTCTTACCAAAGAAGAGAAGGAAATCTTCTTTGAATGCCTGCTCAGTATTAAGGTACCGTCTGGCTTCTCGTCGAATATAAAGGGAATAATAAACATGGCAGAGAAAAAGTTCCAGAACCTAAAGTCTCATGACTGCCACGTGATTATGACGCAACTGCTTCCGGTTGCATTGAGGGGGCTTCTACCGGAAAACGTTCGATTAGCCATTGTGAAGCTATGTGCATTTCTCAATGCAATCTCTCAGAAGGTAATCGATCCAGAAATCATACCAAGGTTACAGAATGATTTGGTGCAATGTCTTGTCAGTTTCGAGTTGGTGTTCCCACCATCCTTCTTCAACATCATGACGCACGTCCTAGTTCACCTATGTGAAGAGATTAACGTTTTGGGTCCTGTATTTCTACACAATATGTTCCCCTTTGAGAGGTTCATGGGAGTCTTAAAGAAATATGTTCATAACCGTGCTAGGCCAGAAGGAAGCATCTCCAAGGGCCGTCAAAATGAGGAGGTCATTGAGTTTTGTATTGACTTTATTCCTGACCTTAAGCCGATTGGTGTTCCTGAATCGCGGCATAAGGGCAGAGTGGATGGAAAAGGCACGCTAGGAGGGGAACAAATAATATGTATGGACGGACATTCTCTCACTGAAGCACACTACACAGTTCTACAGAATTCCGCCTTGGTGGCTCCGTATATGGATGAACACAAGAATTTGCTACGCTCCAAACACCCGGAGTGGTCTGATGACTGGATTACACGTGAACAAACCAGGAGTTTCGCCAGCTGGTTGCAAGCACGTACCATGCATGACACCTCTATTGAAGATGACCTGTACTTGCTGTCCCAGTTACCATCTTCGAATATAATGACTTTCAAAGGGTACGAGATAAATGGTAATACATTTTACACGATCGCCCAAGATAAGAAGAGCACCAACCAAAACAGTGGTGTCCGCTTTGATGCAGAAACCAAGACGGGAAAGGAAACATATTATGGTTATATACAGGACATATGGGAACTTGACTATCGACGTGGTTTGAAGGTCCCTTTGTTTCGGTGCAAATGGGTCAATATGACACGAGGCGGGGTAACGGAAGACCCGCAGTACGGAATGGCAACAGTGGATCTCAACAATCTTGCGTATGCAGACGAACCATTCGTCCTAGCCAATGATGTGGCACATGTTTTCTATGTGAAGTACATGTCTACCAAGCCAAGAAAAAGAAAAGATAAGGAAGCGAATGCATCGTACGATGAGCCAAAGCGGCACATAGTTCTTTCTGGGAAGAGAAACATCATGGGAGTGGATGACAAGACAGACAAGTCAGAAGATTATGAAAAGTTTGATGAAATTGCTCCATCCACAGTGAATATTGACCCGAGCATCCCGTTAAATGATGAAGATTTTCCATGGCTACGACGCAAAGGGACACACGTGAAGAAAAAGTTTCACACCCAAAGATCTGGGATGTGATCGGCTTAACTATCATCACTTTCTTCTGTGTTTCACACCCAGGAGGGATCTCTGTAATAGTTAGGGTAGCTAGTTATGTGTTTTGGCATTTGAAACGCGAAGAAATTTTATGTGCAAGCAAATTCTTTCATGCATTTACTGATTTTTTCAGCTAAATGACCCTGAAATTGAAAAGCATTTCAAATGAACTCAGAAAAGGTTGAAAGTTGGCATGGTATCATAATTTCACCCACATAGCATGTGCAAAAAAGTAGAGAGGGTTACCGCAAAAACTGGATGCACTTCGTGTACAAAATGGACAATCTGTTTCGAAGTATCAGGGTTTCGGACGAAAACTCATCCGTTACAAAGGCATTTCATTTTCGAAGTATCAGGGTTTCGGACGAAAACTCATCCGTTACCAAATTGAATATAATGATAAAACACACTAATATTAAACATAAGAAAAAAGAATCACTGAAAAATCTATTTTCAAAGTTAAGTTATTCACAAAAATAAATAAAGCAAAAAAAATAAGAAAAAAAAGCCCACCTACTGGGCCACAGCGGCCTGCATACGACTAGAAACCCAAATTCAAGTTGGGCCAGGATGCAGGCCCAACAGGGCATCGCAGAAGAGGTAGGCCCATAAGGCCTACTTAAGAGAGGAGCTCGAGACAGCAGCGACGGCGGGGCTTATAAGCAGGTGCGAGTGCCCCTTGGCTAGCGAGGTGGGACTAAACTTTTGTGCCCCTCGCCTGGCAGCGCACACCCTTCAGTACCGGGTC
Organism: Aegilops umbellulata; assembly: GCA_032464435.1. Taxonomy (NCBI): domain Eukaryota; kingdom Viridiplantae; phylum Streptophyta; class Magnoliopsida; order Poales; family Poaceae; genus Aegilops; species Aegilops umbellulata. The sequence goes on from CP136057.1 coordinate 642,205,466, forward strand.
TTGGAACCAACCGGTACTAAAGGGGGGGCCTTTAGTACCGGTTGGAGCCACCAACCAGTACTAAAGAGCCAAAACAGACCTTTAGTACTGGTTGGTGGCTCCAACCGGTACTAAAGGTGGGTTCTATATAAGAAAACACTTCAAAATTTCGTCAGTTTCTCATCTCTCCCTCTGCTTCTTCTCCTCTGCACCGTCGCCCGCCGCCCCCACCGTCTCCATATCCCTCGTCGCCGCCCCAGCCCGTCGCCGCCCCCGTCGCCGCCCCGTCCCCGTCGTCGCCGCCCCGTCGTCCTGTCCCCGTCGTCACCGCCGCCCCGTCCCGGCCCGTCCTGGCCGCGTCGTCACCGTCCCCGTCGTCGTCGCCGCCCCGGCCCGTACGTCCCCGTCCCCGTCGTCGCCGCCCCGTCGTCGCCGCCTCGTCGTCGCCGCGCCCGTCGCCGCGCGCCCCCTGTCGCCTCTCGCCTCGCCGGCCGGTGAGCGCGCGCACACACACACATACATTTGTAGTTATAGATTTTTCTGTTTTTTAGAAATTGTTAGACATTTTTCTGTTTTTTAGAAATAGTTAGAAATGTTAGAATTGTTAGAATAGTTAGAAATGTTAGAATTGTTAGAAAATTTTCTGTTTTTTAGTTATAGAAATAGTTATAAAAAAGTTAGAATTGTTAGAAATTTTTCTGCTTTTTAGTTATAGAAATAGTTATAAAAAAGTTAGAATTGTTAGAAAATTTTCTGTTTTTTAGTTATAGAAATAGTTATAAAAAATTTAGAAATTTTTCTTTTTTTTAGTTATAGAAATATTAGAAATGTTATAGAAATGTTAGTTATATATAACATTGTTAGAAATGTTATAGAAATGTTAGAAATTTTAGTTATCAAAATCCAATCATTAAAAAAATGTTACTTTTTGCGGGCATATAGCTAGTATTTGTTGTCGACGATGCCCGGCCCGCATCCTCGCCGTCGACACGTCCGCGACGACGTCCAGCTGACCCATGTCCGGGACTGGGCTTCGCCGGGCTGGCACTGGGAGGTGCTGCCTGGAGGGGCACGCCGCTTGATGAGGAACCCGGCCCCGGGTCCCGTCGTCGACCTTGATCTTGTTTGGTGGCGTTCGCGTGGGCCAGTTTCGGTGCGGAGGGAGCCGGCCCCGCCGGAGGTGGTACGTCATCGTGTCAGGGAGGAGGAGGAGGACGAGCACGTCCATCGCTACATGGTTGCGTTAGAGGGCGGCAGGTTCTCCAATACCTGGCAGTTTCTTCAGGGATCTCACTTCAGCTATGATCCTGTGAGGGTTCCTTCTCTTTGGGTGTCCACCGCCCGCGCCGCAGGAACCGTGAGTGTCCTAGATTCTTCTGTAGTATTCGATCTTTAATTAGCTACCTAGCCAGTGATGTACTATTCAATATTATATATTATTCGAGACGATGTATTCGAGATTAAATCTATTATTCGAGACGATGTATTCGAGATTATATCTATTATTCGATACGATGTATTCGAGATTATACTAAATTGTTTTATATTTCTTTTGGCATAGTTAAATAAAAGCTATGGCGGACAATACCGATAGAGAGAGAGAGAGAACAGACCATGTTCGATATGATACGCGGGCCAGATGATGATCAGAATGAAGAAGATTTTGACGGCTCCGAATTTCTAAACAACACCGGAGAGGGTGATATGATATTCGATCGCGACGACCGAATTGATGAAGTCATGAACTACGATTATGACGATGACGAAGAACATGTTGATCCTGAAACAACAAACACCGGCGAGGTATATATATTTATATAAGCAGGAATCTGGTGATCATCACATGTTTTAAATGAGTTGAAGATATATTAACGAATCGATCTTTCTTCTTTCAGCCATCCGGATCGAGCAAATCTTCAGGCAAAAGGACGAAACGAGGCCCGAACAAAAAGTTGAAGGAGGGCGTAAAGTACAATATCGAGGCATTCAACCCTAATGGCGAACCATTAGCGCCTAAGAAGATTGCGGACAAGTTCGTTCGTCAGTGCGGAGTTCTTGTGAAGGACCAACTCCCGATCTCCCTTCAAGAATGGAGAAAGCCAGCAAAGCCATGTCCAGATGTTACTTTTGTCGACGAGAATAAAAAAAAAACTGCTTTGGGATACTCTCATGGAACATTTCACCCTACCAGATCATTTCACAGAAGAAGATGTGCAGAAAGTCAAGGACGCTGCTTTTAGGAAGATGGCGGTTGCATTCAAGAACCACAAGAGAACGACGTGGGAGAAGTACGTCAAGGGAGGAAGGAAGACTCCAGTATACGAGGGGATACTAGAGAATCAAAGTGCTCATTGGGACGATTTCGTGAAATTCAAGGATTCAGAATTAGCTAAGGAACGGTCGAGAATAAACAAGAAGAATGCCGAAAAAAAGGATAAGTTCCATAAGCTGGGGCCAGGTGGCTACGCGGTGGCAATGCCTAAGTGGGATAAGTCTGAGAAAGAGATGGAGGATGCAGGTGTCACTCTGGTTACTAAGAGCTGGCCCCCCAGGTGCAGGACTTGGTTCTATGCGCATGGGGGGGAGTTGGACCCGAAGATAGGCAATGTTTCGACGAAGGCATGTCTGAATGGAGCCGACGATGCAATACTTGTTGCAATAGAAGAGGCTCGATCGGGGGTGTTCCAGCCCAACAGAGAGAACGACGAGCTTACACGTGCCCTGGGAAATCCTGAACACCCGGGAAGAACACGAGGGAAGGGCGCTATTCCGTGGTATGAGGGGTTTTCGGACTGGAACACCGACTACAGAACCCGTGCGAGAAAGAATATTGCGGAGGAGAAGAGGAGGAAGATGGAGGAGGAGCAGAGGAAGCGGGACTATGAACGCCTTCAAGGCCTAGAAGCAAGTCAAGCGGAATTGGCAGTTAAATTCCAGCGGCAGCAGGAGCAGATCGACTCACTTAGCCAGCAAAGGGGGTCTCAGCAGCTGCAGCAGCTAGCGGATGATCCAGCATTGGATAGCACCTCCCCATCCATGCCGAGAAGCAGCGTGGGTTCCGCCCCGGGCGACGCATTGCTGGATAGATACCCCGTGGATGACATCACGGAGAACACTAACTGCGAGCTACACTTCAAAATGAAGAACATATCCATGAAGGTGGCGGACACCATTGCTTTTCCAAATTCCCCCGAGGCAACCTTCCATTGCAACCCGATTCCAGCGGGCTATGCTCGTGTCTTGGTTGATGAGGTGGTGGACCAATATTCGAAGCTACAGCTTGACATTCCTGGAGGTGACGACGAGCGCACATTGGGAGAGGCCATACATCATGTCATCCTATGGATAAAGGATTGCATCATCTTTCGAAGGCCACCGACACCACGTCACCCGACTCCTCGTCGAAGTCCGCCACCGAGTCAGCAGACTCCCGCTCCAAGTCCACCAACGCGTGAGGCCACTCCTCCTCCTCCAAGTCCGGCAAAGTGTCAGGCCACTCCTCCTCCAAGTCCGGCACAGCTTCAGGCCACTCCTCCTCGTCCAACTCAGCCCCGTCAGCCGTCTCCGCCGCCTCAGCAATCGCAGAAGAGACACCCCGCAACTATGGTGCGTAGCGGTACCAGTCGAGGTCATAGTACAGGAAGTACAGGCGGAGGCAAGCGATATAAATATGGTCCAAACCTCAGTACTCCTCTTCCTGAGAGGGCTTACGACAGGACCAAGGAGCAAACCAATGCCATAGTGCGGGCAGAAGTCGACGCCTATTTTGGACCGAAACCGCCACCGCCGCCAATAGAAAGTGCCTGTGGAAGTTCTTGAGCACTTCGTTCGTATGGCTGAACCACCAGCTCCTAAGCCTGTTGACACAGACTATGAGCGCCACATCAAGAAGTTACATCGACAACGTCTACAGAAGGAGGTGAGCTCGAGCTCGAGCAAACAACAAGCAGCTGCCAAAAAATGCGGGAGAACCGTTGCCCAGCTGGGAGAACAGTGGGCGCAACCGATCCCCCCGCTTGTTGTACCGCCAACAACACGTGACAGTACGCGCGGCCAATATTATTGTGGGCAAACAGTTTACGTTCCCCAGGTGGGCGATGTGGTAATAACCCAGGAGCATATAACGCAGGCTGAAGAACTCAAGATCACCGTTGGACAACTCCTCGAGATCGAGGATATGCCTGTGCTTACAGAGGAGGAAATAAAACAGAAATATGTCCGGGGCCAACCTTTGGTCAAGCCAGAAGATGTCAAGAAGCTCCCAACGAGAATGTATGAATTGCATCAATGGTACATGGACATTACCAAGAGATCCGATCGACAGTCCCTCATGGTGCAAGTCAACAAGGATCGTTACTACCATGATAAACCTGGGACCGTTGAGTATTCTGAACTGTTTCAGTTATACAATCAAGACGCACTCGACAAATCTATCGTCAGTTGCTATTGTCTGTAAGTGATTTCTTTCTGTAATTTAAGTCTCAAGTTAGCTGTATTGATCCTTTTGATCAATCATTACCTGTAATTATCCTCACTATATTCTTTTCTGTGGTATTATGCAGGATGAAGATGTATGAAATGAAAAAAGGTGGACGCTATGGCATTGGGTTCATTGACCCAAACACCGTTAATGAATACACATGGAATATAAGCGACTATTATAAAAAGCAGGTAGAAGACAGCATGTTCGAGTTCTTGAAGCGCCTCAAATACAATGAAGATATACTACTTCCTTACAACTTCAAGTGAGTCACACTTTCTTGTACTACAAATTCTCTGTTTTTGCCTACTAGCTAGCTAGCTACATGTTTTTGCTTACATATGCCCGCTTAATTAAGACATGCAAACGTGTGTGCATGCAGATTTCACTGGATCTTGTGTATCATTAAAGTTGACGAAGGAACAGTTGAAATACTGGACTCACTACTCTCAGAAAATAGTGACTATAACATCTTGTTTGGGATAGTCAACAGGTAATTTCAATCATTATTAACTATATATCTCGGCCTATTTAGTTCGTCATTTCATGATATGAACTATTTAATAACCCCTTTATTCATTTTCTTTGTCGGCGGGCAGGGCTTGGGCAAGGTTCATCAGCAAAACGGAAGGCGAATGGAAACGACAGCTGAGATGGCTTCGACCCAGGGTAAGTAATTAAGTAGTGTGGTAGCTAGCTGCCATCTTTTTAATATTATCATGCTTGATTAATTATTATCTGATCAAATTAAATTCCATTCTTGTAAAGGCCATAAAGCAGGCGCAGGGGACTGATCTGTGTGCATACTGCGTTTGCGAGAACATTCGCATGATGGCGTCCGAAAGGAGCAGATCTCAAAGACAGGAATGGGTACGCTTGTCAGAACACTATTCACAATTTGTGCACCATTATCGATATCTAGTCACACAACTAATACACATGCATATTGATCTTCTTCTTAACAGTTCACAGAGGTGCGGGACAAGCTCCTAGATATGGAGCGCGTACAAGCACTACAAGAGGAAATAGCGGGATTTTTGCTCGACCAGGTCATAAATCCGAAGGGAGAATACTATTACCCGCTACCGCCCCCATCGACCAGGTCATGAACCACTTCCAATTTGTCATCGTGCTCCGAAGGCACCAATTAGGCTAATGCAACTGGCTCCGAAGGCAACATGCATATGTACGAGAAATTGTATATATAGCTATACATGTGTGTATGTGTGAATTAATATGGTGGTTTGTGAGACATTGATGATCTATATATATGATTGGTTCTACTAGCTACCATATATATGCATAACGTGTACAATGTGTAGTATCGTAAAATACCAGCAAACGAAAAAGAATTAAAATGGAAAACACAAAATTAAATGAAAAAGAAATCATAAAACCAAAAAACCCCAAACATTTTAGTACCGGTTGGTGTTACCAACCGGTACTAAAGGGCTCCCGGCCACCGGAGCTGGCTCGTGCCACATGGTTGCCCTTTAGCACCGGTTCGTGCTGGACCGGTACTAAAGGGGGGGCCTTTAGTGCCCAAACTTTAGTGCCGGTTATGGAACCGGCATTAAAGGGCCTTACGAACCGGTGCTATTGCCCGGTTCTGCACTAGTGCTAGTTCACATCTTTATGTGATTAACACACAAAGAGTGATCATGTTTTGCTTGTGAGAGAAGTTTAGTCAACGGATCTGCCGCATTCAGAGCCGTATGTATTTTGCAAATTTCTATGCTTACAATGCTCTACACGGAGCTACTCTAGCTAATTGCTCCCATTTTTAATATGTATCCAGATTGAGACTTAGAGTCATCCGGATCAGTGTCAAAGCTTGCATTGGCGTAACTCTTTACGACGAACTCTTTGTCACCTCCATAACCGAGAAATATTTCCTTATTCCACTAAGGATAATTTTGACCGCTCTCAAGTGATCCACTCCTAGATCACTATTGTACCCTCTTGCCAAACTCATGGTGAGGTTCACAATAGGTCTGGTACACAGCATAGCATACTTCATAGAACATATGACTGAGGCATAGGGAATGAATTTTCATTCTCATTCTATTTTTCTGCAGTGGTCGGGCATTGAGTCTGACTCAACTTCACACCTTGCAACACAGGCAAGAACTCCTCCTTTGACTGTTCCATTTTGAACTAATTCAAAATCTTGTCAAGGTATGTACTCATTGAAAAAAAATTATCAAGCGTATTCATCTATCTCTATAGATCTTGATGCTCAATATGTAAGCAGCTTTACTGAGGTCTTTCTTTGAAAAACTCCTTTCAAACACTCCTTTATGCTTTGCAGAAAAATTCTACATTATTTCCGATCAACAATATGTCATTCACATATACTTATCAGAAAGGCTGTAGTGCTCCCACTCACTTTCTTGTAAATACAGGCTTCACCGCAAGTCTGTATAAAATCATATGCTTTGATCACCTTATCAAAGCGTATATTCCAACTCCGAGATGCTTGCACCAGTCCATAGATGGATCGCTGGAGCTTGCACACTTTGTTAGCACCTTTAGGATTGACAAAACCTTCTTGTTGCATCATATACAACTCTTCTTTAAGAAATCCATTTAAGGAATGTAGTTTTTTGACATCCATTTGCCAGATTTCATGAAATGTGGCAATTTCTAACATGATTCGGACAGACTTTAGCACTACAAAAAAAAAGACACATCCGTGACATTTTGGGCCGAACGAAATTTTTTTTGTCATACATATGACACTTCTATGACGATAATTATGACAAAACCCAGTATCATCATAGATGTGGTGGGTTCCTACTTCTATGACAAAAAATCATGACAGAAAATGGGCTTTTCGTCTTGGGCGGGCCGGAGACGCAGCTGCATGACATTCTTTGGGCCGTCCATGACGGAAAAAACCGTGGTAGAAGCGAGGGGGAGGAAAATTTCGGGGAGTTCCCGGTTACGGTGGGAGGTCGGGGGCCGAGCGATGCGCATTTCTCTCGTACACGTACGCGCGTGTGTGCGAGGCGTTGGCTCTGACTGAACCCGAGCGAGGCGTTGGGCTCTAACTGAACCCGAGCGATTGCACTGCAGGCTACGCGTTACTGAACCCGAGCGATCGATTCCTTGGCTACTGCTGCTAACTGAAGCAGATCGATGGGATGAACAGTGAGCGTTGCGGGGGGGGGGGGGGGGGTGGACGAACAATGAGCGGTGGCGTTGCCTCTGGATGAACAGGACCCCGTGGTGTGGTGGAGGGCTGGATGAACAGTAGATGGTGGAGGGGTGCCCGTGGAGGGGTGGATGAACAGGACCCCATGGTGTGGAGGGCAGGATGAACAGTAGACGGTGGAGGGGTGCCCGTGGAGGGGTGGTTGAACAGGATCCCGTGGTGTGGAGGGCTGGATGAACAGTAGACGGTGGAGGGGTGGTTGAACAGTAGCCGGTGGAGTAGCGCACGGTGGAGGCTGGATGAACAGGAGCCCGTGGAGGCTGGAGGAGGTCGACGGTGGATGAACAGTAGCTCATGGAGGCTGGAGGGGGTCGACGGTGGAGATGAACAGTATCCCGTGGAGTCCTGTTTTGCGGTACGCCACACCCCTCCCGATGAACAGGACCCCCGTTTCGACCATAGCGCTCCAACACAAGTCCGTTTCCTCTGTTTTGCGGTACGCCACACCCCTCTCGATCAACAGGACCCCCGTTTCGACCGTAGGAGGTCCATTTCCTCCGTTTTGCGGTATGCCACACCCCTCTCGATCAACAGGACCTCCGTTTCGACCGTAGGAGGTCCGTTTCCTCCGTTGTGCGGTACGTCAGGCCTCGTTTCCATCGCCTCTTCCGTCCAAGCCCTCCCGATGAACACGACCACACATTTCGTCCCGACCCAGCCGCGTTGCCTCCCGATGAACACGACCACGCATTCCGTTGCCTCCCCATGAACACGACAACGACGCTGTTTCTCCGTTCCGACCCAGCCATGTACACGAGCCCTGGCCGTACGTATGCGCGAGTAGGCGTTTGAGACCCCGCCCGTATGTACACATATGTGGACGTATTTTCTTTCTTGCACCCTGGCCGCCTCTACTACGACACATGCGCGCCTCTACATCCACCAGTATATATGTACGTACACGTTCGCGACCAGAATGACAACGCTACGTACGCTTCGACCAGGTGGGTCCCGACTGTCAGGCACTTCCTTGCTTGGGAAGATGTAGCTCGTGGGTCCCAGCAGTCAGGGGCAAACGTTTTTTTCGCGAAATACGGTGGCCCGTCCGGTGGGTCCCTGCTGTCAGGTGGAGGAATCATTATTTTCCGCGTAATAAGGAAGCACTTCCTTGCTGCCGCCATGGACCCAGCTGTCAGCCTCTCCACGTACAGTCCACGTCCGATGGAAGTCGTTCCTTGACCACGTTGACCACACCGCGCCGAGAGCGCCAGGGCGGTGGACGACGGCGAGGCCTAGGAAGGGGACGACGGGGAGCCGGGGAAGACGCGGCAGTGGAAGCCCGCACGCGCGCGGAGAGGAGTACGAGGGTTCACTGGTTCGGCTGCGGTGTGAGGCTGTCGTCACCGCAGGGCCTGGCCAGCGGTGGGAATAGTAGGGGGCGGTGAGGCCTCCGTGGCAGCACAGCCGGCCACGGGAGGCAGGAGCATGCGGCACGACCGGCACTGCTTTGGGCGGCTGGAGCCAGAAGACCAGAGGTTGAAGAAGCACTACGACCGTTGGATGGACATCGTACGGTCAATGGAGCTAGAATCGTTCATATTGACTAAGTTGACAAAGCCCTTCGTCCCCGTCAACTTAGTAGGCCCACAAGTCAGCCTCCCACAAAGGTGGGTCCCAGCTAGCCGGGGGAGTATTCATTTTTTTGTGCGTAATAAGGAGGCACTTCCGGTGGGTCCGAGCTGACAGCGGGGGGAACGTTTTTTTTGCGAAATACGGTGGCCCGTCCGGTGGGTCCCAGCAGTCAGGGGGAAACGATTTTTTCGCAAAATACTGGTGGCCCGTCCAGCGGGTCCATGCTGTAAGGTGGAGGAATAATTATTTTGCACGTAATAAGAAGGCACTTCCTTGCTGCGGATGTGGACCCAGCTGTCAGCCTCTCCACGTACAGTCCACGTCCGATGGAAGCCGTTCCTTGACCATGTTGACCACGCCGCGCCGAGCGCACTAGGGCGGTGGACGACGGCGAGGCCTAGGAAGGGAACGAAGCGGAGCAGGGGAAGACACGGCAGTGGATGCCCATGCGTAGAGGAGTACGAGGGCACTGGTTCACTGCGGTGTGAGGCTGCCGTCGCCGCAGAGTAACAGGGGGTGTGGGTGAGTAGAGGGATGGCCTGGCCAGCGGTGGGAGTAGTAGGGGGCGGTGAGGCCTCCGCCGCATCGCAGCCGGCCACGGGAGGCAAGAGCACGAGGCACGACCGGCGCTCGTTTGGGATTTGGGCGGCTGGAGCAAGAAGATCATAGGTTGAAGAAGCACTACGGCCGTTGGATGGACATCGTACGGTCACTGGAGCTAGAATCGTGCATTATTGGCTAAGTTGACAAAGCCCTCCGTCCCCGTCAACTTAGTAGGCCCACAAGTCAGCCTGCCACTATACTGGGTCCCAGCTAACAGGGGGAGTATTCATTTTTTTGTGCGTAATAAGGAGGCACTTCCTTGCGTGCGAAGATATAGCTGGTGGGTCCGAGCTGTCAGCGGCGGTAACGTTTTTTTCGCGAAATACAGAGGCCCTTTCGGTGGGTCCCTGATGTCAGGTGGAGGAATCATTATTTTGCGCGTAATAAAGAGGCATTTCCTTGCGTGCGGCCGTGGACCCAGCTGTCGGCCTCTCCACGTACAGTCCACTTCAGATGCACGTCGGTCGTTGACCACGTTGACTAGGCCGCGCCGAGAGCACCAGGGCGGTGGACCACGGCGAGGCCTAGGAAGGGAATGACACGGAGGCAGGGAAGACTCGGCAGTTGTTTCCCACGCGGAGGGGAGTACGACTGTACGAGGGTTTACTGGTTCGTCTGCCGTCGCTGGAGAATAACAGCAGGTGTGGGTGAGTAGAGGGATGGTTAGGCCAGCGATGGGAGTACGGTGAGGCGGTGAGGCCTGCGCGGCAGCAGAGTCGGCCGCGAGGAGGAGGGAGCAGGCAGTCCCGCCGGCGCCTGTTTGAGCGACTGGAGTAGGTAGAGCAGAGATTGAAGAAGCACGACGGCCGTTGGATGGACATCCAACAGTCACTGCTTGTGCGTCAACCTTTTTTTAGAAAAGCCTCAAATTTGTGGAAAACAGCATACAGCCCATCTGCCATTATTTCTAATAATTTTCAGCCCATTTGCTAATTCTTAAGGTTTTTTTGAGCCCATATTCTTTTTGTTAGCATTACAGCTCAAATTGTGGCCACGGTTAAAAAATTATACGAAATTTTGCATATTTCGGTGCGGTCCGAACTGTTTTTAATCCCGAAATTTCGACTCACATTTAAACCGATTTTAAAAATAAATGTATATCAATATAAAATCCAACAAATTCTCCAGGCATAAAAATTAATGTAATTTAAAATCTTGAAATAAAAAAAAGATATTTGAAACTAATTGCCGTTTTGATGTGTTTTAAAAATGTACAGCCCATTTCTCATTACTGATGGGCCATTTTCTCGGCCAGCCGAATGAAAACTCTCCTCGTCTTGAAAGATTTGCAGCCCAACAGGCCTGACAAAGCGACTTACTTGGCAAATCACAAAAAATTTGGCTGTGGCCGTGGACCCAGCTGTCAGCCTCTCCACGTACAGTACTCTTCCGATGGAAGTCGTTCCTTGACCATGTTGACCACGCCGCGCGGAGAGCACCACGGCGGTGGACGACGGCAAGGCCTAGGAAGGGGACGGCGCGGAGCTGGGGAAGACGCGACAGTGGAAGCCCGCGCGGAGAGGAGTATGAGGGTTCACTGGTTCGGCTGCGGTGTGAGGCTGCCGTCGCCGCAGGGCCTGGCCAGCGGTGGAAATAGTAGGGGGCGGTGAGGCCTCCGCGGCAGCACAGCCGACCACGGGAGGCAGGAGCATGCGGCACGACCGGCGCTGCTTTGGGCGGCTGGAGCAAGAAGACCAGAGGTTGAAGAAGCACTACGCCCGTTGGATGGACATCGTACGGTCACTGGAGCTAGAATCGTTCATATTGACTAAGTTGACAAAGCCCTCCGTCCCCGTCAACTTTGTTGGCCCACAAGTCATCCTCCCACTATGGTGGGTCCCAGCTAGCAGGGGGTATTCATTTTTTTGTGCGTAATAAGGAGGCACTTTCACGCATTTGCCAAAGCAGTACGCGGCGTCGCTGCCCGGCGGCGCGGCCTTCTTCTCGGCAAGTGCTGCGGCGTCCGCGGCGGCGGCCATCTTGGCGGCGGCGCGAATGGCGATCAGGGCCAGCCCGAGCGCGTCGGCGGTCGTGCCATCGGGCGTCGCATGCAGGACCTTGAGGCACACGTCCCGGAAAGGCACGGTGGAGCAGGCCTTATCAACGTCGGCGAGGGAGACGGAGACACAGACACAGACGAGGAAGAAGAGGAGGAGGTCCGGTCCACGCATAGACGCCAACACCATGGTCGTGCGCCTTGCTTCTTCGATCCAACAAATTAACTCCAAAGATGTGTAGCACGGTCGATCAGTAGGGCAATTAATGGATCGAGGCAACAACTATATATACACACACACATGGCAATGGCATTGGCATTGGCGACTAGGGAGAGAGAGAGAGAGTGTGTGTCCGTGCGCGCGAATGGTCCACCTTCATGATCGTGGGCTGGCCGCTGGCACGGTAAATCTCATCCCCGCATTGTTCGTAGTACAGTATGAGCTAAGAATAGTTTGCCTCACTTACAAATATAGATATACCCAAACAAGTAGGGACTCCTTCATTTTCAGCTACAGTCAGGGGCGGATCCAGGATTTGGATACAGGGGGGCGAAAAAGCAAGGATCAAGCCTCACACTCGCATAGCAACATTCGTTTTCAAATAACATTACATGTAAGTTATACAAGTCGCAACAACAAATATTGTCATACTGTTTGTCTAAATTTAGCCATGCACACATTTATCTATAAGATCATAAGAGTAACCCCCTCAGTCCTATATTAAGTGTCGCTCAATGGAGAGAGTAATAATCTGTACTGTTCTTAATTCCTCTCAAGGTTAAACTAGACAGTATTGTATGTATAGCTAAATGGAAGGAACAGAAAAATTAGATCTTATCTCTTTCGGTACATGTTGTAATTAAATATTTTTATGAATTAAGTGATTTAAAATTGGTGCATCAAAGAGTAGATTAGCTATATGTATGTACCTTAAGAAACGATCTAGCCAGAGAGTTCAATTCACGGCGCCAACTGCGTGCGGAAAGCCGGCGACGGCAAAAAGAGGCCGCCGTTGCAGGACTACTAAAGTGGCCAGGTTGAAGATAGTATATATAGATACTCACAGCAGGTCTCCAATCTCTTGTCCTCCCGCGGTGCTCTTGTATGTGACTCTGGACGGCGGCGACGCGAACGGCGGCGACGCGAACGGCGGCAAGCGGCCACGGGAAGCGCACTAGACCTAGACTCCCATATAGCAGCGAGACGCAGATACACGGTCGATCTGATCAGACGCAGGTACACCGGTCGATCTGTTTTTTTATTTTAGAATCTCGCAAAGCTTTATTACTGAATCATAATGTTCATAGGTACAAAAAGAAGATCGCCGGGTTGTCCTAGCCAAGTGTGTCGGCCAAATCTTAAAGATAAAGCATGCTTTGCGAGATTATGGGCCTCCGTATTGGAGGTCCTATACTCATGAGTAAACGAACATGAAATAAAGGTAGTTGCTCTAGCCTTGATTTCTTCAACAATGGCTCCGAAGTCTGCTGCGCTTCCTTGCCTGATTGCATCTACCACCACCTTACAATCTGAGGCCACCAGTAGCTGGTTGATATAGAGATCTTCTGAAAGCGCTAATGCCTCCCGAACAGCTAGTGCTTCTAGCACCTGGGGGTTGCGCAGTCCATTGAAAACGAGAGCTGACGCTCCCATGAACAAACCCCTTTCATCCCTGCAAACGACACCAACTGCGCCAAACGTGCCTGAGCATGACACGGCCGCGTCCCCATTGAGCTTGTAATGATCGGTTGGTGGCGGAATCCACGTATGATCTCGTGGTACTGCTATCCCATGTGCTTTCTCCTTCTTCTTCAGAAACTCCATATCTGATAAGTAAGCTTTGATAAAGTTGTCAGTGGCAAACGGAGTCTGGTATATATCTTCATGTATAGCTTTCCGCCGTGCACTCCAAATAGCCCACATAGTAACAATCATCAACTGAAATTGCTCAGGTGGGAGAGACTCATTCATAGCAAAGAGCCATAACCGTGCGTCAGGCTCCGAAGTTGCCAGCATGTGCTCGACCATCTCGGCTTTTGGAAGTGCCCATACACATCTAGACGCATTACACTCCAGCAAAGAATGTCGCCAGCTATCCTGCCCACCACAGAGGGAGCATGCACTCGTAGTGGCCATATGACGATGGTTTAGGACATCTCCCGTAGGAAGTGAGTGTTGCGCCAATCGCCAAGTGAAAAAACGCAATTTCGGTGGCACTGGCATGTTCCATAACGAGTTCCACCCCCTCTTCTCAAGTTCAGAGTTGGAAGGATCCTCCCTTTCCTCCAGCCATGCCTCCCGCCCAATCTTGATCTTGACAATCATCTTGTAAGCTGATCGAACGAAAAAACGCCCCCTTGGGTCAGCATTCCACGCCCAGAAATTGTCCACAAGCCGTGTACAGAGCGGGATTTGCAAGATGGCCTCCACGTCAATAGGAATGAACACCTGTCTGAGCAGGTCCTCTCGCCACGCAGCTCTAGTATGATCAATTAGCTCTGAAACCAGTTGCGGTGGGTCAGCCACTAAAGAGGCTACCGGCTTCATCATTTCGTCCCTTGGGATCCAACTATGTTGCCATATGTTCGTGGTAGTTCCATCACCAGTACGCCGGATAGCTCCTTGGGTGATAATATCTCTCCCATCAAGGATAGATCGCCACACCTGAGAAGGATGTGGACCTAGTTGAGCTTCCAGGACTGAACATTGTGGGAAGTATGATGCTTTAAGGATTTGTGCACTAAGAGAGGAAGGATCATTCAATAATCTCCAAACTTGCCGAGACAAAAGGGCCAAGTTGAAGATCTCTATATCCCGAAAGCCAAGTCCTCCCAAACTTTTTGGTCGGGTCATCAAATCCCAAGCTACCCAACATGGTTTCCTCTTGCCTCTTTTACTTCCCCACCAAAATTGGCGAATGAGTGACGTAATGCTTTCACAAAGGCCTCGAGGTAATCTGAAGCAAGACATCGAAAAAACTGGTAAAGCTTGAGCCACAAATTTTATGAGAACCTCCTTTCCTGCCACTGATAAAAGTTTCTCCATCCATCCCTTTATCCTTTCCCAAACTCTGTCTCGTAGGTATTTGAAGGTGCCATTTTTGGACTGTCCAACATCGGTCGGCAGACCTAAGTACTTTTCACTCAAAGATTCATTATGCACATTAATAATATTCTTCATCTCCCCTTTAAAGGTCTCCGGACATCCCTTGCTGAAAAAGATGGATGATTTATCATGGTTTACCCTTTGGCCTGAGGCCAAGCAATATGCATCAAGTAGGTTTGAAACCTCATTTGCCCCCTGGACACTAGACTTGAAAAGCAGCAGGCTGTCATCTGCAAACAAAAGATGGTTCACTGCCGGAGCTGTGGGCGCCACCTTTATGCCACCGAGCACTAATGACTGAGAACTATGTTTTAAAAGGCACGAAAGGCCCTCCGCTGCAATCAAGAATAAGTAAGGGGAAATAGGATCTCCCTGCCTGATACCTCTGGAAGGTGAGAAACTCTCCAATCTTTCTCCATTAAACAAGACCGAGAACGAAACAGAAGTGATCATGCCCATAACTGTATGGATCCAATCTGGTGCAAAGCCAAGCTTAACCATAATTGCCTTTAAATAAGGCCACTCTAGTCTGTCATATGCCTTCATCATATCAAGCTTGAGTGCACATAAGATGTTTGTCTTGGATCTGTTTCTCTTCATGAAGTGCAAACATTCATACGCGCATATAATATTATCTGTGATTAACCTTCCGGGAACAAAGGTTGATTGCTCCTTCGAGATAATATCTGGCAATATCAACTTCAATGCCTGGGCTGATCGATGGCAGGGCAAAGCCACGATGTTACATGGGCTGGGCTTTTTAGTTCTGTGCGTTGTTGATCAAGGTTGGGCTAATTAGAGGCTTAATTATTATTACTCCCGGCCATTAGCGCACAACAATAGTACCACACCGCTCGCTGAAATTAGTTGGGGGTGCGATCGGTTGGGGGGGTCTAGCCCCTGCTCGCCCCCCCCCCCCCCCGTCTCCGCCCCCTGCACGTAACATTCATACGTACAGAATTTTAAGAAATAAACTATAGTCTATGTTCAAGTCGAGAGTGGACTTGCAACTAGGGAAAAAATTATGGGCCTAGTTGCGAGTGGAGGTTGGACTTACAACTGGAACAAGTACACGCAATTACGATGCCCGTTGTGAGTCGAGGGTGAATTCGCAACTGGGATTGGAATAAATTGACCAGTTGTGAGTCACAGGCTGGACTTGCAGCTGGGACAACAACAAAACCATAACCCAAGTTACGAGTCAAAAGTGGACTTGCAACTGGGATGAAAACAAATTATATCCTAGTTGCGAGTCGAGATGGACTTGCAACTGAGACAACTACACAAAACGACGATGTCAGCAGCAAGTCGAGGGTGCACTTGCAATTGGAGATGCATGCATGCAATGCAGCAGCAGCAGCAACAAAATCTGGAGCTACAGGGCAGGAATATCTTGGAAATGCAATACCAACTGCGTAGGACAAGTTCCTTTCAGGAATTTTGTGTCAATCTCTTCGTCCTTGCGTCCCTGTTGAAAGGCAAAAATGAGGCGGCAGTGAGGGAGGCTTCGAGTAGCTGTGATCATGGGCATGCATGGCCTGCCCGCAAAAATCTTCAAGGGTTGAAAAGTGGTAAAGATAAATATAAAATTCACATGCTTTCTAACAGGCACTGACCAATACAGCGCGAAGCAACAAATCTAAGGGGGAGAAATGAGTGAGTTCAAATTTCCACGGATTCCTGACTAAAACTTTGATCAAGCACACTTGTTGATCAAACTGAAGTGCACTTGTTGCTCTTGCCCCGATCAAATAGGGCACTTTTTATATCCTGATCAAGCACACTTCAGTTACCAATTAATGTTCAATTCTACTACTGCTTTATAAAGATTGAAAATGTTGGTCATAGCTTAGCCATTCTGGTTGTTCATCTACATGTGAGATGCTCCTCGTTGAAGAATGGGGCTGTAGAAGTGTAGATCAAGAAAGAAATCAGCAGTGTTCCCTAGCTACGAGCATCTCCAACAGCCGCGCTAAATAAGCGTCGCGCTGCAAATTTGGCCATTTTAGCGCGCGCGCAATCGGTAGAGTGGCTCCAGCGGACGCGCAATAACCCCGCGCGCGACATATAGAGTTGGTCGCGCGGTCCGAATCGCCAAAGCGCGCTGTGTATTTGGGGCGCCCGCTTCCGCGCGCGGCACAGTCGAGCGCTCGCGCCGCACTTTCTCCTCCGCGCCACCTACGCCCGCGCGCGCCGACACCGGCGAACTGGACCCGATGGACGCACGCGCCGGCACCCCGCCCACCCCATCCACAAACGCGACCCCTCCACCGCCGCCGCAAACCCTAGCGCGGGGAACGTTGGCCTCGCCTCCCCCGGAGCTCCTCCGAGCATCGGCCTCGCGCGCGGCCTCTTCATGCTGCCATGGATGACCTCGGCGGCGGGTGGCGTCGTGCCGGCGCCACCCCGTGCCCCCCCCCTCGAAGCTCCCAAATGCGGCGTGCCCTGCCCCGTTCCCAAACTTTTTTTCCTTGTTATTTTTTGAATGCATACATATATATATAGCTTATGTGCATTGTTTTATATATACTTTGTAGTCTCAACGATGATGCATACATGCCAACTATGGGTGTTGGCTCCAACAATTCGCATTGGTCTCAAACCAATGACATGCACTTCGATGACCATGAGTTCGAGGTGGACGAGGATGGTGAGGGCATTGTCGACGCACCGAAAGGAAGAGCGGACAATTACACCAACGCCGAAGACATCTTACTATGCAATACTTGGTTGCAAGTGTCGAGGGATCCATCCGTTGGAGGTGATCAAAGTAGAGATGCTTATTGGAACCAGATGAAGGAACACTTTGATGTTCGCAACGTGAGTGGAATTGACCGCTCCGACTGATCTCTTTGGTCCCGGTGGCCGACAATCAACAAAGATTGTTAAAAGTGGGTGGCCGCACAAAAAGTGGTTGACAAGTTGAACCCAAGTGGCACTAATGAGGACGATAGAGTAAGTGTCATTTCATCCATGTTCATCATACTTGTTGTTGGTGTTTGAGTGCTAATTTGTATTGTTTTCATATAGTACAACATTGCACAAAACTTGTTCAAAGGAGAGGAGAAGAGGACCAAGAAGGGGAAGATCAAGAAAGGAAGGCCATTTACCTTGCCTCATTGCTATGACGTGTTGAAGGATGATGAGAAATGGAAGAAGCGTGATGATTTGGATGATTTGGATTTGAGCAACAAACGCAAGCGAACAATTGAGTTGGATGATGATGAGGATGAAGAAATATGCCCTAGAGGCAATAATAAAGTTATTATTTATTTCCTTATATCATGATAAATGTTTATTATTCATGCTAGAATTGTCCTAACCGGAAACATAATACGTGTGTGAATACATAGACAAACAGAGTGTCACTAGTATGCCTCTACTTGACTAGCTTGTTAATCAAAGATGGTTATGTTTCCTAACCATGGAAAAAGAGTTGTTATTTGATTAACGGGATCACATCATTAGTTGAATGATCTGATTGACATGACCCATTTCGTTAGGTTAGCACCCGATCGTTTAGTATGTTGCTATTGCTTTCTTCATGACTTATACATGTTCCTATGACTATGAGATTATGCAACTCCCGCTTACCGGAGGAACACTTTGTGTGCTACCAAACGTCACAACGTAACTGGGTGATTATAAAGGTGCTCTACAGGTGTCTCCAAAGGTACTTGTTGGGTTGGCGTATTTCGAGATTAGGATTTGTCACTCCGAATGTCGGAGAGGTATCTCTGGGCCCTCTCGGTAATGCACATCACTTAAGCCTTGCAAGCATTGCAACTAATGAGTTAGTTGCGGGATGATGTATTACGGAACGAGTAAAGAGACTTGCCGGTAACGAGATTGAACTAGGTATTGGATACCGACGATCGAATCACGGGCAGGTAACATACCGATGACAAAGGGAACAACGTATGTTGTTATGCGGTCTGACCGATAAAGATCTTCGTAGAATATGTAGGAACCAATATGGGCATCCAGGTCCTGCTATTGGTTATTGACCGGAGATGTGTCTCGGTCATGTCTACTCGGTCAAGGCAAGAGGGGGGAGTCCTACTCCCGATGGGAGTAGGACTCCTCCAGGCGCACCCCAAGGGGGTCGGCCGCACCTCCCCCTCCCTCCTTTATATACAGGGGCAGGGGGCACCCTAGAACACACAAGTTGATCTTCGTGATCGTTCCTTAGCCGTGTGCGGTGCCCCCCTCCATGATATTACACCTCGGTCATATTGTAGCGGTGCTTAGGCGAAGCCCTGCGACGGTTGAATATCAAGATCGTCACCACGCCGTCGTGCTGACGGAACTCCTCCCCGAAGCTTTGCTGGATCGGAGCCCGGGGAGCGTCATCGAGCTGAACGTGTGCCAAGAACTCGGAGGTGCCGGAGTAACGGTGCTTGGATCGGTTGGACCGGGAAGACGTACGACTACTTCCTCTATGTTGTGTCAACGCTTCCGCTTCGGTCTACGAGGGTACGTAGACAACACTCTCCCCTCTCGTTGCTATGCATCACCATGATCTTGCGTGTGCGTAGGAAAATTTTGAAATTACTACGTTCCCCAACAGAGGAGGAGGATGCATCAAGTGATGACGGCAAGAGAAGCCCCACACCCAACTCGGTTTCATACTCGAAGCCAAAACGACCGGATGGGTGCAAGAAAGACGCAAAAGAAAAGAAGAAGAGGAAAGGAGATGATGAGCTCAAAAATGTTATGGAAGCTATTGTGAAGGCAAGAAAAGAAGACAACATGGTGAGGATAATGGCAAGGAACCAAGATGTCGCGGCCGAGGAGAGGAGGTTGGCGGCCGAGGAGAGGAGGGTGGCAGCCGAGGGGAGGAGGGTGGCGGCCGAGGAGAGGAAGGTGGCTATGGAGGAGAGGAAGGTGAGCAATGAGGAGCGAACTAGATTGTTGGATTGGGAGAAGCGCTTGTTCTTCTTGGACACATCTATCCTCAATGAGGCGCAAAAGGAGTGGGTCAATCTTGCCTGTGAAGAAGTCTTGATCCAAAAAAGAGCCATGATTCACGTAATGGGTGGCGGTGGCCTTGGCGCCATGGGAGGCATGGGTGGCTTCGGAGCCACCATGGGCGGCATGGGTGACATGGGTGGCTTCGGAGCTACTATGGAGACCATGGGAGGCATGGGTGGCTTTGGAGCACCCCCAGCGCCATGGCCGGCATGGGAGGCATGAGTTTTGCGTCTCTCATGGGAGGCATGGGTGCACCTCCGGCCGCCATGGGCGGAATGGCTTCCGGTGTGCCTCAAACACCTTTTCATGCAGATGCCGTTGAAGATCTTGCCAATACTGTCCGAGCTTCACGTGATGCGGTGCGTGACAATGATGAGGAGGAGGAGGAATAATCGTCTTCGAAGGAGTCGGATGATGAATCGGAGGAAGATGAGGACGAAGACGAGGACGGGGTTTGATGTGTCTTTCGTTTGTAGCATGAAGTTGGTTTGCATTTTGAACTTGGTTGGATGAACTTGTGGGCATGATTTTGACTTGTGGGCATGAACTTGTATTCATCAACTTGTTTGTGTGAAATTATATTATGCCATGTTCATTGCATACAAATGTTTGAAATCCATTTTGTGTCCAAAATGCAACATATGGCATGCGTCGGCGAGTCGCGCGCGCTACTGGAGCGGCGCGCGCGTTCTGCATTTTAGCACGACTGTTGGAGCCAGCGCCGCCTCCCGCGCCAAACCATACAATGGGCGCGCGGCAAACACTACAAGAAATCTGTTAATACATGACGGTTCTAATCTGTCATGGATCAGTGAAAAACTGTTATGGGTACCCATCGATGACGGACCTGAAATCCGTCATGTATATCACGTCATAATTTGATATCGTGTCATTCTTGACGGTTCTTGGCCGTTATGGATCTCCCCTAGGTGTGCTTAACTGACATGCATGTAACGGCGTTAACTTGTTTTCCACATCATCATTTGATATAGATCTGACATGGTAACCCAGGTAGGAATCAACCCAATTAGAATTTGGGCCCATCAAATTTCGACCAAGTCCAAAAGCGACAGCCCATATAGCAGTCAACCCAATTAAATTTTGGCCCATTAAAATATGGTATGTCCAAGGCCCACTAATTCACTACAAGCGATAACACCATCCAGCTCTCTTCTCATTTCTCTTCTGTTGGTCCATGGAAATTTTAAGCGAGTATATTTTGTCAAAAAAATATATGCTCATTTCATTAAATAAAATGTATGTTACATAAACAAACGTGGACATACGCATGTCCAGAAGCAAAAAATCCCTAAAAACATAAAATTACAAACATTTCCTGGAGAACACTAAGCTACTCTCCAGCCAAGCGCCGGCTGCGCTCTCCATAGGCCGTGCCTTTGTGGACATGGATCCGGCAGTACCCGCCGAAGTCATCAGAGGGAGACACCATTTTTGCATCCATCTTGCATCAAACCATGCTCCTGACCGGCACTCTGTCTCCACCGATGAAAAGAGTCCAGGCAACCCGTACTACCTGCATATCGAGAAGCACTAAAAACGGCTTGGAAAAACGGAAACGAAAGGGATGGGAAAAATCAAAATCAACAGGGGGAGGGAGACCTGGTGGGACATGCGGCTCACAGCCAGCCGAGGATCCCGCTGGTCCGATGCGGCTGAACTTCACCAAGCGCGTCGCCAACTGGAGCTCGCGGACCTGCTTGAAGGCATCCCACCGCAGCACCCTCTGCAGATCCTTCAGATTGTCAGCACAAACGCGCAGCAGAAGTCAGCGAACACCAAACGGCCGGTGGTGAGCGTGAGCGAGGCGCGAGAGGAGGGGCGTGGGGTGGGGGTACCGAGCCAGTGTTCGCCCTTGATGGCGCCTCCATCGTCGACCTCCTCCTCCGGGGCGTGGAGGCCGGCACAGGTGTCGTGGTTCTAAGTCTGACAGTGATGTAGGGGGGTAAGTATGGAGAGGCTAGATCCTAGCTATGTGGGAGTTGTAAGAACACAAGGTTTACGAGTTCAGGCCCTTCTCGGAGGAAGTAATAGCCCTAAGTCTCGGTGCCCAGAGGCGGTCGATTGGATTATGTGTGTAAGATAACAGGGGTGCGAACCCTTGATACTGAGGAGGGGGGTGGCTTATATAGAGTTCGCCAGGCCCCTCCGACCCTCAGTAATGCTGGGTTTAAAGTACATTAAGGTTGGGCGTTACTGGTAACGCCCCTAATAAAGTGCTATAATGACCATAAGAGCTACTTAATGACCGACCGTTTGTGTGCGGAGCGACTGTATAGCTCCTTGCAGTCGAGTGCTTTGCTCCGTGGTCGAGTGATAGCGTCATGGTCGAGTGTCTTGAATCCGTCGAATGGGATACCTCCAAGTCGATTGAAAGGTGACTTCTTCTAGGGATGTCCTTGGGTAGGGCACTTAGGACAGGTCCATGCCCCTACCCTAGGTACATAGCTTCATCATTAGCCCCCGAATGGATCGAGGTTTGAGTGGGAAGGAGTTGGGGACCCTTCTGGCCGGTTCTCTGTGTTACATGAGTGCTTTGTCTTGGATCAATCGTCACGGATGACGTCGTCAACCTCTTTCAGTCGCCTTGATCCATTCTAGGCCTTTCGTCGAGTAAATTTCCTTGCTTGTGAAGCTCCGAATGATGGTGTGAAAGGGATCTTCTGTCTGACGAATTGTTCTGCAACCCGCGGATCTTGTGGGATTTGAATTTCGGGAAGCGCGCGGGACGGGGGCGGCCGCAGTAATCGGATGTGATAAGGCGGAAGCTCCTCGATTTCCACGCCACCTTTTTCGCCACGTACCGCGCGCGCGTCTGCTGCGGGATTTGACGGGATAGCCTGGGCCTACCGGTCAGCCACTCGGAAGCGGCCTCTTATAAGTTGCTGGCTCGGGGCTCCCAAACAGCGTGCTCTCTCTTTTCCTTCTCCCTTCACAAGGTCCTCCGCCACCTTCGCTCTCACCCTAGCGCCGTAGGCCTGTTCGAGCTTCGCCGGCGACGATGGTGAAGGACAAGATGTCCGCTCTGGAGCGCGTGAAGAAGGCAGCGGTGCAGGGGAAAGGGAAGAAGTCCGCTCGGGGCGGATCTTCCTCAAGGACTGCTCTGCCTAAGGGCTGGATCCAGGGCGACTGGATGTCGTCGGTGATTCGGCAGGAGGATCTTGATGATATGGTCGAGGGGGGAGTCATTCCTCACGAAGCTGCGCGTCTCCCGGGGGGAGAAGTCGAACCCCAACCTCTTGACGGTGAGTGCGTCCTCCTCGCCACCCATATCGATCGCGGGTTTTCACTACCTCCTCATCCTTTTTTTCAGAGCTTTCTGAACTTCTTTGGAGCGCAGCTCCATCACTTCACTCCCAATTCCATTGTGTATCTTGCTGCTTTCGTTTCCTTGTGTGAGGGTTTCTTGGGTTGTCGCCCCCATTGGGGACTCTTTAAGCACATCTTCACTTGCCGCTCCCAATCGGTCAAGAAGGCCAAGTCAAGTGATGAAAGAACGCAGGTGATCCAGCTGTGCGGGGGCCTGGCGATCCAGACGAGGGGAAAAGGTTCTTTTCCATCTATCACTTTCCCTGAGTCGGTCCGTGGTTGGCAGTCAACCTGGTTTTACTGTCAAGACCAGGTGACCCCAGGACAGTCGACTGGGCTTCCCCCTTTCTCCCTGGACCGAGCTCAAAAACCTGCTTCTCTGAAAGTGGCGCCGGAAGAAAAGGCGCAAGTCAAAGTGCTGGTTGGTCGAGTGGTTCAGCTTGTCCGCGAGGGTGTGACCGGCATGGACTTGCTGGAGGTCTTCCTTCGGAGGCGCATCCAACCGCTTCAGGCTCGTGACCACCCGATGTGGCTGTACTCGGGTCTTGAAGACACCACTCGGATTCACCCAGAGGAGGTCACTGATGAGATGCTGGAAGGGTGGCTGTCGAGCATCACAGGGAACAAAGACAACCCCCGAGGAGCCAGGAGGGTTCCTCCACTCGACAACACATACAAAGTGGACCAGGTCTGGCCTTATGTTCCTGACTGGGATCTTGCTTTCTTCATTGGTCTTCTTTGAATCGGTCAATTGACTTTTGTCTTGTCTGTTGTTCTCCAGGCAACTACTGAGATGTACTCGACACCCAACGGAGCACAGGAGCAGGCCGAGGAAGGGGAGGCGAGCGGAGGTGAAAGTGGAGACGAACAAGGCGAGTGGGAATCCGACGGCGAAGGAGAGGGAGACGACGACGTCGACTCCAGCGAAGAGGAGGAGGAGGAAGTTGAACCCCCCCCCCCCCCCGCGCGCGTGCTCGGAGAGGCGATCCAAGCTTACACATGATCCTGCGCGGGAACGTGGTAAGGCGACTGCTCCTGTTTGACAGTCGTCGAAACGCCCTCGGACCTCTTCTCCTACGCCGACTGAAAAAGCTCCCAAGCACCCACGCGCGACGCCATCCAAGCCGCCCAAGGCCCTGCCCAAGATGAAGATGACTGTTCCCACCATTTCTGGGTAATAATAAGACTTGTTTTCCTTTGTCGACCGTGAACAGATCCTTGGTCGATTCATTGAGCCAACTGACTGACTTTCGAAATTTGCAGTGCTGCTACTTCTGCGATCTCCGCCAAAGACGACGATCAAGAGATGGAGGATGATGTTACTTCCAACCCTGGTACGATTACTGATGTTCTGCCTTGAGCCGACTGGATATTTCTTGTAACTCTGGTCGATTGACTTTTTCTTGTAGCTCCTCCTCATGTTATTAACCTCCCGGACGACGACGACGACGTGCCGCTGAGAGTGAGAAGGAACAGGAGGGCGTTGGCTGGCAAGACCCCCCAATCTGCTCCGGCGTCTGAGGCCGTAGCTCGGGATGGTGGTGATACCACTCGGGCTTCCGTGACTTTCACTGTTCCTCTGACGAGAGTGCGGCCTTCGACGTCGACTGCAAATCCGCCTTTAATTTTTGCCACATACCCCGTCCCTGAGGACCAAGTGGGTGCCGCAAAAGAGGCTATACGCCAGGCAGGAATCATGATGGAGCAAGTGAAAGTGGCTCGGGAAGCCAGCCAAGCAGCTTATGACGCGAGTTCAGCTCTTCAGAGCAACGTCCAGGTCAGTCGACTCAACACTTGGTCTGTTATGATATGCTGTTTGAAGAATCTCTTTTCCGAAGATCTTTATATCTGTACACCCACTGGGTGTGTCTGGCAATTTTTGGACGAGTGGGGGCACGCTAAGTGCACCCACTGGGTGTAGTCCCCGAGACTACGGTGGACTGCTGGCAGTCGACTGTAGTCTTTATATTGTGTTGTTGTAGTTGCACTTCTTCACTCGGTCTGGTCAGGCCATGTCAAATGGAACTGTATCCGGTCGACTGCGGGTAGTCGACTTTTTTTTAAACAGTGGGGGCACGCTGAGTGCACCCACTGGGTGTAGTTCCCGAGACTACTGTCGAATGTTTTTGATTCGGCTGTAGTCTTAGAAACGCCATCATTATCTCTTAGTTACTCGGAAGTAACTTATCTTTGGACGTCTGTCGACTGATTTTTTGCAGAAATCCTGCGAACTTGTAGCTCGCTATACTGAGTTGGAGAATAAGCAGATCCAGCTCAACCTTGACTTGAAGCTTGCTCAAGAGAACTTGCAGAAGGCGCGAGAAGAAGCAAAAGGTATGGCTGGTGAGGTTCTCCATTCTTGACGAGTGACTTTTCTTGTCCATTCTTGATGTTGATCTCACTCGACGTGCCGCAGATAAACTGGAAGAAGCTCTGAAGAAGAAGGATCAAGATCTTGCCAAAGCTCAGAAGGAGGCCTTGAACAAAACGAAGCTTGCTGAAGAAAAGCTGGCTTCAGTCGATACTCTTGAACAGGAGAACTCCAGACTGAAAGCCGCTCTCGACGCGGCTAATCAGGAGGACAGCCGTCTGAAGAACGACAAGATTGCTCTGAATGACAAGGCAAGCGAGTTGGTGGGGAAGAAGAACGATCTTGAGGCTTATCTCGGGGGACTCGCCAAGAAGTTGTTCGTCATGCTTGAGGGTAACAATCTTCATCTGACTGGCTTGCAATAACCAAACTCGTGTAGAGCCACTGTCTTATTCTTGAATCGTGTTTACAGAATTCTGCCAGAACTTTGAAGAGGAGACCAGTCGAGTGGAGCCAGGCTTGGACCCCGCCAATTCGCTCGTGAAGGACGAGGCTGCTATGAACGTGCTCCGTCTGGAGTCTCGTATTGCCAGCGTGGTTGATTATCTGGCCCGACTGAAGGTTGCGGTGTCGCGGGTCGACACGTCCCTCTGGACCAGGGCGACGCTTTCGAATGATCTCGAGTCCCTGATGACTCGACTAAATGACGTTCCTAGTCGAGTGATGGAATGGAAGAAATCCTCTACAAGGTGTGGTGCTGATGTCGCTCTGTCCCTGGTTCGCATCCACTGCAAAGAGGTGCGAGAGGAGAAGTTGGCTGCCATTCAAGTTGCCAATACCAGGAAGCTCAGCTTGTTGGGGAACGTTGCAGAAAACAAAAATTTTCCTACGGTTTCACCAAGATCCATCTATGAGTTCATCTAGCAACGAGTGATCGGATGCATCTACATACCTTTGTAGATCGCGAGCGGAAGCGTTCAAAGAACAGGGATGAGGTAGTCGTACACGACGTGATCCAAATCACCGGAGATCCTAGCATCGAACGGACGGCACCTCCGCGTTCAACACACGTACGGTCAGCGTAACGTCTCCTCCTTCTTGATCCAGCAAGGGGAGAGGAGAGGTTGAGGAAGATGGCTCCAGCAGCAGCACGACGGCATGGTGGTGATGGAGCTGCAGTACTCCGGCAGGGCTTCGCCGAGCTCTATGGAGGAGGAGGAGGTGTTGGAGAGGGAGAGGGAGGCGCCAAAGCAAAAGGGTGTGGCTTCCCCCCTCCCCTCCCCCCTTTATATAGGCCCCTGGGGGGGCGCCGGCCCTGGGAGATTGGATCTCCCAAGGGGGGTGGCGGCCAAGGGCTGGAGTGGCCCCCAAGCCAAGGTGGGGCGCCCCCCACCCCTAGGGTTTCAACCCTAGGCGCATGGGGTGGGCCTAGGGGGGCGCACCAGCCCACTATGGGCTGGTTCCCCTCCCCACTTTGGCCCATGGGGCCCTCCGGGATAGGTGGCCCCACCCGGTGGACCCCCGGGACCCTTCTGGTGGTCCCGGTACAATACCGGTGAGCCCGAAACTTGTCCCGATGGCCAAAACAGCACTTCCTATATATAATTCTTTACCCCCGGACCATTCCGAAACTCCTCGTGACGTCCGGGATCTCATCCGGGACTCCGAACAACATTCGGGTTACTGCATATACATATCCCTACAACCCTAGCGTCACCGAACCTTAAGTGTGTAGACCCTACGGGTTCGGGAGACATGCAGACATGACCGAGACGGCTCTCGGGCAATAACCAACAGCGGGATCTGGATACCCATGTTGGCTCCCACATACTCCTTGATGATCTCATCGGATGAACCACGATGTCGCGGATTCAATTAATCCCGTATTCAATTCCCTTTGTCAATTGGTATTTTACTTGCCCGAGATTCGATCGTCGGTATCCCAATACCTCGTTCAATCTCGTTACCGGCAAGTCACTTTACTCGTACCGTAATGCATGATCCCGCGATCAAACACTTTGATCACATTGAGCTCATTATGATGATGCATTACCGAGTGGGCCCGGTGATACCTCTCCGTCAAGCGGAGTGACAAATCCCAGTCTCGATCCGTGTCAACCCAACAGACACTTTCGGAGATACCCGTAGTATACCTTTATAGTCACCCAGTTACGTTGTGACGTTTGGTATACCCAAAGCACTCCTGCGGTATCCGGGAGTTACACGATCTCATGGTCTAAGGAAAGGATACTTGACATTGGAAAACTCTAGCAAACGAACTATACGATCTTGTGCTATGTTTAGGATTGGGTCTTGTCCATCACATCATTCTCCTAATGATGTGATCTCGTTATCAATGACATCCAATGTCCATAGTCAGGAAACCATGACTATCTGTCGATCAACGAGCTAGTTAACTAGAGGCTTACTAGGGACATGTTGGTGTCTATTATTCACACATGTATTACGATTTCCGGATAACACAATTATAGCATGAATAAAGACAATTATCATGAACAAGGAAATATAATAATAATGCTTTTATTATTGCCTCTAGGGCATATTTCCAACAGTCTCCCACTTGCACTAGAGTCAATAATCTAGTTACATTGTGATGAATCGAACACCCATGGAATTCTGGTGTTGATCATGTTTTGCTCTAGGGAGAGGTTTAGTCAACGGATCTGCTACATTCAGGTCCGTATGCACTTTACAAATATCTATGTCTCCATCTTGAACATTTTCACGAATGGAGTTGAAGTAACGCTTGATGTGCCTGGTCTTCTTGTGAAACCTGGGCTCCTTGGCAAGTGCAATAGCTCCAGTGTTGTCACAGAAGAGTTTGATTGGCCCCGACGCATTGGGTATGACTCCGAGGTCGGTGATGAACTCCTTCACCCAAATTGCTTCATGTGCTGCCTCCGAGGCTGCCACGTACTCCGCTTCACATGTAGATCCCGCCACGACGCTCTGCTTGCAACTGCACCAGCTTACTGCCCCACCATTCAAAATATACACGTATCCGGTTTGTGACTTAGAGTCATCCAGATCTGTGTCGAAGCTAGCGTCGACGTAACCCTTTACGACGAGCTCTTCGTCACCTCCATAAACGAGAAACATTTCCTTAGTCCTTTTCAGGTACTTCAGGATATTCTTGACCGCTGTCCAGTGTTCCTTGCTGGGATTACTTTGGTACCTTCCTACCAAACTTACGGCAAGGTTTACATCAGGTCTGGTACACAGCATGGCATACATAATAGAACCTATGGCTGAGGCATAGGGGATGACACTCATCTCTTCTATATCTTCTGCCGTGGTCGGACATTAAGCTGAGCTCAATTTCACACCTTGTAACACAGGTAAGAACCCCTTCTTAGATGGATCCATATTGAACTTCTTCAATATCTTATCAAGGTATGTGCTTTGTGAAAGACCTATGAGGCGTCTTGATCTATCTCTATAGAACTTGATGCCTAATATATAAGCAGCTTCTCCAAGGTCCTTCATTGAAAAACTCTTATTCAAGTAGGCCTTAATGTTGTCCAAGAGTTCTATATTATTTCCCATCAAAAGTATGTCGTCTACATATAATATGAGAAATGCTACAGAGCTCCCACTCACTTTCTTGTAAACACAGGCTTCTCCATAAGTCTGCGTAAATCCAAACGCTTTGATCATCTCATCAAAGCGAATGTTCCAACTCCGTGATGCTTGCACCAGCCCATAAATCCAGCGTTGGAGCTTGCACACCTTGTTAGCATTCTTAGGATCGACAAAACCTTCCGGCTGCATCATATACAATTCTTCCTTAAGGAAACCATTAAGGAATGCCGTTTTGATGTCCATTTGCCATATTTCATAATCGTAGAATGCGGCAATTGCTAACATGATTCGGACGGACTTCAGCTTCTCTACCGGTGAGAAAGTCTCATCGTAGTCAACCCCTTGAACTTGTCGATAACCCTTAGCGACAAGCCGAGCTTTATAGATGGTCACATTACCATCCGCGTCTGTCTTCTTCTTAAAGATCCATTTATTTTCTATGGCTCGCCGTTCAACGGGCAAGTCAGTCAAAGTCCATACTTCGTTTTCATAAATGGATCCTATCTCGGATTTCATGGCTTCCAGCCATTTGTCGGAATCTGGGCCCGCCATCGCTTCTTCATAGTTCGAAGGTTCACCGTTGTCTAACAACATGATTTCCAAGATAGGGTTGCCGTACCACTCTGGTGCGGAACGTGTCCTTGTGGACCTACGAATTTCAGTAGGAGCTTGATCTTGATCATCATCATTAATTTCCTCTCTAGTTGGTGCAGGCACCTCAGAAACGTTTTCTTGAGTTGCGCCATTTAATATACAAGACATATTGTAAATATTTTAGACTAAGTTCATGATAATAAAGTTCATCTAATCAAATTATTTAATGAACTCCCACTTAGATAGACATCCCTCTTCTAGTCATCTAAGTATAACATGATCCGAGTCAACTAGGCCGTGTCCGATCATCACGTGAGACGGACTAGTCAACATCGGTGAACATCTTCATGTTGATCGTATCTTCTATACGACTCATGCTCGACCTTTCGGTCTTCTGTGTTCCGAGGCCATGTCTGTACATGCTAGGCTCGTCAAGTCAACCTAAGTGTTTGCATGTGTAAATCTATCTTACACCCGTTGTATGTGAACGTTAGAATCTATCACACCCGATCATCACGTGGTGCTTCGAAACAACGAACTGTCGCAACGGTGCACAGTTAGGGTGAACACTTCTTGAAATTATTATGAGGGATCATCTTATTTACTACCGTCGTTCTAAGTAAACAAGATGCAAAACATGATAAACATCACATGCAATCAAATAATAAACGTGACATGATATGGCCAATATCACATAGCTCCTTTGATCTCCATCTTGGGGCTCCATGATCATCTTGTCACCGGCTTGACACCATGATCTCCATCATCGTGATTTCCATCATCGTGTCTCCATGAAGTTGCTCGCCAATTATTACTTCTACTACTATGGCTAACGCGTTTAGCAATAAAGTAAAGTAATTTACATGGCGTTTCTCAATGACACGCAGGTCATACAAAAAATAAAGACAACTCCTATGGCTCCTGCCGGTTGTCATACTCATCGACATGCAAGTCGTGATTCCTATTACAATAACATGAACATATCACACATCACATATAGATCATTCATCATTCATCACAACTTTGGCCATATCATATCACAAAGCACTTGCTGCAAAAACAAGTTAGACGTCCTCTAATTGTTGTTGCAAGTTTTACGTGGCTGAATTAGGGTTCTAGCAAGAACGTTTTCTTACCTACGTGAAAGCCACAACGTGATTTGTCAACTTCTATTTACCCTTCATAAGGACCCTTTTCATCGAATCCCCTCCAACTAAAGTGGGAGAGACAGACACCCGCTAGCCACCTTATGCAACTAGTGCATGTTAGTCGGTGGAACCGGTCTCACGTAAGCATACGTGTAAGGTTGGTCCAGGCCGCTTCATCCCACAATACCGCTGAAGCAAGATAAGACTAGTAGCGGCAAGAAAAGTTGACAAATCTACGCCCACAACAAATTGTGTTCTACTCGCGCAAGAAGAACTACGCATAGACCTAGCTCATGATGCCACTGTAGGGGAACGTTGCAGAAAACAAAAAATTCCTACGGTTTCACCAAGATCCATCTATGAGTTCATCTAGCAACGAGTGATCGGATGCATCTACATACCTTTGTAGATCGCGAGCGGAAGCGTTCAAAGAACGGGGATGAGGTAGTCGTACACGACGTGATCCAAATCATCGGAGATCCTAGCACCGAACGGACGGCACCTCCGCGTTCAACACACGTACGGTCAGCGTAAAGTCTCCTCCTTCTTGATCCAGCAAGGGGAGAGGAGAGGTTGAGGAAGATGGCTCCAGCAGCAGCACGACGACGTGGTGGTGATGGAGCTGCAGTACTCCGGCAAGGCTTCGCCGAGCTCTATGGAGGAGGAGGAGGTGTTGGAGAGGGAGAGGGAGGCGCCAAAGCAAAAGGGTGCGGCTGCCCCCCTCCCCTCCCCCCTTTATATAGGCCCCTGGGGGGGCGCCGGCCCTGGGAGATTGGATCTCCCAAGGGGGGTGGCGGCCAAGGGCTGGAGTGGCCCCCAAGCCAAGGTGGGGCGCCCCCCGCCCCTAGGGTTTCAACCCTAGGCGCATGGGGTGGGCCTAGGGGGGCGCACCAGCCCACTATGGGCTGGTTACCCTCCCCACTTTGGCCCATGGGGCCCTCCGGGATAGGTGGCCCCACCCGGTGGACCCCCGGGACCCTTCTGGTGGTCCCGGTACAATACCGGTGACCCCGAAACTTGTCCCGATGGCCAAAACAGCACTTCCTATATATAATTCTTTACCCCCGGACCATTCCGAAACTCCTCATGACGTCCGGAATATCATCCGGGACTCCGAACAACATTCGGGTTACTGCATATACATATCCCTACAACCCTAGCGTCACCGAACCTTAAGTGTGTAGACCCTACGGGTTCGGGAGACATGCAGACATGACCGAGACGGCTCTCGGGCAATAACCAACAGCGGGATCTGGATACCCATGTTGGCTCCCACATACTCCTCGATGATCTCATCGGATGAACCACGATGTCGCGGATTCAATTAATCCCGTATTCAATTCCCTTTGTCAATTGGTATTTTACTTGCCCGAGATTCGATCGTCGGTATCCCAATACCTCGTTCAATCTCGTTACCGGCAAGTCACTTTACTCATACCGTAATGCATGATCCCGTGATCAAACACTTTGATCACATTGAGCTCATTATGATGATGCATTATCGAGTGGGCCCGGTGATACCTCTCCGTCAAGCGGAGTGACAAATCCCAGTCTCGATCCGTGTCAACCCAACAGACACTTTCGGAGATACCCGTAGTATACCTTTATAGTCACCCAGTTACGTTGTGACGTTTGGTATACCCAAAGCACTCCTACGGTATCCGGGAGTTACACGATCTCATGGTCTAAGGAAAGGATACTTGACATTGGAAAACTCTACCAAACGAACTATACGATTTTGTGCTATGTTTAGGATTGGGTCTTGTCCATCACATCATTCTCCTAATGATGTGATCTCGTTATCAATGACATCCAATGTCCATAGTCAGGAAACCATGACTATCTATTGATCAACGAGCTAGTTAACTAGAGGCTTACTAGGGACATGTTGGTGTCTATTATTCACACATGTATTACGATTTCCGGATAACACAATTACAGCATGAATAAAGATAATTATCATGAACAAGGAAATATAATAATAATGCTTTTATTATTGCCTCTGGGGCATATTTCCAACACAGCTTTCAAGACTTCATGGAGACTTTCATTGCTGCTGCCACCCGTATCGCAGACGGGATCGATTTGGACGAGTTCGTCGCCCCTTCCAGTCCTCCGCCTGAGGAATGAAAAACTTTAATGCTTCACTTTGAATTTGCCTCGGAATGCCGAGTGGATTTTGTAACCATTAAACTCTGTCGAGCCGAGGGCTCGATTACTTTGATCTGAGGTCTGGGACCTTTGGGTCTTATCTGAACTTGATTTATCGTCGAATATCTTCATGAATTATCTGTCGAGTGGAACTTGATGGTGCAGCTCCGAAGGAGAAGGTAACAGTCGATTCGCATCTTGTCGTCCTTGCGGATCGGGATGTGTTCCGTACTTAGGCGAGCGCTGGGCTGCAGCTAAGCTCCCGAGTGGGAGGTTTGCTCTCCACTCGGGGGAATTTTTCAAACTTAGGCAAGCACTGGGCTGCAGCTAAGCCCCCGAGTGGGAGGTTCGCTCTCCACTCGGGAGGATTTTTAAACACTTAGGCGAGCACTGGGCTGCAGCTAAGCCTCCGAGTGGAAGGTTTGCTCTCCACTCGGTAGGATTTTTAAACACTTAGGCGAGCACTGGGCTGCAGCTAAGCCCCCGAGTGGGAGGTTTGCTCTCCACTCGGTAGGATTTTTAAACACTTAGGCGAGCACTGGGCTGCAGCTAAGCCTCCGAGTGAGAGGTTTGCTCTCCACTTGGTAGGATTTTTAAACACTTAGGCGAGCACTGGGCTGCAGCTAAGCCTCCGAGTGGGAGGTTTGCTCTCCACTCGGTAGGATTTTTAAACACTTAGGCGAGCACTGGGCTGCAGCTAAGCCTCCGAGTGGGAGGTTTGCTCTCCACTCGATAGGATTTTTAAACACTTAGGCAAGCACTGGGCTGCAGCTAAGCCCCCGAGTGGGAGTCTGGTTCACCACTCGGTAGGATTTTTAAATACTTAGGCAAGCACTGGGCTGCAGCTAAGCCTCCGAGTGGGAGTCTGGTTCACCACTCGGTAGGATTTTTAAATACTTAGGCGAGTACTTGGACTGCAGCTAAGCCCCCGA
The DNA here is from genome assembly GCA_032464435.1 of Aegilops umbellulata. Taxonomy (NCBI): domain Eukaryota; kingdom Viridiplantae; phylum Streptophyta; class Magnoliopsida; order Poales; family Poaceae; genus Aegilops; species Aegilops umbellulata. The sequence goes on from CP136057.1 coordinate 642,239,459, forward strand.
GTGGGAGTCTGGTTCACCACTCAGTAGGATTTTTAAATACTTAGGCGAGCATAGGGCTGCAGCTAAGCCTCCGAGTGGGAGTCTGGTTCACCACTCGGTAGGATTTTTAAATACTTAGGCGAGCATTGGGCTGCAGCTAAGCCTCCGAGTGGGAGTGTGGTTCATCACTCGGTAGGATTTTTAAATACTTAGACGAGTACTTGGACTGCAGCTAAGCCCCCGAGTGGGAGTCTGGTTCACCACTCGGTAGGATTTTTAAATACTTAGGTGAGAACTAGGCTACGGCTAAGCCTCCGAGTGGGAGTCTGGTTCACCACTCGGTAGGATTTTTAAATACTTAGGCGAGTACTTGGACTGCAGCTAAGCCCCCGAGTGGGAGTCTGGTTCACCACTCGGTAGGATTTTTAAATACTTAGGCGAGCACTGGGCTGCAGCTAAGCCTCTGAGTGAGAGGTTTGCTCTCCACTCGGTAGGATTTTTAAACACTTAGGCGAGCACTGGGCTGCAGCTAAGCCTCCGAGTGGGAGGCTGGCTCACCACTCGGTAGGATTTTTAAACACTTAGGCGAGCACTGGGCTGCAGCTAAGCCTCCGAGTGGGAGTCTGGCTCACCACTCGGTAGGATTTTTATACACTTAGGCAAGCACTGGGCTGCAGCTAAGCCCCCGAGTGGGAGTCTGGCTCACCACTCGGTAGGATTTTTTTTTGCAAACTTAGGCGAAACGGATTCTTAGCTAAGTCACCCACTAGGGGATTTCATACACAAACAAAAGTGACAGCAATTACAGGAGAAATTGGAACACTCTTGTCTTTGATAAAAATAAACTACAGAAGTTTTTCTTATTACATCTCATCTGAGTGAGAATTCAAGTGTAAAATGGGCGGAGTAGTTCCGCATTCCAAGCTCGTGGCTCGTCGATCTGGCGATCAACATTGTAGAGGTGATATGCTCCATTGTGGAGGACTCTGGTGATGATGAAGGAACCTTCCCAAGTAGGAGCAAGTTTGTGTGGTTTCTGTTGATCCACTCGGAGGACCAAATCTCCTTCTTGGAAGGCTCGACTCTTCACATTTCTGGCATGGAATCGACGCAAGTCTTGCTGATAAATGGTCGATCTGATCATAGCCATTTCCCTCTCCTCCTCTAGGAGGTCGACTGCGTCTTGCCGGGCTTGCTCTGCTTCTTCTTCGGTATAAAGCTCGACTCGGGGTGCATTGTGAAGTAGATCACTCGGCAGGACTGCTTCGGCTCCGTAAACCAGAAAGAACGGAGTTCTTCAAGTCGACCGGTTCGGGGTGGTCCTCAATCCCCACAGAACTGACGGAAGCTCGTCAACCCAAGCGCCTGCTACGTGCTTGAGATCGTGCATCAGTCGAGGCTTTAGTCCTTTGAGAATCAGACCATTTGCCCTTTCAGCTTGTCCATTCGACTGGGGATGTGCGACCGACGCGTAGTCGACTCGTGTGCCCTGAGAGGCGCAAAAAGCTCTGAACTTGTCTGAATCGAAGTTTGACCCATTGTCAGTGATGATGCTATGCGGGACTCCATATCTGAATGTTAGCTCCCTGACGAAACTGATAGCAGTGCTAGCATCAAGATTCTTGATAGGCTTAGCTTCAATCCATTTGGTAAACTTGTCGACTGCCACAAGCACATGTGTGAATCCGCTCCTGCCTGTTCTTAGTGGACCAACCATGTCCAGTCCCCAAATAGCGAAGGGGCAGATGAGTGGAATGGTCTTCAGGGCTGATGCTGGCTTGTGAGACATGTTGGAGTAGAACTGGCAGCCTTCACACTTGTCGACTATCTCTTTCGCCATCTCATTTGCTCTGAGCCAGTAAAAACCCGCTCGGTATGCTTTAGCCACAATGGTCCGAGAGGACGCATGGTGACCACATGCCCCCGAGTGGATATCATCAAGGATTATCTGACCCTCTTCTGGCGTTATACACTTCTGACCGATTCCAGTCGCGTTTTCTCTATATAACTGTCCTTTTATGACTGTGAAGGCTTTGGATCGACGGACGATCTGTCGAGCCTCTTCCTCGTCCTCTGGGAGTTCTTTCCTCAAGATATATGCGATGTACGGTATCGTCCAGTCGGGAGTGATTGCCAAGACTTCCATGATTAGGTCGACCACAGCAGGAACTTCGACTTCAGTCGGATCTATGGCACTTTTCGGCTGCGGGGCTTCTTGTGTAAAAGGATCCTCCTGGACTGACGGCGAGTGGATGTGCTCAAAAAACACATTTCTGGGAATGGCTTCTCTCTTGGAGCCTATCTTTGCCAAATCATCAGCTGCTTGATTTTTCAGTCGGGGGATGTGATGAGGCTCTAACCCCTCGAATTTCTTTTCTAACTTTCTTACTGCATTGCAGTAACCAGTCATAGCTGGACTTCTGACGTCCCACTCCTTCATCACCTGATTAACCAACAAATCAGAGTCGCCATAGACCATGAGGCGACGGACGCCGAGTGAAATGGCCATGCGCAACCCATACAAAAGTGCTTCATATTCTTCTTCATTATTGGAGGAATCAAAGTGAACCTGGAGAACGTATCTGAGCTTATCCCCTCGGGGGGAGACCAATACTACCCCAGCACCGGAACCATTCAGCATCTTAGATCCATAGAAGAACATGGTCCAGTGCTCCGAGTGAACTTGAGTCGGAAGTTGTTGTTCAATCCACTCGGCGACGAAATCTGCAATTGCTTGGGACTTGATAGCCTTCTTTGCTTCAGACTTGATATCTAAGGGAAGGAGTTCAATCGCCCACTTCGCCACTCGACCAGTTGCATCTCTGTTGTGCAAAATCTCTGATAGTAGGGCGTCGCTAACGACTGTAATGGAATGATCAGAGAAGTAGTGTGAAACCTTCTTCGTGGTCATGTAAATCCCATATACAAGCTTCTGGTAATGAGGATATCTTTGCTTCGAAGGAGTCAAAACTTCAGACACATAATATACTGGGCGCTGAACTCTGAAGGCCTTTCCTTCTTCTTCCCGCTCGACCGTAAGTACTGTACTGACATCTTGTCCCGTGGCTGAAATGTAAAGCAACAGAGGCTCTTTACTGATTGGGGCAACAAGCACCGGCTGGGTGGAGAGCAGAGCTTTGAGGCCTGCAAACGCTGCATCAACTTCTGGAGTCCACTTGAACTTGTCAGACTTCTTCATCAGTCGGTAAAGAGGCAACGCCTTTTCACCGAGACGAGAAATGAATCGACTTAGAGCGGCCAAGAAACCTGTAAGCTTCTGGACATCGTGCACACGCACAGGACGCTTCATCCGGAGTATGGTGCCAACTTTTTCGGGATTGGCGTCGATTCCTTGTTCGGAAATGAGAAACCCGAGTAACTTTCCACCTGGAACTCCAAATGTGCTGTCACGCCCTAGCTAGTCATGCATTACAGTGTTGCATCATGTTTACTTTTCATCAGAAACTTGAAATGGGGAAGGCAGAACCCCCAGCACCCCCCCCCTGAAATCAACTAGGGTTTATTAAAAGCTTTTTCAATGAACCTGAAATGCCCTTCTAAAATGCTCACCCTCTTTGTCTTGGGTTAGAACCTCTGACAAAATAGGTGCACAATTTTCTAGGTCATCAAAAGGTCACTGAATTAATTCATATATATGCTGATTTTGGACATTTAAATGCTAATAAATATTTTAAGTGTTCAAATAATTTTGGAAATAAGTCAGGGCTGTTAGGAATAATCCCAACAGAGCCCTCAATTATTTCCAGGATTTTAAGAAGTGCCTAAGCATTTTTAATAATGCCACAAAGTTACAGAAAAATAGAAAAGGGAAAATAAAAGAAAAACTTACCTGGCGCCCCCATCCACCAGGCCCACCTGCCGGCCCAGCCCAGCCACCACGCCAGCGAGCAGCTTGGCTTGGCCAGGCAGGCAGCCAGGTGCTCGACGGCGAGCTCAGCGCGCGCCACGCAGCTGGCCGCCGCCCTGCTTCCTCCCCTCGCTGCTCCACTGGCCTGGGCAGGCTCCACGTCGCGCCCCCGACCCCCTGGACACGCCCATTCGCCCCCTGCCTCTCTCCCTCGCACTCCCTCGCCATGGCCGCCGTCGCTGTTCCGCCACCGTAGCCGCGTCCAACGCCGTTCCCACGCTGCACCACCGTGTCCACTCGCTCCGCCGTCGCCGACTGCTTGGAATAGGCCGAGCCCCGAGCGCTCGCACGCTCTGCATCACCTCCATCGACCTCGCCTTCGACAGCCGCCGCCGGAGATCCCTTTCGACGTCGCCGCCGCACCAGCTCGTCCCCGACCACGCCGGCTAGCTCCACGTGACCACCGTGAGCTCAGCTACCTCCCCATCCTCCCCGTTTGCTTCCTCGTGCACTACAGTGACTGCATGAAGCTCACCTGCACGCACCGCCGCGGAGCTCGTCGCCGACGTGTCTCCGGTCAATCACCGGCCAAGCCACCTAGTCTACTAACCTCACCGCGTCCCTAGGAGCACAACGCCCCACTCCACGCACCTCGCCGTGCCCCACAGCCTCGGGTTCACCCTCACCCGACTCCGGCGACCGCCCAGCTCGTCGCCGGTGACGTCTCCGGCCACCCCGAGTTCAACCACCACCACCAAACGCTGCGGCTCGTTCCCAGCTACCCGTAGATGACCTCCGCCGTCCATTTGGTCGCCGGAATGCACTAACGCACTTCCACCGCCGCGTCTGGCCTCGCCGGCGGCTAAACGCCGGCGAGTTTGACCGTTGACGTTGACTGGTGGGCCCCAGGTTGACTCCCCTGAGTCACTGACAAGTGGGACCCCCCCTCTGCTAACTACTGGTTTAGTTTTAATTAAAATTAATTAGTTTAACTAATTACTGACATGCAGGACCCACTGGTCAGTTTGACCTGGACGACCCCTTTGACCTCTGACGTCATCCTGACGTAGTGCTGACGCAGTAATTTAAGGAAATTCCAGAAAATAGTTCAAACTTCAAAAATTCATAGAAATTAATCTATAACTCCAAGCAAAGATTTATATATGAAATTTGATCAGAAAAATCCAATCTATCCATTGGTGCTGGTTTCATGCATGTCAGAACAAGTTAAACCTGTTGTTTATACAATACAAGGTGATGCTCTATAATGGCTATGTTAAGTGATCTAACACTTGAACCTTTGGTTCAAATAAGCACTTCCCTCCCTGTTTTAGCTTGCATTAGGCCAAGACACTCTCATATTGCCATGTCATAGCATGCATCATATTGTTGCATATCGTCATGTGTTGATTGTGTTCCGATGTGTTCTTCGTGGTAGGTTCTGCCTCCGAGGATATTCAAGAGTATCCAACTGAAGGGCAGTATCCCACCACCACTCCATCAGGCAAGCAACCCATTGATCATTCCGATACAAACCCATGTTCTCGCTTCTGCTCTCGTTTACTGCATTAAGACAATGCGATTCAAACTGCTGTGTGTCTCGGTAGTTGAACCCACTTCCTTTGCATGACCTGTCATTGCCACAGTAACTAGATGAAACCCACTAGCATGTGTAGGAGTTGATTGAGCCATATGTGTGTGTGTTCCTACCATGCTATGCTTGCTATGCTTAGAGTTGTGTCAGGTCTGGCTCATCGGGATGATGAACTAGAGTGAAAGGTTGTGACGTTGTCGAGAGTGTGAAATTCTTGAACACGATTTGGTAAAGGAATCGATGGAAGGCCATGTAGGAGTACATGGTGGGTTGTTTCATTGAGGCCGTCCTTAAGAACTGAGATCTGTGTGTGTGATTTAAGACTCAGCTACTACCACGCGTTGGGCCCGAAACCAATGGACCCTCTCGGCTTATTAACCATACTTGTCCTCTGTTCGGGAGTTGCAAAGTAGTTTCTGGTGTTTGTAGTATGCTGGGGGCCGCACGCAGCGCTGACCATAGGGGTGGGCTGTGTTGCGGTAGGCACGTGGCCCGGTGTACTGATTCGCCCGTTTGGTGTCTCGGGAACCCTGCACACATCGTTCGGGGCCGTTAGTGGAAACCTCGGCCGGACTCCCTGCGGATGGAACCCGAATAGGTGCTAAACCTGGACTAGGGACTTGTGTGTTTAGTCAGGTCGTGGCCGACACCCTCGCTGGGCTTCCGCTTGAAGGTTGCCGAGTACATGTCGTGTAAACGGCGATAAGTGGTGAGAGCGTGTGTGAAGAAGTACACCCCTGCAGGGTATAAAACTATTCGAATAGCCGCGTCCGCGGTAAAGGACTACTTGGTCACCTATACAGTTCATAGACAAGTAAATGGATTCTACTAAAAATCTCAAGATAAGTGTGAGTACCGCGGATGGCCCTCTCGTAGGTTGGCGAGAGAGGATCCACGGTGGAGTATTGTGTTGGTGATAGTGGACTCGTGTGCGACAAATGCTTTACAAGTTGTGTCTGTCATAGGATAGCTTAGCCAAGAGTCAAAGCTGGCTTGCTGCAATAACTCCACTACCTTCTTGAGAATGTGCATGTATGATAGGATTCTGTTGTAAGACTTGCTGAGTACCTTCGTACTCATGTTGCTTTAATTAATGTTTTCAGACGACTACGCCAACCCCTCTGATGGGTTCTATGTAGACCTCGACGTTGACGAGTGACCTATCACCCAGGTGGTGATCCAAGACTTGTGAAGGGTCGATGTAGATAGACAGGCTTCGTCAAGCCTTCTTTCTTTCTAGTGTCTGTACTCAGACTACTTTGCTTCCGCATGTGCTTGTATGTTGTATGACTTGAGTGTCGGGTCATGTGACCCCTATCTGTATGGATGATATGTATGGCTCTTCGGAGCCTTTTAAATAAAGTACTTGAGTTGTAGAGTTTTGTTGTGATACAATGTTGTATTTACTCATATCGGGCATATTGTGTGTATGGTTGAAATGCTTGATATGAGTGGGATCCGACTATCTAGTTATTTATCCTTGGCAGCCTATCATATGAGGAAATGTAGTCTAGTGCTTCTGAGTGATAGTAGTCCGCTACAGCCCGGAACACCGGAGTCCTGCTAGCCCAGCACTACTGCTCGGAACACATGACTGGCCGGCATGTGTTTCACTTCGTTCCTGTGTCTGTCCCTTCGGGGAAATGTCACGCGGTGTTATCCGGAGTCCTGCCTAGCCTGCTACAGCCCGGGTTACCGGAGTCCTGTTAGCCCAGTGCTACAGCCCGGGTTTATACGTTGTTGACCGACATGCTCGATGTGATTCATGTATGCCTGTCCTCATGGGTTAGTGCCGCCTTGGGTTCACGACTAGCCATGTCGGCCCGGGTTCTCTGTCATATGGATGCTAGCGACACTATCATATACGTGAGCCAAAAGGCGCAAACGGTCCCGGGCCAGGTAAGGTGGCACCCGTGGGAGTACCGTGCGTGAGGCTACAAAGTGATATGATGTGTTACATGCTGGATCGATGTGGCTTAGGATCGGGGTTCTGACATGTGCACTTTGACGGATTGAGCTTGATATCATACCTCCTGAGGTTGGCAAAGGTTTCAGCAAGGTCAGTCAGTAGGTCGGAACCTTTCCGTGACTTGACCACAATATCATCCATGTATGCTTCCACATTCCGACTGATCTGAGTGAGCAAACACTTCTGAATCATCCTCATGAACGTGGCTCTAGCATTCTTGAGGCCGAAGGGCATGGTGACATAACAGAAGCACCCGAATGGAGTGACGAAAGCCGTTTTGATCTCGTTGGGTCCATACAGACGGATCTGATGGTACCCTGAATAGGCGTCTAGAAAAGACAAATGCTCACACCCCGCGGTCGAGTCGACTATCTGGTCGATGCGGGGGAGAGGGAAATGATCTTTCGGGCAGGCCCGATTGATATGTTTAAAGTCAATGCACATGTGAAGTGACTTGTCCTTCTTGGGGACCATGACAACATTGGCGAGCCACTCGGAGTGGTAAATCTCTCGGATGAACTCCGCTGCTAAGAGCCGAGCCACCTCCTCGCCAATAGCTTTCCTCTTCTGGACGGCGGACCGTCGAAGATGTTCTTTCACCGGCTTAAATTTTGGGTCGACTCGTAGACGGTGCTCAGCCAGCCCCCTGGGAACTCCAGGCATGTCAGAAGGCTTCCATGCGAAGATGTCCCAGTTCTCACGGAGGAACTGGATGAGCGCTTCTTCCTATTTGGAGTCGAGCGTCGTTGAGATGTGAGTCGAAACAGCATTGGGGTCGGTCGGGTGAATGTGGACTGGCTTAGTTTCACCGGACGAATGAAAAGCTGATTCTGAAGCAGGCTTCTTGGCTCGTAGCAATTCACTCGAATCAGCAGTCTTCTGGTACTCTTGCAACTCGACTACTGCCATCTGAGCATCAGCAATCTTTGAGCCTTTCTGAAAACACTCTTCTGATTTCTTCCGATTGCCTGTAACAGTGATCACACCTCTGGGGCCAGGCATCTTCAACTTGAGATACACATAGCACGGTCGAGCCATGAAGCGTGCATAGGCTAGCCTGCCCAGAATAGCATGATAAGCACTTTGGAAGTCCACAACCTCAAATGTCAACTTTTCCTTGCGGTAATTCTTTGAATCACCGAAAACCACATCGAGAGCAATCTGGCCGAGTGACTCGGCTTTCTTTCCAGGAATGACTCCATGGAAGCTCATGTTGCTGGTACTGAGCCTGGACATCGGAATGCCCATCCCTTTCAACGTTTCTGCATACAGTATGTTCAGGCCGCTGCCACCATCCATCAGGACTTTGGTCAGTCGAGTGCCTTCGTCAACTGGATCGACCACCAGAGCTTGCCTCCCAGGAGTGGCAATGTGCGTAGGGTGATCAGACTGGTCGAACGTGATGGCAGTCTGAGACCACTTCAGGTAACTGGGTGTTGCCGGGGCAACCATATTCACTTCACGGTTAATGACTTTCAGTCGACTTTTGCTTTCAACATCAGCAAAAATCATCAAGGTGGAATTGACTTGGGGGTACCCGTCGTCACTATCTTCCTTATCCTCAACTTTGTCCAACTCTTTTTCCTTGTCTTTGGACTGTTTACCCTGAAACTGCTGGATCAGGAGCCGACACTGTCGAGTGGTATGCTTTGGGTAAATGAGTTTACCCTCCTCATCTTTCTTGGTGTGAATGTGACACGGCAGATCCAAAACATCATTTCCATCTTCATCTTTAACTTTCTTGGGGTTCCAAGGCCCCTTGGGTTTTCCCTTGAATTTTCCCTGGGTTACGGCCAGGGCCTCCCCAGGAGCGGCTAGCTCGGCCTTCCGCTTCTGTTTCCGACTGGAATTGCCTCCGGTTTCCTGGGCGACTGCCTTCTGCTTGCCACTCCGGAGTCGGTCTTCATCTTCACCATTAGCGTATTTGGTGGCGATCTCCATCATCCGATTCAGAGACATTTCTCTGGTCCGACCGAACTTCAGATTCAATTCTCTGTTCTTGACGCCTTCTTTAAAGGCACAAACTGCTTGGTGATCTGGTACATTCTCAACTGTGTGATGCAAAGTGATCCACCTCTGGATGTAATCCCTCAGAGTTTCATTCGGTTTCTGCACGCAAGACCGCAATTCTGTAAGGCCTGCAGGTCGCTTGCATGTTCCTTCAAAGGTTGTGACAAACACTCGGGTGAGGTCCTCCCAAGTGTAGATGCTACTGGGTGCTAACTGATTCAGCCACGCTCTGACTGAGCCCTCTAACAGGAGAGGCAAATGCTTCATAGCCACCTCATCATTGCCACCGCCAATCTGGACAGCCACTCGGTAATCTTCGAGCCAAGTGTCAGTCTTAGACTCACCGGTGAACTTGCTGACTCCAGTCGCCAACCTGAAATTGGGAGGAATCACTGCGACTCTGATGGCTTGACTGAAACACTCTGGCCCTGAAACATGTACTCTGCTGCTGGCAGGCGCATCACTGTCGTGTCCTTCTCAGTGAGCCCTGTTCCTGTCGACCAAACCTTGAACGAGGATGGATCTCGCATCAAAGCCTGGTTCCCTGGGGTCGACTGGAATCCTCCGCCCAACACTATGAGGGCGTCTATCATCCTGCTGTCGAGGCGCATATGACCCACTCCTCGGGGGAGGGGTTGGCACTCGACGTTGATCATCACGATCGAATCGATGATCATATTGCTCATTTCTTCTGTATTGATCGTGTCGGTCTCCACGTCCCTCACGCCTCAGGGGCGATCTTGGGCTATGAGCCGACTGCACTGTATCCGCTGCAACGACTATGGATCCTATTCCGCGACTGAGAAACAGCGTAATTCTGGTTCCCCGCTGCCCGGAGCAATGCTCTGATTTGCAACAAGCCCCTGCCGGCCTCTGACTGGGAGGGCTGAATTGATTCTGCTATTCGAGCCGCGGCTGCCAAATTCTGAACGGGAGTTCGATATACCTGCGTAGGCGGGAAGAGCTGACGTCGACTGGACTCGGGGACCCGCTGACGCACTTGCTCGTCGAGTACTCGCTGGAGATTCTCCAGTCGAGCGCGCTTGGCCAAGTTAGCCAAGCGCGCGTCCTCCAAGGCCCGGGCCTCGGGGGTTTCTCCAACGATAGGAGTGTGGAGTGCATCCATGTTCCGGCGGCGAAGCTCCTCTCGCTGCAACGACGTGAGAGGCTCGGGGAGATACTCTTCGTGGGGATGTGACGGGTCGCCCCCGCCCGCACCTCCGTTGGTACGAGGAAAACCGGGAGGGCTGCGTGTCCCATCAATTGCCAGAACCTCCACCACAGGGTCACTGCTGTCGCATTCGGATGCGGTCTCTGCGGAGCCAGTCGAACAGGCCGTAGAGAGATTCATCGGGCTCGATTGCCGCTTGTGGGGTGGCCGACTGGCGAGCCACCACATGCCTCACCCACCTCTGAAGTCTCGATCGACCAGAGCGCTTGCGCCGGCGAGAGACGAGGTGGGGAGATGACACGGGAGCCGACCGATACTGGGTCGACGGCTGCCGCAGGAGGACGCCACGAACACACACGCGAAAGTGCGTCGCCCCGTGGATGGGGAGCGCGTCGATGTCGAGTGGAGCCTCCTGAAGCCAAGCGGAGTCGTCGGCGATGAACGTGAGCGCGCCGAGACGGATCTCGCGGCCCTCCACCAAAACTCCGCACGAAACCATGATCAAGGAGATCGGAAAAATCGCAACTCCTACAATCAAGCACTAAGATTCCTGCCCCAAGGTGGGCGCCAACTGTCGTGGTTCTAAGTCTGACAGTGATGTAGGGGGGTAAGTATGGAGAGGCTAGATCCTAGCTATGTGGGAGTTGTAAGAACACAAGGTTTACGAGTTCAGGCCCTTCTCGGAGGAAGTAATAGCCCTACGTCTCGGTGCCCAGAGGCGGTCGATTGGATTATGTGTGTAAGATAACAGGGGTGCGAACCCTTGATACTGAGGAGGGGGGTGGCTTATATAGAGTTCGCCAGGCCCCTCCGACCCTCAGTAATGCTGGGTTTAAAGTACAGTAAGGTTGGGCGTTACTGGTAACGCCCCTAATAAAGTGCTATAATGACCATAAGAGCTACTTAATGACCGACCGTTTGTGTGCGGAGCGACTGTAGAGCTCCTTGCAGTCCAGTGCTTTGCTCCGTGGTCGAGTGATAGCGTCATGGTCGAGTGTCTTGAATCCGTCGAATGGGATACCTCCAAGTCGATTGAAAGGTGACTTCTTCTAGGGATGTCCTTGGGTAGGGCACTTAGGACAGGTCCATGCCCCTACCCTAGGTACATAGCTTCATCAACAGGTGCGCGAGAGCACCGCCGGTCCACGCTGTGCCGCTAAGGCTCGGCCGCCTGACTGTGGCGATCTGAAGCGGGATCTCGAGCACGCTCGTAGTCAACGCGGCCGTCCCATCCGCAACGACGGCACCGGCGCTCGAGCACGCTTCTGCACGCCCACGAGAAACCTGGTCGCTCCATGAACCAAGATGGGCACCATCCACAACAACGGCACCGGCTGCCAAGCTTTTTCTTGGTGTTGTGGCGGCGACCATTGATGGGGAGGATCTCGAAGAGGCCGACCGAGATCCACTTTCTTCGGGTGGAGAGAAGCGGGCGTCTTGTGGATGGACAGAAGGAAACACAAGAAAGAGGGGGAGGTTTCCTTGCCGTTGCATCTCACGGGGATAGACGGTTTGGATCTGCGATCCGTGGGATGCTTAGATCAACCAATCACAGCGCAGCTTCGCCCTCACGCTGGATTGCCACTTCGGCTGGATACTCAAGCGGGCCTCTATTGACAGTAAGAGCAATCCAGAATTTAGTTTTTTTTCCTCATTCGAATAAACAAATAAGGCATCCTTGTAGAGTAACTTGGAAAATGAATTATCATATAGTATATCGCAACAAAATTTCAATGTAATATACTACATGCAAGTTGTATTGTAGGATATTCCATAAAATGAATTTCCACGTGTTCATTGAGATTAATTTCGATTTGACCTACATATATACTCCCTCAATTCCAAAATATAGTGCGCCCGCGCTTTCCGAGGTCTAACTTTGACCATAAATTTAACCAACAAGACCGACTGCGGCAGGAGAAGAAATTATATAATTGAAAACTTCGTTTGAATACGGATTCACTGGTATAACTTTTTCTCCCGCCGCAGTCGGTCTCGTTGGTTAAATTTATGGTCAAAGTTGAAGCCAGAAATAGAGTAAGCATTATATTTTGGAACGGAGGGAGTATCAAGTAAGTTTGAAAACATTCCCGACCCGTTTCCTCTCGAAATGATATATTCTTAGCGGTGTATCTTGAGTGTAGAAAAAATTTCATGTCAAACGAGGCAGCAACTGACACTTTGTCTTCAATCCCGAATTGTTCCTTGTCGAAAACATGATTTTTCATCGAAGATGTCCCGGCTTTCATGTAGTGTATGTCATAATTTTTGTGAAACTTTCTCAACTTTTTACTACAACCTCTGAAGGTTATATGATATGAGGGCACCATGCCAATAATTTTCAGAATTCACTTGTATTTTCTAGAATTAAAAAAATAAACTCCATATTTAGGGTTAAGACTTGGCACCCTCGGGTTTGGAATTTCTTCATTTTCTTGTATATGGTCAAAACATAGACTCAAGAACACAAATACGATTTTGTTTCAAATTTTGCCAACTTTTTCATTCACTTGTAGTTCAAAATTGTATTATATTCATTAAATGCCTAGAAATGCACTAAATGACTTACATATAACAAACGGGCCCCGAAAAATACTAAATTTTGACATGGATCATATAATGGTCTATATGGAGTGTAGAAAAAATTTAGGGCCAATTGATGAAGCAGTGGTCTCTTTGCCTCCGTTATCTCTTGAAACCTAAATTCTTTCACGAAGATGGTCCGGCGTCTAAGCAACATACGTCACAATTTTTGTGAAACCTCACAAATTTTCTTCACAACCTCCAAGTGTCGTATGAGGGAACCATTCCAAGTTTCTTGTTTTTGTACCTTGTTAGCATTTTTTGGAATTAAATAACCAATAAACTCTCATGAGGGTCGAGTCTGGGCACCCTCATGTTTCCAACCCCTTTTTCTTTTTAAGCAAGTCCAGAACATAGACTCAGGAACAAAAATATGAATTTTTGAATCAATTGTGCGAACTTTCTCATGCGCTTGCAATTCAAAATTGAATTATATTCATTAAATGCACTAAATGATTGAAAATATAACAAAACCTCAAAGAATGCAACATTTTGACATGGATTATATAATGGTGTATGTTGAGTGTAGAAAACATTTGAAGGCCAACAAATGCAGCACCAGTCTCGGCTGCTAGCCTTTTTTTTAGTTCAGCACGAGTTGGGCCTAAATATATAACTAAGACGACCAAACAAAAATGTTTGTGCATTTGAAAAAAGCACTCGAAATGTTTTTGGAATAAAATTAATGTGTATTAGAAAATTGTGAACGTATTTTCGAAAAACATCATGCATTCAAATAATTGAGAGCGTATGTTTCAAAAAATGTTCAACATGCTTCTAGAAAATTCAGATATTTTTAATACATTTCTAAAATTTATTATTACTATTAAACACTAATTTTTAGATGGTCCATGACGCGCTAGCAAACTTGTCATGAGCGGGGCTGGACGCCCCAGTTTTTTATTTCATTTTTTTTCTCTTCGTAAAATAATTTGGACTTTTAAGTAAATCCAAATTTCAAAAAATGTGAATTCTGGAAAAATAAAATGTTCCAGAAATTATGAAATGTACGTGGTTTTAAATATGCTCATAATTTTCTAAACAAGTTCCCCTATTGAAAAAATGTTCATGAATTCAAAAAATGTCTGTGCATTTCAAAAAATGTTCATCTGTTCAAGAAATGTTCGCCGATTCAAAAAATGTTCGTGATTTCAAAACAAATGTCAGTGTATTAAAAAATGTCAAAATTTTGAAAAACAATTCAATATTTTTAATTCATAAAAAATTGAAAATGTTTGGGAAATGTCAAAATTTGTTCACAAAATTCAGATTTTTTTGCAAATTCAAATTCATGAATTTAAAAAATGTAAGTGAAAAGCATTTTTTCTGGATTTCATAAATTATTCATGAATTTCGAAAAATGTCCGCCTACACAAAAAATATGTTCATGAGTTCGAAGAAATGTATGCAATTTCAAAAAATATTTGTGAATTAAGAAATATTAACAATTTAAAAATATGTTCAGGAATTTCTAAAAAATATTCCTGGATTTCAGAAACCCTCCGCTACACCAATTTTTCAAAATTATTTTCTCTGTGTCATATACTGACATGTGGGACCTACATGTATACTGTGTGTTGACGTGCGAATGGGCTGGGTTGTGGGGAGTTGGGTTAATATGCGTGATTATTTGTAAATAACTCCCATGTGAGTCATGTCAATCCGGCCATAAGCAGGTAGTTATGTGTGTATATATATTTTTAGGCAAATTTATGTGTATATACTTAAGCTTAAATGGTTTGATTTGGGAGGTTCCGTTTTTCCATTTCGAATTTCTTTGTAAAATTCTCGTGATGTGTGTTTTGTTTCCCTTGTATGGACCATATACACTCCCAAACGAACCATTTTACCCTTAGTATATACACATGACTTGCGACCGAGTGTATGGTTCCCTTTTTCTTTTTAAAATTTCCATTTTATTGCTGCATCCTTTTTCTTTTTCTTTGTTTTTTTATTACTGCATCAGATTGACATATGGGCCATACAAGGGGAAAACAAGACACATCAGCATGCGTCATCCACTCATCCATGATGGCTCGGGCGGTGTATATATAAAAAAGAAAGGCTAGACCCAGCTCCCCAATTCGTGACGGTTTTTATGACGGTTCCTCTGGGTCTATTATAAGTGGTCTACCGTTTTGGGGCCTAACCTCGCCTTGCTGATCCGTGAAGGTTTCTGTGACAGTTTCTGGGAACGTCATGAGGAATCCGTCACGGATTAACAAGTTTCTTGTAGTGAAAGTAGTTTTTAGCGCGTGGCTGTTGGAGATGCTCTAACAACGCTTTAGAGCATCTCCAATAGATGGTTCAAAATTTGGCGGTCCAAAACTGGAGATGTAAAATTTGGACTGCCAAAAAGTGCATTTTGGAGCTCCAAAAAAGCTCAACTCCAACAGATGGTCCAAAATGATGGTCCAAATTTGCAACTCCAATAGATGGTCCAAAATGAAGATGTAAAACGGCCACGCGGCTGCTGCCAGCCACTGTTCAGCCGCGGTTTTGCATTGAAATATCAACTAAAATTTGGAAATAAAGTGCATCATCATAGTTTTAATCAAAAGTGCATCACCATCATAGTATCAAATTCGTCTACCAAAAAGAGCATCGTCTCAATCAAAGTTTTTCGCCCTAGAAATTCAAATGCGCATGAATAGTACTCATTCAGGTCATCAACTCCACTGGTGTTGTGAACCGTGGTATGATCATCATCTCCACCATCATCTTTGTCGACGTTCTCAACAAGCGGTGAACTCTCGTTGCCGTGAGCACCACCGGAACCATCTTCATTGCGTGCCATGTTGCCGCCATATCCACCTCCAACGCCACTCATGTTGCCGCCATAGCCACCTCCCAAGCCACCCATCATGTTCCCGCCAAAAGCACCTCCCATGCCGCCAAAGCCACCTCCCATGCCGCCAAAGCCACCTTCCATGTTGCCACCGAAGCCACCTCCCATGTTTCCGCCAAATGCACCACTCATGGAACCTCCAATCATGTTCATGTAACCACCCATGGCACCTCCCATGGCACCACCCATGGCATCTCCCATGCCTCCTCCCATCATCATTTGCCTCATGAGCATTTGCTTCTTCATGAGCATTTCATTGCGACAAAGTTCAACATATGCCTTTGCCTTGGCATCAAGAGTTGATGTGTCCATGAACATAAACTTGAGTTTCCTCTCTTCTACCATCTTCCTCTCGTCGGCCGCGGCCTTCTTCTCCTCTAGTTCCACCTTCCTCTCCTCGGCTGCCGCCCTCTTCTCCTCGGTCGCCGCCCTTCGCCGCTCGGCCTCACTCCTCTCCTCTATTTCCTTGAGCTTCAAGATTCTTTTCTCTTCGGAATACTCTTTCCTTGCCATGACAATGGCATCAAATCCTTCTTTGAGATCATTGTCTCCGGCCTTGGTTCCCTTCACTTTCTTGGTTCCATCGGGCCTATAAGATTTTGTCGCGGAGTTAGGAGTGGGGGTCATCTCTTCAATGGCGTCATCTTCTTCATCCTCAACCAACACACTCTTCTTCTTCAACGATTCAAAAGTCTCTCTAGTTTTCCACTTCTCCACATCCTTGAGCTCTTCGTAGCAATGATGAAAAGTGAAAGCTTTTCCTTTCCTTTTCTTCTTCTCGCCTTTCATGTTCCTCTACCGAAATAATCCTTGTGCAATCATTTTCTACAATAAAACAAGCAACACATCATCATCAACATGTTGAACAAACAGGAAATATTTGACAAAGCACGGATGAAGAGGAAATATTTACCAAATCACTATCACCGCAACCACTTGGGTTCATGCGAGCAACGTTTGCCAAGCAACCGGCCCACTTTGAGCATTCGGCGTTGATGGTGGACCAACGTTGGCGTAGAGAGTCGCTCTACCACTTGTATTGCGCTCGTCGAAATACTCCTTGATGCGTTTCCAATAGGTGCTCACCGTTTGGTCGCTTCCAACGCTTGCATCTTGAGAGATTTTCTTCCAAGCGGTGCACATCAACACATCCTTCGCGGTGCTATAATTGCCACTTCTTCCCTTGACAATGAAGCCCTCATCATCCACATCAAGATTGTCATCGTCATAATGGGTTTCATATTCTTGTGACTCATATATGTAATCATCATTTGCCACATTTGTTGCGTGCATGAAAGCTTCATCATCAACACTACAATTGCACGCACAAGCAATCAAGGACACAAAAAATTTGAAACAACAAACGAGAGCACAACCGCAAAATTTATACCTTTGCGACATTTCGTCGAACATGTTGGAGGCGGTGGCCGTCGGCGTGGCCACATCTTCCTCCACGGCCGGCGGTGGCGGCAGGGGAGGTGGAGGAATGGATGTGTGGCTGATGGAGGAGGTCGCCGGCCGCACCGTCTGCGACTCGTCGCCTCGAGCCGCCGTGACCGTCTTTGAGACCTTCACCGGCCGCGTAGAACTGTCGGCCGGGTTGCGGCTACGGTTGGCCGGCCGTTTGACGCTGCCTCCTCATCCCTTCGCCGGCTTCGCTGACTGCGCGGTGGCCACCGGCCGGGGCGGCGCCAATCCGAGCCGGTGGGCGGGGGGCGGCGGCATGGCCGCGGGTGCGGGCGGGATGGCAGCGGCGGCAGTGGCGGCGTCCACGTGGGTCAACCCACCGGCTGCGGCGGCGGCGGAGAAGGTGGCGGAGTCGTCGGCATCGGCCATAGCGGTGCCGGACGGCGGGGGGCGGCGGCGGCCGGGAGGGTCGCAGGCGGGCGGACGGGCGGGAACGGAAATGAAATGGCGGTTGGGCGTTCATGGGCGGCGGCTAGTTTTGGACCAGATGCATCTCGTGATGTATATTTACATCACGAGGTGTTGCATTTTACATTACGAGAAGGCCGCGGTCCAATTTTTTTTACATATGGACGGTCTGTTGGAGCAGCGTTTTTTGCCCCAGACGGTCCAAAAGTTAGATATTTTTACATTTAGACCATCTATTGAATATGCTCTCTAATAATAATCTATAGATCCGAAACTTAAAGACTAGTGGGCGTACGAGTCGGAGATGGAGTCTATCGGTACTGTTGTATATAAAACCGGATAAGAGGACGTGCGCCAAAATACTAACCGCACCGACCTCGCCCTTATAAAAGCCCAAGCCCTAGAGATCACGCCCTTGATCTTTTTTTTTTGAACGTTGGCAATAGAGCTGCCAAATTCATTGATCAGAAGAAGCGTTACAAAAACCCTCCGAGGAGGAAAGTACCGCAAAAGGTAGTGCAAAAAGAAAAGAAAGAAAAAAGGCGGCACCACCACAAACCCAAGCTCCACCGACAAGCCATGCACACCATCGGGAACCATCGCTGGGCCTCTCAGGGGACGCCTCCAAGGAGGAAGTGGTATCAAGGACAACACCGTCACCCCGATCTGGACTAGCCAAATCTTAGGTTTTCACCCGGAGTCCACAAGCCATGAGGCACGAAGAGCAAAACGAGCTCCACAGCGGTACCTCCAAGGAGGACGACGACATCCGTATACGCCATTACCGCCGGCACTAACAAGAACAGTGCAGGATTTTCATCCGAAGCCGAGTCTTCCACCAACAAACATGGATCCAAGGCCTACCAGCGCCACCGGGCAGAAAAGGCCATGCACACACTACCAGGACGGACATGTCACCGCCGCACGCAGAAACTCGGCGAAAACGAGTCAACCTGACTGGGCCGCCCCGCCGCACGCAGGCCTGGGCGTCACCCCAGATCTGGCCGTCCTCGGTCTCCATGCGCAGAACTGGGGAGGATCCGCACCACAGCGCACAGGAAGGGCCGAGTTAGAACCGAAGCTGGCCGGCCTGCACCGCCGCGCGCCGTGACTGGACGGACACCAAATCAAAGTGACCACCTCCGCACCGCCGCGCGCAAGGACAGTACCAGCTGAGCTGGAGCTGGTGCGCCTGAGAACCTTCTCTGCACCATAGCCGCTGAACGGCGCCGCTACTCCAAGAGATGGGCGTGAACATGCTTGAAAGAAGAGCCCACCAGCTTCCGCCTACCCCCACCGCACCGCCACCACCAACGCAGCCCGGGCAACGAGATCCGGCGACGGCCACAACGAGGCAGGCACCTCAGCAGGACGCGCGCAACGCGCCAGATCCGTGAAGGGACTGCCCCGTCCACCGGCGATGCGTCCACGCGCCCGCACACACGTGTCGCGCCCAAGCCCGTGTCCCGGCGCCTACACCGGCACGCCGCGCCCACCGCGCGCGGCACGCTCGTCGCGCCCAACACGTGCCACGCTCATCGCGCCGACAACCCGGCCCGCGCCCGTCGCACCCACCGGCGCTAGCTCGCCGCGCTCCCCGCGCCCGCCTGCGCCTGCTCCCCGCGCTCCCTGCGCCCACCGGCGCCTGCTCGCCGCGCGCACAGCGTCCCCACGCCTCCCCAAGGCCGAGCGGCTCCGCGCTGCCCTGACCTCGCGGGAGGGAAAAACGGAGGCCCCGCCGCCACCGACGCCGCGCGGGCTTTGCCCGGCGGCGCTTGCCGGCGGCGGTGAGGGAAGAGCAGATCTGGGAGGGGGGTTGGTGTGGCGGCTAGGGTTTCGCCCGGGTCGCCCGCGGGGAGGCGACACGAGCGACTTGGCCGCGGGGAGGGTCTCGCCCGGGTCGCCCTTGATCCTGGCCATGTCTTGTTAACCCACAACATCTGACCGAGCTGGTGTCCGCAGAGATCCTCCTCCGGCTCGCCGTGAACTCGCTGCTGCGGTTCAGGTGTGTTTGCAAGTCATGGCGCTACACCATTGACAACGATTTCTTCGTCCGCGCACACCCCCGCCTCCGCGCCCAGAACACGTTCACGCTCATCGCCCCACATGTTAAGGCGGCAGATGGCAGGATCACCGCCGCTGGCTTGTATATATAGGAGTAGGTGGGAGCAGGGCGCCAAGGCCGACGACGACGACGTCAGGAACACCGGCCCCATGGGAGCAGGACACCGCCACCCTCGTACACCCCATGGGCGCCGACTACTCCGTCCCTGGCACGACGGATGTTTCCCACGACCTTGCACACTGTGACGGGCTGGTGCTGGTGCCCTCCGACGCCGTGGTGCGTGTGCTCAACCCGGCCACAAGGCGCGTCCTCGTGCTTCCCTTGGTGAGGCGAGGCCTCCTCACGCTCCCACGTTTGGTTCAACCCCTTTTGGATTCCAGGGACATCAGGCTTTCGGCCTCGGCCATGACCCTCGCTCCAAAGCTTACAAGGTTGCCCGCTTCTTCTACCGCTGCATGGAGGGGCCCGTGGTCAACCCTAGCCACTACACCCTCGGGATGGAGGTGCTCACGATCACCGTCGGAGCGGCGGGCCAGCGTTGGCGCGAGACGGCGGCGCCGCCACCTTACCCTGTCTTGCCAGCAGGCCGGACCGCCACCTTCTTCAAGGACTCGTTGCTCTGGACGCGCCATGATGGGAGCCACGGCATGTCATCGAGATGGTACCCACTTTTCCACGACTCCGATGTCTACGTCCAATAGCTGCCTACACTGACGTGCTAGTGCTCCATGCCGAACTCTGCTATCTCTGCCGTCAAACTCAAGAACCTGGGAGGAGCAAGGAAGAAGAAAGGGTTCCGCTTCACATGCAGCTCCAGTTGAGGTATTACCACCCTGACACGGGCGTGTTTGTTGAATACCCAATGGAGACATGTGACTTTCAAGTAATCTCATACGTTCCAAGCCGGAATAAGTCCAAAACAAACCTTGAATTTGTAGTTGAAACCTAAATCGAAACCTGAATTTTAAATCCCTGAAATCAGCACACTGAACTATGTAATCCCAGTCTATATTAAACCTTGAGCGCGTTTACGAAGGGATTAACCGGGATCGTTGGCGACTGGGCATACGTTCCAAAGCCGGAATAAGTCCAAAACAAACCTTGAATTTGTAGTTGAAAGCTAAATCGAACCCTGAATTTCAAATCCCTGAAATCAGCACACTGAACTATGTAATCCCAGTCTATATTAAACCTTGAGCACATTTACGAAGGGATTAACCGGGATCGTTGGCGACTGGGCCAGCCCACAAGGCGCGTCCTCGTGCTTCCCTCGGTGAGGCGAGGCCTCCTCACGCTCCCACGTTTGGTTCAACCCCTTTTGGATTCCAGGGACATCAGGCTTTCGGCCTCGGCCATGACCCTCGCTCCAAAGCTTACAAGGTTGCCCGCTTCTTCTACCGCTGCATGGAGGGGCCCGTGGTCAACCCTAGCCACTACACCCTCGGGATGGAGGTGCTCACGATCACCGTCGGAGCGGCGGGCCAGCGTTGGCGCGAGACGGCGGCGCCGCCACCTTACCCTGTCTTGCCAGCAGGCCGGACCGCCACCTTCTTCAAGGACTCGTTGCTCTGGACGCGCCATGATGGGAGCCACGGCATGTCATCGAGATGGTACCCACTTTTCCACGACTCCGATGTCTACGTCCAATAGCTGCCTACACTGACGTGCTAGTGCTCCATGCCGAACTCTGCTATCTCTGCCGTCAAACTCAAGAACCTGGGAGGAGCAAGGAAGAAGAAAGGGTTCCGCTTCACATGCAGCTCCAGTTGAGGTATTACCACCCTGACACGGGCGTGTTTGTTGAATACCCAATGGAGACATGTGACTTTCAAGTAATCTCATACGTTCCAAGCCGGAATAAGTCCAAAACAAACCTTGAATTTGTAGTTGAAACCTAAATCGAAACCTGAATTTTAAATCCCTGAAATCAGCACACTGAACTATGTAATCCCAGTCTATATTAAACCTTGAGCGCGTTTACGAAGGGATTAACCGGGATCGTTGGCGACTGGGCATACGTTCCAAGCCAGAATAAGTCCAAAACAAACCTTGAATTTGTAGTTGAAAGCTAAATCGAACCCTGAATTTCAAATCCCTGAAATCAGCAAACTGAACGGGAGTCGAACTAAAGATCTAGTGCTGCTGAACTCCGCGTGTAGCCACTCCACCAGGTAACTTCTGGTAACAAACGTGAAGCGCGGACGTATTTAACCAGACTACTTAGCATCGAGGTTCGAAAACATTTCCTTGAAAATGTTGGAAATATGCCCTAGAGGCAATAATAAATGGATTATTATATTTCCTTGTTCATGATAATTGTCTATTGTTCATGCTATAATTGTATTGTTCGGAAATCATAATACATGTGTGAATACATAGACCACAATGTGTCCCTAGTAAGCCTCTAGTTGACTAGCTCGTTGATCAATGGGTAGTCATGGTTTCCTGACTATGGACATGGGGATGTCATTGATAACGGGATCACATCATTAGGAGAATGATGCGATGGACAAGACCCAAACCTAAGCATAGCACAAAGATCGTGTAGTTCGTTTGCTAGAGCTTTTCTGAATGTCAAGTATCATTCCTTAGACCATGAGATTATGCAACTCCCGGATACCGTACGAATGCTTTGGGTGTATCAAACGTCACAACGTAACTGGGTGACTATAAAGGTGCACTACAGGTATCTCCGAAAGTTTCTGTTGGGTTGGCATGAATCGAGACTGGGATTTGTCACTCCGTGTGACGGAGAGGTATCTCTGGGCCCACTCGGTAAGACATCATCATAATGAGCTCAATGTGATCAAGGTGTTGTTCACGGGATGATGTATTACGGGAACGAGTAAAGAGACTTGCCGGTAACGAGATTGAACAAGGTATCGGTATACCGACGATCGAATCTCGGGCAAGTATCGTACCGATAGACAAAGGGAATTGAATACGGGATTGATTAAGTCCTCGACATCGTGGTTCATCCGATGAGATCATCGAGGAGCATGTGGGAGCCAACATGGGTATCCAGATCCCGCTGTTGGTTATTGACTGGAGATCGTCTCGGTCATGTCTGCATGTCTCCCGAACCCGTAGGGTCTAAGGTTCGGTGACGCTAGGGTTGTTAAAGATATTAGTATGCAGCAAACCGAAGGTCGTTCAGAGTCCCGGATGAGATCCCAGACGTCGCGAGAGGTTCCGGAGTGGTTCGGAGGTAAAGAATTATATATAGGAAGTGTCGTTTCGGCCATCGGGAATGATCTGGGGGTCGCCGGTATTGTACCGGGACCACCAGATGGGTCCCGGGGGTCCACCGGGTGGGGCCACCCATCCCGGAGGGCCCCGTGGGCTGAAGTGGGGAGGGAACCAGCCCGTTGTGGGCTGGTGCGCCCCCCCCCCCATGGGCCTCCCCCCTGCGCCTAGGGTTGGAAACCCTAGGGCAGGGGGCGCCCCACATGGCTTGGGGGGCAAGCCTTCCCCCCTGGCCGCCGCCCCCCCTGGAGATGGATTTCCAGGGCCGGCGCCCCCCCCCCCCCCTAGGGGGCCTATATAAAGGGGGGAGGGCAGCCGTACCCTGCAGCCTTGGCGCCTCCCTCTCCCCGTTACACCTCTCCATCTCTCCGTAGTTGCTTGGCGAAGCCCTGCTGGAACTCTGTTGCATCCACCACCACGCCGTCGTGCTGTTGGATCTTCATCGACCTCTCCTTCCCCCTTGTTGGATCAAGAAGGGGGAGACGTTATCCCGACCGTACGTGTGTTGAACGCGGAGGTGCCGTCCTTTCGGCGCTGGTCATCGGTGATTCGGATCACGGCGAGTACGACTCCATCATCCACGTTCTCCTTGAACGCTTCCGTTGCGATCTACAAGTGGTATGTAGATGCTCTCCTATCCCCTCATTGCTAGAATACTCCATGGATAGATCTTGGTGATGCGTAGAAAAATTTTAATTTCTGCTACGATTCCCAACAGTGGCATCATGAGCTAGGTCTATGCATAGTTTCTATGCACGAGTAGAACACAAAGTAGTTGTGGGCGTCGAATTATCAATTCTTCTTGCCGTTACTAGTCCTGTCTTGGTTCAGCGGTATTGTGGGATGAAGCGGCCCGGACCAACCTTACACGTACGCTTACGTGAGACCGGTTCCACCGACTGACATGCACTAGTTGCATAAGGTGGCTGGCGGGTGTCTGTCTCTCCCACTTTAGTTGGATCGGATTCGATGAATAGGGTCCTTATGAAGGGTAAATAGAGATTGACAATTCACGTTGTGGTTTTAACGTAGGTAAGAAACGTTCTTGCTAGCAACCTATAACAGCCACGTAAAAACTTGCAACAACAATTAGAGGACGTCTAACTTGTTTTTGCAGCAATTGCTTTGTGATGTGATATGGCCAGAAGTTGTGATGAATCATGTGATGTATGAGATGATCTTGTTATTGTAATAGGAATCACGACTTGCATGTCGATGAGTATGACAACCGACAGGAGCCATAGGAGTTGTCTTTATTTATTTATGACCTGCGTGTCAACTTAAATCGTCATGTAATTACTTTACTTTATTGCTAAAGTGTTAGCCATAGTAGTAGAAGTAATAGTTGACGTGACAACTTCGCGAAGACACGATGATGGAGATCATGGTGTCATGCCGGTGACGACGATGAACATGGCGCCCCGAAGATGGAGAACAAAGGAGCGAAATGATGTTGGCCATATCATGTCACTATTTGATTGCATGTGATGTTTATCATGTTTTACATCTTATTTGCTTAGAACGATGGTAGCACAAATAAGATGATCCCTCGTTAAAATATCAAAATGTGTTCTCCCTAACTGTGCACCGTTGCTAAGGTTCGTCGTTCCGAAGCACCACGTGATGATCGGGTGTGATAGGTCCTTACGTTCGCATACAACGGGTGTAAGCCAGATTTACACACGCAATACACTTAGGTTGGATTGACGAGCCTAGCATGTACAGACATGGCCTCGGAACACGGAGGACCGAAAGGTCGAACATGAGTCATATAGAAGATACGATCAACATGGAGATGTTCACCGATGATGACTAGTCCGTCTCACGTGATGATCGGACACGGCCTAGTTGACTCGGATCGTGTATCACTTAGATGACTAGAGGGATGTCAAATCTGAGTGGGAGTTCATTCATTAATTTGATTAGATGAACTTAATTATCATGAACTTAGTCTAAATCTTTACAATATGTCTTGTAGATCAAATGGCCCACGCTAATGTCACCCTCAACTTCAACGGGTTCCTAGAGAAAACCAAGCTGAAAGATGATGGCAGCAACTATGCGGACTGGGTCCGGAACCTGAGGATCATCCTCATAGCTGCCAAGAAAGATTATGTCCTAGAAGCACCGCTAGGTGATGCACCATTCCCAGCAAACCAGGACGTTATGAACGCCCATCAGTCTCGTGCTGATGATTACTCCCTCGTTCAGTGCGGCATGCTTTACAGCTTAGAACCGGGGCTCCAAAAGCGTTTTGAGCAACACAGAGCATATGAGATGTTCGAGGAGCTGAAATTGATTTTCCAAGCTCATGCCCGGGTCGAGAGATATGATGTCTCCGACAAGTTCTTTAGCTGTAAGATGGAGGAAAATAGCTCTGTCAGTGAACACATACTCAAGATGTCTGGGTTGCACAACCGCTTGACTCAGCTGGAAGTTAATCTCCCGGATGAGGCGGTCATTGACAGAATCCTTCAGTCACTCCCACCTAGCTACAAGAGCTTTGTGATGAACTACAATATGCAGGGGATGGAAAAGACCATTCCCGAGTTGTATTCAATGCTGAAATCTGCAGAGGTGGAGATCAAAAGGAACATCAAGTGTTGATGGTGAATAAAACCACTAAGTTCAAGAAAGGCAAGGGCAAGAAGAACTTCAAGAAGGACGGCAAGGAGGTTGCCGCGCCTGGTAAATCAGTTGCCAGGAAGAAGTCAAAGAATGGACCCAAACCTGAAACTGAGTGCTTTTATTGCAAGGGAACTGGTCACTGGAAGCGGAATTGCCCCAAGTACTTAGCAGATAAGAAGGCCGGCAACACTAAAGGTATATGTGATATACATTTAATTGATGTGTACCTTACCAGTGCTCGTAGTAGCTCCTGGGTATTTGATACCGGTGCCGTTGCTCACATTTGTAACTCAAAACAGGAGCTGCGGAATAGACGGAGACTGGCGAAGGACGAGGTGACGATGCGCGTCGGGAATGGTTCCAGGGTCAATGTGATCGCCGTCGGCACGCTACCTCTACATTTACCTACGGGATTAGTTTTAAACCTCAATAATTGTTATTTAGTGCCAAGTTTGAGCATGAACATTGTATCTGGATCTCGTTTAATACGAGATGGCTACTCATTTAAATCCGAGAATAATGGTTGTTCTATTTATATGAGTGATATGTTTTATGGTCATGCTCCGATGGTTAATGGTTTATTCTTAATGAATCTCGTACGTGATGTTACGCATATTCATAGTGTGAATACCAAAAGATGTAAAGTTAATAACGATAGTCCCACATACTTGTGGCACTGACGCCTTGGTCACATTGGTGTCAAGCGCATGAAGAAGCTCCATGCTGATGGACTTTTAGAGTCTCTCGATTATGAATCATTTGACACGTGCGAACCATGCCTCATGGGCAAAATGACCAAGACTCCATTCTCAGGGACAATGGAGCGAGCAACCAACTTGATGGAAATCATACATACAGATGTGTGTGGTCCAATGAGCGTTGAGGCTCGCGGAGGCTATCGTTATGTTCTCACTCTCACTGATGATTTGAGTAGATATGGGTATGTCTACTTGATGAAACACAAGTCTGAGACCATTGAAAAGTTCAAGGAGTTTCAGAGTGAGGTTGAGAATCAACGTGACAGAAAGATAAAGTTCTTACGATCAGATCATGGGGGAGAATATTTAAGTCATGAATTTGGCACACACTTAAGAAAATGTGGAATCGTTTCACAACTCACGCCGCCTGGAACACCTCATCGTAACGGTGTGTCCGAACGTCGTAATCGCACTCTATTGGATATGGTGCGGTCTATGATATCTCTTACAGATCTACCGCTATCATTTTGGGGATACGCTCTAGAGACAGCCGCATTCACTTTAAATAGGGCTCCGTCAAAATCCGTTGAGACGACACCGTATGAATTATGGTTTGGAAAGAAACCTAAGCTGTCGTTTCTGAAAGTTTGAGGTTGCGATGCTTATGTCAAGAAACTTCAACCTGAAAAGCTCGAACCCAAATCGGAAAAATGCGTCTTCATAGGATATCCCAAAGAAACAGTTGGGTATACCTTCTACCTCAGATCCGAAGGCAAGATCTTTGTTGCCAAGAACGGGTCCTTTCTAGAGAAAGAGTTTCTCTCGAAAGAAGTAAGTGGGAGGAAAGTAGAACTTGATGAAGTACTACCTCTTGAAAATCAGAGTAGCGCAGCTCAGGAAAATGTTCCTGTGGCACCTGCACCGATTCAAGAGGAGGTTAATGATGATGATCAAGATACTTCTGATCAAGCTCCTACTGAACTTCGTAGGTCCACAAGGACGCGTTCCGCACCAGAGTGGTACGGCAACCCTGTCCTGGAAATCATGTTGTTGGACAACGGTGAACCTTCGAACTATGAAGAAGCGATGGTGGGCCCAGATTCCGACAAATGGCTAGAAGCCATGAAATCCGAGATAGAATCCATGTATGAAAACAAAGTATGGACTTTGAATGACTTGCCCGATGATCGGCGAGCCATAGAAAATAAATGGATCTTTAAGAAGAAGACAGACGCGGATGGTAATGTGGCCATCTATAAAGCTCGACTTGTCGCTAAGGGTTATCGGCAAGTTCAAGGGGTTGACTACGATGAGACTTTCTCTCCCGTAGCGAAGCTGAAGTCCGTCCGAATCATGTTAGCAATTGCCGCATACTATGATTATGAGATATGGCAAATGGACGTCAAAACGGCATTCCTTAACGGCTTCCTTAAGGAAGAATTGTATATGATGCAGCCGGAAGGTTTTGTCGATCCTAAGAATGCTAACAAAGTATGCAAGCTCCAGCGCTCTATCTATGGGCTGGTGCAAGCATCTCGGAGTTGGAACATTCGCTTTGATGAGATGATCAAAGCGTTTGGGTTTATGCAGACTTATGGAGAAGCCTGCGTTTACAAGAAAGTGAGTGGGAGCTCCGTAGCATTTCTCATATTGTATGTGGATGACATACTATTGATGGGAAATGATATAGAATTCTTGGAAAGCATAAAGGCCTATTTGAACAAGTGTTTTTCAATGAAGGACCTTGGAGAAGCTGCTTATATATTAGGCATCAAGATCTATAGGGATAGATCGAGACGCCTCATCGGTCTTTCACAAAGTACGTACCTTGACAAGATTTTGAAGAAGTTCAAAATGGATCGGTCCAAGAAGGGGTTCTTGCCTGTATTGCAAGGTGTGCGATTGAGCATGGCTCAATGCCCAACCACGGCAAAAGATATAGAAGAGATGAGTGTCATCCCCTATGCCTCAGCTATAGGGTCTATTATGTATGCCATGCTGTGTACCAGACCCGATGTAAACCTTGCCGTAAGTTTGGTAGGTAGGTACCAAAGTAATCCCGGCAAGGAACACTGGACAGCGGTCAAAAACATCCTGAAGTACCTGAAAAGGACCAAGGATATGTTTCTCGTTTATGGAGGTGCCGAAGAGCTCGTCGTAAAGGGTTACTTCGACGCTAGCTTCGACACAGATCTGGATGACTCCAAGTCACAAACCGGATACGTGTATATTTTGAATGGAGGGGCAGTAAGCTGGTGCAGTTGCAAGCAAAGCGTCGTGGCGGGATCTACATGTGAAGCAGAGTATATGGCAGCCTCGGAGGCAGTACAAGAAGCAGTCTGGGTGAAGGAGTTCATTACCGACCTAGGAGTCATACCCAATGCGTCGGACCCGATGACTCTCTTCTGTGACAACACTGGAGCAATTGCCCTTGCGAAGGAGCCCAGGTTTCACAGGAAGACCAGGCATATCAAGCGTCGCTTCAACTCCATTCGTGAGAGTGTTCAAAATGGAGACATGGAGATTTGTAAAGTACATACGGACCTGAATGTGGCAGATCCGTTGACTAAACCTCTCCCTAGAGCAAAACATGATCAACACCAAAATTCCATGGGTGTGCGATTCATCACAATGTAACTAGACTATTGTCTCTAGTGCAAGTGGGAGACTATTGGAAATATGCCCTAGAGGCAATAATAAATGGATTATTATATTTCCTTGTTCATGATAATTGTCTATTGTTCATGCTATAATTGTATTGTTCGGAAATCATAATACATGTGTGAATACATAGACCACAATGTGTCCCTAGTAAGCCTCTAGTTGACTAGCTCGTTGATCAATGGATAGTCATGGTTTCCTGACTATGGACATGGGGATGTCATTGATAACGGGATCACATCATTAGGAGAATGATGTGATGGACAAGACCCAAACCTAAGCATAGCACAAAGATCGTGTAGTTCGTTTGCTAGAACTTTTCTGAATGTCAAGTATCATTCCTTAGACCATGAGATTATGCAACTCCAGGATACCGTAGGAATGCTTTGGGTGTATCAAACGTCACAACGTAACTGGGTGACTATAAAGGTGCACTACAGGTATCTCCAAAAGTATCTGTTGGGTTGGCATGAATCGAGACTGGGATTTGTCACTCCGTGTGACGGAGAGGTATCTCTGGGCCCACTCGGTAAGACATCATCATAATGAGCTCAATGTGATCAAGGTGTTGTTCACGGGATGATGTATTACGGTAACGAGTAAAGAGACTTGCCGGTAACGAGATTGAACAAGGTATCGGTATACCGACGATCGAATCTCGGGCAAGTATCGTACCGATAGACAAAGGGAATTGAATACAGGATTGATTAAGTCCTCGACATCGTGGATCATCCGATGAGATCATCGAGGAGCATGTGGGAGCCAACATGGGTATCCAGATCCCGCTGTTGGTTATTGACGGGAGATCGTCTCGGTCATGTCTGCATGTCTCCCGAACCCGTAGGGTCTACACACTTAAGGTTCGGTGACGCTAGGGTTGTTAAAGATATTAGTATGCAGCAAATCGAAGGTCGTTCGGAGTCCCGGATGAGATCCCGGACGTCACGAGAGGTTCCGGAGTGGTCCGGAGGTAAAGAATTATATATAGGAAGTGTCGTTTCGGCCATCGGGAATGATCTGGGGGTCGCTGGTATTGTACCGGGACCACCAGATGGGTCCCGGGGGTCCACCGGGTGGGGCCACCCATCCCGGAGGGCCCCGTGGGCTGAAGTGGGGAGGGAACCAGCCCATAGTGGGCTGGTGCGCCCCCCATGGGCCTCCCCCCTGCGCCTAGGGTTGGAAACCCTAGGGCAGGGGGCGCCCCACATGGCTTGGGGGGAAGCCTTCCCCCCTGGCCGCCGCCCCCCCTGGAGATGGATCTCCAGGGCCGGCGCCCCCCCTAGGGGGCCTATATAAAGGGGGGAGGGAGGGCAGCCGTACCCTGCAGCCTTGGCGCCTCCCTCTCCCCGTTACACCTCTCCCTCTCTCCGTAGTTGCTTGGCGAAGCCCTGCTGGAACTCTGCTGCATCCACCACCACGCCGTCGTGCTGCTGGATCTTCATCGACCTCTCCTTCCCCCTTGCTGGATCAAGAAGGAGGAGACGTTATCCCGACCGTACGTGTGTTGAACGCGGAGGTGCCGTCCTTTCGGCGCTGGTCATCGGTGATTCGGATCACGGCGAGTACGACTCCATCATTCACGTTCTCCTTGAACGCTTCCGTTGCGATCTACAAGTGGTATGTAGATGCTCTCCTATCCCCTCGTTGCTAGAATACTCCATGGATAGATCTTGGTGATGCGTAGAAAAATTTTAATTTCTGCTACGATTCCCAACAGAAAATAATCAACAGTTTTGAATTTCGGATATTCTTAAAAGCAACAAACAGTTTTTCCAGTTCCATACATCTTTTGCAATTTTTTTAACAATTTTTGGAATTACGATTTTAAAAAATACAAACAAATTCTCAAACGTGAACCTTTTTCAAATCCCTGAAATTTTTTCTACATGAACCATTTTTAAACGTGAACGAAATTTTCAAATCACTAATATTTTTTGAAACCTGAACTAAATTTTAAAGTGAAAACAATTTTTGAAAACATGAACATTTTTTAAAGATAAACATATTTTGAAAAAATGGGAAAAAGTTTGGAAACCTGAACAATATTTTAGGATGTGAACACTTTCTAAAAAACTTTAAAATGGGAGAATTTGGTCAAACTTTAAAATTTTGTTCAGGTTTCAAAATTGTTCGTGCTTTGAACAAGCCAAAAAAAGTTTGCACTTTAAAGAATGTTCGGGGCGTTAAAAATGGTTCAGGTTTTAAAAAAATGTACGTTTTTCAAAAACTGTTTGTAACTCCAAAAAATTGTTCAATTTTTAAAAAATGTTGGAATTTTTTTTGAAAAAAATGGTTGTTAGAATATTCGTATTTCAAAATTGTTGGCAATTTTCAAGAAAATGTTACAAAAAATTACAAAAAAGGTTTTTAAACCTCCACGCTACATGTGTTTAAATATTTTCGCGCTTCACTTATGTCATGAATAGTCAACAGTTAAAGTGACTAGCAGGAAGACTTGACGAGCGTCAGGTCGCAAGTTCGATTCTCAGAGCCCATTTTTTTCCAATGTTTTTCAAGTAGCCCGGTTCGGAAAAATTGTTGCAAAAAAAAACAAGCTTCGCCCCTGCCTTATGGGCCGGCCCAGTCTGGCCGCAGCCAACCATCCCAGGTTCTACCTGCCAAGTCGACTATCCCTGTTTGGAAACGCACTCAAGGTTTAAAATAAACCGGGATTAGATACTTCAGTGTGCTGATTTCAGAGATTTAAAGTTTTTCAGGGATTTAAAGTTTAAGGTTCGATTTAGCTTTCGTCTACAAATTCAGAGTTTGTTTTGGACTTTTTCCTTCCAAGCCTAGTTCCCGTGTAGAGTACGTGCCTTTTCCACTTTTCTGTAGCTAGGGAAGGTTTTAATCTCCTTAATTAGTATCCGACAAATTAATGAAGATACCTTGTAATTTCATAGTACTTGTGATTTAATCTCCTTGCTATCAGACAAATGAACGTCCTTACAATTTCATACTTGTGATCTGTCTTTCTTTGTTGCTGAGTTCAACACGTTTTTAGGTAACAGATGAATTTTCTTCAAAGCACAATCCGAACATTTTTAAATATGAGATGTACATTTTTTTAGCATGCGACAAACCTTTTTGAAATACACAACGAATAAATATTCTAAATATATATGAATAACACTATTCTAATCACGGAATCAGAATAGTTATTTGATCACGGCGGTCCTATATAGGCCCCGATTCAGATGTTCCCGAACTCCCGAAGCCCGTTGGAAAAAAAAAACGTTCGTCCCGTACCTCCCGCACTCCCTCGATCCCCACCTCCCACCCACCTACCCGTCGGCACCAGCCCCTGAAACCGCCGCCGCCGGCGCATGTAACCCCGTGCGCCACTCTGCCAGATCCCGCCGTCGCTCGACCTCCTGGCGCCGCCTCCCCCGCCTCCTCCTGGCACCAGCGCCGCCGACCTGCCTCCGCCCGGCGCACCGCCGCCCCCCAAGCCTCCTTCAGGCGCGCGGCCGTTGGCGCCCCTGCCTGCTTCCGGCGGCGCGAGGCCACCGCCGCCGCCCCTCCCCACCCCACCTCCTCCTGGCCCGCCGGCGATCCTGCCTCTTCCTGTGCGAGGCCGGCACACCGGGCCCCTGCCTACTTCCACTACGAGGCCGCCTCCTCCTCCTGGCATGTCAACGATCCAAACTATTTGCGGGTCGAGGCCGCCGGCCCTACCTTCCTTCGCCATGAGGCCGCAGCTCTCCTTCTTCCCAGCGCACGGCCCTCCCTGTCCGGTGCGAGGTCGCCCCCGTCCTTCAGGGCCCGGTGGGTTTGGACTTCAGCGGTGGTGCCTTAACAAAAAACTCGGGAGCACGGGAAGATCTTAGAAAAACTCGCCGGCCCTCGCTCCAGCGAGCTCATCTGGTCACGTAGATCCCGCTGCACGTCACCGACCACGACGCCGCGATGAGGCCGAGATGCGCGTGCACTAAGAGAGAGACCTTCTTTCCCAGGAACGGCACAACTTTGCCCCCAGGTCCAAAAATGGCCTTCTCCCCTCGTGCATACTGACCTTCCTCTCGCAGATCACATAGGGAGCGGGATACAGAGCACCGATCTCTCTCTTGTGTATCTGGATGAGTAGCAAAACACTTGGGTATCTGGAATTGATGTTCAGAAAGAACAGGCAATTTTTGCATAAAAATGACAAAATGTTGTTCACAAAGTGGTTGACTTCTTAATACAACGTATATGTAGCACCGACACGACGAACCTTTGTGTTCACACTCCGTTTCTCTTCTTATTACTTTGTGCTGAGATTTTGGTTTTGAAGAAAAAGATGCATGCTGACAATCTATACAAAGAAGTTCAAAAAATATATATCTACGTACTTCTAGAAAACCAAGAGAAGGAAGGGGTTCATGCTAAGACTACAAAACTAAAAACTAAGAAGTTCAAATTGGAAAAAGGAAGGGGTTCGACTTTTATAAATATATATATATCAGATTTTTTACATACTTATAGAAAACCAAGAGATTCCACATTAAAAAATCGAGAAGTTCACTACATATAATAAAATTTTGAAATGGAGTGGCTCGATGTCTATCAAAAAGTAGGATTTTTTCCGTTACTAAAAGAAATAAAACGAGGAAGTCCAATTTAAAAAGATGGAGGAGTTCGATGATTATAGAAAACTCAGATTTTCCTCGTTATTAAAGAATGAAAACAAGAAGTTCAAAAATAAAAAAACAAGAAGTTCAACTTTTAAAAATAGAGCGCTTCAAAACTTCATTAAAAAAATTAAAAAATAAATTAGGAAGTCCATATTAAAAAGATTGACAAGTTCAATGATTATAGGAAACTCATATTTTTCTCGTTATTAAAGAAAGAAAACAAGAAGTTCAAAAATTAAATAAGAAGAAGTTCAACTTTTAAAAATAGAGAGCTTCAAAATTTCATAAAGAAGATTAAGAAATAAAACCAGGAAGTCCATATTAAAAAGATAAAAAATTCGATGATTATAAAAAACTCAGTTTTTCCTCGTTATTAAAGAATGGAAATAAAGAAGTTCAAAAATAAAATAACAAGACATTCAACTTTCAAAAATAGAGTGCTTCAAAATTTCATAAAAAAATTGAAAAATAAAACCAGGAAGTCCATATTAAAAAGATGAAGAAGTTCAATGATTATAGAAAACTCAAATTTTCCTCGTTATTAAAAAATCAAAACAAGAAGTTCAAAAATAAAATAACAAGAAGTTCAACTATTAAAAATAGAGCGCTTCAAAATTCATAAAAAATGATTAAGAAAATCAGATTAAAAATTTATAAAAAACTCAAAAAAAATCGCATAACCGAGAGAAGTTTAGGTTGATAACTGACAGAAGTTCACGTACTACACGGTGTGCATTTTGTATTAAAAAAAGAATAAAAAAGCAAGCACTAAAAGTTTGTTGTTATAAGTTCAAGTCCTTCGTCGGAGAAAGTTTAAAAAATTATTCTGAAAGAGATTTGTACAAAAGGAATATCATTTGTGTAAAATTGACGAATGGATGAGAAAATTACAAACGAAAATACGTCACAGAAGTTCAACTGAAAACAGCAGGAAGTTCAACTACTACAGTGGATGAATTTCAGATGAAAAACTTGTAAAATCGTCGTGAGTATGAAAAAATGATCAACACGGGAAAGTTGCGTGTTCACAACAGCTTTCCATTGGTATATCACTTGGTCAATTCCGATCAGTGGATGGATAGCTACGAGCAGTGGATGGAGAGCTACGAGCAAAAAAATCATGTGAAAAACAGAGTGAAGTTCAGGTACACGCGCCGAGAAGTTCAGGTACACGCGCCGAGAAGTTCAGGTTCTTCACGTGGTGCATCTTACATTCTTAAGAAGTTGCTCCCCACTACAAGGTATTCTCTTGACATGCAAATGGTCCAACTCAACATGCCATGTCATCAGACACCAACCAATCACAAGTCAGCGATTACAGGAGGGATCCATCATAGATTGACAACAAATCATGTGATTAAATTTTAATTTGCATGTAGTTATTCCCTGGTCACCAAAGAGACCATCGTTTCCTCTTCAATTCAGTTACAACTACAAAACGCAACCACCACAAATAATCAGCGTACAATGACACGACCTTCTCTATCCTCCGTATTTTCCCCTGGCTACAATAGGTGTGGCGTCTGCGATCCCATCTCTGTGTGAGGAAGCTCCTCCGTTCCGGATCGTCTCTACGGCTCTTCCTAATTCTCTGACGTATGTTCCGCTTCGTTGTGGTGGCTCTATCGTCAAGATGGTGTCCGTGGTGGCGCTGGTCCTCTCCGTACTCTCTCTCTCTCCGTTCTAGCCAAGATACCTCCGACGCCTCTGGGGAGGATGTTCGATCCGTTCAGTTCGACCGGATCAGATCGAACTCTGGGGTTCAGGAGATGGCTTTCTTTCCGATCTGCTGGTGATGCCGGCCTCTGCCATGTAGCGGAGGGCTTTCTTTTTGGCCTTGACAGGCCGTGCTGGTGGCAAAGCAGGACATGGCCTCTTTTTCCAGCAAGAACTTGCAGGAGCCCTGGATCCAACTCCTTCCGCGAGTGTTGTCCGGGCTGATGCATAGACGAGCTTCTACTACGGCAATGGTAGCTTTATGTTTTGGCAAGCCGACCTCTTATCTCTAAACTCTAATTTTGTATTCAGTATTCACAGTCCCCGCTCATGCATGTTGGTTAAACAAAATTTGTTTTTTGAACATGCATATACTCCGTATATCACAATAAAATCTCTCTCCCCTTATGGTAGGATCTAGGATCTATACTACAAGATGCGAGCTGCCTCTTCTTATTGAGCCGCAATTCTTCCATGAATACAATATGGACCATATATAATAAGTTTCAGTTTTACAAGCAAAATCCCATACTTCACATGCCGTTGGGTTTTCAGGCAACTACAATGGACATTCACATGTCTTTTCTTTTACTTAATTTTCTACATTTCATATTTGTAGTTGCTCTGATTTAGAATGATGATTGCAAGACTCTTGCCTGTACCTGGCTTACTCAAGCATCTTTGTACCTGGCTTACTCAAGCATCTTTGACAGGGAAAAGAAGATGTTGAAGAAATGCTTAAACTTTTTTGCATGGTTTTGTATTTACTGTAGTATTATATTTTTCCAAAGGGTTCTCTTTTCCAAATGGCCCAAATTTGTGATGGATTTATGTTGCGTGGCCGATCAGGGAAGATGAAGAGGCATGCATTATGCCCTTATATGTATTGCCTGCAGCACATACATCATACATGTAAGCTTCCTTCATTTATTTCCAGTCTCTTCTTTGACCAAGGCTATATCTTCAGAGTAGAGACCACTAATATTTTCTTTTCTTGCAAATTTTCTACGTAAAACTGGTTGGATGCCACTTGAGTATTAATTCATTGAGGTGACACCCTTTGTGATTTCACATTACTTTCTAATTCCAATCCACAAATGCAGCTAATGTGCCTTCCTCCTTTACTTGCTTTGTATCATTTCAGGTTTTTCACCTTTGGTTACTCCAGAACTATTTTTGTTCTACATCTTTCGTTTAGCAATAATGTTTACTTCTCCAACACTGGTAATTCTCATTTCTATGTATCTATCTTCATCATCAAGGTTATGAAAGGAGAAACATGCGATTGACTTTATTTGGAACATATTATATATTCTAACCATTCAATTATTATTTCGAGAAAAGAACTATTCAATTCATGAGCTGAAGTAATGGTATGTGATTTTCCGAGTTCTTAGTTTCAAGAGGCATGTACAAGCAAACTGATTCACCATTTTTTTTGTGTGTTTTCACTTTCCAATATTAACCGTTTAATTTTGCTTGCCCAATATTAATTGATTAAGTTTTTTCCTTTTCCTGTTGCTGATTGGTCACTATGTTATTCGAACTTTTCGTACAATCAAAGTATTCTGATAAGCATTTGATTGCTCATTTCCCAAATAATTTGCACATGGAATATCTGCATGTTTCACTTCGGACTATGACCCCCTGCACTGATGTTATTCATATATTGTACTCATACCATTTTAAACCACATACTATTTCTATAACTTTTTTTCCTTATGAACGCTTCAATAAACTTCTAGGATATGCATTAAACACCTTTTATCAATCTTCATTACTTTTTGTTGTGTGCATCTTTTTTGTCCTCTGTGCGTTAACTGATTTAAGATAATTTATGATAGACAATGTCTTTCTCTACATGATTACTTGATTCTCCAAGAGGGCAAGATGCACTTTTACTTGAGGCATGAAGAAAGTACAAAAATTATCTATCATCTTCACAAGATGAAATTAGTTTTGTATCTTCCTCCGGACTTCTGTAAACTATATTATGTGAAATGTCTTATTAGCCAGGTATCATTGAATTAAGATTTCAAAGTTTTGACGCATATATTGATAGATAAAAATGATACCAATTCAGACTATTGTTGAAACCATGTGTCCACCCTTTACATAAGTGTAAAGGGACATAACCTTTTTTAGGTTTTTCGGCCTATGACCAATCGCTAAATATTACTCCGTTTCAAACTACTATTCAAATTTTCAGTTAGCGGTCACAATACTTAATACATATTTTTTCTTATTTTGCTAATCCAGATTGTTAGTTTATGGTGTAAGCAACCATTCTTATTTATAGTTCCCGCCGCAACGCGCGGGGTATCATCTAGTTTCCGAAGAATCTGTTTCGCGATAAAGGCAAAACGAATGATCTCGTCGTTTTCAAAATTACTTGAAAACGGCTAGGAATTAGAGAAAACCATCAACATGAAAAAGTTTCACATTTTCCGTAGCTTTTCATTGGTATATTATTTGCCCCATTCCGATAAAGTTTGTAGAAATTACGGTGAAAATAGGTTTTTATCCATTTTCAAAACTAACTTAAAACAGTAAGGAATTGGGAGAAAAAATATATACTAAAAAGTTTCGCATTTCGTCAAGCTTTCCAACGCCATATCATTTGCTACATTCGGACGTACGGTTAAAAAATTAGCTCAAAAATACACACTCGGTGTAACTTGGACCGTTTTACAAATCACTTTTAAACCATTTACAATTAGAAAAAACTTTCAACATGAAAAAGTAGCGCAATTTCATATGCTTTCCAACGCCATATCATTTGCCTCGATTGGATTAGCCGTTTGGAAATGACATCGAAAATACGGACACGGCTGTTAGGTTTGTGAAATTTTACGTTTTTTCAAATTACTCTTTAACCGTAGGGAATTAGAGAAAACTTTTAACATGTGGAAGAAGCGGTTTTGCAGCAGTTTTCCAACGCCATATTACTTGCCTCATTCCGATAAACGGTTTAGAAATGCGATAGAAATTACGATTCACGCTTTTTGTGTGAAGAAAAAACGATTTTCAAAACTGCTCTTAGACCGCTTACATTTTGCAAAAAATTTAACTTGGGTCATGATACTCGTGTCCATAGCTTTCCAATGGTATATAGCAAGCCCTATTTGGGCAATGTTGCGGGAAGTTCAACCTAGCACAGGGGGAAGTTCAGGTCGAACAACTCAGGCAGTAAAATCGCAAAAAACGTGAGTTCTTCACGACCCGAGTGCAAAATCCGCCTATGAGCGAGATTCCTATCTAAAACGAGTATTTAGTTGCTAAAAATCGTTTAAAGATTACACTTACATCACATGGAACACGACTAACCAAAAAAACTCGCAGTAGAAGGCACGGTTGTGAAGATAGCCCGAAGGTCGGGTTCGTACAAAGAGAAGTTCAGGCGTGTTACTCAAACAGTTCAGGTTGTGATCAGAATATTATTCTGATCCCGTGATCAGAATAGTGTTTATGAAATACAGATTGCATATATTTTTAAATGCATGTCAAACAATTTATTAGAGTAATAAAATATAAATATTTTCCAAATATATGCTTTTATGATATTTCTAAAAGTAAAGGGAAATGAAACTATAGGGACAAGTAGCTGTATCAAATCCAAATAATCTTTACACGATTTCCAATAAAATAAAGATCATCAATTAAAGGTATAAATAGAGTAATATACTGGAATAATAAAAGATGAATTCCCGGAGCCTGACGTGACCGTTCTAAGTTGGGGTTTTACATAGGGCGTTCTGGAGGCCAAATTTTTTAAAAGGAAATCAAAATTAAAACTTCTCAATTTCAAAAATGATGAAAAAATATACATGTGTACACGAAATTAATGTATGTGTATTTTCAGAATTTATTGTAACATAAAAGCATGGGATTTGACACTTTTCAAAATTCAGCCTCCATGGAGCTCGGCCTCCATTTGGTGTTTTAGAAAAATTTCTGTTTTTGGTTTTGAATCTCATTATTTTTCAGTTTTACGTTTCTTTTTTTAAATATATTTTCATTTTTATGGTTTCCTCTTCCTTTCTTCTTCTTTTATATTTTTATATTTTCGTCTATTCTAGGGTTTTGTGTTTCTTTTCTATTTTTTATTGTTCTCTTTTGTTTTTTTTGTCGGTCGGAGGAGCCCAACAAAAAGTGTCACTCATGGCTTCGGATGGCAAGGCGGCGCGGAATTATTTTTTGAGAAGGCTTGGCGAAGTCGGCCATGATCTTCAGAAGAAGGCACAGTCGATTCGCCCTCGACCTGGAAGCAGCCAAGTTTAGGAAGCAGCCCAGTGTGCCCCACGTGACATGAAGTTGGCCTATCGGGTCATCCCAAGGCCCCTTACGGCACTAAGTAGCCCTGACCATCAGGTCAACCCATGGGCCCTCGAGAAAGAGGAATCAGTAAGACTTGTTGAAGACAAAGGAGGTAAAGATCCCAACTGTGAAAGGTAAAGATCCCATCAAAACTTCGCGTGTTTACTTGGCGCTTTGCACACACTGCATTGCCGACAGGAACTGTTCGAAAAGACAAGATGGCAGATTCTTCAGTTGCCCCATCTGTAATACAAAGAACATACTTAGCGCCACTCACTACTTTCATGTCGCATGGCGAGGTGCAGTTGGGCTTTGGGGAATGAGGATTTACTCAAGCATGTGGTATCAAATCAAGAAGAAGATGCCAGGTTGTTGTTGTTTTGGCTCTTCGAAACCATGAACCAACAGGATCTCGATCGCATGGGTGCTAGTCGATTTATGGGCTATATTGTGGGTGGGCTAGAAGGGAAGGCCATCCATGATAATGAATTCCAAAGTCCTACCTCGACGTGGTGCTTTATAATTAAACAGATGCTTGGAAGAGCTAGAGATAGCTCACTCTCGGCCGTCCCATAGTGGCACCTTTTCTGCTAGGCGAAATAAGATAGGCAAGTGGATTCCCCCTGAAGGAGAAGCGGCAAAGATGAATGTCGATGGTGGTCTATCATGCCTTGGCGGTAGGGGCGCTGCGGCGGTGGTCTGTAGAGACAAGCAGGGAAATTATCCTGGCGTCTCTGGAAGTTTATGCGTGCAATGAGGCACTTGTGCTTGCTCAAGATCCCCATATTCAGCAGATGACCATAGCCTCGGACTGCCGAGGTGGTTACAAATATCAAGCAGGGGGTGGCTACTATGTATGCTTGTGTTCTAGAGGAAATTAATTTTAGAAGGAGAGACTTCGCTAATGTTAGCTTTCGTTTCGAGTCTAGAGATTGTAATCT
This sequence comes from Aegilops umbellulata, assembly GCA_032464435.1. NCBI lineage: Eukaryota > Viridiplantae > Streptophyta > Magnoliopsida > Poales > Poaceae > Aegilops > Aegilops umbellulata. The sequence continues at coordinate 642,280,244 of CP136057.1, forward strand.
TGAAGCACGCGCCTTAGCAAAGGTTGCTTCTTCACTATCTGTCGGTCGTCATGTGTGGCTAGGGATGGTTCTGGACATTGTTTGTATGCCCTATTCTTTACATGTTGAATAAAGTCCCTAGTTGCCCTAAAAGAAGACAAAGGAGGTTGGATGTGAGGACTCCTCCACTGCTTTAACCAACTAGGGGATCCTATCTTTTCGGTTCTTTAGGTTTCTTTTTCTTTTTGTTCAATCATGTATAGCAAAAATGTTCATTGTTTTCCCCAAACGTTCTTGTGTATTTAAAGAAGGCTCATGTTGTATGATAAAAAACATTCAACTTGTATTTAAAAAATGTTCACCACTGTGTTAAAAAATGTTTGTCATATACTTTAAAAAGGTTGATCTTCTATTAAGAAAAGGCCATCGCTCTTTCCAAAATTGTTCATCACGTATTAAAAAGAATTTTTTGTGTGTATCTAGAAAATGTTCATCGCGTATTTCAGAAATGTTCATTATTTCTTCAACAATGTTCATAGTGTAATTTGAAAAGGTTCGTTGTGCATTTAAAAAATATGTGATTAAAAAATGCATGAATATTTATATACAAACGATGATTTTTAAATAATTTTTTAATACATGATGGACAATTTATAATACACAATGAGCAATTTCTTAATATGGGATGAACATTTTCTTACCAATTGAACTCTCTCTCTTCAATTCATGGACATTTTATAGATATGAGATTAATTTGGTAAAATACATGTTGAACTATTTATAAATACACAATGAACAATTTTTAATAGGTGATGTACATCTAATATTAAAGAGGGGATATGTTGTCGTAATGGTTACTACTACACGTTTCAACCGGCGTAAAAAACCCGAAAGATTCCGCACGCCATCTGCCCCCTCTCCTACCTGCCAGTCTCCATCCCCACACCCGAACAACCGAGGTTAAAGGTTTGGTGTCCCCCCTTCCCCCAATGATGTCCTTAAAATTAATACTGATGGAGCCTTTAGGCAGTCAACTAGATGAGAGTTTCCTACCTCATACGGCTCAGAAATTGCTATCTTAACCGTATTTGATTTATCAAAAATCGATCCAATTTATTCTTGGGTTAAGCAGAAGAATTAATTACCTAAGTTTCAAACCCTAATCTCAAAAGTTTGAAGGAACTTGATATATCATAGAACAACTTCAATGCTGAACTGCCAACATCTGTCGGTGAGCTGGGCAATCTAACTCCGCTGTTTGCAAAGGAGGATGGGGTTTCACTATAAAAAATGATCATGGAATTGCACTAGTTGCAGGAGCAGGGAATTTGGAAAATATTGTTGAACCGCTACAAGTTGAAGCTCTGGGCATGCTCTATGTTGTGAAGGGGTGCCAAAAAGTCATCTTAGCGACTATGCAATTGTTGAGGCAGGCAATAACAAGTGACTTGTACGACTACTCAAGCCTAGGCATGTTGTTTAAAGGGACAAGAGCAGTGATGCAATCAGCTCAGTAGAAACCTGCCCACGGGCTTGTAATATTTCTACACACTATTTGGCTGCTCATGGTGTATGCATGGAGTGGAGAAGCTATCAGATTTGGCTTGATCGTGTTCCTTTCAAAAGAAACGTCTTATATTTTGGTATAGAGGAGTATATTTCAACCATGTGTAATGTGAAATTATATCAACATAAAACCTACTCCTACTTATGTATGGCGGAGTAGATTTTCTTGTGAGAGTAACACGATTTGAACATTAGGAGGCTTAGCAAGTCATTCATTCCTACTTACAAATCCATAATAACTACGAGCTATCCTACTTCATGGTGCATATTCAAGGGCACCGTTATTGAAGCAGAGTTCCAAATTGCCTGAAAAGAATCATACTCCATTCGCTCGTGGTCACTCTGGACATGGACATGTATATATAGTCCAAGAGAAAGTTAACAATTCAAGTAAAAGAATAAGTAAAAAAAACGACAAACTTCAATGCGAGGACCCTGATGGTAAGAGCGGACCAGTGAGAATTTTGTGCGGAAACACAAACATTCAAATGAAATTGCGTATTTACAAGATAACTAATGATCGATCATAGCAAGGAAACACACACATAGATTATTGCTTCGTCCTCAAATGAAATAGAGAAGAAGAAATTGCCGGGCGGACAAATCATCAAATGGCAAGTAGTAGTACGTTTGTCTGTAGAATAAGAATTAATGTAGAGTACAAGCAAGTATAACAACTGATCGCTGCCTGTGTATATATAGTATATATGTATGGGGCTAAAGAAGGAGAAAGAAGCATGAATGAACGAATCTGCCTGCCCTATCACGACGACTCGGAATCATCGTCGTCTGGAGGGGTTCCGACAAGCCAGCCCCACACGCCGCCCGAGCCAGCTTGCTTCTTCTGCTTGGCGTCCAGCGCCGCCTGCTCCTGCTCGGAAGCCGCCTTCTGCCTTCGAAGGAGCTCCACCTCCCTCTCCAGTGCATCCAGACTCTGAAGCTTTTGCCGCAGCTCCGCCACGTCCACCTCCAGTTTGAAACATCTCGACTGCTCAGCGGCAAGTTGCCCACGGACAGCTTGAAGTTCCTACAAGGTTTTACATACATAGATGCGCAAAAATAAGGATCCACACAGTACAAGTGGTTTACTGGTTTAGACTTCTTATTTATTGTACATATACAAACGAAAACTCGTAGCTTGATTGATTCAAAGACTGTATATGCAGGGCAAAAGGACAGACAAACTAACTATGCCGTAAGTAGGGGCAGAAATTGAGCAACTGGAAGATAGAAAACAAGACTCACCTTTGTCAGCTCAGCATTTCTGGCTTCTGCTTCAGTTATCTCTTCTTTAAGCTGTACAGTTTGCAGTCCTTCCCTGTTAAGTGTTGCCTCTAGTTCGTCTTTCTCAGCTTTAAGGGTTGCCAAAAGTTGTTCATTTGCTTCATCATTTCTGTTTTTCTGAAACACAGCACAACACAATGACGTATAAAGCCAGTTTCAAGTACATCTTCCAAATAACAGAAAGTTGTATCAAATAATGTTGAATGTGCATATGTACCCAAAAAAATAGCTGCACCCTCTAGTTTAAATTTGTACAAACAGTATTTCTACAGTAACCGAGATTCAACAAATGCTTTCTGCTGTATTCAAGTTAGGTCAACATAGGCACCTCCAGGTAGTTCCAGATATTAGAGAGAAACATTACCGAATCAGCATTGTCCATGGCAATCTCCCGTATCTTCCCATCTTGAGAAATTTCAACCTCAGGTTCCAGCACCCTAGACGTGCTATCTGAGGTTGGTTGGTCCTTTGTGCTCGACTGCAAATCTAACTTTACACTACGTTTAAGAGCATACACCTGTCCAGCAGAGGAAAACAAAAGATTGAAATTTTGAAAGCGATTTCCAGGCATATAGATGATTAATAAAATGCCAGTTACCTCATTGCTGTACCGTCCATTGTATCCTCCAAAAGAAATGAGATAATCTTCTCCACTATAATTGCTATACAATAAAGTCATGCCCTAAAAATAATAGGATTTAAATGTTACCAACCAAAAGAAAATCATTTCAACATTAACAAATTGCTCAAGAGGAATACCTCACTGGCAAGAGGAACACGTCCTTCTACAGTGCTAACAACCGACCATGCCAGAGTTGACATGTTAAGCACAAGTGTTTCGGAGACACCTGCAAGGACAAATGCATGAGATCACTAAATGCAAACATAAATCAAAATAAACTAAAGGTAAACTTAAAATTGACGGCCCAAAAACGCTGCCTAACTGCAACAGAAGTATTGACTTGACAAGAACCTGATGTTAACAAAGATGAGCGATACAGTGGCTACTCATCACAATTCCATAGCATTAACAAAGATGTGTGTTATCTTAATCCTCTTAAAGGAAAATAATAAGACAATACAATTTGCATTTCAAGACGACAAGTGCTTGAGCCATTGCTTTGTGGATTTGAATGAGATTTTGCAGAATACTTTCTGAGCTTATGTGACATTGTGATTTCTCAACATAATGTGAGAAACCATCTCGTAAGTGAGGGACCAAGTTGCAAGCCAATACCTAAATTCAGCATATTCAACTGCTGAGTTAGTTTTGAGGTGCACAAGGAATTATCTTGGTTCTATATGCAGGGAATGTTTAAGGAAACTGTGCCTCCCATAACTCTTCGCAGCACCTCCAATTAGCACTTAACAAATTAAACTGGGGAAATTATCTCAGGAAGTAAAAATCTACTAGTAATATGAACATATAAATATAGACTGAAAGCCATAAAGATTTCTCCAGGAAAACACCGATACTTCCAGCAACTAGTGTATCTGTTGGTTCTTGCTTTTGTTGGAATCATGGATAAGAAGACAGAAGCTAATGAACTGCACTGACTAAATATATGGTAAATGGCTTGATGTTTAATTGTTAACATATTTTTTATATTGTTTTCAACAATAGTCAAACGTATCCTCGTATTGGCGCTTTTCAGAAATGACGTGTTCACATATCTGTATCACCCCGATACTGATATGTGTATCCGTATTGAGGCAATCTAGGGTTTTTCTAATATTGTACGAGAAGAGCCGGAATGTGCATAAGATCAGGCACTTAAAAACCTACCGCTTTTGTTATTGCCACCACCAACGATGTACCAATTCTCTCCAACAGTTGCACCTGCGTGACCAGCTCGTGGGCTTGGAATCGGGCCCTGCTGTTTGGGTCTTGACCATTCCATCTGTGATTCTAACATTAGAACTTAACAATCACAGGCAATGAATTAATCTTCAGAGTCCCAGCAAGAAATTTGTTCTTACCGTCTGCAAATCAAGGACATGTAGGTCATTAAAACATGTCGCATGAGATCCGCCGCCAAAAATTAGAAGATAGCGGTCAGCATGGCAAGCAGCAACATGGTCTGATCTAGGAGCAGGAGGGGTGCCTCTAAAACATAAAGCAAACATTAGAATACATTGAATTCAGAAATACGGTAATATCAAGTTCGGTGTCCAGAACAAGATTCAAATTTCACATCCAATATGCCTTCTCTGTTTTTCCCTTTCATTTCATTTGTAACTTTCAATCAATTTAGTACTTCTATCAGTCCCATCTAATTGAGAAAAAATAAGTAGTAAACCAGTAATAATCCAACTAAGCGCTTCAGTTCAGAGATTCAAATATGCCTTCTCTGTTTTTCCCTTTCATTTCATTTGTCTCTTTCAATCAATTTAGTACTTCTATCAGTCCCATCTAATTGAGAAAAAATAAGTAGTAAACCAGTAATAATCCAACTAAGCGCTTCAGTTCAGAACTATTTAACATGAAGAGTAATCTACTTGAACAGCTTTTAAGCTAAGTTTATGGAGCATCTCACTAGGAAAAAAAGCTTCAATCATAATAAAATAACTTGAAAGGCAACAAATGCACACGATGACCTACGTGTTCCAACTAAATTTAGTAGCACTTAACAGTAGTTCAGATACGATGAAGCTAACAATGTCACCAAATGAACAGTACATATCACAAAGATTATGCATGAGAGATCTATAGAGATTCCAGTACTCACATTGCATCCACATCATCCCATGTCATGGTTTCAAGATCAAGAATGTGCAAATCATTCAAAAGACATCGCTTTGCATCTTCGCCACCGAACACGACTAGAGTTGTTCCAACAAGAGTCACTGACTGACCTCCACGAGAAACCTGCAGCAGATGAAATTCGCATAAGTAATATACTTTAAATAACTAATTAGCCAATTTAGTATTTAGCAAGATTTTGTATCATTCATTCACTTAAGGGTGTTTGTGTCATCTAAGCAAGCACCGGAGAATTATTGCAACAACAAAACTAGACATGGCCATGAACTTATTATTATACTCCGGATTTTGGTGCAAAATATAAAATGCCCTCACTTAGTATCATAAATGGACCGAGTCAAAATATTTCTTGTAAACATGATACATATATTTTGATGATGTGAAAGATGGCCTCAAGTTCGATACTGGTACCGCTAACACTGAACAAAAACTACCGCATAAGCTATGAATGAATTGGTCACCCCAAAAAATTGTATACATCTATGCAACTATATGCAATATGTTTCATAATTCCAAAGCTGAGAGTATGCTCTTTGGACTTTGTTGCAGATTGCAAGTATTCAGCTTGAACGAATCGAAGACTTCTCTGGACTTGGCCACAAAGTTAAAAGAACATGAGCTGAAGGCTATTATAATAATCAATCCAAGTTCATAGTTGCCAGAGAAAATTAGAACTGCACATAACTCACCACTCTTGAACCTTAACTATACCACATATAATAGTGTGTTACCCCTTACTTAAGGCACAGCATACTGTGTTAAACTAAAGTAAACTCTCGGATAAAATAAGGTATATGCCAATTGAAGAAACCATTAAGACATGCTTATCAAAGGACAGAGAAACAATAAACAAATATGTCATTCCAATTATAACTGATATAATAGGACAGGAGAGATCAGAGATCTATGGGTTGAAGAAAATTATTACCGGTGGTTTTCCGTAAGTCTTGACAATCGACCAGGTACAAGTATGTGGATCAAATTCCTTCACTAGCATAAAAACACCAAAAACATAGTAACAACATCAACAAATATTCACAGATGTTAGATATTATTACATCACAGCGCTATGCAGACTGAAAAGTGACTTTTAGCAAACCTGTAATGCTGTCAGATGGATCTTTTGTATGCCCAGCAACAGAGAAGAATTTGTTACCGCATGATATCTACAAAGTGGTAGTGGGGGGTTAGCATCAGGTGGAAGATACTCATTAGCGGCAGCTATTACATATTTGTGTAAAATTTACCAAAGAATGGCCAGCACATGGAGAGACTTGTGCTGTTTTAGCTGAATCAGATGTTCCTGCTTGCAATTTGGCATCAATCTTGGACCAAGTCAAACTCTTCAGATCCAAAACCTGCGGTTGGCACAAATTGTGGCAAAGAAAAACAAGAAGCATTGAGTCGGTGTTACTTAATTCTGTAGAAAAAACTATCGTTGTTCCCATGCATTGTTACAACATACTCAAATGAACAATAATAACAATCTAAGAGCATAACTGTTATTTGCATAAAGAAGCAAAGATGACTGGAATTGTTACAGGGCATGCTTCAGCACCGCATGAATTTTACGTAAGATCATTTAGCTTAGGGATTATGAATGAAAATGAATCACTAATTCTGAGAGCAGTGTGTACAGACAAAAACAATTGGTTGATGATGATTTAGTGACAAATATGCGACAAAATTTGTTCGTGTGCCTCCATGTCCAAGCTAACAAAAAATTAGAACACATACATATGACAAGCTGCATTATCACAGTTAGCTTCACAAACCTGAAGGTCACTAAGATAACGCCCATTGTGGTTTCCACCAAATATATACATTTTGTCTTGTAGAACAGTTGCTCCATGCTGCAGCAGCCAAAATTCACATCAATGCTACAAAAGTAAATATAGCAAACAGAAACAAAAGATAATAACCCTACAAGTTTGAAAATAAAGAGGCAAGGGAACGCATGGCTCACCTCATAGCGGGGTTTAGGCCGCTGGCCACTAACAGACAATGCAGTCCATTCCTCGTGAGCACTAACAGTACTAAGACCTTCCAGAATAACAACTTTGTCTTGTGTCTCCACTGAACTTCCGTTTTCAGAAATGGTTTTTGGTTCTGGAATTGATGATGTTCCAGTTCCATTTGTCAAAGCCGGTACGATATCCGGCTGTTCCTTTGGTTTCTTGTAAAACGAAATACAGATGATTAATTAATAAACCAATAAGTTCAAGGATATAAGGTGGATTCTGAATACTCGGGCAAACAACAGAGAAGCAATGTATACTTGGGATATATATGTACCCAAATACATTATCTGACGTGACTTACATGCATTTCAATATCTACTACAGGCTGAGGGTTGATGAACTCAGGGATTCTAGAGTACCATCCAGGATCTTCCTCCTGCCACCATAACATCAATGTGTCAAATACAACATTACCGCAGACGCAACACACTGAAGAGCAACGCGTAACTAGCTATACCTCCAGTATTTTGACAAAGAGACGCATCGCCTCCGCGGTCGGCATGCTTCCAAGCCCATGCCAGCTGAAAACACAAGAGTATGACTAAGCAAGCAGCAGCGATTCAAGTGCGCGCACATGGCAATTGCTAAATTGGTGTTCACTGGGCATCTATCTATATGGATAGACAATTGTGCCAAAAGGCCAAGCCACGAAACTAGCTAGGAGTTGCGGCATATATAGGAAAATTGTACTATCTAGCTAGGAGTTGCGGCCTTTGCAGCAGCATGTGGTAAGCTAGATGGAAGCCGGGAGTCGGGCTCTGCGACACCAACCTCGTCCATTTGCTCTGCTCCACGGGGCTCCACGCCCTGGGCTTGGGCACGTTGCAGGGCCCGACCGTCGCCTGCGCCGAAACGAAAACCACGAGGTCAGTCGCCGCCAACCCGAATTCCCGATCCCTGATCCCCGCCATTTCGGCGGGGCCTAGCCTAGGTCGTCACCTGCTGGTGGAGGCCGTAGAGGAGGAGGGCGACGTCGTTCTGGAAGCGGGAGATGGCGGCGGCGGAGGGGGCGCCGGCGCCGAAGCCGGCGTAGGCCGCGGCGGCGTAGAAGCGGTCGGGGTAGGCGATGCCGGAGCTGGCCATGGCCCTGCTGGATCTCCCGCCGACCGTCGCGCCGGCGACGGCTGGAGGCGGGCGGGCGGGCGGCGGCTAGGGTTCGCTGCGGGCGGCCCCGCCTCTGCTTACTCGCCGCCGGGTGGGGGGAATGGGAGCGGGGGTCAGCGGCGCAAGGAGGGGGGTGGGAGTGGGGAGGGGTCTCCGGAGATCTGGAGGGAGACGGCGATCCGACGCTCGCTTCGTTGGCGGGGCGGGCCGAGGCGACGCTCCTTTAACGCGGCCGCCGAGGTGGACGGGGGAGGCCACGTGGGCGCGACACGTTGGTCCAGTGACGTGGTGGTGCAGAGTCGCCGGGGTTGCTTGCTCGCTCGGTGGCGCCGGGGATGTGCACAGCACCGTTGGGGAAATTGAGCCTAGAATACCTTACAAGCACGTGTAAAAATTGTGAGCAACAGTTTACATGATTTTTGTACAAATTCTAAAGGAATTTATTTTAGTCCTTTTGGTTCCTAAGGCTGGTCATAGTGGGGAGTAACTTATACTAGTGCCATACATATGACACTAATATAAGTTACTACCTTCATAATGCAAAGTAACATAGTATTAGTGTCATAGAGGACTTCATTTATTAGCTTGTAGACTTATCTTGTCTTGGAAACCGTGATGTTACAGTAACATATTATGTTACCATCTCTCATTAACTACATCCCACATAAGCAAATTTTTCTTGAAGTGCGCTATGTTACTAGCTAAGTTACTCCCACTATGACTAGCCTAAGAATGAATTCTTGTTCTTATGTAGGTTATGAATCAATCCTTCACATTTCAAAGAGAAAAAAAAACATCAGCCGACTCAATAAAAAAAATCATATCATATTCCTCAGATAACATCTCTTTTTCCATAACATGTCTCTATGATTGATTTTCCTATTCGTATAATGCTCATATCATATGAACCAAAGGGGATCTAAGCTCTACTATAGTTTGTGCAAGTTAAAATCGGAAGTCCCCAACTAACACCTGCGTTGAAGATGTTAGGTGCTCTCTGCTAGTTCTTCCATCAATTCACTCAAGGAGGATTCATGCTACAATCTAAGGTATGGATACAAGCAGAAGCGTGCAAAATGGGGAGAAGAGAGGGTAGTGTTGAGAGCCAGGTGGGAGTAGGTAGTCGTCGTCCTTTCCGGTTCGTGGTCGATTTTCCATGACGATTGCCTTGGATCATGAGCTTCTTATGTTGCCACAAGCATGTTCACTCACTCCGGGCCAATCACTCTGGTGTTGCTTCTTCTATCTCTCTTGCGATGACCTGGCCTTATTCGATGATGGGTCGGCCTGCTATTGGGCTTCACATCCAGTAGCAGTAGTGGTGCTAACACTCTGTCCTTCTTGCGTTTTACCTTGTCCACAAGCCGCATCACTTGGGAACCAGGCTTGCAATTACTCATGGTCCCATGAGGGTGGAATCTGTGTGATAACCAGACCGACGCACCAAAACTTGTTCTATAACCCGATTGGTTTAACTTCATGTCGAGTGTCGGTCGCACATGGATCTCAAATTGGGTCGTGTCTGAAGGTGGAGATGGGGAGGCAAACACACTTGGTTTGAGAGTTTTGGAAGTTGCCGTGAAAATCGGATGAATAAACGAAGCCTCAGGCAAACCAATCCATAAGGGACTTGGCCAATACGAGCTCAAACATGGAAAAGGCCCAAAATACCCGAAAGGCAATTCGTGGCAAGCACGTTGGGCTGTAGAACTTTGCACATATGGCTTTAGCTTAATGTAAACTTGCCTGCCCACTTCAAAACTATGATGTGGCATGTTTGGAGAGTCGCCGGGAAAGTAAAACATCGGTCTTTTACGTTGGAGAAGTGAGCCAAGACCTTGGTAGTGGCTACAGCTCGCGCAAGCTTAAAAAATAAATCCAAACTAACACTAAGTATGTTGAAGAGAGCTTCAAATAAGATGAACGATGGGAGAAAAATAACGTGTTACTTCAAATGACTTAATTCAGATATGGTAGTATGGCAGGGTTCAAATTGCTCACACTGGGCATATTAAACACATTGGATGATTCAAGGTTTTTCTCGATTGAGGTGTCACGATTTGAGTTGTGCGCTTCCGTGAATCACGGACCGCACAATCAATGCTTTTGGGAATGTTAGCGGTAGCATTGTCATATTGCACGTCGAATTTGATTACATAATTTCATGAGGTTAGATTTGGGGGAAACCCTTGCCATGAACTTTCATTTAGAGTATTTCACGGAACAAAATTTATGAGATTTCCTCATAGAACTAGAATGAGATTAGATGGACACAAATTGTTGCACGAAGTATAATTTTCTGGCACTCTATAAGTTATAATACTTCTTTGAAATAAAGAGGCCTTCCATGATTTGCCTCTTTAATCTCCACACGAACAACCTATGATCGATCATCCCCACCATCTGAAGAATCACACGGTAATCACGCATACCACGGCGTTTGGATTCACTCATTTCTTCGGATACAAAGCGAAGAGCACCAACTTCAATATTGTCTTCCCTTTTCGCTCGCCGGTGAGAACCAATGTCACATTTTAGATCGCTTGAAATGGAAAGTTGCCGATACATCGGTCTCCCCCCTCTCAAAATCGGCCACTCAACATATAAATGTAGATTTTGGTTCGGTTTGAAGTTTGATTTGAATATAGTTGGCCACGTCAGCAGCGGGGTCTTCCTAGGTGGCGGTGTGAAAAGTCAGATGGCACAGGCCGGGCACAGTGGCCCACCGTCAGAAGGGGAACGAAGTGGTCTACACGCCGCCGCTCCCCCGTTCCGGCGACGCGACGGCCGCCGACCGCGTCACCGGGAGTGGAGGAGGAGAAGGGATGATGCAGCAGCTGCAGCCGACGCGGATGCACTGGGCGAGGGCCGTCCCCTCCGACTTCGGCGGCCAAGCCCCCGCCCCTCGCAGGTAACCGATCTCGGCCCCGCCGTCCTTCGCCGCCGATCTCTCGCTCCCCCGATCCTCTCCGGCCCGAAAACTGAGCCGGCGCGTATCCCCGCAGCGGGCACACGGCGGTCGCCATCGGCGGGTCCAAGGTCGTCGTCTTCGGCGGGTTCGCGGACAAGCGCTTCCTCGCCGACATCGCCGTCTACGACGTCGGTAAATCCCGCCCCCACCACTCGCTTCGCCTGCGCTGCCCGCGGCAGCTCAGCTCCATTCGAATGGGACATCCGGCTCCGGTCGGCTCTCTGCTCTGCCGCTGTCTGATTAAACTCGCGTGTCCGATCCCCTTGTCGCAGAGAACAGGCTATGGTACACGCCGGAGTGCAGCGGCAGCGGCCCGGACGGGCAGCCAGGCCCCAGCCCGAGGGCCTTCCACGTCGCCGTTGTCATCGACTGCAACATGTTTATCTTCGGCGGCCGCTCCGGAGGCAAGAGGTTCGCCATTGCACACAGCTCTCTGTCTAGTAGAGTTTGTAGGCTGTCATTGTCCCTTGTTTACGGTTCGGTTTCTGCCTCGCAGGTTAGGTGACTTCTGGATGCTCGACACCGGTAAAGCCCTTCATTCCATCGACCCTTTCTAGAATCCCCTGTTATGCTCGTTTTGTTTCGAATTGTACCGGGGATTCAGCGATCGCTAAGCACGCTTAATATGCCTCGGTACTTCTTTTATGTTCAGACATTTGGCAGTGGTCGGAGATGACTGGCTTTGGTGATTTGCCGTCTCCCCGGGAGTTTGCTGCCGCATCAGCCATAGGAAACAGAAAAATTGTCATGTAAGCGATTTATTCCCTACAAGTTTCGCCTGACAATACCGTGTCTCATCACCTGTGAATAAGATGATGTTCATCCTTGTTCAGGTATGGTGGTTGGGATGGCAAAAAGTGGCTCTCTGATGTATATGTCATGGACACAAGTGAGCTCACAGCTCCCTTTATTCAAGCTGTGATGAGCATTGAATGTATTTTGTTGAATAAGTTGATCATTCATTATTTTACTTTTGTTATAATCTTTTATGTATTTTCTGTTGGATAGTGTCACTTGAGTGGACAGAACTAGCAGTTACTGGATCAGCGCCACCTCCAAGATGCGGACATTCTGCCACTATGATTGAGAAGAGGCTGCTTATATTTGGAGGCAGAGGTAATTGCCATTCCTTAATTTGGTTCTTCTTGGGCTCTGTCAAAGCTCATGTTAGCTTAGATGACCGGCTAAGTCTCATTTCATATGTTGCAACAAGCTAGTAGTACTTCTCATGCCTTCCTGGTCCAACCTTGAAAAGCTGGCTGGCACTAGAAAGTATAACTCTGAATTATTTTGTAAATAGTCACCAAACATAAAAGATGATTGAAACTAAAGTGCTTTGTTGCACTTGAATAACTTCAACATTGAAATTTTTAAGAGCAGTGCCAGTATCAACCCCTTTTTCTAACGAAAACTTTAAGGGAGGCCCCGACAAACATAACAAATAGGAAGCCAAATTGGAGTTCATGGGGACTCGAACCAGGTGGTGGGATTGTACATCCACTCCCACCCAAGTGAGCTGGGCTCTTTTCCTCAGCACCAACCCTTTATTGTCATTTAGTTAGTCTACGTGTATTACGGATTATTTATATTTCCCCCTGATGTTAATTTCTGAAGAGCTATTATGTAAACTGTTCCGCGCAATTCAATTTGCTTGTAGGCTTCTGCTGGGTATCAGACTATTCCTGAGTATAATTTTTAGTGCACTGACAATTTAGATGATTAGTGAGTTGCATAATTTTTTGGTCTCAAAAATCCTACCCCTGACTACTTTATATCTTCCTTCCAACAGGTGGAACTGGGCCGATAATGGGTGATCTCTGGGCTTTAAAGGGTATTACTGAAGAAGGTATCTCTTTCTATTTGTTGTTTAAAGGCTTTAAAGATCTTAATTGATGAGTACATGAACAAAACTCGTAGTGCACTTAGAACTTCTTGTCTAGACAGTTTATGTAGCGGAACTATTGCGCGTACAACATTTCCTAGTCTGATCTGGTTTGGATGCAAGATCTAGTGGCGTGCTGCACTTTGGTTCCACCCCACGGTTGGTTTGATCTGGTGTGTCGGACAAGGATCGGACGGAACATGTCATATCTATAGCAGGACTCTTTATGCAATTATGTGTCATGATCGGTGGAGGTTACATACCTGTGTTTATAATATTTATTAATATTACGTATTAAGGACACTATCCAGTGTATTGTATTCACATCTTCTTTGTCTTGTATGTCCACTCCTGCTTTTTTGAAGGAAATGGAGTTTGAGATGGCCCATTGGTATTATTTTGCTATCCTAGTCCACCGAGGGATGTGGGGGATCACCCTTTTTTGTTGATATACTTCACATGCTTATTTATACAGAGTTTGTTCTCATTTAGTCCTTTTGCAGTGGTTACCGCACAGTTGTTTGCGTTTTAGTATGAAGTTGTGTTTCTTAGTTGATTTAAGTAATGGTTCACTGCAAACCGAAGCTAGACGATTACTGCAATATTTGTAATTGCTATTACTGAACCTGGTATTGTTGATTTTGGGAGATAATGAGACACCAGGATGGACGCAATTAAAGCTGCCAGGACAATCTCCCTCTGCACGATGTGGTCATTCAGTGACTTCTGGTGGACCTTATGTATGCAATCTGAAACCTTGATGTTTTTTTTTCAACTGCCTAAGTATTAACAGCTGATATCTCTGTTGTGTGTATCACATATTTGGAAGGTTGATTTCACTTGATTATTTTGTTAGAATCAATATTAATTGTGGGTACCTATTAATCATCGGGTTGTTTGCTATCATGTCAAGCTTCTATTCAGCGAAGCTTATTTTCCTATGAATGTGCATATAATGGCTCTCGGGTGTACTTTTGTCGGATAAACAATTAAATAAACTTTGTTTTATCTTCTCTGGAAAATTATTTGTTAATATTTAGTATGCACTTAGATATGAGTTTGTGGAATGCATTAGCTTTGATTTAAACTTCGCTCTGGTCTGGTGAAACAAGGCTTAGCTAACAAAACCTTGCTCCCTTGTTTTTAGTTACATAATAGGAAGTTTATTTAGTGATCCAGAAATAATAACAAAATCATTCTTTTCTTGGAACCTGAAACAAAAAGTCTTTTACAATTTACAACTAGAATTAATGTATCAGAAAAGAATTTCCTCTTGGGGGCTTATCTTAGGTTTTCTCGTCCAGTTTCGGTTGTGCAATAACATTACTAACAACATATAGATCTTGGATCTTGCTGTCAGCTCTTGCTATTTGGTGGACATGGAACTGGCGGTTGGCTAAGTAGATATGATGTGTACTACAACGAATGTGTTATTTTAGACAGGGGTAAGCTCAAATGATATTTTTTTCCTGCACATCCACTTTGGGGACATTGAGCATGAGTTTGCATCTTGTTATCAAGTGAACACACCAAATCTTGTTATCGTATTATTGACACAGATGGTTTGCTGAAACAAAATACCGCGTCCGGGTAATTAAATTTAAAATGTGATTCCATAATTAACCAGCTTAGCCCAAAATTATCTAGCTTGTTTAGTGGGAGTATGAATATGCTGAAACACTACAGACAGCTAGGATACATGCCATGCGTCCACTCATTCTGCACACGTGCATCATATGTCTATGCTGTCCTGGACTCCTGGGTGGCACATGCAGCATGTGTCCACTCCAGATCTGGACGTGTTTGTGCAGACATGTGTAGGTAATGATATATCTTAAATCTGTAACATCCAAAATCTCATCTCAGACGGATTGGCTTCTTTCTTACGACTAGAACTTTGTACGTGTTAACAAACATCTTGGCCATTTTGTTTACTGTTCTTGCTTTGATTTGTCTAACTTTAATTACTGTTCTTTTGTTGGAGCAACCAGCATCCCCTATGATTTTTCGGCATTGTATCTATTTTTGCTGACTAATACTTTGGTATCCCAGTCTCTGTTCAATGGAAGCGCTTACCAACAAGCAATGAGCCACCCCCTCCTCGGGCATACCATTCTATGACTTGCATAGGGCCTCGGTTTCTTTTATTTGGTGGCTTTGATGGAAAGAATACCTTTGGTGATTTGTGGTGGCTTGTTCCTGAAGGTATATTAGTATCACATCTGAAAAAAAAAATCTATTGATATCTTCGAGAGTTGAAGTTTTAATTTGTATTGTGTAAACAGCAAACCGTAAAAGCTTTTAGAAGCAATATAGTGTGTTATCATATGTTGGCCTGTGGTTTGACCTATAATCTAGTTATTACACTCGATAGATGCCATATTTTCTACTCCATCAGTATCATACAGGTGTTGTTTTAGCTGTATGCACAGATAACTAAGAATAAATTAATTTATTGTCTTTAAGCAGAATTGCAGAAGTTTATCAGTTAGCATATTGGTATAGTATTTCAATAAGTGACATATGTTTCCCTACTAACGGGGTACATATCCATCCCTGTAGCATTGTATAAATAAGTAATCAATAGGGGCATTTGGTGGATAATGTTACCTAGAAAGAACCATAATGTTTATACTTGCTAAGATAATGCCTGGACTATATGTACTAGTTACCGATTAACACAGTAATATGTTTAAATTAAGCTGGCTATGTCACAATGAGTTAAATCTACAGGACCAATGAATTGTATTAACCCTTAGGGATGGAAGATGAACATAACTTGGGTTGGTACTTATATAAGCAGCCAATGTGCTGCACACTTCACACAGGCAAACCAAATTGTTTTAGTTAATGGAAGAGATTTCTCCTCCGGCATCTGCATCCGATGATGCACACGATGAACCAATAAAGATATTGCTCCTCGAAACTTCAAGAAATGATACATTTAAACATGAAACGAACTTGGAATAAGATGCTTGGAGGGTTTTGTGGGGATATGGTGTCCCGCCAATCATGCTTAGATACTTGAGTTCTTACACTAATTTATAAGAAAACAATTAAATATGTAGAGCTGTTAGTGTTGAGTCATATTCTGCCAGTTCAATACCCAATTGACCCTTAGCGTCCACACATTCTCCAGTAATGACTGGTGAATGGTGAGAAGAATTTTGTCGGTTTACAAAACTGCCAAGGAAAAGGAATTCATCTGACTCGGTTCAGTAACTGATATTATTTGCTACTTATAACTAGAGGTGTTGGGAATTGCTAGAGCTTGTGGTTATTGTTCATGTTTGCATCTGTTTCCTTTTCTGATTGTAGCCAGACACTAGCTAGATATTTTCCTTTACTGTAAAATCTTCTGATCTACACTCAGTAATGCTTAATGGAGAAAGATAATCTCTGCTTCTATAAACTCTGCCCGATTGACGTTCAGATGATCCTATTGCCAAGCGGGACTTGGTTCCTGATGTTGGTTCAGACAGCAACCATAGCACTGTGACTGGTGATGCCCAACAGTCTGCAGTGAAGGTATGTTTGCATATACCTGAAGTTCAGAAGATCTTTGTGGGGAGTAAAATGAGAACCAATGTCGATTTTTTTATGGCATTAGAATTTAGAACCTTGCAATCACTAAAGAATATGATTATTGCAGGAATCAGAATCACAATCTGATGAATCTCCGATGTTGGAGTTGGCCAAACGATTGGGGATTCTACTTTCTGTAGAACCTTCAGCAAGTTTTGTTGACGAAATCAACGATAGAGAACTATTGGAATTATCATCTAGGCTCATTGGTGAATCACTTCCTACCACCGACCAGCTTGCATGTATTCAGGTGCTGATATCTTTCCTTTGAAATTGTGTTGGCTTCCAAGAAAATGGGACATTATTGTATATATATGATGTACAGGCACTTCGTGATCATTGGAGAAGTTCTCCATCCAGCTCAATACAGCTCCAGGAGCTAGGCCCTCTGCTGAGGGACTATCAACGTCTCATTATCCGTCGCTTTTTGTATGGTTTCATTCCTCTATTCACCCTCTGCATTATTATTTACACATTTTAAGTATTCAGTTTTCCATAAAATCAAGAAACAATACGGTGGAAACAAATGACACGACTTTGCAGATAGTTCCATCTCTGGTCTATTATTATTCTCTTGTCATGATAATAATTTCAACTGCTAGATACTAATCCATTCATCCATTTTGTTGTCTTTTGCACACACAATGATCTGGAATTATGCAAAACAAAATGTTGCCAGTTCATCACGTGGAATATGTGGTTTATCATGTAACTAAAGGCATGTTTTCATGTCATTTATACTTAATTCAAAAGGAAAAATGAAAAACAATCGAAAGTGGAATATGCCTTTTTTTTCAGTCAAACCAGTGGACTTGCTGGCTAAAAATTGAGTACGGCTGTACGGGTAACCCAGCCATGGTCAGAGCTTGTTATGTCTGAAGAAATGATAGGACAGGAACTAACAATTATTAAAGTCCTGCCATGAGTATTTCACATTGACTATATCTTCATTCCCATCACTAAATGGATGCAGGGAAAACCCATCCCCGACATTCCTTGAAAGGGAAGATCGCCGCCTCTTCCATTTGAAAAATGCCTCGCAGGTATATGAGCTCCACGGGCGACCATCTACTCCCTCATTGTCCGAGGCACGCTCATTTACCAGTTTCCCCTACTTACCCAGTGCTTTGTATTTCTTATACACTTCAGTTGCGCATGGATGACATCCCCATCTTGCTGGGCGAGTATAGAACTCTGCTTTCCACCTGAGAGAGGGCCGCACAACTATTTTGCCTGGTTGGTGCTTCTGGGCTAAAACCATTGTGCTATGACCATCGGTTATCTGCTTCTGTGGTTTCCGATGCGCAGGGCGAGAAGGACGACGGCCCAGCAACCTAGGCCCCAGGGCAAGCAAACAGACCATTGATGAGCAAAATTGATGGGAAAATGTTGTATTTGGGAAATGCATAGAAAACAAAATGCCATGATCTATAATGGTTGTATTTTGATGTACAAGCTAGAATCTTCTTTTATTTTCTTGGATGTACAAATGTAACTTTAAAATTTTCGAAAGAAAGAGCTCCATGGAGCTACGGAGCAAATTAATTCTCATCCGCCATCATTTTAACATATGCGATCACATTGCTTGTCACGTTGTTGGACAGAAGATACAACATATACTTATTATAGACTTCACATCGACAAAAAGAGAATGGTGTATATTTTAGATTCGCACCGCCGTTGAATTGTAGGTTAAAAAACTTGGATTCTTTTGAGGTTCAAAAACTTGGATTCTTTTGAGGTTGCAAAAATGACCTCTGTTTAAAGTTCATTTGGTGACACTTGGGTCCAAAAGATTCATGATCTACCACAATGTCCGAAACTTAGGTCATATTAGGTTGATGACTAAATTTGCCACAACTAATCCTAGGCAAAATGTGTTTGCGCCCCAAAAGCACGGAGAACAAAACGACCGTCACAAGTGTGACAAAGATTTGGCAAAAAAATTAAGTCTTATGATAATCGACAGATTCGGGATTTGAGCATGAACAAGAGCATTTTGATTTATTCTCACCATAATATATGCATCCGTTTTTTAACATTGAAATTAATTGCAAAACACTTAACATGCAACAGAAAAAAAAGAGAAAGCATAAAAGGACGTAAACAATGAGACAAATCCCTGCTCTAGCGCCGCGTTTGGCAATATTTAGGAAGGGGAATGTGAGTTTAGGATAGGGAATTGTGCTGAGATTAGACATGAAATGAGTCGTTTTATTTCCAATCCCCTGTTTGGCGCATGATAGGATTATGTGTGAGATTGCGCAAGAAAGTGTGCCAAGTCCTAGCCAGAACGACGAACCAAACAAACGTCTAAATTGTCGTGGGACGGCCAAGGATAGATCATGATTTCTGAGACTGCACGGGCGTGCATTGAGAAACACATATATATTTTTTGCGCACTGGGAAACACATGGCATGACTCTTGAGAAGAGATCGTATGAATAGCCTCTTACGAAGTGCAATCGTGCGGAGAAAAGAAAGCACGTGGAGTGGAATGACTAAAATCCTTGAATCCAAGGCACAAAATCCACCTACCCTACCCCGTTGCTGGGGTTGCCGGAGTGGACCGAACTCCCATCCCATCCCATCCCATCCCATCCCATCCCATCCGGGGGGCTCCAGAACCTTCCTGAGGTTGGAGGAGCGAATGGGCGAATGAATGCGGGCTCAAACTGGAGAACCACCCGCAGTCCCAGACCAGACCCAGCACCGCACCCCCGGGTTCGTTCGCTCGCAGCCGCCGCGGGGGGCAAACCCGTCATTTCATCCGCATCTTTTATGCGCTGCTATACTTTTTTTTTCCAACGAGAAAACGGCGACCGCTGGCAGGGCAAGGGCAAGGGCACTCGCCATTCCGCCTATTAAAAGGTGGCCGCCGCCGCCGCCCACCCCCACCACAGACACAGAGAACACGCGCAAGGAGCACGAGGAGGAGGCAAGGGAAGCCGCCGCCCCCGCCCGTCCCTCCTCGCCGGCCCGCCGCCACAGGTAGCAAGCCGCGGCCCCGATCTGTTCCCTTCCTTCTCTGTTTTTTCTCTCGTGCTTCGTTTCGTTTCGTTTCGTTTCGTTCTGGCGGCGGCGTGCGGACCCTATCCAGCCAGCTCGCCGGGATGGGGCGGCCGCCGGAGTCTCCGCCCGGCTCCCCGCCGATCTGCTCTGCTTTGACGCGCGGCCGGATTAGCGGCTCGATTATCTTCCGGAATCTCCAACCCCACCCGCGCGCCCGCCTCGTTAGCTCCGCCCGACCGTGTCGCATGCTCAGCCCTCAATAGGTTAGGGACGGACAGGGGATCTCGTCGCTTCCTCCCTCCCTCCATCCGGGGAACAGAGCGGGGGCTGGTGGAAATGGAACCCACACCCAGTTGCCGTTGCGGTAAAAATTACAACGTCTGGTTTTGGGGATTCTGGGTTTAGGCATGTATGTGTGTATGTAGTATGTAGGTAGGTGAACAAACGCAGCATTTCAGTTGACCCTTGTCCCGATTCGACGAATTATTATGCGCAGCCGCCGCTCAAGGGTTTTGGATTTTGATGATGCTAGATGATTATGGCGGCCCTGCTGCTAGGCAAAGAAAGGGACGCTGGTTTTCTCTTTATTTACCTGTGTGTGTGTTGTGTGTCCCGGAGCTTCGAGTGAATGGCAGGGATGCCATGCTTGCCTTTCTCATATTGCTCCGGAGAGTGACTCCGGCCTTGTACTGGAGGGGGGTGCTGGCTTGTCCTCACTTTTCCCTCCTTGGTTAAGATACCGTTGGCTTATATCAGCATCCCGACTTGTTTTTGGCCTTATAAACCCGCTGTTTGTCACGCAAATAATGTGTATGTGTGTGTCATGTTCCAGTGCTAGTGTTGGATAGCATGTTGGACGATGCCGTCCAGCACAATAGGTGCACAATAAGCATGATTTCTTATTTTTGTTTTTCCTATTATTATTGTAGAGTTTGGCTATTTCTTTTTATTAACAAACATGAAATTGGTTGCTGTATGTATTAAGCAACTCATGTTTTGCGTGCTGTGTCCTGGAGCTTCGAGTGAAGAGCAGGGTTGCAATGCCTGCCTTTCTCATACTGCTCCAAAAGTAACTATGGCCTCCTCATAAGGGGGTGGATGGCCTGTCCCCATTTCTCTTTGTTGGTAAACATACCGTTGGCATATATTATCAGCAGCACATTTTCATGAAAAAATTAAGAAGGTTAAGTTAGGGTCAGATGGGTATCTGCGCAATAGAGCCTTTCTGTTTCCTGTGTCCCTAGTCTGGGTGTCAATGGTTTATCATGAAATTAGTTGTTATTTTGAGCAACAAAGGGGCGTTGATGTTGCGTATTGTGTCCTGGAGCTTCGAGTGAAGGGCAGGAGTGCAATGTCTGCCTTTCTCATACTGCTCCAAGAGTAATTATGGCCTTCTCACGAAGGGAGTGGATGGCCTGTCCCCATTTCTCTTTCTTGGTAAACATACCATTGGCTTATATCAGCACAACATTTTCATAAAAAAATAAAGAAGGTTGATTTATGTCCACACGGGTATCTGGGCAATAGAGCCTTTCTGTTTCCTGTGTCCTTAAGTCTTGGTGTCAATCGTTTATCATGAATTTAGTTGTTATCTTTGCAACAAAGTGGTGGGGTTTAGATGTTGCGTATTGTGTCCTGGAGCTTCGAGTGAAGGGCGGGAGTGCAATGCCTGCCTTTCTCATACTGCTCCAGAGAGTAACCGTGGCCCTCTGATGGAGAGAATGATGGTTTATCCCCATTTTTCTTCCTTGGTAAAGATACCATCGCCGTATATCACCAGCTCTTTGTGTTTGACCTTAAGCTGTTCTTGTGGAAAACAATGGGTGCTTTTGCAGTGCTAGTGGTAGGATAGCATCCGACCCAATGCGTATCTTCTTGTGCTGAATAATTGGTTGCATTTCTATATTTTGTTACCTTTTCTTAAGTTGGGTTCAAATTACTGACTTGATTCTTTGGGTCAGGTTTCAAGATGTCAACCAGCACGTTTGCGGCCTCCTGCATGCTCTTGGGCAATGCTCGAACAACCGATGCCCCCCAGAAAGCGGTGAAGAGCCGCCTGAGCTTCCTCGGCCGAGGCGCCCTGCAGGTGCCGAGCCTGAAGTCCTCCTCTTCCAAGAAGCTGGACGTCTCTGCGGCGGCCACGTACAAGGTGAAGCTGGTGACCCCGGAAGGGGACGAGCACGAATTCGAGGCGCCGGACGACGCCTACATCCTGGACTCGGCGGAGACGGCGGGGGTGGAGCTGCCCTACTCGTGCCGGGCGGGGGCGTGCTCGACCTGCGCGGGCAAGATCGAGGCGGGCGCGGTGGACCAGTCGGACGGGTCGTTCCTGGACGACGCGCAGCAGGAGGAGGGCTACGTGCTGACGTGCGTGGCGTACCCCAAGTCGGACTGCGTCATCCACACCCACAAGGAGGGCGACCTGTATTAGGGCTGGTGCCCCCCGGTTGTGTTGAGTAGAACCTTGATGCTCTGTAAAACCAACCTTGATGGTTGTTTATCCCCTGCCTGCCTGCCTGTGTGCTTTGGTCGTTAGTCGGATTGTTGGGTGAACCCACCCATGGAGATGGAGATGGAGATGGAGATGGAGGAGAATGAGAAATAAGGGACTAAAATTGCAGTTTCATGGTTTGTGCATGGTCGGCTTTGCGCCGTTCGTTTTCCGCCGGTTGGTTTGACATGTTTGGTGTTCGTTTGTGTGCCTGCCTGCCTGCCTGCCTCTTGGTTGCTTCCTAGCTTTTGAAACTAAACTGGTTTGCTCGTGTAGCTGCTGCTGATGTCTAGCAGTGTTGGTTAATCTGAATGCCGCATCTCAAGAACACTTGTGAGAAGACGGCATGCTGCTGTGCTGTGCGTCTGCCAAGAATGGCATCTCAGCATGTGAAAGTGGTTGGGGATGCTGATGATCCCTCCCTGCGGTGCTCTTCTTTTTTTGTTTCTGGCTGTCTCAACCATTGACGCATTCAGTTTAGTCTGGTGGCCGGCCGAGAAAGAGAGAGAGAGAGATCCTCCGCTTGATACCTTCTCTCTTGTTCCTTGGCTCTGACTGAGAGGGCGGGCCAGTTCTTCGTTGGAGGCACTTCTCCTAGTCTCTATCTCAAGTTCAACCGTCTTTTTGTGTTTGTTCTTGGGTGTTCACACGGTTTCCCCTAATTAAATGGGCGCCGTTAGGTTTTTGAGTCTGATTTTTCTTATACATTGGACCATCTTTCTTTTTTTTTAGGGAAAGCCACTATGGCTAATTTTATTAATCATCAAATAAGTGATACATCAGACTAGAGATGATAAAACTCAGAGGCTCATCAACCCAAACACGTGGTTGCGGCATAGCCTCGCTACAATATTGGCATCCCTATTAGAGAAACTCCGAGAGAACGAAGTTGCTTGGACACAAATATCAACATAATATGGTGCAGCTGCCATAAGAGGAAAAACCTCCTGTTTATCCAGCTGAATATACATCGGATCATCTTTCTTCTTAACGAACTGCAGGAAACCCCTGCCCTCGCATGAGGTTGTTAAAAAGATAATCATTGGAGTCGACAAACACATGCGCAAAGCATCAAAGCAGATGGATGGGGAGATTCCACAAAAGCCTCCAGGGGCTCAGTGGCACACATCTCGCATACACGTCATGCAATGGAAGGAGGCACAATTACTTTCTATGAAACTTTCTTTTTCTTTTTGTGTATATATATAAATAATAAAAAACAGCAAGCCTAAATAGACCGGTGACCAGCCTTGCTGACCAAAGCAACTAAAGGTATAATAACAACAATAATAATTCCACACCAATATACTTAATGGTAGAAAATAATTATACATACACAGCCAGCGTTCTGCACTCTGCAGTCACACAAACAGCCCAAGCCCAAACCCGAAACCGGTCGTCCACGCGCACCGGCTAAATATCAACCAACATAGTAGTATATCACTAAGAACTAAGTGATACAGGACCTACTTTTCCTTCATCCGGCAATGCCAAATCATCCGTAAAAACAGCCGCAGAAAGCTCGGGGAATACTTCAATCGAGGAGAGTCGGATACAAGCTCAATCATAGGAAAAGTGCAGAGGGATACGGAGTAAGACACAGCCCAAGGCTTAGAAGCACTTGCGGTGGACAATCGAGGGGCCAGATTCGTCGTACTCTCCCTTGGATATCCACATCTGCAAAAGGGAAAGGGATCAGGAGTACTTTCTTTTCTGATAACATCAGGGGTACTTTCTTCATAAGCTGAAAACACAAGTAATACTTTGCTTTGTAGGAAAAGATTAATTTGCTTTCTGGTTGGTTTATGTAAACAAGATGTTATTAAAAAGGAATAAGAAAAAGACATGTATCTTTTTCCACAAATTAATATGATGGTAAACACCATGACGATGAAACAAAATGGTTGCGTAAGTACCTGCTGGAATGTGCTGAGGGAGGCAAGGATGGAACCACCGATCCAGACACTGTACTTCCTCTCGGGAGGCGCCACGACCTTGATCTTCATGCTGCTCGGCGCAAGGGCAGTGATCTCCTTGCTCATCCGGTCGGCGATGCCGGGGAACATGGTCGTCCCTCCACTGAGCACAATGTTGCCATAGAGATCCTTCCTGATATCCACGTCGCACTTCATGATGGAGTTGTAGGTGGTCTCGTGGATCCCAGGAGCCTCCATGCCGATCAGCGAGGGCTGGAACAGCACCTCCGGGCACCTGAACCTCTCGGCACCAATCGTGATGACCTGCCCGTCAGGCAGTTCGTAGCTCTTCTCGACTGACGAGCTGCTCTTGGCTGTCTCCAGCTCCTGCTCGTAATCAAGGGCGACGTAGGCAAGCTTCTCCTTTATATCTCTTACGATTTCCCGCTCTGCGGTTGTGGTGAAGGAATAGCCCCTCTCCGTGAGGATCTTCATTAGGGAGTCGGTCAGATCACGACCCGCAAGATCCAGCCGGAGAATAGCATGAGGAAGTGCATATCCCTCGTAGATCGGCACAGTATGGCTCACACCATCACCAGAATCAAGCACAATACCTGCACAAGACATCGCACATTCAGGTCATACAATGACCGACGAAGGGATACAATTAAGTATACATAAACTCATCTTGAGTAGGGAGAAAACAGACACGTACCTGTAGTACGACCACTGGCATATAGAGAAAGAACAGCTTGAATAGCCACATACATCGCTGGGGCATTGAATGTCTCGAACATGATTTGGGTCATCTTCTCTCTGTTTGCCTTTGGGTTCAGAGGAGCTTCAGTCAGCAAAACTGGATGTTCTTCAGGGGCAACACGCAGCTCATTGTAGAAGGTGTGATGCCAGATTTTCTCCATGTCATCCCAGTTGCTCACAATGCCATGCTCAATAGGGTATTTCAAGGTCAGGATACCCCTTTTTGACTGCGCTTCATCACCCACATAGGCATCTTTTTGGCCCATTCCAACCATGACACCTGTGTGCCGAGGGCGGCCAACTATACTAGGGAAAACTGCTCTTGGGGCATCATCACCAGCAAAACCAGCCTACAGGAATGAGGTGTTTATTTTCCAAACAAATTTTCTGTGCTTAAAATTTGAATGAAACAAAGGGGTGAGCATCGAACCTTGACCATTCCAGTGCCATTGTCACACACAAGTGGCTGGATGTCCTCGCCGTCAGCCATTGGTCTGCATAAGACAATTGGAAACCTTCTCAATCATTTACTTGTTACATCACATATTCACTGCTAGGTATCTTGCTAATAAGAATTACGTCGATGAGCACAAAAACACAGAACTAACTGAATCATTTTAAGAAGCTGTCAATTTATCTCTACCTGATGTGCTCATCAACCTTATTCAAATATGTAACTAAAGCAATGTTTCTGGTAATAACACAATAAGTAGAAACTACAACTGTATTTAGCAAAGTGTACCTCTAGCTTTAAGGCTCTAAGTATAGCAGGTAGTTTCATCACTAATGAGGTTAGTGGATAAAAGCAGGTTGGCAAAACTAATGAAAATTGTGAATAAGAAAGCACAGACCACTTCAATCACATTAACGGACCATTTATGCTTAATAAATAAAAATAATAAAGAGAGCAATAAGCTGTCATATGCTGTCCTTGCAGGCAGTCATGCTCTACCCATGTGCAACTATGCCTACCAAAGTTGAAAAAAAAACTATAGCTGTACTGGATCACAATTATTGCTGTTGCTGGACATCCAGCCTAGTACTAGTTATAAATCAACATTTTTAGTCATCCAGCCTAGTACTAGTTATAAATCAACATTTTTAGTCATCCAGCCTAGTACTAGTTATAAATCAACATTTTTAGTCATCCAGCCTAGTACTAGCTATAAATCAACATTTTTAGTCATCCAGCCTAGAACTAGCTATAAATCAACATTTTTAGTCATCAAACACAATTTACGGAGCTGCAAAGTCCATGTGCCAGCAGCAGTGGTGGAATTCAAGCTGTTTTTTGCACTATTAAGAACCACACACAGAGGTACTGTGCTGAGCTATTCAATTAACGCCATTATGATATGATGTGATTAACAAATACTACCTCTGTAAAGAAATATAAGAGAGTTTAGTTTGTTTAATGGATAAAAGTAGGCTGGCAAAACTAATCAAAATATCAGACAGATATACTGATTAAGCTAAAAATTAGTGTGTTCCGTGATACATGAACCATTGTAAGAGCACAAGATCAGAGTATACACAATCAAACATCACACATAGCAATCTTAAAAGTTACTAGAATGATGATGTGCACACATCTAGAGTTTAGACTGCATATTTCATAATGATGTCCGAGAGATACCATCTCACTTGAAATTAGCCCCCCAAGTTATTTGGTTTATGAGTATTCAGGTGAGATTTATTTTAGATTTGGACAGATCCAAGCCCAGCCATCTCATCTTACACAGAAGACAGCTGATGCCAAGTCCATTTTTATGATGGAACACTGGTATGGACACTTGGTTTTCCCCTGGATGGATCAAGCAAGCCACCTCCCCGATTTAGACAATAATACTCCGGTAGCCTAGCAGATCCCATCGCGCCAAGCAAAGTAAAAAGGCTACACCACTTGGACACTCTGTGCTTGCACCTCACTGCATCAAGCTTAACACCCAACGCAACAGCCACTAGCTGGACTAGGAACCGAAGGGGGAGCAGCCATTTCGCAGCGACTAACCAAACCACTAGCCGCCGACGGGGCCCGAGGACCGCCGGATCGGCCGGACCCGCCCACGCGCACGGGCAGATCCACCGGCAGCGCCGCGACACGAGACCCCCAGACACAGCTTGCTCCGCGGCCAGATCCGCGCCGCCACGGAGCGGCGAGCGAGGGGTTCGGGGAAGCGTGACGGGAGGGAGGGATCGAACCTTGGGGAGCGAGGCGGCGGCGGCGGGGACCGGAGGAGGAAGCGGAGCGGAGCGGAGCTCGCTGGCGAGGAAGGCGGAGACGGAGGCGTGGAAAGTGGCCGTGTCCTGCGCTGCGTGCGTTGGCGTTGGGTTTGGGTGTGTCGTGTTAAATACAGGGGAGGGGGGAGGGGGAGGATCTGTGCTGTGGTTCAATGAGCTGTGGTGTTCGCCGTTACGGATTTTTTCGATTTGAGGGGAAGATCTGGAGGACACGATCACACGAGGAGCTATAATGGTGGGATCTGCAGCGGATCTGCCAGCCCCCGGACCGCGCACAAGATCTGCACCTGCCAACGCACGTTCTCTCCCCCCCATCTGATCTACCTGTCCTGAATCACAACTTTCTCTTATGGCAACATCAAAACCCTTATAATGCGTCAACCAATCTATAGTTGTATACTCAGCTCGTCAGAGTTTAAATCCTAGACTAGACTTTATATTGGTGCCCACATTATTTTTGAATTTATTTTAGGCTTCCGGCGATGTTCGTTCAATGGGAGGAGACGTTTCCGTTGACTGCGAGGCGTCTGTGGTGACTTCATGAAATCCGAAGATGCTATGTCGGCTCTGTCTCTCGGAGGTGCTCCTACGGATAGGGTATGGGTGTGTGCGTTCATAGGGATGAGTGTATGCGAGCGACTTTAATTGTGCCGTGTTAAAAAAACACTCGTAAATGTCAAGAAAGCATGGGTCCGGGTACCTTTTGTCATCCAACACCGTTTCGCCGTCCAGCGTCGTGACAGGGTCGATCGAGAAGGACCCGTTGGTGGCACGAAACACCCGCCGCCGCAAACAGAAAATAGGAAGGACACTTTGGCAACAGATGGCCACTCGGTACCTCCTCCGCCAAAGCGTGT
Organism: Aegilops umbellulata; assembly: GCA_032464435.1. Classification (NCBI taxonomy): domain Eukaryota; kingdom Viridiplantae; phylum Streptophyta; class Magnoliopsida; order Poales; family Poaceae; genus Aegilops; species Aegilops umbellulata. The sequence goes on from CP136057.1 coordinate 642,308,676, forward strand.
GGCCCAGCGAGTGTCGTTGGTTCATGCAGTTGTATCTGCTATCCTACGCCGCCGCCCAACAGCTCAGTTTGCAGCAGGAGTCCGCGTCCATCGTCACTGCCGGCCATCAAGTGTCGTTCTGCCTTGACCTCAACGGGGACTGCACCTTCATGGAGCCTCAGTCGCAATCAACGGGCGCTTGTCCGTTCGCGGATGCTGACTATGTCTCCCTCGCCCTTAGGTGCCCGATCTTTGTTTGCCGGAATGTCTCAATCGGGCGTGACGACGGATGAGGAGGAGGCAATGATTAACACGATCCACGAGGCGGGCACGAAGATGGGAAGGTGGAGGACAGAGTCACCCGCAGCAAGTCAATCAAGTTTTACAAAGTACAGTGGGAACATCATACTGAGGATGAAGCTACCTGGGAAAGAGAGGATTTCTTAAAGACTGCATACCCTGAATTGTTTTCCGAGCAACCGAATCTCGAGGACGAGATTCATCCTAAGGGGGGAGGTTTGTGACACCCTAGATTTTGAAAACTTTCTTTTCCTGAGGTTTATTGAACATTTGGTTTGAATTTGAATTTTTGATCAACTCTTTTGGACTTGCCACTTGGAAATTGTTTCTGATTTTTCTTCCAAGTGGATCCTAGCACCCTCAAAACATCTCTAGACCTCATCCCTCCCAAAATAATGCCAAGGAAATATTTTATTCAATGGCATAATACTCATTTTCCTCCTGAAAATGAATATTTTTCACTTATGCTATGAAGCAAATGTGACACCCCAAATTTTTGACCTTGTTTTATTAATTAAAATTTTGCCAGGAAATTAAAACTTTTATTTTCTGGACTCCCTTTTGAGTTTAAACCATTTCCTCCTTTGTTATTATGGAGTTTTTCCCCAAAAAGAAAACCTTTGAAATGTGTTATTGGACTTGTTTACCCTCTCAAGAAAACTTTTCTTTTATAAATGGAATTAATTATATAATTATTTTCCTAAACCTTTATTTCTTGAAAAATGGGTTTTCCATGGTTTTATGGCCATTTTGAACTACAACCATTTGATAAATTCTTTCATAATTCCAACCAAAATTTGGAGATGTCATGTGATGGTTTTAAATCACTTTTATGCAAAAACATCTTTTATACATGAAATATTTTGAGCTCTACTCCCAATTTTCAACTCTGGTCCAGAGGGCAATTTTGCACTACAACCCATTTAAATATTTCTTTCTAGCCTCCACCAAAATTGTGGGATGTTAGTAGTAGCGTATGATTCAATTTTATGCAAAAACCAAGTGTTGCTCTTTGAAAAATTTGAGTGAATCGACCTCATGTTCATTCTGGTCCAACTTGATGGTTTGTACAGCAACCATATTTTTGCTTGCTCTTTAGCCCTTGATTCTTTCCCCTGCTTGTAGACCATCCTACAAAACCCCTAAGTCCAGGAGCATGCAACCATTGGAATATTTTTGGACCATGAAACTATGCCTTTTTGTTTCTGTCCAGAATTGGTTTTACTATAAAACTGCATTACCAAGTTTCTAGTCTTGCCAAACTAACCTCACCACTCTCTTAATCATCTAAAGAGACCCCAATCTGGAAGATTTGGCCACTCCAAGAAACGCCTAGGTGCCTGTGGCATTTTGTCAAACACCCTGAGAGCATGGACATTATTGGCATGAGTTTTTAATTGCATTGTAAACTTGGCCATCTGACCTAACCACCATGTCCATTTATCTTCTTGCTAACTCTAACCTAACCCTGTTTCTTGCCAGCCTCACCCGAGACATCTAGCATGCCCTGGCATTCTGTCGAACACATCCCGGGCGTGCTCTGGGCGCGCCCAGAGCGTGCGTTTTGCACGCACGTGCACCCGAGCCGCCGCGTCGCGCCCACTTCGCGCCACCAACCCCTGCTCGCCCGCAGAGCCGCCCCCGACCTCATCCACTCACAGGAAACATCCAAGCTCTCCCCTGGCGCCCTATAGGGCCGCCGTCAGGTCGGCCACGGCGGCTAGCGGCCGGCCAGAGTGGCTCCTGCCCCGGTCAGCGCCGCCCGAGCCATCAGCTCTCGCCACCTGCCCCCTGGAGCTTCGCGAGCTCATCCTCAAGCGTGTCCCCTAGCGCTCGTCGCCGCCACGACCTCCTGCAGCAACAGAGAGGCGGTTCACCGGCGACCTTATCCACTGCCGCCGCGGAACCGACCTCGCTGCGCTATAAAGAGAGACCCCGAGCTCATCTGGGCACTCAGGCGACCTCAGTCGACTCCTCTAGTTACCCCATGGCATCCAATCGACCCGAGGAGGTCGTCTTCTTCCTGTCCGGCAACTTCTGCCGCCACCCCTGTCCTGATCGTTCCGGCGCCACCAGGACCTCCCCCTCTCCACTCTCTTCACCAGGAGCTTCCTCTCCCTCTCGTGAGTCCAACCCCCTACTCAATTTTGCTCGGGACTCGCCGCAGGCGAAAACTCACTTTGCCCGACGGCCACCACACGCTGCGGAGCTCGCCGCCGGCAGCTCCGACCACCCCAGGGACCGTGACGACCACTGGAGGGACCGCCTCGACCCCCTGAGCCCTCGGGTGGCCTCCGTTTCTCGAGAGGTGCCGCCGTTCGCCGGCGAGCGTCGCCGGAGTCCCGCCTCCCGCTTGGGCAAAGGAAGAAGAGGGAAAGGGGCCTGGTCAAACCTGACCAGTGGGCCCCCTGGACCCACTGTCAATGACCCCCGCACCGGACCACGTGTTTAAGTGAAAGCGTAAACCACCCCAGTACGTTTCCTCCGCTCCGAAAGCGTATTCTGTCTGAAACGTTTTCTTTTCTATTGTTATTTTAAAAACATATTTTGACCAGGACTTTGACTGGATATAACTTTTTAAATATAACTCCAAATGAATTTATTCTTTTTCCTACATCTCTCAAATACTGTCTAGTTTATTTTCAGATTTATTTGAAAAATTTTCAAACAACTTTTTTGTGCTGTTTTGAAAATGTGTGTTAATTCAAATTTATTTTAAAATAGGATTTTGGAGAGAGGAAGAAAACTTTCAAAAGTTTTGGGATGCACCCTGCCTCTACACAACCTTGAAGGCAAGCATTCTGAGCCCTGGCATAATATTTTGGGTGTGATAGTAAATTGATTATAACACCCCCCCCCCCCCGATACGAAGGACCCGTTATTTTTATGGTGATACGATCTTTTGCACAAGTGCAACATTGGAGACTTCCTTACTGTTGGAAGTGAATATACGTGTGATGGTAATCAACCTCGTATGCCTTGCATGCATGCCGGAAAGAAATCTGGGAAAGCCTCTGCCTTGGGTAGGCGTGAGCTTATCTCCGGTCTTCGTCGGGACGGTTATGTCCGGTATGGCATAGTAAGGTATAAAGAGTGGTGATTCTGTTAGTTGAAATAATTTTGCTATACATATCATGTAGGGAATATCTAAGCCTCCTGAGTCGGCTGTAGATCGAGTCTTGTTCCAGTAACCCCCATACTTGTTTCGTGCTGCCACTAGTCCCTGCCGTAGGTAGGGTATGGTTCAGTAAGTTGTTAACCCTTGTCTTGGCACACACCATACAGAGAGGCCATGGTGGAAGATACCGGCTGCATCCGGTAGGCATGCCACCTAGTCCGGGAGCATGGGTGTATCCGGTTGGGACCGAGAGGGGGGCACCCCTTAGAGCGCGCGATAGAAATTTGATCCCATGCTACGCGAGGTTGTAGCCTCCCCACTTAGAGTTTTGCTTAACAAGTGTCGCGGGTGATTCCTGACACAAGTAAAGTTAAGCTGGTGTGTGCAAGTCAGGCGTGTTTTCGACTAAAAGACCGTAGACGGAATTAGTCCCGATGGACTAAAGAAATCCGTTACTCGTGGGTAAAGAGTACATCCTCTGCAGAGGTACTAAATCTATTCGAATAGCCGTGTCCACGGGTAAGGACTACAGTCTGGGATAGGTCAAGTGTCGGTCTTAGTGTCGGTCTTCGGAGGAGAAACTATTAAACCAGAACATATGGATTTTGACTTGTGATATATGATGGTTATGACTATTATTGTTGTGGACTAACCAACTGTATTGTTTGAAATAATGAATATCCCTGGGACGGTTCGACCTCCCGGATATTCACGGTGATTATTTATTTACTCTATAAGCCCTTTATGTGGTGTCGCTCAGACGCCCGACTGTGGCATGCCTGTTATTTAATTACCTTATAAGCCCTTTATGTGGTGTCGCTCAGACGCCCGACTGTGGCATTCTTGTTATTTACTTTATAAGCCCTTTATGTGGTGTCGCTGAGACGCCCGACTGTGGCATGCCTGTTACTTAATTACCTTATAAGCCCTTTATGTGGTGTCGCTCAGACGCCCGACTGAGGCATGCTCGTTATTTACCAATCCTTTCGAGACGTCGCTTCAGACATCCGATCGGTGCATTTTATTACTATTCTGTTATTGCCTATTCATGTTGCATATGAATAACCTGCATGCATGCATCAGGGATTTCATTGCCATGACTGACATTGTGATTATAGAATGTTTTCAGAGCATGATTTTCGGTTGCTATATTATACCCGTGTTCATAATGTTTGCGAGTACATTCAAAAGTACCCACTGGCTTGTCCCTGGCTATTGTCTTGGCCAGATTGCTTGCTTGGAGAGGAGCGTTGCGATGACAGCCTCGGAACCTAAGCAACGGTAATAGCAGCCTCGCGAAGATAGGAGTTAACTTGGTCAGCTATTCCTGTGGGGAAATGGAGTCCCATAGACCGTGGTGAACCACAAACCGCTTCCGCCATCAACCACTAGAAGCCCTTTTGTTGTACTCACAGGCCAGAATGGTCTTGTACTACGTATTATGTATTTTTGCTTGGAATTTCGGTATCAAGTTGGTGCCTCATCAGCTAACAGTAATCCTGGGGCTGGTGAGCACAAGGGCCATTTTCTGGAAATTATATCCCAAAAATCCGGTCCTGACAGCAACCCTAATTTTTATTGCTCAGAAAAATCCCAAAATTTCCTTTTGCAACAGTTTTGTCTTGAGCTCCTCTTTGCTGTATGCAAAAATTGAGATTTTTTCCTTGCTGTAAATATTTTCTGGTGCATTAAAATGCTTTATGTGACATTTTCTTATTGGTATTTGAATTATTTTCAGAAGGTTCAACTTGTCTTGAAGATGACTAGGAGTTTTGTGACCCGCCTGTAAACTAAGGTAAGCCACAACAAACATTTGCAAGGGGGACATTGCAATGACTATGATTTTACTTGAATTTAAAGTCATATATTGCATTTAGTTAACTAAAATACTTTAACTTGTGCTAGTATTATTTCCATGCTATGCTTGCTATGTTTTACAGAAGAATGTTGATTACTTAGTTAAGTGATGCAGTAGTGTTTAATTATCATACTCATGCTTATGATAGTACCGTTATGATGTCGATTCTTTGCATGAGCATTTCATGGCATACTATGACTCGAATTGTTTCCATTTCAAGGTAAACATGATGATAATCCAACTTGAATATGATGTTGATCGAGTCATGGTGCCACCGAATCAAGCTTCCCAGTGCAACCACATTTGCCTTTATGGGAAGGCCCTTATTCGGTCTATTGTCATGCCTATCGCCGGTGCTTCCAATGAAGGAAGGTTACGCGCTTGCACTACCCTGGCCCGGTAGGCAGGCATAGCCTTGTGTGCCTATAGCTGTTTGGTACCACTGTCCCCGTTTGGGACCGTTTTTGTTTTGCCACAACGATGGCCGTTTGATGTCCGGAGTGGCATCCGGGGCCACCCATGACTTAGTCCAAAGGGGAGTTGGTCGGAGTGGCCGGGAGAGTGTCATGCAATAGATTGGTTTTGTCGGAACGCCGTTGGTCTACCCGAATGGGAGTACAAGGCCATGGTTTCTATGGTGTGGGTACAGTGTACTAACCTCTGCAGAGTGTGTATAATCTATCGATAGTTGCGTCCTCGGTCATGGACACAGTTCGTAGTAGGTCACACCGTGGGTCAACTAAAATAATTAACTTGCACACTAATGATATATTGATGGCACATGCTATGGTTAGTAATCTTGTGTGATCGTCGAGCTTGTATCCCTTGTGATCCATGGGTGATCACCGTGATAAGCTGACGAATGTGGTTATGAGGTAACCCAGATGGTAAGCTGGTCCGAGGGACCAGGTGTTTCGATCACATACACTTCATGAGAATCATGTCATGCTCTTGCATTTAACCTGCTTAAATATCATGTTATTGTTTGTCATTATTGCTTTGCTTGTTGTGAGCTTGCGAGTACATTCAAAGTACTCACCTGGCGTGTCATGCCAGTTTCAGGAAAGTTGTACCAGGTGTCGGAGTTGCATCGTTCATCACAGTCTAGACCGTGTCCCAACAGTGTCCCTATGAGATGGAGTTCCTCTACATCGTCGTTCCGCTGCCGTGTAGCTGTATTGTTATCATCGAGGCCCATGCCATGTATACTAAATAATGTACATAAGTGCAGTAGCACTGTGTGTGCTGCTTGGCCTCGCATCCTTATGTATCATCGAACCTATGTTCCCGCAAGAGATCAATAAAGCGATTGTATTTATGTACCAAGTTGTTATGTATTGCCAGAAGACAAGATCTCTGGGCTGGCAATGCAAGGTAAACCGCTTACTTTGAGCCGGGGTGCCATAACGCTTGGTATCAAAGCTACGCTGACTGTAGGATGCCCTAGACAGCCGACGCGTTAGTTAAGCAATAGCTAGTAGTGTTGAGTGCCGTGAGTGTGCATTTGCATCTTGTTGTTGCATTGCATGCATTTAGATTATTTTTATTATAACAGACTAATGTTTGTGAGTGTAGATGGCTCCAGTTCCGTATCCATACCAGTCTGAGCGAGCACCCTTCACCTCTCCTCACCTTCTGCGTAACGTGTGGCGTCGACTCTACCCCGACGGTGATGACCCGGTGTATCGAGAACGACTGGCATACTCGGTGTATGAGTACCACGTACGGAGGTCACCATGCACAACAGTTATCTGACGGGCACCTACACCTGTTCTTCTAGGAGTGGTTTCGCTTCTACAACCGATCAGACGGTTCAATTTGCTGCGTTCGAGGCTCTCGTTGACCTGCGCTACAACGAGGTCCGGATGCAGACTCACCCAGGTTTACATTTTTACCCGTCCATGTTCGATGATGGACGTATTCGTTTCCCTTCCATTGATCCAGCGTGCGACCGTTCCTCCAGCCAGCTTTCTCGATACATAACGGTCGGTTACCTTCTAATTTTCAACCTAGCCCAGGAGCTGACTCGTACTCGTGCAGCTCTGGCTGCCGCTAGATCTGCTTTCACTCCACCCTCACTCGGTTTTACCCCACTCATTGCCCCAGCTACTATCCCTCCACCCTCTTTGGTTACCCCTCAGAGTAACTCGGATACTTCGACAATGACTCCCCACGAGTCTCCTGCTGAGTGGGCTTTACTTCTCACTACTCCCACCGCTCCTATGCTTTAGCCTCACCCAGCCCCTGCCCCTGAGGGGGAGACCTCGAGGCAGCGTCGTCCTGTTTCCTTTGCCCCGGAGGTTTCCGTCAACGTGGTCAGTTCAGTATCAGAGTCCGAGGCTAAGGAGACCCCAGCAGGATCCTCAGGGCACCATTGCGGTCACTTTCTTCAGGAGTAGATGAGGTTGTCAGAATGATTGGTTGTATGAGGGTAGTAGCACTTTCCATGATGTTTGTCTATGTATAATTATGTTGGAACTTTTATTTTCCTTGGTTTTTCATCGCTTTTCTTGGATTTGCCGCTTGCTTTTCTTCCCTATTTATGGATATTGCTCATCTCGATGCTTCGTATTGGGAAACAAAAATAGGATGACAAGATGCGGTAGCAGCAGCCATGGTGGTGGTGATGTCCCTGTTCGTTGTTCCGCTAGACAGGCAGGACATTCCCCAGAACCGTATCAACCCCCACCACCTCCTCCACCGCATCCACCTACAACAGAGCAGATTATGCACATGTTCAAAGAATAGAGAAACCAAGATTTGCTTGAACTTTTGAGAAGTATGCAGACTATGGTTGGGCAGAACAACAATCAGAATGTTAATCACTCCAAGCTATCAGATTTCCAGAGGACCAAGCCTCCCAGCTCCAGTAGGGTTGTTGACCTTATGGAGGCCGACGATTGGCTGAGGACCATTGAGAAGAAACTAGAAATTGCTCACATCAAAGAAATCGACAAGGTCCCATTTGCTACTCACTATCTTGAAGGACTCACTGCTATCTGGTGGGATAATACCAAGGCCATGTGGCCCGCAGACGACAAGGTCACTTGGGATAAATTTAAGGACAAGTTTCGCAAGTCCACATTCCAGCCAGAATTATGAAGGTAAAGCTGCGAGAATTCCTTGCTCTCACACAAGGAAACCCGTTAGTAAGTGCGTATTTAAACAAGTTCAATTACTTGGCTCATTATTCCCTTCATGATGTGGCCACCGAAGAAAGGAAGATAGATTGATTCCTTGGAGGGCTCCACCAGACACTCCGATGCACGCTCAGCATGTTGGACTTTTCGGATTTCCAAATTTTGGTGAAAAAGGCTCCAGAAAGGGAGCACAAGCTCGTCCATGATAACAAGCCAACTTATGAAGACCGCAAACGCAAGTTTGAGCCTAAGAAAGATGGGCAGATTGTTCAGAAGACTCGCACCTGTCAGCAACTTTAGATTGAGTTCAAGCCAACATGGCAGCGAAATGCAACAAGACCGAGAATCGAGTCAAGAACACTGTGACCAACCCCGTAAGGGAAGACTGTCAGCATAACAACGCGTGCTTCACTTTTGGCCAGACTGGGTACTATGCAAGACAGTGCCCCAAGAATGGAAAGCTGACTACAACCCTCAAGCCACAAGTCAACAACATGGGATCCTTCCCAGCTCAGAAGCTCATCCAAGGGCAAGTGCATCATCTCTCCGCCGAACAAGACCAAGAAAACCCCAAAGTGCTCATTGGTATGTTTCCTATTAATAACATACCTGCAACAATTTTATTTGACTCTGGGGCTTCCCATTCTTTTATTTCGTGGAGTTTTGTTGCCCAAAACAAGCTTTCTTGCTCTCTTCTTGAGAAATTCATGGTGATACAATCTCCGGGATCCATGCTCAAAACAAATGTGGTACGCCGTGACCTGAGGATAGCCATTCCTGGAGTTATTTTCCTGGCCACCTTGGTATCAATTGAATCCGCGAGGCTGGATGTTATACTGGGAATGGACTGGCTGACAAGACATCAAGTCTATATCAATTGTGCAACCCGGGAAGTCACATTAATAAATCCGACAGGGCAAGCAGCGCAGTTTGTGGCTCGTAGAACCATGCCCAGAAGGGATATGATTTACACAGTTGTGACCTTAGGCATGGAGTTAATTCGAGTGGTCAGTGAGTTTCCAGATGTATTCCCTGAAGAACTGCCAGGAATGCCACCAGATCGTGAGCTTGAGTTCGCAATTGATCTTGTACCCGGGACTGCACCTATATACAAGAAATATTACAGAATGCCTACATCCGAGCTAGTTGAGTTGAAGAAGCAACTGGATGAGATGCTCAAAAAGGGGTATATTCGCCCTAGCTCTTCTCCCTAGCTCTTCGCCATGGGGATCGCCAGTTATATTCATGGACAAGAAGGATGGTAGTCTTCGTATGTGTGTGGACTACCGTCAACTTAATGATGTCACCATCAAGAACAAGTACCCGCTTCCCAGAATTATTGCAACGACATCCCTACTCTAGAAGTCATCCCTACTCTGGAAGAAGAGGTCCGCAAGGACCAAGCGGAGGACTCATTATTGCAACGACATGTCGCTCGACTACAAGTCAGCAAGGCTCCAGACTTCCATGTGGATGATCAAGGTACACTGAGATTTCAAGGACGAATTTGTGTACCAGATTCCGAAGATCTGAGGCAAAGAATATTAAAAGAAGCCCATGAGTCGTTGTACTTGATCCGTCCTGATGGTATAAAAATGTATGAAGACCTAAGGCAAATATTCTGGTGGGATGGAATGAAGAAGGACATTGCATATTTTATTGCCTGTTGCGACATATGCAATAAAGTCAAGGCGGAGCATCAGAAACCCATTGGGCTACTTCACCATTACACGTCCCACAATGGAAACGGGACGATGTCTGCATGGATTTCATCACGGGACTCCTCAATACTTCTTGAGGAAACAATGTTGTATGGGTCGTAGTTAGGGCTGGACCAAAAGCTCGTAGCTCACGAGCTTAATGAGCGCTCGATAGTTCGGCTCGTTAAGCTCGTAGCTCGCTTCTTAATGAACAGAACCGATCATTGATTTCAGCTTGTTAAGCTTAGCGAGCTTAACGAACGAGCTAATGAGTTTCACGAGTAGCTCGTTAGTAACAACACAACACATATTTTCATCTTATATGATAAACTTTTTGTAGCACCTCAGCCCATCTATTCAATCTAATCGACACATGAGGAAACATACTAGTGCATTTCTTTTTGTAGTGACCATATTTCATCTTCAAAACCACACCTACACATTCATCTTGTATATCATAACATATTATAATCTGTTAACAAGCGCTCACGAGTTTAACGAGCTTCAAACGAGCCGAGTTGAGCAGGGTTTTTTGCTCGTTAATCTTAATGAGCTTAACGAGCCGAGCCTTAACAAACACGAGCTTAACGAGCCGAGCCTTAACGAGCACGAGCTTAACGAGTCGAGCTACTCGTTAATCCACCCCTAGTCATAGTGGACATGCTGACCAAGGTAGCCCACTTCATGCCAATCAGGACCACGTATCGGGCAGATCAACTGGCACAATTATATGCATCCAGGATCGTCAGTTTGCATGGAGTGCCTAGAACCATCACTTCCGATCAAGGGTCTCTATTTACCTCAGCATTCTGGTCACGCCTTCATCAAGCTTTGGGAACTGCTCTAAAATACAGTACCGCTTATCATCCCCAGACAGAGGGTCAGACCGAACGAGTAAACCATATTCTCGACGACATGCTTCGGGCATGTGCCCTCACTCAAGGGCCTAAATGGGAAGACAGTTTTCCCTATGCGGAGTTTTCATACAACAACAACTATCAAGCCAGCTCAAGATGTCACCGTATGACACTACAAAAAAATACACTTCCGTGATGATACGTGTTTGTCACAGTAGGTCACATTTTCTGTCATGCATGTACATTCATGACGATTTTATGACAGAGTCAAGATAGTCATACATGTGCTGTCGTAGAAGTGTTCCATGACAATACCAAAATTATCATCACGGAAGTGTCCACTTCCATGACGATAAATGGTGCATCATGGAAGTCTTTTCGTCAAGGGTAACCGACACATGGCATCTACCGTAATGGGTCGCCATTAAGCTATCGGGTTCTGGTTTGGATCCGATAACCCGTTAACAGCCCCGACCAATGGGGATTTTTCCACGTGTAAAATTCTCATTCGCCGGAGGATCCACGTGTCGGCTCAACGTTGGGACAGATGTCATTGACTCATTATACAGGAGGCGCCTATGATACGTTGGCACATGACAAGGCCCAACAGTGGCCCATTTAGGTGAAAGAGGCCGGCCCAGTCAAAATTAGCAGGCCGGCCCATATAGGGCCTTGTGTCTGGTCCATTTAAGCCCACGACCCATACGAGATGTGCCAATTCGACCCGTCAACGGCCCGTTAACTATTGCAGCCCATCGCCAGTTCGAGCCCGTTAACAACCCGCTATATATTTGGGCTCAATATTGGCCCGATGTGGTTTCGGCCTATTAACGGCCCATTCAAGGGATGGGCTGATTTTCAGGATGTACGTCTTTCGGCCTTTTAGCAATCCATTTAAGTGTTGGGCCAATTTCCAACCCGGTGTGTCTTTCAGCCTGTTAATGACCCATAAATGAGTTGGGCCATTTGCAGTCGGACCTGAGTTTTGGCCTCTTAACGGCCCATGCTCTTCATGGTCCAATGCCAGCCCGGTTTCTCTTTCGGCCTGCTAAAGGCCCACAACACAGTTGGGCCATATATAGTCCGACCTGACTTTCGGCCTCTTAGCGGTCCATGCTCTTCATGGTCCAGTACGAGCCCGTTGTCTCTTTCGGCCTGCTAAAGGCCCACGATACAGTTGGGCCATATATAGCCCGACCTTAGTATTGACCTGTTAACGGCCTGAGAAATCGAATGGGCCCACTTGTTTCCCACTTCGTTGTTGGCCTGTTAACGACCCAGGAGGTAATAGGGCCAAGCATTAACTGTTTGCCAATTTCAATTATAGCGGCCCAATAGAGCTTTCGGCCTGGTTACGACCCATCAATTTAATGGGCACACCAAAGTTTGAACATGTGTGTAGGCCCAATTAGATAACGTCGATTCCGGCCCAACTATAATTTGAGCCCATTACGACGAGCAATTATGGGCATGACCAAAACCGATCAATCAAAGGCCTATGAGAATTTTGGCCCCCGTGAGCCCATTAAGGGCAGTGGGCCGCTATCCTTCATATAGGGCCCATGACTATTCGTGCTAACTAATAATTTCACTGCTTTTTTGGCTTCCTAGTGACCAGATAGCTCGAATGCGAGGCACGCTAAGCAAATGTACGACATACAAGGAAAAATGTAGCACATCCAGCATATATTGCAGGAAATTATATCCACGGGGCAATCAAAGGTTGATGCCATTGCAAATAAATGAACAGAACTTAATGATCTACAACCTCACAATATCCAACCTCAGCGCGGATGACGCCCATAAGCATGTGAGAAAGTGAAGGAAATATGCCCTAGAGGCAATAATAAAGTTATTATTTATTTCCTTATTTCATGATAAATGTTTATTATTCATGCTAGAATTGTATTAACCGGAAACTTAGTATATGTGTGAATACATAGACAAAACAAAGTGTCACTAGTATGCCTCTACTTGACTAGCTCGTTGAATCAAAGATGGTTAAGTTTCCTAGCCATAGACATGAGTTGTCATTTGATTAACGGGATCACATCATTAGAGAATGATGTGATTGACTTGACCCATTCCGTTAGCTTAGCACTTGATCGTTTAGTATATTGCTATTGCTTTCTTCATGACTTATACATTTCCTATGACTATGATATTATGCAACTCCCGGATACCGGAGGAACACTTTGTGTGCTACCAAACGTCACAACATAACTGGGTGATTATAATTGTGCTCTACAGGTGTCTCCGATGGTACTTGTTGAGTTGGCATAGATCAAGATTAGGATTTGTCACTCCGATTGTCGGATAGGTATCTCTGGGCCCTCTCGGTAATGCACATCACTATAAGCCTTGCAAGCAATGTGACTAATGAGTTAGTTGCGGGATGATGCATTACGGAACGAGTAAAGAGACTTGCCGGTAACGAGATTGAACTAGGTATTGAGATACCGACGATCGAATCTCGGGCAAGTAACATACCGATGACAAAGGGAACAACGTATGTTGTTATGCGGTTTGACCGATGAAGATCTTCGTAGAATATGTAGGAGCCAATATGAGCATCCAGGTTCCGCTATTGGTTATTGACCGGAGACATGTCTCAGTCATGTCTACATAGTTCTCGAACCCGTAGGGTTCGCACGCTTAACGTTCGGTGACGATCGTATTATGAGTTTATGTGTTTTGATGTACCGAAGGTAGTTTGGAGTCCCCGATGAGACCGGTGACATGACGAGGAGTCTCGAAATGTTCAAGACATAAAGATCGATATATTGGAAGGCTATATCCGGACATCGGAAAGGTTCTGAGTGGTTCGGGTATTTATGTGAGTACCGGAGAGTTACGGGAATTCCCCGGGGAGTGTAGTGGGCCTTATGGGCCTTAGTGGAGAGAGAGAGAGGGGCCGGCCAGGGCAGGCCGCGTGACCCCTCCCCCTCTAGTCCGAATTGGACTAGGAAGGGGGGCGCCCCCCTTTCCTTCTCCCTCTCTCCTCCTTCCTTCTCTCCTACTGCTACTACATGGAGGGGGGGGGGGAATCCTACTCCCGGTGGGAGTAGGACTCCCCATGGGGCGCGCCATAGGAGGGCCGGCCCTCCCCCTCCTCCACTCCTTTATATACGGGGGAGGGGGGCACCCCATAGACACACAAGTTGATCATTGATCTTTTAGCCGTGTGCGGTGCCCCCCTCCACCATAATCCACCTCAGTCATACCGTCGTAGTGCTTAGGCGAAGCCCTGCGCCGGTAACTTCATCATCACCGTCATCACGCCATCGTGCTGTCGAAACTCTCCCTCGAAGCTCTACTGGATCGTGAGATCGTGGGACGTCACCGAGCTGAACGTGTGCATATCACGGAGGTGTCATACGTTTGGTACTAGGATCGGTCGATCGTGAAGACGTACGACTACATCAACCACGTTGTCATAACGCGTCCACTTTCGGTCTACGAGGGTACGTGGACAACACTCTCCCCTCTCGTTGCTATGTATCACCATGATCTTGCGTGTGCGTAGGAATTTTTTTTGAAATTACTACGTTCTCCAACAGTGGCATCCGAGTCAGGTTTATGCGTAGATGTTATATGCACGAGTAGAACACAAGTGAGTTGTGGGCGATACTAGTCATACTGCTTACTAGTATGTCATACTTTGATTCGGCTGTAACATCCCAAATTTTCAATTTGGAATGTTATACATTAGATCATCATGCATGACATATTTTCTCGCATTTTTGATCGATCCTAGAAATTTCACGCAACTCAAGGACCCTCGGAGAGAGTTGGAGATTTCGTTATTTTCATAATTGAATTTTCTCAAATTTTGAAAAGAGGATCATTTGATTTATTTATTTTATCTTCAAATATTTTTCCAATATCAAATATATGAGAGGGAATAATATGACTTTCCCAAACTTTAGGAAAAATAAAGATTTAATAAATAAATCAAATTTTGGATTTTTTGGAGTTATTTGCATTTTATTTGAATTAGGGAAAAATGCGTGTTTTCAAAAATTGAATTTAGGCCCCGAGAAAAAGTTCATTTTGTTCGACTCGTTTTTAGGAGTCGGGGAAAATTTACTTTGTAAATTTTGGAGTCCGGTAGATTTATTTTTCTGTGTTTTTCCGCGCGCGAAACCAATTTAAAAAAAAATCTGCCGCGCCTTGGGCCAACGGCCCAAGCCAGCCGGCCGGCCAGGAGCCAAGCGCCGCGCGCGCTCGCCCCAGGCGCAGGGAGGCCGCCGCCTCTTTCTTTTGGGAAGTCCTAGTAGGACTTTTGTCCTACTTCCGTTATTCCGTTTTTGTTTCTAGATCTTTCCTTCCCTTTTTCCTTTCCTATTCATAGTCTAATTCTTGATCCCTCCTCCAAGTAAACCCCCCCTCCCCAATATAAATACCCCCACACCCCCCCTCTAAATCATCAAACCCAAAGCCCCAAGCCTCCACCGCGCCTCCACCCCGCGCCCCTCACCCGCACCGCCGCCCTAGTCCCGCGCCGCCGCCGCCGTTGCCCCGCGCCGCCGCCGCACCTTGCCACCGCCGCCGCCGCACCTCGCCGCCGCCGCCCAACGCCGCCGTTCGCCGGAGGTAGCCGCGCCGCGTCTCTTTCTCTTTTCATCGGATCGTTTTCTTCTAATCGTTCCGATTCTTTTCTTCTCTTCCGATTCATTTTCTTTCCAGTTCTTTTCTAAACCGTTCCGGTTTTCTAGATCGGTTTTTCGTTCGGTTTTCTTTTCCGAAACCCTAGATCGGATTAGTTTTCTTCTCCGATTTAGTTGCCTCGAGACCGTTCACCGGACCGTTCGTTCTAACGAACGTGATCACCGGATTCTTCTAGGTTAACGAACGTCCGTTCGTTCAACCGTTCTTCTTTTTCTTCTCGTCGGATTTATTTCGCGATCGCGATCTCAGATCCGATCTTCGTTCTAGTTTATCTTCTCGCTCGTTTATCAGAATCAGGTGATTCAAGCGCCTGGAGTTTCGTTTCAAAACCGCCGTTCCGAATAATCAACTTAAACAAGTTTTTGCCATGGTAAAATTTGACCTAGTTTCAAATTGCTAGAATCGAGTTATTTCTTTCGCCGTTTGTTTTCCGTTGCTTTGTTCGATTCGATTCTTTTTGCAACCGGAGTTCTTAAGTTGAACTTTCTGGTTAGATCTTTTATTCGAGTTTTACCTGTGCATTAGATGAGTACTTATTGTATGTTTGTTGTTTGTCTGCGATAGATCACCCGGAGTGCGCCGCCTGTTATTTCGAAGCTCTAGGTTTCGCGGATCCTCAGCAAGGCAAGTAACACTTTGATCATACCTTCTCATTGCCCAGTTTTTATTGCATTAGACCAATCCTCACACATTGCATGATTAGGGTCTGTTTAAATCTGTGGGATGGGAAGTAGTTGAGGTAGTACCTATTACCTATTTTACTTATGAAACCTTTGGGAGTTACTTCTACGTTTGCTTATTATGCCATGCTATGCTAGTAGACGTGGATTGTGTGAGTGATATCCATGACAGATGTGAGTATTGTTAATTAATGGTTTTACCTAAGGTGGCAACTTAAACACACATCTGGGTGGATTGAGGCACCTGGTTTCTATCAGGACTTGCCTGTTTCTTTTTGGACCGCCACCCAGGCTCAAAGGGATCATAAGATCATTCATGCTAGAAACTTCCGTGTGCAGCCACAAGCCATTATGGGCTCTGGCATAGCTGACTAAGTCGTGCGAACTCTTACAGTGGTAGACTAGCAGATGTAGGGGATGTAGGTTGGTACGGTCTATCACAACGTAAGGTGTGAACGCTTCTGAAAGACTATGTCTCGGTCATCCGTTTCTCAAACACCATGTAGTGCGAGAAACCAAACGGAGGCGATCGAGTCTTGTGGGGAAAAGTGTGCAAATCTCTGCAGAGTGTACAATCTGATCATGATTAGCTGTGTCCCCGGTTATGGACATCTTGAGTATCTAGTTCCTGAATATCATGTGAATCTCATCATGTTACTTCTAATTAATATTGTTGGGTTATAATTGTTCACTTAATTGGGATCGGAATGATGTCAACCATTCTCGATGTTTCAACCACCATGATATTTAAATAAATTTATTCCTTTGCAGTAGGGAAAAACTGGCTTTACGCAAAACTGTAACCATAGAGCTTTTCCACCAGCCATATATGCATGTAGTATAGGCTTATCATTCATTATTCTCTATGTGTTACATTGCCAGCATATTCCATGTGTTGACCCGTTTCGGGCTGCAACTTTCATGTTGCAGACTTTTCAGACGACGAGTAAGGTGCTTTTAGGTCGTGGTTCTATACTGAGTGATGCCGTTGGAGTTGATGGACTCACTTATCTTCCAAGTCTTCCGCTGTTATCGTTATTAGATGGCCTTAAGCCATATTTATTGTAATAAGTTCTCTTTGAGACATCAATGTAATAAGTGTGTGATTGCTACTCTGCTATAAATCCTTCGAAGTACTGTGTGGTGTCAGCATTACTGATCCAGGGATGACACTGGAGCACAGAGACTTGACCATCTGAGGTCGGGTCGCTACAGAGATGGTATCAGAGCACACGCTGACTGTAGGACACGACCACTAAGTTAAAGCCATAGATCACTATTCTCTTCTCATTTTCTAACTCCCCATCTTTTCTACTCTTTTAGGATGACGGACGCGAAGATCAAGTACGCTCAACCGGATGAAGGCACACCTTTTGGATTTCACTTGAAGGAAGTCACCAAGTACCTCAACATTGGACTACCAAGCTTCACCGGGACCTTCAACGCCACTCTGCCTGAAGAGGAGCACTGGTAGATTCAAGCTCATGTTCCGGGAAGGATACTCGCCCCAATCACGAAGCCCATAGATAGTGTTTTCAGTGCACCAACCTGGAGTCTGGGAAAGAGCATGGCAGCTCATATCACCATGGGACGCATTGGAGAAGTTTATCAAGAAGACCTCAAGGACACTATCTACCAGATTTGCGGACGCCGAGATGAAGAATGGGAGATAGTCAGCATCAAGAGGGATAGATCCATTGCAGCTTTCATCCAGGAGTTAAGCCAGCACATTCGACGCCAAGAGAACCAGATGTGCAATGACATGATTGAGTTGAAGAATGCAAAGGCAAGGATCATCGAGCTAGAAGGAGAACTGAAGGGTACACGCAAGGACTACATGGACGAGATCGTAGCTCTAGCAAGACACAATGTTGATCTCAAGCAGGAGATTGAAGAACTCAAGGAGAGATTAGCATCCAAGAATGAAGACAAGTACGTCGCATGCCCAAGCAACTACATCATCATCGACGACACCGATTCGGATCCAAGTGAACCCGACTTTGAAGACGAAGCTGGAGCAGAATATATGGCTAATCGATGGTGTGATCGGTTACCATTAAGGATTGGTAACTATGTGTTTCCCTCAGACCTAATAGTATTGGAATCTCAAGGATTGGATGTGATATTAGGCATGGATTGGTTGTCAAAGTATGAAGGGAACATTGAATGTGCCAGTAAGACAATTTTGCTCACGACTCCCGAAGGAAGAATAATCAAGTATGTATCTCGACATGCGCCCAACAGGACACAATTAAATTCTTTATCAGGAGTCGTACAGGAGGAAGTACCAGTGGTTAAGGATTATCCTGATGTGTTTCCTGAGGAATTGCCAGGCATGCCACCGGATAGAGACATTGAGTTTTTGATTGAGCTTTTGCCAGGCACTGGGCCAATATCAAAGAGACCATACAGGATGCCAGCACAAGATTTGGTGGAAATTAAGAAGCAGATCAAGGAGTTACTGGATAAAGGTTACATTCGCCCAAGTTCTTCGCCTTGGGGATCACCCGTACTTCTAGTGGAGAATAAGGATGGATCATTAAGGATGGTTGTTGATTACCGTGGATTGAATGCAGTAACCATCAAGAACAAGTACCCACTGCCAATGATAAATGATCTGTTTGATCGTTTGCAAGGAGCTAAGGTGTTTTCCAAGATTGATTTGCGATCAGGGTACCATCAGTTGAATATTCGAGAGCAGGACATACCCAAGACAGCTTTTACCACGAGATACGGATTGTATGAGTATACCGTTATGTCATTTGGATTGACTAACACACCTGCCTATTTTATGAACCTGATGAACAAAGTATTTATGGAGTTTTTGGATAAGTTCGTCGTAGTGTTCATTGACGACATTCTGATTTTCTCGAAGAATGAAGAAGAGCATAAGGAACATTTGCGTTTGGTTTTGGAGAAACTAAGGGAACATCAGTTATATGCCAAATTCAGCAAATGTGAGTTTTGGTTGAAGGAAGTTGAATTTCTTGGACATGTTATATCCGGAGAAGGTATAGCAGTTGACCCCACCAAGGTTGAGACCGTAACCGAATGGGAAGCACCCACGACAGTTGGGGAGATCCGGAGTTTTCTTGGACTCGCAGGATACTATCGGAGATTCATTGAGAATTTCTCAAAGATCGCAAAGCCTATGACTGAATTGTTGAAGAAGGATACTAAGTTCAATTGGACTGAGGAATGTGAGGCCAGTTTTCAGGAGTTGAAGAAACGATTGGTTTCCTCACCAGTGTTGATTCTGCCAGATCATACCAAGGATTATGAGGTGTATTGCGACGCTTCACGTCGAGGACTTGGAGCAGTGCTTATGCAGGAAGGAAGAGTTGTTTCGTATGCCTCACGACAACTGAAACCTCATGAACTAAATTATGCTACACATGATTTGGAGTTAGCAGCCGTAGTGCATGCGTTGAAGACATGGAGACATTTCCTCATTGGAAATCACTGTGAGGTGTACACGGATCACAAGAGTTTGAAGTATATTTTCACGCAGAAGGAGTTGAACCTCAGGCAAAGGAGATGGTTGGAGCTCATCAAGGATTATGATATGAGATTGCATTACCATCCAGGAAAGGCTAATGTTGTAGCTGACGCATTGAGCCGTAAGAGCCATGTCAATACATTGATGACGGGAGAAATACCAAAGGAGTTAGCCGAGGATCTTCGTGAGCTATGTTTGGAAATAGTTCCGAAAGGCTATGTAGCAACGTTGGAGATTCAATCAACATTGACGGATAAAATCAGAGAAGCTCAGAAATCTAATAAGGAGATTGCAGACATAAAGAAGAGAATGAGCGAAGGAAAAGCAAAGGGATTTCATGAGGATGAGCACGATACCCTATGGTTTGAGGACTGTGTTTATGTGCCCAATGACCCGGAGATCAGGAAGTTGATTCTGCAAGAGGCACATGATTCACCCTATTCGATTCACCCAGGAAATACCAAGATGTATTTGGATTTGAAGGAAACATTCTGGTGGACCAGAATGAAGAAGGATATTGCAGCATATGTAGCAGTTTGTGATGTGTGTCTGAAAGTGAAGGCAGAACACCAGAAGCCAGCCGGACTGTTACAACCATTGCCGATACCCGAATGGAAGTGGGATAAGATAGGCATGGATTTTATCACAGGACTACCCAGGACGAAGGCAGGCTATGACTCGATATGGGTAGTAGTTGATCGTTTGACGAAGGTAGCACATTTCATTCCAGTTAAGACCACTTACACCAGTGCTAAGTTGGCAAAGATATACATGACCAGGATCATTTGTTTGCATGGAGTTCCAAGGAGTATCGTATCAGATAGAGGAACCCAATTTACCTCAAAGTTTTGGAATCAGTTGCATGAAACTTTGGGAACCAGACTAGAGTTCAGTACAGCTTTTCACCCACAGACGGATGGACAGATTGAGAGAGTCAATTAGATTTTGGAAGATATGCTGAGAGCCTGTGCACTAGATTGTGGATCTAGTTGGGGCGATAACTTGCCGTATGCGGAGTTTTCTTATAACAACAGTTACCAAACCAGTTTGAAGATGGCACCTTTCGAAGCTTTATACGGAAGGAGGTGCAGGACACCATTGTCATGGGACGAAGTTGGAGACCGTCAGTTCTTTGGACCCGATCTGATCAAGGAGTCTGAACGAAAAGTTAAGTTGATTCGCGATAGGCTCAAGGTAGCCCAATCCAGGCAGAAGAGCTACACAGATTCTAAGCGCAAGGAGACAGTTTACGAAATCGGAGACAGAGTTTATCTTCGAGTATCCCCACTTCGAGGAGTTAAGCGCTTTGGAGTTAAGGGAAAGTTAGCACTGCGTTTCGTTGGACCGTATAAGATTTTGCAACGCATGGGAGAAGTCGCTTATAAGTTGGAATTACCAGAAGGACTGTCAGGAGTTCATGATGTATTCCATGTTTCTCAGCTGAAGAAATGTCACGCCGAAATGGTGGAGGTACCGCTAAGAGATACAGTGCCGCTTGAAGCAATTCAGTTAAAGGATGACTCAACGTATGAAGAGAAACCAGTCAAGATTCTCGAGTATGCCAGCAGAGTTACCCACAGCAAGGTTATCAAGTTTTGCAAAGTTCAGTGGAACCATCACTCAGAGGATGAAGCCACCTGGGAGAGAGAAGAAGATTTGCTCAAGGATCACCCTCACCTATTTTCTAGCCAACCCGAATCTCGAGGACGAGATTCATCTTAAGGGGGGTAGGTTTGTAACATCCCAAATTTTCAATTTGGAATGTTATACATTAGATCATCATGCATAACATATTTTCTCGCATTTTTGATCGATCCTAGAAATTTCACGCAACTCAAGGACCCTCGGAGAGAGTTGCAGATTTCGTTATTTTCATAATTGAGTTTTCTCAAATTTTGAAAAGAGGATCATTTGATTTATTTATTTCATCTTCAAATATTTTTCCAATATCAAATATATGAGAGGGAATAATATGACTTTCCCAAACTTTAAGAAAAATAAAGATTTAATAAATAAATCAAAATTTGGATTTTTCAGAGTTATTTGCATTTTATTTGAATTAGGGAAAAATGCGTGTTTTCAAAAATTGCATTTAGGCCCAGAGAAAAAGTTCATTTTGTTCGACTCATTTTTAGGAGTCGGGGAAAACTTACCTTGTAAATTTTGGAGTCCGGTAGATTTATTTTTCTGTGTTTTTCCGCGCGCGAAACCAATTTAAAAAAAAATCTGTAGCGCCTTGGGCCAAAGGCCCAAGCCAGCCGGCCGGCCAGCAGCCAAGCGCCGCGCGCGCGCGCCCCAGGCGCAGGGAGGCCGCCGCCTCTTTCTTTTGGGAAGTCCTAGTAGGACTTTTGTCATACTTCCGTTATTCCGTTTTTGTTTCTAGATCTTTCCTTACCTTTTTCCTTTCCTATTCCTAGTCTAATTCTTGATCCCTCCTCCAAGTAAACCCCCCTCCCCAATATAAATACCCCCATCCCCCCTATAAATCATCAAACCCAAAGCCCCAAGCCTCCACCGCGCCTCCACCCCGCGCCCCCTCACCCGCACCGCCGCCCTAGTCCCGCGCCGCCGTCGCCGTTGCCCCGCGCCGCCGCCGCACCTTGCCACCGCCGCCGCCGCCGCCGTTGCCCCGCGCCGCCGCCGCACCTCGCCGCCGCCGCCCAACGCCGCCGTTCGCCGGAGGTAGCCGCGCCGCGTCTCTTTCTCTTTTAATCGGATCGTTTTCTTCTAATCGTTCCGATTCTTTTCTTCTCTTCCGATTCTTTTTCTTTCCAGTTCTTTTCTAAACCGTTCCGGTTTTCTAGATCGGTTTTTCGTTCGGTTTTCTTTTCCGAAACCCTAGATCAGATTAGTTTTCTTCTCCGATTTAGTTGCCTCGAGACCGTTCACCGGACCGTTCGTTCTAACGAACGTGATCACCAGATTCTTCTAGGTTAACGAACGTCCGTTCGTTCAACCGTTCTTCTTTTTCTTCTCGTCGGATTTATTCCGCGATCGCGATCTCAGATCCGATCTTCGTTCTAGTTTATCTTCTCGCTCATTTATCGGAATCAGGTGATTCAAGCGCCTGGAGTTTCGTTTCGAAAACGCCATTCCAAATAATCAACTTAAACAAGTTTTTGCCATGGTAAAATTTGACCTAGTTTCAAATTGCTAGAATCGAGTTATTTCTTTCGCCGTTTGTTTTCCGTTGCTTTGTTCGATTCGATTCTTTTTGCAACCGGAGTTCTTAAGTTGAACTTTCTGGTTAGATCTTTTATTCGAGTTTTACCTGTGCATTAGATGAGTACTTATTGTATGTTTGTTGTTTGTCTGCGATAGATCACCCGGAGTGCGCCGCCTGTTATTTCGGAGCTCTAGGTTTCGCGGATCCTCAGCAAGGCAAGTAACACTTTGATCATACCTTCTCATTGCCCAGTTTTTATTGCATTAGACCAATCCTCACACATTGCATGATTAGGGTCTGTTTAAATCTGTGGGATGGGAAGTAGTTGAGGTAGTACCTATTACCTGTTTTACTTATGAAACCTTTGGGAGTTACTTCTACGTTTGCTTATTATGCCATGCTATGCTAGTAGACGTGGATTGGGTGAGTGATATCCATGACAGATGTGAGTATTGTTAATTAATGGTTTTACCTAAGGTGGCAACTTAAACACACATCTGGGTGGATTGAGGCACCTGGTTTCTATCAGGACTTGCCTGTTTCTTTTTGGACCGCCACCCAGGCTCAAAGGGATCATAAGATCATTCATGCTAGAAACTTCCGTGTGCAGCCACAAGCCATTATGGGCTCTGGCATAGCTGACTAAGTCGTGCGAACTCTTACAGTGGTAGACTAGCAGATGTAGGGGATGTAGGTTGGTACGGTCTATCACAACGTAAGGTGTGAACGCTTCTGAAAGACTATGTCTCGGTCATCCGTTTCTCAAACACCATGTAGTGCGAGAAACCAAACGGAGGCGATCGAGTCTTGTGGGGAAAAGTGCGCAAACCTCTGCAGAGTGTACAATCTGATCATGATTAGCCGTGTCCCCGGTTATGGACATCTTGAGTATCTAGTTCCTGAATATCATGTGAATCTCATCATGTTACTTCTAATTAATATTGTTGGGTTATAATTGTTCACTTAATTGGGATCGGAATGCTGTCAACCATTCTCGATGTTTCAACCACCATGATAGTTAAATAAATTTATTCCTTTGCAGTAGGGAAAAACTGGCTTTACGCAAAACTGTAACCATAGAGCTTTTCCACCAGCCATATATGCATGTAGTATAGGCTTATCATTCATTATTCTCTATGTGTTACATTGCCAGCATATTCCATGTGCTGACCCGTTTCGGGCTGCAACTTTCATGTTGCAGACTTTTCAGACGACGAGTAAGGTGCTTTTAGGTCGTGGTTCTATACTGAGTGATGCCGTTGGAGTTGATGGACTCACTTATCTTCCAAGTCTTCCACTGTTATCGTTATTAGATGGCCTTAAGCCATATTTATTGTAATAAGTTATCTTTGAGACATCAATGTAATAAGTGTGTGATTGCTACTCTGCTATAAATCCTTCGAAGTACTGTGTGGTGTCAGCATTACTGATCCAGGGATGACACCGGAGCACAGAGACTTGACCATCTGAGGTCGGGTCGCTACATCGGCGATATTGTTGGACGAAGCGGCCCGGACTGACAATACGCGTACGCTTACGCGAGACTGATTCTACCGACGTGCTTCACACATAGGTGGCTGGAGGGTGTCAGTTTCTCCAACTTTAGTTGAATCGAGTGTGGCTACGCCCGGTCCTTGTTGAAGGTTAAAACAACACATACTTGACAAAATATTGTTGTGGTTTTGATGCGTAGGTAAGAACGGTTTTTGCTCAGCCCGTAGCAGCCACGTAAAACTTGCAGCAACAAAGTAGAGGACGTCTAACTGATTTTTGTAGGGCATGTTGTGATGTGATATGGTCAAGACATGATGCTAAATTTTATTGTATGAGATGATCATGTTTTGTAATAGAGTTATCGGCAACTGGCAGGAGCCATATGGTTGTCGCTTTATTGTATGCAATGCAATCGCCCTGTAATTGTTTTTAATTTATCACTAAGCGGTAGCGATAGTCGTAGAAACAATAGTTGGCGAGACGACAACGATGCTACGATGGAGATCAAGGTGTTGCGCCGGTGACGATGGTGATCATGACGGTGCCTTGGAGATGAAGATCAAAGGCACAAGATGATGATTACCATATCATATCACTTATATTGATTGCATGTGATGTTTATCTTTTATGCGTCTTATTTTGCGTAGATCGACGGTAGCATTATAAGATGATCTCTCACTAATTTTCAAGGTAAAAGTGTTCTCCATGAGTATGCACCGTTGCGAAAGTTCGTCGTGCCAAGACACCACGTGATGAGCGGGTGTGATAAGCTCTACGTTCACATACAACGGGTGTAAGTCAGTTTTGCACATGCAGAATACTCGGGTTAAACTTGACGAGCCTAGCATATGCAGATATGTCCTCGAAACACTGAGACCGAAAGTTCGTGCATGAATCATATAGTAGATATGATCAGCATAGTGATGTTCACCATTGAAAACTACTCCATCTCACGTGATGATCGGACATGGTTTAGTTGATTTGGATCACGTGATCATTTAGAGGACTAGAGGGATGTCTATCTAAGTGGGAGTTCTTTAGTAATATGATTAATTTAACTTTAATTTATCATGAACTTAGTCCTGATAGTATTTGCATATCTATGTTGTAGATAAATAGCTCACGTTTAGCTTCCCTATTTTATTTTTGATATGTTCCTAGAGAAAACTAAGTTGAAAGATGATAGTATCAATGATGCGGACTTGGTCCATGATCTGAGGATTATCCTCATTGCTGCACAGAAGAATTATGTCCTTGATGCACCTCTAGGTGACAAACCTATTGCAGGAGCAGATCTAGACGTTATGAACGTTTGACAAAGCTCGGTATGATGACTACTTGATAGTTTAAGTGCACCATGCTTTACGGCTTAGAACTGGGACTTCAAAAAAAATGTTTTGAACGCCACGGAGCATATAAGATGTTCCAAGAGTTGAAATTGGTATTTCATACTCATGCCCGTGTCGAGAGGTATGATACCTCTGACAGTAATTTGCCTACAAGATGGAGGAGAATAGCTCAACCAGTGAGCATGTGCTCAGATTGTCTGAGTACTACAATTGCTTGAATCAAGTGGGAGTTAATCTTCCAGATAATATAGTAACTGACAAAGTTCTCTAGTCACTATCACCAAGTTACTAGAACTTCATGATGAACTATAATATGCCAGGGATGATGAAAGTAATTCCCGAGCTCTTCACGATGCTGAAATCGGCGAAGGTAGACATCAGGAAAGAGCATCAAATGTTTCTGGTTTACAAGACCACTAGTTTCAAGAAAAGGGCAAAGGAATAGAAAGGTAACTTCAAGAGAGAATGACAAACAAGTTGTCACTCCTATGAAGAAACCCAAAGCTAGACTCAAGCCTGAAACTGAGTGCTTCTACTGCAAAGGAAATGGTCACTGGAAGTGGAACTGCCCCTAGATACTTGGCGGGTAAGAAGGATGGCAAAGTGAACAAAGGTATATTTGATGTACATGTTAATTGATGTGTACTTTACTAGTGTTTATAGCAACCCCTCGGTATTTGATACTAGTTCAGTTGCTAAGAGTAGTAACTTGAAACAAGAGTTGCAAAATAAACAGAGACTAGTTAAGGGTGAAGTGACGATATGTGTTGGAAGTGGTTCCAAGATTGATATGATCATCATCGCACACTCCCTATACTTTCGGGATTAGTGTTGAACCTAAATAAATGTTATTTGGTGTTTGCGTTGAGCATGAATATGATTTTATCATGTTTATTGCAATACAATTATTCATTTAAATTCAGAGAATAATTGTTGTTCTTTTTACATGAATAAAACCTTCGATGGTCATACACCCAATGAAAATAGTTTGTTGGATCTCGATCGTAGTGATACACATATTCATAATATTGAAGCCAAAAGATGCAAAGTTAATAATGATTGTGCAACTTATTTGTGGCACTGCCGTTTAGGTCATATTGGTGTAAAGCGCATGAAGAAACTTCATGCTGATGGGCTTTTGGAATCACTTGATGGTTGCGAACCATGCCTCATGGGTAAGATGACTAAGACTCCGTTCTCCGAAACAATGGAGCGAGCAACTGACTTATTGGAAATAATACATACTGATGTATGCGATCCGATGAGTGTTGAGGCTCGCGACAGGTATCGTTATTTTCTGACCTTCACAGATGATTTGAGCAGATATGGGTATATCTACTTAATAAACATAAGTCTGAACCATTTGAAAAGTTCAAAGAATTTCAGAGTGAAGTGGAAAACCATCGTGACAAGAAAATAAAGTTTCTACAATCTGATCGCGGAGACGAATATTTGAGTTACGAGTTTTTTCTTCAATTAAAACAATGTGGAATAGTTTCACAAATTCATGCCACCTGGAACACCACAACATAATGGTGTGTCCAAACGTCGTAATCGTACTTTACTAGATATGGTGCGATCTATGATGTCTCTTACTTATTTATCGCTATCGTTTTGGGGTTATGCTTTAGAGACGGTTGCATTCATGTTAAATAGGGCGCCATCTAAATCCGTTGAGACGACACCTTATGAACTATGGTTTGGCAAGAAACCAAAGTTGTCGTTTCTTAAAGTTTGGGGCTGCGATGCTTATGTGAAAACGCTTCAACCTGATAAGCTCGAACCCAAATCGGACAAATGTGTCTTCATAGGATACCCAAAGGAGACTGTTGGGTACACCTTCTATCACAGACCGAAGGCAAGACATTCATTGCTAAGAATGGATCCTTTCTAGAGAATTAGTTTCTCTCGAAAGAAGTGAGTGGGAGGAAAGTAGAACTTGATGAGTTAACTGTACCTGCTCCCTTATTGGAAAGTAGTTCATCACAGAAATCTGTTCCTATGACTCCTACACCAATTAGTGAGGAAGCTAATGATGATGATCATTAAACTTCAGATCAAGTTACTACTGAACCTCGTAGGTTAACCAGAGTAAGATCCGCACCAGAGTGGTACAGTAATCCTGTTCTGGAGGTCATGTTACTAGAGCATGACGAACCTACGAATTATGAGGAAGCAATGATGAGCCCAGATTCCGCAAAATGGCTTGAGGCCATGAAATCTGAGATGGGATCCATGTATGAGAACAAAGTATGGACTTTGGTTGACTTGCCCGATGATCGGCAAGCCATCAAGAATAAATGGATCTTCAAGAAGAAGACTCGCGCTGACTGTAATGTTACTATCTACAAAGCTTGACTACGATGAGACCTTCTCACCCGTAGCGATGCTTAAGTCTGTCCGAATCATGTTAGCAATTGCCGCATTTTATGATTATGAAATTTGGCAAATGGATGTAAAGACTGCATTCCTGAATGGATTTCTGGAAGAAGAGTTGTATATGATGCAACCTGAATGTTTTATCGATCCAAAGGATGCTAACAAAGTGTGCAAGCTCCAGCGATCCATTTATGGACTGGTGCAAGCATCTCGGAGTTGGAATAAACGTTTTGATAGTGTGATCAAAGCATATGGTTTTATACAGACTTTTGGAGAAGCCTGTATTTACAAGAAAGTGAGTGGGAGCTCTGTAGCATTTCTAATATTATATGTGGATGACATATTGTTGATTGGAAATGATATAGAATTTCTAGATAGCATAAAAGGATACTTGAATAAGAGTTTTTCAATGAAAGACCTCGGTGAAGTTGCTTATATATTGGGCATCAAGATCTATAGAGATAGATCAAGACGCTTAATTGGACTTTCACAAAGCACATACCTTGATAAAGTTTTGAAGAAGTTCAAAATGGATCAAGCAAAGAAAGGGTTCTTGCCTGTGTTACAAGGTGTGAAATTGAGTAAGACTCAAAGCCCGACCACGGCAAAAGATAGAAAGAGAATGAAAGTCATTCCCTATGCCTCAGCCATAGGTTCTATAAAGTATGCCATGCTATGTACCAGACCTATTGTATACCCTGCCCTGAGTTTGGCAAGGGAGTACAATAGTGATCTAGGAGTAGATCACTGGACATTGGTCAAAATTATCCTTATAGGACTAAGGAAATATTTCTCGGTTATGGAGGTGATAAAGAGTTCGTTGTAAAGAGTTACCTCGATGCAAGCTTTGACACCGATCTGGATGACTTTGAGTCTCGATCTGGATACATATTGAAAGTGGGATCATTTAGCTAGAGTAGCTCCGTGCAGAGCATTGTAGACATAGAAATTTGCAAAATACATACGGATCTGAATGTGGCAGACCCATTGACTAAACCTCTCTCACAAGCAAAACATGATCACACCTTAGTACTCTTTGGGTGTTAATCACATGGCGATGTGAACTAAGATTACTGATTCTAGTAAACCCTTTGAGTGTTGGTCACATGGCGATGTGAACTATGGGTGTTAATCACATGGTGATGTGAACTATTGGTGTTAAATCACATGGCGATGTGAACTAGATTATTGACTCTAGTGCAAGTGGGAGACTGAAGGAAATATGCCCTAGAGGCAATAATAAAGTTATTATTTATTTCCTTATTTCATGATAAATGTTTATTATTCATGCTAGAATTGTATTAACCAGAAACTTAGTACATGTGTGAATACATAGACAAAAGAAAGTGTCACTAGTATGCCTCTACTTGACTAGCTCGTTGAATCAAAGACGGTGAAGTTTTCTAGCCATAGACATGAGTTGTCATTTGATTAATGGGATCGCATTATTAGAGAATGATGTGATTTACTTGACCCATTCTGTTAGCTTAGCACTTGATCGTTTAGTATATTGCTATTGCTTTCTTCATTACTTATACATGTTCCTATAACTATGAGATTATGCAACTCCCGAATACCGGAGGAACACTTTGTGTGCTACCAAATGTCACAATGTAACTGGATGATTATAACTGTGCTCTACAGGTGTCTCCGATGGTACTTGTTGAGTTGGTATAGATCAAGATTAGGATTTGTCACTCCGATTGTCGGATAGGTATCTCTGAGCCCTCTCGGTAATGCACATCACTATAAGCCTTGCAAGCAATGTGACTAATGAGTTAGTTGCGGGATGATGCATTACGGAACGAGTAAAGAGACTTGTCGGTAACGAGATTGAACTAGGTATTGAGATACCGACGATCGAATCTCGGGCAAGTAACATACCGATGACAAAGGGAACAATGTATGTTGTTATGCGGTTTGACCGATGAAGATCTTCGTAGAATATGTAGGAGCCAATATGAGCATCCAGGTTCCGCTATTGGTTATTGACCGGAGACATGTCTCAGTCATGTCTACATAGTTCTCGAACCCATAGGGTCCGCACGCTTAACGTTCGGTGACGATCGAATTATGAGTTTATGTGTTTTGATGTACCGAAGGTAGTTCGGAGTCCCCGATGAGACCGGTGACATGACGAGGAGTCTCGAAATGTTCAAGACGTAAAGATCGATATATTGGAAGGCTATATTCAGACATCGGAAAGGTTCTGACTGGTTCGCGTATTTATGTGAGTAGTGGAGAGTTACGGGAATTCGCCGGGGAGTGTAATGGGCCTTATGGGCCTTAGTGGAGAGAGAGAGAGGGGCCGGCTAGGGCAGGCCGTGTGACCCCTCCCCCTGTAGTCTGAATTGGACTAGGAAGGGGGGCGCCCCCTTTCCTTCTCCCTCTCTCCTCCTTCCTTCTCTCCTATTCTGTCGGTGTACAAAAAGGGGGGTACACTTTTTGTACCCCTATAACTGTGCACGGGCAGTATGAGCCACGGGCGCCGCCACAGCGAGCGCAGCAAGGGAGGTAAGCCAAGGTAAGGCCGAAGCTGAAGAGAAGCAGAACGACGCCAAGACCAAGACCACAAAGAGCAAAGGGGACAGAGCAGACCCCCCCGGCAAGATCCTTGCCGGGGGGCAGCTTTAGCTAACCTGACAAGACCCTTGCCGTGGCAGCTCGCCCCACACCTATGGAGCGAATCCACCCTTGATTCCACTGCCCCCATGGGGCAAGGATTCGGGATACATCCCTGTGGTGGCATGCAGATCTTTGTGAAGACATTCAAGATCAGATACCCACTTAAGAAGGAGACGATCCTTGGCGGGATCCCAGCCAAGGAGGACCACAAGGCCCCCGGCAAGAGCCTTGCCGGGGATGACAGCAGGCGCCACGGCAAGACCCTCGCCGGGACCCCGGCAAGACCCTTGCCGGGGCCACGGCAAGGCCCTTGCCATGGACATCCGTGGGGCCACCAATCAGGCCCACGCCAGTCACACCTCTACCACCGTTCGCATGCAGCTGCCGACCCAACCAGCTGGGCAGGCACCTGCGTGGCGGCATGCAGATCCTCGTGGAGACCCACCGCTGCGCCACCTCAGCTGCCTGCTTGCCTACATGGCATTGCAGGCACGCTGGCTAGGGCGCGTGTCGACGGGAGAGGGAGCAGCGACGGACGAGACATGGCTCTCCCCCGCCCCCGATAAAGCAAGGACACCTAAGCAAGGCACATTAAATGCACCTTGTCATGTAATGCGAGGGATAACCTCGCATCACTGTACCCTTTCCACCTCCTGTGTGCCACTGTGGCAACCCCTTTCCCTATAAAAGGAGGCCCCAGGCGACCAGGAAGAGGATTCAGCTTTTTGGAGCTCTCGACGCCCCATAGCTAGCTCAGGAACACAGATATACAATCCACCAAAGTAGGAGTAGGGTTTTACGCATCCTTGCGGCCCGAACCTGGGTAAAGGAACCGTGTGCTATCTGTTAGATCCGCTCTTTTCACAACCCCACGCCCCGCAACCGTAGTAGGGATTCTTGTGATCCCATAGGTGTCGTTCCCACTGACATCTTTAGCGCGCCAGGTAGGGGACCCGGTTGTGAGAATCGGCTTTAGCAGTTAGTTCGACGCTCCGTCGGAAACTGGGCATCCCGTCCCGACGCGGGCGAGCAGCGGACCAGTCGCAGAAAGGACCTGGGGCGCTATTCGCAAACACCAACACCTTCCCAGCAGCCGGAGTTTGGGAGGCGGTGATGTTCGTGCGCCTGGTAACGGGCCGCACGCCGCCAAATCCAAAGACGAAGCTGGGCCCTCCGCGGGTGGTGCGGGGCCTTCCAGGATCGCTGCCGCCCCGCCCGAGGGCGACGCGAGGGCTTGCAAGACTCCCACGCCGGCGCCGACGGCGCGCTCCTCTCAAGCGGCACGCGACGAACGGCGTAATCACACCGAAGACCCCGGGCGTCGCCGCGGGAAGAGCCCCGAGCGCCACTCCCGGGATGTAGAAGACCTGCCCGCTCGCCGAGGCGCTGGTGAAGATGGCATGTGACCGCGGGGTCGTGATAGAGCTCCTTCTAACATGGTCAGAAGTCAAAGCGCGTCGCGATCCGTGCAGGTTTCGCTGCCACCGACGCCAGCAGAAGCCCTGGCGCGCGCGCAGTTGCTCCTCAATTTTCCTCCCACTACGGCGAAACTCGACGAATGGAGAGCCACCATCCGAAGCCTTGTTGCGGTGGCCAACAAAGACGAACCAAGTCCGGCGGAGCCCCCGGGTCTACGCTCCGACGGAGTCCGGCGTACCAGTGGCAGGAAAGCTGGCGGCGCCGCGACCACGGTGCATTCGCCTCCTCCTCGCCCGGTACCGCGGACGCCTGCCCGTCGCGACGTTACGGGCGACGAAATCTCCATAGCGTCGTCCGACCCGCGGACCCACTTTGACCAGCGCCAGGTCCTTCGGGATCGGGAACATGAAGACGCTCGAACCACTATCGAGCGCCGGCGCGGAGCGCGCCACCAGTCAGACAGGCGAGCAGGGCCTGCTGTGAACCACCCGGCACCGGAGAGCCCTAGAGGCCTGCCTTACGAGGTAGGATGTCCGGCTTTTACCCGTGAGCTGCAGCAGTTCCAGTGGCCCACTCACCGCACCTTCAAACCTGACGTGGGCGAGAAGTACGGCGGCAAGACCCACCCGTCCGAGTTCCTCAGCATCTACACCATCACGATGCAGGCTGCCGGAGCCCGCGACGATAAGGTGCTTGCGAATTACTTTCCGTTGGCTCTTAAACCCAACGCCATGTCGTGGTTGATGCACTTGCCGGTAGACTCCATTTCCTCCTGGTCGGATTTGTGCCATGAGTTCGTGGGCGGCTTCACTGGCGGTCACCAAGCTCATGGCCAAGCAAGCAATCTGCACGTCATTCCCTAGAAGGGAGGCGAGAGTCTACACAAGTATATACAGAGGTTCAGCCGGATACAGTACAACATCCCTGATGTTCATCCTGCCGCCATCATCAGCGCGTTCCATCAGAATGTGCGTAACCGCAAGATGCGCGAAGAGCTGGTAATGAACAAGGTGAAAGATGTGGCAGAACTCTATGTTCTTGCTGACAGATGTGCCCGAGCTAAAGAGGGGAGGAAGTACCCCGGCGAAGATGCCGACGTGGAAACCGACTCCTCAGATGAGGATACTGCCGCTCCGACGAAGAAAGGCCGGCGCCGCAACAGGAAGCGCAAAGGTAAAGCAGTGCTTGCCGTCAAGGGATCTGATGGCACCGGCTCCACCAAGAAGACCAAGGCAGACGACCCCGGCAAGGAAATTGCCGGATGTGTCGCCTGCCGGGCCTTGGCGGCTGCCGAGAAGTCAGGAAACTCCGACAAGCGATACTGCAAGATCCATCGCACCAAAGGCCATGCTCTCCAAGACTGCCGACAAGTTGAGCTCCTCGCTGAGAAGCAGAGGGCTGAATATGAGAGGAGGGACAAAGAGAAGGGCCAAAACGGTGCTGAGGGGTCCGGCAAGAAGCGCGACGTCCAGGCGGGCCGTCGCGGCAAGGATAAGCAACAGGAGAGGCCCGCCCGGGGCCGTGACAGAAAGCCAGAAGACGACGATCACGAAGAGGATGACGAGTCCGGCGACCAAGAGTTTCAGAAAGCTACAGAGGCCATGTGCGTCGACGGCGGCGCCTCGCTGCATACTTCTCACCGCCGGCTTAAACAGTGGGCGCGAGAGATTACAGCGGCAGAGCCGTCGTTTGATGCCCAAAGGCCACTGAGGTGGTCCAGCACACCTATCATTTTTGACACTGAGGATCACCCTGACCACACTACTGCGGTCGGGTGGTTGCCATTGTTGGTTTCGCCAACAATACGCAACCTCAAGGTGACGAAGATGCTAGTCGATGGCGGGGCCGGTCTGAACTTGATCTTGCCTGCCGTGATCGAGAAACTGCAGATTCCTGATGGAGACCTCGAAGAGACGGGCACGTTTCAGGGGGTCAACCCGGGAAGAAGCCAACCCAAGGGAAAGGTCACGCTGCCCGTGACCTTTGGAAGTGACCTGAACTACAGGATGGAGAGGATCGTGTTTGATGTTGCCAAGATCCCCTTTCCCTACAACGGGATCCTTGGCCGCCCAGCGCTGGCCAAGTTCATGGCGGCGTCACACTATGCCTACAACACCCTGAAGATGCTAGGGCCTGTGACGATCATCACCATTCCCTCCGATAAGAAAGATGCGTTGATTTGCGCTGATCAACTATACCAGCAAGCAGTTGCAGCAGCTGCCGCCACTAGGGCACTTGCTCCTGCCGCTGGGACCCCGGGAGGGAAGAAGAAGAAGAAGGCCGGTGAGACCTCGGACACCCACTCCGGCAAGCGCACCTCTTCGGAGTGTAGCGCTGCCGTCGAGGACGTGCCAGAGAGCTCCACCGGCGGAAACAAGAAGCCCAGGGCCATTCCGCCGGGAAGCAAGAAGGTTTCTGTCAATGAGGACGGCACGGGAGGAGCTTTCACCATAAGCTCCACCCTTGACGACAAATAGGAAGATGCGCTCGTCACCTTCCTGCGGGCGAATGTCGATGTGTTTGCCTGGCAAGCTTCCGACATCCCCGGCGTTCCCAGGGAGGTGATTGAGCACCACCTTGTTGTCTGTCCTCATGCGCGGCCCGTCAAGCAGAAGGTCAGAAAGCAAGCTTTGGAACGATAAGAGTTTATCACAGAAGAAATTCAGAAACTGGAGGCAGCGGGTTTGGTAAGAGGAGTGCTCCATCCAACGTGGTTGGCCAATCCGGTCGTAGTGCGCAAGGCAAATGGGAAGTGGAGGCTGTGTATTGATTACACAGATATCAATAAGGCTTGTCCTAAAGACCCCTTTGCATCGACCAGATTGTTGACTCCACGGCTGGGTGTGATCTGTTGTCATTCCTCGATGCCTACTCCGGCTACCACCAGATCTTCATGACAAGAGAAGACGAAGAGAAAACAGCATTCATCACCCCATGTGGTACGTATTGTTTCATACGGATGCCTTTCGGGTTGAAGAGTGCTGGTTCGACATTTGCAAGGGCGGTCCAGATTGGTTTTGAACCCCAGCTCCATAGAAATATGGAAGCTTATATGGACGACATAGTGGTCAAAACCAAGGACAGGGCAACCCTCATCACAGATTTGCAAGAAACATTTGCAAACCTGTGCAAGATCAATCTCAAGCTGAACCCTGAGAAGTGCGTCTTTGGCGTCCCGTCCGGCAAGCTTCTCGGGTTCTTTGTGTCACAGCGTGGGATAGAGGCCAATCCGGACAAGATTAAAGCTATAGAGCATATTGAAGCACCCAAGTGAATCAAGGATGTGCGTCGGCTTGCTGGTTGTGTCGCCGCCATGGGCAGGTTCATTTCCAAGTCTGCCGAGCACGCCCTTCCCTTTTTCAAGATCCTGAAAAAGGTGGGCCCGGTGGAGTGGACGCCAGAAGCTGAAGCAGCATTGCAAGATTTGAAGAAGTACCTCTCCTCCGCGCCAACACTAGTTGCGCCTAGGCCCCAGGAGCCGTTGCTGCTATACCTGGCGGCAACGAACCAGGTGGTCAGGGCCGCTCTAGTGGCGCAGAGAGAGGTTGATGACGAGGTAATGGCAGCGATAGAGCCCGACACCACTAAGGCAGAGACGACACGGCCAGTTGAAGTGTTGCCGAAGAAGAAAATGATGTTGCACCCGGTCTACTTTGTTAGTTCCCTCCCGCAGGGAGCTAGATCAAGGTACTACGGCGTGCAAAAACTGCTCTTCGGCCTTCTTATGGCCTCGAGGAAGCTGCGTCACTACTTCCAGGCACACGAGATGACTGTCGTCACTCGCCTCCCCCTGCAACGGATATTGCACAATCCAGATGCAACGGGAAGGATTGTGGAATGGGCACTGGGGCTGTCCAGCTTTGGCCTCAAGTTTGAAAGTACTTCGACGATTCAGAGCCGAGTCATGGCGGAGTTCATTGCAGAATGGACCGCAACGCCTGACGAAGGAGCCCAAGAGACCGCTCTCCCTGGCAAGGAGGCAAGTTGCGATTGGATCATGTACTTTGATGGAGCTTTCTCCTTACAAGGCGCCGGGGCTGGCGTGCTGCTTGTCGCGCCCACCGGAGAGCACCTCAAGTACGTGGTCCAGATGCACTTCCCCAGGGAGGCGTCAACCAACAACACGGCAGAGTACGAGGGGCCGCTTGCCGGTCTCAGGATCGCGGTGGACCTCGGAATCAAGAAACTCATCGTCAGGGGTGACTCGCAGCTTGTCGTCAAGCAAGTCAACAAGGATTACCAGAGCCCGTTGATGAAGGCCTACGTCGATGAAGTGAGAAAGCTGGAGGAGCATTTTGACGGTATACAGGCTGAACACGTTCCCCGAGCAGAGAACGATATCGATTACCTGTCAAAACGCGCTGCCCTCAAGCTACCTCTGGAACCAGGTACCTTTGTGCTTCAGCTAACTCAGCCATCCGTTGATCCATCAACAGAGCAGAGCAAGAGGAGGAAATCAGGACCCGGCAAGTACTTTCCCGCCGAGCTCCTCGGAGCCGCCGACAAGGATGCTGCCGGGGACACTGAGCTCGCCACGGGACGGCTAGCTCCGGCGGAGCGTCAAGCTCTTGCCGTCGAGACAGCCGCTCCTATGGCGGAGGAAATGCCTTTAGTCCTCGCTGTCGAGCCCCAGGCTCCAGCGTGGGCACAGCATACCGTCCGATTCCCCCAAACAGGGGAACTTCCCGAGGAGCAGGAAGAAGCGGAAAAAGTAGCCCGTCGCTCTGCCATGTACCAGTTCGTCGATGACGTCCTGTACAGGAAGAGGCCGAACGGTGTGAAATTGAAGTGTATCCCTCGAGAGGAAGGACTGGAGCTGTTGGCAGAGATACACGGAGGCGTATGTGGATCCCACATTGGGTCAAGGGCCCTTGCCGGCAAGGCATTTCGGCAAGGCTTCTTCTGGCCCATCGCCCTCCAGGATGCGACGACACTAGTCACCAAGTGTGAAGCGTGTCAGTTCCATTCGAAGAAGCTTCATCAGCCAGCTCAAGCCCTTCAAACCATTCCTCTCTCCTGGCCCTTCTCGGTCTGGGGGCTCGACATACTGGGCCCTTTTCCCCGCACTGTCGGGGGCTTTGAGTACTTGTACGTTGCAATCGACAAGTTCACAAAGTGGCCGGAGGTGGAGGCAGTGAGGAAGGTCACAGCTCAGTCAGCCGTCAAGTTCTTCAAGGGACTACTGTGCCGTTTTGGCGTACCCAACAGGGTCATCACCGACAACGGCACACAGTTCACAAGCCGCACCTTCATGCAATATACCCAAGACCTCGGCAGCAAAGTCCGTTTCGCTTCCGTTGCTCACCCGCGGAGCAATGGTCAAGCTGAGAGGGCAAATGCTGAAGTGCTGCGAGGACTACGGACCAAGACCTTTGACAGGCTGCGCAAGAGCGGAAGGCGCTGGATTGATGAGTTGCCGACGGTTCTTTGGTCGATCAGGATGACACCAAATCGAGCCACCGGCCAAACACCCTTTGCCCTGGTATACGGGGCAGAAGCAGTTCTCCCCACTGAACTCATATACGGGTCACCTCGAGTGCTCGCTTATGATGAGCTTGAGCAAGAGCAACTGCGGCAAGATGATGCAATGCTCCTTGAGGAAGATCGTCTTCGGGCGGCTGTGAGAGCAGCACGCTACCAGCAAGCCTTGCGCCGCTACCATAGCCGCAAGGTTCATGCCCGAAGCCTTGAGGAAGGCGACCTTGTCCTTCGGCGCGTTCAATCGGCCAAGAATTCCAACAAGTTGACACCAAAGAGGGAAGGCCCTTATCGGGTAATACGAGTCACCAGGCCCGGCGCAGTCCGCCTGGAGACTGAAGATGCCGTTCCAGTGAGTAATTCCTGCAACATTGAGCATCTTCGCAAGTTTTACCCGTGAGGCGTGGCTTGTCGGGCCCCCGGCAAGCCACCTTTTTTACAAGCATTGCCGATGATGCATGTAACCCTTTGTACAAAGCCAGGCGCAGACCCTGAGCATAAATAAATGAAGCGCTGGCGCCCCAAGTTATAGCATGCATGCTAGGTCGAGTCTCGTCCTTGGTTAGGGTTGATAGTGCTTAGCGGCGGCTAACCCTAGCTTAGAGGTCGAGTGTGCGTCTCTTTGTCGTTCCTTTGTCTCCTTTGGTTTGCAGGACTCACAGATATCCTTGCCGGATCACTTGAGGACGAAAAAAGAGAAGAGGGACGGACCAGCATCTAGACCCCGGCGAGCCAGTATTGCCGGGGGCTGCAAGTGCAAAGATTCACCACAGCGAACCAGAGTTGCCGGGGGCTATAGCTTCAGATAAGTTCTTCATCCCTTATCATGCATTCCTTTATGGATTGAGGTATGTGAAACCTCGTTTCTT
Organism: Aegilops umbellulata; assembly: GCA_032464435.1. Lineage (NCBI taxonomy): Eukaryota > Viridiplantae > Streptophyta > Magnoliopsida > Poales > Poaceae > Aegilops > Aegilops umbellulata. Next base: position 642,347,257 of record CP136057.1, read on the forward strand.
CCTAAAGCTACCGTGCTCCCCTAACTCTAGGCCCTAGGACTCGTTCCTGGGGCCAGGTTTGGTCGTAGCCGCGGCAGCGAAAGGATGAAACGAGGAGCCTGAACCCGCCTCATCCCTGCCTCCGCCAAAAGCGTGAGAAAGGTCGAGCAACGCGGGAAGACGGCAAGGCCTGCTGCCGGGAAAGGAAATGTTTATCTTAGAGATATCAAGGATTTACTCCTTGACGTGGGTTCTACCCGCAAACAAATGACCCGGCAAGCATCCCTTTTTCATTAAAAACATTCCACTCAGGTACAGTCCATAGGGAACGAAAAACATGAATGATGGGATTACAAGTTTTAAATTCAGCTAAGGCCCGAAGGCTTACAAACTAAAAAGAGATAAGGTGCCCGTAATCCCTTTCTTGTTTCTCTCCTCAGGAGGCAGGTCAAGGAGGCGAAAAGGGCAAAAGGGGCGCCTAGGCGAGCTACGGGTGGCACAAGACACCAAGAGAACATCTCGGTGGCCGTCCGAAGGCTGGATGGTGATGGCGGCGCCGGAAGCAGAGCTCGAAGACGAGGCGGCAGGACGTCAGCACGCGTCGAAGGCGTCGGTGCCCGCATACTCCGAGTTGACGGCCTTGCCGCTCGCCCTCTTCCTCTTCCGTAGCCTCCTAACGCCAGCTGCCCAAGGAGACGACCCCGAGAAGTTCAGGGAGCCGGCGACACGGATGATGGGGTCGCCGGTGCCGCACGGAGCGGCGCCCGACACCTAGTCGGACCCGTCATCCTGCCGCCTGCTACCCTCGTCGTCGCTGCCGCTGTCCTCCTCGTCACTCCCGCTCGAGGAGGAGTCTTCGCTATCAGAAGAGCTCTCCACGCAGCACCTTGCACGGGTCCCGAAGCATCCGAAGACCTTGACGGAGAGGAGGCCGCCCTCCATCATCTTGAAAAGGAGAGTGAGCCCCTCCGTCAGGCGGTGGATACGGGCGAACGTCTTCCACCCTCGACGAAGATACATCACGTGAGGGGCTGGGAAGTCGACGCGAACTCGCGTACCGCTGATCCCGCAGCCCATCATGTGCAGCCGCAATGACTCCGGCGGATCCAGCTCCATCTCCCGCGCGAATGGAGTCGGGAGACGAAGGCGACGGCGAGGCGGCCGGCGCAGCCTGACGAAGAACTCGCAAGGGTCATCCCTGACGTGGCCCTCCATGGGGGGAGGAACTGCTGGCGGAGGCGAGGCCGGCGCGCCGCCCCGTCCTCCTCTTGCCCGAGCGCCTCGGCCTTTCCCATGGCCTCGCCCTCTCCCCCTTCCCCTTGCGCCTGGCTCTGCCACCGTAGTTGCAGGAGAAGGAGGGACGCGTTGTCGAGCGGCGACCCTCGCTGCCACCGTCGAAGGACCAGGGTTCCCTCTCTCCATGGCGGATGGAAGGGGGAGCAGAAGCTGAAGGAAGGAGGAGATGAAAGAATGCGGGACGCCATCCCCCTCCCGCTCTTTATAAAGGAACGGGGTGGGGGCTCGGCCGCCCCGCTCAGCCAATCAAGACGCGGAAGGCGCAGGGAACTAGGACCGACCCGCCACCCCGGCCCGCGGCGGCCCGGTTTCCCGCCTCCACCGTTCGCCACCCCAAGCGCATGAAAGCCGCATGGCGGGCGTGCAGGACCGAGGTGACGGGTGAGGCGACCTCTCCCCACCCCATGATCGTGAGGAGTGGACGCCTTGAAGACCACGCCTCGGCCCCATTCAGTAAATGGGCCGCGCCTCCACGCCTCCCTCCGTTTATGGGGAAGGCGCGAACCGCCACCTTTACCATGACGTGACGCATGCGCGCAGAGCTCAGCCCCACGCATGCCACCCACGTCACGCACACCTCCCCACGCCGCGCCAGCGCGCGAAGGAACTTACCGCGGTAAAAACTGCCCCGCCTGCCCGCGCACCGTTTTTGGGCCTAGCCCAACAACGCGTTGCGCTTATGTGTGGCCCAGGCCCGGGGGCTCCTGTCGGTGTACAAAAAGGGGGGGGGTACACTTTTTGTACCCCTATAACTGTGCACGGGCAGTCTGAGCCACGGGCGCCGATACACCGAGCGCGACAAGGGAGGTAAGCCAAGGTAAGGCCGAAGCTGAAGAGAAGCAGAAGGACGCCAAGGCCAAGACCACAAAGAGCAAAGGGGACAGAGCAGACCCCCCCGGCAAGATCCTTGCCGGGGGGCAGCTTTAGCTAACCTGACAAGACCCTTGCCGTGGCAGCTCGCCCCACACCTATGGAGCGAAGCCACCCTTGATTCCACTGCCCCCATGGGGCAAGGATTCGGGATACATCCCTGTGGTGGCATGCAGATCTTTGTGAAGACATTCAAGATCAGATACCCACTTAAGAAGGAGACGATCCTTGGCGGGATCCCAGCCAAGGAGGACCACAAGGCCCCCGGCAAGAGCCTTGCCGGGGATGACAGCAGGCGCCACGGCAAGACCCTCGCCGGGACCCCGGCAAGACCCTTGCCGGGGCCACGGCAAGGCCCTTGCCATGGACATCCGTGGGGCCACCAATCAGGCCCACGCCAGTCACACCTCTACCACCGTTCGCATGCAGCTGCCGACCCAACCAGCTGGGCAGGCACCTGCGTGGCGGCATGCAGATCCTCGTGGAGACCCACCGCTGCGCCACCTCAGCTGCCTGCTTGCCTACATGGCATTGCAGGCACGCTGGCTAGGGCGCGTGTCGACGGGAGAGGGAGCAGCGACGGACGAGACATGGCTCTCCCCCGCCCCCGATAAAGCAAGGACAGCTAAGCAAGGCGCATTAAATGCACCTTGTCATGTAATGCGAGGGATAACCTCGCATCACTGTACCCTTTCCACCTCGTGTGTGCCACTGTGGCAACCCCTTTCCCTATAAAAGGAGGCCCCAGGCGATCATGAAGAGGATTCGGCTTTTTGGAGCTCTCGACGCCCCATAGCTAGCTCAGGAACATAGATATACAATCCACCAAAGTAGGAGTAGGGTTTTACGCATCCTTGCGGCCCGAACCTGGGTAAAGGAACCGTGTGCTATCTGTTTGATCCGCTCTTTTCACAACCCCGCGCCCCGCAACCATAGTAGGGATTCTTGTGATCCCATAGGTGTCGTTCCCACTGACATACTCCTACTACACGGAAGGGGGGGATCCTACTCCCGGTGGGAGTAGGACTCCCCATGGGGCGCGCCATAGGAGGGCCGGCCCTCCCCCTCCTCCACTCCTTTATATATGAGGGAGGGGCACCCCATAGACACACAAATTGATCATTGATCTTTTAGCCGTGTGCGGTGCCCCCCTCCACCATAATCCACCTCAGTCATACCGTCGTAGTGCTTAGGCGAAGCCCTGCGCCGGTAACTTCGTCATCACCGTCATCATGCCATCGTGCTGACGAAACTCTCCCTCGAAGCTCTACTGGATCGTGAGACGTCACCGAGCTGAACGTGTGCAGATCACGGAGGTGTCGTACGTTCGGTACTAGGATCGGTCGATCGTGAAGACGTACGACTACATCAACCGCGTTGTCATAACGCTTCCGCTCTCGGTCTACGAGGGTACGTGGACAACAATCTCCCCTCTCGTTGCTATGCATTACCATGATCTTGCATGTGCGTAGGAATTTTTTTAAATTACTACGTTCTCCAACAGAAAGTTCTTCCTTCTTCACTACACTGTCTCTGAAAACATTGATCAGTTGTTGTTGCGCAAGAATGTGCACCTCTGATTCCTCCATGATTTCCATCATTGCTTCAGCCAGTAATTGTTTCACAAACATACATTTTTTCCGTTGGATTCGAGATAGAGGGAACTGAACAGATTCAGATGGCGTTTTGGCAGGCTTGTATTATTGATAGTGGAGAGTGTCTCGACGACTGCATCATAATCATAACATAAATTAGGAAGGGAACCGAACAGATTAATCTAGAGTTATTGCCATATTACCTGGCCTAGATTTATTGGAAAGAAACAATGGGGTTGCCTTGTTGTTTTTAGAGTTTGCCTTCTTATCTTCAGCAGCCTACACCAAATTAACACACTAGCATTGCTATCATTGGCCAGGTCAGATAATAGGAAAGCAACATTGATACAACGAACGTTTGGGCAACTAGACCACACCAGCCTACACCATATTAACACAATATGGCACATCTATCATCAGCCAGGTAAGGTAATAGGAAAGCAACATTGACACAATGAATGATTGGGCAACTAGAACATCACTACAATTTAGTAATGTGCATGATATGAGTACACTCAAGCAGCTTAGTATGCAAAACTACCAGGCAGTTTTCCTTACAAAAATCAACATTGACCCTTTAATTATACATTTTGCTACAAGTAAATTTAGATCAGATAAAGGTTAGATTCACGCCGATTAATAAAATACATGTTGATGTAAAAATATAGTGATATACAACATGTATTTACATCACCATTGGAGCACAGAGAATTCCCGCAAGATACTTTCCTCGAACACGATCCTAGTTTAGAAAGTCTTCTATCCTTTAAGCTTATTTTATAAAAGAGAGATGGGTAAGAAACATGTAGAAAATATGATCTGAATGCTATAAAGTTTCATGATGTGAGGATACGCACACGCTTTTTAGAATAGAGTTGACATATTTTTGCTGGACTGGAGCGGACTAGTTCTTTGGCCACTTGAATCTGCTTATTATCAGTAGGAGTTGGGTTTCTCTGTGCTGGAGCAGTATCTATGAACACTAGAGTTGGTTTACTATCTCCTGGCATTTGGATCTTTTGCAAAGACCTTGTTTGTAACCCTTTAGATTCTAACATAGCCATCTTCCCCTTGCATGCCTTATATAGAAGAATGGTGCTCCAGTTATAAAACATGCTACGACAGAGAGATCAAATAGGTACTGAAGAATAGAAAGGCATGACATATTGACATGTATTCCCTCCATCCGAAAATAAATGGATGTGTCTAGGCGTATTTCAGTTATAGATACATCCATTTTTATCCATTTTCGCGACATGTAATCCGGACAGAGGGAGTATGATGTAAGAGCTAGGGATACGATGGGACAACAGAGTAAAAAACACTAGTTGAGTGTAAAACTGTATGATAGCGGAATACATACAGAAAAACACTAAGGCAACATATGCGTGTATGATTGGGAAACTAAGATGGCATTGCAACAGACCACTAGAACATCACTTCAATGTAAAAAAACATGGTATGGTAGACAGATGGAGTACATACTAATGAATAACAATGCATAAGATATTCAGAAGCATGATGTCCAAACTAAGCAGATGGCATTGTGACAGAGTAGAATGACAATATTTGAATTTGAAAACATGTTATCATGAACGGAATAGGTACTAAAAAACAGGAAGGCATGCCATATTTACATGTCTTCTTTCTGCAAGTCTTCTGAAGAGCTGCCTTTAAATGTTCCATCATATTGGGTATCACTGACGTCAAGTTTGTTGGCCGTTACATTGCTCCGTGAGGTGGATATATCAGTGTGTGCAATTATATCTGACATGCATGGAAGACAACTAGTAGTTAGATTTATGTAATGAGTACCTGTAGGAGACATAAATAGTAGGATTGAGCTTAACTAGTAACAACAGGTCTCAAAAACTAAAGGGAGAACACAGATGAAATCTACTCCCTCTATCCATCCATATAGGGCCTAATACGTTTTTTGAGGCTAAATTTGACCACGTGTCAGAGCAATAATATATGACATGCAAGTTACACAAAGCATACCGTCGAATTCATACATGAAAGGCGCTATCAATGATATAGTTTTCATACTATACTTCTCATACACTATTAATCTTATCAATAGTCAAAGGCAATCTCCAAAAATGCATTAGGCCATATATATATGGATGGAGGGAGTACAGAATATGTATCGTTTGTACTCTTGATTAACTAGATAGCACACAAAAGTATTAAAGAACACCATAGGTAATACTAGAAGTGGTATAATCACCAGCCTGTGGGATAGCATTGGCTGATGGATGATAACTAGGGAACAACGTTACCTAAAGAACAAGTCTCTTCTCTGAACAATGGAACAACGTTCAATCCTGAAAAAGACTCTTAAGAGATCAACATGAATATATAGTGAAATGTGATAATTTATTTTCCATGCTTAGATGGATAACAAAGCCATAAATGTTGCACACAAGTAAGATGAGGGTACAACCTATCTGGCCGCCATCCATAGGAGTGAGCATCATGTGCTGACTTGTCGATGTCCCTGCAGTTGTTGTGGCTGTCCATGTCGGGCACGCACATTCGATGCAGGGAACTATTGAGTGGGGACTATAGCTCCCTTCTGGTGTATGCTTCCCTTGTTGGAGCAGCTGCGGTGAGAAGGAAGATGGTGTGGCTGAAGATGCAGAAAATGCATAATGTTAAGAAGGACACATATCTCTGATCTGAAGAAATACCCTAAGAGATCAACAGTAAGGTATGAGAGTGGTCACACGTCTGTTGACTGAAAACTAAATTGGGGTCACATGATTTTATTTTATTTTGGTACTGTCCGATCTGCACCGATGGCTTGATGGCCGTCTTGTGCCTCCCGGCTGACACTGTTCAGAATCTTCCCTGAAGAGCCAGCGACCACCGGCAGAGCAGCTTGCCTCCACCGTCCCTGGCCGCAAGAGCTCCGACCAAAACCCCTCTCCCCGCCCCACTGCACTGCCGTGGTTGCGCCACCCCCGGCCAATCCACAAAGACTCGCCGTCATCCAGATCCAGCGGCGGTTGTACCTTCAACCCACGCAACTCTAAGATAGCCACTTAAGCGCTGCTTCCGTGGCGAACTTGCACCCCCGCACCCTTACGATAGACACCAGCCAACCGACAACCTAGGAGCTCCGCCGCCTAGAGGGGTGCTGCTTCCCATTGGGAATCGACTGGCCCAGAATAAAAATTCAGACGACTGACGCCTAAATAAAGTGATTTAAGATGAGTGTATGACCTATATTGCGGCCCGGTGAAGTAGGTAGCTCCAGCTGCTGAGTCGGTGAGGCCGACGCGGTTGCGGTGGCTCCCGGCGACAGGAAAACAGATATGTCACGACGCTCGACGGCTTCGGGGATGCAGCGCCGGGGTCCTGGACGCATCCGAAGTTGGAGCCGCTCCGGCGCCGCGCACAATGGCGCGGGTGAATCGACTCCGGTATGGTTCACGCAGTCGTCGTCGAGGCAGCTCCGGCAGCACGGAGTAAGAGGCACACAGACAGCGGCTCCGGCATTGCGGAGGACGGCGGCGGTGAATTTGGTGCTGTGGGGGCGCCATGGAGGAGGGGCTGAGGTTTCACGGTTGGGGAGAAGGGAGCTTCCGGGGAGAAGGTGATTTGGCGCCCACTATGGATGGATGGGGAATTGGGAGGGGGAACCATGTCTTACGGACGCATTTGTCTGAAATGTGTGTGTGTGTGTGTGTGTGTGGGGGGGGTTACAGTTCTACCCCTGCCTTTAGGCTTCTGGGCTTGGGTCTGTGTTTTGAGGGTTGGGGATAGTAGAGTAACTTTGCTTCTCCCAAATAGTGGGCGCGAGTGATTTCGGGCAAGGAGGGCGTGTTTTGAAATAGTGGGCGCGAGCGATTTCGGCCGAGGAGAGGGTGTTTTGCCGCCCATGGTTTATGAATTGTTTGGCACCTGTCATTTCGGCAAGGAGAAGGCGCGCTTGGATGAAGTTACGAACCTACCCACAATGTACAACGGGCCAATTGATGCGTGTCCCACATAGGCCGGTAATTTCGCGTCTCCCATTTATTTGCTCGGGCGAATTCCACCAAACAGAGGGTGTTTAGCGGTTCGTTCAAATCTTGGGAGAACGAGCATCCACGTCCACCTTACCAAGTCGATTCGAATCAAATTTTGAAATATTAGCTTGCCACTTCTTTTTTAGATGGTGAGATGATGCTCGGGACTAATGTGTTGTTACATGCTCATTGCTAACGATTTACTATATGACAAGTAGTTGACCCACTCAAAAACGGGAATCAAACCCAGAATGAAATATCTCGATTCAATGAAATAGCCCGTTTACCAGGTCAAAATAGTGAACTAAATCTAAAATTGAACACCTCGATTGAGTAGCATGTTGTATTATAGTACTCCATGAACATGCTGAAAGTCAAATTAATGAACTTGTTTGATACACATATCTCCGTTCATGTGTGGATTGCAGACAACATGTTCTACAATTCAAATATTTGAATGCAAATTTATATTGAAACATGGTTTGTATCAGTCTTTGATGCATAAACGTGACCTCCCCCTCTCCCGGACTCATGTTCTCTCTCTCGCTGATAATCTTTGTTTCTATCGCATGCATCCAAACACAAACCTTGTCGGTCCCTCTCCCTCTCTCTCTCTCTGTGTGTGGGTGTGTGTGTGCACTACAAAAAAAACCACTTCCGTGATGATACGTGTTTGTCACAGTAGGTCATGTTTTCTGTCATGCATGTACATCCATGACGATTTTATGACAGAAACAAGATAGTCATACCTGTGTTGTCGTAGAAGTGTTCCATGACAATACTAAAATTATCATCACAGAAGTGTTCACTTCCATGACGATAAATGGCGTGTCATGGAAGTGCTTTCATCAAGGGTAACCGACACATGGCATCCATCATAACGGGTTGCCGTTAAGCTATCGGATCCGGTTTTTTATCCGATAACCGGTTAACAGCAACAACCAATGGGGATTTTCCACGTGTAAAATTCTCATTCACGGGCGGATCCACATGTCGGATCAACGTTGGGACAAATGTCATCCAGAGAATGGACGGGACGCGCCTATGATACGTCGACACGTGGCTCGGTCCAACAGTGGCCCATTCAGGTCAAAAGGCCGGCCCGTTTGACCTGGTCAAAAGGTAACGGCCCAGCCCACTAAAAGCTTGTTAACGGCATGTTCGCATATAGCCCATTTACAGCCCGCTAACACACGACCCATTATGGCCTATCTGAATCAGGCCGAGTAGCGTCATTTGGGCCGTCCAATATGATTTCAGCCAGTTGTAACTTCCGGCCCATGTATGGCCCATGACGTCTTTCGGCCCATATAAGGCCCTGTGTTAATCTTGGCCTGCTAACGGGTCGTGGTGGAACTGGCCCACAATGAACAGTATATCACTTTATGCCCATTAAAGGCCCATTATTCCGTTGGGTCGTTTCCAGCCCGTGCTATCTTTCAGCCTTCCAAGGGCCCATTTGTTCTTGGGCTGATTTGCAGCAATCGATACTTACGGTCCGTTACTGGCCTATTCCGGTTGTGGGCCAAATTCAGCCCCTAGTTAAAGTCAGACCGCTTGTGGCCCGTTAATTTGTTGGGTCGTTTCCATAGCATCATCAAATATGGCCCATTAACGGCATGCTATGTCTGTCGATAGAATTAAGCCCGTTATACTCGTCGACCTATTAATGGCCCATTATGGTCGGCCCATGAATGGATGATTCTCACTCTAGCCCGTTTCGGCCCACAATGTGGTCTGTTATTGGCCCATGTTTGGCCAATCGATCATACGGACCGTAGAAGGCCCATTATTTCTACGGCCCGTAGAAGGCCCTGATGACCCACAAGTATAGGGGATCTATCGTAGTCCTTTTGATAAGTAAGAGTGTCGAACCCAACGAGGAGCAGAAGGAAATGATAAGCGGTTTTCAGCAAGGTATTCTCTGCAAGTACTGAAATAAGTGGTAACAGATAGTTTTGTGATAGGATAATTTGTAACGAGCAACAAGTAACAAAAGTAAATAAAGTGCAGCAAGATGGCCCGATCCTTTTTGTAGCAAAGGACAATCCTGGACAAACTCTTATATAGAGAAAAGCCCTCCCGAGGACACATGGGAATTATCGTCAAGCTAGTTTTCATCACGTTCATATGATTCGCGTTCGGTACTTTGATAATTTGATATGTGGGTGGACCGGTGCTTGGGTGCTGTTCTTACTTGAACAAGCATCCCACTTATGATTAACCTCTATTGCAAGCATCCGCAACTACAACAAAAGTATTAAGGTAAACCTAACCATAGCATGAAACATATGGATCCAAACCAGCCCCTTACGAAGCAACGCATAAACTAGGGTTTAAGCTTCTGTCACTCTAGCAACCCATCATCTACTTATTACTTCCCAATGCCTTCCTCTAGGCCCAAATGATGGTGAAGTGTTATGTAGTCGATGTTCACATAACACCACTAGAGGATAAACAACATACATCTCATCAAAATATCGAACGAATACCAAATTCACATGACTACTAATAGCAAGACTTCTCCCATGTCCTCAGGAACAAACGTAACTACTCACAAAGCATATTCATGTTCATAATCAGAGGGGTATTAATATACATAAAGGATCTGAACATATGATCTTCTACCAAATAAACCAACTAGCATCAACTACAAGGAGTAATCAACACTACTAGCAACCTACTAGTACCAATCCCGGACTTGGAGACAAGAATTGGATACAAGAGATGAACTAGGGTTTTGAGAGGAGATGGTGCTGGTGAAGATGTTGATGGAGATTGCCCTCTCCCATTGAGAGGAGCGTTCATGATGACGATGGCGATGATTTCCCCCTCCCGGAGGGAAGTGTCCCCGGCAGAACAGCTCTGCCGGAGCCCTAGATTGGTTCCGCCAAGGTTCCGCCTCGTGGCGGCGGAGTCTCGTCTCGAAAGGTTGCTTCTGATTTTTTCCTTGACGAAAGACTTCATATAGTAGAAGATGGCCACCGGAGAGCCAATAGGGGGCCCACGAGGCAGGGGGCGCGCCCTGGGGGGTAGGGCGCACCCCCACCCTCGTGGACAGGTGGTGGCCCCCTGACGTATTTCTTCCGCTCAGTATTTTTTATTATTTCCAAAAATGAATTCCGTGGAGTTTCAGGACTTTTGGAGTTGTGCAGAATAGATCTCTAATATTTGCTCCTTTTCCAGCCCAGAATTCCAGCTGCCGACATTCTCCCTCGTTATGTAAACCTTGTAAAATAAGAGAGAATAGGCATAAGTATTGTGACATAATGTGTAATAACAGCCCATAATGCAATAAATATCAATATAAAAGCATGATGCAAAATGGACGTATCAACTCCCCCAAGCTTAGACCTCGCTTGTCCTCAAGCGGAAGCTGATAACGGTAAATATGTCCACATGTTTAGAGGTAGAGGTATCGATAAAATAAAATACGGACATGAGGGTGTCATGATTATTCTCATAACATCAACATAGATGGATATTGTCATATGATTCCTTATGCTCAAGTAATAATCTATTCACAATGAAAAGTACGAGCCAGAAACTTTATTGAGAACTAACAAACAATAATCTCAGTCATTGAAGCAATTGCAATTTATCATAACATCAGAAAGAGTCTATGTCAGAGCTTTCTAGCAAGTCCACATACTCAACTATCGTTTAGTCTTTCATAACTGCTAGCACTCACGCAATACTTGTGGTTACGGAGTTTTAACCGGACACAGAGAAAGATAGGGGCTTATAGTTTCGTCTCCCAACCTTTTACCTCAAGGGAATGTCAACAATAATAACTCATGTTGAATTACATCCGATTAGATATATCTATCAGGATCTTTCCAACACACTATGCTTGCCAAAGGATAAAATATAAAAAGGAAAGGTGAAGATCACCATGACTCTTGCATAAGGTACAAGATAATAATGAAAGATAGGCCCTTCGCAGAGGGAAGCAGAGGTTGCCATGCGCTTTTATGGTTGGATGCACATAATCTCAATGCGAAAGAACGTCACTTTATATTTCCACTTGTGATATGAACCTTTATTATGCAGCCCGTCGCTTTTATTTCTTCCACATCACAAGATCATATAAAGCTTATTTCCTCCACACCAATCAATCATACATATTTAGAGAGCAATTTTTATTGCTTGCACCGATGACAACTTACTTGAATGATCTTACTCAATCCATAGGTATATATGGTGGACTCTCATGGCAAAACTGGTTTAAGGTTTTTTGGAAGCACAGGTAGTATCTCTACTTGGTGCTAAGAATTTGGCTAGCATGAGGGGGAAAGACAAGCTCAACATGTTGGATGATCCATGACAATATACTTTATGTCGGATATAAGAAAACATAACCCATTACGTTGTCTTCCTTGTCCAACATCAACTCTTTAGCATTTCATATTTTAATGAGTGCTCCCAATCATAAAAGATGTCCAAGATAGTATATCTATATGTGAAACCTCTCTTTCTTTATTACTTCCTATTAATTGCAACGATGACCAAAGCTATGTTTGCCAACTCTCAACAATTTTTAATCATCATACTCTTTCTATGTGAACTCATTACTCTTGATAAGATCAATATGATCTCTCTGTTTATTTTTATCTTTTCTTTTATTCACTCAAGATCATGGCAAAATAATCAAGCCCTTGACTCAACACTAATCTTTATTATATATAGCTCATGGACTCGATTACATAGAGGGATCATAAAGCAAAACTCAAAACTAGATCATGCCATAAACTTTATTCTACTAGATCAAGATACTACTAATAGGATCAAACTAAGGAAAACGGTAAAGATACCGGGGCACCTCCCCCAAGCTTGGCAGTTGCCAAGGGGAGTGCCCATACCCATGTGATTATATCTCCTTCTTCGGAGGTGATGGTGCGATATTCTTGGCGATGATGCCCCTCAGGATACGATTCTCCTCCTTAAGCTTATTGACTTGCTGCTTGAGGTCCATTACTTCCTTACGAAGCCTTCCTGTAACTGATAAAGCTCCTTGCACCCAAGGGTGTTGTATAGCTGCAGGAGAACAAGTGACACTCTTCTTCATATTTTCATAAGAAAGAAATCTAACATTAGAAGGGATAACCGAGTTTGGAATGGCTGAGCCCTGTAGTTCTCCCATTGTGAACCCAGCTCGGAAGCGAGAAGTGACTTCTTGATCCTCCATGGCATCTATCCTCATCAAATCAGCCTCCATCTCTTCCTCCATTGCTGGCCCAAAGTGGTAAGCATCGCTGTTTGTCCCTGGTTTCGATGCCGGATGGGACACCCGGCTCTCCCCGACTGACTCTTGAGAAGACATCTTGCTCTATCTGCAGCAGCAACATCTCGAAACAAGAACAGAGAATATTTGCGTGATACGGTAGTCAAAACCTTCGGGAGAATATATAATGAATTTTTACCGACAAAAATACACATCGTGCAAGAAAACGGAGTCCGGAGAGCGCACGAGGTGCCCACGAGGTAGGGGGCGCGCCCAGGGGGTAGGGCGCGCCCTCCACCCTCATGGAGCCCTCGTGTCCTTCCCGGACTACTTCTTATTTTTTTATTTTTCTAAATATTCCAAAACGGAGAAATATTTCCTTAAAAACTGTTTTGGAGTCGGTTTACTTACCGTACCTGTCGTGGTTTTGTCACGGCAGATGTCCTAGTGAAAGGACTTAGTCGTGGAGCCATCGCGACGGGTTAGCTTGAAGGGGTTAAAGCGGACACAGGGACGCAGAGAGTTTTATACTAGTTCGGCCCCTTCGATGAAGGTAAAAGCCTACGTCTAGTTGTGATGGAATTGATGGGGTTTCGATGACTAGGGAGCAAACAAGCTTCGCCTAAGTCTCGACTTGTTGTTGTTTGTCCTTCAACCGCCGCCGGGTCACCCCCTTATATACACGGGTGACGCCCGTCGGTCCATAGAGTCCCAACACCGGTTCATACTCGTATCCGGGTTGGTCTCCTTATTCCTAACTTACAATGCAAGTTTACATATAAAGCCGGTTTACGGCTATAGGTCTTAAACCGACTACAGGCCTTGGGCCCTTATCTGCCTCTTTGGGCTTTAACACCTTTGAACTACTGAGGAAGTTAATCCGGCCCAGGTAGGCCGGTTTACGCCCAGTAGTAATATCCCCAACATTAGGCCCCATATTGATTTGAACAGGTTCATGTCAATCCTTAGCAAAAAATCTTCGTCTTCAACATCTTCTCGTAGTTGTTGAACCGCCGTGATGTCACCTTCTTTGGTTGCTGTAAACCGGCATGACGTCATCATGAAGATAACATTCATGATATCTTCTTTGTTTAATGAATCCGCAATAACCGAGGCGACAGCTCCGTCTCCGAGATTTGTGGTTCCATGATTCACGCGCCTGACACGTGTCTCTTGCCTTATAAATAGGACCGAAGGGTCAATTCTTTTCTCCCCTTCGCCCCCTTTATCTTTGTCTTCCTCGCGTCGCCAGCCTCGGAGCTCCGCCGCCGCTGTTGACCTCTGCACCGTCTTGGGCCGCTGCATCAACCTGAACGTATCAGAGTACTGCGGTAGCTTTCCGCATCTTCCTCGATTCTGGTAAGCCTTCTGTTCTTCTTAACATAGATCTGTTCTTAGGGTTTCGTGTTCTTGTCGTGTTTATCACTTGTTCATGCTCGTACCCAGACTCCTGGATAGATCTGTGAAACCCTGCTCTGATTAGCAGTAGCTTGTAGCATCGGCCTGTAGTTTTCATGCCCGAGTCCGTAGATCTCATCTATATATCTGCCCATTGGTTCACTTCCGCTCTGCTTTATGTCTTTGAATATTTTTTCTTCTTTTCTGAACTTGCTTCAGATCCATTGCTGTAATAAGACCTTGTGAAACCTGTTTCTGCATACTTAGCCATCCGCAACCTCAATTGCTTTCAATGTTTAGATCAGGCAGTTTAACTTAATATAGAAAAAGTTAATAAACCGGTATATACCATTAGTCCCCTTGTTGAACCGCCAGAACTCGTTAGCCATATGATGCCGCTTCATAGAACTCCGGTTTAGATATAGTTGCCTCCGGTTTAACATTGTTCATACCGGTGCATACTTTTACCCAAAACAATCTTGATCCGGAATCACTTATTTTGTAGACTTCACCATGGCCAAACAAGTATATGAGTGCAACTGGGTTCCTTCTCGCGTCACAGAAACTCAACTGAACAACTTAGTCTTGACCGGCGCTTTAAGTAGCAAAGATACCATCCATTGGAGGGTCCCTGGTAAAGAATGTCCTCCCACACCTCAAGAGGGAGAGGTTGTCGTCTTCGCAGATCACTTAGCCCGGGGTTTTAACCAGCCCGTCTCTAAATTTTACCGGGATGTCTTAGCCAATTTTCAACTCCGCCCGCAAGACACTGGCCCCAACTCTGTTACCAATATATGTCACTTCCAAGTGCTCCGTGAGGCATACTTTCAAGAGGAACCCACAGTTGAGTTATTTAGAGACTGCTTTCACCTAAACCGCCGCACAGAATTCACTGATGGTTCCAATACCGAACTAGGTGGTGTGGCGATTCAGAAAAGAAAGGAGGTCACCTACCCTCACGCCAAATTGCACAGCCACCCCAAGGAGTGGAATCACTCATGGTTCTATTGCAAAGACACCTCCCCTATTAATGAAAATCCTCTGCCTGGCTTTCGTCCGGAGCGGCTTAGCAATACATACCCCTTTCCGCAAAGGTTGACTGCCAAGGAGAGAAGTAAATACGCTCCTCAACTATCCAAGCTCAGAGCCTTCATGGCCAACGGTTTAACAGGAATTGATTTGGCACGCTGTTGGATATCATGGAGCATATTGCCCCTCAGCCAGCGCTCCGGTTTGATGTGCGAGTATACCGGTAGTGTCGATGACCCACTCCGACATGTTAACATCCAGCTCACAGATGACGAGATCACAGAAGCTGTGAAGAAAATGTTGAACGAACTGGAACACCTCTGCGCTAGAACCGGCCTGCTCCCCTTCTGTGCTACCAACAAACCGCCAGCTGTAAGATCTTGACTGTACTTTTTACTGAACATGTCATTGCTATTTCTGTATATTCTTTAATATCAACTGCTGCTTACACAGGGAGATGATCCGTTTTGGAGCAAGAATCTTTCTCAGGAGAAAACAGAAAAACCAGATAAAGCGGAGAGACCAACCCGGCCAAAAACCAAAGTCATTAAGAGGCCTGCTCATAAGAGGAAAACCACTGCATCCTCTGATCCGCCCGCTGATGACGATGTGGGTAATCTGGACCTTGAGGTAGAACTTGATTCGCTTGGCTTACTTTTCACACGCCTTATTGATGATAATATTTGTCAGGATGATGCCGAAGCTAGTCATGCTGATGCTGGAGAGGTAATTACTCTCTATTCTGATTCGAACCCTTTGCCCTCGCTAAAAATCCGTCAGGCAAACCGAAAAGTTAAATTTTCTCATCCTCTTGCTTACTTGGATCCCAAATTTCTTATGAAGACCCAACAGCACGAAGCTCGCCGCATAACCCGGCACAGCGGCCAGGTAGTTACCTCCGCCGGTTTACCGAACAGTCCGGTTCGGAAACGCCGTTCAAAGGTCTCTAATTTGCCTGTCAGTGCTTGTCCTAAAGCGGGCTGTTTTCGTCAACCTCTTAATCCATCTGACTCCGATTATCAGGTTACTTCCCACTCATCCTCTGGCGAGTCATCAGCTACTCAGCTGCCACCGCTCAAAACGGTGCTTGGGTAAGCCATACTTATCATAATATTTCTAATACGTCACGTTGGAACATATGTTGTATTTGATTTTGATTACTCCTTTTAGGGCCAAGCCTAGGCCAAGCAAGAAGACCCGCCTGGACAAAGCGGCCGAGGAGGATGCCATTCCTGAACCGGATAAAACACCAGATCCTGAAGCGGCCATTCACGAAGATATACCCAACGACCCCCCACTGCAAGATGATGATGTTATTGCCGAAGAAAGGCCTGCTGATACCTCAGGCCCTGCTGACCAGCCCGGAAGCCCCATCCGAATTGAGAAATCCACCAGTCCAATCCGGCCTGCTGACACACCAACTGCCTTGGTCAAACCGGCGATACCAAGGATGATGATGTTGTGATTACCGGTATTGGCCGTACTGAACCAAGTAATCCGGTCGCCTTATCCAAGCATACTGCCAAAGAAGAATTCACTACTATGAGCAAAGGCAAGTGGAATATTGATCTGGCGACTTACGCTGCTCTCAATGCCCAAGATATTCATTCTGGCTATTTGAACCAGCTGTATACCAGCCGTGACTATGAAGCCGGTCTGGTGAATATGATGAAAGAAAAACTTGAGGTAACTTCCATGTGCTTTTTCCTGCTTGGATTCTTCAATTTTGTTAACTCTCCTAGCCCCCAAGGGCCGGTTTTGTAATCCTCTTTGAAACCGGGACTTACTAATATAAATCTGAACGCTTCAAAATTCACTGATGTAGCCCCCAAGGGCCGGTTCAACTTAATGTAGTTAAACCGGGACTTAAGTAATTTAACATGGCAGCATCAGAGTTTATTTGAGCAAATAGTCATTAGCCCCCAAGTGCCAAGTTGAATACTTGTATTGAGCTTGGGACTTTGCAATCAATTGACAGATGAAGATCAAATATGCATTAGCCCCCAAGTGCCAAGTGCATAACTTGTTATGTGGTTGGTACTTCAATTCTTGTACCGTTTGTTAAATCATATGACTGTCTGTATGCAGGCTGAGCTGAAGACCAAAGAAAGCCAACTCACCGATCTTCAAGAAAATTTGAAATCCCAACAAGCTGAAACCTCAAAGGCGAAAGAGGAGTTGACCAGCGCTTTAAGCGTCATGGAGCAGCTTAAGGAGGGTTTCAAGAAAGAGCGGGCGGATTGGGCCACTGAGAAGGCCGCTTTGACCAAGAAAATTGGAACTGCTGAAGCTGCCCTTAAACCGGTGGTAGATGAGCTGACCAGCGTAAAGCGACAAGTGCATGCCATGACTGCCGCCATCTTTGGTAAGCTTCCTTTGACTTCTGTAATCATTTGGCCTTCCTATGATAGGTCCGGTTTGTGAACTTTTTGTAATGTTGCAGGTACACGCATTGGTCACTTGGGGTCAGATGTTCGGATGAAATTGAAGGCTGCCTATACACTGACAGAACAATTGTATACTGGTGCGCAGCGTATCATATCAACTGCATCCCACAACAACCCGGCGCCTTCCTTGATCCAAGACACCCTTAAGAGATTGTTTATGCACCCTGCCCAGGTTGAAGAGCTGAAGAAATCCGCCGCTCGAACCGGTGCTATCAATGCCTTAATCCGGGCAAAAGCGTGGGTGCCGGATTTCGATCCTGTTGAGGCAGCTCAGGGTTATCCCAGTTTGAAGGAAGATGGTTCGGAGTTCAATGAGGATGACCTGAGAGCGATAAACCGGGCGGTGCGCCCTCTAGCTTGCCAATTGGTGGAAGAAGCAGACTTGTCGCATTATCAAGCTCAATATAACAACCAGAATAAACGAGTGGCTGCACCAATTCCTGAAGCGGAGAATCGGATCCCTCCAATCCGTAAGCATACTTACGCTCCTGATATTGAACCGTCGTCACTGATCCATGATGAAGCTGTCTTTCAAGCCTTAATGGGAATAGATTGGACCACTGTTAACTTCCAGCCACTGGGTAGGGAAGAAGAAACTGAAGTGGCGCAGGACGACCCACAACCATCAGATCAGGGCGGTGACCAAGCTTGAACCGGAGGCCGGTTTAAATGGCTGCTTTGTTATATTCCGCCAAGAAAACAATGATCTTATCTGGGCACCATGTTGCCTTGTAATAGGATAGTCAATACTCCTACTTCTGAGATGCCTTCGTGCATAGGTACTGATACTTTTGTTTGAATGGGCGAAACCTTCAATCTATATTTCCTGCAATCACAAAATCTTAAACTACCGCGGCGGCTGTACCGCCAGCCGATTTATGACCTTTATATATATATGCAATGAAATTGAGATATATGATCAAATTTTGTGATACAAAATACCTGCCATCGCTGGGCATGAAGTTGGCTTAGCCAATCTTGAAGCGGAGGTTTATAAACCGATACCGTCAAACGAGAAAACAACTCCTGTGTATACAATTCCGGTTTTACCATGTAAACCGTGCCGGGTTATGATAAACACCCTGTTACGCCATAATGGGATGTTAACAGAAAAGGTCAAACCGGGCAAATAACCTCCGGATTAAAAATGAACCATGTTCCGTCGATTGACAGTTTGAACCGGTTTAAAACGTTGCCGGTTTAAAAAAACGCAACAAAAAATAAAGCAACAGTTATTAAGAAAAATGTTGAAGCAAAGGCAATGATAAAACCATTTGCAAAAAGAGGCTTTATTGAGCCGATCAGATGGTGTTACCATGGTCGGACACGACCAAGCTCCCGATAGGTGTAGCTATGGTTCAAGTCAGCCAGGTCCCCAAATGAAATTGTGGCATAATGCCGATCAAGAGGCGTGGCAATGGTTCGGGTTCGACCAAGCCCCCAAGTGATTCTATGGCCTTAGGCCGATCAAGAGGCGTGACTGGTTCAGATTTGATCATGTCCCCAAGTGATCTGGTGGCTTTTGCCTATCAAAAGGTGTTGCATTGGTTCGGACACGACCAAGCCCCCAAGTGATGTTTATAAAACTTTCAAGGGGTAAACCGGAGGCCGCTTTTAAGACAGAACAACTCCGTGTAACCGCGCATGATGTAAAAGAACAGATACCCCGCTTTAGCCGAGGCTCCGGTTTATTATATTAATCATAATATATACACTTGTCATAATATGTACATAAGTAGAGCCGAGGGCTCAGGTATAGTAAGGCTGAAGATGAGCTATGTTCCACGGCCTGTTGGTCTCCTCCTCTGATGTACGTGAGTCTTTATGCTCTCGAATATCGATCAGATAGTATGACCCATTGTGCAGATTCTTGCTGACCACGAAGGTCCCTCCCAAGGCGGGGATAACTTATGCATATCAGTCTGATCTTGGATGAGCCGAAGCACCAAATCTCCTTCTTGAAAGGTTCTGGTTCTGACTCGGCGACTGTGATAACGACGAAGATCCTGTTGGTAAATCGCCGAGCGGGCAGCTGCTATGCCACGCTTCTCATCCAACAGGTCCAAAGCATCTTGTCGTGCCGTCTCGTTGTCCGCTTCAACATAAGCCGCCACACGAGGTGAGTCATGACGGATATCACTGGGAAGAACCGCCTCCGCTCCGTAGACCATGAAGAACGGTGTGTATCATGTGGATCTGTTGGGCGTAGTATTGATACTCCATAACACAGATGGTAGTTCTTCTACCCAACAACCCGGTGTCCTCTGCAAAGGAACCATAAGCCGGGGTTTGATGCCTCTCAATATCTCTTGATTAGCTCTTTCTGCTTGACCATTGGACTATGGGTGGGCTACTGATGAAACGTCAAGCCGGATGTGCTCACGTTCGCAGAACTCCTTCATGGCCCCCTTGGACAAATTGGTACCATTATCTGTGATGATACTATGTGGAAAGCCAAACCAGAAAATCACCTTTTTGATGAACTGAACCGCCGTGGCCGCATCACACTTGCTAACAGGTTCTGCCTCCACCCACTTTGTAAACTTGTCAACCGCCACCAGGAGGTGGGTCTTCTTATCCTTGGACCTTTTGAAAGGCCCAACCATATCCATCCCCCAAGTTGCAAACGACCAAGTGATCGGAATCATCCTCAGTTCTTGAGCCGGCACATGAGCGCGTCTTGAAAACTTTTGGCAACCGTTACATCGTCTGACCAGATCCTCCGCATCAGCATGAGCAGTTAACCAATAAAAACCATGGCGGAACGCTTTAGCCACCAAAGATTTTGAACTGGCGTGATGACCACAATCTCCTTCGTGGATCTCACGCAAAATTTCACAGCCTTCCTCAGGAGACACACAGCATTGAAACGCCCCTGACACACTGCAATGATGCAATTCGCCATTAACAATAGTCATAGACTTGGATCGCCGGATTATCTGCCGGGCCAAGGTTTCATCCTCTGGTAGCTTGCCCCGGTTCATGTACGCAAGATAAGGAAGCGTCCAATCCGGAATGACGTGTAGAGCTGCCACCAATTGAGCCTCTGGATTAGGAATAGCCAAATCCGCTTCACCAGGGAGCTTGACCGACGGGTTGTGTAGCACATCAAGAAAAACATTAGGCGGGACCGGTTTACGTTGAGAGCCCAACCAACTTAAAGCGTCCGCCGCTTCATTCTTCCGGCGGTCCACGTGGTCCACCTGATAACCCTTGAAGTGACCTGCAACAATATCCACCTCACGACGATATGCAGCCATGAGTGGGTCCTTGGAATCCCAAGTGCCGGACACCTGTTGAGCCACTAGGTCCGAGTCACCGAAGCACTTAACCCGGCTTAGATTCATCTCCTTAGCCATCCGGAGACCATGGAGCAAGGCTTCATACTTAGCTGCATTGTTAGTACAAGGGAACATTAAGCGGAGAACGTAACAGAACTTGTCACCTCATGGGGAAGTTAATACGACTCCAGCCCCCGAGCCCTCCAATTGCCTGGATCCGTCAAAATGGATGGTCCAATATGTTTGATCCGGCTTCTCTTCAGGTGCTTGCAACTCCGTCCAATCATTGATGAAATCAACAAGCGCTTGAGACTTCACCGCTGTTCGGGGCACGTACTTCAACCCGTGCGGCTGGCAATCCGGCCAGTCGCTTCCCGGTTCTGGATGATATCGCCAAAGGGAGCAGAACTGACCACTGTGATGGGGTGCCCTTGGAAATACTGCTTCAGCTTCCGGCTTGCCATGAAAACTCCATATACCAGCTTCTGCCAATGTGGATACCTTTGCTTGGATTCAATAAGTACCTCACTGATATAGTAAACCGGACGCTGAACCGGATGCTCCTTGCCTGCCTCCTTCCGCTCCACCACAATAGCCACACTGACTGCGCGAGCGTTAGCAGCAACATATAGTAGTAGCGGCTCCTTGTCAACGGGAGCGGCAAGCACAGGCGGATTGGCCAATTGCCGCTTTAAGTCCTCAAATGCCTTATCAGCAGCGGAACTCCAGACGAACTGATCCGTCTTCTTCAACATCTGATACAAAGGAATTGCCTTCTCACCAAGGCGGCTGATAAACCGGCTCAACGCAGCAATCCGGCCAGCCAAACGTTGAATGTCATTGATACACTTCGGTTTAGCCAGGGAGGTGATGGCTGTGATCTTCTCCGGATTAGCCTCAATACCCCTGTTGGACACCAAAAAACCCAATAACTTGCCTATCGGTACACCAAAAACACATTGGCCGGATTGAGCATCATCTTGTACGTCCTCAGGTTATTAAAGGTTTCCTTTAAATCGTCAATTAGAGTCTCCTTCTTCCTTGACTTAACCACAATATCATCCACATAAGCATGTACATTACGGCCAATCTGCTTGTGAAGGCAATTTTGTACACATCGTTGATAGGTTGCCTGGGCACTCTTGAGCCCAAAAGGCATAGACACATAGCAGAAGGCTCCAAAGGGAGTGATGAACGCCGTCTTCTCCTGGTCCTTAACCGCCATCTTGATCTGATGATAACCAGAATATGCATCCAAAAAACTCAAACGCTCACAACCCGCCGTAGCATCAATGATTTGATCAATACGGGGGGGGGGGGGCAAAAGGATCTGCTGGACATGCCTTATTAAGGTATGTGTAATCCACACACATACGCCAGGTGCCGTTTTTTTTAAGGACCAGCACCGGATTAGCAAGCCACTCAGGGTGAAAAACTTCAACAATAAAACCAGCTGCCAAAAGCCTGGCTACCTCTTCTCCAATAGCTTTGCGTCTTTCTTCGTTAAACCGGCGGAGGAACTATTTCACCGGTTTGTATTTAGGATCCACATTAAGAGTGTGCTCAACGAGTTGCCTCGGTACACCTGGCATGTCAGAAGGCTTCCATGTAAAAATGTCTCGATTCTCACGGATGAACTCGATGAGCGCGCTTTCCTATTTCGGATCCAAATTGGCACTGATGCTGAACTGCTTGGACGAATCGCCAGGCACGAAGTCAACAAGCTTAGTCTCAGCTGCCGATTTGAACTTCAGGGCCGGATCATGCTCCGTAGTTGGCTTCTTCAATGGAGTCATATCTGCCGGATCAACATTGTCTTTAAAAATTTCAGCTCCTCGGTGGTACAAACCGACTCCGCGTAGGCCGCATCTCCTTCTTCGCATTCCAAAGTGACCTTATGGCTTCCGTGAACCGTTATTGTGCCCTTGTGACCCGGCATCTTGAGCTGCAAATACACATAACAGGGTCGTGCCATAAACTTGGCGTAGGCCGGTCGTCCAAACAGGGCGTGATATGGACTTTGGATTTTTACCACTTCAAACGTCAGTGTCTCCAATCTGGAATCATACTCATCTCCAAAGGCCACTTCCAGAGCTATCTTACTAATAGGATATGCTGATTTGCCAGGTACCACACCATGGAACACCGTATTGGACGGTTTGAGATTTTTATCTGTCAGTCCCATACGACGGAAGGTCTCATAGTACAAGATATTAATGCTGCTCCCTCCATCCATGAGTACCTTGGTGAACTTATAACCTCCCACCTGAGGCGCCACCACCAATGCTAGCTGACCCGGGTTATCAACCCGGGGTGGATGATCCTCTCTGCTCCATATGATTGGCTGCTCAAACTAGCGTAAGTAACGGGGCACAGCCGGTTCAACAGAGTTGACTGCCCGCTTCTGAACCTTCCGGTCTCGCTTGTCCAAGCTAGTGGTGAAGACATGGTATTGCCCACTATTCAACTGCTTTGGGTTGCTCTGGTAACCCGACTGTTGCTGCTGCTGGTTGTAACCACCCTGGTTATTCTGATTATTCTGATTATTATGTCCGCCCGGATTACCGTTAAATCCTGAACCGGAATTTCCTCCACCGTAACCCGGCCCGGATCCTGAGCCACCGCCAGAGCCGTGATCATACCGGAAAGCATTAGAATTTTTGAACTCCTGCATAATGTAGCAATCCTTCCAAAGGTGGTTTGCTGGCACCTCCTTCGTCCCATGCTTCGGACAGGGCTGGTTCAATAGATAATTTAGGCGGTCCGGGTTAGGGTTAGGCGCTCCACTATGATTTGGCGGTTTACCCTTGCGTCGCTGGCCCTTGTCCTGCGCGTTGGTATTGGCCACGAAGTCCATGTTGCCATCCGCTTTGCGCTTGCCTCCGCCACCATTACCTGTCGAGTGATGTTGATGACCTTTGGAGTTGCCGTTCTTCTTTCCCTTCCCTGTCTTGTCAGCATCAGACTCGGGATCCTTGGTACTATCAGAATCAGCATACTTTACCAAAGCGGCCATGAGAGTCCCTGAGGGAGTCCTGGATTAGGGGGTGTTAGGGTAGCCGGACTATACCTTCGCCGGACTCCAGGACCATGAAGATACAAGATTGAAGACTTCGTCCCGTGTCCGGAAGGAACTTTCCTTGGCGTGGAAGGCAAGCTAGGCGATGCGGATACTCAAGATCTCCTACCATTGTAACCGACTCCGTGTAACCCTAACCCTATCCGGTGTCTATATAAACCGGAGGGTTGTAGTCCGTAGGACAGAACCATCATCATACACAATCATACCATAGGCTAGCTTCTAGGGTTTAGCCTCTTTGATCTCGTGGTAGATCTACTCTTGTACTACCCATATCATCAATATTAATCAAGCAGGAGTAGGGTTTTACCTCCATCGAGAGGGCCCGAACCTGGGTAAACTTGGTGTCCCTTGTCTCCTATTACCATCCGACCTTGACGCACAGTTCGGGACCCCCTACCCGAGATCCGCCGGTTTTGACACCGACATTGGTGCTTTCATTGAGAGTTCCTCTGTGTCGTCGCCTTTAGGCCCGATGGCTCCTTTGATCATCAACAACGATGAGGTCCAGGCTGAGACTTTTCTCCCCGGGCAGATCTTCGTCTTCGGCGGCTTCGCTCTGCGGGCCAATTCGCTTGGTCATCTGGAGCAGATCGAAAGCTACGCCCCTGGCCATCAAGTCAGGTTTGGAAGCTTAAACTACACGGCGGATATCCGTGGAGACTTGATCTTTGACGGGTTCGAGCCACAACCAAGCGCGCCGCACTATCTCGAGGGGCACGATCTAGCTCTGCCTCCGAACAGTGTCCTGGAGGCTGCACACGCACCGGTTCCGACCCTTAACTCGGAGCCTATTGCACCAATTGAGGATGAGCGGTTGGACGTCACCTCGGGGGCTGCGATCTCAAAGGCGATCGAGCCGAACACCAGCCCCGCACTCCGCGTGACCCGTGATCCCGAGGGTCCGGACTCCTCTCCGAACTTCGAACCCCCGCGCCCCTGCCAGTCGAAGCTGATTGGGCGCCGATAATGGAGTTCATCGCCGCGGACATCTTTCAGCACTCGCCTTTTGGCGACATCCTGAATTCTCTCAAGTCTCTCTCTTTATCAGGAGAGCCCTGGCCGGATTACGGTCAGCGAGGATGGGATACGGACAATGAAGAAATTCAAAGCCCTCCCACCACCCACTTGGTAGCCACTATCGACGATTTAACCGACATGCTTGACTTCGGCTCCGAAGACTTCGACGGTATGGACGACGAGGTAGGAGACGAACAGGAACCATCACCTGTAGGGCGCTGGACGGCCACCTCATCATATGACGTATATATGGTGGATACTCCAAAGGATGGAGATGGCGATGGAACAGCGGGGGATGACACCTCCAAGAAACAGCCAAAGCGCCGACGTCAACGGCGCCGCTCTAAATCCCGCCAAAGCAAAAACGGTGATTCCGACACCGGAGATAATACTACCCCGGACAGCGCCGAAGAACACCCAACCCAGCAAGATTCAGCGCAGGAAGATGGAGAAGCCAGCCCTCGTGAGAGAGCGGCAGAACGAGAGGTTGAGGATGATAACTATATGCCTCCCTCCGAAGACGAGGCAAGCCTCGATGACGATGAATTCGTCGTACCATCAGACCCCGCCGAACAAGAGCGTTTCAAACGCAGGCTTTTAGCCACGGCGAACAGCCTAAAGAAAAAGCAGCAACATCTTAGAGCTGATCAAGATTTGCTAGCTGATAGATGGACTGAAGTCCTTGCGGCCGAAGAGTACGAACTCGAGCGCCCCTCCAAGAATTATCCTAAGCGCAGGCCGCTACCCCGATCAGAGGAGGAAGCGCCTACATCACCAGCGCACGACATGGCAGACCGGCCACCTCGTGGCCGCGACAGAGAGGCATGTCGAACCTCCACCCAAGCCATGCCCCGACGCCGCTCAACCAAGGCACGGGAAAATGCGCCAGACCTGCGAGATGTACTGGAGGATAAAGCAAGACAAACAAGATCGATCTATGGATCGCGCAGACGCCCGACGACACGTGACGATGATCTTCACTCCGGACACAATAAATCCGGCCGGGCCGAACACAACAGACATAGCTCTTTCGAGCTGCGTCGTGACATAGCCCGGTACAGGGGCGCCGCACACCCACTATGCTTCACAGATGAAGTAATGGATCATAAAATCCCAGAGGGTTTCAAACCCATAAACATCGAATCATACGATGGCACGACAGATCCGGCGGTATGGATTGAGGATTATCTCCTTCACATCCACATGGCACGTGGCGATGATCTAGACGCCATCAAATACCTCCCTCTCAAACTCAAAGGACCGGCCCGGCACTGGCTTAACAGCCTGCCAGCGGACTCAATCGGTTCTTGGGAGGACCTGGAAGCTGCATTCCTCGACAACTTCCAGGGCACTTATGTGCGACCGCCGGATGCCGACGACCTAAGCCACATAATTCAGCAGCCAGAGGAATCGGCCAGGCAATTCTGGACACGGTTCCTAACAAAGAAAAACCAGATAGTCGACTGTCCGGACGCAGAGGCCCTAGCAGCCTTCAAGCATAATATCCGCGGCGAGTGGCTTGCCCGGCACCTGGGACAGGAAAAGCCGAAATCTATGGCAGCCCTCACGACACTCATGACCCGCTTTTGCACGGGCGAAGACAACTGGCTAGCTCGCAGCAACAACTTATCAAAGAACCCTGGTAATTCGGATACCAAGGACAAAAGTGGCAGGACACGTCGAAATAAGCAAAAGCGCCGCGTTAGCAGCGACAGCAATGAAGATACGGCAGTCAACGCCGGATTCAGAGGCTATAAATCCGGTCAGCGGAAAAAGCCATTTAAAAAGAATACTCAGGGCCCGTCCAGTTTGGACCGAATACTCGACCGCTTGTGCCAGATCCATGGCACCCCCGAAAGGCCAACCAATCACACCAATAGGGATTGTTGGGTGTTCAAGCAGGCAGGCAAGTTAAGAGCCAAAAACAAAGACAAGGGGCTGCATAGCGATGACGAGGAGGAGCCCAGGCCACCGAACAACAATTGACAGAAGGGGTTTCCCCCACAAGTGCGGACGGTGAACATGATATACGCAACCCACATTCCCAAGAAGGAGCGGAAGCGTGCGCTACGGGACGTATACGCGATGGAGCCAGTCGCCCCAAAGTTCAACCCATGGTCCTCTTGTCCGATCACTTTTGATCGAAGGGACCACCCCACTAGCATCCGTCATGGTGGCTTTGCCGCATTGGTTCTCGACCCAATCATCGACGGATTTCATCTCACAAGAGTCCTCATGGACGGCGGCAGTAGCCTGAACCTGCTTTACCAGGATACAGTGCGGAAAATGGGCATAGATCCATCAAGGATTAAGCCCACAAGGACGACCTTTAAAGGCGTTATACCAGGTGTAGAAGCCAACTGTACAGGCTCTGTAACACTTGATGTGGTCTTCGGATCTCCGGATAACTTCCGAAGCGAAGAGTTAATCTTCGATATAGTCCCGTTCCGCAGTGGCTATCACGCCCTGCTCGGACGAACCGCATTTGCCAAATTCAATGCGGTGCCGCACTACGCATACCTCAATCTCAAGATGCCAGGCCCTCGAGGAGTAATCACGGTCAACGGAAACACCGAACGCTCCTTCCGTACGGAGGAGCACACGGCGGCTCTCGCAGCGGAAGTACAAAGCAGCCTTTTTAGGCAACTCTCCAGTCCGGCCGTTAAAAAGCCAGACACTGCCAAGCGCGCCCGGAGTAACCTACAACAAGACCGCCTGGCACGTTATGAGCAGGCGTAGCAATGCGGCCCCAACCCCAGCCATCGCGACATAGCGAAGCTAGTACCTCGCGTACATAATTACGCCCTTGAAATACCATGGGCACAGGGGGAGGGGCATAGTAACGGCATGCTCGCAATACGGCTTAAAACGTACTAGGAGCTGCCCGATTTTTTTATTACTTTCAGGACTCCACACTTCGGACGACCTGTTCGGCAATTCGGTTGCCGCACAAACGATGCAAGATCCAGGGAAGCAAACAAAGCTACGCCGCATTATGGAACTCTCAGGCGGTCTCTATTACGAGCGGTATATCTGTTTCGAACACAATTCCGCGACCTGCCCCTGGTCAGGACATGTTAAATAGTCTAATATATTTTTGCTTATCACACTACTTGTATCGTTCGGCTTTGATAAATAGCCTCTTTATAAACAATGCATAGCTTTTTATCCATTTTTTGCATTATCCCCTTTTAATATATATGTTTATTAAATAACATGATCGCACCCGTACACCATGGTACGGCAAACACGCCAGGGGCTTCAGTACCCTTCGATCTGGTGTGAGAAGTCTGTACACTTTCACAAGTGCGGCACCCCGAACTTATAGCACTATATGCATCGGCTCCGAATCATGATTTGGGTCATTAGTTGGGTTTGCCCGGCTCCTATGTTTTGGTGCCTTACGTTCCGCTATATCGGCTAAGGTAGCACTAGGAGAACCACTGCGATTGTGCCCCGGTTCAGCTGGGTTAAGCACCTCAGTGGAGAAAGCTAAAACTGACTGTCATGATAAGGCGCGAGACCGGTCGCTGTTCGAGAGGTTTTTCGAGTCCCTAAAGACTTATGCCGCTTCGAGCGAGGAGCTGGCTCTGTCCAGCCAAAGGCATGGATAGCGCCCCGAATTCGGTCTTCCGAACTAGGGGCTTCGCCGAAATTTAAAATTATAAAGTTCTATGGCTAAGTGAGAGTGTTCAAGCACTATAGTCCGATTGCCTGGTTCGTTGTGCTGAGTGCCTCCCTCGAAGGACCCAACCATGGGAAAAAGAGCACTCAGGTTTATCCCGAACACCCCAGCACTAGCGGCATGGGGGCAAAAGCCGACGACTGGCCATCTCTCAATTTTTGATAAACGGCCGCACAGAAAATAATATTTTAAATTCCATAAGCATTGCTTAGCGCATATGAACAAGTTTTCAGCGCACAGGATAAACACGAGCGAGTTCATTCAAATATTACATCTCTGGTACATTCATCCACAATAAGGCAGACACCGGCAAGAACATCCTTGTAGTAGTTCTCGGGCTTGCGATGCTCCTTCCCCTGCGGCGGCCCATCCCTCACCAGCTTCTCACCGTCAAGCTTACCCCAGTGCACCTTTGCACGAGCAAGGGCCCTCTGGGCACCTTCGATGCAGGCGGAACGCTTGATGACCTCAAGCCGTGGACAGGCCTCCACCAGCCGTCGTACCAGCCCGAAGTAGCTCCCAGGCAGGGCCTCTCCGGGCCACAGCCGAACTAGGAAGCCCTTCATGGCTTGTTCGGCCGCCTTGTGGAGCTCGACCAGCTGTTTCAGCTGATCACTCAAAGGCACAGGGTGTCCGGCCTCAGAATACTAAGACCAGAACACACTCTCCGTCGAGCTGCCCTCTTCAGCTCGGTAGAATGCGGCGGCGGCGGATACGCTGCGGGGAAGATCTGCGAACGCCCTTGGAGAACTCCGGATTCGGGTAAGTGATAAGTAGTTTACTTTTATATTCCTACTTTGCATTAAGAATGCCTTACCCGCTGCTATCTTTTTCATCTCCTCCAACTCTTGGAGGGCCTTTTGGGCTTCGGCCTTGGCACCCTTGGCGGTCTCAAGGGCCGACGCGAGCTCGGATGCTTGCGCCTTTGACTCAAGCTCCAAGCTCTCATGTTTTTTCATGAGAGTCTGCAGCTCTTGCTGCACCTCGCCAACCTGAGCCCCAAGTCTTTCTCGCTCAGTGCGCTCCTCGGCCGTTTTCTTTCTGGCCTCAGATAGCGCCTGCTTGAGGGTCACCACCTCAGTTGTGTCCCCTACAATAAGCAGTACGATCCTATTATTCTTTGCAATCACGCCTCTCTATAGGCACCTTTTTTCTTTGTAGGGTATTTTTTACCTTCTTTCTCCTCGAGCTGCCGTTTGGCAAGGCCGAGCTCTTGCTCGGTCCTCCCGAGGTCCTTTTTTAGGACATCCACCTGTGCAGTCAGTGCGGCGGTGGATAGCAGTGAAGCCTGCATACGCATATTGACTCTTTATTGTTAGACTCATGCGAAAATTAATAGATCCTCTATTCGGCTTTTCTTTCCGAACGCCGAACAGAGCATCAGGGGCTACTGTCTATGCAGTAATATTTTGACATATTTTTACTTACCTCGAAGCCTGTCAGAAGGCTAGTGCAAGCTTCAGTCAGTCCGCTCTTGGCGGACTGAACCCTTCGGATCACCGTACTCATAATGGTACGATGTTCCTCGTCGATGGAGGCGCCGTCAAGCACCTCCAGCAGATTGTTCGGCACCTCCGGTTAGACGGAGGCCGCCGGCTCAGAAGGCTTGCTCCTCTTGGAAGGAGTTCGCCTACCGCGGACCGGAACTGTTGAAGAGTCTGGCGCGGCGTCCGGCACAAAGCCGGACTCGGAGCCCTGGGGGGTCTTGTCCCCTTTATTCCTGGGGTCTGGGAGGTCGCCTTTCGGCTCCTCCAGGACCACCTCCTCCAGCCCCGGAGCTTGTTGCGATGCCACTTCCGCGTCATCTGCAGTGCGGGGGAAGACAGCGGGCGGAACTGAGTTCACGTCCGATGAATCCAGGGAGCCGCTCGACGAATCGTCGAGTTCGGCCCGGGGCGGGCTGCATAAATCACATTCGACATTAGGGAGAGCTGCGCATTAAAGGAACATCATGAGTTACTCTGGTATACGAAAACTTACGATTTCGCCGGACGCTTGGCCCTGTCCGGCCACTCCTCTTCGCTCTCTGCGGCGTCGTGGGAGTAGTCCGGCGGAGGGGTCTTCCTCTTCCTAGACCCCTCGGCCTCCCCCGATGGGGCGGCCTTCTTCTTCTTTTCTCCTCCCACTGGGGGGAGAGCTTTCTTCTTCCTCCTCCTCGTTTTCACGAGAGGAGGGCGCCTCGGACTCGTCAGACGACGAGTCCGACACCACCAAGTTACGGGCACTCTTTCGAGTCCCGGTGGTCTTCTTCTTCTTGACCTTCTTCTCCGGCACCACGTAAGGTGCCAGAGTCAGCAGCTTCACTAGGAGCGCTGGGGCTGGGTCTTCGGGCAGGGGAGACGGAGAGCTAATTGGTCCGGATATCGCCTGCCAAGCCTGTCAAAGGTAAGGGAGTTTAGATCCTGCATAGAGTTAATCTATGAAAAAGAGCTTAATAATCCTATCAAAGGCATAGATAGCTTACCTCGCTAGCGTGACGCTGCGTGCTGTATCCGCGGTCCTCGGAAGCGGATGCGGGAGCCCCGGCGCCTTTGATTAGCACCTTCAAGACGTCTTCATACGACGTGTCGAAGAGCCTGCTGAGGGTTCGGTGCTGCGCCGGGTCGAACTCCCACAAATTGAAATCCCGTGAGCATGACCTGGACTATATTGACCAGCTGGATTGGCTTGTCTACCAGGGACTGGATGCAGGTCTTCAGTCCGGTCACCTCTTCCTCGTTGCCCCACGACAGGCCCGTCTCTTTCCAGGACATAAGCCGCGTGGGGGGTCCGAATCTGAACTTGGGGGCTGCGACCCATTCCGGATCGCGTGGCTCGGTGATGTAAAACCACCCGGCTTGCCACCCCTTTAGGGTCTCCACAAAGGAGCCCTCGAACCAGAGGACTTTGGCTATCTTGCCAGCCATAGCACCTCCGCAATCCGCTTGGCTGCCGCGCACCACCTTGGGCTTGACGTTGAAAGTCTTGAGCCAAAGGCCGAAATGGGGGCGGACACGGAGGAAGGCCTCACACACGACGATAAACGCCGAGATGTTGAGGATGAAGTTCGGGGACAGATCGTGGAAATCTAGGCCATAGTAGAACATGAGTCCCCGGACGAATGGGTGAAGTGGAAAACCCAGTCCGCGGAGGAAGTGGGGAAGGAAAACTACCCTCTCATGGGGCCTTGGGGTGGGGAGAAGCTGCCCCTTCTCAGGAAGCCAGTGCGGGATGTCCTTGGACAGGTATCCGGCTTTCCTTAGCTTTTTTACTTGAACCTCGTAATGGAGGAGACCATCCACTTGCCTCCCGCTTCGGACATTGCTGGAGAAGGTTGAGGTGGGAAGAGCGGGCTTGGGCGCTGGAGCTTGAGTGCGTGAGAGATGGATTGGCAAAGGAGGAAGAAGGCGTAGGTGAAAAGGTGGATCCTTATCCCCTTATATGGGCGGATGCGGTTATGCGTCCCCACCTACCTAATAAAACTCGTGTGCCTCCCAAGCGCCGTGGTAAATGGCGCGGTTGGGTTACCCACGTCCGTATTGATGAGAATCCCGTTAAAAGGGGCACACGATCTCTGCTTTGACAAGACGTGCCAAGGAAACCGCCTCGCTAAACGCGCTGAGGTGGAAAACTGAAAACAATTTGCATAAAGAGCTTGGCCGCAGTGTTATGACGCACTGCGCAATACGTCAGCGGATTTGATTTGTGTTAATGTTATTCTCTCTATGGCAATATGTGGAAACTTATTTTGCAGAGTCGGACACTATTTTTGGTGTTTACAATCTTCTATGAAGGACTTGGAGGAGGAACCCGCCTTGCAATGCCGAAGACAATCTGCGCGCCGGACTCGTCGTCATTGAAGCCTGGTTCAGGGGCTACTAAGGGAGTCCTGGATTAGAGGGTGTTTGGGTAGCCGGACTATACCTTCGCCGGACTCCAGGACCATGAAGATACAAGATTGAATACTTCGTCCCGTGTCCGGAAGGAACTTTCCTTGGTGTGGAAGGCAAGCTAGGCGATGCGGATACTCAAGATCTCCTACCATTGTAACCGACTCCGTGTAACCCTAACCCTATCCGATGTCTATATAAACCAGAGGGTTGTAGTCCGTAGGACAGAACCATCATCATACACAATCATACCATAGGCTAGCTTCTAGGGTTTAGCCTCTTTGATCTCGTGGTAGATCTACTCTTGTACTACCCATATCATCAATATTAATCAAGCAGGAGTAGGGTTTTACCTCCATCGAGAGGGCCCGGACCTGGGTAAACTTCGTGTCCCTTGTCTCCTGTTACCATCCGACCTTGATGCATAGTTCGGGACCCCCTACCCGAGATCCGCCGGTTTTGACACCGACAGTCCCTATGTCAGTGCAGTGGCGCTTCATCCGCCCTAACTTCAGCTTTAGGGGCCGAAACCGGCAATTGCCTTCCAGGGTTATAACCGCGGTGTCAGCATTGATGCAGTCTGATGAATGCAGAACTTGCGAGACCCGGCGCACCCAATGCATCGTTGATTCTCCTTCCTCCTGGACACAGGCAGCTAGATCCACTATCGACATCGGTTGCTTACACATGTCTTTGAAATTACTGACAAACCGGGCTCGTAACTGGGCCCATGAACTGATAGAATTGGCTGGTAAGCTTTTTAACCACGTACGGACCGTTCCTTCAAGCATCATGGTGAAATACTTTGCACATGCCGCATCATCCACATCAAGCATCTCCATGGTCATCTCATAGCTCTCCACCCATGTCTCTGGAGGTTGATCCGCCGTATAATTTGGCACCTTGCGCAAGCCCTTGAAATCCTTGGGCAGGCGCACATTGCGTTAAGCGGGGATAAGGCAAGGCACCCCCAAAGAGCTAGAGGTAACTCCAGGCTCGACCATGGTGGTCGGACGAACCGGCGTAAGCTGACGGTCTTGATACTGTGCCGCTAACTCGGCCTCCCTGCACGCTCGGGCCCGGTCCACCACTTCCCGAGCATTATCGACACCACCTGTCGGGTTGTTACCACGGGGCGCTCCTCGTCGTGCATTACTTGACACGGCCGGTTCATCCATATGCCTGCTATAGCTCCGGCTCGGACGAGGGGTTGAGTGGATCCGGTCGCGGCTGTACGAATATGCTTCCTATTGGACCAAAGCTGTCCTAAGGAGTTCCTTGACCCGATGCGTCTCTACCGCCTGCGGCAAATCACCTTCAATTGGAATGGCCTCCAGCTGTGCAGCAGCCGCAACAAGGTTGTCCATCGGGTTGGAGTAGTGACCCGGAGGTGTTGGCACAGCCTGAGGTACACCAGTATTATGACGGGGCAGATCTATTAAACGGGGCTGGACCGGCGCGCCCGTCCCAGGTGCTTCCGCCCAGTTTACCACTGGCGGATTACTGGTTCCCGCTCCGGGGGTGTTGAAGAGGTCCCTGGCTTCGAAGGCTGAAGGCAGACGAGATCGGTACTTCCTCCTCATGACTTGCTGCGACGCGTTCTGGTCCAACATGAGCCTGTAGGCCTGTGCATCTAACGCGGCCCGCTCTGCCGTCATCCTGGCATCTTCAGCTGCTAGGTCCACCTTAGCCTGAGTGATTTGCTCCCTCACTTTTGCAATCTCCGTGTTGTGAGCGTCCTGATCCGCCGGGTTAGCCTCTGCCATGAGCGCAGCCAACGCATCGAACAGATCCGATAAAACTTGAGCCGGCGGGCGCACAGAGCCTCCTGCCCCGGCAGCCGTCGCCGCTACTGAATCGGCGATCATTACCGCAGCGGTTGAAGAATGAAGCGCTGCTTGCGTACCGGCCATGAATATTCCAACCCGGTTGGGCAGATCGGAGGGGTCCGAAATACTGTCACCATCGGAACAGCCCCCAATCCGACCATCTTGTAGCTGATACAGAGATTCAGTTTCTCCGGTTGACGACTCGTCGCCGGAGTAAACGACGGTCTCACCACCAGATTCTGATCTCTCCTCATAACTTCCTCCATGGATGACTCCCACGAAGGCACGCTTCACGGCCGGTTTAACCTGGGCAGATTGCGACGCTGAGCCGTCTCAACGAGGTCGGTGCAGATGTCCGGCTCAGGGCCCGGTTCACCGATCTTGCCGATGAAAACGTGTATGCGACCAAAGGGGACCCGGTACCCGTACTCAATTGAGCCGGCCTCGGGGCCCTAGCCTGCATCATCGATGCAGAGCTTGCCGCGACGACTCTTAGTAATATCCCCAACAGTACCAGATACCTATTCCTTTTCGGAGTCTGAAACGTTCCGGAAAGTGTCTTGATGTCTACTACACAACCTTCTTCTTGTAGACGTTGTTGGGCCTACAAGTGCACAGGTTTGTAGGACAGTAACAAATTTCCCTCAAGTGGATGACCTAAGGTTTATCAATCCGCGGGAGGCATAGGATGAAGATGGTCTTTCTCAAGCAACCCTGCAACCAAATAACAAAGAGTCTCTTGTGTCCCCAACACACCCAATACAATGGTAAATTGTATAGGTGCACTAGTTCGGCGAAGAGATGGTGATACAAGTGCAATATGGATGGTAGATATAGGTTTTTGTAAACTGAAAATATAAAAACAGCAAGGTAGCGAGCGGTAAAAGTGAGCGTAAACGGTATTGCAATGATAGGAAACAAGGCCTAGGGTTCATACTTTCGCTAGTGCAAGTACTCTCAACAATAATAACATACTTGGATCATATAACTATCCCTCAACATGCAACAAAGAGTCACTCCAAAGTCACTAATAGCGGAGAACAAACGAAGAGATTATGGTAGGGTACGAAACCACCTCAAAGTTATTCTTTCCAATCAATCCGTTGGGCTATTCCTATAAGTGTCACAAAAAGCCCTAGAGTTCGTACTAGAATAACACCTTAAGACACAAATCAACCAAAACCCTAATGTCACCTAGATACTCCATTGTCACCTCAAGTATCCGTGGGTATGATTATACGATATGCATCACACGATCTCAATTCATCTATTCAAACCAACACATAGAACCTCAAAGAGTACCCCAAAGTTTCTACCGGAGAATCACGATGGAAACGTGTGCCAACCCCTATGCATAGGTTCATGGGCGGAACCCGCAAGTTGATCACCAAAACATACATCAAGTGGCACGTGATATCCCATTGTCACCACAGATACGCACGGCAAGACATACATCAAGTGTTCTCAAATCTTTAAAGACTCAATCCGATAAAATAACTTCAAAGGGGAAACTCAATACATTACAAGAGAGAAGAGGGGGAGAAGAAACATAAGATCCAACTATAATAGCAAAGCTCGCGATACATCAAGATCGTGCCAAATCAAGAACACGAGAGAGAGAGAGAGAGAGAGAGAGAGAGAGATCAAACACATAGCTACTGGTACATACCCTCAGCCCCGAGGGTGAACTACTCCCTCCTCGTCATGGAGAGCGCCGGGATGATGAAGATGGCCACCGGTGACGGATCCCCCCTCTCGCAGGGTGCTGGAACATGGTCCTGATTGACTTTTTGGTGGCTACAGAAGCTTGCGGCAGCGGAACTCCCGATCTAATCTCTGTTCTGGAAGTTTTACGATACGTAGGTATATATGGG
Organism: Aegilops umbellulata; assembly: GCA_032464435.1. NCBI lineage: Eukaryota > Viridiplantae > Streptophyta > Magnoliopsida > Poales > Poaceae > Aegilops > Aegilops umbellulata. The sequence continues at coordinate 642,383,748 of CP136057.1, forward strand.
TGCAAGGGGTATGTCGGTGGAGCTGCGAGGGCCCCACGAGGCAGGGGGCACGCCCCCTACCCTCGTGGCCAGCTCCCGTATCTTCTGACCTAGAGTCCAAGTCTATCAGGTAGGTTTCCTTCCAAAAATAACTTCTCAAGTTGATTTCGTTCCGTTTCGACTCCGTCTGATATTCCTTTTCCTCGAAACACTGAAATAGGCATAAAACAGCAAATCTGGGTTGGGCCTCCGGTTAATAGGTTAGTCCCAAAAATAATATAAAAGTGGATAATAAAGCCCAATATTGCCTAAAACAGTAGATAATATAGCATGGAGCAATCAAAAATTATATATACGTTGGAGACGTATCAAGCATCCCCAAGCTTAATTCCTGCTCATCCTCGAGTAGGTAAATGATAAAAAATTAATTTTTGATGTGGAATGCTAGTTGGCATAATTTCAATGTAATTCTTCTTACTTGTGATATAAATATTCAGATCCGAAAGATTCAAGACAAAAGTTCATATTGACATAAAAATAATAATACTTCAAGCATACTAACTAAGCAATTATGTCATCTCAAAATAACATGGCCAAAGAAAGTTTATCCCTACACAATCATATAGTTTAGTCATGCTCCATTTTCGTCACACAAGAATGCTCTCATCATGCACAACCCCGATGACAAGCCAAGCAATTGTTTCATACTTTAATAATCTCAAACTCATAAACCTTCACGCAATACATGAGCGTGAGCCATGGATATAGCACTATGGGTGGAATAGAATATGATGATGGGGGTTATGTGGAGAAGACAAAAAAAAGAAAGTCTCACATCAACGAGGCTAATCAATGAACTATGGAGATGCCCATCGATTGATGTTAATGCGAGGAGTAGGGATTGCCATCCAATGGATGCACTAGAGCTATAAATGTATGAAAGCTCAACAAAAGAAACTAGTGGGTGTGCATCCAACTTGCTTGCTCACGAAGACCTAGGGCACTTGAAGAGGCCCATTGTTGGAATATACAAGCCAAGTTCTATAATGAAAAGTTCCCACTAGTATATGAAAGTGACAAAACAAGAGACTCTCTATCATGAAGACTATGGTGCTACTTTGAAGCACAATATAGGAGACTCGCTATATGAAGAACATGGTGCTACTTTGAAGCACAAGTGTGGTAAAAGGATAGTAGCATTGCCCCTTTTATTTTCTTATATTTTTTATTTTTTTGGGCCTTCTTTTTTTTGGGCCTTTCTCTTTTTTGGGGGACAATGCTCTATTGAATGATGATCATCACACTTCTATTTATTTACAATTCAATGATTACAACTCGATACTAGAACAAAGTATGACTCTATACGAATGCCTCCGGCGGTGTACCGGGATATGCAATGAATCAAGAGTGACATGTATGAAAGAATTATGAACGGTGGCTTTGCCACGAATACTATGTCAACTACATGATCATGCTAAGCAATATGACAGTGATGAATGTGTCATGTATATGATGATGATGGAAGTTGCATGGCAATATATCTCGGAATGGCTATGGAAATGCCATAATAGGTACGTATGGTGGCCGTTTTGAGGAAGATATAAGGAGGTTTATGTGTGAAAGAGTGTATCATATCACGGGGTTTGGATGCACCGGCAAAGTTTGCACCAACTCTCAATGTGAGAAAGGGCAATTCACGGTACCGTAGAGGCTAGCAATGATGGAAGGGTGAGAGTGCGTATAATCCATGGACTCAACATTAGTCATAAAGAACTCATATACTTATTGCAAAAATCTACAAGCCATCAAAAACCAAAGCACTACGCGCATGCTCCTAGGGGGATAGATTGGTAGGAAAAGACCATCGCTCGTCCCTGACCGCCACTCATAAGGAGGACAATCAAATAACACCTCATGTTTCAAATTTGTTACATAACGCTTACCATACGTGCATGCTACGGGACTTGCAAACTTTAACTCAAGCACTTCTCAAATTCACAATTACTCTACTAGCACAACTTTGATATCACTACCTCCATATCTCAAAACAATCATCAATCATCAAACTTCTCTTAATATTCAACACACTCATAAGAATTCTTACAAATCTTTTATGCTTAGCATATTAGGATTTTAAGCAAATTACCATGATATTTAAGACTCTCAAAATAATATAATTGAAGCATGAGAGTTCATCTATTTCTTCAAAATAAAACTACCAACGTGCTCTAAAAGATATAAGTGAAGCACTAGAGCAACAGCAAACTACTCCAAAAGATATGAGTGAAGATCAATGAGTAGTCGAATAATTATGCAACTATATGAAGACTCTACCATTTAATAATTTCAGATCTTGATACTTTATTCAAACAGCAAGCAAAGCTAAATAAAATAAAATGACACTCCAAGCAAAACACATATCATGTGGCGAATAAAAATATAGCTCCAAGTAAAGTTACCGATGAACGAAGACGAAAGAGGGGATGCCTTCCGGGGCATCCCCAAGCTTAGACGATTGGTTGTCCTTGAATATTACCTTGGGGTGCCTTGGGAATCCCCAAGCTTAGGCTCTTGCCACTCCTTATTCCATAGTCCATCGAATCTTTACCCAAAACTTGAAAACTTCACAACACAAAACTTAACAGAAAACTCGTAAGCTCCGTTAGCGAAAGAAAACAAAACACCACTTCATGGTCCTGTAATGAACTCATTATTTATTTATATTGGTGTTAAACCTACTGTATTACAGCTTCTCTATGGTTTACAAACTATTTTACTAGCCATAGAGTCATCAAAATAAGCAAACAACACATAGAAAACAGAATCTGTCAAAAACAGAATAGTCTATAGTAATCTGTAACTAACGCAAACTTATGGAACTCCAAAAATTCTAAAATAAATTGTTGGACCTGATTATTTTTTCTAGTAATCATCTGCAAAAAGAATGAAATAAATAGCACTCTCCAGTAAAAAGTTCTAGCTAATCTCGTGAGCGCTAAAGTTTCTGTTTTTTACAGCATGATCATAAAGACTTCACCCAAGTCTTCCCAAAGGTTCTACTTGGCACAAACACTAATTAAAACACAAAACCACATCTAAACATAATCTAGATGGATTATTTATTCCTAAACAGAACCAAAAAGCAAGAAACTAAAATAAAGTTGGGCTGCCTCCCAAAAAGCGCTATCGTTTAATGCCCCTAGCTAGGCATGATGATTTCAATGATGCTCACATAAAAGATAAGGATTGAAACATAAAGAGAGCATCATGAAGAATATGAGTAGCAGATTTAAGTCTAACCCACTTCCTATGCATAGGGATTTTATGAGCAAACAACTTATGGGAACAAGAATCAACTTGCATAGGAAGGTAAAACAAGCATAACTTCAAAACTTCAAGCCCATAGAGAGGAAACTTGATATTATTGCAATTCCTACAAGCATATATTCCTCCCTCATAATAATTTTCAGTAGCATCATGAATGAATTCAACAATATAACCAGCACCTAAAACATTCTTTTCATGATCTACAAGCGTAGAAAATTTACTACTCTCCACATAAGCAAAATTCTTCTCATTCGGAATAGTGGGAGTATCATAAGAGACTTGAATACTATAAATTGTTTCCACATTAAAAGAGTGATGTTCAGAGAAAGGGTACTCAAAATCATGACAAGTTTTATAAATATAATCATCACTACTTTTTATAGCATAAGTTTTATCACAATAATCATCATAAGTAGCAACTTTGTTCTCATCATAATCGATTGAAACCTCTTCCGAAATAGTGGATACATCACTAAATAAAGTCATGACCTCTCCAAATCCACGTTCATAGATATTATAAGATTCAACATCCTCCAATATTGTGGGATCACTACTTCCTAAAGTTGACACTCTTCCAAACCCACTTTCATCAATATAATCATCATAGGTAGAAGTCATGCTATCATCATAACAACTTTACATATCAAAACTTGAGAGGCTAAAAATATCATCATTATTAAACATAGCATCCACAAGCTTGGGCCTTTCGTATCATAAGCATAATCACTCTCATCATTAATAGCATGGATAGCACCAATAGTATAGCAATTATTATATTCTTCCAAGCAAGTGCCAAAAAGATTTTCAAGATCATAAGAAGTATCATTATCTTCCCAATCATAATCATCACAACAAGCAATAGGCATAACGAGATCATCATCAAGTGTATCATCTTCATTTTCATGAGGCACAACAATAATAGGAGCAACTTTATTTGGGAGAGTTACCTTTTTACCTCTCTTCCTTTTTCTTTTCTTCTTCTTCACCACATCATGTGTGGGTTCAATCCTCTTTTTGGAGCTCTTTATTAATGAGATTGGTTGAATAGAAGGCTCCTCCTCGTTACCTGATTCATCATAAGAAATAATAGGAGGATATTGGGAAGTCTCTTCCCTTTCATTAGTATTCTCTTCATCCTATATTTGTTTTCTTTTCTTTATGTAATTGGCAATATAAGGATTATCAATGCAATTCACCGCACACTACATATAGATTTTCTCTAGATCAAAATGAAGAACTTTATCAAGGGCAAATTTTGGAATATCCTTAATTCTACATTTAATTTCTTCATAACCCACAAGCAAACTAAGTTCATTATGATGTGCAAGGGAAATCAAGTCATCACAATTTTTGGACACGATACGATCATGAAACAATTTGCATTGGGCACTAAAATGATCATGTTCATTGCAAAGTTCACAAGTAGGGCTAAGAAATAATAAATTTTCAGCACATTCATCTAGCTCTTCTTGCAACAATTTTGTTTCTAAGTACTTATGCCTCTTGCAATATCTATCTTCCCTATTTGGTGTGTCCTTGCAAACCCAATTTACTCCACAAAAATTGGCATGTTTATAGGAGGCATTTTCATCATAACTAGTGCAATCATCATTAGTACCATGGATATTCAAGTAATTAGTACTAACAACATTGCAATCATGCTCATCATTCAAATATTTAGTGCCAAACATTTTAGAGATTTCTTTTTCTAGCACTTGAGCACAATTATCCTTTCCATCATACTCACGAAAGATATTAAAAAGATGAAGCGTATGAGGTGAACTCAATTCCATTTTTTTGTAGTTTTCTTTTATAAACTAAACTAATGCTAAAACAAGAAACAAAAAGATTCGATTGCAAAATCTAAAGATATACCTTCACTTACCTAGCCTCCCCGGCAACGGCGCCAGAAAAGAGCTTGATGTCTACTACACAACCTTCTTCTTGTAGACGTTGTTGGGCCTACAAGTGCACAGGTTTGTAGGACAGTAGCAAATTTCCCTCAAGTGGATGACCTAACGTTTATCAATCCGCGGGAGGCGTAGGATGAAGATGGTCTCTCTCAAGCAACCCTGCAACCAAATAAGAAAGAGTCTCTTGTGTCCCCAACACACCCAATACAATGGTAAATTGTATAGGTGCACTAGTTCGGCGAAGAGATGGTGATACAAGTGCAATATGGATGGTAGATATAGGTTTTTGTAAACTGAAAATATAAAAACAGCAAGGTAGCGAGCGGTAAAAGTGAGCGTAAACAGTATTGCAATGATAGGAAACAAGGCCTAGGGTTCATACTTTCGCTAGTGCAAGTCCTCTCAACAATAATAACATACTTGGATCATATAACTATCCCTCAACATGCAACAAAGAGTCACTCCAAAGTCACTAATAGCGGAGAACAAACGAAGAGATTATGGTAGGGTACGAAACCACCTCAAAGTTATTCTTTCCAATCAATCCGTTGGGCTATTCCTATAAGTGTCACAAAAAGCCCTAGAGTTCGTACTAGAATAACACCTTAAGACACAAATCAACCAAAACCCTAATGTCACCTAGATACTCCATTGTCACCTCAAGTATCTGTGGGTATGATTATAGGATATGCATCACACGATCTCAATTCATCTATTCAAACCAACACATAGAACCTCAAAGAGTGCCCCAAAGTTTCTACCGGAGAATCACGATGGAAACGTGTGCCAACCCCTATGCATAGGTTCATGGGCGGAACCCGCAAGTTGATCACCAAAACATACATCAAGTGGCACGTGATATCCCATTGTCACCACAGATACGCACGACAAGACATACATCAAGTGTTCTCAAATCTTTAAAGACTCAATCCGATAAAATAACTTCAAAGGGGAAACTCAATCCATTACAAGAGAGAAGAGGGGGAGAAGAAACATAAGATCCAACTACAATAGCAAAGCTCGCGATACATCAAGATCGTGCCAAATCAAGAACACGAGAGACAGAGAGAGATCAAACACATAGCTACTGGTACATACCCTCAACCCCGAGGGTGAACTACTCCCTCCTCGTCATGGAGAGCGCCGGGATGATGAAGATGGCCACCGGTGACGGATCCCCCCTCTGGCAGGGTGCCGGAACAGGGTCCTGATTGACTTTTTTGTGGCTACAGAAGCTTGCGGCAGCGGAACTCCCGATCTAATCTCTGTTCTGGAAGTTTTACGATATGTAGGTATATATGGGTGCAAGGGGTACGTCGGTGGAGCTGCGGGGGCCCCACGAGGCAGGGGGCGCGCCCCCTACCCTCGTGGCCAGCTCCCATATCTTCTGATCTACAGTCCAAGTCTATCAGGTAGGTTTCCTTCCAAAAATAACTGCTCCAGTTGATTTTGTTCCGTTTCGACTCCGTCTGATATTCCTTTTCCTCGAAACACTGAAATAGGCATAAAACAGCAAATCTGGGCTGGGCCTCCGGTTAATAGGTTAGTCCCAAAAATAATATAAAAGTGGAAAATAAAGCCCAATATTGCCTAAAACAGTAGATAATATAGCATGGAGCAATCAAAAATTATAGATACGTTGGAGACGTATCATGTCCCTTATGTATTCCTCTGGGGTTACGGTTTAAATAACATTGGTTTCAACATTTATGGGATTACCTGAGATATAGTGCTTAATTCTTTGACCGTTCACCACCTTCGGATTTTTACCTTCGAAGTTGTTGATTTTTATGGCACCGGAACGATAGACCTCCTCGATAACGTAAGGGCCTTCCCATTTAGAGAGAAGTTTTCCTGCAAAAAATCTTAAATGAGAGTTGTATAGCAATACATAATCACCTACATTAAACTCACACTTTTGTATCCTTTTGTCATGCCATCTTTTAACTTTTTCTTTAAACAACTTGGCATTTTCATAAGCTTGGGTTCTCCATTCATCAAGTGAGCTAATATCAAATAACCTCTTCTCACCGGCAAGTTTGAAATCATAGTTGAGTTCTTTAATAGCCCAATATGCCTTATGTTCTAGTTCGAGAGGTAAGTGATATGCTTTTCCATAAACCATTTTATACGGAGACATACCCATAGGATTTTTATATGCAGTTCTATAGGCCCATAATGCATCATCAAGTTTCTTGGACCAATTCTTTCTAGACCTATTGACAGTCTTTTGCAAAATTAATTTGAGCTCTCTATTACTCAATTCTACTTGACCACTAGACTGTGGGTGATAAGGAGATGCAATTCTATGATTAACATCATACTTAGCAAGCATTTTACGAAAAGCACCATGAATAAAATGTGAACCACCATCAGTCATTAAATATCTAGGGACTCCAAACCTCGGAAAAATAACTTCTTTAAGCATTTTATTAGAGGTGTTATGATCGGCACTACTAGTTGGAATAGCTTCTACCCACTTAGTAATGTAATCAACAACAACTAAAATATGTGTATATCCATTAGAGGCAGGAAAAGGTCCCATATAATCAAAGCCCCAAACATCAAATGGTTCAATAACAAGTGCATAGTTCATAGGCATTTCTTGACGTCTACTAATGTTACCAATTCTTTGGCATTCATCACAAGATAAGACAAACTTACGGGCATCCTTGAAGAGAGTAGGCCAATAAAAACCGGATTGCAATACCTTATGTGCAGTTCTATCTCTAGTGTGGTGCCCTCCATAAGCTTCGGAGCGACACTTGCGTAGGATCTGTTCCTGTTCATGCTTAGGTACACAACGTCTAATAACACCATCTACTCCTTCTTTATAAAGATGTGGGTCATCCCAAAAGTAATGTCTCAAGTCATAGAAGAACTTTTTCTTTTGTTGGTATGTGAAACTAGGTGGTATGAATTTAGCAACGATGTAATTAGCATAATCAGCATACCATGGAGTAGTACGAGAAGCATTTATGACATTTAATTGCTCATCAGGAAAGCTATCATCAATAGATAGTGGGTCATCAAGAACATTTTCTAACCTAGACAAGTTGTCTGCAACGGGGTTCTCAGCTCCTTTTCTATCAACAATATGCAAATCAAATTCTTGTAGCAAGAGAACCCATCTAATGAGTCTAGGTTTAGCACCTTTCTTTTCCACAAGATATTTAATAGCAGCATGATCCGTGTGAATAGTTACTTTAGAATCAACAATATAAGGCCTGAACTTATCACAAGCAAATACAACTGCTAAGAATTCTTTTTCAGTAGTAGCATAATTTCTCTGAGCATTGTCTAGAGTTTTACTAGAATATTGGATAACATTTAATTTCTTATCAACTATTTGCCCTAGAACAACACCTACAACATAATCACTAGCATCACACATAATTTCAAAGGGTAAATTCCAATCAGGTGGCTGAACAATAGGTGCAGAGATCAATGCTTTCTTAAGTATTTCAAATGCTTCTACACAATCATCATCAAAGACAAATGGTATATATTTTTGTAATAAATTAGTCAGAGGCCGAGAAATTTTTGAGAAGTCCTTAATGAACCTCTTATAAAACCCGGCGTGACCAAGGAAACTTCTTATACCTTTGATGTCCTTGGGACATGGCATCTTTTCAATGGCATCAACCTTGGCTTTATCAACCTCAATACCTCTTTCAGAAACTTCATGCCCCAAGACAATACCTTCATTAACCATAAAGTGGCACTTTTCCCAATTCAAGACAATATTAGTTTCTTCACATCTCTGCAAAACTCGATCAAGGTTGCTCAAGCAATCATCAAAAAGAGGATCCATAGACGGAAAAGTCGTCCATGAAAACCTCACAAATCTTTTCACAAAAGTCAGAGAATATAGCCATCATGCATATTTGAAAGGTAGCAGGTGCATTACATAAACCAAAAGGCATACGTCTATAAGAAAAAGTACCAAAAGGGCAAGTAAAATTAGTCTTTGATGATCATTGGCTGGCACAGGTATTTGAGAGAAACCAGAATAACCATCTAGAAAGCAAAAATGTGTATGTTTAGATAATCTTTCTAGCATTTGATCGATAAAAGGTAAGGGGTAATGATCCTTTTTAGTAGCCTTATTTAATTTAAGGAAATCAATTACCATCCTATAACCTGTAATAATTCTTTGTGGAATCAATTCATCTTTATCATTAGGAACTACGGTAATACCTCCCTTCTTAGGGACACAATGGACAGGACTTACCCACTAACTATCAGCAACGGGATAAATTATACCTGCCTCTAGAAGCTTTAGTATTTCTTTTCTTACCACTTCTTTCATCTTAGGATTCAGCCTTTGTTGATGATCAACAACTGGTTTGGCATCTTCTTCCAAATTTATTTTATGTTGACATAGAATGGGGCTAATGCCCTTAAGATCATCAAGAGTATATCCAATGGCAGCACGGTGCTTCTTCAGAGTTTTCAATAATCTCTCTTCTTCATGCTCTGAAAGGTTAGCACTAATAATAATAGGATATATCTTCTTTTCATCAAGGTAAGCTATGTAAGAGTATCAGGCAACGGTTTAAGCTCAAACATGGGATCACCCTTGGGTGGAGGAGGATCCCCTAGGATTTCAACAGGTAAATTGTGTTTCAGAATAGGTTCCTGTTTAAAGAATAATTCATCTATTTCCCTTCTTTCATTCATAAACATATCATTTTCATGGTCTAGCAAATACTGTTCTAAAGGATCACTAGGAGGTACGGCAATAGAAGCAAGACCAATAATTTCATCCTTACTAGGTAATTCCTCTTCACGGTGTTGTCTACTAACTTTAGAGAAGTTAAACTCATGAGACATATCACCCAAGCCAATAGTAACAACACTCCTTTCGCAGTCTATCCTAGCATTGACTGTGTTCAAGAAGGGTCTACCAAATATAATGGGACAAAAGCTATCTTGTGGGGAACCAAGAACAAGAAAATCAGCAGGATATTTAGTTTTCCCACACAAGACTTCAACATCTCTAACAATTCCAATGGGTGATATTGTATCTCTATTAGCAAGTTTGATGGTAACATCAATACCTTCTATCTTAGCAGGTGTAATTTCATGCATAATTTCTTTGTATAAGTCATGAGGTATAGCACTAGCACTAGGACCCATATCACATAAGCCATGATAACAATGATCTCCTATTTTAACATAAATAACAGGCATGCCTACCACAGGTCTATGTTTATCTTTAGCACAAGGCTTGGCAATTCTAGCAGTTTCACTACAGAAATAAATAACATGCCCATCAACATTCTCAGCCAAGAGATCTTTAACAATAGCAATATTAGGTTCAACTTTAATCTGCTCAGGAGGTGTATAAGTTCTAATATTGCTTTTATGAACCACGGTTGAAGCTTTAGCATGATCCTTTATCCTAACAGGGAAAGGTGGTTTCTCAACTTAAGAAGTAGGAATAATAGGATCATTATAAGTGACAGTCTTTTCTTCAACTTTAGTAGGTGCAACTACTTTTACTTCTATGGGAGGATGATATTTAAACCACTTCTCCTTGGAGAGATCAACATAAGTAGCAAAAGATTCACAAAAAGAAGCTACTATCTCAGAGTCAAGCCCATATTTAGTGCTAAATTTACGGAAAACATCGGTATCCATAAAAGACTTAACACAATCAAACTTAGGTGTCATACCTGACTCATTACCTTCGTCGAGATCCCAATCTTCAGAGTTGCGTTTAATTCTATCCAATAAATTCCATTTGAATTCAATAGTCTTCATCATAAAAGAGCCAGCACAAGAAGTATCGAGCATGGTGCGATTGTTATCAGAAAGCCGAGCATAAAAACTTTGAATAATTATTTCTATTGGGAGCTCATGATTGGGCCATGAATATAACATTGGTTTAAGCCTCCCCCAAGCTTGAGCGATGCTTTCTCCTTCGCGAGGCCAAAAATTATATATATAATTGCGATCACGATGAACAAGATGCATAGGATAAAACTTCTGATGAAATTCCAATTTCAATCGTTTGTAGTTCCATGACCCCGTATCATCACATAACCTATACCATGTCGATGCATCTCCCTCCAAAGATAAAGGGAAGACCTTCTTCTTAACAACATCGTCGGGTATACCTGCAAGCTTAAATAATCCACAAACTTCATCCACATAGATTAGGTGCTCATCAGGATGCTTTGTTCCATCTCCTGCAAAAGGATTAGCTAGCAGTTTTTCTAACATACCCGAAGAAACTTCAAAGGGAACATTTTCACTTTCAGTAGGTTCAGTAGGTTAAGGAGCAACTCTTTGCTCTACTGGTCAGGGTGAAGATACCCCGAACAAGCCCTTCAGAGGATTACTTTCCATAGTAACAAGTGACAGTAAATTTCAGCACACTATATAAATTTTTCCTTACCAAATTCCACCAACCAAAAGCGCTTCACTCCCCGGCAACGGCGCCAGAAAAGAGTATTGATGACCCACAAGTATAGGGGATCTATCGTAGTCCTTTCGATAAGTAAGAGTGTCAAACCCAACGAGGAGCAGAAGGAAATGATAAGCGGTTTTCAGCAAGGTATTCTCTGCAAGTACTGAAATAAGTGGTAGCAGATAGTTTTGTGATAGGATAATTTGTAATGAGCAACAAGTAACAAAAGTAAATAAAGTGCAGCAAGATGGCCCAATCCTTTTTGTAGCAAAGGACAATCCTGGACAAACTCTTATATAGAGAAAAGCCCTCCCGAGGACACATGGGAATTATCGTCAAGCTAGTTTTCATCACGTTCATATGATTCGCGTTCGGTACTTTGATAATTTGATATGTGGGTGGACCGGTGCTTGGGTGCTGTTCTTACTTGAACAAGAATCCCACTTATGATTAACCTCTATTGCAAGCATCCGCAACTACAACAAAAGTATTAAGGTAAACCTAACCATAGCATGAAACATATGGATCCAAATCAGCCCCTTACGAAGCAACGCATAAACTAGGGTTTAAGCTTCTGTCACTCTAGCAACCCATCATCTACTTATTACTTCCCAATGCCTTCCTCTAGGCCCAAATAATGGTGAAGTTTTATGTAGTCGGCGTTCACATAACACCACTAGAGGATAGACAACATACATCTCATCAAAATATCGAACGAATACCAAATTCACATGACTACTAATAGCAAGACTTCTCCCATGTCCTCAGGAAGAAACGTAACTACTCACAAAGCATATTCATGTTCATAATTAGAGGGGTATTAATATGCATAAAGGATCTGAACATATGATCTTCCACCAAATAAACCAACTAGCATCAACTACAAGGAGTAATCAACACTACTAGCAACCTACTAGTACCAATCCCGGACTTGGAGACAAGAATTGGATACAAGAGATGAACTAGGGTTTTGAGAGGAGATGGTGCTGGTGAAGATGTTGATGGAGATTGCCCTCTCCCGTTGAGAGGAGTGTTGATGATGACGATGGCGATGATTTCCCCCTCCCGGAGGGAAGTGTCCCCGGCAGAACAGCTCAGCCGGAGCCCTAGATTGGGTCCGCCAAGGTTCCGCCTCATGGCGGCGGAGTCTCGTCCCGAAAGGTTGCTTCTGATTTTTTTTCTTGATGAAAGACTTTATATAGCAGAAGATGGCCACCGGAGAGCCAACAGGGAGCCCACGAGGCAGGGGGCGCGCCCTAGGGGGTAGGGCGCGCCCCCCACCCTCGTGGACAGGTGGTGGCCCCCCTGACGTATTTCTTCCGCTCAGTATTTTTTATTATTTCCAAAAATGACTTTCGTGGAGTTTCAGGAATTTTGAAGTTGTACAGAATAGGTCTCTAATATTTGCTCCTTTTCCAGCCCAGAATTCCATCTGCCGGCATTCTCCCTCCTTATGTAAACCTTGTAAAATAAGAGAGAATAGGCATAAGTATTGTGACAGAATGTGTAATAACAGCCCATAATGCAATAACTATCAATATAAAAGCATAATGCAAAATGGACGTATCAGGCTCGTAGGAGGCCCATGGTCACTACAACAGATAGCAGGACCATGGTGGCAACGGTTCGTATGTTCCCCATGGTTATGTGGTGTAGTTTTAAAAAATAGGTTATTGCGACCACTAGGAAACCGCGGAAAAAGAACTGCACTGACTACAAGCAAACAAATAAATAAGACAACAAGGAAATAAATAAGCAAGCAACTAACGCTAGGCTATTACACATATTACATCCACTGAGTATCAAAGTTCGCCACCAGTGCAAATATAGGGAACAAAGCAGCATATTACATACACTGGCTATCTAAATTGGCCACCAGTGCAAATAAATGCGGCAGCAAAACAAGTCCATATCTGAAACAACTTCACAAGAGCTCAAGAAACATTATCCTGGGTATCCACCATGCTGGCAATAAGCTTAGCAAGCTTATTAGCTTTTTCCTGTTTGGCGCTAAAATCCTCCAACGCTTGCTGTTGCACCAGAAAGTATGGATCTGAATTCTCTAGGGACTTCCGCAATCCTTCAGCTTCTTGTCGCAGCACAGCTGATCGATGTCTTTCAGCTTGTAGTCGAGACTCAAGAAACTGAACTGATTCAGACAGTGAGTTCGAAGAGCTTGTGCCAGCGGTAGTGGCCAGTAACTCGAACACTACATCAAGACATGACTTTGGGGTTGTCTCACTGTCTTCAAGGTAGTTTTCCTTAGATGTTTTATCAGCTTTGTTGGAGACCAACAAGGAACCTTATCTGCATTCCTTCCATTACCATTGCTTAATAAGGTACTCTTCCCAAATATTCATTCAACATTCTAAAAGAAGAAACAAGCAGACACATAATAGGATTAGCATGTATTATATGAAACTCATTTCGGTGAACCAGTTTAGTAGTAAGGTGGACATGATTAAACTACCAAGTCTTCTATTGCCAAGTAGTACATAGTGGGGCCCACAAGCCTCCATTTGACCTAGCTCCGCCTCTATAAATTATCTAAAATCAGGAAACCTACCAGGGAGTCCACGAAATAATTTTTCCGCCGCCGCAAGCCTATGTTCTCAGCAAATCCCATCTAGGGACCCTTTCTGGCACTCTGCTGGAGGGGGAAACGATCACGGAGGGGTTCTTCATCATCCTTGTTGCCCCTCCAATGATGCATGAGTAGTTTACCATAGACCTACAGGTCCATATTTAGTAGCTAGATGGCTTCTTCTCTCTTTTTGATCTTCAATACAATGTTCTCCTTGGTGTTCTTGGATATCTCTTTGATGTAATGACTTTTTGCGGTGTCTTTGTTAGGATCCAATGAATTGTGAATTTATGATCAGATCTATCCATGAATATTATTTGAGTTTTCTCTGAACTCTTTTATGCATGATTAATATAGCTTCATATTTCTTCTTTGATTTATTGGTTTGGTTTGGCTTGCCATGGGAAGAGGTGCTTTGTAATGGGTTCGATCTTGAGGTGCTCAATCCAGTGACAGAAAGGGACATGACACTTATGTATCATTGCTATTAAGGGTAAAAAGATGGGGTTTATTCATACGTGAGTTTACCTTGTCTACATCATGTCATCTTGCTTAAAGCATTACTCCATTTTTCTATGAACTTCATACACTAGATGCATGCGCAATAGCGGATGATGTGTGGAGTAATAGTAGTAGATGCAGAATCGTTTCAGTCTACTAATCTTGGATGTCATGCCTATGTATGATTATTTCCTTGGAATCATCATAATTATTTGCTTTTCTATCAATTGCCCAACACTGTATGATATTTTCTCGAGAGAAGCCTCTAGTGAAAACTATGGCCCCGGGGTCTATCTTTTATTATATATTAAAGCTAAAAATACCTTGCTGTAATTTTGTTTTATTTATTTTATTTTGTATTTTTGTCTGATCTATCTATCAAAATAATAGAATTTAATCTTGCTCGTAACCGTTGAGGGATTGAAAACCCCTCTATGCGTTGCATTGCAAGTATTTGTTGTTTGTGTGCAGGTGTTGTTTCCATAGTGTTGCTTGGTTCTCCAATTGTATTGATAACCTTGGTTTCATAACTGAGGGAAATACTTATCTATACTGTACTGCATCATCCTTTCCTCTTCGAGGAAATCCCAACGCAGCTCACAAGTAGCAATATTCATTCTTATTCCGACCTCAGTTATTCTCCACCTGCCATGCATCATATGGTAGGGAAAGATCCAGGAACATATATCCAATTGGATGTAGGTGATCATGAGTTATTATTGTTGATATTATACCTGAGGTAAATAAGTTGGTCGGTGAAACATTAAACCCCCATCTAGCTATGTGTCTGACTGAAAAGTTGGTTCTAAAAAAATGCTTTGATCGTCAGCAATCATGGAAGGGTATATGATAGTTGAGTATGTGAAATTTACTAAACCAAAAACTCTTACATAGATTCTACCTGGAAATATGATGAATTGTAATTGTTCCAATGACTAAGAACATAGTTTGTTAGTTTCCAAGAAAATTTATTGTTTATACCTTAGCTTGTGAATGAGTTGTTACTTGATCATGAGAAGTTTTATGATGAATAGTTGTTGTTATAATAGTGATCATGATGCTACCAAGTCTGTATTTTGTTTTATTGACACCTCTCTCCATAAACATGTGGCCTCGATCAATATCTTACGTCCATTTATAATGTTATTTATAATGTTTTGGATCATGTTTTCCTACTGTTATTTATAATCCCCATTTATGATCGATACGTCCATTTTGCATCATGTTTTCCTACTGTTATTTATAATCTTTTGGATCAATATTTCAATTTATGATGCAATTCTAATGCATTTTCTCTCTTAATATGCAAGATATACATGAAAAAGGAAATTGCCAGCAGCTGGAATTCTGGACCTAAAAGACCTATAACAGAGATAGCTATTCTCTGGAGCTCCAAATGACCGGAAATTTTATGGAGAATTATTTTGGAATATATAAAAATACTAGAAGGAAAAAGTGCCAGAGAAGATCAACAGTGGGCCCACAATGCAGAGCGCGCGCCCTGCCCCCTTGTGGGGCCCACAGATGCCCTCTAGTGCCTTCCTTTTGCTATATGAGGCCATTTACCCTAGAAAAAATACAAGAAGACTTCGGGGACGCAGCGCCGCAATCTCGAGGCGTAACTTCGGCAAGAGCACTTTTGCTCTTCGCCGGGGATACTTCCCTCCATGAGGGAGAAATTGTAGCCTTCGTCATCACCAACGTTCCTCTCATCATGGGAGGACTCATCTCGATCAATATCTTCACCAACACCATCTCATCTCCAACCCTAGTTCATCTCTCATATTCAATATTTGTCTCAAAACCTCAGATTGGTACCTCTGGGTTGCTAGTAGTGTTGATTACATCTTGTAGTTGATGATAGTTGGTTTAATTGGTGGAAGTTCATATGTACAGATTGTTAATCGCATATTATTCTCCTCTGATCATGAACATGAATATGATTTGTGAATAGTTCCGTTTCTTCTTGAGGACATGGGAGTAGTCTTGTTATAAGTGAAGTTGGTATTCGTTCAATACTTTGATGAAGTGTATGTTGTTCTTCCTCTAGTGGTGCCATGTGAATGTCGACTACATGACACTTCACCATGCTTGGGCATAGGGGAAGGCATTATGGAATAGTAAGTAGAAGATGGGTTGTGAGAGTGACAGAAGTTTAAACCCTAGTTTATGCGCTATTCTGTAAGGGACTGATTTGGATCCATATGTTTCATGCTATTGTTAGATTTATCTTAATTCTTCTTTCGTAGCTCTCTGGATGCTTGCGAGAGGGAGTAATCATAAGTGGGTTGTTTGTTCAAGTAAGAACAACACCTAGCACCGGTCCACCCACATATCAATTTATCAAAGTAGTGAACGTGAATCAACTAAGTATGATGAACGTGACTAGACAATTCCCATCTGTCCAAGAGAACACTTTGCTTATTATAAGATAAACTTCCTGCTTGTCCTTTGCAATAAAAGGATTAGGCCACCTAGTTACTTTGCTTACTTGTTACTTTTTATGAATTATCTTGCTATCAAATTATCTATTACTACTACATCACTTGCAGATATTACCTTGCTGAAATTGCTTATCGATTCCTTCTGCTCCTCATTGGGTTTGACACTCTTACTTATCGAAAGGACTAAGATTGATCCCCTATACTTGTGGGTCATCAGGGCATCATTTTGTTGGTGTCTAGGCAAAAAAATTATAAGGAATGTATTATAAGTAATGTGTTATTTTTGTTAAGCAACCCTAATGTGTTCACAGACTCCCCGTAAAACCATTGTAAGGCATGGATTTATAAGGAACGATGCTCTATTGACCCAACAAATTAGCGATAACATATGTATAGTATATACTACTCCATGCCATTGGGTTAATTTGTCACCCATAGATACTAGTAGAAGGCTCGTGTGTTGCCACGGGCCTTTTAATTTACTTTTCTGATTGCACCTATGAATACAATTGATACCTGGCTCTTTCTCCCGCACTCTCTCTAGCCCCCATCTCTCTCCCTCCCCTTCTCTCCCACCCCCCCCCCCCTCTCTCTCTCTCTCTCTCTCTCACGCGCGCTCACACACACACTGACTCTCCCCTCTCCCTCTCAAGACTCAAAATTTAATTTGGTACAGCTTAACTTTTGCTCGTGTTAACATTTGCCGGCTACAGTATATCCTAGAAGCTAAAACATTAAAGAGAAACAATGTAATAAAATGGATAAACAAAGAAATAAACAACATAGATAAAATCAATATAACTTTTGAGAGTAACAACAGTGGTCTCCCCACATCATAAGATTAGTACAAAATTTGATGGCTTCCATCACCAAACTTTTTTGGAGATTAGGTGCTGACAAAAGTAAACCGAGACATGCCTGCATTCTCCATTTCAGGGTTGCCTACAAAAGAAGATCCATCCACCCAATAGTACTTGACTCATACACAAACTTCATATCATGGACTTACAACATCCACATTTTAATATTTTCATCAACAATTGGTGAATTTTTTTATAGAAATATGTTGTATTTCTCCTTGAAGAACACTTTATTCATCCCCATATCATTGTTGTTCCAACACCGAACATAGCCAGAAGGGCCTCAACCCACTTGATCTGCTCTTTGAAGTGATCCACCTCTCAAGAGCAATTGTACTGGTGTAAAACAACGAGTGTTAGCTTTTCCATCTTGTTCCCATGAATCCAAAAATAGTAGATTATATCCAAAAGAAATAAAAAATGTTATAATTAGTAAATTATTACAACAAAAAAGAATAAATAACAATAGGATCTTGAAAACAGAACCTCAACCTAAGTAAATTTTATAAATGCAGATCCTCTCCCACTCCTCACACTTGTTTACAAACGAATTCAGAATATATAGTACCAACCTAATAATTGGTACCTAATAATTTGATTACAAAAGCATTGGATCGTCCTACACTGTCGGTTAAGCTGCCTCCTTGCTCTCGAGATACCGACTTTCCCAAAATGACTGGATCCATAATTAAGAAGATATCATGCAGATGAGATACTTTGGTAGAGCCAACATTAGTAGCATCAACTGGACAACCGAACCTTCTTTCCATTGATCCTATAGTACTACATTGAACATATAAATCCTGCTAGCCTACCCGCCATACTGGAGCTAACGCGTGCGCCAAGCTCGTTGGACCGCACGATTCTGTTATTGTCGTTTAGTTTTGACTGCTGGCGCTGGGTCAGCCGTTAATACCTTTTTACAATTGCAGCTGCTTCCAGAGTTGATGACGGGTGGGGCTCATTAGCCGTACGGTCAAGAGAACTAGGTAGTTTCCACTCGAGTTTGTGTACGTGAAAGTTTTATCACATCACAGCGGCAGGGTCGATGGGAAGTGGGAACGTGGGGTGGATTTCGCGTGCGCTAGCTGTGAAACCCTACAACCAATCCCCACTGTCCTCGAGCCCGCGTCCGGCTCCTCCTCCCCCACTTTCCACTCGTTCCCTCGCAACCGCTGCCTCTCCCCGCTCTCCCCATCTCGCAGGAGCCGCCGCCCCCGGGTTCTTTCCCTGACCTCCAAGGAGCCCCCATCCCATCCCCGCACCGGAATTTGGCGGCAGCGGAGAAGAGGATTGATGGTGGGAGAGGTGAGCCCCTCCTCTTCCCCGCGCCGTCGATCTCCTCCCGTGACGTGTCTCTCCTTGCTGGTCGTCGCCACATCTCACGGAGGAGCTGCAGCCAGGTCCGAGTAGCTGCCTGATATCACGGCTGATGGAGCGTGGGACGCCGGTCAAGGGGGAGGGGGCGTGCCGTTCTTGGTTCAGGTGCTTGCTCGATTGCCATGGTTGATTTTCTCTGTTGCTTTTGGTTTGGTCAGGGGTCTCACATTGGATTTCGTTGCAGGTCCGTTGTAGCCATCGTTCGTTCCATTCGTCTAGGCTTCGGTCGGCTTGCCGCCTGCCGCTGCTTGTTGATTTGGAAGCAAGCTAAGCTTTGCATGCCTGCAGAGGAGCGAATATAGAGCAAATGGTCCACCTACAAAAGTGTCAGTAGCTGCTTATTTGTCCACCTATTGAGCAATGATATAGAAGATGTGTGTGTGGTCTGGTATGTAAGCTAATTGATTAAATAATCGATTTAAAAAATTAGCAATCAGCCATTACCATTCACTTCGTCAGAAAACATAGATGTTTTAAATGCCTGCGCACCACATACATTAGGATTTATAATAGATAGCGTTTTTTAACTTCTCATTATAGCTTCAAGACGGAAAAGTGATTATGCATGTCTTACAAACAAATCGACAATTGTCTTGTGGGTACAACATACGCCCTGCCATAGATATTACCTGCAATCATATGCAGTTGAGTTACAAAACTCGGAGCTCCTGGATAGTATAAAGGGGTGCTTGATTAGTACATTTGCACATCGATTTCGTATGAGAAAATTTTGTCCTGTGTACTTATTCTAAACAGGCCAAAGTTCAGGAATCTAACGATGCTTTGCAGTTAATCCTCTCAAATTAAATACAGTGAAATCCGACAATTTAATAGCTTGGTTGTTTGTTTCCAGGAAGTAATGATGCTTTGTACCCCTTAGGTTAATTGCCTGTGTGTACATGTTTACTTTCTCATCTGTTTTGTTTTGCGTATCAGTACAGCTGTCATGCTAAAGCTGAAGCTTCTTCGCTTGCTGGGAAGAATAGGATGATTAGATTACCGTGCCCCAAACAAGAGGTGCTGCTTCTTACTATTATATCTCTGTCCGTGCATGGTTTCCGCTTATATAGACAATCCAATTGTTGATTATAATACCTTCCAATTAAAGAACTCTACTGCCGCAAATGGAGTTGGGGCAGGGAAGAAATCTTTCCCATAATAGAATATTTGCTAATAGTTAGACTACCTTGTGATTATTATTCCTATGGGTAAACCGGTAAACACACACTCAGTATATGGTTATTCCTGTACACGTAGCTTGAGCAAAAGCACATGGCCCGTCTTCTGGATTGGTAACTAAAATTGAGATACTTATGCTTGTCGATGCCTTCCCTTTTTGTAGTAACATCCATGCTTCAAGCATATGTAGAGCATTCTATTTTCTTGGCTGTTTGTTGTAGTTTGTTTCCAGGGTTTGAAAAATTTTGCAGTTGTATTTCTTCAAAGTTGTTGTCTCAAATGAGCATAAGCAATGTTCGCTTCTTTATCGCGTCAAAAAAATGACCGCTTCTTTATGTTTTGTGCCGCCAAGTTTGTCTATTTTAGATGGTTTTGGCTTTACAATTTGGCATCAAGCACTGAGGACGAGTTCCAACTTTAGGTTGTGTGCCCACATTCATTTGTGATTCTGCAAATACTGTTACAGAAAGCTTGCCTTATGTTGGCGTAGTGGTAGTTTCAAAATCCGAGGCTTGGAAGGTAACAAATACCACAGGACATACAATGTTTATTCATGTTTTAGATCTTACTCTATCATGCCAGCTTCCAATATTTGAATATCTATGTGGATTCTTCAACCTAAAATTAAACACAAGCCTGGTCATTGAATGAGCTTATATGACTATATCACTCAAAATATACCATGGTGCTTGTGGAGGAGAAGGGCCGTTGAGGAAAAGTGGTGGTGGGGGGAGGAGGAGGCCCTTGTCCTCGTTGTCTGGGCCGCCATGGCTGACGCCAGAGCCGTTGGCTGGCATTGAGATCGTCCGTCGTCGACGTCCTCGTCATCCATCCAACCGCCAGGTCCTCGACCCATCTGTAGACACTGCTTCCCCACTGTACGGTCGCCGCCTATGTGTACTCCTCCCCTCCTATTGCTTTATTCCGAATTTCTCATGTGGTGCTTGTTTTTGTTTCCTCTGGTGTTCATCGTCTCAGGAATTTGCTGGCACTGGATCCAGCAGGAGGAGATCCCTGAGGAATTTGATTCTTGTGGGATTCCCACACATCTTGCAGGATCAGCAACAAGTGGTTGGGCCTCTACTTTATTCATAAAAGCTATTTTTATTCTTCCATTTATTTGTTAGATTTCCCAATTTTGTTCTTTATTTGGTATATTGGGTATTATCTTGAATTGATTTGGTTTTGACATGACATGCAATTGCTAATTAAACTGCCTATCTACCTTTTCAGGGACCAGACGAGCTGCTGTATTTTGTAAATTGTGGCGTGTTCATATGATTTTGTTTACTGAAGGTATAAGCTTCTTTCCAAGCCTTTTTGTCAGCAAGAGATGTTCATGGTTCTATTTGCTGTCTACTCTTACTAAAGTTCAAACACTTGCTGTTAGTATGAACGATCATTCACTACTTTAAGTTTTTGTTATGGTGTTGTGTGTGTTGATTCATGATATTTAAACATGCAAAATGTCTGGTTTGCATATTTGTGCCTAGCCCCGTTACCAGCAGTGTATTTTTTGCCGAAAGAAAGACAACAATGCTTTGTTTCTTTGACTTTTTGGCTGTGTCTAATTTCTGGTAAAGGAGAGGAATTTGAGAGATAGACAACTTGAAGAGCTTTGAACAGCTTTGAATGTTCGATTGTGCTGCCGGACTCCTCCCGCTGCTGCTGTGTAGCTGCCACCAATGTGTGGTTGCTGCCGAGATAAGTGCAATTTACTCCAGGTTTGGTGATTGTGCTGAACAACACCTTAGCTGGGCCAAGGAGTTTAGTAGCATTGTGGGATGATAAACCTTTTTTTTCTGTTTTCTGTACTATCGTCTCAAATTACAATTTTGGTGTTCTGGTAGGCAGGGATCAGCTTTGGTGGCATCTGATGCTGGAAAGTCACGGGGTTAGAGCAGAGGAAGCTGACATGGCAACTCAGGTGGTCATGGTCATCAACCAGATGTTGCGCCTCATGTCACCCCGAGCCTCGAAGGGCTTGTTAGCAGTGCTCACAGAATAAGAATATGCCTGCAAGTGCTCATTTCCCATATGCGTGCCCACTCCTGCCTCTCATCAAGCTTTCGTATATTTCCCTAAAATTTCTCTAAATTTATTGTGTGCATGTCTGAGAAATAAATAAGAGGAATAAGCTATCGTAATGTCTTGGTGAAGTAGATTATTTCCTTGGGTTGTGAAAATTTTGGTCCACTGGTACCGATTTCATGATTTGTGGATAATACATGATGTTGGTATTTCATTTCTTTGACGCTTATGCGTCACTTGATGTTGCGTGGGGTACAGGCAAAATACCGTTGGAGTGGCATATATAGCACGTCAGTACTGTCTACATGTTATTCCATCTGATTTCACTTTGATTTTTCTTTTTTGCAGATTGTTTCTAGGTTTCTGCTGATGAATCATGTAAGGATGGCACAGAACACACCAGAGCGAAAATGCCAAACTGTGGTAACCAAATCAAACAAGTTGGAAGGCAAATCGGGCAGCATTAACGGTCCAGTTTTTGGTTAAAGTGAATGAATTGGCCAAACAAACTTAGTATCACACTACCTCAGGTAATTTCCCTCTGTATTCTAATGTACATGCTCGTTTAGGGTGAATCGTTTATCAGATGTGTGTGGTTGATGGTTCTGCTGGATTGCAGCTATGAGGATGAGCTACTCGAGTGCTGTGAGACCCCTCCTATACGTCCCCAATACCATGGTTTGTACCCTTTTTTTATTTGCCAACACATCCTACTCCCAGCACTGAACAAGATTGCAAACTACTGTAAACAGTATCATGTGGAAAATTTGTATTTTCGTGGTTATATTATGCCTCTATTCTATGCTATGTTTTCTGCTCGCTATCTTGTTTACGGATTCTCTATAAGTGCGCCTTTGTATTGGCAACCTTGTGCTTTGGTTGTCAGATTGCTCTGTTTGTGATCTTGTAATAGTTTTCCTTGGTGTTACTTAAATAGCCTCTGCTATTTTCTGTTGTTTCCATACATGTTAATAGGGGTAACAAATACAAAGGTTGCGTAGGTAATGGTCACAACAGATGTTAATTGCATGATCTTACTTAGATGTAGATATGGCGATAGATAGCTTTGGCACGAACTTGGAATTGTTGCTATTTTGACAGTCTGCCACATGGACTGCAGTTTTGATCTCTATGCTTTCCCGCTGTAGAAGCTTCATTTAGTATGTCCACGTCAAATCAGAAATTACATGCATTTGAATGATGACATCTTAGCACTGATGATAAATGTGATGTTGTTTTCTGTTAATGTGAAACTCATTCTATCAGTTTTAGTTTGAATCAGTACCCAATCCATCCTCCCCACTACCCTCCTCTCTGCTGTCCAGGTAGTTCTTCCTTCTCGGTATCAACGAGTTAACGATTAGGTTGGTTACAGAATATACTTCAAGATTGCGGTAGGCACAAAATGCCTGGCAGACTAAAACAACTATGCCTCATTTGTACAATTGTACTATCAAGATCTAAGTGTATATTTAGATGCCTTTGTACAATGAAAGATCCATGGGGTTGTAGGTTTGTTTTCCTGTAGATTTTTGTGCAGATATTTGTTTGGTGCAAATATTTAATTTGAATATAATTTATTATCTCTGGATGTCGCTAATTTTGTACGAGCTGGAGTTGACCATCATCATGTTCTTTATATTTTGTATAGACAAGTTCCATTCCAAGATTAACGATGCTTTCAGTCTGTTGTCAGATTCACAATCTTCGCTGACCCTTGTTGCATCTCCTCTGCCATGCCTTTTTCTCAGCATAGGAGCAGCTGGTATAAGGAGCACAACACTTTGTGCATCATGCCGCATGGTGCAGCAGCCAGAACCGGCGACCATGGGCGAGTGATCGTTGATGCCAAGGTGGTCCATTACCTCTTATTATGCTGAAAATTGCTTCACTCAATCATCTCTGCTTTTGACAGCTACTAGAGAAACATGTGACAACTAATTTACTCTTGATTATCTGCTCATTTTTATTCCTTACATTTAGCTCTTGTCCTTGATTAGTTCTTTTACAAGGAGGATTTATGTGTTCAACATAATATTCCATTTTCAAGTTTCCACTAAAACTTACTGTAATACTCCCTCCGTTCCAAATTACTCGTCGCGGAAATGGATGTATCTAGAATTAAAATACATCTAGATACATCCATACCTGCGACAAGTAATTCGGAACGGAGGGAGTAGAAGAAAGTGCATAAAGAATGAACCAGGAAAAGCTACATATGGATATATGTCCAGGTTACAAATTCTTTATGCACTTTCTTCTATTTATGCCACTTGAGAAGTGTAGCAGATCATAAAATATTGTTCTTATATTATCCATTTAAAATAAAATGACCTAATAGTTTTTATGATCTGCTATACTTCTCCGACGCCAATTTTCGGCCTTAGAACCGAATATCAGGCCAATCAATAATGCTCAACTTAACTAACTTGCTCACTATATTCTTCCTACCATAGGTTTAAAGCTGAACTATACTTTTCTCTTGATGAAAGCTTAGTCTCCTAACAATAAATAGTATTCGGCCTTCTTACATGTGCTGCTTCATTTCGATCTTACCAAAACGAAACTAAATTCAGGACCACCCCCTGCTATCCAATACCGCGGAGAGCTTGGAAGGTACTGTCACTAGGGCAATGTGAACAAGTTGTTTGCCATGTGAACAAGTTGTTTGCCATGTTGTGCCGCAAAAAACCAGATATCAAATACTATGTCTGCACCATCAACAAAACATTCGCAAAGCCAGGCCAACGGATGGTAAACTCCTTCCTTCCACTTCATTGAGAAAAAGAATTATCTTTACTTATGCCTCACAACTAAACTACTTACCTGACTAATCATCAGAAGTACAACCTATGCTTTCGATTCACCAAATTGACTTTATTGCGAAATATTGAAAAAACTGTATACACTGCTATTAGGACCAGCACAACAATTCTCATCAACTTGCTACATGTAACTTTGGAAACTAATATTCATATAGTCTGATATACATGTTTTCTTCCTTCCTATATTTGTTCTCCCTCACTAAAGTACCATACATACATAAACAACCAATTTACAGATTATACTCCACATAGGAAGGAATGTAGCATGATCTGCATCCTTCTTTTGCTTCCTACCATTATTTACTGATAACAGTTCTCACTGTCTATATTTAAACCTTCTTGATTTAAGAGTGACAAGACGTACACTCTCCAATCCATTCAATTAATTCCTTTTTTCTCAACAGTATTTTCAGGTCAACTACACTGAAAGCAAACTAAAAGATTACATTGACCCAGATTATGATACACTCAAGGTCAGGCTCGCAAACAGTGATCTACACGCCAACTGTCGCATCATGCTAGGAACCGACAAGAGAGCCACCGTAACAACCAGATGGTCTTGAGTTCTGCCGCCTTGCAAAAATCCATGAAGGAGACATCTGTGCCTTTGTTTCAAGGTCATCACAAAGTAGCGCCTGGTTCTCATCGTGCATTGCCTTTAGATGAACCATCAACAGCAACAGAAGTCGTATCTAAATATCATCTAGCATTCTAAGGACTACTAATCAAGCTTTGTAATAGGATGAAACCTTCCTCTGTTATTAGACGATACTATTTGTTGCTTTTGAACAGCTACCACATATGCTTTTATCTATATAACCTCTGTTGTTGTTCCTCATTAATCTATTAATATGTATAATGCCACCCTTATCTATAATTATGTGTTTTTACTACTTTCTCTATTTCGAACATCGAGTACTCACCAGCAACAACAAATATCCTAAGCAAGGAAGAGGCATGCCCTACCTGGCAGCGTCCACCTTCCACTCAAGGGATGTAGCACTATCATTTAGCACAGAGTGTTTTAGAAGAAACAGTAACCATGAACAGTAACCAGCAGTAAGTACTCATTATTTTGATCTCTGTCTGAGTTTTCCTACTACCACTCTTATAATACTTGGCTTGTTGTCGGCCTTTGCGCCATTGGCGCAACGGGTCATCTAGTATTGTTAACAATTAAGGTTCATTAAGAACAATAGGGGTGCACGAAGAACTAATAATAAGTATATCTGGTATTCTTTAGTGATGTTTCTCGAAGAATATCAAAATAGGTAAGATATTGATCTTACAATTTCTGTTCTCAACATAAAGGTACTTGATGGTCTTCAGAGATTGTTAGACTGTTGGAAAAAGATTACCTACAAGACTGGTATAGTTGTAATACTCAAGTTCTCACAAAGTTCCACAAGTACGCTACCAAAACAATGGGCCAAGTGTGTGTCCAACAACATCCTCCACCATCGCAATGCCGGGTGACAACGACTTCTCCCAACTGAATCCCTCGGAAGGAGCTGCCGACGGCGTTGTTCTCGTGGCGCTGCTGCTGGCGTGGTTCCTCAAAGACGTGTTCAGAGGCAAGGCTTCCATGCAGCGCAGGAGTACCTGAGACGAAGGTGCACCACCGATGGCTTCCAGTATGGCGGGGATGGGAAGCGGGCGACGCCAGATCCCGGTGTGCCCATGGTCCGGCGACGACAACGTGGACGACGGGTTCCTTTTGGTGACTACCTTGGCCTGCTGCGGTGGATTGGCCACGCCGGCAGGGTCCAAACGGCGGCAGGTAGACACATCGACCTCGTTCCCGAATACCCAGCGAGCCGCGGCATGGCTCTTCAGGCCCTCTCCTTCAGAGCGACACACCTTCGGCAGGGGTGTGGTGCCTCGTGATGTTGGAGTGCAGGCACATCCTACGAAGGCAGTGCGGCGGCCTACTTTTGTGGTCGGTAATGGTGATTGTTCCCAAATCGTGTCGTGCGAGAGCTTTGGTAGAGGATTAGCTGCACATTGACAATTGTCATACATTGTTTATACGATTGCCACTTGCCATAAGATTTACCTGATGATTGCCAATTGCCTAAAATAGGTTCCCGTAGTATCCCTAAAATCAGATCCGAAACAGATTGGTTTCTCGTTTCCTATTTCCAGGCCATGTGCGTCGTAGCCCTCATGTTACGCCAAATCAAACTAATCAACACATAATGCTCGGTTTCTAATTATGGCCAAACCCATGAAAAGAAAATTAAGATAATGCAATTAATTCGTATGCTACAATAGAGGAGGAGGCGTGAAAGGAGGAACAGTTTGTCAAGTTCGGATTGGGAACGGGCTGTGAATCCCACCCTACGCCTTACTGAAAAAATGGAGAAAAAACGCCTTAATCAACATACAATGAGGTGGGGGGGTGGCGAAGCGACGTTACCACCTACCAACTCCTCAACTAGGAGTAGAGATGGTCAGTTAGTCACTCGCAATATCACGATGATTTTAGCTTAACTCACACACAAGCCATTTTTTCTTGAAGAAAAAAATACACAAGCCACATTGTACTACTTTTTTTTTTCAGAATCACCTTTTTTTTAGTGGTAAGAATCACCTCGTACTACCTTTTTTTTAGAAGTACTACATGGAATAATGATCATGGGCATACGATACTTGCATGGGCCGGCATTGCTAGCTAACAGCAGACAGGCGCGGCGTTGGGCGTTGGCCGGCCAGCCGGGCCGGGCCAGCACCGATCTGATCGATCAACACACACACACACACACACACACACACACACACACACACACACACACACACACCTGTCATTTATTCATGGTCCCTGTATACTCCACGGTGTACACACATGACACATGACAAGCTGGAAAACGGATCTCCAGATAGGATTCCTCTCTTTCCTTCTTTTGATGAGATGATATACACTTTTTTTTGGTGATCATAAACAAGGTTCATAGGGATACAACTTATGTCTGGAGTATTAAGAAGTCACATATAGCGTCCGATTGAAAGTCCTAGAGCATGCTTAGCGAGACTATGCGCCTCAATATTTGTGTCACATCCTTCGAAGATGAAGGAACATCTTTCAAATTGCCTTGATGTTACTATAATCTCGTTGATAATGCTTGCATATTTGCCTCCTGTGCCTTCCTTCAAGTCATCCACCACACCCTTGCAATCCGAGGCTATGATCACAGATGAAAGGGAGAGATCCAGGGCAAGAGATAGGGCTTCATGACAAGCCAAAGCTTCAAGAATTGCCGGGTCTGAGATCCCTGAACATTTGAAAGCTGAGGCTCCTATGTATGTACTTGAATCATCCCTGCAAACTGCGCCGAAAGATCCTTCATTACTGTTCCGGACCACAGCCCCATCAACCTTGATCTTGATAAAACCTTGCTCGGGGAAACATCGACGCCTATCAACAATAGTAGGTGCGGTGGGTGTAGCAATACCCTTCTTCAATCTACGTGCGACCCTAGAATTTAGCCTCCAAAAGAAAAAGGGAAAACACTCTGCCATTTTCTTCGTTTGTATCATGTGTCCTGGTGCGTGTGTATCTTGCTTGTCCCCATTCCTATTTGGCACTAAAGGCATCCGTTAAAGACAATGCACCCCCCCCCCCTCCCACCCCACCTCCCCTTGATATATTTAAAATGAGCCAGCCCAACTAAGCACGAGCGAGAACCTCCCTCCCACTCCTGGTTTTGGGAAGCTCCAAAAGCTTCCATGGGCCGGCTTGGGAAGCTTCAAGAAGCTTCCGATCGATTTTTCTTTTCTTTGGTTTTAGGTTTTTTGACCAGTTTTTGTTTTGTCTTATTCGGTATTTCCTTTTTATTTTCTCTTTTTCTATTTTAGTTTGCTTATTTTTTTAAATGCTCAAACTTTATTATAATTCATGTTTATTTTTACTTTTCTGAATCCGTGATCTTTTCTATTTTGTGATTTTTTCTCTCAAATTCATGAAGTTCTTTTCAAATCAATGTATAATTTTTCATATTTGTACTTTTTTCCTCCAATTCATGGACTTTTTAAATCCACGGAACCCATGAACTTCTTTAAATTCATGAAAATTATGTTCTTTTAAATCTGTGGACTTTTTTGAGCGTGTGATTGTTTTCAAATTCATGAATTTTTTTAGATTCCATTTTTTTAAATACATGGTATTTTTCGAATTCACAAACTTTTTCAAAATTCATGATTTTTTTTCAAATTTCAAGAATCTTTATCAAATTTACGTTTTAGAATTTTTTTATTCAAAAATTAGCGGTCAACGGTCAACAGGTCGAACATAGTTTTCCTTAAGCGAACGTGCGCATGAGCGGACGCTTTGTTAGGCCGACCATCGTGATGGCGCGTGAGCGCCAACTAGCCAGCATTGCACTTTAAGGAGTAAAATGCATCTTTGATCCTTAAAGTTGTTGGCGATGTCTATAATGGTCCCGGAACTCACAAACTGTTTTTATACAGTCCTGAAACTTGCAAATACGGACTCAGTATGGTCCTCGAAGTTGTTGAACCGGTCCTGGGCTACGGCAACGCGTACGCCCCAGCGTACCGCACCAGCCACGTCAGCTTAGGAGTAGTTCGTGGGCATCCGCCGTGAGTCGTGGACATATTCAGTTATTCCAATTCCAGTCGAATCTTTGTGATCAGGCTGCGGCGGCGTTCCCTTGATCATCGACGACAAGGCCGGCCGGTACCTGAGCGCCCTGGCTACGGCAGAGGAGGGAAGGGCCTCCCAGCCGTAACTGCCGGCGGCGGTCTGCGGCGCCTATGGGTGCACCGATACGACGGCTCAATGAAGTGCCGGCGCCGATGTACAGTAAGGCCAAATATTCCGGGCACGGGAACGATTTTTCTTAAGATTGCAATGTTGTAGCACGAAAATAGAAGCTAGCCATTGTATATGTTGCACTGGTTACTGCAGGATGCAAGAGTTACAGAAATTGTGGTTTCTCTAACGATTGCATGGCATGCGTTACAGCGTAAGCAGCAGAGGGGTATCTAGTACGCTGGCTATTTTGAGTGGAGTTTGGGGAATCAACTGACTGTAGCTCATTGCACTTGATGAAGGGGGGAAATTTAATTGCAGTATATTAAACATTTTTGATACAGTAGCAGCAGTACAAAGATTTTCTCATGATGATTGCACTACATTAAACATTTTTTATATAGCAGCATCAGTACATAGATTCATTCAGTTTAGGGTTTATGTATTTATTTGGTTCCTTAAACTGAGAGGTTAAATGTTTAATTATCCTTTTTCCAGGAAAAGACAGTCCTTTTTTCACTGTGGAGTTGATTCATGGAGGATATTTCCATGGAAGCTGTAGACACAGGTCATATCTGAATGGTGCAAAGGCTTGTTATGATTTCTGTGATAGTAGTTGTGTATGCATGAAAATGTTTGATGATTTGATAGAGGACATCGGTTATGAAACTGCTGGTAGGATTCATCTGTATTGGTTGCTGCCTGGGTGTCAACTGAATGAAGATGGTGCTAGGTTGTTGTCCAGTGATGAAGAAACTGAGAGCATTGCGAGAATGGTAAAGAATGGGCACAAATTCCTGATGTTTTATGTGGATCATCGGGATAGCTACAGTGGTGGGGGAGGAAAAGAATGGAATGATGTAGTTGCTAACCCCATAGCTCATTTACCACTTGTTTCCAGTCCTAAGAAGGCAAGCCTTAGTCATGTTGTGCAAAGCACCACTGATTCCAGTTATGTTGATGATAACAATGTCAGTGCAACCATTGAACTTGAAAGCAATGGGCAAACAAGAGTTAAGTTGAGGCCAAGAGGAAAGAAAGATGATATTGAGGAAGATGATTGTGGCACCGATGATGATTCTACCGATAGTGATTATGTGCCAGAAATAGTGGACAGTGATTTTGACATAGAGGATGGGGATGAGGACTTGGCCCAAGATCAATTGCGTTATCTCAGTGACAAGAAAGGCAAGCAGGTTGTAGAAGATTGCAACTCTGAAGATGAAAAACTAGAAGCTCCAGATTCGGATGAGGATGAAATGAAGTTCAATTTCAAATCATTTACAGCAGAAGATATGCATGATCCCAAATTCCATGTGGGGCAGTTGTTCTCATCAGTTGATCTTCTTAGAAAGGCTATTAGGGAATATAGTGTGAAAGAGAGAGTGAACATCACATTTCCCAAGAATGACCGAACAAGGCTTGGAGGTAAGTGTACAGAGCATGGATGCCCATGGTATATTTATGCATCTTTGGATAACAGGACAGATTCCATCATGGTGAAAACATTTAATGGTGAGCATAATTGCAGCAAGAAGTGGCAGGTGCGGGCATTTACTGCTAGGTATATTGCTGACAAGTATGTGGAGAAAATAAGAGCAAATGAGAATATGACATTGAAGGGCTTGGCAGCACTTGCGCAAGAAGATTTCAACATGACAGTCAAAAGGGGCAAGCTAGGAAGAGCCAGAAAATTAGCTTTCAATATGATATATGGAGATGAAATTGCACAATATGACATGTTGTGGGACTATGCAAATGAGCTTAGGAGATCAAATCCTGGTAGTACCTTTTTTGTAGAACTTACAGATGATGGCCAGTTTCAGAAATGCTATTTCTCTTTTGATGCTTGCAAGAGGGGTTTCCTATCTGCCTATGGGCCTGTTATTTTCCTAGATGGATGTCACTTGAAGACACAGTTTGGAGGCATTCTACTTAGTGCAGTAGGAATGGATCCGAATGATTGTATTTTTCCTGTTGCACATGCAGTGGTTCAGAGTGAAGACACAAAAGCTTGGAGGTGGTTCTTGACAGCTCTGAAGCAAGACCTTGGCATTAGAAACACTTCTCCTTGGACAATCATGTCTGACAAGCAAAAAGTGAGTATTTCACATATGTAATACATGTATAATTAATTGTACTATTGCATATCTAATTATTTTATGTTTGCTTACCAGGGTTTAATTAAGGCGGTTAGAGAACTGTTTAGTGACTCCTCACATAGATTCTGTGTCAGACATTTATGGCAGAATTTCAACAAAAACTTCAAAGGTGAGGCCCTTAAAAACCAACTCTGGAAATGTGCTAGAAGTAGCACTGAAGGACAATTTAGACAAAGCATGAATGAGATGTCAGTTCTTAATAAGGGGGCCCATGATTGGCTAGAGGAGTTGGCACCTGAAACATGGGTAAGGGCCTATCAAAATGATTTCCCTAAGTGTGATGCTCTGTTGAACAATAATTGTGAGGTGTTCAACAAATACATATTAGATGCAAGGGAAATGCCCATTATAAGCATGTGCCAAAGGATTAAAGGGCAGTGTATGGGAAGAATTTATGGCAAGCAGCAAGAGCCTTTTAAGTGGCATGGTACAATATGTCCGAAGATAATGAAAAAGTTGGATAGAAATATTGAAGCCGCAAGAACTTGTCTTGCTTCACCTGCTGGAAAGGGCATCTTTGTAGTAAATAATAGAGGTGTGGATTTTAGTGTTGACACCGTACTGGCAAAGTGCAGCTGCAGGAGATGGGACTTGTCTGGTATTCCGTGCTGTCATGCAGTATCTGCCCTTAGGTATGACAAGATTTCTCCAGAAGATAGGGTCAACTCATGCTACTCAATTGCAACATATTGCAAGGCCTATGAACACATAATTTTGCCATGTAGAGATGTTAGTGAGTGGACTAAAATGAACGGAAGGCATATCACACCACCACCATTGTTTAAACAGAAAGGTAGGAGGAGGAAAAATAGGAGAAAACAACCAGAGGAGAAAGAAGGGAAGAAAGGAGTAAAAATTAGTAAGAAAGGGGCAATAATTCATTGCAGTTACTGTGGATTAGCTGGTCATAACAAAGGTGGTTGCTTGGACTACAAGTTAGGCCTCAAACCTAAGAAAAAGTTTCACGGGGTAAAAGTCAGAGCTGAGCCGGATGTTTCCTCCTCAGATGAGGAAGAACCTGCTATAACTCAGGTAAATGTGGTTTTATTTGCACTGTTTGAGGATTTCCTAATTATTTAGCATTCATTGATCATTACATATTTATTTTCTATGTGTAGAAACAAAACCAGCGAACTGAACAAATAGTGATGCATGAGCAGCAACATTATGAGCCTGAGATCATTGCTACCTTAACCCAAGAGGTATGGGATTTAATCCATATATAAAATTAGTATATTTATAGGTTTCCAGAAGAGCAGTTTATATGTTTATATCCTATTTTTGTTCAGAGAGTTTCTAGCCAGAGGGAATCAGTTGCACATGGGCCATTACCAGAAAATTCTTTCATCCAGATGCATGCAATGTCTCAGCAACCAATTGCTCGAACTACTGCAACGACTGTGGGGAATGTGCACATGAAGAGGGAGGTTATTGCACTTGCAAAGCTCAAAGCTACAGCAGAGAGAAGGGAGGTAGCTGATCAAGCCAAGTTCGATGCAGCAATGGCAAAACTGAAAGAGGAAGAAGAAAAGTTGTTGCAAGCAGCTGAGAAGAGAAAAGCTGAATTACTAGCTAAAAAAATAGCTGCTGAGGACAGGAAGAAAGCAATACTAGAAGAAAAGAGAATTGCTGCAGAGGAAAAAAGAAAAGCTAGTGAGGAGAAAAAGAAAAAAGCCCAAGAAGAGAAACTTGCGATGGCAGAGAAGAGAAGGCAAAGCATGGCCGAAAGAAAAAGAATTGCGGAAATAGAAAAACAAAGGAAGGCTGAGGAGAAAAAAAGACTTGCTGCTGAGAAGAGGATGATTGCACATACATCATTCCAATAGGAGGAAGCAAAATTTCTTATACATCAAGCAGAGGAGGAGGAGAGGCGGCAGACTTGGCAAGAATATTTGCAAACTGAGGAGGCTGCAAGGCAACAAGCTTGGAAGCAGCAGCGTCATTCTCAAGACGCGCAAAGGATTGTTGACTCGGAGGAGAGAAAGAGAGTAGCTGAAGAAGTAACTCTAGTAAAGCAGCAAGACATGGATGAGAACAATGAGAAAAAGAAGGTTGAAGACGTAGCAAAAGTTAAGGCAATGGATGAGCAGGATAACATGAAACATTGGCAAACTCAGACAGAAACATCAAAACGGGCACCTTCCAACCAGGAAAGGTCAAGGTTTAAAAAACCAAGAAAAGTTAACATGTTTGATGAGCTAAGGAGTGGTTGAATGCCATGTGTGAACTTGTCAGGGTTAGATTATTTTATTAATGAACTAGTAATGTCAGCTGCAGAACTTGTAATCAGTGTTTTATGTACTGTTGAGATCATATACGCTTGGTGTTCAGATCATATACGCTTGGTCTGCTTCTCCTAAATTTAGTTAAATTGTCTTTATATTTGTTTTCTGTGATTCCTACTGAATGCACTTGCATCTCATGGAAAATCAGCTATGGAGAAGTTTCATTTGTGTTCTGTGAGTCCTGCAAAATTCGCCTACATCTTGTGAAAATTCAGCTATGGAGATGTTTTGTGTGTTGTGTAGTTCTGCAAAGGCACTTACATGCTGTCAAAATTTAGCTAGGGAGATATTTTATTTGTGTGCTGTGTAGTCCTGCAAAATGCACTTACATCTTGTGAAAATTCAGCCAAGGAGATGTTTTATTTGTCATGTGTAGTCCTGCAAAATTGAGTCACATATATGCTCAATTGTTGCTTCAGGTTGGTCTCGGTACTGTACAAATTGCACTTCACATGCATGTAATACAGAAGGATAGATGAGGACAACACTTCCTGACATTAACATAGTTCTCATGCATAGCTGACATTACATTACATATAACAAAAGAGGCACGTACTGTTGGCAGTAAATACAGTTCACAAAAGAGGCACGTACTGTTGGCAGTAAATACAGTTCACGTAAAAGCTGACTGCCAAGTTCACTAATCTAACATACATAACACTGAAAAATACATAGTCTGATATTCAGAAGTTCAGAACTCGCACTGCCATCAACTTTGCCCAGAACATGGCTGTTTCTGTGCACGCGAGTCAGGTCGATTCGCACCTCTTGACAGCAGTACAGCAGGATGACCACCTCGGATGACACAACACCCACCACTGGTCGATGGCGGGAAGGAGTGCGACCGGCGTCATCGCATCGCCGCCATCTCCGACCGCCGTCGCCATCAGCACGCGCCGACGTTATCGTGCCTCCAGCGCATCCATGGCGGATGTTCGCGCGAGGCACACGGCCTTACCTCCCGCGGTGGCGACCTCATGCCCGCAAGCTCCGACTCAAGCCACCGTCGGCGACCACAGGAGCGAAGCCGATGACACCCGCGCCATTGATGGAGAGAACTCGGTCTCGCCGCTCATGCTGAGAAACGAAAGGGAAAAAAATTAGAGTTAGGGATTTGGGAGGGAATCGGTGCCGTGAACCAGTTAATCGGCTGGTCGTGGGCCCTATACTGACGTGGCGGGTGTGGCGTACACCATACGTACGCGTTGCCGTAGCCCAGGACCGGTTCGACAACTTCGAGCACCATACTGAGTCCGTATTTGCAAGTTTCAGGATTGTATAGAAGCAGTTTGTGAGTTCCGGGACCATTATAGACATCGCCAACAACTTTAAGGATCAAAGATGCATTTTACTCCACTTTAAGCGCCAAGGAGGAGCTCCCTTACTTGTGGCGGGAGCTCCATTTGTCTTGCTTTTTTTTTGCGCTGGTAATAGAGTTTTATTCCATATTCATAGGGTTATAATTAAGAGGCAAGAGTTCTCCACACACGATGGACCTCGTCCAAGCCATACAGCTGTAGTGCTCTCTGTACGATTATACAGGGCCAAACGATTTGCTACCCTATTTTGCACACTGACTAATTTTCAAGGGAATAAAAACTCTATCTACCATAAGATGATGAATCTCAGCAATAAGGTGTCCATAGGCTGATCTGGATAAGCTGGTACCAGTCAAAGCGGAGAGGGCCACCGAGGAATCCAATTAGACGATGATAGGCAGCTGACAGTGTTGAATAGCGAGCGCCATACCCTGCATTAGCGCGTGTAGCTCTGCCTCTTTGCATCATTGCAATTGAAAATACAACGGTATGCTGCAAAGATAACACTCCCATCATGCCTCCGCAGAATCATACCAGCCGTTGCTGACCCATCTGCCTGTAAGAAGGACCCGTCAACTGATAATGCCACCCGATCCGGTGGTGGTCGCGACCATGGGAGGGCCTGGGGCACCCTCAAAGCAGCCACACGCTCCTCCTGCACCATGGACATCTTGCCCTTAATAATCTCTTCTGTCGAAAACCTCCTGGATAGATCTAGCGACTGCATATAACTCTGCAAGTATAAAACTGTAGCAGCCACCGGTGGCACTTCTGTCCCGTGCGTTAGGTCGGATCGAAGGGACCAAATCCGCCAAAGCAACATGATCACATAGTCCCTCATAAATTCATCATAGTTTGTGAGAACATTCAGGAGCCAATCCTGCCATGTGTCTTGCAGCAATTCCTGCCGAGGTAATCTCCATACCGACCTCATATGCAGGCAGACCTCACGTGCATGATCACATGCAACTAGTGCATGGAAGCTGGTATCCTTCTCCTTCGCACATAAGGGGCATGAGTCCCTCGTAGATATATGGCAATATTTCTTGCATGCATTAGTAGCCAGGGCTCCCGAAACCACCTTCCAGGCCAAAATCCTCATTTTTAGTGCACTCTCGCATTCCAGATGCACCGCCATACCGGCCTCTCTCCTGTTGGGGAAATGTTGGACGCACCCGCCACCTCAGGAGCCGCGCCCAACGTAGCGAGGCGATAAGCACTCTGCACCGTGAACTGACCACTTCTCTCTGGGAACCAAGCTAGGAAATCTTGCCCATTCGTTGGTGAAGTACGGATCTTCAGAATCTCACGGACATCCAAGTCCCAAAAGTGTTCCCGTAATCTCTGCACATTCCAAGCAGCATGCTCATCCAAAAAATCTGCCACCCAGTTGAGTCTGCAATTACGTTTCGGTGTTACTGGTCTAAAGTTGTGGCCCCTTGGGATCCAAGCATCTCTCCAAGTTTTAATCAAAGTACCATCCCCCACGTGCCATATGATGCCCTTGTTTGCTAATTCAACACCATGAACAATCCCTTTCCACACAGCAGAAGAGCTAGCAGGGAACATTGTGTCCAGCAGATTACCATGAGGGAAGTATTTAGCTCTGAGAAGTCTAGCACATAGACTCTGCGGACAGTCCAATAAACGCCAAGCTTTCTTTGCGAGCAAAGCCTGGTTGAAAGCTCTCATATCTCGAAAACCCATACCACCCATTGCCTTGGGTAAAATCATTTTCTCCCAACTCAGCCACGCCATCTTCCTCTTACCATTCTCCACAGTCCACCCCCCACCAATACTGCCTCATCATACATGTTAAGTCATCACAAACAGAAGCCAGCAATCTGAAGACGCTCATAACATAGGTGGGAATGGCTTGCGCCACAGCTTTGATCAGAATTTCCTTGTTGCCCATAGACACATGCTGTTCACTCCAATCTATCAATCTTTTCCTCAGCCTCTCCTAAAGTGTTTCGAATTGCCCTTTATGTATTCTACCTTCAGGTATCGGTAAGCCTAAGTATTTTGGCTCAAACACTTGTTGTGATATTTCCAATATGCCCTTCACCTCATCAACCACCGCCGCATCACAATTGTCTGAAAACAGGATGGCTGGGTTAATAAGTTGACCCGTCGCTGAAGTATATGTGTTCAACAAACCTTTGACAATGCTAGCTTGCTGGCCCGACGCCTCGAAGAGCAACATTGTGTCATCCGCAAAGAGCAAGTGAGATACAACAGGTGCACCCCGACAGATACTCACACCCCTCAAGTCACCGTCAGCGACAGACTTGGAAATAAGAGCAGACAGAGCATCAGCGGCAAAAAGGAATAGGAATGGAGATAATGGACCACCTTGTCACAGGCCCCTCGAAGGGGAGAACACCTCAAGTAACTTCCCATTGAACTTCACCGGGTATGTTATAGATTTAACGCATGCCATAATCCAATTGATCCATACAGCAGAAAAACCCCACTTGACTAGAGCCTTCTCGAGAAAATCCCAATCAACTCGGTCATACGCCTTTGATAGATCAAGCTTGTACGCACATGCAGCCGGACTATTTTGCTTCATGGACTGAATATGATGAATACACTCAAACGCTATGATAGAATTATCAGAAATCAGCCGCCTAGGGATAAAAGCACTCTGGTTCTCAGAAATAAGATCCGCCAATAAAGGCTGGAGGCAATTCATCAAGCACTTGGATACAATTTTGTAAACCACATTGCACAAACTTATTGGGCGAAACTCCTTGAGCTCCTTAGGAAAAGGCACTTTCGGAATTAGTACAATAGCAATATCATTCACATCCTCTGGCATGATTCCCTTTTGAAAGAATTCCAATACCGTTGTCGTGATTTCGCCCTTCATTACCGCCCAATTGCGCTGATAGAACCTAGCCGGGAAACCATCCATGCCTGGTGCTTTCAACGGTCCTATTTAGAAGAGCGCATTGGATACCTCCTCCTCTGAAAACGGTGCACATAGCATATCATTCATCTCTTGAGAAACTTTGGGCAGTATATTCTCCAGGACCGACTCCGGTGTCAGGGTCGGGTCCTTTGTGAAAACCTCCTTGAAATATGACGTAGCCATCAGCTCCATGTCAGAGGGGGTAGAGCACCACGTCTCGTCGGAGCGCCGCAATCGCTGAATATAGTTCCGGCACGCTCCCCACACAGCCTGCCGATGGAGATAAGCAGTATTCCTCTTCCCCTCCTTGAGCCAAGTAATGCGAGATCGCTGCAACCAAAGCATCTCCTCACGGTATAGCAACGCATCTAGCTGATACATCTTCTGACGTATGGTTGCTCTGTCCGCGTCATGAAGTTGCATATTCGCCAATTCAGGCCGCAATTTTTTCAATTTCCAAGGTCACATGGCCGAAGTTATCCTTGCTCCATGCCCGGAGCTTTTGCATCATCTCCTTCATAGCATCCCGGACCGCCCCTAGGTGCCCGGCCAGCTTACTCTTGCGTCACGTCTCAGCAATCACATCCCCCAGCCCAGGATGCCGCTCCCACATTATCTCCTACCTGGGGGATATTTTAGTGCGCCTTGGTTCCTCATGAGCGAGCCGAACCATGACGGGGGCATGGTCAGAGCAGGAGGTGGCGAGGTGCGTCACTTGTGCAAACGGAAAAATATCCCTCAATGCCTCGTCGGCACATGCTCGATCCAAATGAATTCGAACATTCCTCTCCCCTTGTTGCCCATTATCATATGTAAACGGTGTCCCAAAGAAACCCAAATCCATGAGTTCACAAGCCTCCAAGCAGTCCCGAAAGAGGAGCATCTAATTTTCAGAATGTTGCGAACGAGAAAAGTGTTCATGTTGCCACATAGCCTCATTGAAATCCCCACAAACCAGCCACGGATCCGATGACACCGGCCGAAGATTTGATAGGGCGCTCCACATGCGATGACGGTGCTCCACCCGTGGCTCGCCGTACACAAAGGTAGTTCTCCATGTTTTATCATTAGCAACATCAATTATTCTCACATCCATACATCGTCACAAGAATCTAACACGGTTACTTTCAAATTCTCATCCCAATATAAAGCTAGACCCCCACTGAGGCCCACACTTGAAACACCAGCAAATCATTTCAATTGTAATCTCCACTTAACCTTCTCCATCTTACTTGAGGCTTGACGTGTCTCTGACAGAAAAATCAGCCCCGGGGAATTGGCTTTTGAGAGGGCCAAAACCTCACGAACTATCCGGCGGTCCCCCTCCCCCGGCAATTCCACATTAGGATACTCATTGAGCCCGGCGGTCCTCCTCGAGGGAGGCCGCCGATCTCTCTTCAGACACATCTTGTGAGCTAATCCTTGCTCTCTTGTTGTTTGAACTATTGGTAGGTGAGGTGTTCTCCCCACCATCCTCCCCCAAACCTTGAGTCAGCGCCAGCGTCGCAGGCAGGACACCTTTCTGTTTTTCCACAGCTTCCAGCTCCATAGCCAGCCTTTTCCGCACCACAGGATTGTTGGAAATATGCCCTAGAGGCAATAATAAAAGCATTATTATTATATTTCCTTGTTCATGATAATTGTCTTTATTCGTGCTATAATTGTGTTATCCGGAAATTGTAATACATGTGTGAATAACAGACAACAACATGTCCCTAGTAAGCCTCTAGTTGACTAGCTCGTTGATCAATAGATAGTCATGGTTTCCTGACTATGGGCATTGGATGTCAATGATAACGAGATCACATCATTAGGAGAATGATGTGATGGACGAGACCCAATCCTAAACATAGCATAAGATCGCATAGTTCGTTTGCTAGAGTTTTCCAATGTCAAGTATCCTTTCCTTAGACCATGAGATCGTGTAAATCCCGGACACCGTAGGAGTGCTTTGGGTGTGCCAAACGTCACAACGTAACTGGGTGACTATAAAGGTATACTACGGGTATCTCCGAAAGTGTCTGTTGGGTTGACACGGATCGAGACTGGGATTTGTCACTCCGCTTGACGAAGAGGTATCACCGGGCCCTCTCGGTAATGCATCATCATTATGAGCTCAGTGTGATCAAAGTGTTTGATCACGGGATCATGCATTACGGTACAAGTAAAGTGACTTGCCGGTAACGAGATTGAACGAGGTATAGGGATACCGACGATCGAATCTCGGGCAAGTAAAATACTGATTGACAAAGGGAATCGTATACGGGATTAATTGAATCCTCGACATCGTGGTTCATCCGATGAGATCATCGCGGAGCATGTGGGAGCCAACATGGGTATCCAGATCCCGCTGTTGGTTATTGCCCGAGAGCCGTCTCGGTCATGTCTGCATGTCTCCCGAACCCGTAGGGTCTACACACTTAAGGTTCGGTGACGATAGGGTTGTGAAGATATGTATATGCAGTAACCCGAATGTTGTTCGGAGTCCTGGATGAGATCCCAGACGTCACGAGGAGTTCCGGATTGGTCCGGAGGTGAATAATTATATATAGCAAGTGCAGTTTCGGCCATCGGGAATGATCTGGGGGTCACCGGTATTGTACCGGGACCACTAGATGGGTCCCGGGGGTCCACCGGGTGGGGCCACCCATCCCGGAGGGCCCCATGGGCTGAAGTGGGAAGGGGGACCAGCCCTTAGTGGGCTGGTGCGCCCCCCAAGGCCCACCCCCTGCGCCTAGGGTTGGAACCCTAGGGTGGGGGGCGCCCACTTGCCTTGGGGGGCACTCCACCCCCCTTGGCCGCCGCCCCCTTGGGAGATTCAATCTCCCAGGGCCGGCGCCCCCCCCCCCAGGGGGCCTATATAAAGGGGGGAGGGGAGGGGGGCAGCCGCACCCCTTGCCTTGGCGCCTCCCTCTCCCTCTCCAACACCTCCTCCTTCTCCATAGAGCTCGGCGAAGCCCTGCCGGAGTACTGCAGCTCCACCATCACCACGCCGTCGTGCTGCTGCTGGAGCTATCTTCCTCAACCTCTCCTTTGCCTTGCTGGATCAAGAAAAAGGAGACGTTATGCTAACCGTACGTGTGTTGAACGCGGAGGTGCCGTCCGTTCGGTGCTAGGATCTCCGGTGATTTGGATCACGTCGTGTACGACTACCTCATCCCCGTTCCTTGAACGCTTCTGCTCACGATCTACGAAGTGGTATGTAGATGCAATCTCTCTCCCATGACTCGTTGCTTAGATGAACTCATAGATGGATCTTGGTGAAACCGTAGGAAAATTTTTAATTTTCTGCAACGTTCCCCAACAGTGGCATCATGAGCTAGGTCTATGCGTAGTTCTCTATTGCACGAGTAGATCACAATTTGTTGTGGGCGTAGATGTTGTCAACTTTCTTGCCGCTACTAGTCTT
The DNA here is from genome assembly GCA_032464435.1 of Aegilops umbellulata. Lineage (NCBI taxonomy): Eukaryota > Viridiplantae > Streptophyta > Magnoliopsida > Poales > Poaceae > Aegilops > Aegilops umbellulata. The sequence goes on from CP136057.1 coordinate 642,426,052, forward strand.
ATCTTGCTTAAGCGGTATTGTGGGTTGAAGCGGCCCGGACCAACCTTACACGTACGCTTACGTGAGACCGGTTCCACCGACTAACATGCACTAGTTGCATAAGGTGGCTGGCGGGTGTCTGTCTCTCCCACTTTAGTTGGAGCGGATTCGATGAAAAGGGTCCTTATGAAGGGTAAATAGAATTTGACAAATCACGTTGTGGCTTTCACGTAGGTAAGAAAACGTTCTTGCTAGAACCCTAATTCAGCCACGTAAAACTTGCAACAACAATTAGAGGACGTCTAACTTGTTTTTGCAGCAAGTGCTTTGTGATATGATATGGACAAAGTTGTGATGAATGATGAATGATCTATATGTGATGTATGAGATGTTCATGCTATTGTAATCGGAATCACGACTTGCATGTCGATGAGTATGACAACCGGCAGGAGCCATAGGAGTTGTCTTTATTTTTTGTATGACCTGCGTGTCATTGAGAAACGCCATGTAATTACTTTACTTTATTGCTAAACGCGTTAGCCATAGTAGTAGAAGTAATAGTTGGCGAGCAACTTCATGGAGACACGATGATGGAGATCATGATGATGGAGATCATGGTGTCAAGCCGGTGACAAAGATGATCATGGAGCCCCAAGATGGAGATCAAAGGAGCTATGTGATATTGGCCATATCATGTCACGTTTATTATTTGATTGCATGTGATGTTTATCATGTTTTGCATCTTGTTTACTTAGAACGACGGTAGTAAATAAGATGATCCCTCATAATAATTTCAAGAAGTGTTCCCCCTAACTGTGCACCGTTGCGACAGTTCGTTGTTTCGAAGCACCACGTGATGATCGGGTGTGATAGATTCTAACGTTCACATACAACGGATGTAAGACAGATTTACACATGCAAACACTTAGGTTGACTTGACGAGCCTAGCATGTACAGACATGGCCTCGGAACACAGAAGACCGAAAGGTCGAGCATGAGTCGTATAGAAGATACGATCAACATGAAGATGTTCACCGATGTTGACTAGTCCGTCTCACGTGATGATCGGACACGGCCTAGTTGACTCGGATCATGTTATACTTAGATGACTAGAAGAGGGATGTCTATCTAAGTGGGAGTTCATTAAATAATTAGATTAAATGAACTTTATTATCATGAACTTAGTCTAAAATATTTACAATATGTCTTGTAGATCAATGGCCAACGTAGTCCTCAACTTCAACGCGTTCCTAGAGAAAACCAAGCTGAAAGACGATGGCAGCAACTATACGGACTGGGTCCGGAACCTGAGGATCATCCTCATAGCTGCTAAGAAAGATTATGTCCTACGAGCACCGCTGGGTGACGCACCTGTTCTCCCTGCAGAACAAGACGTTATGAACGCTTGGCAGTCACGTTCCGATGATTACTCCCTCGTTCAGTGCGGCATGCTTTACATCTTAGAGCCGGGGCTCCAAAAGCGTTTTGAGAGACATGGAGCATATGAGATGTTCGAAGAGCTGAAAATGGTTTTCCAAGCTCATGCCCGGGTCGAGAGATATGAAGTCTCCGACAAATTCTTTAGCTGTAAGATGGAGGAAAATAGCTCTGTCAGTGAACACATACTCAAGATGTCTGGGTTGCACAACCGCTTGACTCAACTGGAAGTTAATCTCCCGGATGAAGCGGTCATTGACAGAATCCTCCAGTCGCTTCCACCTAGCTACAAGAGCTTTGTGATAAACTACAACATGCAGGGGATGGTAAAGACCATTCCTGAGGTATATGCTATGCTGAAATCAGCAGAGGTAGAAATCAAGAAGGAACATCAAGTGTTGATGGTGAATAAAACCACTAAGTTCAAGAAGGGCAAGGGTAAAAAGAACTTCAAGAAGGACGGCAAGGAAGTTGCCGCACCCGGTAAGCAAGTTGCCGGGAAGAAGCCAAAGAATGGACCCAAGCCCGAGACTGAGTGTTTTTATTGCAAGGGAAGTGGTCACTGGAAGCGGTACTGCCCCAAATACTTAGCGGACAAGAAGGCCGGCAAAACAAAAGGTATATGTGATATACATGTAATTGATGTGTACCTTACCAGTACTCGTAGTAGCTCTTGGGTATTTGATACCGGTGCAGTTGCTCACATTTGTAACTCAAAGCAGGAGCTGCGGAATAAACGGAGACTGGCGAAGGACGAGGTGACGATGCGCATCGGGAATGGTTGCAAGGTCAATGTGATCGCCGTCGGCACGCTACCTCTACATTTACCTACGGGATTAGTTTTAAACCTCAATAATTGTTATTTAGTGCCAAGTTTGAGCATGAACATTGTGTCTGGATCTCGTTTAATTCGAGATGGCTACTCATTTAAATCCGAGAATAATGGTTGTTCTATTTATATGAGAGATACGTTTTATGGTCATGCTCCAATGGTTAATGGTTTATTCTTAATGAATCTCGTACGTGATGATACACATATTCATAGTGTGAATACCAAAAGAGTTAAAGTTGATAACAATAGTCCCACATATTTGTGGCACTGCCGCCTTGGTCACATAGGTGTCAAACGCATGAAGAAGCTCCATGCAGATGGACTTTTAGAGTCTATTGATTATGAATCATTTGACACATGCGAACCATGCCTCATGGGTAAAATGACCAAGACTCCGTTCTCAGGAACAATGGAGCGAGCAACCAACTTATTGGAAATCATACATACCGATGTGTGCGGTCCAATGAGTGTTGAGGCTCGCGGTGGCTATCGTTATGTTCTCACCCTCACTGATGACTTGAGTAGATATGGGTATATCTACTTAATGAAACACAAGTCTGAGACCTTTGAAAAGTTCAAGGAATTTCAGAGTGAGGTTGAAAATCAACGTGATAGAAAGATCAAGTTTCTACGATCAGATCGTGGAGGAGAATACTTGAGTCACGAATTTGGCACACACTTAAGAAAATGTGGAATAGTTTCACAACTCACGCCGCCTGGAACACCTCAGCGTAATGGTGTGTCCGAACGTCGTAATCGCACTCTATTAGATATGGTGCGATCTATGATGTCTCTTACCGATTTACCGCTATCTTTTTGGGGCTATGCTTTAGAGACTGCCGCATTCACTTTAAATAGGGCTCTGTCGAAATCCGTTGAGACGACACCGTATGAATTATGGTTTGGGAAGAAACCTAAGCTGTCGTTTCTAAAAGTTTGGGGATGCGATGCTTATGTCAAGAAACTTCAACCTGAAAAGCTCGAACCCAAGTCGGAAAAATGCGTCTTCATAGGATACCCTAAAGAAACTATTGGGTATACCTTCTACCTCAGATCCGAAGGCAAGATCTTTGTTGCCAAGAATGGATCCTTTCTAGAGAAAGAGTTTCTCTCGAAAGAAGTAAGTGGGAGGAAAGTAGAACTTGATGAAGTGTTACCTCTTGAACCGGAAAATGGCGAAACTCAAGAAAACGTTCCTGAGGTGCCTGCACCGACTAGAGAGGAAATTAATGATGATGATCAAGATACTTCTGATCAAGCTCCTACTGAAATTCGAAGGTCCACAAGGACACGTTCCGCACCAGAGTGGTACGGCAACCCAGTCTTGGAAATCATGTTGTTAGACAACGGTGAACCTTCGAACTATGAGGAAGCAATGGCGGGCCCGGATTCCGACAAATGGCTAGAAGCCATGAAATCCGAGATAGGATCCATGTATGAAAACGAAGTATGGACTTTGACTGACTTGCCCATAGAGCGGCGAGCCATAGAAAATAAATGGATCTTTAAGAAGAAGACAGACGCGGATGGTAATGTGACCATCTATAAAGCTCGGCTTGTCGCTAAGGGTTATCGACAAGTTCAAGGGGTTGACTACGATGAGACTTTCTCACCGGTAGCGAAGCTGAAGTCCGTCCGAATCATGTTAGCAATTGCCGCATTCTACGATTATGAAATATGGCAAATGGACGTCAAAACGGCATTCCTTAATGGTTTCCTTAAGGAAGAATTGTATATGATGCAGCCGGAAGGTTTTGTCGATCCTAAGAATGCTGACAAGGTGTGCAAGCTCCAACGCTCGATTTATGGGCTGGTGCAAGCATCTCGGAGTTGGAACATTCGCTTTGATGAGATGATCAAAGCGTTTGGGTTTACGCAGACTTATGGAGAAGCCTGCGTTTACAAGAAAGTGAGTGGGAGCTCTGTAGCATTTCTCATACTATATGTAGATGACATACTTTTGATGGGAAATGATATAGAACTCTTGGACAGCATTAAGGCCTACTTGAATAAAAGTTTTGCAATGAAGGACCTTGGAGAAGCTGCTTATATATTAGGCATCAAGATCTATAGAGATAGATCGAGACGCCTCATAGGTCTTTCACAAAGCACATACCTTGATAAGATATTGAAGAAGTTCAATATGGATCAATCTAAGAAGGGGTTTTTACCAATATTACAAGGTGTGAAATTGAGCTCAGCTCAATGTCCGACCACGGCAGAAGATATAGAAGAGATGAGGGTCATCCCCTATGCCTCAGCCATAGGTTCTATTATGTATGTCATGCTGTGTACCAGACCTGATGTAAACCTTGCCGTAAGTTTGGTAGGAAGGTACCAAAGTAATCCCGGCAAGGAACACTGGACAGCGGTCAAGAATATCATGAAGTACCTGAAAAGGACTAAGGAAATGTTTCTCGTTTATGGAGGTGACGAAGAGCTCGTCGTAAAGGGTTACGTCGATGCTAGCTTCGACACAGATCTGGATGACTCTAAGTCACAAACCGGATACGTGTATATTTTGAATGGTGGAGCAGTAAGCTGGTGCAGTTGCAAGCAGAGCGTCGTGGCGGGATCTACATGTGAAGCGGAGTACATGGCAGCCTCGGAGGCAGTACATGAAGCAATTTGGGTGAAGGAGTTCATCACCGACCTCGGAGTCATACCCAATGCGTCGGGGCCAATCAAACTCTTCTGTGACAACACTGGAGCTATTGCACTTGCCAAGGAGCCCAGGTTTCACAAGAAGACCAGGCACATCAAGCGTCACTTCAACTCCATTCGTGAAAATGTTCAAGATGGAGACATAGAAATTTGTGAAGTGCACACGGATCTGAATGTCGCAGATCCATTGACTAAACCTCTCCCTAAGGCAAAACATGATCAGCACCAGAACTCTATGGGTGTTCGATTCATCACAATGTAACTAGATTATTGACTCTAGTGCAAGTGGGAGACTGTTGGAAATATGCCCTAGAGGCAATAATAAAAGCATTATTATTATATTTCCTTGTTCATGATAATTGTCTTTATTCGTGCTATAATTGTGTTATCCGGAAATCGTAATACATGTGTGAATAACAGACAACAACATGTCCCTAGTAAGCCTCTAGTTGACTAGCTCGTTGATCAATAGATAGTCATGGTTTCCTGACTATGGGCATTGGATGTCAATGATAACGAGATCACATCATTAGGAGAATGATGTGATGGACGAGACCCAATCCTAAACATAGCATAAGATCGCATAGTTCGTTTGCTAGAGTTTTCCAATGTCAAGTATCCTTTCCTTAGACCATGAGATCGTGTAACTCCCGGACACCGTAGGAGTGCTTTGGGTGTGCCAAACGTCACAACGTAACTGGGTGACTATAAAGGTATACTACGGGTATCTCCGAAAGTGTCTGTTGGGTTGACACGGATCGAGACTGGGATTTGTCACTCCGCTTGACGGAGAGGTATCACCGGGCCCTCTCGGTAATGCATCATCATTATGAGCTCAGTGTGATCAAAGTGTTTGATCACGGGATCATGCATTACGGTACGAGTAAAGTGACTTGCCGGTAACGAGATTGAACGAGGTATAGGGATACCGACGATCGAATCTCGGGCAAGTAAAATACCGATTGACAAAGGGAATCGTATACGGGATTAATTGAATCCTCGACATCGTGGTTCATCCGATGAGATCATCGTGGAGCATGTGGGAGCCAACATGGGTATCCAGATCCCGCTGTTGGTTATTGCCCGAGAGCCGTCTCGGTCATGTCTGCATGTCTCCCGAACCCGTAGAGTCTACACACTTAAGGTTCGGTGACGCTAGGGTTGTGAAGATATGTATATGCAGTAACCCGAATGTTGTTCGGAGTCCTAGATGAGATCCCGGACGTCACGAGGAGTTTCGGATTGGTCCGGAGGTGAAGAATTATATATAGGAAGTGCAGTCTCGGCCATCGGGAATGATCTGGGGGTCACCGGTATTGTACCGGGACCACCAGATGGGTCCAGGGGGTCCACCGGGTGGGGCCACCCATCCCGGAGGGCCCCATGGGCTGAAGTGGGAAGGGGGACCAGCCCTTAGTGGGCTGGTGCGCCCCCCAAGGCCCACCCCCTGCGCCTAGGGTTGGAACCCTAGGGTGGGGGGCGCCCACTTGCCTTGGGGGGCGCTCCACCCCCCTTGGCCGCCGCCCCCTTGGGAGATTCAATCTCCCAGGGCCGCCCCCCCCCAGGGGGCCTATATAAAGGGGGGACGGGAGGGGGGCAGCCGCACCCCTTGCCTTGGCGCCTCCCTCTCCTTCTCCAACACCTCCTCCTCCTCCATAGAGCCCGGCGAAGCCCTGCCAGAGTACTGCAGCTCCACCATCACCACGCCGTCGTGCTGCTGCTGGAGCTATCTTCCTCAACCTCTCCTTTGCCTTGCTGGATCAAGAAGAAGGAGACGTTACGCTAACCGTACGTGTGTTGAACGCGGAGGTGCCGTCCGTTCGGTGCTAGGATCTCCGGTGATTTGGATCACGTCGTGTACGACTACCTCATCCCCGTTCCTTGAACGCTTCCGCTCACGATCTACAAAGTGGTATGTAGATGCAATCTCTCTCCCATGACTCGTTGCTTAGATGAACTCATAGATGGATCTTGGTGAAACCGTAGGAAAAATTTTAATTTTCTGCAACGTTCCCCAACAAGGATCCACCTGCATGTCTCTGGATACATGCTTCGAAGGGCTGGTTGCCGTGTCAGCTAGCTCTGGGTCCTGGGCCTTCCGCACTTCCTTCTCCTTCGTTGGTGTATGTTGTTGCTGCTTCTGGTTATCATTGCCCTGTCCGAAGTCATCCGATCTTGCTTTGTTCGGCCCATCTGCATACAGCCAAGGTCCGAACTTCTTCTCCTTCTCCTCATGAACACCGGAGTCGCACTCCTTATAGTCATGCCCAATTAGGCCACACACGCTGCAGAAGCGAGCTAGTTTTTCATAACAAACTAGAAACACTTGCCGTTCCTCTCCTTTGACAATGCTTACAAACTTTGTGAGAGGTCTTCGGATGTCATGGCGAACCCTAACCCTCACATAATCACCACAGGTATTCCCATTCAGCCTCATCTCCAGGATATCCCTGGATTTCCTCAACAATGATTGCACTATATTCTTCTTGCAAAAACCATCGGGCAGCTTGTGGATTTGAAGCCATATCGGCATAAACAGCATGGGCACTTCCTCCACCTTCATAAAACCATCGTACGGGGACATAAGCCCCACCCAATTCCTGAAGATCCATGGCCCTTGTTCCACCATGCGCTCCCAGTCACCAAGACAGTCCGCCTGCACAACGAAGACGCTCGGTCCGACGGGTGTGAACCTCACAGGCTTCACCGTATTCCAAGGAGCTCGCATATCTTTGTAGAAAGTCGTTGGACTGAAGGATTTTTTCGTGTGAACTCTAGCTAGGGCCAGCCAGCGCACTCCTTCGTTAACCGGCAGATCATCCTCCTCGGTCACCAGATCGTCAAGATATTCATCTTCCAGGTTGAGTTGTTCCATGAAGTCGCCAAGATCCTAGGCTTTGGCGACGCCGCCGCTGGTCCCGGACAGGGCATCGGCCACCGGATCCATCACTGATTGCAAAGAGGGCGAGCACGAGCCACCGAGGTGATACGCGTAGGCCGAGATCTCGCGAACCCTAGGCAGGGACATCAACGATCAGTAGGGGAACTCTCAGGCGATGCGATCGCCAGAGATGATAGGAAACCCTAGCCTTGGCGTAGGGAAAAAACTACCAGCCCTCCATTTGTCTTGCTACCTACACAAACAGGAATTTGGCCGGGTCAAGAACTAATTATCCCACGAAGCACCATGCCTCGTCACTAGAAGTAGAAAGTACAAGGGGCAAATAACCAACCGGTACCCCCTGGAAGGGGCTCCCAACGGGAAGGTAGGCGTAGTGCAACCAGCCACTGCCACGTGTCGCATATCAGGTGCACCTCGTAGGAGCACAATGTTTTCCTACACGTGTTTTTGGTTTTCGATTGCTCTCCAGCCGCTACAGGTTCATCTGCTTTTCTGACTGGTTGACCGATGACCAATTGACCATTGGCTTTTCCAAAAAAAAACTGAATCAAAAAATCCACATATTCAAAAAAGTTTATCAAAATCAAAATAAATGAATGAATTCAAAAAAGATCATAACTTCAAAACTATCACGAAAATAAAAAGAGTTCATGACCAAAAAAAATGTTTACTAACTCAAAAAATGTTCACTTTGAAAAATCATATGAATTTAAATTAAGTTCATGGAATTTTAAAAGTCCATGTGTTCAAAAATAGTTCATGAATTTGAAAAGGTTCATAATTTTTTAAAAAAGGTTCACACATTTGAAAGAAGTTTAAAAAAAAGAAAAACCAAAATGAAAAAAGATACAAAAAAGGTCAAAAGCTTCTAGAGGTTTCATAAAACCAGCTGAAAGCTTCTAAAAGCTTCACAAAACCGTGATGGAAAGCTTCTAAACTATGACATACATGTGTGTTTGACGAAAAAGCAAATGGTGAAGTGCATCAAACAGTTACTGATAGCCCAATTGGATGGCTGTGGTCCGACCGACCCAAAGCGTTGCCCTTAAATCAATGATGTTTGTATGCTCTACAAGAAAGCTAACGTGTTTGTATACCATTTTTCAGCATTATTTTTATTTTTGTCTCTTTTCTTGTAGGTACAATACAAAACTATATTTTTTAAAGATACATGAACACTTATGTCAACCAGAAATAAGTAATACACTTCAACCATGTGACTTTTTTTAATGTTTTTTTGAGATACATGAACATTTTCTAGATACAAAATGAACATGATAGAAAATAATTTAAACATTTTTAATATATGTTATGAACATGTTTCAAAAATATGATGAACGTTTCAAAAAACATTATCAAGATTTTTTTAATACATGATGAACAATTTTAAAAATATATGATGGACGTTTTGAAAATACATGACCAATATTTTTTAAAGTTACAAAATAATTTTTTAAAAAGATAGGATGATTTCTTAAAAACCAAACATATATTTTTGAAAATACACGTGACCATTTTTAAAATATGCCATGATTATTTTTTTAATAGCATGATGAATATTTTACATACATGGTTAAGATTTCTGAAGTATATGGTAAACATAATTTAACACATGACGTACATTATTTTAATACCAGCCGAAGCTTTAGAAAGTGTGTATTCTTTCCAAAAACAAGCAGAAAGTTGACCATGAAAAGGTGAAGAAAATCAAAAGGGGAAAGGAAAAAAGTATAAACAAAAAACAATAAAAATAAAGTGCAAAAAGCGGAGCAACTTGTTAATACATGATAAAGCATTTTTAAATTCCATTATATATATTTTTTAATATATGACGAACATGTATTACTCACATAAAGTGCCCATGTATCATACAAATAATATACATCTATTACTCCCATTAAAATAAATTTAATAGAATGGAGAAAACAATAAGAAAAATTTGAAAACATTAACAAAAGAAAAAGGTAGAATAGAAGAAAACAAAAGGAAAGAAATGCATAAATGAAAGGGAAACTTAAAACTACAGATTAGAAATGAAAGAAGAAAAGTATTGAAAAAATAAAGAAATGGGAATAGACCAAAATAAAGCTAAGTACATCTAAGATCTCACATTTTTAACAACTGAACGCATACCGAATACCAAAAAAACAGGGAGCGCCTATTTGGCAACCACAAATAAAGTGCCCCATATAGGAATTCGCGCCCTTAAATTTGTCTTCGAGTTTGGCTAACCGATACACCACCTGGATGCGACAGATTCACATAAGCGTGAACTATTTTAAGTACCAGCTGCGCTATTTATTCTACAGTACCTCACGTAGAATTTTGAATTATTTGAAAATATTAATGGAAAACGTGAATATTTGGAAAAAAATGTGATTTTTTGAAGTTCAAAAACATGCAGAAAAAGTTGGCCAATGAAAAAAAATTCATGTATTCAAATAAGTTCAAGGATAAAAAGACATGAATTTGAAAAAAAAAAGTTCATCAACTTAAGAGAAAAGTTCACAACAATTAAAAATGACCATGAGTTTGAAAAAAGTTCACAGATTTTGAAAAATGTTCATCGATTTAAAAAAAATAAATTTAGAAAAAGTTCAATGATTTAGAAAAAATTCACAATTTTGGCAGAATGTTCCTCGCTTTTGAAAATAGTTCATCAATTATCTTTTTAAATCAGATTTTGTGCAAAAAAGTTCAACGATTTAAAAAATCATTATTTTGAAGTCCATTGATTTTTTAAAAGGTCATGAATTCAAAAATGTTCGTGGATATTGAAAAAGGCACATCACTTTTGAAAAAAAGTTCACAAATTTTCAAGAAAAAGTTCATGAATAAAAGCCGGGCAAAACAATGAATGAAAACTGGCCAACGAAAGCTGAAAGAAAAAGCAATAGTAAAGTGATCTTTTCAGGGTTGCAAGTTGATGTAAAAACAAACCAGAAAAAAATGAGTAGGTAGCCAAGAGCTGTGAGCTGACCGTGCTGGTTATTGCGATGAAGAAACGGGCGATTAAGGCACCCAATAGGAAATGCCAAAAGAGAACCTACGTAACATCCCTCTTGTTCACGTTACAGCGCAAATAGTATATGTCGCTCGAACCGATTCCAAATAAGAATCGCCTACGGGTGACAACCAGCGGGCTGAGCCACTAGCGTGGCAGCTCGCAACAGCTCGTTTCAAGCTATTGGCTCCCTTTCCTCCAGTTTTTCCGGTTTCATTATTTCCAGTTTTCTTTGGGTTTTTTTCTTTTCTTTTTCTTTTTTCGTCATTTTACTTTGGTTTTTCTTTGTTTTCTCACAGGTTTTTTCTTTCTTTGTTATACTTTGGTTGCTTAGTTTTCTTCGGCTTCCTTTGATTTTCTTCTTTCTTCTTTCTTTGTCAGTTTCTTTTATCAATTTTATTATTTTAACACAATCCCTCTTTTTGTCGGTACACAATGTATATTTTTAGAGTACATGTGAAAAGGTTTTTTGATACATGATCCACATTTTTAAATGTCACGGACAATTTAATGAAAAACGAGAATATTTCCTTAAAATATCATGTACATTTAATACTACAAATAAACATCTTTTAACCTGCCTGGACATTTTTCTACATTGCATATAACATTTTTTAAATGTGACAAACATTTGCTTTGGATTGCAGGAATATTTCAATGAAATTTCACATATAGCATGAAACTTTTAACATCACGCAAGCATTTTTGCAAAATCTACACTGTATTTTTTTTAAATCGCATACATTGCTTGAAACGCGGGAATATTTCCAGAAAAATCTTATGATTTTTTTTTGAATGTTATCGACATTTTTTCAAATACAATGCTTTTATACTGTGTTACATTTTTCGAATTCATGGTCATAACATTCTTATGTACAATTAAGGTTTTGAAATATATGCATTTAAAATATAAAAAGTAAAATAGGGGAAAAGATTAGAGTGATGTCAGCCTGATGACTCACGTCCTACAGGGCTGGCCCACCCCAGTGCCTGATTGGCGAGGCAGTCGTCTGCTTGCAGCAAAAAGGCACGTAGCGGTCGCAGTATACACGCACAAACCAACACACAATGAGCGCAATTGACTGAGGGGTATCCCTTGCGAGAGCCCTCATGGGTTACTTTGGGTGGGTTGAGAGCGTGCTACATGACGCGTTCTCAGCCGACGCCACGTGTCGCATGCTGGACGCACCCTCAGGTATTTGTTTTCCTTTTTTGTACGCATTTTGGAGTCTACATCGGTTTTTTCACATTTTTTTACTTTCGCTTCTCCCTCGGTTTTCCCGACATTTTGGAGAAAAAACGTGTTGATTTTCTTGCTTTCACGAGTGGCACAAATTTCTTTCTCGTGGAGGCACAATTATGTCTCTCAAAAAGAAAAAAATGTTTTTTTTCTTCCACAAGCAACTTTGCTTCTGTGGAGGCACATGTTTGTTTCCGCGCTAGAAAAAGAAAAAACATATATATATTTTTGTTTTAACGAGAGGTACAGATTTGCTTCCGCGAGAGACCAGGAAATGAAAAAGAAACTTGTATTTTTTTTCTGTTTTCATGAGAGGTACAGCTCTGGCTCAAAAAATAACTCAAAAAATAAAAAAAAATGCATTTTCCCACGTGAGGCACAGATTTCCTTCTTGGGGAGGCACATATTTACTTCCGTGAGAAGTACGGGTGTGCCTCTCGAAAAGGGAAAAATGTAAAAAAAAAAGTGTTTCCAGCTATGATAACTTTTTCTATCAGTTTTTTTGATTTTTTTTCGTGAATTTTTTCATCGAAACCTAGTAACATTGCATCTAGTTTCAAACATCTCGATGCGAGAAATCCAGCAGTGAAAACAATTCAAAATTTGAACGCATGGTTCAAACGATTTAACATTTTAAAAAATGAATCTACGAAAAAAGGGGAAAAAATCCCAATTTGCCACTTGCCAGCCTCTAACAAGGCAAAAGTGGCCATTGTAAGGGTTATCCATTAATTAGCGATATCGACAAATACCCATTCCCTTACTAGATTTCTTAAGTACACGCACGTATATCTGAAGCTAAATTCCCTGTTGTTGTTGTTGTCGTTGTTGTTGTTGTTTTCAGTGCATATACATTTTGTAAATTCATGGATTCGTGAACATTTTCGAGATTCAGGAACCTTTTTCAAATTGAGGGGAAACAATTAAGTTTCATCAAATATTCTTAAATTATCAGACCCTTTTCAAATTCAATTGTTTTTATTCTGAACATTTTTCAAAATCCTAAACTTTTTTTATATTCGTGAACTTTTTCAAAATCACTTTTTAAATTCGTGAACTTTTTAAAATTGGAGTTTTTTTGTGAACTTTCCTTAAACTTGCAGAGTTTTGCAAATTCATGTTTTTTTGTGAACATTTATCAAATTCATGAACCTTTCCCATGTTCACATTTGTTTTCAGATTTATGAATAATTTTAAATTCATGAACACTTATTCACTGTTTTCTTAAAAAAAAGAACTATTTTTTAGTTCATTTTTTGAAAATCAACGACCAACGTTCATGGTCAAGGTAATGGTCAAAGACGAATGCAACGGTCTAACAATCTATGGTGAAATGCTCCTGTGGGTCGCGGCCCACATAGCATGCGTGTGAGTGCCATCAGCCTAACGGGCGCTATGAGTGTCAATTAGGAGCCTTTGTCAAGTGTTGTGTTTTCTGAAACCACAACACATCCCTCTCCATCCCCACGGGACGGCAATGCGAATTTTTTCCACCATAAGTGTTTTTTAGAAGAAGAAAGAATATGATCGAGCAGTTGACTTGGTCTGATGGCCCATGTGTAACATTCGATGCTCAATTGGGAGGTATGGTGATCTATTTCTATAAAAACCTCTACACTTCATAGGGGCACTATTGGTATGGAAGAGGTTGTCACATATACCTTGTAGAGTTATAAGGTATATACCCCAGTTCGCCTAAGTCTTTCATCGAAAAGCTTTTTTTCAGTGACTCTTTAATTGCACTAGAAAAATTCATGTCATTGTCAATTAACAATATGTCGTTCACATATAAGATTAGAAATACCTTTAAACTCCCACTAAACTTCTTGTTGACACGCCATTCCTGACAAAGCCAAACACTTTGACAACTTCATCAAAGCATATATTCCAACTCCTTAATGCTTACTTCAAACTATAAATGGCCATTTGAAGCTTGCACACCTTACTGACATCTTTAGCATCGACATCACAAAACCTTGAGGTTATATCTTGTATACATCTTTTTCAAAGTACTCTTTCCGTCCCATAAAACTTGTCCTAAGCCTGTCCTTTAAATAGATGTATCTAGTACTAATTTGATGCTAGATACATCCATTTAAGTGACAAGCTTTTTCGCACGGTGGGAGATCCATTTAGGAAAGTTGTTTAGATGCTCATCTAACATATCTCGTAATGGAAATAAGCAGCAATTGCCATCATAATTCTTACATACATAAGCATTGATACGGGCGAGAAAGCCTCGTCGTAATCAACTCCCTGAATTTGTCGAAACCCCTTCACGACAAGTTTATTTAAAGCCAAAAAACTGACCATATAATTTCGGAAAAAGAAAAACTCCGATCGTCCAGTGCCGAGCGGAAGGAAAAGGCGCGTGGACGCACGCACGCGGGCGCTCCCCGCTCCACGGCGGTATCTCTGGAGACGCGGGCCCAGATCTCCACCGCCGTCGGCGTGCCACGGTCCAGCTGGGGCCAACGCCAGGCCAGCTGCCAGTCCCACCCCCACCCACCGCCAGCGGGGGCCACACGCGCCGTCTGCCCCACCCCACCCGCTCGAAAGGTGCCTTTTTATTCCAGCGGGCGCTACATTTCGGTTTCGAAAGGCGCGGGAGCGGTCAGTCACGTGCACGGACGCGGATCTTAAGGCCATCAGCACGCATTAAACCCTAATCCGGCGGGCCCACCTCGTAATCACGCGTTAATTACCCCCTTTTATTCGCCCGGATTTGACCCGTACGCACGCACGCACACGCATCCGTGGGCGGTGGGGCCAGCGGTTACTTAATGGGCACCGTGGGCCCGGCTCTGATCCGACTGGCTGGCCCAACGGGCAGCAGCAGAGAGAGGAGGAAACGACAGCGGCTCCCGGGCCCCCGGATCCGCCAGGATCAGGACCAAATGCGCGGGGCCCGGGCCCGCTACAGCGCGGCGAGGGGGGGCGGGTGGACCCGGTCCCCACCACCAGCGCCGGGACCCGGGATGGGCGGTGGCCCCACGCCGAGTGACACCACACGGGCAGCGGTAGGACCACCACCAAGTAACAACACCCCACCCACCCCCACCCCCACCATCTCCCGCGACACGCGAAAACACCACCAGCCGCGCCGCGCCGGGGAATTTGCCCGGCCGTGATGGAGTCGGAGGGGCAGGACAGGCCGTCGGGCGAGGGGGACGCGCAGGCGCACGCCGGCGGAGTGGCTGAGCCGGCGGCGATGGCGATGGTGCCGGTGCCGGTGCGCGGGGGGTACATGGTGGTGCCCAAGCCGGAGCCGGTGGAGCTCTTCGGGGCCGGCGGGGGCGGGATGGTGGTGCGCAAGCCGCCGCCCAGGAACCGGGACCGGCACACCAAGGTCGAGGGCCGCGGCCGCCGGATCCGCATGCCGGCCGCCTGCGCCGCCAGGATCTTCCAGCTCACCCGCGAGCTAGGGCACAAGTCGGACGGCGAGACCGTGCGCTGGCTGCTGCAGCAGTCCGAGCCGGCCATCGTCGCCGCCACGGGGACCGGCACCGTGCCCGCCATCGCCACCACCGTCGACGGCGTGCTCCGGATCCCCACCCAGTCCTCCTCCTCCGCCTCCTCCGCCGTCGTCGACGACGAGGCCTCCGCCAAGCGCCGCCGCAAGCTGCAGCCCACGCGCGCCGCGGGGCCGCTCGCCACCGTGCCGCCCGCCGCCGCCTACTACTCCGTCCTCGCCGACCCTCTCCTGCAGGGCGGCGCCGGGGGCGCGGCCATTTCCGTCGCCAGCGGCCTCGCGCCCATCGGCGGCCAGCAGGGCCTCGTCCCCGTCTTCGCCGTGCCGTCCGCCGCTGGGGCCGCCGGAGGCAACCACATGATCCCGCAGGCCACCGCCGTGTGGATGGTCCCGCAGCCGGCCGGCGCCCCCAACCAGCCCACCCAGTACTGGGCCTTCCAGTCCGCGCCACAGCTCATCAACCTCGCCGGCGCGCAGACCATGCCGGCTGGAGCTGTGTTCCCCAACGTTGCCGCCGACTACCATCAACAGCAGCAGTCTGCCTCTACCGTGGTCCAAAACACCAACTCGGACCACCACCAGCAGCAGTTCAGCCACCATCTCACCGGCGCCGAGTCGCACGAGCAGCAGCGCCGCGACCACCACCCGGAGGAGGACGACGCCGATGACGACGACGAGCCAGTCTCCGACTCCAGCCCAGAAGACTAACGAAGCAGAGCAAAGCCACGAAAGCACTCCACTGCACGCACTGCAGCCAAAAGTCAATCCAAAGAAGAAACCTTAGGTTCTATTCTAGTGAAATATTTATTCTCCGATTATGTATTAGTCAGTAATGATACCACTGTTGCCCCTACGGAGTGTTTTCTTGGTACCATGACTATTGTTGGTTGTCCCTAATTATTCTTGACCTTCAATCAATAAGAACATGAAACATGGAGAAAAATTCGAGCTTTGTTGATGATTTCTATTAGGGTTGTAAAACCCTGTTCAAAGTTCAAACTTTGGTTGGTTCCCTAACTGGAATGAAGCACTATACTGAACTACAGGGGAGGCGAACACCAGCTTGAAAATGGTGCTACATTCTGTTAACTCTTCTTTATCAGGATAATGTATCTGAAGGAAATTGATCTTCTTAGTAGAATAATGTACTGCATTACATTATTTTTTACAGAGAAGAAAAGGCATGCTCACATGCAGTGTACTATATTCTTATTTACTCATTTGACAAATTTCTTTTGATTTTCACATCGGTAGTTGCTGCTTGGATTGCTGGAATTTCATGAACAAGTTCCCAAGTAACCTCCTATCGTTTCTGCTTCTGTAAATAGTTGCTTTTCCACTATTTTTACAGCCACACCAGAACTCTTCAATTCTTCATGCTTTCATGTTAGAACAAAGTCAGTTTTCTGCTACTAGTTTTTTTTCTACACTTGCAGTTGCAGAGCAAATAACCAGGAATTTACTGCACAATCAGGAATTTACAGTGCCATGACAAAATCTTTCCAGTTTTTTTTTGTCTCGTCTTGTTGCGACAGTCCTGTCTTTATTATTATATTCTATAACTTTGCTTATAGTTCAAGGTTTCTCTAGACTCTGTAACCCAAAACAGTGGGGATGAGTTTTCTTCTAGAGTCCTGTTGCTGGACCTGCACATAAAAGAGCTCACTTGCTTGTCTTTGAATTCATTTTCTCATTTGCAGATGATTACTTGCACTTTTTTATTTGTTAATGGTCTCATCATATTAATCCTGTTTCTCTGAGCTGACCGAGTACATCCTGATCCTTGTACTGCAAATAAACGGTGAAACTAAACACCATTATCTACTGCTTGTTGTAACTTGTACTTGCAAAGCGAAATATGCAAGAAAGTTCATTGCATTTTAGAAGACACATGATAAAAAAAATGCAGAGTTTAATTCTAGGATATGTTAAAAAGACGGCGCGGGATTTGCTAAAGCACTGGCTATCCATTTTGATGATTGTCACATCTTCAAAATGCACTATAAATATAAGACACCTGAAGAAGGCTTACTGTGTCTACTGGGAAAGAGGACAATGCTGCATACAGTTGGTCTAGGTGACTGAAAGTTACCGTTTTGAACAGGGCAGTTCAATATCCTGGTACAGATGCAGCAATTGTTTCTTAGCTTGTAACTTTGGGATTAGCAATAATACTTGCGTGAATCACAATGCTATAAATTTTCCTGAATTTTCTGAATCTCCTGCAGTGTTACATATAACTTTATAATCAGGGCAAGCTAATGCTAATCCACATAATATGATAATGGCTATTTTTTTCTAACATGCATCTGCCTTTGGGTTGCTTTAGTACTGGTCTTTTGGGAGTAAATTTGGTACCTCCAGATCTTGAGATCTAATTTCTTCTAGAATTCGTTTTACAGATGTGTGTAAGTACTCAAGAGCAATCTTTCCAAACTTAAAAAAATGTACTTTTATCAGCAGCATCTTACAACTGTAAGTGTATATTTTGTTTATATTTGCTATGCTGTTATTTTTACTTGGATTTTTATTTCCTTTCATGTAACTAGAATTTTTTGGTGTTAACATGTTGAACTTTGCTGGAATCTTGCAGGTCTTCAGTAAACACAATGTTTGCTCCAAAGGCCGGCTACAAAATCGTTGTGCATGATTGAGATCAGGTTGCAGTTTCCTAGAATATGTTTCTGCAATTATTCCTGAAGAGGTCACTATTTCACCTCACTATGTCGCTCTGTGCGCTATTATGATGCTTACCTCACAGTGATGATGCACTTTTGCAAAATGGTCAGCTATGACAGAATTGTTCAAGGATGAGGCCATCACGGTTGATGTTGGCTTAAAAAAATGGGCCTTTAATAGTGCTTTAGTCGTCGTTGCAAAACAAAAGCAAGCAACTAACCAGTTCTGAACATCAAGACTTCAGACTTAGATTGTCATCGACATCAGTAATTCTGTCCAATCTAATTGAGCTCTCTTTTTTTTAAGAAAAAATGAACTCCTTTTATAAACACTGTTCACCTATGCTGTTAATATATGCAAAGAGTCCTCCACTTCAAGATTGGCAGAGGCCCTATCTCATATGTTGAGTCTCTTGTTGAGTCTATCATTGGTGAATTGCAGGGTTTGATTAACATTCTTGATTCAGGTGGATTTGATAGAGAATTTCTGAGCCTGTATAGATGCTTGGTTCCAAACTCTTCAGCTTTCGCCGGAGCAAGGAAGCTCTACGGTTGAACAACGCAACAAGAGTCGAAGCTGTTCCAGGCTTCTCAGCACCTGGGATGGGAATGAGAGCTATCTTGATAACAGCTCTTCAGTTAAGGTGTTGGTCAATTTGCCACTTCCCATCATCACAATTTAAATACTATTGAATTTGTTCTGGAAGTTGTGTTCCCTTTGGTCTTAATGTCTGCCTTTGTTTCCAGAATAAAATTATCGCTTTTGTTATTTATATAAATGTGATGGCAGGTACGAATGTGTCCTTGTTTGACTTCCTTCTTTTTATACATTCAATTCAACAAATAATAGTCGAGTGCTTTATTATCAATTCTCAACAAATAAACCATTCAGAAGTTTTGAAAAGAAAATCTTGGGATACATACAAGTCAAAATATGATTTCAATATTTATGCGCCACTTCAAAATACTACTCCATATTTGTTCTTTCTTCAAAGAAAAAAAACTGCTTGTTCAGCTGTCAATCTCATGCGTTTTGTTCAGTACGGTGGGGGAAGGTGCATGTCATTGAATTGACAACAAAATTAACCAAGCCAACGAGGGTGCTGTTGCAGGCGGCTGAGTTCAGACAAAAGATGTACTTCCTCCGCCCGAAAATAGTTGTCATCAAAATAAATAAAATGGGATGTATCTAGATGTATTTTAGTTCTAGATACATCTCATTTTATCTATTTTGATGACAACTATTTTCGGACGAAGGGAGTAGCCTATAGTTCAGACAAGCAAGACTTAGTCACAAGGCATCTTTGTTAAGACTGAATCAATCCGGTAATGATGAATCTTGTAATGTTGTTTGAAAGAATCCCAGAATAAGTCGAAGCTAGTCGTTTGGATGCGATGGCATGGGCCAAGAAGACAGGTGGCTTGATATATGGAGTTTCAGTATGAGGCTTATGAACTGTTTGTTACGGATCCCAGGAGTATCTTGGTATTTTCGGTAAGTACGTACTAGTACTGTATGTACCATCTCGCTGATATACTAGAGCATACATACTAATGGTTTTGATACCGTAGGATCATACGCAGAATGTATGGTTTTTCTTCTTCAGTCCCAAGTCAACATTTATATGGAAGAGGTTGATCTTCATATGATCAATTGGATGTTGATCCAAACGATAAAATACAAATGTGTGACTGATGCCTACGAAATGCAGTCCAATAATAACCTTATAAATGAAAGGAACAGCCATGGGCCATAGAAGTCGTGTTGCACCTGCTCGACACAAGTGGCTAAAATATAACAGTTCGGCTGATCAAGCATGTTGACCAGAATAGATAGTCCATCGCGTGCTTGTTGTCTATTGAAAAGAATTGGTAGCAAGAGAGTCAAGGTGCTGGCAAATGTTAGCCGGCGACCTAGGTCGGTGTTCAGGATGCTGCATCAGCGGCCGGAGTGATGCCCTTGGACGAAGCCCATGATACTCGTCGATGTGCATGTGCTTGGAGTGTCCCTGTGGCGGTCGACGGTGGTTGTTGAAGCCCGCAAGGTCTGGATGCTGCGAACCCTGCGCTGCAGTTATCGTGATGTTTCTTTTTTATTTTGGAACGTGCTTTAGAATCTGCTACTACTTATAAAAGCACGAGTTTGATGAATCCAATTTTTTTCAAGGATACACCATGAAGAGGTGTATTAGAATCATTGAAGAAGAGCCAAGACGGCTGATACAATGCCAAATCGATTAATCCAAATGATATGAGTCATCCAATCACCTATATCCAACATCTCACGCTGCTCCAATGATGTAGCCATCACATCATCAATACATTGGAAACATGTTAATTGCATTAATCCTAATTTAAGTAATTGCATTAAACATGAATCAACATTAATTTCAATTAACATTGAAAATAGTAATACTGTCAAACTAGACGTGTTGAAAATAGTAATACTGTCAAACTAGACGTGTGTGCACGTACATGATTAGTAGTGTCTCAACAGTGAGAGTTGTTCTTTAGCCCCTCATTTTATTGTTTTCACTGTACATCACAATACTCACGGCTCCTTTCATTCGGAGATATTCTATCAGATCTTTTTTTTTGGAGGATTTGAGTTCTTGTGAAATTTTTCAATATTGGTCATTTGATTCACATGATTAGGACCAATAGGGATTATCACTTAGCATTCATCTGCACTCTATTTTGGAGAGTGAAAAGTCACCAACGCAAAGCTCCTGGTAGGATTCCTTCGTTTTCCCTCTGTTGTCAGACACTACTCTTTGATGATCCCCACAAAAAAAAACACTCTTTGATGCAAATTCATGCAGTTTTCTGATACTATAGGATTGAAGGGGGGATGGAATCATTCTTTTTCCTATTCTTGCACTTGGAGAATCCTGCAAATCAAATAGGCCAAAAAATTTCACATTTTTTTTAGCAAATATAGTGTACTATAAATTTTGTATGTGTGAGGTCTTCTTGGATATTTTGAAATTTCAAACATAGTTTGTAAAAAAGTATAAATACCGGTTACAATTTAGATGCATACACGAATACACACCCCCATCACACACATTCTCGAAAGCCCAGACAATCAAACTGGTATAAAGTGGTGAGGAAATTTTCATACAAGTAGGGCAAAAGAAAAATAAACGACACCCAAGTGAGAGGCACACGCGCGAAAATACGAGACGCCTCACCTAACAAGAGACAACCCAGACTGCTGGATAGGACCGAAACTGCACCACCTACCACTGGACATCATAGTACAGAACACACCGAGCCATCTCCGGAGTGGGTCGACTCGCCATTGAGCCTCTCGCTCCGGGTCGTGGAGCTCCACTCCTTCCAGGAGATGGAAAGGGCTAAGAATGAAGACCATGGGCACACGTGTATAATATAGGAGATCATCAGGACCACCCCACTCGAGAGTCGAGGACGCTACATGTGAGGGACAAGGCAAAACCCGAAGCCGCTGGCCAGCAACAACGAAAGGTATCGGGGATTCGCAACGACGCCCTCAAGAGGGTGATGACACCAGGTGCCATCACCGTCAAGCCCGAGCAAATGGACTATGGTTTTCACCCAGGAGCCCAGTCACCGTGAAGGGATCCACAACAACGCCATCAAGAGGGGAGCAACACTTGTGGGCGGCGTTGGAGCGTGAAGCCTTCGCTCGGACCCTCACAAGTGCCACCCCACAGAGCCAAGGTTGCCGACCCAACTCGCGAAGGAGGGGCCGCTGCCACTAGTGCAAGGCCTCCATATCACAAGGACCGTCACCACCGAAGCCACGACCACACCAAGATCACCCGCCACCCCTCCCCTTGTTATCCTCGCAGTCAAGAGGAGACGCCACCACCGTTGCAATGCAGCTTGCTGGAGAGCCAATCATGTAGCCTCACCATCCAGGGTCGCCGCCCCGACTTCCAAGAGAGACACCGCCACCAGAACACTGGGTCGTTGGAAAGCGGGCACCTTGAGGTAGACAACATGAGGGCGGAACTGTCATGCCGTAGCACCACCATGGTTAGGGCCGCAACAAAGATGATGATTCACGTGCAGAGGACAAACACATGCCTAGGGTGCCAGATCCTACCTGAATCCGGCCCCCACCACGACCGTGAACGGGGATCACCGGCTCTAGACAGCAACACGTCACAGGACGAACTACCTGCCATGCTTCACCGGGGCACCACCTGCTTGAGGCGTATCGCGGGGACATGGGCCAGATCCGGCCATGGAGCAATCCCGAAGGCCCATTGCCGCCAAAATTCTCGATCGGAGCCTCACGCACCGCCACCCCACGTCTTCGCCCACCCAGGCAAGCCCCTGCCCTATGCAACGGGGAGTCTGCCCGTGTCGCCGGAGAGAAGTCATCGTGCCAAATTTGATGTGTCGTGGCCGTCTCGCACGCGTCCTGCACCTAGCGTCACGACCCTGACAGTCGGCCGCATCCAACGCCACTGTCGTTGTCGTCGATATAGGCCGAGCTTAGCCCGACAACACCTTTTGGCGGCAACAAGGTGGAGAGGCTGAGAGGGGGAGGGGTGGAGGAGGAGGAGGATCGCCCAACTGTCGTGGGAGCAGCCTGGACAAGATGAAGGGGTCAGGTCGTCAGCCACACACACGCATTCATGCAACGGCTAAGGTACCTGTGAGTAGAAAACAAATCCAACCTACGTTAACCTCAAGAATAATACGCTTGTGGGCATCATAGTCCTTATCAAAGCCTGCCCTATGAGCTTCGTGGCACAAGTTAAAATAAAGCTTATCTCCATACACATGGCCGGCACACTCTACAAGTCACACAAATGCTTCTTTGGAGCAAGACAACTTCTATATAATCTAAGAAAAATGAATGTTCAGTTTACAAGGAAACTGTGTGAACAAGACAAGGGCTAAAGCAGAGCACGTAATCATGCATGTATGCATCATGGTGTATAAAGGACAACCAAATCGGCACCAAAGACAAAGGCTAGAGCTAGCTGAGCCGATCACAATGGAACTCGAGCGAACCCCTGGCATGGCACCAAATGGCTCCCTCTCGGGCGTAACGGCGACGAGGCATCAGAGGACGAGAGACAACGATATATAAGGCCAAGAATGGCGATGGTGATACGTACAGCTCTGTCAAGCCTCCTCCGACCCCATCAATGGCGGCCATCTTGGGAATGGGAGCTCCTGTGGTGCTCGCCGCTGCCGTGGGGTTGGCCTGCGGGCTCCTGCTGTGGCTCCGGGCGTTGAGGCGGCCGGCCGACGATCCGATGCGTGGCATCCCGGGGAACATGGGGTGGCCGGTGGTGGGCGAGACCTTCGCCTTCATCGCCGCCTTCTCCAACCCGGCCGGCATCCTGAGCTTCATGCGGGAGCGGCAGGCAAGGTACGGCAAGGTGTTCAAGACGTACGTGCTGGGGCGGACGACGGTGTTCATGACGGGGCGGGAGGCGGCCAAGATCCTCTTGTCCGGCAAGGACGGCGTGGTGAGCCTCAACCTCTTCTACACCGGCAAGCAGGTGCTGGGCCCCACCAGCCTGCTCACCACCAACGGCGACGAGCACCGGCGGCTGCGCCGGCTCATCGCGCAGCCCCTCTCCGTGGACGCTTTACGGAAGCACTTCGCCTTCATCGACGGCCTCGCCGTGCAGATCCTCGGCTCCTGGGCCGGCCGCGGCCGCGTGCTCGTCCTCGACGAGGCCTCGCAGTTCACGCTCAAGGTCATCGCCAACATGCTCGTCAGCCTGGAGCCGGAGGGGCCGGAGCAGGAGGAGTTCCGGGCCAACTTCAAGGCCATCTCCTCCTCCTTCGCGTCGCTGCCGCTCAAGCTCCCCGGCACGGCCTTCCACCGCGGCCTCGGCGGCCGGAACCGGATGTACGCCATGCTGGACGCGGTGATCGCGCGCCGCAGGGCCGGCGAGGTCCGCGAGGACTTCCTCCAGACGCTGCTCATGAAGCACGCCCGCGGCCAGCAGGGCGCCGCCGCCGCGCCGGACCCGGCGGAGGAGGAGAAGCTGACGGACGCGCAGCTCAAGGACAACATCCTGACGCTGCTGGTGGCCGGCCACGACACCACCACGGCGGGGCTGACCTGGCTCGTCAAGTTCCTCGGCGAGAACCCGGACGTGCTCGCCAGGCTGAGGGAGGAGCACATGGCGATCCGGGCGGCGCACGACGGCGACGACACGCAGCACCTGTGGTGGTCGGACCTGAGCAGCATGCCGTACACGACCAAGGTGATGAACGAGACGCTGCGGCGGGCCACCATCCTGCCGTGGTACTCGCGCAAGGCCGCGCAGGACTTCAGCATCGACGGCTTCCAGGTGGCCAAGGGCGCGTCGGTGAACCTGGACGTGGTGTCCATCCACCACGACGCCGCCGTCTTCGCCGACCCCGAGCGCTTCGACCCCGACAGATTCGACGTGCGCGAGCCGAGCTTCCTTTCTTCCTCGTCTCCGGCGAGCAGCCCAGCTAGCTGACGGCTCGACTGACTTTGTGCAATGCATGTATGCAGGGGTCGCTGAAGCCGTACAGCTTCCTGGGGTTCGGCAGCGGGCCGCGGATGTGCCCGGGGATGAGCCTCGCCAAGCTCGAGATCTGCGTCTTCGCCCACCACCTTGTCTGCACATACGAGTAAGTCGCCGGACTCTGCCGCCGGCCACTGTGTCCAATGTCTAGCTCTGACGTTTGTTTTCTGTGCAGCTGGAAGGCGCTGGAGGATGACGCCTCGGTGCAGCCGACGCTGGTGCGCATGCCCAAGAACAAGTACCCCATCCTCGCCACCGCGCTCCCCTGAACTCCAGCTCCGGCGATTTGCTCCGCCGCTGGCTCGCTCTGACCCCAGCTCCGGCGATGGCGAGGTGGCGGCATTTGTTTTCAGCATGTGACAGACCGACACGCACTCTACAGATGCTGTCATCGGCATGGTCAGATTATGGTATCTTGAGGCTACTTGTATTGTATGGACCAACTATATGCAAACTTTACTTGTATTAGCAAGTGAAACCAGCAATCACTGTTCTTAGTACAACAATTCCACACACATAAGGATGAACAGCTCATGAATTTAAACAAGGAAAAACAAATAAAGTGAACAAAACATTCTCTCATGAATTTAAACAAGGAAAAACAAATAAAGTGAACAAAACATTCTTTAGACGATTAAAACATGTAAACTTGCAACGCCATGGAAACTTAATTTAAACAAGGAAAAACTCTTTGGATGACCTATCTGATGGCCATGTAAACTTGCAATGCCACACTATAATACACTACATACTAACGGAACCTGCTACTCCGGTGGTGCATTGCCAAAGAAGGATAGCCAGGTAGCTCAGCATTATTCTCATGGGCATCTCTCGCGACGAACACGGCCCAGTGATGCATCTCTAGCGACGAACGGCACAGCTCAACGAAACAAGGAAACAACAGCTAGCAAACTCCAGCGACCAGGTAGCAAGGCTGACCAACAGGGACAAGCTCCAGTGACCAGGTACCAAAGCCGACCAACAGCGGCAAAGGCACAGACCAACATTTTTAGGCAGGCTGCAGAGAAGCAGGGGACCTCCAATGGCTATGGTATACTGCCACAGATTGGAATCAACCAACATGACCTCAGTCATTATTAGACAACAACGGAAGGAAGAACCGAACGAAACCGATCCAGAACAAAATAAGCAACCCAAAAGGGGGCCTGCCAAAACAGAATATCATTTAAGATTGATAGGTTAACTCAATCTAAAAAACAGAGCATTGAAAGGGATTACCGGTTTGCTTTTCCTTTTACGGACCGATGATTGTCACCTCCCCCTTTTCTTGTGATGAATTTTTCAAGCAAAGTTTAGTTCACCGTTTCCTTCCCGGTACCACAGGAACAACAACATGGTATGCCCGTCCAATCCCACATAACCCACGTATCCCGCATGAGCACAACCAACATGATGGAGCATCAACACACAGCGCGACCAAAAGCCACCTCTCAACCAAGCAAGAACCACCGAGCAGCGTATCAAGCAAATATGTAGGGCCCAGCGCCAAGCATTTTATGGCCAAAGTCCATGTGACTCACATTAACCAGGAAGCAAATAATAAGCAGGTCAGTAATATGGTCTGTAATAAAGGATCTGCTTACTCACGGTACATCATTATAGTTCAAATACATGATCACAAAGTTTCAGACACAAGGAAACACACCTCATGATAGTAGATAGGGTTTTCATACCTGTATGAAACACACTTCTCAAGATCCAGGCCATCAGTAGGGACCTGATCGGTCACGACTGTAACGGTCACCCCCGCTTCCACCATCTCGGCTACGGCTAGAATATCGATCACTGCCACGCTCAGATCGATCACCGTCACGATCAGAACGGTCGCCGCCACGGTCAGAACGGTCACGGTCAGAACGATCGCCGCCACGGTCAGAACGGTCACCGCCACGGTCAGATCTACCACCACCATACCTATCATCTCTGCCACCATATCGGTCACCTCTCCCGCCGTCACCATCTGGACACTCTCTAGCAAAGTGTCCAGGTTTGCCGCACTTGAAGCAGTCCCCACCACCACCACCACCACCACCACGCGGCGCGCGACCACCCCCATAATCACGGCCACCACGAGACCCACGGTCACGATCAAAATCACGGTCACCGTTACGATCTCTACCAGCCCCTTGAGGCTGAGCTTTATCAACAGAGATAGCCCTCCCTTCCAAGTCCAATCCATTCATGTCCTCGATAGCTTCTTCCATGGCTTTCTTCTCATCAAAGGTCACAAAAGCAAATCCACGTGAACGTCCAGAAAACTTGTCCATAACCACCTGCACATTACCAGAAAACAAACATAAATAAAAGCTCATGATGAATAAATAAACGGCAAAGTGTATATGTGGAACAGTTGTGAAGGTGAAAAGGCATCACTCAATCAACCAATATAAAGCCAATATTTGTAAAACAATTCAGGAACTAATAACAAGTAAACAAAAAACATTCCACATATAATCAGTACTTGGGAATGTATAGATATGCAACCGTATGTCCTAAAGCTCTATTATATCAAGGTTGGACAGAGAACTGAGGAAAAGATTGATCTCTGAGACAAAATAAGTAAATAACTAGTGACAAAAATAGTCCAGTAGCATGCATAAAAATTGCTTCACCAATGCTCTATCAGATGCTGAGCGTAGGATCAGGAAAATAGTGCAAACATATGCAGTTGTTGAATTGTAAACAGAGAATCAATGACCAAGAGATTGTGCAAGTCACCTTTGCCTCGGTAACTTTGCCGTATTTTGAGAATGCATCCTTGAGGCTTTCATCAGTTGTGGACCAGGACAGGTTCCCAACGAAGCATCGGTACTCATCCTCATCAGCCATCACTGGGAGGATAAACAAGCACACACAACACATGGGCAGGTAAGTAATTGTAATAAGTTTGCCGAAAGAGCAAGAGCAACACAGATTATATGGCCATCAACAAGTATTCTGTTCATTCAACCTCCTAAGCGATAAGTACTTGCTAGGTTCCGCAAAGAGTTGGTACAACTTTAACCAGCAAAGAAAAGGTGAGCATGCACGGTATCAGCTCATCTGAGCTAAACTGCATATCTTTTTATGGAGAAGAGGATGCTTTCCTGGAAAGCAGAGTAGCACAGCGGAGAAGCTGAAACACCTATGAACAGCATTGGACAGAATAGAAGCTGAACCGCCTATAGACCGACATGAAACAGAATCACATGGCAGATTCTCTGTACCGAGATGCCCCTAGCTAACTTGCAAAACAGAGGAAAAGAGATTGTGCTAGATCTTCTTCTTTGTGGCCTGTGTTTGGAAATGAATTTAATAGAAGGGCTGACTTAATTTCTCAACATAATAAGTATGTGCCAAAAAACACGCTCAATTTTATCTTTGGGGGGGGGGGGGGGGGGGGCGCTACAGTAGGCTTAATAAAACTTGGATGGGCGTTCCGCCGTAAGGGGATTCCTCCTGGATGCAGAGCGGACAGCAGAAACGAAACGCAGGGCTTCATTCAGATGATAGATAGATAGATACATAGATTGTTCCCGAGCAACCGGGTCGAGATTCTAACCAAATCAAACCCTTAACCGGTGGAGCGAGCGAACAAGAACAGGGCCGCCCGAAACGCAATCAGAGAGCTACCACGGCCATGCCGCGCCGTCTCAACCAAACGAAGCTCCATCGAGAGGACGGGGCGGGAGCAGGGGGAGGAGGCGAGGGATCTCACCTGCGATGCGAGGAGGGACTTGGTTGACCGGAGCGGAGCAGAGATGGGCGGAGGAGAGACCGCGTCGTACAGTGCTGGCGCGGGGAATTTATATACTACTACCAGCAGTAGGAATTCCAGAGTGGAAATGTTGGAACCCTAAATCCAAGCGGCGGCGCGAGATATTTTCCCTGGTGGTGGGCGGGGCCGGACGTAAAATCTTCGTCGTTCCGCGCGGCCGCCGTGGTAGATTGCTTCGGGGAGCTATTTCCATTCTTCCTTTTCTCTCGGTTCGGTGGGCTCAGAACCTGGTGGATGGGCCGCGTGCACATGCTCTCACCCTGCTATTTTGGTATTTAGAGTTTCTTTTTTCTTTTTCTTTGTATGGAGATTTCCCTCCTCCATCTATTGATTCGACAGCACTGGCAGCTTTAGTTTGTACACATAGGAAGGCTCAGACTGACACTGTGCGAGCAGCAAGCATAGGCAATAGTTTCCGTAGGGGTGGGGCGCAAGCAAGCGTTTTCAGGCTTCACTAGCTAGCGTACTCTTCTGCTATCAATGAAACCGAAAGATTTTCGTTTGGTGGCATCGGAGCAGCAATGGTGGCGCCACATGGAGTAAGTAGGCCTCGATCTCTTGCTCACCGCCGCAACATCAAAGAGTGGGTGGTCTCGTGTGCCAGTCGTCCACTTGATGGTGACGTGCTTTTATTTCTCGGTGGTGTGCATAATGGTTATTGTTTGTCGATCCAAGATGACGCCAAAGTGCTTGATTGGAGGTTTGTCGGTGGAGGATTTGGCATTCTTCCTTGGTAACGTCGATGGATCAGGGTCTAGGTCAACACGAAAACATTCCCCTAACCGACATGTCGCATAGACAATTGTCTCCTTGCTTGCATCTGTTCTGTATATGGCCTCTCAATGCCTCACGTGCGATGGCAATAGCCTCCGAAAAGCATCACGGTGGTCCAGGAGGTTGGCGATGGTTGCAAGATGGGTGTGTGCAAGGAGTCTAAAGGACATATCTCTCATGATGTTTTTCTACGGCACTTTCCGACAAAGTTTTCATAACACTTGTCATCTCTCGATTTCTCTAGCATATCTGGCGCGTTTTAGATACACGCTATGTTTTTTGTTTAGTGCTAATACACCCATAGGTTTCCCTGCGTAAAACTTGTATCCTTTTAATATTAGAGAATCTAGATTTCCGCCTCATTGTTTGACGCAGACACTTTTATGTATTGCCCTTAAGTTCTGATGCTACTCTAAACTCTATAATACACTACCACAAACAGAAAAAAATGAATAGAAGCATAAAATTAGCTTGGCCGACATCAACATGCCGTTGTTCTCGAACATGTCGTAGTAATATGCAGCCCATCCAATAGGCCGTCGCGAGGGCTACTTTTTATGTGAAGAGTTTCTGTGAAGTCTTCATTTCTCTACATGGAATGTTTCAATTGACCCGGAAAAAAAAGGAATTTCACCATTGAAAATCTAGAAAGACCCACGTGGCTTGCAGGACGGTTCCTCCCTTTGCTTCACGACGCGTAAGCAATGATGCCAACTTGCAATGCAAAGGGTATCGCACACGCATGACGCATCGCATCATCGGTTTTTTTTCCAGCCAGCAGCATTTGGCCGGCCGACTGCGCCGCACGAAGGGGGAAGGAAGAGGAGTACTAGGAAAACAGGGGGCGGCGCGGCGGGACGGAGAGCGGAGGAGAGAGGGAGGAAGCAGTCTCAGTTCTCGATCTCCGAGGTTGGCGGCGGCGGCTAGGGCTGGCAGCCGGCTGTCGTAGCAGATCTGATCCGCGGCTGTTCGGCGCAGAGAGGAGCCTCGCCGGAGCCTCGGCCGGGCCGGCCACCCGATTCCGCGGCCCGCCTCTGCGATGGTTCGATCTCCGCCCCCCACCCACCCAGCAGTAATTTTTTCATCCTTCTAGGGTTCAAATTCGGGCGAGATCGTCGCCGGATCGGATCCCCCGGGCGGTTCTCGTGCTGGGACGGCCAGGCCGGCCTCGATCCGTGGGCGCTGCCAGTTCGAGTCAGATTCCCCGTTTCCTCTGCGCTTGAGTTCGTCGCGCCCCTACGATCCCTCTAGCCCACAGGCTGGACTTTGATAAATACTACTTGATCCAGCCTCTTTGTGTTATTCACTTGTTCCCTGACTTCGTCCATCTTGGGGGAATTCTTGTACTCCCTCCGTTCCTAAATATACAAGTCTTTTTACAGATTTCAACAAGTGGCTGCAACATACGGATGCATATAGACGTATTTTAGGGTGTAGATTCACTCATTTTGCTCCGCATGTAGCCCCTTGTTGGAATCTCTTACATTTGGGAACAGAGGGAGTGGTACACATGAATAAGCATTAGGCTAGCGTGTGCTGTAGAGATTGTTTTGCGGTTTTGATTCCCTGGCGGCCGCCGTGGAGGTGGAGATTGTAATGAGCTGACGGTGGCATGTGTTTCTGTAGGTCTCTGGCTGCTGACTGCAGTGATGAATTCGAGGCCGATCGTGCTCGTCTTCCTCCTGCTCGTGCTCATCATATCATCGCAGTTCGAGTGGAAGCAGCAGATCGGCGAGGCCGAGGCGAGCCCGGAAGCTACGCGGCGGAGGCAGCAACCACTGGTCGTAAGGGAAGATGCCGTTAAAGAGAAAGTGAGTGAGCCGCTCTCCTGCCATGCTTGTCGTTTCTCAGGTTGCGCTCGCTCTAGGTCGATTTTAGCGCACGCCCTTGGCATTCTATTTGGCGGGAAATTATCTACTAGTATCTTCTTGGAGGCACCCCTATTTATTGCCATTGTTTGTTGTGCTACCTTGTTTTGTACATGTTGCGAAAGAATTGGTGCTGGCATATGGTAGCGATTTAGAACTTTGAACACACGTAGATTGAAAATTTGGAACCACCACCAGAAGTATCCTCTGTGAAAGGCGGATTGAAACCTGTGATGTGTGACCAACTTAGTTCTTTTGGTTGCATTTCATCCTCTCTAGCAGCCACCTTTTCTTTTTTGATGCTACTATAATGTTGATCGAAATAATTAAATTGTGTGGCATGATACTAGTAGCTGTCTTCACAATAATCTGTGTGCATTTATGTCGGAATGTTCTATATTTCCTCTTTTTTCTTTCCATTTAATTATATATTTGTCGTTTGTTGAATTGCGCTTGCTCTAGGTTGATTTCAGCGCATACCCCTGCCATTGTATTTTGCGGGAAAATATTTACGGTGCCATTGCACATAACTTTGAGCATGTAGATTGAAAGTTTGGAACCACCACCAGAAGTATCCTCTGTGAAAACAGATTGAAACCTGTGATGTGTGACAAACTTAGTTCTTTTGCTTGCATTTCGTCCTCTCTAGCAGCCAACTTTTCTTTTCTGATGCTAATACAATGTCGATTGAGATAATTAAATTGTATGGCATGATACTAGTAGCTGTCTTCAGAATAATCTGTGTGCATTTATGTCGGAATGTTCTATATTTCCTCTCCTTTCTTTCCATTTAATTATGATATACTGGAGTTCAGTTTCAAGAAAGTCAGTTTTGAGTTTAGCGCATCCCCTCTCTAAACTTTGACAATACATGCAAGTATTGCTTAGTGAAGAAGTTGAGTGACCTGTGGAAGTTTCATGATCACTTGTCCACTTTCTGCTGTATTTGGAGCATACAGATTTAGCCCTGTTTCTTTGTCATGATCATGGCGCTAGTTATTCCTCTTTCTCAACGCCTATTCTTTGTGATGGATCTGGCTGTAGAACGGGAACATCATAAGTTTGTTAATTACATACTATAGTTCAGTTTCAAGAAAGAGTTTAGCGCATCCCCAATATATGCAAGTATTGCTTAGTGAAGAAGTTGACTGACCTGTGGAAGTTTCATGATCATTTATTATTCACTTTCTGCTATATTTGGAGCATACAGATTTAGCCCTGTTTCTTTGTCATGATCATGGCGCTAATTATTACTCTTTCTCAACGCCTATGCTTTGTGATGGATCTGACGGTAGAACGGGAATAGCATAAGTTTGTTATCTGAAGAAAGAGCCAATGGCTTTATTTTTAGAAGGTGTATGCAATCTTCTGCAATTAATTGATACATTGTGCAGCTAGGCTTACTGGTATGGTGATTGCTTTATTACGTAAGAACTTTTAGGGAAGTACTAGCGCTTCATGCGACAGTTTTTGATAAGCAGTTGTTCAGTGCCAGTGCCTATGACACGCAAGGCGGTTTTCTTGTTTCCATCCCTTTTGCGCGGGTTCAGATTAACATTCAACACTCACAAGTTTATGTATCAATCTACAGATAATACTGGCGCAGGAGAAGAACATCCAGCAGCTCACCGAGCTCATCCAGAGCCTCCAGGTGCAGCTACTGCATTGTCGTGGCAGCAACAGCACTGCTCATGGCGCCTCCTCAAATCAGTCTTCAGCCAGTTACGCCGAAGCGGACAGACATCAGATAATCGATGACTGATCGCCCGTCGATTCCCAGGTCGTTTGCGTCAGAGTACAACCGTCTCAAGGACATGCTCTGTAGTGTACTGATGTGCTGTACTATTGTCAGCACCATGACCATCCCCTTCTAATGCCTCTTCACCCTCGGCCTGTACAGTGTTATATTGTAACTGTGTCATGTAAATTTAGCCCACCTTCCTCTATTGAGATTGAGATTGAGATTGAGAGTTTACTCATACCAATTCCTGCCCGTGATCATCATCGATTATTTCTGTCTGCCACAACACACATGCACCAGCCTGTATTTGCTGGAGCAAATTTCTCTGTGATATGAGTTACAATGAGCCTTTGAGTGCATATTCTGGTCCAACCATCAAAGGTGCTGTCATCAGAAGATAAGCACATGAGGTTTGATGACAAGTACTCCCTCTGTAAGCTAATGTAAGAACTTTTAGCTTACAGAGGGAGTATAAAAGAATCAAGGAGACAGACAGGCAGTCTGAAGCAAATCATCTCATGCTTAATGAACAAGGTAGGCAGCTACAGAGGCAGAGCACACCCACGCGCACAAATCAACAGTCACAGCGATGACTGAACTCAATGCAGCTATATATAGCAGCTAGTGTCTGTCAGGAATCCATGAAACAAAAATGAGCAGAAGAAGAAGAATCAAAGATTCATTCATGGACGATGATGATGGAATTGGATTGGACGGAGATGGCTGCTACTTCTTGAGGAACTGGAGGCCGTTGGCCTGGGAGTAGCGCTCCATGAAGCGCATGAAGCGGTCCCAGTCCCTGGGGGTGCGCATCACGTACTTGGCCTCCACGGCCGCCGGCTTGCCGTTGACGAACTTGGCGCTCACGTCCACGGAGCTCAGCGTCCCCTCCTCGTCGATCATGTAGAACCCCGTGATGTCGCCCAGCTCCGCCGACGAGTCGAACACCGACGGCTGCTCGAAGGTGAAGATGGCCACCCCGTTGCTGCCGTCCCGGGACTTGGTCAGCCGCACGTCCGGGATCGTCTGCTCGTCCGTGCCCTGGATGAACTGGATCGACGGCCGCGATGTCATCGCCATCGCCACCACCGACGATGATCGCCGGTGTGGCAGCGGCTTCTGTGGCCGGCGCTGCACGGTGATGCCGCTCAAGGAGGTCTGCAGCTGCCTCGTCCTCCTCTGGCACGATGAACCTGGATATCAGGAATGGTGTCAGATAGATACTGAAATTTTATAGGAGATTCATGGTGCATGCTGCAATGTTGTACTACGTTCTATGACTTTACGTTATAAATTGTTCGGGCCAATTATATGATTCTGGTTAGTAGAATCAACACCACTTGCGATCTTATCATAGAGAGGTCTGATCCGATTCATAAACCAAGATACTGAAACCCTTGTGTGTTGTCGACTAGCACAACTTGGGCTCCAGTGCACTGTCATGCATAACAGGAACCGAGTGTCTGCAAAGATAAGACTTTCTTTTTCTGAAAACTAAACATTAGGGTCATGTTCATTTTGATTCTGCTTTGGTTCAAAATTCTACGATTTGCGAGCCTACCGCGGAGTTCTGAACCGATTCCGATTCCGTCAGTGTTTACATGATAGTAGTATAATGTTATCAAGCCTTGCCTCGCAATGCAGTATCATGCATAACTGGAACTAAGCACCCATAAGCAAAACCTTGGTTTTCTCAGATCTACAAACATTAAGGCTCTGCTTGTTTTGAAAAACAAAAATCATAAAGAAAGCATAAGAAGATTTCGTCGCCAGAGGCGAGGAGATGCGAAGGGCAGGTCTAAACTAGAGACGACTACTTTGGAGAACCATAATGTAACTTTCGATGTGCTTCAATTTTTTGGTATGTCATCATAAATAAAAGAAGATTGCTGAAAGAAATATTGTTTCCAAGTACATCCTGCCCTGCCCAGAGGAAGAAGGCGAGGCAGATCATGCCCTGCTCACGCACCTAGCAGCCACCGGTGCATGTAGCACACCACCCACTCTATGGTGCTATAACTGATGTGATGCACCGTGCATCTGTTCTCTCTGTAGGAACGAATTAGCAGACAGCACTTGATCACACGTGACCACTATATACACAAGAGGGAACTAGAAGAACTAGGTGTGTAAATGCAGCTTGGTTGCTTGGGTGAAAGAGAATTGCAAGAACCTCCGGCGAGGCATCGTCGGCGGGGCTGCGGCCGTGCCGCGGCCGGCGAGGCGACGGCCAGAGCTTCCATGGCCGGCTGGGCGAGGAAGAGAGGGAGGCTGGCGTAGAGGAGGATGAAGGGGGTGTGGTTTTTGAGTGGTGCAGAGGAGGGAGATGATGGCAGGAGCGATTGGGTGGCCCCGTGTTCCAACCACAGCCATCCATCACTACCTCTGGCGATCCGTGTGATTGCTTTTCCTTGCCACCCTGGCGTCTTTTGGTATTTGCGTGCATGCCCAAGTAGGGGAAAAAAAGTTTCACCAGTGCAAAATATGCCAAAAACTAGTCGGGCAACGGGGCAAGCACGATGATTGTATAATCTCCCTATAATGCCATTGCCGTTTTCTTCGTGCGCTCTACTGGTTGACATTTCGGCCTAGTTGCCTTGCACCTAATTTTAATATGTGACATTATATTTGAAAAAATGTAGGCAAAAAAGAGAGATCTCTGCAATAAAATAGCCCCTCTTATTTTGTTTACAAGGCATCATAAAATAGCTCTCAAACAGGAGAAGAACGTGGAGGGCTTGCAGGAGTCCGGACACGCGGGACGTCGCTCTCTGTCCCCCGGTCCACCCAAAAGGAAGGTGGAGCCTGTGCTTTTGTAGCATCCCACACTGTTTTCGCGCCAAAATCCCCCACTCTCTTCTTCCATCCCCCGCCGCTCTCCACCCAATTCCCGCTCTTTTCTCTCACCCTCGCCTTCCTTCCACCGCCAGAGCATGGAACCGTCGGAGAACCTGTTGAAGATGGAGCCGACGGAGGTGCCAGAGGATCCGAGCATCACGCGGCAAACTCGCCGCGTCAAACCGAAGGCCGCAAAGGAGGAGAAGCTCAAGAAGCGGTTGGTCGTCGGTGGGCTTGGTGGCGGCGATGGGCGTGGAGGTCGTGGCGGACGAGGCGATCGGCACGACCGTGGCGGACACCACCAGACGGGCGCGCCCACAATACATACGGCGTCGTGGCCGAAGCCACAAGCCTCTGTACTACTACGCTGCCAAGCACCTCGGAACCCGCGCCGGTACGGTGCCTTACATCGTTGACGTTAACGCAACGCCGCTCTTCTCCGAGTATTCTTCGCCGCAGCTCGTTCGGGCGCGGA
The DNA here is from genome assembly GCA_032464435.1 of Aegilops umbellulata. Lineage (NCBI taxonomy): Eukaryota > Viridiplantae > Streptophyta > Magnoliopsida > Poales > Poaceae > Aegilops > Aegilops umbellulata. Next base: position 642,462,252 of record CP136057.1, read on the forward strand.
CGGCGGCCGGTAAGCAGATGGGTGCCTGATAACCCACAAGTATAGGGGATCGCAACAGTTTTCGAGGGTAGAGTATTTAACCCAAATTTATTGATTCGACACAAAGGGAGCCAAAGAATATTCTCAAGTATTAGCAACTGAGTTGTCAATTCAACCACACCTGAAAACTTAGTATCTGCAGCAAAGTGTTTAGTAGCAAAGTAATATGATAGTGGTGGTAACGACAGCAAAAGTAAAGACAACAAAAGTAATGTTTTTGGTATTTTGTAGTGATTGTAATAGCAGCAGCGGAAAAGTAAATAAGCGTAAACCAGTATATGGAAAGCTCGTAGGCATCAGATCAGTGATGGATAATTATGCCGGATGCGGTTCATCATGTATCAGTCATAACATAGGGTGACACAGAACTAGCTCCAATTCATCAATGTAATGTAGGCATGTATTCCATATATAGTCATACGTGGTTAAGGAAAAGAACTTGCATGGCATCTTTTGTCCTACCCTCACGTGGCAGCGGGGTCCTATTGAAAACTAAGGGATATTAAGGCCTCCTTTTAATAGAGAACTGGAACAAAGCATTAGCACATAGTGAATACAAGAACTCCTCAAACTAAGGTCATCACCGGGAGTGGTCCCGATTATTGTCACTTCGGGGTTGCCGGATCATAACACATAGTAGGTGACTATAGACTTGCAAGATAGGATCAAGAACTCACATATATTCATGAAAACATAATAGGTTCAGATCTAAAATCATGGCACTCGGGCCCTAGTGACAAGCATTAAGCATAACAAAGTCATAACAACATCAATCTCAGAACATAGTGGATACTAGGGATCAAACCCTAACAAAACTAACTCGATTACATGATAAATCTCATCCAACCCATCACCGTCCAGCAAGCCTACGATGGAATTACTCACGCACGGCGGTGAGCATCATGAAATTGGTGATGGAGGATGGTTGATGATGACGACAGCGACGAATCCCCCTCTCCGGAGCCCCGAACGGACTCCAGATCAGCCCTCCCGAGAGAGATTAGGGCTTGGCGGCGGCTCCATATCGTAAAACACGATGATTTCTTCTCTCTAATTTTTTTCTCCCCGAAAGCCAATATATAGAGTTGGAGTTGGCGTCGGAGGGTGTCCAGGGGGCCCACGAGGTAGGGGGCGCGCCCTAGGGGGGGGGGGACACCCCCACCCTCGTGGTCAGGGTGTGGGCCCCCTGGTCTTCATCTTTGGCGAGGATTTTTTATTATTTTTTAAGGTGTTTCGTGGAGTTTCAGGACTTTCCGAGAATATTTTCTTTCTGCACATAAAACAACACCATGACAATTCTGCTGAAAGCAGCGTCAGTCCGGGTTAGTTCCATTCAAATCATATAAGTTAGAGTCCAAAACAAGGGCAAAAGTGTTTGAAAAAGTAGATACGACGGAGACGTATCAAACTCCCCCAAGCTTAAACCCTTGCTTGTCCTCAAGCAATTCAGTTGACAAACTGAAAGAAAGAAAGAAAAACTTTTACAAACTCTGTTTGCTCTTGTTGTTGTAACTATGTCAAGCCAGCATTCAATTTTTCAGCATATATCATAACTAACCATATTTGCAATAATTCTCATGTCTCACAATTACTCATATCAACATCATAATCAACTAGCAAGCCATAATAATAAACCTCGGATGGCAACACTTTCTCAAAACAATCATAATATGATATAACAAGATGGTATCTCGCTAGCCCTTTCTGTGGCCGCAAAACATAAATGCAGAGCACCTTTAAAGATCAAGGACTGACTAGACATTGTAATTCATGGTAAAAGAGATCCAATCATAGTCACACCCAACATAGATTAATAGTGATGAATGCAAATGATAGATGTGCTCTCCAGCTAGTGCTTTTAATAAGAGGGTGATGACTCAACATAAAAGTAAATGGATAGGACCTTCGCAGAGGGAAGCAGGGATTTGTAGAGGTGCCAGAGCTCGGTTTTGAAATAGAGATAAATTGCATTTTGAGCGGTATACTTTCATTGTCAACGTAACAACTAAGAGATGGCGATATCTTCCATGCTAAACAAATTATAGGCGGTTCCCAAACAGAATGGTAAAGTTTATACTCCCCCTCCACCAACAAGCATCAATCCATGACTTGCTCGAAATAACGAGTGTCTCCAACATACATCAGGTCCTAGGGGGAGTTTTGTTTGTAATTAATTTTGATTTAGTTTGCATAAAGCATGGGACTGGGCATCCCGGTGACCAGCCATGTTCTCGTGAGTGAGGAGCGGAGTCCACTCCTCTTGAGAATAACCCGCCTAACACGAAAGATAAGGACATCCTTGGTTGATACATGAGCTATTCGAGGATACAAAACAGAATATTTATTTGAATGTTTAGAGTTTGGCACATACAAATTTACTTGGAACGGCAGGTAGATACCGCATATAGGAAGGTATAGTGGACTCATCTGGAATAACTTTGGGGTTTAAGGGATTAGATGCACAAGCAGTATTCCCGCTTAGTACAAGTGAAGGCTAGCAAAAGACTGGGAAGCGACCAACTAGAGAGCGACAACAGCCATATACATGCATTAAAATTAATAAACATTGGATGCAAGCATGAGTAGGATATAATCCACCATGAACATAAATATCGTGAAGGCTATGTTGATTTTGTTTCAACTACATGCGTGAACATGTGCCAAGTCAAGTCACTTAAATCATTCAAAGGAGGATACCAACCCATCATACCACATCATGATCATCTCAATAGCATGTTGGCACGCAAGGTAAACCATTATAACTCATAGCTAATCAAGCATGGCACAAGCAACTATGATCTCTAATTGTCATTGCAAACATGTTTATTCATAATAAGCTGAATCAAGAACGACGGACTCATCATATTTACAAAAACAAAAGAGGTCGAGTTCATACCAGCTTTTCTCATCTCAGTCAGTCCATCATATATCATCATAATTGCCTTTCACTTGCACGACCGAATGGTGTGAATAATAATAAGAGTGCACGTGCATTGGACCAAGCTGGAACCTGCGAGCATTCAAGAAACAGGAGAAGACAAGGCAATATGGCTCTGGGTTAAATCAACAATAATGCATATAAGATCCACTTCAACAATTTAATCATGGTCTTCTCCTACTGACCCCCAAAGAAAAGAAAAAGAAATAAAAACTATTTACACGGGAAAGCTCCCAACAAGCAAAAGAAGAACGGGAAATATTTTTGGGTTTTCTTTTTAATTACTACTACAACAAGAAAGTAAACGACTACTAATTTTTTTGGTTTTCTTAAGGTTTAACAAACACACAAGAAGAAAGCAGGAAAAAGAAAATAAACTAGCATGGATATTAAAGTGAAAGAGTATGAGCACCGACATCTAGCCATGAGTGTGCGTGAATATAAATGTAATGTCGGTGAGAAATACGTACTCCCCCAAGCTTAGGCTTTTGGCCTAAGTTGGTCTATGGCCAGGGATAGCCTGGCGGATACCCGTAGGTGTAGCTGGGGTCGTACTGCGACGAGGAATAGTTGGGATCACACTGATGTGCAGCGGTTATCGCTGTTGGAAATATGCCCTAGAGGCAACAATAAATAGGTTATTATTATATTTCCTTGTTCATGATAATCGTTTATTATCCATGCTAGAATTGTATTGATAGGAAACTCAGATACATGTGTGGATACATAGACAACTCCATGTCCCTAGTAAGCCTCTAGTTGACTAGCTCGTTGATCAATAGATGGTTACGGTTTCCTGACCATGGACATTGGATGTCATTGATAACGGGATCACATCATTAGAAGAATGATGTGATGGACAAGACCCAATCCTAAGCCTAGCACAAGATCATGTAGTTCGTATGCTAAAGCTTTTCTAATGTCAAGTATCGTTTCCTTAGACCATGAGATTGTGCAACTCCCGGATACCGTAGGAGTGCTTTGGGTGTGCCAAACGTCACAACGTAACTGGGTGGCTATAAAGGTACACTACAGGTATCTCCGAAAGTGTCTGTTGGGTTGGCACGAATCGAGACTGGGATTTGTCACTCCGTGTGACGGAGAGGTATCTCTGGGCCCACTCGGCAGGACATCATCATAATGTGCACAATGTGATCAAGGAGTTGATCACGGGATGATGTGTTGCGGAACGAATAAAAGAGACTTGCCGGTAACGAGATTGAACAAGGTATCGGGATACCGACGATCGAATCTCGGGCAAGTATCGTACCGATAGACAAAGGGAATTGTATACGGGATTGATTAAGTCCTTGACATCGTGGTTCATCCGATGAGATCATCGTGGAACATGTGGGAGCCAACATGGGTATCCAGATCCCGCTGTTGGTTATTGACCGGAGAACATCTCGGTCATGTCTGCATGTCTCCCGAACCCGTAGGGTCTACACACTTAAGGTTCGATGACGCTAGGGTTATAAAGGAAGCTTGTATGTGGTTAACGAATGTTGTTCGGAGTCCCGGATGAGATCCTGGACGTCACGAGGAGTTTCGGAATGGTCCGGAGGTAAAGATTTATATATGGGAAGTCTTATTTTGGTCGCCAGAAAAGTTTCGCACTTTATCGGTATTGTACCGGGAGTGCCGAAAGGGGTCCGGGGGTCCACCGGGGGGGTCCACCTGCCCCGGGGGGCCACATGGGCTGTAGGGGGTGCGCCTTGGCCTATATGGGCCAAGGGCACCAGCCCCAAGAGGCCCATGCGCCAAGATATAAAAAAAAGGAGAGAGTCCTCAAAGGGGAAGGCACCTCCGAGGTGCCTTGGGGAGGATGGACTCCTCCCCCCTTTGGCCGCACCCCTTCCTTGGAGGAAGGGGCAAGGCTGCTCCTCCCCCCTCTCCCTTGCCCCTATATATAGTGGAGGGGAGGGAGGGCAGCCACACCTGAAGCCCTGGCGCCTCCCTCCCTCCCGTGACACCTCCTCCTCTCCCGCAGGTGCTTGGCGAAGCCCTGCAGGATTGCCACGCTCCTCCACCACCACCACGCCGTTGTGCTGCTGCTGGATGGGGTCTTCCTCAACCTCTCCCTCTCTCCTTGCTGGATCAAGGCGTGGGAGACGTCATCGGGCTGTACGTGTGTTGAACGCGGAGGTGCTGTCCGTTCGGCACTAGGATCATCGATGATCTGAATCACGACGAGTACGACTCCATCAACACCGTTCACTTGAACGCTTCCGCTTAGCGATCTACAAGGGTATGTAGATGCACTCTCCTTCCCCTTGTTGCTGGTTTCTCCATAGATAGATCTTGGTGACACGTAGGAAAATTTTGAATTTATGCTACGTTCCCCAACAGTGGTATCAGAGCTAGGTCTATTGCGTAGATTCTTTGCACGAGTAGAACACAAAGTAGTTGTGGGCGTTGATTTTGTTCAATATGCTTACCGTTACTAATCAATCTTGTTTCGGCGGCATTGTGGGATGAAGCGGCCCGGACCGACCTTACACGTACACTTACGTGAGACAGGTTCCACCGACTGACATGCACTAGTTGCATAAGGTGGCTAGCGGGTGCCAGTCTCTCCCACTTTAGTCGGATCGGATTCGATGAAAAGGGTCCTTATGAAGGGTAAATAGCAATTAACATATCACGTTGTGTTCTTGCGTAGGTAAGAAACGTTCTTGCTAGAAACCCATAGCAGCCACGTAAAATATGCAAACAACAATTAGAGGACGTCTAACTTGTTTTTGCAGGGTATGCTATGTGATGTGATATGGCCAAAAGGATGTGATGTATGATATATGTGATGTATGAGATGATCATGTTCTTGTAATAGGAATCACGACTTGCATGTCGATGTGTATGACAACCGGTAGGAGCCATAGGAGTTGTCTTAATTTATTTATGACCCGCGTGTCAACATAAACGTCATGTAATTACTTTACTTTATTGCTAAAGCGTTAGCCATAGTAGTAGAAATTATAGTTGACGTGACAACTTCATGAAGACACGATGATGGAGATCGTGATGATGGAGATCATGGTGTCATGCCGGTGACGATGATGATCATGGAGCCCCGAAGATGGAGATCAAAAGGAGCAAAGTGATGATGGCCATATCATGTCACTATTTGATTGCATGTGATGTTTATCATGTTTTTGCATCTTATTTGCTTAGAACGACGGTAGTAAATAAGATGATCCCTCGTTAAAATTTCAAGAAAGTGTTCCCCCTAACTGTGCACCGTTGCGAAAGTTCGTCGTTTCGAAGCACCACGTGATGATCGGGTGTGATAGATTCTTACGTTCACATACAACGGGTGTAAGCCAGATTTACACACGCGAAACACTTAGGTTGACTTGACGAGCCTAGCATGTATAGACATGGCCTCGGAACACAAGAGACCGAAAGGTCGAGCATGAGTCGTATGGTAGATACGATCAACATGAAGATGTTCACCGATGATGACTAGTCCGTCTCACGTGATGATCGGACACGGCCTAGTTGACTCGGATCATGTAATCACTTGGATGACTAGAGGGATGTCTATCTGAGTGGGAGTTCATAAGATGAACTTAATTATCCTGAACATAGTCAAAAGATCTTTGCAAATTATGTCGTAAGCTCGCGCTTTAGTTCTACTGTTTTAGATATGTTCCTAGAGAAAATATAGTTGAAAGTTGATAGTAGCAATTATGCGGACAATAGAAGGCTTATGTCCTTAATGCAACGCTCGGTGTGCTAGACCTCGAACGTGGTCTGTGGATGTTGCGAACATCTGACATACACGTTTTGATGACTACATGATAGTTCGGTAATGATAAATGGTTTAGAATTGAGGCACCGAAAACATTTTTGAAATGTCGCGGAACATATGAGATGTTTCGAGGGCTGAAATTGGGATTTCAGGCTCGTGCCCACGTCAAGAGGTATAAGACCTCCGACGATTTTCTTAGCCTGCAAACTAAGGGAGAAAAGCTCAATCGTTGAGCTTGTGCTCAAATTGTCTGAGTGCAACAATCACTTGAATCGAGTAGGAGTTGATCTTCCAGATAAGTGATGTTTCTCCAAAGTCATTGCCACCAAGCTGCTAGAGCTTCATAATGAACTATAACATATCAGGGATAGATATGATGATCCTTGAAATATTCGCGATGTTTGACACCGCGAAAGTAGAAATCAAGAAGGAGCATCAATTGTTGATGGTTAGTGAAACCACTAGTTTCAAGAAGGGCAAGGGCAAGAAGGGATACTTCATGAAACGGCAAATCAGCTGCTGCTCTAGTGGAGAAACCCAAGGTTGAACCCAAACCCGAGACTGAGTGCTTCTGTAATAAGGGGAACAACCACTGGAGCAGAATTACCCTAGATACTTGGTAGATGAGAAGGCTATCGATAGAAGTATATTGGATATACATTATGTGAATGTGTACTTTAATAGTACTCCTAGTAGCATCAGGGTATTAGATACTGGTTCGGTTGCTAAGTGTTAGTAACTCGAAATAAAAGCTACGGAATAAACGGAGACTAGCTAAAGGTGAGCTGACGAGATGTGTTGGAAGTGTTTCCAAGGTTGATGTGATCAAGCATCGCACGCTCCCTCTACCATCGAGATTGGTGTTGAACCTAAATAATTGTTATTTGGTGTTTGCGTTGAGCATAGACATGATTGGATTATGTCTATCGCAATACGGTTATTCATTTAAGGAGAATAATGGTTACTCTATTTATTTGAATAATACCTTCAATGGTCTTGCACCTAAAATGAATGGTTTATTGAATCTCGATCGTAGTGATACACATGTTCATGCCAAAAGATATAAGATAGTAATGATAATACCACCTACTTATGGCACTGCCATGTAAGTCATATTGGTATAAAACGCATGAAGAAGCTCCATGTTGATGGATCTTTGGACTCACTCATTTTTGGAAAAGGATTGAGTAATGTGAACCATGTCTATTGGTATATACGCATAAAGAAACTCCATGCAGATGGACCGTTTGGACTCACTCGATTTTGAATCGCTTGAGACATGCAAATCATACCACATGGGTAAGATGACTGAAAGCTTCGGTTTCAGTAAAATGGAACAAGATAGCAACTTGTTGGAAGTAACACATTTTGATGTGTGCAGTCCAATGAGTGCTGAGGCACGCAGTGGATATCGTTATGCTCTTACTTCACAGACGATTTGAGTAGATACTGAGCATATTTACTTGATGAAACACAAGTCTGAATTATTGAATGGTTCAAGTAATTTCAGAATGAAGTTGAAGATCGTCGTGACAAGAGGATAAAATATCTATGATATGATCATAGAGATGAATATCTGAGTTGCGAGTTTGGTACACAGTTGAGACATTGTGGAAATTGTTTCACGACTAGTACCGCCTGGAACACCATAGTGTGATGGTGTGTCCGAACATCATAACTGCACCCTATTGGATATGATGCATACCATGATGTCTCTTATCGAATTACCACTATCGTTCATGGGTTAGGCATTAGAGACAACCGCATTCACTTTAAATAGGGAACCACACAAATCCGTTGAGACGACACCGTATGAACTATGGTTTAGTGAAACCTAAGTTGTTTCTTAAAAGTTTGGGGCTACGACGCTTATGTGAAAAAGTTTCAGGCTGATAAGCTCGAACCCAAAGCGGATAAATACATCTTCATAGGACACCCAAAACAGTTGGGTATACCTCCTGTCTCAGATCCGAAAGCAATAGGGATTGTTTCTAGAATCGGGTCCTTTCTCGAGGAAAAGTTTCTCTCGAAAGAATTGAGTGGGAGGATGGTGGAGACTTGATGAGGTTATTGAACCGTCACTTCAACAAGTGTGTAGCAGGGCACATGAGTTGTTCCTATGGCACCTACATCAATTGAAGTGGAAGCTTATGATAGTGATCATGAGACTTCGGATCAAGTCACTCCCAAACCTCGTAGGATGACAAGGATGCGTACTACTTCAGAGTGGTACGTAATCCTGTCTTGGAAGTCATGTTGCTAGACAACAATGAACCTACGAGCTATGGAGAAGCGATGGTGGGCCTGGATTCCGATGAATGGCTCGAGGCCATAAAATCCGAGAGAGGATCCATGTATGAAAACAAAGTGTAGACTTTGGCAGAACGGCTCGATGGTCGTGAGGCTGTTGAGTACAGATGGATTTTAAAAGGAAGACGGACAATGATGGTAAATGTCACCATTAAGAAAGCTCGACTTGTCATTAAGATGTTTTCCGACAAGTTCAAGGAGTTGACTGCGATGAGACTTTCTCACTCGTAGCGATGCTAAGAGTCTGTTGGAATTAGCAGGTACTGCATTATTTATGAAATCTTGCAGATAGGATGTCAAAACATTGTTTCCTCGACGATTTTCTTGAGGAAAGGTTGTATGTGATACAACCAGAAGATTTTTGTCAATCCTGAAAGATGCTAACAAGTATGCAAAGCTCCACCAATCCTTCTAAGGACTGGAGTAAGCATCTCGGAGTTGGAATGTACGCTTTGATGAGATGATCAAAGATTTGGGTTTATACAAAGTTTATGACAAACTTGTATTTCCAAAGAAGTGAGTGGGAGCACTATAGAATTTCTGATGAGTATATGTTGTTGACATATTGTTGATCAGAAATGATGTAGAATTTCTGGAAAGCATATAGGGTTATTTGAAAAGTGTTTTCAATGGAAAACCTGGATTAAGCTACTTAAACATTGAACATCAAGATCTATAAGGATAGATCAAAATCGCTTAATAGTACTTTCAAACGAACACATACCATGACAAGATTTTGAAGGAGTTCAAAATAGATCAGCAAAGAAGGAGTTCTTGGCTGTGTTATAAGGTGTGAACATTGAGTAAGACTCGAAACCTGACCACGTCAGAATAGAGAGAAAGGACGAAGGTCGTCCCCTATGCTTTAGTCATAGGCTCTAAAGTATGCTATGTTGTGTACCGCACCTGTAGTGTGCCAAACCATGAGTCAGTCAAGGGGTACGAGTGTGATCTAGAAATGGATCACAGGACAACGGTCAAGGTTATCCTTAGTAACTAGTGGACTAAGGAATTTTCTCGATTATGGAGGTGGAAAAAGAGTTCGTCGTAAAGGGTTACGCCGATGCAAACTTTGACACTAATCCAGATTATTCTAAGTAGTAAATTGGATTCGTATAGTAGAACAGTTATTTGGAATAGCTCCAAATAGAGCGTGGTAACTGCATCTAGGAGATGACATAGAGATTTGTAAAGCACACACGGATCTGAAAGGTTCAGACCCGTTGACTATAACATCTCTCACAAGCATAACATGATCAAGCCCAGAACTCATTGAGTGTTAATCACATCGTAATGCAAACTAGATTGTTGACTCTAGTGAACTCTTTGGGTGTTAGTCACATGGGGATGTGACCTTGAGTGTTAATCACATAGCGATGTGAACTAGATTATTGACTCTAGTGCAAGTGGGAGACTGTTGGAAATATGCCCTAGAGGCAACAATAAATAGGTTATTATTATATTTCCTTGTTCATGATAATCGTTTATTATCCATGCTAGAATTGTATTGATAGGAAACTCAGATACATGTGTGGATACATAGACAACTCCATGTCCCTAGTAAGCCTCTAGTTGACTAGCTCGTTGATCAATAGATGGTTACGGTTTCCTGACCATGGACATTGGATGTCATTGATAACGGGATCACATCATTAGAAGAATGATGTGATGGACAAGACCCAATCCTAAGCCTAGCACAAGATCATGTAGTTCGTATGCTAAAGCTTTTCTAATGTCAAGTATCGTTTCCTTAGACCATGAGATTGTGCAACTCCCGGATACCGTAGGAGTGTTTTGGGTGTGCCAAACGTCACAACGTAACTGGGTGGCTATAAAGGTACACTACAGGTATCTCCGAAAGTGTCTGTTGGGTTGGCACGAATCGAGACTGGGATTTGTCACTCCGTGTGACGGAGAGGTATCTCTGGGCCCACTCGGCAGGACATCATCATAATGTGCACAATGTGATCAAGGAGTTGATCACGGGATGATGTGTTGCGGAACGAGTAAAAGAGACTTGCCGGTAACGAGATTGAACAAGGTATCGGGACACCGACGATCGAATCTCGGGCAAGTATCGTACCGATAGACAAAGGGAATTGTATACGGGATTGATTAAGTCCTTGACATCGTGGTTCATCCGATGAGATCATCGTGGAACATGTGGGAGACAACATGGGTATCCAGATCCCGCTGTTGGTTATTGATCGGAGAACATCTCGGTCATGTCTGCATGTCTCCCGAACCCGTAGGGTCTACACACTTAAGGTTCGATGACGCTAGGGTTATAAAGGAAGCTTGTATGTGGTTACCGAATGTTGTTCGGAGTCCCGGATGAGATCCTGGACGTCACGAGGAGTTTCAGAATGGTCCGGAGGTAAAGATTTATATATGGGAAGTCTTATTTTGGTCGCCAGAAAAGTTTCGCACTTTATCGGTATTGTACCAGGAGTGCCGAAAGGGGTCCGGGGGTCCACCGGGGGGGTCCACCTGCCCCGGGGGGCCACATGGGCTGTAGGGGGTGCGCCTTGGCCTATATGGGCCAAGGGCACCAGCCCCAAGAGGCCCATGCGCCAAGATATAAAAAAAGGAGAGAGTCCTCAAAGGGGAAGGCACCTCCGAGGTGCCTTGGGGAGGATGGACTCCTCCCCCCTTTGGCCGCACCCCTTCCTTGGAGGAAGGGGCAAGGCTGCTCCTCCCCCCTCTCCCTTGCCCCTATATATAGTGGAGGGGAGGGAGGGCAGCCACACCTGAAGCCCTGGCGCCTCCCTCCCTCCCGTGACACCTCCTCCTCTCCCGCAGGTGCTTGGCGAAGCCCTGCAGGATTGCCACGCTCCTCCACCACCACCACGCCGTTGTGCTGCTGCTGGATGGAGTCTTCCTCAACCTCTCCCTCTCTCCTTGCTGGATCAAGGCGTGGGAGACGTCATCGGGCTGTACGTGTGTTGAACGCGGAGGTGCTGTCCGTTCGGCACTAGGATCATCGATGATCTGAATCACGACGAGTACGACTCCATCAACACCGTTCACTTGAACGCTTCCGCTTAGCGATCTACAAGGGTATTTAGATACACTCTCCTTCCCCTTGTTGCTGGTTTCTCCATAGATAGATCTTGGTGACACGTAGGAAAATTTTGAATTTATGCTACGTTCACCAACAATCGTCTGCTGAGCTGCAGCGTGGAGTCGGGCTGCCTCAGCTCTCCTCTCGTACTCATCTGCCTCCTCTCTAGTAATAGTATATCTTCTTTTTGTCTGTGAATCAAAAAGGGCAGGAGCAGGGAGAGTAATACGGACAACATGCCGTTTGTTAAAAATTAAACGATATAAAAGAGGTGATTCGGATCGCTCAACAAAATGATGTGAGGCCATGGAGTCATAATCTAAATATGCAGTGGGCAACTCCGTATCACCCTCATGGATGTCTATATCAAGAAAATTAGCTCAGCGGGTTGCATAAATTCCTCCAAAGAAATCTCCATTATGTCTATTATGATGCAACCTACGAGCTACAATGGCTCCCATATGATAAGATTGGTCTCCTAACACAGCACTCCTGAGAATGCTAAGATCGGGACACACATGTGACATGCTTCATCCTTAGCATTTATGCATCTACCGATGAAAAGAGCAAAATAATGTATAGCAGGAAAGTGAATGCTCCCTATGGTAGCCTGCGTTATATCTCTAGATTCCCCTACAGTTATACTGGCAAGAAAGTCTCTAAATTCAAATTTAGGGGGATCCCTAATACTGCCCCATGATGGAAGTTTCCAAGCAAGAGTGAAATCCTCTAAGTCCATTCTATAAGATTTATCATAAAGATCAAACATGACTGAAGGAGAATTATGTGAAGATGAATACTCAAACCTCCTCACAAATGAACTTGTGAGATCATGACATTGGGGACATTTGTCAGCCTCAAAATCCTCAAGACCGGCATTGCGCAAATATGCTTTAAATTCTTCTTTAATTCCCACACGGTCCTTCAAATCTTCCGACGGCCATTCGCAAGGCCGTACTGGAGCGTCTCTTGGTGGATCCTCGTCAGCATCACGCATAGCAATTCTGGGTCCTTGCTTCTTAGAAGAACCACCTTGGAACATCTTCCTAAGCATATTATTTTTCTCTGAAAAATTATGAAATCTTTAGTAACTTCAAACAAAAGTGAACCAACTTCAATAAAACTGATAGCAACTACTCCTACAAGTGCCTAGAGCCTATATCAAGCATTAGAACTACTTGGAACCATATAAATTTGACATGCAAGCTCAAGAACATGGTCACCTATGCAGCACAAATTTGCAAAGAATAGAGCACTAGAAGAAAAACTAATTGGACCAATGGAGGAGTCACATACCAAGGAACAATCTCCCCAAGCAGTTTTGCGAGAGGTGCTTTGAGCAAGGAGATCAAAAATCGCAGCAAAAGTGGCTGGAACTCGTGCTTGAGTTGGTTTTTCGGGTTTGTGTGAGGCAGAGGAAGAAGATGGATGCTGGGATAAGTGGAGGAGGGCCACCATGGGCCCACGAGGCAGGGGGCGCGCCGGGGCGCCCGCCACCCTGGTGGACAGGTGGCAGCTCCTCCCGTGGTAATTTTTGCATAGTAAATCCTCAAATATTCCCGAAAAAATCATATTAAATTGGCATGTCATTCCGAGGACTTTTATTTTTGGGATATTTTTATATTGCACGGATAAGCCAGGAAACAGACAGAGAAAAACTATTTTTACTTTATTTCTACTAATTAACAGAATATTTAAAGAGGGTACAGAAGGTTGTGCTTCTAGTTTCATCCATCTCATGCTCATCAAAAAGAATCCACTAACAAGGTTGATCAAGTCTTGTTAACAAACCCATTCCGATAATCATGAAACCGGAGAAATTTCAAATAACACTAAGTTACCTCAACGGGGATATGCACATCCCCAATAATAAGTATATCATATTTCTTTTTGACAGTAGGAAGAGGAAATTCAAAACCTCCAAACATAATCGATGGAATTTTTCCAATAGAGTTGATACTATGAACTTGAGGTTGTTTCCTCGGGAAGTGTACCGTATGCTCATTACCATTAACATGAAAAGTGACATTGCCTTTGTTGCAATCAATAACAGCTCCTGCAGTGTTAAGAAAAGGTCTTCCAAGAATAATAGACATACTATCATCCTCGGGAATATCAAGAATAACAAAGTCCGTTAAAATAGTAACATTTGCAACCACAACAGACACGTCCTCACAAATACCGACATGTATAGCATTTGATTTATCAGCCATTTGCAAAGATATTTTAGCAGGTGTCAACTTATTCAAGTCAAGTCTACGATATAAAGAGAGAGGCATAACACTAACACCGGCTCCAAGATCACATAAAGCAGTTTTAACATAATTTCTTTTAATGGATCAAGGTATAGTAGGTACCCCGGGGTCTCCAAGTTTCTTTGGTATTCCACCCTTAAAAGTATAATTAGCAAGCATGGTGGAAATTTCAGCTTCTGGTATCTTTATTTTATTAGTGATGATATCTTACATATATTTAGCATAAGGATTTGTTTTGAGCACATCAGTCAATCGCATACGCAGAAAGATAGGTCTAATCATTTCAGCAAAGCGCTCAAAATCCTCATCATCCTTCTTCTTGGATGGTTTCGGAGGAAAAGGCATGGGTTTCTGAACCCAAGGTTCTCTTTCTTTACCATGTTTCCTAGCAACAAAGTCTCTTTTATCATAACGTTGATTCTTTGATTGTGGGTTATCAAGATCAACAACAGGTTTAATTTCTACGTCATTATCATTACTAGGTTGAGCATTATCATGAACATCATCATTGGTATTTCCATTAGGTTCATGTTCATTACCTGATTGTGTTTCAGCATCAGACATAGAGATATCATTTGGATTATCAGGTGGTTCAGCAATAGGTTCACTAGAAGTTTGCACAATTCTGTCATTTTTCATTTTCTTCTTCTTAGAAGAACTAGGAACATCAATATTATTTCTCTGAGAATCTTGCTTGATTCTCTTAGGGTGGCCTTCAGGATACAAAGGTTCCTGAGTCATTCTACCAGTTCTAGTAGCCACTCTAACAACATAATCATTTTTCTTACTATTCATTTCATCAAGCACTTCTTTTTGAGCCTTAAGTACTTGTTCTACTTGAGTGGTAACCATAGAAGCATGCTTGCTAACAAGTTTAAGTTCACCCTTAATATTAGCCATATAATCACCCAAGCGTCTAATCTTATAAGCATTTTCTTTTATTTGTCTACCAAAATAAGCGTTGAAGTCGTCTTGTTTAAACATAAAGTTATCAAACTCATCCAAGCACTGACTAGGAATTTTAGTAGGAGGAACTTCAGCTTTATCATATCTATAGAGAGAATTTACCTTTACTACCTGTGTCGGGATATCGGGATCAGGAGGTTCTTCAGTAAATAAGTGATCAAGTTCATATGTTTCTTCGACAGGCGGTAGATTAAGACCATGTATTTCTTCAATAGGAGGTAAATTCTTAACATCTTCAGCTTTAATACCTTTTTCTTTCATAGATTTCTTTGCCTCTTGCATATCTTCGGGACTGAGAAATAAAACACCTCTCTTCTTCGGAGTTGGTTTAGGAATAAGCTCAGTAATTGGAGCGGGAGCTGGCTCAGGAGGTTCCCAATTATTTTCATTTGTCAACATATTATTCAATAGGATTTTAGCTTCATCCGGTGTTCTTTCCCTGAAAAGAGAACCAGCACAACTATCCAGGTAATCTCTGGAAGCATCAATTAGTCCATTATAGAAGATATCAAGTATTTCAGGTTTCTTAAGAGGATGATCAGGCAAAGCATTAAGTAACTTGAGAAGCCTCCCCCAAGCTTGTGGGAGACTCTCTTCTTTAATTTGCAAAAAGTTGTATATTTCCCTTAAAGTAGCTTGTTTCTTATGAGCAGGGAAATATTTAGCAGAGAAGTAATAAATCATATCCTGGGGACTACGCACACAACCAGGATCAAGAGAATTAAACCATATCTTAGCATCACCCTTTATGAGAACGGAAATATTTTGAGTATATAGAAGTAAGGCGATCTCTCATCCTTGGTGAACAGGGCAGCTATATCATTTAACTTAGTAAGATGTGCCACAACAGTTTCAGATTCATAGGCATAGAAAGGATCAGATTCAACCAAAGTAATTATATCTGGATCAACAAAGGATTCATAATCCTTATCAGGAACACAGATAGGTGAAGTTGCAAAGGCAGGATCAGGTTTCATTTTATCTCTAAGTGATTCTTTGTTCCATTTAATCAATAACCTCTTAAGCTCGTATCTATCTCTGCAGGCTAAAATAGCTAAAGAAGCATCTTTATCAAAAAGATAACCCTGAGGAATAATGGGCATATTTTCATCATCACTTTCATCATCGTATTCAGATTCATCAATTTCTCTTTCTCAAGCCCTAGCAATTTGTTCTTCAAGAAATTCACTAAGGGGCACAGTAGTATCAGGCATAGAAGCAGTTTCACCATAAGTATCATGCATAGCAGAAGTGGCATCATCAATAACATGCGACATATCGGGATGAATAGCAAAAGCAGGTTTAGGTGTCGCTAACTTACTCATAACAGAAGGTGAATCAAGTGCAGAGCTAGATGACAGTTCCTTACCTCCCCTCGTAGTTGAGGGATAAATTGTTGTCTTAGCGTCTTTCAAATTCTTCTTAGTGTCTAGCAGATATAAATCCCAAGTGACTCAAAGAATAGAGCAATACTCCCCGGCAACGGCGCCAGAAAAAGGTCTTGATAACCCACAAGTATAGGGGATCGCAACAGTTTTCGAGGGTAGAGTATTTAACCCAAATTTATTGATTCGACACAAGGGGAGCCAAAGAATATTCTCAAGTATTAGCAGCTGAGTTGTCAATTCAACCACACCTGGAAACTTAGTACCTGCAGCAAAGTGTTTAGTAGCAAAGTAATATGATAGTGGTGGTAACGGCAACAAAAGTAAAGACGACAAAAGTAATGTTTTTGGTATTTTGTAGTGATTGTAACAGCAGCAGCGGAAAAGTAAATAAGCGTAAACCAGTATATGGAAAGCTCGTAGGCATCGGATCAGTGATGGATAATTATGCCGGATGCGGTTCATCATGTATCAGTCATAACATAGGGTGACACAGAACTAGCTCCAATTCATCAATGTAATGTAGGCATGTATTTCATATATAGTCATACGTGCTTAAGGAAAAGAACTTGCATGACATCTTTTGTCCTACCCTCCCGTGGCAACGGGGTCCTATTGGAAACTAAGGGATATTAAGGCCTCCTTTTAATAGAGAACCGGAACAAAGCATTAGCACATAGTGAATACATGAACTCCTCAAACTATGGTCATCACCAGGAGTGGTCCCGATTATTGTCACTTCAGGGTTGCCGGATCATAACACATAGTAGGTGACTATAGACTTGCAAGATAGGATCAAGAACTCGCATATATTCATGAAAACATAATAGGTTCAGATCTGAAATCATGGCACTCGGGCCCTAGTGACAAGCATTAAGCATAGCAAAGTCATAGCAACATCAATCTCAGAACATAGTGGATACTAGGGATCAAACCCTAACAAAACTAACTCGATTACGTGATAAATCTCATCCAACCCATCACCGTCCAGCAAGCCTATGATGGAATTACTCACGCACGGCGGTGAGCATCATGAAATTGGTGATGGAGGATGGTTGATGATGACGACGAAGACGAATCCCCCTCTCCGGAGCCCCGAACGGACTCCAGATCAGCCCTCCCAAGAGAGATTAGGGCTTGGCGGCGGCTCCGTATCGTAAAACGCGATGATTTCTTCTCTCTGATTTTTTTCTCCCCGAAAGCCAATATATAGAGTTGGAGTTGGCGTCGGAGGGTGTCCAGGGGGGCCACGAGGTAGGGGGGCGCACCCTAGAGGGGGGGGCCGCGCCCCCCACCCTCGTGGTCAGGGTGTGGGCCCCATGGTCTTCATCTTTGGCGAGGATTTTTATTATTTTTTCTAAGGTGTTCCGTGGAGTTTCAGGACTTTCCGAGAATATTTTCTTTATGCACGTAAAACAACAGCATGACAATTCTGCTGAAAACAACGTCAGTCCGGGTTAGTTCCATTCAAATCATACAAGTTAGAGTCCAAAACAAGGGCAAAAGTGTTTGGAAAAGTAGATACGACAGAGACGTATCAGTGCCCTCACGTTGTTCGCTGCAAATGGCTAGAACCGGGGGGGGCGTACGACGCAGACAGGGAGATGCTCGACATCATCCACAACGGAGCCGAGGGAGGAGGAGTGGGCTGTGAGGATGGGCGGGTGGAAGACTCGGATCCCACCAGTTCGACAACTACCAGTAGCAGCAATCCTGCACCCAAACGTCCATGCAGCAGTCCTACACCCAAAACAACGATGACACACAACAAAAAAGCAGAATTGGGTCGCTGGAGAGCAGCAGTCGGAGGGGGAGGAGGAGAAGGATAACGGCGACGACAATGATCCGGATGATACAACCGACAATCCGAAGAAGAAGGGTAGAGGAGAAAGCTTCAACATGCGGGAGGACGAGCTGTTGTGCGATGCATGATTGGCCACTAGCACTGATCCGATCCATGTC
The DNA here is from genome assembly GCA_032464435.1 of Aegilops umbellulata. NCBI lineage: Eukaryota > Viridiplantae > Streptophyta > Magnoliopsida > Poales > Poaceae > Aegilops > Aegilops umbellulata. Next base: position 642,480,922 of record CP136057.1, read on the forward strand.
ACGGAGCAAAAGGGCACAACCTTTTAGAAGAACATTCACATGTAGTTCCATGAACACAAGCATATTGCGCCCTACTTCGGCGCGGTCATCCGCAACCGTGAGTGAAAGTCCATCAACCATCGATGGTACACCATCCAAGAGGTCGTGTCCAAGTATTGTGGGCACTTGAAGCATCTCATCGCACAGTGGCCTAACAGTGCACAAATCACCGAGCAAGGTTATCACTAGCCGGGTATGCTTTAGTTTTGTTGATCACGCCGGACATGTATTGTTTTTTTGCTCACTAGACGAATATGCATTGTCGATAATGTTTCACTTTGTAGCCTACTCGTGCTTGTGTAGTGTACAAGAAGTTGGAGAAGAAGTCATTCACCGTCATGCATTGTTGGTTAAAGTTGAATGGGCAACTGGAGTGGGACCTCTTCATTGCCAAGACGCCGCCCAAACCAATGGCGAAGAAACCGGTGACCGTACCGACCCAACCCAAGAACAGCCGAAGAAGATTAGAAGAAATTTACGGGGGAAGAACTGGGAGGAGGAGAGGGCAAAGCGATAAGGGGCAGCGGCCAAGCTGATGGAGAGGTTCGAGGACATCTTGGCGAAGAAGGTCGAGGCATGCGTGAGGCTCTCAGACATCAAGGAGGAGAAGAAGACAGGGAGGTTCAAACTGTTGATGGAGGCGACGGACAAGAAGCTCAAGCTCGAAGAGAGGAGTACCATGATCGAAGAGAGGAAGGCCGCGCTCAAGGAAGAGAAGTTGAAGATCACCGCCAATGCGGAGGACACCAAAATGTTGACCTTTAATGTGGACTCTCTAGATGCCGACACATGAATCATCGTGCAATCTGTCTACTACCAGATGTTGCAGCGGCGGAAAGATCAGTTAGCGACCGCGGAGAATGAGGATGTGGCGGAGGCATGCGCACACGAACTCGGGCTTGGAGGTAGAGGCTGCCTACATGGCGGCGACGACACCTCATTGATCGGGAAGCAGACAGCTGGGATTGCCGATCCGGTAGGACAGAAATGTAGGACTGCCGGACTGATATTATTTTGAATTTGGCATATAAGAGCTAAGCATATTTACCTCTTTTTGGTTGTGATCGGACATGCGATCCGGCGCTGGTGTGGTCTGACGAACTGGATGGATCGCATTATATTTTAATTTGAATTTATTGACGGACATATACATGATTTCATTTCATTGGATGTCGGTCTCCCGCATCCGTGTCCACAGACTGATACACTGTCCATGAACGGATGCAGGAGAAAATTGCTGGATGCCATTGAAGATGCACGGAGAATGGTGTGACCGTCTTTTTTCTCTCTCTACTGTGCTGAATGTGTTCTTTAATTTTGGCAGCCCTTGGAGATGCACAAAGAAGGGTGTGAGGCCATCTCCACCGCGCGACCCCAAACGGACGTCCGTTTTGTCCGGATTCTGTCCGTTTGGGTAGGGATTTGGGGTCGTGTCCGGGCGTGTCCTGGGATGCGGTGGCCGTGCGCCCAGCGCGCGGACGCATCCATTTTTCCCATCCTGTCCGCCAGGGCCAAAAATGCCCATATTATCATCAAAACTAGTTTGCACGTCCAAATATTTGTCTGAAAATTAAAATAGTTTTACAACCAAATTCAAATTGTCCTTAATAAAAAAGTTTTACAACCAAATCGAAATTGTCTTGACTGAACATAAAATGAACCAATACATATTGGTTGCCAATGTGATCCCACACGTGCTCAACCAAGTCATTTGAAGATTCAAATGATTGTGTCAATCACGCATCTCACGATGGAATTGCACAAATTGTTCAAATGTGGCCGGGTCTTGGTGCATGGGCTCAATATTTTCACCTTGATAATCAAATCATTGGTCGAAGATACTCTCATCACGCTCGTCCTCGACGGTCATGTTGTGCATGATCACACAAGCAGTCACCACCTCCCAAAGCTTCCTTTCATCCCATGACAACGCAGGGTTTGGAACGATACCCCACCAGGATTGAAGCACACCGAAAGTACGTTCCACATCCTTTCTAGCACTCTCTTGCATTTGGGAAAATCTCTTTCTCTTCTCACCTTGGGGCTTCGAGATTGTCTTCACAAAAGTTGACCATTGAGGATATATACCATCAGCTAGATAGTATCCCTTGTTGTACTGGTGGCCGTTGATCTCAAAGTTAACAGGTGGGGAGTGGCCTTCTGCAAGCCTTGCGAAGACTGGAGAATGCTGCAGCACGTTGATATCATTGTGAGAACCTGCCATGCCGAAGAAAGAATGCCATATCCAAAGATCCTGCGAAGCCACCGCTTCTAATATGACAGTGCACGCGTTGACATGCCCCTTATACTGGCCCTGCCAAGCAAATGGACAGTTCTTCCACTCCCAGTGCATACAATCTATGCTGCCTAGCATGCCTGGAAAGCCTCTAGCTGCGTTGGTCGCCAACAATCTCTTTGTATCAGCGGCAGTTGGTTGCCTCAAGTACTCTGGGCCAAACACCTCGATCACAGCCTGGCAAAACTTGTACATTGACATCAGACATGTTGTCTCACTCATACGCACATACTCATCCACCAGATCGCCTGGAATTCCATATGCAAGCATGCTGATGGCCGTGGTGCATTTCTGGTAAGAGGAGAATCCAAGTTTGCCAAGGGCATCCGTCTTGCACTCGAAGTATGGGTCATGAGCAACCACTCCCTGTCGGATATGATTGAACACATGCCTTGCCATACGAAAACGGCGACGAAATTTATCCGGCTTGAAGAGCGGAGTGTTGGCAAAGTAATCGACATAGAGCAGGGCGTGGCCTCTCTCCCTATTGCGGTTCAAGTTGGGAGCATGGCCAGGGAGTGACCCCTGTACCGAGGAAGCTGCCGTTGAATATGGTCATGAACGACCAGTGCAGCCACCACAAGATCTTCATCATCCGACGACGAATCGTCTGATGAACAAAGGAAGTGATGGAAGAAAAACTCGTCTCCACTGTCCATACCTTTGTTGGCAAAATGTCAAACACCTTGCGGTCGTGGTGGCGAAGAGACCACGATGATCACCTCGACGCAGCAGGGGTGGTTGCCGGTCGGCTACTGGCCGCTCTGGAGCTCTCGTCGGAATCTGCCTCGGCCGCCGTGGTACGTCGCCGGCAGTCGTGTCCCCACTACCACCGGAAAAGACGGCGACGGCCAAACCTCCTCCGATCGACGGCCAAAACTACGGCGAAAGCACGGGCGTGGTGGCGGCCATGTCTAGACGTGGTTTGGTATGGACGGCCGGGGGCTGCGCGGTGAGGAGGCGGCCGGAGAATAGCGGCGGCGCCGGCGGCGGGGCGGGGCGGGGAGAGAGGGTGAAGCGTTGAGAGCGAAGGGACTGCTAGTGTCCCCGACAGGCGGACCACGGGGGGATAAGGGCGTGCGTCGAGGCCGTCCACGCGCGTTCGTTTCACCCCGAACCGAGCGTAAGTTTGGGCCGGGATGGATCGAAAACAGACGGAATCCGGACATTTGTTCGTTTGAGGCCGCGCGCTGGGCCGCGCTATTTGTCCTTTTATCCTAAACGGATGGGGCCGGACAGGATAGGGTCGCGCGGTGTGGATGGCGTGACCGTCTTTTTTCTCTCTCTACAGTCTACTGTACTGAATGTGTTCTTTAATTTGGGCACGCGTTTTCTGAAATACTGTATCATCGAGTGTTTTCCTAGATAACGCGTTTTTTGTCGTGGTCCCTGTCCGTCTCCGGATGCATGGGATCAGAATGCTGTCTCTCTGTCAGTCGCCAATCATGGCCTCAACAACCCTGCGTTCAGTTTAGCTGCCTCCGCCTTTGATGTGCGTCCGACGGAGCCACATGCTCCAACAAACCAGTCACTTAGTCAACTCTCAAAGTCATGCCAACTCCTTGCTTCGCCGCTTGCCCTACCTTGTATGCCTCAAAACCTCCCATTTTACCAGATCCAATACTCATGGGTTCGGAGGAGGTGCCACCCTCCGACGGCAGATGCAGCCCTGCCAACCCCCTTCCGACATGGTGGCTCTGACCGACGTTGGCTTCCTCATCTTCGTTTTCGGAGATGGTGCCTATGGGATTGCTCAGCCTTAGGCTAGGGAGAAATCCCTGTTTGGCTTGCCGATGCTGGCAACGGTGGCGTCCGCGGATGTCATTTCCTTCTTGGAGGCGCTGACAACGCCCGCGGCTGCGCCCCTCTTCGAGCTCAGGGGAAACCATAGGTCTGGTTCCTCCGAACCGGATGGCGACAACATCTCAGCATCATCCTCCTTCTTGAAGGCGCTATCTTGCTCGCTCGCGGTGTCCCTTATTTTGGTTCTGGAGATGTTGGTGCTCTTGTTGGTTTGGCATTGCCGCCCTTGGGGTCGGGCATGGTAGGTTTAGCTGTGCTGCATCGTCTATTCGGGCCGAGCATCCCTTGTCTCTCTGCTTCGGACATCATGTTCACGCTTGTCTACGTTCGTGTGTGTTGTACCCTTATATGTAGTCATTATATTTCTTCTGTCAATGCAATGATACGCGAGCTTTGCGTACTCGCGAAATGCTTCAGCGAGCGATTCAAATATTCCGATACTGGTGCCGAGACGAAACTTTGCCTTGCCTTTGCCTTGCCGAGCGAAATGCTTCAGTAAGCAGATATCATGTCGTTGCAAGAGTACTGTGGTTGTTTCAAATGTTGGCATGAGAGCTACTCCCTCCGTCCGGAAATTCTTGTCATCAAAATAAATAAAAGGAGATGTATCTAAATGTATTTTAGTTCTAGATACATTCTCTTTTATCCATTTTGATGACAAGCTTTTCCGGACGGAGGGAGTGCCACCAAATCCTTTTTGATTAGAAAAGGGGTAATGGTGAAGACAGAGAGGGGTGTGACTCTGTGTCTGTCTGTCTGTTTCTCTCTCGGTTGTTGTACTCAACGTGTTGTTTAACTTTGCCGCGGACGCGCTTTCTGAACGTGTTCTTTACCGTTACAGCGACGCAAGCATTATATAACTGTTAGAGATGACGATGGAGGAACTTTAGACTCCTGGACAACGCGTTTTTTGTCCTTGTCTCTGCAGTACCTTCTCCCCTCTGTCATTCGCCAATCATGGCCTCAACAACCCCCCCTGCGTTCGGTTTAGGGTTAGCTGCCTCCACCTTGTGCGTCCGAGGTCCGACAGAGCCAACATGCCCCAACAAACCAGTCGCTAGTCAACCCTCAAAGTCATGGCAACTCCTCCTCCTAGCAACACCAACCAAATTACAGTGCACATTCCATCAAGCATCCACAGAAATCAGCACAGAGCAAGCAACAAGTTTGATTGATGATCATGGCATTGGCATCGAATCTAGTACCAAGCATGCACAGCAACAGCAACCTCTAAATCTAAATCTAATCGACCAGCAACAAATGAAAATCCCATGTTTTCCTTGTGAAAGAGGAGCAGAATTGATGCTTTGTTCTGCACTACTGGTACTAGCGACGAACACCCATCGAGGAGAATAGATTTTTACAACGCGAAATCCAAGAAAATTAGCTGGTGGCAATGGCGGGCTAGCAGCCGGAGGTCTTGGCCCGGAGGATGGTGCACTTGGTCTTCTGGAAGGAGGTGGCGGCGACGTCCGGGTCCACCAGCTGCAGGCTCAGCGGGCAGATGACGGCCAGCGGGCACTTGGTCTTGCGCCCCCTGTACTGCATCACCGTGTCCAGCCGCACCTCCACCTCGAACCTGCCGGCCTCCTTCTGCCTGGCGAACTCCGCCGCGCCGGCCGCCGGCAGCTTCGGCAGCGCCCGGTCGACGCCGCCCACCTTGAGCCGCAGCGTGGTCTCCTTCCGGGCGCCGAGGTCGAGCGCCGCCACGGTGCCGGACTCGTCGAAGCGGGTGCCGTTGAAGGAGAAGGCCACCGCCAGGGTGCTGTAGCTGATGGCGTAGTGCAGGTTGGGGTTGCGCATCGACACGGTCGCCGTCGCGTTGTAGGACAGCAGCTGGAGCGGCGACCTCGCGGTGGTGGAGTTGGAGGCGTTGGGGGACGGGGCGAGGTCGAAGCGCGTGAGCAGGGCGTCCTCGGCCGTGGCCGTCGGCGGCTTGATGACGGCAAAGGCGAGGATGAGGACGACGAGGACGCCCCCGAGCACGAGCAGGATCGCCGCCCAGATGCCGATCTTTTTCCAGTTCCACTCTTCGTACTCGCAGAAGGTGCCCATGGCTCGCCTTGCCTGGCTGGCTGGTCGGATGGGGGCTGGGAGGGACGCGTGGAGCTGGAGCGCGAAGTCCGGCGAGGAGGGGCGGGGGAGAGGAGGGGCCGGAGCCGGAGACTTATGGCGAGCGGGTCTTCTGGCTGTGGCCAATGGGCATCCAGATTCCAGAGGAGAGCAGAGAAAGACCATCAACAAGACCAGTGGGGTCGTATAAACAAAGGAAAGGGTGCAAGTAGAAAGTGTTTTATGGCCAGTTGGTAGAAGGTGGTGGAGTTGGTTATTTGAAATTGACCGAAAATGGTTCGGGCGTCAGTCAATTCTGCGAATGGCACGGTTGGCTGCGGCATCACCGGCGAGGATTTTTTTTCCCAAGAAAGGTTGTGTATCGTTTCATTGATAGAAAAGGAATGTCAGCATGAGATTACATACACTCACAAAGCCATGGGCGCTAGAGGCATTGTTGTGAGTGTTGGAGCAAACAAATCAAGGGGTTGCTCATCCCCAAAACACAAAAAAGGCTAACTCTCGGGAATAATATTCTTTATCCCTTTGGCGCCGGCCTTGACCCAAAGGCCCACTTCGTCGTTGATGTTGGTGATAAGACGGGAGACCGAAGGTCGATCGTGGTCGAAGATGCATTTTTCAATCTATTTATCAATTGTTACTATGACAGTACAAAGAACACCAGTGGCAATAATCCTACACGGGACCAAGCCCTAGAATGAGCCAGAGATAGGACAACAGGTGTGCCAGCTCCACCTGGGCCTAACGACATGAACAACATTATCACTGACTTAAAAAGCCTAAACCCCACATCTGGCTTAATGGTCAAAACAAACGTTGTTGATTCTTAGTGCCACGTGGCACTGACCAATGAGCGCGACATGTCAGAAATCAGATTAAAATGGTCCAAATTGCTCATCGGTGTTTACTGAATTTTTTTACCACTAGAATTGTAGATTTTTGTGGCGGCGTGGGAAATCCAAATATCTCAAGCGAATGTGGTGTTTTTTTTTGTAATTCACTTACCTTAAGCAAAGAATAAGAGCCATTTCCCATGTGCCGAATTTTCAATTTTCCCACATTTCCCGTATTTATTTATTTATTTCTAACTTCTATTTTATTTACTTTTTCTAAAAAAATTGTCTTTCAAATTTATTTTGTTTTCTAAATATACATCATTCTGTTATTAAACGTAATAGATTGGTAGAAAGTAAAATACATTGTTCCTAATGCATAACAAAAGAACTCATAAAAATATATTCCGCTTTTAGCAAAGAATAAGAGCCATTTCGCCGGCCCATGTGCCGAATTTATAAAATTCACCACAATTTTCTTTTTTATTTATTTCTAACATTTGTGTTCTTTTTTAACTTCTATTTTATTTTGGATTTATTTTTGCTTTTATTTATAATCTGGTATTTTCTTTGCGAATGATGAATAGAAATGTTGCATGATCTGCAGTAATAGTTCTGCAACCTCAATCTAATCTACCAACAGTTACACCAACTAGGGGAAATTCCTTCTTTGGGTGACACTAGAAGAGAAGAGACATTGATGCTTGTTCTCCACTAGTACTGATGAAGAAGAAACACAGAGCAAGAACCGATTTTTACAGACGGAAATGAAACCAAACCAAATTAAGTGGTGGCAAATGGCGGGCGGGCGGGCTAGCAGCCGGAGACCTTGGCCCTGAGAATGGTGCACTTGGTCTTCTGGAAGGCGGTGGCGGCGACGTCGGGGTCGACGAGCTGCAGCCGGAGCGGGCAGACGACCCCCAGGGGGCACTTGGCCTTGCGGCCCTTGTACTGCATCACCGTGTCCAGCCGCACCTCCACCTCGAACACGCCGGCGTCCTTCTGCTTGGCGAACTCCGCCGCGCCGGCCGCCGGCAGCTTGGGCAGGGCGCGGCCGACGGCGCCCACCCTGAGGCGCACCGCGGTCTCCTTCCGGGCGCCGAGGTCGAGGGTCGGCACGGTGCCGGACTCGTCGAAGCGGGTGCCGTTGAAGGAGAAGGCCGCGGCGACGGCCCCGAAGGTGATGCCGTAGTGCAGGTTGGGGTTGCGCAGGGAGACGGTGACCGTGGCGTTGTAGGACAGGAGCTGGAGGGGCGGCCTGGCCGTGGACGTGGAGTTGGGGGCCGGGGCGAGGTCGAAGCGCGTGAGGAGGGCGTCGTCGGCGCTGGCCGTGGGCGGGTTGACGACGGCGAAGGCGAGGATGAGGAGGGCGAGGGCGCCCCCGAGCACGGCCAGGATGACCAGGCAGACGATGGCCGTGGTCCAGCTGCACTCGCAGTCGCAGTCGGAGCAGTCCCGCCGGCGCTTCTCCCACCACTTGCGCCACCAGTCGCGCTCCCAGAAGACCATGGCTGGCGCTGGCGCTGGCTTAGCTCAGCTGGGTGGATCTCTCCGGGTGGAGCTAGGCGTGGCTCGGCTAGGAGCGTGGAGCTGGAGTGCGCACGGCGAGGGGAGAAGAAGGGGGCGGGGCTGGAGCTGGAAGCGGAGACTTGTGGCGAGGGTGTGGGTCTTCGGACGCGGCCAGAGGTGAGCAGAGGAGACCAAGAAGAAGACCTGCTGCTGGCCCGGCCAGTGGGTCGTGAACAAAGGACAAGGTGACCGTTGGTTGTTATCCGTCTCCTCTCCCTCTCAGCCGTGGCAACGGCATCCATGGTGATGGTGGTTGCCCTCACCCTCACCCTCTGTACTCTCTACGCGTTTTGTGTTTTTTTTTTCCTTTCAAAAGAGGAGAGCGCGTTGGCAGAGCGTGGTCGAGCTGGAGGCATCAACTGGTGTTGATAATGGCTCATAGTTGGGTTCCTTGATTCCAACGCTTTCTAGTATTATTTTATCTTTTGAACCTTACGTCTGATTTATGATCCGATTCAGGATGATGGGAATCTTCAAAACAAGATCAATGTTAAGCTTGGTTTGAACAAATCTGGAATTCCAATTCTGAAAATACAGTGAAGCTATTTTTTTTTTGCCATGTTTTTTTTATCAAAGAAGGGCTTGCCCCCTTCCGATTTTCATTACTGAAAACCTCCATCGAGTAACAAGGTTTTGACACTACAGAACAGAACAGGTCCAGCTACCAACTCGACAAACATCCCACCAAAAGGCCAACATAGGCCGCAACATTCCAGAACTCCGAGGACAACAAAGCCCAGAGCATAATAAGTCTTTCACAAACCACTAAAGAGACAGCAAAATAGAAACTACCAACTAAGAGAAACAAGAAGACTGAGAACAGCAGCAGCAGCAGCACGTAGATGCTGAGTATAGAATAGAGGTTTCTTGAATGTTGTCCCTTTCACATCTAATTGCTGGGCGCGCGCTCTGCACTGATTCTATCTTCGACGCCCTAGGATTCCAGATGAAAAGTGTGCTTTGGTTTCATTTTCGGCGATATATGGTTTCGTTTGCTTGGAAAGCGGAGGATACGCCTTTCCTGAAAAAGAAGAACGCACTAAACCGAATAAAATGTAACCTTTTCAATTACCTTTTAAGACTTGATGAAACCTAAATGAAACAACATTGAGACTCCAATCAAAATTACTCCCTCTGTTCCAAATATAAGCCTTTCTAGATATTCCAACAAATGACTATATACAAAGCAAAATGAGTGAATCTACACTCTAAAACATATCTACATACATCCGTATGTCGTATTTCATTTGAGATGTCTAAAAGGACTTATATTTAGGAACGTAGGGAGTATAAAACATATATCCAAAACTGAGATTAAGCATCTAAAAGATAACTAGATATCAAACCGAAATATACTTTATTTCAGTCGCAAGAAACTGACTAAAACCCATGTAAAACTAGAATGAAATGCCAATAGTAATAGTAGTCACCGTGCATAACCTATACTGGAATGAGATTGCTGCCACAAACGCAGCAACGCCGGTGGGCTCAGATGAAATAATAAGATATCAATGTCACTGCTTGCTCAAAGCGAGCTCCGAGCACCCGACTTCTTGTATGCTAGCGAAGCGGTTGAAAACAAGGCGAAGTATCGAGTGAAAACAGCAATTCGATGAAAATCTGAAAACTACTAGCATGGGTCGTTGGATCAAGAGCGAAGGGTAGAGATGAAACGTGGGATTGATAACAGGTCACTTAACCCCCTTTTACACATAACCCCCTTCCCTGATTAACCAGTTCAATTCACTCGATTCCGCGGGCTCGCTCTAAATCTAGGCTCGCTCCATGGCAGCGCCGCCACATCATGGTGCCCAACGATGGCGACCCGGCGGCGCGGCGCTCTCCCCACGCGACGGAGACCCGGCGGCGCGGCGCTCTCCGCCACGCACCAGAGCATTAGCGGCGCGGCGGTCTCCCCACCCTGACAACAGCAGCTAGCCCCCCCTCCCCCCGCGACAGGCTCGGCTACTGTGGCATGGTGCTGGTTCCATGTGAGCAAGAATCGGGGCCAGCTACTTTGCGAGATGACGGGCGCGTGCCGGTGTGGAGAACTGCTTCCTGCTGTATATGAAGACTGCTTCCTACTGTATATGAAGTATCTGAATTTTGCAACTTTATTGTATCTGAAATAGCTTTACTCGATGGTGTTATCGAGCTGAGCAAAGGCATTTTTGTTGTTTACTAAGGATAGGAGAGGAGAATCCAGTAGTAGTATGAGCTTCTCATGTAATTTCTGAAAATAGGCACTACCATGGCACATTCATTATAATTCAGAAAAAATAAATATGCATCAATACAGGGAGTAAGGATTGAACGTTCATGTTCATATCAATTCAGAAAAAAAAGTGACGCATCATACATGGATTGGTCAGGGACTTACATCTGTACAGATACGAGGAGGAGGGGGCATGGCAGGAGACAGAGGAGCGACACGGTCTGTAGGGAGGGTCTCCAAGAACTCCGACACAGAAGGTTGTGGCCTCGGAGGCGATCATGCCATTAGTTTCCAGATTTTCATCGAATTGTTGTTTTCATTCGATACTTCGCCTTTGGAAAATGTTAGACTTTGTAACGTAGCCCAACTGTGTAATACGTATATCGTGTATCATTATAAATATATGTGATAGGCCACCCCTAGAGGGTTGAGCCAGTTCCCATAAATCCTACATCTAATATGGTATCAGCCTAAACCTAGGACCTACTCCACCTCCGTCTCAGCCGCCGCCGCCGCCGCGCCCCAAACCCTAGGGCCGCCGCCGTCGCCGCTGCAATGACTGCTTCCGGCTCTACCTCTGCCAGCTCCGGGACCATACCCGCAACGCTGGCCGCCCTGCTGAATCTTCCTGCCCGCACTGGTGCCTCGCCGACGCCGCACTTCTTCGGCACCACGGCGGTGGGTTTGCAGTTTTCCGCCCCGATCCCTCCGTCTCTTGCGCCGTCGACCGTGGCGGCCTCCACCGCCGCGATGTTCGCGCCACCGGCGGCTACCGCTGGCTCGTCCTCGACACTCGCCATCATGCCGGCGGCCTCGGGGGCTCTGACGATCAGCGTGCGGGTGTGACACCCCCGGCCCCGGCGGTCACCGCGGTAGCTGCCACCGACGCCGCCCTGAACTCCGGGCCGTTCCACTTCGACAGCCTCATCACGACTCGTCTCACGCCGGACAACTACCTGTTTTGGCGCGCCAAGGTTCTACCGCTGCTCCGCAGCCGCTCCCTCCTTGGCTATGTCGATGGCTCTTTGCCGTGTCCGCCGCAGGTCCTTCACACCGTCCACGGCCCGGCCATCAACCCGGCGCACCGTCTGTGGGTGCAACAGGACCAAGCGATCCTCTCCGCCATCCAGGGTTCCCTTGGAGACGGGGTCGCTGGCCTTTGTCTCTTTGCTGCCTCCTCCTTGGATGCGTGGACGACTCTGGAACATGCGTTTGCCCAGACCTCCAATGCTCACGCGATGGCTCTTCGCAGCAAGCTTGATGATGTCAAGAAACTGGACTCCTCGGCCACAACATACTTCAACAAACTCAAGGTCCTGGCGGATACATTGACCTCTATCGGTCGACCATTGAGTGATGAGGAGTTCGCCGGCTATGTGATTAAGGGCCTTGATGCTGACTACGACAACCTTGCCGAGGCCGTCCACAACGCCAAGCCGCCACTTCCGCCGCACGAGCTCTTCTCCCGGCTGCTCTTCACCGAGCAATGCATCGAAGCTCGCCGCTCCACCAACTCCATCGCCGACCAGCCCGCAACCTTCTGGGCCTCGCGTGGCCAGCGCGCCCCTGCGTCTTTGCCGCCTGCCCGCATCATCACCCCGCCAGCGCCACCCTCGGGCGGAGGCCCTGTACGTTGTCAGCTTTGCGGGCGTGAGAGGCATGTCGCCTCCCGGTGCCACAAGAGGTTTCAGCGGAGCTTCCTGGGTATTGGCAACGATGGAAAAGGTAATGAGCGACAGTTTGCCATGGTGGACTTTGGCCCTCCTGCTGCTCATGTTGCTGCCAAGAGCAAGGATACACGCGTCGACCCCGGCTATACACCCTCATATCCGATTGATCATGCGTGGTATATGGACACTGGCGCCACGAACCATATGACGAATGAGCTCACCAAGCTGTCCACCCATCAGCCATATTACGGTCCCGACAAGGTTCACACCGCCAACGGTGTAGGTATGCCCATCTCTCATGTTGGTCAAGCATCTCTCTTAACTAGTCATCCATCTAGGCAGCTTCATCTTCGTAATATTTTACGGGTCCCCTCGGTGACTCTTAGTTTGTTATCTGTTCCAAAACTCACTCTTGATAACAATGTCCTATGTGAATTTCACCCGTTTGATCTTTTTGTTAAGGATCGAGCCACCAGGGAAATTCTGCTTAGTGGTCGTCTCAGCCATGGCTTATATTGCTTGGAGGATCCATCCGCCCCGCGCGTCTTCAGTGGTGTTCGTGTGTCGCCGTCCCAGTGGCACTCTCGCCTTGGTCATCCTGCCACTCCCATAGTTCGTCATATACTTCACCGTCATGAGCTGCCTATTGAGTCTAGCAATAAGGAGATGTCCGTGTGTGATGCCTGTCAACAAGGCAAAAGTCATCAGTTACCATTTGTTTCTTCTACCCGTCAAGTAACGAGTCCTCTTGAATTTGTGTTTTCTGATGTGTGAGGTCCCGCTCAAATTTCTGTGAGTGGTCACAACTATTATGTTAGCTTTATTGATGCCTATAGTCGCTTTACCTGGCTTTATCTTCTTAAGCGCAAATCTGATGTGTTTGATATATTCATTCAGTTTCAAGTGCATGTAGAACGTCTTCTCAAGCATAAGATTATTCATGTTCAGTCTGATTGGGGGGGGGGGGGCGAATATCGCAACCTCAATGCTTTCTTTAATAAGCTTGGGATCTCTCATCATTTATCATGTCCTCATACACATCAGCAGAACGGCGCTGTTGAGCGCAAGTATCGACATATAGTTGAGACCGGACTCACACTCCTGGCTCATGCGTCTGTACCTTTTCGTTTTTGGAGTGATGCCTTTGCTACAACATGTTTTCTTATTAACTGTCTACCTACGCGTATCATTAATATGAAAACTCCTATTGAGCTCCTTTTACATGAAATTCCTGATTATACCTTCTTTAAGGTGTTCGGGTGTGCTTGTTGGCCCCATCTTCGTCCCTATAATTCTAGAAAGCTTGAATTTCGGTCTAAGAAATGTGTGTTTCCAGGTTATAGTTCTCTTCATAAAGGCTACAAGTGCCTTCATGTGCCAACAAATCATGTCTATATATATCTCATGATGTTGTCTTTGATGAGAACGTCTTCCCCTTTTCCTCCATGCCGCAGCAACCTTCCACACCACCATCTATGCATTCATCTCCTCTTATGCTTGGTCAATTTGAAGATGTTGCATATTCGCCTGTGTTTTTACCTAACCATGGTGCATGTGTTGGACGTGGTGCTCGCCTGGAACTTCTTCCGCATACAACTCCTGTCGTGCATGTTGACCGGTCAGTGCACGTGCATGCACCCGCCGTCGACCCCGCCTCTGGCGCCGTGCCCGTCCATACAACTGGACCGGTGCTGGTCTCCGACACTGGGCTGGTGTCATCCGAGGCACGGTCCACGACATTTGAGGCGTGGCCCACGACCCCGCCGCTCTCCCCTGGGCGGCTCGAGCGGTCTCCGTCTCCGCCTCCACGCCTGGACTCGCCTCCGTCGTCGCCTTCGTCGACAACATGTATTTCCCTGCCGCCCCTTTCGCCTGGGTCGGCTGGGCCTACCGTCGACTCGCCTGAGCCCTCGCCTGGGCTCCCATCGCCAGCTCTGCCGTCATCCTCTCCCATGTTGGCACCGCCGGCTCCTGTTCCCGTTGCACCGCAACGTCTGCATACTCGCAGCCGCAGCGGTATTGTCAAACCCAAGCAGCGTCATGATGGTACTGTCACATATTTGGCTGCCTGTCTTGCTCATTCTGTTGCAGATCCAACTGATGAACCATGCCATTATGAGGTTGCTACGAGTATTCCTCACTGGCGGACAGCTATGGAGCAAGAGTACAATGCTCTTCTTCATAATGAGACATGGACATTGGTTCCTCCTCCGCCTCGTGTCAACGTCATTGATTCGAAGTGGGTTTTCAAAGTCAAGAGACATGCGGACGGGTCTACTGAGCGCTACAAGGCGCGTCTCGTGGCTAGAGGGTTTAAGAAACGACAGGGTCTGGACTACGAGGACACCTTCAGCCCGGTTGTTAAACCTACTACCATCCGGCTTCTTTTGTCTCTTGCAGTCTCTCGTGGTTGGTCTCTTCGACAGCTTGATGTGCAGAATGCTTTTCTCCATGGGTTGCTTGAAGAGGAGGTTTACATGCGGCAGCCACCAGGGTTTGTTGATCCAGATCAGCCTCATCATCTCTGTCGTCTGACGAAGGCGCTCTACGGACTGAAACATGCACCTCGTGCTTGGCATGCTCGTCTTGCTTCGGCTCTTCGTACTCATGGATTCGTTCCGACCACAGCTGATAGTTCGCTGTTCTTATTTCAGCGCCCCAATCTGACTGTGTATTTGCTTGTGTACGTCGACGATATTATTCTGGTCAGTTCTTCTGTCACGGCTGCTGATACTCTTGTGACTGCTCTTGGCAGAGATTTTGCGGTTAAAGACTTGGGACAGCTACACTTCTTTCTGGGCATTGAGGTTGCACATCAGTCTCGTGGCAGCTTGGCTCTCACCCAGAAAAAGTACTCCCTTGATCTCTTGCGCCGTGCTGGTATGCTCAAGTGTAAGCCGTCACCCACGCCCATGTCCTCTACGGATAAGCTCTCGGCCACTACTGGTTCTCCTCTTTCTTCTACAGATGCTACGGAGTATCGGAGTATTGTTGGTGGCTTGCAGTATCTGACTATCACCCGTGCTGATCTTTCATTTGCGGTTAACAGGGTATGTCAGTATCTTCATGCTCCTACAGATGTGCACTGGTCTGCTGTGAAGCGCATTCTTCGTTATGTGCGTCTCACTGTCTCCTATGGTCTTCATCTGCGACCTAGTTCCTCTACTGTTCTCTCTGCATTCTCAGATGCTGATTGGGTTGGGTGTCCAGATGACAGGCGATCCACGGGGGGACATGCTGTATTTCTGGGTCCTAATTTGATTGCCTGGAGTGCGCGCAAGCAAGCCACTGTTTCTCGCAGCAGCACAGAGGCTGAGTACAAAGCAGTTGCCAATGCGACTGCTGAGCTTATCTGGATTGAGTCTTTGCTTCGAGAGCTGGGAATCTCCCAGTCACATCCTTCGGTTCTTTGGTGTGACAACATCGGTGCTACGTTTCTTTCGACAAACCCGGTGTTCCATGCACGAACCAAGCACATTGAGATTGACTATCATTTTGTGAGGGAACGTGTTGCACAGAAGCTACTACAGATCAAGTTTATCTCCTCAAAGGATCAACTTGCCGACATCTTCACAAGCCTCTACCTTCTCCCATGTTTGAGGTCCTTAGGCGCAATCTCAACCTCCTAGATGCATCAGGAGTGAGTTGAGATTGAGGGAGGGTGTTAGACTTTGTAACGTAGCCCAACTGTGTAATATGTATATCGTGTATCATTATAAATATATGTGATAGGCCACCCCTAGAGGGTTGAGCCAGTTCCCACAAATCCTACGTCTAATAGAGAATGAGTACAAGGAATCTAATACTCACGAAGTAAAATGATGTAACCCAAGTGTGGAAACTTCTTATTGGCTTAGGGAATTTGGAACAATAGCCATTAGAATGTAGATAAACATTTCCAACATAAATTTTACTAGAGTTGCAACGTTTTCTACGTATGCCAGACTTACATGCTTACATGGATTGCAACATTGTGCATGAGGTATAAGTAAAGTAGTCGGTTTGTTTTGGGTTTGTTTTTCCTTATTATGTATTCCATATCTATATTTTCGTGAAACTTTTGAATAGGCAACAGGCAATTGGTAACTAGAAATGCGAACCGGCTAAGTGTCTTGTCAAACCAGTCTTTTTATATAAGCCAATGCCTATATTGTTTTCCATGCAAGTTTGTTTCAGAGATGAACTTGAATATCCAATTCTGAGCCCGGGCTCATCCGCACCCGGTAACAATAAACTAAAAGAAATACTACAAAAAAAAACTGTTTTTTTTCGCATAGAAGATTATTGATTGTGTAAGCTGCGTGCCAAATTTCAAAGCATTTGGACACCTAACTAGCTCTCAGCAAAAAAAAAATTGGGGTTAACTTTTTCACAGACCTCAAACTTTATCTTTTTTGCTGAGAGCTACTCATACGTCAAAATGCTTAAAAATTTGGCATGGACATCACGCACTCATGCATCTTTCTCCACAAAAAATCAGATTTTTCTTATTCTTTTAATATTTTTAACAATTTTTTTCACTCACAAATGCTGCTCTCAGATGAACTACTTTATCCTAAACACCAACGATAAAGATAAATGATTTTAGTAAAACAAAGAACACCATAAAAGTTACCCAAAGTCCTATGTAGAACCTCTATTTTCGGTATTCCACTACTAGTAGATCACCAAGGAAGAATACCAAAAGCCAAGGCCTGTCACCATAACCTCATTAGCTTCATGGAGTAGACGGTGATTGCTGAACTAAAGATTTTTTTATTGCATATGATGTCCGATTTTTCATAGTAGCCCAAAGAAATCGACGGAGACGGAAAACGACCAACAATTCATTCGGCTTCATGACAACTGACAAGTTTACAAATTGGCAGCCCATCCATGTCCCTGGAAAAATCAATTGCAAGTGCTCCTATTCTTGGTGTTAAGCAAATGCTCTATATGGCTGACCATTGACATTGGTCATGAAACATTTTATTATTGTTGTTATTTCATAATTTTTGAGCAATATGTAGTTTGTTCCGCACAATTTTTTGAACCGATATAATGAAAGACATATAATAATAATAATAATAATAAATAGTGTATTGCACGAAACTTTGCTAGCATAAAATAGATTTTACATTTATAAAAATGTTCATGCCAATTTACGGATATGTTCCTTTATATGAAAAAATGCATGCACTTGAAATAATAATTTACATATATAAAAAGTTAATGTTCACTCCAAATGAACACAAATTCATGTATTTACTACAAAATAAAATAAAATCCAAAAAACATGAAAGAACAAGCATGAAATAAAATAAAAAGTAAAAAAAAGCAGGAAAAAAGTGAAAGCCAGAACATGTGCCTCATCAGGAGAGTGGCATTGCAGAGGCTGGGCTCCATGGAGCCCGTTCCCCCTAGTAGATCACCAAGGAAGAATACCAAAAGCGAAGGCCTGTCACCATAACCTCATTAGCTTCATGGAGTCGACGGCGATTGCTGAACTAAAAATATTTTTATTGCATATGATGTCCGATTTCTCATAGTAACCCAGAGAAATCGACGGAGACGGAAAACGACCAACAATTCATTCGGCTTCATGACAACTGACAAGTTTAGAAATTGGCAGCCCGTCCATGTCCCTGGAAAAATCAATTGCAATTGCTCCTATTCTCGGTGTTTAGCGAAGAGTATGTGCCAAATCGCGTCAAGATGCTCTATATGGGCCGACCATTGACATGGATCATTAAACATTTTATTATTGTTGTTATTTCATAATTTTGGAGTAATATGTAGCTTGTTCCGCACAAGTTTTTGAACAAATATAATAAAAGAAATTTAATAATAAAAAAACAGTGTATTGCACGAAAATTTGCTAGCATAAAAGTAGATTTTCATTTATAAGAAAAATCCATGCCAATTTACGGATATGTTCCATTATATAGAAAAAATGCATGCACTTGAAATAACAATTTACACATATCAAAAGTTAATGTTCACTCCGAATGAACACAAATTCATGTATTTACTACGAACTAAAATAAAATCCAAAAGACATGAAAGAACAAACATGAAATAAAAAAAAAGTAAAAAAAGAGAAAAAAAAACGAAAGCCAGAACATGGGCCTCATCAGGAGAGTGGCGTTGCTGAGGCCGGGCTCCATGAAGCCTGTTCCCCCTCATCACCCCCCTCCCCCCCCCCCCCCCAAAGAAAATGAAATGTTACTTAAAATATTAAAAAAGTCATTTTTAATACAAATACATATGCATGTTCGTCAAAGTATGTAGAAAGTTTCATCAGGTAATTCGATTATTTGCATGCTACACAAAAAACGAAAAATATCTGGCCCAAAAAACAAAGCAAAATCCCATTTTAATCTTTGTGTTTATCTTTTGTGTATACATTACATGTGAATATATATGTTCATGAAATTTTATATATGTATACTACAAATGTACATCTATGTATATAAAAATTTTCAGATTTTTTTAATATGTGGAAATACTATTTTTGCTGAAAAAAAATAAAGAGCTCTATGGAGGTCAGCCTCTGTATGCATTTTTCGCATCATCAGTGGTTTGCCCATGTAAAAATGCTGGAGGCGATTTGACAGATTGTACAGTGGGCTGAACATGGACCTCACCTCATCAGTGGCGCAGTGCTGATATATTTAATTTACATGTGCGGTGCACTCCACCCTGCACGCGGCTTCCAGTTCCATCTCACCTACTTGAATCTGATCTAGTTGGAAGGACAACGAGCCCCCCATCCCCGTGTCACCCCCCGCTAGGGCAGCGCGGGCGGAACCCGATCCCCACCGCCGCCGGGCCCCCAACCCCTCCCTCCCTTCCCCTCCGCCGCCGTTGGAGGAGGTCGCCGGGCAAAGCCCCGGGCGGCTGACGGCGGCGGCGGAGGCCCCCTTCCCTCCCGCGTTCCTTTGGGTGAGGCGTGTCACCCGGGGCGCAGGGGCCCTCCTCCCGATCTGAGCCATCGCGGTGGCGTGGCCGATCTGATCCGCCGATGGCGCAGTGGCGGCATGGTGATGGGAGGAGGCGGCAGAGCTGCGGGCTTTGTGGAAGATCTGGTGGTGCCGGCTGCTCGATGGGCGTGCTTGGTCATGGCGCCGGAGGTCGCAGTGGCCGGTGGATTGGCCGGTTGGCGGCGGCGGAACTTGGCTGGTGGCAGCGGCGATTGTCGGTGTCAAAACTGGCGGATCTCGGGTAGGGGGTCCCGAACTGTGCGTCTAAGGTCGATGGTAATAGGAGATAAGGGACACGATGTTTACCCAGGTTCGGGCCCTCTCTATAGAGGTAATACCCTACTTCCTGCTTGATTGATCTTGATGAATATGAGTATTACAAGAGTTGATCTACCACGAGATCGTAATGGCTAAACCCTAGAAGTCTAGCCTGTATGATTATGATTGTGATCCTCCCTATGGACTAAACCCTCCGGTTTATATAGACACCGGAGGGGACTAGGGTTGTACGAAGTCGGTTACAGAGAAAGGAATCTTCATATCCGAACGCCAAGCTTGCCCTCCATGCCAAGGAGAGTCCCATCTGGACACGAGTGATAGTCTTCGGTCTTGTATCTTCACAGCCCATCAGTCCGGCCCATATCCAACAGGCCGGACGCCCGAGGACCCCTTAGTCCAGGACTCCCTCAGTAGCCCCTGAACCAGGCTTCAATGATGAGGTGTCCGGCGCACAGATTTTCTTCGGCATTGCAAGGCGGGTTCCTCCTCCGAATACTCCAAAGCATTTTCTGAACACAGAAAACGTGTCCGGCTCTGCAAAACAAGTACCACACACAACCGCAGAGAGTATAATATTTCACGAGTCCAATCTACTGACAACTTTTTGTAACATGACACCACGTCATCACCCGGTCATTATTTCGAACCTTTTTTCGGCCTGCCGCTCCATATTTTGAGATGCGGTTTCACTGGCACGTCTTGTCGAAGCAGAGATCGTGTCCCCTTATTGTGGGATTCTCATCAATATGGGTGTGGGTAATCCAACCGCGCCGTCTGCGCGGCCCTTGGGAAACAGGCGAGTTTTAAGGCGAGTGGGGAGGCGCTTGATATTCACTGCCTTTATAAAGGATAAGGATTCACCCTCTTTCACCCATGCCTTCTCTCTCTATGCCTATCCATTCTCGAGCTCCAGCGCCCAAGTTCTCATCCTTTCCGCCTCAAGAAAGTGTTGGGGAACGTAGTAATTTCAAAAAAATTCCTACGCACACGCAAGATCATGGTGATGCATAGCAACGAGAGGGGAGAGTGTCGTCTACGTACCCTCGTAGACCGTAGGCGGAAGCGTTGTGACAACGCAGTTGATGTAGTCGTACGTCTTCACGATCGACCGATCCTAGTACCGAACGTACGACACCTCCGCGATCTGCACACGTTCAGCTCGGTGACGTCCCGCGAACTCACGATCCAGTAGAGCTTCGAGGGAGAGTTCCGTCAGCACGACGGCGTGATGATGGTGATGATGAAGCTACCGACGCAGGGCTTCGCCTAAGCTGCACTACGATATGACCGAGGTGGATTATGGTGGAGGGGGTACCGCACACGGCTAAAAGATCAATGATCAACTTGTGTGTCTATGGGGTGCCCCGTCCCCCATATATAAAGGAGTGGAGGAGGGGGGAGGGCCGGCCCTCTTATGGCGCGCCCAGGAGGAGTCCTACTCCCACCGGGAGTAGGATTCCCCCTCTTCCCTAGTTGGACTAGGAGAAAAGGAAGGGAGAGAGAGGGAGGAAGGAAAGGGGGGCGCCGCCCCCTCCTAGTCCAATTCGAACCAGAGGGAGAGGGGGCGCGTGGCCTGCCCTGGTCTCCTCTCTCTCTCTCTCTCTCCACTATGGCCCAATAAGGCCCATACACTTACCGGGGGGTTCCCGTAACCTCCCGGTACTCCGGTAAAATCCCGATTTCACCCGAAACTATTCCGATGTCCAAATATAGGATTCCAATATATCAATCTTTATGTCTCGACCATTTCGAGACTCCTCGTCATGTCGTGATCATATCCGGTGGCGTGGCGGTTGATTGGACATGGGCGTCTGCACTTCCCACGACGCCTCGGCAACTGCACGACTTGACAACTCCCTGCATGCAGAGATACGGGTCATGATTACCTGTGATCGTGGTGCTCGGCGGTTGGTCTTCTCCGGTTATAAGTACGGGGCTACGTGAGCTCCGCCAGTTCGCCCCTTTCTGCTTCTTCCTCCTTCTTCTTCCTTGTCCTTGCTTTTTCTTGCGCCGATGGCACCGATCCGGCGGTTCTCTACAGAGGAGAAGGGAAAGGCCCCTTGAGGGTGCCCTGATCCCCTCCCACCGAAGAAGCGGCCAGTCCCCTACCGCCGGGACGAAGGCGCCTGGCAGGAGGTGTCGAGGATGTGGTACGAGCGGCCGCCGCCTGGGTTTCCGCTGCCCTTGTATGCCCGCGTCGTAGGCCCCAGGGAGGAGGGGGCCGAGCAGCACTGGCAGCGTCGCTGTCGACGTCGGCGGGTCACGGTGGTGCGCGTCGTCCCTCCTGGAGTCCACGCGGAGCGCTCCTCTCGCGAGCTTGTGCTCCACGCTGCCATGCCTCCCATGTCGTGGATCCGCCTTCCTCCCTCCTTCGCCTTTGAGATGCGGGGCAGGTCTCTGGAGCTCTGGCTGCAGCACGCCGACTGCAGCACCCCTGCAACCAAAGCAGAGGTCGCGGTCGTCGCTCCAGGCAAGGTCTTCATGACCCGAGGCTGGGGTGAGATTGCCCGGGTCTGTCGCGCGGACGGCACCCTGGTGATTCATCTCGAATACGACGGTGCCTCCTTGATGTCCTTCAAGGTCTTTGATGTTGAAGGGCGCCGGCGGGAATGCTGCACGAGGGGAAGCGACAGGGGTGATGAGCGGGCGAGGGCCAGCCCCGCCCGTTGGTCCTCCTGCAGCCCCTCAGGTGGCAGCAGAGGGACTGAGGACTTCAGCGGCTCCCCTGAACTCCTCGTGACCCCGTAGACGAGCGACGATAGCTACGAGCCTCCAAGCTCGTGTCGCGCTCGGAGTGGGGCAACTGCATCGGGCCGCCGACGCCGCTGATCTGGATGGGGTTGGCGCCGGCGCCGGGCAGCCCACTGTTGATGATGGCGTCGCCAGCGTAGTTGCTAGCAATTAGCGTTCCTTAGGGTTAGCTTCTTTTATTCCTTGCAAGGAATTAGAGTAACACCCCGCGGGGGTATGTAAGGTGTCCGCCGTGCCTTTTGTGAATATTATATCTTTAACATAAATTGTCGTGGGGTGTCCGTCCTGTTACGGCCGATCTCCCCTTTCTATCCTCACGAGGACTTGGCGCTCTACGCTGACAGGCCCGAGTCCCCAGGCAAGCTTCAGCCGTCACTGGTATGCCAGGTCGCGATGCCGTGGTCAAGGCCAGGAGGTGAGCGGCCCGAGGTCCGGTAAGAGCCCCTGAGTCGCGATGCTCGGGAGGTCCCCTTTAGCGCTCAAGCAATCCTCGCTGGGCGAGAAAGGAAGGTAGCGTCGCCATGACAGAATTACACAGGGCGGGGATTTAGTGTTGCATTGGTCTAGCTCTTGTGAGGGCGTGACTTATCTCGTGCGCCTGACGTAGTCCCTTGGAGAAGCGCTAGGCCCGAGAGTCGGTGAGTGAGGCACTGCCGGGTTGGGCCCTCGCGAGCTTCTTCCCACTCTCCCGCACTTCCCTTAACGCTCTACGTCCTCAGGTCCCGGCCCTCGAGCGAGCTCAGCCGCCGCTGGTACGACAGGTCGCGATGCCGTGGGCCAAGGCCAGGGGGTGAGGGCTGGAGAGCCAGTAGGAGCCCATGAGTCGCGATGCTCAGGTACCCCCCTTTTAATGTGCAGGCGGTCTGTGCCGGAGAGGGGGAGAGAGTGCTCACGACGCCCAACGTTGCTCCTGGAGTAGGTCCTGCATACCAATAATGAGGAGAAACAAGGCCTGTCGTTACGGCTGCCAGCCAACCCTTGGTCACTCTGAGGAAGTCATTGGGGCACTTGAGGGCCTGGTGAGGTGGCGCCTTGCGGGGCTGCCGCGGCCAGAGCTCGACCACTCAGTTTTATCGACGTTGCAGGGACGGACCCGTGCGCAAGTGCCGTGCCAGAGCGAGCGGCTCCATAGGTGGGTGTCAATCGAACAGGTGATTAGGTCGGATATGTAGGCATAAAGGAAGGGATTCAACTTCAGGCGAACGTAGGTGAAAGCAACCGCCGCTGGGTCAGGCCCGAGCGGCGTGGGGGTGATGCAGCCCGAAGGGTGCCCCCAACCAGGTAAGTAAAGAACATAAACAAAATGGATACATGCCGCGGGGACAGACCCACGCTGCCTGGGAATGGTGCAGCCCTGTGGGCGCTCCCAGCTGAAGGTAGAACTCTGAAAGATGTCATCTGACGCCGTTGAAGATGAAGTGATGCTGAGGAAGTGAGCGATGCGCGGTGAAGACGTCAGCCCTCATGAGCCCCCAGGCCCAGGGGCCTCGGGAGGCTCCGCGGGCTCAAGCGGGTCCTCGAGAGCCATCTCCATCTCTGCCAGGACCGCGTGGTGCCTGACCTCCTGAGCCTCCAGAATGCTCCTCAGCAAACGCTGGTGAGCGGCGGCCGCGTTCGGCAGGCTGAAGGGCATGCGAACGTAGCTGTGAGGTGACCCCTCACAACGCCCCACGCGCGAAG
This sequence comes from Aegilops umbellulata, assembly GCA_032464435.1. Classification (NCBI taxonomy): domain Eukaryota; kingdom Viridiplantae; phylum Streptophyta; class Magnoliopsida; order Poales; family Poaceae; genus Aegilops; species Aegilops umbellulata. Next base: position 642,505,092 of record CP136057.1, read on the forward strand.
GCCAGATGCGCTCCTGAGACGCGGCTCCGTTGAGCCCCGGGATGTCGATGCAGACGCGCAGCCCACCATCCTCGCCTGGATGTGGGGCTACGGCAGGCAGGCGGCGGCTGCCGCACATGACTCTTGACTCTTGCAGCTCTTGAGTGTTTCTTGCGACGAACTCCTGAGGGTTTGGTCTTCCTTGCCTTGTACCTTCCTGAGGGAAAAGCGCCTGAAAGCGCCCCTCCAAGTGATGCCCAAGCGCCTCGCTCGCGACCTTGGCAAGGTCGATAGCTCTCCAAGGAGGAGCCCCCGAGTCTCGCCTGAGGAGGGCGCTGGGCGCGCTTTCCTATGCGTGAGAGGGTGGCGCTCCCTGATCGAGCGCGGAGCTTGACGCAACACCTCCGGAGGCGCCAACCCCCTTGTGGCTTGAGCCTGGCGAGGTCTTCTTCTTCTTGAGGGTCGCTTCAAGAGGTCTCCCGCCCCTGCGATCTGGGTCTTTGATTGCCGCGGCTTGGAACGCACGCTCCAGTGAACACACTGCGTCTCTTTCTTCACAGGGCACGGTGATGACTCCACCACTTCCAGGCATCTTGAGTACATTGTAACCATGGTGAGTCACTGCCATGAACTTGGCTAGGGCCGGGCACCCGAGGATGGCGTTGTACGGTAGGCGGATGTGAGCGACGTCGAAGTCGATGAGCTCGGTGCGGTAGTTGTTGCACTGCCCAAAGGTGACTGGAAGGCGCACCTGCCCAATCGGAATGGTAGAACCATCGATGACTCATGAGAAAGGCTTGGTTGGCTGGAGCTGATCGTATGGCACTTGGAGATTGTCGAACGTCTCGACGGACAGGACATTGAGTCCAGCACCGCCATCGATGAGGGTCCTGGTGACCTGCACATTGCTGATGACTGGGGAGCAAAGCATCGGGAGGACTCTAGCCGTTGCTGCGCACTTGAGTTGATCCGCTAAGCTGAACGTGATAGTGCACGTAGAACACCTGAGAGGGCGCGTGGCCTCAAGCTTGGGAAGAACTGCGTTCACCTCGCGAGCAAACTGCTTGAAGATGCCCTGTGAGGCTGGAGCCTGAGCGCCACCTAAGATGCAGGCAATTGCGCGCGGCTCCTGGAAGCCCCCAATTCCATCGTCTTGATGCTGGTCTTCATTCCTCCTTGGTGGTGGCGGCAGAGGCGGGAGGCCTACGTTGCCATGAGGGTGGTCTTCGCGAGGCTGGTCCCTCCAGCCCCCCTCGCGAGGTTGGTCCTGCCAGCGGTCCTCGCGAGGGCGGTCACACCATCCCTGGCGTGGGCCACGGTCTTCCCATCGTCCTCCACCTCTTCCTCCTCCTCGGCCATAGCCCCTGTCGTTGCGCTCGGGGCGTCGGCCGATTCGCCCGTCTCGCACGGCTCTGAGCTCTTGACATTCGTTGGTGTTGTGGGTGTGGAGGTCGTGGTACACGCAGTAGCGTCCGCCCTTGGATGACTCAGGCTGATCCCTGCTTCGCTTGGTGTCCGGCTCTGCTGCTAGCACAGCAGCCCCCTTGCGTTTCACGTCTTTGGCCTTGAGCTTCTTTTCTTCAGGGTCAGCTGCCGGGAGCTCGAGAAGGGAGAGGCGCCCTTCCTCAGCCCTGGCGTACTTGGTCGCCAAGTTGAACAGCTCCAGGGATGTGCACATGTCTTCATGGATGGCTAGCTCCTCCTTCATCTTGATGTCGCGCACGCCGTCGGAGAAAGCTGAGATGATGGCTTCCTCAGTCACCCTGGGGATCTTGAGGCGAGCATAGTTGAAGCGCTGGATGTACTTCTGCAGGGTTTACCCTAGCTGTTGCTTGATGCGGCGCAGGTCGCTCACGGCCGGGGGCCGGTCACGAGCGCCCTGGAAGTTGGCGATGAAGCGGGTGCGCATCTCGCTCCAGGAGGAGATCGTGCCGGGGGCCAGGTTTAGGAGCCAGGTGTGGGCTCCGTCCTTGAGCGCCATGGGGAACCAATTCGCCATGACCTTTTCGTCCCCGTTGGCGACTACGATGCCCAGCTCGTAGAGCTGCAGGAACTCCGCGGGGTCCGCCGTGCCATCATAGCGAGGAGGGAGGTCAGGCTTGAACTTGCCCGACCATGTGACGCCGCGCAGCTCGGGGGTGAAGGCAAGGCAGCCCGCTGTGGCCACCGACGCCCTTGGCTAGTGCCGATCTTGCTCTTGCAGGTCACCACGCGCCGCCGCTGGGAGCAGCGCGGGGTCTTGTCGTGGAAGCGCTGGGACGCGATCTTGGAGCGCCGACGCCGGGAGCGTGCGAGCACCTTCTGGGGAACGTGGGATCTCTTGGCAGCTCCTTTCTTGCTGCGCAGGCGCTGGACATAGCGGGTCTCGCCCTGGGGCTGCACGCCTTGCAGCCAAGGCGCCTTCTTGGGGAGGAGGTGGCGGAGGCACCTCCTGATCATCGCCCCCTGCGCGGAACAAAGGGCGTGGTGGCGAGGGGGACCGCAAGGGGGAGCCCCCTGCGGCGCTGACGAGCTCGGTGATGCGGGTGAGCCAGTCCTCATATAGGTCGTCGACGGGGCGATAACGGAGAAGCTCTTTCGCCAAGAGCAGCGAGGCGCGTGCATCCATGGGGGCGCGACGGGCGTGGGACGACGAGCCAGCCGGGGTCAGCGACGGGGTGGCAGTGCGGCCATCCCGCCGCACCGAAGGATGCTGGGACAAGGCCTGCTGCTCGTTTCCCGCCGGGCCGGTGGCGGTGTTAGCGGCGGGCGACGGGGAACGACGAGGGGGACCGCCGACGGGCGCCGTATGGGCGACGTGGGTGGCGAAAGCAGCTCGGCGCGAGCCCGACGAGCGTCTGCCATGGACACGACGGAAGACCACACGCGAACAGCGGAAGAAGGGATTCCGGCGCACCCCTACCTGGCGCGCCAAATGTCGGTTTTCGGATTCCGGCAGACCCTTGAGGTTCGAACACTAGGGTGCGCGCGGAGATCTCTCCCCTACCGATCTACATCCGATCCTCTAATGCGAACTGAGATGAAAACGATGAACAACACAAGGGACACGGGGTTTATACTGGTTCGGGCCACCGTTTTGGTGTAATACCCTACTCCAGTGTGTGGTGTGGTGGATTGCCTCACGGGCTGATGATGAACACTACAAAGGAAGAACAGCCTCGCGAGAGGTGTTCTTGAACTGGTGCGGCTGTTCTACTTAGCCTACACTGGGTTTCACCTTGCTCTTCTCTTTCTCTTCCCCCCTTCTACTCTGGGGTGGCTAGCTCTATTTATAGAGGCCCTGAGCCTCTCCCGAAATAATGAGCGGGAAGGGCGCCAACAATTGGCCATTTTGAAGGGTAACATCTAGTACAAGTTATCCTAACCAAAGGTGGTCTTCGGCTGCCAAAAGCTCTGGTGGTGACGCCGTCTTGGGCTCCACGGTGACCTTCGTCCGGCCGCCTGGCTGGTCTTGGTCTCGTTGCACTGGAATGGTAACCTTTGCCTGATACCTTGGCCTGAGCTTGCCTCCTTTGCACCAAAGGGGAAACAAGGACTCTGCGCAGGTCGGCGCCCGCCTGGCCTTGATCGTCATGGCTTGCGTCACTGGATCCTCGCGAGGTCCCCTTGCATTGATCTCTCCGCCTCCTCGCGAGCCTGCCTGATGAGGCCGCTCTTGAGGAAGCTCTCTGTCGTCCGCCCCGCGAGGCTTGGCTCCTCGCGAGGGTCTTGAGCTTGTGTTGATGAAGATGGGCCACGCTGAGCCCCCACTTGAGCCACGCCGCAGGCCACAGGCAGGCAAGTCTGGGGACCCCGTTCCCAGAACGGCGACAGTTTCATCCTCGGCGATACATGGTTCCGTTTGCTTGGAAAGCAGAGGACACGTCTTTCTCTCAAAAAGAGGAACGCACTTAACCGAATAAAATGTAACTTAAGTTACCTTATAATAAGGCTTGATGAAACCTAAATGAACAAAATGGAGACTCCAATCGAAATTATGAAAAATATATCCAAGTAAAAGATAACTAGATAGCAAACCGGAATATACTTTATTTCAATCGCAAGTAATTAACTAAAACCCAAGTAAAACTAGAATGAAATGCCAATAGTGTGCACTGGAATGAAACTGTTGCCACAAACGCATCCACGCCGGTGGGGTCAGATGAAATAAGAAATAATTCCTTATTTAGCACTATCTTAAATGTTGTTTCTCTATTTGATATCATTTTTTTCCTTCCCTATGTAACATCAACTCTAATTTTTTTTGCCCTTTATGACACTTTCGTCCGTTTTAAGCCTTAACGGTGTTAAATGACAACTGAAAAGATCATTTTGCTCTTCATACGGTATGTGACCAAAGTTTGTGTATGGAGCTCGTGTGGCGGCGGCTCGAACATTCAATGTACTGGCAGGACACATATCTTGTGCAGCTCGCGCCGTGGTGCGCAGCCGACAACAGACGGCCAGTGGAACAACGAGGAGCGCGGGGTCAAAGATATTAGAGGTACGTGACGGCTGGCAGAAAAATGTTTGGCAACCGAGAGGGCGCGCGATGACCAGCAGAGTCTTTTTTTTTGAGCATCAGTACAGACACAAGCGCTCATATACACGCGCATACACTCATCCCTATAAACACACACACGCACATCCTACCCCTATGAGCACCTCCGAAAGACTGAGCCGGCATATCATCTTGAGATTTACGAAGTCACCGTAGGCGCCTCGTCGTCGACGGGAACGTCTCCTCCTACTGAAAGCGCATCGCCGGAAATCCTGAAATAAATCCAAAAATAATGCGAGCACCAGGATTTGAACCCTGGTGGGTTGAGGATACCACTGTCTACCTAACCAACTCAACCACATGTTGATTCGCGATGACCTGCAGAGTCACTGGCTTTGTGTCCGACTTGTGTGCCGCGGTCGGAGAAACCGGCTCATCCGAGCCGGTTGGATGCATGCTCGGGCATCCTTGGTCGCATGTCCTGCGTCGCGAGCATGGCGCACGTCCTCGACACAACAGCAAGGCAACACTTGTACACGCCGTACACAAGAGCTAACAACACGTGATCACTTGATTGGTTTTCTTTTAAAGTTGGCTCACGCACCTAGCAACCGAACCGGCCCGATAAACACATGCAGCTAGTTAGCTACGTACTAGCATACAACTATTGGGGTCTACGGTAGGGTGCGTCGACTGCAAATTAAAAATTTCTACCCGTATAACATTCAGGAACATGCTACGAGAGATGGATCACGGATCTTTACCACTAGACGTGCAGTGCCGTGCAGCGAAAGTAGAGTTGGAGCAGCGCGTCTCCGGAGTCGTCTCCTCCTTGTCCGATCTCCCTCGAACAGCCGGTCATCGGATCCCAAGTACTAGTTCGCCGTAGCGGCGCAAGTGCACCGCTTCTAACGGTATCTGCGTGTGCAGGAGGAACACCGTGTGTCGGACTGCTAGATCCGATCACACAGTCGGCAGCGACTGGAGATGGCTATTCGCAACACATGCAAAGCCCTAGTGACGGCGCCGAAGCGATCAACCAATGAGTGTGCCGCACCTCCACTTTATATAGACATCCGTCGTGGGCTCAACACTTGGGCTTCACACAGATCCTAAAGCCCAAAGTCTGTTCGGCCTGGATCTGAGTCCAAGTAGGATCACACCTGACTCGTGGAGTCGGATCCGACCTCACAGGTTCATTCCCTTAAGCGCGCGACCCCTTAGGTTCTCGTTCACTTGGTTGCAAGTCAGATCACATCTGACTCGGCTAGTCAGTAGCGGCCTCTAGCAAAGCATGCTGACTCCAAGTGTTCGATGAAGCTGGTTAGGCGAACTTGTACATCAGAGTTCTATTCTTTTTGCCACACGATATATGTTGTCGGGCTCAAGGCGAGTCTGTCATCCTTGTGCTAGCCCGACCCTCGTTCCAGTGATGTCGACCACAAACCGGATTATCTCATAATTCTAATCGTATGGCCATGCTTATCTTGGTCGGATCACACGAAGGGCCCGGAGTATATCTCTCCTGATCGGAGGGGCAAATCCCATCTTACTCGACCATGTCTCACAACACGGGTCTGGACAAGCTTGAAACCTACCTCTGTAACTATCCAGTCACGGAGTAGCGTTTGGTCGGCCCAAAGTAGGTCTGTCACCATCCCGAGAGCATGTGCCAGCTTAGGTCTTAGGACATAGAACGTATATTGTACTAGAGACTTACAGATGACATTTCGCTGTACCTCATAGTTGGGTTATCCGACTCGGACCTTATCTCGACTCGGATCCAACCAGATCCTTCCGAGTTCATAGTATCCGGTTAGCATCTAATGCTCCATGGCTAGTGAGACCGACCGTGTCATATGCTAGTCTATTCGGCTGTGCGTCCACACATCCCTCTCGACTAGGGCCCTTTTAGGACAGTCATCATACAATGCATAGTCCTATAAACAAGTCACGTACTTGTTGATACACATCATTGATAATGTCCAAAGACAATCTTTTATTCATAAACACATAGAAAATATCATCATACATGATTGCCTCTAGGGCATATCTCCAACAACAACAATTAGGCACATGCATGACTTGTATGGTGTCAATTAGGCACATGCTGAGTATAGAATAGAGGTTTCTCGAATGTTGTCCCTTTCAGGCCAAATTACAGGGTGTGCGCTCTGTGCTAATTCTATCTTCAACACCCTAGGATTCCAGATGGAAAGTGTGCTCTGGTTTCATTTTCGGCGATAGAAGGTCTCCTTTGCTTGGAAAGCAGAGAGATACGTCTTTTTCTCAGAAAAAAAAGTGACGCATCATACATGGATTGGTCAGGGACTTACATCTGTACAGATACGAGGAGGAGGGGTCATGGCAGGAGACAGAGGAGCGACACGGTCTGTAGGGAGCATCTCCAAGAACTCCGACACAGAAGGTTGTGGCCTCGGAGGCGATCATGCGATTAGTTTCCAGATTTTCATCGAGTTGTTGTTTTCACTTGATACTTCGCCTTTGGAAAATGTTAGACTTTGTAACGTAGCCCAACTGTGTAATATGTATATCGTGTATCATTATAAATATATGTGATAGGCCACCCCTAGAGGGTTGAGCCAGTTCCCACAAATCCTACATCTAATATGGTATCAGCCTAAACCTAGGACCTACTCCACCTCCGTCTCAGCCGCCGCCGCCGCCGCGCCCCAAACCCTAGGGCCGCCGCCGTCGCCGCTGCAATGACTGCTTCCGCCTCTACCTCTGCCAGCTCCGGGACCATACCCACAACGTTGGCCGCCCTGCTGAATCTTCCTGCCCGCACTAGTGCCTCGCCGACGCCGCACTTCTTTGGCACCACGGCGGTGGGTTCGCAGTTTTCCGCCCCGATCTCTCCGTCTCTTGCGCCGTCGACCGTGGCGGCCTCCACCGCCGCAATGGTCGCGCCACCGGAGGCTACCGCTGGCTCGTCCTCGACACTCGCCATCATGCCGGCGGCCTCGGGGGCTCTGACGATCAGCGTGCGGGTGTGACACCCCCGGCCCCGGCGGTCACCGCTGTAGCTGCCACCGACGCCGCCCTGAACTCCGGGCCGTTCCACTTCGATAGCCTCATCACGACTCGTCTCACGCCGGACAACTACCTGTTTTGGCGCGCCAAGGTTCTACCGCTGCTCCGTAGCCGCTCCCTCCTTGGCTATGTCGATGGCTCTTTGCCGTGTCCGCCGCAGGTCCTTCACACCGTCCACGGCCCGGCCATCAACCCGGCGCACCGTCTGTGGGTGCAACAGGATCAAGCGATCCTCTCCGCCATCCAGGGTTCCCTTGGAGACGGGGTCGCTGGCCTTTTTCTCTTTGCTGCCTCCTCCTTGGATGCGTGGACGACTCTGGAACATGCGTTTGCCCAGACCTCCACTGCTCACGCGATGGCTCTTCACAGCAAGCTTGATGATGTCAAGAAACTGGACTCCTCGGCCACAACATACTTCAACAAACTCAAGGTCCTGGCGGATACATTGACCTCTATCGGTCGACCATTGAGTGATGAGGAGTTCGCCGGCTATGTGATTAAGGGCCTTGATGCTGACTACGACAACCTTGCCGAGGCCGTCCACAACGCCAAGCCGCCACTTCCGCCGCACGAGCTCTTCTCCCGGCTGCTCTTCACCGAGCAACGCATCGAAGCTCGCCGCTCCACCAACTCCATCGCCGACCAGCCCGCAACCTTCTGGGCCTCGCGTGGCCAGCGCACCCCTGCGTCTTTGCCGCCTGCCCGCATCATCACCCCGCCAGCGCCACCCTCGGGCGGAGGCCCTGTACGTTGTCAGCTTTGCGGGCGTGAGAGGCATGTCGCCTCCCGGTGCCACAAGAGGTTTCAGCGGAGCTTCCTGGGTATTGGCAACGATGGAAAAGGTAATGAGCGACAGTTTGCCATGGTGGACTTTGGCCCTCCTGCTGCTCATGTTGCTGCCAAGAGCAAGGATACACGCGTCGACCCTGGCTATACACCGTCATATCCGATTGATCCTGCGTGGTATATGGACACTGGCGCCACGAACCATATGACGAATGAGCTCACCAAGCTATCCACCCATCAGCCATATTACGGTCCCGACAAGGTTCACACCGCCAACGGTGTAGGTATGCCCATCTTTCACGTTGGTCAAGCATCTCTCTTAACTAGTCATCCATCTAGGCAGCTTCATCTTCGTAATATTTTACGGGTCCCCTCGGTGACTCTTAGTCTGTTATCTGTTCCAAAACTCACTCTTGATAACAATGTCCTATGTGAATTTCACCCGTTTGATCTTTTTGTTAAGGACCGAGCCACCAGGGAAATTCTGCTTAGTGGTCGTCTCAGCCATGGCTTATACTGCTTGGAGGATCCATCCGCCCCGCGCGTCTTCAGTGGTGTTCGTGTGTTGCCGTCCCAGTGGCACTCTCGCCTTGGTCATCCCGCCATATACTTCACCGTCATGAGCTGCCTATTGAGTCTAGCAATAAGGAGATGTCCGTGTGTGATGCCTGTCAACAAGGCAAAAGTCATCAGTTACCATTTGTTTCTTCTACTCGTCAAGTAATGAGTCCTCTTGAACTTGTGTTTTCTGATGTGTGAGGTCCCGCTCAAACTTCTGTGAGTGGTCACAACTATTATGTTAGCTTTATTGATGCCTATAGTCGCTTTACCTGGCTTTATCTTCTTAAGCGCAAATCTGATGTGTTTGATATATTCATTCAGTTTCAAGTGCATGTAGAACGTCTTCTCAAGCATAAGATTATTCATGTTCAGTCTGATTGGGGGGGGGGGCGAATATCGCAACCTCAATGCTTTCTTTAATAAGCTTGGGATCTCTCATCATTTATCATGTCCTCATACACATCAGCAGAACGGCGCTGTTGAGCGCAAGCATCGACATATAGTTGAGACCGGACTCACACTCCTGGCTCATGCGTCTGTACCTTTTCGTTTTTGGAGTGATGCCTTTGCTACAACATGTTTTCTTATTAACTGTCTACCTACGCGTATCATTAATATGAAAACTCCTATTGAGCTCCTTTTACATGAAATTCCTGATTATACCTTCTTTAAGGTGTTCGGGTGTGCTTGTTGGCCCCATCTTCGTCCCTATAATTCTAGAAAGCTTGAATTTCGGTCTAAGAAATGTGTGTTTCCAGGTTATAGTTCTCTTCATAAAGGCTACAAGTGCCTTCATGTGCCAACAAATCGTGTCTATATATATCTCATGATGTTGTCTTTGATGAGAACGTCTTCCCCTTTTCCTCCATGCCGCAGCAACCTTCCACACCACCATCTATGCATTCATCTCCTCTTATGCTTGGCCAATTTGAAGATGTTGCATATTCGCCTGTGTTTTTACCTAACCATGGTGCATGTGTTGGACGTGGTGCTCGCCTGGAACTTCTTCCGCATACAACTCCTGTCATGCATGTTGACCGGTCAGTGCACGTGCATGCACCCGCCGTCGACCCCGCCTCTGGCGCCGTGCCCGTCCATGCAACTGGACCGGTGCTGGTCTCCGACACTGGGCTGGTGTCATCCGAGGCACGGTCCACGACATTTGAGGCGCGGCCCACGACCCCGCCGCTCTCCCCTGGGCGGCTCGAGCGGTCTCCGTCTCCGCCTCCACGCCTGGACTCGCCTCCGTCGTCGCCTTCGTCGACAACATGTATTTCCCTGCCGCCCCTTTCGCCTGGGTCGGCTGGGCCTACCGTCGACTCGCCTGAGCCCTCGCCTGGGCTTCCATCGCCAGCTCTGCCGTCATCCTCTCCCGTGTTGGCACCGCCGGCTCCTGTTCCCGTTGCACCGCAACGTCTGCATACTCGCAGCCGCAGCGGTATTGTCAAACCCAAGCAGCGTCATGATGGTACTGTCACATATTTGGCTGCCTGTCTTGCTCATTCTGTTGCAGATCCAACTGATGAACCACGCCATTATGAGGTTGCTACGAGTATTCCTCACTGGCGGACAGCTATGGAGCAAGAGTACAATGCTCTTCTTCATAATGAGACATGGACATTGGTTCCTCCTCCGCCTCGTGTCAACGTCATTGATTCGAAGTGGGTTTTCAAAGTCAAGAGACATGCGAACGGGTCTACTGAGCGCTACAAGGCGCGTCTCGTGGCTAGAGGGTTTAAGCAGCGACCGGGTCTGGACTACGAGGACACCTTCAGCCCGGTTGTTAAACCTACTACCATCCGGCTTCTTTTGTCTCTTGCAGTCTCTCGTGGTTGGTCTCTTCGACAACTTGATGTGCAGAATGATTTTCTCCATGGGTTGCTTGAAGAGGAGGTTTACATGCGGCAGCCACCAGGGTTTGTTGATCCAGATCAGCCTCATCATCTCTGTCGTCTGACGAAGGCGCTCTACGGACTGAAACATGCACCTCGTGCTTGGCATGCTCGTCTTGCTTCGGCTCTTCGTACTCGTGGATTCGTTCCGACCATAGCTGACAGTTCGCTGTTCTTATTTCAGCGCCCCAATCTGACTGTGTATTTGCTTGTGTACGTCGACGATATTATTCTGGTCAGTTCTTCTGTCACGGCTGCTAATGCTCTTGTGACTGCTCTTGGCAGAGATTTTGCGGTTAAAGACTTGGGACAGCTACACTTCTTTCTGGGCATTGAGGTTGCACATCAGTCTCGTGGCAGCTTGGCTCTCACCGAGAAAAAGTACTCCCTTGATCTCTTGCGCCGTGCTGGTATGCTCAAGTGTAAGCCGTCACCCACGCCCATGTCCTCTACGGATAAGCTCTCGGCCACTGCTGGTTCTCCTCTTTCTTCTACGGATGCTACGGAGTATCGGAGTATTGTTGGTGGCTTGCAGTATCTGACTATCACCCGTCCTGATCTTTCATTTGCGGTTAACAGGGTATGTTAGTATCTTCATGCTCCTACAGATGTGCACTGGTCTGCTGTGAAGCGCATTCTTCGTTATGTGCGTCTCACTGTCTCCTATGGTCTTCATCTGCGACCTAGTTCCTCTACTGTTCTCTCTGCATTCTCAGATGCTGATTGGGCTGGGTGTCCAGATGACAGGCGATCCACGGGGGGACATGCTGTATTTCTGGGTCCTAATTTGATTGCCTGGAGTGCGCACAAGCAAGCCACTGTTTCTCGCAGCAGCACAGAGGCTGAGTACAAAGCAGTTGCCAATGCGACTGCTGAGCTTATCTGGATTGAGTCTTTGCTTCGAGAGCTGGGAATCTCCCAGACACATCCTTCGGTTCTTTGGTGTGACAACATCGGTGCTACGTTTCTTTCGACAAACCCGGTGTTCCATGCACGAACCAAGCACATTGAGATTGACTATCATTTTGTGAGGGAACGTGTTGCACAGAAGTGTCACATCCCACCTAGCTCATGCATTAGAGTGTGCATCATGTTTACTTTTGACAGAAATTTGAAATGGGGAAGGCAGAACCCCCAGCACCCCTCCTGAAATCAACTAGGGTTTACTAAAAATATTTTCAATGAACCTGAAATGCCCTTCTAAAATGTTCACCGTCTTTGTCTTGGGTTGAAACCTCTGGCAAAAATGGTGCATATTTTTCTAGGTCAACAGAAGGTCTTTGAATTAATGCATTAGTATTTGAATTTGGGCATTTAAAATTTATAAAATATTTCAAATGCTCAAATATCTCCAAACTAAAATGTTCCTGGCTGGAAATATTCTAACTAAGGACCAGATGCAGTTTGGTGATTTTAGGAGTTGTTTTAGTATTTTTAATAAGTCTACAAAGTCACAGAAAAATAGAAAAAGGAAACAAAAATGGGAAACTTACCTGCACTTACCTCCCTGGCCTGGCTCAGTGGCCAACGGGCCGGCCCAGCCGACTGGCCAACGCCAGTCGTCGTCTCCACCGCGCCAGGAGGACGCCGGGCGCGTGGTCGCCGCACGCCGCGCGCATGCGCGCCACGGCAGCTGCCTGCCTGCCCCTCCTCTCCTCGCTCTGGATTCGGACGACGCCACGCGCCGCCCCGAACCCCTCGCCCTCTCTCTCACTCTCCCTCCTCCCTGGATGTCGCCCTCTCCCGCGAACGCCGAGCGCCACCGTCGCCGCTGCTCGCCGTAGCTGTAGCCATCGCCTCCCCCTCGACCTCTCTCTGCGCCCGAGAGCTCCGTCACGACCCCCTCGTCCTCTGCGTCAAGCCACAAGACGCCGGACGCCCCGTGGAGTCGCCCCCGTCGTCTTCCTCGTCGCCGGCCGCCGCAGATCGTCCCCGCCCGCACGTCGCCGTCCGACTGTCCCCGAGCTCGTCGTCGACGCCAACGAGCCCGCTGTGAGCCTCTGCTTCGATTCCCCCTCCTCCCCTGCCTTCCCGTGCCCCGCAGCGCTGCGCCCGCTCAAGGCCGACTCCGGCCGCCGCCCTGAGCTTCGCTCCGGCGAGCTCCAGTGCCCCCGCAGCCTTCCACCCGCCCTGCTGGATGCGGACGACGACGGGCTACGCCCCGGTGGTCTCCGCGCGTCCATTCGCCGCCTGTAGTGCAACTCCGGTGAAGAACCGCCGCGGCTCGAGGTCGTCGCCGGCGAAACTCCGGCGAGGCCGACGTGGCGTCATTAGCGCCTAATCCCGCAACCTAAACCCCCCCCCTAAGCCACTGACCGTGGGCCCCAGGGCCAAGTCAAACCCCGGTCAGCGCGGGGTTGACCGGGTTTAGCCTCTGTGTCACTGATGTGTGGCCCCCACACGTCAGGTTGACTAGTCAGCGCTGTTGACATGCTGACGCAAGCATGATGCAGTGCTGACGCAATTATTTATTTTCTGGATTTATTTTTAAACAGGAAATTCCAGAAAATGTTTTAAACTTCCAAAATTCATATCAATTCAACCGTAGCTCAGTTTGAAATAAGTTATATATGAAAAATCATCAGAAAAATGCAAGATATCCATCTGTACCAGTTTCATGCATGAAAAACCAAGTTAATCCCACTGTTTAGGCACTACAAGATGATACACTAATATGATCTTAATAAATGAGTTTCCATTTGAATCTTTGGTTCAAATGGGTTCATTCCCTTCTGGTTTAACTTGCACTAGGTCAGGACACATTCATATTGCCATGTCATAGCATGCATCATGTTGTTGCATATCGCCATGTATTGATTGTGTTCCGATGTGTTCATCGTGGTAGGTTCGGCCTCCGAGGATATCTCCGAGTATCCAACTGAAGGGAAGTATCCCACGACCACTCCATCAGGCAAGCAACTCGTTGATCATTCCGATACAAACCCATGTTCTCGCTTCTGCCCTTGTTTACTGCATTAAGACAACGCGTTTCAAACTGCTGTGTGTTGCGGTAGTTGAACCCACTTCCTTTGCATGACCTGTCATTGCCACAGTAACTAGATGAAACCCACTAGCATGTGTAGGAGTTGATTGAGCCAATACATGTGTGTGTGTGTGTTCCTACCATGCTATGCTTAGAGTTGTGTCAGGTCTGGCTCATCGGGATGATGATCCGGAGTGAAAGGTTGTATCGTTGTCAATGGTGTGGAAGTGTTGAACACGATTTGGTAAAGGAATCGATGGAAGGCCATGTAGGAGTACATGGTGGGTTGTTTCATTGAGGCCGTTCTTAAGAACTGAGATCTGTGTGTGTGATTTAAGACTCAGCTACTACCACGCATTGGGCCCGAAACCAATGGACCCTCTCGGCTTCTTGATCACGCTTGTCCTCTGTCCAGGAGTTGCAAAGTAGTTTCTGGTGTTTGTAGCATGCTGGGGGCCGCACGCGGCGCTGACCATCGGGGTGGGCTGTGTTGCGGTAGGCACGTGGCACGGTGTACCGACTCGCCCGTTTGGTGTCTCGGGAACCCTGTTCACATCGTTCGGGGCCGTTAGTGGAAACCTCGGCCGGACTCCCTGCGTATGGAACCCGAATAGGCGATAAACCTGGACTAGAGACTTGAGTGTTTAGGTAGGCCGTGGCCGACACCCTCGCTGGGCTTCCGCTTGAAGGTTGCCGAGTACATGTCGTGTAAACGGCGATAAGTGGTGAGAGCGTGTGTGAAGAAGTACACCCCTGCAGGGTATAAATCTATTCGAATAGCCGCGTCCGCGGTAAAGGACTACTTGGTCACCTATACAGTTCATAGATAAGTTAAATGGATACTACTAAAAATCTCAAGATATGTGTGAGTACCACGGATGGCCCTCTCGTAGGATGGCGAGAGAGGATCCACGGTGGAGTATTGTGATGGTGATAGTGGACTCGTGTGCGACAAATGATTTACAAGTGGTGTCTATCGTAGGATAGCTTAGCCAAGAGTCAAAGCTGGCTTGCTGCAATAACCCCACTACCTTTTTGAGAATGTGCATGTATGATAGGTTCCTGTTGTAAGACTTGCTGAGTACCTCTGTACTCATGTTGCTTTAATCATGTTTTTCAGACGACTGCACCAACCCCTCTGATGGGTTCTATGTAGACCTCGACGTTGACGAGTGACTTATCACCCAGGTGGTGATCCAAGACTTGTGAAGGGTCGTTGTAGATAGACAGGCTTCGTCAAGCCTTCTTTCTTTCTAGTGTCTGTACTCAGACTACTTTGCTTCCGCATGTGCTTGTATGTTGTATGACTTGAGTGTTGGGTCATGTGACCCCTATCTGTATGGATGATATGTATGGCTCCTCGGAGCCTTCTAAATAAAGTACTTGAGTCGTAGAGTACTGTTGTGATGTCATGTTGTATTTACTCATATCGGGCATATTGTGTGTATGATTGAAATGCTTGGTATGAGTGGGATCCGACTATCTAGTTGTTTATCCTTGGAAGCCTTTCATATGGGGAAATGTAAGTCTTGTGCTTCTGAGCGATAGTAGTCCGCTACAGCCCGGTTCACCGGAGTCCTGCTAGCCCAGCACTACTGCTTGGACACTTGACTGGCCGGCATGTGTTTCACGTCGTTCCTATGTCTGTCCCTTCGGGGAAATGTCACGCGCTGTTATTCGGAGTCCTGCCTAGCCTGCTACAGCCCGGGTTACCGGAGACCTGTTAGCCCAGTGCTACAGCCCGAATAAATACGTTGATGACCGACATGTTCAATGTGATTCATGTATGCCTGTCCTCATAGGCTAGCGCCGCTTTGGGTTCACGACTAGCCATGTCGGCCCGGGTTCTCTGTCATATGGATGCTAGCGACACTATCATATACGTGAGCCAAAAGGCGCAAACGGTCCCGGGCCAGGTAAGGTGGCACCCGTGGGAGTACCGTGCGTGAGGCCGCAAAGGGATATGATGTGTTACACGTTGGATCGATGTGGCATAGGATCGGGGTCCTGACAGCGTTGGCATCAGAGCCGGACTGCCTGTAGGTTCGCTAAGCCAAACTGGTCGATGTCGAGTCTAGAAATGCTTTAGTTATATGTAGGGGAATTGATTGTGGGAGGGAACGTAAGGCTCTTTTACTCCTTTACCTTATGGCTCTATTCTGAGTCATTCTCTTCTCATTCTACGTGGGTTAAGGACTAGGCTCTTTTTCTCTCTATCAGGTTCACGTGTTACTAAATCCGTAGTAACTTATAGGATTGTTGGATACAACCCAGTTCAGTTCTACTAAAGTTTAGTATGTTGCCAATTGAATCAGAACCTTGATATGATGTTGTTGAGTGGTTTCGCAAACTGTTGTGGATGTCTCAAGTCTTTTTCTGAGCATTTACAGCCGTTATGCTGTCCAATTTCATCGAGAAATTCTAATGCCTTTGCACTATTTTGTGCTTTCAGATGGCTACCGTCCCCAAAACCAAGTGGTTCGTCTGACCCGTTGCATCGGTGTATGTGGTCATACCGCCATGTTGGTTCGAGTGATGGTTGAGGCAGGTTACCGATGGTACCCTGAATACATCGTCGAAGAGCAGTTTAGAGATTTTAACCAGAGCCAATATCTATGCACGGTCAGGATATATCCATCTTATCCCGGAGCCACGGAACCACTCCACCGTTCTTATGGACTCGGGATCACTATTGGGATGTCCGTTCAAGATGCAGCCTACTCGATGATGACCATTATGCGAGCTAGAACTGCCTTGTTGAGCAACACTGAATTTCGCTACATGCCAGCATCCCTCCCTGGGGCGCATGGTTACCTTCAGGGCATGTACAGTGATGCATCCCATGAGGACTCACTCCTTTGCACCACTACTGAGATGTTGGAAGATAAGGACCGTGAAAACCGGGCCTTGCGTATGGAGCTCTTTAATGCTCGTGCTGATCATTGGGCCACCTTGACGAGGTTTGCACCTGCTGTGCAAGCCGGATACATGGACACGAGAGACTTGTACCCTGTGCGGGCTAGTCTGCCAGACTTCATGGAATGGCGTGAGGTGGGAGGCATCACCCCTCCTCGTGGGCCTCTTCTGCCGCCATCTGTTGGACCGAGGTCGCATCCAAGTCCCTATGGTCCACAAGCACCGCAGGACCGTCTGTTCCCAGATGACCATGTTCTGCTTCCAGGTCTGGGTGGTGACTTCTATGAGGATTACTACGGAGCTGTCTGAGCTAGTAGTAGTCTCGCTAGTATTGTAATAGTTGTATGTCCACCGTCCTGCGTGATTGTGGAATATAACTTAGTGTGTATCAATTCCGGAGGTGTAAAAAAATAATGTATAGGAGCTTGGAATGCCTCCGATGAGATGTAACGTCTGTCGTCTTAGTTGTACTTCAGCTTGAGCTTGTACCAAACTATGTATGATGTGTATGACCGTTGGTATATATATGGCAGTTTCTATATTACCATGTCATACGGATGATCATCTCTGCATTCCTTGTTATCCATTACATTCCGCACTTCTTTGGCCAGATTTTGCCATCCTGGTTTAAATCATTGTTTTGTTTTCCTAGGATGGTCAACACCCGCAGCAACCCTGCTGCTCCGGAGCAGGGAGAAGCTAGTGCACCTAGAGAGGAAAGTCTGCCTCAACCACCTTCTCTGGCCGAAGTGATGCTGGAGGCAGAGCGCAACAGGCGCGACACCAATCGCTTGCTAGAGCGGATTGAGCAGAACACTGCACGCCAGCAGAGGATCAATTCGGTGTCCATCAATGACTTTGTCAAGCTGTACCCGCCAAAGTTCAACCATTCCATCGAACCTCTCGATGCGGATGACTGGCTCCGCAGCATCGCTCACAAGCTACGTTCTGCCAACGTAGCTGAAGATGATAAAGTCACCTTTGCTGCCTATCACCTCGAAGGCCCTGCCAGCCTTTGGTGGGAGAATTATGAAGCTATGCGCCCGGTCGGCCAACTCACTACTTGGGCTGATTTCAGTGTCGCTTTTCGTGAGCATCATATTCCGGAAGGTCTCATGGATCGCAAGAGGGAGGAGTTCTGTAACTTCACCCAGGGGAAGCTGACTGTGGATGCATACAGTCGCGAGTTTGGTAAGCTTGCACGCTATGCTCCCGAAGAGGTATCCACCGATGCCAAGAAGTAGGCAAGGTTCCGCAAGGGACTTAGCCCTGAGCTCCGTCGTGACCTTCGTCTGCATGAATGCATTTCTTTTCCGAAGCTAGTCAATAAGGCCATCAGTGCCGAGACAGGGCAGAATGATTTTGAAGCTTCACGCAAACACTCCCGAGACTATGGTTCATCATCCGGCTCTGGATCTCAGAAGCGCCGGGTCTGGATTCCAAATTCTGCTATGCCACCCAGGTATACCCCGAGGCCATCCTTTGAGGTGCCTCGTCCCAACCAACAGCATGTGCCGCCCAAGACTTTTGGTGGCCCCACTGTCAATACTGCTACACGCCCCAATATGATAACTTGCTTCAAGTGTGGTGAGCCGGGCCACTACATCCGTGAGTGTCCCCAGAACAACCCCAGCCAGTTCGGAAAAGTCTGTTGGACGTGGTAAGTCAACAGCGAAGGTGCTTGTCGCCAAGCCAGCCACCACTGCTCGTGGCCATGTCAACTACGTTTCAGCTGAAGAAACTCAAGAGGGCCCCAACGTCGTTCTCGGTACGCTCCTTGTTAATTGCCATCCGGCAACTGTTCTTTTTGATATTGGAGCATCTCATTCATTTATTTCTGAGAGCTATGCTCGTTTGCACAACACCACCTTTTGTGACATGCCCACCTCCATGGTAATTCAAACCCCTGGTTCTAAGTGGCAAACCTCTAGAATCAGCCATGGAAATGAAATTCTTGTTGACAGATTGGTCTTCCTTGCGTCACTAATAGCTCTCAAGTCCTCATACATAAACATCATCTTGGGTATGGACTGGATGTCAGCTCACTACGCCAAGATTGACTGCTCAACTAGAACTGTTCAACTTACCCATCCATCGGGCAAGACAGTCAATGTTTTGACCCGAGTATCGGAGCGTCAGCTCTACTCTCTAAATGCCAATCCCCTTCCAGACCTCGAAGATATTCCGGTAGTCCATGACTTCCCGGATGTCTTTCCAGAGGAACTGCCAGGTGTTCCACCTGACAGAGATGTCGAGTTCGTGATAGACCTTGTTCCAGGAACCGTCCCAATCTCTAGAAGACCTTATAAGATGGCACCCCTAGAACTAGCTGAGCTTAAGAAACAACTCGATGAGTCCTTGCAAAAGGGTTTCATCCGTCCTAGTTCATCTCCATGGGCTTGCCCCGTCCTCTTCGTCAAGAAGAAGGATGGAACGGATCGGATGGTTGTAGATTACCGACCTGTCAATTTGGTCACTATCAAGAACAAGTATCCGCTCCCCAGGATCAACGACCTGTATGACCAGCTCGCTGGATCCTCAGTCTTTTCCAAGATGGATTTGAGGTTGGGCTACCATCAAATCAAAATCAAGAACGGGGACATTCCCAAAACGGCTTTCGTTACTCGTTACGGCCAATACGAGTACACCGTCATGTCCTTCGGTTTAACCAATGCTCCAGCCACCTTCTCTCGGTTAATGAACTCGATCTTCATGGAGTATTTGGATAAATTCGTCGTGGTATACCTCGATGATATACTCATCTACTCCAAGAATGAGGAAGAACATGCCGAACATCTAAGGCTAGTATTGATGAAACTTCGAGAGCATCGCCTTTATGCCAAATTCTCCAAGTGTGAATTCTGGTTGCCAGAAGTGACCTATCTGGGCCATGTAATCTCTGGTAAGGGCATTGCTGTCAATCCCGAGCGAGTTCAAGCTGTCCTTGACTGGACTCCACCTGAAACGGTCAAGCAAGTTCGGAGTTTTCTTGGTTTAGCGAGCTATTGCCGCCGCTTCGTCGAGAATTTCTCCAAGGTTGCTAAGCCTCTAACTGAACTCCTCAAGAAAGATAAAAAGTTCGAGTGGACCCCACAGTGCGAGTTCAGCTTTCAGGAACTGAAAAGACGCCTGACATCTGCTCCCGTACTGGTACCACCAGATTTCTCTAAAGACTTTGTTATCTATTGCGACGCCTCGCGACAAGGACTAGGTTGCATACTCATGCAAGATCGTCATGTGATTGCCTACGCTTCTCGGCAGTTGCGTCCACATGAGGATAATTATCCCACACATGATCTAGAGCTTGCAGCAGTAGTCCATGCACTCAAAACCTGGCGACATTACCTTCTGGGTAATCGTTGCGAAATTTACACTGATCACCAAAGTTTGAAATATATCTTTACCCAACCGGATTTGAATCTCAGGCAAAGACGTTGGGTCGAGTTGATCTCGGATTACGACTTAGGAATAACCTACACCCCAGGCAAAGCCAATGTCATGGCTGATGCACTAAGTCGTAAATCTTATTGTAACAACCTGATGTTACAACAAGGTCAACCACTTCTCCACGAGGAATTTCATAAGCTTAACCTTCACATTGTTCCTCGAGGATTCCTTTCCACCCTGGTGGCGAAACCTAACCTTACGGATCAGATCATCAAGGCACAAAAGGTGGATCCGGGAATTTCCCGTATCAAGAGAAACATCAAGAAGGGAGTTGCAGATTGTTTCTCCATTGATGATCAAGGTGTTGTGTTCTTTGGAAACCGTCTAGTGGTTCCCAAGGTACGCAACTTGAGACGATTGATCCTTAAGGAAGCTCATGAATCCCCTCTCACCATTCATCCCGGTAGTACTAAAATGTATCAAGACCTACGCCAGAGGTTTTGGTGGACTAGGATGAAGAGAGAAATCGCTCAATACATTGCAACTTGCGACGTCTGTTGTCGTGTTAAAGCAGAGCATCAACGGCCTGCTGGCACCCTTCAACCATTGGAGATTCCTGAATGGAAATGGGATAAAATCGGTATGGATTTCATCACCGGATTTCCCAGAACCAAAAGAGGGAATAATGCTATCTTCGTTGTTGTCGATCGTCTCTCCAAAGTAGCCCACTTCTTACCTGTTCGCGAGAGCATAACCGCTAGCCAGCTAGCTGAATTGTACATCTCTCGAATAGTGTCTCTCCATGGTGTCCCATTGGAAATTAACTCAGACCGTGGAAGTCTTTTCACCTCTCGATTTTGGGAAAGTTTCCAAAATGCTTTGGGGACTCGTCTCTCCTTTAGCACCGCCTTCCATCCGCAATCAAGTGGTCAAGTAGAACGAGTCAATCAAATTCTGGAGGATATGCTCCGAGCTTCTGTCATCTCTTTCGGTATGAATTGGGAGAAGTGCCTTCCATTCGCCGAGTTCGCTTATAACAACAGTTATCAAGCTAGCTTGGGTAAAGCTCCTTTCGAAGTTCTCTATGGACGAAAATGTCGAACGCCTCTTAACTGGTCAGAAACCGGCGAGAGACAACTCTTTGGCCCGGACATGATCCAGGATGCAGAAGAGCAGGTTCGCATTATTCGTGAGAAGTTGAAAACCGCCCAATCCCGACAAAAGAGTCAGTATGACCGCAAGCATAAGCCCATGGCTTATGAAGTCGGCGAGATGGCTTACCTTCGGGTTACACCTTTAAAGGGAACCCATCGATTCGGTATCAAAGGCAAATTGGCTCCTCGTTACATTGGACCTTTTCGCATTCTTGCCAAACGAGGGGAAGTTGCCTACCAATTGGAACTACCTCCGCATCTCTCCAGAGTTCATGATGTCTTCCACGTTTCTCAACTCAGGCGTTGCTTCGCGGATCCTATCCGTGGAGTGGACCACGAAACGCTTGATCTCCAAGATAACCTCACTTATCGGGAATACCCCGTTCGTATCCTTGATCAAGCCGAGCGTACCACTCGACGCAACAATATCAAGTTTCTCAAGGTTCAATGGTCACACCATTCCGAGCAAGAAGCTACATGGGAAAGGGAGGATCGTCTTCGACTTGAGTACCCCACCTTCTTTCCGACAGATCCTAAATCTCGGGACGAGATTCTTTTGAGTGGGGGTGAGTTGTCACATCCCACCTAGCTCATGCATTAGAGTGTGCATCATGTTTACTTTTGACAGAAATTTGAAATGGGGAAGGCAGAACCCCCAGCACCCCTCCTGAAATCAACTAGGGTTTACTAAAAATATTTTCAATGAACCTGAAATGCCCTTCTAAAATGTTCACCCTCTTTATCTTGGGTTGAAACCTCTGGCAAAAATGGTGCATATTTTTCTAGGTCAACAGAAGGTCTTTGAATTAATGCATTAGTATTTGAATTTGGGCATTTAAAATTTATAAAATATTTCAAATGCTCAAATATCTCCAAACTAAAATGTTCCTGGCTGGAAATATTCTAACTAAGGACCAGATGCAGTTTGGTGATTTTAGGAGTTGTTTTAGTATTTTTAATAAGTCTACAAAGTCACAGAAAAATAGAAAAAGGAAACAAAAATGGGAAACTCACCTGCACTTACCTCCCTGGCCTGGCTCAGTGGCCAACGGGCCGGCCCAGCCGACTGGCCAACGCCAGTCGTCGTCTCCACCGCGCCAGGAGGACGCCGGGCGCGTGGTCGCCGCACGCCGCGCGCATGCGCGCCACGGCAGCTGCCTGCCTGCCCCTCCTCTCCTCGCTCTGGATTCGGACGACGCCACGCGCCGCCCCGAACCCCTCGCCCTCTCTCTCACTCTCCCTCCTTCCTGGATGTCGCCCTCTCCCGCGAACGCCGAGCGCCACCGTCGCCGCTGCTCGCCGTAGCTGTAGCCATCGCCTCCCCCTCGACCTCTCTCTGCGCCCGAGAGCTCCGTCACGACCCCCTCGTCCTCTGCGTCAAGCCACAAGACGCCGGACGCCCCGTGGAGTCGCCCCCGTCGTCTTCCTCGTCGCCGGCCGCCGCAGATCGTCCCCGCCCGCACGTCGCCGTCCGACTGTCCCCGAGCTCGTCGTCGACGCCAACGAGCCCGCTGTGAGCCTCTGCTTCGATTCCCCCTCCTCCCCTGCCTTCCCGTGCCCCGCAGCGCTACGCCCGCTCAAGGCCGACTCCGGCCGCCGCCCTGAGCTTCGCTCCGGCGAGCTCCAGCGCCCCCGCAGCCTTCCACCCGCCCTGCTGGATGCGGACGACGACGGGCTACGCCCCGGTGGTCTCCGCGCGTCCATTCGCCGCCTGTAGTGCAACTCCGGTGAAGAACCGCCGCGGCTCGAGGTCGTCGCCGGCGAAACTCCGGCGAGGCCGACGTGGCGTCATTAGCGCCTAATCCCGCAACCTAACCCCCCCCCTAAGCCACTGACCGTGGGCCCCAGGGCCAAGTCAAACCCCGGTCAGCGCGGGGTTGACCGGGTTTAGCCTCTGTGTCACTGACGTGTGGCCCCCACACGTCAGGTTGACTAGTCAGCGCTGTTGACTTGCTGACGCAAGCATGATGCAGTGTTGACGCAATTATTTATTTTCTGGATTTATTTTTAAACAGGAAATTCCAGAAAATGTTTTAAACTTCCAAAATTCATATCAATTCAACCGTAGCTCAGTTTGAAATAAGTTATATATGAAAAATCATCAGAAAAATGCAAGCTATCCATCTGTACCAGTTTCATGCATGAAAAACCAAGTTAAACCCACTGTTTAGGCACTACAAGATGATACACTAATATGATCTTAATAAATGAGTTTCCATTTGAATCTTTGGTTCAAATGGGTTCATTCCCTTCTGGTTTAACTTGCACTAGGTCAGGACACATTCATATTGCCATGTCATAGCATGCATCATGTTGTTGCATATCGCCATGTATTGATTGTGTTCCGATGTGTTCATCGTGGTAGGTTCGGCCTCCGAGGATATCTCCGAGTATCCAACTGAAGGGAAGTATCCCACGACCACTCCATCAGGCAAGCAACTCGTTGATCATTCCGATACAAACCCATGTTCTCACTTCTGCCCTTGTTTACTGCATTAAGACAACGCGTTTCAAACTGCTGTGTGTTGCGGTAGTTGAACCCACTTCCTTTGCATGACCTGTCATTGCCACAGTAACTAGATGAAACCCACTAGCATGTGTAGGAGTTGATTGAGCCAATACATGTGTGTGTGTGTTCCTACCATGCTATGCTTGCTATGCTTAGAGTTGTGTCAGGTCTGGCTCATCGGGATGATGATCCGGAGTGAAAGGTTGTATCGTTGTCAATGGTGTGGAAGTGTTGAACACGATTTGGTAAAGGAATCGATGGAAGGCCATGTAGGAGTACATGGTGGGTTGTTTCATTGAGGCCGTTCTTAAGAACTGAGATCTGTGTGTGTGATTTAAGACTCAGCTACTACCACGCATTGGGCCCGAAACCAATGGACCCTCTCGGCTTCTTGATCACGCTTGTCCTCTGTCCAGGAGTTGCAAAGTAGTTTCTGGTGTTTGTAGCATGCTGGGGGCCGCACGCGGCGCTGACCATCGGGGTGGGCTGTGTTGCGGTAGGCACGTGGCACGGTGTACCGACTCGCCCGTTTGGTGTCTCGGGAACGCTGTTCACATCGTTCGGGGCCGTTAGTGGAAACCTCGGCCGGACTCCCTGCGGATGGAACCCGAATAGGCGATAAACCTGGACTAGAGACTTGAGTGTTTAGGTAGGCCGTGGCCGACACCCTCGCTGGGCTTCCGCTTGAAGGTTGCCGAGTACATGTCGTGTAAACGGCGATAAGTGGTGAGAGCGTGTGTGAAGAAGTACACCCCTGCAGGGTATAAATCTATTCGAATAGCCGCGTCCGCGGTAAAGGACTACTTGGTCACCTATACAGTTCATAGATAAGTTAAATGGATACTACTAAAAATCTCAAGATATGTGTGAGTACCGCGGATGGCCCTCTCGTAGGATGGCGAGAGAGGATCCACGGTGGAGTATTGTGATGGTGATAGTGGACTCGTGTGCGACAAATGATTTACAAGTGGTGTCTATCGTAGGATAGCTTAGCCAAGAGTCAAAGCTGGCTTGCTGCAATAACCCCACTACCTTTTTGAGAATGTGCATGTATGATAGGTTCCTGTTGTAAGACTTGCTGAGTACCTCTGTACTCATGTTGCTTTAATCATGTTTTTCAGACGACTGCACCAACCCCTCTGATGGGTTCTATGTAGACCTCGACGTTGACGAGTGACTTATCACCCAGGTGGTGATCCAAGACTTGTGAAGGGTCGTTGCAGATAGACAGGCTTCGTCAAGCCTTCTTTCTTTCTAGTGTCTGTACTCAGACTACTTTGCTTCCGCATGTGCTTGTATGTTGTATGACTTGAGTGTTGGGTCATGTGACCCCTATCTGTATGGATGATATGTATGGCTCCTCGGAGCCTTCTAAATAAAGTACTTGAGTCGTAGAGTACTGTTGTGATGTCATGTTGTATTTACTCATATCGGGCATATTGTGTGTATGATTGAAATGCTTGGTATGAGTGGGATCCGACTATCTAGTTGTTTATCCTTGGCAGCCTTTCATATGGGGAAATGTAAGTCTTGTGCTTCTGAGCGATAGTAGTCCGCTACAGCCCGGTTCACCGGAGTCCTGCTAGCCCAGCACTACTGCTTGGACACTTGACTGGCCGGCATGTGTTTCACGTCGTTCCTATGTCTGTCCCTTCGGGGAAATGTCACGCGCTGTTATTCGGAGTCCTGCCTAGCCTGCTACAGCCCGGGTTACCGGAGACCTGTTAGCCCAGTGCTACAGCCCGAATAAATACGTTGATGACCGACATGTTCAATGTGATTCATGTATGCCTGTCCTCATAGGCTAGCGCCGCTTTGGGTTCACGACTAGCCATGTCGGCCCGGGTTCTCTGTCATATGGATGCTAGCGACACTATCATATACGTGAGCCAAAAGGCGCAAACGGTCCCGGGCCAGGTAAGGTGGCACCCGTGGGAGTACCGTGCGTGAGGCCGCAAAGGGATATGATGTGTTACACGCTGGATCGATGTGGCATAGGATCGGGGTCCTGACAAGAAGCTACTACAGATCAAGTTTATCTCCTCAAAGGATCAACTTGCCGACATCTTCACAAGCCTCTACCTTCTCCCATGTTTGAGGTCCTTAGGCGCAATCTCAACCTCCTAGATGCATCAGGAGTGAGTTGAGATTGAGGGAGGGTGTTAGACTTTGTAACGTAGCCCAATTGTGTAATATGTATATCATGTATCATTATAAATATATGTGATAGGCCACCCCTAGAGGGTTGAGCCAGTTCCCACAAATCCTACGTCTAATAGAGAATGAGTACAAGGAATCTAATACTCACGAAGTAAAATGATGTAACCCAAGTGTGGAAACTTCTTATTGGCTTAGGGAATTTGGAACAATAGCCATTAGAATGTAGATAAACATTTCCAACATAAATTTTACTAGAGTTGCAACGTTTTCTACGTATGCCAGACTTACATGCTTACATGGATTGCAACATTGTGCATGAGGTATAAGTAAAGTAGTCGGTTTGTTTTGGGTTTGTTTTTCCTTATTATGTATTCCATATCTATATTTTCGTGAAACTTTTGAATAGGCAACAGGCAATTGGTAACTAGAAATGCGAACCGGCTAAGTGTCTTGTCAAACCAGTCTTTTTATATAAGTCAATGCCTATATTGTTTTCCATGCAAGTTTGTTTCAGAGATGAACTTGAATATCCAATTCTGAGCCCGGGCTCATCCGCACCCGGTAACAATAAACTAAAAGAAATACTACAAAAAAAACTGTTTTTTTTCGCATAGAAGATTATTGATTGTGTAAGCTGCGTGCCAAATTTCAAAGCATTTGGACACCTAACTAGCTCTCAGGAAAAAAAAATTGGGGTTAACTTTTTCACAGACCCCAAACTTTATCTTTTTTGCTGAGAGCTACTCATACGTCAAAATGCTTAAAAATTTGGCATGGACATCACGCACTCATGCATCTTTCTCCACAAAAAATCAGATTTTTCTTATTCTTTTAATATTTTTAACCATTTTTTTCACTCACAAATGCTGCTCTCAGATGAACTACTTTATCCTAAACACCAACGATAAAGATAAATGATTTTAGTAAAACAAAGAACACCATAAAAGTTACCCAAAGTCCTATGTAGAACCTCTATTTTCGGTATTCCACTACTAGTAGATCACCAAGGAAGAATACCAAAAGCCAAGGCCTGTCACCATAACCTCATTAGCTTCATGGAGTAGACGGTGATTGCTGAACTAAAGATTTTTTTTATCGCATATGATGTCCGATTTTTCATAGTAGCCCAAAGAAATCGACGGAGACGGAAAACGACCAACAATTCATTCAGCTTCATGATAACTGACAAGTTTACAAATTGGCAGCCCGTCCATGTCCCTGAAAAAAAAAACAATTGCAAGTGCTCCTATTCTTGGTGTTAAGCAAATGCTCTATATGGGCCGACCATTGACATTGGTCATGAAACATTTTATTATTGTTGTTATTTCATAATTTTTGAGTAATATGTGTTTGTTCCGCACAATTTTTTGAACAAATATAATGCAAGACATATAATAATAATAATAATAATAATAATAATAATAATAATAATAATAATAATAATAATAATAATAATAATAATAATAATAATAATAATAATAATAAATAGTGTATTGCACGAAAATTTGCTAGCATAAAATAGATTTTATATTTATTAAAAAGTCTTGCCAATTTACGTATATGTTCCTTTATATAAAAAAAATGCATGCACTTGAAATAATAATTTACACATATCAAAAGTTAATGTTCACTCCGAATGAACACAAATTCATGTATTTACTACAAAATAAAATAAAATCCAAAAAACATTAAAGAACAAACATGAAAAAAAATAAAAAAATAAAAAAGCAGGAAAAAAGTGAAAGCCAGAACATGGGCCTCATTAGGAGAGTGGTATTGCAGATGCTGGGCTCCATGGAGCCCGTTCCCCTAGTAGGTCACCAAGGAAGAATACCAAAAGCGAAGGCCTGCCACCATAACCTCATTAGCTTCATGGAGTAGACGGTGGGAGCAACTAGTTAACGAGCGTTCCTTCGGGAGCCTCGCAACGATCAACGCCACTTGGCGCACTCTCAGCCATTCGCCACGTGTCGCGCTCTGGACGCTCCCTTCGGATTTTATTTTTTTTATTTTTCCGCACGTGTTTTTGGCTTTTTAAACGGTTTTTTTCCGGGTTTTTTCAACATTTTGGTTTTCGTCAGGTCTTCCTTAGCTTTTCGACAAAAAGAAATTGCGAAAAAAAAATTTGCGCGAAAAAAACGCATTTTTTTTCTTTCGCGAAAGTCACGGGTTTTTTTTCCGCGAGAGGCACGGTTGTGCTTTAACTAGAGTCACGGCCGTGCCTTTCGGAAACGAAAAAAAACGCGTTTTCTGTTTTTTTTCTTTCGCGAGAGTCACGGTTTTGCTTCCGCGAGAGGCACGGTTGTGCTTTTGCGAGAGTCACGGCTGTGCCTCTCGGAAAGGGAAAAGCAAAACGTGTTTTCTGTTTTTTTTCTTTCGCGAGAGTCACGATTTTGCTTCCGCGAGAGGCACAGTTGTGCTTTCGCGAGAGTCACGGCCGTGCCTCTCGGAAAGGGAAAAAAATACGCGTTTTCTGTTTTTTTCTTTCTTTCGGGAGAGTCACAGTTTTGCTTTCTCGAGAGGTATGGTTGTGCTTTTCGCGAGAGTCACGGTCGTGCCTCTCGGAAACAAAAAAAAACGTGTTTTCTGTTTTTTCTTTTTATGAGAGTCACGGTTTTGCTTCCACGAGAGGCACGGTTGTGCTTTCGCGAGAGTCACGTCCGCGCGTCTTTCGGAAAGGGAAAAAACCATGCTCCCGGTTCGGTTTTTTCACCCGGTTTTTTTCGTGAAAAAAAAAGTTTGTCAAAACCTATCAACATGGGATCTAGTTTTGAAGATCTCGACGCGAGGAATCCAATGGTGAAAACGGTTCAAGATTTGGACGCACGGTTTAAAAGATAAAGCGTTTTGAATAAACGGATCTATGAAAAAAGGGAAAACTCACAGGTTGCGACAAGTTGCGCGCTGCATGTGCGCCACTTGTCGCAATCTGGGAAAGTGGAGTGTTCTTTGCAACGAGTACTCCTTAATTAGTGATTTCGGTAAAAGGTGATTGCTGAACTAAAGATATCTTTATTGCATATGATGTCCAATTTTTCATAGTAACCCAAAGAAATCGACGGAGACAGAAAACGAAACAATTCATTCGGCTTCATGACAACTGACAAGTTTACAAATTGGCAGCCCATCCATGTCCCTGGAAAAATCAATTGCAAGTGCTCCTATTCTTGGTGTTAAGCAAATGCTCTATATGGCTGACCATTGACATTGGTCATGAAACATTTTATTATTGTTGTTATTTCATAATTTTTGAGCAATATGTAGTTTGTTCCGCACAATTTTTTGAACCGATATAATGAAAGACATATAATAATAATAATAAATAGTGTATTGCACGAAACTTTGCTAGCATAAAATAGATTTTACATTTATAAAAATGTCATGCCAATTTACGGATATGTTCCTTTATATGAAAAAAATGCATGCACTTTAAATAATAATTTACATATATAAAAAGTTAATGTTCACTCCAAATGAACACAAATTCATGTATTTACTACAAAATAAAATAAAATCCAAAAAACATGAAAGAACAAGCATGAAATAAAATAAAAAGTAAAAAAAAGCAGGAAAAAAGTGAAAGCCAGAACATGTGCCTCATCAGGAGAGTGGCATTGCAGAGGCTGGGCTCCATGGAGCCCGTTCCCCCTAGTAGATCACCAAGGAAGAATACCAAAAGCGAAGGCCTGTCACCATAACCTCATTAGCTTCATGGAGTCGACGGCGATTGCTGAACTAAAAATATTTTTATTGCATATGATGTCCGATTTCTCATAGTAACCCAGAGAAATCGACGGAGACGGAAAACGACCAACAATTCATTCGGCTTCATGACAACTGACAAGTTTAGAAATTGGCAGCCCGTCCATGTCCCTGGAAAAATCAATTGCAATTGCTCCTATTCTCGGTGTTTAGCGAAGAGTATGTGCCAAATCGCGTCAAGATGCTCTATATGGGCCGACCATTGACATGGATCATTAAACATTTTATTATTGTTGTTATTCATAATTTTGGAGTAATATGTAGCTTGTTCCGCACAAGTTTTTGAAAAAATATAATAAAAGAAATTTAATAATAAAAAAACAGTGTATTGCACGAAAATTTGCTAGCATAAAAGTAGATTTTCATTTATAAGAAAAATCCATGCCAATTTACGGATATGTTCCATTATATAGAAAAAATGCATGCACTTGAAATAACAATTTACACATATCAAAAGTTAATGTTCACTCCGAATGAACACAAATTCATGTATTTACTACGAACTAAAATAAAATCCAAAAGACATGAAAGAACAAACATGAAATAAAAAAAAAGTAAAAAAAGAGAAAAAAAACGAAAGCCAGAACATGGGCCTCATCAGGAGAGTGGCGTTGCTGAGGCCGGGCTCCATGAAGCCTGTTCCCCCTCATCACCCCCCTCCCCCCCCCCCCAAAGAAAATGAAATGTTACTTAAAATATTAAAAAAGTCATTTTTAATACAAATACATATGCATGTTCGTCAAAGTATGTAGAAAGTTTCATCAGGTAATTCGATTATTTGCATGCTACACAAAAAATGAAAAATATCTGGCCCAAAAAACAAAGCAAAATCCCATTTTAATCTTTGTGTTTATCTTTTGTGTATACATTACATGTGAATATATATGTTCATGAAATTTTATATATGTATACTACAAATGTACATCTATGTATATAAAAAATTTCAGATTTTTTCAATATGTGGAAATACTATTTTTGCTGAAAAAAAATAAAGAGCTCTATGGAGGTCAGCCTCTGTATGCATTTTTCGCATCATCAGTGGTTTGCCCATGTAAAAATGCCGGAGGCGATTTGACAGATTGTACAGTGGGCTGAACATGGACCTCACCTCATCAGTGGCGCAGTGCTGATATATTTAATTTACATGTGTGGTGCACTCCACCCTGCACGCGGCTTCCAGTTCCATCTCACCTACTTGAATCTGATCTAGTTGGAAGGACAACGAGCCCCCCATCCCCGTGTCACCCCCCGCTAGGGCAGCGCGGGCGGAACCCGATCCCCACCGCCGCCGGGCCCCCAACCCCTCCCTCCCTTCCCCTCCGCCGCCGTTGGAGGAGGTCGCCGGGCAAGCCCCGGGCGGCTGACGGCGGCGGCGGAGGCCCCCTTCCCTCCCGCGTTCCTTTGGGTGAGGCGTGTCACCCGGGGCGCAGGGGCCCTCCTCCCGATCTGAGCCATCGCGGTGGCGTGGCCGATCTGATCCGCCGATGGCGCAGTGGCGGCATGGTGATGGGAGGAGGCGGCAGAGCTGCGGGCTTTGTGGAAGATCTGGTGGTGCCGGCTGCTCGATGGGCGTGCTTGGTCATGGCGCCGGAGGTCGCAGTGGCCGGCGGATTGGCCGGTTGGCGGCGGCGGAACTTGGCTGGTGGCAGCGGCGATTGTCGGTGTCAAAACTGGCGGATCTCGGGTAGGGGGTCCCGAACTGTGCGTCTAAGGTCGATGGTAATAGGAGATAAGGGACACGATGTTTACCCAGGTTCGGGCCCTCTCTATAGAGGTAATACCCTACTTCCTGCTTGATTGATCTTGATGAATATGAGTATTACAAGAGTTGATCTACCACGAGATCGTAATGGCTAAACCCTAGAAGTCTAGCCTGTATGATTATGATTGTGATCCTCCCTATGGACTAAACCCTCCGGTTTATATAGACACCGGAGGGGACTAGGGTTGTACGAAGTCGGTTACAGAGAAAGGAATCTTCATATCCGAACGCCAAGCTTGCCTTCCATGCCAAGGAGAGTCCCATCTGGACACGAGTGATAGTCTTCGGTCTTGTATCTTCACAGCCCATCAGTCCGGCCCATATCCAACAGGCCGGACGCCCGAGGACCCCTTAGTCCAGGACTCCCTCAGTAGCCCCTGAACCAGGCTTCAATGATGAGGTGTCCGACGCACAGATTTTCTTCAGCATTGCAAGGCGGGTTCCTCCTCCGAATACTCCAAAGCATTTTCTGAACACAGAAAACGTGTCCGGCTCTGCAAAACAAGTACCACACACAACCGCAGAGAGTATAATATTTCACGAGTCCAATCTACTGACAACTTTTTGTAACATGACACCACGTCATCACCCGGTCATTATTTCGAACCTTTTTTCGGCCTGCCGCTCCATATTTTGAGATGCGGTTTCACTGGCACATCTTGTCGAAGCAGAGATCGTGTCCCCTTATTGTGGGATTCTCATCAATATGGGTGTGGGTAATCCAACCGCGCCGTCTGCGCGGCCCTTGGGAAACAGGCGAGTTTTAAGGCGAGTGGGGAGGCGCTTGATATTCACTGCCTTTATAAAGGATAAGGATTCACCCTCTTTCACCCATGCCTTCTCTCTCTATGCCTATCCATTCTCGAGCTCCAGCGCCCAAGTTCTCATCCTTTCCGCCTCAAGAAAGTGTTGGGGAACGTAGTAATTTCAAAAAAATTCCTACGCACACGCAAGATCATGGTGATGCATAGCAACGAGAGGGGAGAGTGTCGTCTACGTACCCTCGTAGACCGTAGGCGGAAGCGTTGTGACAACGCAGTTGATGTAGTCGTACGTCTTCACGATCGACCGATCCTAGTACCGAACGTACGACACCTCCGCGATCTGCACACGTTCAGCTCGGTGACGTCCCGCGAACTCACGATCCAGTAGAGCTTCGAGGGAGAGTTCCGTCAGCACGACGGCGTGATGATGGTGATGATGAAGCTACCGACGCAGGGCTTCGCCTAAGCTGCACTACGATATGACCGAGGTGGATTATGGTGGAGGGGGTACCGCACACGGCTAAAAGATCAATGATCAACTTGTGTGTCTATGGGGTGCCCCGTCCCCCATATATAAAGGAGTGGAGGAGGGGGGAGGGCCGGCCCTCTTATGGCGCGCCCAGGAGGAGTCCTACTCCCACCGGGAGTAGGATTCCCCCTCTTCCCTAGTTGGACTAGGAGAAAAGGAAGGGAGAGAGAGGGAGGAAGGAAAGGGGGGCGCCGCCCCCTCCTAGTCCAATTCGAACCAGAGGGAGAGGGGGCGCGTGGCCTGCCCTGGTCTCCTCTCTCTCTCTCTCTCTCCACTATGGCCCAATAAGGCCCATACACTTACCGGGGGGTTCCCGTAACCTCCCGGTACTCCGGTAAAATCCCGATTTCACCCGAAACTATTCCGATGTCCAAATATAGGATTCCAATATATCAATCTTTATGTCTCGACCATTTCGAGACTCCTCGTCATGTCGTGATCATATCCGGTGGCGTGGCGGTTGATTGGACATGGGCGTCTGCACTTCCCACGACGCCTCGGCAACTGCACGACTTGACAACTCCCTGCATGCAGAGATACGGGTCATGATTACCTGTGATCGTGGTGCTCGGCGGTTGGTCTTCTCCGGTTATAAGTATGGGGCTACGTGAGCTCCGCCAGTTCGCCCCTTTCTGCTTCTTCCTCCTTCTTCTTCCTTGTCCTTGCTTTCTCTTGCGCCGATGGCACCGATCCGGCGGTTCTCTACAGAGGAGAAGGGAAAGGCCCCCCGAGGGGGCCCTGATCCCCTCCCACCGAAGAAGCGGCCAGTCCCCTACCGCCGGGACGAAGGCGCCTGGCAGGAGGTGTCGAGGCTGTGGTACGAGCGGCCGCCGCCTGGGTTTCCGCTGCCCTTGTAT
Source organism: Aegilops umbellulata (assembly GCA_032464435.1). Classification (NCBI taxonomy): domain Eukaryota; kingdom Viridiplantae; phylum Streptophyta; class Magnoliopsida; order Poales; family Poaceae; genus Aegilops; species Aegilops umbellulata. The sequence goes on from CP136057.1 coordinate 642,538,627, forward strand.
GCCCGCGTCGTAGGCCCCAGGGAGGAGGGGGCCGAGCAACACTGGCAGCGTCGCTGTCGACGTCGGCGGGTCACGGTGGTGCACGTCGTCCCTCCTGGAGTCCACGCGGAGCGCTCCTCTCGCGAGCTTGTGCTCCACGCTGCCATGCCTCCCATGTCGTGGATCCGCCTTCCTCCCTCCTTCGCCTTTGAGATGCGGGGCAGGTCTCTGGAGCTCTGGCTGCAGCACGCCGACTGCAGCACCCCTGCAACCAAAGCGGAGGTCACGGTCGTCGCTCCGGGCAAGGTCTTCATGACCCGAGGCTGGGGTGAGATTGCCCGGGTCTGTCGCGCAGACGGCACCCTGGTGATTCATCTCAAATACGACGGTGCCTCCTTGATGTCCTTCAAGGTCTTTGATGCTGAAGGGCGCCGGCGGGAATGCTGCACGAGGGGAAGCGACAGGGGTGATGAGCGGGCGAGGGCCAGCCCCGCCCGTTGGTCCTCCTGCAGCCCCTCAGGTGGCAGCAGAGGGACTGAGGACTTCAGCGGCTCCCCTGAACTCCTCGTGACCCCGTAGACGAGCGACGATAGCTACGAGCCTCCAAGCTCGTGTCGCGCTCGGAGTGGGGCAACTGCATCGGGCCGCCGACGCCGCTGATCTGGATGGGGTTGGCGCCGGCGCCGGGCAACCCACTGTTGATGATGGCGTCGCCAGCGTAGTTGCTAGCAATTAGCGTTCCTTAGGGTTAGTTTCTTTTATTCCTTGCAAGGAATTAGAGTAACACCCCGCGGGGGTATGTAAGGTGTCCGCCGTGCCTTTTGTGAATATTATATCTTTAACATAAATTGTCGTGGGGTGTCCGTCCTGTTACGGCCGATCTCCCCCTTTCTATCCTCACGAGGACTTGGCGCTCTACGCTGACAGGCCCGAGTCCCCAGGCAAGCTTCAGCCGTCACTGGTATGCCAGGTCGCGATGCCGTGGTCAAGGCCAGGAGGTAAGCGGCCCGAGGTCCGGTAAGAGCCCCTGAGTCGCGATGCTTGGGAGGTCCCCTTTAGCGCTCAAGCAATCCTCGCTGGGCGAGAAAGGAAGGTAGCGTCGCCATGACAGAATTACACAGGGCGGGGATTTAGTGTTGCATTGGTCTAGCTCTTGTGAGGGCGTGACTTATCTCGTGCGCCTGACGTAGTCCCTTGGAGAAGCGCTAGGCCCGAGAGTCAGTGAGTGAGGCACTGCCGGGTTGGGCCCTCGCGAGCTTCTTCCCACTCTCCCGCACTTCCCTTAACGCTCTACGTCCTCAGGTCCCGGCCCTCGAGCGAGCTCAGCCGCCGCTGGTACGACAGGTCGCGATGCCGTGGGCCAAGGCCAGGGGGTGAGGGCTGGAGAGCCAGTAGGAGCCCATGAGTCGCGATGCTCAGGTACCCCCCTTTTAATGTGCAGGCGGTCTGTGCCGGAGAGGGGGAGAGAGTGCTCACGACGCCCAACGTTGCTCCTGGAGTAGGTCCTGCATACCAATAATGAGGAGAAACAAGGCCTGTCGTTACGGCTGCCAGCCAACCCTTGGTCACTCTGAGGAAGTCATTGGGGCACTTGAGGGCCTGGTGAGGTGGCGCCTTGCGGGGCTGCCGCGGCCAGAGCTCGACCACTCAGTTTTATCGACGTTGCAGGGACGGACCCGTGCGCAAGTGCCGTGCCAGAGCGAGCGGCTCCATAGGTGGGTGTCAATCGAACAGGTGATTAGGTCGGATATGTAGGCATAAAGGAAGGAATTCAACTTCAGGCGAACGTAGGTGAAAGCAACCGCCGCTGGGTCAGGCCCGAGCGGCGTGGGGGTGATGCAGCCCGAAGGGTGCCCCCAACCAGGTAAGTAAAGAACATAAACAAAATGGATACATGCCGCGGGGACAGACCCACGCTGCCTGGGAATGGTGCAGCCCTGTGGGCGCTCCCAGCTGAAGGTAGAACTCTGAAAGATGTCATCTGACGCCGTTGAAGATGAAGTGATGCTAAGGAAGTGAGCGATGCGCGGTGAAGACGTCAGCCCTCATGAGCCCCCAGGCCCAGGGGCCTCGGGAGGCTCCGCGGGCTCAAGCGGGTCCTCGAGAGCCATCTCCATCTCTTCCAGGACCGCGTGGTGCCTGACCTCCTGAGCCTCCAGAATGCTCCTCAGCAAACGCTGGTGAGCGGCGGCCGCGTTCGGCAGGCTGAAGGGCATGCGAACGTAGCTGTGAGGTGACCCCTCACAACGCCCCACGCGCGAAGGCCAGATGCGCTCCTGAGACGCGGCTCCTGTGAGGCTGGAGCCTGAGCGCCACCTAAGATGCAGGCAATTGCGCGCGGCTCCTGGAAGCCCCCAATTCCATCGTCTTGATGCTGGTCTTCATTCCTCCTTGATGGTGGCGGCAGAGGCGGGAGGCCTACGTTGCCATGAGGGTGGTCTTCGCGAGGCTGGTCCCTCCAGCCCCCCTCGCGAGGTTGGTCCTGCCAGCGGTCCTCGCGAGGGCGGTCACACCATCCCTGGCGTGGGCCACGGTCTTCCCATCGTCCTCCACCTCTTCCTCCTCCTCGGCCATAGCCCCTGTCGTTGCGCTCGGGGCGTCGGCCGATTCGCCCGTCTCGCACGGCTCTGAGCTCTTGACATTCGTTGGTGTTGTGGGTGTGGAGGTCGTGGTACACGCAGTAGCGTCCGCCCTTGGATGACTCAGGCTGATCCCTGCTTCGCTTGGTGTCCGGCTCTGCTGCTAGCACAGCAGCCCCCTTGCGTTTCACGTCTTTGGCCTTGAGCTTCTTTTCTTCAGGGTTGGCTGCCGGGAGCTCGAGAAGGGAGAGGCGCCCTTCCTCAGCCCTGGCGCACTTGGTCGCCAAGTTGAACAGCTCCAGGGATGTGCACATGTCTTCATGGATGGCTAGCTCCTCCTTCATCTTGATGTCGCGCACGCCGTCGGAGAAAGCTGAGATGATGGCTTCCTCAGTCACCCTGGGGATCTTGAGGCGAGCATAGTTGAAGCGCTGGATGTACTTCTGCAGGGTTTACCCTGGCTGTTGCTTGATGCGGCGCAGGTCGCTCACGGCCGGGGGCCGGTCACGAGCGCCCTGGAAGTTGGCGATGAAGCGGGTGCGCATCTCGCTCCAGGAGGAGATCGTGCCGGGGGCCAGGTTTAGGAGCCAGGTGTGGGCTCCGTCCTTGAGCGCCATGGGGAACCAATTCGCCATGACCTTTTCGTCCCCGTTGGCGGCTACGATGCCCAGCTCGTAGAGCTGCAGGAACTCCGCGGGGTCCGCCGTGCCATCATAGCGAGGAGGGAGGTCAGGCTTGAACTTGCCCGACCATGTGACGCCGCGCAGCTCGGGGGTGAAGGCAAGGCAGCCCGCTGTGGCCACCGACGCCCTTGGCTAGTGCCGATCTTGCTCTTGCAGGTCACCACGCGCCGCCGCTGGGAGCAGCGCGGGGTCTTGTCGTGGAAGCGCTGGGACGCGATCTTGGAGCGCCGGCGCCGGGAGCGTGCGAGCACCTTCTGGGGAACGTGGGATCTCTTGGCAGCTCCTTTCTTGCTGCGCAGGCGCTGGACGTAGCGGGTCTCGCCCTGGGGCTGCACGCCTTGCAGCCAAGGCGCCTTCTTGGGGAGGAGGTGGCGGAGGCACCTCCTGATCATCGCCCCCTGCGCGGAACAAAGGGCGTGGTGGCGAGGGGGACCGCAAGGGGGAGCCCCCTGCGGCGCTGACGAGCTCGGTGATGCGGGTGAGCCAGTCCTCATATAGGTCGTCGACGGGGCGATAACGGAGAAGCTCTTTCGCCAAGAGCAGCGAGGCGCGTGCATCCATGGGGGCGCGACGGGCGTGGGACGACGAGCCAGCCGGGGTCAGCGACGGGGTGGCAGTGCGGCCATCCCGCCGCACCGAAGGATGCTGGGACAAGGCCTGCTGCTCGTTCCCCGCCGGGCCGGTGGCGGTGTTAGCGGCGGGCGACGGGGAACGACGAGGGGGACCGCCGACGGGCGCCGTATGGGCGACGCGGGTGGCGAAAGCAGCTCGGCGCGAGCCCGACGAGCGTCTGCCATGGACACGACGGAAGACCACACGCGAACAGCGGAAGAAGGGATTCCGGCGCACCCCTACCTGGCGCGCCAAATGTCGGTTTTCGGGTTCCGGCAGACCCTTGAGGTTCGAACACTAGGGTGCGCGCGGAGATCTCTCCCCTACCGATCTACGTCCGATCCTCTAATGCGAACTGAGATGAAAACGATGAACAACACAAGGGACACGGGGTTTATACTGGTTCAGGCCACCGTTGTGGTGTAATACCCTACTCCAGTGTGTGATGTGGTGGATTGCCTCACGGGCTGATGATGAACACTACAAAGGAAGAACAGCCTCGCGAGAGGTGTTCTTGAACTGGTGCGGCTGTTCTACTTAGCCTACACTGGGTTTCACCTTGCTCTTCTCTTTCTCTTCCCCCCTTCTACTCTGGGGTGGCTAGCTCTATTTATAGAGGCCCTGAGCCTCTCCCGAAATAATGAGCGGGAAGGGCGCCAACAATTGGCCATTTTAAAAGGTAACATCTAGTACAAGTTATCCTAACCAAAGATGGTCTTCGGCTGCCAAAAGCTCTGGTGGTGACGCCGTCTTGGGCTCCACGGTGACCTTCGTCCGGCCGCCTGGCTGGTCTTGGTCTCGTTGCACTGGAATGGTAACCTTTGCCTGATACCTTGGCCTGAGCTTGCCTCCTTTGCACCAAAGGGGAAACAAGGACTCTGCGCAGGCCGGCGCCCGCCTGGCCTTGATCGTCATGGCTTGCGTCACTGGATCCTCGCGAGGTCCCCTTGCATTGATCTCTCCGCCTCCTCGCGAGCCTGCCTGATGAGGCCGCTCTTGAGGAAGCTCTCTGTCATCCGCCCCGCGAGGCTTGGCTCCTCGCGAGGGTCTTGAGCTTGTGTTGATGAAGATGGGCCACGCTGAGCCCCCACTTGAGCCACGCCGCAGGCCACAGGCAGGCAAGTCTGGGGACCCCGTTCCCAGAACGGCGACAGTTTCATCCTCGGCGATACATGGTTCCGTTTGCTTGGAAAGCAGAGGACACGTCTTTCTCTCAAAAAGAGGAACGCACTTAACCGAATAAAATGTAACTTAAGTTACCTTATAATAAGGCTTGATGAAACCTAAATGAACAAAATGGAGACTCCAATCGAAATTATGAAAAAAAATATATCCAAGTAAAAGATAACTAGATAGCAAACCGGAATATACTTTATTTCAATCGCAAGTAATTAACTAAAACCCAAGTAAAACTAGAATGAAATGCCAATAGTAATAGTAATCGCCGTGCACTGGAATGAAACTGTTGCCACAAACGCATCCACGCCGGTGGGGTCAGATGAAATAAGAAATAATTCCTTATTTAGCACTATCTTAAATGTTGTTTCTCTATTTGATATCATTTTTTTCCTTCCCTATGTAACATCAACTCTAATTTTTTTGCCCTTTATGACACTTTCGTCCGTTTTAAGCCTTAACGGTGTTAAATGACAACTGAAAAGATCATTTTGCTCTTCATACGGTATGTGACCAAAGTTTGTGTATGGAGCTCGTGTGGCGGCGGCTCGAACATTCAATGTACTGGCAGGACGCATATCTTGTGCAGCTCGCGCCGTGGTGCGCAGCCGACAACAGACAACCAGTGGAACAACGAGGAGCGCGGGGTCAAAGATATTAGAGGTACGTGACGGCTGGCAGAAAAATGTTTGGCAACCGAGAGGGCGCGCGATGACCAGCAGAGTCTTTTTTTTTGAGCATCAGTACAGACACAAGCGCTCATATACACGCGCATACACTCATCCCTATAAACACACACACGCACATCCTACCCCTATGAGCACCTCCGAGAGACTGAGCCGGCATATCATCTTGAGATTTACGAAGTCACCGTAGGCGCCTCGTCGTCGACGGGAACGTCTCCTCCTACTGAAAGCGCATTGCCGGAAATCCTGAAATAAATCCAGAAATAATGCGAGCACCAGGATTTGAACCCTGGTGGGTTGAGGATACCACTGTCTACCTAACCAACTCAACCACATGTTGATTCGCGATGACCTGCAGAGTCACTGGCTTTGTGTCCGACTTGTGTGCCGCGGTCGGAGAAACCGGCTCATCCGAGCCGGTTGGATGCATGCTCGGGCATCCTTGGTCGCATGTCCTGCGTCGCGAGCATGGCGCACGTCCTCGACACAACAGCAAGGCAACACTTGTACACGCCGTACACAAGAGCTAACAACACGTGATCACTTGATTGGTTTTCTTTTAAAGTTGGCTCACGCACCTAGCAACCGAACCGGCCCGATAAACACATGCAGCTAGTTAGCTACGTACTAGCATACAACTATTGGGGTTTACGGTAGGGTGCGTCGACTGCAAATTAAAAATTCCTACCCGTATAACATTTAGGAACATGCTACGAGAGATGGATCACGGATCTTTACCACTAGACGTGCAGTGCCGTGCAGCGAAAGTAGAGTTGGAGCAGCGCGTCTCCGGAGTCGTCTCCTCCTTGTCCGATCTCCCTCGAACAGCCGGTCATCGGATCCCAAGTACTAGTTCGCCGTAGCGGCGCAAGTGCACCGCTTCTAACGGTATCTGCGTGTGCAGGAGGAACACCGCGTGTCGGACTGCTAGATCCGATCACACAGTCGGCAGCGACTGGAGATGGCTATTCGCAACACATGCAAAGCCCTAGTGACGGCGCCGAAGCGATCAACCAATGAGTGTGCCGCACCTCCACTTTATATAGGCATCCGTCGTGGGCTCAACACTTGGGCTTCACACAGATCCTAAAGCCCAAAGTCTGTTCGGCCTGGATCTGAGTCCAAGTAGGATCACACCTGACTCGTGGAGTCGGATCCGACCTTACAGGTTCATTCCCTTAAGCGCGCGACCCCTTAGGTTCTCGTTCACTTGGTTGCAAGTCAGATCACATCCGACTCGGCTAGTCAGTAGCGGCCTCTAGCAAAGCATGCTGACTCCAAGTGTTCGATGAAGCTGGTTAGGCGAACTTGTACATCAGAGTTCTATTCTTTTTGCCACACGATATATGTTGTCGGGCTCAAGGCGAGTCTGTCATCCTTGTGCTAGCCCGACCCTCGTTCCAGTGATGTCGACCACAAACCGGATTATCTCATAATTCTAATCGTATGGCCATGCTTATCTTGGTCGGATCACACGAAGGGCCCGGAGTATATCTCTCCTGATCGGAGGGGCAAATCCCATCTTACTCGACCATGTCTCACAACACGGGTCTGGACAAGCTTGAAACCTACCTCTGTAACTATCCAGTCACGGAGTAGCGTTTGGTCGGCCCAAAGTAGGTCTGTCACCATCCCGAGAGCATGTGCCAGCTTAGGTCTTAGGACATAGAACGTATATTGTACTAGAGACTTACAGATGACATTTCGCTGTATCTCATAGTTGGGTTATCCGACTCGGACCTTATCTCGACTCGGATCCAACCAGATCCTTCCGAGTTCATAGTATCCGGTTAGCATCTAATGCTCCATGGCTAGTGAGACCGACCGTGTCATATGCTAGTCTATTCGGCTGTGCGTCCACACATCCCTCTCGACTAGGGCCCTTTTAGGACAGTCATCATACAATGCATAGTCCTATAAACAAGTCACGTACTTGTTGATACACATCATTGATAATGTCCAAAGACAATCTTTTATTCATAAACACATAGAAAATATCATCATACATGATTGCCTCTAGGGCATATCTCCAACAACAACAATTAGGCACATGCATGACTTGTATGGTGTCAATTAGGCACATGTTGAGTATAGAATAGAGGTTTCTCGAATGTTGTCCCTTTCAGGCCAAATTACAGGGTGTGCGCTCTGCGCTAATTCTATCTTCAACACCCTAGGATTCCAGATGGAAAGTGTGCTCTGGTTTCATTTTCGGCGATAGAAGGTCTCCTTTGCTTGGAAAGCAGAGAGATACGTCTTTTTCTCAAAAACAGGAACACACTAAATCGAATAAAATATAACTTCAATTACCTTTTAAGACTTGATGAAACCTAAATGAAAAAACATTGAAGCTCCAATCAAAATTATGAAAATATATCCAAAACTGAGATTAAGCTTGAAAAAACATTGAAGCTCCAATCAGTAATAGTAGTCACGATGCATAACCTATACTGGAATGAGATTGCTGCACAAATGCAGTCACACAGATGAAATAATAAGATATCAATGTCACACTGCTTGCTCAAAGCGAGCTTCAAGTACCTGACTTCTTGTTTGATACAAAGTTTTCGAAAGGAGAAAACGAATATGAGGAGTCTCATGAAATACAATCATGTAACCAAAGGGTGGAAAATTCTTATTGGCTTAGGGAATTAGGGACAATAGCCATTAGAATGTAGACAACATTTTCGACATAAACATAATTATAGAGTTGCAACGTTTTCTACAGATGTCAGAATTACATGCTCACATGGATTGCAATAGTGTACATGTGGTACAAATAAAATACTCGATTTGTTTTTATAAAAGGACTACAGTTATGTGGTTTTTTTTTTCTTATTATGTGTTCCATATCAATATGTAATTAATATATATTTGTGTATATTTTGAATAGGCAGTAGGCAATTGGTAATTAGAAACACGCACCAGCTAAGCGGCTTGTCAAACCCGTCTTCTCATATAACTCACTGCCTATATTGTTTTACATACATGTTTACTTTAGAGATGAACTACTTTATCCTAAATACCAACGATGAAGATAAATGATTGTAGTAAAGCAAAGAACACCATAAAACCTACTTAAAGTCAACCTATAAAGGACCTCCCTTTTCGCTGTTCCTCTATTTAGGATACCAAATGCGAAGGCGTGCCGTCATAACCTCATTAGCTTCATGGAGTAGACGGTGATGGCCGAACTAAAGATATTTTTATTGCATATGATGTCAGATTTGTCATACTAGCCCAGAGAAACTGACGGAGTCCAAAAATGGCTAACAATTCATTTGGCTACATGACAAGTTTAGAAATTGGCAGCCCATCCTATCCCATGGGAATTCCATTGCAAGTGCTCCTATTCTCAGCTTTAAGTGAAGAGTAAGTGCCAAATTGCGTCAATGTGCTCTATATAGGCCGGCCGTTGACATGGGCCATTAAAACATTTTATTATTACTATTTCATAAATTTTTAGCAATATGTATTTCGTTCCGCACATGTTTTTGAAAAATATAATAAAATACATTCAATAATAAAAATATTAGTGTATTGCAGGAAACTTTGTTAGAGTAAAAATGGATTTGACATTTATAAAAAATGTTTTTCATGCAAATTTACGAAGATGTTACTGTATATGAAAAAAAAGCATGCACTTGAAATGCACATATCAAAAGTAAATGTTCACTCCCTCAAAAAAAAGTAAATGTTCACTCAGTCTGAAAACAAATATTTTTTTACTACAAATAAATCTATATCTCTATCTATACCTAATAATAAAGGGGCTATTGCTTCTTGCAGTACGTCACAGAAAATATTCCCAAAGTTGTAAAATATTACCCACCAATGCCATCTACAAGTTTAAAATTACTTTTTTTTATTATTTTCTGTTTTTGTTTTTTAACTTTAAATAATTTGGGACTCCAAAATTCAGATTACTTATTTGAAACAAGAATTTTGCAATAAAACATTTAATAAATCATATAATATTTGTGGATTTCAAAAAATGTTCGAAATTTTATAAAAAAGATTTGCTTATTCCGAAAATCTTCAAAGTTTTGAAAATATTTTTTAAGGAAATTAAAAAATTTCATGATTTTTAAAAGTCCGTGTATGAAATACTGTTAATGAAATTGACCAAAATTTCATGAATTCAAAAAAATTCATGAATGCAGAAATATCCTAAATATTCAAAACTGTTCGTGACTTACGAAATACTTTATTCATTCACAAAAATGCTCGCTGATTCAAAAAATGATCTTGCATCTAATTTTTTTTATGAAATCAAAAAAATGTTTGTGAATTTTAAAAAAATTCCAACAATTTCTAAAGCATTGTTCGTACATTCTAGAAATGTTCACCAATTCAAGAAAATTTTCTAAAAAAGTTCACAATTTTAAAGAATGTTTGCAAATAGTGTAAAATGTGCATGAATTCAAAAATCTTCTTGATTTTAGAAAATGTTCAAAAATTTCCAGAAGTGTTCTTGAATTTGAGAAATGTTCATGATTTCAAATATGTTCACGAGTTTAAAAATCGTCCATGGTTCCACGAAATTGAGAGTGATAGTGCATCTCGGTGATGCAGCAAAATGTGATCATGGCCATTGGAGATTATGAATTTTTTTGCCGTTGCAATGCACCGGCCCTTTTGCTAGTAAATATAAAATACATAAAAGAACAACATGAGATTAGAAGTAAAAAGTGAAAAAAAAATGAAAGCCAAAACATGGGCCTCATGAGTGGTTGGCCCATGCAAAACTGCTGGAGGCGATTTGGCAGATTGTACATGGGCTGAACATGGACCTCATCAGTGGTGAAGTGATGATATATATACATGTGTGATGCACGAGCTGATCATCATTATTATTAGAGCATTGTCCCTATGAGGAAAAAAAGAAAAAAAGAGAGAGAGAGGCTAAAAAGAGCCAAAAAAAGAGAAAAAGAGAGAAGGGGCAATGTTACTACCTTTCCATGCTTGTGCTCCAAAGTAGCACTATGTTTTTCATACAGAGACTCTCCTATGTAGGCATTTTCATAGACTAGTGGGATTTTTTTTATTATAGAACTTGGCTTGTATATTCCGATGATGAGCTTCTCAAATGATCGAGATCTTCATGAGCAAGCAAGTTGGATGCACACCCACTTTGTCGGTGTCAAAACCGGCGGATCTCGGGTAGAGGGTCCCGAACTGTGCGTCAAGGTCGGATGGTAACAGGAGACAAGGGGCACGATGTTTACCCAGGTTCGGGCCCTCTCGATGGAGGTAAAACCCTACTCTTGCTTGATTAATATTGATGATATGGGTAGTACAAGAGTAGATCTACCACGAGATCAAGGAGGCTAAACCCTAGAAGCTAGCCTATGGTATGATTGTGTATGATGATGATTCTGGTGTCCTACGGACTACAACCCTCCGGTTTATATAGACACCGGATAGGGTTAGGGTTACACAGAGTCGGTTACAATGGTAGGAGATCTTGAGTATCCGCATCGCCTAGCTTGCCTTCCACGCCAAGGAAAGTTCCTTCCGGACACGGGACGAAGTCTTCAATCTTGTATCTTCATGGTCCTAGAGTCCGGCGAAGGTATAGTCCGGCTACCCGAACACCCCCTAATCCAGGACTCCCTCAGTAGCCCCTGAACCAGGCTTCAATGACAACGAGTCCGGCGCGCAGATTGTCTTCGGCATTGCAAGGCGGGTTCCTCCTCCAAATCCTTCATAGAAGATTGTAAACACCAAAAATAGTGTCCGGCTCTGCAAAACAAGTTTCCACATATCGCCATAGAGAGAATAACATTAACACAAATCAAATCTGCTGACGTATTCCGCAGTGCGTCATAACACTGCGGCCAAGCTCTTTATACAAATTGTTTTCACTTTTCCACCTCAGCGCGTTTAGCGAGGCGGTTTCCTTGGCACGTCTTGTCAAAGCAGAGATCGTGTGCCCCCTTTAACGGAATTCTCATCAATACGGACGTGGGTAACCCAACCGCGCCATTTACCACGGCGCTTGGGAGGCAAGCGAGTTTTATTAGGTAGGTGGGGACGCATAACCGCATCCACCCATATAAGGGGATAAGGATCCACCTTTTCACCTACGCCTTCTTCCTCCTTTGCCAATCCATCTCTCGCGCACTCAAGCTCCAGCGCCCAAGCCCGCTCTTCCCACCTCAACCTTCTCCAGCAATGTCCGGAGTGGGAGGCAAGTGGATGGTCTCCTCCGTTACGGAGGTTCAAGTAAAAAAGTTAAGGAAAGCCGGATACCTGTCCAAGGACATCCCGCAGCGGCTTCCTGAGAAGGGGCAGCTTCTCCCTACCCCGAGGCCCCATGAGAGGGTAGTTTTCCTTCCCCACTTCCTCCGCGGACTGGGTTTTCCACTTCACCCATTCGTCCGGGGACTCATGTTCTACTATGGCCTAGATTTCCACGATCTGGCCCCGAACTTCATCCTCAACATCTCGGCGTTTATCGTCGTGTGTGAGGAATTCCTCCGCGTCCGCCCCCATTTCGGCCTTTGGCTCAAGACTTTCAACGTCAAGCCCAAGGTGGTGCGCGGCAGCCAAGCGGAGTGCGGAGGTGCTATGGTTGGCAAGATAGCCAACGTCCTCTGGTTCGAGGGCTCCTTTGTGGAGGCCCTAAAGGGGTGGCAAGCCGGATGGTTTTACATCACCGAGCCACGCGATCCGGAATGGGTCGCAGCCCCCGAGTTCAGATCCGGACCCCCCACGTGGCTTATGTCCTGGAAAGAGACGGGCCTGTCGTGGGGCAACGAGGAAGAGGTGACCGGACTGAAGACCTGCATCCATTCCCTGGTAGACAAGCCAATCCGGCTGGTCAATATAGTCCAGGTCATGCTCGTTCGTCTGATCCTCCCGTGCCAACAACGGGATTTCAATTTGTGGGAGTTCGACCCGGCGCAGCACCGAACCCTTAACAGGCTCTTCGACACGTCGTATGAAGATGTCTGGAAGGTGCTAATTAAAGGCGCCGAGGCTCCGACATCCGCTTCCGAAGACCGCGGATACAACACACAGCATCACGCTAGCGTGGTAAGCTATCTATGCCTTTGACAGGATTATTAAGCTCTTTTTCATAGACTAACTCTATGCGGGATCTAAACTCCCTTACCTTTGACAGGCTTGGCAGGCGATATCCGGACCAATTAACTGTCCGGCTCCCCTGCCCGAAGACCCAGCCCCAGCTCTCCTAGTGAAGCTGCTGACTCTGGCACCTTACGTGGTGCCGGAGAAGAAGGTCAAGAAGAAGAAGACCACCGGGACTCGAAAGAGTGTCCGTAACTTGGTGGTGTCGGACTCGTCGTCTGACGAGTCCGAAGTGCTCTCCTCTCGAAGAAAGCTCTCCTCCCCAGTGGGGGGAGAAAAGAAAAAGAAGGCCGCCCTATCGGGGGAGGCCGAGGGGTCTAGGAAAAGGAAGACCCCTCCGCCGGACTGCTCCCATGACGCCGAAGAGAGCGGAGAGGAGTGGCCGGACAGGGCCAAGCGTCCGGCGAAATCGTAAGTATTCGTATACTAGAGTGACTCATGATATTCCTTTAATGCGCAGCTTTCCCTAATGTCGAATGTGATTTATGCAGCCCGCCCCGGGCCGAACTCGATGATTCGTCGAGCGGCTCCCTGAATACGTCGGACGTGAACTCAGTTCCGCCCGCTGTCTCCCCCTGCACTGCAGACGACGCCGAAGTGGCGTCGCAACAAGCTCCGGGGCAGGAGGAGGTGGTCCTGGAGGAGCCGAAAGGCGACCTCCCGGACCCCAGGAATAAAGGGGACAAGACCCCCCAGGGCTCCGAGTCCGGCTTTGTGCCGGACGCCGCGCCGGACTCTTCAACAGTTCCGGTTCGCGGTAGGCGAACTCCTTCCAAGAGGAGCAAGCCTTCTGAGTCGGCGGCCTCCGTCCAACCGGAGGTGCCGGACAATCTGCTGGAGGTGCTTGACGGCACCTCCATCGATGAGGGACACCGTACTATTATGAGTACGGTGATCCGAAGGGTTCAGTCTGCCAAGAGCGGACTGACTGAAGCTTGCGCTAGCCTTCTGACAGGCTTCGAGGTAAGTAAAAATATGTCAAAATATTACCGCATAGACAGTAGCCCCTGATGCTCTGTTCGGCGTTCGAAAAGAAAAGTCGAATAGAGTATCTATAAATTTTCGCAGGAGTCTAACAATAAAGAGTCAATATGCGTATGCAGGCTTCGCTGCTATCCACCGGCGCACTAACTGCACAGGTGGATGTCCTAAAAAAGGACCTCGGGCGGACCGAGCAAGAGCTCGGCCTTGCCAAACGGCAGCTCGAGGAGAAAGAAGGTAAGAAATACCTTACAAAGAAAAAAGGTGCCTATAGAGAGGCGTGATTGCAAAGAATAACATGATCGTACTGCTTATTGTAGGGGCCACAACTGAGGTGACGACCCTCAAGCAGGCGCTATCTGAAGCCGAAAAGAAAACGACCGAGGAGCGCGCCGAGCGAGAAAGACTTGGGGCTCAGGTTGGCGAGGTCCAGCAAGAGCTGCAGGCTCTCATGAAAAAACATGAGAGCTTGGAGCTTGAGTCAAAGGCGCAAGCATCCGAGCTCGCGTCGGCCCTTGAGACCGCCAAGGGTGCCAAGGCCGAAGCCCAAAAGGCCCTCCAAGAGTTGGAGGAGATAAAAAAGATAGCAGCGGGTAAGGCATTCTTAATGTAAAGTAGGAATATAAAAGTAAACTACTTGTCACTTACCCGAATCCGGAGTTCTCCAGGGGAGTTCGCAGATCTTCCCCACAGCGTATCTGACGCCGCCGCATTCTACCGAGCTGAAGAGGGAAGCTCGACGGAGAGTGTGTTCTGGTCTCAGTATTCTGAGGCCGGACACCCTGTGCCTTTGAGCGATTAGCTGAAACAGCTGGTCGAGCTCCACAAGGCGGCCGAACAAGCCATGAAGGGCTTCCTAGTTCGGCTGTGGCCCGGAGAGGCCCTGCCTGGGAGCTACTTCGGGCTGGTGCGGCGGCTGGTGGAGGCCTGTCCACGGCTTGAGGTCATCAAGCATTTCGCCTGCATCGAAGGTGCCGGGAGGGCCCTTGCCCGTGCAAAGGTGCACTGGGGTAGGCTTGACGGAGAGAAGCTGGTGAAGGACGGGCCGCCGCAGGGGAAGGAGCATCGCAAGCCCGAGAACTACTACAAGGATGTTCTTGCCGGTGCCCGCCTTATTGCGGATGAATGTACTAAGGATGTAATCTTTGAATGAACTCGCTCGTGTTTATCCTGTGCGCTGAAAACTTGTTCATATGCGCTAAGCAATACTTATGGAATTTAAAATATTATTTTCTGTGCGGCCGTTTATCAAAAATTGAGAGATGGCCAGTCGTCGGCTTCTGCCCCCATGCCGCTAGTGCTGGGGTGTTCGGGATAAACCTGAGCGCTCTTTTTCCCATGGTTGGGTCCTTCGAGGGAGGCGCTCAGCACAACGAACCAGGCAATCGGACTATAATGCTTGAACACTCTCACTTAGCCATAGAACTTTATAATTTTAAATTTCGGCGAAGCCCCTAGTTTGGAAGACCGAATTCGGGGCGCTATCCACGCCTTTGGCTGGACAGAGCCAGCTCCTCGCTCGAAGCGGCATAAGTCTTTAGGGACTCGAAAAACCTCTCGAACAGCGACCGGTCTCTCACCTTATCATGGCATTCAGTTTTAGCTTTCTCCAGTGAGGTGCTTAACCCAGCTGAACCGGGGCACAATCGCAGTGGTTCTCCTAGTGCTACCTTAGCCGATATAGCGGAACGTAAGGCACCAAAACATAGGAGCCAGGCAAACCCAACTATTGACCCTAATCATGATTCGGAGCCGATGCATATAGTGCTATAAGTTCGGGGTGCCGCACTTGTGAAAGTGTACGGACTTCTCACACCAGATCGAAGGGTAATGAAGCCCCTGGCGTGTTTGCCGTACCATGGTGTACGGGTGCGATCATGTTATTTAATAAACATATATATTAAAAGAGAATAATGCAAAAAATAGGCAAAAAGCTATGCATTGTTTATAAAGAGGCTACTTATCAAAGCCGAACGATACAAGTAGTGCAATAAGCAAAAAGATATTAGAATATTTGACATGTCCTGACCAGGGGCAGACCGCGGAATTGTGTTCAAAACAGATATACCGGTCGAAATAGAGACCACCTGAGAGTTCCATAATGCGGCGTAGCTTTGTCTGGTTCCCTGGATCTTGCATCATTTGTGCGGCAGCCGAATTGCCGAATAGATCGTCCAAATTGTGGAGTCCTGAAAGTAATAAAAAGAATCCGGCAGCCCCTAGTACGTTTTAAGCCGTATTGTGAGCATGCCGTTACTGTGCCCCTTCCCCTGTGCCCATGGAATTTCAAGGGCGTAATTATGTACGCGAGGTACTAGCTCCGCTATGTCGCGATGGCTGGGGTTGGGGCCGCATTGCTACGTCTGCTCAGAACGTGCCAGGCGGTCTTGTTGTAGGTTACTCCGGGCGCGCTTGGCATTGTCTGGCTTTTTAACGGCCGGACTGGAGAGTTGCCTAAAAAGGCTGCTTTGTACTTCCGCTGCGAGAGCCGCCGTGTGCTCCTCCGTACGGAAGGAGCGTTCGGTGTTTCCGTTGACCGTGATTACTCCTTGAGGGCCTGGCATCTTGAGTTTGAGGTATGCATAGTGCGGCACCGCATTGAATTTGGCAAATGCGGTTCGTCTGAGCAGGGCGTGATAGCCACTGCGGAACGGGACTATGTCGAAGATTAACTCTTCGCTTCGAAAGTTATCTGGGGATCCGAAGACCACATCAAGTGTGACGGAGCCTGTACAGTTGGCTTCTACACCTGGTATAACGCCTTTAAAGGTCGTCCTTGTGGGCTTAATCCTTGATGGATCTATGCCCATTTTCCGCACTGTATCCTGATAAAGCAGGTTTAGGCTACTGCCGCCGTCCATGAGGACTCTTGTGAGATGAAATTCGTCGATGATTGGGTCGAGAACCAATGTGGCAAAGCCGCCATGACGGATGCTACTGGGGTGGTCCCTTCGATCAAAAGTGATCGGGCAAGAGGACCATGGGTTGAACTTTGGGGCGACTGGCTCCATCGCGTATACATCCTGTAGCGCACGCTTCCGCTCCTTCTTGGGAATGTGGGTTGCGTATATCATGTTCACCGTCCGGACTTGTGGGGGAAACCCCTTCTGTCCATTGTTGTTCGGTGGCCTGGGCTCCTCCTCGTCATCGCTATGCAGCCCCTTGTCTTTGTTTTCGGCTCTTAACTTGCCTGCCTGCTTGAACACCCAACAATCCCTGTTGGTGTGGTTGGCTGGCCTTTCGGGGGTGCCGTGGATCTGGCACAAGCGGTCGAGTATTCGGTCCAAACTGGACGGGCCCTGAGTATTCTTTTTAAATGGCTTTTTCCGCTGATCGGGTTTATAGCCTCTGAATCCGGCGTTTACTGCCGTATCTTTATTGCTGTCGCTGCTAACGCGACGCTTTTGCTTATTTCGACGTGTCCTGCCACTTTTGTCCTTGGTATCCGAATTACCAGGGTTCTTTGATAAGTTGTTGCTGCGAGCTAGCCAACTATCTTCGCCCGCGCAAAAGCGGGTCATGAGTGTCGTGAGGGCTGCCATAGATTTCGGCTTTTCCTGTCCCAGGTGCCGGGCAAGCCACTCGTCGCGGATGTTATGCTTGAAGGCTGCTAGGGCCTCTGCGTCCGGACAACCGACTATCTAGTTTTCTTTGTTAGGAACCGTGTCCAGAATTGCCTGGCTGATTCCTATGGCTACTGAATTATGTGGCTTAGGTCGTCGGCTTCCGGTGGTCGCACATAAGTGCCCTGGAAGTTGTCGAGGAATGCGGCTTCCATGTCCTCCCAAGAACCGATTGAGTCTGCTGGCAGGCTGTTAAGCCAGTGCCGGGCCGGGCCTTTGAGTTTGAGAGGGAGGTATTTGATGGCGTGTAGATCATCGCCACGTGCCATGTGGATGTGAAGGAGATAATCCTTGATCCATACCGCCGGATCTGTCGTGCCATCGTATGATTCGATGTTTACGGGTTTGAAACCCTCTGGGATTTTATGATCCATTACTTCATCTGTGAAGCATAATGGGTGTGCGGCGCCCCTGTACTGGGCTATGTCACGACACAGCTCGGAAGAGCTATGTCTGTTGTGTTCGGCCCAGCCGGATTTATTGTGTCCGGAGTGAAGATCATCGTCACGTGTCGTCGGGCGCCTACGCGATCCGTAGATCGATCTTGTTTGCCTTGCTTTATCCTCCAGTACATCTCGCAGGTCTGGCGCATTTTCCCGTGCCTTGGTTGAGCGGCGTCGGGGCATGGCTTGGGTGGAGGTTCGACAGGCCTCTCTGTCGCGGCCGCGAGGTGGCCGGTCTGCCATGTCGTGCGCTGGTGATGTAGGCGCTTCCTCCTCTGATCGGGGTAGCGGCCTGTGCTTAGGATAATTCTTGGAGGGGCGCTCGAGTTCGTACTCTTCGGCCGTAAGGACTTCAGTCCATCTGTCAGCTAGCAAATCTTGATCAACTCTAAGCTGTTGCTGCTTTTTCTTTAGGCTGTTTGCCGTGGCTAAAAGCCTGCGTTTGAAACGCTCTTGTTCGGCGGGGTTTGATGGTACGACGAATTCGTCGTCATCAAGGCTGGCCTCGTCTTTGGAGGGAGGCATATAGTTATCGTCCTCAACCTCTTGTTCCGCCGCTCTCTCATGAGGGCTGGCTTCTCCATCTTCCTGCGCTGAATCTTGCTGGGTTGGGTGTTCTTCGGCGCTATCCGGGGTAGTATTATCTCCCGTGCCGGAATCACCGTTCTTGCTTTGGCGGGATTTAGAGCGGCGCTGCTGACGCCGGCGCTTTGGCTGTTTCTTGGAGGTGTCATCCCCCACTGTTCCATCTCCATCTCCATCCTTTGGAGTATCCACCATATATATGTCATATGACAAGGTGGCCTTCCAGCGCCCTACAGGTGCTGGTTCCTGTTCGTCTCCTACATCGTCGTCCATACCGTCGATGTCTTCAGAGTCGAAGTCAAGCATGTCGGTTAAATCGTCGACAGTGGCTACAAAGTGGGTGGTGGGTGGGCTTTGAATTTCTTCATCGTCCGTATCCCATCCTTGCAGACTGTAATCCGGCCAGGGCTCTCCTGATAAAGAGAGAGACTTGAGAGAATTCAGGATATCGCCAAGAGGCGAGTGCTGAAAGATGTCCGCGGCGGTGAACTCCATTATCGGCGCCCAATCAGATTCGATTGGCAGGGGCACGGGGGGTTCGGAGTCCGAATAGGAGTCCGGACCCTCGGAGTCGCAGGTTATGCGGAGTGCGGGGCTAGCGTTCAGCTCGATCGCCTTTGAGATTGCAGCCCCCGAGGTGACGTCCAACCGTTCATCCTCAATTAGCGCAGTAGGCTCCGAATCAAGGGTCGGGACCAATGCGTGTGCGGCCTCCAGGACACTGTTCGGAGGCAGAGCTAGATCATGCCCCTCGAGATAGTACGACGCGCTTGGTTGTGGCACGAACCCGTCGAAGATCAAGTCTCCGCGGATATCGGCCGTGTAGTTTAAGCTTCCAAACCTGACTTGATGGCCAGGGGCGTAGCTTTCGATCTGCTCCAGATGACCAAGCGAATTGGCCCACAGAGCGAAGCCGCCGAAGACGAAGATCTGTCTGGGGAGAAAAGTCTCACCCTAGGCTTCATCATTGTTGATGATCAAAGGAGCCATCGGGCCTAAAGGCGACGACACAGAGGAACTCTCAATGAAAGCACCAATGTCGGTGTCAAAACCGGCGGATCTCGGGTAGGGGGTCCCAAACTGTGCGTCAAGGTCGGATGGTAACAGGAGACAAGGGGCACGATGTTTACCCAGGTTCGGGCCCTCTCGATGGAGGTAAAACCCTACTCCTGCTTGATTAATATTGATGATATGGGTAGTACAAGAGTAGATCTACCACAAGATCAGAGAGGCTAAACCCTAGAAGCTAGCCTATGGTATGATTGTGTATGATGATGATTCTGGTGTCCTACAGACTACAACCCTCCGGTTTATATAGACACCGGATAGGGTTAGGGTTACACAGAGTCGGTTACAATGGTAGGAGATCTTGAGTATCCGCATCGCCTAGCTTGCCTTCCACGCCAAGGAAAGTTCCTTCCGGACATGGGACGAAGTCTTCAATCTTGTATCTTCATGGTCCTGGAGTCCGGCGAAGGTATAGTCCGGCTACCCAAACACCCCCTAATCCAGGACTCCCTCACACTTAGTTTTTAGTTTGAGGTTTCATACACTTATAGCTCTTAGTGCATCTGTTGCATGACAATCCCTACTTCTCGCATTAACATCAATTGATGGGCATTTCCATAGCCCGTTGATTAGCTGCGTCAATGTGCGACTATCTTCCTTCTTGACTTCTCCTTATTAATCTCAACCATCTCATTCTATTCCACTCATAGTGCTATATCCATGTCTTGTGCTGATGTATTGCGTGGGGGTTGAAAAAGCTGAAGCGCGTTAAAAAGTATGAACCAATTGCTCGGCTTGTCATTGGAGTTGTGCAAGATAAATACTTTGTGTTAAGAACATGGAGCATGACAAGAATATATGATTTTTTAGGGATAACTTTCTTTAGCATTTTTTATTTTGAAAGGCATGCTTCTTTGTTAGTATGACCGAGTATTGATGTCTTTATATCAAATTATAGACTATTGCTTTGAATCATTCGGATCTTAATATTCATACCATAAAGGAAAGATTACATGTGAACATGTCATGTAGCACATCAAAAATTATGTTTTTATCATTTATCTACTCGAGGACGAGCAAGAATTAAGCTTGAGGATGCTTGATACATCTCCAATGAATCTATATTTTTTAATTGTTTCATGCTATTATAGTATCAATCTTGGATGTTTTATATGCAATTATACGTCATTTCTTGGGACTAACCTAGTTACCCAGTGCCAAGTGCCAGTTGCTATTTTTTTTGCCTGTTTTTGGTTTTCCAGAAAATCAGTACCAAACGGAGTCCAAATGCTACAAAACTTTTTGACGATTTTTTCTGGGCAAGAAAGACCCTAGAAGCTTCGGGAGGAGACGACAAGGCAACAGGGCGCACCCTGATGCCTTGTGGGCCCCTCGTGGCTCCGTCTGACCTAATTCCACCTCTATAAATTCTCTAAAACCGGAAACCAACAAAGAGCCACCCAAAATACTTTTTGTGCCGTCGCTAGTCTCTGTTCTTCCGCGATCCCATCTGTAGGCCTTTTTCGGTACTCTGCTAGAGGGGGAATAGATCACAGAGGGCTTCTACATCATCCTTGTTGCCTTCTAATGATGCGTGAGTAGTTCACCATAGACCTACAGGTCCATAGCTAGTAGCTAGATGCTTCTTGTCTCTCTTTGATCTTCAATACCATGTTCTCCTCGATCTTCTTGGAGTTCTATCCGATGTAATCTTCTTTTGCGTTGTGTTTGTTGGGATTCGATGAATTGTGGGTTTATGATCGGATTATTTATGAAAAACATTTGAGTCTTTTCTGAACTTATTTATGCATGATTGTTATAACTTTGCATTTCTACCCTATTTATCCGTTTGGTTTGGCAAAATAGATTGATTTATCTTGCAATGGGAGAGGTGCTTTGTAATGGGTTCAATCTTGCGGTGCTCTATATCCCAGTGACAGAAGGGGACAAGGCACGTATTTGTATTGTTGCCATTAAGGGGAAAACGACGGGGTTTATTCATATTGGTTGGATTAACTGTGTCTACATCATGTCATATTGCTTAAGGCGTTACTCCGTTTTATAATTAATACTCTAGATGCATGCTGGATAGCGGTCAATGGATGCAGTAATAGTAGTAGATGCAGGCAGGAGTTGGTCTACTTGTCTCGGACGTGATGCTTATATAGATGATCATTGCCTTGAATATCGTCATAACTATGCACTTTTCTATCAATTGCCCAACAGTAATTTGTTTACCCATCGTATGCTATGTGATCGAGAGAGAAGCCTCTAGTGAAAACTATGACCCCCGGGTCTACTTTTATCATATATAAAATCCAAAAATACATAATCCACTTTTTCTATTTTATTTTATTTTGCAATTTATTTTATCTATCTACCACTATGTGGTTTGATCCTTGCAAATAACCGCCAAGGGGATTGACAACCCCCTTGATCACATTGGGTGCAAGTATTTGCTTTTGTGTGTGTAGGTGCTGCTAATGAGGTCCTATGTGGTTCTCCTACAGGATTGATAACCTTGGTTCTTAACTGTGGGAATTACTTATCTCTACTGTACTGCTTCATCCTCTCCTCTTCGAGGAAATCCCAATGTAGCTAACAAGTAGCAACCGTGAATTGCAATAGACCTATGCCCTTGCAGGTCATCAGCGGGCGTCCCTGGGAGCCTTGCCCCCCACTGCTGACATTTTTTGCGCCCTCCACTCCTAGGCATTCCTACAGTAGTGGCTCCCTGATACGTCCATTTTGCATCATGCTTTTATATCAATATTTATTGCATTATGGGCTGTTATTTCACGTTATGTCACAATACTTATGGCTATTCTCTCTTATTTTACAAGATTTACATGAAGAGGGAGAATGCCAGCAGCTGGAATTCTGGGCTGGAAAAGGAGAAAATATTAGAGACCTATTCTGTGCAACTCCAAAAGTCCTGAAACTCCATGGAATATCTTACAAGAAATAAAGAAAATCCTCGCCAAAGATGAAGGCCAGGGGGCCCACACCCTGGTCACGAGGGTGGGGGGCGCGCCCCCCTCCTAGGGCGCGCCCCCTACCTCGTGGGCCCCCTGGTGGGTCTCCGACGTCCATCTTCTCCTATATGAAGTCATTCGTCAAGAAAAAAACAAGAAGCAACCTTTCGGGACGAAACTCCGCCGCCATGAGGCAGAACCTTGGCGGAACCAACCTAGGGCTCCGGCAGAGCTGTTCTGCCGGGGACACTTCCCTCCGGGAGGGGGAAATCATTGCCATCGTCATCACCAACGCTCCTCTCATCGGGAGAGGGCAATCTCCATCAACATCTTCACCAGCACCATCTCATCTCCAAACCCTAGTTCATCTCTTGTATCCAATTCTTGTCTCCAAGTCCGGAATTGGTGCTAGTAGGTTGCTAGTAGTGTTGATTACTCCTTGTAGTTGATACTAGTTGGTTTATTTGGTGGAAGATCATATGTTCAGATCCTAAATGCACATTATTACCCCTCTGATTATGAACATGAATATGCTTTGTGAGTAGTTATGTTTGTTCCTGAGGACAAGGGAGAAGTCTTGCTATAAGTAGTCATGTGAATTTGGTATTCGTTCAATATTTTGATAAGATGTATGTTGTCTAGCCTCTAGTGGTGTTATGTGAACGTCGACTACATAACACTTCACCATTATTTGGGCCTAGAGGAAGGCATTGGGAAGTAATAAGTAGATGATGGGTTGCTAGAGTGACATAAGCTTAAACCCTAGTTTATGCGTTGCTTCGTAAGGGGCTGATTTGGATCCACATGTTTCATGCTATGGTTAGGTTTACCTTAACACTTTTGTTGTAGTTGCGGATGCTTGCAATAGAGGTTAATCATAAGTGGGATGCTTGTTCAAGTAAGAACAGCACCCAAGCACCGGTCCACCCACATATCAAATTATCAAAGTACCGAACGCGAATCATATGAACGTGATGAAAACTAGCTTGACGATATTCCCATGTGTCCTCGGGAGCGCTTTTCCTATTATAAGAGTTTGTTCCGGCTTGTCCTTTGCTACAAAAAGGATTGGGCCACCTTGCTGCACTTTATTTACTTTTGTTACTTGTTGCTCGTTACAATTTATCTTGTCACAAAACTATCTGTTACCACTTATTTCAGTACTTGCAGAGAATACCTTGCTGAAAACCGCTTATCATTTCCTTCTGCTCCTCGTTGGGTTCGACACTCTTACTTATCGAAAGGACTACGATAGATACCCTATACTTGTGGGTCATCAAGACTCTTTTCTGGCGCCGTTGCCGGGGAGTGTAGCGCTTCTGGTAGGTAGAATTTGGTAAGGAAAAACTTATATAGTGTGCTGAAATTTACTGTCACTTGTTACTATGGAAAGTAATTCTCTGAGGGGCTTGTTCGGGGTATCTTCACCCCGTCCAGTAGAGCAAAGGGTTGCTCCTCAACCTACTGAAGCTATTGAAAATGAAACTCCTTGTGAATTTCCTTCGGGTATGATGGAAAAACTGCTAGCTAACCCTTTTACAGGAGATGGAACAAAGCATCCTGATGAGCACTTAATATAAGTGGATGAAGTTTGTGGATTATTTAAGCTTGCAGGTATACCCGATGATGTTGCTAAGAAGAAGGTCTTCCCTTTATCTTTGAAGGGAGACGCATTGACATGGTATAGGCTATGTGATGATATGAGATCATGGAACTATAAAAGATTGAAATTGGAATTTCATTAAAAGTATTACCCTATGCATCGCTCAAGCTTGGGGGAGGCTTAAATCAATGTTATATTCATGCCCCAATCATGGGTTTCCAAGGGAAACAATTATTCAAAATTTGTATGCTCGGCTTTCTGAAAACAATCGCACCATGCTCGATACTTCTTGTGCTGGCTCTTTTATGATGAAGACTATTGAATTTAAGTGGGACTTATTGGATAGAATTAAACGCAACTCTGAAGATTGGGACCTTGACGAAGGTAAGGAATCAGGTATGGCACCTAAGTTTGATTGTGTTAAATCTTTTATGGATACCGACATTTTCCGTAAGTTTAGCACTAAATATGGACTTGACTCTGAGATAGTAGCTTCCTTCTGTGAATCTTTTGCTACTTATGTTGATCTCCCTAAGGAGAAGTGGTTTAAATATCATCCTCCCATAGAAGTAAAAGTAGCTACACCTATTAAAGTTGAAGAAAAGACGGTCACTTATAATGATCCTATTGTTCCTACTGCTTATGTTGAGAAACCACCTTTCCCTGTTAGAATAAAGGATAATGCCAAAGCTTCAACTATTGTTCGTAAAAGCAATATTAGAACTTATACACCTCCTGAGCAAGTAAAGTAGAACCTAATATTGCTATTGTTAAAGATCTCTTGTCTGATAATATTGATGGGCATGTTATTCAGTTCGAAGGTTGCTAGAATTGCTAAACCTTGTGCTAAAGATAAACATAGACCTGTGGTAGGTGTGCCTATTATTTCTGTTAAAATAGGAGATCATTGTTATCATGGCTTATGTGATATGGGTGCTAGTGCTAGTGTTATACCGCATACTTTGTATGAAGAAATTAAGCATGAAATTGCACCTGCTGAGTTAGAAGGTATTGATGTCACAATTAAACTTGCCAACAGAGATACTATTTCACCAATTGGGATTGTTAGAGATGTTGAATTCTTGTGTGGGAAAACTAAATATCCTGCTGATTTTCTTGTTCTCACTTCTCCGCAAGATAGCTTTTGTCCCATTATATTTGGTAGACCCTTCTTGAACACTGTTAATGCTAAGATAGACTACGAAAAGAATGTTGTTACTATTGGCTTGGACGATATGGTTCATGAGTTTAATTTCTCTAAATTTAGTAAACAACATCGTGAGGAAGAATTGCCTAGTAAGGATGAAATTATTGGTCTTGCTTCTATTGCTGTACCTCCTAGTGATCCTTTAGAACACTATTTGCTAGACCATGAAAATAATATGTTCATGAATGAAAGAAGGGAAATAGATGAAGTATTCTTTAAACAGGAACCTATTCTGCAACACAATTTGCCTGTTGAAATCCTAGGGGATCCTCCTCCACCTAAGGGTGATCCCGTGTTTGAGCTTAAACCGTTGCCTGATAATCTTAAATATGCTTATCTTGATGAAAAGAAGATATATCCTGTTATTATTAGTGCTAACCTTTCAGAGCATGAAGAAGAAAGATTATTGAAAACTCTGAAGAAGCACCGTGCTGCTATTGGTCCCACTCTATGTCAACATAAAATAAATTTGGAAGCAGATGCCAAACCAGTTCGTGATCCTCAACGACGTTTGAATCCTAAAGTGAAAGAAGTGGTAAGAAAAGAAATACTCAAGCTTCTGGAGGCAGGTATAATTTATCCCGTTGCTGATAGTCAGTGGGTAAGTCATGTCCATTGTGTCCCTAAGAATGGAGGTATTACTGTTGTTCCTAATGATAAAGATGAATTGATTCCACAAAGAATTATCACAGGTTACAGGATGGTAATTGATTTCCGCAAATTAAATAAGGCCACTAAGAAATATCATTACCCCTTACCTTTTATTGATCAAATGCTAGAAAGATTATGCAAACATACACATTACTGCTTTCTAGATGGTTATTCTGGTTTTTCTCAAATACCTGTGTCGGCTAGAGATCAATCAAAGACTACTTTTACATGCCCTTTTGGTACTTTTGCTTATAGACGTATGCCTTTTGGTCTATGCAATGCACCTGCTACCATTCAAAGATGCATGATGGCTATATTCTCTGACTTTTGTGAAAAGATCTGTGAGGTTTTCATGGACGACTTTTCCGTCTATGGTTCCTCTTTTGATGATTGCTTGAGCAATCTTGATCGAGTTTTGCAGAGATGTGAAGAAACTAATCTTGTCTTGAATTGGGAAAAGTGCCACTTTATGGTTAATGAAGGTATTGTATTGGGGCATAAAGTTTCTGAAAGAGGTATTGAAGTTGATAAAGCCAAGGTTGATGCTATTGAAAATATGCCATGTCCCAAGGACATTAAAGGTATAAGAAGTTTCCTTGGTCACGCCGGATTTTATAGGAGGTTCATTAAGGACTTCTCAAAAATTTCTCGGCCTCTGACTAATCTATTACAAAAATATGTACCATTTGTCTTTGATGATGATTGTGTAGAAGCATTTGAAATACTTAAGAAAGCATTAGTCTTTGCACCTGTTGTTCAGCCACCTGATTGGAACTTACCCTTTGAAATTATGTGTGATGCTAGTGATTATGCTGTAGGAACTGCTCTAGGGCAAAGAGTTGATAAGAAATTAAATGTTATCCATTATGCTAGTAAGACTCTAGACAATGCTCAAAGAAATTATGCTACTACCGAAAAGGAACTTTTAGCAGTTGTATTTGCTTGTGATAAGTTCAGACCCTATATTGTTGATTCTAAAGTAACTATTCACACTGATCATGCTGCTATTAAATATATTATGGAAAAGAAAGATGCTAAACCTAGACTTATTAGATGGGTTCTCCTGCTACAAGAATTTGATTTTCATATCGTTGATAGAAAAGGAGCTGAGAACCCCGTTGCAGACAACTTGTCTACGTTAGAAAATATTCTTGATGAGCCACTACCTATTAATGATAACTTCCCTGATGAGAAATTAAATGTTATAAGTACTTCTCGTTGTACTCCTTGGTATGCTGATTATGCTAATTATATTGTTGCTAAGTTTATACCACCTAGCTTCACATACCAACAAAAGAAAAAATTCTTCTATGATTTGAGACATTACTTTTGGGATGACCCACATCTTTATAAAGTAGGAGTAGATGGTGTTATTAGACGTTGTGTACCTGAGCATGAACAGGAACAGATCCTACGCAAGTGCCATTCCGAAGCTTATGGAGGACACCACGCTAGAGATAGAACTACACATAAGGTATTGCAATCCGGTTTTTATTAGCCTACTCTCTTCAAGGATGCCCGTAAGTTTGTCTTGTCCTGTGATGAATGTCAAAGAATTGGTAATATTAGTAGACGGCAAGAAATGCCTATGAATTATTCACTTGTTATTGAACCATTTGATGTTTGGGGCTTTGATTATATGGGACCTTTTCCAGCCTCTAATGGATACACACATATTTTGGTTGTTGTTGATTACGTTACTAAGTGGGTAGAAGCTATTCCAACTAGTAGTGCTGATCATAACACCTCTATTAAAATGCTTAAGGAAGTTATATTTCTGAGGTTTGGAGTCCCTAGATATTTAATGACTGATGGTGGTACACATTTTATTCATGGTGCTTTCTGGAAGATGCTTGCTAAATATGATGTTAATCATAGAATTGCATCTCCTTATCACCCGCAGTCTAGTGGTCAAGTAGAACTGAGCAATAGAGAGCTCAAATTAATTTTGCAAAAGACTGTCAATAGGTCCAGAAAGAATTGGTCTAAGAAACTCGATGATGCATTATGGGCATATAGAATTGCATATAAAAATCCTATTGGTATGTCTCCGTATAAAATGGTTTATGGAAAAGCATGTCACTTACCTCTCGAACTAGAACATAAGGCTTACTGGGCTATTAAAGAGCTCAACTATGATTTCAAACTTGCCGGTGAGAAGAGGTTATTTGATATTAGCTCACTTGATGAATGGAGAACCCAAGCCTATGAAATGCCAAGTTGTTTAAAGAAAAAGTTAAAAGATGGCATGACAAATGGATACAAAAGCGTGAGTTTAATGTAGGTGATTATGTATTGCTATACAACTCTCATTTAAGATTTTTTGCAGGAAACACTACAAGGATACACCGTGTTAAGCAACACGTATTCTACAACGTTTTGACTATGTGATGCAAAATTCGCAATAGATACACATATAAAGCATTGTACATATGCGTTGCAGATATGTTACAACCGGCCACAAATCCAAGTAAAGCCCAACGCACAACCCAACCTCTTGTCTAGCCCATTCGTGCTTCTGTTTATGACCTAGCCTTATATTGCATTGCCAGCCAAGCAGTTGGTCACGATTCGCTAAAAAAAAAGAACCAGGTCACGCATCACGTCTCCACGCCGCCGCTGCCTCCTACCCCCTATTCTACTACGGCGCCGTCGGCTCCTCCCACGCACCAGGTCTCCTCGCCGCCGCCGCCGCCTCCTCCCACGCGCCAGGTCTCCTCGCCGCCGCCGCCTCCTGCTCTATTCTCCTGCGCCGCCGTCGGCTCCTCGCACGCATCAGGTCTCGTCATCGGCACCGCCTTCGTCGCCTCCACTATCCTCCTTCGCTGCCATCTTCTCCATCCCCATCCCTGTCAGGTCCCTGAGCACGCACGCAAGCTATGGAGTCAGTGCACAGCCCCTCGCCGACGCGGCCATCAGCCTCCCCATGACAAACCATCGTGTCCACGAGCTCCATCACCGCGAGATCTCCTTCCCCACCGAGGAAATCTGTCAGGTTTGTCCCAAATTCGTGGTCACATGGAGGTCAGCTGCCGTAACATCTTTTTGGTAAGCGAGCCAAGAAGTTAGATAAGCTTATGATTTGTGCCTTTTATTCTTCATCTATTAGGTATGTGGCTTAAAGATCAGAGACTCGTACATGATTGTCATAGTATGCAGTGTCTACACATTGGTTAGTTGTAATATCCTGTATAAGATGGACACGTTATCTTAGTGATCAATGTTGTTGTTGTCCGAAAATATGTGGTGGCCACTGAGGTTTCAAATAGATAATGCGCAAATACAACACATAAGTTTCATTGCACTGGATGGTCACTCGAATCAGCATACCATATAATCATAATTTTTCAATCTTGGCACCAAGTGCGTTGTTCGGTGATATTAAGAAATGTTATTTCCTGTGCAGTCCAATGAAAAAAATGTTAAAAGCACATGGTGTCCATCAAATTTTGTTCACCTGCTAGTAGCTGGATTCCAAGCATTGCAGGTACTCACGTGTGAAGTTCATCATTCTTTGGTATAATCTCACTGAACCGTTGCACCAGGAGTGCACATTCCGAGCTACTGTTGCTTATATAAGTTAATGGTTCACACCATCTTCTTAGTGTTCTTGTGATAGATGATTCATGAATGCTGATGCTTTACTCTACAACTCAAGAAAATGACCAGCATTTATACTCCTCTGAATAAAGACAATATTTGTATATGGTTTCTTTGTTCAATTTTCATACCATAAACAACTTGTGTTGAAGAGTAAATCGTACTCCCTCCATTCGGAAATAAGTGTCGTCACACGACACTTATTTCCGAATGGAGGGGGTACATAACTTATTAATTTACCCCATAATAAGAAGTGTTGGTCTAACTCTCCTCTCACCCGATTATATATTATTGCAAAGCTTGCTTATAGCTGGAAAACGCAGTTCACTGGAAGGCTGCATCTCTCCCCTATATTTTTTCCATGCTACTGCAACTTTTTAGGTATATTGGTGTGGACACGTGATTAAGAAATGACATGTATTATATATGATCAGGTATAATGCAACTTCAGACTACAACTTTTGCTTCTGTACATCTGTTTGGTGATAGCGTTTTCTTGAATTGAATTATGCATTCAAGGCCATGGCACAAAAAAAATATGTGTCCTTCTGTTTAAATGTAGTTTGATAAGCTTATATAGCTGTAACTGAATGAACTGTGCAAAGGCAGTGCCTTCTCATATGTATTTCGGATCAATATTTTGCAGCTTGCATTAATTGTTTTTTAGCTCGCTACTTGCTACCTCTGCATATATATATATATATATATACTAATATAAATATTGTGACATGTTGTACTTCAACAAAAGGGGCGAGAACAAAATATAAGTAAGATTGTAAATTTCATACATATTAACGTACTTCCAGATTTGCATCTATGGTAATGGCCTATTCAACACTACAATGCTACAGTAAATGGAGCTTTGGTTGTAAGTACATCATATCGAATCTCTTTGATCCCATGACTTTGAAATCTTGTTAGTGATATACTGATATACAAACTAGATGAAATTTCTAGTGGAAGTAAGTTCACAATTTTCTGTTAGGAGTGAACTCGATAAATGACAGATGCATATATTTGTAACTCTTCAAGGGTTTGATCAGGCTAATTCAACACAAACACTGTTTATTTGCTTTAGAATGGTGTGAGCTTCAGTATGCATAGTACAATGATCTTACTATATTTTTTTTATGATGTTTGAAGAAAATTCTGTCTGCTATGTTGCGAAGGCTGAGAGGATGATCCTTGCATTGTGAAAAAGCGATACACTTGTGGATTTCATTTGTACGAGGGTAGGAACTTAAATTGCAAATTAGGTATTTACAAGCTAAGCTTTGCAATTCTTTCATGGTTACAACTTCAGTAATATTTCACTAGCATCATTTCAATGCACTGCATGTTAACAGTTCGTTTTGGCTTTTTGTTTGTAGATTGAAAAGGTAAATGGATCATTATATGGGTGTGTGACAAGTATACTGCAATTATGACGATGAAGTTCCTGATGATGATGCTGATTATGATGATGGACGCTTCCAGTTTTAATTAAGTTGTAGGGATGATGTTCCCCGGTTATGTTTTAGTTAAGTTTTGGGATGTTGATGGATGCTTTCAGTTTCAATGCCAAGAAACTATTTAGATTATTGATCACATTTGGATGATGTTTCTCTTGTAATATCCACTGCTGTAATTCAACAATTTTATCTCATAGTATATGATTTCTCCCTCGTGAGTATATTCTCTTGTTTTTTTTTCACTTGAAATACATAATTATCTATTTGTTCTTCACAATACATAGTGGAGCATTAATTTAATTTCTGACAATATTTATAAAAATAATATTATTATTTCATATTTTGTGAGTACCAATAATTGAAGCGTTGCAAATTCTCCGTCGCCAGGCAATGGGATATTGATTCATGTACATTAATGACCAACATATAAAAGTGTTGCACCAGTCTGGTTTATGTGTTGCATCCTTGCAACAGTCCCTTTTACCAACGGAGGTATAAGCGTTGCATTATGCGCTAGCAACACTGGATAAGGCTACGCATCCCAAACCGTTGGTAAAGACACTAACAACGCATATATGGACATTTAGATACAGAAAAATGCGTTGCTATATGGGGGGTCCTGTTGTAGTGAAAACTTCTCTCTAAATGAGAAGGCCCCTACGTTATCGAGGAGGTCTATCGTTCCGGTACCATAAAAATCAACAACTTCGAAGGCACAAATCCGAAGGTGGTAAACGGTCAAAGAATTAAACATTACACCTCAGGTAATCTCATAAATGTTGAAACCAATATTATTGAAGCCGTAACCCCGGAGGAATACATAAGAGACACTTTCCAGAACGTTTCAGACTCCGAAAAGGAATAGGTATGTGGTACGGTAAGTAAACCGACTCCAAAACAATTTTTAAGGCAATATTTCTCCGTTTTGGAATATTTAGAAAAATAAAGAAATAAGTGACAGTCCGCGAAGGACACGAGGGCCCCACGAGGGTGGTGGGCGCGCCCCTCCTGCCTGGGCTCTCCCCCTACCTCGTGAGCACCTCGTGTGCCTTCCGGACTCCGTTTTCTTGCACGATTCGTATTTTGGTCGGTAAAAAATCATTATATAACCTCCCGAAGGTTTTGACTCCTGTATCACGCAAATCTCCTCTATTCTTGTTTCAAGTTGTGCCGCTGCAGATTAGATCAACATGTCTTCCCAGGATTCGGAAGGAGAAAGCTATGTGGATGATTACTTAGCCAATCCTAAGGTCTATGGAGATGTGGAGCATGACGGTTCGACTACAGAGGAAGATGAGGACTATGAACCCAAAGGGAAGGAGGAGACGAGCTCGGATGAGGATAAAGCTCCATTACCTCAACCTGGGGACATGCACGTGGAGTTCAAAAAGTCGAGTCTCCCTGATAGGGTAAAGAAACCAAGGTTCGAATTTATCCCTTTTCGTCTCTTGCAGGAAAATAAGCAAGGACTATGCAAAAAGATATTAACCCTAGAATGGGAGATTGATGATCTGAGGGATCAAAATGCCATCCTCAAGCGTAAATTAAGGGAGAAGTCCACACCACCAACTAAGTCAACAACACCACCACCTTCTCCAACAACAAAGAAGGAGACATAATCACATGGGTATGGGCACTCCCCTTGGCAACTGCCAAGCTTGGGGGAGGTGCCCCGGTATCGTATTACAACCACATCTCCTATCTTACCATTTTTCTTAGTTCGATCCTATTAGTAGTATCTTGATCTAGTAGAATAAAGTTGATGGCATGATCTAGTTTTGAGTTTTGCTTTGTGATCTCTCTATGTAATCGAGTCCATGAGCTATATATATAATAAAGATTAGTGTTGAGTCAAGGGCTTGATTATTTTGCCATGATCTTGGGTGAACTAAAGAAAAGAAGAAAAGGAATAAAAAGAAACAAAGAGCTCATATTGATCTTATTGAGAGTAATGACTTCACACAGAAAGAGTATGATGATTAAAAGTTGTTGGGAGTTGGCAGACATAGCCTTGGTCATCGTTGCAATTAATAGGAAGTAATAAGGAAAGAGAGGTTTCACATATAGATATATTATCATTGACATCTTTTATGATTGGGAGCACTCATTAAAATATGACATGCTAAGAGTTGATGTTGGACAAGGAAGACAACGTGATGAGTTATGTCTTGCTTATATCTAAGATAAAGTATGTTGTCATGGATCCTCTAACATGTTGAGCTTGCCTTTACCCCGCATGCTAGCCAAATTCTCAGCACCAAGTAGAGATACTACTTGTGCTTCCAAATACCCTCAAACCAGTTTTGCCATGAGAGTCCACCATATCTACCTATGGATTGGGTAAGATCCTTCAAGTAAGTTGTCATCGGTGCAAAGCAATAAAAATTGCTCTAAACATGTATGATTGATTGGTGTGGGAGAAATAAGCTTTATACGATCTTGTGATGTGAAAGTAATAAAAGCGACGGACTGCATAATAAAGGTTCATATCACAAGGGGCAATATAAAGTGACGTTCTTTCGCATTGAGATTTTGTGCATCCAACCATAAAAGCGCATGGCAACCTCTGCTTCCCTCTGCGAAGGGCCTACCTTTATTATTCTCTTCTACCTTACGCAAGAGTCATGGTGATCTTCACCCTTCCTTTTTCATTTGATCCTTTGGCAAGCCCAGCATGTTGGAAAGAACATGATATATATACCTAATTGGATGTAGGGGAGCATGAATTATTATTGTTGACATTACCCTTGAAGTAAAAAGTTGTGGGGCAAAACTATAAGTCCCTATCTTTCTCTGTGTCCGATTAAAACTTCATAACCACAAGTATTGCGTGAGTGTTAGCAATTATGAAGGACTAAATGATAGTTGAGTATGTGGACTTGCTTTTCAGCTCTGACATAGGCTCTTTCCGACGTTATGATAAATTGCAATTGTTTCAATGACTGAGCTTATAGTTTGTTGGTGCCCAATAAGGTTTCTGATCCATACTTTTGCATTGTGAATAGATCATCACTTGAACATAAGTAATCATATGACAAAATCTTTATATGTTGCTGTTATGAGAATAGTCATGATGCCTTCATGTCCGTATTTTTTTATCGACGCCTCTACCTCTAAACATGAGGACATATTTATTGTTATCAGCTTTTCTCTTGAGGACAAGCGAGGTCTAAGCTTGGGGGAGTTGATACGTCCATTTTGCATCATGCTCTTATATCAATATTTATTGCATTATGGGCTGTTATTTCACGTTATGTCACAATACTTATGGCTATTCTCTCTTATTTTACAAGATTTACATGAAGAGGGAGAATGCCAGCAGCTGGAATTCTGGGCTGGAAAAGGAGCAAATATTAGAGACCTATTCTGTGCAACTCCAAAAGTCCTGAAACTCCACAAAATATCTTAAAAGAAATAAAGAAAAATCCTCGCCAAAGATGAAGGCCAGGGAGCCCACACCCTGCTCACAAGGGTGGGGGGCGCGCCCCCTACCTCATGGCCCCCCTGGTGGGTCTCCGACGTCCATCTTCTCCTATATGAAGTCTTTCGTCAAGAAAAAAACAAGAATCAACCTTTCGGGACGAAACTCCGCCGCCACGAGGCGGAACCTTGGCGGAACCAATCTAGGGCTCCGGCAGAGCTGTTCTGCCGGGGACACTTCCCTCCGGGAGGGGGAAATCATCGCCATCGTCATCACCAACACTCCTCTCATCGGGAGAGGGCAATCTCCATCAACATCTTCACCAGCACCATCTCATCTCCAAACCCTAGTTCATCTCTTGTATCCAATTCTTGTCTCCAAGTCCGGGATTGGTGCTAGTAGTGTTGATTACTCCTTGTAGTTGATGCTAGTTGGTTTATTTGGTGGAAGATCATATGTTCAGATCCCATATGCACATTATTACCCCTCTGATTATGAACATGAATATGCTTTGTGAGTAGTTACGTTTGTTCCTGAGGACAAGGGAGAAGTCTTGCTATTAGTAGTCATGTGAATTTGGTATTCGTTCGATATTTTGATAAGGTGTATGTTGTCTAGCCTCTTGTGGTGTTATGTGAACGTCGACTACATAACACTTCACCATTATTTGGGCCTAGAGGAAGGCATTGGGAAGTAATAATTAGATGATGGGTTGCTAGAGTGACAGAAGCTTAAACCCTAGTTTATGCGTTGCTTCGTAAGGGGCTGATTTGGATCCACATGTTTCATGCTATGGTTAGGTTTACCTTAATACTTTTGTTGTAGTTGCGGATGCTTGCAATAGAGGTTAATCATAAGTGGTATGCTTGTTCAAGTAAGAACAACACCCAAGCACCGGTCCACCCACATATCAAATTATCAAAGTACCGAACGCGAATCATATGAACGTGATGAAAACTAGCTTGACGATATTCCCATGTGTCCTCGGGAGCACTTTTCCTATTATAAGAGTTTGTTCCGGCTTGTCCTTTGCTACAAAAGGATTGGGCCACCTTGCTGCACTTTATTTACTTTTGTTACTTGTTGCTCGTTACAATTTATCTTGTCACAAAACTATCTGTTACCACTTATTTCAGTACTTGCAGAGAATACCTTGCTGAAAACCGCTTATCATTTCCTTCTGCTCCTCGTTGGGTTCGACACTCTTACTTATCGAAAGGACTACGATAGATCCCCTATACTTGTGGGTCATCACTCCCCAGCCGGTTGTGTCCTCCAGCGGCTGGGCGCGCCCGCCGCGGTGCGGCTCCCTCCCCCTCGTGAGCTTCGGATCTGCTGCTCCTCAAGCGACAGTCTTGGAGGTGCCTATAGTGCCCGGCGACAGCTATCTCTTGCGGTAGGCCGGCCGGGTCATGGCTGCGCGCGTGTCTCCACCATTACACAAACACCCCCTATAGGGGCGAGTCTAGCCCGAGGGTAGCATAGACCTATGCTACCTCTTGAGCACTGAGTTGGTTTTCCCTTGAAGAGGAAAGGGGGATGCAGCAAAGTAGCGTAAATATTTCCCTCAGTTTTTCAGAACCAAGGTATCAATCCAGTAGGAGGCCACACGCAAGTCCCTCGCACCTACACAAACAAATAAGAACCTTGCAACTGATAACCCACAAGTATAGGGGATCGCAACAGTTTTCGAGGGTAGAGTATTCAACCCAAATTTATTGATTCGACACAAGGGGAGCCAAAGAATATTCTCAAGTATTAGCAGTTGAGTTGTCAATTAAACCACACCTGGATAACTTAGTATCTGCAGCAAAGTATTTAGTAGCAAAGTAATATGATAGTAGCGGTAACGGTAACAAAGGTAACGGTAGAAAAAGTAATATTTTTGGTGTTTTGTAGTGATTGTAACAGTAGCAACGGAAAAGTAAATAAGCGAAGAACAATATAGGAAAAACTCGTAGGCACTGGATTAGTGATGGAGAATTATGCCAAATGCGGTTCATCATGTAACAATCATAACATAGGGTGACACAAAACTAGCTCCAATTCATCAATGTAATGTAGGCATGTATTCCGAATATAGTCATACGTGCTTATGGAAAAGAACTTGCATGACATCTTTTGTCCTACCCTCCCGTGGCAGCGGGGTCCTAATGGAAACTAAGGGATATTAAGGCCTCCTTTTAATAGAGTACCGGAACAAAGCATTAGCACATAGTGAATACATGAACTCCTCAAACTATGATCATCACCGGGAGTGGTCCCGATTATTGTCACTTCGGGGTTGCCGGATCATAACACATAGTAGGTGACTATACACTTGCAAGATATGATCAAGAACTCACATATATTCATGAAAACATAATAGGTTCAGATCTAAAATCATGGCACTCGGGCCCTAGTAACAAGCATTAAGCATAGCAAAGTCATAGCAACATCAATCTCAGAACACAGTGGATACTAGGGATCAAACCCTAACAAAACTAATTGGATTACATGATAGATCTCATCCAACCCATCACCGTCCAGCAAGCCTACGATGGAATTACTCACGCACGGCGGTGAGCATCATGAAATTGGTGATGGAGGATGGTTGATGATGACGATGGCGATGAATCCCCCTCTCCGAAGCCCCGAACGGACTCCAGATCAGCCCTCCCGAGAGGTTTTAGGGCTTGGCGGCAGCTCCGTATCATAAAACATGATGAATTCTTCTCTCTGATTTTTTCTCCCCGAAAGCAAATATATAGAGTTGGGGTTGAGGTCGGAGGAGCTCCAGGGGGCCCACGAGGAAGTGGGCGCGCCCTCCACCCTCGTGGACAGGGTGTGGGCCCCCTGGTCTTCATCTTTTGCAAGGATTTTTATTAATTCCAAATAGACGTTCCGTGAAGTTTCAGGTCATTCCGAGAACTTTTGTTTCTGCACATAAATAACACCATGGAAAGCCTGCTCAAAACAGTGTCAGTCCGGGTTAGTTCCATTCAAATCATGCAAGTTAGAGTCCAAAACAAGGGCAAAAGTGTTTGGAAAAGTAGATACGACGGAGACGTATCAACTCCCCCAAGCTTAAACCTTTGCTTGTCCTCAAGCAATTTAGTTGAAAAACTGAAAGTGATAAAGAAAATTTTTACAAACTCTGTTTGCTCTTGTTGTTGTAAATATGTAAAGCCAGCATTCAAGTTTTCAGCAAAGATTATGACTAACCACATTTGCAATAACTCTTAGGTCTCATGTTTACTCATATCAATAGCATAATCAACTAGCGAGCCATAATAATAAATCTCGGATGACAACACTTTCTCAAAACAATCATAATATGATATAACAAGATGGTATCTTGCTAGCCCTTTCTGAGACCACAAAACATAAATGCAGAGCATCTTTAAAGATCAAGGACTGACTAGACATTGTAATTCATGGCAAAAGAGATCCAATCATAGTCATACCAAATATAAATTAATGGTTATGAATGCAAATGACAGCTGCGCTCTCTAGCTAGTGCTTTTTGATAAGAGGGTGATGACTCAACATAAAATTAAATAGATAGGCCCTTCGTAGAGGGAAGCAGGGATTTGTAGAGGTGCCAGAACTCGGTTTTGAAATAGAGATAAATAATATTTTGAGCGACATACTTTTCATTGTCAACATAGCAACCAAGAGATGGCGATATCTTCCATGCTACACACATTATAGGCGGTTCCCAAACAGAATGGTAAAGTTTATACTCCCCCTCTGTTGGGGAACGTAGCAGAAATTCAAAATTTTCCTACGTGTCACCAAGATCTATCTATGGAGAAACCAACAACGAGGGGAAGAAGAGTGCATATACATACCCTTGTAGATCGCTAAGCGGAAGCATTCAAGTGAACGGGGTTGATGGAGTCGTACTCGTCGTGATTCAGATCACCGATGATCCTAGTGCCGAACAGACGGCACCTCCGCGTTCAACACACGTACAACCCGGTGACGTCTCCCATGCCTTGATCCAGCAAGGAGAGAGGGAGAGGTTGAGGAAGACTCCATCCAGCAGCAGCACAACGGCGTGGTGGTGATGGAGGAGCGTGGCAATCCTGCAGGGCTTCGCCAAGCACCGCAAGAGAGGAGGAGGGAGAGAGGTAGGGCTGCACCAACAGGGAGAGATCAAATCACGTGTTTTTGGGCAGCCCCTAGGCCTCATATATATAGGGGAAGGGGAGGAGGGTGCGCCCCCTCTAGGGTTCCCACCCCTAGGGGGGGCGGCAGCCCTAGATGGGAAAAGGGGGGGCGGCCAAGAGGGGAGGAGAGGGAGGCGCAGGGAGCATGGGCCTTAGGGCCCATCTGCCCTAGGGTTTGCCCCCTTCTCCTCTCCCTTGCACCTTGGGCACTTGTGGGGGGGCGCACCAGCCCACCTGGGGCTGGTCCCCTCCCACACTTGGCCCACGCAAGCCTCCGGGGCTTGTGGCCCCACTTGGTGGACCCCCGGACACCTCCGGTGGTCCCGGTACACTACCGATAAACCCTGAAACCTTTCGGCGACCAAAACAGGACTTCCCATATATAAATCTTTACCTCCGGACCATTCCGGAACTCCTCGTGATGTCCGGGATCTCATCCGGGACTCCGAACAACATTCGGTAACCACATACAAACTTCCTTTATAACCCTAGCATCATCGAACCTTAAGTGTGTAGACCCTACGGGTTCGGGAGACATGCAGACATGACCGAGACGTTCTCCGGTCAATAACCAACAGCGGGATCTGGATACCCATGTTGGCTCCCACATGTTCCACGATGATCTCATCGGATGAACCACGATGTCAAGGACTTAATCAATCCCGTATACAATTCCCTTTGTCTATCGGTACGATACTTGCCCGAGATTCGATCGTCGGTATCCCGATACCTTGTTCAATCTCGTTACCGGCAAGTCTCTTTTACTCGTTCCGCAACACATCATCCCGTGATCAACTCCTTGATCACATTGTGCACGTTATGACGATGTCCTACCGAGTGGGCCCAGAGATACCTCTCCGTCACACGGAGTGACAAATCCCAGTCTCGATTCGTGCCAACCCAACAGACACTTTCGGAGATACCTGTAGTGTACCTTTATAGCCACCCAGTTACGTTGTGACATTTGGCACACCCAAAGCATTCCTACGGTATCCGGGAGTTGCACAATCTCATGGTCTAAGGAAATGATACTTGACATTATAAAAGCTTTAGCATACGAACTACATGATCTTGTGCTAGGCTTAGGATTGGGTCTTGTCCATCACATCATTCTTATAATGATGTGATCCCGTTATCAATGACATCCAATGTCCATGGTTAGGAAACCGTAACCATCTATTGATCAACGAGCTAGTCAACTAGAGGCTTACTAGGGACATGGTGTTGTCTATGTATCCACACATGTATCTGAGTTTCCTATCAATACAATTCTAGCATGGATAATAAACGATTATCATGAACAAGGAAATATAATAATAATCAATTTATTATTGCCTCTAGGGCATATTTCCAATAGTCTCCCACTTGCACTAGAGTCAATAATCTAGTTCACATCGATATGTGATTAACACTCAAGGTCACATCCCTATGTGACTAACACCCAAGAGTTCTGGGTTTGATCATGTTATGCTTGTGAGAGAGGTTATAGTCAACGGGTCTGAACCTTTCAGATCCGTGTGTGCTTTACAAATCTCTATGTCATCTCCTAGATGCACTTACCACGCTCTATTTGGAACTATTCCAAATAACTGTTCTACTATACGAATCCAGTTTACTACTCAGAATAATCTGGATTAGTGTCAAAGTTTGCATCGGCGTAACCCTTTACGACGAACTCTTTTACTACCTCCATAATCGAGAAAATTCCTTAGTCCACTAGTTACTAAGGATAACCTTGACCGTTGTCCTGTGATCCATTTCTAGATCACACTTGTACCCCTTGACTGACTCATGGTTTGGCACACCTCAGGTGCGGTACACAACATAGCATACTTTAGAGCCTACGACTAAAGCATAGGGGACGACCTTCGTCCTTTCTCTCTATTCTGCCGTGGTCAGGTTTCGAGTCTTACTCAATGTTCACACCTTATAACACAGCCAAGAACTCCTTCTTTGCTGATCTATTTTGAACTCTTTCAAAATCTTGTCATGGTATGTGTTCGTTTGAAAGTACTATTAAGCGATTTTGATCTATCCTTATAGATCTTGATGCTCAATGTTCAAGTAGCTTAATCCAGGTTTCCATTGAAAAACACTTTTCAAACAACCCTATATGCTTTCCAAAAATTCTACATCATTTCCGATAAACAACATATACTCATCAGAAATTCTATAGTGCTCCCACTCACTTCTTTGGAAATACAAGTTTCTCATAAACTTTGTATAAACCCAAAATCTTTGATCATCTCATCAAAGCGTACATTCCAACTCCGAGATGCTTACTCCAGTCCTTAGAAGGATTGCTGGAGCTTTGCATACTTGTTAGCATCTTTCAGGATGGACAAAATCCTCTGGTTGTATCACATACAACCTTTCCTCAAGAAAATCGTCGAGGAAACAATGTTTTGACATCCTATCTGCAAGATTTCATAAATAATGCAGTACCTGCTAATTCCAATATACTCTTAGCATCGCTACGAGTGAGGAAGTCTCATCGTAGTCAACTCCTTGAGCTTGTCGGGAAACATCTTAACGATAAGTCGAGCTTTCTTAATGGTGACATTTACCATCATTGTCCGTCTTCCTTTTAAAATCCATCTGTACTCAACAGCCTTACGACCATCGAGCCGTTCTACCAAAGTCTACACTTTGTTTTCATACATGGATCCTCTCTCGGATTTATGGCATCGAGCCATTCATCGGAATCTGGGCCCACCATCGCTTCTCCATAGCTCGTAGGTTCATTGTTGTCTAGCAACATGAGGTCCAAGACAGGATTACGTACCACTCTGAAGTAGTACGCATCCTTGTCATCCTACGAGGTTTGGGAGTGACTTGATCCGAAGTCTCATGATCACTATCATAAGCTTCCACTTCAATTGGTGTAGGTGCCACAGGAACAACTTCCTGTGCCCTGCTACACACTAGTTGAAGTGACGGTTCAATAACCTCATCAAGTCTCCACCATCCTCCCACTCAATTCTTTCGAGAGAAACTTTTCCTCGAGAAAGGACCCGATTCTAGAAACAATCCCTATTGTTTTCGAATCTGAATTAGGAGGTATACCCAACTGTTTTGGGTGTCCTATGAAGATGCATTTTATCCGCTTTGGGTTCGAGCTTATCAACCTGAAACTTTTTCACATAAGCGTCGCAGCCCCAAACTTTTAAGAAACGATAACTCAGGTTTCTCCAAACCATAGTTCAAACGGTTTCGTCTCAACGGAATTACGTGGTGCCCTATTTAAAGTGAGTGCGGTTGTCTCCAATGCCTAACCCATGAACGATAGTGGTAATTCGATAAGAGACATCATGGTACGCACCATATCCAATAGGGTGCAACTATGATGTTCGGACACACCATCACACTATGGTGTTCCAGGCGGTATTAGTTGTGAAACAATTTCCACAATGTCTCAATTGTGTACCAAACTCGCAACTCAGATATTCATCTCTATGATCATATCATAGATATTTATCCTCTTGTCACGATGATATTGAACTTCATTCTGAAATTACTTGAACCATTCAATAATTCAGACTTGTGTTTCATCAAGTAAATATGCTCAGTATCTACTCAAATCATCTGTGAAGTAAGAGCATAACGATATCCACTGCGTGCCTCAGCACTCATTGAACTGCACACATCAAAATGTGTTACTTACAACAAGTTGCTTTCTTGTTCCATTTTACTGAAACCGAAGCTTTCAGTCATCTTGCCCATGTGGTATGATCTGCATGTCTCAAGCGATTCAAAATCAAGTGAGTCCAAACGGTCCATCTGCATGGAGTTTCTTCATGCGTATATACCAATAGACATGGTTCACATGTCGCAATCCTTTTCAAAAATGAGTGAGTCCAAAGATCCATCAACATGGAACTTCTTCATGCGTTTTATACCAATATGACTTACATGGCAGTGCCACAAGTAGGTGGTACTATCATTATTATCTTATATCTTTTTGGCATGAACATGTGTATCACTATGATCGAGATTCAATAAACCATTCATTTTAGGTGCAAGACCATTGAAGGTATTATTCAAATAAATAGAGTAACCATTATTCTCCTTAAATGAATAACCGTATTGCGATAGACATAATCCAATCATGTTTATGCTCAACGCAAACACCAAATAACAATTATTTAGGTTTAACACCAATCTCGATGGTAGAGGGAGCGTGCGATGCTTGATCACATCAACCTTGGAAACACTTCCAACACATCTCGTCAGCTCACCTTTAGCTAGTCTCCGTTTATTCCGTAGCTTTTATTTCGAGTTACTAACACTTAGCAATCGAACCGGTATCTAATACCCTGATGCTACTAGGAGTACTAGTAAAGTACACATTCACATAATGTATATCCAATATACTTCTATTGACAGCCTTCTCATCTACCAAGTATCTAGGGTAATTCTGCTCCAGTGGCTGTTCCCCTTATTACAGAAGCACTCAGTCTCGGGTTTGGGTTCAACCTTGGGTTTCTCCACTAGAGCAGCAGCTGATTTGCCGTTTCATGAAGTATCCCTTCTTGCCCTTGCCCTTCTTGAAACTAGTGGTTTCACTAACCATCAACAATTGATGCTCCTTCTTGATTTCTACTTTCGCGGTGTCGAACATCCCGAATATTCCAAGGATCATCATATCCATCCCTGATATAGTTCATCACGAAGCTCTAGCAGCTTGGTGGCAATGACTTTGGAAAAACATCACTATCTTACCTGGAAGATCAACTCCCACTCGATTCAAGTGATTGTTGTACTCAGACAATCTGAGCACAAGCTCGACGATTGAGCTTTTCTCCCTTAGTCTGCAGGTTAAGAAAATCGTCGGAGGTCTTATACCTCTTGACGTGGGCACGAGCCTGAAATCCCAATTTCAGCCCTCGAAACATCTCATATGTTCCGCGACATTTCAACAATGTCTTCGGTGCCTCAATTCTAAACCATTTATCATTACCGAACTATTATGTAGTCATCAAAACGTGTATGTCAGATATTCGCAACATCCACAGACCACGTTCGGGGTCCAGCACACCGAGCGATGCATTAAGGACATAAGCCTTCTATTGTCCGCATAATTGCTACTATCAACTTTCAACTATATTTTCTCTAGGAACATATCTAAAACAGTAGAACTAAAGCGCGAGCTTACGACATAATTTGCAAAGATCTTTTGACTATGTTCAGGATAATTAAGTTCATCTTATGAACTCCCACTCAGATAGACATCCCTCTAGTCATCCAAGTGATTACATGATCCGATTCAACTAGGCCGTGTCCGATCATCATGTGAGACGGACTAGTCAACGTCGGTGAACATCTTGATGTTGATCGTATCTACCATACGACTCATGCTCGACCTTTCGGTCTTCTGTGTTCCGAGGCCATGTCTGTACATGCTAGGCTTGTCAAGTCAACCTAAGTGTTTGCATGTGTTCCGAGGCCATGTCTGTACATGCTAGGCTCGTCAACACCCGTTGTATGTGAACGTAAGAATCTATCACACCCGATCATCACGTGGTGCTTCGAAACGACGAACTTTCGCAACGGTGCACAGTTAGGGGGAACACTTTCTTGAAATTTTAATGAGGGATCATCTTATTTACTACCGTTGTTCTAAGCAAATAAGATGCAATAACATGATAAACATCACATGCAATCAAATAGTGACATGATATGGCCATCATCACTTTGCTCCTTTTGATCTCCATCTTCGGGGCTCCATGATCATCGTCGTCACCGGCATGACACCATGATCTCCATCATCATGATCTCCATCATCGTGTCTTCATGAAGTTGTCACGTCAACTATTACTTCTACTACTGCAGCTAACGGTTAGCAA
Organism: Aegilops umbellulata; assembly: GCA_032464435.1. Lineage (NCBI taxonomy): Eukaryota > Viridiplantae > Streptophyta > Magnoliopsida > Poales > Poaceae > Aegilops > Aegilops umbellulata. The sequence continues at coordinate 642,582,985 of CP136057.1, forward strand.
TAAAGTAAAGTAATTACATGACGTTTATGTTGACACACAGGTCATAAATAAATTAAGACAACTCCTATGGCTCCTGCCGGTTGTCATACTCATCGACATGCAAGTCGTGATTCCTATTACAAGAACATGATCATCTCATACATCACATATATCATACATCACATCCTATGGCCATATCACATCACATGGCATACCCTGCAAAAACAAGTTAGACGTCCTCTAATTGTTGTTTGCATGTTTTACGTGGCTGCTATGGGTTTCTAGCAAGAACGTTTCTTACCTACGCAAAACCACAACGTGATATGTCAATTGCTATTTACCCTTCATAAGGACCCTTTTCATCGAATCCGATCCGACTAAAGTGGGAGAGACTGGCACCCGCTAGCCACCTTATGCAACTAGTGCATGTCAGTCGGTGGAACCTGTCTCACGTAAGTGTACGTGTAAGGTCAGTCCGGGCCGCTTCATCCCACAATGCCGCCAAATCAAGATTGACTAGTAACGGTAAGCATATTGAACAAAATCAATGCCCACAACTACTTTGTGTTCTACTCGTGCAAAGAATCTACGCAATAGACCTAGCTCATGATGCCACTGTTGGGGAACGTAGCAGAAATTCAAAATTTTCCTACGTGTCACCAAGATCTATCTATGGAGAAACCAGCAACGAGGGGAAGAAGAGTGCATCTACATACCCTTGTAGATCGCTAAGCGGAAGCGTTCAAGTGAACGGGGTTGATGGAGTCGTACTCGTCGTGATTCAGATCACCGATGATCCTAGTGCCGAACAGACGGCACCTCCACGTTCAACACACGTACAGCCCGGTGACGTCTCCCATGCCTTGATCCAGCAAGGAGAGAGGGGGAGGTTGAGGAAGACTCCATCCAGCAGCAGCACAACGGCGTGGTGGTGATGGAGGAGCATGGCAATCCTGCAGGGCTTCGCCAAGCACCGCAAGAGAGGAGGAGGGAGAGAGGTAGGGCTGCACCAACAGGGAGAGATCAAATCACGTGTTTTTGGGCAGCCCCTAGGCCTCATATATATAGGGGAAGGGGAGGAGGGTGCGCCCCCTCTAGGGTTCCCACCCCTAGGGGGGGCGGCAGCCCTAGATGGGAAAAGGGGGGCGGCCAAGAGGGGAGGAGAGGGAGGCGCAGGGAGCATGGGCCTTAGGGCCCATTTGCCCTAGGGTTTGCCCCCTTCTCCTCTCCCTTGCGCCTTGGGCACTTGTGGGGGGCGCACCAGCCCACCTGGGGCTGGTCCCCTCCCACACTTGGCCCACGCAAGCCTCCGGGGCTTGTGGCCCCACTTGGTGGACCCCCGGACACCTCCGGTGGTCCCGGTACACTACCGATAAACCCTGAAACCTTTCCGGCGACCAAAACAGGACTTCCCATATATAAATCTTTACCTACGGACCATTCTGGAACTCCTCGTGATGTCCGGGATCTCATCCGGGACTCCAAACAACATTCGGTAACCACATACAAACTTCCTTTATAACCCTAGCGTCATCGAACCTTAAGTGTGTAGACCCTACGGGTTCGGGAGACATGCAGACATGACCGAGACGTTCTCCGGTCAATAACCAACAGCGAGATCTGGATACCCATGTTGGCTCCCACATGTTCCACGATGATCTCATCGGATGAACCACGATGTCAAGGACTTAATCAATCCCGTATACAATTCCCTTTGTCTATCGGTACGATACTTGCCCGAGATTCGATCGTCGGTATCCCGATACCTTGTTCAATCTCGTTACCGGAAAGTCTCTTTTACTCGTTCCGCAACACATCATCCCGTGATCAACTCCTTGATCACATTGTGCACATTATGATGATGTCCTACCGAGTGGGCCCAGAGATACCTCTCCGTCACACGGAGTGACAAATCCCAGTCTCGATTCGTGCCAACCCAACAGACACTTTCGGAGCTACCTGTAGTGTACCTTTATAGCCACCCAGTTACGCTGTGACGCTTGGCACACCCAAAGCATTCCTACGGTATCCGGGAGTTGCACAATCTCATGGTCTAAGGAAATGATACTTGACATTATAAAAGCTTTAGCATACGAACTACATGATCTTGTGCTAGGCTTAGGATTGGGTCTTGTCCATCACATCATTCTTCTAATGATGTGATCCCGTTATCAATGACATCCAATGTCCATGGTTAGGAAACCGTAACCATCTATTGATCAACGAGCTAGTCAACTAGAGGCTTACTAGGGACATGGTGTTGTCTATGTATCCACACATGTATCTGAGTTTCCTATCAATACAATTCTAGCATGGATAATAAACGATTATCATGAACAAGGAAATATAATAATAATCAATTTATTATTGCCTCTAGGGCATATTTCCAACACCCTCCACCAACAAGCATCAATCCATGACTTGCTCGAAACAACGAGTATCTCCAACTAGCAACAGTCCCAGGGGGAGTTTTGTTTGCAATTAATTTGATTTAGGTTGCATAAAGCATGAGACTGGGCATCCCGGTGACCAACCATTTTCTCGTGAATGAGGAGCGGAGTCCACTCCTCTTGAGAATAACCCGCCTAACATGGAAGATACGGACAACCCTAGTTGATACATGAGCTATTCGAGCATACAAAACATAATGTTTATTTGAAGATTTAGAGTTTGGCACTGATACGACTCCAACGTATCTATAATTTTTTATTGCTCCATGCTATATTATCTACTGTTTTGGACTATATTGGGCTTCATTTTCCACTTTTATATTACTTTTGGGACTAACCTATTAACCGGAGGCCCAACCCAGAATTGCTGTTTTCTTGCCTATTTCAGTGTTTCGAAGAAACGGAATATCAAACGGAGTCCAAATGGAATGAAACCTTCGGGAACGTGATTTTCTCGCCGAACGTGATCTAGGAGACTTGGACCCTCCGTCAAGAAAGCCACGAGGCGGTCACGAGGGTGGGTGGCGCCCCCCTAGGGCGCGCCCCCTGCCTCATGGGCCCCTCGAAGCTCCACCGACGTACTCCTTCCTCCTATATATACCTACGTACCCCCAAACGATCAGAAACGGAGCCAAAAACCTAATTCCACCGCTGCAACCTTCTGTACCCACGAGATCCCATCTTGGGCCTATTCCGGAGCTCCGTCGGAGGGGGCATCCATCACGGAGGGCTTCTACATCATCATAGCCCCTCCGGTGAAGTGTGAGTAGTTTACTTCAGACCTTCGGGTCCATAGTTAGTAGCTAGATGGCTTCTTCTCTCTTTTTGGATCTCAATACAATGTTCTCCCCCTCTCTTGTTGAGATCTATTCGATGTAATCTTCTTTTTGCGGTGTGTTTGTTGAGACCGATGAATTGTGGGTTTATGATCAAGATTATCTATGAACAATATTTGAATCTTCTCTGAATTCTTTTATGTATGATTGGTTATCTTTGCAAGTCTCTTCGAATTATCAGTTTGGTTTGGCCTACTAGATTGGTTTTTCTTGCAATGGGAGAAGTGCTTAGCTTTGGGTTCAATCTTGCGGTGTCCTTTCCTAGTGACAGTAGGGGCAGCAAGGCACGTATTGTATTGTTGCCATCGAGGATAACAAGATGGGGTTTTTATCATATTGCATGAATTTATCCCTCTACATCATGTCATCTTGCTTAAGGCGTTACTCTGTTTTCTTGAACTTAATACTCTAGATGCATGCTGGATAGCGGTCGATGAGTTAAGTAATAGTAGTAGATGCAGGCAGGAGTTGGTCTACTTGTCTCGGATGTGATGCCTATATACATGATCATACCTAGATATTCTCATAACCATGCTCAATTCTGTCAATTGCTCAACAGTAATTTGTTCACCCACCGTAGAATACTTATGCTCTCATCATATCAATCTTCCATCACTTTATTATTGCCTCGCTTTTTACTTTGCCTTTTATTTTACTTTGTATCTTTATACCAAAAATAGCAAAAATATTATCTATCATCTCTATCAGATCTCACTCTCGTAAGTGACCGTGAAGGGATTGACAACCCCTTATCGCGTTGGTTGCGAGGAGTTATTTTCTTTGTGTAGGTACGAGGGACTCGCACGTAACCTCCTACTGGATTGATACCTTGGTTCTTAAAAACTGAGGGAAATACTTACTCTACTCTGCTGCATCACCCTTTCCTCTTCAAGGAAATCCAACGCAGAGCTCAAGAGGTAGCAGGCACATACAAATTTACTTGGAACGGCAGGTAAGTACCGCATATAGGAAGGTATGGTGGACTCATATGGAATAACTTTGGGGTTTAAGGAATTGGATGCACAAGCAGTATTCCCGCTTAGTACAAGTGAAAGCTAGCAAAAGACTGGGAAGCGACCAACTAGAGAGCGACATCAGTCATGAACATGCATTTAAATTAATAAACATTGGATTCAAGCATGAGTAGGATATAATCCACCATGAACATAAATATCGTGAAGGCTATGTTGATTTGTTTCAACTACATGTGTGAACATGTTCCAAGTCGAGTCACTTAAATCATTCAAAGGAGGATACCACCCCACTATACCACATCACGACCATTTTAATAGCATGTTGGCACGCAAGGTAAACCATTATAACTCATAGCTAATCAAGCATGGCATAAGTAACTATGATCTCTAATTGTGATTGCAAACATGTTTATTCATAATAAGTTGAATCAGGAATGATGAACTCATCATATTTACAACAACAAGATAATTCGAGTTCATACCAACTTCTCTCATCTCAGTCAGTCCATCATATATCATCATAATTGCCTTTCACTTGCACAACCGAACGATATGAATAATAATAAGGTGCATTGGACTAAGCTGGAATCTGCGAGCATTCAATAAACAGGAGAAGACAAAGCAATATGGGCTCTTGGTTAAATCAACAATAATGCATATAAAAGCCACTTCAACAATTTAATTATGATCTTCTCCTATCGACCCCCAAAGAAAAGAAAAGAAATAAAACTATTTACACGAGAAAGCTCCCAACAAGCAAAAGAAGAACGGGAAATATTTTTGGGTTTTATTTTAATTATTAGTACTACAGCAAGAAAGTAAACTAGCTAGAAGCTATTACTAATTTTTTTGGTTTTTCTTAAGGTTAACAAACACACAAGAAGAAAGCAAGAAAAAGAAAATAAACTAGCATGGATATTACAGTAAAAAAGTATGAGCACCGACATCTAGCAATGAGTGTGTGAACATAAATGTAATGTCGGTGATACGTACTCCCCCAAGCTTAGGCTTTTGTCCTAAGTTGGTTTATTGCCAAGGATGGCCTGGCGGATATCCGTAGGTGTAGTTGGGGTTGTACTGTGATGAAGAAGACTCTGATTGCCACTGGCTAGCGGTCATCTCCGGATCCCAAAAGTAATCAGACTGTCGTGGAGGCTCAAATTGTGGTTCCGGCTCCAGGGTTGGTGTCGGGTTCCGGTAGGCTTGAATGGCAGCCCACGAAACGAGATAAGGACCTTCAGACAAATTAAACAAGGAAGGAGCAGGCAAGGTGATAGTCTTAGGGTGATGTTTATCAAAGAACAATTTGTATTTATGCTCCCCTTCCCTATTCTTAACAATAAAGTCATGCGCCAGCATACTCTTATAATCTAAATAAGCATTGGGCAGCAATTTTTGTTCTTTCTCATAGTGCCTAATAGGTATGTTATAATGTGCAGCAAGGCGTGAAGCATAAATACCTCCAAAGATGGGGCCTTTTGTACGGTTCAAACTTAACCGTTTAGCAATAATTCCGCCCATACTAACAGTGTTATCGCAGAATAAACCATGGAACAAGATGATAATATCAGGAGCACTAAGGTTTCCACAGTTTCCACGACCAATCAAGCAACGGCTAGCAAATATAGCAAAGTAGCGTAAAACAGGAAAATGTATGCTAGTGATTCTTGCATCGGAAACCTTCCTGGTTTCCCCCACAGTAATGGTGTCAATAATTCCGTCCACATCTTTACGATGTGGTTCATCTAAAGTACCCTCGAAGGGTATTTTGCAAACCTTGCAAAATTCATCTTTTGGCATCTTCTTAACAACATCATATAAATGAAACTCTACTGAAGGAGGTGATTCCTTAGGAAAATAGTAGAAGTTTTGCACAAAAGTATTAGTGAGTAAGAGATACTGATGACGTTGGTCGTGAAGGAAGTCAGTGAGGCCAGCATTCTCAGCCAATGAACAGAAATCCTCACAAATCCCAGCTGCTCTCAAGAAATCATCGGAAGGACATTCACACGGCCGGACCTCCGCGGTGCGAGGTAAATTATATTTGGGCTTCTGTGCTTCTTAATTTTGCTTTTCCTTCAAGCTTCGACTCGATGAGCCCCTCAAAAATCTCTTCATCATTTTCTAAAATATTTTGAAATTTTTAGTAGTTTCAAACAAAAGTGAACCAAGCTCAACAAAATTGATAGCAACAACTCCTACAAGTGCCTAGATCCTATATCAAGCATTAGAACTACTTGGAACCATATAAATTTGACATGCAAGCTCAAGAACATGGTCACCTAGGCAGCACAAATTTGCAATGAATAAAGTACTAGAACAAAAACTAATTGGAACAATGGAGGAGTCACATACCAAGGAACAATCTCCCAAGTAGTTTTGTGAGAGGTGCTTTGAGCAAGGAGATCGAAATCACAGCAAAGTGAGCTAGAACTCGTGCTTGAGCTGGATATTGGTGTTTGTGGGAGGAAGAAGGAGTGTATGGGTGCAGGAATAAGTGGAGGAGGGCCACCGTGGGCCCACGAGGTAGGGAGCGCGCACAGGGGGGTACGGCGCGCCCTCCACCCTCGTGGCCAGGTGCTTGCCCCTCCTCCTGAGTTCTTAGTGCCAAAAATTCTCAAATATTCTAGAAAAAAATCATATTCCATTTTTAGGGCATTTGGAGAACTTTTATTTTCAGGGTATTTTTATATTGCACAGATAAATCAGAAAACAGACAGAAAAATACTATTTTTACTTTATTTCAACTAAATAACAGAAAGTAGAGAGAGGGTACAGAAGGTTGTGCCTTCTAGTTTCATCCATCTTATGCTCATCAAAAGGAATCCACTAACAAGGTTGATCAAGTCTTGTTAACAAACTCATTCTGAATGACATGGAACTAGAGAAATTTCGAATAGCAATATGTTACCTCAACGGGGATATGCACATCCCCAATAATAAGAATATCATATTTCTTCTTAACAGTAGGAAGAGGAAATTCAAAACCTCCAATAATAATCGATGGAATTTTTCCAATAGAGTTGATACTATGAACTTGAGGTTGTTTCCTTGGAAAGTGTACCGTATGCTCATTACCATTAACATGAAAAGTGACATTGCCTTTGTTGCAATCAATAACAGCCCCTGCAGTATTCAAAAAAGGTCTTCCAAGCATAATAGACATACTATCGTCCTTTGGAATATCAAGAATAACAAAGTCCGCTAAAATAGTAACGTTTGCAACCACACCAGGCACATCCTCACAAATACCGATAGGTATAGCAGTTGATTTATCGGCCATTTGCAAAGATATTTCAGTAGGTGTCAACTTATTCAAGTCAAGTCTACGATATAAAGAGAGAGGCATAACACTAACACCGGCTCCAAGATCACAGAAAGCAGTTTTAACATAATTTCTTTTAATGGAGCATGGTATACTAGGTACTCCTGGATCTCCAAGTTTCTTTCGTATTTCACCCTTAAAAGTGTAGTCAGCAAGCATGGTGGAAATTTCAGCTTCTGGTATCTTTCTCTTATTTGTAACAATATCTTTCATATACTTAGCATAAGGATTCATTTTGAGCATATCAGCTAATCGCATACGCAAAAAGATAGGTCTAATCATTTCAGCAAAGCGCTCAAAATCCTCATCATCCTTTTTCTTGGATGGCTTGGGAGGAAAAGGCATGGGTTTCTGAACCCATGGTTCTCTTTCTTTACCATGTTTCCTAGCAACAAAATCTCTCTTATCATAACGTTGATTCTTTGATTGTGGGTTATCAAGATCAACAGCAGGTTCAATTTCTATATCATTATCATTGCTAGGTTGAGCATCATCATGAACATTATCATTAACATTTTCACTAGGTTCATGTTCATTACCAGATTGTGTTTCAGCATCAGAAATAGATATATCATTTGGATTCTCAAGTGGTTCAGCAATAGGTTCATTAGAAGCATGCAAAGTCCTATCATTTTTCTTTTTCTTCTTTTTAGAAGGACTAGGTGCATCAATATTATTTCTCTGAGAATCTTATTCAATTCTTTTAGGCCGGCCTTCAGGATACAAAGGTTCCCGAGTCATTCTACCAGTTCTAGTAGCCACTCTAACATCATAATCATTTTTCTTGCTAGTCATTTCATTGAGCAAACCATTTTGAGCCTTAAGTACTTGTTCTACTTGAGTGGTAACCATAGAAGCATGTTTGCTAATAAGTTTAAGTTCACCTCTAACATTAGCCATATAATCACCCAAGTGTTTAAGCATGACGAAATTGTATTTCAATTTTCTACCAAAATAAGCATTAAAATTTTCTTGTTTGACAATAAAATTATCAAACTCATCTAAGCATTGTCTAGCAGACTTATAGTGTGGAATATCACCTTCATCAAAACTATAGAGAGAATTTACCTTTACTACCTGTGTCGGGTTATCAAGACCATGAGTTTCTTCAATAGGTAATGAATTAAGATCATATGTTTCTTCAACAGGCGGTAAATTAAGACCATGTATCTCTTCAATAGGAGGTAAATTCTTAACATCTTCACCTTTAATACCTTTTTCTTTCATAGATTTCTTTGCCTCTTGCATATCTTCAGGACTGAGAAATAGAACACCTCTCTTCTTCGGAGTTGGTTTAGGAATAGACTCGGGAATTGGCTCAGGAGCTGGCTCAGGAAGTGTCCAATTATTTTCATTTGTCAACATATTGTTCAATAGAATTTCAGCTTCATCCGGTGTTCTTTCCCTGAAAACAGAACCAGCACAACTATCCAGGTAATCTCTGGAAGCATCGGTTAGTCCATTATAAAAGATATCAAGTATTTCATTTTTCTTAAGAGGATGATCAGGCAAAGCATTAAGTAACTTGAGAAGCCTCCCCCAAGCTTGTGGGAGACTCTCTTCTTCAATTTGCACAAAGTTGTATATTTCCCTGAAAGCAGCTTGTTTCTTATGAGCAAGGAAATATTTAGCAGAGAAGTATTAAATCATATCCTCGGGACTACGCACACAACCAGGATCAAGAGAATTAAACCATATCTTAGCATCACCCTTTAATGAGAACGGGAATATTTTAAGGATATAGAAGTAGCGAGATCTCTCATCATTAGTGAAGAGGGTGGCTATATCATTTAATTTAGTAAGATGTGCCACAACAGTTTCATATTCATAGCCATGAAAAGGATCAGATTCAACCAAGGTAATTATATCAGGTTCAACAGAGAATTCATAATCCTTATCGGTAACACAGATAGGTGAAGTAGCAAAAGTAGGGTCAGGTTTCATTCTATCATTAAAAGATTGCTTATTCCATTTAACTAATAACCTCTTGAGTTCATATCTATCTTTGCAAGCTAAAACATAACCCTCAGGAATAACAGGCAAGTCTTCATCATCAATTTCATCAATATAATCAGTTTCAATAATTTCTTCCTCTCTAGCCCTAGCAATTTGTTCATCAAGAAATTCACCAAGTGGCACAGAAGTATCAAGCATAGAAGTAGTTTCATCATAAGTATCATGCATAGCAGAAGTAGCATCATCAATAACATGTGACATATCAGAACGAATAACAGAAGCAGGTTTAGGTGTCGCAAGCTTACTCAAAACAGAAGGTGAATCAAGTGCAGAGCTAGATGGCAGTTCCTTACCTCCCCTCGTAGTTGAGGGATAAATTGTTGTCTTAGCGTCTTTCAAGTTCTTCATAGTGACCAGCAGATATAAATCCCAAGTGACTCAAAGAATAGAGCTATGCTCCCCGGCAACGGCGCCAAAAAATAGTCTTGATAACCCACAAGTATAGGGGATCGCAACAGTTTTTGAGGGTAGAGTATTCAACCCAAATTTATTGATTCAACACAAGGGGAGCCAAAGAATATTCTCAAGTATTAGCAGTTGAGTTGTCAATTCAAGCACACCTGGAAAACTTAGTATCTGCAGCAAAGTATTTAGTAGCAAAGTAATATGATAGTAGCGGTAACGGTAACAAAAGTAACGGTAGCAAAAGTAATATTTTTGGTGTTTTGTAGTGATTGTAACAGTAGCAACGGAAAAGTAAATAAGCGAAGAACAGTATAGGAAAAACTCGTAGGCACTGGATCAGTGATGGAGAATTATGCCAAATGCGGTTCATCATGTAACAATCATAACATAGGGTGACACAGAACTAGCTCCAATTCATCAATGTAATGTAGGCATGTATTCCGAATATAGTCATACGTGCTTATGGAAAAGAACTGCATGACATCTTTTGTCCTATCCTCCCGTGGCAGCGGGGTCCTAATGGAAACTAAGGGATATTAAGGCCTCGTTTTAATAGAGTACCGGAACAAAGCATTAGCACATAGTGAATACATGAACTCCTCAAACTATGATCATCACCGAGAGTGGTCCTGATTATTGTCACTTCGGGGTTGCCGGATCATAACACATAGTAGGTGACTATAGACTTGCAAGATAGGATCAAGAACTCACATATATTCATGAAAACATAATATGTTCAGATCTGAAATCATGGCACTCGGGCCCTAGTGACAAGCATTAAGCATAGCAAAGTCATAGCAACATCAATCTCAGAACATAGTGGATACTAGGGATCAAACCCTAACAAAACTAACTCGATTACATGATATATCTCATCCAACCCATCACTGTCCAACAAGCCTACGATGGAATTACTCACGCACGGCGGTGAGCATCATGAAATTGGTGATGGAGGATGGTTGATGATGACGATGGCGACGAATCCCCCTCTCCGGAGCCCCGAACTGACTCCAGATCAGCCCTCCCGAGAGGTTTTAGGGCTTGGCGGCGGCTCCGTATCGTAAAACACGATGAATTCTTCTCTCTGATTTTTTTCTCCCCGAAAGCAAATATATAGAGTTGGGGTTGAGGTCGGAGGAGCTCTAGGGGACCCATGAGGTACGGGGCGCGCCCCCCACCCTCGTGGACAGGGTGTGGGCCCTCTGGTCTTCATCTTTTGCAAGGATTTTTTATTAATTCCAAATAGACGCTCTGTGAAGTTTAAGGTCATTCCAAGAACTTTTGTTTCTGCACATAAATAACACCATGGAAAGTCTGCTGAAAACAACGCCAGTCCGGGTTAGTTCCATTCAAATCATGCAAGTTAGAGTCCAAAACAAGGGCAAAAGTGTTTGGAAAAGTAGATACGACGGAGATGTATCAGCAACCAACGCGATAAAGGGGTTGTCAATCCCTTCACGGCCACTTGCAAAAGTGAGATCTGATAGAGATGATAATATTTTTGGTATTTTTATGATAAAGATTGAAAGTAAAGATTGCAAAGTAAAAATAGATTGCAAACTTATATGATGGAAACTAGACCCGGGGGCCATAGGTTTCACTAGTGGCTTCTCTCAAGATAGCATAAGTATTACGGTGGGTGGATAAATTACTGTCGAGCAATTGATAGAAAAGTGCATAATTATGAGAATATCTAGGCATGATCATGTATATAGTCATCACGTCCGTGACAAGTAGACCGACTCCTACCTGCATCTACTACTATTACTCCACACATCGACCGCTATCCAGCATGCATCTAGAGTATTAAGTTCATAAGAACAGAGTAACACATTAGGCAAGATGACATGATGTAGAGGGAGAAACTCAAGCAATATGATATAAACCCCATCTTTTTATCCTCGATGGCAACAATACAATACGTGTTGTTTCCCTTTTTGTCACTGGGATCGAGCAACGCAAGATTGAAACCAAAGCTAAGCACTTCTCCCATTGCAAGAAAGATAAATCTAGTAGGCCAAACCAAACTGATAATTCGAAGAGACTTGCAAAGATAACAAATCATACATAAAAGAATTCAGAGAAGATTCAAATATTGTTCATAGATAATCTTGATCATAAACCCACAATTCATCGGATCTCGACAAACACACCGCAAAAAGAGTTACATCGAATAGATCTCCAAGAAGATCGAGGAGAACTTTGTATTGAGAACCAAAGAGAGAGAAGAAGTCATCTAGCTAATAACTATGGACCCGAAGGTATGTGGTAAACTACTCACACATCATTGGAGAGGCTATGGTGTTGATGTAGAAGCCCTCCGTGATCGATTACCCCTCCGGCGGAGTGATGACCCACAAGTATAGGGGATCTATCGTAGTCCTTTTGATAATTAAGAGTGTCGAACCCAACGAGGAGCAGAAGGAAATGATAAGCGGTTTTCAGCAAGGTATTCTCTGCAAGTACTGAAATAAGTGGTAACAGATAGTTTTGTGACAAGATAAATTGTAACGAGCAACAAGTAACAAAAGTAAATAAAGTGCAGCAAGGTGGCCCAATCCTTTTTGTAGCAAAGGACAAGCCGAAACAAACTCTTATAATAGGAAAAGCGCTCCTGAGGACACATGGGAATATCGTCAAGCTAGTTTTCATCATGTTCATATGATTCGCGTTCGGTACTTTGATAAATTGATATGTGGGTGGACCGGTGCTTGGGTGATGTTCTTACTTGAACAAGCATTCCACTTATGATTAACCTCTCTTGCAAGCATCCGCAACTACAACAAAAGTATTAAGGTAAACCTAACCATAGCATGAAACATGTGGATCCAAATTAGCCCCTTACGAAGCAATGCATAAACTAGGGTTTAAGCTTCTGTCACTCTAGCAACCCATCATCTACTTATTACTTCCCAATGCCTTCCTCTAGGCCCAAATAATGGTGAAGTGTTATGTAGTCGACGTTCACATAACACCACTAGAGGCTAGACAACATACATCTTATCAAAATATCGAACGAATACCAAATTCGCATGACTACTAATAGCAAGACTTCTCCCTTGTCCTCAGGAACAAACGTAACTACTCACAAAGCATATTCATGTTCATAATCAGAGGGGTAATAATGTGCATATGGGATCTGAGCATATAATCTTCCACCAAATAAACCAACTAGCATCACCTATAAGGAGTAATCAACACTACTAGCACCAATCCCGGACTTGGAGACAAGAATTGGGTACAAGAGATGAACTAGGGTTTGGAGATGAGATGGTGCTGGTGAAGATGTTGATGGAGATTGCCCTCTCCCGATGAGAGGAGCGTTGGTGATGACGATGGTGATGATTTCCCCCTCCTGGAGGGAAGTGTCCCTGGCAGCACAGCTCTATTTGGGCCTAGAGGCGAAATAACAGCCCATAATGCAATAAATATTGATATAAGAGCATGATGCAAAATGGACGTATCAACTCCCCCAAGCTTAGACCTCGCTTGTCCTCAAGCGAAAAGCCGATAACAATAAATATGTCCTCATGTTTAGAGGTAGAGGCGTCGATAAAAAAATACGGACATGAAGGCATCATGATTATTCTCATAACAGCAACATATAAAGATTTTGTCATATGATTACTTATGTTCAAGTGATGATCTATTCACAATGCAAAAGTATGGATCAGAAACCTTATTGGGCACCAACAAACTATAACCTCAGTCATTGAAACAATTGCAATTTATCATAACGTCGGAAAGAGCCTATGTCAGAGCTGAAAAGCAGGTCCACATACTCAACTATCATTTAGTCCTTCATAATTGCTAACACTGATGCAATACTTGTGGTTATGAAGTTTTAATCGTACACAGAGAAAGATAGGGACTTATAGTTTTGCCCCACAACTTTTTACCTCAAGGGTAATGTCAACAATAATAATTCATGCTCCCCTACATCCAATTAGGTATATATATCATGTTCTTTCTAACATGCTAGGCTTGCCAAAGGATGAAATGAAAAAGGAAAGGTGAAGATCACCATGACTCTTGCATAAGATAGAGGAAAATAATAAAAGATAGGCCCTTCGCAGAGGGAAGCAGAGGTTGCCATGCGCTTTTATGGTTGGATGCACAAAATCTCAATGCGAAAGAACGTCACTTTATATTGCCCCTTGTGATGTGAACCTTTATTATGCAGTCCGTCGCTTTTATTACTTTCACATCACAAGATCGTATAAAGATTATTTCCCCCACACCAATCAATCATACATATTTAGAGCAATTTTTATTGCTTTGCACCAATGACAACTTACTTGAAGGATCTTACTCAATCCATAGGTAGATATGGTGGACTCTCGTGGCAAAACTGGTTTAAGGGTATTTGGAAGCACAAGTAGTATCTCTACTTGGTGCTGAGAATTTGGCTAGCATGAGGGGGAAAGGCAAGCTCAACATGTTAGAGGATCCATGACAACATACTTTATCTCAGACATAAGAAAACATAACTCATTATGCTGTCTTCCTTGTCCAACATCAACTCTTTAGCATGTCATATTTTAATGAGTGCTCCCAATCATAAAAGATGTCAATGATAATATATCTATATGTGAAACCTCTCTTTCCTTATTACTTCCTATTAATTACAACGATGACCAAAGCTACGTCTGCCAACTCCCAACAAATTTTAATCATCATACTCTTTCTATGTGAAGTCATTACTCTCAATAAGATCAATATGAGCTCTTTGTTTCTTTTTATTCTTTTTCTTCTTTTCTTTAGTTCACCCAAGATCATGGCAAAATAACCAATCCCTTGACTCAACACTAATTTTTATTATATATATAGCTCACGGACTCGATTACATAGAGAGATCATAAAGCAAAACTCAAAACTAGATCATGCCATCAACTTTATTCTACTAGATCAAGATACTACTAATAGGATCGAACTAAGAAAAACGGTAAGATAGGAGATGTGGTTGTGATACGATACCGGGGCACCTCCCCCAAGCTTGGCAGTTGCCAAGGGGAGTGCCCATACCCATGTGATTATGTATCCTTCTTTGTTCTTGGCGAAGAAGGCGGTGGTGATGGATAATCGCACATAGAGCGTAAGAGGTCCTCCAGCTTGCGGATAATGCCCTTGAGTGCGATAATATGCTCCTTCAACAAAATATTTTCATGGGTGAGATACTTATTCTGTATATGGGCTAACTCAATCATCTTGAAAGCTTCAATCTCAGTTGGGGTAAGGAGATTGTGGTCGAGTTGAAGGATGTCTTCTGCTGCCGAAGCTTGCTTCTCCGTGGCCTTCTTGATCCCTTCATCCTTGTTGTTTTGGAGTCAGTTTACTTACCGTACCACATACCTATTCCTTTTCGGAGTCCGAAACGTTCTGGAAAGTGTCTCTTATGTATTCCTCCGGGGTTACGGTTTCAATAATATTGGTTTCAACATTTATGGGATTACCTGAGATATAATGTTTAATTCTTTGGCCGTTTACCACCTTCGGATTTGTGCCTTCGAAGTTGTTGATTTTTATGGCACCGGAACGATAGACCTCCTCGATAACGTAGGGGCCTTCCCATTTAGAGAGAAGTTTTCCTGCAAAAAATCTTAAACAAGAGTTGTATAGCAATACATAATCACCTACATTAAACTCATGCTTTTGTATCCTTTTGTCATGCCATCTTTTAACTTTTTCTTTAAACAACTTTGCATTTTCATAGGCTTGGGTTCTCCATTCATCAAGTGAGCTAATATCAAATAACCACTTCTCACCGGCAAGTTTGAAATCATAGTTGAGCTCTTTAATAGCCCAGTAAGCCTTATGTTCTAGTTCGAGAGGTAAGTTGCATGCTTTTCCATAAACCATTTTATACGGAGACATACCCATGGGATTTTTATATGCAGTTCTATATGCCCATAATGCATCATCGAGTTTCTTAGACCAATTCTTTCTGGACCTATTGACAGTCTTTTGCAAAATTAATTTGAGCTCTCTATTGCTCAATTCTACTTGACCACTAGACTACGGGTGATAAGGAGATGCAACTCTACGATTAACATCATATTTAGCAAGCATCTTCCAGAAAGCACCATGAATAAAATGTGAACCACCATCAGTCATTAAATATCTAGGGACTCCAAACCTCAGAAATATAACTTCCTTAAGCATTTTAATAGAGGTGTTATGATCAGCACTACTAGTTGGAATAGCTTCTACCCACTTAGTAACGTAATCAACAACAACCAAAATATGTGTGTATCCATTAGAGGCAGGAAAATGTCCCATATAATCAAAGCCCCAAACATCGAATGGTTCAATAACAAGTGAATAATTCATAGGCATTTCTTGACGTCTACTAATATTACCAATTCTTTGACATTCATCACAAAAAAAAGACAAACTTACGGGCATCCTTGAAGAGAGTAGGCCAATAAAAACCGGATTGCAATACCTTATGTGCAGTTCTATCTCTAGCGTGGTGTCCTCCATAAGCTTCGGAGTGACACTTACGTAGGATCTGTTCCTGTTCATGCTCAAGTACACAACGTCTAATAACACCATCTACTCCTTCTTTATAAAGGTGTGGGTCATCCCAAAAGTAATGTCTCAAATCGTAGAAGAATTTTTTCTTTTGTTGGTATGTGAAGCTAGGTGGTATAAACTTAGCAACAATATAATCAGCATACCAAGGTGTACTATGAGAAGTACTTATAACATTTAATTGCTCATCAGGAAAGTTATCATTAATAGGTAGTGGGTCATCAAGAATATTTTCTAACGTAGACAAGTTGTCTGCAACGGGGTTCTCAGCTCCTTTTCTATCAACCATATGCAAATCAAATTCTTGTAGCAGGAGAACCCATCTAATAAGTCTAGGTTTAGCATCTTTCTTTTCCATAATATATTTAATAGCAGCATGATCAGTGTGAATAGTTACTTTAGAATCAACAATATAGGGTCTAAACTTATCACAAGCAAATACAACTGCTAAAAGTTCCTTTTCGGTAGTAGCATAATTTCTTTGAGCATTGTCTAGAGTCTTACTAGCATAATGGATAACATTTAATTTCTTATCAACTCTTTGTCCTAGAACAACTCATACAACATAATCACTAGCATCACACATAATTTCAAGGGGTAAGTTCCAATCAGGTGGCTGAACAACAGGTGCAGAGACTAATGCTTTCTTAAGTATTTCAAATGCTTCTACACAATCATCATTAAAGACAAATGGTACATCTTTTTGTAATAGATTAGTCAGAGGCCGAGAAATTTTTGAGAAGTCCTTAATGAACCTCCTATAAAATCTAGCGTGACCAAGGAAACTTCTTATACCTTTAATGTCCTTGGTGCATGGCATCTTTTCAATAGCATCAACCTTGTCTTTATCAACTTCAATACCTCTTTCAGAAACTTTATGCCCCAAGACAATACCCTCATTTACTAAAGTGGCATTTTTCCCAATTCAAGACAAGATTAGTTTCTTCACATCTCTGCAAAACTCGATCAAGATTTCTCAAGCAATCATCAAAAGAGGAACCATAGATGGAAAAGTCGTCCATGAAAACCTCACAAATCTTTTCACAAAAGTCAGAGAATATAGCCATCATGCATCTTTGAAAGGTAGCAGGTGCATTGCATAGACCAAAAGGCGTACGTCTATAAGCAAAAGTACCAAAAGGGCATGTAAAAGTAGTCTTTGATTGATCTCTAGCCGACACAGGTATTTGAGAAAAACTAGAATAACCATCTAGAAAGCAGTAATGTGTATGTTTTCATAATCTTTCTAGCATTTGATCAATAAAAGGTAAGGGGTAATGATCTTTCTTAGTGGCCTTATTCAATTTGCAGAAATCAATTACCATCCTGTAACCTGTGATAATTCTTTGTGGAATCAATTCATCTTTATCATTAGGAACAACAGTAATACCTCCCTTCTTATTGACACAATGGACATGACTTACCCACTGACTATCAGCAACGGGATAAATTATACCTGCCTCCAGAAGCTTGAGTATTTCTTTTCTTACCACTTCTTTCATTTTAGGATTCAAACATCGTTGAGGATCACGAACTGGTTTGGCATCTGCTTCCAAATTTATTTTATGTTGACATAGAGTGGGACTAATGCCCTTAAGATCATCAAGAGTATATCCAATAGCAGCACAGTGCTTCTTCAGAGTTTTCAATAATCTTTCTTCTTCATGCTCTGAAAGGTTAGCACTAATAATAACAGGATATATCTTCTTTTCATCAAGATAAGCATATTTAAGATTATCAGGCAACGGTTTAAGCTCAAACACGGGATCACCCTTAGGTGGAGGAGGATCCCCTAAGATTTCATCATGCAAATTGTGTTGCAGAATAGGTTCCTATTTAAAGAATACTTCATCTATTTCCCTTCTTTCATTCATGAACATATCATTTTCATGGTCTAGCAAATAGTGTTCTAAAGGATCACTAGGAGGTACAACAATAGAAGCAAGACCAATAATTTCATCCTTACTAGGCAATTCTTCCTCATGATGTTGTTTACTAAATTTAGAGAAATTAAACTCATGAACCATATCGTCCAAGCCAATAGTAACAACATTCTTTTTGCAGTCTATCTTAGCGTTAACAGTGTTCAAGAAGGGTCTACCAAATATAATGGGACAAAAGCTATCTTGCAGAGAAATGAGAACAAGAAAATCAGCAGGATGTTTAGCTTTCCCACACAAGACTTCAACATCTCTAACAATCCCCACTGGTGAAATAGTATCTCTGTTGGCAAGTTTAATTGTGACATCAATACCTTCTAACTCAGCAGGTGCAATTTCATGCTTAATTTCTTCATACAAAGTATGCAGTATAACACTAGGACTAGCACCCATATCACATAATCCATGATAACAACTGTTCTCCTATTTTAACAGAAATAACAGGCACGCCTACCACAGGTCTATGTTTATCTTTAGCACAAGGTTAGCAATTCTGGCAGTTTCACCTTCGAACAATAGCAATATTAGGTTCTACTCTAACTTGCTCAGGAGGTACATAAGTTATAATATTGCTTTTACGAACAACAGTTGAAGCTTTAGCATGATCCTTTATTCTAACAGGGAAAGGTGGTTTCTCAACATAAGTAGTAGGAACAATAGGATCATTATAAGTGACAGTCTTTTCTTCAACTTTAATAGGTGCAGCTACTTTTACTTCTATGGGAGGATGATATTTAAACCACTTCTCCTTAGGGAGATCAACATAAGTAGCAAAATATTCATAGAAGGAAACTACTATCTCAGAGTCAAGTCCATATTTAGTGCTAAACTTATGGCAAATATCGGTATCCATAAAAGATTTAACACAATCAAACTTAGGTGCCATACCTGATTCCTTACCTTCGTCGAGGTCCCAATCTTCAGAGTTGCGTTTAATTCTATCCAATAAATCCCATCTAAATTCAATAGTCTTCATCATAAAAGAGCCAGCACAAGAAGTATTGAGCATGGTGCGATTGTTTTCAGAGAGCCGAGCATAAAAACTTTGAATAATTATTTCTCTCGAGAGCTCATGATTGGGGCATGAATATAACATTGATTTAAGCCTCCCCCAAGCTTGAGCGATGCTTTCTCCTTCGTGAGGCCAGAAATTATATATATAATTGCGATCTCGATGAACAAGATGCATAGGGTAATACTTTTGATGAAATTCCAATTTCAATATTTTATAGTTCCATGATCTCATATCATCACATAGCCTATACCATGTCAATGCGTCTCCCTTCAAAGATAAAGGGAAGACCTTCTTCTTAGCAACATCATCGGGTATACCTGCAAGCTTAAATAATCCACAAACTTCATCCACATATATTAAGTGCTCATCAGGATGCTTTGTTCCATCTTCTGTAAAAGGATTAACTAGTAGTCTTTCCATCATACCCGAAGGAAATTCAAAAGGAGTTTCATTTTCAATAGGTTCAGTAGGTTGAGGAGCAACTCTTTGCTCTACTGGACGGGGTGAAGATACCCCGAACAAGCCCCTCAGAGAATTACTTTCCATAGTAGCAAGTGACAGTAAATTTCAGCACACTATATAAATTTTTCCTTACCAAATTCCACCTACCAGAAGCGCTACACTCCCCGGCAACGGCGCCAGAAAGGAGTCTTGATGACCCACAAGTACAGGGGATCTATCGTAGTCCTTTCGATAAGTAAGAGTGTCGAACCCGACGAGGAGCAGAAAGAAATGATAAGCGGTTTTCAGCAAGGTATTCTCTGCAAGTACTGAAATAAGTGGTAACAGATAGTTTTGTGACAAGATAAATTGTAACGAGCAACAAGTAACAAAAGTAAATAAAGTGCAGCAAGGTGGCCCAATCCTATTTGTAGCAAAGGACAAGCCGGAACAAACTCCTATAATAGGAAAAGTGCTCCCGAGGACACATGGGAATATCGTCAAGCCAGTTTTCATCACGTTCATATGATTCGCGTTTGGTACTTTGATAATTTGATATGTGGGTGGGCCGGTGCTTGGGTGCTGTTCTTACTTGAACAAGCATCCCACTTATGATTAACTTCTATTGCAAGCATCCGCAACTACAACGAAAGTATTAAGGTAAACCTAACCATAGCATGAAACATGTGGATCCAAATCAGCCCCTTACGAAACAACACATAAACTAGGGTTTAAGCTTCTGTCACTCTAGAAACCCATCATCTACTTATTACTTCCCAATGCCTTCCTCTAGACCCAAATAATGGTGAAGTGTTATGTAGTCGACGTTCACATAACACCACTAGAGGCTAGACAACATACATCTTATCAAAATATCGAACGAATTCCAAATTCACATGACTACTAATAGCAAGACTTCTCCCTTGTCCTCAGGAACAAACGTAACTACTCACAAAGCATATTCATGTTCATAATCAGAGGGGTAATAATGTGCATATAGGATCTGAACATATGATCTTCCACCAAATAAACCAACTAGCATCAACTACAAGGAGTAATCAACACTACTAGCAGCCTACTAGCACCAATCCCGGACTTGGAGACAAGAATTGGATACAAGAGATGAACTAGGATTTGGAGATGAGATGGTGCTGGTGAAGATGTTGATGGAGATTGCCCTCTCCCAATGAGAGGAGCGTTGGTGATGACGATGGCGATGATTTCCCCCTCCCGGAGGGAAGTGTCCCCGGCAGAACAGCTCTGTCGGAGCCCTAGATTGGTTCCGCCAAGGTTCCGCCTCGTGGCGGCGGAGTTTCGTCCCGAAAGGTTGCTTCTTCTTTTTTTCTTGATGAAAGACTTCATATAGGAGAAGATGGACGCCGGAGACCCACCAGGGGGCCCACGAGGTAGGGGGGCGTGCCCCCCACCTTCGTGAGCAGGGTGTGGGCCCCCTGGCCTTCATCTTTGGCGAGGATTTTTCTTTATTTATTTTAAGATATTCCGTGGAGTTTCAGGACTTTTGGAGTTGCACAGAATAGGTCTCTAATATTTGCTCCTTTTCCAGCCCAGAATTCCAGCTGCCGGCATTCTCCCTCTTCATGTAAATCTTGTAAAATAAGAGAGAATAGCCATAAGTATTGTGACATAACGTGAAATATCAGCCCATAATGCAATAAATATCGATATAAAAGCATGATGCAAAATGGACGTATCACGAAGCGCCGGAAAAGACCCCAAGATGGGATCTCACGGGCACAGAAGGTTGCGGCGGTGGAATTAGGTTTTCGTGGTGCTCCTCGATGGTTTGGGGGTACGTAGGTATATATAGGAGGAAGAAGTAGGTCGGTGGAGCAACGTGGGGCCCACGAGGGTGGAGGGCACGCCCGGGGGGTAGGCGCCCCCTGCCTCGTGGCTTCCTCGTTGATTGCTTGACGTCCACTCCAAGTCCTCTGGATCACGTTTGTTCCACAAATCACGCTCCCGAAGGTTTCATTCCGTTTGGACTCCGTTTGATATTCTTTTTCTGCGAGACATTGAAATAGGCAAAAAAAAGCAATTTGCACTAGGCGTTGGGTTAATAGGTTAGTCCAAAAATAATATAAAAATGTATAATAAAGCCCATTAAACATCCAAAACAGAATATATAATAGCATGGAGCAATCAAAAATTATAGATACGTTGGAGACGTATCAACCTACGCCCCTTCCTGTGTCCATGGCCAGCCGGGCCGACTTCAGCCCCGGCACGCCATGGGAGCTATGCTCCTTTCGCTCCATCAGCTCGTCAGCACATGGGCGCCTTCGCACCCCCACCCTGCTGGTGCTTTGGTTGGCCGTCCATCCCGACGCGTCTTTGATGCTGATGCACTTATGGAGTTGCACCCTCCCTTCCAACTCCCTAGGCTCGATGGCGTCCTTGCTGCTCCAGTCCAGGTGACTCGGATCTACGCCACCCTCCAGATCAGCGTTCGCTCGAGCCTCCGGCCTCCGGCCACCGTCACACCCCATATCGCCTCAAATTTCGCCCAGCCGCCCACCTCCGTGCCTCGTCTGTCCTTCAGCTACTGGGTTGCTCACGCATCTGGTGGCTCCCGATGCCTCTTCGGTGGTGGGCGTGGCTCCCTTCATGCAGTTGTAGCCCCGACCTATCCATGACTTCCTCTTCTCTGATTCGTGATCCGACGGCTTGGGATTGCTCGGACTCTGGCCAGACCAAAATCCCTGCATGTTATGCTAGCAGCGGTGACACTCGCGGGTGTCGTCCCCTTCTTGGAGGCATTATCACGGCCATTATCTGAGCCCCTCTTCAAGCATCAAAGGAAAACCTAGCTCTGGTTATCCGGATCAGAAAGCGGTGGCGTCTCAACGTCATTCTCCTTCATGAAGGCGTCGTCTTGTTTCTTGCGGCGTCCTCGGGTCTGGATTCAGAGATTATGTTCGTCTTGTTCTTGGTTTGGTCTACTTCTCAAGATGGCGAATTTAGCTATGTTTTTCTCTGTTTGGGTTGAGCATCCCTTGCTTCTCTGCTCCGGGCACCATGTTCAAACCCATTACGTCGGTGTCATGTGATGTACCACATCTTGTACTCGTTCTAAACTTCTTCTATCAATGAAATGATACACAAGCTTTGCATATTCGCGAAAAAATTTCTACTGCCCATGAAATACAGTGATGTAACCTAAGGGTGGAAACTTCTTATTGGCTTAGGGAATTAGGGACAATAGCCATTGGAATGTAGACAACATTTTTCGACATAAATAATTATAGAGTTGCAATGTTTTCTATAGATGTCGGACTTGCATGTTCACATGGATTGCAAGAGTGTACGTGCGGTATAAATAAAATAGTTGATTTTTTAATAAAAGGACTAGAATTATGTGTTTTTTAATATGTGTTCCATATCAATATGTAATCAATATATATGTGTGTATCTTTTGAATAGGCAGCATGTGGTAACTAGGAACACGCACCAGCTAAGCAGCTTGTCAAACCAATCTTCTCATATAACTCACTACCTATATTGTTTTGCGTGCAAGTTTGTTTTAGAGATGAACTACTTTATCCTAAACACCAACGATGAAGATAAAATGATTGTAGTAAAACAAAGAACATCGTAAAAGTCACTCAAAGTCAACCTATCTAGAACCTCTCTTTTTGGTATTCCACTATTAGTAGATCAACAGGGAAGAATAACAAATGCGAAGGCATCTCTTCATAACCTCATTAGCTTCATGGAGTAGAAGGTGATGGCTGAACTAAAGTTATTTTTATTGCATATGATGCCAGATTTGTCATAGTAGCCCAGAGAAATCTGACCGAGACCGAAAACGACTAATAGTTCCATTTGGCTACATGACAAGTTCAGAAAATGGTAGCCCATCCATGTCCTTCGGGATTTCCATTTCAAGTGCTCCTATTCTTGGCCGTAAGCGAAGAGTAGGTACCAAATTGCGTCAAGATGCTGTATATGGGCTGACCATTGACATGGGCCATTAAAATATTTCATTATTATTATTATTATTTCATAATATTTGAGTAATATGTATTTTTTCCGCACAAGTTTGAAAAAATATATAATAAATAAACTCAAGAAAAACATTAGTGTATTCCATGAAAAATGTTAGGGTAAAATAAATTTGACATTTATAAAAAATGTTCATGCCAATTTACGAAAACATTTCTGTATATGAAAAAAACGCATGGACTTGAATTAATAATTTGCACATATCAAAAGTAAACAATTCACTCGATCAGATTGAAAACAAATTCATGTTCATACTACGGAGTACAAAATAAAATAAAAACAAGACATAAAAAGAAACATTAGATTAGAAGAAAAAAAGTGAACAAACCAGGAAAAAAGAAAAGAAAAGCCAGAACATGGGTCTCATGACTCATCACTGGTTGGCCAATGTGAAAATGCTGGAGGCGATTTGACAGATTGTACATGGGCTGAACATGGACCTCATCAGTGGTGCAGTGCTGATCTATATACATGTGTCGTGCACTCCACCCTGCGCGCGGCTTCCAGTTCCATCTCACCTACTACTACCTAGCTAGATACGGTTTAGCTCCCACATCTCCATTCAACCTCCCTCTCTGCTAGCTAGCTGCTTCGATCGATGGCGTCGGCGCCGGCCCTGGGGAGGGAGTTGCTGGAGGAGGCACGGGCGCCGGGGTTTGCGGCGTGGCTGCGTGGTCTACGGCGGCAGATCCACCAGCACCCGGAGCTGGCCTTCCAGGAGCACCGCACCTCGGCGCTGGTGCGCGCCGAGCTGGACGCCCTCGCCATCCCCTATGTCTGGCCCGTCGCGCGCACCGGCGTTGTCGCCACCATCGCCGGCGGTGCCGGCCCCGGCCCCGTGTTCGCGCTCCGGGCAGACATGGACGCGCTGCCCATCCAGGTCAGCAATAATGCAAAATAGTAAATGGCTGACATAGAAGTAATTGCACGCAGAAGTAATGATAAATGGATCCAATTCGTTAGTATATAGTAGTATTAAGTTATCATTGATTAATTAGCTCGATCGGTAGTACCATGCGGGATTAGGTAGGATTAGGGTCGAGTTGGATTGTTATCCCCAAAATGAAGAAGTAAACGATCTTAGATTAATTAATTGCACCATGCGGGATGCATGTGTTCATGGAATCTTATTAGCTAGGCAAGTAGTCATGGTCATATACATAACGGTCAACTTAACTGTCACTGAGCTAAAACTGGGAAAACTGATTAGTGCAGACAAGTTGCAATTCAATATAGAGCGTGACGGTGTAATCGATCGACGATCCATAATCCATTAAATAGGCATGCATGCATGAGTGCAGGAGATGGTAGAGTCAGAGTTCAAGAGCAAAGAAGATGGCAAGATGCATGCGTGCGGGCACGACGCGCACGTCGCCATGCTCCTCGGAGCAGCCAAGCTGCTTCACTCCCGCAAGGACCATCTCAAGGTACTTATGTCTCGATCCTTTGAGAAATAGAAAAACCTTGTGTGTTTTCAATTATGCTAGTTTTCAGCTACTGGAATTTTGCTAAATACATCGTACACAAAATACAGTGTAACTGTCATTTTTTAATGGGACACCATCTAAACATGGTTGAATGTTGATACAAAAATAAAGCCTTGCTAACGTGACTTACAAATTGCTGTTAATATGAAATGATCAGGGCAAGGTGAAGCTCGTCTTCCAGCCGGCGGTTACCACGTGCTGCAGGAAGGTGTACTTGACGACGTGGATGCCATCTTTGGCATCCACATCGACACGATTTTACCGGCGGGCACTGTTTGCTCTAGACCCGGACCATTCCTCGCCGGATCAGCTCGCTTCAAAGCGACCATCGTTGGGAAGGGAGGTCATGGAGCCATTCCCCATGCCGCCATCGACCCGGTGGTCGCCGCATCCTCAACTGTCATTAGCCTTCAACAGCTCGTTGCTCGTGAGATAGACCCCCTTCAAAGCGTGGTGCGTTTGGACACGTTTGCATATTTCGTATTCTCAAGTAGTTGTTTTCTCTACTTACACTCAGATACCTCGTGATGTGGACATCAAATAGTGAGGCAGAGTGGCCATCGACTTACTGTGGTATCATATTAGTTGGAGATGGACGAATCAAAAGAAGATTCTATTGTGGCATCTGTATGGCAATAGGGCCATCTCTATAATAAAAAATTGTGATTAGTAAAATTCACTGATGGAATTCCAAAAACTATGGTGTGAGGGGGAGTAAATAAGAGGTATGGTTCGGGAGGAGCAGATATCAACATGCAAAAACGTTGAAGGTGGAGCAAAGTGTGGAGACCTCAAGCAGAATGGTTACGATTTACGATAGAGCGAGGAGCGTACCCACGTTGAGCCACCCAGGTGCACAGGACACCTGGCACATGAATTTTCCTTTGTAAATTCCATGCAAACTATAGTGGAGGACACCCCCATTCATAGATGAAAATTGTGAGTGATTATATGCTGGGACACTGGATCATTTTCTCTCTGGATCCGCCTTTGTATAGAGGAACCATATTAGCTTTTCAGGGTGGTGAGGGTGGTGAGGGTGGTGAGGTTCGTCATGATGGAGAAGAATCAGTTTCCCTAGGACGAGAGAGATGACCGACGAAGATGAGAGTGCCTCGCGACTAGTTTTTTTAGGGAGGCGGGGGGGGGGGGGGGGTATAGTTAGTTTGCCAAAACAAAGACGGAATACAAGAACTATCACTTCTTTCTTTTGCTTGATTTCACATGGTATACAATAGTCATATTTTATAGAACAACATATGCCCGCTATAGGGTTAGAGATTATTGCACTAGTTTCTCAACATATTTAACCATGTCAATCTTTTTACTATTGTTTGATCAATGCAGGTGATGTCAGTGACCTTCATCAAAGGAGGTGAAACATTCAACGTCATCCCGGAATCTGTGACCTTGGGAGGCACCTTCTGGAGCATGACAACAGAAGGATTATCATATCTCATGAAGAGGATCAGAGAGGTAACTAACAACACTTTCTTGAGATTAACCGATTCCTTGCCATGTACGCAATATTTAACCCCCGCGGGCGACCTGGAATTAACCATCTCTTCGCTACTCCTCGTCTCCTCGCCCCTCGCGTCGCCCCCGCGGGCGACCCGGGGGGAAACCCTAGCCGCCGCCCCTCGAGTCTCCTCCTCCTCTCCCCCTCCTCGCCGCCGTCCATAGCACCGCCGGGCGAAGCCTGGCCGGCTGGGCGGCGGCGGGGCTTCTCCCCATCCTCTCTGTCTTGGCTGGCGCGGGACAGCGGGATCCAGAGGAACGCCGGGCGAACGTGGGGTCCGGCGGCGCGGCGGGCGAGTCTCCCATCGGCGTCGTGCGCGGCGCGGCGGTGGCGACCTGCGTGTCGTGAGGTGGTGGCTGCGTTGGCCTGACCGGTGGTCGCGGGTGCCGCCGGATCCAGATCGGATCCATCTGGATCCTTTCTTCGGACTCCGTCGGCCGCCGCGAGGTGGTGATGATCGTCGCTGGCCACGTCGGATCTTTGGATTCGGTGTCTGGAGATCTACAAGGAGTTCTTCTCGATCCTCCTTTCTGGTGGGTTGAGCCCCATGGCTCTTTCATCTTCGCGGCTTTTGGATCGTGGCTTGCCGGATCCAGAGTACACGGAGGTTTGGTGGCATAGGATGGGGACCGGAGGAAACTTTGGTCGGCGTGTTCGGCCCGGCATCGGCGACGTCACTTGACGCCGTTACCCTTTCTGGAGGCGAAGCCGAGGTCCCCCCTATCCACCCCCGAACCCCTCCCGGACAGAAGTCCAAAATTCAATCTGGATTGGGCGGCGGCGACGTCCTGCGCGTCGTATCCTCCATGGAGGTGCCGTCTTGGGAGGAACTGCTGTTCGGGGGAGAGATGTTGTGGATGGTGGGCTCCGAGTAGCTCCAGCAGTGACGATGGTGTGGAGGTTGCCAGGTGGTGCGGCGTTGTATCTACCGCGTCATTGACGATGAGTTGTGGCGGCATGGTGCAGTTGCATATCGACGACGGATGCGGCTGGATGGACGAGCGCAGGGTGGTCGAGCTGTCTGGCGCCATGGTGGCGTCGACGGCAGGTCTGGCAAGGTCTGTGCGTCAGTACCTGCTCTAGAGATGGATCGGTGGAAGAAGGCGGCGGCAGCCTCGGTGAGTGCGCCGGACCGGCGTGTGATCCAGTCCCGGTATGTGGCTAGGATGGGGCATCCGGCATTAGATGTTAGGATTTGGTGCGATGTCTGTTTGGTATTAGGCTCGGACATTCGTCACCACTGCATCAAGGGGTAGGAGTAGCGACAGATGTTGCCTAGATGGTGGCTTCAGACTTACTGATGTACTACTTTGTAAGGTCTTTTGTGCTTAATAATTAATAAAGTGGCCGTATGCATCGTCCAGATGCAGAGGCTGAGTGCATCCTCCTTTTTTTTTAAAAACGCAATATTTAACCATGCTCTGCTTTTATTTCTTGTAACTAACATAGTTCAATCATGAATTAATTAAGGTGATTGAGGGTCAGGCAATGGTGGGCCGGTGCACAGCAACGGTGGACTTCATGGAGGAGAGTGAAGTCTGATTTAAACCTTGAGTTTGTAGAGCTCGTCCGAGATGAACCGTCACCTTCAAATTCCCGAAGTACGTACCCTGTATTTTGTAATCCCGATCGTTTTTAACCTTAAGGTCGTATCCAAACAGAAAAAGGGCCGGGATTGGCGGATTAAGCAAAACATCCGTGTATGGCCTACTCATCAGTTGGAGAAATAAAGTGTGAGGCCCACTTCTCAGCAGGAGAAATAAATAGCAAGATGAAATGGGGAGAATAGGATACGGACCAGCGAGGAAGATCGAGCTCTGCACTTGTAGAGCTCTGCAATATAGGATTGGCGTCTTCTCATTGATTGACCTGCATTGCATGCACAGCCGCCGTCACAAGAGAGGAACGGAGCGGGCGTTGCAGGACAGGACTGCGTGCATGCGGGGTGGCCGGAAGCCACGGCGACGACGACTCAGGTAGGATCCATGGGCGTAGCTACCCTTGGAAAGGGGTGTACATATGTGCACCCATTAATTTTGCGAAATTAATGGTTTGCACTCTAAGAATGCGTAGATACAAGTGCAACAAGAGTATTTTGCATATATCCGTTAGTTCTAGCAAATAGCAATTAACTAAGATAACACTGAGCTTGAATTATGTACACCCACTTTTGTAAACCTGTCTCCGCCACTGAAGGAGCAGTTGCAGGACGACGTACTCGACGGCGCAGGAGCGAGCAAGCGCGGATGCACAACGGCGTACTCGACGTCCAATAGGCAGGACGTCGGCCTCGGATGCGGTGTTGAGCCCGTGTGCAGGACACTGGCCTTGAACGCAACGGCCTCGGAGGTGAGAGTGTGTTGGTCGTCGCTCTGCCGTCCCGTCCCCGCCCAGCCGCGCATGCCGTCCACGAACTCCCGTTCAACCAGAGAATCCATGTTTCGGTACCTAGGCAAATCGTGGGACGAACTGGGCTGCGTTGCAGCCGACGCAGTGGCTCCCTACAGAGAAGAACTCTTTTAGTTGTAGTACAGCTCGCCTAGCATCCATTAATCCATGCAAATAAGAAAACCATGCATGCATACGGAGTATGCAATCCATTAATCCATGCAAATAAAAGTCAGCAATCCCGGCGTTTCCCTGCCGCATCATCGAATCCCCTCTTAAAAGAGTGTCAAGGTTAGAAACAACCGGGATTAAGAAGTACAGGGTATAGACTTCAAGGATTTGGAGGTGAGGGTTCATCTCCGACGGACTCTACAAATTCAAGGTTTAAATCAGACTTTACTCCATGGAGGAAGAGCTCCGGCCATACCCGGCCACCGTAAACGACGAGGCATGTATGTGCATGCCAAGGCGGTGGCAGAGGACATGCTTGGGGAGGCAGACGTAAGCCTCTGCCCCCAAGTGATGGCGGCGGAGGACTTTGGGTTCTACGCGCAGAAGATACCAGCAGCCTTCTTCTTTGTGGGCGTCCGTCCTATTGAAAAGGAGATTAGTCACGTGCACACGCCACACCTCGTGATCGATGAGGATGCCCTCCCTATCGGTGCCGCCATGCATGCTGCTGTGGCCATTGAGTTTTTTAACAAGCATGTCACCCCGTCTTCCCTGTCCTGATCTCCATGTATGCTTGTATCATTAGTACAAAAAGACATTGTTACACACCACTTACATTTCACATGCCAAGCATCTTTAAACAATCGAGGATTCATTACAGATGTGACTGCAGGTCTTTTTTGGATGATATTCAACATGGTCCAAAACTTACAAGTATATAGAATATTAGAAAAAAATGAATCCACTCGGTTGCCTTCGCCCGACCACAGTGTCGACCTTTGGATCCGCACGGGAGCCGAGTCCGATGAGTTGATTCCTTTGCCTAATCTCAAATGGCTTTGCTCCAGATATCCTTCATCCCCAATAAGGCAGGCGATGTCCTGTGGACCCGATGTTGAGCACGATGACAAAGCCATCAACAATGGAAATGTTGGTGACTGTCCGATTGAGCAGCTCTGTGTGTGATATTTTAGCAAATGCATTTGTGTTGTAGTTTCTTTAGTGAGAAGGATTGTCGAATCCATAAGGTCAGCAAATAATTTTTTTAAATCAACTTAATTAAAGTTGGGGCAAATCGGGTGAGCGACTTCATACTGTAAATGAAAATGGGAATCAGAACGTGTTCACTACCCTCTCGGAAACAAAAACAAATCGGGGCCAACGAAAAACACGAATGAATCGAGTTTTTTTGTGACAAAGTGACGACCGACTTAAGAAGTGTTTTGATGACTAAGAAAGAAGACATACCTTTTATATTAGAGAATCGCTAGTTACTAGTCAGGTACATGTGCTTACTAGAATTTTTTTTCAAAACTATCATGTTTTTTTAGCAATTTCGGAAACTATAGCGCAGAATGAAAAAAATGCAAAACTATGACCCTGTCGGCCTCAACTGGGCCGAAAAGGCAGGTTTCGGCCAGGCTAAGGCCGAAGTTGGCATTTCGGCCGCGCTTGGGCCGAAGACGTGCGTACCTGGCCGAAAAGTCGGTGTTGGCGTGGGCCCGGCCGAAAATAGTAGCTTCGGCTACCCTGCGGCCGAAGCGGGCCGTTTTCGGCCAACCAGCGACTGAAGTGGGCCTTTTCGGCCAGGCTTCGACCGAAGTTGTTTTCGGCCACGGGTCGGCCGAAAAGGTGTAGATAAGCACCGTCCCTTTCCTCTCGCTGCCTCTGTTCTTCCTTTCTGTTCCCCCTTTCTCTCTCTTAGTTCTTCTCTGTACTTCGCCACCCCGCGCCGATCTCCTCCATTTGCCACCCATTTCCATATCCAACCCACAGAATCGGTAGATCATAGCAATCCCCACCGGCCTACGGTGTTATTTTTTGCTACGGGATAGTTTTTTATGTGTTTGGGGAGGAGGAGCCATGGTGGGGAGGAGGAGCCATGGTGGGGAGGAGGACGGGTAGTAGGTGGTGGTGAGTAGTAGCAGCAGCTGTGGTGGAGGAGGTGGTGAGGAGGAGGAGCAGGTTGGGGGCTGACCGGAGTTGAACCTCCGGTTGTCGGGGGCGGCGCTGTCGTTCTCCGTTGGTGCAAGTACTTCGCGAGGTGGCCGGTGCCGTTGAGTCGAAGAGAGAAGCAAGAAGCTAGGGACACACGCTTCGAAGGTATAATCACGTCGTCACAAATTTATCTAAATTGTATAGTTTAGTTAGTGTATATAAGTCATTGTGAATTTTAGTGTTAATATATTTGTGGAGGCATTTTAGCGCATAGTTCATGTAGCGGATAATATTAGTGTTCGTTGTGATTAATGAGAAGATGACAATGTCTGACAGGTGAAAATGTCTGAATCAGTAAATCTGAATGTTTACTACGGCGCTGGTAATGTTCGATATAATGAGTTGGGGGTTGATCTTAGCGAGTTTAAAAATGGCGTCATGACACTAGCAGACCCGGACAGACTGGACATTAGACAGTTGAAGTACTGGTTGACAACTAGTTTCGGGCTGGATCCTGAAGTATGTTCCGTCAGTATTCATGCATTGTGGACCAAATCTTGTAAAAATGTCAAGTGGGAGTTGATGCCGGTAGATAGGAGCCAACATTGGTTGTCCCTGTTAAGACGCTGCCGAGACCGAAGAATTCACCCATATGCACTTGTGCAACCTGTGCCGAAGGAGGAGAATACCGTACAACTTCACAGGGGGTATGAACCAGGCCAAGGCAGTGAAGTGGCTAACGAGATTGTTTTATCCGGGTCACAGCCACAAGATGTGGATGCTAGCCAACCCGAGAAAGAGTCAGACTACGTGCCAGTCGATAATATTAGCTGGTTCTGGTTTTGCTGATGGGGATGAGGAAGGGGATGAAATGCAGAGGGTGATGGAGGAAGAGGACGAGGATGGATTGGTGGAGGAACTGGATTCTGAAAATTTTGAGGATGAAGTGGAGGTACCGATTCCTTCTGCATGGGAGCAGGACATATCCACCGGCCTTACGGTCAACGATGGCCGTGAGACTCCATGGCAGTATAATCTGAACCAAGTACAGATAGGGGCTATGTTTGATACAAAGAAAAAATTCAAGTATGTGATGATAAAGTGGGCTATGTCTACACAGAGGGTTTTCCGGACACACATATCAAGTCCAACAAACTATGCCGTGAAATGTGTTGAAACAGGTTGTCCTGGGAAGGTGCACGGGCACGTGCCGAAGTATGACATCAACTGGGTTGTCACCATTGTCGATCCACATAATTGTGTGAGGAAGAACCTGCTGGTGAAGCATCCGAACCTGACTTCAAATCTCATTGCGCAACTTGTATGTATACTGAGATAGTAGAGAAGAAAGATATGGAAGCAAAACACATCCAGACAGCAGTGAAGGTCAGATGGAATTATGTCATTTCTTATGGGAAGGCTTGGAGGGCTAAGCAGAAGGCTATAGAGGAAAGGTTTGGAACGTTCTTCGACTCATATGATAATGTTGTCCGTCTCCTTGCCATACTGAAGGACAGGAATCCTGGCACTTATGTGAACGTACAACACATGAGGTTGCTGAGTATACCAGATTACAAGGTGTTAAAACGAGTGTTCTTCTCTTTACTATGTGCATCGAAGCTTTTCGGCATTGTCCTCCTGTTATGTTTGTGGATGGTACATTCCTGACCGGTCAGTATAGAGGGCAAATCCTGACTACTATTGGTGTGGACGGGAACAATCAAATCATCCCACTTGCCATGGCATTTGTGGAGGGTGAGAACTTAGCCAGCTGGGTATGGTTCCTCCGGCAAGTGAAAATTTCCATTGTGAAGGACCGACCAAACGTGTGTGTCATTCATGACAGACATGCTGGTATACTAAAGGCCGTGAAGACACTACGTAATCCAACAGTTGACGATCCAACACCTTGGAGGGACTTGCAGAGCCGGTGGTGCATGCGCCATCTTGGGGCTAATTTTTTTCTCACAGTTCAAGAACAAGCGGTTGATGAGCTTGTTCAAAAAATTATGCAAGCAGAGCCAGCAACGCAAATACGAATTTATTTGGTCAAAACTAGATGAGTTTACTAAGAAGCAGGTCCGCGCGAGGAAGAAAATGGAAGAAGATCAGGTTAAATTAGCAGCACTCATCGCAGAGCTAAAGGAGCCAGTATGTCTTTGTGACTTGCCAGCAATTGACCCTCCTAATACTAAGAGAAAGAAGGGAAGGGCAATAAAGAATTTTTCTGAGTGGATAGAGAAAGAGCCTCCAGTGAATTGATCTTTGCTGCATGACACACATGGAGCTAGGTATGGCCACATGACAACCAATCTTGCAGAGGTGTATAACTTTGTGTTGAGAGGGAATAGAGCATTGCCACTCATGGCTATTGTGGAGGCTATATTCCATGGCACTTTGAGATATTTCAGAGAAAGGCACGAGTTAGCAAAGAAGCATATTGAAGATAATCAGAACACACCTTATTGTAGCCGTGTCATGGAATACATGGCAAAGAAGATAGAGAAAGCAAAGAAGCACACTGTCAGACTCATAGGGAATCAAGAAAGCAGGTATGAGGTTCAGCTTCCTACCGATGGTTTTGGTTCTGGACATGAGGTGAAGACACACGAGGTAAAAATTGGAACGGAATTTTATCCAACGTGTGAGTGTACATGCAACAAACCGAAGTTGTTGCACCTATCTTGCTCTCATGTGTTGGCTGCCTGTGGCCAGATTGAGTTGGATGCTATCTCCTTCGTGTCCCCATACTATTTAAAAGAGGCAGTGCTCAACACCTGGACATGCGAGATGACAGGGTTTAGAGTCGTCGGCAATTTCAACAAGGTAAACGACGATGAGAGAGTATACATCCCGCATCCAGACCTTCGGCGAACAAGTAGGGGCAGACGAAAGGCCCGTCGCATCCGGAACGATATGGACCAGTCTGAAGCTGGTGGAGCAACCAGATAATGTTTGTTATGCGCGGCTTATGGGCATAGGATGAAATATTGTCCCGACCTGAACAAAGATGGTGCTTCCACATCGACGAGTGCTTCCACATCGACGGCTGCGACAACAGGAGCAAGAGGCGGACGTGGTCGTGGCAGTCAAGGCCGAAGGGGCGGACGAGGAAGAAATAACTCACAAGTTATATAATGTGTCGTAGTGGGTTTTAATATGTAATATGTCAGGACTATGTTTTAATTCGTAATATGTCAGGACTATGTTTTAATTCGTAATATGTCAGGACTTTGTTTTAATATGTAATATGTCAGGACTATGTTTTAATTCGTAATATGTCAGAATTCTGTTTTAATATGTAATATCAGGACTATGATTTAATTCGTAATATGTCAAGACTATGTTATAATTTGTAATATGACGTACTATGTTTTATTTGCACCTGAGATTTGTTGTTTGAATTGCAGATATGTCTTCGTATCCGTTGCTTAATGGTAACATCGATAGAAAGCACCGGGGCGCCCTTACGGAAGCGGGCAACAACTTAGACGTGTTGGTCACTCATACCCCAAAGACTAACTGGATGATACACGATTCATGGGTTGATAGGTATGTGCGCATATAATGGAGTCCATATAATGACTTATTATGTTTGACATACTTTTCATAGCCGCTAACAATCTCTTTATTTTGTAGGTTAAGTTGGGATGGACTTCTACCCTCGGCACGGCTGGTTGAGGGTACATTGGATGAGTGGATTGATGGTCCGAACTTAGATGAGGCAGTTGAACCATTGCAGTTACACAAGAGGCAAGTGAAACGTTTCTCTTACGATAAGTCACTCCTTACCTGCTTAGTAGATAGATGGAGACCAGAGACACATACGTTTCACTTTCCCTGGGGAGAGATGGCGCCTACTTTACAGGATGTGTCTTACTTGTTGGGATTACCTCTGGCCGGTGCTGCCATAGGTCCCTTAGAGGCAGAATCTGGTTGGCAAGCAGCGATGCAGACCCGTTTTTTGGCTGCGGTCCCGACTGCTAGGGCCATAGACAACGATCCTCATGGACCTCTTTTTAGATGGTTGAGCCAGTTTCAGGTAACCATCACGGTCACTTAAACAAATGTTGTTTTTTAAGTTGCCCGATGTTCATACAATCATTACGTTTCTATGTAGATTGTCTCGTTAGGATATCCCGATGTTCAATTGTCGGAGGCACAGATTAACAGGTCCCTAGAGGCATATATTCTTTGGTTGTTCGGCAAGACGATGTTTACGGAGAACCACATGACCACTGCTGATGCACGACTCATCGGTATTGCACGAGAGATAGATAACACACGTTGCCCTGCGGATATTCTACAAAGGAGTTTTGGTTCAGCTGTGTTAGCGGCTACGTACAGAGGCCTGTGCAAAGCTTGCTTGTTGAAGTCTAGAAAATCTAGTCTTGTTGGATGTCCATTATTGTTGCAGCTCTGGTCATACGAGAGATTCCCTATTGGACGACACTATGTCTACGTTGATAAACCTTTTGGTTTGGAGGATCTGTTTGGGCACGGCGAGAGGTACTTTTATATTAAGTAACAATTAATTCAATTATTTCTTGCCATTCAATAGTATTACTAATGCTTATTTGTTGTCATGCACAGAGACAGTTTGCGCATAGCCAGCTTAGGGGATGCTACCCGTCCTTCACGGCGTAGTTTGATAGTTTGCACGAGGATCAAGTTATCTGGGAGCCATACTCGCCTCAGGCTATATCATCGAGGTACTCAGTTGGGATTTCTGGATTGTGCACTACAGATCGGCACTTTTGGATGACCAAGGCCAAGTTGGTGTTCGACGTGACAGTTGAGGAGATGTCTCTGAAGGAAATATGCCCTAGAGGCAATAATAAAGTTATTATTTATTTCCTTATATATATCATGATAAATGTTTATTATTCATGCTAGAATTGTATTAACCGGAAACATAATACATGTGTGGATACATAGACAAACAGAGTGTCACTAGTGTGCCTCTACTTGACTAGCTTGTTAATCAAGGATGGTTAAGTTTCCTAACCATAGACAAAGGAGTTGTCACTTGATTAACAAGGTCACATCATTAGTTGAATGATCTGATTGACATGACCCAGTCCATTAGCTTAGCACCCGATCGTTTAGTATGTTGATATTGCTTTCTCCATGACTTATACATGTTCCTATGACTATGAGATTATGCAACTCCCGTTTACCGTAGGAACACTTTGTGTGCTACCAAACGTCACAACGTAACTGGGTGATTATAAAGGTGCTCTACAGGTGTCTCCGAAAGTATTTGTTGGGTTGGCGTATTTTGAGATTAGGATTTGTCACTCCGAATGTCGGAGAGGTATCTCAGGGCCTTCTCGGTAATGCACATCACATAAGCCTTGCAAGCATTGCAACTAATAAGTCAGTTGTGAGATGATGTATTACAGAACGAGTAAAGAGACTTGCCGGTAACGAGATTGAACTAGGTATTGGATACCGACGATCGAATCTCGGGCAAGTAACATACCGATGACAAAGGGAACAACGTATGTTGTTATGCGGTCTGACCGATAATGATCTTCGTAGAATGTGTAGGAGCCAATATGGGCATCCAGGTCCCGCTGTTGGTTATTGACCGGAGATTTGTCTCAGTCATGTCTACACTGTTCTCGAACCGTAGGGTCCGCAAGCTTAAAGTTACGATGACAGTTATTATGAGTTTATGCATTTTGATGTACCGAAGTTAGTTCGGAGTCCCGGATGAGATCACGGACATGACGAGGAGTCTCGAAATGGTCGAGACATAAAGATCGATATATTGGAAGCCTATATTTGGACATCGGAATAGTTCCGGGTGAAATCGGCATTTTACCGGAGTACCGGGGGGTTACCGGAACCCCCCGGGGGGTTTAATGGGCCACTATGGGCCTTAAGGGAGAAGGAAGAAAGGGGAAGGAAGGGGCCGCGCGCCCCTCCCCCTCCTAGTCCGAATAGGACAAGGGAAGGGGGGCGGCGCCCCCCCTTTCCTTTTCCCCCTCCTCCTCTTTCCCCCCTTCTCCTACTCCGAATAGGAAAAAGAGGGAGTCCTACTCCCGGTGGGAGTAGGACTCCCCCTGGCGCGCCCAACCCTAGCCAGCCGCCCCTCCCCCTGGCTCCTTTATATACAGGGGCAGGGGGGCACCCTAGAACACACAATTGATCAACGTGATCGTTCCTTAGCCGTGTGCGGTGCCCCCCTCCACCATATTCCACCTCGGTCATATTGTCGCGGTGCTTAGGCGAAGCCCTGCGTCGGTAGTACATCAAGATCGTCACCACGCCGTCGTGCTGACGAAACTCTTCCCCGAAGCTTTGCTGGATCGGAGCACGGGGATCATCATCGAGCTGAACGTGTGCCAAGAACTCGGAGGTGCCGAAGTTGATATAACGCTTCCGCTTTCGGTCTACGAGGGTACGTAGACAACACTCTCCCCTCTCGTTGCTATGCATCACCATGATTTGTGCGTAGGAAATTTTTTGAAATTACTACGTTCCCCAACAGTCTCTTCATAGGGTGATGAGACAGTTCGGTCTATATTAAGAGCCTGAGATTCCAGATATTCCACACTTGCCAGAACACGTGCACAAGTAAGTACTAATACTATTTTAGTTGTCAGCTCTGCATTCATAATATACCTAATCATGTATCGCGCATGTCAATCTCAAGGACAGTCGCCTAGGAGGAAACAAGTCCATGGCTTATTGGCTTAAGAGCATTACCCCTTACGTTGACGAATGGACTACCGCTGCGACAAATATCTGGGGTGAGGTTCGGCCCTTTAACTGGGAAATGTTTGGGTTGTATCTGCAGCGTTACCGGCATACAACGAGGATCTACTTGGTTCCATCAGCTGCTCCTGATCAGATCGAAGCCCCTCTCACCAGCGATATGTACCCAACTACCTCTGTTGTGGGAACCAGACACCACGCGGTACGTGCCTTGGTTCTCATATGTTAAGTCTTTTGTTAATCTGGACATATTCGCTTGGTTATCTATTCGTGGTGTCTATCATACAATGAGGATATAATTGGTTAACTCTTCGTGTATAGGGTGACTTGACAGTACAGGCGCGAGAGGAGGTTTCTGCTTTAATGCAGCGCTTTCAGAGGGGAGACACTATCCCACCGCGAGAGGGCGTCTCATGGTTGAGGAGTCTTGATGACAAGCTACGCGGGATTTACGCAGCTATTACGTGTAGACGGTCTTCGGATGTTGCACTTCCTCCTCCAGCACATCGTCCGCCACGTCCCTCTGTACAGCATTCAGAACCACGACGCTCTGTGCACCGTGCAGAACCTCATCCTTCACAGCCAGGGAGCTCTTCCTGGCATGAGCCACCTCCTTCACAGCCAGGGAGCTCTTCCTGGCATCAGCTACCTCCTTCACAGCTAGGGAGCGCTTACTGGCATCAGCAGATGGAACTAGGTAACACTACTCACTACATTCTTTTCAACAGTGTAGTAATCGTTCCTGCATTCTCAGCAGTCACTGAAGCTTACTGGTGGTGCTTCGTTCATGCATTTGTATCAATTTTACATATTTTACTTTACCGCAGGCGGCAATCAGTCGCAACCGTTCATGCATTCAGAGCAGTCACCGATCCTTAGTGGTGGTGCTTCGTACTTTGAGGGCAGCGGCGAGGATGATGACCAAGCTACAAACATTTATGGCTTCTCGCAGACAGTGTTTCACACTCCACCACCACCATCGACGCAGGAGACACAGACCGTGACAGACGAGGTTAACTATGGTCGTGGTTATCGCGAGCCTCATCCATCGCCTCAGCACTTATCGCCTTCCGGTCCTCACCCGAGGAAGACCCAGACTCGTCGTCGTCCCCCGCGGTGATATGCTTATCTATCTATGTATGACTCATTATCTATGTTAGTTTCAGACTATTTGCAACTGTGTGTCAGTATTTATGTATGAGACATGCTTCAGGTATGTGTTACTATCGCACTTGCTTCTATCCGACCAGGAGACATATATTGTTTTATGTATGCGAGAGACATATTACTATTAATTCGCATTCTTATTCCAGTTACATTTTCAAAGAGACTACAACCGATAATTAAGATACAAAATGAAATTCAGATAGAACATAATGCCCTACAATAATACAGTACAAACTAATAATGCAAATACATCTGAATGAAACAGTACAACTGGAATACATCTTACATACTACATGAAGTCATCATCGTCATCCTCCGTTGATGCAGCCCTCTTGCCCTTCGACGATGCGGTCCTCTTGCCCTCCGTCGATGTAGAACTCTTGCCCTTGGTCGATGCAGAACTCTTGTTCTTCGAGGATGCAGAACTCTTGCCTTTGCACGATGCAGAACTCTTGCCCTTCGACGATGCAGAACCAAGAAGCGGCGTCATGAAGATATCATCGTCGTCCTCGCTCTCCTCAGTCCATAAAAATGTATTCTTTGCTGCAGTCCTTCTGAAAATTTCACTCTTCGGCTCCACTACCTTCTTCTACCTTTCATGCAACCTAAGAAGTTCTTTATGTACCTCCTCATAGGTCCTTTCAGGCCACCCAGACCTACGTAATTGGTGAGCCAACTCATTCATTATGGTGTCACTACCGGTGAGTTCGTCCCATGGAACTATCCTATTGTCCATCCTGAAATCGGTAGCTAGACTCAGAAGAGTGCTGCTCATCCCAGATGAAAACTACGATTGAATGGATAATGAGACATCTCGAGTACACTACACTGGAATGCTTATCCACCTCCGCCTAAAGGGGGTTTTATAGATACAGAGGAGAAAATGGCGGGAAAGAATGACTGCGGTATGGCGGGAAAGGGGGTTGGCGGGAACATAAGGCGGGAAACGGGTGGCGGGAAGGGGTTGGCGAGAAACGGGTGGCGGGAAGGGGTTGGCGGGAAAATATGGCGGGGAACGGATGGCGGGAAGGGGTTGGCGGGAAACGGGTGGCGGGAAAATACATTTCGGCCTAAGCCATGCAACTTCGGCCTACACTAGACAAAAAAGAACTTTTCGGCCTACAATAGACCAAAAAATACTTTTCGGCCTACATTTGACCAAAAAGTGTATTTCGGCCCAGTGGTGGCCGAAAACAGCCATTTCGGCCACGTACCCACCATTTCGGCCAAGGCAAGGCCGAAAAGCCTACTTCGGCCTAGGGGTGGCCGAAAACAACCATT
Source organism: Aegilops umbellulata (assembly GCA_032464435.1). Lineage (NCBI taxonomy): Eukaryota > Viridiplantae > Streptophyta > Magnoliopsida > Poales > Poaceae > Aegilops > Aegilops umbellulata. Next base: position 642,623,600 of record CP136057.1, read on the forward strand.
TCGGCCAACGGGTGGCCGACAGGGTGCTATTTTTTATTTTTATCCACATCGTGCAATAGTTTCTGAATTTGCTATAAAATACGTCATAGTTTTGAAAAAAAAATGCTTACTATCATCTTCTTAGCCATTGTTTTTTGAGAAATTTTGTTGTGTATATGCGCGAGAGCTCCTATTCCTCAACCCGTGCGGTGGAAACTGAGCCAACCCCCCCCCCCTCCCCCCGCCCCCCGCCCCCGCTGCACGAGCTTTGGCCGACCCATGTGCTAGGTGGGGCGCCTCCTTCTCCCCTTTAGTCTTTTTTGTCTCTTTGCTTCTTTAAAACGTTCAAGATTCCCAAAAAAGTATCCAAATTTCAAAAATGTTAATGAATTCAAAAAGTTCCCCAATTTTAAAAAAATCATGAATTTGAAATTCGTTCCTGGATTTCAAATAAAAATGTTAAAATTTTAAAAAGTATAATTTTGGAAAAAATCATGAATTTGATTTTTTTTTATTTCAAAAAATGTTCGGAAATTTGAAAATTTGTTGCCGAACTTCAAAATATGTTATTAAATTTGCAAAATATTCGTGAATTTCAAAAAATGTGCATGAACTTCATAAAATGTCTGAAAAAGTGTTCATTAATTCAAAGAAAGGTTTTTTAATTTCATGACATGGTCGTGAAACCAAAAAAAATTCACGACATCAACCAGTGTTTGTGAACTCAAAGAATATTCATGAATTCAAAAAATGTACGAAAAATTGAAAAAGTATTCTGAATTTGGAAATGTAAAAAAGAGGGATAAAAAGGAAATCTAATGCTAAAATGACTAAAGATAAAAGAGAAAATGAAAATGACAAGGGAGAAAAAACTCGTAAAGAAAAACGCAGAAAACTGGTATGGGCTGAAAGGGGAGCCTTGCCAGTTGGGCGGGCCTAATTTTAGCATAGTGCAATATGGCCGGAATAGGGTGTTGCATTTTAAATACAAACCCTGGAAAGAAAGGGAGTCTAATCCACATTTTTTTTTCTCTCATTTTTTAGCCAGTTAGTTTATGTTTGTTCTAATTACAAAAAATAACATAAAAAGTTTTTTTTAATTTTTGCAGGCCAATCGCTCCTTTTGATTTTGGAATACAACCTCTTCATCAATATACTGCTTCTTTTACAAATTCAATTCATAACATCCCTTATTCAATCCATAATCAAGAATAATTAGGATTTCATAAAAAAACAAATAATAAATAAAGGTCCACTCATATGAAAACCTAACCTTTCCCTGCATCCGACACTAATATATTTTTGACATCTAATTAGAGCGGGAATCATTCCAATAAGAAGTTAAGCTCGTTGCCTTTTATTTTACCAGAATTGGAGCCAGACTCTATCCTTTTATTCACTAGACCCAGAAAATCGTAATTTTATATTCCATTCAAAAAAGATTGATTTTATTATGACATGTTATAGTTTTCATTCATTACCTTTGAGGATCAGTGGTCTTCTATACTCTACCAGCGTGTGGGTTTAGCCCGTGCCACATTTGTCACGGCCCACGAAGCATACTCCTCGGCCGGGCCTGCACAGACAAGTCCAAGTCATTCTGACCGTCGACGGCGAACCGTCTGTCTTGCTCCTACTGGCCCGAGAACAATGAAAGTCCACGTCGAGACCGGGACGCCACACCCGACCCCAGTATCAGGAGTGCTGCAAAGTTCATCTCCTGCCCCCCACGTCTCCGGCCGGCGCGGTATACGTTATACCGATGGTCACGGCGGCGGCGCAGCTGCTGGAGGAGGCTCGGGCGCCGGAGTTCGCGGCGTGGATGCTCGGCGTGCGGCGGCGGATCCACCAGCACCCGGAGCTGGCCTTCCAGGAGCACCGCACCTCGGCGCTCGTGCGCGCCGAGCTCGACGCCATCGGCGTCCCCTACGCCTGGCCCGTCGCCCGCACCGGCGTCGTCGCCACCATCGCCGGTGGTGCTGGCCCCGGCCCCGTGTTCGCGCTCCGGGCCGACATGGACGCGCTGCCCATCCAGGTCAGCTATCCGCCGACGTCTCAATAATGCTAATTCTACTGGATGCAAATCGAGGGGTTAATCATTGGTTAAGCAGCTCATCTCGGTGGGTAGGATTAGGGTAGGGCTACTACTTTGTCTGCAAAAAAAGCGATCTTAAATTAGTTAATTGCACCATGCGTCCATGTGCGCATGGAATCTTGTCAGCTGGTCAAGTTGAGCATGGGGTCATAGAAAATAGTTCTCACTGGCAGATGCCGTCTACTTCCCTTGTCCATAGATCAAACGTGAATTTATTTTTTACTGTTATTTTTGAATAAATGTTTTTTTACTGATGCTGTGTGCTTGATCCATCCGTTGGCAAGTGCAGGAGATGGTGGAGTGGGAGTTCAAGAGCATGGAGGACGGCAAGATGCACGCCTGCGGCCACGACGCGCACACCGCCATGCTCCTCGGCGCCGCCAGGCTGCTCCAGTCCCGCAAGGACGGCCTCACGGGCACGGTGAAGCTCGTGTTCCAGCCGGCGGAGGAGGGCCACGCCGGCGGGTACCACGTGCTGCAGGAAGGCGTACTGGACGACGTCGATGCCATCTTCGCTGTGCACATCGACACGCACCTGCCGGTGGGCACCGTCGGCTCTAGGCCTGGGCCGTTCCTCGCCGGATCTGCTCGCTTCAAGGCTATCATCACCGGCAAGGGTGGTCACGGAGCTGTGCCCCATGCCGCCATTGATCCGGTCGTTGCCGCCTCCTCGGCCGTCCTTAGCCTCCAACAACTCGTTGCTCGCGAGACTGACCCACTCCAGGGCGCGGTACGTTTGTGCTTTCGCTACTCCTCAACTCTCGGGTGGATGTTAATTCCACATCTTCTTCAACATATTAATCGTGTGCCTATGTTTCATCGATTATACATCGACTCCCTATGTGTTTGAACAATTGTATATAGGTGGTGTCGGTGACCTTTATCAAAGGAGGTGAGGCTTTCAATGTCATCCCCGAATCCGTGACCTTGGGTGGCACCTTCAGAAGCATGACAACAGAAGGACTATCCTATCTCATGAGGAGGATCAAAGAGGTATACTCCCTCCCTGCAGGAGTGCATGTTTTTCTAGGAATAACCAAAGTCAGACTTTACCAACTTTGGTTTGCACCGTGTATAAGAAAATGTTAAGAATGGACACGTAAAAACATCACCACTGGATTTCTTACAAGAATTATGTCCATATTATCACAATGGATTTTCACCAAACATATATGCTTGCACGAAAAGAAATGGACAAATGTACACGTTGCAGGTCCATTTCTAAAACGGCATGTTGTAGGGTGTAATTAACAACATGATCATGAGACTCACTGCATCATTGGTCTGTCAACATTAATTGATGCTATGCTTTAATTACTTGTAGTTAACATGGATGCATTAATGAATTAAGGTGATCGAGGGGCAAGCGGTGGTGGGTCGGTGCACGGCGACGGTGGACTTCATGGAGGAGGAGCTTCGAACATATCCGGCAACCGTGAATGATGTCGGCGTGTACGCACACGCAAAGGCAGTGGCGGAGGAGATGCTCGGAGATACGAACATGCGGTTGTGTCCTCAGGTGATGGCGGCGGAGGACTTTGGGTTCTATGCGCAGAAATTCCCAGCCGCCTTCTTTAGCGTTGGTGTCCGCACCAGCGAGGAGATCACCCACGTGCACACGCCACACTTGGTGGTCGGTGAAGATGCGCTCCCTATCGGGGCCGCGCTGCATGCTGCTGTGGCCATTGAGTTCTTGAACAAGCACGTTGCCTCTCCTCTTTCTTGATTCGTCCTTGTTACATCTCGTTTTGTACTCACATTCTCGGACATCTCATGGTTTGCCTTGTTATGCTTTCTTTATGTTCCAAATCAACTTTGAAGGGAAATACATCATTTATACTATCGTGTAGTGCAGGGTTTGGCTAGTGGCTTTCACACCATCTTAAAATTTGCTCCACTTTCACATGTAAAAAAAATGGTCGTCAGGTATATATGAACAATATATAAACGAAACATTTTGATTCTCATCATTTCTTACCGGAAAATGGATTTGGCCAAGCACATAAGCACAAAGACGCAAGCATGTAGTATTAGATAAATGTGAGAACTGTTCTTTTTTCTAAAACAAGGATCTCACCTCCTCGATTTTCATTAAAGAAACCACCATTGCCTTACGAAGGAACGAAATTCAAAAGTAGGAACTAAAAGCCTAGGACGACTTCAGGGTGACCAAGCATGGTCCCTGAAAGCAGATATCACCACCAAAGTAGGAAACTAGCACAATATCAGTCTCTTACACCACATCCCAAAATCAAGCCAACGCTTGTATGAAAATTAAAGCATGGAAAAAAATGATTACACGAAGATCTAAAATAATTTTCACTCCACGTTGATTGATTCAGGTCACATGCATCCACCCATGAGCTTGGTCGACAACATCATCCTTTTGTTCTCGCAATCCCTTCATCCATTCTTCGTTGTCTTGGGTTTTTCTGCATAATCACCCAACTAGTGAGATAATGGTAAAAACTAAATATAATTGCAGCAGAATCATCAGCCATTTCATGTTCAAAGCATGCGACATTCTTGGTTTTCCAAATGGTCCAACATAATGTTGTGGCCCCCACCAGAGCCGTACTCCAATGTTCTGGTAAGAAGAGGTTTAGCCAGAGGCCAACTAGATCCTCCACATCTTCAGGCGGCCTGAGTAAATCAAGAGCATCAAGGACCACCCTCCAAGAATTTTTTGTGAGATTACAATCAAAGAAAAGATGTTTGATGCTTTCATCATGCCCACAAAAAGAAACAAATAAATATTCATAGTCTAGCCTATGTGAAGCAAAACATCATTAGTGAGAACGTAGTTTTTTAACATCAACCACAAAATGATTTTGATCTTCAAAGGCATCCTGAGCTTCCACATCCTTATATACCCCACAAGGACCGAGGCTTTCATCTGCAAATATAAATCCTAGGCAGTAAAAGATTTCTTTCTACCCATTCTTCATGTTACGATGTCAGGGTCATCAGATAAAGCAACTTCATCCAAAGAGATTTTAGCTCTTCAGACATCATTGCAGTTTCACCCCACGAAGTTCTTAAGTGGAGTGCTCTTATCAGGCCGAACCACCATCACCACCAGATGTGGAACCGATACCCCTGCTCTTGCCCTCCTCGTTCGCTTTGCCTACAACCCGCTCTTTCTCCACTTTCACTGACCCCTCATATCTCCTCTCTGTCCTTTTTCGATTGCAAGTAGGGTGAGGAATCCATCCTCATTTAGTTTTACCCTAGAAGTGTCGTTCTTCATCCTAAACAACATAATGGGGATCATTATTGTCGGCTTAGAGGAACTAGTGAGTTAAGGGCGAAGTCATGCCCGAAGTGGAATCTTTTGCCATCCATTTATTCCCCCATAAATAAACTTCGTGTTTAGGTGTTCTTATGATTTTATTCCTCGCGATCGCTGCATTTATGGTGATTCAGAGGGATCTATGTTGGCGGCTCCTCTTCACCTTACTTTTAATTCTTATTTTAGCTTTGCCTCCAATAAATCCTCAGATATTCCCTGCTTGTTCCATGAAATTGGGTTGCCGGGCCCTGTTTACTCTCGATTTCTTCGCCGGTGCAGGGTTTTTAGTGCTCGGTCGTCCGGTGCATGGATATCTCCACTCTATACGTTGTCAGTGTTCATTAGTCTCTGCTACATGTGCTCATTCTTCATCTTGGGTACCGGCTGACGTGCAATACTTTACATGGCTTCCTCGGAGGATCTCACGCGGCTTTCGGTCGACGGCCGAGGACTCGGGACATCTTGCGATGCGTGCAATTGTTGAGCCGGAAATTTCTGAGGCCATGGCGTGTACGTGACAGGGAAACTCTGTCTATCGATCTTTATCTGATCAAGCTCCAGGTGATCACCGACCGCTTGGCTAACGTCAAACATGTCCAAAGTGACGTTCAACACGCCCGCGGCATGATATTTTATACTCCCTCCGTCCCAAAATAAATGTGTCAAGTTTAGTATAAGTTTATATTAAAGTTAGTACAAAGTTGAGACATTTATATTTTAGACAAAGGGAGTGCTTTTTATTTTGTGGGTGCACTAGCAGCATGATCATCATGGAAATTGAAGTGAAAAGGGCAAACTTTGAGGAAGTGCGTGTGATGTGAAGCATGAGGCGATGGAATCAAATTGTGAAGCACACGGTGTAGCAAAAGCTGATGCTTTTCTCTAGACGAGGCGAGGGGCTCCACGAACCGTGGTTTTTTTTTATTGAACATATAAACCACAGTAGTTTACATCCTCACAAAAAAGGGAAGCATGAGGCGTGTACAGTACGTACGACAAGAGGGGCCCTCGTAGTTGTCGCAGGCGAGAGCGTTGAGCAATACGACCACGCCCCACGTCGCGACGATCGATCGATCCTGTGCCGAACTCCCAACGCTGCCACACCTCTAACTCCGCTTGAAAGCCTAGCTGCCTCAGTCTGGTACGTACGCACGCGCCCTTCTGACCATCTCCTCCTCCACCCTCGTAGAAGCGACTCTTGTTCGGCCGGCGACAGATCGATGGCGGCAGTGGCGGCCCTGGGGAGGGAGCTGCTGGAGGAGGCGCGGGCGCCGGGGTTCGCGGCGTGGCTGCGTGGGCTGCGGCGGCAGATCCACCAGCACCCGGAGCTGGCCTTCCAGGAGCACCGTACCTCCGCGCTCGTGCGCGCCGAGCTCGACGCCCTCGGCGTCCCCTACGTCTGGCCCGTCGCGCGCACCGGCGTCGTCGCCACCATCTCCGGAGGTGCTGGCCCTGGCCCCGTGTTCGCGCTCCGGGCCGACATGGACGCGCTCCCCATCCAGGTCCGTACACCGACCACACCACACTGATGATCGAAACAGCAACACCGATTACCCTGCTACAATGGTAGTACCACGAACACGATGTGATTGCTCATCAATTCCTACATGAACATGCTTGGATTTGTCATCTTTGTACCACACAGTTAGAAAAGACCGAAATTCAGGAGGGCGAGTAATCATGCGAGGATGGATATTTTTTGCACCAAATTGTACCTACCTATGATACGTTCCTTCTCTGAACGCCTATATGTTTTAGCAACACGTCTCCTCGTCCTTTTTTTTAGGATCATGATATTTCTGTGAACCAACCAGGGATCACTGTATATAGGAGCATTGCGGTTGCGTGTATGGTTTTGTGTGCCCTGCTGATGCCGAAACTACTCCCAACGACACTTCTTTGCCATAGAAGATTTCTGTGAACCAAGTGATCACTGTATACAGGACTATTTTGATAGCGACTACCAACAAAATTAAGCTGCACCTTTATCACTTGTTTGCAAACTCATCATAGGTCCCTTTTTTACGGTAATGTTAAAAATCTGATGTCTGGTTTTTACCATGGCAAATCGAACGTCTTCCATGACAAATTTAGTTGTCGTGAGGATGAGAATTTTTCTTTAGCAAGCATGGCAAATTCTTGGTTGAAGATGACAAATTTCCTTTAGCAAGCATGACAAATTCAACCTCGCGACAACTAAATTTGCCATAAAAGACATTCGATTTGCCACGCCTAAAATCTGACATTTGATATGTAGCGAAATCATTTCTTATTTACATGATTCTAAAAACGTGGGAACACACAAAAAAAACACATAAATTAGCCATGCTATCATATCTAAAATAGAGTATTGCGAAAATATAGGTTTTCTCTTACGAAAATGGCAGCTATTTTTTTAATGAAAATGGCTGCTAATTGGGAGAATTAAGGATGACAATTTTATCCATGGACATGGATACCCATAGATATCCGACCCAAATGGATAGGGTTTGGATATGCTTTTGTGTCCATGGGCGGTGCCCAAACCCAACCCGATTGCTCGTGGGTAAGACATGTATATAATCTTGTACCCATGGATATATCCAAACCCTACCCGATAGTATGACTTATTGGGCAAAAATCTGCTATCCCTACCCCAGAGTCACATGTCCTGCTGCAATTTTACACTTTGTTATCTAAAACATGGAAAAGAAATTGCACAATCCCAGTCGTGACTTTTAATAGTTGACATTCAATCCCATCCATAACATACTCCAACACCCCTTCTCTTATTTTTGTCTCCTTGTTAAATGACTCCCCAATCTCATCTATTAGAAAAAAAAACCTAAATGATATTTGGTTGTTAGTGGGCGTTGATTTACCATAAGTTGAGGTTTACTGTAAGTGAGGCCTAACCTACCACGAGGTGAAGATTGGAAGAGCTTATGTTAACACTGTATTATGTTTTATTTATATGTCTCGAGAGGACCCAATGGATATCCAGTGGGTATGGATATCTGACGGGTTTGGACATGGACACAAATTTTTCACCCATGGATATTTTCATGGTTGGGCAAAGACTATCTTCATGGATATGGATATGGATTAGGTATTGTTCAACCCGGTCCAAACCCGACCCATTGCCAGATAAAACACCGGAGTAAGAATGGTCAAACCAATTTTTTTCTTTTGAAATTCAAAACGAAGGCAAATAAATTGTCCCCTCTCTATTTTTGTTTCTCCATTTCTGCTATGAATCATAAGTAGATGTCCACGAAACAACTACTTCGTCTAACTAATTCAGTAATTCTTGTAGATACGTGTGCATGCCATATTGCCATTGCAATTGATCCATTGATTTCTATTGGCGTGCGTGTAGGAGATGGTGGAGTGGGAGTTCAAGAGCAAGGAGGACGGCAAGATGCACGCCTGCGGCCACGACGCGCACACCGCCATGCTCCTCGGCGCCGCCAAGTTGCTCCAGTCCCGCAAGGACGGCCTCGCGGGCACGGTGAAGCTCGTGTTCCAGCCGGCGGAGGAGAGCCACGGCGGCGGGTACCACGTGCTTCAATCCGGCGTCCTGGACGACGTGGCCGCCATCTTCGCCGTGCACATCGACACGCACCTCCGCGCCGGCGCCGTCGGGTCCAGGCCGGGGCCGTTCCTCGCCGGGTCGGCCCGCTTCAAGGCCACCATAACCGGGAAGGGCGGCCACGGCGCCATGCCGCACGCCGCCGTCGACCCGGTCGTGGCCGCCTGCTCCGCCGTGCTCAGCCTGCAGCAGCTCGTCGCCCGCGAGACGGACCCGCTCCAGGGCGCGGTGGTGTCGGTGACCACCATCAGGGGCGGCGAGACCTTCAACGTCATCCCGGAGTCCGTGACGCTGGGCGGCACCTTCAGGAGCATGACGACGCCGGGGATGCGCTACCTGATGAGGAGGATCAGGGAGGTGGTCGAGGGGCAGGCGGCGGTGGCGCGGTGCGCGGCGACGGTGGACTTCATGGAGGAGGAGCTCCGGCCGTACCCGGCCACGGTGAACGACGAGGGCGTGTACGCGCACGCCAGGGCGGTGGCGGAGGGTATGCTGGGACCGGTGAACGTCAGGCTGTCCCCGCAGATCATGGCCGCCGAGGACTTCGGGTTCTACGCCGAGAAGATCCCGGCCGCCTTCTTCGGCCTCGGCGTCCGCGCCGGCGGCGAGGAGGAGGAGGTGCACCACGTGCATACGCCGCGCATGGTCATCGACGAGGAGGCCCTCCCCGTCGGAGCCGCCCTGCACGCCGCTGTGGCCATCGAGTTCTTGAACAAGCACGCGCGTGCTTGTGCTACGGCGTCGCCTCCCGCGGCCGCGTAGGTGCTCTGCTTTCGGCTCTGTTTCTGAGGGGTAAACGATGACAAGATGTTACTCGGGCTGTGGAATTGTTTGCCCTCTCAGTAAATCTGGATGAACATTGGACAAGGGCTGGCCCAACGAGAGTGATTTTTTCTACTCCCTCCGTCCCATAATATAATAACGTTTTTTACACTAGTGTAGTGTTAAAAACGTTCTTATATTTTAGGACAGAGGAAGTACCATTTAACATGCGCTCATTCACCGTTGAATGTGTTGGAGATTCGTAGGTCCAGATTCACCCATGAACCAGAAAGCTAACCGCTCGTTCAGCTCTCTCGCGTGAAGAAAAGCTACCGGAAAAATAAAATGAGGCGCCAATAGGAGTCAAACCCACAACCGATTGGACGAAGCCCATTGCGCACAACTAACCAGTACATGTATCTGTTCTGTTTTCTGCACAGTTTAACATGATTTTATACCTTATTCAATGAGAATGGGAAAGAAAAACAACATTGTCTTTGACGAGGAGACAAAACCATCTAGTCCAAGTTTTGTAAGGACTGATGCATCGTGTTGTAGTTGTCTCTCTTTTGTATTGATGAACATTTTCTAGTGAAATAAACATTCCGCTCACATAGAATAAAGTGTTTTCTCATGTGTTATCAAGAAAAAAATTGTTTTGAAATATCCCCCGGTAAATTCTTTGTAATGAGTTTGATAATTTATGCACCACAAACCTGATAGATACAAACATCAGCAACTTTTTGAACTAAAAAAACCATTGAAAACATATCCTCGATAACTTATGTGTAAATAGCATGGTAATACACGTGTCGCATACCCGATAACTTACGTCTAAATATCATCGTAACTTTTAAGCCAATGAAAATTTTCTTTAGACATACCCCTGATAAATTTTGTGTAAGTAGCGTGGTAACTTACCTACTACATACCGGCTAAATTAGGTACAAACACTATGGTAATTTTGCACCATGAAAGGGAGAGTTGACCCCCCCCCCCCCCCCCCCCCGGTAACATCTACTCCCTTCGTTCCCAAATATAAGTCTTTCTAGAGATTCCAATAAATGACTACATACGGAGCAAAATGAGTGAATCCATACTCTACAATATGACTACATACATCCATATGTTGTAGTCCATTTAAAATGTCTAAAAAGACTTACATTTAGGAATGGAGGGAGTATGTAAAAATAGCATGGTAAATTACACAGTGTAGAGTTGATAACTAATGTATGGACACCGTGATAACTTTTTGACAGGGGAAAATTGTTCAAAACATAACCCCACTAAGTTATGTGTAAATAGCATTGTAATACGCACCGCATACCTGATAAATTATGGACAAACATCGTGGTAACTTTTGACCTAGTGAATAAAAGTTGTTGAAACCAACATATGATAAGTTCTTTGTAAGCAGCATAGTTACATATTGTAGACCTGCTAAATTAGGTACAAACACCATGATAACTTTGAACCGGAGAAAAAAGTTGTTGAAAAGATACCCTCGATAACATACGTGTAATTAGCATGGTAAATTACACAGCGCAGAGTTGATAACTTGTGTACTAATACCATGGTAACCTTTTTGACCCTCGGAAAAAGCTGTTGAAAATATATCCCGGTAACTTTTGTGTAAATAGCATGTTTTTTTTTACTTATTACAGCCCTGATAACTTATGCACAAGCCCCTGATAATTCTGACTCGGGGATTTTTTAATTAATAATACCATGGTAACTGAAAGTGCTAGTTATCGACTAGAGGGGGGTGAATAGGCGATTTTTATAAAAGTCTTCAAAACATGGAAGTTTCGAAGACAAGCTATAGAAATGAACCTTTTGAAATGCAGCGGAAGATAAACTACACTAAGCAAACCATAGTCAAGTATGCAATAACGTGAGAGTTCGAAGACTAATAGCAGTTAGGTAGTAAGGATCAGGATGGAAGATGGTATGAAGCCAAACAACAATAGGTGTCAAATAGTGAAGACAAATAGGTAAAGCAAACAGGCAATGACTTCACAAAGACTAACTTTAAATAAAGAGAGGGGGAGGATAGAACCAGTCACTTGTTGAGGACACAGGATTTGTTGGACCAGTTCCAGTTGTTGTGACAACTGTACGTCTGGTTAGGGAGGCTGAGATTCAACCCAGAAGACCGCGTCTTCACCTTATTCCCCTTGAGCTAAGGACACACAGTCCTCGCCCAATCACTCTGGTAAGTCTTCAAGGTAGACTTCCAAACCTTCACAGACTTCGTTCACCGGCGATCCACAATGACTCTTGGATGCTCAGAACGCGACGCCTAACCGGCTGGAGGATTCACAGCCCTCAAGTGTAATAAGTCTTCAGGTCACGCAGACAGAAAGACTTCAGTGATGCCTAACACTCTTTGGCTCTGGGTGTTTGGGCTTTGTCCTCGCAAGGATTTCTCTCTCTCAAAGGATTCGAGGTGGGTTGCTCTCAATACGACAAAAGCCGTGCACTAACTCTGAGCAGCCACCAATTTATGGTGTAGGGGGTGGGCTATTTATAGCCACTAGGCAACCCGACCTGATATGTCCGAAATGACCCTGGGTCACTAAGGAACTGACACGTGTTCCAACGGTTAGATTTCAAACACACGCGGCAACTTTGCTTGGGCTACAAGCAAAGCTGACTCATCCAGCTCTGGATAAGATTTGCTCTCATTGTCTTCGCTCGAAGACATAGGATTTTGGTTGAGCATCACTTCAGTCACTCTGACTTTGTTCACTTGGACCCTACTTAACAGTACGGTGGTTCCTATGACTCAACAAAGAAGAAAAGGAAACAACAAAACGACTAAGTCTTCGCGCTCCATAGTCTTCACTCAATGTCTTCTCATGTCATAGTATTCAATATGAATATCTTCACATACCACCATTGTCCTCAATGTCTTAATACATTTTTAGGGGTCATCTCCGGTAGATAAACCGAATCAATGAGGGACTACTACCTGTGTTATCCTGCAATTCTCACAAACACATTAGTCCCTCAACCAAATTTGTCGTCAATACTCCAAAACCAACTAGGGGTGGCACTAGATGCACTTACAATCTCCCCCTTTTTGGTGATTGATGACAAACTGGTTGAAGTTTTCAACGGGGATAAAGTATGTGAAATTGTAAAGGATAGGGCATTGTCTTCATAAGTGGCAAAGGCTTCCCGTGAAGATGTGCATATAAGAAATTTGTTTTTGGAATGCAAATGCACACGGCAGGTTGTACTTGTGGAGATCCTCTTCAACTTATGACGACAGTTCATCATGCATGATAAGATATAACGAAGATAATGACATGCATAATGAAAAATGGACGTCTGCAGAATGACCTAAGTGCGGAAGTTATCATCACATCACAAAATAGCAAATAAGTAGCAGACGACCATCGAGTTTAAGTGTTACAACTCAAGGAACAAAATGTATCAAAAATGAGAGAGTTGTAAACACTAGGCAAAATATAAAGCAACCGCCCATATGGACCCGCTTGAAGACTATCAAACTCATATGCTTCTCCCCCTTTTGTCAGTAATGACCAAAAAGGTTTGAAGACATAGCGTATCTACTCGTTCCCATGAGGAGTAGGTGAAGCAGCAGGGTTGTCGTTGTTGTTAGGCGGTGCAGACGAACTTGGTGCAGTGTTGATGCGTGCAGAAGTAGGGGGCGGTGAAGTAGCATCGTCTTCATCATCGATCACTCTGGCATTCACAGTTGCCACGGAGGAAGAATGGTCAGAGTCTTCAAGGGATGGAGTTCAACGTAGGACAGCATTCCGTGGAGGAGTGGAGTCAAACTTGAATTTTTCAGTGAAGCCATCGTCTTGAGGATCTGCTTCAGCACTGAGCAGGGTCAAACTCTTCCATGATCGTCGACAAGTTTCATGGGCGACAAAGGCATTTTTGGTGGCAAGGTTGCGAATCCTGTTGACGTCCACCAGAAGGCTTTGCATTTGGCGCTTCAGCCAGTCATGATGCTTATCTTGTTTCTGATGAAGGGCAACCAGAAGCTCTCGGTCATTGAGAACACGAGATCGCTTCTTAGGCCTTTGGGCAATGGTGCTTTCAGTAGCTTCAGTATGCGCACGGTGAGGCAAGTGAGGAATTCCAGCCAATGGATAGACACGTGCAATAGCTTGAATCCCTTCAATGTTCTGCGTGAAGCTTTGGTGATTAGCATTTTGAAGACTAAGAGGCTCCTTGGCAGGCTCTGGGTATACGGCTTCAACAGACAGATCAACTTCTGGCAAAAAGATGATATGATTGCATGCAGAGGGTTGATAGTTGAAGGAAGAGTGGAGCTTGATTAGACACATGATCCAGGGAGCATAGAACTTCAAACCAAATATGTCAGATCCTGATGCAGCAAGTTGCCGGATAAAGAAGTCTTGTGCATTGAAGCTTTTGCCATGAAGAATATGAAAGACCAAAGTCTTCATTGCGCCTTCCAGCTTGGCATGTGGAGAATGTCCTTTGATGGGCCAGAGAGTTCGCCTGATAATGTGATAGATTGTGCGGGGCAGATACTCAAGGTCTTCAACAAAGAACTCCTTTGGGTATTCAGCATCCGGAGGCAAAGGCTTCATCATGCTAAGCATCTGACTCATATTGGGCTCAGGTTTGTGGAAGATGCTCTCCATAGCATCATTGTGAAGCTGACAACCAAGTTCATAAAGATCACCTGGAGTGGGCAGGCCAGTAAGCTCAATGACATCAAAGGCTTTGGCTTCATGATGAACATTGCCTGTCATCCACTCAAGGACCCAAGTCTTCGGATCCCTGTTGTAGCCACGAATATGCAGAGTGGCATAGAATTGGAGGAGTAATTCTTCATTCCAGTGCTCCTTATCTGTGACGAACTGCAGCAAGCCAGACTCTCTGAAGCAGTCCAGAGCTTCTTCCAAACAGGGCAGACCAGTTATGGCTTCAGTGTCAAGGCGCATATGTGGGAAAATGCGACATTGATTATACAGAATGCATGAGTAATAAATTCGTTGCTGATAGCTCCAGAACCGATCAGAAGATATTCTTGCCTTGGAGTAGGGGTTCTTGGCGCTATCAAAGAAGGTATTGTGTGCCTTGAAGCCATTGATATTAAAAGATCCGGGTGCTGATGCAGTACCTGGAAACCTGGGCAATCTTGGCATTGGCTTCTGAACCTGAGGCCTGTGCTCAACATGGTAGTCAAACTAAGGACCAACAGCAGGCGGAGGAGTCAGAAAAGGCCATTTGACAGTGATAAGCTGGTCATAGTTGAATGCTTGCTCGATAGTGTGTGGCCTTGGTGGCGGAACAGGAGCAGTGACATCAACAGTGGCGTCAGGCTGCACAACAGAGGCTTCAGGTGCAGATGCATCATTGGCTTCATTAGCTTCTGGCACATTGGTTGGTGCAGGCTCCACATTTGCTTCAGCCATGACAACGTCATTGGCTTCATTTGTGTTGGTGGTGGCAGCCTTAAGATTCTCAACCTCCACTTCATGAGCTGGAGGGTCGGACACAGACACGTTCATAGTAGGAACAACTTCTTCAGAGATTGGGGGAGTAGGGACACGATCTTCTTCTTGTTTGTCTTCGGCTGATGCAGCCGGATTGTCTTCAGCAGCTTTAGCTTCAGACTCGGAGACATTCACAGTGGGAGTGGCTTCTGGAAACACTTGGCGTGCAACAGACTGATGAGGCACTTCTCCTTCTGGAACGCTCGAAAGAGGGACTTGAGGCCTTGGTCCTTTGCGAAGCCTGCGGAACGCTGGCGACGCCTTTGGAGATGGAGTTGGTTGGGCCTCAAAGTCATCCTCTTCTTCTTGCACAGGTGGTGTGACTTGTTGTTGGGGAGTACTTTGAGTGTCTTGTTGTTGTGGGTGATCAGCCCAGGAAGCATCCTGAGCAATTGGCGTCAGAGGACGACCAATGCTGATGAGTTCGTTGTTCGTGAGAACAGGTGATGATACCAGGTTGTGTTCGATCTGAGGAAGAACTACATCATCTTCAACATTGTCATGGTGACCAATGTCTTCAGCAGTGGTGGGGTCAACTGCTGGAATGTCTTCAGCATCAAGAGCCTCTGTGGAAGCAGGCTCATGAACAATCAGTTGGTGCTCTTGATGTTCAGATGCAGGGCGAACCATTGAGATAGGTTCAACAACTAAGGGCTCTGTGGGAGCAGCCCGATCCTTCTTGGTTATGCGCTTCTTCTTGGAGGGAGCAACATCAGAAGCATCCGGATTTTTCCGCTTTCTGGCTTTAGCCTCGGCAGCCTTTATCTTCTTCAGTTCTGAAGCGGTTGACTTGACCTTTGGCTTCGAGCCGGTCATGCTGCTTGGGAAGACAATGTGTGGCTCTTCCTGCCTTGAAGGTGCAGATTGGTCAGTCGATGGCTTCTTCTTGTTTGCAGCCATTCTTGGGTCGATGCCAGGACGACCAAGAGCCTTGAGCTTCTCAGCCTCATTGTAGGCTTGCACACACTTGTCAGCCAAGCTCTTCATGCGCTCACGAGAACCTTTAGCTTCTTCACGCTTCTTGATAAAGGCTTCTTTGAGCTCGTGCAGCATGATCTTAAAGTTTTTGACATCTTGCACGCTGAGCTTTGCCACATGCTTCTTGAACTGAGCCTTCTCATAGTCGATCTTGTGCTTCAGTTCAATGATGCGCTGAGCAAGAGCTAGCTCAGAAGCAATGGCGCCATTGAAGGAGACGCTGAGACCAATGGGAAGTTGCAGATCTTCAAAGCTGAGATTTGGGGTGTCAAACCACTCATCAATGAAGTTATTGATGATTGCCACATTAAAGAGAGGCAAATCATTGAAGATATCTGCTTCTTCCTTGCTCTTGATCAGTTGTTCAAGAGTGTCATCTGCAAGATCTTCATCGCTGGACAGATCAATGTGCTCTTCTCGCAGAATGAAAGCAGGAGTCAATGTCTGATTAGTATTCTTGACAATTTTATTTTTCTTCTCCGTCTTCTTGGAGATACATGATAGATCTTCAGACTGCACACTGTCTTCAGGAGGTGCAGTGGCCAGTGGCTTCGCACGTGAAACTTTAGGAGGAGCAGCTGACCTTGAAGCTTTAGTCTTCTTCTGCTTCTGCGGTTTTGGAGTAGGAGCAGGGGCTTCATCCGTGTCAGCATCATCATCAGAGTGATCCACTTTGGCACCTTGAACAGAGATGTGGGTGATGAGGCCATCAAGGTTGTAGAAGGGTCCGATGATATTTGCTTCTGCATCGCGTGTGCCATCAGCACGGGGAGCAGAAGGACCAAGATTGAAGTCTAACCCCAAAGAATCTTTGTTCTTCTTTGCTGAGGCTTTTGCAAACTGGTAATTGTGTTTGATCAGATTGTCTTCACGACACCATAGTAAAGATGATGGGTCGGCATCAGCTGGTTGTGGCCCACGGACCATGCAAGGATAGAAGCCTTGCTCAATGGCTTCAGCTCTGGACCTGGGTGGAAGATTTCTGTACAAAATATCTCCCCATGGTCGCTTGATGGCATTTTTCTCTGCATATTCCTGGGTCACGAACCTGTACTTGTACCACTGTTCTGCCCAATATCTTTGAATCCATTGGATTCGGGTCTTGCGCTAATTATAATCCTCTTCTGGATCTGTCTTGTAAAGCTCTGAGAGGTCATCAGGCAAGTCTCTTGATGTTCCCCCACGACGCTGTCTGCCACCCTTCCTTACTGATTTCTCTGCAGCCATGAACTTCAAACTGAATGGCTTCAACACGTTCAAAGGCTTCAAAGGCTTTCGCTTGCTGGACAAACAGGAACCGGCTTCGGGAGAGTTAATGTGATGCTGTAAGAATTCTGCAAACGAATGCAGACTATGATAACCAAGGGATTCTCCCACGGACATGTACCTGTGACAGCATTAGAGATGCGAGGGAAGGGGAAGAGGTCATATGCATTCTCAGAAGATTTTGAAGATAAATCAGTTGAAGACATTGACCTCATGATGCGAAGACATTCACTTATATGTTGAGAGTTGGTTCCAGATTTGTACGAATCCGCGAATAAGTACAAGTGAGGAATCTAACTAGATATGAAGCTTAAGTGAATATACTAGGCAGTATGAGATGCAGACAGGATAGATCTATCATTGTATAGGCAGAAACCTATTTTGGCAAACAGGATGAATCTTTGAGGATCAGAAAGACGGTAAAAATAGAGTTGTATTTACCACGCGAAGAACTGCTAGATGGGAAGAATAGGAGACCGAGCAGTTCAATCCACCGTGCCCTAACTTGGCGACGGAGGACACCTACAGCGGCGGCGGAGAATACGATGTCCGCGGCCGGCGTGAGGACGGCGTCGGAGAAGTCGCGACAGCTAAGCGCTTCGTCGCCGGCGTCGTCGAGAGCTAGCGGTGGCGCTAGGGTTTTGACAAGGTGGAGAGGTGGAAGAAGTTTTTCTTGACCGCAGGGGACATGTATTTATAAGGAAGTGTGCGTGTCACAGCCCCAGTTCATCCCTTGCTTGCCTTTGCTTGTTCATCATGCCATCATGATTAAATTCCATTTAAACTTGAAATGGGGATTGTTGAAACCCTAGCACCAAATGAATTTAACTAGGTTCAATAAAAATATTTTCAAGAACCCAGAATGCCCTTTGGAAATGTTCATGATTTCTGTTAAAGGTGAAAACCTCTTCCAAATATGATGAACATATTTATAGGCTATTCCTGGATTTTTGAATTAAATTATATAGTCTTTGCATTTGGGCATTTAATTGCTAATAATATTTTAAATGCTCAAATAATCACAAACTGAAATGTCTACTAGTGGAAATATTCCAAACAGTGACATGGAGCAGTTTCATGATTTTTACAAACGTTTTAGTATTTTAATAAAAGCCCTAAAGTTGCAGAAGAATTAGAAAACAGAAATAAAAGAGAGAGAGAATACCTGTGCAACTTACCTGGCGCCAGCAACCGGCCCAGCTCTTGTGCTGGCCCACCTGCGGCCCAGCCCACCACTAGCCTCCCTGTCGTCTTCCTCCTCGGGACAGTAGGACAGCGCGTGTGCCCGACGCACGACAGCACGCGTGCGCCACCTCCTGCTTCCCCGGCCCTCCTAGCGACGCCACGACGACGCCCCGTGTCCCCTCGCTCCTCTCCCTCACTCGTCGCACCCTCTCTCCCTCCCCTGACTATCTCCCCCGAGCTCACCCGAGAGTCGCCGTCGCCGCCGCTCGTCGTTACCGTGGCCACCGGCCACCCCACGCCTCACCGACGCGCCCGAGAGCTCCGCCTCGACGTCCTTGTCCTCTGCACCGAGCCAAGCGACGCCGGAAGCCCTAGAACACCGCCATCGCCGTCTTCTTCAACCTCGGTCCGCCGAGATCGCCTGCGACCGTGCACCCGCTCCGTTGCTTCCCCGAGCTCTCCGAGACCACCGCTGCACTCCCTGTGAGCTCTGCCGCTTTTCCCCTCTCTTCCCCGTGTCATTTTCGCCCCATAGCCGCCGTCGCCATCGATGCCGGAGCTCACCTCCGCCTGCGCTCATCGCCGGTGACGCTCCGGTGACCATTTGGTCCCGGTCGTGCGTCCAACGTACTCACCGCCGCGCGTAGAGTCTCCCTAGTGCCTCACCGCGCTCGTTTGCACCCCGCAGCACCACTTCTCGCATGTGCTCGAACTCCGGCCGCCGCGGATGACCTCGCCGCCATTAACTCCGGCCACCCCAGGCCAGGAAACCTCCACCGTTCGACGCGCGCCACTGCGTCCGTTCGAACGCAACTAACCCCGTTCAAAATGATGCCCGGTGGCTCGATTCTGAAGCCCTCCGCCGCGTCTGTCGTCGCCGGCGTTGAGCCGCCAGCGAGTTTGACCCTGGTTGACCCCATGTGGGCCCAGGTTGACTTCCCCCTGACCCAATGACAGGTGGGACCCGTTTGCTAATTAAATTAGTTTTAGTGCTAACTAAAAACTAGTTAGGCTAATTGCACTGACACGCGGGACCCACAGGTCAGGGTTTGACCTGGACCGTCCCCGTTGACTGCTGACGTCACCCTGACGCTATGCCGACGCAATAATTCATTTACTGGATTTATTCTTATACAGGAAATTCCAGAAAATAGTATAAACTTCTAAAATTCATATAAAATCAACCGTAACTCCAAATGAAATAATTTATATATGAAAAATTATCAGAAAAATTCAAGGAATCTGTTTATGGCATTTGCATGCATGTTTGAACAACCTAGGGTTGCTGTACAGGGCAATTTGCATAAATGACATTTAAATAAGCACATATGGAGTTTGAGTTTGAACCCTTGGTTCAAACCAACTTCATTTAATATGGTTGCTAGTTGCATTAGCTCAATCAACATCATATTGCCATGACATTATCGTGCATCATAATTGCTGCATTGCATTGATTGTGTTCGTCTTTGTTTGCCGGTTTTTGTCCCCTCTCGATAGATGTGGTTCCGACGACGTGTTCGATGACACCGATGAAGAACTATATTATCTTCAGAAGTGCCAGGCAAGCAAACCCCCTTGTTCATTCCGATACAATCCTACTCTCTCGCTCCTGCTCTCTTTTACTGCATTAGGACAACAATAATTCATGTGTTACTTGCAGCGGTAGTTGAACCCCTTATCCTCTGCATGACCTGTCATTGCCACAGTAAATAGATGAAACCCACTAGCATGAGTAGGAGTTGCTTGAGCCCTGATGTGCCTACTCATTCATGCTTGTTTGTCGTGCCTGCTACTACTTAGAGTTGAGTCGGGTCTGATTCATCGGGAATGAATTGGAATGGTGATGAACATGTCCTACTGTGTGTGAGCTAAGTGTGTGAATACGATTTGGTAAAGGTAGCGGTGAGAGGCCATGTAGGAGTGCACGGTGGGTTGTCTCATTGAAGTCGTCCTTAGGAACTGAGTTCTGTGTTTGTGATCCATGAAACAGTTACTACCACGCATTGGGCCCGAAACCAATGGACCCTCTCGGCTTCTTAATCACCCTTGTCCTCTGTCTAGGAGTTGCAAGTAGTTTCTGGTGTTTGTAGTATGCTGGGGGCCGCACGCAGCGCTGACCGTCGGGGTGGGCTGTGTTGCGGTAGGCACATGGCATGGTGTACCGGGCGCCCGTTTGGTGTCTCGGGAACCCTGCTCACATCGTTCGCGGCCGTATGTGGAAACCTCGGCCGGACTCCCTGCGGATGGAACCTGAATAGGCGATAAACCTGGACTAGAGACTTGAGTGTTTAGGTAGGCCGTGGCCGACACCCTCGCTGGGCTTCCGCTTGAAGTTTGCCGAGTACATGTCGTGTAAACGGCGATAAATGGTGAGAGCGTGTGTGGAGAAGTACACCCCTGCAGGGTTAACATCATCTATTCGAATAGCTGTGTCCGCGGTAATGGACTTCTGGGTTGTCTATATCAGTTCATAGACAAGTGAAAGTGGATACTTTAAAATGCGCAAGATAAGCGTGAGTGCTATGGATGGCCTTCTCGTAGGGAGACGGGAGCGGATCCATAGTGGTGTATTGATATGGTGAATATGTGGACTCGTGTGCGCCACCTCAAAAGAGTTACTTGGAGTCGTAGTTCAGGATAGCCACCGAGTCAAAGCTGGCTTGCTGCAGTTAAACTCCACTACCCCCCTTTGTTGATACCGATGCATATGTAGTTAGTTCTGATGTAAGTCTTGCTGAGTACATTTGTACTCACGTTTGCCTATTTTATGTTTTTGCAGAGAGACGTCAGTCTCGCTAGTAGTTTCGTGTGGACTTCGACGTTTAGCTTGATACCTCAGCTACGATCTTGTGCCCTCGGCAGGATCTGGTAGATAGTCAGGCTTCTCGGACTTTTTCATTTCTAGATGTCTGTACTCAGACATGTTAAGCTTCCGCATATGCTTTGACTTGTATGCTCTGAATGTTGGGTCATGAGACCCATGTTTGTAATATCTCGCTCCTCGGAGCCTAATGAATAAATACTTTGAGTCGTAGAGTTATGTTGTGATGCCATGTTGTATTTACACATATCGAGCATATTGTGTGTATGATTGGAATGCTTGGTATGTGTGGGATCCGACAATCTAGTTGTTTATCCTTGGCAGCCTTTCTTATGGGGAAATGTAGTCTAGTGCTTCCTTGAGCCATAGTAGTCCGCTACAGCCTGGTTCACCGGAGTCCTGCTAGCCCAGCACTACTGCTCAGGACACTTGACTGGCCGGCATGTGTTTCACTTCGTTACTGTGTCTGTCCCTTCGGGGAAATGTCACGCGGTGACATCCGGAGTCCTGCCTAGCCTGCTACAGCCCGGGTTACCGGAGTCGTATTAGCCCAGTGCTACAGCCCGGATTCACACGCTGTTGACCGACATGCTCGAAGTTGATTCATGTATGCATGTCCCCATGGGTTAGTGCCGCTTTGGGTTCACGACTAGCCATGTCGGCCCGGGTTCTTTGTCATATGGATGCTAGCGACACTATCATATACGTGAGCCAAAAGGCGCAAACGGTCCCGGGCCATGTAAGGTGGCACCCGTGGGAATACCGTGCGTGAGGCCGCAAAGTGATATGATGTGTTACATGCTAGATCAGTGTGACTTAGGATCGGGGTCCTGACAGCGTTGGTATCAGAGCCTAACTGCCTGTAGGATTACCAAGCCAAACTGGTCGAAGTTGAGTCTAGAAATGCTTTAGTTATATAAGGGAATTGATTGTGGAAGGGAACGTATGGCTCTTTTTACTCCTTATACCTCATGGCCTTCTGATCTGAGTCATCCTCTTCTCTTCTACGGGGTTTAAGAACTAGGCCTTCTCATCTATCTATCAGGATGAAGAGTTACTATGATAGAGACTTATAGGATTGTTGGATTCGAGCCCCTGTTCAGTTTCTACTACTTCTAGTATGTTGTCAGTTGATCTCAGAACCTTGATATTGTGGTGTTGCGTGGTTATGCCACAATTTTTGCAGGATGTCTCAAATAATTTTGAGCATTTACAGCCGTTATGCTGTCCGAGTCATCCCAGGTCTCTAAATAGTCTGATGCATTTGCAAATCCTTTCTCTCCGTTCCCGATGTCCTTTTTGGTCAGAATAAGCACACTAATCGGTCTGTTGAGGTACTCCGTTGCCTTGACGTATATGTTGGAGCTACTATTATGACCCTAGGTGTCTTATGAAACCATCTAGTAATCTGTCCATGTTTTGTGTTCCCAGTGTGATGAATCTGGCCACCATTCTCGAAAGCATCCCGTGATGCCACTTAGTAGTAGGCATTCTACTCCTGGGTTCTTGAACCCGAGATTCACCCTACCTACCTCATGTTGATAGTGTTGCTAGTTCCTTTAGGATATTAGTAACCTTTGCGATAGTCCTCGAGGTTCGTGGTAGTTCCTTCTTCCAAATACCACGAACCGCTTATGGCAGAAGTTCTTTGAACCAAAAGCTCACAACCAGAGTACTCTTGAGAAGTTATCCATTCATAGTTGTGATTCTTCCAGTTCTACCTTTCTGCATGGATTATCTGGAAGAAATATGTTGAACTTGGTTCGACATACTAATCTATGCATCCACAACTTAGAAAGTTATAAGTTCCTTGAGTTGTCCCTTTTTAGTTGTGTTCTGACCCTCGTCTATCAATTGATAGTCAACAGTATGTGTGCGATCGTGTTCGTCGATGCCTATTATTCTTGTGGTCCGTCAAGCCATTCTATTTCAGAATGACTAGGAGAAACAAAATCTAGTACCTCATCCATATCTAGGATTGGGTCAAAGCAGTTGTATTCCGCAGATCAAAATGCTAATCCAGCTTTTGTTCTGTTCTACCTTGGAGTATTACCATCTTTATGTCAAGAGTGTCATGAGAATTGCACTACCTCTTATGAATTCTTGACGCAGTAATACTTCTTGCCATCATTGTTCATTCCTCGGTTCCGTGTTGTCACAACCGGAATGCCGACAAGTGAACCATGATGTGTGAAATCAATACTCCTAGCAACCGTGTTGCTTGGTAGTTAATGGACAATATTCTCATTCTTAGCATGTTGGTTATTAAATCATCATCCTAAGATTGAACGTGCTACCTAGTCCTTATTTCTGGTGCACTCTTCGATCAATGAGTTAGGATTGTGTCAATCCCTCACCCTTTTGATCATATCGTCTTGCCCTGCAAAGCAAGATTGTTCCCGAGCTTAGTAACATATCGGTGGTTCGTGATGTTCCGAATATCTTCTCGGAAGTGTTACCAGGTTGTCACCTGACCGCTATGTTGAGTTCGTGAACAAGTTGGTTTTCTTACAAACCACCCCTTCCCCAAGAATCAGTGTTGGATATCCCTGAGCTGGTTGGTTAAGCTAAACAACAACTTGGAGAGTTGGAAGATAAAAGCTTGTCTGACTTAGTTCATGTTAAGGGATATCCTTTTGTGTGCGTGTTTGTTGAAGAAAGGTGATATCTTCATCGATTGGTCCTCGTGATCAGTTGTTGGATCTATTGCCTTGACAAAACTTTGACTTGAGTATGGGCTATCGTCAAGTCAAATCAGAGCCAACGATGTTCATAATGTTGTCTTACTCGTGGTTGATCCCTCGAGCATACACCATTACATCTTTTGGTCTGACCAATGCTATCACCGTGTTCACATGATGGTGGAAGTCCAGTGATATGGAAATTCCGATGAGTTGCTGTTGAGCCCACCAGCAGCATTTTGTCTCCCCCATGATTCATGCTGAACATCAACCTAGTGTTGAAAATTTTATAAGCAATGCCTTCGTGTTCCGTTCATGAAGCATATGTTTGGATGAAAGTAGTGACTTCCTTTAGTTCACGTGCATTTGATGAAAGTTGTCGCCGTGAATTCGAGAAAGCTTGTTTTGCTTCCTTCGGAACCATCCCAAGTCAGTCATGCATATGTGCGAAGTATTCTATGGTTTGAAGACTTGCAACCTTCAGCTCATATGTATTTCCTAGCACACCAAGCCACTGATTGATTTGTTGGAGGAAAAGAAGTTCCTTCGTAAGAGCTAATCATATGACTTACGCAAGGACTTCATTATCCGCAATGATGGTCCCAACCTGAACTCGGTAATGTTTCATTGTAAGACTACCATGTGGTCATGCTTGTCTGGGACAGTGTGTTCACAGGGGTGTAGCAGAACTAGCTCATGTTTTGGAGCTTGCTATCATAGTTCATCTCCCGAGAATCTGGCAACGTCATCTCGTCGATTTGTGTTGCAAAACTTTCACTTTTCTTTCTAGATTCGATGAGTCTGGAATATCCTGACACCAACCAGATCTGAATCTTAGGCAGATATGATGGTTGGAACGTGTCCCAAGAATTACAATATTGGTCTCTCGGTAACCCGGTAACGTGGATGTCGTGGCCAACCCACCTAGCCGGAAGGCCCATTATTGTAATATCTTGGTTGAAGAAGTTGGTCACTTCCCCATAAGGATATCGCAGGATCTGCCTCCGTAGTTATTCCTTATGGATTCTTGAGCTTCCGAAGTCCGACCTTTTACTTGATGTTCTAGTTATCAAGCCATATCTATAAAAGGGTTGCGCTAGCACATCAAGGAGAACATTAGAAGCGGGGTGCTAAATGTCTCTCGGTCGACCATCCAGATTTCGTTCCCTCGGCCTCGCTAAGGTGAAATCTGAGAAAGGGGTGTCTTGCTATGCATCTGCATTGTCCATCACTATTCGTCAAGGTAGTAAGATGTGTTGCCAGGATCCTCGACACGGATGTTGGTAGAACCTTGATGAATATGGAAATGCTCAAGTTCTTGAGAGCACGCGCAAGCAAAATCATCTCTTGCGTTGTCTTCAACAAGGTAGTCCCCATCATCCATCCTAGTCCGAGTATGCCATTTCCTCGAGCTATTTCAAATGATCATTTGTAAACTGCCTTAGGCTGGTATAAAGAGTTTCAATGATCTAAATATCAAAAGTAATTCTTTTTGCCACTTAAGGGAATAGTTCTTTGAGTCACCTTTCTTAAGGTGTCTCGTTGTGGTATCATGGCAACCCAACTCCTCGCTATGTTGACACCGTTCACCACCCCCCTAGGTGTGGGAATTCCGCTACTTATTTAACCCTTGTCATATGCTCATTTCCATCATTCTTGATGTGTGTATCATGTCTCATCTCGACAGGTGTCGCTATGTCTCGTTCTGTGAGTTGATCGTCGATTGCTCGATCTTCGAGAAGATCGACCCCTCTAGGTTCTCCTTTTCTTCTCGTGGTCATGTTGGATGGAGTTCTCATAGCAAGACGTCGAGTCAAAGATGATGATCGAATCAACGTTCCTATGAAGTGCAACCTGGATCGTGATGATTGTGGGAGCTTTGTGTCCCCTCTGTCTTCTTACCTCACATCTTGAATCTCGGGACGAGATTCTTGTTTAGTCGGGGTGAGTTGTCACAGCCCCAGTTCATCCCTTGCTTGCCTTTGCTTGTTCATCATGCCATCATGATTAAATTCCATTTAAACTTGAAATGGGGGTTGTTGAAACCTTAGCACCAAATGAATTTAACTAGGTTCAATAAAAATATTTTCAATAACCCAGAATGCCCTTTGGAAATGTTCATGATTTCTGTTAAAGGTGAAAACCTATTCCAAATATGATGAACATATTTATAGGCTATTCCTGGATTTTTGAATTAAATTATATAGTCTTTGCATTTGAGCATTTAATTGCTAATAATATTTTAAATGCTCAAATAATCACAAACTGAAATGTCTACTGGTGGAAATATTCCAAACAGTGACATGGAACAGTTTCATGATTTTTACAAACGTTTTAGTATTTTAATAAAAGCCCTAAAGTTGCAGAAGAATTAGAAAACAGAAATAAAAGAGAGAAGAGAGAAGAGAGAGAGAGAGAGAGAGAGAGAGAGAGAATACCTGTGCAACTTACCTGGCGCCAGCAACCGGCCCAGCTCCTGTGCTGGCCCACCTGCGGCCCAGCCCACCACCAGCCTCCCTGTCGTCTTCCTCCTCGGGACAGTAGGACAGGGCGTGTGCCCGACGCACGACAGCACGCGCGTGCCACCTCCTGCTTCCCCGGCCCTCCTAGCGACGCCACGACGACGCCCCGTGTCCCCTCGCTCCTCTCCCTCACTCGCCGCACCCTCTCTCCCTCCCCTGACTATCTCCCCCGAGCTCACCCGAGAGTTGCCGTCGCCGCCGCTCGTCGTTACCGTGGCCACCGGCCACCCCACGCCTCACCAACGCACCCGAGAGCTCCGCCTCGACGTCCTTGTCCTCTGCACCGAGCAAAGCGACGCCGGAAGCCCTAGAACACCGCCATCACCGTCTTCTTCAACCTCGGTCCGCCGAGATCGCCGGCGACCGTGCGCCCGCTCCGTTGCTTCCTCGAGCTCCCCGAGACCACCGCTGCACTCCCTGTGAGCTCTGCCGCTTTTCCCCTCTCTTCCCCGTGTCATTTTTGCCCCATAGCCGCCGTCGCCATCGATGCCGGAGCTCACCTCCGCCTGCGCTCGTCGCCGGTGACGCTCCGGTGACCATTTGGTCCCGGTCGGGCGTCCAACGTACTCGCCGCCGCGCGTAGAGTCTCCCTAGTGCCTCACCGCGCTCATTTGCACCCCGCAGCACCACTTCCTGCATGTGCCCGAACTCCGGCCGCCGCAGATGGCCTCGCCGCCATTAACTCCGGCCACCCCAGGCCAGGAAACCTCCACCGTTCGACGCGCGCCACTGCGTGCGTTCGAACGCAACTAACCCCGCTCAAAATGATGCCCGGTGGCTCGATTCCGAAGCCCTCCGCCGCGTCTGTCGTCGCCGGCGTTGAGCCGCCGGCGAGTTTGACCCTGGTTGAGCCCATGTGGGCCCAGGTTGACTTCCCCCTGACCCAATGACAGGTGGGACCCGTCTGCTAATTAAATTAGTTTTAGTGCTAACTAAAAACTAGTTAGGCTAATTGCACTGACATGCGGGACCCATAGGTCAGGGTTTGACCTGGACCGTCCCCGTTGACTGCTGACGTCACCCTGACGCTATGCCGACGCGATAATTCATTTACTGGATTTATTCTTATACAAGAAATTCCAGAAAATAGTATAAACTTCTAAAATTCATATAAAATCAACCGTAACTCCAAATGAAATAATTTATATATGAAAAATTATCAGAAAAATTCAAGGAATCTGTTTATGGCATTTGCATGCATGTTTGAACAACCTAGGGTTGCTGTACAGGGCAATTTGCATAAATGACATTTAAATAAGCACATATGGAGTTTGAGTTTGAACCCTTGGTTCAAACCAACTTCATTTAATATGGTTGCTAGTTGCATTAGCTCAATCAACATCATATTGCCATGACATTATCGTGCATCATAATTGCTGCATTGCATTGATTGTGTTCGTCTTTGTTTGCCGGTTTTTGTCCCCTCTCGATAGATGTGGTTCCGACGACGTGTTCGATGACACCGATGAAGAACTATATTATCTTCAGAAGTGCCAGGCAAGCAAACCCCCTTGTTCATTCCGATACAATCCTACTCTCTCGCTCCTGCTCTCTTTTACTGCATTAGGACAACAATAATTCATGTGTTACTTGCAGCGGTAGTTGAACCCCTTATCCTCTGCATGACCTGTCATTGCCACAGTAAATAGATGAAACCCACTAGCATGAGTAGGAGTTGCTTGAGCCCTGATGTGCCTACTCATTCATGCTTGTTTGTCGTGCCTGCTACAACTTAGAGTTGAGTCGGGTCTGATTCATCGGGAATGAATTGGAATGGTGATGAACATGTCCTACTATGTGTGAGCTAAGTGTGTGAATACGATTTGGTAAAGGTAGCGGTGAGAGGCCATGTAGGAGTGCACGGTGGGTTGTCTCATTGAAGTCGTCCTTAGGAACTGAGTTCTGTGTTTGTGATCCATGAAACAGTTACTACCACGCATTGGGCCCGAAACCAATGGACCCTCTCGGCTTCTTAATCACCCTTGTCCTCTGTCTAGGAGTTGCAAGTAGTTTCTGGTGTTTGTAGTATGCTGGGGGCCGCACGCAGCGCTGACCGTCGGGGTGGGCTGTGTTGCGGTAGGCACGTGGCACGGTGTACCGGGCGCCCGTTTGGTGTCTCGGGAACCCTGCTCACATCGTTCGGGGCCGTATGTGGAAACCTCGGCCGGACTCCCTGCGGATGGAACCTGAATAGGCGATAAACCTGGACTAGAGACTTGAGTGTTTAGGTAGGCCGTGGCCGACACCCTCGCTGGGCTTCCGCTTGAAGTTTGCCGAGTACATGTCGTGTAAACGACGATAAATGGTGAGAGCGTGTGTGGAGAAGTACACCCCTGCAGGGTTAACATCATCTATTCGAATAGCTGTGTCCGCGGTAATGGACTTCTGGGTTGTCTATATCAGTTCATAGACAAGTGAAAGTGGATACTTTAAAATGCGCAAGATAAGCGTGAGTGCTATGGATGGCCTTCTCGTAGGGAGACGGGAGCGGATCCATAGTGGTGTATTGATATGGTGAATATGTGGACTCGTGTGCGCCACCTCAAAAGAGTTACTTGGAGTCGTAGTTCAGGATAGCCACCGAGTCAAAGCTGGCTTGCTGCAGTTAAACTCCACTACCCCCCTTTGTTGATACCGATGCATATGTAGTTAGTTCTGATGTAAGTCTTGCTGAGTACATTTGTACTCACGTTTGCCTATTTTATGTTTTTGCAGAGAGACGTCAGTCTCGCTAGTAGTTTCGTGTGGACTTCGACGTTTAGCTTGATACCTCAGCTACGATCTTGTGCCCTCGGCAGGATCTGGTAGATAGTCAGGCTTCTCGGACTTTTTCATTTCTAGATGTCTGTACTCAGACATGTTAAGCTTCCGCATGTGCTTTGACTTGTATGCTCTGAATGTTGGGTCATGAGACCCATGTTTGTAATATCTCGCTCCTCGGAGCCTAATGAATAAATACTTTGAGTCGTAGAGTTATGTTGTGATGCCATGTTGTATTTACACATATCGAGCATATTGTGTGTATGATTGGAATGCTTGGTATGTGTGGGATCCGACAATCTAGTTGTTTATCCTTGGCAGCCTTTCTTATGGGGAAATGTAGTCTAGTACTTCCTTGAGCCATAGTAGTCCGCTACATCCCGGTTCACCGGAGTCCTGCTAGCCCAGCACTACTGCTCAGGACACTTGACTGGCCGGCATGTGTTTCACTTCGTTACTGTGTCTGTCCCTTCGGGGAAATGTCACGCGGTGACATCCGGAGTCCTGCCTAGCCTGCTACAGCCCGGGTTACCGGAGTCGTATTAGCCCAGTGCTACAGCCCGGATTCACACGTTGTTGACCGACATGCTCGAAGTTGATTCATGTATGCCTGTCCCCATGGGTTAGTGACGCTTTGGGTTCACGACTAGCCATGTCGGCCCGGGTTCTTTGTCATATGGATGCTAGCGACACTATCATATACGTGAGCCAAAAGGCGCAAATGGTCCCGGGCCAGGTAAGGTGGCACCCGTGGGAATAGCATGCGTGAGGCCGCAAAGTGATATGATGTGTTACATGCTAGATCGGTGTGACTTAGGATCGGGGTCCTGACAGTGCGGCACAGCGCAATTACACAGGTGCCCCTGGCGGTTCACTTCTGAGAGGCACGTGGCAAGCATGCAACATACTCAGAGTTGTCCCACGTTCCCACGCCCGCCAGGTTTGTCGGATGGTCGTTCCGGCTTCTCCAGATTTCAGGCAATAAGAATAGAGCATTTAAAACATACTTATTATTTGTCTCTGTATCTTCTGCTGACAAGGACGCAGAGAAGACATTCGACAATTTCAATAGAATGCATATGATTTGGACAGATAGAGTTTGAGATAGGAAGCATAGAGAGATTAGGGTCCGATCACATTCACTTAGTTCAAAAGATTCAACTAGGAAGACATAGCTATAAGTGAATGCTGTAGAGGACAGAACACTAGTATATATATCAGAAAGCAATCAAATCAACATGGTGAAGATAATCATGAAGACAAGTTGAAATTGAAGACAAACCAAATGCGAATACATATCAAATGTAACGCCATGAGTGAAACACTTCAAACAAAAAAATTGGTGGTGGCGTTACCCACCGTATAGGAAGTATTAGACCCAGACACGGCGCACAATTATCGTGGCGCTCCGAAGTCAAATTCCACATTAATGTATTCACACTTAGAATGTAAGTCTTCATTGATTGAAGATATACTTTACTTCGTGTTTTGCACATCTTAGTCACCAACATGCATAAGTGTTAGGATGTGTGCCTGATCACAGGACATTTGAGGATTCCAAGATATTTAGCTCACACCGTAACTTGCAAAAACTTTTCTCATCCAAGGGCTTTGTGAAGATATCTGCCAGTTGCTCTTCAGTATTAACGTGAATAATATCAATATCTTTCTTCATGACATGATCTCTGAGGAAGTGATGACGAATTTCAATGTGCTTTGTCTTCG
Organism: Aegilops umbellulata; assembly: GCA_032464435.1. Taxonomy (NCBI): domain Eukaryota; kingdom Viridiplantae; phylum Streptophyta; class Magnoliopsida; order Poales; family Poaceae; genus Aegilops; species Aegilops umbellulata. The sequence goes on from CP136057.1 coordinate 642,654,747, forward strand.
AGTGTTGGACTGGATTATTGGCAATCTTGATGGCGCTTTTGTTGTCGCAGAAGAGGTACTTGTTTCAGATTGATGCCATAGTCCTTGAGAGTTTGCTTCATCCATAGAAGCTGAGCACAGCAAGATCCAGCAGCAATGTATTCAGATTCAGCAGTTGAGAGTGAAACACAATTCTACTTCTTTGAAGACCAACAGACAAGTGATCGTCCCAGAAAGTGACATGTGCCTAATGTAGACTTGCGATCCACCTTGTCACCAGCATAATCAGCATCCGAGAATCCAACCAGATCAAATTCTGAGCCCTTTGGATACCATAATCCTAGTGTTGGGGTGTAAGCCAAATATCGAAGAATTCGCTTCACAGCTAAGTGATGTGATTCCTTTGGTGCCGCTTGGAATCGAGCACACATGCAAACACTAAGCATAATATCTGTCCTAGATGCACATAGGTAAAGTAAAGAACCAATCATGGAGCGGTATACCTTTTGATCGAACTCTTTACCATTGTCGTCGGGACCCAGATGGTGTTTGGCTGGCATTGGCGTCGTGTAACCTTTGCAATCTTGCATTCCAAACTTCTTTAGGCAATCTTTGAGGTATTCTTCTTGAGATATGAAGATGACGTTTCTTTGCTGACGAATTTGAAGACCAAGGAAGAACTTCAGCTCTCCCATCATGGACATCTGATATTGCTCTTGCATCATGTACCCAAACTCATCACTATACTTATGGTTGGTGCAGCCGAAGATAATGTCGTCCACATAGATTTGGCACACAAACAGTTCACCATCATATGTCTTCGTGAAGAGTGTGGGATCGAGGGATCCAGGTTTGAAGCCTTTGCTCTTCAGGAAGTCTTTGATCGTATCATACCAGGCGCGAGGAGCTTGTTTGAGGCCATATAGTGCTTTGTTTAGCTTGTACACCATATCAGGATGTTTTGGATCTTCAAAGCCAGGTGGCTGTGCGACGTATACTTCTTCTTCAATCTTCCCGTTGAGAAATGCACTCTTCACATCCACTTGATATAGCAAGATGTTGTGATGATTTGCATAGGCTAGCAGTATCCGAATAGCTTCAAGCCTAGCCATAGGAGCAAATGTTTCATCGAAGTCAATCCCTTCAACTTGAGTATATCCTTGAGCGACGAGACGTGCTTTGTTTCTGACGACTTGACCATGCTCATCTTGCTTGTTTTGATATATCCATTTTGTGCCAATTATGTTATGCTTGCGAGGGTCAGGACGCTTGACAAGTTCCCAAACATTGTTCAGCTTGAACTGTTGAAGCTCTTCTTGCATAGCATGAATCCATTCAGGTTCCATAAAGGCTTCAGCAACTTTCTTGGGTTCTGATATTGACACAAAAGAAAAGTGCCCACGGAAATTTGCTAACTGCGTTGCTCTTGAGCGAGTAAGTGGACCAGGTGCATTGATACTATCAATTATGTTCTCAATTTGTACTTCATTTGCAACCCGAGGATGAGCTGGACGAAGATTTTGCTCTTGCTGATCATCATCAATATTGGAAGGATTGTCTTCAGACTGAGCATTGTCTTCAGGTTGGTTAGGTGCAGAAATGATAAGTTCCTCTTCAAGCTGTGCTTCAGAAGGCATGATTTCACCAGTTCCCATTAGCTTGATAGATTCACTGGGTGAAGCTTCGTCTAGTGTACTTGACAGGAGCTCTCTTTGTGAACCATTGGTTTCATCAAACCGCACGTCCACGGTTTCGACGATTTTGTAGAGATAGAGGTTGAAGACTCTGTAAGAGTGCGAATCCTTTCCGTAACCGAGCATGAAGCCTTCGTGAGCTTTAGGTGCAAATTTTGACTTGTGATGGGGATCCTTGATCCAGCACCTAGCTCCAAATACTCTGAAGTAACTGACATTTGGCTTCTTGCTAGTGAGGAGCTCATAGGATGTTTTATTCAGAAGCTTATGGATGTAAACACGGTTGATGACATGACATGATGTATAAATAGCTTCAGGCCAGAACTTTCTTGGTGTCTTGTACTCATCGAGCATTGTTCGAGCCATTTCAATGAGGGTTCTGTTCTTGCGCTCTACGGTGCCATTTTGCTGAGGTGTGTATGGAGCAGAGAACTCATGAGTGATTCCCATTGTATCTAGATAAAGATCAAGTCCGGTGTTCTTGAACTCAGTGCCGTTGTCACTTATGATATGCTTGATCTTGACGCCATAGTTGTTCATGGCTCGGTTGGCGAAGCGTCTGAAGACATCTTGCACTTCAGTCTTGTAGAGAATAATGTGCACCCACGTATATCTTGAATAATCATCAACAATGACGAAGCCATAGAGACAAGCAGTTGTTGTGAGGGTAGAGTAGTGAGTAGGGCCAAATAAGTCCATGTGTAGCAGCTCGAAGGGTTGAGATGTCGTCATGATTGTCTTCGAGGAATGCTTGGCCCTTGTCATCTTTCCAGCTTCGCAGGCACCGCACAAATGATCCTTCTTGAACTTGACGTCCTCAATACCTATGACATGCTTCTTCTTGACCAGAGTGTGTAAGTTCCTCATGCCAGCATGCCCCAGCCTTTGATGCCATAGCCAGCACTCTGAAGCTTTTGTGAGAAGACATACGGCAAGCTGTGGTCCTGCTCAGAAATCTACCATGTACAGATCATCTTTCCGGTACCCTTCAAAGACTAGAGATTTTTCAGATTCCATAAGTACAAGGCAACGATATTTTCCAAATATCACAATCATGTTCAAGTCACAAAGCATTGAGACAGACATTAAGTTGAAACCAAGGGATTCAACAAGCATTACTTTATCCATGTGTTGATCCCTTGAGATTGCAACTCTACCTAGACCCAATACCTTGCTTTTACCAGTGTCAGCAAATGTGATGTGACTCTTATCAGATGGACGTAAAGTTGAGTCCATGAGAAGACTTCGATCACCAGTCATGTGATTAGTGCATCCACTGTCCATAATCCATTCTGAAGCACGAGGTGCCATACCCTACAGTATAGTTAGGGGGATAGGCTTCACCAAGAGCATTGTGAAGCATAAACATTTGACGGGCAAGAGGATTATTAAAGCTCGGATCAAGATTAGGACTTATAGGATGCATGGCAAACGATTCAGGAACAAAATACATAGTAAGACCATTTGGGCATTTGATCTTGCGCCCTACAAGATGTTTTAGGTCCCCAGCAATAGCATCAGACGCCTTTGATTTTTGGCTGGAGACCTTTCCCTGCAAGAGAAAGTTAATTCTTCTTAACCACCCACATCTTCAGGGGTGGCTTAGAAGCTATGAGTCTAAGTGCAGCATCTGAGAATTTGGGCTTTGGAGCCCTAGCGAATAGCCTTGCAGGAGATGAATGATACTCATATGAATAAGTAGAAAAGTTCTTAGTTTTATGAACATAGCGGTTTGAAGACACACGCTCATATTCATAAGTCTGGGTATGGTTTCCCTTCAAAACATTTGCGTTAGGGTGACTCAGGTGAGTCCTCGGTCTGTATGAAGCCTTTGGACCATATGAAGCCTTAGGTCTGGGGTTTGCCTTCTTCCCAGGTGGTGTCATGATGACATTCACTGGAAGATTCTCAAGATAGCTTTTGGGAACCCAGATCTTCTTCATAGGTGGCCCATTCCTGCAGTTAGTACCAATATACCTGGCAAACACTTCACCATTCTGATTCTTGAACAGCTTATAGTTTGCATCAAATGATTCATCAATGATAATAGGGTTAGCATAGGTAAAGCCAGATAAGGTGGACGGATCCACAGAAGGTCCCTTTGCAGCAACCCATGTGGTTTTGGGATACTGCTCAGGCTTCCAGTAGGAACCATCAACATTCATTTTCCTCTTGAACCCAACACCCTCTTTCCTAGGGTTTCGGTTCAGAATCAGCTTTTTTAGGACATCGCAAAGTGTTTGATGCCCTTTCAGACTTTTATACATCCCTGTTTCAAGCAATGTCTTCAACGTAGCATTTTCATCAGCAATAGTAGTGGTATCCTCAGCAGAATGGTTAGTTACCACATTAGTAGTTGAAGACAATGCAACAGTAGCAGCAGTGGAACATTCAGCAACAGAGGTAGCGTTATCACGCTCAAGACATTTTAGACATGGTGGTTCAAATCCATCCTGAGCGGGACTGATCTGTTGAGCGCGAAGTGACTCATTCTCTTTTTGAAGATCTTCATGAGCCACTCTCAATTTCTCAAGCTCTTGCTTCCTTTGAAGATAATCATATGAGGGCTTTTCATGAGTGGTTGAGAGCGTTTCATGACGACTTTCAAGTTCTTGGTACTTAGCATGAAGATTTTTTATGTCTTCAACTAAGGACTGTGAACGGGTCATTTCCGCGTCCAACAGGTCATCGCTTTTGTCTAACAGTTTTTGAGTATGTTCCATAGCCTTTTGTTGTTCAGTTGCAATTTTAGCAAGTGTTTTGTAGCTGGGTTTAGATTCACAATCAGAGTCATCTTCACTAGATGTTTGAAAGTAAGCATCGCGTGATTTTACCTTGGCACCACGTGCCATGAAGCAGTAGGTGGGAGCAGGGTCATCCTGATCATTAACTTCAGCGTTGGTGTGGAAGTCATTGTCTTCGGTGTTGAAGATGGACTTGGCAACATAGGCTGTAGCTAAAGCCAGACTTGCGACGCCAGGGTCGGACTCCTCCTTAGATTCCACCTCCGCCTCCTCAGAAGCAGACTCCTCCTCTAAATCCATCTCCTTGCCAACAAAAGCACGAGCCTTGCCAGATGAGCTCTTCTTATGAGATGAAGACTTGGATGAGGACTTGGAAGAAGACTTTGAAGACTTCTTCTTCTTCTTGTCATCAGAATCATATTCCTTGCTCTTCTTCTTCTTCTTCTCATTGTCCCACAGTGGACACTCAGAGATATAGTGTCCAGGTTTCTTGCACTTGTGACATGTTCTCTTCTTGTAGTCATGAGTGGAAGCTTCATCATTTCTTGAGCTGGATCGTGAAGACTTTCTGAAGCCCTTATTCTTAGTGAACTTCTGGAACTTCTTCACAAGCATAGCAAGTTCCTTTCCAATGTCATCAGGATCATCAGAACTACAGTCAGATTCTTCTTCAGATGAGGAAACAGCTCTTGACTTCAAAGCGCGAGTTCGGTCATAGTTGGGACCATAGATATCTCTTTTCTCAGACAGCTGGAACTCATGTGTGTTGAGCCTCTCAAGTATATCAGACGGATCGAGTGTCTTGAAGTCAGGACGTTCTTGTATCATAAGGGCAAGGTGAAGGAAATATGCCCTAGAGGCAATAATAAAGTTATTATTTATTTCCTTATATCATGATAAATGTTTATTATTCATGCTAGAATTGTATTAACCGGAAACATAATACATGTGTGAATACATAGACAAACAGAGTGTCACTAGTATGCCTCTACTTGACTAGCTCGTTAGTCAAAGATGGTTATGTTTCCTACCATAGACATGTGTTGTCATTTGATTAACGGGATCACATCATTAGGAGAATAATGTGATTGACATGACCCATTCTGTTAGCTTAGCACCCGATCGTTTAGTATGTTGCTATTGCTTTCTTCATGACTTATACATGTTCCTATGACTATGAGATTATGCAACTCCCGTTTACCGGAGGAACACTTTGTGTGCTACCAAACGTCACAACGTAATTGGGTGATTATAAAGGTGCTCTACAGGTGTCTCCAAAGGTACATGTTGGGTTGGCGTATTTCGAGATTAGGATTTGTCACTCCGAATGTCGGAGAGGTATCTCTGGGCCCTCTCGGTAATGCACATCACTTAAGCCTTGCAAGCAATGCAACTAATGAGTTAGTTGCGAGATGATGTATTACGGAACGAGTAAAGAGACTTGCCGGTAACGAGATTGAACTAGGTATTGAGATACCGACGATCGAATCTCGGGCAAGTAACATACCGATGACAAAGGGAACAATGTATGTTGTTATGCGGTCTGACCGATAAAGATCTTCGTAGAATATGTGGGAGCCAATATGAGCATCCAGGTTCCGCTATTGGTTATTGACCGAAGACGTGTCTCGGTCATGTCTACATTGTTCTCGAACCCGTAGGGTCCGCACGCTTAACGTTACGATGACAGTTTCATTATGAGTTTATATGTTTTGATGTACCGAAGGTTGTTCGGAGTCCCGGATGTGATCACGGACATGACGAGGAGTCTCGAAATGGTCGATACATAAAGATTGATATATTGGACGACTATATTCAGACACCGGAAATGTTCTGGGTGGTTTCGGAGAAAACCGGAGTGCCGGAGGGGTTACCGGAACCCCCCGGGGAAGTATTGGGCCTTAGTGGGCCTGAGGGGAGAGAGAGGGCAGCAGCCCAGGAGGTGGCGCGCCCCCTCCCATGAGGAGTCCGAATTGGACTAGGGGAGGGGGGTGCGGCCCCTCTTTCCCTCTCCCTCTCCCTCTCTTTCCTTCCCCCTTCTCTCTTCCTAGTTGGACTAGGAAAGGGGAGTCCTACTCCTACTAGGAGGAGGACTCCCCACTCCTTGGCGCGCCCCAAGGGCCGTCCAGCCTCCCCCTTGCTCCATTATATACGGGGGCAGGGGGCACCTCTAGACACACAAGTTGATCTTCGTGATCGTTCTCTTAGCCATGTGCGGTGCCCCCCTCCACGATAATCCTCGATAATATTGTAGCGGTGCTTAGGAGAAGCCCTGCGACGGTAGAACATCAACATCGTCACCACGTCGTCGTGCTGACGGAACTCATCCCCGACACTTTGCTGGATCGGAGTCCGAGGATCGTCATCGAGCTGAACGTGTGCTAAAACTCGGAGGTGCCATAGTTTCGGTGCTTGATAGGTCGGGCCATGAAGACGTACGACTACATCAACCGCGTTGTCATAACGCTTCCGCTTACGGTCTACGAGGGTACGTAGACAACACTCTCCCCACTCGTTGCTATGCATCACCATGATCTTGCGTGTGCGTAGGAATTTTTTTGAAATTACTACGTTCCCCAACACAAGGGTGTCAAAGGAGCTGTCAAGTGATCTCAGTAATGTCTTAACGATTTCATGCTTGGTAATCTCAGTAGCACCGAGAGCACGAAGCTCATTTGTGATGTCAGTGAGGTGATCAAACGTGAGCTAGACATTTTCATTGTCATTTCTCTTGAAGCGGTTGAAGAGGTTGCGAAGAACGCTGATCCTTTGATCTCTCTGGGTTGAGACGCCTTCGTTGACCTTGGATAGCCAGTCCCATACTAGCTTCGACCTTTCCAGAGCACTCATGCGGCCATACTGTCCTTTGGTCAGATGACCACAGATGATGTTCTTGGCAGTGGAGTCCAGTTGAATGAACTTCTTGACATCAGCGGGGGTGACACCTTCACCAGTCTTGCGAACGCCATTCTTGACGACATACCAGAGGTCGACATCAATGGCTTCAAGATGCATGCGCATCTTATTCTTCCAGTAGGGATCTTCAGTTCCATCGAACACGGGGCAAGTAGCGGAGACTTTGATTATCCCTGCAGTCGACATAGCTAAAACTCCAGGTGGTTAAACCGAATCACACATAACAAGGGAGTACCTTGCTCTGATACCAATTGAAAGTGCTAGTTATCGACTAGAGGGGGGTGAATAGGCGATTTTTATGAAAGTCTTCAAAACATGGAAGTTTCGAAGACAAGCTATAGAAATGAACCTATTGAAATGCAGCGGAAGATAAACTACACTAAGCAAGCCATAGTCAAGTATGCAATAACGTGAGAGTTCGAAGACTAATAGCAGCTAGGTAGTAAGGATCAGGATGGAAGATGGTATGAAGCCAAACAACAATAGGTGTCAAATAGTGAAGACAAATAGGTAAAGCAAACAGGCAATGACTTCACAAAGACTAACTTTAAGTAAAGAGAGGGAGAGGATAGAATCAGTGACTTGCTGAGGACATAGATTTGTTGGACCAGTTCCAGTTGCTGTGACAACTGTACGTCTGGTTAGGGAGGCTGAGATTCAACCCAGAAGACCGCGTCTTCACCTTATTCCCCTTGAGCTAAGGACACACAGTCCTCGCCCAATCACTCTGGTAAGTCTTCAAGGTAGACTTCCAAACCTTCACAGACTTCGTTCACCGGCGATCCACAATGACTCTTGGATGCTCAGAACGCGAAGCCTAACCGGCTGGAGGATTCACAGTCCTCAAGTGTAATAAGTCTTCAGGTCACGCAGACAGAAAGACTTCAGTGATGCCTAACACTCTTTGGCTCTGGGTGTTTGGGCTTTGTCCTCGCAAGGATTTCTCTCTCTCTCAAAGGCTTCGAGGTGGATTGCTCTCAATACGACAAAAGCCGTGCACTAACTCTGAGCAGCCACCAATTTATGGTGTAGGGGGTGGGCTATTTATAGCCACTAGGCAACCCGACCTGATATGTCCGAAATGACCCTGGGTCACTAAGGAACTGACACGTGTTCCAACGGTTATATTTCAAACACACGCGGCAACTTTGCTTGGGCTACAAGCAAAGCTGACTCATCCAGCTCTGGATAAGATTTGCTCTCATTGTCTTCACTCAAAGACATAGGATTTTGGTTGAGCATCACTTCAGTCACTCTGACTTTGTTCACTTGGACCCCACTTAACAGTACGGTGGTTCATATGACTCAACAAAGAAGAAAAGGACACAACGAAATGACTAAGTTTTCGCGCTCCATAGTCTTCACTCAATGTCTTCTCATGTCATAGTCTTCAATATGAATATCTTCACATACCACCATTGTCGTCAATGTCTTCATACATTTTTAGGGGTCATCTCCGGTAGGTAAACCGAATCAATGAGGGACTACTACCTGTGTTATCCTGCAATTCTCACAAACACATTATTCCCTCAACCAAACTTGTCATCAATACTCCAAAACCAACTAGGGGTGGCACTAGATGCACTTACAGTAACCTTTTTGACCTTCAGAAAAAAGCTGTTGAAAATATATCCCGGTAACTTTTCTGTAAATAGCATGGTTTTTTTAACTTATTACAGACCTGATAACTTATGCACTAGCCCCCTGATAATTCTGACTCAGGGATTTTTAGTTAAAAATATACCCCGATAACTCTTGTGTTAATAGCATGATAATTTACATGCCACACACCTGATAACTTATGAACACTTCGGTAACTTTTGTTTCAGTTAAAAAAGTGTAGAAACATCCACTGATAAATTCTAGGTAACTAATATAACATGAGAGGCATGGAGACATCATATATCCATCCGTGAAAATTGTGCAATACATAAATCCAAGGCAAGAACTGAAAAAACATGTTTCCTGTGCTATACATAGTAAACAATTGTCCAAAATTTGGTTGTAATATACGCACAACAGAGCTGATAACTTTAACTTTGAAAACTTTCTTTTTGGAAAACATAACTTCGATAATTGTTGTGTAAATGACATGATAATTTATGCACTATAGCCCTGATAATTTAGATACGAACATGATGGTAACATTTCAACACGAGGTGTGCTTGAAACATACCCTGATAATTACTATGTAAATAGTATGATAGTTTATGTACCACTGTCATGATAACTTGTGTACAAACACCATGATAATGTTGAACTAGGAAAAAGTTATTGAAAACATCCCTTTGATAACTTTTGTGTAAATATCATGATTTTTACGGACTGCAAAACATAACAATTTTGTACAACACCCAGCCATAACTCTGACCAAGAAAAAATGTTTAAAATATTCCCCGATAACTTATGTATAACTAGCAGAACGCCCGTGTGTTGCTACGGGCTATCCGCAATATCTGTAACATCCGGGTTTAACACAAGCACCCTATCCAATGATGCACCTTCCCTTTTTCTGTCGGAACCTCTCACCAGATTTTCCGCCCTAGCGAGACATTTCTCGTTTTCTCTCTCACTGGCGCCACCTCCTTTAAAAGCAGATGACAGCCAACTCATCTTCGCCATGCATTGCAGTAAGGATGAAATTTTCTTGTTTACGATATAATAGAGTGGGTTAAACTAACACATACTATTGACACAAAACAACAAATAACTACAGAGATCTTTCCTAGTCACCAATAAGCTCCACCTACATCCCACATATGCTAGAAGGGATAATTGTCGTTCTTCTCTTCTTCATATTTCCCTACGTCTTCAACTCCATGCCTCTTCGCCAATCCGTTTAATTGGCACCAACCAGCGCCACGTCAACATTAGTGTGTTCATCATCGATGCCTCATCTTCTTCTTTCTCATTCCTCGGCAACTTTAGTTCTCGTTCCTACTTATTTCCTAGAATACTCTTTCTCTCATTTTTTTTCTCTTATTATTTGGAACACTCTTACTTTCTCCAACACCATGCACCACTTTGGCTTCAGTTCTTTTTCCTTCTTGTTTTTGGAACACTCTTCCTTTTTACTATAGCATGAACCACCTAGCTCACCCGCGAACATTTCGACCACCGTCATCGAGTGGACATCCCGCGGAGCATAGACATCATCCATCTTGGTGAATGCTAGGTCGCCCATGTCGCGAGCGCATGGTGGCCGTTGTCCATGTTGGCAAGCGGTGCTCGGTGCTTGGCAATGTAACTGAGAGCCCGTTGATTGTTTTTGCCCACAAGCGCTTTCAAAATGATTCACCATGACTAATTACTTGCTTAATTATGTTGGCAAACGCTGGCCAACCATGTCGTTGAGAGCATGTTGGCAGTCACCAATGGCAGCGATAGCCTAGCTACTGGCCGTCCTCGCCCACAAACGCTTTCAAACTGATTCGGCACGATTAACTGCCTGCCTAATTAAATAATAACATGCCTAATTAATGGCATGCCTAATTATCTGCATGCCTGTTAATTGTTTGCCTATTTAATTAAGTATCTGACTAATTCAAAAAATCCCTATTTCTAATTGTACACAATCCTAATTACCTGGATGTATAATTATTTAGTTGAATTAATGATTCGGTTTCTGAATTGATTCAGCGTGAAAAAATGCTTATTTAAATAGACCTAATTAATTGCACACATAATTAACTGCCTGACTAACTAATTACATTAATGGCTTGATTTTGAAATTGATTCAGCACTTGGTTTTTAAATTGTTTTTGCATTAATGGTTGTGTGTGAAATGGCAATGTAGCAACATTTCTTTAATAGTATATATATTAGATAATGACTTCCTCTAAGAAGCTCCACTTTTGTGCGTGTGTTTTTAACAAACAGTTCATCTATATATATGACATTCATATAATCCCACTGGGGGTTTTAGTACTATACTACAAGCAAAAAAATTATCACCCTGAAGAATACCGCCACAAGGAACCTAGAGACAAATAAACAGTGGATCTGCAACCATTGAAGTTAAATATATGGCAACTTAATGGGAAATTGTTATTTTCCTTTCCTCCGAAGGTTTCCTTATCTCCACATTGACACTATCTTGACATATCTTGATATAGGAGAGCAGTTTGTAGGGAGAATATATCTTATCACCAGCGAAATTAGAAAGTTTAAGAAACCATTTCATCAGCTGTAGTTTCCCTTCTAAAAATGCGAACCTGCCCATCTCTAAACGGTGGTGGGGCTACAAAGAAATAGCTGGACAGGCCAATCAGCAGTGGTGGGGCTACAAAGAAATAGGGGATATCATTGAGATCGCAGCTGTGCGGGTGCTTGATTAATTGTTCCTGGGTCTTCGCTACTCGCTTTAACTCTCAGAGCACATCCAAATTTTTATGTACTCCCTCCGTTTTTATTTAGTCCGTATATTAGCTTTGGTCAAAGTCAAGCTTTGTAAACTTTGACTAAGTTTATAAACAAAAATATTAATATATACAATAACAAATCAATACTATTAGATTCATTATTGAATGTACTAACACATCATATAGATTTGTTATGGTAAATGCTTATAATTTTTCCTATAAAGTTGGTCAAACTTTATGAAGTTTGACTTCAGTCAAACCTAATATGCAGACTAAATAAAAACGGAAGGAGTACTTGGTTTTTTTCTTTTTTTGCTAATTTTGGGAAATCAGCACCAAGCAAGGCATTGCTTATCCTGGTAGTTTCTCTAATTTTGTTGAAATAGTAAACATGGTTTTGAGGATCTTGTCTTACAATTTTAACATCATGTCAGCTAAACTTACACATCACACAGGTAAACCAGCTAGAGATTGAGAAGTAGTGCATTTTGGTCACCAAGAGCATTCTCATATATTTGACCAAAGAAAGTTTTCCAAACAAAAAGCACGCCGTTGCAGCTGGATGGCTGTGCCAATGCATGCGCTAATTAACCCCACACGACCAGCAGCCAAGACACTTCTGCAACTGCATGTTTGTTGAACCCGTCGCTTCATCTGAGTACGCCAAAACTATGAAGCTATATTGGTTTACTACTTCCAGTCGCAAATTAGTTTCAATTCACCTGGCCAGGCAAAAGTTGCATCCAATGCGTAAGCACAATCAGGAGGATTGACAAAAATCCAGATAATTAGTGTACCTGTGACTTGGAGTTGACTTGATGCAACTGCCGCTTCTTGATTCGCCTACTCTTCCTTTGGTCTCCTCTCAACACTACCACTCTACCAGATCCGTGTCCATGGAATCGGACCCTTCGCCATTACGGAGGCAGGGGAGGTGGTGTTGGGAGGCGACGAGCAAGGTGGCCAGCAGCAAGCGGGACGGTGGCGGCGGCAGCAAGCCATCGAAAGGACGGCGGCAGTCTGCAACGGGAGCGGCGGCGGGCTGCGTGCGAGCAGAGGTTAGACCTCTCGCTCGGAAGTCCCAAAGGATGTGGGCGTTGGTTTTCTTTTGAGGGGTGCCCCATCATTGATTTGGTTTGGAGAGGATCGGAACTTGGGATCTATTTCCTTTTTCTTGTGCGGCGATATAATTGGAAGGGACGACGACTGATGAACGAAAGTAGGAAACCGACCATCACGACCGCAGACTCCTCCATTATGAGTAGAGATAGCCTTTGAGGTAATTGAAATCTATTGCCATAAAATTACCGTATTTGAAATTTTCTGAGTTATGGCCTTACCATACCTGGATTGATAGCCTTTAGGATAATTTAAATTTATTACCATATAATTACCATATTCGAAATTTTCTGAGTCATGACCTTACCATACCTGGATTGATGAGATTTCTGAGTTTATAGCCTTGCCATACGTGGATTAATTGTGATTAATTACCATAAATACGTTGGGTATTGTCGACCAGACAAGAGAAGAGGAAAACCGATGGAAGGGGGTGGTGGGAGGTGGGACAAAAAACCCAGACGAAAAATAACCGGTTGAAAATAAACCGGTTGAAAATGGTGGGACTATTCAACCAACTCGTCCATTAGGAATAGAGAAAAGTGTGGTAAGTTACGTACCAGAGGGTTGATAACTTTTGTACCCTCACAAAAAAAATTGTGTACCCTGGCATGCTATTTACAACGAAGTTACCGGGATATGTCGACAATTTTACTACGTTAAAGGTACTATGATGTTGTAAATATTAATAGAGCAGTCGGGCCATCTATATAGGATAAAATGTATAAAAGGGAAGAAAGAAAAATGGTTCATTTTTCAGGTCGCGCTAAGTAATAATACAAATACTATCTAACATCAATCCAATCACTAGCTCAATCTAGACTGGGTGGTTGGAAGCTACTGCGATCTACCAAGAGGTAGCGGGTTCGATTCCCACTTCCGCTGGGGCGGCAGGAAAAAAAACATCGAGAGAAGTGGATCGTACGTGGGTGGAATCATTCGGATCTGTCCCAATCTGCTCCGTTCGACTGAAAGTTAGCATAGTCCTTCAATGAAACATTATAAAACTAGTTGTAACGGGAGAAAAAAATAACACACGTTTTTATATATAGTCTAATAAAGCATTCAAGATTTAATAGTTATGGGTCTTCTAATTTATTCATATTTTTTATTTGTGAAAGCCACTTTTTCTATTTCAACGTGGTTTACATAGAAATGCCCAAGTGATCGTCCATTTATTCATGACGTGCACGTAATGAGGTGTTGTTACGGGAAAGGAAAGCGACAAGAACTCGCGATGATACAATAGCAAACTACGAAGAAATGCACGTAGACATGCACAACGACAAGAAAATAGATGAGCCAGATCCGGTTAAGGTGTCACCTCGAGTGTCTAATGACATGAATGAAATGTTCTTGAACCCATACACGACAGAGGAAGTGAAGAAGGCATTGTACTCTATCGGCGATCTCAAGGTCCAGGGACAGATAGCCTACACACCACTTTCTTTGAAAAATGTTGCGACATTTTGGGTGATGTTTTGACTGTTGAAGTCTTGAATGCAATAAATCATTCTGAACGTGGATGGACCTGAAAGAATCTCTCAATACAGGTCGATATGTCTCTCTAATATCTTATATAAGGTGATTCCTGGTTGGTAGCCCACTCCAGGAGGTCTCTACCACTGCGTGTCTCACGTTCTCACAAAAATGACCCCTCAGTGTGTATACTTGTGTTGTGCAAACCAGTGTGTTTGATATGTATAATTGCGCTGCAGAAGCCAGCATTCGGGGTCTTTTCTCGACCTTACAATGCAATGCCTTCGGGATGTCTCTCCCCTTGGGTCGAGTTTTTTTTTTAAAAGGTGATTTCTATAATGACCCTATTCTCTTTGAAAGTTTTCCTTGATAAAATTATTTTCCACCTGTCCAAAATGCTTTTGTTCTAGGCCGACTCATTATAGATAATATCCTTTTGGCTTATGTGGTTAAATTGGACATGCATAAAGCCTACGATCATGTGGAGTGAAGGTTTTTTTTTTAAGAACATGATGTTGAAACTAGGTTTTCATGGAGAGATTGTGGAGCTCTTAATGGCATCTGTGAGGTCTATTAAATACAAGGTAGATATAATGATCAGGCTAACCGAGCATACATGATTCTGCTCCCGAAAAAGGATGCTCCCGCAACACATACCAATCTCCCTTCAAAATTGCATGCCGGAGCTATCGAAAAGCTTCTAACGATTCTTATGGGCCAAAGGGGGGGAGCACACCAGCCCACAAGGGGGCTGCACACCAGCCCACAAGGGGGCTGGTGTGCCCCTCCACCCCTTGCCCACGCACCAAAGAGGGGGGAAGGAAAGGGGAGGCGCCCCAAAGGCAGGCAGCCCCCTTTTCCTTCCCCCCATGCACAAATATGGAAGGGGGTAATTCGGCCAGGGCAGGCGCCCTAGGGCAGCCGCCGGACACTTGGGGCACCCTAGGTGCTGCCTTCCCTCCCCCCTCCACCTATATATATGAGAGGGAGAGGGGCAACACACACCATGATTCCCTAGCTGTGTGCGGCGCCCCTCTCCCTCTAGTTCGTCCTCGGTCATATTTTGATAGTGCTCGGTGAAACCCTGCAAAGATAGTTGCATCACCACCGTCACCACGCCGTCGTGCTGCCGAAACTCATCTACTACTTCGTCCGTCTTGCTGGATCAAGAAGGCGAGGACGTCACCGAGCTGAACGTGCGCTGAACATGGAGGTGTCGTACGTTCGGTACTTGATCGGTTGGATTGCGAAGAAGTTCGACTACATCAACCGCGTTACTAAACGCTTCCGCTTACGGTATATGAGGGTACGTACACACACTCTCCCCTCTCATTGCTATGCATCTCCATGGATAGATCTTCCGTATGCGTAGATTTGTTTTCTATGCAACGTTCCCCAACAGTGGCGGGTTCCTCGCCACGCCCGCCACACATTTGAGACCACCTATAAGCCTTTTTCTAGTAGTGCAGTGGGGCTAATGTTGATCGCTTCTTATGGCATGGACTGCCCTTCTTCGCTGGGAACGCCTACAACACCATCGCCGATGAGTCTCGCATTGACCCCAAGACCCACTACATTTGGTCTTCTAATGTTCCCATCAAAGTGAAAATATTCCAATGGTTTCTATTTTGTGATCGTTTGAACTTCAAGCAAAAGTATTTTGGATATATGAGCCTTGTTTGGGGTAATGGAGGGAGTATATAGGATGCATGGTAGAAAACCATTTCTTTCAACCCGTAGGCAACTACCCTGGTCTAGAGAGGAGGTGTTCTCGATCTAAATATATAAAATAAAGCACACTATTGATGAACAAGGTATACCATGCACTTATGAGCAAACCAATATAATCGGTGACAACTAGTCTAGTTAGGCTTAGTCTCGCTCTGATGCAAGACATACTGGTTGTAACGAAATTAACATTAACTACTTTACCATATTTAACTCCTTGTATAATGTTTTTTTGGATATTAGTGCAACATTTGTATGGATCAGATGGCATCACACGCAATTCAGGTGAGGGTCAAATATTTAAAATAGATATATACAAAAGTAGTCGAATCTACTGCATTTTTACTAGTTCGATTGTTATTATTAGAGATGCTATTTCTACCAAGTACAAAGCAACACATGTTATCGACTTATTACTAAATCACTATAACTTACAAGACGCAATTGGCCACACAAAAGTGGTAAGGAATTATGCTAACGGTGGAATTTATGCCCTAGAAGTTTCTACAAATATGTTTATCTAATCATGCACTAATACCCGATATTTAAAGATATTTGTTAGACCATGTGCTTTAGAGATCTCCATCATAAATATGTATATAATATATAGTTTATGCAATTGGCAAAAGCTAATCCAGGAAGATATTTTTTATCAAAAAATACAATTTAAATTTAACAAATTGCATATGTATGTTTCACTCATATACATTACAAATGTATGACAAATTACGTTGCAACTAATACTAGGCATTATTAAGTAGTTAATGGTGCCAAATAAGTAATTATACTTGTTAAAATTGTGACACGCTAAAATGAGTTTTAAATATGTACAAATATTTAGTATAAAATATATTTTTACATTATTTTAATTCAATCAGGATCCAATTTAAGTGATGGGATCGGTATTAAACATCAGCACAAATGTAACGGGTTATAAAACTTTTTGGAAGACAGATGGAAAGCTAACATAGATTTTTGGGCGGGACAACATTCAATTTGTCTGGCCATGTGATCGGTATGCATTCTACAAGGTGGATTTGGTGGGGGCACACTCTGTTTTTATTGCGAGTAAAAATCTAGTTATGTTTTTTACCACACATGGTAGAACAATGCTGAAGCCATTGTTGGTGTTGGCCAGTATCTCTTATAAGTTGGTGTTTACTACGTAGCAAAGCCCTACTTTCGCCCAATATATTAAGACATAACGATTTCAGTGTTGTATCTCTCATACATTTAAAACAATAACCGTGTTGTGTTCTCTAAAACTGGTTTTTATATATACACATCAACATTTCATAATTTTGAATTACTTGGATGTGCACAAACTGAAACTCTTAAAAAACCAATTTGACAACATTAATAGGAACTCACATACGTATCCATAAGGGAAACTTAAGTGGTGGAACTGTACATCCACTCCCCACCTAAGTGAGCTAGGCTCACTTTTGTTGTCGTGAAAATAATAGAAGGTTAGGGAGTATCACTACATAATCATCACAATGTTTAGTTGAGGACGCGACGATGACCTTATAATGTGGGTCATCATAGACCAGCGAAATTGACAATTTGATGTTTTTGAATAGGTTTAGTTCCCTTGATGCACGACATAGTCTTATGCTGGGAAGACGTCGACAGAGGCTTAGCCGCAAGATCGAGTTGTACACATGACTCTTAGAGACCCTCTCCCAGCATTTATTCCTCGGCGTTGATCCAAGTCCTAGGCAACATTTCAGACTCGGACCTAGAAGTCCTTGAACTCATCTTGGAGCTCTAGTGCCTTCCCCTTTCTTTGGTTCAAGTTAGAGTGAATGGAGTACATGTCCATGGAGGGACATATACAAGTTATGGTTCGCTGATAAAGACTAGAGCTAACCATAGTTGTGGTAGGTGGGGAGTGTATTTGTGTACCGGCGAGAGGGGGGGTTATAGTCCACGATGAGTTATCCATCTCATATCTCATCCCTGATGAGTTTCTATAGTTATTTGGTCATATTCTTGACTTGGACCCCTTTGGTTCTTAGTCCTTCCTTTGGCTTTGTCTTTTCTAAAATTTCTTCTTCTTCTTTGATATGTTGATCATTGCTAATTGTTTCCACATTACATGTACGTGATGTGAGATTAGATGACCAGCTGAGCGGGACTAAGTGTCCGCACAACACTCACTTTGTAACTCACCCTCTTTGTGGACAAGGTGCTAAAATTTTGAATCAGAGAGACAAATCAAATACTATGTGGGAGTATGGGCATATGGCATGACTAAATCAAGTACAAACAAACAGGCTTATATATATACGAGAGTGTGGTGCATAAACTGTTTCCCTCCTCCACAAGAGACTCCCTTGTCGACTAGGGTTTCCATGCTTCCCGCCGCCACTGCTGCCCATTTGCTTTGTCTCCTCTGACCTTAGGGCCATGGAGGCACGGTGGACTCGGCCCTTGCCGGTGGGAGGGCTCCTGCCCTGTGTTTTGGTGTTTTTTTAGTTTCTTTAGGGTTTGTGTCATGCTCAAGAAAGCAAGGTAGTGGCGGCTCTCTAAAGATGGAATAATATTCTACCTGCCTAGCCCCCGCCCCGCCGGTGCATCTCACATCATTAGAGGGTGTGTGGAGGCATGTCTTTGGCGGATCTTGCGTGATTCAGTCGGTGTTTGCCTTTGGTGGTTCTGCTTGGATCCGGTCTTCACTCGTCTGGGTTCGCGTTCGTGTGTCTACAAGTTGGATCCTTCCAATCTACGCTTCTCTAGCGACGGTTGTTGTTCTGATGCGTTGGTTCTTTGCCGTCGTAGCACAATTAATTCCCGACAATCTACTACAACAAGGTTTTTCCGACCTCTGTGAAGGAGGACGATGACGGTGACATGCCTTCGGCTCACTTCAGTATTTGTAGGCGTCGCTAGGTAGCCTACGGACATAGATGTAATTTCTATTATTTTTCTGTGTTCATTGTACTGCCATAATGTTGATGAATAGATTGGAAGTTTTGCTCGGAATAAATCAAGCTTATATACATGAGCACACCAGCACGTCGTCGCATTATATGTATTCGTCTGTAAGTTCAAGGCTTCCACACAAATCTGGGAACAATCCAGTGTGTGCTTAACTGCATTATATGTATTCGTCTTGCAGTAATCTTAGGGCGAAATCCTTGTGTACTCCTTAGCTTGAGAGAAGAGATTTAGGGCTCATTTGAGTCAAAGGATTTCATAGGAATTTTGGAGGATTGGAATCCTTAGAAAAATTTCTTGCATTGATCGTTTGATTCATAGGAAATCCTATAGGTTTTTCCTAAGAATTTCTTTGTACTACTTACCATAGGATATCTAGCATTCACTCAAACCTCTTTTAAAGAATTATTTGTTTTCCAATGATGCAATCAACAAACCAAAATCCTGTAGGAGTGAGATGAGCATGACATTAACTGTTGGGATCCAGACCTCCTACTCGCACATGTTGAAAAGACTTGCTATAAGATTAATGGTAGCTGGGAGTACATTGTTGGAAATATGCCCTAGAGGCAATAATAAAAGCATTATTATTATATTTCCTTATTCATGATAATTGTCTTTATTCGTGCTATAATTGTGTTATCCGGAAATCGTAATACATGTGTGAATAAAAGACAACAATATGTCCCTAGTGAGCCTCTAGTTGACTAGCTCGTTGATCGACAGATAGTCATGGTTTCCTGACTATGGACATTGGATGTCATTGATAACGAGATCACATCATTAGGAGAATGATGTGATGGACAAGACCCAATCCTAAACATAGCATAAGATCGCATAGTTCGTTTGCTAGAGTTTTCCAATGTCAAGTATCCTTTCCTTAGACCATGAGATCGTGTAACTCCCGGATACCGTAGGAGTGCTTTGGGTGTGCCAAACGTCACAACGTAACTGGGTGACTATAAAGGTATACTACGGGTATCTCTGAAAGTGTCTGTTGGGTTGACATGGATCGAGACTGGGATTTGTCACTCCGCTTGACGGAGAGGTATCACCGGGCCCTCTCGGTAATGCATCATCATAATGAGCTCAATGTGATCAAAGTGTTTGATCACGGGATCATGCATTACGGTACGAGAAAAGTGACTTGCCGGTAACGAGATTGAACGAGGTATTGGGATACCGACGATCGAATCTCGGGCAAGTAAAATACTGATTGACAAAGGGAATCGTATACGGGATTAATTGAATCCTCGACATCGTGGTTCATCCGATGAGATCATCGTGGAGCATGTGGGAGCCAACATGGGTATCCAGATCCCGCTATTGGTTATTGCCCGAGAGCCGTCTCGGTCATGTCTGCATGTCTCCCGAACCCGTAGGGTCTACACACTTAAGGTTCGGTGACGCTAGGGTTGTGAAGATATGTATATGCAGTAACCCGAATGTTGTTCGGAGTCCCGGATGAGATCCCGGACGTCACAAGGAGTTTCGGAATGGTCCGGAGGTAAAGAATTATATATAGAAAGTGCTGTTTTGGCCATCGGGACAAGTTTCGGGGTTATCGGTATTGTACCGGGACCACCGGAGGGTCCCGGGGGTCCATCGGGTGGGGCCACCTGCCTCGGAGGGGCCCCATGGGCTGTATGAGGAAGGGAACCAGCCCAAAGTGGGCTGGTGCGCCTCCCCCCCAAGGGCCCATGCGCCTAGGGTTAGGGGGGAACCCTAAAGGGGGCGCCCCCCTTGCTTGGGGGGCAAGTCCCCCTCCCTGGCCGCCCCCCCCCTAGGAGATTCCATCTCCTAGGGCCGGCGCCCCCCCCAAGGGGCTATATAAAGGGGGGAGGGGAGGGGGGCTGCGCACCCTTTGCCCTGGCGCCTCCCTCTCCCTCTCCAACACCTCCTCCTCCTCCGTAGAGCTCGGCGAAGCCCTGTCGGAGTACTGCGGCTCCACCATCACCACGCCGTCGTGCTGCTGCTGGAGTCTTCTTCCCCAACCTCTCCTTTGCCTTGCTGGATCAAGAAGAAGGAGACGTTACGCTGACCGTACGTGTGTTGAACGCGGAGGTGCCGTGCTTTTGGTGCTAGGATCTCTGGTGATTTGGATCACGGTGTGTACGACTACTTCATCCCCGTTCGTTGAACGCTTCCGCTCGCGATCTACAAACTGGCATGTAGATGCAATCTCTCTCTCCCATGACTCGTTGCTAGATGAACTCATAGATGGATCTTGGTGAAACCGTAGGAAAAATTTTAATTTTCTGCAACGTTCCCCAACAGTGGCATCATGAGCTAGGTCTATGCGTAGTTCTCTATTGCACGAGTAGAACACAATTTGTTGTGGGCATAGATGTTGTCAACTTTCTTGCCGCTACTAGTCTTATCTTGCTTCAGCGGTATTGTGGGATGAAGCGGCCCGGACCAACCTTACACGTACTCTTACGTGAGACCGGTTCCACCGACTAACATGCACTAGTTGCATAAGGTGGCTGGCGGGTGTCTGTCTCTCCCACTTTAGTTGGAGCGGATTCGATGAAAAGGGTCCTTATGAAGGGTAAATAGAAGTTGACAAATCACGTTGTGGTTTTCACATAGGTAAGAAAACGTTCTTGCTAGAACCCTAATTCAGCCACGTAAAAACTTGCAACAACAATTAGAGGACGTCTAACTTGTTTTTGCAGCAAGTGCTTTGTGATATGATATGGCCAAAGTTGTTATGAATGATGAATGATCTATATGTGATGTATGAGATGTTCATGCTATTGTAATAGGAATCACGACTTGCATGTCGATGAGTATGACAACCGGCAGGAGCCATAGGAGTTGTCTTTATTTTTTGTATGACCTGCGTGTCATTGAGAAACGCCATGTAAATTACTTTACTTTATTGCTAAACGCGTTAGCCATAGTAGTAGAAGTAATAGTTAGCGAGCAACTTCATGGAGACACGATGATGAAGATCATGATGATGAAGATCATGGTGTCAAGCCGGTGACAAGATGATCATGGAGCCCCAAGATGGAGATCAAAGGAGCTATGTGATATTGGCCATATCATGTCACGTTTATTATTTGATTGCATGTGATGTTTATCATGTTTTGCATCTTGTTTACTTAGAACGACGGTAGTAAATAAGATGATCCCTCATACTAATTTCAAGAAAGTGTTCCCCCTAACTGTGCACCGTTGCGACAGTTCGTTGTTTCGAAGCACCACGTGATGATCGGGTGTGATAGATTCTAACGTTCACATACAACGGGTGTAAGACAGATTTACACACGCAAAACACTTAGGTTGACTTGACGAGCCTAGCATGTACAGACATGGCCTCGGAACACAGAAGACCGAAAGGTCGAGCATGAGTCGTATAGAAGATACGATCAACATGAAGATGTTCACCGATGTTGACTAGTCCGTCTCACGTGATGATCGGACACGGCCTAGTTGACTCGGATCATGTAATACTTAGATGACAAGAAGAGGGATGTCTATCTAAGTGGGAGTTCATTAAATAATTTGATTAAATGAACTTTATTATCATGAACTTAGTCTAAATTTTTTACAATATGTCTTGTAGATCAAATGGCCAACGTAGTCCTCAACTTCAACGCGTTCCTAGAGAAAACCAAGCTGAAAGACGATGGTAGCAACTATACGGACTGGGTCCGGAACTTGAGGATCATCCTCATAGCTGCCAAGAAAGATTATGTCCTACGAGCACCGCTGGGTGACGCACCTATTCTCCCTGCAGAACAAGACGTTATGAACGCTTGGCAGTCACGCTGCGATGATTACTCCCTCATTCAGTGCGGCATGCTTTACAGCTTAGAGCCGGGGCTCCAAAAGCGTTTTGAGAGACATGGAGCATATGAGATGTTCGAAGAGCTGAAAATGGTTTTCCAAGCTCATGCCCGGGTCGAGAGATATGAAGTCTCCGACAAATTCTTTAGCTGTAAGATGGAGGAAAATAGCTCTGTCAGTGAACACATACTCAAAATGTCTGGGTTGCACAACCGCTTGACTCAACTGGAAGTTAATCTCCCGGATGAAGCGGTCATTGACAGAATCCTCCAGTCGCTTCCAACTAGCTACAAGAGCTTTGTGATGAACTACAATATGCAGGGGATGGTAAAGACCATTCCTGAGGTATATGCTATGCTGAAATCAGCAGAGGTAGAAATCAAGAAGGAGCATCAAGTGTTGATGGTGAATAAAACCACTAAGTTCAAGAAGGGCAAGGGTAAAAATAACTTCAAGAAGGACGGCAAGGAAGTTGTCGCGCCCGGTAAGCAAGTTGCCGGGAAGAAGCCAAAGAATGGACCCAAGCCTGAGACTGAGTGTTTTTATTGCAAGGGAAGTGGTCACTGGAAGCGGAACTGCCCCAAATACTTAGCGGACAAGAAGGCCGGCAAAACCAAAGGTATATGTGATATACATGTAATTGATGTGTACCTTACCAGTACTCGTAGTAGCTCTTGGGTATTTGATACCGGTGCAGTTGCTCACATTTGTAACTCAAAGCAGGAGCTGCGGAATAAACGGAGACTGGCGAAGGACGAGGTGACGATGCGCGTCGGGAATGGTTCCAAGGTCGATGTGATCGCCGTCGGCACGCTATCTCTACATTTACCTACGTGATTAGTTTTAAACCTCAATAATTGTTATTTAGTGCCAAGTTTGAGCATGAACATTGTATCTGGATCTCGTTTAATTCGAGATGGCTACTCATTTAAATCCGAGAATAATGGCTGTTCTATTTATATGAGAGATATGTTTTATGGTCATGCTCCGATGGTTAATGGTTTATTCTTAATGAATCTCGTACGTGATGATACACATATTCATAGTGTGAATACCAAAAGAGTTAAAGTTGATAACAATAGTCTCACATATTTGTGGCACTGCCGCCTTGGTCACATAGGTGTCAAACGCATGAAGAAGCTCCATGCAGATGGACTTTTAGAGTCTCTTGATTATGACTCATTTGACACGTGCGAACCATGCCTCATGGGTAAAATGACCAAGACTCCGTTCTCAGGAACAATGGAGCGAGCAACCAACTTATTGGAAATCATACATACCGATGTGTGCGGTGCAATGAGTGTTGAGGCTCGTGGTGGCTATCGTTATGTTCTCACCCTCACTGATGACTTGAGTAGATATGGGTATATCTACTTAATGAAACACAAGTCTGAAACCTTTGAAAAGTTCAAGGAATTTCAGAGTGAGGTTGAAAATCAACGTGATAAAAAGATCAAGTTTCTACGATCAGATCATGGAGGAGAATACTTGAGTCACGAATTTGGCACACACTTAAGAAAATGTGGAATAGTTTCACAACTCACGCCGCCTGGAACACCTCAGCGTAATGGTGTGTCCGAACGTCGTAATCGCACTCTATTAGATATGGTGCGATCTATGATGTCTCTTACCGACTTACCGCTATCTTTTTGGGGCTATGCTTTAGAGACTGCCGCATTCACTTTAAATAGGGCTCCGTCGAAATCCGTTGAGACGACACCGTATGAATTATGGTTTGGGAAGAAACCTAAGCTGACGTTTCTAAAAGTTTGGGGATGCGATGCTTATGTCAAGAAACTTCAACCTGAAAAGCTCGAACCCAAGTCGGAAAAATGCGTCTTCATAGGATACCCTAAAGAAACTGTTGGGTATACCTTCTACCTCAGATCCGAAGGAAAGATCTTTGTTGCCAAGAATGGATCCTTTCTAGAGAAAGAGTTTCTCTCGAAATAAGTAAGTGGGAGGAAAGTAGAACTTGATGAAGTGTTACCTCTTGAACCAGAAAATGGCGAAACTCAGGAAAACGTTTCTGAGGTGCCTGCACCGACTAGAGAGGAAATTAATGATGATGATCAAGATACTTCTAATCAAGCTCCTACTGAAATTCAAAGGTCCACAAGGACACGTTCCGCACCAGAGTGGTACGGCAACCCTGTCTTGGAAATCATGTTGTTAGACAACGGTGAACCTTCGAACTATGAGGAAGCAATGGCGGGCCCGGATTCCGACAAATGGCTGGAAGCCATGAAATCCGAGATAGGATCTATGTATGAAAACGAAGTATGGACTTTGACTGACTTGCCCGTTGAGCGGCGAGCCATAGAAAATAAATGGATTTTTAAGAAGAAGACAGACGCGGATGGTAATGTGACCATCTATAAAGCTCGGCTTGTCGCTAAGGGTTATCGACAAGTTCAGGGGGTTGACTACGATGAGACTTTCTCACCGGTAGCAAAGCTGAAGTCCGTCCGAATCATGTTAGCAATTGCCGCATTCTATGATTATGAAATATGGCAAATGGACGTCAAAACGGCATTCCTTAATGGTTTCCTTAAGGAAGAATTGTATATGATGCAGCCGGAAGGTTTTGTCGATCCTAAGAATGCTGACAAGGTGTGCAAGCTCCAATGCTCGATTTATGGGCTGGTGCAAGCATCTCGGAGTTGGAACATTCGCTTTGATGAGATGATCAAAGCGTTTGGGTTTACACAGACTTATGGAGAAGCCTGTGTTTACAAGAAAGTGAGTGGGAGCTCTATAGCATTTCTCATATTATATGTAGACGACATACTTTTGATGGGAAATGATATAGAACTCTTGGACAGCATTAAGGCCTACTTGAATAAAAGTTTTTCAATGAAGGACCTTGGAGAAGCTGCTTATATATTAGGCATCAAGATCTATAGAGATAGATCGAGACGCCTCATAGGTCTTTCACAAAGCACATACCTTGATAAGATATTGAAGAAATTCAATATGGATCAATCTAAGAAAGGGTTCTTACCTGTGTTACAAGGTGTGAAATTGAGCTCAGCTCAATGTCCGACCACGGCAGAAGATATAGAAGAGATGAGTGATCCCCTATGCCTCAGCCATAGGTTCTATTATGTATGCCATGCTGTGTACCAGACCTGATGTAAACCTTGCCGTAAGTTTGGTGGGAAGGTACCAAAGTAATCCCGGCAAGGAACACTGGACAGCGGTCAAGAATATCCTGAAGTACCTGAAAAGGACTAAGGAAATGTTTATCGTTTATGGAGGTGATGAAGAGCTCGTCGTAAAGGGTTACGTCGACACTAGCTTCGACACAGATCTAGATGACTCTAAGTCACAAACCGGATACGTGTATATTTTGAATGGTGGGGCAGTAAGCTGGTGCAGTTGCAAGCAAAGCGTCGTGGCGGGATCTACATGTGAAGCGGAGTACATGGCAGCCTCGGAGGCAGCACATGAAGCAATTTGGGTGAAGGAGTTCATCACCGACCTCGGAGTCATACCCAATGCGTCGGGGCCAATCAAGCTCTTCTGTGACAACACTGGAGCTATTGCACTTGCAAAGGAGCCCAGGTTTCACAAGAAGACCAGGCACATCAAGCGTCGCTTCAACTCCATTCGTGAAAATGTTCAAGATGGAGACATAGAAATTTGTAAAGTGCACACGGATCTGAATGTCGCAGATCCGTTGACTAAACCTCTCCCTAAGGCAAAACATGATCAGCACCAGAACTCTATGGGTGTTCGATTCATCACAATGTAACTAGATTATTGACTCTAGTGCAAGTGGGAGACTGTTGGAAATATGCCCTAGAGGCAATAATAAAAGCATTATTATTATATTTCCTTATTCATGATAATTGTCTTTATTCGTGCTATAATTGTGTTATCCGGAAATCGTAATACATGTGTGAATAACAGACAACAATATGTCCCTAGTGAGCCTCTAGTTGACTAGCTCGTTGATCGACAGATAGTCATGGTTTCCTGACTATGGACATTGGATGTCATTGATAACGAGATCACATCATTAGGAGAATGATGTGATGGACAAGACCCAATCCTAAACATAGCATAAGATCGCATAGTTCGTTTGCTAGAGTTTTCCAATGTCAAGTATCCTTTCCTTAGACCATGAGATCGTGTAACTCCCGGATACCGTAGGAGTGCTTTGGGTGTGCCAAACGTCACAACGTAACTGGGTGACTATAAAGGTATACTACGGGTATCTCTGAAAGTGTCTGTTGGGTTGACATGGATCGAGACTGGGATTTGTCACTCCGCTTGACGGAGAGGTATCACCGGGCCCTCTCGGTAATGCATCATCATAATGAGCTCAATGTGATCAAAGTGTTTGATCACGGGATCATGCATTACGGTACGAGAAAAGTGACTTGCCGGTAACGAGATTGAACGAGGTATTGGGATACCGACGATCGAATCTCGGGCAAGTAAAATACTGATTGACAAAGGGAATCGTATACGGGATTAATTGAATCCTCGACATCGTGGTTCATCCGATGAGATCATCGTGGAGCATGTGGGAGCCAACATGGGTATCCAGATCCCGCTATTGGTTATTGCCCGAGAGCCGTCTCGGTCATGTCTGCATGTCTCCCGAACCCGTAGGGTCTACACACTTAAGGTTCGGTGACGCTAGGGTTGTGAAGATATGTATATGCAGTAGCCCGAATGTTGTTCGGAGTCCCGGATGAGATCCCGGACGTCACGAGGAGTTTCGGAATGGTCCAGAGGTAAAGAATTATATATAGAAAGTGTTGTTTTGGCCATCGGGACAAGTTTCAGGGTTATCGGTATTGTACCGGGACCACCGGAGGGTCCCGGGGGTCCACCGGGTGGGGCCACCTGCCTCGGAGGGGCCCCATCGGCTGTATGAGGAAGGGAACCAGCCCAAAGTGGGCTGGTGCGCCTCCCCCCCCAAGGGCCCATGCGCCTAGGGTTGGGGGGGAACCCTAAAGGGGGCGCCCCCCTTGCTTGGGGGGCAAGTCCCCCTCCCTGGCCGCCGCCCCCCCTAGGAGATTCCATCTCCTAGGGCCGGCGCCCCCCCCCCCAAGGGGCTATATAAAGGGGGGAGGGGAGGGGGGTTGCGCACCCTTTGCCCTGGCGCCTCCCTCTCCCTCTCCAACACCTCCTCCTCCTCCGTAGAGCTCGGCGAAGCCCTGTCGGAGTACTGCGGCTCCACCATCACCACGCCGTCGTGCTGCTGCTGGAGTCTTCTTCCCCAACCTCTCCTTTGCCTTGCTGGATCAAGAAGAAGGAGACGTTACGCTGACCGTACGTGTGTTGAACGCGGAGGTGCCATGCTTTCGGTGCTAGGATCTGGTCCCGCGCGTGGCTAAGGTGGAGTGTTTAGGCTGCATTCGTGGGCCAAATATGTATATTATACCTATTAGTTTTTTTAGCAAAAATCTTGGGTATTCCAAGGAAGTCCCAGGAAGACCCCAGCGCCTCCACTGCTTGGACACGGCCTATACATGGCCAACTTGGTCCATATTGATTTCTGTGCACGCTAAAACTTGTACTATTACTCAAGTAGTAGAAATGTTACCATCTGTATTACAAAGATCAACTATCTCTGGATTTTCTTTTGAAAAGGCTTATGACAAAGTGATCTCGGATACTCTTTTCCATATTCTAGAAAAAATGGATTTAATGAGACCTGGATGAACTAGTTTTAGGTAGTGGTTAAGGGAAGGACACCTAACATCCAGAGGTAAAAGCACCGGGGGTCCATAAACTTGCGCGGTCGGTGATGATTTAGTCCATGAACTTGTAGATGTTAACTCCACCATCCACTAACTTGCAGCTCTGATAAAAAAACATACCCAATCAGACACGACCACTTGGCAGTGGAGATTTTGCAGAGACACCCCTGTCATGTTTGTAATTTATGTGCGGCCACGCGAGCCCAGTGAGAGTAAAAATGGGCACCGCCAAGTTAATGATGTAGTTGAGAGAAAATTTGGGAGTTTCAAAGGTGTGAGGCAAAGAGCACTACTCTCCCATTTCCTTTTTTAACATTGATGCTAACTGTCTGCAAAGGATAGTTCAACATGCTCAGAATGGCGGTCAAATTGTTGGTTTAAATGCTCTACAAAATGTTGGTTTTAATCCTCATCTGATTGATAAAGGGGTGGCCATTTTTCAGTATGCTTATGACACAATATTGTTCATTTAAGATGATACCGAAGGTGCTAGGAATTCAAAACTACTTCTATACCAGTTTGAGCAAATGTCGGGTTTTAAAAACAATTTTCAAAAAAGTGAGGCTTTGGTAGTGTTACGTGATGATGTTAAGGGGCCGATGTATGTTGATATTTTCAACTGCCAATTGGGGTATTGGCGTATCAGTTATTTAGGTGTGCATGTGGGTGGTAGCAGGTTGCATGTGATTGGCTGGGTACCTGATGAGGAAAATGTTCAAAAGATTGGATGGCTGGGAATCTGGAACTCTAACCCTTGGTGGTAGAGTAACCAGCACCAAAGCATGCTTAACTAGCATACCAGTCTATCACTTTTCTATGAACATATTCCCGAAACTATGTTGGAAGAATGGATAAATCTATTAAAAGATTATTATTTGTGGCAAGGAAGTGGTACCAAGAAAAAAATACCACATGATAAGATGGTTATCACTTATATGTAGACCAAAGGAAAAAAAGGGGGGGCTTGGCATTCATAGCATGGGAAGATTTAATATCAATCTATTATGAAAGTGGTGGTGCAGTCTAGACAATGAAGAAGTATTATGGCGGGAAATGGTTAGAAAGAAATATATAATTCAACACGGTATTTGCCAGATTAGTAGTTATGTGGATTCACCATAGATTGGGACGACCAGTAGGTAAGCATAAATTGACTAAGCTCGTTGCCTGAAAGTGGAGCTCATATTATCCACCCTAACCCCCCCCCCACCTTTTTTAATCCTTCATCCATATATATTGTTATATAAGATAAGTCTCATAACAGCCTCATTCAGATCGAGTCCAGTCGCCCCTACAGTCACATCAATCCGTTATGGCTTTGTCCCTCCGGCAGTTGGATCCTTCGGGAAGCCATAGTAGGGATTATGTCAGTACATTCTTAGGCAAGAAGTGGGTTATATCACCCCCTATTATAGACTCGTTGTCTTCGGATGCGTCAGTTTATTATGCTTATGCCTAATCTTAATGTTGGCTAGTTACTTCAACTACCTTACCCCCACCACCCCTCCTTTTAAGGAGGTTTCAAAGCACCCAGTTACAACTCATCACACTTGCAAGAAAGGAAAATAAAATGTTTGTTTCGTTATTACAACCTTATTTTTTATGTCAAAGATAAAAAGCGACGCGCAAATTTTCATTGGGCCTCGGTTGTTCTTAATAGTGATGGCTATTCATTTATGTTGATCGAAAGGTGGAGAATTGCTTGAGTGAAGATTGTTGGAAATATGCCCTAGAGGCAATAATAAATTGATTATTATTATATTTCCTTGTTCATGATAATCGTTTATTATCCATGCTAGAATTGTATTGATAGGAAACTCAGATACATGTGTGGATACATAGACAACACCATGTCCCTAGTAAGCCTCTAGTTGACTAGCTCGTTGATCAATAGATGGTTACTGTTTCCTAACCATGGACATTGGATGTCATTGATAACGGGATCACATCATTAGAGAAATGATGTGATGGACAAGACCCAATCCTAAGCCTAGCACAAGATCATGTAGTTCGTATGCTAAAGCTTTTCTAATGTCAAGTATCATTTCCTTAGACCATGAGATTGTGCAACTCCCGGATACCGTAGGAATACTTTGGGTGTGCCAAACGTCACAACGTAACTGGGTGGCTATAAAGGTGCACTACGGGTATCTCCGAAAGTGTCTGTTGGGTAGGCACGAATCGAGACTGGGATTTGTCACTCCGTGCAAACGGAGAGGTATCTCTGGGTCCACTCGGTAGGACATCATCATAATGTGCACAATGTGATCAAGGAGTTGATCACGAGATGATGTGTTACGGAACGAGTAAAAGAGACTTGCCGGTAACGAGATTGAACAAGGTATTGGGGATACCGACGATCGAATCTCGGGCAAGTATCGTACCGATAGACAAAGGGAATTGTATACGGGATTGATTAAGTCCTTGACATCGTGGTTCATCCGATGAGATCATCGTGGAACATGTGGGAGCCAACATGGGTATCCAGATCCCGCTGTTGGTTATTGACCGGAGAACATCTCGGTCATGTCTGCATGTCTCCCGAACCCGTAGGGTCTACACACTTAAGGTTCGATGACGCTAGGGTTATATGTTGGGTAACGTAGCAGAAATTCAAAATTTTCCTACGTGTCACCAAGATCTATCTATGGAGAAACCAGCAACGAGGGGAAGGAGAGTGCATCTACATACCCTTGTAGATCGCTAAGTGGAAGCGTTCAAGTGAACGGGGTTGATGGAGTCGTACTCGTCGTGATTCAGATCACCGATGATCCTAGTGCCGAACGGACAGCCCTAGGAGATCATGGTCTAAGGAAATGATACTTGACATTAGAAAAGCTTTAGCATACGAACTACATGATCTTGTGCTAGGCTTAGGATTGGGTCTTGTCCATCACATTATTTCTCTAATGATGTGATCCCGTTATCAATGACATCCAATGTCCATGGTTAGGAAACAGTAACCATCTATTGATCAACGAGCTAGCCAACTAGAGGCTTACTAGGGACATGGTGTTGTCTATGTATCCACACATGTATCTGAGTTTCCTATCAATACAATTCTAGCATGGATAATAAACGATTATCATGAACAAGGAAATATAATAATAACCAATTTATTATTGCCTCTAGGGCATATTTCCAACAGTCTCCCACTTGCACTAGAGTAAATAATCCAGTTCACATCGCTATGTGATTAACACTCAAGGTCACATCCCCATGTGACTAACACCCAAAGAGTTCACTAGAGTCAATAATCTAGTTCACATTACCATGTGATTAACACTCAATGAGTTCTGGGTTTGATCATGTTATGCTTGTGAGAGATGTTATAGTCAACGGGTCTGGACCTTTCAGATCCGTGTGTGCTTTACAAATATCTATGTCATCTCCTAGATGCAGTTACCACGCTCTATTTGGAGCTAGTCCAAATAACTGTTCTACTATACAAATCCAATTTACTACTCAGAATAATCTGGATTAGTGTCAAAGTTTGCATCGGCGTAACCCTTTACGACGAACTCCTTTTCCACCTCCATAATCGAGAAAATTCCTTAGTCCACTAGTTACTAAGGATAACTTTGACCGTTGTCCTGTGATCCATTTCTAGATCACACTTGTACCCCTTGACTGACTCATGGTTTGGCACACTTCAGGTGCGGTACACAACATAGCATACTTTAGAGCCTACGACTAAAGCATAGGGGACGACCTTCGTCCTTTCTCTCTATTCTGTCGTGGTCATGTCTTGAGTCTTACTCAATACTCACACCTTGTAACACAGCCGAGAACTCCTTCTTTGCTGATCTATTTTGAACTCCTTCAAAATCTTGTCACGGTATGTATTCATTTGAAAGTACTATTAAGCGATTTTGATCTATCCTTATAGATCTTGATGCTCAATGTTCAAGTTGCTTAATCCAGGTTTTCCATTGAAAACACTCTTCAAATAACCCTATATGCTTTCCAGAAATTCTACATCATTTCTGATCAACAATATGTCAACAACATATACTCATCAGAAATTCTATAGTGCTCCCACTCACTTCTTTGTAAATACAAGTTTCTCATAAAGTTTGTATAAACCTAAAATCTTTGATCAACTCATCAAAGTGTACATTCCAACTCCGAGATGCTTACTCCAGTCCTCAGAAGGATTGCTGGTGCTTTGCATACTTGTTAGCATCTTTCAGGATTGACAAAAAATCTTCTGGTTGTATCACATACAACCTTTCCTCAAGAAAATCAAGGAAACAATATTTTGACATCCTATCTGCAAGATTTCATAAATAATGCAGTACCTGCTAATATAATTCCAACAGACTCTTAGCATCGCTACGAATGAGAAAGTCTCATCGTAGTCAACTCCTTGAACTTGTCGGAAAACATCTTAATGACAAGTTGAGCTTTCTTAATGGTGACATTTACCATCATTGTCCGTCTTCCTTTTAAAATCCATATGTACCTAACAGCCTTACAACCATCAAGTAGTTCTTCCAAAGTCTACACTTTGTTTTCATATATGGATCCTCTCTCGGATTATATGGCCTCGAGCCATTCATCGGAATCCGGGCCCACCATCGCTTCTCCATAGCTCGTAGGTTCATTGTTGTTTGGCAACATGACTTCCAAGACAGGATTACGTACCACTCTGAAGTAGTACGCATCCTTGTCATCCTACGAGGTTTGGGAGTGACTTGATTCGAAGTCTCATGATCACTGTCATAAGCTTCCACTTCAATTGGTGTAGGTGCCATAGGAACAATTCCTATGCCCTGCTACACACTAGTTGAAGTGACGGTTCAATAACCTCATCAAGTCTCCACCATCCTCCCACTCAATTCTTTCGAGAGAAACTTTTCCTCGAGAAAGGACCCGATTTGAGAAACAATCCCTATTGCTTTCGGATCTGAGACA
The DNA here is from genome assembly GCA_032464435.1 of Aegilops umbellulata. NCBI lineage: Eukaryota > Viridiplantae > Streptophyta > Magnoliopsida > Poales > Poaceae > Aegilops > Aegilops umbellulata. The sequence goes on from CP136057.1 coordinate 642,688,145, forward strand.
GGAGGTATACCCAAGTGTTTTGGGTGTCCTATGAAGATGCGGTTATCCGCTTTGGGTTCGAGCTTATCAGCCTGAAACTTTTTCATATAAGCGTCGCAGCCCCAAACCTTTTAAGAAATGACAGCTTAGGTTTCTCTAAACCATAGTTCATACGGTGTCATCTCATCGGAATTACATGGTGCCCTATTTAAAGTGAATGCGGTTGTCTCTAATGCCTAACCCATGAACGATAGTGGTAATTCGATAAGAGACATCATGGTATGCACCATATCCAATAGGGTGCAGTTATGATGTTCGGACACACCATCACACTATGGTGTTCCAGGCGGTACTAGTCGTGAAACAATTTCCACAATGTCTCAATTGTGTACCAAACTCGCAACTCAGATATTCATCTCTATGATCATATCATAGACATTTTATCCTTTTATCACGAAGATCTTCAACTTCATTCTGAAATTACTTGAACCATTCAATAATTCAGACTTGTGTTTCATCAAGTAAATATGCTCAGTATCTACTCAAATCATCTGTGAAGTAAGAGCATAACGATATCCACTGCGTGCCTCAGCACTCATTGGACTGCACACATCAAAATGTGTTACTTCCAACAAGTTTCTTTCTTGTTCCATTTTACTGAAACCGAAGCTTTCAGTCATCTTGCCCATGTGGTATGATTTGCATATCTCAAGTGATTCAAAATCAAGTGAGTCCAAACAGTCCATCTGCATGGAGTTTCTTCATGCGTATATACCAATAGACATGGTTCACATTACTCAATCTTTTCAGAAATGAGTGAGTTCAAAGATCCATCAACATGGAGCTTCTTCATGCGTTTTATACCAATATGACTTACATCGCAGTGCCACAAGTAGGTGGTACTATCATTACTATCTTATATCTTTTGGCATGAACATGTGTATCACTATGATCGAGATTCAATAAACCATTCATTCTAGGTGCAAGACCATTGAAGGTATTATTCAAATAAATAGAGTAACCATTATTCTCTTTAAATGAATAACCGTATTGCGATAGACATAATCCAATCATGTCTATGCTCAACGCAAACACCAAATAACAATTATTTAGGTTTAACACCAATCTCGATGGTAGAGGGAGCGTGCGATGCTTGATCACATCAAGCTTGGAAACCCTTCCAACACATATCGTCAGCTCACCTTTAGCTAGTCTCCGTTTATTCCGTAGCTTTTATTTCGAGTTACTAACACTTAGCAACCGAACCGGTATCTAATACCCTGATGCTACTAGGAGTACTAGTAAAGTACACATTCACATAATGTATATCCAATACACTTCTATCTACAGCCTTCTCATCTACCAAGTATCTAGGGTAATTCTGCTCCAGTGGTTGTTCCCCTTATTACAGAATCACTCAGTCTCGGGTTTGGGTTCAACCTTGGGTTTCTTCACTAGAGCCGCGGTTGATTTGCCGTTTCATGAAGTATCCCTTCTTGCCCTTGCCCTTCTTGAAACTAGTGGTTTCACTAACCATCAACAATTGATGCTCCTTCTTGATTTCTACTTTCGCGGTGTCAAACATCGCGAATATTTCAAGGATCATCATATCTATCCCTGATATGTTATAGTTCATTACGAAGCTCTAGCAGCTTGGTGGCAATAACTTTGGAGAAACATCACTATCTTACCTGGAAGATCAACTCCCACTCGATTCAAGTGATTGTTGTACTCAGACAATCTGAGCACAAGCTCAACGATTGAGCTTTTCTCCCTTAGCTTGCAGGCCAAGAAAATCGTCGGAGGTCTTATACCTCTTGACGTCGGCATGAGCCTGAAATCCCAATTTCAGCCCTCGAAACATCTCATATGTTCTGTGACATTTCAAAATGTCTTCGGTGCCTCAATTCTAAACCATTTAACATTACCGAACTATCATGTAGTCATCAAAATGTGTATGCCAAATGTTCGCAACATCCACATACCACGTTCGAGGTCCAGCACACTGAGCAGTACATTAAGGACACAAGCCTTGTACTGTCCGCATAATTGCTACTATCAACTTTCAACTATATTTTCTCTAGGATCACATCTAAAACAGTAGAACTAAAGCGCGAGCTACGACATAATTTGCAAAATCTTTTTGACTATGTTCAGGATAATTAAGTTCATCTTATGAACTCCCACTCAGATAGACATCCCTCTAGTCATCTAAGTGATTACATGATCCGAGTCAACTAGGCCGTGTCCGATCATCACGTGAGACGGACTAGTCAACATCGGTGAACATCTTCATGTTGATCGTATCTGTCATACGACTCATGCTCGACCTTTCGGTCTTCTGTGTTCCGAGGCCATGTCTGTACATGCTAGGCTCGTCAAGTCAACCTAAGTGTTTCGCGTGTGTAAATCTGTCTTACACCCGTTGTATGTGAACGTAAGAATCTATCACACCCGATCATCACGTGGTGCTTCGAAACGACGAACTTTCGCAACGGTGCACAGTTAGGGGGAACACTTTCTTGAAATTTTAATGAGGGATCATCTTATTTACTACCGTCGTTCTAAGCAAATAAGATGCAGAAACATGATAAACATCACATGCAATCAAATAGTGACATGATATGGCCATCATCACTTTGCTCCTTTTGATCTCCATCTTCGGGGCTCCATGATCATCGTCGTCACCGACATGACACCATGATCTTCATCATCATGATCTCCATCATCGTGTCTTCATGAAGATGTCACGTCAACTATTACTTCTACTACTATGGCTAACGGTTAGCAATAAAGTAAAGTAATTACATGACGTTTATGTTGACACGCAGGCCATAAGTAAATAAATTAAAGACAACTCCTATGGCTCCTACCGGTTGTCATACTCATCGACATGCAAGTCGTGATTCCTATTACAAGAACATGATCATCTCATACATCACATATATCATACATCACATCCTTTGGCCATATCACATCACAGGGCATACCCTGCAAAAACAAGTTAGACGTCCTCTAATTGTTGTTTGCATGTTTTACGTGGCTGCTATGGGTTTCTAGCAAGAACGTTTCTTACCTACGCAAAACCACAACGTGATATGTCAATTGCTATTTACCCTTCATAAGGACCCTTTTCATCGAATCCGATCCGACTAAAGTGGGAGAGACTGGCACCCGCTAGCCACCTTATGCAACTAGTGCATGTTAGTCGGTGGAACCTGTCTCACGTAAGTGTACGTGTAAGGTCGGTCCGGGCCGCTTCATCCCACAATGCCTCCGAATCAAAATTGATTAGTAATGGTAAGCATATTGAACAAAATCAACGCCCACAACTACTTTGTGTTCTACTCGTGCATGGAATCTACGCAATAGACCTAGCTCTGATACCACTGTTGGGTAACGTAGCAGAAATTCAAAATTTTCCTACGTGTCACCAAGATCTATCTATGGAGAAACCAGCAACGAGGGGAAGGAGAGTGCATCTACATACCCTTGTAGATCGCTAAGCGGAAGCGTGCAAGTGAACGGGGTTGATGGAGTCGTACTCGTCGTGATTCAGATCACCGATGATCCTAGTGCCGAACGGACAGCACCTCCGCGTTCAACACACGTACAGCCCGATGACGTCTCCCATGCCTTGATCCAGCAAGGAGAGAGGGAGAGGTTGAGGAAGACTCCATCCAGCAGCAGCACAACGGCATGGTGGTGGTGGACGAGCGTGGCAATCCTGCAGGGCTTCGCCAAGCACCTGCGGGAGAGGAGAAGAACTTGGGAGAGGGAGGGGCTGCACCAAAGGCAAAAGGTATATCCCAAGAGGCCCTCTACCCCCATTGTATATAGGGATCCCAAAGGGGGGGCGCGCCAGCCCTAGGAGATCCAATCTCCTAGGGGGCGGCGGCCAGGGGAGGTTTCCCTCCCCCCCCCCAAGGCACCTAGGAGGTGCCTTCCCTCCTTGGGACTCTTCCTTAGGGTTTCCCCCTTCACCCTAGGCGCATGGGCCATAAGGGAAGTGGCGCCCCAGCCCACTTTGGGCTGGATCCCTTCCCACTTCAGCCCATGGGACCCTCCGGGATGGGTGGCCCCACCCGGTGGGCCCCCGGGACCCCTCCGGTGGTCCCGGTACAATACCGATGACCCCGAAACTTGTCCCGATGGCCGAAATAGGACTTCTTATATATAAATCTTTACCTCCGGACCATTCCGAAACTCCTCATGGCATCCGGGATCTCATCCGGGACTCCGAACAACATTCGGTAACCACATACAAGCTTCCTTTATAACCCTAGCGTCATCGAACCTTAAGTGTGTAGACCCTACGGGTTCGGGAGACATGCAGACATGACCGAGATGTTCTCCGGCCAATAACCAACAGCGGGATCTGGATACCCATGTTGGCTCCCACATGTTCCACGATGATCTCATCGGATGAACCACGATGTCAAGGACTTAATCAATCCCGTATACAATTCCCTTTGTCTATCGGTACGATACTTGCCCGAGATTCGATCGTCGGTATTCCGATACCTTGTTCAATCTCGTTACCGGCAAGTCTCTTTTACTCGTTCCGCAACACATCATCCCATGATCAACTCCTTGATCACATTGTGCACATTATGATGATGTCCTACCGAGTGGGCCCAGAGATACCTCTCCGTTTACACGGAGTGACAAATCCCAGTCTCGATTCGTGCCACCCAACAGACACTTTCGGAGATACCTGTAGTGTACCTTTATAGCCACCCAGTTACGTTGTGACGTTTGGCACACCCAAAGCATTCCTACGGTATCCGGGAGTTGCACAATCTCATGGTCTAAGGAAATGATACTTGACATTATAAAAGCTTAGCATATGAACTACATGATCTTGGGCTAGGCTTAGGATTGGGTCTAGTCCATCACATCATTCCTTTAATGATGTGATCCCGTTATCAATGACATCCAATGTCCATGGTTAGGAAACCATAACCATCTATTGATCAACGAGCTAGTCAACTAGAGGCTTACTAGGGACATGGTGTTGTCTATGTATCCACACATGTATCTGAGTTTCCTATCAATACAATTCTAGCATGGATAATAAACGATTATCATGAACAAGGAAATATAATAATAATCAATTTATTATTGCCTCTAGGGCATATTTCCAACATTATAAAGGAAGCTTGTATGTGGTTACCGAATGTTGTTCGGAGTCCCAGATGAGATCCCGGATGTCACGAGGAGTTCCGGAATGGTCCGGAGGTAAAGATTTATATATAGGAAGTCCTATTTCGGCCATCGGGACAAGTTTCGGGGTCATCGGTATTGTACCGGGACCACCGGAGGGGTCCCGGGGGCCCACCGGGTGGGGCCACCCATCCCGGAGGGTCCCATGGGCTGAAATGGGAAGGGATCCAGCCCAAAGTGGGCTGGGGCGCCACTTCCCTTATGGCCCATGCGCCTAGGGTGAAAGGGGAAACCCTAATGAAGAGTCCCAAGGAGGGAAGGCACCTCCTAGGTGCCTTGGGGGGGAGGGAAACCTCCCCTGGCCGCCGCCCCCTAGGAGATTGGATCTCCTAGGGCTGGCGCACCCCCCCCCCTTGGGATCCCTATATATAGTGGGGGTAGAGGGCCTATTGAGACACACCTTTTGCCTTTGGTGCAGCCCCTCCCTCTCCCAAGTTCTTCTCCTCTCCCGCAGGTACTTGGCGAAGCCCTGCTGGATTGCCACGCTCCTCCATCATCACCACGCCGTTGTGCTGCTGCTGGATGGAGTCTTCCTCAACCTCTCCCTCTCTCCTTGCTGGATCAAGGCATGGGAGACGTCACCGGGCTACGTGTGTTGAACGCGGAGGTGCCGTCCGTTCGGCACTTGGTCATCGGTGATTTGAATCACGACGAGTACGACTCCATCAACCCCGTTCACTTGAACGCTTCCGCTTAGCGATCTACAAGGGTATGTAGATGCACTCTCCTTCCCTTCGTTGCTGGTTTCTCCATAGATAGATCTTGGTGACACGTAGGAAAATTTTGAATTTCTGCTACGTTCCCCAACAGTGGTATCAGAGCCAGGTTTATTGCGTAGATTCCATGCACGAGTAGAACACAAAGTAGTTGTGGGCGTTGATTTTGTTCAATATGCTTACCGTTACTAGTCAATCTTGATTCAGCGGCATTGTGGGATGAAGCGGCCCGGACCAACCTTACACGTACTCTTACGTGAGACCGGTTCCACCGACTAACATGCACTAGATGCATAAGGTGGCTGGCGGGTGTCTGTCTCTCCTACTTTAGTCGAATCGGATTCGATGAAAAGGGTCCTTATGAAGGGTAAATAGCAATTGGCATATCACGTTGTGGTTTTGCGTAGGTAAGAAACGTTCTTGCTAGAAACCCATAGCAGCCACGTAAAACATGCAAACAACAATTAGAGGACGTCTAACTTGTTTTTGCAGGGTATGCCATGTGATGTGATATGGCCAAAGGATGTGATGTATGATATATGTGATGTATGAGATGATCATGTTCTTGTAATAGGAATCACGACTTGCATGTCGATGAGTATGACAACCGGCAGGAGCCATAGGAGTTGTCTGTAATTTATTTATGACCTGCGTGTCAACATAAACGTCATGTAATTACTTTACTTCATTGCTAAAGCATTAGCCATAGTAGTAGAATTAATAGTTGACGTGACAACTTCATGAAGACACGATGATGGAGATCATGATGATGGAGATCATGGTGTCATGCCGGTGACGACGATGATCATGGAGCCCCGAAGATGGAGATCAAAAGGAGCAAAGTGATGATGGCCATATCATGTCACTATTTGATTGCATGTGATGTTTATCATGTTTTTGCATCTTATTTGCTTAGAACGACGGTAGTAAATAAGATGATCCCTCATTAAAATTTCAAGAAAGTGTTCCCCCTAACTGTGCACCGTTGCGAAAGTTCATCGTTTCGAAGCACCACGTGATGATCGGGTGTGATAGATTCTTACGTTCACATACAACGGGTGTAAGACAGATTTACACACGCGAAACACTTAGGTTGACTTGACGAGCCTAGCATGTACAGACATGGCCTCGGAACACAGAAGACCGAAAGGTCGAGCATGAGTCGTATGACAGATACGATCAACATGAAGATGTTCACCGATGTTGACTAGTCCGTCTCACGTGATGATCGGACACGGCCTAGTTGACTCGGATCATGTAATCACTTAGATAACTAGAGGGATGACTATCTGAGTGGGAGTTCATAAGATGAACTTAATTATCCTGAACATAGTCAAAAGACCTTTGCAAATTATGTCGTAAGCTCGCGCTTTAGTTCTACTGTTTTAGATATGTTCCTAGAGAAAATATAGTTGAAAGTTGATAGTAGCAATTATGCGGACAATACAAGGCTTACGTCCTTAATGCACTGCTCAGTGTGCTGGACCTCGAACGTGGTATGTGGATGTTGCGAACATTTGGCATACACGTTTTGATGACTACATGATAGTTCGGTAATGATAAATGGTTTAGAATTGAGGCACCAAAGACTTTTTGAAATGTCGCGGAACATATGAGATGTATCGAGGGCTGAAATTGGGATTTCAGGCTCGTGCCCACGTCAAGAGGTATGAGACCTCCGACGATTTTCTTGGCCTGCAAACTAAGGAGAAAAGCTCAATCGTTGAGCTTGTGCTCAGATTGTCTGAGTACAACAATCACTTGAATCGAGTGGGAGTTGATCTTCCAGATAAGATAGTGATGTTTCTCCAAAGTCATTGCCACCAAGCTGCTAGAGCTTCGTAATGAACTATAATATATCAGGGATAGATATGATGATCCTTGAAATATTCGCGATGTTTGACACCGCGAAAGTAGAAATCAAGAAGGAGCATCAATTATTGATGGTTAGTGAAACCACTAGTTTCAAGAAGGGCAAGGGCAAGAAGGGATACTTCATGAAACGGCAAATCAGCTGGTGCTCTAGTGGAGAAACCCAAGGTTGAACCCAAACCCGAGACTGAGTGCTTCTGTAATAAGGGAAACAGCCACTAGAGCAGAATTACCCTGGATACTTGGTAGATGAGAAGGCTGTCGATAGAAGTATATTGGATATACATTATGAGAATGTGTACTTTACTAGTACTCCTAGTAGCATCAGGGTATTAGATACCGGTTCGGTTGCTAAGTGTTAGTAACTCGAAATAAAAGCTACGGAATAAACGGAGACTAGCTAAAGGTGAGCTGACGAGATGTGTTGGAAGTGTTTCCAAGGTTGATGTGATCAAGCATCGCACGCTCCCTCTACCATCGAGATTGGTGTTAAACCTAAATAATTGTTATTTGGTGTTTGCGTTGAGCATAGACATGATTGGACTATGTCTATCGCAATACGGTTATTCATTTAAAGAGAATAATGGTTACTCTATTTATTTGAATAAATACCTTCAATGGTCTTGCACCTAGAATGAATGGTTTATTGAATCTCGATCATAGTGATACACATGTTCATGCCAAAAGATATAAGATAGTAATGATAGTACCACCTACTTGTGGCACTGCCATGTAAGTCATATTGGTATAAAACGCATGAAGAAGCTCCATGCTGATGGATCTTTGAACTCACTCATTTCTGAAAAGATTGAGACATGTGAACCATGTCTGTTGGTATATACGCATGAAGAAACTCCATGCAGATGGACCGTTTGGACTCACTTGATTTTGAATCACTTGAGATATGCAAATCATACCACATGGGCAAGATGACTGAAAGCTTCGGTTTCAGTAAAATGGAACAAGAAAGCAACTTGTTGGAAGTAACACAGTTTGATGTGTGCAGTCCAATGAGTGCTGAGGCACGCAGTGGATATCGTTATGCTCTTACTTCACAGATGATTTGAGTAGATACTGAGCATATTTACTTGATGAATCACAAGTCTGAATTATTGAATGGTTCAAGTAATTTCAGAGTGAAGTTGAATATCGTCGTGACAAGAGGATAAAATATCTATGATATGATCATAGAGATGAATATCTGAGTTGCGAGTTTGGTACACAATTGAGACATTGTGGAAATTATTTCACGACTAGTATCGCCTGGAACACCACAGTGTGATGGTGTGTCCGAACATCATGACTGCACCCTATTGGATATGATGCATACCATGATGTCTCTTATCGAATTACCACTATCGTTCATGGGTTAGGCATTAGAGATAACCACACTCACTTTAATAGGGCACCACATAATTCCGTTTGAACTATGGTTTGGAGAAACCTGAGTTGTCGTTTCTTAAAAGTTTGGGGCTGCGACGCTTATGTGAAAAAGTTTCAGGTTGATAAGCTCGAACCCAAAGCGGATAAAATGCATCTTCATAGGACACCCAAAACAGTTGGGTATACCTCCTAATTAAGATCCGAAAGCAATAGGGATTGTTTCTAGAATCGGGTCCTTTCTCGAGGAAAAGTTTCTCTCGAAAGAATTGAGTGGGAGGATGGTGGAGACTTGATGAGGTTATTGAACCGTCACTTCAACTAGTGTGTAGCAGGGCACAGGAATTGTTCCTATGGCACCTACACCAATTTAAGTGGAAGCTTATAATAGTGATCATGAGACTTCGGATCAAGTCACTCCCAAACCTCGTAGGATGACAAGGATGCGTACTACTTCAGAGTGGTACGTAATCCTGTCTTGGAAGACATGTTGCTAGACAACAATGAACCTACGAGCTATGGAGAAGCGATGGTGGGCCCGGATTCCGATGAATGGCTCGAGGCCATAAAAATCCGAGAGAGGATCCATGTATGAAAACAAAGTGTAGACTTTGGCAGAACGGCTCGATGGTCGTAAGGCTGTTGAGTACAGATGGATTTTAAAAGGAAGACGGAAAATGATGGTAAATGTCACCATTAAGAAAGATCGACTTGTCATTAAAATGTTTTCCGACAAGTTCAAGGAGTTGACTACGATGAGACTTTCTCACCCGTAGCGATGCTAAAAGTCTGTTTGAATTATGTTAGCGATTACTGCATTATTTATGAAATTATGCAGATAGGATGTCAGAACATTGTTTCCTCGACGATTTTCTTGAGGAAAGGTTGTATGTGATACAACCAGAAGACTTTTGTCAATCCTGAAAGATGCTAACAAGTATGCAAAACTCTAGCAATCCTTCTAAGGACTGGAGTAAGCATCTCGGAGTTGGAATGTACACTTTGATGAGATGATCAAAGAATTTGGGTTTATACAAAGTTTATGAGAAACTTGTATTTCCAAAGAAGTGAGTGGGAGCACTATAGAATTTCTGATGAGTATATGTTGTTGACATATTGTTGATCAGAAATGATGTAGAATTTCTGGAAAGCATATAGGGTTATTTGAAAAGTGTTTTTCAATGGAAAACCTGGATTAAGCTACTTGAACATTGAGCATCAAGATCTATAAGGATAGATCAAAATCGCTTAATAGTACTTTCAAACGAACACATACCATGACAAGATTTTGAAGGAGTTCAAAATAGATCAGCAAAGAAGGAGTTCTCGGCTGTGTTACAAGGTGTGAGTATTGAGCAAGACTCAAGACATGACCACGGCAGAATAGAGAGAAAGGACGAAGGTCGTCCCCTATGATTTAGTCGTAGGCTCTAAAGTATGCTATGTTGTGTACCGCACCTGAAGTGTGCCAAACCATGAGTCAGTCAAGGGGTACAAGTGTGATCTAGAAATGGATCACAGGACAACGGTCAAGGTTATCCTTAGTAACTAGTGGACTAAGGAATTTTCTCGATTATGGAGGTGGAAAAAGAGTTCGTCGTAAAGGGTTACGCCGATGCAAACTTTGACACTGATCCAGATTATTCTAAGTAGTAAATCGGATTCGTATAGTAGAACAGTTATTTGGAATAGCTCCAAATAGAGCGTGGTAACTGCATCTAGGAGATGACATAGAGATTTGTAAAGCACACACGGATCTGAAAGGTTCAGACCCGTTGACTATAACATCTCTCACAAGCATAACATGATCAAACCCAGAACTCATTGAGTGTTAATCACATGGTAATGTGAACTAGATTATTGACTCTAGTGAACTCTTTGGGTGTTAGTCACATGGGGATGTGACCTTGAGTGTTAATCACATAGCGATGTGAACTGGATTATTGACTCTAGTGCAAGTGAGAGACTGTTGGAAATATGCCCTAGAGGCAATAATAAATTGATTATTATTATATTTCCTTGTTCATGATAATCGTTTATTATCCATGCTAGAATTGTATTGATAGGAAACTCAGATACATGTGTGGATACATAGACAACACCATGTCCCTAGTAAGCCTCTAGTTGGCTAGCTCGTTGATCAATAGATGGTTACTGTTTCCTAACCATGGACATTGGATGTCATTGATAACGGGATCACATCATTAGAGAAATGATGTGATGGACAAGACCCAATCCTAAGCCTAGCACAAGATCATGTAGTTCGTATGCTAAAGCTTTTCTAATGTCAAGTATCATTTCCTTAGACCATGAGATTGTGCAACTCCCGGATACCGTAGGAATACTTTGGGTGTGCCAAACGTCACAACGTAACTGGGTGGCTATAAAGGTGCACTACGGGTATCTCCAGAAGTGTCTGTTGGGTTGGCATGAATCGAGACTGGGATTTGTCACTCCGTGCAAACGGAGAGGTATCTCTGGGCCCACTCGGTAGGACATCATCATAATGTGCACAATGTGATCAAGGAGTTGATCACGAGATGATGTGTTACGGAACGAGTAAAAGAGACTTGCCGTTAACGAGATTGAACAAGGTATTGGGGATACCGACGATCGAATCTCGGGCAAGTATCGTACCGATAGACAAAGGGAATTGTATACGGGATTGATTAAGTCCTTGACATCGTGGTTCATCCGATGAGATCATCGTGGAACATGTGGGAGCCAACATGGGTATCCAGATCCCGCTGTTGGTTATTGACCGGAGAACATCTCGGTCATGTCTGCATGTCTCCCGAACCCGTAGGGTCTACACACTTAAGGTTCGATGACGCTAGGGTTATAAAGGAAGCTTGTATGTGGTTACCGAATGTTGTTCGGAGTCCCGGATGAGATCCCGGACGTCACGAGGAGTTTCGGAATGGTCCGGAGGTAAAGATTTATATATAGGAAGTCCTATTTCGGCCATCGGGACAAGTTTCGGGGTCATCGGTATTGTACCGGGACCACCGGAGGGGTCCCGGGGGCCCACCGGGTGGGGCCACCCATCCCGGAGGGTCCCATGGGCTGAAGTGGGAAGGGATCCAGCCCAAAGTGGGCTGGGGCGCCACTTCCCTTATGGCCCATGCGCCTAGGGTGAAAGGGGAAACCCTAATGAAGAGTCCCAAGGAGGGAAGGCACCTCCTAGGTGCCTTGGGGGGGAGGGAAACCTCCCCTGGCCGCCGCCCCCTAGGAGATTGGATCTCCTAGGGCTGGCGCACCCCCCCCCCTTGGGATTCCTATATATAGTGGGGGTAGAGGGCCTCTTGAGACACACCTTTTGCCTTTGGTGCAGCCCCTCCCTCTTCCAAGTTCTTCTCCTCTCCCGCAGGTACTTGGCGAAGCCCTGCTGGATTGCCACGCTCCTCCATCATCACCACGCCGTTGTGCTGCTGCTGGATGGAGTCTTCCTCAACCTCTCCCTCTCTCCTTGCTGGATCAAGGCATGGGAGACGTCACCGGGCTGTACGTGTGTTGAACGCGGAGGTGTCGTCCGTTCGGCACTTGGTCATCGGTGATTTGAATCACGACGAGTACGACTCCATCAACCCCGTTCACTTGAACGCTTCCGCTTAGCGATCTACAAGGGTATGTAGATGCACTCTCCTTCCCTTCGTTGCTGGTTTCTCCATAGATAGATCTTGGTGACACGTAGGGAAATTTTGAATTTCTGCTACGTTCCCCAACAAAGATAGTGGCACAAGACAGATTGAAAGCAAGGGGAATAGCTCATATGGAAAGAAACATATATAGTCAATGAAATTCAAAAGAGAATGGAAGAAGGTAAACATAGCATGTCTAAAAAGCAAGGCGAGGGGGCTTCACCTTACAGTGAGAGTGATGCCTCGCGAGACAGGCTTTGGAGATGGGGCCTTTTAGCAAAGCCAAGTCATCTCGGTCCACCAAACCCTGCAACTAAGGAAAAGGTTGGTGCACGAATGGCGTATAGAAAAGTTGAAGAAGGCATTCTAGGAGCTAAAGGCATCTCACTCATCTCTCATTCGCTCGCTTCCTCGCTCTCCCAATCAATACAATGAGTGAAACATATGTTTACTTCCCTTGGGGAAGACACAGTTGGTACATAAGAAACAAAGGTGGCTAAAAACTTATTTGAACTAGAACCATTTTTGTGGGTTCTTTGAATCGGAACCCTGATACCTCCTTTTAGGGCGATTAGGGGAAGTAGCGATACTCTGATTCCTTCGTGGGGGATCAATGAAGGCAACCGCTCCAGCAGCTTTTCGAAGGGTATTCAGAAAAACATAAAACTCATCAACAATACTTTGTCTACCCACTTCTCTTTCACGAGTATATTCATGCGTTTCTCATGATTATCGATTAAATGGTTCTAAGCCTATGAAAATAGTTGTAATAACAAGAAATTTAGTTCACTACTTGTGAAACGTTTAATTATTCAATTCAAAGATTGAAATCATACCTCCAGCGGGCAAGGTCACTCAAGTTATGGAAGTTGTGAGATGGAAAGAAAACCATGAAAAAAGTTTATTGGCCCTAAAACAAAATCCCTTCTTACCGCAAGATTTTAATAATATGGTAGTGATCTATCATTATGTGTGACTATCTCCACTATAGGACGAACATCTTCAACATCTCGGAATCGTATTCGAATGGTCTCCTCCTTAATCTCTTCTGGCTAAGCATCTTCCGGCATAGGAAAGGAGGCGAGTCCTTGTGGCGAAGCAATTCAATAAAAATCCTTGCATCCACTTAATTTCAGTCTGGTCAAAATATTGAAGATAATTCTTGACAAAGAACATATGGATGGAAAGAAAAATAATATAGAATAGTTGGGCAAATTGAATAAAAAACAAGTAATTCTACATGAAAGACGGACATGTGATAATTGGGAATGGAGAATAGACAGACCTTTGGCATGATACTTGGTGTGGGGACAAGCCCCTTAATGAGAAATCTTATGATTTTTCTTGATTTGTAATGAAACTGGCAGAACTGTGAAGCAAATGGTTGAATCTGGCTACAGATTGACTTTTAGGAGGTGGTTGAATAGGGATAAAATATTTCAAATGAATAGGTTGAATGGAATGTTGAATTATGTACATCTTTATCAAGCTGCTGATGCATCCAAATGGAAGTGGCATAAAACTGCAAAATTTACTTTCAAATCCCTATACAACCATCTTTCTAGTGTAGGCCCATATAGATATTTTAAGTATCGTTGGAAAGCTAAACTTCCATTAAAAATTAAAATCTAGTTTTGGCTTATTCAGTATAATGGCATTACTACAAAAGATAATATGATTAATCGGAGAACATTTTTCACATACTTTTTATTGCTCAACAGCCAAATACATTTGGAGCATTGTGTGCAAATGTATTGACGGCAGAGATAGACTTTGATGTTTTCCCGAATACTTTTGGTGGATTCCAAACGTTTTGGCTACTAGCCGGAATTTTCAAATTTGGGGGTTGGCTACGATTTGTTGGGCCATTTGGAAGTTGTGCAATAGGGCATGTTTTGATCACAAATTTGGTTAGATCTCTTCTTGATTTCATTTGCTATGTGTGCTCGTTTATGCACTATTGGGTAGTTTTACAAACTGAAGGTGATCGACTACTACTAGAGTAACGCGCTGACGTGATGCAAAGGGAGTCTCTGGTGGCGCATGATGATAGGTGTGGAGAAATAAGGGGACAAAGTCTACGTCTCAAGGCGGAAACATCTGGAAAAGTTGAATATGACAGACATAAATGATGAAACTATCTTAGAAACGTTGTTGTTGTGAGTGAATTTGGTGATGATTAGGTCATGTAGGGTGTTGGATTCCCGCTTTGCAATATACTAGTGGTTGGGGCTCGTCATTTCGGCCCGCTTGAGAGGAAGGTGCGCGCACATTTCTCCATCTTAAAGCAAAAAAAAACTCTCCTTCATCTCAGAAATTAAAAAAAATCCCACATCACATGGACATCACATCCATCTCGAAAAGAAGAAAGCCCTAGAAAAACTTTTCTTAAAATAAAAAAGAAGAAAGTCTCACTTTCATCTTCAAAAAACAACAAAAACTTTCTCACCGCGGTCAACCAGCATGCGCCACATGGATTAGTTAGTTGTTCGCCCTTGCATTTGGCCTTAATCGGTTTAATATGATATGTTACTCCCTTCATCCCAAAATAAGTGTCTCAACCTTAGTACAACTTTATACTGAAGTTAGTACAAAGTTGAGACACTTATTTTGGGATGGAGGGAGTATTTGTTTTAGATTGTTGTCAGCAGTTTGATGTGGTCAGCTCCCTCCAGTGCTTGTTGTTGTCACTAGATGGTCTACGGATCTGAATGCAATTTTTTTCCTAGTACTCATTGTACTACCTTAATAGTTAATGAACACATCAGAAGTTTCGTTGCAAAAAGAAGATATGGCAGCGGTTTGCGAGACTTTGATCCCTTGGGCCTTTTTTCCTTTGTTTTGTGTTGTTCTCGTTTGATCGTGGAACCCAATCCTTTTTTAGGATCATATGGGGGAAAACTTCCCTTGATTAGGGACCAAATATTGTGGCGTAATTCTGCTTTGGATCTTGTATCCAGACTAGATGTGATCCTGAGCAATAGAGCGGAGCTCCTTTGATTCTTGAAATGAGAAGTTATGGATGTGGAAGGTGGAAATAAAAATAAATAAATTCATCCAATGACATGTCGGCTATGAACCAAATAATTGTGGTTGGATGGTTAGGAGGAAAGTGGTATTTCCAGCCCACCAGGATTCAAGTAGTAGATTTGACATCAGTTCTCGCATTTTCCTGAGGTGAGTGTATGTGTGTTTGTATTGTGTTTAAAAAAGACACGTGGGCCACACATGTATGGTGTACATTGAAGATGCGTCTATCAGGGAGCTGCAACAGCAATACACATGAAAACTTTTCGGTGATCTGCTGATGATGCTTGGTTGCCTATTTGACATTTCGTGTGATTTGCTTACTGCTAAGGGGGATCATGTCAGATGTCACACTGGTGCGGAGTGGCGTAGCTAGACAAAATCTACCGTGGGGACAAGACAGAATATGACTATTTAAGGGTTAAAGGCTAAAAATTCCTCATCTAGGCCCTCCACAAAAAAAATTCTTCAGAAATTTGTTCATAGCTGGGGGCAGTGGCCCCCTCAGTCTAACACATAGCTCCGATGAAGCGGAAAAACAACTTCCCAACTTTTTTAGTGGAAGTGTCACCATTTGTTTAGACATGGAATAGGGGAGTAGAGGTGGGTTGTATTAGGCTTTGAGCTGAAGTCTGAATTATAAGTTATTCGGATGAAACCTAGATTATATGTTGTTTGGATGAAACCTAGTCTTCTACTTCTATGGGCTTCGGTATTGAAGTATTTAGGCCGCACCAAATTAATTTAATACTCCCTTTGTCCCATATAATACTCACTATGATTTTCGTGGAAGTCAAACGTCGGTAGGTTTGATCAAGTTTATAGAGAAATTTATCTATTTCTGTAATACTCCATCCATTCAGAAATATAAGATGTCTAACTTCTTTTAGAATCGGATGTACATAAACATGTTTTAGTGTGGTTGTTCACTCATTTCGGTTTGTAAGTAGTCCATATTGAAATATTTCAAACATGTTATACTCCCTCTATTTTTGTATACAAGGTCACTCTGTTTTTCGTGTCAAACTCTGACTTGTACTTTTCGTGACAAAATATGGATTATATGTCACTAAAAATATATCATCGAGAGGTTGTTTGTAATGTGCATCCAATAGTATACTCTTTGTGGCATCTAACTCGTATTTTTTTGGTAAAATTAATGACCAAAGTTAGAAATAAAAATATTAACGGTCTTGTATAAAGAAAGGGAGAAAGTAATTGTGAACGGAGGGAGTACCAAATATACATCATATGAAAACATATTTCATGATGAATGTAATGATAAAGATTTAGTATTCTAAATTTTCACTTTTTTTAAAACGTGGTCAAAGTTTATATCATTTGACTTTAAAAAGGCCTAATAAGACTATTGTCGGATGGAGGAAATATATTATAAGCATTCACTAGTGAAAATATTGCAAAATGATTGTGTGGGGCTATGAGCATGGTTAATAATATAGCCGATTGGTGGCTATAACATGTTGACATGTCATCTGTAGCCAATGTAATAGCCAACATCTATAGTAGTGGGCTAAAAAATATTACTTTTTACCACATGGCCCTGCCATACACTCTCACATATCTTCTTGGAGCCGTACTACAGATGGCCGTAAATCTACAGTCCGCTTCTCTTCTCTCTCCTCTTCTCTCTTATCTTTTTTTGCATGGTAATACGTGTTTCATTCATATCATAAGGAACAAAGTACAAGTCACGTAAAGACCGACATGACAAAACCGAAAAAATAGCAGAACATCTCTAAGCTTGATACCAACGCCCGGCACCACCACAGCAGCCACCGAAGAAAAGACTGACGAATCACCTCCTCACTCGAGCTCGACGCGGCTCCATCGCTGATATGCAACTTTGTGGACATCCAAGGTGGCTCACCAAAAGTGAAGCCCTTACTGTTGAACGAATCAGACCGGGGCAACACCCTGGACACGCCATCGAACTCCAGATCTGGCACCCCACCACGACTAAAACGTCGAAGGAGGAAACCATATCTGCCATCCACGGACCACGAGCCCAGCACATGCTCCGTCTTCCAGATGTTGTCGATGCAGACCACAATCTGCATCCGCTCCTGGACTCCCTCCCAAGCTCCGCGCTGATGTTGGAGCAAATGTCGTCGCAACGGCGGAGCCCGAGGAAACAGGTCCACCTGGAGGATGTCGTCGCCGCCACGCCATCCTTGCTTGAACAGTCTGGTTTCCAAATCCATCCCCAACCATAGGACCGATTGCCTCGTCAGGGAAGGATCCGAAGAATCTTTATTCAGCATTGTCATCGTCGCCGCCGAAGCAAAGACGATGAACAATCTAAAAACCTAGACTACGAGAGAGTAAAAGCGATCCACACGCGTGGATCCGGCGACCCCCCTCACCACCGACGACCGAGGTCGCCAGCGAAGGGGAGCCGCCGGAGAGCGGCGTTGGAAGATCGGCCTCCCCTGGCGGCGGCTAGTGTTCCAGCCGCCAGGGACGAGAGGAAAACAGGAACTCAGTAAAAATAATATTTAAAGTCTTACAGCCCGCCTACGTCACCTTATTATACTTGCTCTAACCCTCACATTGGCTCCGCCCATGCTGGTGCGTTGACGCCGTCATTACGCCCGTAACGCTCTGTTTTTGTTAGTGGTATGGATGTCTCTGGCCGATGAATTGCTTAAGCCGAGTGCTTCTATCTGTGGACTCGCCCACATTACCTTTTTTTTTTGTGGAAAGAAGGTAGCATGAATTTTACAAGAGCTCGTTTCCAAATCGGCGCACGAAATGGAACAATAGGAGTTTGAACTATATTTGTGTCCAACCACCATTGCTATATTTTTTCAACCCCAAACCTACATCTCGTTTAGAGAGTTGCTCCAGAGACATACACGACTACAATCACACATTGGTTGGATGATGATGATCTCTCCGACCAACACACCATGCGCTGCCCAAAATAACTCAACCAGTTAGATCATCATGAATCGACAAAACAGCTGCCATTACTACTACTAGTTAACCACTGAGGGCCTGTTCGGTTTGTAGGAATTTCAAAGGAAAAGGTACAGGAATAAAAAACGGAGGAAATGTACTAGAAACAGCGTTCGGCATGCAGGATTTTTGGCTTCACATTCCTCTGAAAAGATTCCATAGCCTGTACTTTTACGGGAAAATAAAAATCCAACCAAAGCTCTTGTTTTCGCGGAAGACCGAGGCAGGCGAGCGCTAACAATGGATGGAGCCTGACAGCTGCACTGTGTATCCAAATAAAATATACCTTTCCTGTGCATACTAGAGCTTGGAGACAAAAACAGCTACTCTGCATGCCGAATAGATTATATTTTGTAATCTGTACTTCACACTCCACACATAAGCTGCCTCCTGTGTTATTCCTGCAGCCAACCGAACGCGTTTCCCTCAAGCTTAACTATGTTTCTAGATCCTCTGCTTTGCTCTGTTTTCATTTTCTATTCCTGCGATTTTTCAAGTTCCTATGTTTTAATATCCTTTGTGCCGAACAGGGCCTGAATGTACAATGAAGTGGTTGATGCCCACATTTACAGCACATATTATTAACACTACTAGAAGAAAATTAATACAGCAAGATTTTACCAGCACACGGGACGGAAATAGGTATACGAGGAAAAATTATGCCAACACCGATAAATTACTTACTCGCGACAAAACATGTAGTCAGATATCAACAATTTATCAGGAATGAAGACTGGCACGATCACCGTGATTAACAAAGAGAAGTTGCTTCCTTCCTGCGCCCCGGTTCATGGTGCGCGGCGAGAATGTCTCCCGTGGCATCGGCTCCATGACGCGCCTCGTGTCGCCCCTCGCCATGAGTGGTGCTTCCATGGCCATGGTTGTTGGAGCAGCAGCAGCAGGCGCGCCTCCATGCGGCCACCTGGAGCTCTGAGGAATCATGAGGAGGTCCTGCCCTGCGAGCTTGGCGACGTCGATGCTTGCCGAACCTGGGGAGAGAGACCGGTGGTAGGCCATGGCTTTCTTCTTCCTGAGAACGTTCATGACCAAGGGGATGAGTCCATCCATTGTAATGCAACTATGCTATGCAAGCCTGCCAAGGGGGTCGGTTCCTCTTCATAGGCACGCACAAGAAGGTATGCGGTGCATGATGTATCAAAGGTTTTGACTCTTGACCGTTCAAAGAATGCCCCATCTTGAAAACACTGTCAATGGTTGTTCCCCGCCGGGCTTTTTCCCTTCTCGACTAGACGCGTTTCTCTTATAAATTCCATTTTCCTTTTTTCAACTAAACTGTCCACAACTCTGCACCAGCTCATCTTCTCATGGGTTGTCAATATCTAATCTCATCTGCCATGATAGTGGTGGCACAGAGGGAAGGGCGCATACTGCTCAAGGTATTAAAGAATTTATGGACCTCAAGGTTAGTAAAATATCCTTTCTTGAACCAGCAAGGCAAAAATATCTCTATAAACTAAAACACGAGCATAATCACTTCATTCTTCACGAGGTAACCAAGTTTGTTCAGAAGTGAAAGAAAACTAAAAATTTAAGATAAAATGAATTATGTCAATACGACAATATCTTGTTCCAAAGTCGCGTAAGACAAGATTGACACATGGTTCTAACTGTCAACCCGCAAGAAAAAAATATCAAATTGAGTGAGAGGTAATTTATTAAAGGTCAATATCAAAACAGGAAAAGGTGTTTTAGCGCATTACCTTTCGGTTCATCCCTCGACACTCACTACCACTCCCTCCGTTTCGATTTACTTGTCGTGGTTTTAGTTTAAATTTGAACTAAAACCACGACAAGTAAATCGGAACGGAGGGAGTAGGTTGCATGAAATGTTTAACCTCTCCATTTGCATGAAAATGGACTCAGCAAAATAGGAAATAAAAGGTCGGCATGAAAATATTTAACCTCTCCGTTTGCTTCCCCACTAGTAGAATCCACAGCTTCGCCGGGCACTCGACAAAGGCTGAAAAAAGTCTGGCGGCAAACATGACTCGGCTGGGCAGCCAGCAACAGAGGTTATTTTACCGAGTTCTTTCTATGGGCACTGCGAAAACACCTAAATAACTATCAAGTACAAAAAAAAATATTCGACAACCGAATGCTGAAAAAAAAACTCGACAAGAAAAAAGTTATCTAGTGGGAAAAAAAGTGCTTGGCAAAGGTAATATTTGCTTAACCCATCAAAATGCACGCGGCAAACAACATAACACTAGTGAAAGTTTCAGATTCCAGTAATGTTAGTAGGTAATTCATCCTCGATTGCTGCCTCCGGTACAATAGAGATCTAGAAATCTAATCCAGTTGGTAAGCTGGTAAGGTACAGCACCTTAAATATTTGGAGCCAAACTTGGTTTACTACAGTAATATTAGTAGCTACTCCCTCCGCTTCCAAAATAGATGACCCAACTTTATTCTAACTTTGTACTAAAGTTAGTATAAAGTTGGGTCATCTATTTTGGAACGGAGGGAGTACAACTCAAAACTAGTCGACACGAGTTCTTTTTCTTCCCGCCAAGTCTCGACACTGCAGTCCAAACTATGTTAGCCTCTACAGGATGTGAGACGCACATCTCTGTCTACGCAGGCTTTGACGAAACGCACCACATGAAACACAAGGCAAGCCTGTAGCAGATTCGTCCGTCTCTCAACTTCAAAGGCACTGTTACCCTTTTACAATCTCCCGGTAGAACATGTCGATGAAATCATCATTCTGCACACACACAAAAAAGGCGTGAGCAAATACTCCATAGTCAACATGAGTGTCAGGAGGCCATGAATTTGTTGTAGCGACAGAATAGAATTATGCGAACCCAGCAACAAGTTGAATCAACCTTATTATTTACTACTCCCTCCGTTCCATAATAAATGTCGTGGTTTTAGTTTGTCTTCAGTTTGGTTGTCATGTACTCCCTCCGTTCCATAGTAAGTGTCGTGGTTTTAGTTCAAATTTGAATAAAACTACGACACTTATTATGGAACGGAGGGAGTACATGACAACCAACAGAAAGAAAAATTACCTGCACAAGCCTCAGCAATGCACCTCTCAGGTTGTCTCTTGATAGTATCACTGGGCCATACGATGCTGTTGGGGCAAGCAGTGGAGGAGGAGGATTAGGTGGTGGAAATGGCTGAAGCAACAGCGCACCGTATGGTGGAGGGGGGCATTCAGTGGGCCGTGCAAAGTGGTCAAGCGAAGGAGACCTTTGCCAGTGCTGAGGACGAGGTGGAGGGGGGGCAGAGGATAGTTGAAAGGGCTTGAGCAAGACAGCACTTTGCCTCTGCTGAGGATCAAGTGCAGGAGGAGCAGTGGATTGTGTAAAGGGCTGGGCCAAGGGAGCACTTTCCCTGTGCTGAGGATCAAGTGGAGGAGGAGCAGTGGATTGTGCAAAGGGCTGGGACAAGGGAGCACTTTGCCTGTGCGGAGGATCAATTGGAGGAGGAGCAGAGGGTAGTGGAAATGGCTGGAGACAGGGAGCACTCTGCCGGTGCTGAATGGTAACGGGAGGAAGAAATGGGGGTGGAGCTGAAGATGGAAAAGCAGCATGAGCTGTTGCCGCTTGCGAAGATGTGGTAACAATGGGGGGAAAGAATGGTGGTTTTGAAAAAGTAGCGGGCTGAATGGTAGGAGCGCTGATGGGTACATGAGCATCTTGGGGAACCACGGTAGCTGCTGACGCTCGTGGAGGAGGAAGCAGATTATGTGAGGCAGGAGGCTGTGATGAAACAGCACTAGGCGCTGGCGATGCACGCCTAGATGAAGGAACCGCCCTGATAGGTTGATTTGGCTGTATTGGACCTGCTCCACCAGTGGGTGCTCCAACACATGCAGCTGCCTGGCCGGAGAGATTAAAAATGGTTAGTCTCGCGTGAATTACATAATGATGCTGGCTTGCAGAGCAATCACCAAAATAAACACAGATGTCCAGTGTTTCAAAACAGAATGACACGATATGGGAGGACGAACGAGTTTGCTTACTGTTAACAAAGCTGACAATAACTTGAATCCAACATCGCCAGGTACCATGGTAGATGGTGTTGTTGGCTGCTCTAGGGTATCTTCAGATGAGGGAACATCAGATGCTACTTCCAGCTCTTCACAATCACTGAAACTGGGCACAGTAAGATGATTTAAGTTGTGCTGTTTTGTACTCATGAGCCAAAGGGACCAGCTCAGCTAGACAATACGGTAAACTTGCATTATTACCCCTCTGGTTTCCTGCAGTTCTTTCATGTGACAGAGTTTTCATCATTCAGTTATTTAAACGAACTAATATTTATCCATAAGGAGAGCTCTAATTTCTTCTTCTGCAATATTTTTAACCCGGCTTTCTATAAAGGCCCTCGTATTAAAATTAAAATATTAGCCAAAGATCAGTTTTGTGTTTCTCCCCTTGCCACTCTTGTATCATAACGCCAACTCCTCAAAGTATTATGTTTGATCGTTACGTTTGTACGAGGAAACGACTAAAACAGGTAGTGATACAACTTTGATCATGGCTAAAACAAGTGTAAAACATCTAAACAACTTAGAAACGATTAGCAGAGAGCAAATGGAATAACTAGAGGCTATCTTCTATGCAAAGGTAAATAAGAAGCATGAAGATTCCGAATACCTTTTAACTGAAGGAACCAGTTTCTCTGGGGATGCCCTGGAATATGCTTTACGTATCCTGTACATTTCGTAGGCAATGTATGTATAGTTCAGCGAGTACATGGCAAAAGATATAACTACTTGAAGAAAATGTCTAGCCAACTCTTGTAGTGGACAGAATCAAGCAAGCAAGCAAATGAAAGCATGGTCAAAGGTTGAGCATCTGGTTAAACATACAGACAGATAGGTCGTGGATACAGGCTAAACAAACACTTAACCTCTGAAGCTATAATTTAACTAATGGAATGGCGTTAGTAAGCATCTGGTTAGTTAATGTGGCTCTGCATGTTCAGTATTTCGCAGACTGCATTCCAATACCACACCTACGCTGAACTTCTTTTCAAAAATGTCTACAGGTGGCGACTGCCCACCTGAACGATTTCCATTAAATTGCTTACGCGATCAATAGTTTCTTTACAGGGAGTTCTACACAGAGAGGGGTGACCCTGTGGGAAAAACACACGAAGGACATAAGCTACAGCAACGCGGAGAAGTTTTTGACCCAGGCCTGGAGGATCGTTTTAGAAATGAATAAGGAGCAGCGCCACCTCCCGTTATTGATCAGGTTCGTTAGCGTGTGCTTACAGAGAACTGGAGAAGTTGACAGGTACTAGTCATTAATCTCAGCATATTATCTAACTTCTGAGACACTGAATCAACCAGTATACAAAATTCAAAAACAGCTACACTAGCAAAAACATACTTAAGGACCTAAAACTAGAGCAGATCAAATGAATGACCGAGCAGGATAGCACAACAAGTCAGTAAGACACAGCCTTTCTGGATACTAGGCATTGGATGGGAAGAAAGAAGATTTGTAATTGCCGGAACTGTTTCCTACCAATTGCCCGACTTGCACGACCAATGAGGCAAGGGAAGATGGTTAGCACAGACCAGGTCCTACAGCCTATATATTGGGTTGAAAGCTTTGATAAGTTTTAGTGGGCTTTGCAGTGAATACGCATAGTTCCAAGTATCAGTATATATCAAATGTTATGTAGCACATAATACAGTAGTTTAGTAACTTATCGTTGACAAATGAAAGCATACCAAACAGGCAAACAGATAGACCAACGCGATCAAATTTCATGTTTAAGTTTAAAATGCCACTCCTAGCAGAAAGATATCTGGTGCTATGATCTGCAGTCTACAGGCCAAAATATATCATTACATTCTCATGGATGATATTTAATGCAATAAGAAAAAGAAATTACCTACTGAAAAGATGTGCTACTTCTTCACATTCCTCAGGCTCATAGAACCATATTCCAATAATTTCGGCTGCAGCATTGGTGTATATTATGTAAGGAACTTCCACCTTGTAATCAAAACCGCCCAGGAGGTCCTCGACCAGATTTTCTGCTTACAAGAGGAAGGCAACACAATATTAGCATATACTCCCTCCGTCCCAAAATAAGTGTCTGTCTTTGATTTAGTACAATTTAGTACAAAGTTGAACTAAATCAAATAAACTTATTTTGGGATCGAGGGAGTACATGTCATGCAAGCTAATTATTCAAGATAGCATTTTATACCAACCAGCTACACATTTTTTACAGATCAAACACACGATTCAGTAAGGTTTTCAAGTGAGCTACATTTTGTTGTGGAAGGTCCTGTGCAACCTCATATATAAACGGAACAGGAACCAGCATACAACAATATATACCCCTAGGATGCTCAAGAGTTATTTTCTTAATGGAGGATGCATAAGAGAGGATGTTTCCTGATATGAAGATTGAGGGATGCATTAATTTATCCCAAAAGGCTAAAAGCAAAGCTTATAATTTGAGCATACATATACTGATATAACAGCTATAAATATAAGCAATCAGTAGTATACAACAATTCAAAGAAAAACCACTTCCTCTATGTATGATTTGTCTCCAGATGTTTAATAGATAGGCATGATTTATTTCTGTAAGGAATCTAGAACTGCAAAAAATACCTGTATTTCGACGATTCATGACGAGAAACTGGAATCTGGGTTGGGTGTTCCTGCAAGAATGTAAAGTTTTATTACGAAATGCACACTCTAAAGCACTTTATAGGTCCAACAAATTTGCATCTCAGAAGAATGCAAGAGGGCATCTGGTCATAAGTACTAAAAGTGCAAATAGCTGTAGATGCCGAAAATCTCAAAGGTAATGTTTACCGGTAGGCATTGTACTATTTCAGGAGCATACATCACCGAATTTACATGTAAGCTATTGTAAGATCAGCAACAAACAGTTCAATGCAGGTGTCCAGAGATCATATGCAGAATACTAGCAGGGTCCAAAACCCTCAACGGCCGATAGCTTGTGACAGGCAGAAACTACCCACAAGTATCAATAAACAGTACTGAAAGTTCCACACCCACAAGTATCAACATTTGACAATCTAATAGAAATTACACTGCAAATATTACAGGCAGCGCAGGAAATAAGAACTAGCAAACATATCAACAAAATCCTAATATCCTTCTGCTATATAATACAGGGAATTTCTGAACTACATTGCAACAGAGTAACACACAGTGCAAAGACCACTAGAAAGCCAAATGAATGGTCTTAACTGAAAATGCACAAGCAAACACCCAAGTAACTCTGGGAATTCCACAGGCATCCACGAAACATGGCAAAAATGTTCTAATAATCTTGGTTGTGTAGGGAATTGCTTAACCACGATATAATGCCATGGTCGAGAACTCAAATACAAAATCACCATCCAATTCCAACCAATGCTACACTAATCGGCCGGAAGCCCGGAACCAATGTCGCAATCCACAGCGCATCGGTTAGAGGGTCGGAGCACGAACCTCTTGACGACGAAGAGCGACCCCTCCACGCCCTTGCGGCTCTGCACAAACACACAGAGATCGAGTCAGGGACCGCGGCAAGCACGAAGCAGGGCGTCGAGAGGGGGGAGGGTTAGGGCGCCGGGGGCGGAGGGTTCAGTACCCATCGGACGGTGTCCTGGTCGAAGCTGTAGGCGGTGACGCTGGCGGCGGTGGTGAGGATGTCGGCGACGGCGGGGTCGAGGCGGCGCAGCACGGTGAGGTTGAGCAGCCGCGTGCCCTCCCGGTCCGCCCCCAGGTTCGGCGTCACCTTGCTCCGCCTCCCGCCGCCGCCGCCACCGCCGCCGCGCCGCGCCATGAGGAAACCCTAGCCGGCGGCCGGAGCGGCTTGGGTCTGGGGTTTTGGACGGCCGGGCCGGATGATCGCTGACGAGGGCGGTGGGGGGGCGAGAGAGCGCTCTCGCTTTTGCCGCGCACGCCGTGGCACCGCCGCCGTGTGCGTGACAGCCGCCTGCGCCACGCCGGCCCACTTGTCAGTCACCGGGATGGAGCGGCTCCGGGGCTCATCCATTCGGCTAACCTTGCCTGCGTCCCAGCCCAGTGAGGAGGAGTTTCTGGTCCAACAAGGGGCTCTTCTAATGGGCCTGTAGGAGACGTTCACATTTGAAGGGCCCATTGTTTTTCAACTAGCCTAACAAAAACCGCGAGAGCTATATCTCGCCCTTACCGATTCCTCAGTATAAACAAGAACACGGGTATGATCACTTCATTCTTCACGAGGCAACCAAGTTCATTGAGAAATGAAAGAAAACTAAACATTTGACATAAAATGAATTATGCCAATACGACAATATCTTGTTTCGAAGTTGCGTAAGACAACATTGACACATGGTTAGTATCAAAACTGGAAAAGGTGCTTTAGCGCATTACCTTTCGGTTCATCCCAAGAACATCCACTACTAGGTTGCACAAGAATGTTTAACCTCTCCATTTGCATGAAAATGGACTTGGCAAAATAGAAAATAAAAGGTCGGCATGAATATATTTAACCTCGGCTGGGCGAATGTCGGTCCGACCTTGTTTTTGTTTTCCCACTGTTGGTACTAGGGTATTCTTCGGGTTTTATTTTATTTTATTTTTTCCAATACATGTCTACATTATCCATAAGTGTTTTACATTTTTCCAATTTAGCAGGAACATTTTTTGTGTACTCATTTAACATTTATCAAATACTCCCTCCATTTCAAAATAAGTGACTCAACTTTGTACTAGATGGAGTACATGACTGACATATTTGAAAAATACATGTTTCATGTCTACCTTTTTTCATACGCATTGTACTTTTTTGTATACATCTAGAACGTTTTTTATATACATTAAAAAATAAATGCATGATTTCACATTTTATTTTAATACTTGATTTGAAAAAAATCGAATATGTGTTAAACGAATTCAAATACATGTTGAAACATTTTTGTATGATACATATTTTTTTTAGTATGCTAACATTTTTTTACATTGGATAAACATTTTTTTCAAAATTGTCACAGTCATTTTTGTTTGAAACGCGTCCCCATTTTTATGAAAATCATTGTATTATCATCAACCACCACAGGGGAATTATAAAGTCGCATATAAAACAAAAAATAAGCAGAAAACAGCAGTTGGCAGATATTTTCTATTGAACCAAAAACAAGGAGAAAACAACAACTGACATTAGGCACTGGGTTAATAGGTTAGTCCTCAAAAATAATATAAAATTACATACAAAGTATCTAAGATTAATAATATAATAGCATAAAACAATAAAAAAAGATAGATACATTCCAATGAGACGTATCACACCACACCTCTCCAACGGAGACGTTCCTCCCCCGAAGAAAGGAACTCCGACAACACATCATCTTCATCTCCATCGATTTCACTTGCAGTTATTGATACGTCTCCAACGTATCTGTAATTTATGAAGTATTAATGCTATATTTACATCAATTATATATGGTTTTGGTGCATTTTTATATTATTTTTATGGACTAACATATTAATCTAGTGTCCAGTGTCAGTTGTTGTGTTTTACTTGTTTTTGGTTTTTACAGAAATATGATACCTACGAAGGTCCAAACACGACGAAACTTTTTAACGTTTTTTTGGAACATAAGAGACCCTCGAAGCTTCGGGTGAGGACCAGAAGACCCACGAGGTGGCCACAAGGCAGTGGCGGGCCTTAGGGGTAGGGAGAGCCTTCCATCCTTGTGGGTTCCTCGTAACTCCGTTTGGCGTGATCCCAATGCCGAAAATTCCTATAAATAGAGAAAACCCCATAAAGAAATCTAGAACTTATCCTCCGTCACCGCAAATCTCTGTTGCGAAATGATCTCATCTTGAGTCATTTTCCGACGCCCTGTCGGAGGGGGAAGCCACCATCGGAGGCCTCTTTATCATCGTTGTTACCTCCATGGTGATGCATGAGTAGTCCATCCTCAGGGCTGAGAGCTTGTACCAGTAACTATGTGTTTGATCTCTCTCTCTCTCTCTCTCTCTCTCTCTCTCTCTCTCTCTCTCTCTCTCTCTCTCTCTCTCTCTCTCTTTCTCGTGTTCTTTGATTTGGCGCGATCTTGATGTATCATGAGCTTTATCAATATAGTGGAATCTTATGATGTTCTCCCCACTATCTCTTTTGTGGTGAATTGAGTCTTGCTCTTTGAGATTTTCTTATATTGGATTGAACATTTTGGATTTGAGATCACTTGATGCATCTAACTCGCGGACTCCCGGGGCGACATTGGGGTAATCTAGGTGACATAAAATTTGATTGATACGTATCATATGGTGTTTCCGTAGTACGACTCTAGAACTATTCATGACACTTTGGGGCAGTTCAATAGATTGATTGAAAACACGACTTTGAGGTGGTTTACTACCTATACAACTTCACCCTACTTTCTTCAATAGAATAGAAACTTTGGAGTGATTGTTTGCCGCACTTTGAGGGATTATCATGTGATTCAATTATGTTAATGATGTTAAGAGATTGCACTAGTGAAATTATGAAGCCTAGGCCCCGTTTCCATGCACTTTTGTTACTTCCCATCTTGCTATTTTTATTTATTCATATTACAAAAAATATTTTGACCATCCATATTACACATATATCATCATATTTTTGCTAAACTAGCGCACCTATACAATTGGCAATTGTATTGGGTGTGTTGAGGACATAAGAGATTGTTTGTATTTTCTTGTTGAATTGTTTGAGAGAGAACCATCTTCATCCTACACCTCCCACAGATTGACCATGTTTCGCTCTTGCTCGCCACTACTAACGGGGTCTCGGCTGATTTTCCTTCCTTTAGCTACTTTGGGTGTCCTACAAAACTATGTACTTGAAGTCCCATCAAAGTCTACAAGAATAAAGTTGCGTAGTAGACATCAGTTATTGCGTTATTTTACTGTGTGCAAGCTTTTATTGTGTGTTTACTTTGTGTTTGCACTTGTTCTTGTGTTGCTTGCCATATAGGTTGTTCGCCAAGTTGCATATCTACATAACCTACTTTCTTGTTGAACCTAAAAATTGCTAAAGAACTTAAAAATTATTACTCGCCTATTCACCCCACTCTAGTCGACCATACTGATCCTTTCATCCAACGAGCTTGAAGCACTCTAAATGCCCTTTCCACACCCTTCCTAGATGTTTCCTGCATTGCTGCAAAGTGGCTTTATTTGTTGCCTTATGGTTCGGATATGGTCTTCACAAATGCTGCGCACGGAGGGTAGATGCCATCAGCAAGATAGTATCCCATGATGTGGTCGTGACTGTTGATAGTGTAGTTGCATGGTGCCGATTCCCCATTACAAATCCTTATGAACACGAGAGATCATTGAAGCACATTGATGTCGTCGTGAGAACCCGACATTCCAAAGAAAGCATGCGAAATCCATAAGTCATGTGATGCCACTGTTTAAAGTAAGATAGTGACCTTTTGGTGTGACCTTGGTTTATCTCACGCAAACCTGTGGGGTGGTTCTTTCATTGCCAATGCATGCAATAAATTGATCCGAGCATTCCTAAAAACCTCTTGCCTCTTCAATAGCTAGCAACTTTTTTGTGTCCTGCTGTCCTGCACACTTGGTTCTCCCAAATACTTTGCTCCAAACACTTGCACCATGGTGTGGGAAAACCCGATAGTAGTCTTCAGGCATGTGCTCTCCCCCATCCGGACCATTTCACCAACGGCATCGTCGATAGTACCAAGTGCAAGCAGCCTTGGAGTTGTTGTGCATTTCTGCTTAGCAGAGAAAGATAATGCACAACAACTCCCTTCACAACATGCAAAAATAATGGTTTGCTCATAGAAAACAGCGACGAAACCATGGATCATCTAGAAAGTTGGGTGTGGAGCAAAGTAGTCATTGTACAACAACCATGCTCCAAAGACCCTATCCGAATTAATGGTTCTTCTCCCTTTGGTTAAGCCCTTGAAGTTGAGAATATGCTCCACCTGCTGGTCCATTTCCTCGTGCATGCTCATGAGCATGATCATATCTACTTCTTCATCTGAGTCCGACGAATCAAAGAACTCATTTTCAATCATTTTATCAAGCTCCGTTGGTCCATACACCTCATGTGACGAAGCACCGGAATCCATACTTTTCCCTACAAATAAATCATAAAAACCTGGCCGAACAATGTGTCAAACACATCACACATCAAGGGCAAGGTGCAATCCGTATGTGAGGCAAAATATGACGAAGTTCGAAGATGCCCAGAGTGGCCGCCACGTCGGGCCGGCCCATGTTGCCTCACTTTGACCCCATACAAACCCCATATCATCCCCATTTGGACCAAACCTTAGCACTCTAGACTGCTCTGCTCCCTTCACACTCCGCTCCAGTCCGCACCCTCCTCGTACGTTCCCCTCCGTCCCCATTGATCAGGATGCACTTGCCAAGTCAGATTCTAGCTCCTTCAGCCGCTGCTCCCCCGAACGCGTCAGGTGCTCGTGCTCGTGGCTTCATGTGTTAGAGTTGCGGGGTCCTGCAGATCTGTGTGTGTGGGCCACTGCGCACCGACACGAAGGACGACCTCCTCCGCAACGTCATCTACCGATGCCCGTCGCCATCAACGTAAATGCCAAGGCATTGAGGCCCGACATGGAGGTGTTCGATTGGCTCGCGTTGTAGAGGGCAACGCCTGGACGGCCTCTCCTCCTCGTCCATCAACGACATCACCACCACCGACGCCGTCGCCATCCCTCTGGCCGCCGCCTGCACCGAGGAGTACAACCGCCGCTTCGAAGACCCCAAGAGAAAGGTCGTCGACGAAGTGGTGAAGTATGGTGTCTAATTTCTATCTTTTATCTACCGTTTAGTTATAAATCATAGTTGATCGAGAACTTGCTATGTCCGATCTTTTGTGAACTTGCTATGCCTGGTTGCATAGAGTTGCTATCTCAAATTTATTGGACGCGTCCAACACATCCTCGGACATATAGAGGCCAAATTTAGCAAGTCCGGTTGTAGATGCTACTATTATACACTTAAAGAAAAGAATGAAATGTTCTTTTTTCTCAAAAAAAAAAAAGAAGTAGGAAAATCTGGAAAAGGAAGGACCTGAGCAGTACAGTTCCTTCCCGTTCCGTCCATTGTTTTGGTCAAACAAGGCAAAACGCAAGGCAAGCAAAAAGAAGCAAGACGGAGCAACGCTATCATGGCATGCATTAACTGAATTTCCATTCTATTTGTGCTTGCCCCCATTTCAATTTCCAGCAATGGCCGCCAAACCAGCACGCTCTGAAGGATCGTCGCTCTGAGGAGGACGGATCTCAAACAAAAAAAGAAGACAAAAGGGATCTCCGGAGGATCGCTGAGAGGGTATAATAACAAACAAAGAAACAAAGGGCGTGCAAGTAGGCATACATGAGGCTAAATTCGGTAGCTGGAGCAATTAAGCCAGCCGCATGCATCGAGCCATCCAAACACATGGGTGGCGACCTTGACTCGGCGCGAGATCAGATCAGATCAGATCAAGC
The DNA here is from genome assembly GCA_032464435.1 of Aegilops umbellulata. Taxonomy (NCBI): domain Eukaryota; kingdom Viridiplantae; phylum Streptophyta; class Magnoliopsida; order Poales; family Poaceae; genus Aegilops; species Aegilops umbellulata. The sequence goes on from CP136057.1 coordinate 642,720,442, forward strand.
TTCTTCGCTTTGCCAGTTGCAAAGCCACCAGTAATTAAATCATAAACCCCCGCGGTCAAATTAATTGCCATGTGATCCGTGCACATGTTTAATTGCGCTGTTATTTTAGTATACTACTCTGCGTTCGAGTGAAAAATGTGGAACGCAACGGAGCTGTCCCCGGATAACGGAGCTGGTGCTCGGGGCTGTAGTACGTATCATGGGATCTCGGACGGCGAAGCTTTTACAGCGGCAGAGGATTCACGCGTCGTTCGCAGGCGCAGGCTTTGCCAGGAAGGAAGCAAATGACGTGCACCCGATCACACGTAGCAGTAGTACAGGGTTAAAAAGAGAGACGAGACGGTCCAGCAATGATGCGGCCATTGATGCCACGCAATCGGATCGACCTACCCTCCCTCCCTCCCTCTGGATCTCGTGCGCCCAGAAGCGAACGCGCTTGATTGATTGGTGTAAAAAAAAGAGAAAAAAGTAGTATTTTGAGTCCTCTCTCGCTCGCTCACTGTATACTGTAGCAGGAGTAGTACTAGTGCTAACTTGCACACGATCTTTTTCAGCCGACATGTGCACGACAATTCATCCTCACCACTGGATTAAGCCCGTTCTTTAATATCTATGGGTTGGAGCTGCTTCGTCCGGGAATCGTTCAGTGCTCTGTCGTCCGCGTAGCTGTTTCGAACGCGAGCCCACCAACCGGGCGAGCTTTTAGTTGAGTTAGTTTAGCTTAGGCGTGGTGGGGGTTAAGCCCCCTTAATCACGGGGTTCGTTTACCCTTTTGTGAAACGCCATGATGATGATGATTGAGATGTGGGAGTGTGTGTGTGTGTTAGTTCAGGTGTCGGTAGTCTGTGGCTGGCCAAAAGGGCGAGGTGGGCCGGGGAAAGCGTGTGATCGTGAATCTCTCTCTCACACACAGGCAGATATCAGACACTCGGCGCTAGCTAGAGGTACCATCTTCCTCCACTGGAAAAAGGGCTAGAGCACGAGCTTTCGACGTCCACCGTCCGATGCCCCGCCATCGGACGGCCCACACGCGAAGATGAGAACACTACTGTGGCAGCAGTACTAGTACTACAGTAGCAAACAAGAAACCCCCATGACGCGGCGATCCACATCACCGCTTTTCCGTATGCGCCCGAACGGAATATCTGGCCTGCGCGCCTTCTTCGTGCTAGCTGGAGCACGGCGCAGCGTGACGTGGCGGCAGTAATTACCCCGCGTCGTCGTAGATTAAACTCCGGTCCGGACGGGGCGCCGTCGTAGACCGTAACCGCGCAACGGGGTCAACGCGCGCGCGCACGCACGCACGATCGGAGCCACGCCCGCGCTCGCTCGCTCGCCGGAATGGCGCCGAAAGACAAGCTTACGATTTACTACTACCGAGAAGAAGCAAGTAACTGGCGATGGGTTTCGGTGCAGGGCCAATTGCAGGCGCACTGTACCACGGACTGCGTGTACGTACAAAGACAAGATGCGACCAATCTACGGAGGCACATTGATTGCAGCCATGTTTGGTTCGCTACCATCTCCGGCCAAAGACCGCAGCTAACACTGCTCCTCCGACTACCAAAAGTAACTGCGGTGTCGTCCAAAGAAGAAGAAAAAAAACGCAGCGTCCAATTCCGTCTGAAGAGAGAGAGAGAGAGAGAGAGAGAGAGAGAGGAGTTAAGAGGCGACAGAGATGTGCAGGCGGCCGGCCGCAGTAATCACGGATGCGCAGTGTTAGCTAGCTCGGCGAACTGCTTGCTAATCCAAGAGCTCCAGTCGGTGGGCGGAGGCACGGGCGGGCCCACCGACAGAGACATCCGGCCCCATCATCCCAGGCTGCCGCTGCTAACAATAATAATAATAAATAATAATCCGGACTGTATATTATTCTCCTAACTAATCTCCGGCCACGGGCTAAAGGCGATCCTGATCGGGTCGTGGAGGAGCGGAGTAGTATAATGAAGAAAACGAGTATGTTGTGCTGTCACGGTCTGAGAGATAAAATATGGGCGAATAAGCGAGTGGGTTGGTGGGTCGAGATCATCATCAGTGGACGAGCGCTCGCTCGCTCCACTTCGTACCGACACTTCTCCTCTCTTGTCTCGCTGCAATGCAATGCAGTGCAAAAATACGCCATCATCGAAACGGAACTCTTCTCCGCTAATGCTTACTCTTCTCCGCCATCATCGAAACGGAACTCTTCTCCGCTAAATTATGATACTCATGCTAATGCTTTTTATTTATTTTATTTTGTTTTTTCGCGTTAGTTGGCGGGCTCCTTTCCTTCTTTCATTTCCTTTTTCCTACCGGTCTCCCTCACGTCACCGTCCTTTCATCAGTTCCATCCAAAAAATCACTCTGAATTTAGCTTTACCTCCGCTGGAGAGCGCAATTTTACTCGTAATACTATTATTTAGTGTATACTTTCTTTTTGCCCAAGGACAGGGGTAGGAGGAGGTGAAATTTCCAATCAGTCTCCGTAGCAGAGTAGCGTTAGTACTGTGTGCACATGGGCCAATTCGGGCACATGTATGATCCTCCTCCGTCGCCGCTTTCCCCACGAGGCTTTTCTTTTCTTCTTTCCAGAAGAACAAACATTAGTAGTAGCAGTAAATCCCTTTGTGTACCATGGGTATTTCAGCCCAAGCAGCGACCTTCCCCTCTCCTTTCCCAAGCAAAGCAGACGATCCTATTCCTCTGTAGCCAGACACGTACAGGCTACCAAAATTTCATTTTCACACCCTGAACAGAAAAATAGACAGCGCCCATGCTGTTTCCCCCCTCAAAGGAGCGTAATAACAACCTTGTTGACCAGTGCGAGACGGACACCCCAACCAACGCCCCCCGTTCTCCCTCTCCAGTAGGAGTCTAGGGTCAACAGTCATCCGGCCCGGCCCGGCCTCCGGTGCGCGGCAGCGCCACACCGTCACCGACACTTTCCTCCTCCCCTTTCTCTCTCTCTCTACAGCCCTGCTCGCACATGCGCTTCAAGAAAAAAAGAAAAAAAAACTCTGGCCGCACATGCCAGGGGTGGTGGTTGCGCCGTGGTTACAAGCAAGGTACCGATTATTAACTCGTCACAACAATAATAATAATAATTCAGAGAGAGAGAAAGGGAAGTAGGGGAACCGACAGTCTAGAGAGAGAAAGCGAGGGGCGAGTAGTACAAAAACTGGGGCGCATGTGAGGGGGAGCTGTCGAAACACACACACAGAGAGAAGAGGCACAGCGGGTTGAGGGCGGCGATGAGCTGTTTCTAGGAGGGCAACCACCACCGATTCGTCCCGTCGCCGAATAAAAAAAAAAGAGAGAAGACACCACACCACATCGCAGTGGTACTACAACACCAGGCGGAAGCCCCCAGCCCTTCCCCCAAATTCATTCGTCCCATTCGTTCCCCATTCCCCTCCCCCAATCCCCCTCCCGCCGCCGCGCCGCGACCTCCTCTGCCTCGGCGCGGGCCTCGGGATCCGGGGGATCTGGTGCGGGTCTGAGGGATGGAGGCCAGCGCGGGGCTGGTCGCCGGCTCGCACAACCGCAACGAGCTCGTCGTCATCCGCCGCGACGGGGAGCCAGGGGTGAGTGCCCGCCCCCGCTTCCTTCGGCTCTGGTTCTGGTCTGGCTGGGTCGTCGGCGCCGCGGAATCCGCGCGCGGGGGTTCCGGAGGCTGTTCTTCTCCGTGTCGGTCGGCGGTGGCGCTGAGATTTCGGGTTGCCGTTTCTCAATCTGTTTTGTTCGTGCGTGCAGGCGAGGCCGCTGAAGCAGCAGAACCGCGGGGCGTGCCAGATTTGCGGGGACGACCTCGGGCTCGGCCCCGGCGGCGACCCCTTCGTCGCCTGCAACGAGTGCGCCTTCCCCGTCTGCCGCGACTGCTACGAGTACGAGCGCCGCGAGGGCACGCAGAACTGCCCGCAGTGCAAGACCCGCTACAAGCGACTCAAGGGTTTGTTCCACTCTCACTCTCGGCCCACCCTTCCCCAATGCCGCCACCGACCGAGCGAGGGAGCTCACCCTAGGTCCCCCAATTTGGATGGGACTTCTTCACGCGTTTTCTGACTCGGATTTGGTTGCAGGGTGCGCGCGTGTGCCCGGGGATGAGGAGGAGGATGGCGCTGACGACCTGGAGGACGAGTTCAACTGGAGGGACAGGGACGACTCGCAGTACGCCGCCGAGTCCATGCTCCACGCCCACATGACCTACGGCCGCGGCGGCGACCTCGACGGCGTGCACCAGCCCTTCCAGCCTAACCCCAATGTTCCACTCCTCACCAATGGCCAGATGGTAATTAATTAGTTAACCACCCGCAAATCTCACGCTCCTCAGCCTGTTTGCCTTACTGGATGCTCAATTGCTCGCTCCCTGTGTGTAGGTCGACGACATCCCGCCGGAGCAGCACGCCCTTGTTCCTTCCTTCGTCGGCGGCGGGGGAAAGAGGATCCACCCGCTCCCTTATGCTGATTCCAACCTTCCTGGTGCGCATTTCGAAATATCACCATCTCCTACTAGCATTTAGCTGTAACAATGGTTCAGGGATACTGATGGTTGTTTGTGTTGCAGTGCAACCGAGATCCATGGACCCATCCAAGGATATTGGTTCCTATGGGTATGGGAGTGTTGCCTGGAAGGAGAGGATGGAGAGCTGGAAGCAGAAGCAGGAGAGGCTGCATCAGGCCAGAAATGATGGCGGTAAAGATTGGAACGGTGATGGCGACGATGCAGATCTGCCACTGTACGACACTAGAAACTCGCTTCGCATCTATTAGCTTGGTCTTTAGCGCCTTTCTGATTAATTCTTGGTTTTAACTGCATTAGTATCGGTCAAACATACTGGATAGTTCATGCTCAACTAGAGTGTCGCGATGTGCGCCTTAGAGGACCTAAAATGCCAAAAGAATATCCAGTAGAGTGTCGCGATGCGCTCCATAGATAGAGGACCTAAAATGCCAAAAGAAGATATACATTTCGCTAAAACATGGAAACAAACCGGCGAATTCGTATTCCTTAGATCTATCTTAAAACTGCTGCATTTGTCTAAGCTGGGTGAAGATGTAACTGCGCAAGTGCCATTTAGTAATGACTACATGCTAGAAAAAATAATAGTTCTCTGTTTATTTGTATCCTTGACTGCAAGGAAGAAAATTCTATCTGGTCTTTGCCTAGACAAAACATTTTTTGTTGTAAAATGTGTCACTAGACTCTGTACTTGAGTACTAACTTTTTCTTGACTTTAAACCAGAATGGATGAAGCTAGGCAGCCACTGTCCAGAAAGGTTCCCATTCCTTCAAGCCTGATTAATCCCTACAGGATGATCATTGTGATCCGTTTGGTGATTGTGTGTCTCTTCTTCCACTATCGTGTTATGCATCCCGTGCATGATGCGTTTGTTTTGTGGCTCATATCTGTCATATGTGAGATATGGTTTGCCATGTCTTGGATTCTTGATCAATTCCCCAAGTGGTTCCCTATTGAGAGGGAGACTTACCTTGACCGGTTGACATTGAGGTTGGTTACTGCTGCCACCTATTAATACTTGCCTTCTATTATTCTCCCAAAGTTATGGAACTAACTGCTTGTGTTGTATTGTTAGGTTCGACAAGGAAGGCCAGCCATCTCAACTCGCCCCAGTTGATTTCTTTGTCAGTACGGTCGATCCCGCAAAGGAGCCTCCGCTGGTCACAGCAAACACTATCCTATCTATCCTGGCGGTAGATTATCCGGTTGACAAGCTCTCTTGCTACGTTTCTGATGATGGTGCTGCCATGCTGACATTCGAAGGATTGTCTGAAACATCTGAATTTGCAAAGAAATGGGTTCCTTTCTGTAAGAAGTATAGCATTGAGCCTCGTGCTCCAGAGTGGTACTTCCAACAGAAGATAGACTACCTGAAAGACAAGGTGGTACCAAACTTTGTTAGGGACAGGAGGGCAATGAAGGTGCATAATTTCAGCCACTTTGCTATGTTCCTTCAGTTGATAGAAGTGTATGCTAATTTTGGCCATGTCTTCTTTTACAGAGAGAGTATGAGGAATTCAAGATCAGAATCAATGCCTTGGTTGCTAAAGCCCAGAAAGTTCCCGAGGAAGGATGGACCATGCAGGATGGAACTCCCTGGCCTGGAAACAATGTCCGTGATCACCCTGGAATGATTCAGGTATGCTTATTACAGTTCGTGGTGCTATCCAGTCTATATGCTGACATCAAATGGTTCTTCCTTTTTCTTTTTCTTTTTCCCACTTTGCCCTAATGAAGTCTGATTTTGTCTGCCAATAGGTCTTCCTTGGTCAAAGTGGTGGCCTTGATGTGGAAGGAAATGAGCTGCCTCGATTGGTTTATGTCTCAAGAGAAAAACGGCCAGGCTATAACCATCACAAGAAGGCTGGTGCTATGAATGCGTTGGTAATAATAATGTTTTGGATGCATTTTCGGCCAGTCTTCTCTATAGCTAGTAGTAGCACACAGTGATTTTAAGTTCCTTTCTAATGGTTGGCTCTTTTACAGGTCCGTGTCTCTGCTGTGCTAACGAATGCTCCATATATGCTTAACTTGGATTGTGATCACTATGTGAACAACAGCAAGGCAGTCAAGGAAGCAATGTGTTTCATGATGGATCCTTTGGTAGGAAAGAAAGTTTGCTATGTGCAGTTCCCACAAAGATTCGACTCCATTGATCGTCACGATCGATATGCTAACAAGAATGTCGTCTTCTTTGATGTAAGACTTGGATTTCATGTTTCTGAGATATTTCTCTTGTCTACATTCTGTGTAACTTCCATGAAGTTTCCCTAACATTTGTCTCATACAGATCAACATGAAAGGTTTGGATGGTATTCAAGGCCCCATCTATGTTGGAACTGGATGTGTCTTTAGAAGGCAGGCACTGTACGGTTATGATGCTCCCAAAACAAAGAAGCCCCCGTCAAGGACTTGCAACTGCTGGCCAAAGTGGTGTGTGTGCTGTTTCTGCTTTGGTAACAGGAAGAACAAGAAGAAGGTTACCAAGCCAAAGACAGAGAAGAAGAAGAGGTTGTTTTTCAAGAAGGAAGAAAATCAATCACCTGCGTACGCACTCAGTGAAATTGACGAAGCAGCTGCAGGTATCACTCAACTTCCAGCATTTTGGTTATTCTAGAAACATCCTCAATAGTAAGTATTAACATGCCCTACTTTGCAATGTTTTCGGCAGGAGCTGAAACTCAGAAGGCTGGTATTGTAAATCAACAGAAGTTAGAGAAGAAATTTGGCCAGTCTGCCGTTTTTGTTGCATCCACGCTTCTTGAGAATGGTGGAACCCTGAGGTGTGATAGTCCAGCTTCTCTTCTGAAGGAAGCTATACATGTCATCGGTTGTGGCTATGAAGACAAGACAGACTGGGGAAAAGAGGTAAAGTCAGGAGCTTGGTTGCTGTGTGCTGATTAGGTAGTCCAAATATCTGTTGCCTAGTAGTAAATCATAATCATTTGTTTATTTATTTATTGCAGATTGGCTGGATCTATGGGTCAGTTACAGAGGATATCCTAACTGGGTTTAAGATGCATTGCCATGGCTGGCGGTCGATTTACTGCATACCTAAAAGGCCTGCATTCAAAGGTTCCGCTCCTCTCAATCTTTCGGATCGTCTTAACCAGGTTCTTCGGTGGGCTCTTGGGTCTATTGAGATCTTCTTCAGCAATCATTGCCCTCTTTGGTATGGGTATGGTGGTGGACTGAAATTTTTGGAAAGATTTTCCTACATCAACTCCATCGTTTATCCGTGGACGTCCATTCCACTTCTGGCCTACTGCACGTTGCCGGCCATCTGCTTGTTAACGGGAAAGTTCATCACTCCAGAGGTAAAGCATACTTAGCTTGTAGTTCTATCTGCTGTGAAGTAGCAAGTCTGGTACGATTTAAACCTTACCCCTTCCTTTTTGGTTCTGTCTTGCAGCTTAGCAATCTCGCCAGTATCTGGTACATGTCTCTTTTCATCTGCATTTTTGCTACGGGTATTCTGGAAATGAGATGGGCTCGTGTAGCGGTTGACGATTGGTGGAGGAACGAGCAGTTCTGGGTTATTGGAGGTGTGTCTGCCCATCTCTTTGCCGTGTTCCAAGGACTTCTCAAGGTGATAGCTGGTGTGGATACGAGCTTCACTGTCACAACAAAGGCTGGAGACGATGAGGAGTTTTCGGAGCTGTACACGTTCAAATGGACAACCCTGTTGATACCCCCGACCACCCTTCTCCTGCTGAACTTCATCGGGGTGGTTGCCGGCATCTCCAACGCTATCAACAATGGATATGAGTCATGGGGGCCTCTCTTCGGGAAGCTCTTCTTCGCGTTCTGGGTGATTGTCCATCTTTACCCGTTCCTCAAGGGTCTTCTCGGAAGGCAGAACAGGACCCCGACGATCGTCATCGTCTGGTCCATCCTGTTGGCTTCGATCATCTCGCTCCTGTGGGTGCGTGTGAACCCTTTCCTCGCCAAGACCGACGGCCCTCTTCTGGAGGAGTGCGGTCTGGACTGCACCTAGGAGATGAAAGGATCGACGACCAAAACCAGTCATCATGTGGAGTAATTTTGAAGGTGTTTTTGTGCCCATAATTTTTTTCTCTTCCATTCCTCCATCCCCTGTGTAGATAGAAAACAAACATGCAACAAGTGTTAAGTTATTGGTTTTGTTCCATGGTGGGTAGCTGGGCCTCATATATGCAAAATATTTGGGCAGACGGGAGGCTGCGGCAACCCTTCTTCACCTCACCTCTGTGCAGTTCGGCCACGAAGAAGCAAGAATACAGTCAGCCAAGTCAGTGTTGTTTCATTGTCCAGCCATCCAGCAATTCTTTATTTGTTGACCTTTGATTTGAATGGAGAGGATAAAATGTATGTAAGTGAGCCGAAACTGAGAGCTGTCGTCTGTATGCTATGCCCGAAGGATGTATTATTATGTATGTACAAACTGAAAACAACTTGTATTTTCTCTCTGTAAGGCAAGAATGCCGTTTGTAATAGAGGAAGCTGCACATTATTTATCTAGCTTGTTTTTGGTAATTCTGAACTGGAAAAATGCCTGCATGCTCGCTGCCCATTCATCTGCACATTGTTAGCTTGTCATCTTCTTGTTCCTCTTTCTAGTTCCACTAGATCCATGCTTCATCTGCTCACCAGATTTCTAGTAGTGTAAATTGAAAGCCTGACAGGACAGGCCAGGATTCTTAACTCTGAGGGGAGGCAAATTTTGCTGTGGCTTTGGCTTTGCGCCATGCGATTCTGCGACCGACCAACAGGCAGCTATGAATTCCGCCCACATGGTTGGCGCTGGATTTGCTCGCCCGTGGTCCATGGTTACACGCAGCAGTGCGGGTGCAGTGTAGGCGCAGTACAGCTGGGCGGAATCGCAGGCAGAAGGGTGCGCCATGCCACATAGTACTTGACAAAAGATGTGACTGCACATGCACGTGGCATGCCATGTTCGCCGCTGCCTGCCGGCCCCCAGCCCCAGCGCACCGCTCGCTAATGCTAAATGGCCTGCCGCTTGATCCACAGGGCCATATAGAATTAGATCCTAATAACCGCAGCAGTTTGTTTGCTGCTGCCGGACGCTGAGCACGGGCATGCGCAGTCCAATTCTGGCTCCTGCCGCGCACATTTCGATCCCTTTCGCGCCTATTTTCCTCCTGTCGGTGGCTCATCCAGTGATCCTGATCTGATCTGATCTGATCTGAGTGTCTGATCAGGGCTTGCATGATGGTTAGGTTAGGTTAGGTTAGGTTAGGATGATAGATTGGGCTTTAGGGGTTAGGTGGCACGTACCTTCCGCATCCAGCTTCTCCTCCATTATTTTTTCCCTTTGACGTACAATGATTTGATTGATGCGCAGAAGAAAGCGGAGGCCGCGTATATGGCTCGTGGGCGCGTAACTAATCAATCAATGATGATCGGCGGGGGGAAAAGGGGTAAAGGCGGGCGTCGGTCGTGGAAATGATCAAGGTTTGCGTGTGTGTGCGTATGGGTGGTTGCGGTTGACGGTGAAGTGAGCCGTACGTCGATGTCGATCCGATGGGACGCGCCAACGAACGGGCGGAGACCCGGCCAGCCGGTGCCGTCTGTGCTTGCCTTGCATCGAACAACCATCGTCGGTGCGCTGGTTAGTGGTTAATCCTCGGTACTACTGCCAGTCGGTAATGCTGCCTACCGGCTTAGCTTCAGATTTGATCTTGCCTGCGGGCTGTCGGTGGGTGGAGTGTATCTGCAACTTGTGTGTGTATGCTCGCTGCGCCTGCGCGTTTGTAGCACTAGCACATACGAATTATTTGTCTTGAAAATGAATGTATCTTCTGAATAAGTGTACGTACGTGCGTACATAATGCAGACAGGTCGAATCTAAGAGAAAGGGCTACGTACGTAGTGCTACTGTGAGTAGCCAGGCCAGGAGGCTCGATCGGACCACTGCCCTTGATCAGTCGTCGTCCCTCTCTATCATCTTGCTTACCGGAAAAGATGACAAGAGCTTGATTGATTGATAGATTGATTAATCAGCCGGCCCGCTGGCCGGCCGGAGAATACGATGATAATGTAGTCTGTGTGCAAGTTGGTCGCCACGCATGCCATCTTCACGCCTAGCCATGTACATTAACCACGCTCTGGATCTGGAACGCCGTAAAAGAATGCATGCATGGAACCTTCCTCCGATCCGGCTTTACTTACTTACTCGAGCGCTGAAAAGAGTAATTTTCTTTTACCTGCTCGATCGCTGAATAGTCAATGCGCGTGAATGCCAGCATAGTTAATGAAGCAGATTGAGATAGATGGACTAAATCAATATGCTCTACGGATCTACATGTAATTTTTATTATTTTTTATATTCGTTATATTATCATGATTGAAGATGAATAGATCGGTCGACCTATCCACCGTATCTGGTGCATACATGACAGAATCAACGACCAGATGATTATCCAAATCAAATCAGAGTCACACATCCTACTGTCAGTCGTCGTCAGGCTCAGACAGAGCAGCAGCAGCATCGAGCTACACTTAATTCCATCTCTATCTGGCTGCAAGTGGGATACCACCATCTTCAAATTAAGTTGAATTAAGCAACTACTACTGGTAGAACTCCATCTACTATCAATAGAAAAATCCATCCATTGTCCTATGTAACAGCGCTCTGAAAACGTAAAAGAATGGAACCTTCTCATCAATTGTTCACTCGGCTTGCACTTAGTTTAGTAATCAACGCGAATGGCTAGCTGGCTAGCTTGCTAGACAACTGAATGTATAGATAGACTAAAGGTTGGTCATAGTGGAGATGACATAGAGACCTTCATTTATTATTTTATAGTTATTTATCATTGGATAATATTTCCTATGTAAAGAAATATAAGATCGTTTAGATCACTAGCTTCATACGCCTCTCTTTTCTTTAATTACTTAGATAATCCAAACAAGATATGAGGTTGTCACACCAGAAATCATGCATGCTTAATTAGGGAGAACTGGTTCCCTATAATCCTGACAACCAAACAACCACATAGTATGTTGTTGGACACAACACGTGTTTTCTTTTTTCGAATGCACAACACGTGTTGTTTGGTAGTATAATATTTAGAAATAACAAAGCCATACTGATTAGCTAATTATCAGGCAATTGGGAATTTCTTAAATCTCAGTCGACTGAGAATTTCTTAAATCTCAGTCGACCTGATCAGTGATCATGGTTGGATTCGGGTCAAGATTCATGCCAAAAACCTATTTGCTAGTACATTTTTGGGAAGACCATCCCACTCTGGGATTTTTCTTTTATCTGCTTTGGGCCTAGTGTGTCCTCTAATTTTATTCTTCCATTTCGGCCGGAGTTGATATACCTGCTTAGGAAAGGGTCTTTTCCGTCGTTCTCTTTTCCCTTGAAGAGAGCGTAATTACTGGTCAAGTTTTCTATTTGGAGCATTTCATGCCGTATTATGTGTCTTTTTTTTTAATTTTGCTTTACTGTTCTTTGTTTGTTTGTCTTGTCATCCTTTCATCTGCTAATTATTTTATTTTAAGTATCACAACAATTATATAAAAAACAAAAAGGTATGAAAAAACAACCTTATCAAGATTTTTTAATATAAAAATATTTTGTATTTATTTTCTCTAAAGTTACTAAGTGTTTCCTTAATAATTCTAAATATATATTTTATTTTCGTTCGAATAATAAAATTGCACGAATCAATGTGCGTGACTTGTACGATTGTATCTTGATTTTTTTTCTTGCATCGCACTTTTTGATTCATTGACGTGCATAATCAAGTTGTACTTTTACATGGCATACGTATTTATATTCTAGATTATGTCATGGTTGTACTTTTCAATAATCTCAATTTACTTTTTTTCGGAAATGTGCAACTAACCAGCAACTAGTTTCTTCACATGCCATTTGTATTTTCCCCACACTTTTAAATAACTTCAAGTTGCATTTTTTTTTCAGAAATGTGCAACTACCTACTGTCATAAAGTGCAACCAAGATTTTTACATTTTATATCTAAGTTTTCTTCTAGATTAATAACTAGTTACACTTTTTAACAAACTAAACTAAATTTGTACTTTTTAAGAAATGTATTTCTGCATAAAGGCATACACACGCTCATGAGTGTATCATGTATGAAAAAATCATGAACGCACACGCTTGCCAAAGGCACGTCTCGTGCCTCTTCCTTGTCTTTTATTTTTCACAATCTCTATGGTACAAAGTGGCAGCTCCATGCATAACAGGCACGGACCCTGGCTAGCTTACCTAGCCAGACTCAGACTTATATAGACTTTAAATTAAAACCCAAATGATAACTGTCACACGCGTGACATGAAGCATTCCGGCCCTGACATTTTTTAGAACTAAAGTTGCCATACAAAAAGAAAAAAAACCCAAACAATAACAGAAACTTGCCATCCGAAAATAAAGTTGCCATGCTTGACAACTAAAGTTGTCTTGCATGACAACTAAAGTTGTCTTGCATGACAACTAAAGTTACCATCCTCGGGTCACTAAACTTGTCATAAAAAATATTCGGAGTTGCCATGTGTTCGTGCCACACGTGTGACACTTATCAGGATCCAATACAAAACAAACCACCAGTAGATGCTGCACGTAGCGTGTGCTGGTACAGTGGTACTCCGATCCTAATAAGTTCCAAAACCGCACTCTGATGTGGTAACTTTCAAAATTTTGTTGTGTGTGAAATACACGACAACAATGAACACTATTAGCCAGTACTCGGTATACCGATTTGGCAGTCGATCGCTAGTTTTGCTTGTTGGAAGCCCCATTCAGGGTAGTGCCACGGCGAGATGGCGGAGGTCTATGCATTGGGAAAGATAAGCCAAGCCACGCCTTTTTTATACACGTGGCATCGGCTATGCACAAGACTCACCCTGCTAACTTTTCAATAAACAAATGATTATGATTATGATTTTGTATTTCTGCACCAAACTAATGGAATATATGCATGCATCAGTAAAAAAAGTTTTGAAAAAATGGTTGGCGTGTGTGTGTGTGTGTGTGTGTTGATAATGTGCAACTACACACTTATGTAAAATATGTGTTGTTTGGTATAATGTTAGATATATCAGTACCGGATAGAGTCGCTAGAATTCCACATCCGCCGTTGTGGGACGAACAGGTGGGTGGCAACGGGGCACTAAAGGCACTGTGGAGCACAAATGATTATCGTCGGTGGTGAGTCTACCAAGGGCTGTCGAAAGAGGGTCACCGGCGACGACGTGTGTTGGGGTTTCTTGGGCTGAGGTAGCTAAGGTGGGTGGCTCACTTCTCGATTTTGAGCTGAGGGATCCCCATAGTAGTGATTGCTATATGTAAAGGGGAGGAAAGAGAGATGCCGGCGAGACGCGATTGGCTCTGCTGTGTGTGTTACGTAGGCCGGCCGCGGGCATCTTTGGTGTCGATCACCGACCCTGCAGGCACATGATGGCTACGATCCCCGCTGGGGGGAGGGTTTTCCTTTTTTGACATATGGAGGAGGGTTTCCTTTGCCTAAGCTTGTAAAGAAGTAGTTTAATACAATCATCAACAAATCATATTTTAAACATACTCTCCAGTGTTTGTTTTTGTTTTTGGTATAGTATTTGTAAGTACCTAGTTGCACATTCTGTACAATTAAGTTGCACTTTTTTCGCTACTTAATTTTTAGCAAAAGTGTAATGGGCTATTTTTGTTTACAGAGGGAGTACCTATGAATTTTCTGTTTTTCATTTCCACCTAGTCTTTCATTCAAGTAAGAACTATGTTTTGTTTCGGTTTTCAGAAATACTTCAGTACGCTACTAATACCCAATCTCATTCACAAAAGCTAGCCTACCTAAATGCCCAGATCGGCCCAAAACGTACAAATACAAGCAAAAAATCTGAAGTGGCCGTAGGATCAAGTTCTTCTCAGTTGACTGAGCCGTAGATACCCCCAAAACAGAACCAAAACATACTGTCACTTAATTGTTCTGACGAGTATATATGCATAGGGTATAAAAAACGCGTGCGAATGGCTAATCAGGTGTCAGAACATGCCACGGGTTACGTGCTCCGAATTGGATTAAGCAGTTAGGCTAGGAGTGGCGGCAGATTCAGTAGTCGATCGATCCGTGACGAATCAGCTAGCAGATCTTGCAGATCAAATCAAAGGGTTACCCCTCTTGCTGTCAGTGGTCGTCAGGCTCAGTCTGACCACAGCAGCACGATCGAGCCTTTAATTCGATCGCCGTCTGTCTGCAAGTTGGCCAGCATCTCGACGGCCATTGATTAAGCAGCTACTAGGAGTAGAAAAATCCGTCGTCCTCTGCAACCCCGCCCTGGAAACGTAGCAAAAAGGATGGAACCTTCTCATCAAATTTTTACTCCACTTGCACGTACTTTCACTAGTCAACGCGAATGGCTAGCTGGCTAGTGGATACACTAATCGGGTGTCAGAAGCAAAAGGAGACTATAAAAAGGCCACACCCAAATGGGAATTATAACATGGGAGGATCGTTTCGATCCGGGAGCGAGTCTGATCATAACTCGGCTCATCAAAAGGAGACATACTCGACGGAGCTCCAACGTAGAATCTTGCCGTCTTGTTGGGGCAGTGGACGGTGAGGTTAGGTTTCAGTGTTTGTTTCAGATCAATTCAAGGTTTCAATGTCCAGGAAGCTGGTTCTTAAGGGCACGTGCACAAGGACTTACCGGTTGTCATCGACATGGTCAATTCGACTTCGATAGCGGAGAAAAAGGAATGGAGTTTCGTTAGCTCTCTGCGCACATCCAGTATAATACCTTTGCGAGCCCCTGCGGAAAGGGGTGCTGTGTTCTCTTTACATGTCAATTTGACTTCGATAGAGGAGCGACGACAGCGGCTCGTTCTGGCGACGGTAGTGGTCGTTTGATAGTCTCGAAATCTCGATGTGAGTTTTATTATGTTTGAGATATTTTGTACTACCGATAAACTTTGATAATTGATCTAGATTTTCTTCGCAGAAAAAAGAAATACGCGTGCAATAACGGAATGAACGCACGTAGGATTGCCATCAAGAGCCCCCAACGCTAATGGAGTGGATGACCCATTCATACTGTCAGAGATCGATCCTATAGTTATATGTTGTTATCATTGAGGGCGTCAGCTAGAAGCTCGACTAAGGGATGAAGATCCTAAGAGCATCTTCAATAGATGGTTCAAAATTTGGCGGTCCAAAATCGGTGATGTAAAATTTGAACCGTCAAAAAATGAGTTTTGGAGCTCTGAAAAAAGCTCAACTCCAACAGATGGTCCAAAATGAAGATGTAAAAATATGAAAACGGCCGCGTGCTGCCAGCCACTATTCAGCCGCGGTTTTGCATTGAAATAGCAACTAAAATTTGAAAATAAAGTGCATCATCATCATAGTTTCAATCAAAAGTGCATCATCATCATAGTTTCAATCAAAAGTGCATCACCATCATAGTATCAAATTCGTCTACCACGTGGGTCAGCCCAACGGCTGCGACGGCGAAGGAGAAGGCGGCGGGGTCGTCGCCATCGGCCATGGCGGCGTCGGCGGCGGGGGGCGGCGGCGGCCGGGAGGGTCGCGGGCGCCCGAAAAAGGAAATGAAGTGGCGGTTGTGCGTTCGCGGGCGGCGGCTGGTTTTGGACCAGATGCACCTCGTGATGTAAATTTGCATCGCGAGGTGTTGTATTTTACATCACGAGGAGGCCGCGGTCCAATATTTTTTGCATATGGACCATCTGTTGGAGCAATATTTTTTGCCCCAGACGGTCCAAAAAATATGTATTTTTGCATTTGGACCGTCTATTGGAAATGCTCTAAGTGCAAAAATCTTTTTTTTGGTGGACGCCAATATCTGCCTGACGACAATTGGGGAGGTTTTCCCTTAAAAAAAATACAATTGGGGAGGTACCCCAGTGAACGACTCGTTCCCTCGGGCGGGACGAGGGAGCGAACGAAAAGGGTTCGTTGGAGGAAAACCCTCCGAGCAAACCCCTCTCCCCCTCCACGTAAGCTACCAGTTAGGCCAAGGAAAAGCCCATTTTTGTTGTGACGCACTGCAAACTTTGAAATCTCACATTATTCACCTCATTTTGAAAAGATGAATTGATGAAATTCGGTCCTTAGGTCAGCCATTTTTCCCAACCTAAGTCGTACTAGTGATTTTCTTGATAAGGATACGCGGAAGTTCGGAGCTAAAGCTAAGTACGTACGGCGCAGACTAGAATCTACTCCCTCCGTCCCAAAATATAAGAACGTTTTTAACACTAGTGTAGTGTAAAAAATGTTCTTATATTACGGGACGGAGGGAGTAGTACCATTCTACGCCTTGAGGGCCACTGGCTATCTGACTCAGCAGAGAATAAATTGCACCAATTCAAATTTGTCTGCAAGAAATCGGTTCGCGGACGCGGAAGCCTGCTTGGCGGAAGAACTTCTCTGCAAAGGACGACTATCTATATCAACAACAAGTCCATAAGTTGCTAAAAAAAAACAAGTCCATAAGGGCCGATGCCCGGCACGCCATGTGTGCCTGCCCCTGCGTCCCGGTCGGGTCTCAAGGCATGGTGCTTGTGTATATATTTTTTGTTAAATGTGAACACTTTTTGAAAAAAATAACATTTTTGAATACGCGAAGAAAGTTCGAAAATATTTTTTTTGAAATTCCAAACATTTTTTATAAACGTGAACAATTGTTGAAAACCATGAACAATATTTGAAAACAAGGACACTTTTCAAAACGCATTTTTTTGAAATTTCTGAATATTTTATGTATATGTGAATAAATTTGAAAATAGGAAATTTGAAATAAATGTTTTCTGAACATTTTTTTGAAAGCACGGATATTTTCACACATATGTGAACAAATTTCAAAAACAAGAATAATTTTGAGCTTTCTGAATTAAAAGAACAAAATAAAAACAAGCACTCATAAAAAAATAAAAAAACAGAAAGAAGAAAGAAAAAACAAAAAATGAACAAATTTGTTTTTTTCAACAAATTCTGAGTGCTTTTGAAATTCTTGAATTGTAGAAAGAAAAAGAAAAAAGAACACAGAAAAATATATATAGAAAATAGAAAAAAGAAAAAGAAAACCAAAAACCTGGAAAAGAATGGCCGGTTAAGGAACCTTACCTTCTAGAAGGTTCCTAAAACTGATTTGTGTTTTGAGAAACACATGAATTTTATTCATACTCATAACAGTTATAGGTACACTGATTTGGATCTAAGATCCAAGAAATGTAATGTAACTCCTATGACTAAGAATTACAATGAAACCTCTTGGCAATACTTTCTTCGCGGTATCAATCTTTGCTAAAAGAAATACTCCAAAGACTTCGGGAGGCTGCAATTGTACTAGAGCAACGATGTTGTCACTCTGTCACCCGCATGAACATTATCAATAATGGTTTTTGAAAGTATCTTGAGTTGCACATCCAAAAAGATTTCATCGTCTTAACCATGGCGATGAACGTACTTTTGTCTACGATGATCCTCTGGAAGTGCGGGCCGTCGGATCAGAACGTCTTAACCATGGTCGATGGAAGATTTCAACTCCGTGAATAATCAAAAGAAAAGAAAAAGCTTGACGCACCAATATAAACTCCTTAGGTCCGATTGAGGACAAAAAACTCTGTAATCTCATGGCACCGCCAAAAGAATGAGAGGAATTTTTTCTCACAAAATATGATGATCACTAGATGACGACGAAGAACGTAGAACTCTTCAACATGTGAGGTTCCATCACCCCACAGCGCCAAAATGGCAGCCGGAGGCGAGGGAACCAAAAAATCCGTGGCGGCGGTGGCTGATACAGCAGCCCTTAACGAAACACTCGTGCTTGACAGATCTACTGGTTCCTAAAATTTGTAAAATAATAGGCTTGGAGCCTTCCGAAAACCGGCTGAGAACCCGTCTCCCAAGTTCGTGCGATGTAATGTACAGGCCCACTAGAAGGGACGCCGCCGACGATTGGTCGTTTATTGCTTGCAGTAAGCGACTAATAGCTTTTGGGGTACCACTATGTTTCGTTTTAAGCAAGACCTATGGAAACCCTCGCGTCAAGGCAACTCTAGATGGCCCTGCCCGGGTGCGCTAGAAAGCACATCCTCGTTTTTTCTGATTGTTTTTATTTCTTTTTACAGTTTTGTTTACACTTCCAAAAATTATAAACATATGTATTAAAAAATATACTTTACATAATGTTTTGGAAAATGTTAATCATGCATTAAAAAAAATCTTAAATGCGTATAGAAAAAAATGTTGACCATGTTTACGAAAAATGTTTAACAAGTATTTAAAAAATGTTGAAGAATTATTTAAAAATGTTGAATAAGTGTTAACGAATGTTGAACGAGTATTTAGCAAATGTTGAAACAATATTTGAAAATGTTGAACGAGTATTTAGCAAATGTTGAACAAGCGGTCGGACAATGTTGAATACAATCACTTACTAAAAAGATGATTACTTTTTTGATCATGTATATAAAAATGTTAATCAAGCATTTAAAAAAATATTGAACAAGTATTTAAAAAATGTTAATCAATCATTTAAAGAAAATGTTGAACAAGTATTTTCAAAAATGTTAATCAAGCATTTAGGAAATGTTAAATGTGTACAGAAAACAATGTTGATCATGTATTGAATAAATGATGATTTTTTATCATGTATAAAAAAGTGTTAATAAAGCATTTGAACAAAATGTTGAAAAAGTGTTTGAAAAATATTAAATTTGTATATAAAAAATGTTGACCATGCATTCGAAAAGTGTTATTTTTTTATTTGAAAACCATTAATCAAGCTTTAAGAAAATATAAAAACATATATAAAAAATGTTGATCCTGTATTAGAAGTGTTACAAGTCTGTAGGAAAAAAAATTGACCATGTATCAAAAAATGTGTAGAAATAAAAACAAACCAGAGAACGAAGAAAATGAAAAATAAAACCGAAGAAACAAATAAAAAGATGAAACAAAAAAAGGGAGAAAGAAGACAAAGTGGAATGAAGAAAAAGGAGAAAGAAAACAAAAAACCGAAGGAAAAGGAGAGAGAAGATATATGGATAAAAATGATGAAAAAAAGAGAAACAAAAAAAAAAGAAAAAAAACCCGGACAACACAGAAAAAAACCCTGTTGTTCTCCTTCTAGTAGGTTGCGGCCTGCTTATTGAACATGAACTTGCTGCTAGCTTAGTGGCAACACTGCTGCGTAGGAACCAGCAGATCGCAGGATCGATTAGTTGCATATGTTTCAGCGAGAGAAACTTTTCGTCTCGCATAATGTGATAAATAGTCACCGCGTAGCATTTGTCCAAGACTCTTGATTTTTTTTGAGTTTTTTTAGGGGAAAAGCCTTTTATTACTCATAGTCCACAATGTGTGGGATACAAGTCTGGTCATGTGGCTGGCCAAGCCACACATGACGCCCTGGAAATAAAGACAAAGCATATTTAGCTAACTTGTGGGCTTCAACATTTGCCTCACGCTTTTCAAAAGTAAATTTACAGGTTGGTGGTGATCTAAGTCTGATTTCTCTGATTATAACGCCATATTCCCCCTGGCTTCCTGTCGCTATGTCTTCAATCACCTGTTTGCAATCAGATGCCACTATATAGTGGTGTTGGTTGAGATCTTCTGCCAATGCCATGGCCTCGCGACATGCTATAGCTTCGAGCGTCGGTGCATCCCAAACTCCAGCGATCACTAGGGCTGAGCTGCCCAGAAAAGCGCCTTGGTTGTCTTCAATCACCCTGGCTTCCTGTCGCTATGTCTTCAATCACCTGTTTGCAATCAGATGCCACTATATAGTGGTGTTGGTTGA
Source organism: Aegilops umbellulata (assembly GCA_032464435.1). Classification (NCBI taxonomy): domain Eukaryota; kingdom Viridiplantae; phylum Streptophyta; class Magnoliopsida; order Poales; family Poaceae; genus Aegilops; species Aegilops umbellulata. Next base: position 642,740,737 of record CP136057.1, read on the forward strand.
GATCTTCTGCCAATGCCATGGCCTCGCGACATGCTATAGCTTCGAGCGTCGGTGCATCCCAAACTCCAGCGATCACTAGGGCTGAGCTGCCCAGAAAAGCGCCTTGGTTGTCACGGCAAATCGCTACGGCCGGGCTTTCTCGCTGTGACCTAACACCAGCATCAACATGAATTTTTGAAAAATTTGCCGGAGGTGCCTTTGGTCGCCGGATCACCGATATCCCCGTCGCCACCATGCTGTGTTGCTTCTTCGGCTTTCTGAGTACGTGAAGATCTTGTATGTACCTTTTTACAAAGGTTGTTATCGCAGGTGGTGTCTGGAATATACCTTCGTATATGGCCTTCCTCCGAGATGTCCACACGGCCCACAGTGTCACTGCCATGAGGGTAAACTGTTCATGCGAGAGAGAAGCCATTAAGTTGAAGAGCCAACTCTTGGCTCGGTTCTCACTCGTAGCCACCAAGGCGCTGCCCAACTCTTCGTCAACAAGCGCCCAGGTGCACCTTGAGACGGTGCATTCGAGAAGGGAATGGCGCCATGAATCGAAGCGCCGCAAGAGCCATAAGTGCTCGTCGTTGACATCTTACGGTGTGCCCTCACATCTTCGGTTGGCAGTGACTGCTTCGATAGTCTCCACAGAAACATACGCACTTTGGATGGAACCTCCGTCTTCCAAAGGATCTTCCACGAGTTGGAGTCTGTCTGTGTTGTTGAGGATCCCGAGGCACCCTCCAGCCATGCTTCTCTCCTTTGCCTCGTCGCCACAAGCATGTTGTAGGCCGATCGCACCGTAAATTGGCCTGTACGTTCATGTGCCCAACTCCAGAAGTCTTCCATGGGTGTTGTGCTCAGCGGTATCGTGAGAATCACCTTGGCATCGAAAGCAAAGAATGTGGCGTCTATCTTAGGTTTGTTCCAAGTTGCACTTGTATGATCTATCAACTCCGATATTGTGGTCGGGGGTATGTTGGCAATGCACCCATATGGTCTCATCATTTCCTGCCGAGGGAGCCAGTTGTCCATCCAAATGTCAGTGCTTTCTCCATTGCCAATGCGCCTGATTAGACCGAGCTTCAAAGTATCCCGTCCCTCCACTAGGGCTCTCCATATCTGACTGGGGTGGCTCCCAAGTGAAGCATCCAGGATGGTGTTGTTCGGGTAGTACATGCTCTTCACAATACGCGCACTGAGAGATGTAGGGTCCTGTAGCATGCGCCATACCTGTCTAGCTAGCATAGCTAGGTTGAAAAGCTGAAAGTCTTTGAAACCCAAGCCTCCCATGCTCTTAGGCCGAGTCATCGCCTTCCACGAGACCCAATGTGGTTTGCGCTGCACATTCTTGCTTCCCCGTCAAAATTTTCTAATCAACATGTTCAGATGCTCACATAGTCCCCTTGGCAGTTTAAAATAAGACATAGAAAAGACTGGAATTGCTTGTGCCACAGTTTTGACCAACACCTCCTTCCTTGCAGAGGACATCATCCTTTCAATCCATCCTTGGATCTTATTCCACAATCTGTCCTTCAAATATTTGAACGATCCATTTTTTGAGGCCCCTACGTCGATGGGCATACCTATATATTTCTCATTCAATGTTTCATTCACGCCGTTCAAGATATCTTTTATATCGTTGCAGATAGATTCATGGACACCTTTGGTGAAAATTATAGATGATTTATCAAAGTTTATCCGCTGACCTGTTGCATTGCAATATATATCCAGCACTTGGTTCACCTCGATAGGCCCCACACTGTTTGCTTTGAAGAACAGCAGGCTGTCATCACCGAATAGTAGACGGTCATCAGCGAATAATATATCGACGGCGGAAGTCTTGCTGGTATCACTAGAAGTCTAGAACGAACGCCGCGCGGACAACGACGAGTCGACGACCCGCCAACGTCCCGCCGTGGTAACCAGAGCAGCTACGGATCACATCGATCGGCATAAGGATATCGATCGATGATATCGGCCCCAAACCCAGCCATGCACAGCACCACTCAAATATTCCGACCGCCCAATTTTGTAAGCCGGTGACCACCACCAACACCAACTCACGGGCGAGCAGCATGGCATTATTATAGCTGAACCGCGCGCGCCGCAGAAGCTATTTATAGGCAACAAAAGGGAAGCGACGGTGCGCGTGCGTGACGAACCGACGACCGCGAGGAGGCAGGGAGGAGGACGACGTGCGACGTATACGATGGCGAGGACGACGACCATGCGCGTGGCGACGGTGTGCATGCTTCTGCTGCTGCTCGTCTCGACGGCCACGGCCACGGCCACGGAGCGCCCCCAGCGCCGGGACCTGGCGGAAGAGGGCACGAGCCCGGCGGCGGCGAGCCCGAGTGCCGACGGCGCCCCGGCCGACAAGGAACCCCCGGAAGGCCACCTCGGCTTCCGCGTCGTCACGGGCCTCATCGAGAAGTACGCATGCATTGCGCGCGCTCTGTACGTATAGCTATGGGCGGCGGGAACAGATAACGATCGTTGGTTTGGTTTGGTTTGATTTGCAGGGCTACCGGCAAGAGCGCCCGTCTGGACCTGGAGCAAGAGGAGAAAGTTCACTAGCCATTTTCGGTCCGTTTTGTTGTCGACAAGGAGCTGGCGGTGGGTTGCAGGCATGCAGCCGTCAACAAGAAGATGCGATCGCGCACCGTCTGCATGCTGTTTGACTGAATACCGTATTGTACTTCTGCCAAATGATAAACATCTAATCTCTCTTCATATAATATAAATAAAGAAATCCTCTTATATAGCCTCTGGTGTAAGAGCCCCTGCAAAAGATATGTTGTTTTCCCGCTGTTCACAATATTCCCAGAGAGTTATTTTTCTCCATTTCCAACCTGTTTAGAACAGTTAGAGAAAACACTTCGGCTATCTGTAAGTCTCCTGATTTCTAAATTGGACGGGTCTAGCTGGCGGCCGGGCGCTAGCTAGCGTTCGCTTGCGGCCGGCTAAATAAAGCAAGTGCCTGTCTCCTGGTTTCAGGGACTAGACAACCGCATACTAAAAAAGCAAAATTACCGTAATCCAAGAATGCTAAAAAGGACACAATTAATTAATTATTTTGTGTGGTCTCTTCTTACGTGATGGATGCTTGCATGCCACTGCATTAATTTTCCTCATGGTCATCCCTTGTGCATCAACTTTTGGTTTTCAAAATTATAAAAGTCATATCTTCTAAACCGTGCGTCGAAATTCAGATCCGTTTTCACTATTGAAACCCTCGCGACGTGCTCTCCAAAAGTATATCCCGCATGGGGATGTTTCGACGAACTAGTCTTCCTGCCAACTAAACATCAATGTATGTGCAATTAGAATACATTGTCACGCCAACTGAGCATATGTGTGTTGCCAAATAGTCTTGCCAACTAAACATCAATGTGTGTGCAACTAGACTATATTACCGTGCCAACTGAGCATATGTGTGTGCCAAATAGTTCTGCCAACTAAACATCAATGTGTGTGCAACTAGACTACATTGCCACGCCAACTGAGCATATGTGTGTGGCAATAGTCCTGCCAACTAAACATCAATATGTGTGTAACTAGACTACATTACCGCGCCAACTGAGTATACACTGGTAGAAAAAGAGGCTTCCGTCCAGCCCCATTAGTCGCGGAACTGTAGGAACCGCGACTAATGAAGTCTTTAGTCCCTGTTCGGCAGACGAACCGCGACCAAAGGCCTGCGCCCAGGGCGCTCGGTGGCCAGCTGGTGCACGTGAGGGGCTTTAGTCGCGGTTGGCCAGGCCAACCGCGACTAAAGGTGCCCAAAGGCCTTTAGTCGCGGTTGGCCAGGCCAACCGCGACTAAAGCTCCTCCCCTATATATACCAGTTCAGCGCACTCACTTAGCCATTTGGTGCCACTTCTCTTCACAAGCTTCACAAGGGGGTGTAGGTTTGCTTTTGGTTCCTCTTATGCACACAAGGTGTTTGATGAAATGCCCCAAGAGCCACACTTGAGGTTCCTCATTCATTTTTTTCCTCCTCGATCGCGGTTAGCAACTTGAACCTTTCATGCATGTGTGTCATTGATAAAATATGCATGTGTGTTGTTCATTGTTTAATTTCTATTGTTTATAGCTAGTTAGTTTAACAAATGCATGATGGTTAATTATATATTTTATATTATAATAATGCAGATGAATCGGCAATGGATGTACGGTAACCGACTCTCCCGCGAGTTCACTACGGGTTTGAAAGATTTCCTCGTAGTGGCTAATGCGAACAAGCAGAAGGGTTTTGTTATCTGTCCATGTGTTGACTGTAAGAATCAGAAGGGTTACTCTTCCTCAAGAGAAGTTCACCTGCACCTGCTTCGGCACGGTTTCATGCCAAGCTATAATTGTTGGACCAAGCATGGAGAAAGAGGGGTTATAATGGAAGAAGATGAAGAAGGGGATGATTTCATCGATGAAAGCTATCTTGCTGATTTCGGTGATACTTTCATGGAGGATGCTGAAGGTGAAGGGGAAGGTGAAGGGGAAGGTGAAGGGGAAGGTGAAGGTGAAGAAGAGGCACGTGATGAGACCGTTGATGATCTTGGTCGGACCATTGCTGATGCACGGAGACGCTGCGAAACTGAAAAGGAGAGGGAGAATTTGGATCGCATGTTAGAGGATCACAGAAAGTCGTTGTACCCCGGATGCGATGATGGTCTGAAAAAGCTGGGCTGCACACTGGATTTGCTGAAATGGAAGGCACAGGCAGGTGTTGCTGACTCGGCATTTGAAAACTTGCTGAAAATGTTGAAGAATATGTTTCCAAAGAATAACGAGTTGCCCGCCAGTACGTACGAAGCAAAGAAGGTTGTCTGCCCTCTAGGTTTAGAGGTTCTGAAGATACATGCATGCATCAACGACTGCATCCTCTACCGCGGTGAATACGAGAATTTGAATGAATGCCCGGTATGCACTGCATTGCGTTATAAGATCAGAGGCGATGACCCTGGTGACGATGTTGAGGGCGAGAAACCCAGGAAGAGGGTTCCCGCCAAGGTGATGTGGTATGCTCCTATAATACCACGGTTGAAACGTCTGTTCAGGAACAAAGAGCATGCCAAGTTGTTGCGATGGCACAAAGAGGACCGTAAGTCGGACGGGAAGTTGAGACACACCGCAGATGGAACGCAATGGAGAAAGATCGACAGAGAGTTCAAAGATTTTGCAGCTGACGCAAGGAACATAAGATTTGGTCTAAGTACAGATGACATGAATCCTTTTGGCGAGCAGAGCTCCAGCCATAGCACCTGGCCCGTGACTCTATGCATCTACAACCTTCCTCCTTGGTTGTGCATGAAGCGGAAGTTCATTATGATGCCAGTGCTCATCCAAGGTCCTAAGCAACCCGGCAACGACATCGATGTGTACCTAAGGCCATTAGTTGATGAACTTTTACAGCTGTGGGGCAGACCTGGTGTCCATGTGTGGGATGAGCACAAACAAGAGGAATTTGACCTACGAGCGTTGCTTTTCGTAACCATCAACGATTGGCCTGCTCTTAGTAACCTTTCGGGACTGTCAAATAAAGGATACAATGCATGCACGCACTGCTTACATGAGACTGAAAGTGTACATTTGGCAAATTGTAAGAAGAACGTGTACCTTGGGCATCGTCGATTTCTTCCGAAAATTCATCCAGTAAGAAAGAAAGGCAAGCATTACAACGGCAAGGCAGATCACCGGCCGAAGCCTGCAGAACGCACTGGTGCTGAGGTATTTGATATGGTCAAGGATTTGAAAGTCATCTTTGGAAAGGGTCCTGGCGGACAATCAGTTCCGAAGGGAGCTGACGGGCACGCAGCCATGTGGAAGAAGAAATCTATATTCTGGGAGCTAGAATATTGGAAAGTCCTAGAAGTCCGCTCTGCAATCGACGTGATGCACGTTACGAAGAATATTTGCGTGAACCTCCTAAGCTTCTTGGGCGTGTATGGGAAGACAAATGATACAAAGGAAGCACGGCAGGACCAGCAACGTTTGAAAGACCCTGATGACCGGCATCCGGAATGGTTTCAAGGTCGTGCCAGCTACGCTCTGACCAAAGAAGAGAAGGTCATCTTTTTTGAATGCCTGAGCAGTATGAAGGTCCCGTCTGGATTCTCGTCCAATATAAAGGGAATAATAAACATGGCAGAGAAAAAGTTCCAAAACCTGAAGTCTCACGACTGCCACGTGATTATGACGCAATTGCTTCCGATTGCTTTGAGGGGGCTCCTGCCGGAAAATGTTCGAGTAGCCATTGTGAAGCTATGTGCATTCCTCAATGCAATCTCTCAGAAGGTAATCAATCCAGAAGATCTACCACGGTTACAGAACGATGTGGTCCAATGTCTTGTCAGTTTCGAGTTGGTGTTCCCGCCATCCTTCTTCAATATTATGACGCACCTCCTGGTTCACCTAGTCGAAGAGATTTTCATTCTCGGTCCTGTATTTCTACACAATATGTTCCCCTTCGAGAGGTTCATGGGAGTATTAAAGAAATATGTTCGTAACCGTGCTAGGCCAGAAGGAAGCATCGCCAAGGGCTATGGAAATGAGGAGGTAATTGAGTTTTGTGTTGACTTTGTTCCTGACCTTAAGCCGATTGGCCTTCCTCGATCACGGCACGAGGGGAGACTAAGTGGAAAAGGCACGATCGGAAGGAAATCAACGATATGTATGGACGGCCATTCTCTGACTGAAGCACACCACACTGTACTGACCAATTCCAGCTTGGTGGCTCCGTACTTTGAGAAACACAAGAATATTTTACGCTCGGACAACCCGGGGAAGCCTGAATCCTGGATTAGGAAGGCCCACATGGAGACTTTCGGCAGTTGGTTGAGAAAACATTTAATGAATGACAATGATGTTGTAGATCAGCTGTACATGTTGGCCAAGACACCATCTTCGACTATAACGACTTTCCAAGGGTACGAGATAAATGGGAATACATTTTACACGATCGCCCAAGATAAAAAGAGCACCAACCAAAACAGTGGTGTCCACTTTGATGCAGCAACCGAGAATGGGTAAAAGGTCACATATTATGGTTACATAGAGGAGATATGGGAACTTGACTATGGACCCTCCTTTAAGGTCCCTTTGTTCCGGTGCAAATGGTTCAAGCTAACAGGAGGTGGGGTAAAGGTGGACCAGCAATACGGAATGACAATGGTGGATTTCAACAATCTTGGTTACCTTGACGAACCATTCGTCCTAGCGAAAGATGTCGCTCAGGTTTTCTATGTGAAGGACATGAGTAGCAAACCGAGGAAACGGAAAGATAAGAAAACGATCAGTACATCATGCGATGATCCAAAGCGCCACATTGTTCTTTCAGGTAAAAGAAACATCGTGCGAGTGGAGGACAAGACAGACATGTCAGAAGATTATAATATGTTTGCTAAAATTCCGCCCTTCAAAGTGAACACCGACCCAAGCATTAAGTTAAATGATGAGGATGCTCCATGGATACGGCACAATCGTAAGCAAGCAGGGACACAAGGGAAGAATTGATGTGTAATAATTTATTGTACCAAACTTTATATTTGGTCGATGAACTGAATGATGTATCAAACCTTTTGTCAAACCTTCAAGGGATTTTAAAATGAATTAGTTTTATTTTACTGATTTTTTTGATATATAATTGTATTTTTAAGATTTTAAAAAAGTCAGAAGATTTTAAAAAAGGAAAAAGGAAGAAAGGAAGAGAAAAAGAAGAAAAACAAGAAAAAGGAAGAAACAAACACAAGAAACAAAATGAATTAGTTTTATTTTTTGATTTTTTTGATATATAATTGTATTTTTAAGATTTTAAAATGAATTAGAAACAAAATAATATAAACTTTAATAAAATAAAATAATTATCATAAAGTAAAATAAATAAGTAATTATCATAAAGTAAAAATAAATAAGTAATTAGAAACAAAATAAAATAAAATAAATAAGTTTTTTGTTGTAAGTAGAAACAAAACAAAATAAATAAAGCAAAAATGAAAACAAAAAACAGGCAAAAAATAAAAAATATGCCACCTACTGGGCCATCACGGCCTGAATACGACTAGAAACCCATTAATGGGCCAGAATTCAGGCCCGCACAAGGCCCAGTAGGACCACTGGCTCATAGTAACAGAATAGGCCCGTAAGCCTGCATTTGAGAGGAGCTCGAAGTGGTGAGCGCAGCCGCGCTTATAAACCACTGTCGGAGCCTCTCGGCTAGCGAGGTGGGACTAAACTTCCCACCGCAACGCGCCAGTTCAGCACAGACCCTTTAGTCGCGGTTGGGGAGGCGGACCGCGACTAAAGGTGCCCTTTAGTCGCGGTCCGCCTTCCCAACTGCGACTAAAGGTCTTCCTGCGCGGGAAAGGAAGCGGCGCCAAAACCCTTTAGTCGCGGTTGGGGAGGCGGTCCGCGACTAAAGGGCACCTTTAGTCGCGGTCCGCCTCCCCAACCGCGACTAAAGGGTTTTCTATATATACTTCACTCTGCAGTTTTGCCACTCCATCTCCTCTCTCTCGACGCACCGCGAAGCGCTGTCGCCCCGACGCCGATCGACGCCGAAGCCCTGCCCCGACGCCGACGCCGACGCCGAAGCCCTGCGCGCCGCCGCCCCCGTCCCCAGTGAGCGCCGCCGCCCCCGTCCCCAGTGAGCGCCGCTTCCTTGCCCGCGCCTGCGCGCCGCCCTTGCCCGCGCCTGCGCGCCGCCGCCCTTGCCCGCGCGCGCGCCGCGCCCTTGCCCGCCGCCCGCCGCCCTGCCGCCCGCCGTCCGACGCCCTGCCGCCCGCCGTCCGACGCCCTGCCGCCCGCCGCCCGTCGCCCTGCCGTCCGCCTGCTGGCCGGCGCCGGCCGGCCCTGCTTATTTTACCCGCGCCGGCCGAAAAAGCAAAGGAAAAAGAAGAAGAAGAAAAAGAAAAAGGAAAACGGAAAACACAAAAAAAAACAAATTAAACAGAAGAAAAAACAAAAGAAAACAAAAAAACAGAAGAAAAACAAAGGAAGAAGAAAGAAAAAGGAAGAAGAAAAAAAACAAGAAAGAAAAAGAAAGAAGAAAAAAGAAAGGAAGAAGAAAAACAAAGGAAGAAGAAAAAAAGAAAGAAGAAAAAGGAAGAAGAAAAAAAGAAAGAAGAAAGAAAGAAGAAAGAAAAATGAAGAAGAAAAAACAAGAAAGTAAAAGGAAAAAAAATGAAAACCAAATAAAAACCAAATGAAAACCAAAAGAAAGAAGAAAGAAAAAGGAAGAAGAAAAAAAGAAGAAGAAAGGAAGAAGAAAGGAAGAAGAAGAAAGAAAGAAAAAAGAAAAAGGAAAGAAGAAGAAAGAAAGAATAGAAAGGAATAAGAAGAAAAGGAAGAAGAAGAAAGAAAGAAGAAAGGAAAGAAGAAAGAAAGAAGAAGAAAGGAAGAAGAAGAAAGAAAGAAGAAGAAAGGAAAAAGGAAGAAGAAAAAAAGTAACTTAAAACTTGATAATTAACAAAAAACCGTAAAATTTGATAATTAACCAAATGGCGAGGGTTATACATGTGTGTTGTCCTCGCCTCCCTCTCCGTGACGCCGTCGTCTGCCGCCCCGTCTCGCGCTCTACCGCGACACCCTCTCCCACCCCTTCCTCGCCCCCTCCTTTTGCCACCGCCCTTTCGCCACCGCCACCGCCACCGCCCCCCTTCTTCACTTAATTAATTTGTTTTTACTACATGTTTTCAGGACTGACATAATGGCGGACGATAGAGCTGACCCGATTATGGACAACTATGATCCGGACGGTGAAGCACATATGTTCGGCATCATAAACGGCGATATTCAATATGTGCCGACCGGACAAGAAGAAGATGATGTCTCTTCTTATCTGAACCTTGACGGTGAAGATGAAGGGCGCCGTCAGCAAGATGATGCCGAACAAACGTCGATAAACGACGATCTTCAAATGGAAGTAGCAACCACCTCCGGCGCCGAGGTATATATATACATTGAGCCTCTGGTGATACAAACTAACTGATTTGAATAAAGACGATGAAACAAGGAGAAACATGCACCATCGAGGTTGTCGACAGTGCAACCGGCAGGCCGCTGGAGCCCTGCAAGAACGCCATCAAGTTTGTCAGCCAATGCGGAGCCGTTGTTAGAGACAACGTCTCGATCACCGTCCAGGAGTGGAATGAGCCAAAGAAGGCACGAATTGCTGGTTTCACTTTTGTCGATAAGAGAACAAAAAAAGATTGCTTCAAGAAGCTTATGGAACATTTCGTTCTACCTCCGGAATACAACAAATTCTATGAGGAGGGTAACAAGATTGAGGAAAACAAGGAGAGGAGGAGGCTAGTCAAACAGTTCGCTCTTCATAAGATGGCCGACGCATTCCGGAAATTCAAGCAAAATCTAAACCATGACTTTGTCAAGCAGAACAAGACTCCGGATTTCAAAGGACAATATGAGAAACTGAAACATGATTGGCCAGAATTTGTGAAGCAAAAGAAATCGGAGCAGTTCATTCAAATATCGAAAAAAATAAGGAAAATGCGGCTAAGAAGGAGTACAATCATATTATGGGGCCAGGAGGGTATCGCCTTTGGCAGCCTAGGTTGGAGAAGATGGAGAACGAGCTGAGGGCGCGAGGAATCCGTCCAGGTACGGAGGGATGGGACCCAAGGGCCAAAAGCTTGTGGTACGGGCATGGGGGAACGCTGAACCCGGAGACAGGGGAGTGTGTTTACTAGGGCAAAATAATGAAACCCACCCAAGCCCTTATTGACGCAATGAGGGATGCTCAAGAGGGGAAGATCAAGTTCAACAGAGAGAACGACGCACTGACAAAAGCCCTCGGGAATCCTGAACACGGACGACGTGTACGAGGCATGGGGCACATTCCGTGGAAAATAGGGTTCCCCCAGAACGATGACCCGTACGGTTACAGAAGCCGTAAGAGAAAGATGGATCGGGAAGCAGATGTTGTGGCGCGGTTGGCATCGGAAATGGATGTGATGAAGAAAACCGTGAGTGTACTAGTAGCCGAAAGAGATGCAGCCTGGGCGCAGCATGAAGAACATCCAGCGGATCTCGATAGCCAGCAGCGGAGAAGCAGCGTGGCTTCCACGGAGGCCCCACCGGCTGGTGCAGATGCACCGACGATCGAAATTACTGCACCGGAGCCTCTGGTGGTCGAAATTACTGCACCGGAGCCTCCTCGCTACCCCGTGGACGATATAAAGGAGAGGAAAGAATGTCATCTGTATTATCCTATCGGGAACATGTCCATGAAGGTAGCCATCGGCAGTGCTTTACCATGTTTACCTGGAGCACTCCACCACAACAACCCCATTCAAGATGGCTATGCTCGTGTCACGGTGGAGGACATAGTCCAAGGGTTTGAGGACCTGGAGATTGACATTGCTACACCTGAAGGGGAGAAAAGACTTGGAGATGTCAAGCGCCATTTCATTCTATGGCAAAAGAAGTTTATCAAGTTTCCAGGCGAGGCGCCAAGGACAACAAGTCCACCCCCCTACGGTGGTGGTGGTGGCGGTGGCGGCGGTGGTGGTGGTGGTGGTGGTGGCGGTTCACCTACACCTCCGTCACGTCAGCCGACGCCTCCCAGTCCACAACGTCCGGCGGGTGATCAGACGCCGCCCCCCAGTCCTCGTCCGGCGGGTGATCAGACGCCGCCCCCCAATCCACCTCCGGCAAAGAAGCAGAAGCAGTCCTGGATTATTAACCCGGACCCTTATGTACCTAAGACCACAAAGGTACCGGAGCCATCACTGAAGCCTCTCCCCACAAGGCCTTGGGAACGTAGTGCCGAGGAAACTGCTGCGGCCGCGCCTGCTGATCTTGAGAAATGGAAGGCGGACTGCAAGAAGAAAAGAGAGCCCGAGCCCAAGCCAGTATTTTCTGATGAGCAAAAGAAATGGGCTAAGTCATTTTTGAGCACACTGTCCCAAGCCGCGAAGAATCTGCCTGAGGACTATGCACGTGAACTTCGTAGGCAGGCACTCATGTTGAAGGAGAAGAAAGGGCGGGCGGATGACCCCGATCCGGAACAAAGTAAACGAGTTGCCCAGTTCGGGGAACAAAGTAAACAATCGATTGCCCCGCTTATAGTGAAAGCCGCCGGTCCGGATGACCCCGATATCATAGCAGCTGCGACAGCACTTGGATTGACTGTAACGAGTGCCAGAGAACAAGCGGCCAACTTAGGTATTACTCTTCGTGAACTGTTAGGCCTTGATGAGGCGCCAGTGAAGGAGGTAGTAATTACATATGTGAAGAATGGGCCTCTCGTCGAGCCTGCGCAGGAACAGGATCTACCTCCACAAATGAAAAGTCTGCTGAAATGGTACAAGGGTTACATAAAAAATAAAAACGCCAACGAATATATTTATGCGGAAGTTAGATATGAGCATCACTTCAAACATTACTATGTACAAATTCATCTGAGTGAATTGTTCCAGCTTTTCAATCTGCGCGAGGTCGACAAATCTATCATCAGTTGCTACGTTCTGTAAGTGATTTATTTCTACCCCATCTCGTTCATATTGCCTGCACTATATATATGTCCTAACTATATTGTTGTGTCCGCTATTATACATGCAGAATGAAGATTAAGGAATGCAGAGTAAGGAACATCCATGATGTTGGGTTCATTGACCCACACATCGTTAATGGATATGTGTTGCGGCATCACCCCGACGACATGGAGGCAGACCTGTGGCAGTTTCTTACAAAGCAGGAACTCAAAAGTGATATTCTATTTCCTTACCATTTTGGGTGAGTGTTTCTGTCTTGAGCACATTCTCTTTTGTTTACTCCATGCATGGTATGTGGCCGGCTAATCGATGAGTTATGCATGACGTACTGTGCATGTATCGTGTCCGCAGGTTCCACTGGATTCTGCTAGTAATTAAAGTTGACACCTCAGAATGACTCGTCCACGACTCTCTGAATATGGATCCAAAGCTTTGGGGCGACCTGAGAAAAATGCTGCAGAAGTAATTATTTTCATTCATTTGCGCTCTATATCGATCGGCCTATTTCGTTCATTTCCTAATATCAAGTAACTAATAACTCTCTTGTTCATTTAATTTTCTTTGCCTCGTAGGGTTTGGAGACGGTTCGTAGATACAAAGGTCGGTGAATTCAAAAAAGAGCTAGAATTCAAAAAGTCAAAGGCTAAGAATGCTGGGGATATTCAGCCAGCGGGGACCAATCTATGTGGATACTATGTCTGTGAGATGATCCGGAGATACACCTCTGAGCGGGTTCCGAGTGATACCAATGCTCAGAGGAATAACCTCCGGATGATGCTTAGTCCAGAAGCTCGCTTCCGACCACTTCAAGAGGAACTAGCTGGATGGTTCAGGAGGGAAGTCCTCCATCCTAAAGGAGAACACCATTACGAGGACGTAGAACTTTATATGCCTTAAATTATGTATGAAAACTTGTTCAAAATTGTATATGGTCATCCGATGATATTTAATATATACTGTATATTCCTCTTGAATTCTTTTTGGTTCTAATTTCAAATTTGTTTGAAATTGTACATTCGTATGCATGTATGTAGTAGCGTAGAATATGTGAAACTCCTTCAAAATTAAAATAAAGCATAAAAGAAATAAAACAATACAAATTAAACAGAAAACAGGTTTAGGGGGGGCAGGTTTAGGGGGGGGGGGCTAAAACCCTAAACCTGCGGCGGTCTTTAGTCGCGGTTGGCCAGAAGAACCGCGACTAAAAGTCCTCCGCCCCGACGGCCACCTGGCGCCCACGTGGACGGGCCTTTAGTCGCGGTTCTTAAGCAACCGCGACTAAAGGGTGGAGCCTTTAGTCCCGCCTGTTTGGTCGCGGTTGCGCAACCGCGACTAATGGCAGTTGCGAACCGCGACCAAAGGCCCTTTTTCCACCAGTGATATGTGTGTGTAACTAGTCCTGCCAACTAAATATCAATGTCTGTGCAACTAGATTACATTATCGCGCCAACTGAGCATATGTGTGTGCCAATAGTCCTGTCAACTAAACATCAATTTTGTCATGATTGCTAGACTGCAATCTCATAGGAAGTTGAATCATGCAGATCCAAAAATTGGTTTTGCAAAAAGTTGCACGATGTAGTACTAAAGTTGCACCATATAGCATCAAAGTTGGCATCAAAAAAATTTCGTCGAAACATACTCATGCGGGATCTAGTTTCAAAGATCTCGTCGCAAGAGTTCGAGCAGTGAAAACGGATTTGATATCCGCGCAGGGTTTGAAAGATATGACTTTTTAAAATTTAAAACTCCGAAATGAATATGCGTGGATCTGTTCTGTTTGGAATGGAGTAATCAGTATAAACGCATTTAATACTAACAACCACATGTATGAGAAGAACAAAAAATTAACAGCCACATGCATGCGAGACGCGGCCGCTCCATTCAACCAAATAGTGCGTGTGCACTTTCTAGATTTTAGGTTCTAAATTTGAGTAAGTCAATTTTTTGACTGTTGATTTTTTTGTCAATATTTGTGTTCTTTATTTCCTTGTGTTGTTTCATGGCTTCTTAGGGGAAAATTCGAATCTGAGCCCGAGCTCATCTGCACCTGCGCTCACGAAAAAAATCAAAATAAATACTAGAAAAATTTAAAAAATTCCAAATTTTTTTTGGGTGGTGGACAATTTGATGCGTGAGGTACGCTCCAATTTTCAAAATATTTGGACTTCTGTGCAGCTCTCAGCAAAAAAGACAAATCGAAGGTCTGTAAAAATGTGTACTGTTCATATACTCTTCTGGTCTGATTTGTCTTTTTTGCTGAGAGCTGCACAGAAGTCCAAATGTTTTGAAAATTGGAGCGTACCTCGCGCATCAAATTTTCTACCACCCAACTTTTTTTGGAATTTTTTGAATTTTTCTTAATTTTTTACTAATTGTTTTTTGACCGGGTGCAGATGCACCCGGGCACCGAAACGCCGCTCTGTTTAAATTACACTAGAGTGTGGAAATTGAACTATTATATGACTATCTTTGCGAATTAAAAAGGTGAAAATTCAATGCAAAGTTGTGTGAATTTTTATAAGGTTTTTGTGATTTCCAGTCTTCTTAAAGGGCAATACAAATGCCACTCATTTACTATTTCTTTGAAAACTTCATTTGTTTTCTTTTCTTTTCTTTTCTTTTTCTTTTTAAGGGTATTAATCATGGCACTAATTCGCTCAATCGTATAAAATATCATTTTGGAATTCAAATATTATATGCTTATTCTTGCATAAGACAAAAAACAATTTATGAGTATTTTATATGCAAATTTTATCATTTTTTTATTTCCTTTCTTCTTACAGGGTAATACCAATGTCATTGATTCATTCTTCCTTAGAAAAATTTATTATTTTTATTTATTATTTCATTTTTTCAAGACTAATACCAATGTACCTAATTCATTCCTTCTTGTAAAAATTCATTTTCCCAAAATTCCACCATTATATGCTTGTTCTTTCCAATAGTAAAAATGTGCAATTTTTGTGTAAATCATGCTCTAAATTTGTCATTATTTGCTTTTTAATCATATTTCTTAATGAGTAATACCAATGACACTAATTTATTCTTCATTAACTTCATTATTTTAGTTTATATTTCATGTTATTTCTTCTTTTAGGGGCAATACAGATGCCACTAATTCATTACTTCTTAAAAACCTTGATTTTTGTGAAAACTTCACTATTGTATGTGTATTCTTGCATATTATAAAAAAGCACTATTTCTGCATAATTTTTTTTTGCAAATTTTATCATTATTTTTTTTATCTTTTTCAGAAGGAAATACCAATGCTATTAATTCATTTTTTCTTAGGAAACCTCATTATTTGGAATTAGTTTTAGTTATTATTTAAATGACTTCTTATTAAAGTGTAATACCAACGTCACTAATTCATTTCTTCTTAGGAAACATTTTCCCCAAAATTCCACTATTATAAGCTCATTCTTGCATATTTGTAAAAAGCACAATTTTTGTGTATATTGTGTGCAAAAATTTACATTTTTTTTGGATTTTTAAGTTTCTTTCTTCTTGAAGGGTACTACCAATGCCACTAATTCATTCTTACCTAGAAGATCTTATTTTTATGTAGTTTAGTTTTTATTTTATTTTATTTTATTATTAACGGGTAATACCAAAACTACTAATTCATTCTTTATTGGAAACTTCATTATTTTGATTTTGATTTAGTTTTTAATTTATTTTCTTTATTTTAATGTCTATTGCAATCCCACTAATTCATTTCTTCTTAGGAAACTTCTTGCATATTACTTTGTATAAGAAAGCATAATTTCTGTGTCAATTGTGTGCATATTTTGTAATATTTTTATTTTTTTTCATTTTCTTCTTAACTGGTAATATCAATCCCACAAATTCATTCTTTCTTGAAAAATATCTAAAAGGGTAATGCCAAATCTAAATCAAAATAATGATTTTTTTTTCATTTCTTCCTTCTTAAAGGGTAATACCAAAGCCACTAATTCATTCTTTTCTAAAAAACTTCATTATTTTTATTCATGCCTCTAATACATTCCTTCTTAGTAAACTTCCTCTTGTTGTGAAATTTCTCTATTATATGTTTATTCTTGCATGTCATAAAAAGCACAATTTCGGTGTATATTGTTTTCTAATTTTGTCAATGTTTTATTTCTTGTACACTTTTGTTTTTAAGGGTAATACCAATGCCACTAATTCATTCTTTTCTAGGAACTTCATATTTTTCTTTATTTTTATTCATTATTTTTTAAGGTGACACACCACAAGTATTAGAGCTTTAGACGACTGGCCCTTTTTCTTCTGTTGGTTATCAGGTTAACGACAAACAAGAATAGAAACTATGGTAGTTACAAAAATATTGGTATCCTAAGAATACTTAGAAAATATTCAAACGGGGCCTTAGTTATATATGATAGGAGGGTTGTGTGGTTGGAAGAAAGCCATATCTCAGAGCATCTCCAACAGCCGCGCTAAAGCGCCGCGCGCAAAAAACCTGTTTACCGCGCGCGCTGCGGCTGGTTTTGCGCGCCCGCTGTGCTGGCTCCAGCAGCCGCGCTATACTGCAGCGCGCGCGCGCCGCTCCAGCAGAGCGCAAAAATACAGCGCGCGCGACTCGCCGGGCACTTTGCATATATGATATTTTGGACAAAAATTAACATGTGAAATTTGACACAAACAAGTTGATGAATAAAAGTTCATGCCCACAAGTTCAAAATCATGCCCACAAGTTCATCCAACCAAGTTCAAATGCAAACTAAAGTTCAAGACATGAAAGACACATCAATCTTCATCTTCCTCGTCTTCGTCTTCGTCCCCATCTTCCGAAGACGACTCTTCCGCCTCCGAAGATGAATCTTCCTCCCTCTCCTCATCACGCACCGCATCACGCACCGCATCATGTGAAGCTCCGACGGTGTTGGCAAGATCTTCAACGACATCTTCATGGGAATGTGTGTGAGAAGGCACATCGAAAGACATTGCACCCATGGCGGCCGGAGGTGCACCCATGCCTTCCATGAGAGAAGCAAAACTCATGCCTCCCATGGCGGCCATAGCGTCGGAGGGTGCTCCAAAGCCACCCATGCCTCCCATGGCGGCCGGAGGTGCACCCATGCCTCCCATGGCGGCCGGAGGTGCACCCATGCCTCCCATGGCGGCCGGATGTGCACCCATGCCTCCCATGACTCCGAAGCCACCCATGCCTCCCATGGCGCCGAGGCCACCGCCACCCATGCCTCCCATGGCGCCGAGGCCACCGCCACCCATTGTACGAACCAAGGCTCTTTTTTGGATCAAGACTTCTTGTTGGGCAAGATTGACATACTCTTTTTGCGCCGCATTGAGGTTAGATGTGTCCAAGAAGAACAAGTGATTCTCCCATTCCAACAACTTAGCTCGCTCCTCGTTGCTCACTTTCCTCTCCTCCAAAGTCACCTTTCTCTCCTCGGCCGCCACCCTTCTCTCCTCGGCCGCCAACCTCCTCTCCTCGGCCACGTCATCTTGGTTCCTTGCCATTTTCCTCACCTCATTGGCTTCGACCCTTGCCTTCACAATAGTTTCCATAGCATTTTTGAGCTCATCATCTCCTTTCCTCTTCTTCTTTTCGGTTTGGTCTTTCTTGCACCCATCCGGTCGTTTTGGCTTCGAGTATGAAACCGAGTTGGGTGTGGGGCTTCTCTTGCCGTCATCACTTGATGCATCATCCTCCTCCTCCTCATCATCATTCTCAATTGCCCGCTTCCGTTTGTTGCTCAAATGCAAATCCTCCAAACCAACACGCTTTCTTCCATTTCTCATCATCCTTTAACACTTCATAGCAATGAGGCAAGGTAAAGACCCTGCCTTTCTTGATCTTCCCCTTCTTGGTTGTCCTTGTCTCTTCTTTGAACAAGTTTTGTGCAATGTTGTTCTACAAGAAAAACAAAACAAGTTAGCACTTCGGTCACCAAAAACAAGTATGATGAACATATATGAGATGCCACTTACTCGATCATCCTCATTTGTGCCACTTGTGTTAATCTTGTCAACTGCCTTTTGTACGGCCGCCCACTTTTGACAATCCGCGTTGATTGTCGACCATCGGGACCGAAGTGATCTCTCGGAGCGGTCGATTCCACTCAAGTTGTGAGCATCAAAGTGTTCTTTCATTCGCCCAATACGCGTCTATACTTTGATCACCTCCAATGGATGGATCCCTCGACACTTCCAAATAAGTATGGCATAGTAACTTGTCATCGTTGGTTGAGTAATTGCCCGCTCTTCCTTTCGGCGCCTCGACAATTCCCTCACCCTCCTCGTCCACCTCAAACTCATGGTCTTGGAAATGGATGTCATTGGTTTGAGACCAATGCGAATTGTTGGACCCAACACCCATAGTGGACATGTATGCATCATCGTTGAGACTACAAAGTTTTTTGAACAATGCAAATAAGCTATCTATATGTGATGATGATGCATTGAAAAAATAAGAAGAAAAGAAAAGTTGGAAATTTTTTCACCTTGGGGGCATTTCGTCGAACACGTGGTGCGCGTCGGCGGCCGGCTCAACGAGTGAGCTCGCCGGCGCTTCGGAAGCCGCCGCGGCCGTCGAACGCCCTGCAAGCTTCTTTCCCCTCGCCTTCGTGGTGCCGGAACCGTCCGCCGCCTTGTTTTTCTTCGCGGATGTTTTGCCCTTCTTCGTCCGCGCCGCATTGGGTACCTTCTTCGACGGTGCGGCGGTGGCACGGGACGGCGCCGGCGCGACGCCATCCGGCGCCGTGGTCATCCGCGGCGGCAAGAAGAGGCTGCGCGCGAGGCCGACGCTCGACGGAGCTCCGGCGATGGCGACGCCAGCGCTCGCCGCGCTAGGGTTTCCGGCGGGGGGTGGGGGGGTCGCGACTGTACAGCGGGGTGAGCGAGGCGCCGATGTGCGCGTCCATGGGTGGGTGGCAGGGCGCCGGCACCGGCGCGCGCGGGGCGTAGGACGAGGAGAGGAGAGAGTATGCACTCCAGTGAGACGGAAGCCACTCGCACGGCGGTGGCTAGCGCATCTGCGCATGTGGTCGCGTATGCAGTAGCTAGCCGGCCAACATGCCAAGCTAGCTCATGTGTCGATGTGTCGATAGAAACAACTATTAGGGGCATGACTGTGTAGGAGTTACTACGTGCAGATGTGATAGATGATAACTCATCATGTAGGAACACGTTTGGGGTCAAACGTGATTCTGAGAGCACCGAAGACCAAGACCACTACTACCGCCTTCTCGCAAAAAAAAAAAGAAGACCACTACTACCGCCAGAACAAGTTGCCGCCGTGCCGCTCCTCTACCGAAGCCGTCTTGACTTTGTCGATGACAACCGGGAAGTCTTTATGCACGTGCCCCTATGGACCAGCGCCTCGGAATCGCAGTCGCCGCCGTTGAGCCCATGCATAGATCTGAAGCACCCGCCACATGACGACAAACCCGAACCTCACCGCCCCAAGGAGACAGCAGGAATCTATGCCGGAGACCCGTCAGCTACGTCCACACGAATGAACCCGAGCTAGATCAGAGCCCGGAAGACAAACTTGAAGAATAAGCGTCGCCATCCGTCCGAGCACCTCACCTGCGAGGACTAACAAACCTAATCTAAACTACTAGCTGCAGCGAAGGTAGCGGAATTCCTCTCCCCGCCACTGGCCGCCGGAGAGGCAGAAAAAGAGGAGGCAAATCCACAACTCGACGGTGAAGTTTGGGGGAGGGGGAGAGTTTGCCCTGGCCGCATAAGATTAGGATTAAAACGAGACAATTTGTCAATTATGAGCTTGGGGTCAACCGACTAACCTAAAATTTATTTTGGGTGGATTGACCTGTCCCTATAGAAAAGCACATCACTAATGTTCGTAAAGTCCACACAAAAAATGGAATCTCCCTGCTTCTTCTTCACATCAACCATTTCTATCTTTTCCAAATAAATAAATAAATCCTCAACATGGAGTGCCAAGGGCCAGATCCATAGAAAGTTCTTTAGCTTGGTTATCGTCTTTTTTTGGGGGTCAAGAAGTCCTGCATCAAGCCACGAATGCATGCAGCCGTCAACTTCAGCCATTGAGTAATTAAGAAGATGGTATCCTTGGCTGGATTTTGTAATTAATGGTCGTTGACTTGCTACTCATGAATGCCGCCGTAAACTGAAACTGTAAGGGCATCTTCAACAGTAACCCGTAAATTTTCTTCCTCATGCGACCGTGGACAGATGATTAGTCTGTGGACACGGATACGGGAGGACGCTATCCAACGCTAGCCGCATACATTTTGACAAGTCAAACTAACCGGACGGAATTTGATCAAACACGACCGGATTTCATATAAACACAGACATATTTCAAATGAACATGGCAAATTTCATTTAAAATTGACGGATTTCATCTATACATGACGGATTTCATTCCATTTAATCAACTAAGCAGAGCTCGTCCGGCTAGGTCTAAATGGTCGCCGGCGCCCGTTTCGTGTCCGGTCATGAACCAAGAGAACTGAAGCTTCGCCTTTTCCAGCTCCGCCTCGGCGCTCTCCAGCTCTACCTCCATAACCTCCGCCTTCGGAGGCCCGGAAGTGAAGCTGTCCGCCTCCACATCGCTGACAAGCGACTAATCGGCCAAAAATGCTCAGCCCACCAAGCTTGGTGTTGACGGGAGGGGAGGAGCGGTGGCCTTCCAGGGACACGAGCGGTGGTGACCTACCGTGCACTACCCTTCCTCGCTGCCGGCCGCGCCCGCGGACGTGCTTGCTTCTTCGTGGTCGTGGCGCTTGGGCGCGGCCTCGGCGATGTCCTCCTCGTCGGTCTCGCCGAACAACGCCTCGTCCGCCTCGTCGTCGTACTCCTTGCCGGCGGTCTCCACCTCCGCCACCCGCTGTCGGTATCGCCAACGGGCGAGGCGGATCTCGCGGGCAGATTGGTAGGACTCGAGCAATGCCTCCTGCTCCACAAGGTCCGCGTCCGGCGAGATCGCCCTGCCGGCGATGACCCGCTCATCCGCCTGTATATGCTCCTGGAGGAGGTTGTGATTGTAGTTGTCGTTGGCCTGCGCCTCCCAGAATTGCTCCTCCCGTACCATGTCCATATAATGGGCACATGCCTCGCCGATGGTCATGGTTGAATGCACTGGCAAGGGTGGAGCGGAGTAGGAGGGTGCCGCGTGGAGGGTGGCGCTGGCTCGTCGGAGGAGGCGTCTGAGGGAGTCCTGGAATAGGGGGTGTTCATATAGCCGGACTATACCTTCAGCCGGACTCCAGGACTATGAAGATACAAGATTGAAGACTTCGTCCCGTGTCCGGAAGGATCTTTTCTTGGCGTGGAAGGCAAGCTAGGCGTGCGGATATTCAAGATCTCCTACCAATGTAACCGACTCTATGTAACCCTAACCCTATCCGGTGTCTATATAAACCGGAGGGTTGTAGTCCGTAGGACAACCATCATCATACACAATCATACCATAGGCTAGTTTCTAGGGTTTAGCCTCCTTGATCTCGTGGTAGATCCACTCTTGTACTACCCATATCATCAATATTAATCTAGCAGGAGTAGGGTTTTACCTCCACCGAGAGGGCCCGAACCTGGGTAAAATAAAGTGTCCCTTGTCTCCTGTTACCATCCGACCTTGACGCACAGTTCGGGACCCCCTACCCGAGATCCGCCGGTTTTGACACCGACATTGGTGCTTTCATTGAGAGTTCCTCTGTGTCGTCGCTTTTAGGCCCGATGGCTCCTTTGATCATCAACAACGATGAGGTCCAGGGTGAGACTTTCCTCCCCGGACAAATCTTCGTCTTCGGCGGCTTCGCTCTGCGGGCCAATTCGCTTGGTCATCTGGAGCAGATCGAAAGCTACACCCTTGGCCATCAAGTCAGGTTTGGAAGCTTAAACTACACGGCAGATATCCGCGGAGACTTGATCTTCGACGGGTTCGAGCCACAGCCAAGCGCGCCGCACTGTTTCGAGGGGCATGATACGGCTCTGCCTCCGAATAGTACCCTGGAGGCCGCACACGCTTCGGCCCCGATCTTTGACTCGGAGCCCGCTGCGTTCTTCGAGGATGAGCGGTTGGACGTCACCTCGGGGGCGGCGACCTCAAAGGCGATCGAGCCGAACGCCAGCCCCGCACTCCGCACGGCCCATGACTCCAAGGAGTCGGATTCTTCTCCGAACTCCGGGCCTTCCGTGCCCCGCCGATCGAACTTGATTGGGCGCCTGTAATGGAGTTCACCGCCGCGGACATCTTTCAGTGCTCACCTTTCAGTGATATCCTGAGTTCTCTCAAGTCTCGCTCTTTATCAGGAGAGCCCAGGCCGCACTATGGTCTGCGAGGTTGGGATTCGGACAACGAAGAAATTCAAAGCCCACCCACCACCCACTTAATAGCCACTGTCGACGATTTAACCGACATGCTTGACTTCGGCTCCGAAGACTTCGACGGTATGGACGACGAAGGAGGAGACGAACAAGAAACAGCACCCGTAGGGCGCTGGACCGCCACCTCGTCATATGACATATATATGGTGGATGCTCCAAAGGATGCAGATGGCGATGGAACAGCGGAAGACGACAACTCGAAAAAACCGCCAAAACGCCGGCGCCAACGGCGCCGCTCTAAATCTCGCCACAGCAGAAACGGTGATTCCGGCACGGGAGATAATACTACCCCGGACAGTGCCGAGACCAGCAAGATTCGGCGCAGGAAGATGGAAAAGCCAGCCCTCATGAGAGAGCGGCAGAGCGAGAGGTTGAGGATGATAACTACATGCCTCCCTCCGAAGACGAGGCAAGCCTCGACGACGACGAATTCGTCGTACCATCAGATCTCGTCGAACAAGAGCGTTTTCAACGCAGGCTTCTAGCCACGACGAACAGCCTAAAGAAAAAGCAGCAACAGCTTAGAGCTGATCAAGATTTGCTAGCTGATAGATGGACTGAAGTCCTTGCGGCCGAAGAGTATGAACTCGGGCGCCCCTCCAAAAATTACCCTAAGCGCAGGCCGCTACCCCAATCAGAGGGGCAAACATATGACATGGCAGACCGCCACCCCGCGGCCGCGACAGAGAGGCCTGTCGAACCCTTAAACAAGCCATGCCCCGGTGCCGTTCAACTAAGGCACGGGAAAATGAGCCAGACCTGCGAGACGTACTGGAGGATAAAGCAAAGCAAACAAGATCGATCTATGGATCGCGCGGACGCCCGACGACACGTGATGATCTTCACTCCGGACACAATAAATCCGGCCGGGCCGAACACAGCAGGCACAGCTCTTCCGAGCTGCGTCGTGACATAGCCCAGTACAGGGGCGCCGCACACCCAATATGCTTCACAGACGAAGTAATGGATCATAAAATCCCAGAGGGTTTCAAACCCGTCAATATCGAGTCGTACGATGGTACGACAGATCCGGCAGTATGGATTGAGGATTATCTCCTTCACATCCACATGGCACGTGGCGACGATCTACACACTATCAAATACCTACCCCTTAAGCTTAAAGGACCAGCCCGGCACTGGCTTAACAGCCTACCAGTGGACTCAATCGGTTCTTGGGAGGACCTGGAAGCCGCATTCCTCGACAACTTCCAGGGGACCTATGTGCGGCCACCGGATGCCGACGACCTAAGCCACGTAATTCAGCAGCCAGAAGAATCGGCCAGGCAATTCTGAACACGGTTCCTAACAAAGAAAAATCAGATAGTCGATTGTCCGGACGCAGAGGCCCTAGCAGCCTTCAAACATAACATCCGCGACGAGTGGCTTGCCCGGCACCTGGGACAGGAAAAGCCGAAAACCATGGCAGCCCTCACAACACTCATGACCAGCTTTTGCGCGGGCGAAGATTGCAGGCTAGCTCGCAGCAACAACTTATCGAAGAAGCCTGGTAATTTGGATACCAAGGACAAAAGTGGCAGGTCACGTCGAAATAATCAAAAGCGCCGCGTTAGCAGCGACAGCAATGAGGATACGACAGTTAATGCCGGATTCAGAGGCTATAAATCCGGTCAGCGGAAAAAGCCATTTAAAAAGAATACCCAGGGCCCGTCCAGTTTGGACCGGATACTCGGCCGCTCGTGCCAGATTCATGGCACCCCCGAAAGGCCAGCCAATCACACCAACATGGATTGTTGGGTGTTCAAGCAGACAGGCAAGTTAAGAGCCGAACACAAAGACAAGGGGCTGAACAGCGACGACGAGGAGGAGCCCAGGCCGCCGAATAACAATGGACAGAAGGGGTTTCCCCACAAGTGCGGACGGTGAACATGATATACGCGACCCACATTTCCAAGCGGGAGAGGAAGCGTGTGCTACGGGACGTATACGCGATGGAGCCAGTCGCCCCAAAGTTCAACCCATGGTCCTCCTGCCCGATCACTTTCGATCGAAGGGACCACCCCACTAGCATCCATCACGGCGGCTTTGCCGCACTGGTCCTTGACCCAATTGTGGACGGATCTCATCTCACAAGAGTCCTCATGGACGGCGGCAGTAGCCTGAACCTGCTTTATCAGGATACAGTGCGAAAAATGGGCATAGATCCATCAAGGATCAAGCCCACAAGGACGACCTTTAAAGGCGTCATACCAGGTGTAGAGGCCAATTGCACAGGCTCGATAACACTTGATGTGGTCTTCGGATCTCCGGATAACTTCTGAAGCGAAGAGTTAATCTTCGATATAGTCCTGTTCCGCAGTGGCTATCACGCCCTGCTCGGACGAACCGCATTCGCTAAATTCAATGCGGTGCCGCACTACGCATATCTCAAGCTCAAGATGTCAGGCCCTCGAGGAGTAATTACGGTCAGCGGAAACACAGAATGCTCCATCCGTACGGAGGAGCACACGGCGGCCCTCGCAGCGGAAGTACAAAGCAGCCTTTCAAGGCAACTCTCCAGTCCGGCCGTTAAAAAGCCGGACAATGGAAAGCGCGCCCGGAGTAACCTGCAACAAGACCGCCTGGCACGTTCAGAGCAAGCATAGCAATACGGCCCCAACCCCAGCCATCGCAACATAGCGGAGCAAGTACCTCGAGTACAAAATTACGCCCTTAAAATTCCATGGGCACAGGGGGAGGGGCACATTAACGGCATGCCTACAACACGGCGTCAAACGTACTAGGGGCTGCCGGATTTTTCCTTTTTTTAACTTTCAGAACTCCACACTCTGGATAAACCTATTCGGCCTTGTTGCCGCACAGACGATGCAAGATCCAGAAAAGCAGACAAAGCTACGCCGCATTACAGAACTTTCAGGTGGTCTCTACTTCGAGCGATATATCTGTTTTTAAATTCCGCGGCCTGCGCCTGGTCAAGACATGTTAAATAGTCTAATATCTTTTTCGCTTATCGCACTATTTGTATCGTCCGGCTTTGATAAATAGCCTCTTTATAAACAATGCATAGCTTTTTGTCTATTTTTTGCATTATCCTCTTTGAATATATATGTTTATTACATAACATGATCGCACCCGTACACCATGGTACGGCAAACCACGCCAGGGGCTTCATTACCCTTTTATCTGGCGTGAGAAGTCCGTACACTTTCACAAGTGCGGCACCCCGAACTTATAGCACTATATGCATCGGCTCCGAGTCATGATTTTGGTCACATGTTGGGTTTGCCCGGCTCCTATGTTTTGGTGCCTTACGTTCCGCTATATCGGCTAAGGTAGCACTAGGAGAACCACTGCGATTGTGCCCCAGTTCAGGTGGGTTGAGCACCTCAGTGGAGAAAGCTAAAACAGACTGTCATGATAAGGCGTGAGACCGGTCGTTGTTCGAGAGGTTTTTCGAGTCCTTAAAGGCTTATGCCGCTTCGAGCGAGGAGCTGGCTATGTCTGGCCAAAGGCGTGGATAGCGCCCCGAATTCGGCCTTCTGAACTAGGGGCTTCGCCGAAATTTAAAATTATAACGTTCTATGGCTAAGTGAGAGTGTTCAAGCATTATAGTCCGATTGCCTGGTTCGTTGTGCTGAGCGCCTCCCTCGAAGGACCCAACTATGGGAACAAGAGCCATCGGGTTTATCCCGAACATCCCAGCACTAGTGGCATGGGGGCAGAAGCCGACGACTGGCCATCTCTCAATTTTTGATAAACGGCCACACAGAAAATAATATTTTAAATTCAATAAGCATTGCTTAGCGCATATGAACAAGTTTTCAGCCGCACATGATACAAACGAGCGAGTTCATTCAAATATTACATTTTAGTACATTCATCTGCGACAAGGCAGGCTCCGGCAAGAACTTCCTTGTAGTAGTTCTCGGGCTTGCGATGCTCCTTCCCCTGCGGCGGCCCGTCCTTCACCAGCTTCTCTCCGTCCAGCTTACCCCAGTGTACCCTTACACGGGCAAGGGCTCTCCGGGCACCTTCAATGCAGACGGAGCGCTTGACGACCTCAAGCCGTGGACAGGCCTCCACCAGCCGCCGCACTAGCCCGAAATAGCTCCCAGGCAGGGCCTCTCTAGGCCACAGCCGAACTAGTAAGCCCTTCATGGCCTGTTCGGCCGCCTTGTGGAGCTCGACCAGCTGTTTCAGCTGATCGCTTAAGGGCACAGGGTGTCCGGCCTCAGAATACTGAGACCAGAACACACTCTCCGTCGAGCTGCCCTCCTCAGCTCGGTAGAACGTGGCGGCGTCGGATACGCTGCGGGGAAGATCGGCGAACGCCCCTGGAGAACTCCGGATTCGAGTAAGTAATAGGAAGTTTACTTTTATATTCCTACTTTGCATTGAGAATGCCTTACCCGCTGCTATCTTTTTCACCTCCTCCAACTCTTGGAGGGCCTTTTGGGCTTCGGCCTTGGCACTCTTGGCGGTCTCGATGGCCGAGGCGAGCTCGGATGCTTGCGTTTTTTACTCAAGCTCCAAACCCTCATGTTTTGTCATGAGAGCTTGCAGCTCTTGCTGCACCTCGCCGACCTGAACCCCAAGCCTTTCTCGCTCGGTGCGCTCCTCGGCCGTTTTCTTTTCGGCCTCTGCCAGCGCCTGCTTTAGGGTTGCCACCTCGGTTGCGGCCCCTACAATAAGCAGTACAATCCTGTTATTTCTTTCTGCAATCAAGCCTCTCTATAGGCACTTTCTTTTCTTTTTTAGGGTATTTCTTACCTTCTTTCTCCTCGAGCTGCCGTCTGGCAAGGCCGAGCTCTTGCTCGGTCCGCCCGAGGTCCTTT
The DNA here is from genome assembly GCA_032464435.1 of Aegilops umbellulata. Lineage (NCBI taxonomy): Eukaryota > Viridiplantae > Streptophyta > Magnoliopsida > Poales > Poaceae > Aegilops > Aegilops umbellulata. The sequence continues at coordinate 642,768,377 of CP136057.1, forward strand.
TTAAGGACATCCACCTGCGCAGTCAGTGCGGCGGTGGACAACAGCGAAGCCTACATACACATATTTGACTTTTTTTGTTAGACTCCTGCGAAAATTACTAGATCCTCTATTCGGCTTTTCTTTCCAAACTCCGAACAGAGCATCAGGGGCTACTGTCTATGCGGTAAATAATTTGACATATTTCTGTTTACCTGGAAGCCTGTTAGAAGGCTAGCGCAAGCTTCAGTCAGTCCACTCTTGGCGGACTGAACCCTTTGGATCACCGTACTCATAACAGTACGGTGCTCCTCGTCGATGGTGGCGCTCTCAAGCACCTCCAGCAGATTGTCCGGCGCCTCTGGTTGGACGAAGGACGCCGGCTCAGACGGCTTACTCCTCTTGGGAGGAGTTCGCCCACCACGGACCGGGACTGTCGAGTCCGGCGCGGTGTCCGGCACAAAGTCGGACTTGGAGCCCTGGGGAGTTTCATCCCCTTTATTCCTGGGGTCCGGGAGGTCGCTTTTCGGCTCCTCCAGGACCACCTCCTCCTGCCCCGGAGTTCGTCGGGACGCCACTTCGGCGTCGTCTGCAGTGCGGGGGGAGACAGCGGGCGGAATTGAGTTCACGTCCGATGTATCCAGGGAGCTGCTCGACGAATCGTCGAGCTTGGCCCGGGGAGGGCTGCATAAAACACGAGCGATATTAGGGAAAGCCGCGCATTAAAAGAATATCATGAGTCACTCTGGTATATAAATACTTACGATTTCGCCGGACGCTTGGTTCTGTACGGCTGCTCCTCTCCGCCCTCTTCGGCGTCGTGGGAGTAGTCCGGCGGAGGGGTTTTCCTTTTCCTCGACCCCTCGGCCTCCCCCGTTGGGGCGGCCTTCTTCTTCTTTTCTCCCCTCACTGGGGGGGGAGAGCTTCCTTGTTCCTCCTCCTCATTTTCACGAGAGGAGAGCTTTGCGGACTCGTCAGATGACGAGTCCGACACCACCATGTTGCGGGAACTTTTTCGAGTCCCGGTGGTTTTCTTCTTCTTGGCCTTCTTCTCCGGCACCACATAAGGTGCCGGGGCCATCAGCTTCACCAAGAGAGCTGGGGCTGGGTCTTCGGGCAGGGGAGCCGGACAGTTGAGTGGTCCGGATACCGCCAGCCAAGCCTGTCAAAGGTAAGGGAGTTTAGATCCCGCATAGAGTTAATCTGTGAAGAAGAGCTTAACAGACATGTCAAAGGTATAGATAGCTCACCTCGCTGGCATTACGCTGCGAGCTGTATCCGCGGTCCTCGGAAGCGGATGTGGGAGACTCGGCGCCTTTGGTCAGCACCTTTCAGACGTCTTCATACGTCGTGTCGAAGAGCCTACTGAGGGTTTGGTGCTGCGCCGGGTCGAATTCCCACAAAGTAAAATCCCGTTGTTGGCACAGGAGGATCAGGCGAACGAGCATGACCTGGATCACATTGATCAGGCGGATGGGCCTGTTCACCAGGGACTGGATGCAAGTTTGCAACCCAGTCACTTCTTCCTCATTGCCCCACGACAGGCCCGTCTCTTTCCAGGACATGAGCCGCGTGGGGGGATCTGAACTCGGGGGCCGCGACCCATTTCGGATCGCGTGGCTCGGTGATGTAAAACCAGCCAGCCTGCCACCCCTTTAGGGACTCCACAATGGAGCCATCGAACCAGAGGACGTTGGCTATCTTGCCGACCATAGCGCCTCTGCACTCCGCCTGGGTGCCGGACACCACCTTGGGCTTGACATTGAAGGTCTTAAGCCAGAGGCCGAAGTGGGGGCGGACGCGGAGAAAGGCCTCACACATGACGATAAACGCCGAGATGTTGAGAACAAAGTTCGGCGCCAGATCGTGGAAATCCAGGCCGTAGTAGAACATGAGCCCCCGGACAAATGGGTGAAGTGGAAAACCCAGTCCACGGAGGAAGTGGGGAAGAAAAACTACCCTCTCATGGGGCCTTGGGGTAGGAAGAAGCTGCCCCTTCTTAGGAAGCCGATGCGGGATGTCCTTGGACAAGTATCCGGCTCTCCTTAGCTTTTTTATTTGAGCCTCCGTAACGGAGGAGGCCATCCACTTGCCTCCCGCTCCGGACATTGCTGGAGAAGGTTGAGGTGGGAAGAGCGGGCTTGGGCGCTGGAGCTTGAGTGCGTGAGAGATGGATTGGCAAAGGAGGAAGAAGGCGTAGGTCAAAAAGCTGAATCCTTATCCCTTTATATAAGCGGGTGCGGTTAGGCGTCCCCACCTACCTAATAAAACTCACTTGCCTCTCAAGCGCCGTGGTAAATGGCGCGGTTGGGTTATCCACGTCCGTATTGATGAGAATTCCGTTAAAAGGGGCACATGATCTCTGCTTTGACAAGACGTGCCAAGGAAACCGCCTCGCTAAGGTGGGACAATGAAAGCAATTTATATGGAAGGCTTGGTCGCAGTGTTATGACGCACTGCGGAATACGTCAGCAGATTTGATTTGTGTTAATATTATTCTCTATATGGCAATATGTGGAAACTTATTTTGCAGAGCTGGACACTATTTTTGGTGTTTGCAATCTTCTTGAAGAACTTGGAGGAGGAACCCGCCTTGCAATGCCGAAGACAATCTGCGCGCCAGACTCGTCGTCATTAAAGCCTGGTTCAGGGGCTACTGAGGGAGTCCTGGAATAGGGGGTGTTCGGATAGCCGGACTATACCTTCAGCCGGACTCCAGGACTATGAAGATACAAGATTGAAGACTTCGTCGCGTGTCCGGAAGGATCTTTTCTTGGCGTGGAAGGCAAGCTAGGCGTGCGGATATTCAAGATCTCCTACCATTGTAACCGACTCTGTGTAACCCTAACCCTATCCGGGGTCTATATAAACCGGAGGGTTGTAGTCCGTAGGACAACCATCATCATACACAATCATACCATAGGCTAGCTTCTAGGGTTTAGCCTCCTTGATCTCGTGGTAGATCCACTCTTGTACTACCCATATCATCAATATTAATCTAGCAGGAGTAGGGTTTTACCTCCACCGAGAGGGCCCGAACCTGGGTAAAATAAAGTGTCCCTTGTCTTCTGTTACCATCTGACCTTGACGCACAGTTCGGGACCCCCTACCCGAGATCCGCCGGTTTTGACACCGACAGCGTCCTTCGGCTGCCAACCGGCCTGCTAATCGGCATCAATGGTGGCCATCTCCTTCTTCTGCTCCGACGTCAACCCGTCCAGAGAGCTTTGGCGGCGGAGGGATTCATGGCGGGGAGTGATGCGGAGAGGGATGACTGTGGCTATGCCCGGGGCACCGGTTTATATAGCACTGGTGGGCGGTAGAGGGACGGACGGGTGGTGCCGGAGGAGATGCCTCGGCAACCGCATGCCATCAATGCGGGCGGCAAACGGACCGACGGGCGGCCGTTGTGTCGTTTGAACACGCGGCAGTCACCTGCACCGGGAAGCGAAGCGGGCCGCGCTCTCTCGGCCGGCACGCCACTTCAATGCCGGCGACAGTGAGCGGTCGCATCCGCTCTGGGGGGGGCATGAATGCGGGCGCTGGCGCTTTGGAGTGGCGCTGACCGAAGGAGGAGAGGTTTTGGTGGGCCAGGGCGGTCAGAAGCGGGCTTAGGATCGGTGCGGACTCCCGCAAACCTCCTTCACGTTTGTCTCCGATTTACGGGGAAAATCATGTCCGGACCACGCAGCGGACCTATACCGAACCGCGTTGGATGGCTTTCACGATTCGGATGGTTGCTGAAGGTTTGAGGGTCCGCGTTGAGATGCCCTAACAATATTTTTAGGAAATTTACAGGCTTTGGCCTTTTTGCCGGGTGAATCTTTGAATGACTGAGTCTTACAAAGATTCGGTAATACTTATGAAGATGTGATTGCTGACTGAATTTTGTCATTAAGAGTCGTCAACTCGCAACGCAGTCAACTCGAAACTCAACAATAATTTCTAAAGCAATTTTACAGGGTTTTGAGTTTTTTTTTGGGTGAATTTTTGGTATACTATAACTTGGAAGATTGCGTGGTGCTCTCACCTTGGCACTGCAAATATGCTTGGCTGTTAGTTTCCCTCCATTTCCCTATTGCTTCAAACAAGCTTGTTGATGAAACACAAAGGTAGCTGATCAAGGACTAGGAGTGGAGAATCGAAGGAGAGACGAGCTCACGAGCATGGCGAGTGCTACAGCTCAGCTGAGCAGCAAGGCACGCCTCTTCTGCTTCGTAGTCTTCCCCTCATTGTGGCTCGTGTGCTGCGCCGGGGCGTCCAATGGCGCTGCCACCACGGGCGACGAGGCGGCGGTGCTGCGGGCCATCACGGCCTCGCTCGTCGACCCACTGAGGGAGCTCCGGGGCTGGGGCTCGGCGCCGCATTGCGGCTGGAAGGGCGTGCGCTGCGACGCGCGTGGCGCGGTCACCGGTCTCGATCTCGCCGGCATGAACCTGAGCGGCACCATCCCGGACGACGTCCTCGGTCTCAGCGCGCTCACCTCGGTTGTGCTCCGGGGCAACACGTTCGCGGGCGGGCTGCCGGCGGCGTTGGTGTCGATCCCGACGCTCCGGGAGCTCGACGTCAGCGATAACGGCTTCGCCGGCCGGTTCCCGGCCGGCCTCGGCTCTTGCGGCTCGCTGGCCCACTTCAACGCGTCCGGAAACAACTTCGTCGGGCCGCTCCCGGCCGACCTCGGCAACGCCACCGAGCTCAAGACGCTCGACGTCAGGGGCGGCTTCTTCTCTGGCACGATCCCCGAGAGCTACGGCAGACTCCGGAAGCTCAAGTTCTTGGGGCTCGCGGGCAACAACTTCAGCGATGCTCTCCCGGCTGTGCTATTCGAACTCACGGCGCTGGAGCAGATCATCATCGGCTACAACGAGTTCACCGGCCCGATCCCGGCGGCTATTGGCAAGCTCAAGAACCTCCGGTACCTTGACATGGCGATCGGCAGGTTGGAAGGCCCCATCCCACCCGAGCTCGGCCGGCTGCCGGCGCTCGACACCGTGTTCCTTTACGGGAACAACGTCGGCGGCGAGATACCCAAGGAGCTCGGCAACCTGTCCTCCCTCGTCATGCTCGACCTCTCCGAAAACGCACTCACCGGCGCGATCCCACCGGAGCTGGCGCGGCTCGCCAACCTGCAGCTGCTCAACCTCATGTGCAACCGGCTCAAGGGCGGCGTCCCGGCGGGCGTCGGTGAGCTTCCCAGGCTTGAGGTGCTCCAGCTGTGGAACAACTCCCTCACCGGCCCGCTGCCGCCGTCGCTCGGCGCCGCGCAGCCGCTGCAGTGGCTCGACGTGTCCACGAACGCGTTGTCCGGGCCGGTGCCTGCCGGCCTCTGCGGCAGCGGCAACCTGACCGGGCTGATACTGTTCAACAATGCCTTCACGGGCCCGATCCCGGCGAGCCTCGCCACGTGCTCGTCGCTGGTCCGCCTGCGCGCGCACAACAACCGGCTGAACGACACGGTGCCGGCGGGGCTCGGGAAGCTTCATCGCCTGGATCGGCTTGAGCTGGCGGGGAACGAGCTCTCCGGCGCGACCCCGGGCGACCTGGCGCTCTCGACGTCGCTCTCCTTCATCGACCTCTCGCGCAACCGGCTGCGGTCGGCACTGCCGCCGCGCATCCTGTCCATTCCGACGCTGCAGACGTTCGCCGCAGCGGGGAACGAGCTGACCGGAGGCGTGCCGGACGAGCTGGCCGGTTGCCTGGCACTCTCCGCGCTCGACCTGTCGGGCAACCGGCTCTCCGGCGCCATCCCGGCGGGTCTCGCGTCGTGCCAGCGGCTCGCGTCGCTGATCCTCAGGAGAAACCGCCTCGCCGGCGAGATCCCCAGGGCGTTCGCCACGATGCCGGCACTGTCCATCCTCGACCTCTCCAACAACCTCCTATCCGGCGAGATACCGCGCAGCCTGGGCAGCTCGCCGGCGCTCGAGATGCTCAGCGTGGCGCACAACAACCTCACCGGTCCCGTGCCGGCGACGGGGCTGCTGAGGACGATCAGCCCCTACGACCTCGCCGGGAACCCGGGCCTCTGCGGCGGCGTCCTGCCGCCGTGCACGGCCAGCGCTCCGCGGGCTTCGGCCTCCATACTCCGGCGCTCGCACGTGAAGCACAACGTCGCCGTCGGTTGGGCGATCCGCATCTCGGTCGCACTACTCGTGGCATGCGGCGGAGCCCTCTTTCTTGGTTTGGTGCTATACCGGCGGAGGTACGTCAACGGTGGCGGGTGCTGCGACGACGCCGTCGGGGATGACGGGAGAAGCAGCTCAACGGCGTTTCAGCGGCTAAGTTTTACCGACGCGCGGGTGCTCGCATGCGTCAAGGGGAAGTCGAGCAAGAAGTAGGATGCGATGGTATAGGAGCACAGAATCATAAGTAGCACGCACATGTTCCCTCTGTAACAAAATATACAAACGTCTTATATTTTGGTATAGCGAGAGTACGTAGTAATAAAGTGCTTCTCTCACAAGCTTTCAGCATTAATGAATACAAGTTACAAATTGCCGAGGGCAATTCTTGCATTTGGACAATATAGTTAGGAGATTGGAATAATATTCATGATCACCTTAAATCAAATTTGGGGAGGCCTTGTCCTATGACCTCTGAAAACCCAATTCTAAATGTTGGGATGAAGATAAGATTAGTGTTTATTTTGATGATAACTTCAAGAACAAGAGTTTAGACATTCTTGTCATAGTGCTGATTGCAGAGATATGGACTCATACTCCTAATGCTGTTTGCACCCCAAAAAGTACTAGCGCGAGCAACCAAAACACATACGAACAACACAAACTAGTTCAACCAAATAGATAAAAAACCAATAGATTCAACGATACAAATAGCATAGTTCCAAGCAAAGAGCACAAACTAGTCCGATACAAATAAACTAGAAACTACGGTGACTACTCCGAGTTGTCCTCCTCCTCGCTTGTGTCGTCCGATGTATCAAGAAACACATCTTCCCACGGATCATCGTTGTCGTCAAAGAATGATGCTTGTCCTAGCTTGCACTACGATATCGCCAGTGCCTTCCGACGGCGCCTGTCCGCTCTTTCCGCGCGCCACCTTGCCCTCCTCTCCGCCCAGAAGGCGTTCTCGTTGGCGACGTCTTGCAGGTGGCGCTGGCGCCACTCCGCCATGGCTCGCTCGTCCGCCTCGACGATGAGGAGGCGGCGCTGCTGCCGACAGTGTTCCTGACGGTCGGCGTCAGTTACTAGCTGCGGTGGAGGGGGCAAGTTCCTGCGCCTGCTCGCACGTCTAGGCGTCCTGAAAGTTCATTGGGGTGCGAGGCCTCGACAGGCACCACGCCACCGCGTCGTACGCGCGGGCGGCCTCGTGCGTGCTCTCGAACGTCCCGAGAACGAGCCGCATGCCACCGGAGCGGATCTCTGCATAGAACGCGCCGGAAGGGCGGACGTGGACGCCGCGGTAGCCGGAGATGCTTCTGCGGTGCGGAGGCATGTCGGCGGCGGGGGGGGGGGGGGAGGGGGGGGGGCGCCGGGTGCGAGGAAGAAGAGGGCGGCGGTGCTCGAGTGTGCGGTTGACGGCTCAGGCGCCCACATTTTATAGAGCGCGCCAGGCCGTTTTTTCCCACACGCGCGATTCTTTGCCGCGCGTCGGAATTTTCCGCGCCCGCTGGAGCGCGCGAAAACGCTCACGCGCGCTAAAACAACTCTTTCCCCCGCGCGCGATATTAAGCACGGCTATTGGAGATGCTCTAAAAAATTTCACGAAGTTCATTAAATGGTTGCAAATACAATAAATGTTTGCAAAATTTAAATTAGATTTTAAATTTAAAAAATTTCAGTAAATATTCACAAAGTTCAAAAAATGCTTGGTATCTTCAAAATTGATCATGTTTTTAAAATGTTCGCATTTGAGACAAAACACAAAATTTGAAGTCGGTACAAATTTTCAAAAAATAGTGTGAATTGAATATTTCGAAAATTTCAGAATTTTTTCCAATTTAAATGAAAAGGAAAAGAAACATGAAAAAGAAAGAACAGAAAAAAAAGAAAAATGGAAAAGGAAAAAGAGAGACAGAAAAGTGCAGTAATAACAGACTAATGGGCTGGCCCATTACCGGGTGCGGGGGTGCGCGTGTGGTCGCTATCCGCCGACCCGCGCGGGGAATAGGATTCCCCTTTCTACAGTTTCCTCTTCGCAGTACCATCGGCTGCTGCCTGCGGAGATTCCCTTCCCTCCCCCACCCCGCTCCACTCCGACCTCACCGCTCCGCCCCCCTCCTCCCGGGAAGATGGCCGCGGCGGCGCTGGCGAACGGCGACGTGCGCGCCGGCGGCGGGGGCGCGGTGCCGCGGCCGACGAACCCGATGGTCACGCCCCTGCTCACCGACCTCTACCAGTTCTCCATGGCCTACGCCTACTGGAAGGCCGGCAAGCACCTCGACCGCGCCGTGTAAGCACCCCGACTCACTCACCCCCGCTCGCTCTACTGTATGCGCGCCGTTTGCTGCTGAGCTCCGCGGCGGACTGACGGTTCAGGAACAGTAGGCAGCTTCCGGCTCCGCCGAATCAGGCGCGGGGGAGGCCCAGTTTGGTGCTGAAGTTTAGGATCTGTTCTGTGCAGCCGTGTCCCGGATTCGAGCGAGCTCCGGGGAGCTCTCGTGCTGTCAAATTTGGACCCGTGTGATGTCTCTGTTAATTCAGTTTGCTAGTCAAGTGTTCCATTTAAGGGACGGACTACTAGGTTCGATGTATTAAAACTTGTGCGGTGGATGTTTTGGCGGTTGCTCCATTATTGCGGAACGGTAGAAACTAGCGGTCGCTCTTATTTGGAGAAATGAATGAACGATGTTTGATGTAGCCTAAGCAGAATCTGAGACGAAAACTTATGCTGATGGTATATATGGCAACTGTGTATAGATTCAGTGATACACACTATCAGTAGAAGCAAGCATTAAACCAAGTATCAAGCTTGCTTGCCAATGTTAAAAACCGATGTAAATAGTCTAACCAAGCAATCGCACGCACACGTTACAAGCGTACTGTTTCTGGAGGTTATATCAAGCATAGCTGTGTTAATTAGGACCACATGGATGAGGCCAGCCATGTGCACGAAGGCAGACAGTTTCTCTGTATTCCCTGACTGGAAATGCGAGATTCTTTCACAGGCGTTCTTCTACTTGTCAGTCTTTTGATTGAATTATCATGCTCTTACGCTTGTTGATGTTTATTGTGAACCTACTGTTTTCAGCTTTGATCTTTACTTCCGGAAGAGCCCCTTTGCTGGTGAGTTCACCGTCTTTGGTGGCCTTGAAGAGTGTATACGGTTTATTGCCAACTTCAAATTCAAAGAAGAGGAAATCAATTTTCTGCGGGCTGCACTGCCTACGTGTGAGGTAGGATTATTGAAATGCTAATGTTATAGAAAAAATGTGGATCATTTTATGGGAATCCTGCACTCTATCCAGATCATGCTCATGCTCATGTATGAATGGGTTTAGTTGGGTTGAATGCTCATACAAGTGGAAGGATCAGGGTAGTGGGTACTAAAGGGATCCATCTGGACCCTCCCTGAACCCATCCACCATCCAAAATGCCAATGAGCAAACAAAATCCACAATATAATTTTAGTTGTCACTCTTAAGTAGACCCATTCTTGTTTAGATAACCATTTTCATCTTCGCGTGCAACTAAACCTGTATGCTTACTTCTCTTTTGGTAGGATGGCTTCTTTGAGTACCTCAGTTCGATTGACTGCTCAGATGTTGAGGTTTATGCCATCCCTGAGGGTTCTGCTGTGTTTCCTAAGGTTCCACTGATGATAATCGAAGGACCTGTTGCGGTAAGTACCAGGAGATGTTTAGCAAATAAAATTCATAGTTGTCATATGTTACCTTCTTTAGTTTTGCCTTTTATTTTTTGTCCCAGGTTGTCCAACTTCTTGAAACTCCATTTTTAAGTCTGGTGAACTATGCTTCGTTGGTTACTACAAATGCTGCAAGGCACCGCCTTGTAGCAGGAAAGCCAAAGAATTTACTTGAATTTGGACTTCGACGGGCTCAAGTGGGTCTTACTTTGTTTCATTTTGCTTCTTTTGATTCATTATCCTTAACATGGACTTATGAGCACACGTCTATCAGGGTCCGGATGGAGGAATCAGTGCATCAAGATATTCTTATATGGGAGGATTTGATGCAACAAGGTATGATCTGCTCACACAATGAGCACAATATGTACCTTTACAATTTTCCCATAGTCTCTTTCTATCTGCCTTCAAACAATTTTGTTATGTCTTCGTAGGTCTTAGCTTTGTAAATTATTTGCTGGGTGCTCATGGTAGGCGATATATTTTTGGGTTTCTTCTGCTACTGAGTACTGATGCAAACTATCGTTAACTATCTAGATTAGGATCACATGGTTTCTTGAACTGGACTATACAGTTATAAGACTGTTAAGTCATCTTTAGATGACAAATATTCTTACACAATACTTGGAACATGTGAACCAACTTGAAGTTATACTGAAGGCCGTACAATGCTTATCCAAACAGACATTTATCATAATAAGCAACAATCTGACATTCCTACCCGGGCAGCAATGTTGCAGCAGGAAGGTTGTTTGGGATACCAATACGTGGGACTCACTCACATGCATTTGTGAGCTCTTTCCTGGTTAGTAGTTACTTTCAGGTCTTGCTATGCTTATGAATATATTTGCTGATGTTTGGGACTTCCTCAACTTTGTTGTTTAATAGTTGAAATGTCATCCTGTCCAGGAAAGAAACATCTGCCATGTTCTAATAATTCTTCGTGGATAGGCTTGATGTTCTCCAGAATGTATCCGACATAGATTGTGTTTATTACCATTCATCTAGCACAAGCTTGCTTCTTTCCCTAGTTCCCCTCTTTCATCTCGCGCAATTCCAGTTTGGACCAACTATTTCATACTTTGAGAAAGGATCCATCCAGATAGAGTATGCATTTGGGCCAAAATATCCCAACCAGTCGCACTTGTATTGAATACATAGATGAACATAATCATTCATCAGTCTGTCAATATTAGTCAATCCCTTTGGCATTGATATTCAAATGTAAAATAGTGAAAAAAAGTATATATATTTGGTGAGCGAAGCTAAGCGCATGACTATCAAATAGTTAATCATAGCATCTGGCTAGTATGGGCAAAAATCTAAGTCACTTAGTTTTCACCCAGTTAAGACACAGTAGATCTGATCATTTGGAAAAGAAACCCATCAGGTAATTGTACAAGATGCAATATGTTTTACATCATGAACGATGCAACTTTCATTAAATTTGTTTGATCCTAATTTCGTCAAGTTCTAAGTTTTTTTGGGTGAGAACTAAATCTCTTTTATACCATTGGTATTCTTTGCTAATGTATTCGTTAACTGTAGGGTCTTGATGAAATCATTGACAAAGCACTTTCTAGCTCTGACGGTTCAAACAAATGTGAAGACTTTGTCTCTCTAGTGCAGAATTGGTTGGTTAAGATTCAGGTGTGATAAAATGCCAGTTAATTTTTTAATTCCTTTGCCCAAGTTACTGAAGTCTTATATAAACTTTTCCTGTTGATAATTTAAACATTATTTGATGATTTTGATTGCCTGTGCCTATTTAAATGCTTTTTAGTGAACAAACTTCATACAATTGTTGTCATCTTATTCGGCCTATTAGAATAAGAGATTAAGAGGTATAGTTGAAGTTGAGGTGACTAGTTGTTAAAGTACCACTTGGAAACTATTAAGCATAACAGCGTGGCTTTACAGTTTAAATTATACATATTACATATCAGAAATATTGTGCTTATCCATGAAGGTTATCTTCCTTGCAAGTTGCTACATAATTCCTCTAATTTGTTTTTAGAACTTATGGCTAGTAATTTATGTTTAAGTATTCAAGATCTGTCCTTACATTCTTTTCAGGATGCAAGTTCATTGCGTGGTTCCTTTGGCGAAACAAATCAAAGTGAGTTGGCTGCATTCACATCATATGCACTGGCATTTCCAAACTCCTTCCTGGCCCTGGTGGACACATACGATGTTAGTTAACCTTGCTCTGCATTAGTGTACTCACTTTCTACGGCATGGCTTACATATTCATCTGTTCAATAGATTTTTGTAAAGTTGACTAACTTTGTCAATGCTGTAATAATTCTTTATTACTTAAAACATGTTTTCTGTGACATGCTTAAACTGACTTGTTTCTGTATGTTCCTTCTTTTATGGTTATGGATTAAATATGTATATCTTGCCCATATATGTCGAATCTTTTGTTCATGTAACTGTTTTAAATTATTATCCAAGCCAAATTGAAAATGTGCTACTGTAGGGGCCTCCCCTACATTAAAAAAAATGTTTCCCCTTGACTCTTAACAATGATACTCTAGTTATTTCAGGACCGACCTTGACAGAACTAATGCATTAACTCAGGTTATATATGGGCATGGTTGATGTTTAAGTATGTATCGTTGCTAGGTCATGAGAAGCGGAGTGCCAAACTTCTGCGCTGTTGCTTTAGCCCTCAATGATATGGGGTACTACACTTCTTTGTATTTTAGTCTTTTCTTCTTATTTGCCCAACTTGCTTCTGTTACATGTGAAGTTATAGCTGATGATATTGATAACACAAAATAAAATGAAGCTTTCTTCTGGGTGTGTTTCCTTGCTAATACTTTCAGATACTTTCTAGTTTCTACATGCGTATAGTTTGTTTCTTTTGAGTTTTTCTTCCATTATACTTAAAAGTTGCATGTTTGAATTCATATGCATGGACTAGCTTTATTTTTATTACCTAATGGTTGACTGATGCCTAACTTGTTGGGCCTAGACCTCACAGCGTAGACATTTGATACCAACCATGCGCCCTTGTTGTGATATGTAACATTAATTATTATCAAGTCTCTCCTGTATTTTGAACAAGCATCTTGAGCATAAGCAGAAACACCAACTTATACGGTTATACTGCCTCATTCCTTTGCTTTAGAAATTTAGGTCTCTTGATTGCATGTTTTGGTTACTTTAGGAATTTAATTACATCCCTTGCTGAACTTTAGTAGTAAGATTTGCCTGCAACATGTTAGCTATATTGCTGTTTGAACAACAAATGATTTAAAAGAAGGGATGGATTTAGTTGATAGTTCTGGCTAGTGACTATATTCGACTTCCTTATCACACTTGCGCATTTTAGCTGAAATTTGGATCTATTGTTGATTCATAAACCTTAGTTGTGAAGCATTAATGAAAACTTTCCGTTTCAGGTATAAGGCAGTTGGAATTAGGTTAGACTCTGGTGATTTAGCATATCTGTCTATTGAGACACGCAAGTTCTTCTGTGCAATTGAAAAAGAATTTGGGGTTGTTGGCTTTGGAAAAACGAATATTACAGCAAGCAATGATCTCAATGAAGAAACAATTGATGCATTGAACAAGCAGGTAAGCTGTACTATAGAGTCCAGATAGTTTGCTGCATACCACACCTTTCGAGCTATTATTGAGTTTCTATATTTATCTAGTGAAATACCTTGAAAGTTTTTCAACAATTTTACATTCAGATGGTTGCTACTTGTTAATGGTTTTGGTCATTTGGTGGTTTTGCCATCTGATAGTCTTTGTTGGTTTTAATTAACTGTGATAGTGAGTAAAAAGTATGCCCAGAATTGTAAAACTAATTTTAGATAAATATTAAGAGTAAACTTACCCAGCTGGTCCTGCAAGACAACTTACTACAAAGTTTAAGGTTTGCTTCAAAATACTTGGTATCAGTCTATTATCTGTTGAATGAATTTTTTGCTGTATTGAAGTCCAGCGCTTAACATGCCTGTGAATTTGATGGATATGCATCTGCTCTGCTCAAAGACATCTGTTTCTGTGCCTTTCACCATGGTCGATGGCTTGGTGAATGACTATTGACTTTTTGTGTAGGGCCATGAGGTAGACTCATTTGGCATTGGCACCTACCTAGTTACCTGCTATGCACAAGCAGCACTTGGTTGTGTATTCAAGTTAGTCGAAATTAACAAACAGCCTCGTATTAAACTCTCCGAAGATGTCACAAAGGTAATATGTTAGTACTAGTATTCAAAGTGAAAAGATGTAGCTTTTGCAACCTCTGGTGTACCAGAACGACTAATTTGCAGGTCTATGCTCCAGGTATCGATACCATGTAAAAAACGATGCTACAGATTGTATGGAAAAGAAGGTTATCCTTTAGTTGATATAATGACCGGACAAGATGAGCCAAGCCCAAAGGTAAACAATATTCATGTTACGCTTGAGCAGTAAGCCTGCATCAAATAATGTGTCCGCTTCAGAACTCTGCTACCAAACATTTACTTATAATTAGTTAGCAGATATTTATATGTTCGTGGGCTTGATCATTATTGCATTCCTTGATAGGTTGGTGAGAGGATTCTGTGTCGTCACCCTTTCATCGAGTCAAAGAGAGCTCATGTCGTTCCACAACATGTCGAGGAGTTGTTGAAGTGCTACTGGCCTGGAAATTCATGTATGTGCATCCACTCGAGTAGCTTCTACTGTTCTACATATCTCAGTACTGAATCGGGCCCATCTGAATGTATATGTCATAAACCATAAATTGTGTCTCTTAAGTTGTAAAGGACATTGATGCCAATCTTTATCCTCTTGTCAATGCCGTAGCCGTACAAAGGGAGGAGCTGCCATCCCTCAATGAAAACAGGAGTCGGTGCATGCGTCAGCTGGAACGGATGAGGCCGGACCATCTGAGGAAGTTAAATCCAACACCATACAAGGTTCGATCAATTACTATTAAGCTTGATACCACTTATCTGATCCCCTTGCATCTCAATCTCACCATGCACACGCGCTCTGCGCGCCTCTTGATCAGGTGAGCGTGAGCGCCCAGCTCTACGATTTCATCCATTTCCTGTGGCTCAACGAAGCTCCAGTCGGCGAACTGCGATGAAGAAAGATGACAACGGGAGCATCCAGCACCGGATCGAATCCCGATAGCCTGTTTTTTCTTTCAAGAATAACGCGTGTGTATCTTCCACGATACACTGTAAGGTGTTCATGTCAAAAGGACACAGCCTTAACATATATAGTGCTCATGTGCTCAACAAGCATCACACTAGTGTATGCACTATCGACTTAACAGAGTACCGTGCTGTTGTGCTCTGAAAAAAAAAATTCTCTTGCAAGGATATGAAAAAATAATGGTGAGAGGCTGAGGTGAAATATCGAAACTATCTTTGCCTCACTTTCTATGAACAGCACTCTGGTATACATTGTGTTAGGGACTTCGGGTGTCTTTGATTCACATGATTCTAAAAATGTATAAATAGAAAAAAAACATAGAATTGAGATGGCATGACATGTTAAATCCTACATGAATTTGTAATACAAGTTGTTTGATTATATTCATAGGAAAAATGTAGGAGATTTCTGAAGGATTAGGTGCATGCCATAGTTGTTCTATGCTCCTACTCCCTCCGTTCAAAAATAACTGATGTGGTTTTAGTTCAAACGTATTTGGTTTTAGTTAAAATTTGAACTAAAACCACATCAGTTATTTTCGAATGAAGGTAATAGAAGCAAAGGGAAATATCCATGAGGTTGGACTCAGATGGAAGATTTTCTTTGAAATTGTTTTTTTTTCTCGAATACGCACGAGTGTGCGTATCATTCATTAAAGGAGAGGGGGGAAGACTCCCCAAATATCCACGCGGGCTACAATAATTACAGAGAACACTCCCGGCTCCACCGAGCACTAACTCATATTACATACTACTCACTGGCTGTCCGCTCGCTACCTAACTCTTCAAACCCTCTAATGTCGTCTTTAAACAAGCCAGCTTTTGCCCAGAGCCTCCCTTCCTCAAGTAGCCGCTCTTTGACTCGTGGCAAGAGAAACCGGAGCCCCATTGAACACGACGTCGTTTCGATGCTTCCAAATTGTCCACAAGGCGAGGATGCATTTCGCCCTAGTTGACTTCCTGCTCGTCGGGTCCCGATCCTGCCTCAGGCACCAAGCACTCAAAGATTCATTCTGGAGTAGCTCCAGCTCCCGAAGCCCTGTCATCCGGCCCATCTCATGCCAGACCTGCCGTGCAAACACACAGGCAAGCAGTAGGTGCTGCAATGTTTCTTCCTGTTGATCACAGAGGGGGCACGCATCCTGATGAGGTAGACCTCGTCTGGCCAAACGATCCGACGTCCAACATCTGTTTTGGATCGCTAGCCAAAGGAAAAAGCGGCAGTGGAGCGGCGTCCTTGACTTCCAAGTAAACGGGGCTGTTGGTGACGCTTCGAGGCCCATAAATCCGGCCGCATATGCCGATCGTGCTGAAAAGTTCCCATTTGGTTCCCAGGCCCAAGAAGTTGTGTCTTCTTCTCCTTCCACTAGCTGAGTGGCATCCACCCTTTGCCACAACGCCAAGAACTGAGTTAGCTCATTGCCAGGAAGGTTTGGCCCAAAGTCTCTCGCCCATTGCTCGTTTGCGAGCGCGTCTGCGATTGTCCGCGAGACCCTCGTCCTCTTCGGGACGCGCTGGTAGATGTCCGGAGCTAGCTCGCAAATTCTGTATCCCGAGAGCCACTTATCTTCCCAGAAAACAGCGCTTCGGCCATCATCCACACTCATCTGAGTGGCCGCCGTGCATAGCGCGCGTGAAGCAGTAGGGACATCGATGCTGAATTCCGCCCAGGGCCTCTCCTTGTCTATTTTCTGGAGCCATGGCCATCGCGCCTGCAAGGCCTTGTTCAACCAGCTTAGATTAGGGATTCCAAGCCCACCAGGCCCTGTTAACTTCTTTTAGTCCCAACTTATAAGTCCCAAGTCCCTAAAAAGTCCCTACCTGTTTGGTTCCTGGGACTTATAAGTCCCTATAAGACCATATTATAACTATAAGTCCCTATAAGACTCTCCTTGAGAGTCTTATTTCATAAGTCCCAAATGCCCACTTTAAGTCCCTATAAGTCCCTCCTGTTTGGTTTAGATGGGACTTATAAGGACTTTTTTAAGTCCCTAAACCAATAAGTCCCTGGAAACAAACACCCTCTTACAAGGAAGATTGAAAGTGCGTTATATCGACTAGAGGGGGGGGGGGGTGAATAGGCGATTTTTATGAAATTCTTCACTGAGGAATTTGCTAGTGAGGAAATTCCTTAGCGAAGAACTACTAGCAGCGGAATAAGTACTCAGATGAAAGCATAACAGAATACAAGCATAGTCATCATGATGAAATGAAGACAAACACAGAGTACAGAAAGCGTAATCACAGGATAACACAAGATGAAGACAAATAGACTGAAGAAATTGAACTGAGGAAATTGAGAAAGTCTTCAGTCAAAGTCTTCAAACACAGATATGATAAACACGCAGCACAATACTGAGGAAATGAGAGAGTTGAGGAAATGGAACCAGTAAGCTTGGTGAAGACAATGATTTGGTAGACCAGTTCCAACTGCTGTCTCAGTTGTACATCTGGTTGGAGCGGCTGAGTATTTAAACTCGAGGACACACAGTCCCGGACACCCAGTCCTGAGCACGCAGCTCGGGACACCCAGTCCTCACCGTATTCTCCTTGAACTAAGGACACACAGTCCTCGTCCAATCACTCGTGGTAAGTCTTTAGGTGACTTCCGAACCTTAACAAACTCGGTCACTCGGCGATCCACAATTCCTCTTGGATGCTCTAGACCATGACGCCTAACCGTCTGGAAGAAGCACAGTCTTCAAAGGTAACAAGCGTCGGATCCACATAGGACCAATCTCTTCAGTGATGCTCAATCACTTTGGGTTTGTAGGTGTTTGGGTTTGGTTTTTGGATTTTCCTCACTTCATGATTTTCGCTCAAAGTCCTCGGAGGATGGGTTGCTCTCAAATGACAAGTGTCAGTTTCTCTCGGAGCAGCCAACCAGCTAGTGGTTGTAGGGGGCGGCTATTTATAGCCTAGGGAGCAGCCCGACATGATAAGACATAAATGCCCTTCAATGATATGACCGTTGGATGGATAAGATATTTTGGGACAACTGGCGCGTAGCACAGCAACGGTCGGAATTTTTGAGGTACAAATTCCTCAGGGCTATCATGTTCCTCACTGTGTAGGCAATCTGCATTGGCGAATTCCTAACTCCTCAGTCAGGACAAATTCCTCAGTGACCAGAAGAACCGCATCTCTGTCACTGAAGAAATTGACTGAACTGTCTGAGATTTCCAATGGCTTCACTCAAAGGGATTGGTAGGTGTAGGATTTGAGTTGAGCATCAAATGGAAATTTTTCCTTAGTATTTCCTCGCCCCCCTTTAACAGTACGGTGTTTCCTATGACTCAAGAAAGAGAAAATGAAACTACGAAAACAACAGTCTTCACGCTTCATGTTCCTTGAATGAATACAAGGTCTTCAAGGTCACACCAATTTCTTCACTTTCCAAGTCTTCAGAAAGTCTTCGGTATATCAAAGTCTTCAGTTGAAGAACTTCATTTTTAGGGGTCGACTTTCTCTATAAATATCAAACTCCTCATAGACTTATAGACCTGTGTACACTCATAAACACATTAGATCCTTAACCTATAAGTCCTCAATACACCAAAATCACTAAGGGGCACTAGATGCACTTACAATCTCCCCCTTTTTGGTGATTGATGACAACATAGGTTAAGTTTTCAACGGGGATAAACATATGAAGTGTAAATACTGATATTGAGGAATTTGATTGCAAGATATAGAAGAACTCCCCCTGAAGTTGTGCATAGTGAGGAATTTGCTTTTGAAGCAATGCACACTTGAAGAGATGAATCATGGAGATCTCCCCCTATATCTTGTAATTCATACACGCATTTGACATATAATATGAAGAATTTGAAATGCATGATGAAATATGGTGACTGATGTAATTCAGCATGCGTGCACTAACATTAACGAGGAATATGCATGCAGAATAACGTAGCAGAAGTATCAGACCACCATCGGGTTTAAGTTTACAGCTCGATCCAATAAAGGTTTCGGAAGAACGAGAGTTGTAACTTAGCAAAAAAATGCCCTTTATAATAGACCCGCTTGAAGACTAACTCAGATTTCTCCCCCTTTGTCATCGAATGACCAAAAGGATCGAAACTGAGGACTAACGCCCCTGAAGATAATCAAGTTGATGAAGGAGCGCCAGCGTTGTTGGGGTCGGTTGTTGAAGTAGGGCCTGCCGCTGTGTCGTCCAAGTCTTCATTTTCATCAGTGTCGCGCGATGAAGAATAGGAGCTGGCCACCAAAGAAGGAACTTTGACCTTCTTGAATTTCTTCAGAGGAGGTGCAGACCAGTCAAACTCTTCTGTGAGACCCATTTTCTTCAGATCTTCAGCGCTGTAGACTTGAGATAGAACAACCCAGGTGCGGTTGAGGGTTTCATGGAGGTAATAGTGGTTTTTCTTCACTGCATTATGTGTTGCAGTCATGTTGTGAAGAATTGAACCAAACTGACACTTGACCCATTTGTGATTGCGATCAACCTTCTGATGAAGGCTGAGGAGTAACTCACGATCAGTCATCACCCTGGGTGCTGTAGCTTGAGGATTTTGCTTGGCGTTGTTGGCGGCAGAGTCATGTGTGGCAGAGTCATCATTGGTGGAATAGGATGCAGCCTTGCGAAATTAACCACCCAATGGACGAATGCCTTCATCTATCACAGCAGTTGCCTTGCCTTTGTCATCAACTGAGGAAAATGTCCTTTTGAGGACTTCAATTGGAGGCAAGTAGCTGCAGTGGTTCAGAGTGTCAGCTTTGTAGTTGAGTGAAGACCTTGTCCTGATGAATCTCATAATCCATGGCGCATAAGGCTTCAGCTCAAACGGTGACATGGCAATATTGGCCAGAGTCCTCATGAAGAAATCATGGAAGTTGACGGGAACCCCATGACAGATGTTAAAAAGCATATTCTTCATGATGCCAACGACTTCTTCATCACTTGAGTCGTGGCCTTTGATAGGACTCATTGTCTTTGACAGAATACGATAGACAGTCCGAGGCACATATAACAATTCCTTGACGAGGAAATTGGTTCGAGGAGCCTGCCCTGGCTTCAAAGGCTTCATCAAAACTTGCATGTAGTGATTTGAAAGTTCAGGTTCATTATAGACACAACGTGCATCTTCAAGGGGAGGACTGAGTGGTAGGGCACGAAGCAATTCAGATGCGGGTGCTTTGTAGTGAGTGTTCTCTGTCATCCAGTCCAGAACCCATGAATTCACGTCTTCAGAATCGCCTGTGTCAGAGGAGTGTCAGTGAGTTGCATCACGACCTCAGGAATCACAAGCTCAGGTTCTTCAGGCTGAGGAATTTCTGGTTCCTTCTTAGGTGCAGTCACATTTTCAGCAGCAACAGTTTCTTCAGCACTAGTGGCTGGAATATCTTCATGCACAGATGCAGTGGGATGAGTTTCTTCAGAGCCCATCGGAACAGTTGGTGCAGGGGAGTGAGGGATTTGCTGCAGTAGAGTGAAGAGTTGGGATGCTGACTTTCCCAAAAATCATCAGTCATCACTGGCGTTGTGCTGCCAATGTCCACGTCTTCATCTTCCAATTCTTCAACACCAGCCTCTTCAGCAGTAAACTGAGGCATTGGTGATGGGACCACTGGGGTTGAAGGGATTGCATCCACTTCAATTTCTTCATCAATCTGCTCTGATGAAGCAGCAAATTGAGTTTCTTCATCTGATCCGCTTGGGATCTCATAGTCTTCATCAAAAGGAACAAGGTCCTTTGATGGCATGGTAGAAATTGGAACAACATCAATGGGATTTTCAAATGAGCTGGTCATAGGCTTCATCTTCTTTGGAGTTGAAGATTCTGAAGCACTTGATGCTTTCCTTTTCTTCACTGCAGCTCGCTCTGCAGCCTTGGTCTTCTTCACATCTGATGCAGATGGAAGGATAGGAGTTGGAGTAGGCGCAGGTGGAGCTGAGGAATCTGTTTGAATTTCCTCAGGCGCAACTGATGCAGTTGCCCTGACTTCTTCAGTTTTTTCAGGTGCACCAGTAGTGGATGCCCTGGCAGTTTCTTCAGCAGCTGGAATGGAGTCATCAGCCCTGGAACTAGCATTTTCTTCAGCAGCCTGAAAGTCATCAGCGGTGCTGGCATGTTCTTCAGTGGGCTGTGCTGAAGGTTCAGCTTGAGGAACTTCTTGTTGCGATGGGGTTGCACCATTTGTGAATTTCTCAGTCAGTTTCACAAACCTGACTTTTGCTCCTTTCCAGTCAGCATAGTATGCATCAAATTCATCGCTGAGGGTTTTGATGTCAGCCTGCATCTTGATGAGTTCTTCAGGTTTCATCTTGACAACATTTTTCCTCAGCAGTTTCTCTTTTCTGTACTGCGATTTCTTGATCTGCCTAGCCCTATCATACTTCCATTTCTCTTCTTGAATGAAAGCAGTTAAGACGTGACTTTGACCAGGAGTGAGGTTCATCTCCGGCACAGGCGTATTGGGATCTTTGTGCCATAGATCAATGAAATTCAGGATCAACCTTGGATCAATAAGCATCCGCACATTGCTTCCTTTGGCACTAGCGGCCTTAGCTTGCCTATCTCTGATGATTTCGGCAAGTTCTTCTTCATCAGCTTCATCTTCGTCAGATGGTACATTGAAGACTACCTGCTTTTTCTTAGGACTTGGGCGAGGACCTCGTCCAGCAGTAGCCTTTTTCTTCAGCAGAGAGGGTCCAGTTGAGGAACTTGGTGCAGCTGAGGAACTTGCTGGGACACTAGAGGCAATAGAGATGCCAACAGTCCTTTGACACGTGGCAAGATGCACAGGTGTTGAGGACTTTGTTGGAACAGCTGAGGACTTTGGAGGAGGTGCTGAGGATTTCGGAGGAGCAAGGGCAGCTTGAGGAATTTGCCTTGAAGATATTGAAGTGCCTGGTCGTGAGGGCACAACTGAGGAACTTGGTCGTGCGGGCACTGTTGGTGAAGCACTTGGCTTTCGAGCGGGCTTCTTTGCCATTGATTTCCTCGGCTTGACAGAGGCCTCAGTGGCAGCAGCAGCAGCAGAATCTTCATTGAATTTTCTCACTGCTTCTCTGGCTTGCTTGGCCAACTTGGCTTGGCGCTTTGCCCATTCCTCAGGAAAGTCCTCACCGCGTTTGATGCTAGTGGGATCAGCCACTTGGCCAGGTGCTAATGGGGCTCTGGGGCATGGAGGATTCAGTGCGAATTTCTTCATATACTTTGGGGTTACATATCTGTATTCCCTCCATTCGCGTGCCCATCTCCGTTCAATCTTCTCAATGCGCACCTTGCGCTGATTTTTATCTTCCTCAGGAGGTGTGCAGTACCCACCATAGATGTCCTCAGGAATTTCAAAGGCAGTCATGACCTCAGGCTTCTTTCCTCCTTTCTGTGGCCTTTTACCGTCATCCATTTTCTTCAGTTGAGGAATTTGAACAATCGAATTCTCTGAAGAAGTGTGCAAATTTTCTTCGAGGAACGCCGCAAATGAGTTAAGTTGATGAGAACCTAGTGATTCAGCAGCGGACATGTGTACCTGTGAACAGAGTATAGTTGCGAGGAATTTGGAGAGGTCATATGTGTTCTCACAGGGTTTTTCAAAAAGAACAAGTTTGAGGAATTTGACCAGATACGTCTTGAAGAATTTCACTAAGCGCGCTTTATCTTAGGTTCTAGAGTTGTATAGATCGAAGATCCACACAATTGAGGAATCTTGAAGAAAATGATGCTTAGGGAAATGAATCAAGAATAGATGATTTGTGAGGTGTTTTGTGTGTGAAGATTTGAAGAATAAAACACCTTTGAAGATTTTGTAGAGAAACTTCGAATCAAAGAGGGCAGTAAAAGTAACTTTTAATTACCCTGAATGAACAACACGACGAACAGAGAGGTGAAACAGTGAAGTTCGGTGGTGTAGATCTTCCACGCCCTAACTTGGCGGAGGAAGACGTCTACGGCGGCGGCGGAGGTGAAGATTTCCGCGGTCGGTGCGAGTACGACGGCGACGAGGTCGAGGCAGTGAAGCTCTTCCTCACCGGCGACGATGGAGTAGCGGCGGCGCTAGGGTTTGGGAAGCTCGAGCGGGAGAGAGAGTTCGAGCGGAGTAAAAGAAGTGAGGAAAGGATGAGGGGGTATTTATAGTAGCAGTGAAAAACTGTTCGCCGAAGATTTGGGACGAACGTGCCCCTGACCCTTCTCCTTCGCACGACATGTGTCACCCACGTACAGTGTAGTGGAGATCATGTAAGATCGTGGGTGAGTAGAATAATGCATCGTGGGATGCGGAACGGTTTGAGCGGCAAAACGGAAAATTTGGATAAGATTAGTTTTAAAGTTCCGTTCGCAATTTCTTTAGCTGACAAGGATACAGTGAAGATTTTGAACGAGTTTCAAATAGAACGCACATGAAGAATTTGTGAATAGATTGGATTGAGTATAGCATAGAGGGGAAAGGGTCCGATCACATTCACTTAGCAGAAAAACACCAACTTTAAATAATAGCCATAAGTGAATGTTGTAGAAAACATAAACTCATATATATATAGCCAATGAAGAAAAACGACGGAAATAGTGAAGATTTTGAAAAGTTGAAGAATTTGAACAACTGAGGAATTTCAAAAGTGAGGAAAAACTCAAATTGAAGATTTTCAACTTTTGTGGTGGCGTGACCCACCGTATAAGAATGCTGATTTCAGACACCGCGTACAATTGTCGTAGGGTTCTGAGAATCAAATTCTTCATTAATTTCTTCACACTTAGAGTGTTTTTCCTCATTGATTGAAGAAAAACGTTTCTTCATGTGTTGCACATCTAAGTCATCAATTTTGCATTAAGTGTTAGGATGAGTGTCTTTTCAAAGTACATTCGAAGATTCTAAGATATTTAGCTCACACCGCAACTTGCTAAATCTCTTCTCATCCAAGGGCTTAGTGAAGATATCGGCTAGCTGTTCTTCAGTCTTCACATGCTCAATAGAAATGTCGCCCTTCAACACATGATCGCGAAGAAAATAATGACGAATCTGAATATGCTTTGTCTTCGAGTGCTGAACTGGGTTGTTAGCAATCTTGATGGCACTCTCATTGTCACAGAGGAGAGGCACATTCTTCACGTTGATGCCATAGTCCTTGAGTGTTTGCTTCATCCATAGCAGTTGAGCACAGCAAGAACCAGCAGCAATGTACTCAGCTTCAGCAGTAGACAGTGATACGCAGTTCTGTTTTCTTCGAGGACGAACAGACCAAAGATCGTCCGAGGAAATGACATGTACCAGATGTTGACTTACGGTCTACACGATCACCAGCATAGTCAGAGTCAGAATATCCAATGAGATCAAAATCCGAGCCCTTGGGATACCATAATCCTAGTGTTGGTGTGTGAGCTAGATATCGAAGAATATGCTTCACAGCCTTATGGTGTGATTCCTTCGGTGCAGCTTGAAATCGGGAACACATGCAAACACTAAGCATTATATCTGGCCTAGATGCACATAAGTACAATAAAGAACCAATCATGGAGCGGTATACCTTATGATCGAAGTCAATACCATTTTCATCAGTGCATAGTTGACCATTTGTGGGCATAGGAATTTTGATGCCTTTGCAATCTTGCGTGCCGAATTTCTTCAGGACATCCTTGAGGTATTTCTCCTGAGATATGAATATGCCATTGCGCTGTTGACGAATTTGAAGACCTAAGAAGAATTTCAACTCTCCCATCATAGACATTTGATATTCTTCACTCATCATATAGGCAAATTCATCACTATAACGTTGGTCAGTACAACCAAAGATAATATCATCAACATATATTTGGCACACAAACAGTTCACTATCATAAGACTTAGTAAAGAGAGCAGGATCGAGTGAACCGGGTGTGAAGCCTTTCTTCATGAAGAATTCCTTCAAAGTATCATACCACACCTGTGGGGCTTGCTTGAGGCCATAGAGGGCCTTATTGAGTCTGAAGACTTTGTCAGGATTCTTTGGATCTTCAAAACCCGGGGGTTGGGCAACATATACTTCTTCCTCAAGCTTACCATTGAGGAATGCACTTTTTGTTGGGGAACGTTGCAGAAAACAAAAATTTTCCTACGGTTTCACCAAGATCCATCTATGAGTTCATCTAGCAACGAGTGATCGTATGCATCTATATACCTTTGTAGATCGCGAGCGGAAGCGTTCAGAGAACGGGGATGAGGTAGTCGTACACGACGTGATCCAAATCACCGGAGATCCTAGCACCGAACGGACAGCACCTCCGCGTTCAACACACGTACGGTCAGCGTAACGTCTCCTCCTTCTTGATCCAGCAAGGGGGAAGGAGAAGTTGATGAAGATCCAGCAGCACGACGGCGTGGTGGTGGATGCAGGGCGTCACCGCAGCAGGGCTTCGCCGAGTACTTCGAGAAGGGAGAGGTGTAGCAGGGAGAGAGGGAGGCGCCAGGGGCAAGGGTGCGGCTGCCCCTTCCTCCCCTCCTTTATATAGGACCCCTGGGGGGGCGCCGGCCCCTGGAGATCCCATCTCTAGAGGGGGCGGTGGCCAAGGGGGGTGGATTGCCCCCCAAGGCAAGTGGGCGCCCCCCCAACCTAGGGTTCCAACCCTAGGCGCAGGGGTGGGCCTTGGGGGGCGCACCAGCCCACTAAGGGCTGGTCCCCCTCCCACTTCAGCCCATGGGGCCCTCCGGGATGGGTGGCCCCACCCGGTGGACCCCCGGGACCCATCTGGTGGTCCCGGTACAATACCGGTGACCCCCAGATCACTCCCGATGGCCGAAACTGCACTTCCTATATATAATTCTTCACCTCCGGACCAATCCGGAACTCCTCGTGACGTCCGGGATCTCATCCGGGACTCCGAACAACATTCGGGTTACTGCATATACATATCCTCACAACCCTAGCGTCACCAAACCTTAAGTGTGTAGACCCTACGGGTTCGGGAGACATGCAGACATGACCGAGACGGCTCTCGGGCAATAACCAACAGCGGGATCTGGATACCCATGTTGGCTCCCACATGCTCCACGATGATCTCATCGGATGAACCACGATGTCGAGGATTCAATTAATCCCGTATACGATTCCCTTTGTCAATCGGTATTTTACTTGCCCGAGATTCGATCGTCGGTATTCCAATACCTCGTTCAATCTCGTTACCGGCAAGTCACTTTACTCGTACCGTAATGCATGATCCCGTGATCAAACACTTTGATCACATTGAGCTCATTATGATGATGCATTACCGAGTGGGCCCGGTGATACCTCTCCGTCAAGCGGAGTGACAAATCCCAGTCTCGATCCGTGTCAACCCAACATACACTTTCGGAGATACCCGTAGCATACCTTTATAGTCACCCAGTTACGTTGTGACGTTTGGTATACCCAAAGCACTCCTACGGTATCCGGGAGTTACACGATCTCATGGTCTAAGGAAAGGATACTTGACATTGGAAAACTCTAGCAAACGAACTATACGATCTTGTGCTATGTTTAGGATTGGGTCTTGTCCATCACATCATTCTCCTAATGATGTGATCTCGTTATCAATGACATCCAATGCCCATAGTCAGGAAACCATGACTATCTGTTGATCAACGAGCTAGTCAACTAGAGGCTTACTAGGGACATTTTGGTGTCTATTATTCACACATGTATTACGATTTCCGGATAACACAATTATAGCATGAATAAAGACAATTATCATGAACAAGGAAATATAATAATAATGCTTTTATTATTGCCTCTAGGGCATATTTCGAACACTTTTCACATCCATTTGATATAAGATGATATCATGATGGTTAGCATAAGCAAGTAATATGCGAATAGCTTCAAGTCTAGCAACAGGTGAAAAAGTTTCATTGAAATCAACTCCTTCAACCTGTGTGTAGCCTTGAGCTACTAGACGTGCCTTATTCCTCACCACAAGGCCGTTTTCATCTTGCTTGTTGCGGTAGATCCATTTTGTGCCAATGATATTATGCTTGCGAGGATCTGGACGATTGACCAGTTCCCAGACGTTGTTGAGCTTGAACTGATGTAATTCTTCTTGCATGGCCTGAATCCATTCAGGCTCCAGAAATGCTTCATCTACCTTAGTGGGCCCTGTGATAGAGACAAAAGCAAAGTGCCCACAAAAGTTAGATAAATGTGAAGCTTTTGAGCGTGTGAGAGGACCTGGTGCTCTAATGTCATCGATGATCTTCTCCACTTGCACTTCTTTTGCAACGCGAGGATGGGCTGGTTGTCGTTGAGGAATTTGATCAGCATTTTCTTGAGCCTCAATTTCCTCAGCATTTTCTTCAGATGCATCAGCTCGACGTTCTTCACGTTCTGGAATGAATTCTTCAGCAGATTCTTCAGTAGGAATGACATCTTCAGTAGCCTTGTGCTTGATAGAATCCTCAGGTGCTGGTTCATCTAACACAGAAGGTAGGTGCTCTCTTTGCGAGCCATTAGTTTCATCAAACCGCACATCTACAGTTTCAACAATCTTGTGAAGAACATTGTTGAAGAATCTGTAGGTGTGCGAGTCCTTTCCGTAACCAAGCATAAAACCTTCATGTGCTTTCGGTGCAAATTTAGAGTTGTGATGAGGATCTCTAATCCAGCATTTAGCACCGAAGACTTTGAAATAACTCACATTGGGTTTCTTTTCAGTGAGGAGTTCATAGGCAGTCTTCTTGAAGAATTTGTGAAGATATACTCTGTTGATGATGTGGCACGCAGTATCAATTGCATCAACCCAGAAACGACGAGGGGTTTTGTACTCATCAAGCATAGTGCGGGCCATCTTAGCAAGAGTCATGTTCTTGCGCTCCACGACGCCATTCTGTTGAGGAGTATAAGGAGCAGATAACTCATGAGTAATACCAAGTTCATCAAGATAGTCATCGATACCTGAATTCTTGAACTCAGTGCCATTGTCACTTCTGTTGTGCTTGATCTTTACTCCAAAGTTGGTTGAAGCCCTCGAGGAAAATCGTTTAAAGACTTCCTGCACTTCATGTTTGTAAGTAACAAGGTGTACCCATGTGTAACGAGAGTAATCATCAACAATACAAAGCCATATTGAGATGCTTCATTTGACACAGAGGAATAATGATTAGGACCAAAGAGATCCATGTGAAGCAATTCAAATGGATGAGTGGTGGTCATGATAGTCTTCGCAGGATGCTTGGCCTTCGTCATCTTTCCAGCTTCACAGGCACCGCATAAGTGATCCTTGAAGAATTTGACATTCTCAATGCCAATGACATGTTTCTTCTTTGCAAGTGTGTGCAAATTCCTCATGCCTGCATGACCAAGTCGTCGATGCCATAGCCATCCTTCTGAAGATTTTGCAAGTAGGCACACGGCTGGTTGTGAATCTGCAGAGAAATCAATAATATACAAGTCTCCTCTCCTAAAGCCTTCGAAGACTTTGGAATTGTCAGCTTCCATAATCACAACACAACGATACTTGCCAAAGACAACAACCATGTCAAGATCACAAAGCATTGAGACAGACATAAGGTTGTATCCTAAGGACTCAACAAGCATGACTTTGTCCATGTGTCGATCCTTTGTGATAGCAACCTTACCTAGACTCAATACCTGACTTTTGCTTTTGTTAGCGAAGATGATATGCTTCAGATGTGATGATGATAAAGGAGCATCCATCAATAGGTTCTTGTCACCAGTCATGTGATTTGTACATCCACTATCGAGGACCCACTCAGTGGCTTTGGGTTGATCATCCTGCAGATGAATTAGTGCAACTTACGAACCTCATATACTTCAGCAGTGAAGAATATGATATCACAATTTATCAGATCAATCTCATCAAGTAGTAAGACAAATAAATCAGTAGGAGGACGTGTGAAATGAGAGTTCATTTCTTCATGATTAGCCTGCGTCCTTTCAGGCAATTTGTCAGGTCCCCAGCAAATTCTTCAGACGTTATAGTACATATGGACACCTGATCCTGCAGAAGAGATTAGTTCTTTTTCTTCACCACCCACATCTGAAGGGGTGGCAAAGAGTTCATCACTCTGCGAGCTCCATATGAGAATGGTGGCATAGAGGCCAAACCATTTCGTTTCACATAAGAGTGGTTAGGGTAAGCATATGAATAAGCTAAGAAATTCTTTGAGGACTTATGAACATAATAATTGGAGGAATAATGCTCATATTCATAGCCCTTGGCTCTTCCCTGCGAAACAGAGTTGTTAGCACGATTATGTTCATATGAGGACTTTGATCCATGTGAGGAATTTGATCCCCTTGAGGAATATGGTCCATATGAGGACTTGGATCCATATGAAGAATTTGGTCGGGGGTTCCTATTCTTCATAGGTGGTGTCATGAGGACATTCACCTGAAGACTTTCAAGGCACCTTTTGGGAACCCAGATTTTCTTCATAGGAGAACCATTCCTGCAGTTAGTGCCAACATATCTAGCAAATACTTCACCATTCTGATTTTTGAACAGTTTATATTTGGAGTCAAATGACTCATCAGAAGAATGAGAAGATTCACATGTATAGCCAGATAAATTAGATGGATCAACTGGAGGTCCCTTTGCAGCAACCCATGAGGTTTTGAGGTACTGCTCAGGCTTCTAATATGTACCATCAGCATTGAGTTTCCTCTCAAAGGCAATACCCTCTTTCCTAGGGTTCCTGTTGAGGATCTGCTTTTTAAGCACATCACAAAGAGTCTGATGCCCTTTGAGACTTTTGTACATGCCTGTCATGTACAATTCCTTCAGCGCTGCATCCTTAGTGATGCTAGCAATGTCCTCAGATGAGGAATTAGTGATAGCAGAGGCAGGTGAAGAGTTTGTAACATTAGAAGCATTTGAACATTCAGGTGAGGAATTAGCAGATTCTTGTTCAATGCATTTCAAACATGGAGGAATAAATTCTTCCTGAGCAGCGCTGATTTGTTGAGCAAGTAATGAATCGAGCTCCTTCTGAAGATCTTCATAACTCACTCTTAGCTTCTCAAGATCTTGCTTCTTTTGAAGATATTCATAAGAAAGCTTCTCATGATCAGATAAGAGAGTGTTATGATGACCTTGAAGGTTATCAAACCTGGTCTGAAGTCTCTGAAGATTTTCAGTTAACGCTTTAGTGCGATCCATTTCTTCACCCAACATATCATCACTTTTGTCTATCATGTTTTGAACCTTTTCAAAAGCCTTTTGTTGTTGCACAGAAATCTTAGCAAGTTTAGAGTAGGTAGGCTTAAGATTTTCATCAGATTCATCCTCACTAGATTCAGAGGAGGCATATTTGAGTACCTTGGCACCTTTTGCCATGAAGAAATAGGTGGGAGCGTAGTCATCACTGCCGTCATCAGCCTTGTTGGCGAGATCACTTTTTTCAGCGTTGAAGATGGACTTGCTGACGAATGCAGTAGTGAGGGGTAGACTTGCCACATCGGACTCGGAATCATCAGATTCCTCTTCTTCTTCATTTTCTTCAGATTCAGCCTCAGAGTCCATTTCCTTGCCAATGAATGCCCGAGCCTTCTTGGAGCTGCTCTTCTTGTGAGACGAAGACTTCGAGGATTTTGATGATGAAGATTTTGAGGACAATCTTCTTCTTTGATTCCTTTTCCCACTGAGGACAATCTTGAATGTAGTGTCCAAGCTTCTTGCACTTGTGATAAAGCCTTCTCTTGTAGTCACTGGATGATGAATCATTGCTCTTTGAAGGTCTTCCAAAGCGACCTCGTCTTGAGAACTTTTGGAATTTCTTCACGAGCAGCGCTAGATCATGACTTAGTTCTTCAGGGTCGCCAAGGCTGCTACCAGAGTCTTCATCTTCGGACTCAGATACTACCTTGGCCTTCAGTGGACGTGATCTGCCATAGCTCGAACCATAGAGATCTCTCTTTTCAGCAAGCTGGAACTCATGAGTATTTAGCCTCTCGAGGATATCAGCGGGGTCAAATGACTTGTAATCAGCATGCTCTTGTATCATCAGTGCCAGAGTATCAAATGAGGAATCAAGCGATCTCAGCAATTTCTTCACCACCTCATGGTCGGTGATGTCAGTGGCACCAAGTGCTTGAAGCTCATTTGAGATGTCAGTGAGGCGATCGAAGGTTTGCTGAACATTTTCATTGTCGAGTCTTTTGAAGCGGTTGAAGAGATTGCGAAGAACATCAACTCGAGAGTCACGCTGAGTTGAGACTCCTTCATTTACTTTGGACAGCCTATCCCAGATAAGCTTAGCAGTCCAAAGCACTCACTCTTCCATACTGTCCTTTGCTCAGATGGCCACATATGATATTCTTCGCTTGAGAGTCGAGTTGCTTGAATCTCTTCACATCAGCAGCATTCAGAGAAGGTGTGACTGAGGGAACACCATTTTCCACAAAATACCAGAAATCGTTATCAATTGCCTCAAGATACATTCGCATCTTATTCTTCCAGTAGGGGTAGTCCGTCCCATCGAAGGTAGGACACCCAGCATAGACCTTGATCATACCTGCGGTCGACATAACTAAAACTCTAGGCGGTTAAACCAAAATCACACAGAACAAGGGAGTACCTTGCTTTGATACCAATTGAAAGTGTGTTATATCGACTAGAGGGGGGGGTGAATAGGCGATTTTTATGAAATTCTTCACTGAGGAATTTGCTAGTGAGGAAATTCCTTAGCGAAGAACTACTAGCAGCGGAATAAGTACTCAGATGAAAGCATAACAGAATACAAGCATAGTCATCATGGTGAAATGAAGACAAACACAGAGTACAGAAAGCGTAATCACAGGATAACACAAGATGAAGACAAACAGACTGAAGAAATTGAACTGAGGAAATTGAGAAAGTCTTCAGTCAAAGTCTTCAAACACAGATATGATAAACACGCAGCACAATACTGAGGAAATGAGAGAGTTGAGGAAATGGAACCAGTAAGCTTGGTGAAGACAATGATTTGGTAGACCAGTTCCAACTGCTGTCTCAGTTGTACATCTGGTTGGAGCGGCTGAGTATTTAAACTCGAGGAATCACATTCCCGGACACCCAGTCCTGAGCACGCAGCTCGAGACACCCAGTCCTCACCGTATTCTCCTTGAACTAAGGACACACAGTCCTCGTCCAATCACTCGTGGTAACTCTTCAGGTGACTTCCGAACCTTAACAAACTTGGTCACTCGTCGATCCACAATTCCTCTTGGATGCTCTAGACCATGACGCCTAACCGTCTGGAAGAAGCACAGTCTTCAAAGGTAACAAGCGTCGGATCCACGCATGATCAATCTCTTCAGTGATGCTAAATCACTTTGGGTTTGTAGGTGTTTGGGTTTGGGTTTTTGATTTTCCTCACTTGATGATTTTCGCTCAAAGTCCTCGGAGGATGGGTTGCTCTCAAATGACAAGTGTCAGTTTCTCTCGGAGCAGCCAACCAGCTAGTGGTTGTAGGGGGCGGCTATTTATAGCCTAGGGAGCATCCCGACATGATAAGACATAAATGCCCTTCAATGATATGACCGTTGGATGGATAAGATATTTTGGGACAACTGTCGCGTAGCACAGCAACGGTCGGAATTTTTGAGGTACAGATTCCTCAGGGCTATCATGTTCCTCACTGTGTAGGCAATCCGCACTGGCGAATTTCGCACTGCGTCTTTGTCACTGAAAAAATTGACTGAATTGTCTGAGATTTCCAATGGCTTCACTTAAAGGGATTGGTAGGTGTAGGATTTGAGTTGAGCATCAAATGGAAATTTTTTCCTTAGTATTTCCTCGACCCCCCTTTAACAGTACGGTGTTTCCTATGACTCAAGAAAGAGAAAATGAAACTACGAAAACAACAGTCTTCACGCTTCATGTTCCTTGAATGAATACAAGGTCTTCAAGGTCACACCAATTTCTTCACTTTCCAAGTCTTCAGAAAGTCTTCGGTATATCAAAGTCTTCAGTTGAAGAACTTCATTTTTAGGGGTCGACTTTCTCTATAAATATCAAACTCCTCATAGACTTATAGATCTGTGTACACTCATAAACACATTAGATCCTTAACCTATAAGTCTTCAATACACCAAAATCACTAAGGGGCACTAGATGCACTTACAAAAATTCATATGGTTTTCATTTCTACAAACTAAACTAACTCTATAGAGAAATCCTACGGAATGGAATCCTCTAAACTTCCTTTGATTTTTTCTAAACCAAAGAGGTCTATATCTTGTAAGTGACGTGGACTTAAATTGGATTTGTTTCCTCGTACGACTATACTCAGCTTCACTTCACATATGAATCGGATTCAGAGCTCCTAACAGAGTCGGAGTCGCCTCTCCGGGACTCCATATATGGTGGACGCTGCCCCATGGACACAGCGCAACGCACCGTACGTACATGTTTGGTTTCGATCCCATGGCGGCCGGCGGAAGGAGCAGCGGCGGCAGCGCGGTGGATGCGGCGGAGAGGCTTCACAGGCTCGCCGAGCAGCGCTTTCTGGTCGGCGACGTGGCCGGGGCGCTCCGGGCGGCGCGGGAGGCCCAGGCGCGCTGCCGTGCGCTCCCGGGGCTCGCGCACGCCCTCGCCGCCTACGAGGTCCACGCCGCCGCGGCCGCCTCCCGCGCCAGCGGCAGGAACTGGTACGCCGTCCTCAGCGTCGGCGCCCGGACGTCGCTGCCGACCGGTGGTGGGGGTGTCTCGCACGAGGACGTCAAGCGGCGGTACCGCCGGCTCTGCCTTACCCTGCACCCGGACAAGAATCGGTCTGCAGCCGCCGACGGCGCGTTCAAGCTGCTCCAGCAGGCGTGGGGGGCGCTCTCGGCCCGCCACCCGCCCGCTCCCGGCGACGCCGCGGCCACGGGAGTCACCAAGCCGCGCTCTGCCCCGACGCCGTCGCCGCGACCCCGCCCGCCGGCGCCTCCCGCTCCTGCCGCGAAGCGCAGCAACCACAGCCGGCCACCGTCTCCGGCCGCCAACAACGCGCCCAGGGACGACGACAAGCGGCGAGCCGGCTCCGGCGACACGTCTCACAGCCGGCCGCCGCCACCGGCCGCCCACGCACCCAAGGCCGAGCGAGCCGACGCGGACACGACGCGTCCCACGCCGGCGTCTCACTCTCACGCGAAGCCCGGCAATCACAGCGGACCACCGCCACCGGCAGCCTCCGCCGCCCACACGCCCAAGGACGAGGGGTCCGGCACGGACACGCGCAGGCCGCCGCGGCGCCAGGGGAGCAGGAACAGCAGGAGGTTCCCGTGCCCGGCGCGGTGCGTGCACTGCGGCGCGCGGTTCGCGTCGTCGACGGTGTCCGTGGGCACGTGGCACCTCAACTGCGCGGCCTGCCACAGGTACGCCAAGGTGTGCGTGCGCAGCCCCTCCAACGCAGAGATCTGCAGGTGAAGAAGCCGCGACCACGACCAAGATGGAGAGGGACGGAGCAGATGATCATATCCTAGATTGGTATGCCATTTTAGTTCACTCGTCAATGTTTCTTTCTATATTTTTCTTCTTCTTCTCAGGAGAGGATGTGTGCTGCGTACGAACGTGTTCATGTCTGCAATCCTTGGCGCCAAGATGAGGTGCTATATAATCTAGACGGAGGGAGTAATAGGTTGGTTTTGAAATCGAACTCTCTAAAGTCTGGAATCCTTCACTGTGATCTTTTGCTTTTTATGTACTGTACAATAAGACTATACTTCGATGCCTTAAAACACCTGCTTTTGTGTCTATGACATGTGGGCCCAACAGGTGGCTAGCTCACATGTCAGTGACCCAAAGGCAGGTGCCTTCAAGGCACCGAAGCTGCGTCCTGTACAATAATATGCATGTTTTGTCACTTGTCTCAAGGTAGGAGAGGAGAGGAAGACATGCTATGCTATATGCTATGACTCACTTGGTTCGGTCTTCAGTTGGTTTGTCAATTTCCAGCACTACTCCTTGTTTAATTTCATTGTTGTTTCGCTCAGTGTCTCTTGTCCCGTTTCCCAGAGAAATGATCGATGCAACGTTTCAGTGGTAAAGCAGATCCGCTCTCCCGGCTGGCCCAAGAGGAGAGAGTACGAAGGATCCTTATGGGAACAGTCGAGTCTGATCCGTCTTGCACAGGTACCTATTAGCGGGAACTTCATGAAAAACCATGTCTCCAACTTTCAAAAATTATGAATTTTTATGTTTCACAAGAGCCATCACCATCATTGACAGTTTGGCATACATATTGCATTGCACAAAGCGTAAGAGCAACTCCAACGCACCGACTCAAACTGTCCGCACGTGTCCGTTTGGGTCGAAACGAACACAAAAGCCGGCCCAACGCGCGACGCAAATGGACTGGCGTCCACTTTTTGTCCACTCGTGACCCATTTCAGTCCCAAATTTGGGCCACGTTTGCGTGGGCGCGGACACGCGCCACACCCGCCCTTGTCCTCCCTCTGGCCCGCTAGTCGGTGGCACGTTGGCCATTCCCCTTTCCTCCCATCGATAACCAGCGCACCCGGTCGCCCCACCCGTCGCCGCCGCCCAGGCCGGCCGCCCACATCCACGTACCTCCCCCAGCAGCACGCCACCCCCGACTACCCATACTCCAGCGTTTGGTGGACCGTTTTCGCCGCCGTCGCAGCACCCCGACGTCGACGCCACCACCCCTTGCCTCCCCTGTCGGCAGCACACAAGCGCGGCTACCTCGCTCGCGAGACGCCGCCACGTTCACCTCCACACCGACACGCCTGTTAGGCACGAGGCTCTTTAGCGTCCGGCTTCTTCCATGACACCCGCAAGGTGTTCGATGGTTTGCCCACAAGATACAAATGGACTCCGGCGGCGAGTACTTTTTCCACAATTTCATTTGCGACCCGGATGATTCTTCATCCGATGATGAGGATATTATGGCCGCTGCTTTGGTCGTCCATGCCCACATTAGTAGGCAATGACTAATGTTCAGGGGCTCGATCCCAGGTCATACTTCGGCGTCGCCACCGAGAGAGCGGCCATTGCCTACTCTGGCAAGACTACTTCGAATCCCCTAACCCGCTCTTCAAACACCACCTATTCCGGCGCCGTTTTCGGATGGCTAGATATGTTTCCAACCGTATCCCGGAGGGGGTGGTGGCGTACGATAACTATTTCGAGTGAAAGGAGGATGCCCTGGGAAAAATTGGCTTCTCCTCTTATTAGAAATACACTACAACTATTCGGATGCTTGCATACGGAGTACCCGGTGATCTGTTGATCAGTATATCTGAATGGGCGAGTCCACGCGCCTAGACTCCATGTATAAGTTCTGCAAGGTTGTGGTAGCAGTGTTTGACCCGGAGTACTTGAGAGAGGCAACTGCTGTAGATACAACCCGGTTGTTGGCAATCAATGTCAGTAGGGGCTTTCCGAGGATGCTTGATAGCATAGATTGTATGAACTGGGAGTAGAAGAACTGTCCTTCTGCTTGGCAGGGGCAGTATAGGGGCCATGTCAAAACTTGCACTGTCATACTTGAGGCCGTGGCTTCACAAGATCTCTAAATTTGGCACTCTTTCTTTGCATGGCCAGATCTCAGAATGACATCAACGTGCTTCAGTGCTCTCCGGTGTTTGCAAGGCTTGCAGAAGACAACTGCCCAGAGGTCAATGTTGACATCAATGGCCACCACTACAACAAAGGATACTACCTAACTGACGGTATCTAACCTCAATGGACTACTCTTGTGAAGATAATCCCTAACCTGTATGAGAGAAGAGGAAAAGATCTGCCCAAGCACAAGAGAGTGCTAGGAAATATGTGGAGCGTGCCTTTGGTGTTCTTCAATCTCGATGGGGCATCATTCGGTATCCGCGCAAATGCACGAGACACACCGCTAGTTTATGAAATATTCAAGTAGAAACCATGACTACTGCATGGCTATCATGCAAGTGGCTGTTGTGGCTTGCCTGGGGGTGACAGAGACTTCGGGAAGAAGTGCGGTGAAGCCGCGGAACGAAACGCCGGACGTACTTCTCTCTCGAAGGGGGCTGATTAAGGGAAAGGGCATAATGGCCATTTTCACAGTGGGGCCACCTAGTGAAATGGTACCAACAGAAAGAACTCGACGAGATGAAGAAGTGGGCGTTGGTTTCACGTCGATCGGAGTCCCGGTCGCGGAGATACGAGTGTTGGAAGATCAGGGACCAATCTGTAATACAAGTTACTACAAACAAGTCCCTGGGAGGAAAAATTGAAAGCGCCTTCGGCTGAATGCGTTTTTTGAAAAGGAAAATACATTTAGAGTTAAAACTTGTAGCACCAAGAAGTTGTGGAAGGTGATGACTGTTTGTGTAATCATGCACAACATGATCATAGAGGATGAGTGTCCGGATGGAATCTACAACCAAGGGTTTCAGTTTCAGGGTAACAATATTGTGTCTGAGCATGGAGGAGCGGCAATGTTTGCACATTTCACCGAATTTCATAATCAAATGCGCGATTGGAAAACGCACATTCAACTGTAAGATGATTTGATTAAGAATATGTGGGCTCATGTTGGTAACCAGTAGATGTATCGGCTTTTTTTTCTTTCAAATGTATTTGAGACAATATAAACTTTATTTGGCTTGTAAACTATGAGTTATTTATTTGGTTGTGAAACTATGAGATATTTGTATTGTGTTTGAATTATGTGAATTTAGGCCAATGTTTTTTGATATGTCATGAAAAGAGCTAAAATAATGTCCGCAAACCGGCCGTGAGGACGAAAATGCATCCGCACGCTGGGCGCATTGTCGACCGAAATATAGAAGGGGGCGGACACGCCAACCCAAATGGACAAAAAGTCCGTTTAGGTCGGCGCGTTGAAGTTGCTCTAACACAAATTGAGTGGGACAGTGACAGAGTGTTCAAAACACATCAAATCGTCAATGTGGTTGCTTACCATCCTTCTTATATGCGTTGCTCACCATCGTTGCACGCCTACAAATAAAAGAAAAATTAGCTAATACAAACCCAATATTAGCGCTACTCCATGGCCATCACATATGTGAAACAAAGGAGATGGCTAGCAGGCTTCGATGGCGGGTGGTGCGGGAAGTGGACAGATGCGTGTAGGAGGTGGCTGGTGTGTTTACTTTACACACATCTTCTTGAGTTTAATCATGTGCCACTTTAGATGAAACAACAGTAGTGGGAGCGTTGCACATTAGATGAGTAGACTCAATTGGCAAAATATTCTTGGTGACAATAAGAGAGGAAAAGATAACGAATTTGCCTCACTAAGGATAAAAAGAGGGTTGACGCAGGAGTGAATGATATATTACTTGATACTCGGATGTGTGCGTTGGTTTCAGTCGCTTTGTGTGGAGTTATAGCCATGAGATACAATAGATGTTGTTATTTAGGATTTATGGATGTACTACCTATATAAAATGAGCCAACCTATACATATCATAATTTGCTATGATTGTCTATTTGACCAATTTCGCACGCCTATACTTATATTTACGTGCCACTAATTTCATGATATGGGCCCCACTCCAGTTTCCTCCATAAGAAAACCTTGAAATTCTCATTACTTGCACTTAAATTTTCAATAATTATTTATTCTAAATATACACACAAGCTTTATTATATCATAATATCCCGATTACTTGTTGAAACTAGCAAAGGCAGTGACATTGTATCCCTCACTAGGATTGTTGGGGACACAAGTAGGCATTTACTGCCTGATAGGAGCTTGGGTTTTATCTCGAAGGATTGATAATCTTGACAACATCATAGTCAACTATTGCATCTGTGATCTGATTATTGGACAAGATTGATTGTCATGCTAGTTCCTTTGTGTATATCTGCCAGCTTAATTTCAGTATTTATCTGTCATCTATGTTGTTACACGAATCTGCAACATGTCTGCACGTAAACTAATGGTAAATACTCTACCATCTTGAAGACAATGGCATGTCAAGAAGACATATATATTTTGGACCAAAGAAAGTAAGTATGATATGTCATGTCCTACAAGGGCTTGGATTTTGGAATCAAGTAAAGTATATGTCATGTCCTACAAGACAATTGTTTTTCTGCGAGGCAACAATATTTTCACATCAAGTAACGTGAAATTACCATCTTCAAGACAATGTGCATGTCCCGAAATTTTTGCATTTTAGATCGGACAAAGCATATGTGGTTTTTGTTGAAGATAGCTTAATGTGTTGATTCCCTAGAATCAAGACTAGCTACATATCCGGAGGGAGAATCCACATGCTACCGTAAGGACTGCCCTTCACGAAATATCCTGTTGATGTGATCCTCTTCACGTCATCGTTGGTGATGTCCTTCTTCTTGTCGTCTCCCCTGTAATATTTTTGACGACTGCAGCCTTTCGAGAACGTTCTTCTTAACACACCACTAGGGACACTTTGATTCAAGCAACAAGAGTAATAGATGTGGTTTCTCTTCACGCGGACAGTTTTGTCCGCCGGCACGTGCACCGCCTTAGAGAAAGTTTGTCCTAAGAACAAGGCATGGTCACCCAAGCTTGTGACCTCTATCCATGTGTGCATGTCAGACACTGCTAGTCCATCGTCATGGATGTCGACGAGCTCAAACACCTTGAAGAAAGGTTCGTGGTTTAGTGACCACTGGGTTCTAATGGCCATTGCAAGCTTGCCACGTAAATCAAAGATGTAGTAACCGGTCTTCTCCCCGATGTTGTCCATCGGCACAGAGCAGCTGAGATGGATCTCAGCAGTGACCACGGGCGCTCCGTGCTCATTCACGCCTATCTCAAATTTGATGACCTTCCCGTTGTACTTCGTGAGGCCATAGAGCTCGCCATTGCAAAACGTGATGTCGTCAATTGTCCCGCAGGATTTGCATCCTTGTCTCGTCCACACGCTGTCCGGGCCGTCAACCCTACAAAGCGCGATGCCACGGTGCTCGTTCACGGTGGCGAGGATACAATCACCGGAGGTGGGCGGCTTGGAGAATACAATTTTGCTCTCAGAGAAGACCCCCGCCGGCTTCTCGGGGAGCGTCACCTTGGCGCCGGAGAAGAGGTTGACGATTCTGAGCGGCGCGGTTGAGACGACCCAGCCGCCGTCATGGCAGCCGATGAGCCGCCTACTGCCCCGGGGAAGCTGGAGCCACACGATGGCGTCGTCCTCGGGGATGTGCAGCCGCTTCGTCCTGCTGCAATCGCAGGGCTCGAGGAGCAGCCACGGCAGCGCGGCGGCGGTGGGCGGCGCCCCTCGCGCCACGGCCCGCCACGACCGGCAGACGGCGGCGAAGCGCACGCGGTCGCGCAGGGAGGTGACCGTACGGTACACAACGGCGAGGACGTCGTCTGGGAACGCGGACGACCAGCGCCGCCGCTCGGCCGGCGGCGCTGTACGCGCACGCTTCTTTTCCCTCGACATCGATCGTTAGTCGACAACCTATCGTGGAGAAAAACGCAAACTAGGTTTAACTTGTTTGCTGGGTACATGCACGACTCGATTGGAAATCTCCAACATCATCTCAAAAAAGATCCAACGTATCTCCTACTCGGTTACGACACGGATTGTAGAGTAGTACTCCACCAATGGCATCAAACCTTTATATTTCTATACTATACTTTTTGTTGGCAAATATACATGTCCAAGAATTTTACTACTTGCATCGTCACAAAAAAATAAATAAACTACTACTCACGTGCTACCCGAGCAACCAAAATTTGTACCGCATTCACCTGTAAACGGAAGATTAGAAAAAGTGGCTTGCTCTTTGAATATTCTGCAAAACTTCACCCAAATAATAAGATTTAACAAACCTGTGCTTGGATGTTGAAACACAAACCAGCTCAACTCGTTGTGCCCTCGATGTGGCTTGAGCGTAATGCTCGCAAAGTGGCCTTGCTTCCTACTCCCGTGATAGCAAATATTCCGCTAGGAGGAAATGGCTATGAATTTAGAAAACATTTTTTTAAATGCCTATGAATTTTAAAATGTTGAAATTTTTTTGTTTAAAATATCCATGAATTTAGGAAATGTTAAAAAATATATGTTCCTGAATACATAAATTCTTCACGAATTAATGATATAAAACCCCCCACATGTTTTAGAGAAAAAAGGACTGGTTCTAACGTAAGTGGCCCAAGCAGACAAAGCATTGGCCCTTTCTGGCCACTAGACGAAAGAATGTTAGCGTAAAAAAAACTAACGAAGCAGAGTCTCGTCGTCGAGTTCCAAAGAAACCATGCGATGCGGCCGCGACTTCCCGCCACCAAACTCAAACCGGCCGCCGCACCACCACGCCGCCCGCCTCCTCCTCCTCCGGCAACCGCCCGCGCCCTCTCCACCGCCGCACCACCTTCCGACGCATGCCACCTCCAGCAGCAGCTCGATGCCCACATCGCCCGAGGCGACCTCGCGCGCGCCCGCCACCTGTTCGACCGAATGCCGGACCCGGACGCCCGCGCATACAACGCCCTCATCCGGGCCTACTCCTGGCGCGGCCCCGCCCACGCCGCCGGCGCGCTCGCCCTCTACGCCGCCATGCTCCGCGACGCCCGCTGCCCGCCCAACAAGTACACTTTCCCCTTCGTCCTCAAGGCCTGCTCCGCCCTCCAGGACCTCCGCGCGGGCCGCGCCATCCACCGCCACGCCGCCGGCGCGGGCCTCCACGCCGACCTCTTCGTGTGCACCGCCCTCATCGACCTCTACATGAAGTGCGCCCGCTTCGGCCCCGCCGCCGCCGTCTTCCACGCCATGCCAGCCAGGGACGCCGTCGCGTGGAACGCCATGCTTGCCGGCTACGCGCTGCACGGCATGTACCACCACGCGCTCGAGTGCCTCCTCCGCATGCAGGAGGGCTGCGCCAGCCTCAGGCCCAACGCCTCCACACTCGTCGCCCTCCTCCCACTGCTCGCCCAGCAGAGCGCGCTCTGTCAAGGAAAGTCGGTGCATGCCTACAGCGTCCGTGCCTCTCTCCATGACAAGGACGGGGTGCTCGTCGGCACCGCGCTGCTGGACATGTACGCAAAGTGCGGGGAGTTGCTCTACGCACGCAGGGTCTTCGAGGCCATGCCCATCAGGAACGATGTTACTTGGAGCGCCATCATCGGAGGCTTTGTGGTGTGCGGCAGGATGACGGAGGCCTTTCGTTTGTTCAAGGACATGCTGGCACAAGGACTGGGCTTCCTTTCCCCTACCTCTGTCGCCAGCGCTCTCAGGGCCTGCGCCAGCCTGGCCAATATCCGCATTGGTAAGCAGCTGCATGTCTTGCTTGCAAAATCTGGCCTCCACTCTGACCTGACCGCGGGGAACTCGCTCCTCTCCATGTATGCCAAGGCTGGGTTGATCAACGAAGCTACTGCCCTTTTTGATGAGATGGCGGCCAAGGACACGGTCTCTTACAGTGCGCTCGTATCAGGGTATGTGCAGAATGGCATGGCGGATGCAGCGTTTCTCGTCTTCAGGAAGATGCAGGCCTGCAACGTACAGCCGGATGTTGCCACAATGGTGTCACTCATCCCAGCGTGTGCACACCTGGCGGCTTTGCAGCATGGCAAGTGCAGCCATGGTTCCGTCATAGTTCGTGGAATGGCACCAGAGACCTCTATCTGCAATGCCTTGATGGATATGTATGCAAAGTGTGGAAGGATTGATCTCTCCAGACAGATCTTTGATGTCATGCCAGCTCGGGATATTGTGTCATGGAATACTATGATTGCGGGATATGGAATCCATGGGCTCGGGAAAGAAGCCACTGCACTGTTCTTGGACATGAACAATCATGCTTGTGAACCTGATGGCGTCACATTCATCTGCCTAATTTCGGCGTGCAGCCATTCTGGCCTCGTGACTGAAGGGAAACGCTGGTTTCACATGATGGCACAGAAGTATGGTATAACTCCAAGGATGGAGCACTATATCAGCATGGTTGATCTTTTGGCGAGGGGGGGTTTCCTTGATGAAGCCTATCAGTTTATCCAGAGCATGCCAATGAAAGCAGACGTTCGTGTATGGGGAGCCTTGCTTGCAGCTTGCCGGGTTCATAAGAACATCGATTTAGGAAAGCAAGTAGCTAGGATGATCCAGAAACTAGGACCTGAGGGGACTGGTAACTTTG
The DNA here is from genome assembly GCA_032464435.1 of Aegilops umbellulata. Lineage (NCBI taxonomy): Eukaryota > Viridiplantae > Streptophyta > Magnoliopsida > Poales > Poaceae > Aegilops > Aegilops umbellulata. The sequence continues at coordinate 642,811,326 of CP136057.1, forward strand.
TTCTGTTGTCCAACATATTCAGCGCCGCTGGGAGATTTGACGAGGCAGCAGAAGTTCGAATAGTACAGAAGGAGAAGGGGTTCAAGAAGAGCCCTGGCTGCAGTTGGATCGAGATAAATGGCTCTCTGCATGCATTTATTGGCGGGGACAGATCTCATCCACGGTCACCTGAGATATATCAAGAGCTGGATAGCATCCTGGTAGATATTAATAAATTGGGTTACCAGGCTGATACCAGTTTTGTTCTGCAAGATCTTGAGGAAGAAGAAAAGGAGAAGGCGCTTCTTTATCACAGCGAAAAGCTAGCAATAGCTTTTGGTGTCCTCACACTTAGTGAAGATAAGACCATTTTTGTTACGAAGAATCTCCGTGTGTGTGGAGATTGCCATACTGTTATCAAGTACATGAGCTTAGTCAGGAGAAGGGATATAATCGTCAGAGATGCCAATAGGTTTCATCATTTCAAGAATGGGCAATGCAGCTGTGGAGATTTTTGGTGACAGCAATATTACAGTCTGGTACATGACCTCTCAGTTTTGTCTTGTATCGGTCATTCAGTTGCATGCCTTGAATAGTGGAGCATTTAGAACTTAACCAGAATGCCCTTTGAGGTGCCAAGTTTCTACGTTCCTGCAAGTTTTGCCCTCACAAAGGGTTATCCAAAGTGATGGTGTCATGAATTCAAAATGAAAATCCCAAGGCATGTAAAGGTGCTATTCTTCCAAATCAAACAAATTCAGTATAATGATGGTATGATCTAAACAAGATCTGATTCTGTAGGTTTCAGTTTGCAAACCAAGATGACATTGAATTGTTTTTGGCGTTGATGCTTTCGCTCCAGGTCACAGGAAACTACTAACAATATTACAAAGGATTTGGTAAGCAATCAAGCTAGAATGACACAAATAGAACTTGCATTTGTAGTAGAAATCCCAGAGGTACATGCTTGGTATCATCAGTTGTAGAATTCTGAACTATCAGATAGTCCAGTTGATGAAATGAAATGGTGTCTCAAATATGATCCTGTGCACTTCCCTATCCTGGAGACTAGAGAAGGCAATCAGCAAGTGAAGTTAGGCTCTTAAGCATCATAGTACTTTGTCCATTTTCTCAACCTTTCTTTCGACATCATTAGTTTCTTGCTGTTCAAAAGCATCATTAGCAGCTTAATGCTACCTTCTTACCACAAGAGATCACAGGTATCAGGAACTTGTTCAGCGAGAAATTCCTGGCATCCCTGCGGCAGCCCCAACTAACTATGAAGAGAAGGCGTGCATTTGAGGCGCAACAGGAACAAGCTAGTAGAAAATCTGATCATCATTTGTAAAATGCTTGTGCTTTTATTTGTCAGGGCTAACCAACTGGGGGTCTGTCTTGGACCTCTATCGGTCAAGGGTTGTTCCTCTAGTAGATTCCATGGTCCTACATTGGCCATTGGCGCTGGAGCCAAGGGGCATCGCACTTCTCTCTCTTGTAATCTTGTTTGAATTCATTCGGTGACAGCGCTTTCTGAAGATGCCATCATGGCTTTCATTTCTTTGAAGCAGTGTGCTGATCCATCAAAATATTTTGTTCCCCTCATTTTCTGCAGGTGATCTCCTCTCTTTTTTTGAGAGAGAGTGAAAAACTGCAGGTAATCTCTTCTTTGTGCACGTGAATGGCAGGGATTATATATGTGCTTGGAAGCAAGCACTCACCAAGCCCGTCTAGCTCAGTTGGTAGAGCGCAAGGCTCTTAACCTTGTGGTCGTGGGTTCGAGCCCCACGGTGGGCGCATTTACTCGTTTTTTATTTTTCTGGTTCTGCTGCAAACAAACTCTGTACTGATTTTTGCCTAACAAAGAAGCCCTTGTCTGATCCTCTGCTAACAAACTGCATTTTCATGTACAACAATGCAAAACACCTGCAAACCTCAGTGGTTGTTGCATCTGGACCCGGGAGCTGCTTCTGGGAAGTTCTTCTCGGTCGTCGTCGTCATCTCCGCCGCGCGCGGTGCACAATGTCGTAGGCGTCGGCGGTCCTGACCTCCTGGGCGAGGGAGCAGGGGAAGCAGCACCATCAGCAGGTGTCTTGTGAGTGCCACCGCCTGCAACCATATTTCTTTCGACGGACGGGCTGCGAGGCCTTGACTGAAATCAACACAAGCTTTTCTGTTCCTTTGATTGAACTAGATAAGTGTAATGTTGGTTCTTTTCTGAAGAGCTGTTCACATAAATAAGGATTTGACACCAAAAAGATGATGATGCACTCCTAGCTAAGACGACCTCGGTTCTTCCCATTTGGTTGGATTTTCTGCACACAATAAAAGGTTATGAAATTGCCACTTAATAATGACATTGAGTTGTGCAAGCAGTGTAGAGCAACAGTCAGTATATGTAAGGTAGCTTCAGATGATTGATTTTCCCATGTAAAGTGCAGTCAGTATATTTGATCAGATAAACATATACAGATACTCTCGTACTCAAGTCCAGTATGAGTGCCAAATCCATCTTCATACTAGAGCATTGTCAAGGGTTGGTCCATTGACTTGTCTTCCTTCATAGGTTGGACGCAGGTTTACTCCAGTTCAGTACTCTGAAATCCTCTGGAATCTCGTCCCTGCAGACTCCCAAGGTGCGGCTCAAAGCATCCTGCATAGCCTGCTCTATAGAGTATATTCCATTGTCTGAGGAGAAAATAGACCTTGACGAAGGTGATATCTGTTAGATTCTATGCACGTGTACGTATATTGTAACATCGTACACACTCATTATATATATGTGATAGGCCACCTCTAGAGGTTGTGCCGGTTCCCCCAAACCTATTGTCTCACATGGTACCAGACTAGGTCAAAACTCGCTTCCGCCCTAAAACCATACACTGCCGCCGCCGCCGCCGCCGCCCTTCCCCCTTCCGATCGCACCTCCGCCGCCATGACGAGCGCCGCCGCCTCCGGCTCCACCACCGCCGGGTTCCTGCCGGCCTCTCTCGCGGCTCTCCTTCCCCGGCCGCTGGATGCCGCCGCGGTCCAATCACCGACCGGGACCAGGAGCGTCGGCTCCCTTTTCGCCACTCAACCTCTGGCCACCTCATCGCCAGGGCACGCGCTGACGGTTCACGCTGCTGTCTCATCGCCCGCCTCTCTCGCCGCCACCGTCCCGCCTCCTCCGGTGGTGGAGCCCGCGTCGGCCTGGATGGCCGGGCTCTCTGCCTTAGGCTCGGCGCTGGTGCACTCCGCTCCTGCAGCGTCCGCGCCCCTCGCCGCGTCCACGATGGTGCCCCCTGCCTCAGGCAGCCTACTCCACGGGCTTGCTCCCAGTGCCGCCGTTTCACTTCGGCAATCTCATCGCCATCAAGTTGTCATCGGACAACTACATCTTCTGGCGTGCGCAGGTCCTTCCGCTCCTTGGGAGCCACTACCTGCTTGGCTACGTCGACGGCTCCCTCCCATGGTACCAGACTAGGTCAAAACTCGCTTCCGCCCTAAAACCATACACTGCCGCCGCCGCCGCCGCCGCCGCCGCCCTTCCCCCTTCCGATCGCACCTCCGCCGCCATGACGAGCGCCGCCGCCTCCGGCTCCACCACCGCCGGGTTCCTGCCGGCCTCTCTCGCGGCTCTCCTTCCCCGGCCGCTGGATGCCGCCGCGGTCCAATCACCGACCGGGACCAGGAGCGTCGGCTCCCTTTTCGCCACTCAACCTCTGGCCACCTCATCGCCAGGGCACGCGCTGACGGTTCACGCTGCTGTCTCATCGCCCGCCTCTCTCGCCGCCACCGTCCCGCCTCCTCCGGTGGTGGAGCCCGCGTCGGCCTGGATGGCCGGGCTCTCTGCCTTAGGCTCGGCGCTGGTGCACTCCGCTCCTGCAGCGTCCGCGCCCCTCGCCGCGTCCACGATGGTGCCCCCTGCCTCAGGCAGCCTACTCCACGGGCTTGCTCCCAGTGCCGCCGTTTCACTTCGGCAATCTCATCGCCATCAAGTTGTCATCGGACAACTACATCTTCTGGCGTGCGCAGGTCCTTCCGCTCCTTGGGAGCCACTACCTGCTTGGCTACGTCGACGGCTCCCTCCCCTGTCCCCCTGCGCTGGTGGATAGCGTGCACTGCCCGGTCTACAATCCCGCACACCGTGTTTGGACAGGGCAGGATCAGGCGAGCCTCTCCTCCATCCAGGGGTCGCTCACCCCGGCTGTTGCCGAACTCGTTGTCTTTGCCAAGATATCTCATGAGGCATGGACCATCCTCGAGCGCTCATTCGTGGCGCAGTCGCAGGCCCGTGTCTCCATGCTCCATCGTCAACTTGGTGAGTGTTAGAAGCTTGACTCCACGGCCACCGAGTTCTACAACAAGGTCAACGGCCTTGCCGACACGTTGGCCTCCATCGGACAGCCGCTCACCGACTCCGAGTTCAATTCCTTCATCGTCAACGGCCTTGACAAGGAGTATGATGCCTTGGTGGAGATCATCAACGAGCGGGGAAACTCGACTCCCATGATGGCGCATGAGGTCTTCTCCCGACTCCTCCTCACTGAGCAGCGAGTCGAGTCGCGCCGCTCTAAGAGCAGCCACGGGTCTCTCTCTGCAAACGCCGCCACCAAGGGTGGCCGCAACCCCTCTTCGTCCCAAGCTCCTGCGGGGCCATCACCACTGCCCGCCTCGCCCCCCTCCGTCCGCAACTTTACCGGGGGCTGGTGGTCGGCGTGTGTGCCAACTTTGTGGCATTGAGGGGCACTGGGCCTCTAAGTGTCATAAACGCTTCCAGAAGAGCTTTCTTGGCCTCGACAATGATGGCAAGGACAGGGCAATTTTGCGCGTCAGGTTGCCATGGCAGACCTCCCGGCGTCGACAAAGCAACAAGGGCACACTCAGTCCTACTCCATCGACCCGCACTGGTACATGGATTCTGGAGCAACGAAGCATCTGACGAGTGAGATGGGGAAGCTTCATACTCGTGAACCCTAGCATGGCTCCGACAAGATCCACACCACCAATGGAGCAGGCATGCACATATCTCATATTGGTCAAGCATCTCTTCTCACTAGGCATGCAAATAGGAGCCTTCAGCTTTGCAATGTTCTTAGAGTTCCATCCGTGACACGTAATCTTCTTTCAGTTCCTAAACTCACTCGTGATGATAATGTGCTTTGTAAATTTCATCATTTTGATCTTTTTGTTAAGGATCGGGGCACGAGGGACATTCTTCTTAGCGGGTGCTTGTGCCAGGGCCTGTATCGTCTGGAGCATCCTGGTGTCGCTCGTGTTTTCAGTGGAGTTCGTGTAGGGGAACGTAGTAATTTCAAAAAATTTCCTACACACACGCAAGATCATGATGATGCATAGCAACGAGAGGGGAGAGTGTTGTCTACGTACCCTCGTAGACCGAAGCGGAAGCGTTGATGCAACGTAGAGGAAGTAGTCGTACGTCTTCCTGATCCGACCGATCTAAGCACCGTTACTCCGGCACCTCCGAGTTCTTAGCACACGTTCAGCTCGATGACGCTCCCCGGGCTCCGATCCAGCAAAGCTTCGGGGATGAGTTCCGTCAGCACGACGGCGTGATGACGATGATGATGTTCTACCAACGCAGGGCTTCGCCTAAGCACTACAACGATATGACCGAGGTGAAATATGGTGGAGGGGGGCACTGCACACGGCTAAGGAACGATCACGAAGATCAACTTCTGTGTTCTAGGGTGCCCCCTGCCCCCGTATATAAAGGAGGGGAGGGGAGGGCGCGGCCGGCCCCCAAGGGGTGCGCCAGGAGGAGTCCTACTCCCACCGGGAGTAGGACTCCTCTCCCTTGCCTTGTAGGAGAAGGAAGGAGAGAGGGGAAAAGGAAAAAGGGGGGCGCCGCCCCCCTTCCTTGTCCTATTCGGACTAGGGGGGAGGGGGCGCACGGCCTGCCCTGGCCGCCCCTCCTCTTTTCCCTTAAGGCCCATATGGGCCCATTAACCCCCGGGGGGGTTCCGGTAACCCCCCGGTACTCCAGTAAAATGCCGATTTCACTCGGAACCATTCCAATGTCCAAATATAGGCTTCCAATATATCAATCTTTATGTCTCGACCATTTCGAGACTCCTCGTCATGTCCGTGATCACATCCGGGACTCCGAACTAACTTCGGTACATCAAAATGCATAAACTCATAATAACTATCATCGTAACTTTAAGCGTGCGGACCCTACGGTTCGAGAACAATGTAGACATGACCGAGACACGTCTCTGGTCAATAACCAATAGCGGGACCTGGATGCCCATATTGGCTCCTACATATTCTACGAAGATCTTTATCGGTCAGACCGCATAACAATATACGTTGTTCCCTTTGTCATCGGTATGTTACTTGCCCGAGATTCGATCGTTGGTATCCAATACCTAGTTCAATCTCGTTGCCGGCAAGTCTCTTTACTCGTTCCGTAATACATCATCTCACAACTAACATATTAGTTGTAATGCTTGCAAGGCTTATGTGATGTGCATTACCGAGAGGGCCCAGAGATACCTCTCCGACTATCGGAGTGACAAATCCTAATCTCGAAATACGCCAACCCAACAAGTACCTTTGGAGACACCTGTAGAGCACCTTTATAATCACCCAGTTACGTTGTGACGTTTGGTAGCACACAAAGTGTTCCTCCGATAAATGGGAGTTGCATAATCTCATAGTCATAGGAACATGTATAAGTCATGAAGAAAGCAATAGCAACATACTAAACGATCGGGTGCTAAGCTAATGGAATGGGTCATGTCAATCAGATCATTCAACTAATGATGTGACCTCGTCAATCAAATAACAACTCTTTGTTCACGGTTAGGAAACATAACCATCTTTGATTAACGAGCTAGTCAAGTAGAGGCATACTAGTGACTTCTGTTTGTTTATATATTCACACATGTATTATGTTTCCGGCTAATACAATTCTAGCATGAATAATAAACATTTATCATGATATATGAGGAAATAAATAATAACTTTATTATTGCCTCTAGGGCATATTTCCTTCAGTCTCCCACTTGCACTAGAGTCAATAATCTAGATTACACAGTAATGATTCTAACACCCATGGAGTTTTGGTGCTGATCATGTTTTGCTCGTGGAAGAGGCTTAGTCAACGGGTCTGCTACATTCAGATCCATATGTATCTTGCAAATCTCTATGTCTCCCACCTGGACTAGATCCCGGATGGAATTGAAGCGTCTCTTGATGTGCTTAGTTCTCTTGTGAAATCTGGATTCCTTTGCTAAGGTAATCGCACCAGTATTGTCACAAAAGATTTTCATTGGACCTGATGCACTAGGTATGACACCTAGATCGGATATGAACTCCTTCATCCATACTCCTTCATTTGCCGCTTCCGAAGCAGCTATGTACTCCGCTTCACATGTAGATCCTGCCACGACGCTTTGTTTAGAACTGCACCAACTGACAGCTCCACTGTTTAATGTAAACACGTATCCGGTTTGCGATTTAGAATCGTCCGGATCAGTGTCAAAGCTAGCATCAACGTAACCGTTTACGATGAGCTCTTTGTCACCTCCATATATGAGAAACATATCCTTAGTTCTTTTCAGGTACTTCAGGATGTTCTTGACCGCTGTCCAGTGATCCACTCCTGGATTACTTTGGTACCTCCCTGCTAAACTTATAGCAAGACACACATCAGGTCTGGTACACAGCATTGCATACATGATAGAGCCTATGGCTGAAGCATAGGGAACATCTTTCATTTTCTCTCTATCTTCTGCAGTGGTCGGGCATTGAGTCTTACTCAACTTCACACCTTGTAGTACAGACAAGCATCCTTTCTTTGCTTGATCCATTTTGAACTTCTTCAAAATTTTGTCAAGGTATGTGCTTTGTGAAAGTCCAATTAAGCGTCTTGGTCTATCTCTATAGATCTTGATGCCCAATATGTAAGCAGCTTCACCGAGGTCTTTCATTGAAAAATTCTTATTCAAGTATCCCTTTATGCTATCCAGAAATTCTATATCATTTCCGATTAGTAATATGTCATTGACATATAATATCAGAAATGCTACAGAGCTCCCACTCACTTTCTTGTAAATACAGGCTTCTCCAAAAGTCTGTACAAACCCAAATGCTTTGATCACACTATCAAAGCGTTTATTCCAACTCCAAGAGGCTTGCACCAGTCCATAAATGGATCGCTGGAGCTTGCACACTTTGTTAGCTCCCTTTGGATCAATAAAACCTTCTGGTTGCATCATATACAACTCTTCTTCCAGAAATCCATTCAGGAATGCAATTTTTACATCCATCTGCCAAATTTCATAATCATAAAATGCGGCAATTGCTAACATGATTCGGACAGACTTAAGCATCGCTACGGGTGAGAAGGTCTCATCGTAGTCAATCCCTCGAACTTGTCGAAAACCTTTTGCGACAAGTCAAGCTTTGTAGATAGTAACATTACCGTCAGCGTCAGTCTTCTTCTTGAAGATCCATTTATTCTCAATTGCTTGCCGACCATCGGGCAAGTCAACCAAAGTCCATACTTTGTTCTCATACATGGATCCCATCTCAGATTTCATGGCTTCAAGCCATTTTGCGGAATCTGGGCTCACCATCGCTTCTTCATAGTTCGTAGGTTCACCATGATCTAGTAGCATGATTTCTAGAATAGGATTGCCGTACCACTCTGGTGCGGATCTTACTCTGGTTGATCTACGAGGTTCTGTAGTAACTTGATCTGAAGTTGCATGATCATCATCATTAGCTTCCTCACCAATTGGTTTAGACGTCGCAGAAACCGGTTCCTGTGATGTGCTATTTCCCAATAGGGGAGCAGGTACAGTTACCTCATCAAGTTCTACTTTCCTCCCACTCACTTCTTTCGAGAGAAACTCCTTCTCTAGAAAGTTTCCAAATTTAGCAACAAAAGTCTTGCCTTCGGATTTGTGATAGAAGGTGTATCCAATAGTTTCCTTTGGATATCCTATGAAGACACATTTCTTCGATTTGGGTTCGAGCTTATCAGGTTGAAGCTTTTTGACATAAGCGTCGCAGCCCCAAACTTTTAGAAACGACAACTTTGGTTTCTTGCCAAACCATAGTTCATAAGGCGTCGTCTCAACGGATTTCGATGGTGCTCTATTTAACGTGAATGCGGCCGTCTCTAAAGCATAACCCCAAAATGATAGCGGTAAATCTGTAAGAGACATCATAGATCGCACCATATCAAGTAAAGTACGATTACGACGTTCGGACACACCATTACGTTGTGGTGTTCCAGGTGGCGTGAGTTGCGAAACTATTCCGCATTGTTTCAAATGTAGACCAAACTCGTAACTCAAATATTCTCCTCCACGATCAGATCGTAGAAACTTTATTTTCTTGTTACGATGATTTTCCACTTCACTCTGAAATTCTTTGAACTTTTCAAATGTTTCAGACTTGTGTTTCATTAAGTAGATATACCCATATCTGCTCAAATCATCTATGAAGGTGAGAAAATAACGATATCCACCACGAGCTTCAATATTCATCGGACCATATACATCTGTATGTATGATTTCCAACAAATCTGTTGCTCTCTCCATAGTACCGGAGAACGGTGTTTTAGTCATCTTGCCCATGAGGCACGGTTCGCAAGTACCAAGTGATTCATAATCAAGTGGTTCCAAAAGTCCATCAGTATGGAGTTTCTTCATGCGCTTTACACCGATATGACCTAAACGGCAGTGCCACAAATAAGTTGCACTATCATTATCAACTCTGCATCTTTTGGCTTCAATATTATGAATATGTGTGTCACTACTATCGAGATTCAATAAGAATAGACCATTCCTTAAGGGTGCATGACCATAAAAGATATTACTCATATAAATAGAACAACCATTATTCTCGGATTTAAATGAATAACCGTCTCGCATTAAACAAGATCCAGATATAATGTTCATGCTCAACGCTGGCACCAAATAACAATTATTTAGGTCTAAAACTAATCCCGAAGGTAGATGTAGAGGTAGCGTGCCGACCGCGATCACATCGACTTTGGAACCATTTCCCACGCGCATCGTCACCTCGTCCTTAGCCAATCTTCGCTTAATCCGTAGTCCCTGTTTCGAGTTGCAAATATTAGCAACAGAACCAATATCAAATACCCAGGTACTACTGCGAGTATTAGTAAGGTACACATCAATAACATGTATATCACATATACCTTTGTTCACCTTGCCATCCTTCTTATCCGCCAAATACTTGGGGCAGTTCCGCTTCCAGTGACCAGTCTGCTTGTAGTAGAAGCACTCAGTTTCAGGCTTAGGTCCAGACTTGGGTTTCTTCTCTTGAGCATCAACTTGCTTGTTGTTCTTCTTGAAGTTCCCCTTCTTTTTCCCTTTGCCCTTTTTCTTGAAACTAGTTGTCTTGTTGACCATCAACACTTGATGCTCCTTCTTGATTTCTACCTCCGCAGCTTTTAGCATTGCGAAGAGCTCGGGAATCGTCTTATCCATCCCTTGCATATTATAGTTCATCACGAAGCCTTTGTAGCTTGGTGGAAGTGATTGGAGAATTCTGTCAATGACGCAATCATCCGGAAGATTAACTCCCAGTTGAATCAAGTGATTACAATACCCAGACATTTTGAGTATATGCTCACTAACAGAACTATTCTCCTCCATCTTGCAGCTATGGAACTTATTGGAGACTTCATATCTCTCAATCCGGGCATTCTGTTGGAATATTAACTTCAACTCTTGGAACATCTCATATGCCCCATGACGTTCAAAACGTCGTTGAAGTCCCGGTTCTAAGCCGTAAAGCATGGCACATTGAACTATCGAGTAGTCATCAGCTTTGCTCTGCCAGACGTTCTTAACGTCGTCAGTTGCATCAGCAGCAGGCCTGGCACCCAGCGGTGCTTCCAGGACGTAACTCTTCTGTGCAGCAATGAGGATAATCCTCAAGTTATGGACCCAGTCCGTGTAATTGCTACCATCATCTTTCAACTTTGCTTTCTCAAGGAACGCATTAAAATTCAACGGAACAACAGCACGGGCCATCTATCTACAATCAACATAAACAAGCAAGATACTATCAGGGACTAAGTTCATGATAAATTTAAGTTCAATTAATCATATTACTTAAGAACTCCCACTTAGATAGACATCCCTCTAATCTTCTAAGTGATCACGTGATCCACATCAACTAAACCATGTCCGATCATCACATGAGATGGAGTAGTTTCAATGGTGAACATCATTATGTTGATCATATCTACTATATGATTCACGCTTGACCTTTCGGTCTCCGTGTTCCGAGGCCATATCTGTATATGCTTGGCTCGTCAAGTATAACCTGAGTATTCCGCGTGTGCAACTGTTTTGCACCCGTTGTATTTGAACGTAGAGCCTATCACACCCGATCATCACGTGGTGTCTCAGCACGAAGAACTTTCGCAACGGTGCATACTCAGGGAGAACACTTCTTGATAATTAGTGAGAGATCATCTTAAAATGCTACCGTCAATCAAAGCAAGATAAGATGCATAAAAAGATAAACATCACATGCAATCAATATAAGTGATATGATATGGCCATCATCATCTTTGTGCTTGTGATCTCCATCTCTGAAGCACCGTCATGATCACCATCGTCACCGGCGCGACACCTTGATCTCCATCGTAGCATCGTTGTCGTCTCGCCAATCTTATGCTACTACGACTATCGCTACCGCTTAGTGATAAAGTAAAGCATTACAGGGCGATTGCATTGCATACAATAAAGTGACAACCATATGGCTCCTGCCAGTTGTCAATAACTCGGTTACACAACATGATCATCTCATACAATAAAATTTAGCATCATGTCCTGACCATATCACATCACAACATGCCCTGCAAAAACAAGTTAGACATCCTCTACTTTGTTTTTTGCAAGTTTTACGTGGCTGCTACGGGCTTAAGCAAGAACCAATCTCACCTACACATCAAAACCACAACGATAGTTTGTCAAATAGACTCCGTTTTAACCTTCGCAAGGACCGGGCGTAGCCATACTCGGTTCAACTAAAGTTGGAGAAACTGACACCCGCCAGCCACCTGTGTGCAAAGCACGTCGGTAGAACCAGTCTCGCGTAAGCGTACACGTAATGTCGGTCCGGTCCGCTTCATCCAACAATACCGCCGAACCAAAGTATGACATGCTGGTAGGCGGTATGACTTATATCGTCCACAACTCACTTGTGTTCTACTCGTGCATATAACATCAAACCATAAAAACCTAGGCTCTGATACCACTGTAGGGGAACGTAGTAATTTCAAAAAATTTCCTACGCACACGCAAGATCATGATGATGCATAGCAACGAGAGGGGAGAGTGTTGTCTACGTACCCTCGTAGACCGAAGCGGAAGCGTTGACGCAACGTAGAGGAAGTAGTCATACGTCTTCCCGATCCGACCGATCTAAGCACCGTTACTCCGGCACCTTCGAGTTCTTAGCACACGTTCAACTCGATGACGCTCCCCGGGCTCCGATCCAGCAAAGCTTCGGGGATGAGTTCCGTCAGCACGACGGCGTGATGACGATGATGATTATCTACCGACGCAGGGCTTCGCCTAAGCACTGCAACGATATGACCAAGGTGGAATATAGTGGAGGGGGGCACCACACACGGCTAAGGAAGGATCACGAAGATCAACTTCTGTGTTCTAGGGTGCCCCCTGCCCCCGTATATAAAGGAGGGGAGGGGAGGGCGCAGCCGGCCCCCAAGGGGTGTGCCAGGAGGAGTCCTACTCCCACCGGGAGTAGGACTCCTCTCCCTTGCCTTGTAGGAGAAGGAAGGAGAGAGGGGAAAAGGAAAAAGGGGGGCGCCGCCCCCCTTCCTTGTCCTATTCGGACTAGGGGGGGGAGGGGGCGCGCGCCTGCCCTGGCCGCCCCTCCTGTTTTCCCTTAAGGCCCATATGGGCCCATTAACCCCGGGGGGGGGGGGGTCCGGTAACCCTCCGGTACTCCAGTAAAATGCCGATTTCACTCGGAACCATTCCGATGTCCAAATATAGGCTTCCAATATATCAATCTTTATGTCTTGACCATTTCGAGACTCCTCGTCATGTCCGTGATCACATCCGGGACTTCGAACTAACTTCGGTACATCAAAATGCATAAACTCATAATAACTATCATCGTAACTTTAAGCGTGCGGACCCTACGGTTCGAGAACAATGTAGACATGACCGAGACACGTCTCTGGTCAATAACCAATAGCGGGACCTGGATGCCCATATTGGCTCCTACATATTCTACGAAGATCTTTATCGGTCAGACCGCATAACAATATACGTTGTTCCCTTTGTCATCGGTATGTTACTTGCCCGAGATTCGATCGTTGGTATCCAATACCTAGTTCAATCTCGTTGACGTCAAGTCTCTTTACTCGTTCCATAATACATCATCTCACAACTAACATATTAGTTGTAATGCTTGCAAGGCTTATGTGATGTGCATTACCGAGAGGGCCCAGAGATACCTCTCCGACTATCGGAGTGACAAATCCTAATCTCGAAATACGCCAACCCAACAAGTACCTTTGGAGACACCTGTAGAGCACCTTTATAATCACCCAGTTACGTTGTGACGTTTGGTAGCACACAAAGTGTTCCTCCGATAAATGGGAGTTGCATAATCTCATAGTCATAGGAACATGTATAAGTCATGAAGAAAGCAATAGCAACATACTAAACGATCGGGTGCTAAGCTAATGGAATGGGTCATGTCAATCAGATCATTCAACTAATGATGTGACCTTGTCAATCAAATAACAACTCTTTGTTCATGGTTAGGAAACATAACCATCTTTGATTAACAAGCTAGTCAAGTAGAGGCATACTAGTGACTTCTGTTTGTTTATATATTCACACATGTATTATGTTTCCGGCTAATACAATTCTAGCATGAATAATAAACATTTATCATGATATATGAGGAAATAAATAATAACTTTATTATTGCCTCTAGGGCATATTTCCTTCAGTTTGGGTATCTGGCATGCTCGTCTTGGTCATCCAACCATACCTATTGTTCGCCATGTCTTGCGTCGTCATGAGCTTCCTAGCATGTCTAGTAATAATGATGTAGCAGTGTGTGATGCTTGTTAGCAGGGGAAGAGTCATCAACTTCCTTTTTCAGAGTCTAGTTGTGAGGTGAAACATCCTTTAGAACTTGTGTTTTTAGATGTATGGGGTCCTACTCAGACTTCTGTTAGTGGTCACAATTATTATATCAGTTTCGTTGATGCTTATAGTCGTTTTACGTGGCTTTATCTCATTAAGCATAAATCTAATGTGTTTGATATCTTTGTTCAGTTTCAAAAACATGTTGAACGCCTTCTCAAGCATAAGATCGTTCATGTTTAGTCGGACGGGCGGGGGGGGGGGGGGAGGGGGGCGAGTATCACAACCTCAACTCCTTCTTTCAGTCGCTTGTGATCGATCACTGTTTAGCATGTCCACATACACATCAGCAGAATGGTTCTATCGAACATAAGCATCGTCACCTTGTTGAAACTGGTCTTACTCTATTGGCCCATGCATCGGTTCCCTTTCAGTTTTGGAGTGATGCCTTCACCACTGCATGCTTTCTTATCAACCGTACTCCCACTCGTGTTCTCAACATGAAGACTCCCATTGAACTTCACCTTAATGAACAACCTGACTACACTTTTTTCAAAGTTTTTGGGTGTGCTTGTTGGCCGCATCTACGCCCATACAACAAGCGTAAGCTTGAGTTTCGGTCCAAAAAGCGTGTTTTTCTTGGCTAGTCCCCTTCATAAAGGTTATAAATGTCTTCATGTTCCCACTAATCGCGTCTACATATCTAGGGATGTTGTGTTTGATGAGCATGTCTTTCCCTTTGCCAAACTTCATGTGTCCACCATTGAACCACCATCCATGCATTCATCCTACATTGCTTCTGACCAATTTGATGATGTTGCATACTCTCATGTATTATTGCCTAACCATGGTGCAGGCACTGGACGTGGGGCTCATTTGAAAATATTGGAGACGCCATCGTCTCCCTCCTCGATGTCGACGGATGATCATGATGAGCCTACGGCCCACGTGCATGGCCTCGATCCACGTGCCCATGCACGCCAGGCTGACTCCCCCGTGACGTCGTCGTCGCCGCCTGGGCCGTCTTCGCCCTGCGCCCCGCCCATCGAGCCGGCTCACATGCATGGCCTCGGTCTACGTGCCCATGCACGCCTGACCGACTCCTCCGTGACGCCCACGGCAGACGGGTTTTCTTCGCCTCGGGGCTCGCCTGCTGTGGAGTCTGCGCCGGCCTCATCGTCGCGGTCTGGCTCTCGCCGGCGTCGCCGAGTGGGCCATCTACGACGCCGTCGCCCAGTCCCTCGCTGACGAGGTCGTCTTCGCCGTCGTCGCTCAGTCCCGTGTCGGCTGACTCCTCTTCGGCTGCGCCTTCCACCTCGACAGCTCCTGCAGTTCCTCAACGCCTACATACACGCAGCCGCAGTTGCATTTTTCAACCCAAGCAACGTCATGATGGCACAGTTGCTTGGCTTGCTGCGTGTTTGACTGCTACTCGTGCGGATCCGTCCTCTGAGCCCCGTACGTATCAAGTTGCCCTGAGCATACTGATGAAGCTATGTACCTAGGGTAGGGGCATGGACCTGTCCTAAGTGCCCTACCCAAGGACATCCCTAGAAGAAGTCGCCTTTCAATCGACTTGGAGGTATCCCACTCGACGGATTCAAGGCACTCGACCACGGAGCTATCACTCGACCACCAAGCAAAGCACTCGACTACAAGGAGTTCTACAGTCACTCCGCACGCAAACGGTCGGTCATTAAGTAGCTCTAATGGTCATTATAGCACTTTATTAGGGACGTTACCAGTAACGCCCAACCTTAATGTACTTTAAACCCAGCATTACTGAGGGCCGGAGGGGCCTGGCGAACTCTATATAAGCCACCCCCTCCTCAGTATCAAGGGTTCGCATCCCTGTTATCCTCACACGCATAATCCAATCGACCGCCTCCGGGCACCGAGACGTAGGGCTATTACTTCCTCCGAGAAGGGCCTGAACTCGTAAACCCTGTGTTCTTACAACTTCTACATAGCTAAGATCTAGCCTCTCCATACTTACCCCCCTACATCACTGTCAGACTTAGTACCACGATAGTTGGCGCCCACCTTGGGGCCGGTATCTTAGCGCTTGATTGTAGGAGTTGCGATTTTTCTGATCTCCTTGATCATGGTTTCGGGCGGAGCCTTGGTGGGGGGCCGCGAGATCCATCTCGGCGCGCTCACGTTCATCGCCGACGACTCCGCTTGGCTTCAGGAAGCGCCACTCAACATCGACGCGCTCCCCGTTCGCGGAGCGACGCACTTCCGCGCATGTGTTCGTGGCGTCCTCCTGCGGCAGCCGTCGACTCAGTATCGGACGGCTCCCGTGTCGTCACCCCACCTTGTCTCTCGCCGGCGCAAGCGCTCTGGTCGATCGAGACTCCAGAGGTGGGTGAGGCATGCGGTGGCTCGCCAGTCGGCCACCCCACAAGTCGCGGCAATCGAGCCCGACGAATCTCTCTACGACATGTTTGATCTGTCGACTGGCTCCGCAGAGACGGCATCCGAATGCGACAGCAGTGACCCTGCGGCGGAGGTTCTGGTGATTGATGGGACACGCAGCCCTCTCGGTTTTCCCCGTACCGATGGAGGCGCGGGTGGGGGCGACCCGACGCATCCCCACGAAGAGTATCTCCCCGAGCCTCTCACGTTGTTACAGCGAGAGGAACTTCGCCGCCGGAACATGGATGCACTCCACACTCCTATCGTCGGAGAAACCCCCGAGGCCCGAGCCTTGGAGGACGCGCGCTTGGCTAATTTGGCCGAGCGCACTCGACTGGAGAATCTCCAGCGAGCACTCGACGAGAGAGCGCGTCAGCGGGCTCCCGAGTCCAGTCGACGTCAGCTCTTCCCGCCAACGCAGGTATATCGAACTCCAGTTCAGAATTTGGCAGCTGCGGCCCGAATAGCGGAATCAATTCAGCCCTCCCAGTCAGAGGTTGGACGGGGCTTGTTGCAAATCAGGGCGTTGCTCCGGGCAGCGGGAAACCAGAATTCCGCTGTTTCTCTGTCGCGGAATAGGATCCACAGTCGGTCCGTTGCAACAGATACAGTGCAGTCGGATCACAGCCCAAGATCGCCCCCGCGGCGTGAGGGACGTGGAGACCGACACGATCAGTACAGAAGAAATGAGCAGTATGATCACCGATTCGATTGTCATGATCAGCGTCGAGTGCCAACCCCTCCCCCGAGGAGTGGGTCTTATGCGCCTCGACAACAGGATGACAGACGCCCTCATAGTGGTGGGCGGAGGATTCCGGCCGACCCCAGGGAACCAGGCTTTGATGCGAGATCTATCCACGTTCAAAGTTCGGTTGACAGGAACAGAGCTCACCGAGAAGTCCATGACAGAGATGCGCCTACCAGCAGCAGGGTGCATGTTTCAGGGCCAGAGTGTTTCAGTCGAGCCATCAGGGCCGCAGTGATTCCTCCCAATTTCAGGTTGGCAACTGGAGTCAGCAAATTCACTGGTGAGTCTAAGCCTGACACTTGGCTCGAAGATTACCGAGTGGCTGTCCAGATTGGCGGTGGCAACGATGTGGTGGCTATGAAGCATTTGCCTCTCCTGTTAGAGGGCTCAGCTAGAGCGTGGCTGAATCAGCTAGCGCCCAGCAGCATCTACACTTGGGAGGACCTCTCCCGAGTGTTTGTCACAACCTTTGAAGGAACATGCAAACGACCGGCCGGCCTCACAGAGTTGCGGTCTTGCGTGCAAAAACCGAATGAAACTTTGAGGGATTACATCCAGAGGTGGATCACTTTGCATCATACAATTGAGAATGTACCAGATCATCAAGCAGTTTGTGCCTTTAAAGAAGGCGTTAAGAACAGAGAATTGAATCTGAAGTTCGGTCGGACCAGGGAAATGTCTCTGAATCGGATGATGGAGATTGCCACTAAATACGCTAACGGAGAAGATGAGGATCGACTCCGGAGTGGCAAGCAGAAGGCAGTCGCCCAGGAAACCGGAGCCAATTCCAGTCAGAAACAGAAGCGGAAGGCCGAGCCGGCCGCCCCTGGAGAGGCCCTGGCCGTAACTCAGGGAAAATTCAAGGGAAAACCCAAGGGGCCCTGGAACCCCAAGAAAGTCAAGGATCAAGATGGAAATGGTGTTTTGGATCTGCCATGCCACATTCACACCAAGAAAGATGAGGAGGGTAAACTCATTTACCCGAAGCATACCACTCGACAGTGTCGGCTCCTGATCCAGCAGTTTCAGGGCAAACAGTCCAAAGACAAGGAAAAAGAGTCGGACAAAGTTGAGGACAAGGAAGATAGTGACGACGGATACCCTCAAGTCAACTCCACCTTGATGATTTTTGCTGATGTCGAAAGCAAAAGTCGACTGAAAGTCATTAACCGCGAGGTGAATATGGTTGCCCCGGCAACACCCAGTTACCTGAAGTGGTCTCAGACTGCCATCACATTCGACTAGTCCGACTACCCCACACACATTGCCACCCCTGGGAGGCAAGCTTTGGTGGTCGACCCAGTTGTCGAAGGCACTCGACTGACCAAAGTCCTGATGGATGGTGGCAGCGGCCTGAACATTCTGTATGCAGAAACGTTGAAAGGGATGGGCATTCCGATGTCCAGGCTCAGTACCAGTAACATGAGCTTCCATGGAGTCATTCCCGGAAAAAAGCCGAGTCACTCGGCCAGATTGCTCTTGACGTGGTTTTCGGTGATTCGAAGAATTACCGCAAGGAAAAGTTGACATTCGAGGTTGTGGACTTCCAAAGTGCTTATCATGCTATTTTGGGCAGGCCAGCTTATGCGCGCTTCATGGCTCGACCATGTTATGTGTATCTCAAATTGAAGATGCCCGGCCCCAGAGGTGTGATCACTGTCACGGGCAATCGGAAGAAAGCAGAAGAGTGTTTTCAGAAGGGCTCAAAAATTGCCGACGCCCAGATGGGAGTGGTCGAGTTACAAGAGTACCAGAAGACTGCAGATCCGAGTGAATTGCTACGAGCCAAGAAGCCTGCTTCAGAGTCGGCATTTCAGTCGTTCGGTGAAACGAAGCCAGTTCATATTCACCCGACCGATCCCAATGCAGCTCCGACTCACATCTCAACGACGCTCGATTCCAAATAGGAAGAAGCGCTCATCCAGTTCCTCCGTGAGAACTGGGACATCTTCGCATGGAAGCCTTCTGACATGCCTGGAGTTCCCAGGGGACTGGCTGAGCACCGTCTACGAGTCGACCCGAAAGTTAAGCCGGTGAAGGAACATCTTCGACGGTGCGCCGTCCAGAAGAGGAAAGCCATCGGCAAAGAGGTAGCTCGACTCCTAGCAGCAGAATTCATCAGAGAGATTTACCACTCCGAGTGGCTCACCAATGTTGTCATGGCCCCCAAGAAGGACAAATCACTTCGCATGTGCATTGACTTTAAACATATCAATTGGGCCTGCCCGAAAGATCATTTCCCTCTCCCCCGCATCGACCAAATAGTCGACTCGACCGTGGGGTGTGAGCGTTTGTCTTTTCCGGATGCCTATTCAGGGTACCATCAGATCCGTCTGTATGGACCCAACAAGGTCAAAACGGCTTTCATCACTCCATTCGGGTGCTTCTGTTATGTCACCATGCCCTTCGGCCTCAAGAATGCTGGAGCCACGTTCATGAAGATGATTCAAAAGTGTCTACTCACTCAGATCAGTCGGAACATGGAAGCATACATGGATGATATTGTGGTCAAGTCACGGAAAGGTTCCGACCTACTGACCGACCTTGCTGAAACCTTTGCTAATCTCAGGAGGTACGACATCAAGCTCAACCCATCAAAATGCACATTCGGAGTTCCAGGTGGAAAGTTGCTCGGTTTTCTCGTTTCCGAACGAGGAATCGATGCCAATCCCGAAAAAGTTGGCACCATACTCCGGATGAAGCGTCCTGTACGTGTGCATGATGTCCAGAAGCTTACAGGTTGCTTGGCCGCTCTAAGTCGATTCATTTCTCGTCTCGGTGAAAAGGCGTTGCCTCTTTACCGACTGATGAAGAAATCCGACAAATTTGAGTGGACTCCAGAAGCTGATGCAGCGTTTGCAGACCTCAAAGCCCTGCTTTCCACCCAGCCGGTGTTGCTGCTCCAATCAGTAAAGAGCCTCTGCTGCTTTACATTGCAGCCACGGGACAAGTTGTCAGTACTGTACTCACGGTCGAGCGGGAAGAAGAAGGAAAGGCCTTCAGAGTTCAGCGCCCAGTACATTATGTGTCTGAAGTTTTGACTCCTTCAAAGCAAAGATATCCTCATTACCAGAAGCTTGCATATGGGATTTATATGACCGCGAAGAAGGTTGCGCATTACTTCTCTGACCACTCCATTACAGTCGTCAGCGACGCCCCGCTGTCAGAGATTCTGCCCAACAGAGATGCAACTGGTCGAGTGGCAAAGTGGGCGATTGAACTCCTTCCCTTAGATATCAAATTTGAAGCAAAGAAGGCTATCAAGTCCCAAGCAATTGCAGATTTCGTCGCCGAGTGGATTGAACAGCAGCTTCCGACTCAAGTTCACTCGGAGCACTAGACCATGTTCTTCGATGGATCTAAGATGTCGAACGGTTCCGGTGCTGGGGTAGTACTGGTCTCCCCCCGAGGAGATAAGCTCAGATACGTTCTCCAGATTCACTTCGATTCCTCCAACAATGAAGCAGAATATGAAGCACTTTTGTATGGGTTGCGCATGGCCATTTCACTCGGCGTCCGTCGCCTCATGGTCTACGGCGACTCAGATTTGGTGGTTAATCAGGTGATGAAGGAGTGGGACATCAGAAGTCCAGCTATGACTGGTTACTGCAATGCAGTGAGAAAGTTAGAAAAGAAATTCGAGGGGTTAGAGCTTCATCACATCCCCCGACTGAAAAATCAAGCAGCTGATGATCTGGCAAAGATAGGCTCCAAGAGGGAAGCCATTCCCAGCAATGTGTTTTTGGAACACATTCACTCGCCGTTAGTCCAGGATGATCCTTTTACAGAAGAAGCCCCGCAGCCGAAAAGCGCCACAGATCCGACTGAAGTCGAAGTCCCTGCTGTGGTCGACCTAATCATGGAAGTCTTGGCAATCACTCCCGACTGGACGATACCGTACATCGCATACATCTTGAGGAAAGAACTCCCAGAAGACGAAGAAGAGGCTCGACAGATCGTCCGTCGATCCAAAGCCTTCACAGTCATAAAGGGACAATTGTATAGAGAAAGTGCGTCTGGAATCGGTCAGAAGTGTATAACGCCAGAAGAGGGTCAGATAATCCTTGATGATATCCACTCGGGGACCTGTGGGCACCATGCGTCCTCTCGGACCATTGTGGCTAAAGCATACCGAGCGGGTTTTTACTGGCCCAGAGCAAATGAAATGGCGAAAGAGATAGTCGACAAGTGTGAAGGCTGCCAGTTCCACTCCAACATGTCGCACAAGCCAGCATCAGCCTTGAAGACCATTCCACTCGTCTGGCCCTTCGCTGTATGGGGCCTGGATATGGTTGGTCCACTGAGAACGGGCAGGAGCGGTTTCACACACGTGCTCGTGGCAGTCGACAGGTTTACCAAATGGATTGAAGCTAAACCTATCAAGAATCTGGATGCTAGCACTGCTGTCAGTTTCATCAGGGAGTTAACATTCAGATATGGAGTCCCGCATAGCATCATCACAGACAACGGGTCAAACTTCGATTCAGACAGGTTCAGAGCTTTTTGCGCCACTCACGGCACACGAGTCGACTACGCGTCGGTCGCACATCCCCAGTCGAATGGACAAGCTGAAAGGGCAAATGGTCTGATTCTCAAAGGACTAAAGCCTCGACTGATGTGCGATCTCAAGCACGCAGCAGGCGCTTGGGTCGACGAGCTTCCGTCAGTTCTGTGGGGATTAAGGACCACCCCGAACCGGTCGACTGGAAGAACTCCGTTCTTTCTGGTTTACGGAGCCGAAGCAGTTCTGCCGAGTGATCTACTTCACAACGCGCCCTGAGTCGAGCTTTATACCGAAGATGAAGCAGAGCAAGCCCGGCAAGACGCAGTCGACCTCCTAGAGGAGGAGAGAGAAATGGCTATGATTAGATCGACCATTTACCAGCAAGACTTTCGTCGATTCCATGCCAGAAATGTGAAGAGTCGAGCCTTCCAAGAAGGGGATTTGGTCCTCCGAGTGGATCAACAGAAACCACACAAACTTGCCCCCACTTGGGAAGGTCCCTTCATCGTCACCAGAGTCCTCCACAATGGAGCATACCACCTCTACAATGTTGATCGCCAGATCGACGAGCCACGAGCTTGGAATGCGGAACTACTCCGCCCATTTTACACTTGAATTCTCACTCGGATGAGATGTAATAAGAAAAACTTCTGTAGTTTATTTTTATCAAAGACAAGAGCGTTCCAATTTCTCCTGTAATTGCTGTCACTTTTGTTTGCGTATGAAATCCCCCAGTGGGTGACTTAGCTGCGAATCCGTTTCGCCTAAGTTTGCAAAAAAAATCCTACCGAGTGGTGACCCAGATTCCCACTCGGGGGCTTAGCTGCAGCCCAGTGCTCGCCTAAGTGTTTAAAAATCCTACCGAGTGGAGAGCAAACCTCCCACTCGGGGGCTTAGCTGCAGCCCAGTGCTCACCTAAGTGATTAAAAATCCTACCGAGTGGAGAGCAAACCTCCCACTCGGGGGCTTAACTGCAGCCCAGTGCTCGCCTAAGTGTTTAAGAATCCTACCGAGTGGAGAGCAAACCTCCCACTCGGGGGCTTAGCTGCAGCCCAGTGCTCGCCTAAGTGTTTAAAAATCCTACCGAGTGGAGAGCAAACCTCCCACTCGGGGGCTTAGCTGCAGCCCAGTGCTCGCCTAAGTGTTTAAAAATCCTACCGAGTGGAGAGCAAACCTCCCACTCGGGGGCTTAGCTGCAGCCCAGTGCTCGCCTAAGTGTTTAAAAATCCTACCGAGTGGAGAGCAAACCTCCCACTCGGGGGCTTAGTTGCAGCCCAACGCTCGCCTAAGTGTTTAAAAATCCTACCGAGTGGAGAGCAAACCTCCCACTCGGGGGCTTAGCTGCAGCCCAGCGCTTGCCTAAGTACGGAGCACATCCCGATCCGCAAGGACAGCATGATGCGAATCGACTGTTACCTTCTCCTTCAGAGCTGTACTGCAAATACGAGGTTATTTCGAGTGAAGGTCAAGTTCCACTCGACAGATAATTCATGAAGATATTCGACGATAAATCAAGTTCAGATAAGATCCAAAGGTCCCAGACCTTAGATCAAAGTACTCGAGCCCTCGGCTCGACAGAGTTTAACGGTTACAAAATCCACTCGGCATTCCGAGGCAAATTCAAAGTGAAGCATTAAAGTTTTTCATTCCTCAGGCGGAGGACTGGAAGGGGCGACGAACTCGTCCAAATCGATCCCATCTGCAATACGGGTGGCAGCAGCAATGAAAGTCTCCATGAAGTCTTGAAAGCTGAGCTTCCTAGTATTGGCAACCTGAATGGCGGCCAGCTTGTCTTCTCGCACCTCTTTGCAATGGACGCGAACCAGGGACAGAGCGACATCAACACCACACCTTGCAGAGGATTTCTTCCATTCCGTCACTCGACCAGGGACGTCATTCAGTCGAGTCATCAGGGACTCGAGATCATTCGAAAGCGTCGCCCTGGGCCAGAGAGACGTGTCGATCCGCGACACTGCAACCTTCAGTCGGGCCAGATAATTAACCACGCTGGCAATACGAGACTCCAGGCGGAGCACATTCATAGCAGCCTCGTCCTTCATGAGTGAATTGGCGGGGTCCAAGCTTGGCTCCAGTCGACTGGTCTCCTCTTCAAAGTTCTGGCAGAATTCTACAAATAACAATTCAAGCATAAGATAGCGGCTCTACATGAGTTTGGTCACTGCAAGCCAGTCGGGTGAAAATTGTTACCTTCAAGCATGATGAACAACTTCTTGGCGAGTCCCCCGAGATAAACCTCAAGATCGTTCTTCTTCCCCGCCAGTTCGCCTGCCTTGTCATTCAGAGCAATCTTGTCGTTCTTCAGTCGGCTGACCTCCTTATTAGCTGTGTCGAGAGCATCTTTCAGTCTGGAGTTCTCCTGTTCAAGAGTATAGACTAAAGCCAGCTTTTCTTCAGCAAGCTTCGTTTTGTTCAAAGCCTCCTTTTGCGCTTCGGTAAGATCTTGATCCTTCTTCTTCAGAGCTTCCTCCAGTTTATCTGCGGCACGTCGAGTGTGTTCAACATCAAGAATGGACAAAAAAGAAAAAGTCACTCGTCAAGAATGGAGGACCTCACCAGCCATACCTTTTGCTTCTTCTCGAGCCTTCTGCAAGTTCTCTTGAGCAAGTTTTAAGTCAAGGTTGAGCTGGATCTGTTGGTCCTTCAACTCGGTGAAGCGAGCCGCAAGTTCACAGGATTTCTGCGAAAAACCAGTCGACAAACGTCAAAGATAGGTTGCTTCCGAGTAACCAAGAGACAATGATGGCGTTTCTAAGACTACAGCCGAATCAAAAACATTCGACAGCAGTCTCGGGGACTACACCCAGTGGGTACACTCAGCGTGCCCCCACTGGTTCGACCAAAAGAAATCGACTGCCCGCAGTCGACCGGATACAGTTCCATTTGACATGGTCTGACCAGACCGAGTGAAGAAGTACAACTACAACAACACAATATAAAGACTACAGTCGACTGCCAGCAGTCCACCGTAGTCTCAGGGACTACACCCAGTGGGTGCACTTAGCGTGCCCCCACTCGTCCAAAAGTTGGCAAGACACACCCAGCGGGTGTACAGATATAAAGATCTTTGGAAAAGAGATTCTTCGAACAGCATATCGTAACAGACCAAGTGTCGAGTCGACTGACCTGGACGTTGCTCTGAAGAGCTGAACTCGCGTCATATGTCGCTTGGCTGGCGTCCCGAACCACTTTCACTTGCTCCATCATGATGCCCGCCTGGCGTATAGCCTCTTTTGCGGCACCCACTTGGTCCTCAGGGACACAGGGTATGTGGCAAAAAGCGAAGGCGGATTTGCAGTCGACGTCGAAGGCCGCACGCTCGTCAGAGGAACAGCGAAAGTCACGGAAGTCCGAGTGGTATCACCACCGTCCCGAGCCACAACCTCAGGTGCCGGAGCAGATTGGGAGATCTTGCCAGCCGGGGCCCTCCTGTTCTTTCTCACTCTCAGCGGCACCTCGTCTCCGTCATCCGGTAGGTTGATAACATGAGGAGGAGCTGCGAGAAAAGTCAATCGACCAGAGTTACAAGAAATATCCAGTCGACTCAAGGCAGAACATCAATGATCGTACCTGGGTTGGAAGTAACAACATCTTCCATCTCTTGATCTTCGTCCTTGGCGGAGATCTCAGAAGTAGCAGCACTGCAAATTTCGGAAGTCAGTCAGTTGGCTTAATGAATCGACCAAGGATCCGTTCACGGTCGACAAAGGAAAACAAGTCTTATTATTACCCGGAAATGGTGGGGACAATCATCTTCATCCTGGGCAGGGCCTTGGGCGGCTTGGACGGCGTCGCGCGTGGGAGCTTGGGAGCCTTTTCAGTCGGCGTAGGAGAAGAGGTCCGAGGGCGTTTCGACGACTGCCCAACAGGAGCAGTCGCCTTACCACGTTCCCGCGCAGGATCGTGTGTAAGCTTGGATCGCCTCTCCGAGCGGGAGGGGGGGGGGGGGGTTCAACTTCCTCCTCCTCCTCTTCGCTGGAGTCGACGTCGTCGTCTCCCTCTCCTTCACCGTCAGACTCCCACTCGTCGTGTTCGTCTCCACTTTCGCCTCCGCTCGCCTCCCCTTCCTCAACCTGCTCCTGTGCTCCGTTGGGTGTCGAATACATCTCAGTAGTTGCCTGGAGAACAACAGACAAGACAAAAGTCAATCGACCGATTCAAAGAAGACCAATAAAGAAAACAAGATCTCATTCAGGAACGCAAGGTCAGACCTGGTCTACTTCGTATGTGTTGTCGAGAGGATGGACCCTCCTGGCTCCTCGGGGGTTGTCTTTGTTCCCTGTGATGCTCGACAACCACCCTTCCAGCATCTCATCAGTGACCTCCTCTGGGTGAATCCGAGTGGTGTCTTCAAGACCCGCATACAGCCACATCGGGTGGTCACGAGCCTGAAGCGGTTGGATGCGCCTCCGAAGGAAGACCTCCAGCAAGTCCATGCCGGTCACACCCTCGCGGACAAGCTGAACCACTCGACCCACCAGCACTTTGACTTGCGCCTTTTCTTCCGGCGCCACTTTCAGAGAAGCAGGTTTTTGGGCGCGGTCCAGAGAGAAAGGGGGAAGCCCAGTCGACTGTCCTGGGGTCGCCTGGTCTTTACAGTAAAACCAGGTCGACTGCTAACCACGGACCGACTCAGGGAAAGTGATAGATGGAAAAGAACTTTTTCCCCTTGTCTGAATCGCCAGACCCCCGCACAGCTGGATCACCTGCGTCCTTTGATCACTCGACTTGGCCTTTTTGACCGATTGGGAGCGGCAAGTGAAGATATGCTTAAAGAGCCCCCAATGGGGGCGACAACCCAGGAAACACTCACACAAGGAAACGAAAGCAGCAAGATACACAATGGAGTTGGGAGTGAAATGATGGAGCCGCGCTCCGAAGAAGTTCAGAAAGCTCCGGAAAAAAGGATGAGGAGGCACAGAAAACCCGCGATCGATATGGGTGGCGAGGAGGACACACTCACCATCCAGAGGCTGAGGTTCGACTTCTCCCCCCGGGAGACGCGCGGCTTTGTGAAGAATGACTCCCCCCTCAACCATATCATCAAGATCCTCCTGCCGAATCACCGACGGCATCCAGTCACCCTGGATCCAGCCTTTGGGCAGAGCAGTCCTTGAGGAAGATCCACCCCGAGCGGACTTCTTCCCTTTCCCCTGCACCGCCGCCTTCTTCGCGCGCTCCAGAGCGGACGTCTTGTCCTTCACCATCGTCGCCGGCGGAGCTCGAACGGACCTACGGCGCTAGGGCGAGAGCGGAGGGGGCGGAAGACCTTGTGCAGGGAGAAGGAAAAGAGAGAGCGCACTGTTTGGGAGCCTCGAGCCTGCGTCTTATAAGAGGCCACTTCCGAGTGGCTGACCGGTAGGCCCAGGCTATCCCGTCAAATACCGCAGCAGACGCGCGCGCAGTACGTGGCAAAAAAGGTGGCGCAGAAATCGAGGAGCTTCCGCCTTATCACGTCCGATTACCGCGGCCACCCCCATCCCGCGCGCTTCCCGAAATTCAAATCCCGCAAAATCCGTGGGTTGGAGAACAATTCGTCAGACAGAAGATCCCTTTCCCACCATCGCTCGGATCTTCACAAATAAGGAAATTCACTCGACGAAAGGCCTAGAATGGATCGAGGCGACTGAAAAAGGTTGACGACGCCATCCGTGATGATTGATCCAAAACAAGGCACTCATGTAACACAGAGAACCGGTCGGAAGGCTCCTCAACTCCTTCCCACTCAAACCTCGATCCATTCGGGGGCTAATGATGAAGCTATGTACCTAGGGTAGGGGCATGGACCTGTCCTAAGTGCCCTACCCAAGGACATCCCTATAAGAAGTCGCCTTTCAATCGACTTGGAGGTATCCCACTCGACGGATTCAAGGCACTCGACCACGGAGCTATCACTCGACCACCAAGCAAAGCACTCGACTACAAGGAGTTCTATAGTCACTCCGCACGCAAACGGTCGGTCATTAAGTAGCTCTAATGGTCATTATAGCACTTTATTAGGGACGTTACCAGTAACGCCCAACCTTAATGTACTTTAAACCCAGCATTACTGAGGGCCGGAGGGGCCTGGTGAACTCTATATAAGCCACCCCCTCCTCAGTATCAAGGGTTCGCATCCCTGTTATCCTCACACGCATAATCCAATCGACCGCCTCCGGGCACCGAGACGTAGGGCTATTACTTCCTCCGAGAAGGGCCTGAACTCGTAAACCCTGTGTTCTTACAACTTCTACATAGCTAAGATCTAGCCTCTCCATACTTACCCCCCTACATCACTGTCAGACTTAGTACCACGACACATACCTCATTGGAGAGAGGCCATGGAGCAGGAGTATCACGCTCTTCTTCGAAATAAGACGTGGACTCTCGTTCCTCCACCATCACGAGTTAACGTCATTGATTCTAAATGGGTATCCATGGTGAAGAAACATTCTGATGGGTCTATTGAGCACTACAAAGCGCGCCTTGTTGCCAGAGGTTTTCGACAACGCTATGGTCTTGACTACGAAGACATCTTCAGTCCAGTGGTTAAGCCTACTACCATCAGGCTTCTTCTCCCTCTTGCAGTTACTCGCGGTTGGTTTCTTCGTCAACTTGATGTACATAATGCCTTTCTCCATGGTGTCTTGGAGGAGGAGGTCTATATGCGACAGCCCCCTGGCTTCTCTGATCCCGATCGTCCTGATCACCTATGTCGTCTTACCAAAGCACTATATGGTCTGAAGCAAGCTCCCCGTGCCTGGCATGCTCGTCTTGCTGCAGCTCTTCGTGCTCATGGTTTTGCATCATCAACTGCTGACTCATCATTGTTTCTTCTACAGAGACCCGCGGTCACTATGTACTTGCTGGTCTATGTGGACGATATTATCCTTGTCGGTTCTTCTCAGTCGGCTGCTACTGCTCTTGTTCGATCTCTTGGTGCTGATTTTGCTGTCAAAGATCTTGGGAAAAGCTTCATTACTTCCTTGGTGCGGAGGTCGCATCTCGTTCTTATGGTCTTGTTTTGACGCAGCAAAAGTATTCCTTGGATCTGTTGCAGAAGGCTGGGATGCTTAAGTGCAAACCGACGACTACACCTATGTCTACCACTGACAAGATCACTGTTGTTGATGGTGAGCTTCTGTCTTCTGCTGATGTGACGACATACAGGAGCATTGTTGGTGGCCTTCAGTATCTTACAATCACGAGATCCAATATTTCCTTTGCTGTCAACGGGGTTTGTCAGTATCTGCAGGCACCTCGCGACACTCATTGGTCTGCTGTTAAGCGCATCTTGCACAATATTCGGTTCACCATGTCTCATGGACTGTATATTCGACCGACCCCTCTGGGGTCATCTCGGCGTATTCTAATGCAGACTGGGCTGGCAGTCCGGATGATCGGCGATCCACGGGGGGGGGGGGGGGGGGGGCTATGCTGTGTTCTTTGGTTCTAACTTGATCGCCTGGAGTGCTCGGAAACTGGCTACTGTCTCTCGTAATAGTACTGAAGCTGAGTATAAGGCTAAGGCTAATGCGACTGCAGAGATTATCTGGGTCCAGCCTTTGCTTCAGGAGTTGGGTATCTCCCAATCACAACCTCCTATTCTTCGGTGTGATAACATTGGTGCTACATACCTTTCTGCAAATCCGGTATTCCATGCCCGAACGAAACACATCGAGGTTGACTATCACTTTGTGCGGGAACGTGTGTCTCAGAAGCAACTACAGATCAAGTTCATTTCCTCCAAGGATCAACTTGCAGACATCTTCACCAAGCCACTGTCTCTACCACAGTTTGAGGCCTGTAGGCGCAATCTTACCCTTCTAGATTCCTTAGGAAGTGGCTAACACTGAGGGAGGGTGTTAGACTGTATAGCTTCTATGCACGTGTACATATATTGTAACATTGTACACACTCATTATATATATGTGATAGGCCACCTCTAGAGGGTTGCGCCGGTTCCCCCAAACCTATTGTCTCACAATATCTTTCGTCATTGTATGGATGATCCACATGTCCCTGGCTCCTGGCACCATACTTGGGATCACTATTCCCTCATCACCTCATGTAGTGGAAGTCCAAGCTCATAAGCCAACTTGCCTAAACTAGAGAAGAGGTGTTCGAACTTAGCAACTAATATATCTAGCTAGCTAACAATGTACATTACTCCCTCCATAAAGAAATATAAAAGTATTTAGATTACTACTTTAGTGATCTAGCTAATATTTCCACACATATCCACATTAACAAAAGGTAACATTTGTTTACGACTAACTTTTTCTTATTTTAAATTTCCTTTCATTCTTTTCTCTGTACCGTTCTTTTATTATCAAT
Organism: Aegilops umbellulata; assembly: GCA_032464435.1. Lineage (NCBI taxonomy): Eukaryota > Viridiplantae > Streptophyta > Magnoliopsida > Poales > Poaceae > Aegilops > Aegilops umbellulata. The sequence goes on from CP136057.1 coordinate 642,841,438, forward strand.
ACTGCTAAACTCTACTACATATTAATTGACATATCTACATGCAAATTAAAATGATATATCCTCTCGTTACCTCTTCTTCTCTCTTCTCACACTCTTCTCCTCTCATCTCATCCTCTTCGCCTCCCAGCGCCGGGGGAGATTCTCTAGAGTTTAGACTAGCTACATATCCGGAGGGAGAATCCACATGCTACCGTAAGGACTGCTCTTCACGAAGTATCCTGTCGAATTGATCCTCTTCACGTCATCGCTGGCTTTGTCCTTCTCGTCGTCTCCCCTGTAATATGTCTGGTTGCTGAAGTCTTTTGAGAAGGTTCTTAATGCATCACCGGCGACAATATCATTTTGATTCAAGCAACATGAGTAATAGATGTGGTTTCTCTCCACATGGCCACCTTTGCCAGCCGGCACGGGCACCGCCATAGAGAAGGTTCGCCCCAAGAACAAGGCATGGTCGTCCAAGCTTGTAACCTCCATCCACTTGTGCTTGTAAGACACTGCTGGTCCATCGCCATGGATGTCCATGAGCTCAAACACCTTGGAGAAAGGTTCGTGGTCTCGTGACCACAAGGTTCTCATCGCCATTGCAAGCTTGCCGCGTAAAACAAAGATGTAACTGGTTGTCGCCCCGATGTAATCCATCGGGAAGGAGCAGCTGAGCTGGATCTCGGCGGTGACCATGGGCGCTCCATCCTCGTTCACGCCTATCTCGAACTTGATGGCTTCCCCTTCGTACTTTGTGACGCCATACAGCTCCCCATTGCAAAACGTGATGTCCTCCATTGTCATGCGGGATTCATATCTTTGCCGCGTCCACACGCTGTTGCGACAGTTAACCCTGCAGAGCAGAGTTAATTGCAGGGAACTACCACACTTCGGCACGTCGTAACGAATCAGTACCATTAGTCATTTTTTTTGCCATGTAGTACCAACTCTAAGCCTAAGTGTTGCAAAACGGTCTAACCCACGTATAAACATGTATTGACGGTGTATCTGACCGCTGGGACCCGTGTGTCAGGAGCCAAACCTGGCATGTTTTTTTGCAGAAAACACCTTTGTTGTAAATTTAATTGCTCAAAGCCCCGCCGCCTTGACCTCGTCGGCCTCCCCTCGCCGGAGCCCCGTCGCTGGCTCGCCGGTGCCCAGACGCTGGCTCGCCGGAGCAGCAGAGCGGCGGCTGGCTCGCCGGTGCAGCAGAGAAGCGGCTGGCTCGCGGGAGCAGCGGCTCGTGTTAGGCGACGAGGGACGCGGTCGGGTGGTGCGGCGATGCGGAGGCGCGGCGGCGCAGTCGGGCGGTGCGGAGGCGCAGAGGCGCGGCGGCGCGGTGGCCGAAACCGTCGCTGGATTCAAACGCCGCCGCCCGTGTCTCACGTCCCTGAATCCCCTTTCTTCTCGAGCTAAACGAGCCAGCGTTGCATGGGCTGCAGCATGGCCCAACTGTGGCCTAGTGAGGCCAACACATTTAAAAAAAGTATGTGATAACATGTATTTTTTTTTAATGCACAGTTACTCAAAAATTTGATAACATGTACTAAAAATTATTGTGTAATCGTAATAAATTTTATAATGCATGCTGAACATTTTATAAAATACTATAATTTTTAAATACACGTTCAACTTTTCTCAAAAATGTTCTGAACATTATTTTAAATGCACAAACACTTTATTTACCTTTCAGAGTAATTTTAATTTTTTTGAACTCAACCCAAAAATAATGCAGAGACTAGCAGGTTTATTCTTCAGACCGAATGTAGTGTGTGTATATTGATAAAAATCATACACACACATATATATAGACATCATATATTATAAAATGTTCAATATATACACTATTAAGTTTTTATAATATGATATCGTATATTTAAATAAGATCATTGTATATTAGAAAATGTTCAATATACATATTAAACGATGCGGCGAACATTTTTTAATTGTACGACGTGATGGACATATAATACTTTTTAGTATCGCATAAAAACCGGAATGGCTCGGAGTTTAAAGACGTATACACGTACTAGTTTTTTTTTTGCATAGTATACATGTACTAGTTGAGGCAGCCACTAGTTGACGCATAGGATGGCGTGTGGCAGAGGCGAACGACTCGGCGGGATCGATTCGGCGGTCGCGCGATTTTCTATTTTGTAAAAAAAACGAATGGCACAAGGTATAACTAAGCTTACGCGTGCAGTTTAGACGAGAAGGAGCAGCAGCGCAGACCGCACGTTGCGGGTTCGAATCCAGACGGCGGGACGCGCGTGCGTGGCGTTATTTTTGAAAAAAAGGTTCTTGTGGAAAGACCTTTTTTTGAAAAAATAGAAGATATATGCGTGATTAAATAAAAAGTAAAGGTTGTTTTTGTAAAAGAGTATGCCACGTCAGTCCCTGGCACACGGGTCCCAGCGGTCAGATACGTGGTTAATACGCACTTATACGGCTGTTAGATCATTTTGCAACACTTAGGCTTAGAGTTGGTACTGCATGGCAAAAAAAATGACTAGTGGTACTGATTCGTTACGACGTGCCGAAGTGTGGTAGTTTTCTGCAATTAACTCTGCAGAGCAGGATGCCATGGTCCTCGGTCATGGCGGCGAGGATACAGTCATCCGACATGGGCGACTTGGAGAATACAATTTTGCTCTAAGAGAAGATCACCCACCACTCCCTGGGGAGCTCCACCTTGGCGCCGGAGAAGAGGTTGACGATTTTGAGCGGTGCGGTTGATATGACCCAGCCGCCGTCATGGCAGCCGACTAGCTGCCTGCTGCACCTCTTGGGGAGCCGGAGCCGCACGATGGCGCCGTCCTCGGGGATGTGCATGTGCTTCGTCCTGCTGCAGTCGTAGGGCTCGAGGAGCAGCCACGGCAGCGCGGCGGCGGGCGGCACCGCACGCGACGCGGCCCGCCACGACCGGCAGACGGCCGCGAAGCGCGCGCGGCCGCGCGGGGAGGCGACCATGCCGTACACGACGGCGAGGAGGTCGTCTGGGAACGCGGACGACCAGCGCCGTGGCATGATCGTCTTCCCTGTACGCGCGCGCTTCCTTTTAACGTTCGTCGCCGGCGGCCATCTGCGTCGACATCGCTAGTTGACAATCTATCGTGGAGAGAAAGGATAATTAGGTTTGCTTTTTTTTTTTGAAGTTATAATTAGGTTTGCTTTGTTTGTTGGGAAAACGGTGCATGCACGCTTAATTATCAACGCCGATGTAAAAAAAAAAGAGAAAAAAACAACCCTCCCGAAATTATAGCGAGTATTCCACAAATGACATCAAGCATTTATATATATAGTATTTTTTTTGGCAAATTATATACGTCCATAATTTGTGCTACTTAGGTGCATGAGGGCATTTACAATGGTTCTATCTTAGAGATGTCACGTAGGATAAATGATGAGGTGGAGAAAATAGAAATCATAAGAAAAGACTTGTCTTCTCTTAAATAAGAGAAAACAAGAGATGATCTCTTAACACAATATGTCTCACCATATTTTTAGAAATAGCTAGTTATTGAATATAAGACTAAGAATGACCCATTGTAAACATGTTTTTTTGTCATCTCTAAATTACATGTAAGACTTAAGATAAGACTATCTTATCAATCATTGTACATACCCTGACGCCTCTGTTCCTAAATATTAGTCTTTTTAGAGATTCCAACGCGGACTACATACGAAGAAAAATGAGTGAATCTACACTTTAAAAATATGTATATATATATATATATATATATATATGTATGTATGTATGTAGTCTTTATTCAAATCTCTAAAAAGATTTATATTTAGGAACGGAGGGAGTAGAAATTATATCCCATTACTTTTCGAATTTCATGGAAGCGAAAATATGGGAGTTTACAAAAGTGGCTACCTCTTTGATATTCTGCAGAAATAATAAGATTCACGTTAGTTATTTCACGAGAATCAAACAAACTCTCACCGGCAAAAAAAAAGAAGAGATTCATACAAAATCATGCTGGAATTGGTTACTTAAAAATTAACAAGATTTTACTTGTATGCTGAAACACCCAACATATATGCGCAGTACATAAGAATGGACACTTAGCCTACATCCATCTGCCCTCTTTTACAGACTTTTTGCGGGTTTACAGACTTTCTTTTCAGTGTAATTTAATAAATAAGTAGCAATTTTTCATTTCATTACATTTCTTTGCATTGGTAGTTCTTTTTCATTTGAAAGGGCAAAGGGGTGAAGGGAAAGGATTGACCCTCAGCGTCAGGGATCATATTACTCGACCCGCAAAAAAAAGGGATCATATTACTCAAGAAGACTGGGGGGAAATACCAGGATTGGAAAAGTTCAAAAAGACTGAGGAAGACAAATCCATTGTCGAATCTTGCAGAGTCATAACAAGAAGTGGGGGCTGACTTCCACCCTTGATCTTTTTGAATATTCACACCATCATCCACCTATAGCCTGTATTCTCCCTCATGTTGAAGATTCGCATCCCCATCCACCCGAATTCTCAGTATTTTCCATTTATTGTCCCGTGTAAACCAAATTACATCCCTTCCATGTGTGTTGGAATAAATAATTTGTTCCAACGTTTGCCACTCTTTAGATGTTATCTTCAAAACAAACTCAATATTGAAAATAATTTGTGAAACCAGGTTGAAGCACACTTGAGCATGATTAAATATCCGGTTTCCCCTCCCCGAGTTAAGATTTCGGAGAGGCGGAAGGAGTCGACCGACGTTCCCTGCATCCGCCACTGCCAGGCCACGGGCTCCCTCCCTCTTCGTCCACTGCTCCGGCGACGGAAGAGGAGGGGAGCCATGGATCTATGGTTCTAGTGTGTAGATACTAGGGTAGGAGTTCCATGCAGAATTGTTCTGGTGGTGGAGGCGACGTTGCGGAGGAATAAAGTTGCTGGAGTTCCACCCCCATGCCGGCAAGAAGGTCACGTGTGGCAGAGTCAGGGAGCTTCCGGCAGTGTGTTCTCTCGGATCCACGGATTAGTGGAGCTTTGGTGCTCCAGGTATGGTTGTTCCAGGCTTGAAGGGGCGTTCTTTCCACCAAGGCGATGGTACAACAGGATTTGTGCTTGGATGACTTCCCGTCCGCGAGAACTACAAAATCAACCGGACTTTGGTTTGGGAGGGATCGCGGAGGCGAGCCATCAGCACGTCAGGGCTGAAGACGATGGCTAGTTCCCAATGGACTGTGTCGTAATTTCTTATTTTCTTGAGGGGTGCTTTATAATGTTTTGTGCTGATTGATAGATCTATTTTTTAACATGATTAATAGATCTATGGGCCTTTTCGCAGAAATTGGGCTAAACACTTAGAAATAATAAGATTGAGATCCAAACTCATGTTGGAATTTGAAATTCCTAAGAATTGGCTACTTCAAATTAACAAGTTTTTGCGCAATACATGACAATGGATTTGAAAGGCTAGGAGATTCGCACCACCATGGTGTGCACTCTACGAGACATCCCATAGTGGGGTATAATAGCATAATATCTGCAATCTCATGCAATGTCAACCACGCATATTGCAGTGTGGTCATAGCATAGCTAGAAAAACGAGGATAGTAGTACCATAACATGATACCGTTTCATGTTAAATGAGGGAGCTAACACGAGCCATGCAAAATAATAAATGAGGTCATTGAAGATAACTATGATAACCTATTTAATATCACAAAAGTTGTACCATTAGAAAATACAATGTTTGATCTAATGGCATATTTGTTGTGATACACAACTCCTATTACATTTGTCAAATTGTTGATCCAGGGATACACATAAATCTTATAAACGGGAAAGGAGCTAGTATGTAGTATGCATGGAGACAATATCATACACTTTTGCTACCCACTACGAGAGGTTTAACCTCCATCGTGTTGGAGATTTGCACCACCATCCATAGATTTCCTCTGTATTCTCCATCGTGTTGGAGATACGCACCCAATCCACCTTAATTCTCTGTATTTCAGTTGCTATATTTTGAGCTCTCATTGTAAGTAATGTAATTTTGCTCTAGTCTAGAAACATGCTTCCAGGACCAAAAATTTCCAACCCACCAAAAAAATAAAGTAAAGAACATGAAAAACACTCCATCAGTTAAAAATCTGCTTGCACTACCAGATGATCCTTATGCAGTAGTTTAGTAACTCGGAACTTATAACTATGTTCTTCAACAAAATTTCCGTGGCAGGGTACATCAAGTCCCATGTTCAGAAAACACTTTCTCGTGTGAAAGGCCCACTTCTGCTGCGAAAAGCACAATTCTCCACAGTACTACTCACAATGCTCTGAAATTGATCCTAATATTCATACCACTTTAGAAAAGTGTAGTTGTTTTTTTGTTTCTATATTCTCCACATCCAACAGTACAAAAAACAACCAGCAGTACAAAAGTACTGTGTATATATGAACATATGTGACTGTTCATTCATATTTTCCTTAAAAAACATGTGCCAAATCGAAGACCTAAAGCCTCAATATTGAAGTCACTCAACTCATCAATTTTTCTGTTCCATATATATGTTTCCTCATCACTAGTTTCTATCCATATATCATGAAAATATATATACCTTTCATAACATACAATTATTTTTATGCGAGGTAACAATGTTTGCGCATCAAGTAATGGTCAAATTACCATCTGGAAGACAATGTGCACGTCCCAAAAGACTTGCATTTCAGATCGGAGGAATTATATGGTATCTCTTGAAGATAGCTTAATGTGTTGATTCTCTAGAGTTTAGACTAGCTACATATCCGGAGGGAGAATCCACATGCTATCGTAAGGCAGATTGGCCTTCACGAAGTATCCTGTCGATTTGGTAATCTTCACGTCATCGCTGGTATAGTCCTTCTTTCCGTAGTCGCCGCAGCCTTTCGAGAACGTTAAGAAAGACGCGCCATTGGGGACGTCATTTTGATACAAGCAAAAAGTGTAATAGATGTGGTTTCTCTCCACATGGCCACGCTTGTGTGCCGGCACAAGCACCGCCTTAGAGAAGGTTCGCCCCAAGAACAAGGCGTGGTTGCCCAAGCTTGTGACTTCTGCCCACTTGTGCTGGTAAGATGCTGCTAGTTCATGGTTATGGTTGTCGACGAGCTCAAACACCTTGAAGAAAGGTTCGTTGTTTCGTGACCACATGGTTGTCGCCGCCATTGCAAGCTTGCCGTGTAAAACAAAGATGTAACTGGTCTTCGCCCCGACGAAATCCATCCAGAAGGAGCAGCTGAGCTGGATCTCGGCAGTGACCACGGGAGCTCCATCCTCATTCAGGCCTATCTCGAACTTGATCTTGATGACCTCCCGGCTGTACTCTGTGACGCCATACAACTCGCCATTGCAAAACGTGATATCCTCAAATGTTTTGCATGATGTACATCTTTGTTTCGTCCACGTGCTGTCCGGACAATCAACCCTGCAGAGCGCGATGCCACTGGACTCGGTCATGGTGGCGAGGATACAGTCAGCTGAGGTGGGCGGCTTGGAGAATATAATTCTGCTCTCGCGGAACACCCTCCATGGCATCTCAGGGAGTTCCACCTCGGCGCTGGAGAAGAGGTTGACGATTCTGAGCGGCGCGGTTGAGATGACCCAGCCGCCGTCGTGGCAGCCGATGAGCCGCCTACTGCTCGGGAGCTGCATCCGCAGGATGGCGCCGTCCTCGGGGCAGTGCACGTGCTTCGTCCTGCTGCAGTCGCAGGTCTCGATCGAGGAGCAGCCACGGCAGCGCGGCGGTGGGCGGCGCCGCTCGCGCAGCGGCCCGCCAGGACCGGCAGACGGCGGCGAAGTGAGCACGGCCGCGCGGGGAGGCGACCATGCCATACACGACGGCGAGGAGGTCGTCTGGGAACGCAGACGACCAGCGCCGCCGTACGGCTGTCCCCCCTCTACGCCCGCGCGAGGGGTAGCCAAACAGGAGACCAGCGCGAGGGCGTGACATCTGGTAGCATGAATCTCAAAGGAACATCACATTATCCCAAACTAAAGACCATGTCCAACGTGTGATCAGATCCCTAGCAGCGACGATCAACAATGTACATGTGCTCCAAAAGTTCATTGCAGATGATCTAGATGCACAAATAACTAACTTTTACATTATTAAGGCCTAAAAACGTTGTCCACCAGTAAAGCTACATAAGTTGTTCGCGAGGAAAAAAAAGAACGCCCTGCGGCGATTAGAATAGCGATCTAGGTTTTGACCGCCGCCGCCTGCCGCGGCGGCCGTTGATCCTGTGTTACAGGTCATGGGCATCTTCATGCAATTACTTTGATGATCTGACGAGAGAAGGAGACGTGATGCGTTCATGCATGGATGTGTTGCTCCCGGCTGATGCGTTGATGCAGTGTTCCTAGCTACAGCCTAGACGCTGCTGATAATGCGTTGCTCCCGGCTCTCTCAAAGGATTTGACGGCTGCGTTGTTCACGTCCCAGCGCCCGCTCCGCGGTGCTGGTATTTTTGTCCCGGCACAGCTCCACTGAAGGTGCTGTGATCGGTTTATGGTTCTTACTTCGTCAACTACTATTTGTCCCTCCGCATCGCAACTGCGGCAGGTTTTTTAGAACAGTTTGTCTGATTTGTTTTGGAGGAACTGAACGTAACGAGGATATTAAGTTGGAATTGCCGAGGGCTTGGGAACGCCCCGGCAATGCGTGCTTTGCTGGACTGGATGTCCAGCGAAGATGTGACCCCGAGGTGATGTTTTTGTCGGAGACACACCTTGACAGTTATCCGGCTGAGTGTCTACGTCGAAGGCTCAAGATGGACCAGAAGTTTATTTGTCCCAGTGATGGAAGGAGAGGAGGTTTACTGCTGTTATGGAAAAATAATGTTAAAGTTCAAAGATTAGCATTAGGCTCTATGTTCATTGATGTAAGAATTGAAGAAAGTAATAACGTCAGTTGGCGCTTGACTGGGATGTACGGTGAGTTTAGATGGGAAAATGAACATATGACGTGGAGTCGTATGCGACAGTAGCATCGTAGCAACAACTTACCATGGCTGCTGATCGGTGATCTGAATGAGATCCAATATCTACATGAGAAAGAGGGTGGAAATCCAAGACCAATCCAGTACATGCAGGCTTTTCAAGAGGCAATAGATGACTGTGAATTGCATGACATGGGGTATATTGGTGATCCCTTCACATGGCATAGAGGCAGAAGGACTAGCCAATGATGGCTGGTCGGTCTTGTTCCCTGATGCAGCCTTACAAAATTTGGAATATAATCACTCTGATATCGGGGAGGCGAACGTTTGGTCTATGGGACATATGTCCCCATAATTCGATGCGTCAACATGTACATCGCGATTGGCAGATGAAGTAACGTTTCAGCAAATACAGGTTGAAGGAATAGTTGGACAGTGATATACGGCAGGCGAACAGTGACGTACTAGCACGCGGACAGGTCGGTACAGGATCTTTCGGCAGCCACGACGCGTTTTCATATCCAGCACCGATAAATGCTGTCCTGATAGAACACGCCACCTTTTGGGAAGATCGAGGTTCTTGTCAGAGCCGTGGACTGAACTTAGCGTAGTTGGTGCACAGGTAATCTGTCTTTGCGTTTAGTAGAAAGTGTGCAAATGTCCCATGTTTTGAAGCGAGAGGAAGCATATATAAAACAATAAAAAATGTAGGATGAATAAATTTATCTAAGTACGACTTACTTACATCATTTAACACGGTGGTGAGAAAAAATAGTACATAATTGCTAGCTGTACTTTTTAGAAATAAATAGAGGTGCGTCATTTAAGTGGACCTGCGTTTGAGTAAAAATAAGCCCGAAATGTGCCTGATTTTGTACAGGTGAAAGCCTCCAGTGGGCCACATCTTATATCATTACAGTCGTGTTTGTGTAATATGCATCGAGAAGTTGGCAGCTGGCTAGCAGTAGCAAAATGGTGGGGCAGTAAATATTAATGATGACCGAGTGGATGGAGTAGCTGGTGTGTACAGAAATGATAATGATGACCGAGTAAACGAAAATGCTTATCACTAACTGTATATATTTGTCTGGATGGAGTAGCTGGTTAAATGCAAAACCCTGGTACATTCTGACGCGGGTTGATAACAGTTTAGAAAAAGGATCAATCCGATTATGAGGAAGTAATTAATCTGGTTATAAGAAACACAAAACAGTGAGAAGGGGCCTGACGCGGTCTGTGTACTGCGGCTTTCTGACGTGAACAGTGGGCAGAACAGAGTTGGGTGGGGAGGCAGTAGTAGCCGGCACAGGTCTGAAGGAATCTAATACTACAGACTGAGCCGGTACAGCTAATGTGGTAATACCAAAGTTGACCAGGTCATATACTAATAGGCACGGCCGGATGTCTGGTGAGATTCCCGGGAACCATTGGGTATTTCCCTGATCATCGGCCCCTATGTGTGGATACAGACTATTTTTCTCACAATCAGATGGGAGGAAATAATGCACAGGTCAAGCGTTTTGAGGCAAGATGGTTGCGGGAAGAAAGCTTTAATGATACTGTTCTTAATGCTTGGACAAATGTAGGTGCTGATCCGAATGCTACAAGTATTTATGAGAAGCTCAATAAAATGCATGCAATATTCCACGATTGGGACCGGCGTGTCCTTAAGAAACCAAAAAAAAGGTTGCGCAAGGCCCAACGTGAGCTTGAGAGAGTCATGGCTGGTCCTATGAACGATGATAGTGACGTAAAGAGAAGGGAATTGGCTGAATTGATTGAGTACTTTCTTGAGTTGGAGGAGATACGAGCGGCGACCGTAACACAACGTTTTTTCAGGCCTTTGCCTCGGCAAGGAGGAAAAGGAACTACGTCAAAAAACTGAAAGATGAAGCAGGGAACTGGCTTGAAGGTATGCCGGAATTAAACACTCACATTCAGAATTATTTTACTCACCTGCTTACTTCGGAGGTGCAGCATACAAATCCAAATCTTTTACAAAAGGTTCAACGCAAAGTAACTGAGCAGATGAGTGATTTCTTGATGGCACCATTCTCAGCGGATGATGTTAAAAAAGCAGTGTTTAGCATTGGGGATTTAAAGGCTCCGGGACCTGACGGACTACATGCAATATTTTTTAAAGAAATATTGGCATATCCTAGGAGATGAGATCACTCATGAGGTTCTATTTGCTATTAATTCAAGACAGATTCCGAATGAATGGAATGACACAACTATTGTCATGATACCCAAGATTGACAGTCCAGAACTGGGAAGTTCACACAAAGAGGATAGAGAAGGCGACTGAGAAGGCGACTCCAGGTCTCCGCCGATGGCCACTCCGGCCACGGCGTCCATCACCACGGCCGGCCAGGCTGCCACCTCGGGCCTGGCCTGGCCTAGGGCCTTGCCTCTCTCACTCCCGCCGTCTCTCCCTTTGGCTATGGCTGCGACCGGCGCCGGGGCGGCCGAACCTGCCCTGTTCGGTGGGATCGCACCAGGAAGGGACATCTCCGCCGCCAGCGACGCCGACATCCTTCGGGGCTCCTTGCTCCGCGGCGGGTTCTTGGCCTCCTCGACCCCCGACGCCCTACGGAGAGCGGCTACCAATGGCGACAGGCCTCTCCATCGCTCGCCGGGGGAGGCTCTTCTCGAGTTCTCACTCACCTACTTCTCCTCTCAGGTATGTTCCCCTCTGTCCGCCGCATCCGCCCTCTCCTCACCCACGCTGGTCTGGCTAGAGGTGCTGCTGCCTGTGCCGGCGCCGCCGCCGGTCGCTGTGGTGACCTTGCTCAACGGTTGGATAGGCTCTCCTTTTGCTTACCCTTTAATTCATCAGGTTAGCGCTTGCTTATTCTCGTTTTCTGTGGCCAACCGTAGTATTGCAAACTTCATTCTGTCGCTCGAAGGGGTTAATTACAAGGGGCTGGTTGTTCGATTCATAGCTAATCCCTCTCCTGTTGGACATCCTTTGCCTCGTCTATTTGCGGCCCATGCAATCCCTCCTGCCGCATACGTCAACCGGACCCCTCCGTCCTTGACTGAAGCTGCTGTCTCGGCTAGAGCCGCATGCATTCCCTCTGACACGCATGCTACGTCGCTCCTGATCCCTGCTGCTCAGAGAGAGTATAATACGGCCGGCCTCCCCTCGTCACCACCTGCATCCCTTCCTAGCCTCAGCAGCTCCTGTAGCATCCCCCGTGATCCTGTTTTGGCGGGGCCACCCCTACTCCCTGGGGCGCCACGTTGCTCGCCTGGGCCGTCTGCCGCGGCTGCTCGGGGTCCACTCTCCCTGGACGTCTCTGCGGAGGGAATCCTCCCACTTCCCATTGGCCCGCTGCAGCAGATCCAGTTGGCCAGCGGCCCGGCGTCTGAGCTGCATGCTGAGCGCATGCATGCTCCTCTGATTAGGCCAGATCTGCCTCGTCCCACCTCGCCTCCTTGCCATGCTCGGCCTCGCGTGCCTGCCCGCTCGCGTCGAGTTCCGGCCCGTGCGCGTCACCCTCTGCTGGACCTTTCTGCGTCTGGCATCCTGCCACGCCCCGCGGGCCCGCTCCCGTGGTCAACTTCGACCCCTCCCCCTTTTCTGGATCAGGCCTCCCCCTCTCCTGCCTTGCAGCTCACGAGATGTGACAACGGGGAGCCCGAGACCGCCTGCCCCTCGCCGCCTCGGCTGCCGCAAACCCAATCCGGGCGCGCCAGCCATTTGGCTTCTTATGCCCATGCCCTCCTCACCTCTTCTTATAGCATGCAGCCCCCCATCTCTCCTCGTCACTGCTTTTCCAACCCTCCCAAGAGGTTCAACGCCATGACGCGCTGCTTTCGATGCTTGGCTCTCGACCACCAAGTGCGAGACTGTAGAGACCCCGTGAGATGCCGGAGATGCTGGCGGGTGGGCCACACCCAACATGGCTGCGCTGCTATTTTACCCCCTCCACCCACCCTTCCACTTGTCAATCACCAGACCGTTCCTAGCCTCCCCACTCCTCCCTCCTCCTCGCAAGCACCACAGAGCCCTCGCTCCACAAGTTCACCTCCCAGCCACCCTCCCTCCGCTCCCATGGCCGACTTCATCCCGCTCGAGCTTGCTTCCTCCGATGATGAGCTCGACCTGTCCCCCGCTCGCACGCCATCCCCCCGGGTGTTCTCCTTCCCGGAGCAGACCCAAGCCGCAGAGGTCGACGATGCGGCCGTCGACGAGGAGGAGGACCCGGACGAGGTTGAGTTCGAATCGGGGGAGGAGTCCACCGATTCGGATGCAACCCAATCCATGTTTCTCTCTTCCCCACCTCGGCACCGTCGCGATTTCTCCAACATTTTCATGCCATACACACCTATTGAGCACTTCCAAAACCTTGCTTTCGCCGTCATCAACCCACCTCATCCCTCTCCCCAAGCTTGCATTCGCCGTGCGCTCCAAACCGGGGGTGGCAACCCACCTGTCCTCATTAGGGCCTCTTCCTATGGGGCCGGTCTTGTTGTTTACGGCTCGGCCTATGAGAGAGAGATTTCCATCCTCAACAGTCCTCTCACGTGCCCTCTGAACACAGTCAACCTCGTCCGCCACGAAGACACAGAGAACCGTTTCCTTTTTCGCCTTGGCACGGTTTCTGCCCTCCACATAGAAGACTTCCCTCTCGAATACTGGTTCACGCCCACCATCATTAACTCTATCGTCCCCTTCGCCTGCCCAATCCAGATTGATCCGGTCTGCCTGACCGGAGTTGACTACTCCGCTGTCCTTGTCTCTGTCAAATCTCGCACTCTCACAGACGTGCCCCACACCATCCCTGTCCATGGTTTCTCTGGCCTAGGGGCCATCGCCTCGGTCCTTGTCATCCACTCTCAAGAGCTCCCACCGGACCATGCCTTTGCGGGGCCAGACTCTGATGACGTCAACAACGGCGGAGGTGGTCAGGGAGACGGGGGAGACGGCGGTGACTTCCCAGGAGGCATGGACCCCGACCTCTCCGCGCCTCCCCCGCCGCCAACCGATGAGGGGCACGACGACCGGGTAGTGCAGTTGCCCGGTGGCCTTACCATGATGGCAAACCACAAGCCGCTCGTCTGCGCGGTGCCCCTCACGGCTCGCCCGAAGTCCGTTCAAGTCAATTTCTTCAAGGGTTTTTACGATGTGCGCGTCCAAGGCGTCGGCGGCGAGCGCGGGTTCTACCGCATCCCCATGAGCCCGACGGGATTGCCCAAGCTGCTCGTCGCCAACCTCGCGGCCTGCTCCATCGGCTACCTCGACCGGGTGGCAACGGTCGGCCCCTCCCACGCCCCCTTCACGGACGCCGAGGTCATCTGCAATGACTTCCGCGGCCGCGCCTTCACCCCGGGCTGCGACGGCAAGGCACAGGTCATGCAGGCCATCGAGCGCTTCGATAGCGGCCTGCCGCCGTTCCCTGCTCCCCAGGCCATGCAGCTCGAGGACGGCGCTCCGGGGGGCATGCCTCTGCTGCAGCCGCCTCCTTCTTCTCCGGCTCCAACCCCCGCCCCCTTGGCGGATCTTCCTCCCTGCGCGGCCTCACCCAAGATCTTCTTCACCCGTCGCAGTGCCCGCATCCGGAAGGGGGAAAACCCTACCCGCATGACAATGCTTGAGAAGGCCACGCTCAGGAAGGAGCAGAAGATGGAGGGAAGGAAGCGGGCGGCCCCATCTCGCGAGCTTCTGCTGCCGGCCGTGGAGCTCCTGGAGCTCGCCATGGAGGGTGCGCCTCCGCTACCTCACAAGGACGCGCTTCAGCTAGCGGAGGCCTGCGGCGTCCCCGAGTTCGACCTCAACCTGGTGCCATCCAGTGACAATGTGTGACAGCCTTCCTCCCCTCGATCTATGGCGGCGCCCCCTCCTTTCGGCTTCTGCTTGCAACTGCAGCTCCCCCAACAATTTTAGTTGTAGTTCTCTCTGTAGGACGCGCCACCAGCACACTACCCCACCTAGTATTCCTTCTTGCTCTCTCTTCCTCGTAGACCACCCCCCTCTCCTCGCCATGTGCACCATAGTTCTCTCTGCTACGGCTTGTAACGTCGTCTTTCTGGCTATTACCCTAGATTGGGTTCTTTCTGTTGCCTTTCCAGTTATTAATGATTAAGGACATCTCGATTATCTCTTGGAATGTACGTGGTTTGGGTAGACACAAAAAATGTAATGACGTCAAGGCCGCCATATCTTCCTCTACGTGCTCTGTTTTGTGTTTGCAAGAATCAAAACTCCTAGATATCTCTCATTTTAAGGCAATCTCCTTCTTACCACCGAACCTTAGATCCTTCCATTCCATCCCCGCCAATGGATCTGCGGGAGGAATTATCACCGCTTGGGACGACCATGTTCTGTCTTGCTCCAAGGTGGTAGCTGGCCCCTTCTCCTTAACCTGCTGGTTTGACTCGCGGGCCGACGATCTATCCTTTGCGGTCACAAATGTGTATGGGCCGTGCGACCATGTTTTAAAACCCTTGTTTCTACAGTCGCTCGTTGATCTTAAACCCGACTTCTCCTGCCCTTGGACGATCATTGGGGACTTCAACATCACTCTTAGGCCGTCGGACAAATCCTCCTCCCACTTCAACATGAGCGAAGCACATCTTTTCTCCTCAACCATCAACACTCTTCAGCTTCAGGACCTCCCTCTTCTTGATCGCCGCTTCACCTGGTCAAACCAACAGGACGTGCCCATCCTTGTTCGGTTGGATAGGGCGCTTGCAAACGTTCCTTGGGCTTCATATTTTCCAGATACTTCACTAGTCTCTTTATCTCGTACAACCTCAGACCATGTTCCTATTCGCCTTTCGGCCAAGACATATATTCCCAGATCTTCAGTCTTCCGCCTAGATCGGTCACTTCTAAACATCCCCCTCTTTCTAGAGAGGGTGGCCACAAACTGGGCAAGCGTAGGTGCTCGTCATGCCCACCTTGGCGCCGTGGGGATTCTCTCCCTTAAGTTAAAACACACTAGAAACATGGCAAAGAAGTGGCGGTCAAATCATCGCTCGCCAAAAACCCTAGCTCTAAACTGCCATGCTACTATCAACTTTCTAGACAAGATTGAGGAGGCCCGACCGCTATCACACATTGAATTAAATCTTAGAATTGCGGTCAAGCTATCTCTCCACCGTCACAATGCTGCCATTGCTGCCTACTGGAGACAACGGGCAAAAATCAAGGACTGCGTTTTTGGGGACGAAAACTCGGCCTATATGCATATTTGTGCGTCCGCGAGACACCGAAAAAATCAAATAAAGTCTCTCTCTTACAATGGCACCACCTTCTCCGCTCACTCCGACAAAGAAGTTGTCCTCCTTCGTTTTTTCAAGAACTTGGTTGGCACAAGCGCCCCCGTATCCACTTCTTTCGACCTTGAAAATCTGCTTCTGCCTAACGCGCTCAACACAACCCAAGCCTTCGATCTCCTGAAACCTTTTACTCTGGAGGAAATAAAGGGCGCCCTTTGGGCCATGAAGGACGACGCCAGCCCTGGGCCTGATGGATTCGGCCCATCTTTCTTCAAAACGAATTGGAACCTTGTCAAACCGGATCTCCTTAATCTGATGAACGAGTTCCACGCAGGCACCACAGATCTTCTGCGCATCAATACTGCCCACATTGTGCTCATTCCCAAAAAACCAGAAGCTTCTACGCCTGAGAACTATAGGCCGGTTTCCCTCCAAAATTGCTCAATTAAGCTCACGTCCAAGTGCCTTTCTTTAAGGGCTCAACCCCTAGTCGCTCAACTAATCCACTACGATCAAACCGGGTTTGTCAAAGGACGTGGGATTGCCGAAAACTTTCTTCATGCTACTGATATTGTCCAAACTTGTTTCAAGCGATGGCTACCCGCAGTCGTCCTTAAGCTAGATTTTCACAAGGCCTTTGACTCAGTCTCTTGGACCGGCCTTGCCAACATCCTGAAAGCTCAAGGATTCCCTCCGCTCTGGTGCCGTTGGGTGCAGAGCTTAAACACCACGGCCAGCTCGGCTGTTCTCCTGAACGGTAAGCCGGGGCCCTGGTTCCAGTGCCGCCAAGGTTTGCGGCAAGGCGATTCCCTATCTCCCTATCTCTTCATCCTGGTGGCTAATGTCTTAAAACGACTCATTATTTAGGCATCCGACCGTGGACTCCTGTCTCACCCGATCGACCATGATATGCCTTGCACCGTCCTTCAGTATGGGGATGACACGCTAATTGTCCTCCCCCCTGACGCTGCTCAGCTTCGGACTCTCAAAAACATCCTGCTCCAATTTTCTGAGGCTACCGGGCTGAAAATAAATTTCCACAAAAGTACCTTTGCCCCAATTCACGTCGACCCCGACCTCTCGTCTAGCCTTGCTGCAACCCTGGGCTGCCCAGTTGCCGCCTTCCCCCAATCCTACTTGGGCTTGCCTTTATCCACTCACAAACTAAACCTGGCCGACTTCTTCTTCATCATTGATAAGGTCGATCGTCGTCTTGCCGGCTGGAGGGGCCTTTTGCTCTCCTTGGCCGGAAGGGCTATCCTGGTCCGTTCTGTTTTACGCGCCCTGCCAATCTATGCAATGAGTGTTCTTCTTCTCCCGGTTGGAACCATTCAGGAAATCGAGAAACGCTGTAGGGCCTTCTTTTGGTCTGGCCAGGAAACAACCTCGGGCGGCAACTGCAAGGTCGCTTGGGACCTCGTTTGTGCTCCTTTCGCCAACGGGGGCCTTGGTTTTCTTTCTCTTCCACACATGAACCTCTGTCTGTTACTTAAACACATCTCCAAACTGCACGACGAGCAAATCCTGGGAGAGAACAGATACTTGACCTCCAAATATGGCTGGTCGGCCTCTAATGATGTGGGCATGTTAGACAACCAGCATACCCCGATCTGGAAGGACATCATGAAAGGCCTCCCCCTTTTTCGGGACTCTACCAGGGTCAGCATCGGTAATGGAGCCACTACATCCTTCTGGCTTGACCTTTGGCTTCCTCACTCATCCCAAACCCTAGCCCAACAGTTCCCGGCCCTTTTTTCTCTCTCCAACCGAATACACACCTCAGTGGAACGCGCTTTGACCTCGAATAACCTAACTTTGGACCTAACCCCTAGGCTGTCCCACGCAGCCGATTGCGAACTGCTTGAACTACGCACTATTTTGGCCACGGTCAACTTGAATTTGCAGGTAGCTGACAGGAGAACTACAAGGGATGCTGGGAAACCTTTCACCGCTAAGCTGGCCTACCACGCGGTTTGGAGGGCAAAACCCACAGACACGCTCGCCCCGGCCATCTGGTGAAACTACGCCCCAAACAAATGCCGGCTTTTCCTCTGGCTGGCACGCAAGGACCGCCTCTTCACGAATGAGCGACGCTTCAGACGGGGCATTGCCACTTCGGCCGTGTGCCCCTTCTGCGACCACGACGAATCCATCAACCATCTTCTCTTCGGGTGCCAGCACCTTGCTCCTCTTTGGGAGGAGCTCGAAAGCCTCTGTCCAGATGCACCGCAGGGGCTGCCTCACGCATGGGAGGGTGAATGGCACAACAGAACTAGATCAACAGTTCTGCTTGCTGTTCTTTGGAATATCTGGAAGAGAAGGAATGCCAAGGTATTTCGGAACATTCAACTTGGGCTTCATGATGTTGCAGGCTCCGCTGCGGATGATCTTAAACTTTGGTCCCACCGCTGTAATAATGTTCAAAAGAAAATTAGGCTCCAGGACTGGGGCTCCATGTTGTTCCACCTTACCGGGAGATTATAGCTTATCGCTACATGTAATTTTCTCTTTCCCTCTTCTTTCCCTCCTCTAAATCCCCATGTACTCTCTCTTCCTCCTGGGATATGTAACACCCTGACGGCTGGCAATAAAGGTTCAGGAAGGCGTAAGCCCGCCGTTGACGCGTCAAAAAAAAAACAGTCCAGAACTGGTAACTCAATTCCGTCCCATAAGCTTGTGTAATGTTCTTTATAAAATCATCTCTAAAATGCTTGCACTTCGGTTGAAAAATATATTGCCTGAGATTATCTCCCCTACCCAAAGTGCATTTGTTCCTGGAAGGATGATCACGGATAATATTCTTATAGCTTATGAATGTATGCATAAAATAAAGAACAAGAAGGCTGGTCAGACTGGACTATGTGCGGTTAAATTGGACATGCACAAGGCATATGACAGGGTGGAATGGTCCTTTTTGCATGATATGATGATGGAGTTGGGTTTTCATGAACAATGGATTGAAATGATAATGGCTTGTGTTGGCTCTGTTAGATACAAAATAAGGTTTAACTCTCAGGAGACAGATGTTTTCACCCCGACTAGGGGTATTAGGCAGGGGGATCCACTCCCCCCACTACTAGAAAAAGGGCTATAGATGAAGTTGACACTAATGGCGCACCAGACAAGAGGTGCGCCATTAGTATATACTAATGGTGCACCACCTTCTGATACGCCATTAGTGTTGAAACTACTAATGCGCACCTAGCCGAGGGTGCGCCATTAGTATCAATTTTTTTTGAACTAGTGCGCCTGTCCAAACATACTAATGGCGAATCCACACACAGTGCGCCATTACTAGTTGTAACTAGTAATGGCGCACCGGTCCCAGCGTGCGTCACTAATGTTGTTTTTTTAATTATATTTTTTATTCCTTTTGTTGCAAAACTACTAATGGCGCACTCTTCCTCCGTGCGCCATTACTAGTTCAAACTAGTAATGGCGCACTGTGGAGCAGTGCGCCATTAATATGTTTTTTTTGCCAAACTACTAATGGCGCATCAGATGTAGGTGCGCCATTAGTAACCTGGATTACTAATGGCGCATTTATTGTTGGTGCGCCATTAGTAAGTGGGCAGCAACAAGATATTTTGGGCAGCCTCTCCTACCCACACTCACTTTCTCCCCACTTCATTCTCTCCACCTCCTCCTTGTCTCGGGTGCCTCCTCTTTTTCATCTCATTTCCACCATAGATTCATTCAAATTAAGTGGTTACATTACCTTGTTTTGATAGGTAAGTAAGGGGGGAAGCTATATTTATGTTGTTCTCCCTACAACAATGTGCACATGCACTTTTTATGGCCTAGCTAGATCTATGTATGTTCGTGGTGTTGCATATGTGTTTGTGTTTGGAGGTGTACCGGTATTTGAAATGCGATAGTTGCCAATATTTTGCCGGAATGTTGATTCATTTCCGTTTCGGCGATAATTTTGGCATCAAGCATTTTTTTGGTCCTATTTTTAGGGAAAGTCATGCCAAAATTTTTCTTGGTTCTAAAATATCGTTTTGCTCTACCCCGCAGGAGACCATGGTCCGCACGATGACCAAAGGCATCGTGAATAGGTTTTTGAGGTCCGCGAAGGCCGAGATGCTTCAAAAGAACGAGACGGAGATAAGATGTCCGTGTCGAAGATGCAAGCTGGAGAGCCTTATTGCGGACCCGGATTCCGGGCAGGTGCGGGACCACCTGCTCTTGCATGGTTTCATGGATGGCTATCGGTGGCAAGGTGATGAAGATGACTACGAAGTCGTCCATGGGGGCCGGGCAAGAAATGAGGAAGGGCAGCAAGACAACCACCGCGGCTCGGGCGGGCGAGAAGATGAAGAATCCCCAGGAGATGATCACGATGGTGATGCTGTACACGGTCATCATGTAGAAGATGCAGGACATGATGATGAGGAAGATGCCGGAGCAGACGACGGGCATGATCATGAAGATGATGATGCCGACGGAGCAGACGACGGTGGACCATCGATGGGCTGGGTGCAGGACCCTTATATTCAAGAGCTGCTTCTCAAGCAGACGGATAACGCAAGAGATGCCGCCCGAGAGAAAGCCAAGGTGGATCAACTTGAGTTAGACGCGGTTACTCCATTGTATGAAGGATGCAGGCCCGAGGATACCCGCCTGAAAGTAACGCTCATGGCTCTGGAGATGAAGGTAAAACACAAAATGACCGACGCATGCTTCGACGAGAACATGTCATTCTGGCACGAACGTCTTCCAAAGGGGAACAAGTGCCCGACCAGTTTGGGGGAGGCGAAGAAAATCATGTGTCCTCTGGATTTACCGCACGTGAAATACCATGTGTGCATGAACAATTGCATCATTTATCGGGACGAGCACGCGGAGTCTACCATATGTCCGGTGTGTGGCGTCACTCGATACAAGAAGAGGAAGAAAGCTCCTCGAAAAGTGGTGTGGTACTTTCCGATCACTCCTCGTCTGCAGCGGTATTTCGCGGATCCTAAGGTAGCAAAGCTCCTGCGTTGGCACGCGGATAGGGAGGAGAAGAAGCGAGAAGATGACGCAAATGATCCGGAGATAGATAAAAAAGACAAGATGCTGAGTCACCCTAAGGATGCGAGCCAGTGGCAAGCGTTGAACTTCGAATACCCAGAATTTAGGAAGGATCCAAGGAACAACGTGCTGGGCGCGAGCACCGATGGAGTCAATCCGTTTGGCAGCCAGAGAAGCACACATAGCACCTGGCCTGTGTTTGTGTGGATGTACAACCTTCCCCCCTGGTTGTGCATGAAGAGGAAGTACATTCACATGAGTATGCTAATTGAAGGGCCGAAACAACCAGGAAACGACATCAATCTGTATCTGGGGCTGCTGAAGGAGGAGCTAGACACGCTGTGGAAAACGCCAGCCAATACGTGGGACGCCGCAGAGAAAGAATATTTCCCAATGAGAGCCGCACTGCTCACGACGGTGCATGATTATCTCGGTTACGGATATCTCGCGGGGCAGGTAGTCCACGGATTTTCTAGATGCGTAAGGTGCATGGATGACACAACGTAATGCCAGCTAGATAGAGATCCCGGGTCTTCGAAAACCGTGTTCATGGGACATCGAAGGTGGCTTCGCGACGATGACCCGTGGAGGAAACGCAAGGATCTGTTCGATGGTGAAACCGAACCCCGAAAACACCCGTGTACGAGGAGCGGCGAGGAAATAGACAAGCTGTTGAAAAATTGGAAAGACTGCCCACTGGCGGGAAAGAAGCAAAAGGCGCCAGAGCCGGGAAAGAAGCGAAAGGCGCCAGAGCCGCTGCTGAAGGTATGGAAAACGAGGTCTGTTTTCTGGGACTTGCCATACTGGAAGATCCACCGTGTGCCTCATAGCCTTGATGTCATGCATATCACGAAGAACGTGTGCGAGAGTCTGCTTGGTACCCTGCTCAACATGCCAGAGAGGACCAAAGATGGGCCAAAAGCAAGGTCAGACTTGAAATCAATGGGCATCAGGCAGGAGCTTCACGCTATATATGATGATGATGATGATGATGATGATGATGAGGCGAAGCAGGACACAGAAAGTCGTCGCAAAGGCAAAAAGGCCAAGAAGACCAGAAATGACTACCCTCTCGCGTGCTTCACTCTAAGTCAGGAGGAGATCGAGCAGTTTTTCACCTGCCTCCTAGGAGTAAAACTTCCTTATGGTTACGCGGGGAAGATAAGCATATACTTAGACCCAGCGAAGCAGAAGTTCAGCGGGATGAAGTCTCACGACTGTCACGTGCTGATGACGCAGATACTTCCAGTTGCAATCCGTGGGATCATGGACGCGCACGTTCGTGAAACGCTATTTGGCCTATGCAACTTCTTCGACGTCATCTCTCGGAAGTCGATTGGCGTGAGGCAACTCAGAAGGCTACAGGAAGAGATCGTGGTGATACTATGCGAGCTTGAGATGTACTTCCCGCACGCATTCTTCGACGTTATGGTGCATCTGCTGGTACATATAGTGGAGGATATCATCCAACTCGGGCTGACGTTCCTGCACAACATGATGCCGTTCGAAAGGATGAATGGTGTCATCAAAGGATACGTTCGCAACATGTCACGTCCAGAGGGAAGCATAGCCAGGGGCTTTCTGACCGAAGAGTGCATCTCCTACTGCACGAATTATCTAGGCATCGAGAAACACGTTGGTCTGCCCGTCAACAGGCACCTCGGCAGGCTCGCTGGATGGGGTCACTGTGAGGGTCGCCGCGAAATGCATGTCGACTTCGAGGGTCGACTCGCCGACTTAGAAAGAGCAAACCTAGTCACGCTACAACACATAGACGTGGTCGATCCTTGGGTGGTAGAGCACAAAACCTTTATTAAGAAGACGTACAATGACCAAGGCCAACAGAGGACGGAAGGAGATATACTCAAAGAGCACAACTCATGTTTCACGCGTTGGTTCAAGCAGAAGCTTCTGTCGTACCCTTTACATGAGGATTCTTCCACGGAAGAACAACTCATATTCGCCTTATCACAGGGCGCCGAGCACAACCTGATGACCTATGAGGTGTACGATATCAACGGCTACACATTCTACACCGAGGCCAAGGACATGAAGAGCGATGGTTATCAGAACTCCGAGGTAACGTTGGAATCTTACACCGGTAATGACAAGGACAGATACTACGGAAGGATCGAGGAGATCTGGGAGCTGAGCTACGCTGGAGAGAAGGTCCCGATGTTCCGTGTCAGATGGGCCAAGAACGTCATAAAAGAAGACCGGTATTTCACCACCATGGTTATACCCTAAGCCAAATCCAAGACCGCGTGCGCAA
This sequence comes from Aegilops umbellulata, assembly GCA_032464435.1. NCBI lineage: Eukaryota > Viridiplantae > Streptophyta > Magnoliopsida > Poales > Poaceae > Aegilops > Aegilops umbellulata. The sequence goes on from CP136057.1 coordinate 642,864,871, forward strand.
ACGTCACCGTGAAAAATGAGCCATGGGTACTGGCTTCCCAAGTGGACCAATGCTTCTTCATTATCGACCCGCCAAAGCCCAGTCGTGTTGTCGTGAGGAGAGGCAAAAGGAAGATCATCGGAATGGATGGAGTAGCCAATGAGCAAGACTTCGACAAGTACGGCGACCCAAGGATCGAACATGAAGACGATGATGAAGTAGCAGCATACACCACAAGAAGAAGCAGGACCACCCTACCTAAAGGACGTCCGTTCCACAGAAGAACTCCATTTGCGAAAAAGAAGGGCAAGAAGATTGTGAACAGATAGCTAGCTAAGATCGATTGTATTTAAATCGTAGCCTTCATTTCTCGATTGTATTTCATGGGCACTTTTTGAACTATCATGAATATTTTTAAATTTCATGGACACTCGATCTCGATCCCCCTCCATCTCGATCGCTATCCCACCTCGCCAGATCCGGTCCCACTCACCGCCGAGCACCCCCCGGTCCACCGGCCGCCGCCGACCCCCCGCACCCTCGATTCCCCTACTCAACCGCCGCCGCCGACCCCCCGCACCCCTCCCCTACTCAACCGCCGCCGCCGACCCCCCGCACCCCTCCCCTACTCAACCGCCGCCGCCGACCCCCCCGCACCCTCCCCCGCTCCACCGGCATTACTGTTTGATGATATTTTTAAAAAAATTATTACTGTCTTATAAAAAAAATATTACTGTTATGATTTAAACAAGTTTGAACATATTTAAACACAAGTTAGTATCAAACAACATTTTAAATGCATAAAAATATTTGTGGACCCTGGGAATCGAACCCAGGACCTCCTAGTGTGAGAACTGGCTGCTGACCAGTCGAGTTAGGTGGGAGATAAACCTGTTGGCTCGAGCAAAAATAAAAAAAAGTACTAATGGCGCACCAGGGTGAGGTGCGCCATTAGTATGGATATACTTATGGCGCACCGAGGGGTGGTGCGCCATTAGTATTATTAGGCCCCCATCCATACTTCCTCCCGGGCCCCCTCTCTCTCCCTCGCCCTCGCCCTCGATCCCCTTCCCCTCTCCTCTCCCGACGCCGCTGCCCCGCCGCCTCGACGCCCCGACGCCCCGACGCTGCCCCGCCGCTGCCCCGCCGCCTCGACGCCCCGATGCCGCTGCCCCGACGGCCCGACGCCCTGCCGCTGCCCTGCCGCCCCGACGCCCCGACGCCGCCTCGACGCCCCGCCTCCCTCCTCCGCTCCTTCTCCTCCCAGGTAACCCCCGCTTCCCCGCCCCTCTCTCACGCGTCGTTCCTCTGCCTCGCCGCGCCGTTTCTCTGATTGATGCTGTTGGGTGTAATGAGCAGGGGAGGCTAAGAAGGTCCAAGAACGGCCGCTCGTCGCGGCTGGTGGTGCGCGCGCTCCAGGCCGGCGTCGAGAAGCTCGCCAACGCCGTCGGCGTCACCCCCACCTTCGCCCCCATCCGCCCCTGTAAGCTAACCCCCCACCCGATCCCCTTCTGTTGCTTTCTCCTGCAGTCAGAGTAGATCGGTGCTGTTGGGGAAAGAATGATGTTGGACTACTAAAATCAAAGATAATATTCCATGAATTTGTCACTAGAATGGCTTGTAAAATGGTGCAGTGCCATCTTGTCTCTAGAACAACTTATAAATGGTGTGCAGAGATTTCTTAGTTCTTGTGATGCACCCCAGTTTTTAGAAATTGAAACTACTCCAGTGTCCAGTTCTTGAGATGAGTACAAGAATTTTCTGTAGAGATTGTTGCACGAATTCTGCTGTATATGCCTTCCCAAGGTCATTAACTTGTGAATCACAAACATATCTTATCCCAAATATGAGTAGTGTTGTATTCAGCTCTGAATTTCAGACAGCAGAGCACACGCACATGACACATGTATCTATCAGTAGAGTAATTTGTACAGTCATACCAATTGTTTGTAAAATTGCAGTATTGAAGATGTGTATTTTCCATTTTGAAGCTGCAAATAAACTGCCAAAACTGAAAGAAATTGGAGTGTTGAAGATCTGCTAGTGCTGAATTTTAGGAGTAGACTAAAATAAATTTTAGAATGACTGAATGTATGCAGCCTGCAGTAGTGTAGCTGTACCAAAATCACATCTGCCCTAATGTATGCAGTCATGTTTTTATGCCATTCTGACCTGTCCACTGGGACTTCTCTCCTGTGATGTCTGTTTTGGTTCTGCAAAAACCCATTCAATAGTGTGGGACTGTGGATCATCAGCAAGGAAACCGTGCTTTAGTTCAGACTTCAGAGATATTTGCCTTTGCTTTAATAGGTAGTTTGCTCACAGTCAACATATAATAGCATAATTTGTTGTCCTGCATTGGAATACATCACACTAATACTGTATACGAATTATGGTCCTTACGTTATGTTCTATTCCATGCAGCAAAGGCAATATTCATCTAAGTTGAGCTGATTTTGATTTCCGTATGTTATGGGGTGACACAGATATTGCTATATGTTCATTCTTGAGGGTACTTGCGACTATATGAAAGCAGAGGACCATATGGTCTGTGGCCTTTTCATCCATATGAAAGTAGAGGCACATTGTGGTGCTAGTTTGCTGGGTTTTGTTTCCGACCATCGTGTCGTGATGATTTTGCAGGTACCCCGAGAGGCCCTTGAGTTTGCCGGAATGTCGATTAACTTCCGTTCCGGCAAATTCGGGTACTCCATATGTCCTATTTTCAGCAAAGGTCATGCTGAAATTTTCCGTGAATTTTAGCATGACTTTGCTAAAAATAGGACATATGGGGTACTTGCGACTAATGCATGGGCCGGGGTATCTTAGTACTTAATTAAGTAGGATCAACCAACGCTCTTTTCCTAGGCACTCAAGTAGGCGGTGTTGCCGATGCGATCTGCCATTTAGAGTACCCATATATATCAGTCAACCTAGGGTGCCTCGGCATCGATAAACCCTAAATGATGAAAACTTAACTTAGCATTTAGGGTGCCTCAGCGTCGACAAACCCTAAATGATAAAACCTTGGCTTTTAGGGTGCCTCGGTGTCAATAAAAACCAAAATGATGAAAGCTTAGGCTTTTAGGGTGCCTCGGCGTCGACAAAACCTTCAATGATAAAAGCTTAGATTTTAGGATGCCTCGGTGTCGACAAACCCTAAATGATGAGACCATGATCTTGTTCCTTGACAATAACCAACTTTTTGACCAAACTTTGTTTCTATTTAGAGAGAAACATGGCCCACAACGATGAGGCCGGGGGTTCGGGCGGCAAGGCATTCTGGGAGCTGTCCCAGGAGATGGAGGAACAACCTCACTTGTATGAGGACGCCGCCTTCCCCACCGATCCTGAGACCACTGATGGTGCCGCCGAGGATGACCCCACTGATGCCACCACTGATGGTGCCGCCGAGGATGCCACCACTGATGATGGCGGCGCACGCACAGATGGCAGCCAGAAGAGGCAACGGAAGGACCGGCGCCCGACCGTGCTCCGCACCCTCAAGGAGGAAGTTACTGAAGTGGACTCCGACGGGAATCCAACGGCGCCCGAACGAATAGTCAAGGGGTACTCGCTTCAGCTCGGGTGCATTCTCCGGAGCACCGTCTCGATCAACACCGAGAACCTGAGGCATCCTGACCGAGGGAATTTGCGCAACCTCCTCTTCACGAAGCTGCACGAACGATACAAGTTCCCCGCTGAATTTGAAAACACAGGCCTCAAAGGGAATAAAGTGAACAATGCTGCCGTCACGAAGATGAGCAAGGCCCTGTCTACTTGGAAAAGCAATGTGAAGAGAATGATCGAGAAAGGTGAGAGTTATGAGAAGATCAAGGAGAAAAATCCTTCGATCATCGAAGATGACTACAACGACTTCAAGATCAATTGCTCGAGCACCGCACACTCCGAATCAAGTAAGTGGGGGAAAGAAATGCGGGAGCTGAACTTAGGGGAACACACACTCGGTCCCGGCGGTTACAGAGTGGCGGAGCCTATATGGGACAAGGAGGAGGCGGACCGTGCCGAGCAAGGCCTACCGCCCCTCTTCGATAAATACGGTGACAAGCAGACCAGGAACTATGTCAGGGCCCGGTACAAGAAGGACCCGAAAACAAAGGAGCTTACCACGGATCCGAAGACCAGGGCGCTTGAGCTTGTTCTGGTAAGGAATACACCCCCGCGTAATTAGCTCCATATGGTTGCATTCTAATTAATGAAGCCAAATTTCTAAATGGTTCACATTCCTTCCGCAGGCGACTGAAAGCAGTAGCGCGGGGTCGACTAAGAGCAACCCTTGGGACACCACTCTAAATAGGGCGTTGAATGTAATGAAGAACAAGGATAAGCTCAGTAAGCCGACGTCAGCTGGTCATGTGGCCGACAAAGGCTTGTCGACAAAATGGGGGTCATACTATAACACTGGTGGGCAAAAGGAGAAAAAGACCAGCTCGGAAAGCCAGGCGCGCAAGGTTCAAGAACTCAAGGCACAGGTGGCGCGTATTCCGGAGATTGTCCAAGAGCAAGTGCAACAACAACTCGGAGCGACGATCACCGCCATTGTGCCTACCTTGATCCAGGGGCTGAGTGCGTGGATTGCGGGCGGCCAACAGGGGCTGCCCCCGATTCCTAGCTTCACGGCCAGCAAATCGCAGAACGCGATGGCGGGGCCATTGGTGTCTCCGGCGGAGGCGGCATTGGTGTCTCCGACGCCGGCACGGGAGCTTAATGCACCCGGGTGTACGCCGGCCGGCACCTCTGCAGCAAGAGGCCCCTCCGTCAACTGCACGCCTGCCGTTGGCGGTGCCTCGACATTAGCCGAGCTCGACGCCATCATCACGGTAACTAATTAAGCCTCTCTCGGCCGAGGACTTCATCTCCTTGCCTTTGACTGGGCATCCCTGACGCCCTACATGTTTTCGCAGGGCGCCGCCGACGTTCCGTGCACTCTCCTGCACTTCATGAACAACGAGTTGGTCGATGTCGCCAAGGGCAAAATCGTTCAACCGGGCAACCCCTTGTTCCACGTTACCCAGATGCCACCCAACTTGTTTAGGGTTCAACTGGTTCGGGTGCTGCCAGGCTGCGACGAGTTGTTACCTCCGATTCGACCCGTCGGGGCCGACGATGATGACGTGATGACCCTCAGCGCCTGCCTGAGCTGGCCCCTGCTTTGGCCGAAGAGCCAGATTCGTTTGGGGGCGGGGGACACCACCCCAAAGACAACACCGCCAGTCATGCCGGCGCCAAGTCGGCCCCATGGCAAGACCGCCGCAACGGTGCCGGACATCCCTATGCCACTGGATCCAAACATGCATATGGCACAGGATCAGAACGACGACGACGACGATACATTTGCCAACGTCGATCGGTACTTTGCCGATCATGGGTACGATGGCGACTTCATGGGGCCTCCTTCTCAAGAACCCAACCCAACAAAAGACGTGCGCGATCTAGCTGGTACTGCGGAGAAGCCAAGTTGCAACAGGCGTCGTCTGCCGTTCAGCTCTCAGGAGACGCCTCCAGCTGCCGACTTCACCGAGCCTCAGATAGGCGAGGTGCGAAATATTCTCAGCCCCAACACACTCAAGAAGGCAGTCTGTGAGCAGAACTCGGTCCCATTACAGGAGAAGAAGAAGGCACGCAAAAGAAAGACTAACAAGGGTGCGGGCCAGCCGGCACCGAGTACGATCCGTGCTCAGGACGGGCCACCTTCACCTAAGGATTTAATGAGGAGGGTGCATGTGGCGGGTAGGCCGATGCTACCGAGAAATATGCTCGATGTTGCAGCCGGTGCTATGCGGAGTCTGCATGACAGTGTTCTTTCTTTGGAAAAGCGGCATCTCAGAGAGAAGGATGTGGCATACCCGGTTTTCGTGGCCAAGGTGCCAGAGGGCAAGGGCTTTGTGGATAACTCCATCGGGGGTACGATCGTCCTGCGGTTTGATGACATCCACGCTATGTTGAACCTTCATCCGCTGCACTACACCTTCGTTCGGCTATTTTCGCTGAGTATGGAGATGCGGATCATTTGCGACAAGACCCCGGACATCGTGATAGTCGACCCCTTCTACATGCGTGCCAAGATCTTGAGCAACGCTGGGGACCGGCAAGTCGCGAGTTCTTACCTCGAAGGCGTCATTCTGGCAAACCCAGATAAGGATAACTTCCTCGTGCCTTACTTTCCCGAGTAAGTCCTCCCCTCAACCGCCCCGTAACATACGAATTCTTAGATTTCGATCATTTTTCTTTTAACATTCCGTGTTTTCTGCAGTGACACACATTGCATGCTCATCCTCCTAAGCCCCAAATATTCCATGGCCACGTATTTCGACCCGGACCGTCAGTCGAACGTAGACTACACAAATGTCAAGAAGGTTCTTGATGATGTTCTCCCCGGCTACGCCATATCTGGAGGCACCTTCAGCAGGCCTATTCGTAAGTACGGCAAGCACGTGTTCTCCCACAATACGACGTTCTGCTGCGTCAAGCAGCCGCCTGGCGGTCAGAAGGGTGCCTACTACGCCATCCATCACATGCGGGCGATCGTACGGGACCATCATCAACTTCTGCTACCGAGTAAACTCAAAGATTGGGCCGCGAGCGTGTCGGCAATCCAGGACGCGGACATCAGACAAGAATTCTTTCGCATCCAGTCGGAGTTTGCGGAAATCATCCATCAAGATGTGCTTCGTACCTCGGGGCAGTTCTACCTCAGAAATCAACCGTCCAACAGTGAGATAGACGGAATGCTACAAATGCAGGCTGACAACGCCCGTAATTTCATGACTCCCACGATAGACGGCGGCTTCATCCACGCTCCGGTCCCTTGAGTCGAGTCGAAAGCAGTGATGCCGTGTCTAGTTCTGAAACATCGATTGGCTCATGTTGTAATTAAACTTTATGAACTTGTAGTATGTCTCTTTGGTTTCGAGAGTCGTTCAACTTAGATGTAATCGATGCTATTAATGTCTTGCTTTTCTCTTCCAATCGTTCTGTTGCATACTTATATATTGCTTATGTATTGTCTGTGAATTGGTACTAACGTTTCGTTTGGCTAGTGCATAGCGATGCCGTCGTATGTCGTGTACAAGGGTAAGGTTCCCGGAGTCTACGACGACTGGGAGGAGTGTCGGAGACAGGTTCACCGATTCAGCGGTAACAGTTACAAAGGGTACACCACTAGGGCCGAGGCCGAATCTAGATATGCCCGCTATCTAGCGGGAGAGGGGAGGGAGCGTTGGAGGAACCGGATGAAGACGAGTTTCATCGTGATGATGCTCATCGTGATGACCGCAACTCTCTTCTATGTGATGGTAGTTTAGATGATCGATATCGACTTGTAATGTGAAGACAAACTCGCTACTCGCGGTCTCCAGACTTGTAATATAATGTTCTATCTTTGTTCGGTCTTTTCAATTCGGAGGCTAATATGATGAATTGTATTCGGAGACTAATATGATGAATTGTATTCAGAGACTAATCTTCTATTGTATTCGATGAATCTGTTGTTGATGTGTGTTGTCTATATTTTGTCCAATTATACATTTTGTAACCTGTGCAAAAAAACAGAAAATTAAACAATTAAAAAAACCTAATATTCATACTAATGGCGCATCACATCACAGTGCGCCATTAGTATGCCAGAGGATACTAACGGCGCATCTTTAAGCAGTGCGCCATTAGTATGCCGAGGTTACTAATGGCGCATCCTGTTGTCGTGCGCCATTAGTATGCCAAAGCACCTGGCTATACATGGCCCCTGGGAGGCATACTAATGGCGCACCGTGCCCTGTACTAATGGCGCACCGGTGGTGCGCCATTAGTAAATATTACTAATGGCGTGCTAGTAATGGCGCACCACTAATGCGTCATTAATGGCCAAATTAGGTGCGCCATTAGTAGCCCTTTTTCTAGTAGTGCCCCTTACCTTTTTCTCCTTTGTGCAGAAGGTTTTTCTAGTTTATTGCAGTTTGAAGAAGAAGCTGGTGGCTTAGAGGGAATTAGAGTGTGTAGAAATGCACCATCAGTATCACACCTTTTATTCGCTGATGATTCTCTGATTCTCATGAAAGCAGACGTTTTAAATGCAGCTTCCTTACAACATGTTCTAGATGCCTACTGTGAAAGCTCAGGACAATTGGTGAGTTTGGCTAAATCTAGTATTTTTTCAGTCCTAATACACCTGCAACTTCTAGGACCGAAATATGCCAGGAGTTACACATTGATACTGAGGCATTATCAGATAAGTATCTTGGGCTGCCAGCTATGGTGGGTGCAGATAGGAGTGATTGTTTCAGGCATTTTTATGACAGAATAAAAGAAAAACTGAAGGGATGGATGGAGAAACAGTTGTCTACTAGAGGGAAAGAGATATTACTTAAATCTGTAGCCCAGGCCATCCCAGTCTTTGCGATGTCTATTTTCAGCCTGCCCAAGGGCCTATGCAAGGAGATAACTGATTTGATAGCACAATTTTGGTGGGGGGATGATGAGGAACACAAAAGAATGCACTGGTATACATGGTGGAAGCTTTGCTACCCAAAAAGTGAGGGGGTATGGGGTTCAGAGATCTCTATTCTTTTAATCTTGCCATGCTCTCAAAGCAAGTTTGGCGGTTGATCACTAACCCGGATTCCCTGTGTGCAAGAGTATTGAAAGCTAAATACTTCCCTAATGAAAGTTTATTACAAGCTACCCTGAAGAGTGGTGCTTCGTTTACGTGGCAGAGCATTATGAAAGGTCTTGAAACATTTAAGTTGGGGTATATCTGGAGGGTTGGTACCGGTGAGAACATTAACATTTGGAGCGACCCCTGGATACCGTCTAGTCCGGACAGGAGAGTTTTATCAAACCAGGGGCAAACACTGATATCACGAGTTCATGATCTAATTGACCCTATGACTGGTTTTTGGGACAAGGAACTGATCAGATCTATATTCATATCGGTTGATGTAGACAGGATCTTGCAAATTCCCCTCAACTATGGGGCTTTCGAGGACTTTATTGCATGGCACCCGGATCATAAAGGGTTTTTCTCCGTGAAATCAGCATACAAAGTACAATGGATACGATCTTTCCAGGCACATGCAACGGTGATGGCGCGACCTGGAGGCTCAAGAACTCCAACGGTGTGGAGTACACTATGGAAACAGAAGGTCCCACGTAAAATTCAAATTTTTTGTTGGCGTGCTCTACATGGTATTATTCCGCTAAAGTCCATACTCATGAACCGTCATATTGGAACTAATGGGGCATGTCCTATATGTCATCAAGATGCGGAAGATGTCTGCCACCTACTGTTTGAATGTTGCAATGCCAAGCACCTCTGGGAACGCCTAGGCATTGCGGGAATGATTGAGGAAGCAAAGTTGATTGATCGCTTAGGGTTAGTTATATTGGAACATCTACTCCTTGCACCAGATTTACCCTTATCACTGAAACCGAATATTGCTGTCAAACAAGCTCTTATGGTGGGCAGCTGGTACTTATGGTGGATAAGACGTGAACTCACTCATGATGGTAGACCACCACATCCCACGTGGTGGCATATGTCCGTCCTGGCAATTGCTAGTAATTATCATGAAGCTAATCGCAAACAAAATGATAATAGAGAGATGAAGTGGACGAAACCAGACCTCATGTTCATAAAGGTAAATGTTGATGCGGCCTATTTTGCAGATGAAAGTGCAGGAGCTTCGGCAGCTGTAATTAGAGATGATAAAGGGAATTTTTTAGCAGCACAATGCAAATATATACCTCATGTTGCAGATGCAATGATGGCTGAAGCAACGGCGATGCGTGATGGTCTAGTGTTTGCAAACTCCCTAGGGTTTCCTCGTGTGGAGGCGGAATCAGATTCCTTAAACGTCATAAACTTTTGTGATGGCCAATCTAGATGGTGGGATGCTGCAATAGCAATTTTCGCGAAATGTGTGGATGTTTCTTCTTTAATAGGGAAGGTTGTCTTCAAGCATTGTTTTCGTTCTTCCAATCAAGCGGTGCATGTGCTAGCTAACTTTTCTTATTGTAATAAGACCTCTTTAAACTGGACAGACGAGCCCCCGGGTTGTCTGATCTCTTCGCTTGTGGACGATGTAATGCCTATGTTAAATCAATAAAGCTAGTCATGATGGTCTTCACTAAAAAAAGCCTAAAAACGTTGTTCAAATAGATGATATAAATAAATGCACAAATAACTATCTTTTACATTATCAAGGCCTAAAAGCGTTCAAACTGATGATATAAATGTTGGGGATCGTAGCAGAAATTAAAATTTTCCTACGCATCACCAAGATCTATCCATGGAGTATTCTAGCAACGAGGGGATAGGAGAGCATCTACATACCACTTGTAGATCGCAACGGAAGCGTTCAAGAAGAACGTGGATGATGGAGTCGTACTCGTCGTGATCCAAATCACCGATGACCAGCGCCGAACGGACGGCACCTCCACGTTCAACACATGTACGGTCGGGATGACGTCTCCTCCTTCTCGATCCAGCAAGGGGGAAGGAGAGGTTGATGAAGATCCAGCAGCACGACGGCGTGGTGGTGGATGCAGCAGAATTCCAGCAGGGCTTCGCCAAGCGTCTACGGAGAGAGGGAGAGGTGTAACAGGGGAGAGGGAGGCGCCAAGGCTGCAGGGTGCGACTGCACTCCCTCCCCCCTTTATATAGGCCCCTAAGGGGGGCGCCGGCCCTGGAGATGCATCTCCCAAGGGGGGGCGGCGGCCAGGGGGGAGCCTTGCCCCCCAAGGCAAGTGGGGCGCCCCCTGCCCTAGGGTTTCCAACCCTAGGCGCAGGGGGAGGCCCATGGGGGGGGGGGGCGCACCAGCCCACTAAGGGCTGGTTCCCTCCCCACTTCAGCCCACGGGGCCCTCCGAGATGGGTGGCCCCACCCGGTGGACCCCTGGGACCCATCCGGTGGTCCCGGTACAATACCGGTGACCCCCGAATCCTTCCCGACGGCCGAAACGACATTTCCTATATATAATTCTTTACCTCCGGACCATTCCGGAACCTCTCGTGACGTCCGGGATCTCATCCGGGACTCCGAACAACCTTCGGTTTGCTGCATACTAATATCTTTACAACCCTAGCGTCACCGAACCTTAAGTGTGTAGACCCTACGGGTTCGGGAGACATGCAGACATGACCGAGACGATCTCCGGTCAATAACCAACAGCGGGATCTGGATACCCATGTTGGCTCCCACATGCTCCTCGATGATCTCATCGGATGAACCACGATGTCGAGGACTTAATCAATCCCGTACTCAATTCCCTTCGTCTATCGGTACGATACTTGCCCGAGATTCGATCGTCGGTATACCGATACCTTGTTCAATCTCGTTACCGGCAAGTCTCTTTACTCGTTCCCGTAACACATCATCCCGTGAACAACACCTTGATCACATTGAGCTCATTATGATGATGTCTTACCGAGTGGGCCCATAGATACCTCTCCGTCATACGGAGTGACAAATCCCAGTCTCGATTCATGCCAACCCAACGAACACTTTCGGAGATACCTGTAGTGCACCTTTATAGTCACCCAGTTACGTTGTGACGTTTGATACACCCAAAGCACTCCTACGGCATATGGGAGTTGCATAATCTCATGGTCTAAGGAATGATACTTGACATTCAGAAAAGCTCTAGCAAACGAACTACACGATCTTTGTGCTATGCTTAGGTTCGGGTCTTGTCCATCACATCATTCTCCTAATGATGTGATCCCGTTATCAATGACATCCCCATGTCCATAGTCAGGAAACCATGACTATCTATTGATCAACGAGCTAGTCAACTAGAGGCTTACTAGGGACACATTGTGGTCTATGTATTCACACATGTATTATGATTTCCGGACAATACAATTGTAGCATGAACAATAGACAATTATCACGAATAAGGAAATATAATAATCCTTTTATTATTGCCTCTAGGGCATATTTCCAACAATAAATGTATAATTTTTTTATCACCTGCTCTAAGTGATGTAAAATACAACACTTCACGATGTAAATTTACATCACCAATCACCGACGATGTAAAGCCAGATGCAAAACGGCCAGCCGCGCGCCAAACCAACTGCCACCAAGAAAGTTCCCAACCGATGATACCTTTTCTGCCACCGCCATCGCCGGCCGATTCAGGTCAGATCCGGCGCCTCCCCGTCGCCCCGGCCAGCTCCGGCGCCCCGCACCCGCCACCTGGCGGCCACTCCCGCGCTCGACCTCCCATTGCGGCGGCGCCGAGGACCCAGCCGCCGAGGAATGGAGCTCGGCGGGCCCACATCCAGCCGTTGTCATGCTTCACATCCAGCACCAGTGGAACGATAAGGTTCCGCCGCGTCTGTTTTTGCCACCCCATCACGGCCGCGCAGCCGCCCGATTTGAGCGTCGTCGCCCCGCCCCTCCTCGGTTGAAGCTCGGCCACCACCCGATTCGAGCTCTGCCGATCCGCCCTGCCACATTTGAAGCTCGGCCGTCAGCGTGTTCGAGCTCCGCCGCCGCCCCGCCCTGCTCCTCGTTTCAATTTGAAGCTCGACCACCTGATTCAAGCTCCCCCGCTAGCGCCTGTCTACATGCTCCACGCCGCCGCCATGCCACAGAAGAACTAGGTTTACATCATCAAATACCTCATCTGTTGGAGCACTCATTTTACATCATCAAATATACATCAACTGTTGGAGTTGAGACTTTTTTGGTGATGTAAAAAGCATTTTTTGTGATGTAAAAAGCATTTCTTTTGTAATGTAACCCTAACTGGACGGCCGACCAGTGAAGTTGGACAACAAGGAGGGAGGACGGGCAGAGATGGCAGGCGTTGAGATGGGAGGGCTGTGGAGAGGCGGCGCGGGGTGAGCGAGTAGAAAGGAGGGAGGACGCGGGGCTCGAGGATGACAGAGGAGGATTGGTGAATAGGGTTTCACCGCACAGGCCCAGGGAGCCCACCCACGTGCCTACCGCCCGCTGCGGTAAAATCAATCCACAATTCCCTCACCCAAAACCAGAGAAAAACTACCTCATTATCTTGACCCCACCATTATTGAGCCCTACCTGGCATTCACCTACGAAGCTGCTGTATACTCCCTCAGTCCTTTAAAGAGTGTATTTCAAATTTTGTTGAAGGGTCAAACTATCTCAAAGTTTGACCGAGTTTATGCAAAAATATATCAATATTTATGAAACCAAATGGGTATACGATGAAAATATATTTTATCATGAATCTAAATCTACTCATTTGATGGTATAAATGTTGATGTACTATTATATAAATACGATCAAACATAAAACACTTTGACTTTCCAACAAAGTTGGAAATACACTCTTTAAAGAACGGAGGAAGTATGTACACAACATTACCAATCACCGATGATGTAAAGCCAGATGCAAAATGGCCAGTCGTGCACCAATCCAACCGCCATGAAGAAAGTTCCCAACCGATGATATCTTTTCTGCCGCCGCCATCGCCGGCCGATTCAGGCCAGATCCGGTGCTCGGTTACCCGATTCAAGCTCCCCGCTAGCGCTCGTCTCCATGTTCGGCTGCCGGCTCCCGTCTCGACTCAACGCTCGGCCGCGGCCACGCCGCCGCCATGCCACAGAAGAACTAGTTTTACATCATCAAATACATCATTTGTTCGAGCACTCGTTTTACATCATCAAATATACATCAACTGTTGGAGTTGAGACTTTTTTGGTAATGAAAAAGCATTTTTTTTGTGAAGTAAAATTCATTTTTTTGTGATATAAATTATGCAACACCTACTTTTACATTTCTGAATATACATTTTCTATTGAAGATGCCCTCATAAAACACACTTTCGCATAAAAGGTTCTGCTGCCAATTGCACGATTCTTTGCAATACTGTACACAATGCTCTGAAACTGTTCATTCCGTTCCAAGATATCCTTGCCACTTTAGAAAACGTATATAGTTGATTTTCATCCAATAGTAGAAGCCAACTACCAACCGTAAAGAGAAGTGCATACCGGCCGTTCAAAAAAAAAATACTCTCTTGTCATCAAACGATGTTTGTCATGAACTCATAGCCTCATAGTACATGCAGGTGATAGATAGGCACAGCGTGCCAAGCTAAGAACCAAAGCATCAACAGGGTAGTGACTCCACTCTCATCTAGTAGTATTTATCTGCTCCATATATCAGTTTGCTCGTCATTAATTTTATCGAACTATCATGAAACATATTTTCTTTCTAACATATATTTTTCCAAGCCTGTTCGACGACAATGTGCGCATGTCAACTTGCATTTTGGATCGAATGGAGTAACTAATGTCATCCCTTGAAGGTAGCTTAATTCACGGATTCCATTGCGTCTAGCATAGCTACATATCTGGAGGAAGAATCCACATGCTATCGTAATGGTTGCTATCGACGAAGTACCCTGTCGATTTGATCCTCTTCACATCGTCGCTGGTGTCCTTGTTCTTCCAGTCGTCTACCCTGTAATACTTCCTGTCGCCGTAGCTGCTCGGGAGTGTAAAGAATAATGACGCACCATGGGGGACGACATCATTTTGACTAAAGCAACGAGAGTAATAGATGTGGTTTCTCTCCAGATGGCCAACCTTGCCATCCGGCACGCGCACCGCCTTAGAGAAGGTTCGCCCCAAGAACACGGCATGGTCGTCCAAGCTCGTCACCTCCACCCACTTGTGCTTGCAAGACGTTGCTGGTCCATCGCCTTGGATGTCTGACGAGCTCAAACACCTTGAAGAAACCTTCGGGGTTTCGTGAGCAGCGGGCGCTTATCGCCACCGCAATCTTGCCGTGCAGTTCAAAGATGTAGGACTTGTCCGACTCCGATACGTATTCCTCCCACAAGGGGCAGTTGAGTAGGTTCGCAGCGGTGACCACGGGTTCTCCGTCCTCATTCACGCTTATCTCGAACTTGTAGACATCACCTTGGAACCTTGTGAGGCCGTAGAGCTCGCCGTTGCAAAAGGTGATGTCCTCCAGTCTCCTGCCGTGCCTATGTTTTGGTCTCGTCCACACGCTGTCCGGATAGCCAACTCTGCAGAGCGCGATGCCACGGAACTCGGTTATGGTGGCGAGGATGCATCCATCTGAGGTGGGCGGCTTGGAGAATACAAGTTTGTCGTAGCAGAAGATCCCCCACTGGTTCTCGGGGAGCGCCACCTCGGCGCCCGAGAAGGGGTTCGCAATTCTCAATGGCGGGGACGAGACGACCCAGCCGCCGTCGTGGCAGCCGACGAGCTGGTCGCTGCTCGGGAGCTGGATCGGCACGGTGGCGCCGTCCTCGGGGCAGTGCAGGTACTTCGTCTCGCTGCAGTCGGAGGACTCGAGGAGCAGCCATGGCAGCGCGGGAGGGGGCACCTCCGCACGCGCCACAGCGCGCCACGACCGGCAGACTGCGGCGAAGCTCACGCGGCCGCGCGCGGTGGCGACCATGCCGTACACGACGGCGAGGACGTCATCTGGGAACGCGGACGACCAGCACCGCAGCGCGCCCGTCGTCGCCGCACGCGCGCGCTTCGCTTCGGCCGGTTCGTCGCCGGCGGCGGCCATCTGGGGTGGCGTGTGGAGGAAGGCGAAAGAGTTGGTGCGCGCTAGGTTTATTTGCTTGTTGCGCAATCAGTGCCGGCACGAATCAGTTGGATATTACCAATAATCTCGGCACGGTTAGCGTGCATCAAACTTTTGGAAACTATATGTCCATAATTTTTTTTTAAATTTTTTATGAGGGGATTATTTGTCCATAATTTGTACTCCCTCAGTCCCATATTGATATATACTCTAGTTTGGAGAAGTGGCTAGCTATCACTTAATTTGAACATTCTGAAGAATTTGCAGAAATAATACTAAGATTCACGCAAATCATTCCACGAGATCCAAACAACTCATGCTGGAAATTAGCGTCAATTAATTCCATCAAATCTTCATCAGCTACGAATTTCAACAAGATTGTACTCGCATGCCGAAACGCCACATATATATGCATGGTACGTAGCCATCCATCACAGCCTCATTACATTTGTCAAGAAATATATATTCACGTACTACATCCATCACAGCCCCTTTTTTTCCTTACCACATGTTTAGCGCAATCTGCAAGCTCAGGTTGGCGGCGAACAATCAAGGGAAGAAGACGGCCAGAACGATCTTTGGTGTAATATTTTCATTTTCATTTTATGTCAATTTGTCCTTTTGCATTGGCTACTATATTCTTCGATAGATATTTTTTTCGAAAGTACGCGAATGCATACCATATTTTTATAGAAGGCGGAATTTGAATTACAAAAAGACTACAACTTGTTACGAACAACAAGTGTAGTGCAGATACCACACCACACCAGGCAAGTTCGAAAACTGCCAACACCAACAACACAGCTACAAAGCACAAAAGAGCCTGTCCAAAAACAGATCAACATCATGCCGCGTCTTGACCAACGCCGGTCACCTCCGAGGACAATACCAACTCGGGATGAACTCCCCTTGTCGACGCAACATCCACCCTTGATGCCTAAGGGAGGTGGCAAGTAGATGGCGGAACTTGGTCGGTCCACTAAAGGAACCATCTTGGAATCACCGGCCATGACATACATTGCGCCTCTGAAGATCGTCTTGGACAACGGCGAGCACGGGAAGTAGCACAACATGGAACCTCAAGACCGTGTCTTCAAACGCGATGCTCCCAACAGAGTAGCGGCGTTGAAGACGCTACCATCACGCCGGTTCAACTCCGAACCTAGGCTTTCGCCCGAAGACCGCTACCAATCCCAAGAGCAAGCGATGGAGATGGCGACACACCTTGGCGACGCCTCCAAGGAGGGGAACAACACCCACGGGCGCCGTCGCCGCCAGCACCGACCAAGAACGGGCAAGAATTTCTTCGGGACCGCCGCACTCCTCCATCTCTGTTGATTGGATTGGGGACAGACCATCCAAGTTGGCACTCCGCCACAACCGCAGCACTAAGCCAGCATAGCCAAGAAGCCGAGAACACCCGAGACCCGCACATCCAGGAGCGCACAGCCTACCACCAACACCTCCACGGTTGAGAACTCGTCGAGCTCCCTCCATGCCCGACCAAGGATCGCCGGACCGCACGCCCAGCCGTTAGGCCAACTCCAGGCAGACATCTGCGTCACGGTCCTACAGCCCAGATCGGGCCCATCCGGCCCGCGCCGCCGCCTCCATCACCCACGACCACGAAGATCAGGAGCGGGCGCCACAACGGAGGCGCCGAGAACCGTGGCGTGCTCGGCCGCTGCAAGCGGAACAACTCCTGGCCGAGCCCCGCCACGCCGCCCAGGCCAATCCGCGCCGCCGCCACGTTGTCCCGTCCCGTCGCCTCCTAGAGGGGCCACCACGCCACGACCATCTCCTCCCGAGAGCCCTAGCCGCGCACCACCTCTCCGCCGTGCCGCTCTGTCGTGCGCCGTCACACCATCTCCATGTTGCAGCGAGCAGCGCCAGAAATCCCACAACCGCGAGGGCCCCGCCCAACCCCAGCGAGCGCGCGGGCCAGATCCTGCCGCCGCCGGCCGCCAACGGGCTTTGCCCGCCGACGTGCCCCGACGGCGGCGAGGGGGGAGGGAGGTAGAGGGGGTGGCGGCGGCGGTGGTTAGGGTTTCCGCCCGAGCCGCCCCAAGGGAGCGACGCAGGGGAGTTTTTCTGAGTGAATGTTCCAAATCCTCTTCGATAAATATCATATATGAGACACCTATGTGTCTTTCTAAAATAAATAAATGAGTTGATATAAGGTATATAAATTTCTACCGTAAGTTGTAAATATCAGTGCGGTTTTGCAATGTGCAAGTTTTTGATGAGTGATTGTGCCGGTCGGGCTAGGACGACGTTTCACTCGTCTATATGGCATTTGTTAGTTCACATGAGTGAGCAGATATTTAGCAGCATTTTGGTCACCGGCGAGAGAGTACATGTTTTTTTTTTGTGGGGAAGCAAGAGAGTACGTGTTGATACTCCTTTACAAATGAAACCTCCAGTGCTCAGGCTTCTTGTTTTTTTTTTCTTAAGAAAAACTAGACCTGGCAGAGTAATGGACAAGAGGTACAACTATGATCGGTGGCCATCCGGAGCAACAACTGGTACAGTTAGTGCAGGTTAGAATATGTCTTTGTTGTTCCTTGGAAGCCTTCAAACAAGTTGGTCCTTGCATTTGTCAAGCATGCATTACAAGGACAAATGGACTCACCTTTGTGCGAAATATTCAAAGCGGGCATCATCAAATTCACCTATAGAAGATGCATCAAATCGTTCATACACCTGTGTCGTGATTGGACAGTGAAAAACATTTGTAATTTCATCAATACTGTTTTCGCACTAAGATGTGTCTGTTGAGTGAGCCCATCCAAAATTTATTAGAAATTCAGCAAAAGCCCTCATTCTTGGCATCAAATTTTGTTCAGATGCACTTATATATAATCCATCCTACCATCTTGTGGTAGTTATCCCACATGTCTTATATATTATCATGCGGTAGTATATATATACAGTTTTATCATTATAAGTATGTGCATATACTGTATATAAGATACTTTAAGGTGAGTTACTTGAAAAAATTGTAAGTTGGTCCATGATTTTTATTATATTTATAAAATACATACATATTTGTACGTAAAAAGGAGCATACTCAAAATACGATACGTAGTACTACCCACTTGAAAAATGTGACAAATTTTTTCAGTTACCACCACTTGAGTTTTGTATGTACTATATATCAAATTGAAGAGTATGTATATATATCAAATCTGAGTGTGCTCTTTTCTACGTA
Organism: Aegilops umbellulata; assembly: GCA_032464435.1. Taxonomy (NCBI): domain Eukaryota; kingdom Viridiplantae; phylum Streptophyta; class Magnoliopsida; order Poales; family Poaceae; genus Aegilops; species Aegilops umbellulata. The sequence continues at coordinate 642,883,636 of CP136057.1, forward strand.
AAAATATGTACGTACTTCACAAATAAAATTAAAATATGGGCCAACTTGCAATTTTTTCATGAAACTGACTTTGAAGTGTTTTTATATAGTATATAAACATACTGAAAATGATTAAGTATTATATATATACTACGACATGATAGTATATGCGGCATGTGGAGTAACTACCGCTATATAAATAAGGGGAGTAAAAGTAAAAATTGCAGGCCGTCTCGGAGGAAAAAAAATTGCACGCGCCGAATCCATTAAAAGGGGTGTGCAGTGTAAAAAATGCTCTTATATATATATATATATATATATATATATATATATATATTATGGGACGGGAGAATATATTCTCTTGCATCAAATATTTTTTGTCCTAAACTCATAGCCTCATAGCACATGCAGGTGATAGAGAGGCACAGCGTGCCAAGCAAAGAACCAAAGGATCAATACCCAATTACTACACTCTCATCTACTCCATATATCAGTTTGCCCATCATTAATTTCTGTCGAATTATCATGAACCACACCTTTTTTCTAATGCTTTTTTTTTGCAAGGCAACATGTTTGCACATAAAGCCTATAAAAATTACCATATCAAAGACAATGTGCACATGTCCTGATTTTTCGATAAAGGGCGCTTTTATTATCTCAAAATGTAGCATCAAGCGGATACAAAGCATTATGAGTAACACCCGGCCTCTGCATAATTAGGATGCACACGGCCCAATACGAAAGTCTGAGAAAAATTCATGAAATAAAAACCGACAAATTGGCAACAGTAGAGTTCTATAGACCGACACTATGCCTATGTCGATGAAAGTGGTGGATCGATCCGAAGGTTATGTTGCCACCCATGTTGGGGAAAAACCTCCATAGCCATCTGCTCCAATCGCATACACACCCCATTGAACAGCGGTTGGTCCTCCGGCCGTTGTAACATAGACCACGTACATAGCGATTGCGCATACCGGAATATAACCTGCAGAGGAGAAGCATTTTCTTCATTAAAAACCAAATCGTTTCTACATAGCCAAAGCGACCAAATTAAGGCATACGCTCCCACCCTTATTAGCATTTTGAACATATTTGAAATACCGTCCAACGAATGACCAAAAATATTGGCAACACTTGTGGGCGGATACAAATTTGACGCTATTTGGATGACTGACCATGTAGAACGTGCAAACTTGCATTGGAAAAGGAGGTGTTTGATTGTCTCGTCATGAGTACAAAAACAACAATTCTTACTCCCTTGCCAGTTGCGTCATGCGAGGTTGTCTTTGGTTAACACAACTCCCCTACGGAGATACCACATGAAAATTTTCACTTTTAGTGGAATCTGGGACTTCCAAATTTTCTTGTTATTACTCACTAGTACCTCAGAATGTGTGAGCGCACAGTGCATAGAGTCTACAGTGGAAGACCCTGATGTAGTAAGGTTCCAGCAAAACACATCCCGGCCTTGTGTCAGGTTAATCGAATCTAGTCTGGATAAAAGATTATGCCATGACACAAGTCGGGGGCCAATCAAATCCCGCCTGAATGAAATATTCGGCGGGGATGAACGGAGCACATACGCAATAGTATTATTCTTATCGCGAGCAATGTTGTATAAGGATGGATATTGTTCTCGGAGATTGGCATTGCCTAGCTAGATGTCTTCCCAAAAACGAATCTCCGACCCGTTCTTTATCGCGAAAGATCCAAAACGAAAGAGATGTTTCTTTGCCGCCATTAGGCCAGCCCAAAAGTGTGAGTCGCCAGGTTTCCAGAATGCTTGGGATGTCATCTTTTGGCCTAGATACTTGTTGCGCAGCATGGTTTGCCAAACTCCATCCTCAGTAAAAAGTTTGAACAATCATTTACTGAGTAGGGCCTCATTTTTGACCTACAAGTCATGAATTCCAAAGCCACCTTGGTCTTTCGGCCTACAAACCACGCTCCATTTGGCCAGCCTATATTTTTTCTTTTCACCATCTCCTTGCCAAAAGAATCTGGATCTAAAATATTCCAGTCTTTGCAGGGCCCCTTTTGGGAGTTGGAAGAAAGAAAGCATATAAAGAACCATATTTGTGAGGACAGAGTTAATCAAAACCAATCGTCCTCCAATTGAGAGTAGTTTACCTTTCCAACTGCTCAACCGTTTCTCTAACCGCTCCTCTACATGCTTCCACTCCGCAATGGTGAGGCGCGATAATGAATCGGTATTCCCAGGTATTTAATCGGGAATTGGTCATGTGCGCAACCAAATAGGTCAGCATAATCGGCCGCCGCCTCAACGGTTTCTCCAAAGCAGAACAATTTGCTTTTACGGAAGTTTATTTTGAGACCCGACATTTGCTCAAATCCTGGAAGCAAGAGTTTCAGGTTTCAAGCCTTGTCCAGATCATGTTCTATAAAAAGAATTGTGTCATCAGCGTATTGTAAAATAGAGAGGTGCACATGTCCTGATAGACTTGCATTTTCAATCGAAGGAAGTAATGGACCAATGGATTACGTTGCGTCTAGAATAGCTACATATCTGGAGGAAGAATCCACATGCTATCGTAGGTATCCACGAAGTATCCTGTCGATTTGATCCTCTTCATGTCATCGCTGGTATTCTTCTTGTTCTTGCTGTTGTCTACCCTGTAATAGTTTCTGGCGCGGTAGCAGTTCGTTTGTGTAAAGAATAACACACCATGGGGGACAACATCACTTTGAAGCAAGCGACAAGTGTAATAGATGTGGTTCCTCTCCAGATGGGCAACCTTGTCATCCGGCACACGCACCGCCTTAGAGAAGGTTCGGCCCAAGAACAAGGCATGGTCGTCCAAGCTTGTCACCTCCATCCACTCGTGCTTGCAAGATGTTGCTAGTCCATGGCCTTGGATGCCGACGAGTTCAAACACCTTGAGGGTTAGTGAGCACTGGGCTCTCATCGCCACTGCAATCTTGCCGTGTAGATCAAAGATGTAGGATTTCTCCCATAAGCATTCCTCCCACAAGGGGCAGTTGAGTAGGTTCGCAGCGGTGACCGTGGGTTCTCCGTCCTCGTTCACGCCTATCTCGAACTTGTAGACATCACCTTGGAACTTTGTGAGGCCGTAGAGCTCGCCATTGCAGAAGGTGATGTCCACCAATCTCATGCCGGGCCTACGTTTTGGTGTCGTCCACACGCTGTCCGGATTGCCAACTCTGCAGAGCGCGATGCCATGGTGCTCAGTTATGGTGGCGAGGATACAGTCACCTGAGGTGGGCGGCTTGGAGAATACAAGTTTGTCCTGGCAGAAGATCCCCGACTGCTTCTCGGGGAGCGCCACCTTGGCGCCCGAGAAGAGGTTCACAATGCTCAGTGGCGGGGACGAGATGACCCAGCCGCCGTCGTGGCAGCCCAAGAGCCGCGCACTGCTCGGGAGCTGGATCTGCACCATGGCGCCGTCCTCGAGGCAGTGCAGGTCCTTCGTCTTGCTGCAGTCGGAGGAGTCGAGGAGAAGCCATGGCAGCGCGGCGGGGGGTAGCACCGCACGCACCGCAGCACGCCACGATCGGCAGACTGCGGCGAAGCGCACGCGGCCGCGCGGCGAGGCGATCATGCGGTACACGACGGCGAGGAGGTCATCTGGGAACACGGACGATCAGCACCGCAGCTCGGCCGTCGCCGCCGCACGCGCCCACTTCGCTTCTGCCGGTTCGTCGCCGGCGGCGGCCATCCTGATCGGTCAACAATGTGGCGTGTGGAGAAAAGCGAAGGAGTTGTGCGTGCTAGGTTTGCTTGCTTGTTGCGCAATCAGTGCGGGCACGAATCAGTTGGATATCACCAATAATCTCGGTATGGTTAGCTGCATACTCGATTTTAGGCATCAAAATCTTGGTAAATACAGTTTTTTTTTGCAAATATATGGTCATAATTTGTAGGTATTCCCTCTTGTTCTTTTTGGTCTGTATATAAGTTTTGTCTAGAGCCAAAGTATCTTTAGTTGGACGAAACTTATAGAAATAAGTGTTAACATTCACAATACCACATCAGTATCATTAGATTCATTATGGAATGTAGTTTCATATTATATGTATTTGGTATTGTAGATATTGATATTTTTTAACATAAATTTGGTAAAACTTTGTAAACTTCATAAAAAGGACCGGAGGGATTAGTATAGTTTTATTAAAGCACATCTAGGTGTGCCCTAAATATTACACACATCTAAATTCTATGCCATTGATTTTATATGAAAATTCATTTTGTAGAACTGCTCACGTGCTGGCGGTGCCACCAAGTTTAAAAATAATATATACTCCGTATGATATTCCACCACCTGTCGAATTCCAGAGAAAAGGATACTGTAGTTTGGAAAAGTGGCTAGCTATCTCTTTGGACATTCTGCAGAATTTCCAGAAATAATAAGATTCACGCAAACCATTCCACGATATTCAAACAACTTATGCTGGAAATTGGCATCATTTAATTGCATTGAGCCTTCATCGGCTACGATTTGAACAAGATTTTACTCGCGTGCTAAAACACCAACATATATGCGCGGTACGTAGGCATCAATCACGGCCGCGTTAAATATATATTCGCGTACTCCATATAATTGGTTTTGTAGACAGTAGTATTTTTTTAGACTGCCAGCAACCCCTTCTAATGCCGGCCTGAAAAATGAACCTAAATCCTTCAAAGTGCACGCACACTTTCTAACCGAATCGGGCGGCTGCTTCCTGGCACGGGTGCGCCAGGCGCCACCTGGTTTGGACTGGCCCCGCGTCGCGTCGTGGGCGATTTTGTCCATATCCGGACATGGGGAGGCCCACATGTAAGCGGTAGAGGAGGGAGGAGTGCGGGTCGTGGGTGGCGGTTTCGAAATCTGTGCCTGAAATCCCTCGCCCGCAGCGGTGCTCTTTCCCCATTCCATCTTCGTCTTCGTCCTCACCAGCCTCTCCACCGAACGGGCGCGGTACAGGGGAGTCGCGACGGAGTGCTCAGGTCGGCGGCGGCTTGCGGGTGGTTCTCCGCGCGGGGGAATCGCTGCTACTCCTCGGCGTCGGAGGTATGCTCGCCTGCGACTTCTCCATGCTTCTCCTCGCTTTCTCTGTCTCGCGGAGCGCGGATGCGCCGATATGTGAGTGGAATGCTCTCTAGGGTTCCGGAACGGCACGAACTACCCCCGCTTATGCTCGATTTTGGTCATGTTGAGTTCCCTTCTCCTCTCCGGTAGCACGCACCCAACGGTGGTCGGGATCTACAAGGACACGTCTAGTGGGGTTGTTCAGGGCATGGGGTGGCTGGCCAGGGCCAAGGTATAGTTGGCCAGGGCACGGGGTAGTCGATAGGTAGCGGGGGATGCACATCCATGGCGCCCGTTGTGCGATTTTAGGGCGATTGGCTGTTTAGTTCCTGTTCCGTTCAATTTGGCAGGGGTTTGAGATCTGTTCATGATTCTTAGTCCTTCTGCAAGTTGTATTAGATGTGTGCAATGTTGTGTGCAATGCATTGGCTGATTTGTAGTTGTTGTACAGAGATTTAGGTGGTTAGTTGCACAAAATTCTCCCCAGTTGGCTGCATCCATATAGTACCTGGCTGTCCATATGCTCTGCAGTTGCACCAGTTGTCTTGGTCAGTTGGCTTGTTGTTTTGTACTAGTTGGTTGTCTATACGGTGTTCAGTTGCACAAGTTACCTGCTCATTTGGCTGCATCACTTTTACTAGTTGGCTGTTCATATGTTATACACTTGTGCTAGTTGCCCTGCTTAGTTGGCTTGCTGTTTCCCCCTTGTTGTGTGCAACTAGGGACTCTTGTTTGTGCAATTTAGCACCAATGCTTGCCAGTTTTCCAATATAGTCTACCCAATCTTCCAGCCTTGTGGTGGATGTGGTGGTTCATGTGTTTTTCTCCTACTTTGTGCAAATAGGGACCATCACTTGTGCAAAATAGTACCAATGGTTGCCAATTTTCCAATATAGTCTACTGATTTTTCTGCCGGCCTTTGTGCTGGATCTGGTCGATCGTGTGTGTTTCCCCCCGCTGTGTGCAACTAGGGCCCCTTGATTGTGCAAATTAGTATCAATGCTTGCCAATTTTCCAATATAGTATACTCAATTTGCAAGTCGTATTGTGGATGTGGTTGTTTTCATGTGTTTCCCCCTCATGTGTGCAACTAGGGACCCTTATTTTTGCAAATTACTACTAATGGTTGCCAATTTTTCAATATAGTATACCCAATTGCTTTGCTGGATATTTGGCTATGCATTTTTTGTTTGTCCCAGTTGCACAAGTTATCATACTCAGCTGGTTGCCTTTATTTAACTATTTTTCTGCCTAGTTAATACTTGCTACGGTTAAACTTAGTTGGCTTATATGTTGTCCAGTTGCGCAAGGTTGTCTGCCCAGTTGGCTGGATCATTGTAGTAGTTTGTTGTCCACATGTTTTACAGTTTTTTGCAATAGGTGTCCTGCTTATGTGTAGAGGTCTGCAGATCAAAGCAACCTTTTATGATTTCTCTAGTTTATTTGCGCTTCTTCTAACTATGTTTTCTTTTGTTGTATTTCCCCCCGCAGGGCAAAAATGGTTATAATAGGAGGAGATGCGGATGGCAATGAAGAAGATGTATTTTTTCACTTTTTTGTGTTTTTGAGTTATTTTCAACTTATCCATGTATGCTAATGTCCTTTTTTTCATGTTTTTTTGGTTCCTTAATCAGCGTTTTGGAAGTCAGTCCCTTCGCCGGAACTCGAAGCGTCCTGCTAATCGTCAACCAGGACCTGTGCGTAGTGTTCAGCAGGGAGAGAAAGTTGAGGTAAGTGGCAGGTTGATGACACAAGCACCTTATTTTGGTTTTGTTTAGGTCATATAATATTTTTTGTCTTTTCCCATGCCCATGTTGTTTTTCTTAGGATGTTGATCAGTTTCGGGTTGTAAAGCGCACTAAACATGCAGTAGTTGGAAGGGGAGCTGAGTCATCTACTAGGGTAAGTAAATTCTTTGAATATAAGTGTTTCTCGCTTTTTAGATGCTGATGAAATTATGCAGCCATTGGCACCACTATTTTTGTTTGTAGTTGGTTAATAACAATCTTGTAATTGACATTAGTGGTCATCTTGATCTAAATATAGTTGATATTAGTTGGCATTAGTTGGCATCTTGTAGTTGGCATTAGTTGGCATCTTGTAGTTGACATCACTGGTCACCATTTTGTGCAGGCAGCAGTTGCTGGAGGAGCTGCCGCATCTTCTGCAGCAGATGCTGAGGTATGTGGGTTTTTGTGTGTGTTTATGAGCTATTTAATAGTTCATTGAAAACCTTTTTTTAGTTGTTGGTATCTTGTTGAAATATCATTTCTTACTGTTGCACATCCCCTAGAACTTTTTGTAGTTGTCAGGTCTAGTATAGTTTCTTAGTTTTTTTGCAGGTTGCGCACTGGTAGTCCATAGTTGTCATCATAAGCTTTATTAGTTGCACAAAAACATCATATTAGTTGGCATGATCCATTTTATGTTTATATAGCTTTTGCAATACTTATCCAAATGATGATTGCTAGTTTTTTTAGTCCTATTTTTTTGTCTTGTATTTAATGTTTCCTTAATGTTTTTATTTGGAGCGGTGAAGGAGTTGAGGTGGCTGCAGGGGAAGATGTGGAGCGACCATCACAAGCGGGCAGGATAAGGGCATCACCAGGGCAGTTTGCAAAGTTCAACAACTCTTTATCCCCACCACAGAAGTCAGAGCTAGTTTCGAGGTTGTTTGGGGGCCTCTTGAACTTATCAGACACACTTCCAGCGGACCTCACTAAATTCTTGGTGCAGTCCTACCATCCAGAGAGCTCTGAATTGGTATTCCCAGGCAAGGGAAGGACCTGTGTCGATGCTGACAGTGTTCAGAGGGTGTTTGATCTCCCAAACAGGGGTCAAAAAGTCAGATATGTAGTTGACAAGGATGCAACTAGGAGATCGAGAGAGGCTTTCAACATAACTGGAGATTCTCATCCCCAGATCACTACATGGTGCAAGATGATTCAGGATATGGCTGGAAGAACGGATGTCACATTCTTTATGGCCTGGCTTGTGGTTGCACTCAGCACTTTTCTAGCACCAACCACGGCCCCGAAGCTCATCCCAAAGTGCTACGGACCTGTGCTAGATCATGAAATGCTCAACACAAACATATACCTCTTTGTAGCAGAACACATAAATGAAAATTTCCGAAACATGGACCGGGAGAAGCAAACCGTCTGCTGCTGCTTGTATCACTTCATGGTTAGTGAAAACGAGCACTTCCATGTGTTATTCTTATTTGTGCAGTTATAGTTCTCTGAAATACTCCTTGTAATAACTGAACTTGGCTTTCCTTTGTTGGGTCTGGTGAAGATACTATACCTTGATGCGCTCGTTCATGATATCCCAGTAAGCAACTGCGTGATACGAGCGAATGCATGGCACGGTATTCTAGTTGCCAAGGTGATCAAGAAGGACACGATCTCTCCTGGTGTGTTCGGCAAATTACAAGTGAGTTCTCTTTGTTTTTTCAACAGTGTCTTCTTTTTATGTTCTATTCATGTCTGCTCACTTTTTGGAAATTGCACAAAAACTTTGATCAGTTGGCACAACAATGCATGTAGTTGCACAACTTGTATACCTTTAACTTTGGCATCTGCACACATGTTCATTTTTAATTGGCACGACATCTGTTTTAAGTTGCACAGTTTTACTTATCTTGTTGCACAGATGTGTGACATCAGTTGGCAGAAACGTTTTTTAGGTGCCATGTGGGTTGCACAGTTTTTTTGTTTTTGTTCAGTTGCATATATGTAGAATCGAATTGTCTACCCAGTATCTTGTTGTATTTGTACATGTTATAATCACTACAAAAAAATACACTTCCGTGATGATACGTGTTTGTCACAGTAGGTCGCTTTTTTTTCATGCATGTACATCCATGACAATTATGACATAATCAAGATAGTCATACCTGTGCTGTCATAGAAGTGTTCCATGACATTACCAAAATTATCATCACGGAAGTGTCCACTTCCATGACGATAAATCATGCATCACAGAAGTGCTTTCGTCAAGGGTGACCGACACGTGGCATCCACCGTAACGGAACGCCGTTAAGCTATCGGGTCGGGTTTTGGATCCGATAAGCCGTTAACAGCCCCGACCAATGGGAAATTTCCACGTGTAAAATTCTTATTAGCCGGATGAAACACGTGTCAGCTCGTCAGTGGGTCAGATAGGCGCCTATGATATGTCGACACGTGGCACGACCCAACAGTGGCCCATTTAGCTTACAAAGCCGGCCCGTTTGACTTGGTCAAAAGTTAACGGGTTGGCCCATGAAAAGCCTGTTAACGGTCTCTTCGCAAATAGCCCATTTTACGGCCCGTTAACTCACGGCCCGTTAGGCCCTAAAGGAAATCGGCCCAACAACGTCATGTGGGCCGTCGAATATAATATCAGCCCATTTCACTTTCGGCCCATGTATGGCCCACGACGTCTTTCGACCCATATGAGGCCTTCGTATCTTTCGGCCCATTACAGGCCCACGGTGAGTCTAGCCCATAATGAACAGTAATTTTCTTTATACCCGTTAACGGCCCGTGATTTACATGGGCCGTTTCCAGCCCGTGTTAGCTTTCGGCCTATTGACGGCCCATACGTTCTTGGGCTCCTTTTCGGCCCTCGATTACTTTCGGCTCGTTACTGGCATGTTCCCCTAATGGGCCAAATTCGGCCCATGCCAAGAGTCGGCCCGTTACTGGCCTGTTCCACTAATGGGCCAAATTCGGCCCATGGCAAGAGTCGGCCCGTTACTGGCCTGCTACCATAATGGGCCAAAATCGGCCCATGGCAAGAGTCGGCCCGTTTCTGGCCTGTTAACCCGTTGCGCCGTTTCCAGCCCGTCCTATATTCTGGCCCATTAACGACCCGTTATGCCTGTGACAGAATTAAGCCTTTGCTGTCCTACGGCCTGTTACCGTGCTGGGCCGATACCAAGTACGCCCGATTATGGCCCATGTAGACACATTTATCCGACGCCCCGAGGCCCACCGATTACAGGCCCATTTATTGACGGCCCGTAGGAGACCCATGGATCCTACTGCCCGTATATGGCCCATGGTAGTTGTGGCCACTATCAAACCAGGGAAAAAGAAGACTAGGAAATAAATAAGGCCGAAACTAACGCTAGGCTATTAAGGCGATTGCACAGATTACATCCACTCGGCATCAAAGATTGCCACCAGTGCAAATATAGTGAACACCCTACACTATAAAAAATGGCTTGCTGTTTTCTTCAGGCGGTGGCTGCACGTTAAATATACATTTTGTATCGCACCAAAACAAATTACAACTATATAACAAAAGGAAGGTTGGCATAAAACTTAACAGTCTAGCAGATAAATGCACCACCAGAAGTTCAGAAGCTCAGTTCATTTGACCCGACTGTTACGTTTTCATGTTGTATTGTCCGATGGAGCACCATAACCCTCACTTTCATTTCCCCTAGGCTCCTGAACAACATAGCAAATGTTTGACAGTCTGGTTTCAAAACCATGCATATCTTGACGACATTGAGCAATGTTTCTCCTTGTTTCACAAAGGGTCTCTGTTAGGGAATGGACTTGTGTCTGGAGCGCAGATACAACATTGCTTTGAGCTTGCATATCATGATCATGAGGCAGTTTGGATGGTATTGCCTTAACAACAAACCCAGTATTACGCAGGAACGTGCTTTTGGCACTGTTAGTGGACAGGTACTGACCCACTGCAGCAAGAGCTGACATTGCGGTTATAGTTGCCTCGCCACCTTCAGAAGGTGGCGGTTCCACCATTTTTTCCATAGCTCGCTGAAAAGTTGAGGTTTTGCATTAGTAGTACCAGAACAGAAGATATTAAGGAGGCAGCAAAACCAAACAAAATAGCTTTGGTCTATATACAGAACTTATTCTGGTGAACCCATGTAAAATATTAGTTGTATTTTATTGCAAAGTAAATAATAAAACCAGGTTCCAAACATATGACCATGTACCATCGCTAATGTATTGTCTATTTCTTCACATTGTATTGAGGGATAAGGATGAAGAGACGAAGTTTATAATACGATAAGCATAGTATGACGTCATTCATATCACGAAACAACTGAGAACAGACAAGCAATTGTAACGTTGTGTGGGCAAGTCCAGCACGGAACTAGATTACGGGTCAAGATCAAAGGAACATCACTCCTCTCTTTTAAACCTTGTAAGGTGCAATGATACGCCAAGACAATTGTGTATAAAATTGAAAAGAGTAATAGACATTGGCTGCAAACCATGCAGTTCAAGGCACAAGTCAGAGTAAGTAGTAGTTAAAAGGCATGAGGATTAAGGACTTACAACAGCGGCTTTGACTGGTGTAGTCATGCCCTTCTTCTTACTGGTGTGACAGTCGTTGAAGATTTCCACAGCATTTGGTTCAGGTACTTTTTGGTCCTTCGGGCTTTCCTCTGCATTTGGAACAAGTCAATATAGAACTGATAATATGGTACAGCGAAAAGAGTGAAACAACAGCTAATTACAAGAGCCTCGCAGTGTGCAATATAGCTACGAGATCCCGTCGTCTGTTGGAATTTCACTTTCGTACGGTTGGCCTTGTTCTTTGAACAGTTCACCTACAAGAAGATAGATTTGTATGGCACATGCGTAAATAGGACTTCAACATGTGATCTGATGACATATATATAATGTACCAGATACTTCGGATCGGACTAGTTTTTAACGAGGCCTCTCCAGTCTTCATCAGATATATTTTCCACTGGAGATGTTTGGGCAAGTTCACTGTTAGCCTTGCCTTCAAAGTGAGTTTTCCTCAAGTTATACTGATACTGTCGCAGAGCAGACTTGAAAACATGGGTGCAAGCTTGTCTGGTTGCATCATCTTGGCTATCCAACTTGAACCTCATCTGTTGAAAATTATGGGAGTCTCATTATCAGCAACCTAGAAAGTATTGGACAGAGCAAGACGATATTACTAGTTTCCATACATAACCATACTTACAGATAAATGGTCGAGGAAGGTGTTGAACTGGGTTTCGTCTTTGTCATTCCTGTACTGAATCCATGTTGGGAGGATACGTACATGACACCTAACAGCAACTGCTACCTCTGATACTAACTTGGCTGACTCTGTAGCATCACGTGGCCTTTTTAAACCTGCCTCAAAACGGATCTCCATTCTTCCTCCTCTAGATTTAGTTAACCTATCGAGCATTATCCCTGATGTTTGTTTCCTCTTGCGCCTAGGTGCTAGTCCAACAACAAACATAGGAAGTGTTAGTGTACATCAAACTGTGAGACTACATATAAAGAAGCATGCAACTGTAACTTGACTCCAGCAACTACCTTCTTGCTGTTGAAGCTCACAAGGTTCATTTGATATTGCCAACTCGTCTTGTGAAAAGAGTGCTTGGGAAGTAGTGTCAGGTGGCAAGGGAGCTTGGGAACGTGCTGCTAGCTCAGTTGACGCACGAGTACGTCGTGCAGCCGGTAGTACTGTGGTAGGTGTTGCAAGAACTAGGGCTGTCTCTGCTTGTTTGGTGGCAGCTATTTGTTTCTGTTTGTCTTTTTTTGGAACTCGTGTAGCATGGGATGCCGTGTTTGTAGAATTTTCTGTTGGACTTTGACCTTCTATTGCACCATCAGTACCAGCAGAATTTGCATGATTCATCCGCTTCTCATTCCCTTCCATTCTGTGTTTCTTCCTCTTTCTCTGTGCCATGTTAATTCAAGCCAACAAGAAAAACGAATAACAATTTAGTTCTTCAGAACAAATTGATGCGTGATGCAGATGAACTGAACTTTGATGTTAGACAACCACATGATAGGAGGATATAATATGTATGAAAAACAGGACGAAAGAGATAACCAGAACTATGATGTGTAAACTAAGAAGAAGACATTTCACCAGATTAGAAGCAATGCAATGGAAGGTAGACACCATATGAAAGATGCTACAAATGTCGCTCTGCCAAGTTAATAGTGTCTCATCACAAATGGCGTTTAAACAAATGTGAAGCAGTACAAGAAATAAATCATATGCAAGATGCAAACAACATCACACTACCAAGTTAGAGGTCTCTCGTCATTAGTGCCATTGCATATTCACAGCATTGGATATTCACAACTTATGATGTGTAAACTAAGGAGAAGGCATTTCAACAAATTAGAAGCAATGAAAGCTAGACACCATATGAAAGATGCAACGAATATCACTCTACCAAGTTAAAATTGTCTCGTCATAAGTGCCATTTCAACAAATTAGTAGTACAAGCTAGAAAAAAATGTGAGATGTAACCTATATCACACTCCGAAGTCAAACGTGTCTTATGATAAGTGATTGTTGTAGCTTACACAACAGTAGTAATATGATGTAAGAACATGGTGTGATAGACAGATATTGTATGTTCTAGAAACAGGAACACGTGTTTACACAAGTATAATGTGTAAAGTAAGCAGATGGAATTCAACAAAATTAGAAGCAATACAAGCTAGACATCACACATAACGTGCAACCACATATAACAGTGCCAAGTTAGAGGGAGCACCGATGATGCTGCACTAGGGGAGACGTGCTCATCATAAACACAGCTTTGTTGAGTGTCTATGCATGTGTTGTCTTGGAAATCATCTTGGGGGTGTGGAGGAGTAGAAACTGTAGAGGCCCTCCGTTCGGAAGGAGCACCTTTATCCGCTGCCTTGCTAACTTCCTTCCGCTTTATTGATTTTGAATTGTCAAGTAAAACCGACAAGAAAAAGCAATACAATTCTCTCTTCAGAACTCATTCATGCATGATACTGACAATCACTACTTTGATGTAAGGCAAACACATGATACCAGGATGGAATATGTACGAAAAACAGGACGGCATGGCATGTTCACAACTGTTTGTGTAAACTAAGCAGAAACCATTCCAGCAAATAAGAAGCAATGCAAGCTAGACACCACATGAAAGATGCAACCAATATGACTCTGCCAAGTTAAAAGCATCCCATCATAAATGGAATTTCAACAAATTAGAAGCAGCACATGCTATAAATCATATGAAAGATGCAACTAACATCGCACTGCATATACTAAAGGTGTCTCGTCATGTTGATTGATGCGGGATACAAAAAAACAATAGTCTTATGTAAGGACATGCTTAATAGACATATGTACTATGTACTAAATACAGGAAGGCATGTCACATTAACAGGTATAATGTATAAGCTAAGCAGACTAGCACATGCAGTTTAACCAGATTGGAAGAATTACAATCTAGACACCATATGCAACATGCAACCACATATCACGCTGCCAAGTTAGAGCAAGCACCTGCGATGCTAGTGTAGGGGAAATGTTGTAATCAACTACAGAGCTACGTTCACTATCTTCATGTAGCATTTTTGTTTCTTGAGAATCATGTCGGGAGGCTGACGCTGCATTCTTTAAATGAGGAGTAGTGCCCTTGCCTACCTGCCTCGTCATAAGTGATTGATGAGGGATACACAAGAACATTAGTTTGATGTAAGAACATGGTTAATACACAGATGTACTAGTATGTACCAAAAACAGAAAGGCATGTCATATTCAAAGGTATAATGTGTAAGTTAAGCAGATGCAATTTAACCAAATTGGAAGCAATACAAGCTAGACATCCGGCTGGAGTGGTGAGCATGATCATCTAGGAACTGAGAGCCTGGTGGGAGGCGGGCTGCTTCGCCACCATCGCAGCTTTTTAGTTGGCTTCCAGGTGATGCCTATCTTTGCTGGGCTTGTCACTGGCTCGGCCAGTGCCCTGACTAGCTATTTGTCTTCTGGTGCTCACGGGGATGGTGGTTCATGTAAAAATATATCTTTCCTTATCTTATCGACTTCGGCCTTTCGAATACAAGCTAGACACCATATGGAACATGCAACCACATATGACACCACGAAGTTAAAGCAAGCACCTGGGATGGTGGTTCATTGCGAGCGAGGTCATCAACTCCAGAGCTACATTCCCCGTCTCCATCTGCTGACACTGCACCCATTCAAGCGTTGAGACGTGTCTTGCCTAGCCGCACAACAAGATGGAGCGACTTATCTCTTTTCTTTTTGGCTTCTCTCATGGCAGCAGAGTCTGAAATACCCTTGCATAAAAACACAACAGCGAGAGTAAGGGTGTAGTGTGTGCAAAACTAGTGCACTGTAAAAGTAGCAGATAGCAGGTGGCTGAAAAATAAATGACAGGAGACATATGATAGCTCTACAACATTGCATGGCAAACAAAATTAGATTCCACTCTGTATGATTTTGTAATATATGAGCACAGGAAATGCAGGTACTCCTCCAGCACACCACCACATGTGGTCATATCTAAGATAGCAGTCGACTGAAAATAAATAGGTCAGTCGATTTTTTAATGAACCGTCCGATCTATAAGGAACGGGCAGATGGCCTTCGTCTACTGTCGTGGAATTAACACGTCAGATGTCTTCTTGGAAAGACTTAGTCATGGAGCCATCGCAACGGGTTAGCTTGAAGGGGTTAAACCGGACAAGGGACACAAGAGTTTATACTAGTTCGGCCCCTTCGAGAAAGGTAAAAGCCTACGTCTAGTTGTGATGGGATTGATTGGGTTTCAATGCGCAGGGAGCGAATACGCTAGCCTGAGCATCGAGTTGTTGTTGTCTGTCCCTAAACCGCCATCGGGTCACCCCTTTATATACACAGGAGGACCCCGGCCGGTCTACAGAGTCCTAGGCTGACTTATACAAGTGCCAGCCTTGATCTCTTCCTTTCTTTCTTATAATACAAGTTTATACAAGCAGGGCGGTTTACCATCATGGGCCCTAAATCGCTCGTGGACTCTGGGCCACTAAGCTTCATCCGTAAAGCGCCATCCTCTGGGTTGTCTTGGGCTTCGGTATAGCTAAAGGTGAACCGGCCCCTCCTGGTCGGTTTACCCTTAGCGGTTATATCCTCAACATTAGGCCCCAGATTGATTTGGACCTGTTCATGTCAATCTTCAATCCTTAGGAAAATTATTAAAATTGATAACCACCCTCGTAAACCGCCATATTGCCTTTCCCTGTGAACTTTAGTGAACCGCCGTGACGTCATCATCTGTCACTGCAGTAAGTTATGGTGATGTCATCCCTCCATAAAAAGATTTATGAAGATTCCCTTCTCTTTAATTACCTGAAGACCGAGGCGACAACTGCATCCTTTTCTGCCGCTTCAGACCCCTCGATTTTCGTGCCTGCCATTTTATCCCCTTTCTTTTATAAATAAGACAGAGGCTCCTTCCGTTTTCCCCCTTGACTCTTCGCCTCGTCTTCCTCCTCGCGACCCGAAGAACTCAAGCATCGCCGCCGTCGTCGACCTTGAAGCTCTGCCTCATCTCAGGCCGCCGCATCACCCTGTTTGCACGAGAGCTCATGCGATACTCCTCCGCCGCTGTGTGACTCTGGTAAATACTCCCTTTCCTCACTTATCAGATCTGTATTAGGGTTTCAAAGTTTCTTTGGTGTTCGTTGGTGTTCATCAGCGTTCGTCAGCGTTTACCTGCCTTCCCTTTAGCATCTCGCTGAATCTAGTTATGCTTGATAGTTTCTTTTTACGGCTGGATCTGTAGTTTTTACTGTACCGTACCACAGCATCTTGCTATTCCTGGATAAATCCTTATCTGAACCTTCTCTGTTCCGCTTAACGCCATTGTAGGGCTCAAAAATATTTCGTCATTGACCGACGGTAGATCCAAAATTATATCACCATCTTGTGAAACTTGTTTCTACAACACTTAGTAGATTTTCAGATCTGACCCTTTTCACCGAGGGGCGGTTTAACCTGCGATAGTTGATAATTCCTCATATACCATTAGCCCTCACTTAAACTGCCGTATAATTTTGAATAGCAATGCTTGGCTCCTCTTACGTACACTTTGATTAAATTTCCGGTTTAGCATTATATGCCAATTTAATATTTGATGAATTCATTTGGATCAGCAATCGTAAACTTCCCATTTTCCTTCTGCAGACTGTATGATGGCACCACAATTTGCTGCCCGTAACTGGGTCCCAGCCCGGATTACCGAGACACAGATCAATAACTTTGTTGTTACAGGCGCTTTAGATCCACATAATGTTCTTCAGTGGCGAGTCCCTGGTCCTGAATGCCCTCCTGAACCCAAAGAGGGAGAGGTGATTGTGTTCCTGCAACATCTGGGTCGGGGCTTTAGTCCCCCCGGATCAAATTTTTTCTGGGATGTGCTTGCCAGCTTCCAACTCCATCCTCAAGATATAGGACCAAACTCAGTGTCCAATATATGTGACTTCCAGGTTTTCTGCGAAGTTTATCTGCAGGAAGAACCAATTGTTGATTTATTCTGGGATCTCTTTCACTTAAACCGCCGGACCGAATTTGCTGACGGTCCCAATACTGAACTTGGCGGTGTTTCAATTCAGAAGAGGAAAGAAGTTGAATTTCCTCACGCCAAACTTCATAGCCACCCAAAGGACTGGAACCAAACATGGTTCTACTGTCAAAACACTGCTCCTACTGATGAAAATCCTCTGTCGGGTTACCGGCCATACCGGCTTAGCAATAGACACCCTTTACCTCCACGACTAACAGCAAAAGAACGTCAGGCTTATGCATCCCAACTTGTCAGACTCCGGGCTTTCATGGCCAATGGTTTAACTAGCGTTGATCTTGTTCGCTGCTGGCTTTCATGGTGTATTTTGCCCTTAAGCCGCCGCCCCGGGTTAATGTGTGAATATACTGGCCAGACATATGACCCGCAACGGTTTAACTAAATAGAGATGACTGAGGATGAGGTCACTGAAAGTGTGAAGAAGATACTTGATGAAAATCTCACTGTGTGCACTCAGGTCGGTCTGCGTCCTTATTATGCCTCCAACAAACTGCCAGCGGTAAACATTTTAACTTTGTATCTTCCTGTCTCTGCTATGCTTTAGCTCTATTGTAATAATCCTTCGCACAACTTCCCAGGCAGACAGCTCCTTCTGGAAAAAGAAACTTCAAGACAAACCGGCCAAGGCTCCTCGGGTTAAGAGCAAGGTCACCAAGAGAGCTGGCAAGAAGAAAGCCGCCGAGACTTCTGAACCGCCAGAAGATGTCCATGAATCAACTAAAGAGGTAGAACTTGACTCCCTTGGCTTTTATTTCATACATCTTATTGACAATGATTGCTCCCAGGATGATGCAAAGGTCAGCCGTGCAGATCATGTTGAGGTAATTTATCTTTCTGACTCAGAACTTGTCCCGGCTCAAAGGTTTGACCGTGCAGTTCAGAAAGTGAAATACTCTCACACTCTTGCTTATGTGGGTTAAAAACTTTCTTTGAAGACACAGCAAACCGAAGGTCGTCGCACAACTCGGCACAGTGGCCAACAGGTCACTTCCTCCGGTTTACCTCTGACACCAACCCAGAAACGCCGTCCAGAGGTTGCTTGTTATCCTTTGAAGGGTTTTTTTTCGATGTCCTCTCAATCCATCTGATTCAAATTATCAGGTATCTTCTAACTCGTCTGGCGGTTCATCCACTACTCAGCTACCTCCATTGAAACCCGTCCCTGGGTAAGCATACGACCCTTCATTTTTCCTTTGTAATTCCCTTGACCCTGCTAATCCTTGTTTTAATATTAGCGGCAAAGCTCATCTGAGTAAGAAAGCCAAGACCAGTGCCCCTACTGGCGAAGTTGAACCGGCTGAGATTCCTGAAGATGCTCATGAGAACCTTGATAATGCCATGGATGATTTTGTTCTGCCGGAACCAATTGTAAATGCTGATCCGCCGGAAGCTGACCTGGCCACTCACGAGGGCACGTCAAGTCCACATGCCTCACCTGCAAGTCCAGTTGTTAACCCTCTGAGCTCAACTGCCAATCCGCCAACTCCTCCTACCACTTCAAACCCAGAAAAAGATGATGAAGTTGTCGTCACCGGCACTGCTTATACCGCCCCAGGCAATCCGGTCATATTGGCAAAGCATAAAGCCAAAGATGAGTTTGCTTTTATGGGCAAAGGGAAGCTGGAGATTGATTTGTCGAAATATGCGGATCTTTCTGCCCAGGATCTTCATTCTGGATTCTTGAACCGGCTTTATGCGAGCCGGGATTCTAAAGCTGGTTTGGTAAACCTGAAAGAACGCTATGAGGTATTCCTGCTCATCCTTCTCATGTGTCCTCCTTACTTTGTATCCTTTAGCCCCCAAGGGCTGGGGTAATTTGTAAAGTTAAACCGGGACTTGTAATCCTTCTCGGTCCTTATTGATGATCTTTGAGCAAATACACATTAGCCCCCAAGTGCCAGGATTGAAACTTGTATTGACCCTCGGGACTTTGAACCAACAGTAGTAAAGAAGCAATCCGCATTAGCCCCCAAGTGCCAAGTGTATAACTAGTTGTATACTTGGGACTTTGATATTATATTGATATGTATCTGTGACTGACAGGTGGAGTTAAACAATCAGCGCGCTCAAATTGCTGACCTTCAAGAAAGCATCAAATCCCAACAAGAGGAATCTTCCAAGTCCAAAGATGAACTAAAAGCCGCTTTAACTTCCCTGGAACAACTTAAAGAAGACTTCAAGACTGAACGTGCCAAGTGGGAAACTGAGAAGGATGCATTACAAAAACGAGCTGAAGACGCCGAATCAGCTCTTAAACCGTTGGAAGAGGAGCTTTCCGGATTGAAGCGCCAAGTGAATGCTATGACCTCTACCATTTTTTGTGAGTACTCCCACTAAGCGATGAAATATTCCTTTTTGGAAGGCAGCCGTTAATAATCCTTAAACCGTTGCAGGAAGCCGTATTACTCATCTGGGCTCAGATGCACGGGTGAAATTGAAAGCAGCATATACTTTTATTGAACAACTGTATGTTGGTGCCCAACGGGTTATTTGTGCAGCCCCCTATAACAACCCAGCCCCAACCCTGATCAAGGAAACGCTAGCAAGGCTATCTATGGTAGCAGCACAGATAGAAGAGGTGAAGCGATCTGCTGCCAGGGCAGGCGCTTTGCTGGCCCTTACCCGAGCCAAAGCGTGGCTAGCTGACCTTGATCCGGTTGACCTTGCCAAAGGCTTTCCAAGCACACAAGAAGACGGGGCGGATTTTGACGACGAAGCCTTGAAAAAGGTGACAAGGGAAATGCGTCCTATGGCGAGTCAGCTGGCAAAAGATGCTAACTTGACTGTTCACCGGTCTCGTTATGATGCAAATAACAAACAGATTAATGCTGATCTGCCGGAAGTGCAAAATCTCATTCCGCCAATCCGTAAGCACACTTATGCCCCTGATGTTGATCCGTCAGAACTTATCAGAAGCTGTCTTTCAGGCTTTAACCCGGATTGACTGGACAAGCATGGATTTTCAACCACAAGGTGAAGAAGAGGCGGACCCGGCACCAAATGACCCGTCAACTTCGCAACATCGCGGCAACGAAACTTAATCCGTCAAGCTGCTGGATGCTCCGCAGACTTTGTTCGGGGGGAAACAACACCATATTTTGGGCCTTGAAAGCGCCTTGTAATAGGCTAGAAAAATATTGTGATCCGGCTGCCATCGTGCACTGGGATATACTTTGCCTTGATCCATCATGAGAATTTTATTACTGCCTTATGTTTTTTCAATCATGCAATCCCTGTATCTGCATAAGAGAAAATCTGCCCAGACGGTTTACCGCTGGACGGGTCAAAAATACCCCGCATATCTTGGCAAGCAACCATGGTTGCTAACCACATAGCAATAATAAATCATACCTGTGATATGAAACATTGCTGTTAGTTTTACCAATTGTGATATTAGGAAGGATGAAAATCCAACTTCCACCATGCCATGTTGGTATATAATATCGAACCGGGTTGTGATAAACACCAGACGATTGCTGGAGACAGTGTCAAACCAGACCGGTTTGAAGGATGCCGAGTTACCTTTATTTGAATGCTTAAACAGAAAATCCGTAAGCCACACCGGGTTAAGAAACACCGGGTTCGTCGTAAACATGATGAAAGAATAAAGACTTAGCATGAACAAAGAAAAAATAGCAAGGCTTTTCAAGGGCTGCCAGGCCCAAATCGAGGCTTTTCATGGGCTGCCAGGCCACTGAGTTAAACCATTTTAGCAAAGCCTTTTAAGATGGGCCTCCAACTAACCAATCATCGTTTTAATTTTGATGAGTTCAGGGTCTCAAAGAGAGTAACTGTCAAACGTTCGACGGGTGGTGCCAGGATTACCTGGATAGGAGTGGCTTACTTGATGAAGGCAGGTTAACCCGGGGTTTTAGGTGAATACACCAGGCTTCCAAGCCGTGGGTCGATTTCCGGCTAAAAGGGTCCTTTCAAGCTCTTTGGTATTTGACATAAAGAGCCCCCAAGTAACTTTGTGAGCTCTGCTCAATGGGTGCCTATGTTTGAGTTGTGTTGTGAGCAATCAGACTCTCTTTGGCCCCTTGGGTGTGAAGCTCCCAAGCTAGGTGGTGGCGTGATAGCCGGTTTAACAGGTAGTACTCCGCTTTTCTTAGCTGAAGCCCCCAAGTTAATAGATATTGGAAGAAAAACAGCGGAGACCCTGCTTGATTTAGCAAGGGTGCCGGTTTATTTTATTGATCATAATATGTACATTGTCGAAATATATACATAAGAAAAGCCAGTGGCTTCAAGTATGATAAGGCCGTAGGAGGGCTATGTTCCATGGCCGCCGGGTCTCCTCCTCAGAGCTACGTGAGTCTTCTCGAACGTCAATGAGGTAGTACGATCCATTGTGCAGATTCTTGCTGACCACAAAGGGTCCTTCCCAAGGAGTGGGATAGCTTGTGCATATCAGTCTGGTCTTGCATGAGACGGAGCACCAAATCACCTTCTTGAAAGGTTCTTGTCTTAACCTGGCGGCTGTGATAACGTCGCAGGTCTTGTTGATAAACCGCCGATCGAGCCAAAGCCATGTCCCGTTTCTCATCTAACAGGTCCAGCGCCTCTTGGCATGCTTGCTCGTTGTCCGCTTCAACATAATTCACAACTCGGGGCGAGTCGTGAGGGATATCGCTTGGAAGGACAGCCTCTGCCCCGTAAACCATGAAAAAAGTTGTATAACCTGTAGAACGGTTTGGGGTGGTATTTATACTCCATAACACTGACGGTAATTCTTCCACCCAACAACCCGGGGTCCGCTTCAGAGGGACCATAAGCCGAGGCTTGATACCCTTCAGGATTTCTTGATTCGCCCTCTCTGCTTGACCATTAGACTGGGGGTGAGCCACAGATGCTAGATCAAGCCGGATGTGCTCTCGTTGGCAAAATTCCTCCATCTCTCCTTTAGAAAGGTTCGTACCATTATCTGTGATGATACTGTGTGGAAAGCCAAAACAGAAAATAATCTTTTTAAGGAATTGAACCGCCGTAGCTGCGTCACACTTACCGATGGGCTCCGCTTCAACCCATTTAGTGAATTTGTCAACCGCCACCAACAGGTGGGTCTTCTTGTCCTTGGAACGCTTAAATGGTCCCACCATATCGAGCCCCCAGGTAGCAAACGGCCAAGTAATGGGAATCATGCGTAATTCTTGAGCCGGAACATGAGCTCGACGTGAAAAATTTCTGACAAGCATCACACCGCTTTACCAGATCCTCCGCATCAGAATGGGCTGTTAACCAGTAGAACCCATGACGGAATGCTTTAGCCACGAGGGATTTTGAACCGGCATGGTAACCACAATCCCCTTCATGGATTTCACGCAAAATCTCTTGCCCTTCTTCAGGAGAAACACAACGTTGGAACACGCCTGAAACGCTGCAACGGTGTAGCTCACCATTGTGCACGACCATAGACTTGGACCGCCGGATTATCTTTCTGGCGAAAAGCTTGTCCTCTGGTAACTCGCCCCGGTTTAGGTATGCCAAATATGGGACAGTCCAATCCGGAGTGGCATGTAAAGCAGCTACCAATTGGGCCTCCGGATCAGGAACAACTAAATCCTCCTCTGTAGGCAATTTCACAGACGGGTTATGCAAAATATCCAGAAAGGTATTAGGTGGTACCGGTTTATGTTGAGATCCCAGCCGGCTTAGAGCATCAGCTGCTTCGTTCTTGCGCCGGTCGATGTGCTCCACCTGATAACCTTTAAAGTGGCATGCTACCATATCCACCTCTCGCCTATAAGCTGCCATGAGTGGATCCTTTGAATCCCAAGTGCCAGAAACTTGCTGGGCCACTAGATCAGAGTCTCCAAAGCACCGAACCCGGCTTAAGTTCATTTCCTTAGCCACACGGAGGCCGTGGAGTAAGGCCTCATACTCTGCTGCATTATTAGTACAAGGAAACATTAAGCGGAGAACATAACAAATTTTATCACCTCGAGGGGAAGTAAGGACGACTCCAGCCCCGAGCCTTCCAACTGCCTGGACCCGTCAAAGTGAATAGTCCAGTATGTGTTATCTGGTTTGTCCTCTGGTGCCTGTAACTCGGTCCAGTCATTAATGAAGTCAACCAGCGCCTGAGATTTGACGGCTGTTCGGGGCATATACTTCAACCCATGGGGACCAAACTCAATTGCCCACTTTGCAACCCGGCCAGTTGCCTCTCTATTCTGGATTATATCGCCCAAGGGAGCAGAGCTAACCACTGTGATGGGATGGCCTTGAAAGTATTGCTTGAGCTTCCTACTTGCCATAAAGACTCCATATACAAGCTTCTGCCAGTGCGGATATCGTTGCTTGGATTCGATCAGTACTTCACTGATATAGTAAACTGGTAGTTAAACCGGATATTCCTTTCCAGCCTCCTTACGTTCAACCACAATCGCCATACTGACTGCACGGGCATTGGCAGCCACGTACAACAACAAGGGCTCCTTATCCACCGGAGCAGCAAGAAGGGGCGGTTCAGCCAGCTGCTGCTTCAAATCCTCAAATGCTGCGTTAGCGGCATCAGTCCAGACGAATTTATCTGTCTTCTTCAGCATCTGATATAAAGGAATTGCCTTTTCTCCCAAACGACTGATAAACCGGCTGAGGGCTACAATCCGGCCCGCCAAACGCTGAACATCATTGATACATGCCGGTTTAGCCAAAGATGTGATTGCTTTGATTTTTTCCGGATTGGCCTCAATGCCTCGGTTGGACACGAGAAAGCTCAGAAGCTTGCCTGCCGGAACACCAAAAACGCACTTCTCCGGGTTAAGCATCATTTTATGAACCCGGAGATTGTCAAACGTCTCCTTGAGATCGTCTATCAAGGTTTCCTGCTTCCTGGACTTTACCACAATATCATCCACGTAAGCATGAACATTACGCCCGATCTGCTTGTGAAGACAATTCTGCACACAACGCTGATAGGTTGCTTGGGCACTCTTGAGCCCAAAAGGCATGGAGACATAGCAGAAGGCTCCAAAGGGGGTGATGAAGGCTGTCTTCTCCTGGTCCTTAACTGCCATTTTAATCTGATGATAACCTGAATAAGCATCTAGGAAACTCAGGCGATCACAACCCGCCGTCGCATCAATGATCTGATCAATACGCGGGAGAGCAAAAGGATCGGCCGGGCATGCCTTGTTCAAATCTGTGTAGTCCACACACATATGCCAAGTGCCGTTTTTCTTAAGAACAAGCACCGGATTAGCCAACCATTCGGGATGATAAACTTTGATGATAAACCCTGCTGCCAGTAGCCGGGCTACTTCTTCTCCAATGGCCTTGCGTCTCTCTTCATTAAAACGGCGAAGGAACTGCTTGACCGGTTTAAACTTGGGATCAACATTGAGGGTGTGCTCAGCGAGTCCTCTCGGTACACCTGGCATGTCAGAAGGCTTCCATGCAAAAATGTCCCGATTCTCACGGATGAACTCGATGAGCGCATTTTCCTATTTCGGATCGAGATTGGCACTGATACTAAACTGTTTGGATGAGTCACCAGGGACAAAGTCGATAAGTTTAGTCTCATTAGCCGGTTTGAACGTCAGGGTCGGGTCATGTTTAGTTGTAGGCTTCTTTAAAGGGGTCATGTCTGCCGGATCAACATTGTCTTTATAATACTTCAACTCCTCAGTAGCACAAACCGACTCAGCATAGGCTGCCTCACCTTCCTCACAATCCAAAGCAATCTTGCGTCTCCCGTGTACTGTGATCGTCCCCTTATGACCCGGCATTTTGAGCTGTAGGTAGACATAACAGGGTCTCGCCATGAATCTCGCATAGGCCGGCCGGCCGAACAGCGCGTGATATGGGCTCTGGATCTTCACCACCTCAAATGTTAATGTCTCAGATCTAGAATCATGCTCATCTCCAAACACAACTTCCAAAGCAATTTTCCCAATAGGGTATGCCGATTTTCCTGGTACCACGCCGTGAAAAACTGTATTCGACGGTTTAAGATTCTTATCTGTCAACCCCAAGCGACGGAAAGTCTCGTAGTACAGGATGTTAATGCTGCTTCCTCCATCCATTAAAACTTTGGTGAACTTGTAACCCCCCACCTGAGGTGCTACGACCAAGGGTAACTGACCAGGATTGTCAACTCGGGGTGGGTGATCCTCTCTGCTCCACACAATGGGCTGCTCCGACCATCGTAAATAACGTGGCACGACCGGTTCAACAGCATTAACTGCCCTCTTGTGAAGCTTCTGATCTCGCTTGCACAGGCTAGTCGTTAATACGTGATATTGTCCGCAGTTCAACTGCTTGGGATGACTTTGGTAGCCTGACTGCTGCTGATTCCCCTGGTTGTTCAGCTGGTTATTGCCATGGTTGTTCTGATGGCCTTGGTTATTCTGAAACCCAGAGCTTGAACCGCCGCCCCCATGGAAACCAGGACCTGAACCGCCGGACGGACCCTGATCATACCGGTAGCGATCAGAGTTTTTGAACTCCCTCATTATGTGACAATCCTTCCAAAGGTGTGTGGAAGGGGCCTCCTTGGTTCCATGCTTCGGACAGGGCTGGTTTAACAAGCGCTCCAGATTCATCCCGCTACCGTGCAGGGGCGGTTTACCTTTACGACGCTGCATATTCGTGTTAGCCACAAAATCTGAATTATCTGCCTTGCGCTTACCGTTATTCCCATGGCCTCCTTGGTTATGGTGTTGCTGCCCTTTCGCACCGCCGTTCTTCTTTCCCTTCTCCGGTTTCTCCTCATCAGACTCGGGATCCTTGGTATTATCAGAATCGGCATATTTTACCAAGGCGGCCATAAGTGTCCTGATATCATTGCTATGGCGCTTGAGCCTTCCCAACTTCATCTTTAATGACTTAAACCGGCAATTGCGCTCCAGCGTTAAGATCGCTTGGCCAGCGCTAATCTGGTTTGAAAAGTGCAAAACCTCCGAAACCCGGCGCACCCAGTGAGTTGTTGACTCGCTCTCCCCTTGAACACAGGCATCCAGATCCACAATGGACATAGGCTGTTTGCAGGTGTCTTTGAAATTGGCTATGAACTGGGCCTTCAACTGCCCCCATGACTCGATGGAATTGGCCGGTAGGTTTTTCAGCCAAGTGCGGGCTGTCCCCTCTAACATCATCGTGAAATATTTTGCACAGGCCGCTTCATCCACCTCCAGCATCTCCATTGCCATCTCGTAACTCTCGACCCTTGCCTCAGGCGGCTGATCAGCAGTGTAATTGGGTACCTTACGTGGACCCTTAAAATCCTTAGGTAATTGTATGTTACGGAGGGCCAGAATAAGACACGGCACTCCCCGGAACTGAAAGCGACCCCAGTGCCTCGGTCTACCGACGCCGTTGGCTGAAGCGGGGCGGTTTGATGGCGGACTGCCTCCCGGTGTGCCCTGCCATTATCTACCACATCCTGAGCATTTATCTCACCGTGGGCCGCATTCCGGCGCCTGGCACTGCTAGATACTTTCGGTTCATCCATGTGTCTGCTGTAGCTTTTGCTTGGACGGGGGGTCGAATGAATTCTATCCCGGCTATAAGAATAGGCCTGCTGTTGCACCAAGGCGGTTTGAAGAAGATCCCTGGCCCGTCGTGTTTGGATCGCCGCCAATGAGTCACCTTCGATCGGAATAGCCGCAGACGGGACGCTGCAGCAATCATATTATCCAAAGGGCTCGGAAAGTGATCTGGTGGTGCAGTCACATACGGCGGCGGGTTGTCCGTCTGTCGAGGTGGTTCTGTCAGGCGTGGCTGATCCGGTGCCGTCCTAGGTGCTTCAGTCCGGTTTACGGCTGCTGGATTGCTCGTCCGAGCCCCCGGTGTATTAAAGAGGTTCAAGCCTTCAAAGACCGGCGGCAGGCGCGATCGATATTTCCGCCGCATTACCTCGTTCGATGCGTTTTGATCCAATGCCAGCCGGTAATTCTGTGCCTGTATCAATTGTGACTGGGCATCCAAAGCGGCCCATTCCTCGGCCATCCTTGCATCCTCAACCGCCAGATCCTCCTTGGCGTGCACTATCTGGTCCTTCAGTTTAGCAACGTCCGCATTATGCTGGTCCTGCATCTCCGGGGTAACCACCGCTGAGGGAGTCCTGGATTAGGGGGTGTTCGGGTAGCCAGACTATACCTTCGCCGGACTCCTGGACTATGAAGATACAAGATTGAAGACTTCGTCCCGTGTCTGGAAAGAACTTTCCTTGGCGTGGAAGGCAAGCTAGGAGATGCGGATACTCAAGATCTCCTACTATTTATACTAGTTCGGCCCCGTCGAGGATGGTAAAAGCCTACGTCTAGTTGTGATGGGATTGATTGGGTTTCGATGCGCAGGGAGCGAATACGCTAGCCTGAGCCTCGAGTTGTTGTTGTCTGTCCCTAAACCGTCGCCAGGTCACACCTTTATATACACAGGAGGACCCCGGCCGGCCTACAGAGTCCTAGGCTGACTTATACAAGTGCCAGCCTTGATCTCTTCCTTTCTTACTTATAATACAAGTTTATACAAGCATGGCGGTTTACCATCATGGGCCCTAAATCGCCCGTGGACTCTGGGCCACTAAGCTTCATCCGTAAAGCGCCATCCTCTGGGTTGTCTTGGGCTTCGGTATAGCTAAAGGTGAACCGGCCCCTCCTGGTCGGTCTACCCTTAGCGGTTATATCCTCAACATCTACCTCCCGCCAGTCACTGTTGACGATCTTTCTCGAACCGCCAGCGACCACCGGCCCAGACCCCTGCCTCCACCGCCCCGCCCTCCCATCGACCTCACACCATCGCCGTGCTTGGCAGCGCCCCCAAGCCATCCCTTTAATCCCGGCCGACCTCCAGATCGGGCGCCGGTAGCTCTAGGCCGCACACGCCCCTAAGATAAACACCAAGGCGCTGCTTCCCCGGCGTAATAGGATTACTAGCGCCTGTTATGCCGGGGAATGCTTCCGTTAATTGGGAATCAACTGGCCAGAAATTGAAATTCAGGGAGGCGACGGACCTGTAGCTGAGGTGAAATAGTATATGAGGAGAAACCTTGTCCGTCGCGAGTTACTAGGAACATCTAGTATCAAGAAGAAGCGGTCAACTAGTGTCTTCTGTGGGATGAATACCGTGCAAGCAGAGACGTAAGATTTGCACGAATAAGGGAACAGGAGTACCTTTTTCGGTTGCCGGTGTGGTCACCCCCACATGTCGCGGCGATCTTCTTGTTTTTACCAGGGAAACCGATGTTCTGGAGGGTGCATTCTTGGACGAACTCATGGCCAAATTGTTGACTGTGTTGCCATGGCCGTATGTCGGCGGAGGGGAAGCAGATCCGAGGCGGCGAAGGACGGCATAGCAGGAACAGCTCCGGTGCGGTGGAGGGTGGCCAAGTTGGAGCGGCAGCGGTGAGGCGCAGGACGGCGTGGTTGAACTGGCTCAGGTATGGATGGCTCGGCCTCGGCTTCAACTACTAGCCGTGGAGGGCGTTGCGGTTGAGGTTGCGGTGGACGACGACGTCGGGGTATCGGCTCCGGCGTGATGGAGGAGCGTGGCGGTTGATGGGTGGGATGGGGTGGCGGACGGAGGACGCCAGGGTTTCACGGCTGGTGGAGAGGTAGTTTTGGCGCCCACGCAGTATGAATGGGGAATCGGACGGGTGGGGGGAACCATGTTTCGTTCTGGGACGCGCTTGTTTTTGGCTTTTTTGAACAGAAGATGGGACACGCTTGTTTGAAATTTGGGGAAAGTACAAACTTTGCCCGCCTCTTAAATTTCGGACCTACTGCGGGTCGGGGGTAGGATGGTAATCCCATGTGTCCCAAATAGTGGGCGGGAGCGATTTCGGCCGCGCGCATGTGTTCTTAGGCGCCATTGTGTACGAATGTTTTTTGGATGTGGTTCCGGCGTCTAGATGAAGCTACAAACCTACCCCGGTTTAGACCTTTGGACGTCGGGCCGGTAGGTTTCACGGGTCGGAGTTATTAGAAAAGTAATTTCCTTGTACTACCAAACATTGGTCTCACGCGGTTTCGGGCGAGTAGAGGCTCTTTTGGCGCTTCGTTCGAAATTCTGAAACACAAGCATTCACGTTTAGAGTACTCTTGAACTATGAGGATTGACATAAATATACAATGTTATATTTGACCTTGTATGTTTGAAAATGTCATTAAATTATCCGCTTCTTTTTGAAATTTTGACACTTGAAAATCCTATAACTATGATTATTTTGGAATGGAGGAGCTAAATTTGAATCTATTTTGTACACGACTACATATGCTATTATGTACAAAATCAGAGCAAAGATTGGTGCCCCCATAATTTAGGTATGGTTTACAAATGCCATGATATCAAATTCAAATAATTGAATGGACTTCATGTTGAATTCAATTTTTTAAACCACCTTAAGTTGAATTCAAATGTATGCTAGTTCATAGGTAGTAGCTATTTTTAATGTCCATCGTGTAACTTTCGTATGTATAATGTGCTTTACACACACAACATGAACTGTACTCATGTTTATATTCGATTGCTAAAGCGATGCATTGTCTGGAGTTCAAAATACTAACTATGTGGATCAATTGTGTCGAATAATAACATAGACATACTCAAATTCGATAGAATCTAGATGTCTGATGGATCAATGACCGCTCCTTACGCGAATTGCAAATATCATGATCCCATCCTAATATTTGGATACAATTTATATCTTTAATCAATGTGTAGAGCAGTCTTTTGCGTGTAGTTTCACTCCCCATCGGTGGTCTCTCACACATGCTCACACACTTTCTCCCGAGGTGTCTTTCTCGCACACATGCTCTAGATATAACCCTCCCTCTCTCTCGTAACCATTTAAAAATGTTTTCACTAACCTTTATCACAAGCACTCTTCCTCTCGCAAACATACACACGCACAATCCTCATCGACCCTTTCTATATACATGGACCTGCCTACGTGTCTCATGTACGCACATTATCTTTACGCCTGTCTCTCACGCATTGTCTCACACCTCTCTTCCTAATCGACGAGTATGATTCTAGCAGAGCATTCTGTAGGATGCCCCTTAAAGTTAGGTTGGATAAATAGTAATATCAGAGATAAAGGGGTTACCTTAGTCCGAGAACCTAGGGTTACAAATCCTAGCCGGCTTTGTCAGTGGACACAGAGTCCTTCACAATTCTGCTATCTTTGTCTTGTACGACTAGTCATCCATGGGTCTTCCTAAATGAGTCACGGGCCGACCAATGTGGCGTAGGACGGAACAAAACGAAGGGCCTCACCTCGACCCACCGGACCTCACGTGGTGACACACCCTCTGCCCCGACGTCTCATTATCTTCTCACACCCACACATACCAACACAGACACCACACACACAGAAAATTTCTCCTGGTACCTCTATTCCCTCCCCCCTTGCATATACACACTCAAGGGAATGGAATCGCTTGTCGTGACGTCATATTCGTCTCTCTCTCTCTCTAGACCACTCTCATTTCTCGTGCTATCTCTCCCACGCCCCCCCCCCCCGTCGGCCCCTCTATCCATGCCTCTCTCGAATACGTAATACACACACATACCTCTCTAGGCCTCGCCAAATGCATCAACTACACATTCACACATGTTACATCACGTACCCCATTGATCTAAAAAGCCCTCTCTTCACGTTTATTTCGCATACAACATTCCTTTTGAATAAAGTGTGGCCAAAAAAATATTTTAGAGTTTCTACATATATACAACATTACAAAGTTATATGGAGGAGTACGAATGCTAATTTGCATTGCATGGTGCCCACAATGATATTTATTCCGCACTGTGAATTTGTATATTTTTATACTATATACAAAGCTAGTCATAATAAAGAGAAACCAAGAGCATCTCTCTCTCCATCGCATACCCCCCTGTACGCCCTTTCACGTATGCACATAAACTATCTCCAGGTCCTCTAAAAGTAAGCCCCCCAGAAAATTCAGGCATGTTTCATCTTTCTCTCGCGATATATGCAATGACGATCATTGTATTTGAAGCGAAAGCACGATACGTACATTGGACTTCAGAATCCACTCATTACGGTCACCATTTATGTTTAGTGGTTATTATGCAGTCACGGGCTCACCGTACAACTCTGTATTTGCTCATGACATGACTAGTTGACCAGTTAAACGCTCCACGTGGCACCTCTAGTGTTGCATCACATTATCTCACTACCATCGTGCCCACCTGTTGACTTGTATCTACTCTACATCTACACTCTTATAAAATACATAAAATACACTCTTATAAAAAATAGAGTTGGTGATGATGGTGTGCCTGCCATCCTGCAATATAGGTTGTTCGATTTATATCTGACGGATAGGAAAGAAACTATGGCAATTTTGCAAAAAGGTACCCACACACCTCTCCACATTTGCAAATAAGGCCTTCCCTCGTTCATCCTTTTCTCTCACAAGATAAACAAGTCATACAAATGCATTTTGATGTTACGTGCAACGCACGGGCATCTTGCTAGTAAGAATGAAAACAAACAACAAAGAAATATTTGGACGGTGGTTCGAAGTCATGACTGCGGGCACAGCGGACAAGGTGGCCTTGTATTGGTAAGCTGAGCCGTCTGTTTTAACACACAGGAGCTGGTGTGGTGATTATACACACACGCTCGCATGCACACCAACTACATCCATGCAACACTCACACAAACACATGCACCCACGCACGCACGCAACACTCACACATACACACGCAGCCACGCACGCACGCAACACTCACACGCACGCACGCACGCATGCATGCACACACCTGTACACCACACGACCAACACACACTCTCACGCTCAAGTGCTCAACATACACGTGCATGCGCACACATCAGGCCCAGACAGACACATACACAACCAGGTGATTCCCACGCAACCTTTTGCCTATGTGAACTGACAGGTGGGACCCACAATGAACATGGTCAATTTAACTAGTCAACATGGCGCCACGCAGACTATTTGGCCGGTCAACAGAGTGCAATCCGATGCTGAGCTGTGAGCAAGTGACCGTATAATCACCGCAAAACGTATATAGTGACCATAATCAGCTTATTCTGAAGTTCGGTGACCGTATTACGCTTTTCTGTGTGTAGGCCCTCCAAAACTACATCTCTACACGTTCTCGCATGTTACATCTAACAACTATGCAATACAACACTACTACTACACTCTAACACAATAAATCATATATGTTTTTAGTTTTACTAGATATCATATTGTTACTTATAATTATTCAGTTTGCATACATTAAAATTGCCTTTGAAATGTATGGCCAGTATCATCTACCGCGCAGGAAAAATCCCGCCCTTTCCTGTTTAATCGGGTTTGTATCGATGGATCGTGCGAAATAGCAAAACTATACTAGTGTAAAATACAGTACAAGTGACAGTTCACTGGGCCGTCGTGTCGTCTACTCCTCCGTCGTAAGAGTGGAGCGCTCGCTTTTATAAATCTTCTAGTCCCTTTCGCCGACATGTGGGACATCAAGCTACCGGGTCCACGTGCCATACCGGAATACAGTGCAGAGCAGCCGGGGTGAAGCACCCCAGTCATGGCGCCGGCGTAGTAATGAGCAATGAGGCGTCAAATCACAAAGCTGCACCTTTCCCGCAGTTAAGTTGGAGGGACGAAGCAACCATCATTTCACTCGTTGCTGAATCTGCTTCTCCCTCATCTTCTTCAACTTAACCGCGTGTTGCTTCTGCCGTTGTTCTGCCTCATGTGGGACGCAGATCGGCTTGGTAAAGCACTGACACATGGGACCGCGTGTTAGCAAACCGCCAGGACAATGTCCTCCGAAAATAAGAAGCCTAATCCTAGACTTACAAAGGGCTACGTAGTTGCTCAACTAAGAAACCTCCCCCACCATCCGCGCGGCAGAATCACCTCCTTTTACTAATCTCGATTCTATAATTTTTTAGATCAATATAATTGAGATTTGTATAGATAGCACACAGGAGCAAAACCAAGTGGTACGATTAAGGGCATCCACAATGTGTAGCCAAATGTGAAAATAGCTTTTGGCATCGTGGGAACCATTGTGGACGGTGTTGCCAAAGCCAAAAAGATGGAACCGAAGCTCCGTGATTGATTGATTGAAGGAATATAAAAATGCAACGTCTCTCCTCTTTCTCCCATGCTTGGACGCATGTAGTACTACAGTATAGAGCACAGAGTCTACTCCCCTGTCCCTTCTATCAGAAATCACAAAGCAGTGAGGCGTCAAATCACAAAAGCACGGACGAAGCAACCATCATTTCACTCTTCGCTGACTCCGCTTCTCCATCGTCTTCTTCAAGAAGTCATCTCACAGCATTAGTTACTCCTAGTAGTACTAGTAAAGGACTTCCTAGATGCAAATAAGGCGGTTGTCTCGGCTTGCAGGCGTCACTTGCGAACGACTTACCATGGTCTCCCTCAATGGTGTTCTCCGTCGAACGCACTTCACCAAACCACCACAAAAAAAAATATCGTCGACGTCACCGCAATGGGGAAGGAAGTCAAATATAGTTACTACCTCCATTTTTTTGTACACAAGGCCAGTATACCAAAATTGCAATTTGGAAAGGGCCACTAACACTAATCGAGGCAAAATTGATGGGGTTAGCAACCAAGGACATTAATATCCTCTGCATGCATGCGGAAGTGAGAAGGTTGGTTTGCATGGCGCTGCATTAATCAAGCGATGAGGAGTGAGATGGTTAGCTCTTTGGTCATTGGAGAAGAAAATACGCATTAATTGGCACGTGAAACAAGGATTTGTATCGATTAAATCCCGCGAAGGAAAACCCAACCTTTCTTTTTTAACACTACTACTACTAGTACGTACGTACTTATCCTGTTTGGGTCTAGGCCTTGCATTGCCAAACTTCGCCACACATTTTTGCCAAGCTTACCTAAAGTTTTCAAAATGAGAAGTAGGTACACTTGCGCACGGCTATCGCGGTTGCACCGCACCCTCACACTGTCGCTCCTACATGCCGCGGTCGCACCGCACCCTCACACAGTCGCTCCTGCACGCCGCAAACCCAACCAAGGGAACGCACCCTCACTGACACGTGCTGTCGCATGTGAACACACCAAACTCAGCCATCCTATCGCTGACACATAATTTTCGTTCATAGAGTATGTTTATCCAACCGCATGTTGGGGAGTATCCGTACGGCCCGTGCTGTGGTCTGTTGGGGAAGAAGAAGAGGTGAGGAAGAAGGAAAGACGGGTTAGGAGGCGTAGGATATTCATCCAACCGCCTGAAATGGTAGACTGACCCAAGTCAGGCGACTTGCATAACAAATATATGTTTTTACATAGCAAAAGATCCATGGAAACAACAACATAAAGAAAAACTATCACTGCTCATGGAAAGAGACGACCTCGTCGTCTTTGGCTGCCGGCGCGAACCAGCCATCGCTGTCGACGTGTGTCTCCGCACCGTGGTTGTCCTCGGCCTCCAGCTACTCGTTCAAGCGGAGTGTGCGGGCGCTCTGCACGAACGAGAGCACAACCCGGTTCAAGTCGAGGACGTCCGGTTTTGCCTACAAGAGGGCCTCGATGGCAGCGGCATCCCCGCGCTCCGCGTCGAGTCGAGCCTCCGCCGCCCGGTTGAAGTCCAGGACGTCCGGTTCCGCCTGCAGGAGGGCGTCGATGAGAGCGGCATCTGCGCGCTCTGCGTCGAGTCGAGCCTCTGCCGCCCGGTTCAAGTCCAGGACGTCCGGTTCCGCCTGCAGGAGGGCCTTGATGGCAGCAGCATCCGCGCGCTCCGCCTCAAGTTGAGCCTCCGCCGCCCGGTTCACATCCACGACATCTGGTTCTGCCTGCAGGAGAGCCTCGATGGCAGCGGCATGCACACGCTCCGCGTTGAGTTGAGCCTCTGCCTCCCGGTCCTCCTTTAGTATCGCCATGTTGAACCGCTGGTCCGCCTGTACCATGCGGGACTCGGACGCCGGCAGGAAGTCGACGTCCATCATCTCATACCCATAGGGGGCCTTCTGCGCCGCGACCTCCGCCATGACAATGGATCGGCTTCCTCCTCCTCGTAGCTTGGCTCCAGAGAACTCGGGGATTGGCCCGCCGCAAAGCGATCTTGGGAACGGAGGTCTGTGGCGCCGACCGCCATCGCGATTTCTGTGCGGCGCTCCGGCGTCAGCATCTTGTAGTAAGTGATCTTGCGGCGCACCATGGCTTTCCGGCGAACTAGGGGACGCTTGATGCTGGCTAGGGGATCGAAAGGTGGGGGAATGGGCTAGAGATTTGGTGTGGTTTTAGGGCAGTGGCTGGCGTAGTCCGAGCAGCGAAGGTTCTGGTGTGAATAGTGGTTCCGGTGACGACCGGTCAATCGGTTTTGACTGTACATCGCTCTTGTCGTGTTCGCGTTGTAGCCTGGCACGCTGGACCCTCCACGTCGCTCACCGAATGGAACGCGCTTCGTCTTGCATTTTCGCTCGCTTGTGGGACCGTAGTTGAGAGCAAACCGACGTCCCTCCCCCTCCCCCACCCGCGTCATTTATTATACAACCACTCCCTCCATTTTATGCGGAGTAAATAAAAATAGAGGGAGTATTACTGCGGATGAGGATCCCCTGACGTGGCCGAACCCATTGAGTAACTGACATGCGGGGCCTAGCAAGCATGGGGTCCGCCAGTAAGTGACCAAAAGGGAGGGTAAGGCAGAGATACCTACGTCAGAGGATCCACTTTTGCTATACTACGTTGACCAAATGTTAAAGTAATAATATATGACATGCAACTTACACAAATGTTAGAGTAATAATATATGACATGCAACTTACACAAAGCATACAGGGTCTAATGCGTTTTTAGAGGCTAACTTTGACCAAATGTTAGAGTAATAATATATGACATGCAACTTACACAAAGCATACGGCCAAATTTGTATGTGAAAGGAGTTTCCAATGATATATTTTTCACAATATACATCTCATGTACTATTAATCTTGTCAATAGTTAAATTGGAAACCATCTCGAGTACAAATCTAGGAGTACGTACGAATCTAACAATATTGATTGGGCGTTGTTGAATGTTGATACCTTTTTTTTATCAAAGTAGATATACTTTGACTACACATAAAACTTATATGTAAACTACTCTTTATATATGATTTGCGGAGTAGAAAGGATAGGAGGGAGTATATTGTACGTTCAAA
Source organism: Aegilops umbellulata (assembly GCA_032464435.1). Taxonomy (NCBI): domain Eukaryota; kingdom Viridiplantae; phylum Streptophyta; class Magnoliopsida; order Poales; family Poaceae; genus Aegilops; species Aegilops umbellulata. The sequence continues at coordinate 642,920,170 of CP136057.1, forward strand.
AACGAAACGAACATTGAATACCCTTTATATATGATTTGCGGATGCTATGATCACCGGTTCAAAATTTTGAATCCGCCTTAGGTATCACGTGCCCCCACGCGTTCCCTCTCGATTTCATCTCGGGGCCCGGACATCTATTGAAAGAGGACTAGGGTGGGTACATGCGAATGATACTCGGCGGAATGTTAAAATGAGGCATGCGGGAGGATGGACTCGACTGGAGGGCGACATGATCGATGGAGAAGAGGGTTGGAGAGGAATGAGAAATAAGCAAACGCCACATGATTATACTTGAACGGCTCAAATAAACAATAAGTTGTCTCGCTTGGCCTACATAGTGAAAGGCCTAATGCGCAATGCGGAGCACTGACGCTCGAATATGGCCGAGAAAACAGGGAAACGGACATGTGGGGCACACCCGTCGGGACGACGTAGCGCAGACTAGTCCAATGGAGGAGCTGGCCCACGACCTCCTCGCCACCGACAACCGTTCATGTGGGTCGTTGGGGCCAACAACGGGGCGCAGCTCCAGCACCGCCTCTGGACACGACGACCACGGTGAGCGACACACTCATATCGTCGCTAGACACGGTCGGTTTCATTTTGCCGAGGGTGGCGTTAGTGCTGTGGCACGACCAACGTTATGTTTGGTTTGTGCCCAAGGTTGCCCCATCAAAGCATTGGGTAGCCAAAATTTTGGTTGAGGTATTGGTTGCCCATGATTTGGCCGACATTGGCAAGAAAAATGAACTAGAGTTGGCTAGAGTTCATTGGCATGCTAAAATAATGGCAACCATCCAAACAAAGACCAATCTTTTGGTCATGACCAAAATTTTGGCAAGGTGCACTTTGGCCACAATCCAAACACCCCCCAACACCCAGCTCGTCGAGGATGTACGGGGCGTCGCGACGCGTCCTCGGAGTGGTGTAGCGCGGCCAACTGCATCCTCTGGACCTGAGACCATGTCGGCTCGTCTTGCTTTTTCAATGACATGCGGGGATCGCATGTGAGCAAAGGGCATCTCCAACGTTGCCATGACCGCAGCTGACTACCCTGGCACACCAAAACCCTCGCCACTCGCGCCGTCGCGCGGTGCGTTCCCAGCCGGCGCCAGCTGCCCGCATTCATGCCGTCCGTTCGTATGTCGTCATTAAGAGGCTCGATGCCCGAGGAACAACTCCGGCGACTTAATGACGCACCCGGACGCTTGACCACATCCGCCATGACCACAAGCGCGAACGCTCTACGGGAGAGCTTGTCTTCGGGGATGGGGCTCGAGGTCGCCGCCCTCGCTGAAGTCGCCGCACAAGTGGTGGCCACGCTGGCGGCCGACGACGGGAGCGTCGTCAGCCATGCGTCCTACTTGCCGCCGTCCAATGTCCGGCACCGCCGAGGTCGGGGATTCCTCCGAGGATGAGTAGGGCATGGGAGGCGGCAGGGCATGGTGTGCCAACTGGCTGGTCTGTCTCCCGTGTTCTACTTTTCCTCGCCGGAGACCGCACCTTCACTTCACGGGTCTTGAACCCCGCCCCCGTACATGGAGATCACAGATGGAGGACGTCGGTCGCCGCCGTAGAATAGGTTTAGGGTAGGGTTTCTTTTATTTTTTGTCCTATAAAAGTTCGAAATGTAATGAAAATCTGCCGTGTTTGCATTAATCTTGGCCGGTGTATATGAACTTTCACAATAATATACATATTGTAGGAGTACTAGCAAGATGCCCGTGCGTTGCACGGAAGATCAAGATCTTGTGGGAGAAAAGGATGAACGAGGGAAAGCCTTAGCTGCAAATGTGGAGAGGAGTGCGGGTAAATTGTCATAGTTTCCTTCATATCCGTTAGATATAGATCGGACAGCCTATATTGCAGGATCGGACACATCTTTCTACATCTAGGGGAACCTACGAAAGGGTTAACGTAAATTGCCTCTCTCTCTCCTCCCCTGATTTTCATGGTGGTGGGCCCCTCCCTCCCCCCAATCTACAATCAACAGCTCACACGTTTCACATTACGTTAATTACGTAACTGGGATTACGTCGGTGTAGCATTACTCGTCCTAAAAAACCCAACTAAGCAAACCTCCCAGCATATCGCGCGGGAAAAGATCCAGCCGCGCCGTTTTAGTCGCGATTACCGGATTATTAGTAGTAGTATCGATGGATCGCGCGAAGCAACAGATTTTTTTGTGTGGGGGCGAAGCACCTAGTTTAAAAGGAAAAAATGTGGTACACACACAACACTCCTGTCGCGGTCGCATTGCACCCCACACACGTTCGGTCCTGCACACGGCTCACGCAAACGGAACGCGCTCCGGCTTGCCTCTTCACTGACACGTGGAACTGCACTTGGAGAAACCGACCATGCGCCAAACTCCCCCCGCCCACCGCGCGAAAATCCTCCCCCCACACACACCCAAAAATTCCCCCCAAATCCGATTCAACCGCCCTCCCCCCTGTCCCCCTCCACTCCATTCGGTCCGCCAAAGCTGCCCTCCCCGCCGCGCCGATACGTCGGCGTCGTGGTTCGGCGATCGTCTCGCTCCCACAGTACGCTCTCATAGACTGTCGTCCTCTAGCCGCGCCACCACCTCTGGCCACGTTCTTGTGGAGGCGCACGGGGGTCAGCGCCGCCACCGCTAGCGACGTTCGTGTGGAGACGCACGGCGGTTAGCTTGTCCCACGGTACGCGCATTCTAGACTGAGGCCCCGTTCATGTCGGTGTAGCGCTGAATGTTAGCTGATAGACGCTGTTAATCTCACTATTTGCCGAAGTAGTTTACTGTCAATATGCTCTGCTTAAGAAGCTTCCTTGCCCTGTTCTGCACTCAATCTGCTTAGCTAAGATGGCATGCCAAGGCCGATTAGTTGCTAAAATATCCTGCCATATATTTATTGTGACGTAGATTGCCATGGTCTAGGAGCCAATCTGTTAGGTGAAATAGCTCTACACCGTTTTATACTCGATCTTTGTTGCTGCGATGGCCTTCGATAGTTCGATGGCTGTGTGATCGGCCTCATTGACTGCTGAAACAGCCTGCCATAATTTGGCACTCAAATCTGTTTGCTGAATTAGCTTTACATATATTTCGTTACTTATATCTGCTCGTCCAAATATCTTGCCATAGCTTTAGACATCGACCTAGGTATTTTTTCTGGACTTCATAAAAAAGCATATATGTTTTTCCTGTAATATCTAGTAGAAGAACTAATTTGTATGTCTAACAGATGGACTGGACTTGGATAATTTTTGCTCGAAGATTCTCCACTGCATATGTCGAGGGGGTTGAAAACTTCATGAACTTTATCAGAGCTGAGTACGGTGGTCCAAAATCAGATGTGCTCTGCCCGTGTACCAGTTGTATGAATTCAGTTGCAAGACCCTAGTCAACTATGCAAAATCATCTACACTTGTATGGGATGTCGGTCACATATACTAGGTGGGTTCATCATGGTGAAGTTGTGAACGTCAATGTTATTGACTACGTGGAAGCAGTAGATCACCATCTTGATCTGCCTGATGCTCAGGTGGAAAAGGAGGAGGAGGTGGTGGTGGCGGAGCCAGTGAGTTTGACCAACATTGAAACAATGCTATGGAATGCTCATGCATTCTGTGAACTTTCACCTGCAGAAGAAAAACGGTGGGCCCGCATGTTGGAACAATGCAACGTTGCTGTCACCCCAGGAAATAAGCTGTCAGTATTCTCAGCTATGGTCACCTTTCTTCAGGTGAAGACATCTGAGTGGATGACCAACAAATCATTCGATGCGATGTTCTCATGAAAGGACTTAGTCATGGAGCCATCGTGACGGGTTAGCTTGAAGGGGTTAAAGCGGACACAGGGATGCGAGATAATTTATACTAGTTCGGCCCCTTCGATGAAGGTAAAAGCCTACGTCTAGTTGTGATGGAATTGATGGGGTTTCGATGACTAGGGAGCAAATAAGCTTCGCCTAGGTCTCGAGTTGTTGTCTGTTGTCCTTGAACCGCCGCCGGGTCGTCCCCTTATATAAATGGGTGACGCCCGTCGGTTTACAGAGTCCCAACACCGGCTCATAGACGTGTCCGGTTTGGTCTCTACTTACTCCTAACTTACAATGCAAGTTTACATATCAACGCCGGTTTACGGCTACAAGGTTTAAACCGACTATGGGCCTTAGGCCCTCATCTGCCTTCTTGGGCTTTAACATACTTAACTATTGGCGAAGTTAACCCGGCCCAGATAGGTCGGTTTACTCCCAGTAGTAATATCCCCAACATTAGGCCCCAGATTGATTTGAACTGGTTCATGTCAATCCTTAGCAAAAAATCTTCATCTTCTTGCAATTGTTGAACCGCCATCATCTCATCTTCTCTGGCCGTTGTAAACCGGAGTGACGTCACTCGTCATAAAGACACTATCCATGATACCTTTTTAGTTTAATAGATCTACGACAATCGAGGCGACAGCTCCGTTTCCAAACTCGTAGCTCCTTGATTCTCGCGCCTGTCATACGTCCCTTTCCTTATAAATAGGACCGAAGGGTCATTTTCCTTTCTTCCCTTACGTGCCCCTCTGCTTCATCTTCCTCGAGCCGCCCAGTCTCGGAGCTCCGCCGCCGCCGTCAACTTCTGCATCGACCTTGGCCGCTGCATCAACCTGAGCGCACCAGAGCATCGCGACGATCTTCCGCGTCTTCCTCAACTCCAGTAAGTCTTCTGTCATTTTCAACACAGATCTATTCTAGGGTTTCCCGTTCTTCGTAGTGTTCATCGCCTGCTTCATGTTCATATGATAGTTCCTAGATGCATCTGTGAATCCTTGATCTGTATAGCGGTAGTTCTTAGCATCCACCTTCAGTCTCATGCCTCAAGACCATAGATCCATCTATATCTCTGCCCATCGATTCAGTACTGTTCTGTTTTGAACCTTTGAATATTTTTCTGATTTTCTGAACATGCTTTAGATCCAATACTATAAAAGAATCTTGAGAAACCTGTTTCTGTCTACTTATTTATCCGCAATCTCAACTTTCTCCATGTTTAGATCAGGCGGTTTAACTCTGTATAAAAAATTACCAAACTGGTATATATCATTAGTCCCCTTGTTGAACCGCCAGAGTTCCTTAGCCAGACACTGCCGCTTCACCAAACTCCGGTTTAGAAGTAGCTGTCTCCGGGTTAACAATATACATCAGTGCATATTTATCCAAAACATTCTTGAACCGGAATTGTTGCCTTTGTAGATCGCGTCATGGCCAAACAAGTGTATGAGTGTAACTGGGTTCCCTCTCGTGTGACCGAGACTCAGCTGAACAACTTAGTCATAACTGGTGCTTTAAGCAGTAAACAGGTTATTCATTGGAGGGTCCCCGGTACAGAATGTCCTCCCCAGCCTAAAGAGGGAGAAGTGGTTGTTTTTGCTGATCATCTAGCCCGGGGTTTCAATCCTCCCGGTTCAAAATTTTACCGGGACGTCCTAGCCAATTTCCAACTCCGTCCGCAAGATGTAGGCCCAAACTCTGTAACCAACATCTGTCACTTTCAAGTGCTTTGTGAGGTGTTCTTTCAAGAGGAGCCCACAGTTGAACTATTCAGAGACTGCTTCCATTTAAACCGTCGCACTGAATTCACCGATGGTCCCAACACCGAGTTAGGTGGTATGGCGATTCAAAAGAGGAAAGAGTGTTGGGGAACGTTGCAGAAAATTAAAATTTTTCCTATGGTTTCACCAAGATCCATCTATGAGTTCATCTAGCAACGAGTCATGGGAGAGAGAGATTGCATCTACATACCACTTTGTAGATCACGAGCGGAAGCGTTCAATGAACGGGGATGAAGTAGTCGTACACACCGTGATCCAAATCACCGGAGATCCTAGCACTGAAAGCACGGCACCTCCGCGTTCAACACACGTACGGTCAGCGTAATGTCTCCTTCTTCTTGATCCAACAAGGCAAAGGAGAGGTTGGGGAAGAAGACTCCAGCAGGAGCACGACGGCGTGGTGATGGTGGAGCTGCAGTACTCCGACAGGGCTTCGCCGAGCTCTACGGAGGAGGAGGATGTGTTGGAGAGGGAGAGGGAGGTGCCAGGGCAAAGGGTGCGCAGCCCCCCCTCCCCTCCCCCCTTTATATAGCCCCTTGGGGGGGCGCCGGCCCTAGGAGATGGAATCTCCTAGGGGGGGCGGCGGCCAGGGAGGTGGACTTGCCCCCCAAGCAAGGGGGCGCCCCCTTTAGGGTTCCCCCCCAAACCCTAGGCGCTTGGGCCCTTGGGGGGGCGCACCAGCCCACTTTGGGCTGGTTCCCTCCCTCATACAGCCCATGGGGCCCTCCGGGATAGGTGGCCCCACCCGGTGGACCCCCGGGACCCTCCGGTGGTCCCGGTACAATACCGATAACCCCGAAACTTGTCCCGATGTCCGTATGACGACTTTCCATATATAAATCTTTACCTCCGGACCATTCCGAAACTCCTCGTGACGTCCGGGATCTCATCCGGGACTCCGAACAACATTCGGGTTACTGCATATACATATCTTCACAACCCTAGCGTTACCGAACCTTAAGTGTGTAGACCCTACGGGTTCGGGAGACATGCAGACATGACCGAGACGGCTCTCGGGCAATAACCAACAGCGGGATCTGGATACCCATGTTGGCTCCCACATACTCCACGATGATCTCATCGGATGAACCACGATGTCGAGGATTCAATTAATCCCGTATACGATTCCCTTTGTCAATCGGTATTTTACTTGCCCGAGATTCGATCGTCGGTATCCCAGTACCTCGTTCAATCTCGTTACCAACAAGTCACTTTTCTCGTACCGTAATGCATGATCCCGTGATCAAACACTTTGATCACATTGAGCTCATTGTGATGATGCATTACCGAGAGGGCCCGGTGATACCTCTCCGTCAAGCGGAGTGACAAATCCCAGTCTCGATCCATGTCAACCCAACAGACACTTTCAGAGATACCCGCAGTATACCTTTATAGTCACCCAGTTACGTTGTGACGTTTGGCACACCCAAAGCACTCCTACGGTATCCGGGAGTTACACGATCTCATGGTCTAAGGAAAGGATACTTGACATTGGAAAACTCTAGCAAACGAACTATGCGATCTTATGCTATGTTTAGGATTGGGTCTTGTCCATCACATCATTCTCCTAATGATGTGATCCCGTTATCGATGACATCCAATGTCCATAGTCAGGAAACCATGACTATCTGTCGATCAACGAGCTAGTCAACTAGAGGCTCACTAGGGACATATTGTTGTCTGTTATTCACACATGTATTACGATTTCCGGATAACACAATTATAGCACGAATAAAGACAATTATCATGAACAAGGAAATATAATAATAATGCTTTTATTATTGCCTCTAGGGCATATTTCCAACAGTCTCCCACTTGCACTAGAGTCAATAATCTAGTTACATTGTGATGAATCGAACACCCATAGAGTTCTGGTGCTGATCATGTTTTGCCTTAGGGAGAGGTTTAGTCAACGGATCTGCGACATTCAGATCCGTGTGCACTTTACAAATCTCTATGTCTCCATCTTGAACATTTTCACGAATGGAGTTGAAGCGACGCTTGATGTGCCTGGTCTTCTTGTGAAACCTGGGCTCCTTGGCAAGTGCAATAGCTCCAGTGTTGTCACAGAAGAGCTTGATTGGCCCCGACGCATTGGGTATGACTCCGAGGTCGGTGATGAACTCCTTCACCCAAATTGCTTCATGTGCTGCCTCCGAGGCTGCCATGTACTCTGCTTCACATGTAGATCCCGCCACGACGCTTTGCTTGCAACTGCACCAGCTTACTGCCCCACCATTCAAAATATACACGTATCCGGTTTGTGACTTAGAGTCATCCAGATCTGTGTCGAAGCTAGCGTCGACGTAACCTTTTACGACGAGCTCTTCGTCACCTCCATAAACGAGAAACATTTCCTTAGTCCTTTTTAGGTACTTCAGGATATTCTTGACCGCTGTCCATGTTGGAAATATGCCCTAGAGGCAATAATAAAAGCATTATTATTATATTTCCTTATTCATGATAATTGTCTTTATTCGTGCTATAATTGTGTTATCCGGAAATCGTAATACATGTGTGAATAACAGACAACAAACATGTCCCTAGTAAGCCTCTAGTTGACTAGCTCGTTGATCGACAGATAGTCATGGTTTCCTGACTATGGACATTGGATGTCATCGATAACGGGATCACATCATTAGGAGAATGATGTGATGGACAAGACCCAATCCTAAACATAGCATAAGATCGCATAGTTCGTTATCTAGAGTTTTCCAATGTCAAGTATCTTTTCCTTAGACCATGAAATCGTGTAACTCCCGGATACCATAGGAGTGCTTTGGGTGTGCCAAACATCACAACGTAACTGGGTGACTATAAAGGTATACTACGGGTATCTCTGAAAGTGTCTGTTGGGTTGACATGGATCGAGACTGGGATTTGTCACTCCGCTTGACGGAGAGGTATCACCGGGCCCTCTCGGTAATGCATCATCATATGAGCTCAAGGTGATCAAAGTGTTTGATCACAAGGATCATGCATTACGGTACGAGAAAAGTGACTTGCCGATAACGAGATTGAACGAGGTATTGTGATACCGACGATCGAATCTCGGGCAAGTAAAATACCGATTGACAAAGGGAATCGTATACGGGATTAATTGAATCCTCGACATCGTGGTTCATCCGATGAGATCATCGTGGAGCATGTGGGAGCCAACATGGGTATCCAGATCCCGCTGTTGGTTATTGCCCGAGAGCCGTCTCGGTCATGTCTGCATGTCTCCTGAACCCGTAGGGTCTACACACTTAAGGTTCGGTGACGCTAGGGTTGTAGGGATATGTATGTGCAGTAACCCGAATGTTGTTCGGAGTCCCGGATGAGATCCCGGACGTCACGAGGAGTTCCGGAATGGTCCGGAGGTAAAGAATTATATATAGGAAGTGCTGTTTCGGCCATCGGGACAAGTTTCGGGGTTATCGGTATTGTACCGGGACCACCGGAGGGGTCCCGGGGGTCCACCAGGTGGGGCCACCTGCCTTGGTGGGCCACATGGGCCTTAGGGGGTGCGCCTTGGCCTGCTTGGGCCAAGGGGAACCAGCCCCAAAGAGCCCATGCGCCTAGGGTTCCATCTAGGAGGAGTCCTAGTAGTGGAAGGCACCTCCTAGATGGCTTGGGGGGGAGGGAAACCTCCCTGGCCGCCACCCCCTTGGGAGATCAGATCTCCCAGGGCCGGCGCCCCCCCAAGAGGCATATATAAAAGGGGGCAGGGGAGGGGGGCTGCGCACCCTATGCCCTGGCGCCTCCCTCTCCCTCTTCAACACCTCCTCCTCCTCCGTAAGTGCACGGCGAAGCCCTGCCGGAGTACTGCAGTTCCACCATCACCACGCTGTCGTGCTGCTGCTGGAGCCTTCTTCCCCAACCTCTCCTTTGCCTTGCTGGATCAAGAAGGAGGAGACGTCACGCTTTCCGTACGTGTGTTGAACGCGGAGGTGCCGTCCGTTCGGCACTAGATCATCGGTGAATTGGATCACGGCGAGTACGACTACCTCATCCACGTTCACCTGAACGCTTCCGTTGCGATCTACAAAGTGGTATGTAGATGCTATCCAATCTGAATACTCGTTGCTAGATGAACTCATAGATGGATCTTGGTGAAACCGTAGGAAAAATTTTAATTTTCTGCAACGTTCCCCAACAGTCCAGTGTTCCTTGCCGGGATTACTTTGGTACCTACCTACCAAACTTACGGCAAGGTTTACATCAGGTCTGGTACACAGCATGGCATACATAATAGAACCTATGGCTGAGGTATAGGGGATGACGCTCATCTCTTCTATATCTTCTGCCGTGGTCGGACATTGAGCTGAGCTCAATTTCACACCTTGTAATACAGGTAAGAACCCTTTCTTAGATTGATCCATATTGAACTTCTTCAATATTTTATCAAGGTATGTGCTTTGTGAAAGACCTATGAGGTGTCTCGATCTATCTCTATAGATCTTGATGCCTAATATATAAGCAGCTTCTCCAAGGTCCTTCATTGAAAAACTCTTATTCAAGTAGGCCTTAATGCTGTCCAAAAGTTCTATATCATTTCCCATCAAAAGTATGTCGTCTACATATAATATGAGAAATGCTACAGAGCTCCCACTCACTTTCTTGTAAACACAGGCTTCTCCATAAGTCTGTGTAAACCCAAACGCTTTGATCATCTCATCAAAGCGAATGTTCCAACTCCGAGATGCTTGCACCAGCCCATAAATCGAGCGTTGGAGCTTGCACACCTTGTCAGCATTCTTAGGATCGACAAAACCTTCCGGTTGCATCATATACAATTCTTCCTTAAGGAAACCATTAAGGAATGCCGTTTTGACGTCCATTTGCCATATTTCATAATCGTAGAATGCGGCAATTGCTAACATGATTCAGACGGACTTCAGCTTCGCTACCGGTGATAAAGTCTCATCGTAGTCAACCCCTTGAACTTGTCGATAACCCTTAGCGACAAGCCGAGCTTTATAGATGGTCACATTACCATCCGCGTATGTCTTCTTCTTAAAGATCCATTTATTTTCTATGGCTCGCCGCTCAACGAGCAAGTCAGTCAAAGTCCATACTTCGTTTTCATACATGGATCCTATCTCGGATTTCATGGCTTCTAGCCATTTGTCGAAATCCGGGCCCGCCATTGCTTCCTCATAGTTCGAAGGTTCACCGTTGTCTAACAACATGATTTCCAAGACAGGGTTGCCGTACCACTCTGGTGCGGAACGTGTCCTTGTGGACCTTCGAATTTCAGTAGGAGCTTGATTAGAAGTATCTTGATCATCATCATTAATTTCCTCTCTAGTCGGTGCAGGCACCTCAGAAACGTTTTCTTGAGTTACGCCATTCTCCGGTTCAAGAGGTAACACTTCATCAAATTCTACTTTCCTCCCACTTACTTCTTTCGAGAGAAACTCTTTCTCCAGAAAGGATCCATTCTTGGCAACAAAGATCTTGCCTTCAGATCTGAGGTAGAAGGTATACCCAACAGTTTCTTTAGGGTATCCTATGAAGACGCATTTTTCCGACTTGGGTACGAGCTTTTCAGGTTGAAGTTTCTTGACATAAGCATTGCATCCCCAAACTTTTAGAAACGACAGCTTAGGTTTCTTCCCAAACCATAATTCATACGGTGTCGTCTCAACGGATTTTGACGGAGCCCTATTTAAAGTGAATGCGGCAGTCTCTAAAGCATAGCCCCAAAAAGATAGCGGTAAGTCGGTAAGAGACATCATAGATCGCACCATATCTAACAGAGTGCGATTACGACGTTCGAACACACCATTACGCTGAGGTGTTCCAGGCGGCGTGAGTTGTGAAACTATTCCACATTTTCTCAAGTGTGTGCCAAATTCATGACTCAAGTATTCTCCTCCACGATCTGATCGTAGAAACTTGATCTTTCTATCACGTTGATTTTCAACCTCACTCTGAAATTCCTTGAACTTTTCAAAGGTCTCAGATTTGTGTTTCATTAAGTAGACATACCCATATCTACTCAAGTCATCAGTGAGGGTGAGAACATAACGATAGCCACCGCGAGCCTCAACACTCATTGGACCGCACACATCGGTATGTATGATTTCTAATAAGTTGGTTGCTCGCTCCATTGTTCCTGAGAACGGAGTCTTGGTCATTTTACCCATGAGGCATGGTTCGCACGTGTCAAATGATTCATAATCAAGAGACTCTAAAAGTCCATCTGCATGGAGCTTCTTCATGCGTTTGACACCTATGTGACCAAGGCGGCAGTGCCACAAATATGTGGGACTATTGTTATCAACTTTAACTCTTTTGGTATTCACACTATGAATATGTGTATCATCACGTACGAGATTCATTAAGAATAAACCATTAACCATCGGAGCATGACCATAAAACATATCTCTCATATAAATAGAACAACCATTATTCTCGGATTTAAATGAGTAGCCATCTCGAATTAAACGAGATCCAGATACAATGTTCATGCTCAAACTTGGCACTAAATAACAATTATTGAGGTTTAAAACTAATCCCGTAGGTAAATGTAGAGGTAGCGTGCCGACGGCGATCACATCGACCTTGGAACCATTCCCGACGCGCATCGTCACCTCGTCCTTCGCCAGTCTCCGTTTATTCCGCAGCTCCTGCTTTGAGTTACAAATGTGAGCAACTGCACCGGTATCAAATACCCAAGAGATACTACGAGTACTGGTAAGGTACACATCAATTACATGTATATCACATATACCTTTGGTTTTGCCGGCCTTCTTGTCCGCTAAGTATTTGGGGCAGTTCCGCTTCCAGTGACCACTTCCCTTGCAATAAAAACACTCAGTCTCGGGCTTGGGTCCATTCTTTGGCTTCTTCCCGGCAACTTGCTTACCGGGTGCGGCAACTTCCTTGCCGTCCTTCTTGAAGTTCTTTTTACCCTTGCCCTTTTTGAACTTAGTGGTTTTATTCACCATCAACACTTGATGCTCCTTCTTGATTTCTACCTCTGCTGATTTCAGCATAGCATATACCTCAGGAATGGTCTTTACCATCCCCTGCATATTGTAGTTCATCACAAAGCTCTTGTAGTTAGGTGGAAGCGACTGGAGGATTCTGTCAATGACCGCTTCATCCGGGAGATTAACTTCCAGTTGAGTCAAGCGGTTGTGCAACCCAGACATTTTGAGTATGTGTTCACTGACAGAGCCATTTTCCTCCATCTTACAGCTAAAGAATTTGTCGGAGACTTCATATCTCTCGACCCGGGCATGAGCTTGGAAAACCATTTTTAGCTCTTCGAACATCTCATATGCTCCATGTCTCTCAAAACGCTTTTGGAGCCCCGGCTCTAAGCTGTAAAGCATGCCGCACTGAACGAGGGAGTAATCATCGCAGCGTGACTGCCAAGCGTTCATAACGTCTTGTTCTGCAGGGAGAATAGGTGCGTCACCCAGCGGTGCTCGTAGGACATAATCTTTCTTGGCAGCTATGAGGATGATCCTCAGGTTCCGGACCCAGTCCGTATAGTTGCTACCATCGTCTTTCAGCTTGGTTTTCTCTAGGAACGCGTTGAAGTTGAGGACTACGTTGGCCATTTGATCTACAAGACATATTGTAAATATTTAGACTAAGTTCATGATAATAAAGTTCATTTAATCAAATTATTTAATGAACTCCCACTTAGATAGACATCCCTCTTCTAGTCATCTAAGTATTACATGATCCGAGTCAACTAGGCCGTGTCCGATCATCACGTGAGACGGACTAGTCAACATCGGTGAACATCTTCATGTTGATCGTATCTTCTATACGACTCATGCTCGACCTTTCGGTCTTCTGTGTTCCGAGGCCATGTCTGTACATGCTAGGCTCGTCAAGTCAACCTAAGTGTTTTGCGTGTGTAAATCTGTCTTACACCCGTTGTATGTGAACGTTAGAATCTATCACACCCGATCATCACGTGGTGCTTCGAAACAACGAACTGTCGCAACGGTGCACAGTTAGGGGGAACACTTTCTTGAAATTATTATGAGGGATCATCTTATTTACTACTGTCGTTCTAAGTAAACAAGATGCAAAACATGATAAACATCACATGCAATCAAATAATAAACGTGACATGATATGGCCAATATCACATAGCTCCTTTGATCTCCATCTTGGGGCTCCATGATCATCTTGTCACCGGCTTGACACCATGATCTCCATCATCATGATCTCCATCATCGTGTCTCCATGAAGTTGCTCGCCAACTATTACTTCTACTACTATGGCTAACGCGTTTAGCAATAAAGTAAAGTAATTTACATGGCGATTCTCAATGACACGCAGGTCATACAAAAAATAAAGACAACTCCTATGGCTCCTGCCGGTTGTCATACTCATCGACATGCAAGTCGTGATTCCTATTACAATAGCATGAACATCTCATACATCACATATAGATCATTCATCATTCATCACAACTTTGGCCATATCATATCACAAAGCACTTGCTGCAAAAACAAGTTAGACGTCCTCTAATTGTTGTTGCAAGTTTTACGTGGCTGAATTAGGGTTCTAGCAAGAACGTTTTCTCACCTACGTGAAAACCACAACGTGATTTGTCAACTTCTATTTACCCTTCATAAGGACCCTTTTCATCGAATCCGCTCCAACTAAAGTGGGAGAGGCAGACACCCGCCAGCCACCTTATGCAACTAGTGCATGTTAGTCGGTGGAACCCGTCTCACGTAAGTGTACGTGTAAGGTTGGTCCGGGCCGCTTCATCCCACAATACCGCTGAAGCAAGATAAGACTAGTAGCGGCAAGAAGAGTTGACAACATCTACGCCCACAACAAATTGTGTTCTACTCGTGCAATAGAGAACTACGCATAGACCTAGCTCTGATACCACTGTTGGGGAACGTTGCAGAAAATTAAAATTTTTCCTACGGTTTCACCAAGATCCATCTATGAGTTTATCTAGCAACGAGTCATGGGAAAGAGAGATTGCATCTACATACCACTTTGTAGATCGCGAGCGGAAGCGTTCAACGAACGGGGATGAAGTAGCCGTACACACCGTGATCCAAATCACCGGAGATCCTAGCACCGAAAGCACGGCACCTCCGCGTTCAACACACGTACGGTCAGCGTAACGTCTCCTTCTTCTTGATCCAGCAAGGCAAAGGAGAGGTTGGGGAAGAAGACTCCAGCAGCAGAACGACGGTGTGGTGATGGTGGAGCTGCAGTACTCCGACAGGACTTCGCCGAGCTCTACGGAGGAGGAGGATGTGTTGGAGAGGGAGAGGGAGGCGCCAGGGCAAAGGGTGCGCAGCCCCCCCTCCCCTCCCCCCTTTATATAGCCCCTTGGGGGGGGCGCCGGCCCTAGGAGATGGAATCTCCTAGGGGGGGCGGCGGCCAGGGAGGGGGACTTGCCCCCCAAGCAAGGGGGGCGCCCCCTTTAGGGTTCCCCCCCAAACCCTAGGCGCATGGGCCCTTGGGGGGAGGCGCACCAGCCCACTTTGGGCTGGTTCCCTCCCTCATACAGCCCATCGGGCCCTCCGGGATAGGTGGCCCCACCCGGTGGACCCCCGAGACCCTCCGGTGGTCCCGGTACAATACCGATAACCCCGAAACTTGTCCCGATGTCCGTATGACGACTTTCCATATATAAATCTTTACCTCCAGACCATTCCGAAACTCCTCGTGACGTCCGGGATCTCATCCGGGACTCCGAACAACATTCAGGTTACTGCATATACATATCTTCACAACCCTAGCGTTACCGAACCTTAAGTGTGTAGACCCTACGGGTTCGGGAGACATGCAGACATGACCTTGACGGCTCTCGGGCAATAACCAACAGCGGGATCTGGATACCCATGTTGGCTCCCACATGCTCCACGATGATCTCATCGGATGAACCACGATGTCGAGGATTCAATTAATCCTGTATACGATTCCCTTTGTCAATCGGTATTTTACTTGCCCGAGATTCGATCGTCGGTATCCCAGTACCTCGTTCAATCTCGTTACCGACAAGTCACTTTTCTCGTACCGTAATGCATGATCCCATGATCAAACACTTTGATCACATTGAGCTCATTGTGATGATGCATTACCGAGAGGGCCCGGTGATACCTCTCCGTCAAGCGGAGTGACAAATCCCAGTCTCGATCCATGTCAACCCAACAGACACTTTCAGAGATACCCGTAGTATACCTTTATAGTCACCCAGTTACGTTGTGACGTTTGGCAGACCCAAAGCACTCCTACGGTATCCGGGAGTTACACGATCTCATGGTCTAAGGAAAGGATACTTGACATTGGAAAACTCTAGCAAACGAACTATGCGATCTTATGCTATGTTTAGGATTGGGTTTTTTCCATCACATCATTCTCCTAATGATGTGATCCCGTTATCGATGACATCCAATGTCCATAGTCAGGAAACCATGACTATCTGTCGATCAACGAGCTAGTCAACTAGAGGCTCACTAGGGACATATTGTTGTCTGTTATTCACACATGTATTACGATTTCCGGATAACACAATTATAGCACGAATAAAGACAATTATCATGAACAAGGAAATATAATAATAATGCTTTTATTATTGCCTCTAGGGCATATTTCCAACAAAGAGGTCACTTATCCTCATGCCAAGTTGCACAGCCATCCCAAAGAGTGGAATCAAACTTGGTTCTACTGCAAGGATACCTCCCCTTCTGACGAAAATCCTTTATCGGGTTACCGTCCAGAACGGCTTAGCAACACGCATCCCTTTCCATAAAGGTTGACTGCCAAAGAGAGAAGCACCTATGCACCTCAATTATCCAAGCTCAGGGCCTTTATGGTTAATGGTTTAACAGGGGTCGACCTTTCTCGTTGTTGGATATCTTGGAGCATACTGCCCCTCAGCCAGCGCTCCGGTTTGATGTGCGAGTATACTGGCAGTGCCAGCAACCCGCTGCGACACATTGACATCCAGCTCACAGACGAAGAAGTCACTGAAGCTGTGAAGAAGATTTTGAACGAACCGGAGGCCGTCTGTGCTCGAACCGGCTTACTCCCCTTTTGTTCCACCAACAAACCGCCAGCTGTAAGAGTCATACTTTACTTTTTATTGAATCTGTCCTTGCTCAATCTACCCATTATTTAACATCAACATTTTTCAAACAGGGTGATGATTCGGTTTGGAGCAAAAAACTTTCACAGGAGAAAACAGATAAGCCAGAGAAACTAGAGAGGCCAATCCGGCCTAAGACCAGAGTCGTTAGGAGGCCAGCAAACAGGAAGAAAACCACTTCATCTTCTGATCCGGCAGTTGGCGACGATGTGGGTAACTCGGATCTTGAAGTAGAGCTTGATTCACTTGGATTATTTTCCACACGTTTTATTGATAATGAACATTGTTAGGATGATGCGGAAGGCAGTCAGGCTAATGCTGTAGAGGTAATCACTTTGTCTTCCGACTCAAGCCCTTTACCTTCACAAAAACTCCGTCGGGCAAACCGGAAAATTAAATTTTCTCATCCTCTTGCTTATTTGGATCCAAATTTTCTTATGAAGACACAACAGTACGAAGCCCGTCGCACAACCCGGCACAGCGGCCAGGTAGTCACCTCCGCCGGTTTACCGAACAGTCCGGTTTGGAAACGCCGTTCAGAGGTCTCTAACTCTCTTGTTAAAGCTTGTCCTAAAGCGGGCTGTTTTCGTCAACCTCTTAATCCGTCTGACTCCGATTACCAGGGCACCTCCCATTCATCGTCTGGCGAGTCATCAGCCACCCAGCTGCCACCGCTCAAAACGGTGCTTGGGTGAGTCATATTTCTTACGACGTTTCTGATGCATTACACTATAACATATGTTGTACTGATCATTTTATTTCTTTCAGGGCCAAGCCTAGACCCAGCAAGAAGGCTCGCCTGGACAAAGCGGCTGAAGAAGAAGCTGAACCGGAAATGGACAGAACACCAGGTCCTGAAGCGGCCATCCATGAGGATGTGTAGAACGACCCACCACCGCAAGACGATGATTTTACTGTTGAAGAAAGACCTGTTGACGCATCCGGTCCTGTTGACCAGCCCACAAGCCCCATCCGGATTGAGAAATCCACCAGTCCTTCCAAGCCTGCTGATAAGCCGACCGCCCCAGTGCAAACCGACGATGCCAAGGATGATGAAGTTGTTATTACTAGCATTGGCCGTACAGAGCCAGGCAATCTTGTCGCTTTATCCAGACATACTGCTAAAGAAGAATTTGCTGCTATTGGCAAAGGCAAATGGAACACTGATCTGGCGACTTACGCTGCACTGAACGCCCAAGACCTCCATTCCGGTTATCTGAACCGGCTGTATACCGGCCGTGATTATGAAGCCGGTCTGGTTAACATGATGGAAGACAAATATGAGGTAACTTCCATATACTTTTTCAGTTTGTATGTCTCAATCTTGTCAATTCTCCTAGCCCCTAAGGGCTGGTTTAGGATCTCCATTCAAACCGGGACTTGTCCATGCAAACTTTACTGTTTCTGAATATGCTGACGTAGCCCCCAAGGGCCGGTTTAACTCTAGTGTAGTTAAACCGGGACTTAAGGTAATAAATAGTGTAGCATCAGTACTCATTGAGCAAATAGCCATTAGCCCCCAAGTGCCAAGTTGAATACTTGTATTGAGCTTGGGACTTTTTCGACATAATTTTAGGATGAAGAGCAAATATGCATTAGCCCCCAAGTACCAAGGGCATAACTTGTTTATGTGGTTGGTACTTCAATTCTTGTACCGTCATCTGAATCATAGAACTGTGTACATGCAGGCTGAACTGAACAAAAGAGAAGGCCAAATCGCTGATCTGCACGAAAATCTGAAGTGCCAACAAGCTTAAACCTCCAAAGCAAAAGAGGAATTAACCAGCGCTTTAAGTGCCATGGAACAGCTTAAGGAGGGCTTCAAGAAGGATCGGACGGATTGGGCCACTGAAAAATCCGCTTTAACCAAGCGAGCAGAAGATGCCGAGGCTGCACTCAAACCGGTAGTAGATGAACTGACCAGCATAAAGCGCCAAGTGCATGCCATGACTGTTGCTGTCTTTGGTAAGCTTTCTTGATATCTGTAGTAACTTGGCTTTCTTATGTATTGGCCGGTTTGGTAATCCTTTGTAATGTTACAGGCACACGCATTAGTCACTTCAGGTCAGATGTGCGGAAGAAATTGAAAGCCGCCTACACATTGATTGAGCAACTGTATACCGGAGCGCAACGGATCATCTCTACTGCATCTCATAACAACCCGGCGCCCACTTTGATTCAAGACACTCTTAAGAGGCTGTCGATGCTTCCTGCCCGGGTCGAAGAGCTGAAGAAATCTGTTGCTCGTACCGGTGCCATCAATGCCTTAATCCGGGCAAAAGCATGGGTGCCGGATTTTCACCCTGTTGAAGCAGCTCAAGGCTATCCCAGCTTGAAGGAAGATGGGTCAGAGTTTAGTGAAGCGGATCTGCAAGCAATAAACCGGGAGGTGCACCCTCTAGCTTGTCAATTGGCTGAAGAGGCAAACTTGTCTCATTATCAAGCACAATACAATGACGAAAACAAGCGAGTAGCCGCACCAATTCCTGAAGCGGAAAATCTTATCCCTCCAATCCGTAAGCATACTTACGCTCTCGATATTGACCCGTCATTGCTGATCCATGATGAAGCTGTCTTTCAAGCATTAATGGGAATCGACTGCACAACTGTTGATTTCCAGCCGCTGGGTAGAGAAGCAGAGGTTGAAGCGGCGCGGGATGACCCACAACCATCAGGCCAGGTAGGTGACCAAGCTTGAACCGGAAGCCGGTTTAAACTACTTCTCCTTTGCGTTCTGCGAAAAAACAATGATCTTATTTGGGCACCGTGTTGCCTTGCAATAGGCGATACTCTTGATTTTGATATGCCTTCGTGCATAAGTACTGCAACTTGTGCTTCCTTTGGGTGATGAAATTTCCAAAGTATTTTCTGCAATCAAAAAATCTTAAAGTGCCACCGCGGTTGTACCGTCAGGCGGATTATGATGTCTGCATATCAAAATATCGGAAATTTAAGCATATGATCAAATCTTTGTGAGACATAATACCTTCCATCGTTGGGCATGAAGTTGGCTTGGCCAATCTTGAAGCGGAGGTTTATAAACCCACACTGTTGGAGGAGATAGCAGCTCCTGTATATATATAATGTCGGTTTACCATGTAAACTGTGCCGGGTTATGATAAACACCGTGTTACTCCGTAATAGGATGTTAACAGAAAAAAATCAAACCGGGCAAATAGTCTCCGAATTAAAAAATGGACCGTGTTCCATCAATTGATAGTTGAACCGGCTAAGAAATTTTGTCGGTTCAAAAACGCAACAAAAAGATATTTATCAAAGAAAATTTCAAGCAAAGGCAATGATAAGACCATTTGAAAAAAGAGGCTATTGAGCCGATCAAGTGGCGTTACCATGGTCGGACACGACCAAGCCCCCGATAGGCGTGGCTATGGTTCAAGTCAGCCAGGTCCCCAAATGAAACAGTGGCATTATGCCGAT
Source organism: Aegilops umbellulata (assembly GCA_032464435.1). NCBI lineage: Eukaryota > Viridiplantae > Streptophyta > Magnoliopsida > Poales > Poaceae > Aegilops > Aegilops umbellulata. Next base: position 642,940,266 of record CP136057.1, read on the forward strand.
CAAGAGGCGTGGTGATGGTTCGGGTTCGACCAAGCCCCCAAGTGATTCTGTGGCCTTAGGCCGATCAAGAGGCATGACTGGTTCAGACGTGACCAAGTCCCCAAGTGATCTAGTGGCTTGCGCCTATCAAAAGTTGTTGCATTGGTTCGGACACGACCAAGCCCCCAAGTGATATAACATGAAGCTTTGAGAAGCTAACTCAAGGGGTAAACCGGAGGCCGCTTTAAAACAGAACAACTCCATGTAACCGCACATGATGTAAAAAGAAACAGATACCCCGCTTTAGCTGAGGCTCCGGTTTATTGTATTAATCATAATATATACATTATCATACTATGTACATAAGTAGAGCCAATGGCTCAGGCATAGTAAGGCCGAAGATGAGCTATGTTCCACGGCCTGTTGGTCTCCTCCTCTGATCTACGTGAGTCTTTATGCTCTCGAATATCGATCAGATAGTACAAACCGTTGTGCGGATTCTTGCTGACCACAAAAGGTCCTTCCCAAGGTGGGGATAACTTATGCATATCAGTCCGGTCTTGGATGAGCCGAAGCACCAAATCTCCTTCTTGAAAGGTTCTGGTTCTGACTCGGTGACTGTGATAGCGACGGAGATCTTGCTGGTAAATCGCCGAACGGGCGGCCGCTATGTCTCGCTCTTCATCCAACAAGTCCAAAGCATCTTGCCGTGCTACCTCGTTGTCCGCTTCAACATAAGCCGCTACACGAGGTGAATCATGACGTATGTCACTGGGGAGAAACGCCTCCGCTCCATTGACCATGAAGAACGGCGTATATCCAGTTGATCTGTTGGGTGTGGTGTTAATGCTCCATAATACAGATGGTAATTCTTCAACCCAACAACCCAGCGTTCGTTGCAAAGGAACCATAAGCCGGGGCTTGATGCCTCGCAAGATCTCTTGATTAGCCCTCTCTGCTTGACCATTGGACTGGGGGTGAGCCACTGATGAAACATCAAGTCGGATGTGCTCACGTTCACAGAACTCCTTCATAGCACCCTTGGACAAGTTGGTACCATTATCAGTGATGATGCTGTGTGGAAAACCAAACCAGAAAATCACCTTCTTGATGAATTGAACCGCCGTGGCTGCATCACACTTGCTAACGGGTTCTGCCTCCACCCACTTTGTAAACTTGTCAACCGCCACCAAAAGGTGGGTCTTCTTATCCTTGGATCTTTTGGAAGGCCCAACCATATCCAGCCCCCAAGTCGCAAATGGCCAAGTGATTGGAATCATCCTCAATTCTTGAGCCGGCACATGAGCACGTCTTGAGAATTTCTGGCAACCGTCACATCGTCTGACCAGATCTTCCGCATCAGCATGAGCGGTCAACCAATAGAAGCCGTGGCGAAACGCTTTAGCCGCCAAGGATTTTGAACCGGCGTGGTGACCACAATCTCCTTCGTGGATCTCGCGCAAGATTTCACAGCCTTCTTCAGAGGACACACAGCGTTGAAACACCCCTGACACACTGCCAATGATGCAACTCGCCATTGACAATAGTCATGGACTTGGATCGCCGGATTATCTGCCGGGCCAGAGTCTCATTCTCTGGTAACTCGCCCCGGTTTAAGTACGCAAGGTAAGGAAGCGTCCAATCCGAAATGACATGAAGGGCTACTACCAATTGAGCCTCCGGATCAGGAATAGCCAAATCCTCTTCACCAGGGAGCTTGACCGACGGGTTGTGCAGCACATCCAAGAAAACATTGGGCGGGACCAGTTTGCGTTGAGAGCCCAACCGGCTTAAAGCGTCCGCCGCTTCATTCTTTCGACGGTCCACGTGGTCCACCTGATAACCCTTGAAGTGACACGCAACAACATCCACCTCACGACGATATGCCGCCATGAGTGGGTCCTTGGAATCCCAAGTGCCAGAAACCTGCTGAGCCACCAGGTCCGAGTCACCGAAGCACTTAACTCGGCTTAGATTCATCTCCTTAGCCATCCGGAGACCATGGAGTAAGGCTTCATACTCAGCTGCATTGTTAGTACAAGGGAACATTAAGCAGAGAACGTAACAAAACTTATCACCTCGTGGGGAAGTTAACACGACTCCAGCCCCCGAGCCCTCCAATTGCCTGGACCCATCAAAATGGATAGTCCAATATGTGTGATCCGGCTTCTCTTCAGGTGCTTGCAGTTCTGTCCAATCATTGATGAAATCGACAAGTGCTTGAGACTTGACCGCTGTCCGAGGCACATATTTCAATCCGTGCGGCCCAAGTTATATAGCCCACTTGGCAATCCGGCCAGTCGCTTCCCGGTTCTGGATTATATCTCCCAAGGGAGCAGAACTGACCACTGTGATGGGGTGTCCTTGGAAGTACTGCTTAAGCTTCTGGCTTGCCATAAAAACTCCATACACCAGCTTCTGCCAATGCGGATACCTTTGCTTGGATTCAATGAGTACTTCACTGATATAGTAAACTGGACGCTGAACCGGATGCTCCTTGCCTGTCTCCTTTCGCTCCACTACAATAGCCACACTGACTGCACGAGCATTGGCGGCAACATATAACAACAATGGCTCCTTGTCAATTGGAGCGGCGAGCACAGGCGGATTGGCCAACTGCCGCTTTAAATCCTCCAACGCTTGGTCAGCGGCAGCACTCCAGACAAATTGATCCGTCTTCTTCAACATCTGATATAAAGGGATCGCCTTTTCACCAAGGCGGCTGATAAACCGGCTTAACACGGCAATCCGGCCTGCCAGGCGCTGAACATCATTGATACACTTCGGTTTAGCCAGGGAGGTGATTGCTGTGATCTTCTCCGGATTAGCCTCAATCCCCCTATTGGACACCAGAAAACCCAATAACTTGCCAGCCGGTACACCAAAGACACACTTGGCCGGGTTGAGCATCATCTTGTACGTCCTCAGGTTATCAAAGGTTTCCTTCAAATCATCAATCAGAGTCTCCTTCTCCCTTGACTTAACTACAATATCATCCACATAGGCGTGTACATTACGGCCGATCTGTTTATGAAGTCAATTCTGCACACACCGTTGGTAAGTTGCCTGGGCACTCTTGAGCCCAAAGGGCATAGATACATAGCATAAGGCTCCAAAGGGAGTTATGAACGCCGTCTTTTCCTGGTCCTTAACCGCCATCTTGATCTGATGATAACCAGAATATGCATCCAGAAAACTCAAACACTCACAACCCGCCGTAGCATCAATAATTTGATCAATACGGGGGAGGGCAAAAGGATCTGCTGGACAAGCCTTGTTAAGATCTGTGTAATCCACACACATGCGCTAGGTGCCATTTTTCTTAAGGACCAGCACCGGATTAGCCAGCCATTCAGGATGGAAAACTTCAACAATAAAGCCAACTGCTAAGAGCCTGGCCACCTCTTCTACAATAGCTTTGCGCCTTTCTTCATTAAACCGGCGGAGGAATTATTTCACCGGTTTGTACTTAGGATCCACATTAAGAGTGTGCTCAGCGATTTGCCTCGATACACCTGGCATGTCAGAAGGCTTCCATGCAAAAATGTCTCGATTCTCACGGATGAACTCGATGAGCGCGCTTTCCTATTTCAGATCCAAATTGGTACTGATGCTGAATTGTTTGGACGAATCGCCAGGTACGAAGTCAACAAGCTTAGTCTCAGCAGCCAATTTAAACTTCAGGGCCAGATCATGCTCCGTAGTTGGCTTCTTCATCGGAGTCATGTCTACCGGATCAACATTGTCCTTGTAATACTTCAGCTCCTCCGTGGCACAAACCAACTCTGCGTAGGCAGCATCACCTTCTTCACATTCCAAAGCGATCTTACGGCTTCCATGAACCGTTATTGTCCCCTTGTGACCCGGCATCTTGAGCTGCAAATATACATAACAGGGTCGTGCCATAAACTTGGCGTAAGCCGGCCGCCCAAACAGGGCGTGATATGGGCTCTGGATCTTTACCACCTCAAAAGTCAAAGTCTCAGACCGGGAATCGTGATCATCTCCAAAAGCCACCTCCAGAGCTATCTTGCCAACAGGATATGCTGACTTACCAGGTACCCATGGAATACCGTATTGGACGGTTTAAGATTTTTATCTGTTAACCCCATACGACGGAAGGTCTCATAGTATAGGACATTGATGCTGCTTCCTCCATCCATGAGTACCTTGGTGAACTTATAACCTCCTACCTGAGGTGCCACCACCAACGCTAGCTGACCCGGATTATCTACCCGAGGAGGGTGATCCTCTCTGCTCCATAGGATTGGCTGTTCAGACCAGCATAGATAACGGGGCACGGCCGGTTCAACAGAGTTTACTGCTCGCTTATGAAGCTTCTGATCTCGCTTGTCCAGGCTAGTGGTGAAAACATGATATTGCCCACTAGTCAACTGCTTCGGGTGACTCTGATAACCCGACTGCTGCTGGTGGTGGTGGTTGTAACCACCTTGGCTATTCTGATGACTTTGATTGTTATGTCCGCCCTGATTATCATTGAACCCTGAACCGGAATTTCCTCCGCCATAACCCAGCACGGATCCTGAGCCACCACCAGATCCATGGTCATACCGGAAAGCGTTAGAATTCTTGAACTCCTGCATAATGTAACAGTCCTTCCAAAGGTGATTGGCTGGCACCTCCTTCGTCCCATGCTTTGGACAGGGCTGGTTTAACAGATAAGACAGGCGGTCCGGATTAGGATTAGGCGCTCCACTGTGATTTGGTGTTTTACCCTTACGTCGCTGGCCCTTGTCCTGCGCGTTGGTATTAGCCACAAAATCCATGCTGCCATCCGCTTTACGCTTGCCTCCGTTCCCATGACCTGCCGGGTTATGTTGCTGTCCTTTGGAGTTGCCGTTCTTCTTTCCCTTCCTTGCCCTGTCGTCATCAGACTCGGGATCCTTGGTACTATCAGAATCACCATACTTCACTAATGCAGCCATGAGGGTCCCTATATGATTGCAATGGCGCTTCATTCATCCCAATTTCAACTTCAGAGGCCCAAACCGGCAGTTGCCTTCCAAGGTTATAACCGCTGTGTCGGCATTGATATGGTCTGATGAGTGCAAAATTTGTGAGACCGGATGCACCCAACGAGTCGTTGATTCTCCTTCCTCCTAAAGATAGGCTGCTAAGTCCACTATTGACATGGGCTGTTTACATGTATCCTTGAAGTTCTGGATGAACCGGGCTCGCAATTGGGCCCATGAACTGATAGAGTTGGTCGGCAAACTTTTTAACCAAGTACGGGTCATTCCTTCAAGCATCATGGTGAAGTACTTTGCACACGCCGCATCACTCACATCCAGCATCTCCATGGCCATCTCATAGCTCTCTATCCATGTCTCTGCAGGCTGATCAGCAGTGTAATTCGGCACCTTGCGCGGACCCTTAAAATCTTTGGGCAGGCGCACGTTGCGTAAAGCGGGGACAAGACAAGGCACTCCCAAAGAACTAGAAGAAACGCCAGGCTCGACCGAGGTAGTTGGACGAACCGACGTAAGCTGGCGAGCCTCGTACTGTGCTGCTAATTCGGCCTCCCTGCGCGCTCGGGCCCGGTCCACCACTTCCTGGGCATCACCAATACCACCTGTCGGGTTCTTACCACGGGGTACTTCACGGTTTCGTGCATTGCTTGATACAGTCGGTTCCTCCATATGCCTGCTATAGCTCCGGCTTGGATGAGGGGTGGAATGAATTCGGTCACGACTGTATGAGTACGCTTCCTGCTGGACCAAAGCTGTCCGAAGAAGCTCCTTAACCCGGTGTGTTTCCACCGCCTGTGGCGAATCACCTTCAATTGGGATGGCTTCCTGCCGTGCAGCAGCAGCAACAAGGTTATCCATCGGGTTGGAATAGTGACCCGGAGGAGTCGGGACAGCCTGAGGTACAATAGCGTGTTGACGAGGCAGATCCATCAAGCGAGGGTGAACCGGCGTGTCCGTCCCTGGTGCTTCCGCCCGGTTTACCACTGGCGAGTTGCTGGTTCCTGCTCCTGGGGTGTTGAAGAGATCTCTAGCTTCGAAAACTTGAGGCAAACAAGATTGGTATTTCCGCTTCAGGACCTCATGGGATGCATTCTGATCCAGCATAAGTTGGTAAGCTTGCGCATCCAAAGCGGCCCGCTCTGCAGTCATCCTGGCATTCTCAGCTGCTAGGTCGGCCTTGGCTTGTGTGATCTGATCCCTCACTTTTGCAATTTCCGCGTCGTGGGCGTTCTGATCCGCCGGATTAGCCTCTGCCATGAGCGTAGCCAACGCATCAAAGAGATCAGATAAGACTTGAGCCGGCGGGTGTGCAGGGCCTCCTGCCCCAGCTGCCGTCGCCGTTCCTGATCCAGAGATCATTACTGTTGCGGTCGAAGAGTGGATCGCTGCCTGTGTCCCGGCCATGAATATTCCGACCCGGTTTGGCAGATCCGAGGAGTCCGGAATATTGTCGCCATCGAAACAGCCCCCAACCCAGCCATCTTTAATCTGATACAAAGATTCGGTTTCTTCGGTTGATGACTCGTCGCCGGAATAAACGACGGTCTCGCCACCAGATTCCGATCCATCCTCATAGCTTCCTCCATGGATGACTCCCACGAAGGCACACTTCACGGCCGGTTTAACCTGGGCAGATCGCGCACGCTGAGCCGTCTCGACGAGGTCGGTGCAGATGTCCGGCTCAAGGCCCGGTTCACCGATCTTGCCAATGAAGACGTGTATGCCACCAAAGGGGACCCGGTACCCGTACTCGATTGAGACGGCCTCGGGGGCCCATCCTGCATCGTCGATGTAGAGCTTGCCGCGACGACTCTTGGTCATCCGGCCCACAGCGTAGCCCTTGAGTCCTTCAAAGTTTCCCTCCAAGAACTTGAAACCATCGTGCGATAGCCCCACGGTGGGCGCCAACTATCGTGGTTTTGTCACGGAAGATGTCCTCATGAAAGGACTTAGTCGTGGAGCCATCGCGACGGGTTAGCTTGAAGGGGTTAAAGCGGACACAGGGACGCGAGAGAATTTATACTAGTTCGGCCCCTTCGATGAAGGTAAAAGCCTACGTCTAGTTGTGATGGAATTGATGAGGTTTCGATGACTAGGGAGCAAATAAGCTTCGCCTAGGTCTCGAGTTGTTGTCTGTTGTTGTCTGTTGTCCTTGAACCGCCGCCGGGTCGTCCCCTTATATACATGGGTGACGCCCGTCGGTTTACAGAGTCCCAACACCGGCTCATAGACGTGTCCGGTTTGGTCTCTACTTACTCCTAACTTACAATGCAAGTTTACATATCAACGCCGGTTTATGGCTACAAGGTTTAAACCGACTATGGGCCTTAGGCCCTCATCTGCCTTCTTGGGCTTTAACATACTTAACTATTGGCGAAGTTAACCCGGCCCAGATAGGCCGGTTTACTCCCAGTAGTAATATCCCCAACAGCTTCTTTCCACGAATCTTCCCCAGATGCGTCTGAGCTGCCACACACCTATAGTAAAATTAAGAATTTCCTTCGTGCAGTTGGAATTGGATATGATATGATCCATGTTTGTAAGAATAATTGTGTTCTGTTCTGGAAGGATTATGCCAACTTAAGTGAATGCCCGAAATGCAAATCATCAAGATGGAAAGATGGCGATGCTGTGAAGAGGATTCCTCATAATGTTCTGAGACATTTTCCAATTACACCAAGATTGCAGAGGTTGTTTCATGATGCTGAAACAAGAGAGGATGTACTGTGGCATTCTAGGAACCAGGAGTACAAAGATCAGAATGTAATGAGCCATCCATATCATGGTAATGAGTGGAAAAGCTTCAATGATAAACACAAAGAGTTTGCTACTGACCCAAGAAACATTAGACTTGGCTTAGCTTCAGATGGATTTAACCCATTTGGCCACCAGAGCGCCACATATAGCATGTGGCCAGTGCTTGTTATCCCTTACAACATGCCTCCAAATGTCTGCACCAAGGAATCAAACTACATGATGGCCTTGCTCATCCCAGGTCCAAAAAGTCCTGGAAAGGATTTTGATTTGTTGATGGAGCCTCTTGTGGAGGAACTTCAATAGCTATGGAAGGGTGTTCTCACTCGGGACCTATATAGCAGCCCACCAGCTGATTTCTTTCTGTGTGCTGTTATAATTTGGTGCATCCATGATTATCCGGCTTTGGGCACTATGTCAGGGCGAACAACACATGGTTACAATGCATGTGTTCGCTGTGACAGGAATCCGCTGTCATACACAATACTTAGTAAGATCTGTTACATTGGACACCGCCGTTTCCTTGCCAAGGACAAGCCGCTTCCTAGAAAATACCGAAGACATGTGTTCAATGCAAAGCATGGAAACCGTGATGCGCCAAAGAGGCTCACCGCCGATGAGTTGCAAGTGGAATTAGAGAAGGTCGGGCATATTACACCAGGAAACCATCCTGATAATGGTAGCAGGAAAAGGAAGCATGGCAGGGAAGAAGAGAGATTATTGTTTACCCGCAGGTCCACTTTGTGGGACTTGGAGTATTGGAAAGATTTGGATCTGCGGCATAATCTTGATGTGATGCACATCGAAAAAAAAATATGTGACAGCATTATCGGCACACTTCTTAATATTGAAGGCAAGACGAAAGATACCTTAAAATCTAGGATTGATTTGACACGCCTGGGTATCAGACAGGATTTGCAGGTGCAAGATGAAGGTAAACCACGGGATATGGCACCAGCTATGTACGTCTTGGACAGGGTAAAAAGAAAAGAATTCTGCGAGGTCCTGTCACGTGTGAGATTCCCACATGGATTTGCTTCCAACCCTGAAAGGAGAGTCAGTGCAGATGGAAACAAGGTACAATGGTTGAAAACTCATGGCTGCCACGTCCTACTTCAAAGGGTTTTACCTGTTATCCTTAGAGGATTGGGCCGCCCTGACTTATACAGAGCAGTTGCAGAGTTGGGACAATTCTTCAGGGAACTCTGCAGTAGGAATATCAGGATAGATGCTTTGGAGCGTCTTAGAGACAAGATACCAACTATCCTATGCGACCTTGAGAAGATATATCCTCCAGCCTTCTTTGATGTGATGGTGCATTTGGCTATTCATCTACCTGATGAGGCACTACTTAGAGGTCCAGTACAGTATGGCTGGATGTACCCTATTGAAAGGCGGCTAGGCACTTTCAAGGGCTATGTTAGGAACAAAGCTAGACCCGAGGGTTCCATTGCAGAGGCCTACATTGCTACAGAAGCGTTGACATTCTGCTCAAAATACATTGAAACAGCTGATTAGCTTAGCAAAGAGGTGGGTGAAGACAATCCCGGGCTCAATGTTTTCGATTATTCTGTTCGAGTTACAGGGAAGAGTCAACAAGAGGACAAACCTAAAGATTTGGACAAAATGGTTTGGTATGTGTTGAATAACTGTCCTGAGATACTACATTATATTAAGTAAGTGCAGTACTGCAGCTTATACATCATAATCTACTAAACTTGTAGCACATTCTTATATATTTAGATGTTTGACGCGATCACTATGTTGTGCAGCATCTACAAAGAGGAGTTACTACCGCAAAATCCAAGAAACATTGACAAACTGGTTATGGCAGGATTTGCGAAATGGTTCAAGAACCATGTAAGCTTTTGAAGTGCACTGTCAGATTTTTTAATATATTGAGTACATAAGATGATCAGCTTGTCTATTTTCTAACCATAGGTTAAGAAGATGCGGGAGGATGGGCAGGCAGTTGATGATGCCCTTTACTCACTAGCAATGGGTCCTGATACTCGGGTAAGACATTATGAATCTTGCGTTGTTGGAGACGTGCGCTACAACAACCTTGGACGAGACGAAGGCAGGAAGACACAAAACAGTGCCATCATGAGCACGGATATGTATGACAAAGAGACAACTGAAATGTATGCTAACATAACAGACATTGTTCAGTTGCAGTATATCTCCATTTTCGAGGATCATCGGTGTGTGGTTCTGTTGTGCTGTCGTTGGTATAACCTGTTTTCCAGGATCGCAAAATCCAGAGCTTATGATTATTTCAAATCCATCAATGTCAAGGCGGCGTACCAGACCAACGAGCCTTTTATTTTGGCAAATCAAGCAACACAGATATTTTTCTTGGAAGACACATTTGCACGTAGCGATGACTGGAGAGTATTGCAAAGGTTTGAGCAGAGGAATTCGTTTAATGAAGTTGCACAACAAGATGATGCTTACACTTCTCCTGATGTACAAGATAACACAGATATTCCTAATATCATTGAGAACCATCACGTCAATGACGCCGGCGAAAAGATTGCTTGTCGTGCTGTGGACATACAAGAGTTGAACAAGAAGAAGCCAACGTTCGAGGACGTTGAGGACGAAGAAGAAGATGACACCGTGGGGAATTACGATTCAGACTGATACACATGGCAAAGATGTTGACGCTGCTGCTGCGTATGATGATTACATTGCTTTTGTCGTATTTGCCTGTCAGAAGACGTTTTTTTATCTACTATGTGAAATTGTGTTTGCTATGACAACTAAAACCTGATGAACTTGTTGTTTAGTATTTTGCTGTGAGAACATCACTTGTTATGTATGTTGATTTGTGTTTGGTGATTGTATGACAACTAAAACATGATGACATTGTTGTTTAGTTGTACTCATATTTGGCTGTGAAACTTGAATTTGATGACATAGTTTGTTGTTGGACCGCAATTTGCTCGACGTCTTCGAATGAGAACAAAGCTGGCCCGACAGGGCCTCTGCTATTTATTTATTTATATGAGCAAAAGGGGATACCCCCTGATTTCTGTTAATAGAAATCATTAGATGTTCAAAACACTATGCCCAGCCTGCTACACAGGTTTCATTCATTACTAGTTTCAGCAAAGTGCTCATGTCGTAGCCACTGAATACATCACGAGTGCTACATACACTGCAAATAAAGAGACAATCATCCTACAGAGCACATCGATTTTGCCCATTATCTTCACAAGCTCTTTCATCTCCTCATTACTGTCAAGGCCGTTCAGCAGCTGTTTCGATTTTTTAAATGGGATATTTACGGAATCCCCATGAATAGGATCAAACCTTATTCCTTGCTATTTCCATAAGATTCTTCATTCTTATTCTTAAGCAAGCCCTCGAGAGGGCTTAGTTGATCATGATTTCTGTTTTCTCTTTCTTTTCCTTTTTGTTTGTTTCGAGAAAGATATCATCCAATTCTCCTTCTATTGATTCTTTTCCGATCGAGATGTACGGATCCATGTGTCTACATACATAGATTTTGTTCATGTATTAACGAAAATGTGCAAGAGCTCTATTTGCCTCTGTCATTCTATGAGTCGCTTCCTTTTTGCGTATGGCACCCCCACTCCCTTTGGCAGCATCTACTAATTCGGAACTTAATTTGAAAGCCATATTTCGACCCGGACGCTTTTGGGATGCTTCTAATAACCAACGAATGGCAAGTGCTCTTCCTTGTTTAGATCCTATTTCAATCGAAACTTTCTGCGTCGATCCTTTTTTATTAGCGTCGATCCTTTTTTATTACGTCTTGTTTTACTCCTATATTGGGAGTTACTCTACGTATTGCTTGACGTAAAACCAATAGTGGATTTGTTTCTGTCTTTTGTTGAATCTTTTTCACGGCTCGATAGAGAATTTGATAAGCCAATGATTTTTTTTCCGTCTTTCATAATACGGTTAACCACCATGTTAACTAATCGATTACGAAAAATTGGATCGGATTTTGCAGTTCTTTTTTCTGCAGTACCTCGACGTGACATGAGCGTGAAAGAGGTTCAAGAATCCGTTTTCTTTTTATAAGGGCTAAAATCACTTTTTTTTGGCTTTTTGACCCCATATTGTAGGGTGGATCTCGAAAGATAGGAAAGATCTCCCTCCAAGCCGTACATACGACTTTCATCGAATATGGATTTCCACACAATTCTATAGGGATCTATGAGATCGAGTATGGAATTCTGTTTACTCACTTTAAATTGAGTATCCGTTTCCCTCCTTTTCCCGCTAGGATCGGAAATCCTGTATTTTCCATATCCATACGATCGAGTCCTTAGGTTTCCAAAATAGTGTAATGGAAAAAGAAGTGCTTCGAATCATTGCTATTTGACTCGGACCTGTTCTGAAAAAGTTGAGGTATTTCGAATTGTTTGTTGACACGGACAAAGTAAGGGAAAACCTCTGAAAGAATTTCCATATTAACCTTGGACATATAAGAGTTCCGAATCGAATCTCTTTAGAAAGAGGATCTTTTGTCTCATGGTAGCCTGCTCCAGTCCCCTTACGAAACTTTCATTATTGGGTTAGCCATACACTTCACATGTTTCTAGCGATTCACATGGCATCATCAAATGATACAAGTCTTGGATAAGAATCTACAACGCACTAGAACGCCCTTGTTGACGATTCTTTACTGCGACAGCATCTAGGGTTCCTCGAATAATGCGATATCTCACACCGAGTAAATCCTTAACCCTTCCTCCTCTTACTAATACTACAGAATGTTCTTGTAAATTATGGCCAATACCAGGTATATAAGCAATGATTTCAAATCTAGAGGTTAATCGTACTCTGGCAACTTTACGTAAGGCAGAGTTGGGTTTTTTGGGGTTGATAGTGGAAAAGTCGACAGATAAGTCACCCTTACTGTCCCTTTACAGAACCGTAATGATATTTTCACCTCATACGGCTCCTCGGTCAATTCTTTCGAAGGGATCCTTTTCCTCGTTCGAGAGTCTCCGCCCTTCTTCCACTCCGTCCCGAAGACTAACTAAGACCAATTGAGTCACGTTTTCATGTTCTAGTTGAACACTTTCCATTTATGATATGATTAAAGGAGAAGATTGTTCGTTTACCAAACATATGCAGATCAAATCACGTCTTATAATAAGAAGAAATCTTTCTCGGTATCAATCCCCTTGCCCCTCATTCTTTGAGAATTAGAAGGATCCTTTTCGAGTTTCCATTTCTTCATTTGGAATCTGGGCACTTCTATCTTCGACTTATTTTTTTGGCTTTATTCTTTATTTATTTCATTTCGATTTTTCCCTCTTCCTATATCCCTATCCTCTAGGTACAGCGTTTGCATCAATAGAGAACCTTTTCCTCTATATGAATCTATATTATTCTATTCCAATTTCTTCCCGAAACTTCCCAAGAAAAATCCCGAATTGGATCCAAAATTGACGGGTTAATGTGAGCTTATCCATGCGGTTAGGCACTCTTCAAATAGGAATCCATTTTCTAACTGGCTTTCGTGCTTTGGTGACTCGTCCGAGATCTTTTCGATGACCTATGTTGTGTTGAAGGGATATCTATATGATCCGATCGATTGCATAAGACCCGTGGTAGCAATAGAACGGGGAAAGTATACAGAAAAGACAGTTCTTTTCAATTTCGATTATCTATATATTAGTTCATTTCTATTTCTAGATATCTATTTCTAGATATCTATTTCTATATATTAGTATTAGTTAGTAGTACTATTAGTTACCGATCCCGGCTCTGTGAGTTCTTTCTTCCGTGATGAACTGTCGGCACCAGTCCTACATTTTTTTCTCTATGGACCGGGGAGAAAGGGGGCTCAGCAGGAAGAGGATTGTACCATGAGAGAAGCACAGAGGTCAACCCACTTCAAATATCGAACATGGATTCTGGCAATGCAACGGAGTTGGGTCCTCATATCGATCCGAATGAATCAGTCTTTCTACAGAGGTCAATCTTTGCCTATTAGGCAAGAGGATAGCAAGTTCTAAATTCTGTCTCGGTAGGACATGGATTTCTATTACTATGAAATTCATAAATGAAAATGAAGTAGTTAATGGGAGGGCTACCATTATCCTTTTTCTTGTATGTGTTCCTAAGAGAAGTAATGTGTCCTCATGTTTCGAGGTCTCAAGAAAAGGGCGTGGAAACAGATAGAAACTCTTGAATGGAAATTGAAAAGAAATGTAGCCCCAGTTCCTTCGGAAATGGTAAGATCTTTGGCGCAAGAAGAAGGGGCGACCCATATCATCTTGACTTGGTTCTGCTTCCCCTCTTTTTTTAAGAATACCGAGTCGGGTTCTTCTCCTACCAGTATCGAATAGAACATGCTGAACAAGATCTTCTTCATGGAAACCTCCTCGATTTAGATCGGGAAAATCGTACAGATTTTATGAAACCATGTGCGATGGCTCGAATCCATAGTCAATCCTACTTTCGATAGGACCAGTTGACAATTGAATCCAATTTTTCCCATTATTTTACTATGGGAAAAATAAATCAAATTGGTAGATCATCAACCAAACTATTAAAAAAATCAGGAACTGAAAGCAGCAGAACAACACTTAAACATATTATTACCCCATGATTCGAGCATTTGTAGAAGACTCGGCCAGGGTTGCGGATTGTGGTTGAGACGCGACGGATGACTCTGCATGATTTGCAGCAGTGGCACCACACCAACGGCAGCGGGTTGCGATGAGCAATCACCTGCGGTGGGCGTGTCGGCGAGGGTGTGATGAGACCCACAGGTGATGGTACGGGTTGCGACTTGGCGCATATCTGGTTGTTGCCTGCTGAAGAACAGGTGGACGAGCAGCCAACGGACATGGTTGCTGCGGCCAGAGCTTCTGATGCTAGGCAGAGTAAGTAGAGAAGAGGAGAAGTGAACGTTGGATATGTCAGTTTCATTACTTGCAGAGTAGCATAGCACCATATATAGTCATAGTCTAGGTTTGGATTCAAACCAGCTACAGGAGCACGTCTTTCTTTTTTCTAAAACTTGGCAACGTCTCTTTACTGGTACACTAGCTTGTTTTGTATGCCTTCCCAAGTCTTTGATTTTCTTTCCCTTTTTTTGCGAGGACCTGACAGCTGGGACCCACCAGAAGGTCCTCTGTATTTCGCGAAAAAAATGTACCCCCCGCTGACATGTCGGACCCACCAGCTATATCTTCGCACGCAAGGAAGTGCCTCCTTATTACGCACAAAAAATGAATACCCCCTGCTAGCTGGGACCCACCATAGTGGGAGGATGACTTGTGGGCCAACAAAGTTGACGGGGACGAAGGGCTTTGTCAACTTAGTCAATATGAACGATTCTAGCTCCAGTGACCGTACGATGTCCATCCAACGGGCGTAGTGCTTCTTCAACCTCTGGTCTTCTTGCTCCAGCCGCCCAAAGCAGCGCCGGTCGTGGCGCATGCTCCTGCCTTACGTGGCCGGCTGTGCTACCGCGGAGGCCTCACCGCCCCCTACTATTCCCACCGCTGGCCAGGCCCTGCGGCGATGGCAGCCTCACACCGCACGCGAACCAGTGAACCCTCGTACTCCTCCCCGCGCGGGCTTCCACAGCCGCGTCTTCCCCGGCTCCGCGTCGTCCCCTTCCTAAGTGCTCTCCACGCGGCGTGGTCAACGTGGTCAAGGAATGACTTCCATCGGAAGAGTACTGTACGTGGAGAGGCTGACAGCTGGGTCCACGGCCACAACCCAAATTTTTTGTGATTTGCCAAGTAAGTCGCTTTGTCAGGCCTGTTGGGCTCCAAATCTTTCAAGACGAGGAGAGTTTTCATTCGGCTGGCCGAGAAAATGGCCCATCAGTAATGAGAAATGGGTTGTACATTTTTAAAACACATCAAACCGGCAATTAGTTTCAAATATCTTTTTTTATTTCAAGATTTTAAATTACATTAATTTTTATGCATGGAGAATTTGTTGGATTTTATATTGATATACATTTTTATTAAATCAGTTTGAATGTGAGTCGAAATTTCGGGATTAAAAACAGTTCGGACCGCACCGAAATATGCAAAATTTCGTATAATTTTTTAACCGTGGCCACAATTTGGGCTGTAATACTAACAAAAAGAATATGGGCTCCAAAAAAACCTTAAGAATTAGCAAAATGGGCTGAAAATTATTAGAAATAATGCAGATGGGTTGTATGTTGTTTTCCACAGATTTGAGGCTTTCCTAAAAAAAGGTTGACGCACAAGCAGTGACTGTTGGATGTCCATCCAACGGCCGTCGTGCTTCTTCAATCTCTGCTCTTCCTGCTCCAGCCGCTCAAACAGGCACCGGCGAGACTGCCTGCTCCCTCCTCCCCGCGGCCGGCTCTGCTGCCGCGCAGGCCTCACCGCCCCACCGTACTCCCATCGCTGGCCTAGCCATCCCTCTACTCACCCACACCTGCTGTTATTCTCCGGCGACGGGAGACGAACCAGTAAACCCTCGTACAGTCGTACTCCCCTCCGTGTGGGAAACAACTGCCGAGTCTTCCCTGCCTCCGTGTCGTTCCCTTCCTAGGCCTCGCCGTCGTCCACCGCCCTGGTGCTCTCGGCGCGGCCTGGTTAACGTGGTCAACGACCAACATGCATCTGAAGTGGAATGTACGTGGAGAGGCCGACAGCTGGGTCCACGGCCGCACGCAAGGAAATGCCTCCTTATTACGTGCAAAATAATGATTCCTCCACCTGACACCAGGGACCCACCGAAAGGGCCTCTGTATTTCGTGAAAAAAACATTACCGCAGCTGACAGCTCGGACCCACCAGCTATATCTTCGCACGCAAGGAAGTGCCTCCTTATTACACACACAAAAATGAATACTCCCCCTGTTAGCTGGGACCCAGTATAGTGGCAGGCTGACTTGTGGGCCTACTAAGTTGACGGGGACGAAGGGCTTTGTCACCTTAGTCAATAATGCACGATTCTAGCTCCAGTGACCGTACGATGTCCATCCAACGGCCGTGGTGCTTCTTCAACCTCTGGTCTTCTTGCTCCAGCCGCCCAAACCAGCGCCGGTCGTGCCTCGTGCTCCTGCCTCCCGTGGCCTGCTGTACGTGGAGAGGCTGACAGCTGGGTCCACGGCCGCAGCAAGGAAGTGCCTCCTTATTACGTGCAAAATAATTATTCCTCCACCTGACAGCGGGGACCCATCGGACGGGCCACCGTATTTCGCCCCCTGACTACTGGGACCCACCAGCTACATCTTCGTAGGCAAGGAAGTTCCTGACAGTTGGGACCCACCTGGTCGAAGTGTACTGTCAGTACCCCGATCCTAAGTCACACCGATCTAGCATGTAACACATCATATCACTTTGCGACCTCACGCACGGTATTCCCACGGGTGCCACCTTACCTGGCCCGGGACCGTTTGCGCCTTTTGGCTCACGTATATGATAGTGTCGCTAGCATCCATATGACAAAGAACCCGGGCCGACATGGCTAGTCATGAACCCAAAGCTGCACTAACCCATGGGGACAGGCATACATGAATCAACCTCGAGCATGTCGGTCAACAACGTGTGAATCCGGGCTGTAGCACTGGGCTAACAGGACTCCGGTAACCCGGGCTGTAGCAGGCTAGGCAGGACTCCGGATGTCACCGCGTGACATTTCCCCGAATGGACAGACACAGGAACGAAGTGAAACACATGCCGGCCAGTCAAGCGTCCTGAGCAGTAGTGCTGGGCTAGCAGGACTCCGATGAACCGGGCTGTAGCGGACTACTATGGCTCAAGGAAGCACTAGACTACATTTCCCCATAAGAGAGGCTGCCAAGGATAAACAACTAGATTGTCGGATCCCACACATACCAAGCATTTCAATCATACACACAATATGCTCGACATGTGCAAATACAATATGGCATCACAACTAACTCTACGACTCAAGTATTTATTCACTAGGCTCCGAGGAGCGAGAAATTACAAACATGGGTCTCATGACCCAACATTCAGAGCATACAAGTCAAAGCACACGTGGAAGCTTAACATGTCTGAGTACAGACATCTACAAATGAAAAGGGCTGAGAAGCCTGACTATCTACCAGATCCTGCCGAGGGCACAAGATCGTAGCTGAGGTATCAAGCTAAACGTCGAAGTCCACACGGAACTACTAGCGAGACTGACATCTCTCTGCAAAACATAAAATAGGCAAACGTGAGTACAAATGTACCCAGCAAGACTTACATCAGAACTAGCTACATATGCATCAGTATCAACAAAGGGGTGGTGGAGTTTAACTGCAGCAAGCCAGCTTTGACTCGGTGGCTATCCTGAACTACGACTGCAAGCAACTCTTTTGAGGTGGCGCACACGAGTCCACATATTCACCATATCAATACACCACTATGGATCCGCTCCCGTCTCCCTACGAGAAGGCCATCCTTAGCACTCACGCTTATCTTGCGCATATTAGAGTATCCACTTTCACTTGTCTATGAACTATGCAAGGGGTCCAAGTTTCCATATCCGAGGAATCCGGCTATTCGAATAGATAATGATAACCCTGCAGGGGTGTACTTCTTCACACACGCTCTCGCCACTTACCACCATGTACACGTCATGTACCTCGGCAACCTTCAAGCGGAAGCCTGGCGAGGAAGTCGGGCACGACCTGACTAACCACACAAGTCTCTAGTCCAGGTTTATCGCCTATTCGGGTTCCATCCGCAAGGAGATCCGGCCGGGGTGTCGCTCACGGCCCCAAACGATGTGTACAGGGTTCCCAAGCCCACCAACCGGGTGCCACTTGGTACACCGGGCCACTGTGCCTAGTCTGTCCCAAGCCCACCTATACCGGGTGCCACTTGGTAGACTACTAACACTACCTACAAACACCAGAAACTAGTTGCAACTCCTGGACAGAGATCAGGTTGATTAATAAGTCGAGAGAGCTTGGAGCGCCCGGAGCCCAATGTGTGGTAGTAACTGTTCATGGATCACCAACACAGAACTCAGTTCCTGAGGACGGCTGCAATGAGACAACCCACCATGTACTCCTACATGGCCTCTCACCACTACCTTTACCAAATCGTGTTCACACACTTAGCTCTCAACAGTAGGACATGTTCAGACATTCCAATTCATTCCCGATGAATCAGACCTGACTCAACTCTAAGCAATAGCAGGCATGACAAACAAGCATGAATGAGTAGGCACATCAGGGCTCAAACAACTCCTACTCATGCTAGTGGGTTTCATCTATTTACTGTGGCAAAGACAGGTCATGCAGAGGAAAGGGGTTCAACTACCGCAGCATGTAACAGTTGAATCGTTGTTGTCCTAATGCAGTAAAAGAGAGCAGGAGCAAGAGAGTGGGATTGTATCAGGATGAACAAGGGGGGTTTGCTTGCCTGGCACTTCTGAAGATAATATAGCTCTTCATCGGTGTCATCGATCTCATCGTCGAAACCACGTCTATCGGGAGGGAACAAATACCGGCAACAAGAGGAAACACAATCAATGCAATGCACAATATGATGCATGATCATGACATGGTAAAATGAGTGTGTTGGGCTAATGCAACTACAACCAGATGGGTTTGAGCTATTTTGAACCAAAGATTCAAAGTTCAAACTCATTCGTGATCTTAAATAGTGCCTTATCATGTTTTGCACTAAACAGCAAGTTAACTTGTTTAAACATGCATGAAAATGGCACAGATGGATAGATTGGATTTTTCTGATCATTTTTCATATATAAATTATTTCATTCTGAGCTACCGTTGATTTTATATGATTTTTAGAAGTTTATACTATTTTCTCGAATTTCCTAGTTATTGAAAAAGCCAGAAAAGGTTTATGGCGTCAGCAAGGTCAATAGTGACATCAGCAGGTCAACCAACACGGTCCAGGTCAAACCTGACCTGTCGGGCCCACTGGTTAGTGAGAGAGGCGCTAATCCCGTGTTGACTCGTGCTTTGACTCACGGCGGGGCCCACTGGTCAGTGTCATTAGTCTAACTAACTAAATTAGTACTAGATTAACTCCTAATCTAGGTTTGACCAGGGGGCAGGGCCCACATGGTCAAATGGGTCAAACCCACCAGCGACATGACGTCGGCGAGGCCCGAGACGGCGGCGCGGTTCGGAAACGCAGCACAGGCGACGAAACGAGCGTCGGTTTGGCTTGGCGTGAAGCTGGTGCTCGTCCGCATGCAACGGAGCCATCAGCTCGCGCCGGAGTGGACCGTAACGACGGCGGCGATGGCGAGCGCAGTGGACGGAGCTCAGGCAAGCTCGGCAACGGCGCTGCGGTGCACGGGAGGTCTAGCTAATGGTGGCTACGGGCTCCTGCGGACTCGCTGAGCACGGGGGTGGGCTCGGATGCGTCGTGGGTGCGCTCTAGCTACGGCGGCACCATGGCCGGCGGCGGTGAGCTCTTGGCTCCGACGTCTAGTGCGGCTAGGGAACGAGGACGAGCTCGGGGAGCAGGGGGAAATACGGCGGGGCTCACAGCGGGGTCGAAGCGGAGCTCAGCAGACTCGGGGAGGCGACGGAGACGGCGAATCGGACGGCCGCATCCGGCGGCCGTGGTCGGGGAAGAAGGCCACATGCGTCATCTTGGGGCTGTCCTGGCTCGTGTAGCTCGGCGAGGAGGGAGAAGAGGTTGCGGCGGAGCCTCTGAGAGCATCGGTGGGGCGAGGCAGTGGCTGTGGCCACGGCGGGGCTTGTCGGCGGCGACGAGCTCGCTCGGAGGCTGCTCGTGAGAGAAACAGAGGAGGGGAGAGCGCGAGAGAGAGTGAGAGGGGTCCGCCGGGGTGCGTGTCGACGTCCGAGGAGTCGGCGAAGCAACAGGCAGGCAGGGAGGGAGGAGGTGGCCGGCGCGTGCGCGCGTGCGGCGACCACACGCCCTCCTGCCCACTGGCAGGAGGTTGGGGACGGCTGGCACCTGGGCCTGGTGGGCTGGGCCAGCCAGCAGCAGGCCAACAGTGCCAGGTAAGTGGCTGAGCTTCTCTCTCTCTTATTTCTGTTTTTTTTCTGTTTGTTTTTATTTTATCTTTGCCACTGTTTTTTAAAATTCAAAACAGTTTCAAAAACAGTGCCAATTATCCTCTAATAACTTTCATGTTGCAAAATGGACTTTTCCCAATGCACATAAAATATATCATAGGTATTTGAAGATATATCCTATATATATTTGGGTATATTTCCAAATTCAAATAGGATAGTGATTTAAATTCAGTGCCCAAAATATTCCACAAAAATGTTCCCTAATTTTTTTTTTTGCTCTCAAAGCCTTGCCAAAATTAACAAACATTTATGAAGGCATTTTGGAAACAATGAATGCAATTTAAAGGGTTCTTGCCCTTCTTTTAAATTGATTTCCGAGGCTTTCACTTTCCTCATTTCAAGTTTCTTGAAATTAACAGGATGCATGATGCTCACTAATGCAACTATCTACAAACAATTCTAGGGATGTGACACGTACGTAGCGTTGTCATTCTGGTCGCGAACGTGTACGTACATATATACTGGTGGATGTAGAGGCGTGCACGTGTCGTAGTAGAGGCGGCTACGGTGCAAGAAAGAAAATACGGCCACGTATGTGTACATACGGGCGGGGTCTCGAACGCCTACTCGCGCATACGTACGGCGAGGGCTCGTGTACATGGTTGGGTCAGAACGGAGAAACAGCATCGCCGTCGTGTTCATGGGGAGGCAACGGAATGCGTCGTGTTCATCGGGAGGCAACGCGGCTGGGTCGGAACGGAATGCGTGGTCGTGTTCATCGGGAGGGCTTGGACGGAAGAGGCGATGGAAACGAGGCCTGGCGTACCACACAACGAAGGAAACGGACCTCCTATGGTCGAAACGGGGGTGTGGCGTACCGCAAAATGGAGGAAACGGACCTCCTACGGTCGAAATGGGGTCCTGTTGATCAGGTGGGGCATGGCGTACTGCAAAACGGAGGAAACGGACCTCCTACGGTCGAAACGGGGGTCCTGTTGATCGGGAGGGGTGTGGCGTACCGCAAAACGGAGGAAACGGACTTGTGTTGGAGCGCTACGGTCGAAACGGGGGTCCTGTTCATCGGGAGGGGTGTGGCGTACCGCAAAACGGGACTCCACGGGATACTGTTCATCTCCACCGTCAACCCCCTCCAGCCTCCACGAGCTACTGTTCATACACCGTCGACCTCCTCCAGCCTCCACGGGCTCCTGTTCATCCAACCCCCCCCCCCTGCAACGCTCACTGTTCATCCCGTCGATCAGCTTCAGTTAGCAGCAGTAGCCAAGGAATCGCTCGATCGGGTTCAGTTAACAGCCATCGATCGATCGCTCGGGTTCAGTAACGCGTAGCTTGCAGTGCAATCGCTCGGGTTCAGTTAGAGCCCAACGCCTCGCTCGGGTTCAGTTAGAGCAAACGCCTCGCACACACGCGCGTACGTGTACGAGAGAAACGCGCATCGCTCGGCCCCCGACCTCCCACCGTAACCGAGAACTCCCCAAAATTTTCCTCCCCCTCGCTTCTACCATGGTTTTTTCTGTCATGGACGGCCCAAAGAATGTCATGCAGCTGCGTCTCCGGCCCGCCCAGGACGAAAAGCCCATTTTCTGTCATGATTTTTTGTCATAGAGGTAGGAGCTCACCACATCTATGATGATACCGGGTTTTGTCACAATTATCGTCATAGAAGTGTCATATGTATGACAGGAAAAAATTCGTTCGGCCCAAAATGTCACGGATGTGTCTTTTTTTTGTAGTGAATGTTTGCTTTCGTTCAACACACAAATCTGTTTTGATAACCTTGTTCTTTTCTTTTTCCTTTTTTTACATCAGCTTAAAGAGGAGTATACAGGCACGGAGCAGACACCATTGTTTGGTGGTATTTTGCAAGCTGAAGCATTCGTGGCATCCAAGTTACCAATAACCTACAATCCGCAGGTTAGTTTTTTTGCATACAGAAGTTTGTATCAGTTACCAACATTTTCTTTTGGCTGGGATGTATGTTCAGTTGCACATATATGCCTTTTTAGTTGCGAGAATACAGGATTCAGTTGGCTGGGATGTATGTTCAGTTGCACATATATGCTTTTTTAGTTGCACATATTCTTTGGACAGTCAATGTGTTCGTTTCCAACCAATAACATCAACTTGGCAGAATGCATGTTTAGTTTTGGCTACAATGCATGTGTAGGTGGCTAGAATCATGTTTTTAGATGGCCCGAAAATGTGTCTTAGTCGGCTTTCTTAACACATCATGGTCAGTTACAGACATTTTCTTTTTTAAAAATGGTTTCTAACTGAATCAGTACTGAATCTTTTTTTATGTGCTGATGCAGAAAAAGGCAAAGATTGCCAAAGTGGTTAATGACTTGTGCAAGGTTGTAACTGAACAGGTTGTCACCTTCATTAAAGCAGTTGCCAAGATCGATGACGAGGAGCCGGATATTGATCCCTACGTACAGCAGCCATCAATGGGAACCAGGACGTCACGCCGTTCTCCAAAAAGAAAGAGACGGGTTTCACCTGTACAAGAAGAAGAAGAGTTTGTTGAGGAGGAGTCAGAAGAAGATGAGGAAATGGAAGCAGTGCTAGATGTTGGAGATGACGAGGACACAAATGCGGATGAATCAGAGGAGGAGGATAAAGAGGAGGATGACAAAGAAGAAGATGTAGAGGAGGAGGAGGAGGAGGAGAAAGAAGAGGAGAAAGAAGAGGAGGACAAAGAAGAAGAGGACAAAGAATAAGAGGACAAAGGAGAGGAGGAGGACAAGGAAGAAGATAGTGAGGCAGAGGAGGAGGAAGAAGAAGATGAGGGCAAAGAGGGGGACGGAGATAAAGGCACAACAGTTGATGGTAGTGAGGGGGAAGAAGATGATGAGGAAGAAGACGAGGATGTTGATGGTGATGATCAAGGGGGATCCAATGGAGACAGTGACAGCAGCGATGATGATGATGATGACAACGCCCCTGGTTCTAGTGGTACAGGCGGCAACACATTGATGCGGAGCATCCCTCGACCATCACCATGGACGTCACACCACCACTGCAAGGACGAAGAAGACCGATGACAAGTGCACACACACGTGCCACCGAAACCGAGGTTAACTCCTTCCTCTTCGAACTCCATTTGATTTCAGAGGTAAACCGGGTCCTACCTCAAACAGACATATATTGCACTCTCAGGTACCGAGGAGATGACCGTGTGGAGGCGAGGACGAAGACCCGGACACACAAGAAGAAGGAGAAGGAGAGAAGCAAGAAGAGCGAGAGGACCGAAGGCCCCTGGACACTCCGGGTGCCCGGACGTGGACATCCCCGGGTTCCCGGTCCCCTAGCAGCCGGCCGGCCCCCTCCCTGGACGCCCCGGGTGCCCGGCTTGGTTGGCCCCGGGTGCCCGGCCTGCTGCTGGGCACTACAGCCGCCGCCCCGTGTGCCCGGCCCCTGCGCTGGAGCTGCTGCCTCCACACCCCGGGTGCCCGGCCCCTCTCCAGCCGGTCCTCGGCCCAGTCCAGGTGCCCGGCCCTTGCAGCCCAGGGTGCCCGGCCCCGCCTGTGCGCACGCCTCTGTCCGGTCCGGGTGCCCGGACCCCTTTGCCCCGGGTGCCCGGACCCATCCGAGTGTGTGTGCGTTTGGAGGGTCATTTTGGATCTTTGTATCCCCATGTCTCTCTATTTCGTCCCTAGACTATAAGTACCTCCCACCTAGCTCATTTAGAGGATAGCAAAGTATTTGATAGACAAAGAGAGAGCTTTGCTCATCTTCCTCCTCATGGAGATCATGACCTCCTAAGGGAGAAGATCCGCTTGTGGATACCAAGGCCTCCTCTTGGAGAAGGATCCCCATCATAGGATCATCAAGCCCTCATCTCCTTCATGGGATTTGGGATGAACTCTACCATGTATCTTGTTTCCCTTTGATTGTTCATGTACCTTGTGGATCTTGTGTGTTTGTTGGTCTAGTGGATGTGTGATTGGACTTGTTCTTGAGTGTTCCTCTTGTTTCCTCTCTTGTGTTCATCTTGTTCTTGGGGATTCCCCCTCCAATTCGTGAAAGATCTTCACCTAGGGTTCCACCCTACAACACACATCCAGGAGGACTAGCAGCTCTGCCAACCCTGCCAGCAACAACAATTTATTGAGCAGCAGGAGCACACTACAGATGTTGATTGATAAAACTCGCTGGAAAGACGAGGATTTGCCGAAGTCAAAGAAAAATGACGAAGCAGAGTCTCAGGGCAGCATTGATATATTCAAGTTGTGCAACTTGAAGCCAGCTTTGCCAACCACCTTTTCCGTGCCAGATTTTAGTGACCAAGAGATGTGTGAGAACATCAACTTTGCCATTGATCAGAGCATGTTCTTATCAAGTGAGGCTAAAAAGAATCAAATTAACATGGAGGAAGCAGGAAAGGGTCTTGACTGGGTTTATTCAAAGAAAAAATACAAAGAATATTTGAAGCAGCTTCTAGATATAAGCTGTAGAAAGAGCAAGGCAGCATCCATGGCAAACCCTCACGTGGTCCAGAAGCGCAAAGCAATTTCAATGAAGAAGAATATGCAGTTGCCTCAAACCAAGGAGAAGATGGTGAGTGCAGATGCTGAAATAAATGTGGTCAAGGAAGATGCGCTTCAAACTGATATGCCAACTGTAGTGAGCAGATAGCCAACCACCATCATAGGAGTTCAACAAATCAAGGGAAGCCTCCTCTTTCAGTAGTCCCACCTAAACCAGCTAAGCAGCAAAAGATTGTCAAGTTTGCCAAGGGCACAAAGGGGGAACAGGGCACAAAAGGTGTGGGGTTTCAGAGATGAGACAGAACTACGTGCCACAACAATTGATGCATGGGTGCCAAGTTCTGCTAGGTTGCTGCCAACTCAGACTGGGAAGATGCCAACTGCAGATACCAGTGTACCAACTGATGTGTCAGTTAGCAGCGTGGTCACAGTCAAAACCACCACTGCTGCTCAGGAAGGCACCACTGCAACTGCAAGCCCCAAGGTGCCAACTCATATAGATACTTCAATTTCAAACACGAAAGGAGGTGATCAAACTGCCAAAGTGTCGTCCCCAAGACCTAGCACACAGCAGCCAAGCAAGCCTGCATCACCAATAGCTGACTTTCGGCACTCATTAACACAAGAGGATGTCTTCAACATTGTAAGTAGGTGCAAGCCTCCAAGGCCGTCAATTACAACACTATTGCGAACCAAGTCAGTGAATGATGCACCTGGGTATGTGCCGCAAGGAGATGCCCTGGGCCTTGAACCCATACGAAGATCAAACTCTTGCAGCTATCATGGTGACGGGTTCTGCGATGAACCATCTTTGACCTCGGCATAGATGGTGATGCTCCAGCAGCAGAAACAACGGAAGCCGGTGTGTTTGTCATAGATGAGGGTGAGTTGGACCCAGCAGCTGTGAATGAAGGATGTGCTGCTGCTGATGCTGGCAAGGCAATAGCTCAAGAGCCAGATGTTGGATTACTAGACAGTTGCCACACCCCAATATGCGCAGAACCAGCAGTTGGCATGAGCAGTTCTTCAGGACCACCTGTTGCACGAAGACATAGGAGAGTAATAAGGCCCGCGGCATCTCAAAGGTCTTCATTCATTCACTACAACAAGAAGAAGACGTTCAAATCTAATGAGACAGTCAACAAGCTTTACGCTGCCCTCATGTATTGGGTCAGGCATCACCCAGGAGCACCTACATACATATCTTTTTCAGTTGCACAGGACCACCCACTTAGTTGCACAGAAAGCAGAGCATGTTGCACAGAACAGGGATTTTAGTTGCACACTGTTTTGTTTTAATTTCATACACATTTTTTTTGTCGTGACCCTTTGAGCTAACTTGTTTTTTCATTTCTTTAAAAAAAATTCAGACCTGAGATAATCAGGTATGGTGCTTTCTACATTTCTTTGAAGGAGTTAGTTGATTCCATGAAGCCGGTTTAATGGCTGTCAAGAAGTGTTATTGAGACTAGAATCTTATATGTCATGGATAACTTACCAGAAGGGTCAAAGAAGGTCGTTATGCCACTGAGGTTTTCTGTAAGTTTTTTCAAAACCTTTTCTCCCTCTTCTTTTTCTGTAGGACTTTTGTTTACCAATTCAGGGAGTCCTTTCATCTAGTAAGTAGTTTGAGGCATGCTTATAATTTCTGCAGATCAATTTACAGCAAGGGATCCATAATGTGAATGAGATAAACAAGAAGTTTGATTACAAGAACCGTCTCGACAAGCAAGACTTGGTGAGTGATGTGCCCACATGATCCATCTCTTAGTTGGCCCTCATAACATGTTCAGTTGCACATGACACATCTTTTAGTTGGCAAATATTTTCTGGCAACCTGTTTTAACTTCACAAAGTCTTTACTGTTTTTTCTTACCTACACCATGTATCTGTGTCTGAATCGTTCACGCGTGCAGGTCATGCTGCCAGTGCTCGAGTGCGCTGATATAAATGATAAAGAGGGAGGGAGGCATTATTGGGTCTTCAATGGCAACTTGAGGGATGGACACTTCAAAGTTCTTGATTCAAATAGGAAGCTGGACAACATTGAGTTGATGACCACCGCCTCTACCATCGTGGGGGCAGTACGCCAGCTATGGAGGAAGCATTACCCAAAGTTCAGCATCGAGCACTTCCAGATTATTGACATTGACGTACCGAAGCAGCTCGGCAAGTAAGACATTGAGCATGGCATTCTTCTCAATTCCTTACCATCAATTTTGTAGTTTTTGAAATTTTGTACATGTGCAATCTTTAGTTTTTTAAGACACAGAACTAGTCTGCAATCTGTTTTTCATTTTTTGTGAGTTTCTCATGGATTATGTAGTCAGTTGCACAGTGGAACATCAGTAGTTGCACACTGGCACATAAGCAGTTGCGCAGTGGCACATAACTAGTTGCACAATGGCACATAAGCAGTTGCACAGAATGCATTATCTTTCTTGGTATTAAATTTTGATGACAATTTTTGTTTTTTTTCACCGCAGCAATGAGTGTGGGCTGTTCGCACTGCTTAATGCCACTGAGTGGAACGTTAGCCAACTGCCCAACTACGAACCCAAGGAAGTACTCAACATCAGGAAGAAGCTGGCATATGATTGGGTCACTAGCCCACACAACTCCGCCCCATGGAGGAAGTTGCTCAGATATAAGAAGGACTAGGTCAGTACTCTTTTCTTTCTCCGCCCCATGGAGGAAGTTGCTGGTTTGCACAAGTTTTAGCAGATTTTGTAGTTGCACACTAGTAGTAATTCCGTTTGCAACTCAATACCATCGCTTTTGTTGGCACATTAGGAGCACTGGACATACAATTGTTCAACAACTAAATATTTAACCATTTGCCAAGAAAGACACAAATAGCAACCATTTTTACACAGTGCATGAACTAATTCAAGGAGCATAAATTAGATAAGAGAAAGCATAGATGCTGAATGTGTCCACTTGGTCCCAACATTGCTCAAAAACCATCATTCTTTTCCTTTTTTGTCACAAAGATACAAACGGTGAAAGAGAATCACAGCAGCCTGAGTGGACACACACCAGCAGTGTGATCTGTAGATTGGCACTAGTTGCATTTGTTTTTCTTCTTTGGGTGTAGCTCCAGTGTCGATTTGTACCGTCCACTCTTCGCCCTACCCTTTGTAGTAGACCTTGGAGGATCCCTGGGCACAAAATCATCAGAGGCTTGTGCAGGGGATGCAGCCTCCAACGGGGTAGTAGGACCATCACAAGGTTGTGTTCGATCACCTGTGGAATAATCATATAAAAAGTTTATTATTTTTTTGTGCAACCAGTACTGATGTTCTCTGCAACCACACAGCCCATGTTGTGCAACTAACTGGTTGCTTTGTGCAAATTAAGTTGGAAAAAAACCTGTAGTAGCACGACCCGTCATGGTACTTGGATTGTAATCACCTATGGGCAAAACAGGAAAAACAAGTTAGTTTTTTATCTTGATGCTCAAACTAACATAGTGCATGCAACTAGGTAGCTTGTTCTGTGCAACTGGGTACTATGATGTGTGCAACTGAAGTCACACACCTAGTTTCATGGGGAGTTGGGAAAGGTAATTACCTGGGTGATGAGCCCCCCGAGTACTGCATGTAGGGCCATTGGGAGGAGCACGCGGGGCACTGCTTGTTGGGCCAGGCAGGGGAGGAGGTGGTGGAGCATGCCGTGTACGGCCTGGAGGTGGAGGAGATCCTCGAGGGTTGCCATCACCTATAGCCAGAACAGGAAAAACAAGTCAGTTGTTTATCTTGATGCTCGAACTAACATAGTGTGCGCAACTGGGTAGCCTGTTCTGTGCAACTGGGCACCATGATGTGTGCAACTGAAGTTACACACTTAGTTAGATGGGGAGTTGGGGCAGGTAATTACCTGGATGATGAGCCCCCTAAGTACTGCCTGTAGGGCCATTGGGAGGAGCACGACGGGCACTGCTTGTTGGGCCAGGCGGGGAGGAGGTGGCGGAGCAAGCCGTGTAGGGTCTGGAGGTGGAGGAGGTCCTCGAGGGTTGCCATCATCTGATGGCCCAGTAACAGCAGTCGTTTTTTTCTTTTTCTTGGACTTGTTCAGGTGGCCGAACTCGGTACGTGCTTCGCGCATATGCTTGTATACAATGGCTTGTGCTGCATCAGAGCCACTTGCAAACTTGGCTAGTTTCCAAAAATCGTATATCATGTTTCTCCCCCTTATCTGCTTTTTTGACTGAGGAGGCATTTCATCCGGTTGCTCATACCCGGTCCCTGGCGCACTAGGGACAACAGTAGGTGTCCACCGTCTTAGCATGTACCTTTCCGGGATGACATCAACTCCAAGATGGGTGAACACCTTGAGGATGTGGCAACAGAGCATGCCGTCCTTGTCCATTTTGCAGCACTCACACAAATAGGAACCCTCCCCCACCCTTGCCTACACCAAGTAGTTTCGAGAACCATATTTGGCAACAAATTCCTGGTTCGGTCTGAGCTCAAAAAGGTCAGCACCAACTTGGAATGCATTATAACGTCCAGTCAGCTCAAACTCTTCTCTGAACTTGCGGTAAAGGTCCCTAGTGTAGGTTTCGTAAGCTTGCCTCTCTATTGGGAAGTTGGACCATAGCTCAATCTCAAGGTGTTCTGTCTTGTAATCATTGCAACCTTCCTTGGCAAGGATGTGGTTCTGAATGTTTTCATATTGTTTGATGAAGTTCAGCATTGGGGTTCACATATCTTTTTAGGACGGCGTTGAACCCCTCACTACGCTGTGTAGACTGCAGGAAGGGGAAGAACATGTGTTTGAAGTAGCATGGCATCCAAGTTGACCTGTATTCGTACAACTTCTCAAAGTGTGTGTGTGTGTGTGTCATAGCCTCGTACTTCATCATTAACCCAGCCCAACTCTGTTCAAACTCGTCTATAGTGAAGCTGAAGTCAACATAGTAGTTGAAATCATCAGAGAGCCCTGGATTCCGACACAACAGCCAACCAACTTTTTTTTGAGCCTTTTTCATGATGTGCCATCGACAACAGCGATGCACTGTGGTTGGAAAGATGCTTTGTATTGATTGTCTCATTGCACCATCCTGGTCGGTTATGAAGTTGTCAGGAGGTTTGACATACATAGCCTCTAGGAATGCTCGAAAGACCCAATCAAAGCTCGATGCCAACTCCTGCCTCACAAACGCGCAACCCAGCATGAAAGATTGGCCGTGTCGGTTTATTTCGATGAAGGGCGCGAACGGCATATTGTACATGTTGGTCATGTAGGTGGTGTCAAACGATATGCAATCATGGTACGCCTCCGCATAAGCTTTTCGAGCTGAGCCATCCACCCAAAATATGTTGACAACTCTGTCCTCTTCATCATATTTTACCTTATAGAAGAAGTCTGGATCAGTTTTTTGTATATCCTTGAAGTGCGCAACTGTCTCAATCATGTCATCCTCCTTTGTGTCATCTCTACAGAAACTTGTACACAGATTTGTTATTGCCTTTGATCCGAATGGCACCATCATCTCAGATCCATAGAACTCTGCCATTACATGCATCATACGTCCTGCATAATACAAAAATAAACAATATTAGTCGCACGAATGCATATATCCAGCTGCACAGTTATATGACATGTGTTGGCACAGAAGATAGTTGCAGAAAATGGACAACCAGCTGCACCTTTTAAAAAACACTCTCATTTTGCACACATGACATTATGAAGTTGCACAGTGAAGGTAATCTAGTTGCACGGGAACATTATGTAGTTGCACAGTTAAGGTAATCTAGTTGCACACTTGACGAAAATGTTGTTTGGAGGCCGAGCACCATGGTGCTCTTTATCCTGCATGTCAATCTTTGTGGTGATCAGACGCAGCCCAGTATTACTGTCGCGTATTTCATCATCCAGCTGTTTACAAGCCACCGTATTCTCCCTTCAGCAAAAGTGCTATCCCATGTCAGACATACTACCACCTGTGGTAAAGGCTGTCCCCTCTACCACTGAGCACACACCCAATCAAAGTCACGGACAGGGACACAGCTTCGGTGCGTTAAAGGCACATGCCTTTAGGTCATTGACATGTGGGCCAGCCACATGTTGAGCCCATTGTCATAGACACAAAAGTAGGTGCCTTAAGGCACCGAAGCATCGTCCCACGGACAGGTATGTCATTTATTTAGGTAGGAGATCTATCCAGCCAAGACAACTGCCACCCCACTCGGCACAAACTTTGCAAACACGTATAACGATTAATTACATGTGCATCCTGTTAAACATGTCATGTAATGTGCCAATGTGTGCACCGCACCGCACCACCTTTACCTAGCGCATCTCTTCTGTTGAAGTTATTTTTATATAGATTAGATTGGTAGTTGGGTAGTAGGATTCTCTCTTATCTCTACCTAGTTGTAACCAATTCTATCTCTTGTCTTCCAAGTCCCAATCTTTGTAACAACTCATGTATGTGCTGTATCAGGGAGGTGCGCCCCTGCTATTTAACACGAACCCGTCGCCTCCAACGAGGTAAGACGTTTCCGCCATCGCACATGGTAATCAGAGCCCTTCCTCTCTCAATCTAGCTAGCTATCCCGATTGCATCTAGTGCATAGCCATGTCTTCATCCGGCGCCTCCCAACCTAGCCTCAACGGCCAGGTCATCGAGAAGCTCAACCGCACGAATTACATGCTCTGGCGCACGCAGGTCACACCTCATCTGCGGGGCGCCACTGTCTTCAGCTACGTCGACGGCACCTCGCCGGAACCGGCCAGACTCCACGTCACCAAGGACAAAGACGGCAAGCAAACTTCTGCGCCCAACCCTCTCCACCCTCTTTGGGTCAGGGAGGACCAACAAGTGCTCGGCTACCTGTTGAGTACTCTCTCCAAGGAGGTCCTGGTCACGGTCACCGCGATCACCATGGCGCGTGAACTTTGGGTGGCATTGGCGGGCATGTTCTCGTCCCACTCCCTCAGCCGTGTCAATAACATCCGCACTGCGCTCATCAACGCGCAGAAGGGAAACCAGTCGGTCGCCGCCTACTTTGCCTCCCTGCGCGGCCTTGCTGATGAACTCGCCGCTGCCGGAAAACCCATCCAGGATGACGAGTTGATCTCGTACATCCTCCATGGGCTCGACGTCGACTACCAGCCGCTCGTCTCCGCCCTCGACGCCCGCGTCACGCCCGTCACCCTTGATGAGCTCTATGCCATGCTGAGTAACTTCGATCAGCGCATGGCCCAATTTCATGGCTCCGCCGGCGGCTTCAAGTCCTCGATCAACGCTGCTTCTCGCGGTCGTGGCGGTGGCCCTCGCTCACGTGGCTCTCCTCGCACCAAAGGGCGGCCCGGAGGCACCAGCAATGGTGGTGGCTCCTCCAACTCCCGCGGCGGTCGCTCCACCAACTCCAAACCTCGTCGGCGCGGCAGCTCCACCAGGTCTCGTCTGGATGCCCCTCGCTGTCAGATCTGTGGCAAGCTTGGGCACACGGCCAAAGACTGCTGGTACCGCTACGATGAAGACGACGACGACTCCCAAGACGAGGACAAAGTTGCTGCAGCTGCAGACGGCTCCTACGGCGTTGACACAAACTGGTATGTCGACAGTGGTGCTACCAATCACATCACAAACGGGCTCGAGAAGGTCACTATGAAGGAGAAGTACCGTGGAAAAGATCAAATCTACACTGCCAACGGTGAAGGTATGAGGGTCAGTCATGTTGGTCACTCGTTTTTTAGTACCCCTCGCCGTAAAATTCATCTAAAGAAAATTTTGCATGTTCCTAGTGCCGATAAGAATCTACTTTCTGTCCATAGAATTGCCATTGACAATCATGTCTTCCTTGAGTTTCATCCTTTATTTTTCTCGATCAAGGACCAGGCAACGAAGAAAACACTCTATCGAGGTAGATGCGTTCGAGGACTCTACCCATTGCTTCCGGAGCATCCAAGATTCAATAAACGAGCCTATGGTGTTGCCAAACTTTCGTCAACATGGTGGCACGATCGACTAGGACATGCTGCTTTCTCTTTAGTTGAAAAATTACTTAGGAAAAATAAACTCCCTTATGTTGGTGAGCGTGATCTTGAAACTATTTGTGATTCTTGTCAACGAGCAAAAAGTCATCAGTTACCTTACCCTATATCTACTAGTGTTTCTACCAATCCTTTGCAATTAATCTTCTCTGATGTTTGGGGTCCTGCCCCTAGTTCTGTTGGTAGACACACTTATTACGTAAGCCTCATATATGACTACAACAAATTTTCATGGATCTATCTCCTCAAGAGAAGATCCGACGTCTTTCAAGTTTTCAAAAAACTTCCAAGCTCTAGTTGAAAGAAAATTTGATCGTAAGATTATTGCAGTCCAATCGGACTGGGGGGGAGTACGAAAAACTAAACTCCTTCTTCCAAACCCTTGGCATATCACATCACGTGTCATGCCCGCATGCCCATCAACAGAATGGCTCAGCTGAACGCAAGCACAGACATATAGTTGAGGTTGGCTTAGCCCTCCTCGTTGGTGCATCCATGCCCCTCAAGTTTTGGGATGAGGCTTTTCTCACTGCCGTTCATATCATCAACATGCTTCCTAGTCGTGTTATCAACAATGAAACTCCACTAGAACGTCTTCTTCACACAAAACCCGACTACAAGTCTCTTCGTGTTTTTGGGTGTGCCTGTTGGCCCAATCTTCGCCCATACAACAAACGCAAGCTCATGTTTCGCTCAAAGCAATGCGTTTTCTTAGGATATAGAGCCCAACACAAAGGTGTTAAATGCCTAGATGTCTCCACCGGTCGCGTCTATATCTCCAGGGATGTCGTTTTTGATGAAACAAAGTTTCCCTTCGCTGACCTCCATCCAAATGTCGGCGCTCTTCTTCGTGAGGAAATTTTACTCCTCCCTCCTAATCTCTCTGGCATTGATCAAGGGGGACTAAACTATGATGATCAACTACTGACACATCCTCCTACTAATGGCACACTTGAGTCTTGTGATGAAACAGGAGAAACCAGGGAGAACAACAAAGAAAACGGTGAAGAAAACGGCGAAGAAATCGCCTCATCCGAGCGGCATCTCATGTGTCGCGAAACGGGAGGCAGATCCGCCTCAGGATCCGTTCGGCAGGCGCAGCAGATCGGATCCTCCTCGGGATCCACGGGCGCAGACGCGCCAGTCGCGCCAGGACTTCGTTCCGCGCCGACCGCCTCAAGGCGCGCCACGCGGTCGCCTCAAATTAGTCGAGGCGCGTCTCCAACGCCGCTCCAATCCGCGCCTGACACGCGGACCCTGCGATGGGTCTGGGCGATGCACGATTCGGCGCCCACCCGCGGTGCTACGCACGTCGCGCCCCGGTTCGCCCGACCGGGGTGGGGCCAGGAGCAGACGCGGCCACGGCGCCCCGTGCTGGTGCTGAATCCAGCGGACGTGACCGTCCGACACGCGAGCGCTCCGAGGCCGATACGCCATCATGCAGCAATGATGAGCTGCCGGGATCTTCTGTGGCTGCTGCTGAGGATCCAACGTTGTTTCCTGCCACAGAAGATCCAAGCCCTGCAGATTCGGCTGCAGCGGTCAGTGAATCTCTCTCGGGATCGGCAACGGCAACTCCTATTCAGTCCAGGGGATCTTCTGCGGCTAATCTACAAACCACCTCATCACCACGTCGCACACGGCTTCAAAAAGGGGTAATACAACCTGTTGATTACAAGCATATAACTAAATATGGCATGATCTGTTCCACAGGCGAACCAGGTGAACCAAACACACTTGAACAAGCTCTTGGTGATGAACGGTGGCAGAAGGCAATGAATGAAGAGTTTATTGCACTAAAGAAAAATAATACATGGCATTTGGTTCCTCCATAGCAAGGTAAAAACTTGATCGATTGCAAGTGGGTATTTCGAATCAAAAGAAAGTCTGATGGAACCATTGATCGGTACAAAGCTAGACTAGTTGCAAAAGGCTTCAAGCAACGGTATGGTATAGACTATGAAGACACGTTTAGTCCAGTTGTAAAAGCTGCAACTATTCGTCTTGTCCTGTCTATTGCTGTTTCCAGGGGCTGGAGTCTCAGACAACTTGACGTACAGAACGTGTTTCTCCATGGTGTTCTGGAAGAGGAAGTGTACATGAAGCAACCTCCTGGGTTTGAAAGTAAAAGCAACCCCTCTCATGTGTGCAAACTTGACAAGGCACTATATGGTCTAAAGCAAGCTCCACGGGCTTGGTATTCTCGTCTTTGTCACAAAATGCAAACTCTTGGCTTTATTCCTTCAAAGTCTGACACCTCATTGTTTATTTACAACAAGTCCAACACATGCATATTTGTCCTCATATATGTTGATGATATCATTGTGACAAGTTCATCTGATGAAGCGATCACAGGACTGTTGAAAGACTTGGGGGCAGACTTTGCTCTAAAGGATCTTGGAGACTCGCATTATTTCCTTGGAATTGAGGTGAAGAAACACAAGGATGGACTTCATCTCTCTTAGGAAAAATATGCCACTGACCTAGTAAAGAAGGCTGGTCTGCAAGGTTGTAAATCTACACCCACTCCATTATCCAGCTCAGAAAAACTATCTCTTATAGAAGGTACACCCTTGAGTCAAGAAGACGGCACAAAATACAGAAGTTTGGTAGGAGCACTTCAATATCTCACTCTAACCAGACCTGATATTTCTTTTGCTGTCAATAAAGTCTGTCAATTCCTTCATGCACCCACTACTGTTCATTTGACTGCTGCAAAACGTATAGTAAGATATGTCAAGAATACTTTGAGTGTTGGTCTCAGTTTCAGCAGATCATCTTCTACCCTTGTCAGTGCCTTCTCTGACTCTGATTGGGCAGGATGCTTGGATGACAGGCGTTCAACTAGTGGTTTTGCAATATTTTTTGGGCCTAACTTAATCTCCGGGTGTGCTAGAAAACAAGCAACAGTTTCTAGGTCAAGTACAGAGGCAGAATACAAGGCACTAGCAAATGCCACAACTGAAATCATTTGGGTGCAGTCCATGCTTAAGGAACTTGGTGTGAAAAGTAAGCAAGCTCCCTGTCTATGGTGTGACAATCTTGGTGCTACCTATCTTTCTGCCAATCCTATGTTTCATGCAAGAACAAAACATATTGAGATAGATTTTCATTTTGTCCGAGAAAGGGTTGCTCAAAAACAGCTTGATATTCGGTACATACACTCCAGAGATCAGATTGCAGATGGATTCACAAAGCCATTGCCAACAAGGAGCTTTGAAGCTTTCAAGTATAATCTCAACTTGATGAAGTTGTGATTAAGGGAGGGTGTTAAACATGTCATGTAACGTGCCAATGTGTGCACCGCACCGCACCACCTTTACCTAGCGCATCTCTTCTGTTGAAGTTGTTTTGATATAGATTAGATTGGTAGTTGGGTAGTAGGATTCTCTCTTATCTCTACCTAGTTGTAACCAATTCTATCTCTTGTCTTCCAAGTCTCAATCTTTGTAACAACTCATGTATGCGCTGTATCAGGGAGGTGCGCCCCTGCTATTTAACACGAACCCGTCGCCTCCAACGAGGTAAGATGTTTCCGCCATCGCACACGTCCATCATTTTTTGAGTTCAATTTTATCTGTGCAAACTGGAGTTTCTCTCCACCGTTTACCCTTGATGGTTTTTCCCATTTTACTTAATGGATAGGACCCCCATGCTGATGTTTTGCCTGCATAATTAACGATCATGTAAAAACTGTTTGGAAAATGACATGGATCAAATGTGCGTCAGACTACCAAAAAATTATGTGGGCGATATAAGCACTGTTCTGAATTCGACACGTAATCCGTTTATCCGAAAATGTCCCTCAAAACTCCTACAAACCTCTCTCCTGACCACCACCCTCCCACCGGCATCCACTCCAGCACACAATGGATACAACAATAAAAAGACAAACCTCAAACCACATACATATCACATTTAAAAAAACTCCTTTATTTATATTTAAACTGTTTAAAAGAAAAACACTTGCTTAATATCAGGAGAACCACATTAAAACATTGGCACCATCTAATTTTGTATTCTAAAGACCGATATGCATGGCTTTGTAGATGGTACGACATGACAAGGATGCCGCTCTGTGCTTTGAAACATACCTGCATAAAGACAAACATCAAACCACCGACAAATCTTATTCTCAATTTTTTGTTTTATCTTTCATATTTTTCTTAAAAAACCCTAAAATAAATCCATTGCACCATATTAAAAATCCGGCTCACCTTAATTGTGTATTTTAAGGCATGATTAGCACGACTCCTATTGTATACGCCATGCCATTACAAAGCATACTGACTGTCGCTTGTAAATTTTCAAACACCGAGCAAAATCTCAACAGCAAATGCCGTTTTGTACCAAAAAATCATAGTAACCATATAATGGTGATGTGCACGCGGTGCCATAGATACAACATTATTTGATCTCAGCTACACCCTCACCAATATTTTCTTCGATCAACTAACCATGCATAAAAAATTATCGTATGAATTGACTTATTTTAATTTCCTCAGACACCCACACCCCTGGCGTGCTAGGAGAGATTGCAAACCCTTTGGCCATTTCCTCCTGATCGTTCCGTACAGGATTTAATCTATTTTCTCGCAATAGCATGACAGTAGACCATTGAGTATGTGACTACATTTTCAGATATTTAAAAAATAATAACTCGCCAAGTGTCTCAGCCTTTTTATATCTTACTATTTGTGGCTTTAGTTCATTTTTTGTTCTATGATTTTCCCTAAAATTAACAATGACATATTTTGTTCTCAGAATAAAAAAACCATTTTACTTGGTCTGTAGCATAACACTAGCCGTCTCAGCTGCATGCATAGTCTCACTGTTGGGAATCTTTTCCTTCCTGTCACACTCGGCATTAAACTCAACCATCTGCTTTAACATACACTGCAGCCGTCAGCACAGCTCGCCCACTTGTTCGTGCAATCAGACAGAACGGGTACCCATGTACACAACCAGCACACCAACGCATGGCACTGATGTATTTCTACCAAACAACCAGCGTATAGTAGTATGAAAAGCAGGCCACGCAAATCCCAACGTGACAATGGTTGGACGAGATAACAGGAGCCATGTAGCTCGGCCTCCAAAAGGCCCCTCTCCACACTTAAGGCATTTTAGTTGCACACCAGTACCATAACAGTTGCACACTGGACTGCCTAGAGGGAAACTTAATTCAATAAGGGATATAGAAACACACCTGTAGTCAAGTTGCAGTTATACAAGATGCGCAAAACTCCTTTTCATCAGGAGAGATGCCTTGGTGGGATGAGAGCGGCAAAACTACCGTGCATGCTATATACCGTGCCTAGATCTGCCACTCATTTTTTCCGAGATTCGTGCCCAAAGAAATCAATGTGCATGCAAACCAGTAATCATCACTCCTCCTGTCACATGCTGTTGTTTGTGTCAGTGCTTTTTGTAAATAATTTCCTGCCATGTGCATGGCCATGCGGCTGTGCCCCTCATTGCAACTCTATCAGGAAATATATTATCTCTTTCTATGTAAACGATTTAAATACCTCATATCTTCTAAGTACAACAGTGTGTTTTACATTCTATCTGGACAAATGTGTTTATTTTGATTTTTTTTTTTTTTTGAGGGAGATGTGTTTATATTGATGAGATATGTGTCATACATCAGACTTACGATTCAAAAGCATCTCCCGCAAAATAAAAAAGACTCACGATTCAAAAAATAAACTAGATTTAAACTTTGGAATCATAAAAAAACATGGATGAGTGAAATACAAGCGCATGTAACCAGGGAAAGTTATGTGCACATGCGAAAAGGTGACTGATTGACAGGGCGTTAACCGCTAAAACTGGGGGCCCAGATTGAGATTAACTAAGCACTGCAGTAAATACATGCATGCATGGTTCGGAATCTCAAAGATGATGAGTGGCTGAGACATGCACGGTAGATACCGTGCATGGTAGAATCTCTTTTCTCCTTGGTGGGATCTCAAGTATTTGGACAAAGAAGGTTTGTTCACCAGCGGATGATTGTGGTCACGAACAAAGTGCGTCACCTGCCATCGCCCATCTATCAGCTTCACCAACATTTTTGCCTTGCATTGAGTCTGCTTTATTGTCTCGCGTTTACGCTTCTTCTTTTTCTTACTAGTACCAGCCTCCTCTTCAGCAAATATTGGAGGTTCATCTTCCATCTCCTCATCACTGTCAATGGGTTTTGGATCTGGTATAGGGTCCAGGACAGGAGGAGCTTCAGGTCCTCCATCATCAGCTTTTGGCTTCTTGTACTTGTTGTAGCAAAACTGTTGTTTTACCAATACATTTGTGTGAGCTTTCTGCCTAGAGGTGTTCATTTTGATAGAGAAATCCATCAGTAGGGGCGTAGCTGTTGTAGTGATCCTTAGCAATTTGAAGGCTGTCAAACCTCATGCCAACATAGGGTTTCATTGGATGAGAACCAGCCTCATCTTCTTCTTCTTCTCCTTGCACATCACCGTCAACAGCACCTGCTCCGAGCTCAGTCCTAGTTGGACCAGGAACATTTGCCGCGGTGCCCGTGTCATCAAGAGTATGGCTCTCTGACTACAAAGACACCACTAGGGGCACCACGGATTGATGACTGCCCTGCCACATTGTCATGGCCCATAGGGGTAGGCCCACGACTTGTCTGCGTGTAGTAAACAGAGCGCCCATTTCTTGTCCAATTTCGTTGCGGTATGCTAGCTTGCTGCTCATCCATATCATGAAGAAGCTCATTGAGATCAGGAGGCAACTCATTGAGATCAAGCATTTTTTTCCTTTTTTTGGCTGCTGCCACACATCCACTGCATATAAAAAAGAAGGAAGTGATGTCAAGTTTTAATCATCAAAGAAATCTTAGTTCTAATCTTAGTAAATACGCAGTTGCACACCATTTTATGATAATCTTAGTTCCAAAAGCAACATGTCTATAGCAAAATCTTTTATTATAACAGGTATGCATTTTTTCGTTTGCACAGACTTGTTATGTTAGTTGCACAGTTTGCAGTAAATAGTTGGCAAGAACATGACTTTTTTTTACTATAGAGTTTTTCTGACTTTTTCCTCTGTT
Organism: Aegilops umbellulata; assembly: GCA_032464435.1. Taxonomy (NCBI): domain Eukaryota; kingdom Viridiplantae; phylum Streptophyta; class Magnoliopsida; order Poales; family Poaceae; genus Aegilops; species Aegilops umbellulata. The sequence goes on from CP136057.1 coordinate 642,980,552, forward strand.
TGTTGCAATGATCCGTAGGTTTTCTGTTGGAAAGGAGCTGATTCAGATTTTTCTGCACATAATTTGGACAATTTGATGCTACATTTTGAGATGGAAAATCCAGGTGAAAGAAGAAAGAAGAATTGGATGACAGACTATAGATATATGTTTTTCATCATCGTTTCTGTTTTTACTTCCAGTATATTTGAACATATTTTTACACTATAGCTTTGCAATAGGTGTGCTACCAGAATATATGTGTGGGACAAGTATATATGTGTGACTACTTTAATATGGTTTATGGCCTCAAATAGCCTTGTTTATTTCTCTGTTGCACAAATTGCTGGAGAAGTTGCTATTGATCATTGTGTGGTTTTCACAAAAGTTCATGTGTTTTAGCTGTCGTACTGCAGATTTTTTGTTTTGCCTAGAATAGATCTTTCAGTTGGCCAGGATGCATATATCAGTTGGCCAGCATGCATGTTTAGTTGGACAGTCAATGTGTTTAGTTGGCTAGAATAGATGTTTCAGTTGGCCAGGATGCATATATCACTTGGCCAGCATGCATGTTTAATTGGACAGTCAATGTGTTCAGTTGGCTAGAATAGATCTTTCAGTTGGCCAGGATGCATATATCAGTTGGCCAGCATGCATGTCCAGTTGCATAGTCAATGTTTTCAGTTGGCTAAAATAGATGTTTCAATTTCGCAGGATGCATATACCAGTTGGCCAACATGCATGTTCAGTTGCACAGTCCATGTGTTCAGTTGGTTAGAATAGATGTTTTAGTTGGCCAGAATGCATATATCAGTTGGGCGGCATGCATGTTCAGTTGGCTAGAATCATATTTTACTTGGTCAGAAAATATGTCTTAGTTGGCTTGCTGAACACATACAGGGGGAGGGGAAACTTGCCTGGCATGCATGTTAGAACACATGTTCATTTTTATCTCAAACCATGTTTAGTGTGGAGATGCACTCATGGGGGGTGGGGGGTGGTGTGATGTTGACAATGGGGTGATGTGGCAGATCCACTCCTTTTTTGAAGCAGCTTCTTCATGGATTTACTGATAGATCCATGGAGAAGGGTGTTTATAGATGCAGTACAAGAAGGGGGAGAACTGAAGAGGGGCAGAGATGAATTACTTGCCTGATGTTGCTGCCTGGTATGGCTCTGATCACCCTGCCCTTTAGATCAATTTGTTGAAGCAGTTTCTTCTACTTTTGGGCTACCATGGCGGCTATACAGAAGGAGGAAGAAGGAGCCTTGGATCCCCTTCTTTCGTGGAGGACAAGAAGGTAGCGTGGGAGGGGCTGGGGCGAGCGGCGTGGGAGGGGCTGGGCCGTGGGGGCGAGCGAGCATGGGGACAGCTGCCCACGTTGGGATCGCCTTTTCTGTTCGGGATTGGGCGCTTCATTGCCTCGGTTTGATGGCCGCCTATCCCCTTCCTTTTCTGTACCGCAAGGTGACAAAGGCTTACCTTTTTAGGCCGGCCGCTCGATCGCATTAGTGGGCAGCCGGCCACCCACTAGACGCGTCCAAAAATGAAATATATAAAATGTTTGACTGCCACCAAGCAGGCAAGGCCTCAAAAGGAATGGTCTGTTTTCTATCTAGTACAGTGCAGGAAGCAAGAAAATGAACGAAATGACAGTGAGTGCAGGGACTTTATTTTGCTGAAATTTTGGTGATATCAGACTCCTACAGGGGTGAGACAATGGGGTCGTCGATCCATGGATTTTCTTCCAATTTGATCGTCTTCCAAAAGGATCCGAAAGATTTTGTTAGTTTTTTCAATCTGCTGCACCAACTATATACTAAATCAATAGAATAAGGTCAGTGCTGAAGATAGCTGTATGTTTTTCCCAAAATACCTGAAGCGGTACCAAAAAATACGAGGGGAGGTACACAACTGGTGGCGTTTGGCACGACGACTAAGCTCCGTACAACAAGACATGCTCAAGTATGATGAGACAAAATTTGGAAGCATCAACCCTCTACAAGGTATAATCCGCTACTGCAACATCACGTACAAAAACTTTCAGCTAGACTAGTCAACAGCGGATTTTCAGCTCATGTTCAAAGATTCTAGCCGGCTAGGCTGTCATACGCTCACGCGCGCCGTCAGCAGAAGACAAACATATCCTTGTCGGAAGAAATCAGCCTCCGTGCAGACGACGTTCCAACGATCCGCTCCAGCTGCAACAGAAAACGTCAACCCATGTTAACTTGTTTGCTAGGCGCTCAAACACAGTCAAACTGGAAAAAAAAACTACAGAAGAAATCCAATGTACTATATATGAACCGGTTATCGACTATCAGGCTCCAACATGCTTTTTACAACGCGGTCCAACTTTGATGCGCCACGAACTTAGTAGCTGCGGTGCTGTACATGGAACCAAACTTTTACATGAAACGGTCGTCTCACCTTAAGGAGGTCCAGGCGAGAAAAAAGCACATTGCACCTGGGATTTCCTGATTCACCGAGCATATTTACAAGCTGAAAGAAAAGAAAAACCCGGGGTCAAGACAGATAAATCTTTTAGAACTTCGACAGCACAGCTTCAGACAAAGCACGTACTGCACAGTCACAATCTAGTCAATACATACCTCTGGATAGAAATCTTTTCTCCCTGGCAATGAGTAGACAACCAAATGATGTCCTCCTCTGATCTGCATATTTAAAAAGCACGAGTTTAAACATTACACAAACGAACAGTCAGGTGCATGCTCATGAACGGCAGCAAGAGCACACATCATAACAAGTACTCGAGGGACGGCCTTTCAGATGTTACGACCTTGTATCTGTGGAAGAAGTGAGATCTCTCGCTATAAAGCAAGATCTTCTTCTGGCCCTCAAAGAACCAGAGTCTTGCACGAGATATATCCTGTTGTGACGTCGCCCTAATATATGAGCACATATAGGTAGTTACTATACGCACGAGACAAAACGTATTCATGATAAAAATGAAGACTGAGAGCAGACCCCTTTTAGTAGTTGAACAAAAATATAAGCTATAAGAATAAGGAAGATCCACTTACTCCCCAATTCTACAGAAAGAAGCATCCTGAGATTTCAAAAAACTGCTCAGCCTGATGTATTCGAAATAGGAACTGGCGAATAGCAACACTCCGCCCTGCATATTTGCAACAAACAATTAGAGAAATATTGCACATGATATTTCCAATCTACTAACATAAAAATTTCCTCCAACATGGTGCCATTTCCAGACAAGTATGGCACATCCAACAACAAGATTTACTGCAAAATGCACAACATTCTGGTACACCTCCGACAAATACTGTTGTAAAATTTTCCTGGGCGATAGTAACATTAAGTATGTACATCCCACTGCTACATAGTAGTGGGATCAATAAACACTAGGGAATAACCTTTCAAACGGATCAATAAACGCAACTACTGTATGTTTGGTTATATCCCTCCAAAATGCTATATGCTGTCAGATGCAGACATAGTTTCTTGAATTCTTACCCCCTAACGTTTTAATTAACTATCAGGGCCTAACTCCTACAGGTTGACATTTAAAGCTAATCCTCCTACCAATGTCGAGAAATACCAAATTTAAGTGAACATGACAGCATTGCAGATATTACGACTATAGAAGAAACAATACCTCATCTGACTCCTGAATCTTTGGGTACACCTGTATCATTACATCATAAAATAGTCAATAATAGGATATACATACATAGAAACGAAAAAAAATTGTTAGAGCTGTTCCAATAATGAAGAGTCAAGACCATAAGAAGTGGCCAAATAAAAGTGTATACGGCCTCATAATTTTACACGGCGCCTAACACTGAAAGAGATTAGTTGTGAGCCATGATATCATGTGGGATCAGCACTTCTGACTACAACTACATGTCCCAGCTACTCCCTCCGTTCCTAAATATTTGTCTTTCTAGAGATATCAACAAGTGACTACATACGGAGCAAAATGAGTGAATGTACACTTTAAAATATGTCTATATACATCCGTATGTGATAGTCCATTTGAAATCTCTAGAAAGACAAATATTTAGGAACGGAGGGAGTAGTTGCTAATTTTTGGTGTAGCTAAACCATTTTTCATAAAATTGTCACAACATGGAATCCCCATGTCTAAGTTTACAATTTTGCTGGAGCACTTGGTTTGGATGATTGGGTTTAAACTTGTTATTTCTTAAGGCAGTAAACCGAGCACGCACCGCCCTGGCGCCTAAGCACCTAAGGCGGGGAAAATTGCAAGGCGCTGGCAGGACGCCTTGTCGCCTAAGCGTCCAAAGCGGGACGCCTGCATTACGCCAATGCTATAAATCCTTCTGCTCGTTCTTGCACACAACTTCTGTTGAGGTCGGTCAATGGCCAACAGCCACTGGCCATGATGGAGTGGATTACACGCAGAACGACGCCAAGGTGGCTTCCGGCCATACTGCATTATACGACTGCAATAAGAATGAGTTTCTCCAAGAGGTCCGTGCACGGTTGCTGCAGGCTCAGCAGCATACCAGGAAGCACCATGACAGGTGGCACCATGAGCTCCAGCTCCCTCTTCCCATCAGCGCACTAACACGATGCCTGCCCCCGCCCAGAGTGCTCCATACCCTCATACATCATGGAATCAGTCATGTCCTTGTCCACTGGGAGGGCACCTTGATGAGTTTGTCCAACACTACCCTCAGTTTCAGCTCGAGGATAAGCTGCTTGACGAGGGGAGAGATGTCATGTGGAGCATGACATACAGCCACCGGCAACGAGGAGCCATGGCGGTGGACAAAGCGGAGAAGGCACAGGCTGATTTGGAGGGGGCACCACATCCAGATAAGAATTTAGGTTGCTTCCCCTTACTAATTGTTTACATACAGTAGTTTACACATGAATTAAGTACTGTAAAAGGACAAGTGATAGTTGTGAAAATGAGCTGACTGTGCTAAATTCCATAACACATTTGTCAAGCATGCATTACAACTTTACAAGGACAAATGGACTCACCTTTGTGCAGAAATATTCAAACCGAGCATCATCAAGTTCACCAATAGAAGATGCATCAAATCGTTCATACACCTGTGTAGTTATTGGACAGTGAAAAACATTTGTAATTTCATCAATACTGTTTTAGCACTAATATGTGTCTGTTGAGCGAGCCCATCCAAAATTTATTAGAAAACTCAGCAAAAGCCCTGATTCTTGGCATCAAATTTTGTTCAGATGCACTGGACATATCTGGACAGTAAATTTGCAATGATGCGATGGGAGTCTGGAAAGACAAAGAATTAACTGACCTGCCGTATTTCAAGCTGTATTTTGGGAAGAACACCTGTAAACTCGGTCGCCAGCTTAACCTGAAAAGGTTGAGTTCCGGCATGTTAGAAACATGAGTCCAACATGGCAAATAGCTTAGTGACTTCCAGCATACTATATACCTTCCCCTCGTAATTTAGACATAATCCGTTGAACAAAGCATTCATCTCTGCTCAGCAGGCAAAAAATTAGAACATAAATAGGTTTATATAAGTAAACAAGTAGATGGCGATACAAATGAATAAAAGGTTCACTCTATGTAGCACAATTAAGAATAGAATAGAAGTGTCACTTTAGACATGCACAACTAATGCAAGCGATTTTGAATACCAAAGAACCATGCATAACACCAGGGGACAAATACACCACTCGCAAAAAAAAAAAGTTTAGCAAATTAATGCAGATCATGATTAAAAGCATAACTAGTTTAATTTTAGCTGATACTGAAAATTCAACTGAATGATAGAAGCTGAAGCTTAGAAAAACAGGAACCCAGTGATGGCCAGAGTTCCAGTGAAATTCCATACCTGGCGTAAGATACGAACTTAAGATTATTGTTTGCCGATAGTACCGTGCTTGCTCATTCAGGTACCTTAGCCAAATAAAGAAAATGTAACAAGCATGAAACTGATCTCACAAACTTCAAATTAGGAATAAATTCCAAGTCTTTTTGCAGTTCATAATACAGTGACTTGGCGTCTTATACTCTTATAGATAGAAGTACGGCAATAGAAGATGCCATACAAGAATAAATATCCACGAAAAAAAGAATTACCATGGCCTGATCCGCATCACATTGTTTACATGCTCTTTTGATGGCAAATGATTTAGTTGTTCAAGAACAGCATGCAGATGCGACCAATTCTACATTTATAAATAACACAGTTATTTTTACCAGCAGGCATCAGAAAATAAGTACAGCAAATTATTTGAGTTGGAGTTTAACCTGCATAGATATCACATCTGCGTAATCAACCACCACTATCTGCACAGAACAAATGTGTTGATAATTTAGACCTTGTACAGAGAAAAAAACTGAATGTGCACAGTTATTGTTCCTTTATGGAAGTCTATGTTGACTTGTCATGGCTTCAATTATACAAATTGAAACACAGGGTTTCTTATTACAATACATTAGCAACTCTGAAGTATTGTGAAATACTTCTGAGATCAATGTACCAAGTATGAGTAACTTTTCTCAAACTAAGTTTCTTGGCACATGGTCAGAGTGCTACAAGTTTTAAAATATTCATGAGTCAAAGAACTACAAGTTTTAAAATATACCCAAATCAAAGAACTAGAAGTTAATAATTTAATGAAATACAAGGTTTAAATTAAACATCGTTGAGCTACGGGTACTCTGGACAAGCATTGCAATAGCCAGAGCTCTGTCAATTACCATTTGGACACATCCCAAGCATAACATTCTGGAGCAATTAACAGGAAATGATGTGTGGTTTATTGAAATGTTTGTCCACTGAACATGCAGCAAGGGAAATTTAATTTGAAACTTATACCCCCCTCAAAATGATGACAAAATACTTGAACTTCCAAGAAATTCATTCAATCAATGTTTACAGACTGAAATAGATTATTTACACATACTAATGGTTAACAAAAATGAACTAATATATAGGACTGGAGATAGTAGTAAATAGAAAATAGTATATGGATTCGAGTGGAACTAACTTCAATTGATGACAGGAAATCAGAATCGTTTTCCTTGGGACGTCCCTTTTTCTTGGTAACTTCACCTCCATCAATTTTCTGATAACAGGCAGGTATATAAAGGTCAGTTGCCTTAAAAATATACAGCTGCTGGGCACATGAGTAATCATGACTAATTAAGTGTATTAAGAAACCTTTGTTAAACAGTACTTACAAGTTTAAGCGCTAAAGGAGACGCAACTATGATATCAGAAGCGTAGAAATTGCTGTATAGCTTAACAGATTTCCTGCAGAAGCATTAGTTAAAACATTAACTTTTTAAGAAATCTTATATAAATATAGAATCCTTAATATACAAACATCAATGTGAAAGGAATAACAAATTTAAGGACATATAGTTTGCTAAAAGCATGAGATCTCATAGTGCAGAATAATAAAAGAGTAACCAAAAAGTTCACAAAACACAAAAGATATTGAAACATTTTACAAGGAAGTCTTAGCAAACAAGTGAATATGAGTTATAATTATAATTTTTGTAATTTATTGTGCTTCTTCTGAGGATTTGCCTATTCCTTTAACATACTCATGTTCACATCATAAGCCTGTGATTGGCAATGAAAAACTGAAGAAAAAAATTGAGCTGTTCACAAAAAACTGTGGAGAGTACATAGTAGACGTACTAGTCCTCACAACTAGAAAATTATTACAAGGAAAAATTAACAGCACACTTACTTTGTAAATTTTATTCCAAAAAGAAAGTGATCTTCAACATCCCCAGCAAACAGAAGGTTAAAGTCTGTTGGTTTTGAACTATTTGGCTCCTCCAGTTCATCATCTGATTCGCCAAACTCTTTCTTGAATTGTCCCATAGAGTTATCCTATAAATAAAAGTAAGAATTCTCTATTTCTTAGCACCAGAGCAAAATAATAACTGAACCAGCAACCATAAATTATATATGCAAACAATTTGCACATCCAAATGGAATTCATGGTATAATTTGGCAGCGTATTTAATAGAAAATGATATTCAGATGCTATCTGTAAGAGTAGCTGCAAAGGTCAAATGTTACCTTTTGTGCCAGCGGAGATAATTGAATTAATCTCTTCACAATGCGTCGTGCAATGCTTTTGAGAGGTAACAAGAAAAGAACCTAAGGTCATGATATAATACAAAAGAAAATAGCGATTAGTTCAACAGATCAAGATACAACAAAATTACAAGTTGTGTATAAATGGAGGTACAACAACATTTAGTCTTAACAAAATGAGACATAGCATTTACTTGATAAAATAGTGCAGTTAATTGTCAAGCAACTGTAGCCCAGCACACATCTATGCAATACATCATATGCCAAATAAGATACCATTTTCTCAAATGTGTTGTGACTATCTGACATATACCTTTGGACGTGTAAAACCCTGATCGCGGTATGAGTCGTCCTCCATAACATCTGTGTTAGCATCATTCCTAAGCTTCGCATCATTCTTAATGACAACATCTCTTGTCCTATGAACATGGCTCAACTGCCATTGTGACAATATTGCACATTAGTCAGCATCACAACAGGTACAGTAATAATGCTACCAAATAGGGATTGTGAAACTTACAGCATGCATAAGATATGCGTCCATAGTACTGGAATCCACCTTACTACCCTTAAGATAAAATGGCTTCTTATTACAATGCATTATGTCACGATAGCTATTACCTGTAATAGATGATTAGGATTAGAAATACACTTAAAAAAAGTGGTAGCGAGAGCGCATTGCACCATTTCAGGGAGGAAGCATGACATGTTACTCCACAATTTGTCTTAGATATGCTTAATTATATGAGAAACAAAGTGTATAAATGGAGTTGGTAACTTGGTATGTTTGCTAAAAGCCTAAAGCCATATTGGTAATAATTCTTTTCTCAAAAATAGCGAGAATATGGATCAAGAAAAGACGTGCATAGCATAATCTTTAGGATAAGGGAACCACAAAAGGTACTTTATGTTCCTATACGCCAAATTCACCAAGACGGACACCTGACAAAGTAGGATTAATAAAACATCACCAATTCTCAGGGGCATTTACTGTTTTCACAAGTTATGGACAGTATTAACTGGTTCTGCAGAGGGGGGAAACAGAAGACCCCACCCATCCACCCACCTGCCCAACAAAAACACCCACCCAAAACATGTTCAGTTTGTTTGTGAACAAAATAGTTTCAATCCTTCAGGTCGAGCGGAATAAATGAAAGCCCACATCTGGATCAGTTGAGAGCCTAAAAGGGATGCAGTCTTCCATCTGGAAGAATGTATCCTAAAATCATTACTTTCCCCTACTAGCAGATTGGGCAGAGAAGCTCCTGCCGGCTTCTTTGGGAAAGAAAAAATCTTCCTAGTTCACTTTGGAGATCAGTTTTAGAGTTATCACACACAAACACGTAGAATAAGTGTCATCTCATGGAATTTACAGTTGTAAGTCCTGATCCAACTAATATTATGTCCACTTTTCTGTTGTTGGGATGTGCTACAAGAACTAATAAGAAATATGGATCTTTGTGAATTCTAGAAAAATAACTCTCTTATTCCTCTCAGGCAGCACTATTGGTTAATTAATATATCTTAAGGTAATGAATGGCATGCGCTTTTAGTAGGCACCAATTCTAAAGTGGGCAACTTTAATGTTCTACTGAGTCATGTCATTTGTGAAATAAGGCACTAACTAAAAGATAATCAAATAGGAGAACTTACAAAGTGAGAAGAACCTAGATCTATAATTCAAGTCATCAGAGAGGATTTTTTGCCAGTGGTCCTTCAATTTTCCTTTGACATCAACAAAAGGGTCATCAGAAGCTCCCTGAAAGTACAAAGCATTAAGAACCAGCTTTCAATATCAAGCTGCCTGAAGTATTTATTATTCAGAAAAACATCCCTGCACTACTAATGAAGTTGATAACTCAGCATGAAGCAGTTCAGTAATTTGATAACTAATTTAATGGATCAAGTACACAAACACAGAGGAGCAGGAAAAGATATTTCAGCAGGACTTGCTCGTTGAAAAATCACACTTCACGTACCACTGCAAACATATTGCAAGTAACTGCAGATGGCTGTGGAACAGAGAAATGCACCATAGTAACCCCTCACAAAAAGTGTTATAACATGAATATAGGTCATAAGGTGATTTAAACACATGATGAACATGAAATTTTGGTCTTCAAATTACACACATATATCTACAGCTATCAAAGGCTCAAGTTCAGTGACCCGCATTTCAAGGAGAAACAAGACAATCAATCAAAATAATTTAATGAGAGCATATCATGATGAAATAATTCCATGAAGTACCTTAATTTTTTCACCTGTTCCAACCCATTTGGATTTTGGAATGTCCTCTGCAGGCATCTCCCATTTAAATTTACTCTTCTGATTCACTAATGCATTGACTTCATCATTTGCTAGCACGTGAGTAACATGACGCTGAAATGAACTGGAACATACAAAACGGGGTGGTGTTAGAACGAGTTATATGAACATATCGTACATATAATGCAAGAAAATAAAATGATGCAGTAGAGACAACATCAAACGAGCATTCTTAAACCTAGACATGTAGGACAAAGATGGTGGCATAATACACTATAACCAAAAACTGAATGACCGATATCATATAAACTAATATAATACTTGTCCATTTACAATAGCAATAATATGTGTCCCAGTCACTGAAGAAAAAAATGTGGATATTGTTGCATTAATAGCACCAACCATGACGACTCCATTTCATCAAAAGCATCACTTCTATTGCTTATCATATCATGTGCCTCATCCTCACTGGAAACATTGCAATCATCTGAGTCATCGTCATCATTCTGATGTAGGACTTGAGGGCTCTCATTGGATGGTTTCTCACGTCGAGCAGCCTTCGCTGCTATGATTCCAGCTGCATGCAATACTCAAGTAATTAAGCGCCAAAAATTGAAAAGGTCATACTGACACATTGCACATCACTGTGCAAAGAATATTGAGCCAGTCATAATGTCTGCCAAAATAACACCACTCTAGCATCAGTAACCTCCCTATAAAATACTTGGTTCATGAAACCTATGAAGAACACCTTTTCGCTTTATGTTACTAGATGCGAAATGTACAACCCAATAGAGAATAAAACAATACCTCCAAGAGCACAAAAACAGTAGAGAATAAACCATACATCCAAGAACACAAAGAAGTAAAGTTTGGTTCAAAATGAATTGAGATGAAATTGAATTAGAAGAAGAGGTGGAGTAGTACTGTTTATATTAGAAAGAAACACATTCAACCGTGAAACTACACCCCTTCCAATCCACTAATAAGATCATCGAAACTTTACGAGTAACCTGGAGAAGGTTCATGAATCATGTAAATCTAAGTTGGACAGTTACATACTTACTGAGAATTAAATGGATGGCTCCAGCACTAGCCATTGGCATGGAAATAAATTCATTTTGAAGTATGCCCAGACATTTTTCTAGCATGTACCACTTTCTAGCCTGTACTACCACGGTACCTCAGCTTCTAAGTTGAAACTAAACAACTGAACCCAGAAATTGAGTTGTCATTTACTCATTTTCCTCTAGAACGCAAGGCTTCACCAACCACCAGCATACAATTTCACATAACAATTTTAGCACGAAACAAGTAAGGAGGAAATCGAAGCACTACCAATTAACGCCTACTGAGCTGTTATTGCCACTGTCTGTCAGTGAGAGAACACAGTAACAAAAACCAAACCTGATGAGTCAGGAAGATGGTCGTCAAGCACCGGCCTTTTGGCCTTCTCACGGCGCCTCTTCTGACCTGAAACCACACGACGGCGACATGAGGGGAGAGGAACCGAGCAAGGCACAAATTCAAAGCTTCAGGCAAGAGACAGCGACTAAGGTTTCGTACCTCGTGGAGTATCCGTCGGAGGGACGGGCTTCAGCTTCGCCATCACTAATCAGTGGCTACCAGTGGGGCTGGACGGCCCGGGGCGTCGGCGCAGGGGGGCGCAGGGGGGCTTGGGGCGCGTACGGCCGGGGTGGACGGTGTCGGCGGCTCGTTGGCGAGCAGCGCGGAGCGGCGTGGCGGCGGCGGCACAACAGCTAGGGGAGAGGAGGCCGAGGGAGGGGGGTCAGGGTCGAGAGCTGGGGCTGATTCTAGCGCCAGCAGCTCACGCACGCCTCGGTTGGGCCGGCCCATTAGCACTCTCCGCTGGCCGGACGCCTGGACCCGATCGTTCGCCCGCTGCTCCTTCGAGAAAAACCAGTACCTACTGGTTTAGGTTTTCTCAAAAAAAGAAGTACCTACTGGTTTAGGGGAAAAACCGACTTCCCTTTTTTTATTATACTTAAAATTTCGTACTTTTGAAAAAAATAAAATATTTTAGGAACATAGTTCAAAAAATTCACGAACTAAAATAACAAGAGATGTGAAAAATACCATGAATTTGAAAAATGCTCTTGACTTTGAAATTTTTTCATGAATTAGATAAAGTTCGTGAATGTACAAACAAGTTCATGAATTTGAAAAAAAACTGAATTAGACAAAAGTTTACAGATTTGACAGATGTTCATCAATTTAAAGAAGTTCAAGAATTTGAAAAAATGTGAATTAAAACAGGAAAACAAAAATATACTAACAAAATTGAGTGAAAACAAAAAAGAACACATAAAAGAATAAGAAATTATAAGTAGTTCATTAAATAAAACAACATCATCTCCCTTATGGATCTCTCAGCAGTGCGTCGTGAGTAACTCCTGTTGACGTCTCTGGGCCTCCGTCTTACTGGAGCAATCTTGTGGAAACATGGGAGCTTGTAGAAATTGCAGCCAAAAAATCGTCGATTTACACTAGAAGATGTTGGCGGCCGCGATTTCGACATATCGTCGTCGGCGTCAAGAATGGCTACCAACTCTGCCTAGGCAGAGGACAGGGACATAAACCTCATAATTTCCCCGATATAGCCATATTTGGTTGAAGTTAATTGGACAGATATGAAATGGAGAACAAAAACTCGCCGCAACTCCACCCTCTTCATATGACGCCGCTGCCATGGAGAATCATGAATCATGCTAGATTGAATTTTAGGCGATCGATGCCATTCTTGACTCGTTGAAGCCCCTCTGAGGAAGGCAATCGAAGTGGAGAAAATTGAGGAACCATTATTCTCATCGTCACTACTACCCCAACTTCATGGATGATGAAAAAGTGGATAACCCTGCAGGACAAGAACTAGTCACACATATCCAGAGTTCCACCGCCCTCCAACCGTTGTAGCGGGGGGCAGGGGAACAAACGGCAACAGCCACGCCAGTGCATAAGGGGAAAAGATGGTCGCCTGCTTATCGCCTTTGAAATTTTGTTCAACATTTAACCACCATCATTATCGCCTCTCATTCCATGCACAACTTAGGAAAAGAAAACATTGACGTTGTTCTTCCAAAATTACACACCCTCGGAGCATCAAGCCTATGTTTGGATGGTAAGAGGGTGTGGTACCCCTGCCCATCAGGGATCAAATCTCATGTTTGACGCTTTGGTGTCTCATAAAGACGGAATATTTTTTTAGTGGGAGACGACGTCCCCGTGGACAGCGAACCACCTATGATGACTTCGTCAATCTCAAGACATAGAGTGAGTATGTGTATGTAGGTGTTGGCGTATGCGTTATAGTGACTACGCATATGTATATGTGCTCATAGGAATAGAGTGTGCGTGTGTGCATTCATAGAGTGAATATATGTATGTATTATATGGGCATCTGTGTTATAGTGTGTTTGTCAGAAGAAAATTTTGCACACCCCTTGAGAACTGCACCCCCCACCCACACACAAACATTTCCCCCTAAAAAAGCTTCCGGTACATCATCTCCGTGGTCTTCTTTTGATAATTATCTCCTCCTTTATTCACTCAATAGTAGTGTAGCATCAGATACAAGGATCAGGATAACATCACTAGACGCATTATCCATCCACACTCGGAGGAGAAAATCTAGCTAACCTAACTAGTTCATGCTTTGAGGTCTTTTTTTGGAGAACATCTTCGTTGCCTTTTTTTTTTGAGTAAAACATCTTGGTTGACTTTGTTTTAGCAGAAATCTTCCTTGACTGTTTAGGTAGATTTTTTTTAAGATCTACTTTTTTAAGGTTTTTTTGAAGATCTACTTTTTTTTTGAGACAATTTTAAAGATCTACTGTTTAGATAGAGTTTGCACACTATAAATTCGGCCCATGGAGGAGTTGTCAGTTGGGGAGCCCAATGGGCCAGAGGGGATTGCCATTCTACATGCCAGCCTCCAATTCTACGACTTAAAAAAAAAACTCCAAGTACGTCCCAATCGATTGGCTCCGCACGACGGCGCTGCCTGAGACCACGGTGAGCAGACAAGAGGCCGTTGCGCTCGACGGCGGAGTTCAGACGTTAGGTTGTGAAGTGTTTTCTAATACTAGGATAATAATTAATTAAACTGACCGTCAAGTTTGTATACAACCTCTGTACACCAATGCAAGACATTTCAGCAGTTAGAAATGTCCAATTTCAGGTGTTTACTGTCTCACGAATCACGAGTTGCATGAGTTAACGAGGCGCACGAAGTTCATCCACACCTGACGCCCATCATAATCCTATGATCCTTTTCCATGAATGGTAGGGAAAAAAGGCCAACAATTAAAAGTGATTTCGGACAATTAACATGGCAGGTGTCATTTGTTGGTAGTAGAATACATTGTCGCAAAACCGCAAAGTGATTTCGGACAGTACAATGATGTTGCTACTCTGACGCATGCTAGGCGTCGTTGTATGTAGAATAATGTTCTGGAGCGGTGACATTTAGTTAGTCCTAAAATTATTTAGCCAAAGCTTTCATAGCTCAGTTGGTTAGAGCACCCGTTTAGTAAGCGGGAGGTCTTGAGTTCAACTCTCAATGAAAGCATGCATTTTTTGTGTGTTTTCTAGGGCAGTTTTCCTATAAAAAAATTGATAACATCAAAGTCATTTACAATCAGGTGAGAAACAAAGTCAGGGATAGAACTTTCCCAAAAATCTGAAAATCTATTTTCGAAAGAGAATTTTGCTAAGCTATCTGCTACTACATTGGCCTCTCGGAAGCAGTGGATACATTCCACATTTGTAAGATCTGTTGTTAATTGTTTGCATTCCAGTACTATGGCAACATCTGGTCCAGAGAACTCATCGCCTTGGTTCAAAATCTGAACTGCATTTGTACTATCAGACTCAATAACCACTGAGCTGCAACCAATCCGGAGTGCAAGGATTATACCGTTGTATACTGCATGAATTTCTGTTGAGTCCACACTGCTAACATGGGGAATGAACCAACAAGCAGCAGCAACATCATCACCTTTATCGTCTCGAGCAATAGCTCCCGTAGCCCCTGACATGTTTTCAGAGCAAAAGGATGCATCCACATTTATCTTGAACGTTCCCGCTGCTGGTTTCCGCCACATATGCTCCCTCTTACGCACCGGAAATTTGGGCGATGATGCTCGGATAAAATTAGTACATAGTACTTTGATCGATGTGGCTGTACGATCAGGGGATTGTATGCTTACCCCCCTCACAAACTGACGGCGTTGCCACCAAATATACCATGCCGAAACCGCGATCAGCTCTGCCTTTGGGAGCTCGTTCGAAGCACCTTGAGCCCTGCATAGAATCTCCATAGTTACAGATCCTGGCCGATCTTCAGAAATAGCTCGACAAATGTCGTCTTCAAGGCCAAGTTCTGACCAAACTTCCATCGCTCGAGAACACGCAAAGAGACAATGTTGGATATCTTCCATACCAATCCTACAATGTGGACACTGTGCACTTAACGGAATATGGCGATTAGCTAAGGTTCCAAAGCAGGGGAGGGCTCCTTTTAATGTTTTCCAGATGAAATGCTTCACTTTCCCAGGTAAAACAAGGGCCCAAATGGTCTTTCAAATATCATTCAACTGAGAACCACCCTGACCGTCTCCCCAACGCCACTGGTGTCCGAATTGGTGTTCAAATTCAACATGGTAAGCAGACCTAACTGAGAAAGTACCAGACCACGTAGCATTCCAAGCTACAAAATCATCGAACACCTCAACCCTCAGTGGTATGTGTAAAATTCTTTGTGCATCCACAACTGAAAAAACTGAAGAATAAGTTCTTCATCCCACAAACATGAGTGTGGATCAATTAGTTCTTCCACTTTATTCAACATTATCCCTCCTCTAGGCATAATCACTTTCCTGGATTCACTAGAGGGTATCCAAGGATCTTGCCAAATGTCAATTCTTGAGCCAGTTCCAACACGCCATATACAGCCCCTTTTGAATGTTTGAATGCTGGCAACAATGCTCTGCCATGTAAACGAGGAACCCTTCTTGGGGCCTGCACTGAGAATATCACCATCTAGATGCCCGCAACAATGTTTTTCTAAATTTTCAATGGTTCCCTCGTACTCCGTATTTGCTTTCTTCTATACAAAATCATCACTTTTTTTACATGTCTACTTGTATAACCATGTTGTGTCTTCCAAAATAATTAAAGTTCTATGATTATTCTAAGTATAATTTTCTGAATTTCGACCAAGGCTATAGGAAAATTTGTTAATATTTTTGTGTTTTCTAGGGCAGTTTTTCTAAATTTTCCATTGGTTCCCTCGTACTCCGTATTTTCTTTCTTCTATACAAAATCATCACCTTTTTACATGTCTACTTGTATAACCATGTTGTGCGTTCCAAAATAATTAAAGTTTTATGATAATTCTAAGTGTAACTTTCTAAATTTTGGCCAAGTGTATAGGGAAATTTGTTAAGAACTGTAATGTGAAATATAAATAATGCAAAAATATATTTCATAGTAAATCTAATGAAGAAAATTTAGTATTATAGTTGTTGATATAGTTCATATGGACTTGGTGAAACTTAATGAAATTTGACTTGGTATAAGTCTAGAACTACAATTATTTCAAAACAGAGGGAGTAAAATCATAACTTTCTTTTGGCATTTTTCTACTTGTATAAGCATTTCCCCCCTTTTCTATATAAAATCATCAACTTTTTTATGATTGCATAACACCCCCCCTCCACCTGGTGTGTCATATATAGTAATGCTCTAACCACATTCACCTTTGGTGAAGGGCTTGAATCCACATCAGTGACGGTTTTGACAGTAAAGTAATCGTGCACGTACAACACACGACCAATTTGATAGTTTCTTAAGAACACGCCTTGTTGTCTGGTGTTGCTGCGACTCTTCCCTGTTGAGAAACGAATGTTGCTAAAGGTGTGTCCGTTCGGGAATCTAAGCTCTGCTATTTGCCGACATGGAAGTGCTCATTTTTGCATCAGGCCCTTGCTCCCTCATTTCTACACTTAAAGTATGGTCCGTGTCCTTTCGTGCTCAACTTCTCAGCATGACAAGTTCTTGGCTCAATGTATAGGGGTTGATGTCCATGGCGACGATGCTTCCCATTTGTTGTGGTTGAGCTCTTGGTGCTTTATCGGGCCATGGGAGGTTTGGCAATACTATAGTCTGTAATATGGAATGCTTTCTCACCGTGCAGAAACACACTTCGTCTCGCCCATCTTATTCATAAAATTGGTCGTGGCCTGGTATATTTGAAGGGATATAGAGCAATCGTAGAATGTTTTTACAAATATATTTTTTGAAGTAATGAGTTTCCCATTTTAATTACAATGATAATGTGGTTACACTGCCATAACTGTGTGATTCCCATGCCTTCGTGAAAGAGCATAAGCTTCTAATGTCTTGCATGCTATAACAACACACTTTCCAGTCTCATTCTAGATGATCACACCCACTAGTCCTGATTGAAGGTCCTCCGTGAAGCCTGCGTCGACGTTCACCTTAACCCATCCATCCCTGGGAGGCGTCCATCCGCCCTGTTGTGGCTTTATCAATTTTTTGCATGCCCTCATATAGTTTGTCGCCAATGCACCAATGGACACTGCTGCTCGGCTAGGGATTTGAACCGGTTCGAATTCACTATTTGTCCCCCACCAAATATACCAATCCCATGTTAAAGCCAATTAGGCTAGCCTGACATCCACCATTTACGGTGCCATGTCTAAGCAACATATAATTATCTCCAAAGCACATGACGCCGATATGTCGGAGCGAGCCGTATGATGTGCTTGAGAAGTTAGATTGGGAACAAAGGGGAGGGTGCGGCTAGGGTAAGGTTAGATTTTTTTTGAGGTGGGGGTTAAGGTTAGATACTCCCTCCATTCCCTTATACAAGGCCACAAACTCAAATTACAGGTACCAAAATAAGATTTAATGACTGCTTTGCAAGCCCATTTTTTTTTCGTTAACCGGGATCATTAATATGCCCACATGCATGCAAGAAAGAATGAGAAGGAAGTAACACAGTGTCATTATGACTATATGCATGCAAGTATTAAAAAGTTAGTAGTACGAGGAAATATCATTATTTTTTGCCTTGATTATTGTTAGTGGCCTTGTATAGATGGAAAATGTATTTTTCATAATGGCCTTGTATAATGGAATGGAGAGAGTAGTTTTTATACAAAAAAAAAAACTGATGGAGCCGACTCTAGGTGGGATTCAGATGGGCCAAAGCTATTGCTAGTGGACCTGAGTAAGCTGAACAATGGCCCATTAGTGGTCTAATCTCACCATAGACGGGCTGGTAGTTTGGCCTGTTGGTGATAATTAAGTTGTCAGTCATGTTCTTCTCAAAAAGAAAAAACTGTCAGTCATGTTTGTAATTTATTTTTAATTTCTTGTCTTTACTGTCTCACGAGGAGTATGAGGTAGCCAGGCACATGCAGTTCATCCACGCCTATAATTCCAGGATCATTTGCACTCTTGGACACCTGAAGTTGGGTAAACCAACCCTCTCTGAAATGAAATGGCAGAAAAAGTTCCCCCGTCGATCCAAGTAATTAACAACGGGAGGTGCTAATATTTTAGCAGTGCAATCGTTGTCACAAACATGGAAAGTGATTTTGGACAGTACAACAAATTTTCTGCAGTACAATGCAGGTCAGGTGCCCTAGTTTATACCCTACTCTGTACTGCAGTAGTTTAGACTGTGCAGAATTTCCTTAGAATACTAAAACCGAACTCAAAAAGTTGGCAAGTGAAGCTTTCATAGCTCAGTTGGTCAGAGAACCCGTTTAGTAAGCGGGAGGTCTTGAGTTCTCAACTCTCAATGAAAGCATTTTCCTTATTTGATAATTTTGTGTGTTCCCTGCATTAATAGTTCATTTTCCATTATCTTGCTGCATCACCTATGGCTATGGACATCGAAGCAAAAAGTGATTGCCAATCATGCATGTCGCTTTGGAAGCTGAAGCTGCCCGGCTCTGCGGCATCTATGCATGATGAACTCGATCTTCTGTCCGGCCTGTGCCAAGATCAAATGATGCAACCACTGGAACCCGCAGTTAGGCCAACCTCATGTCGGGGCATGCACGATAGCACTACGATTACCCGCAAAAAACAAAAAAAGATAGTACTACCATTAGGGATGAAAATGGAGTGGAAACTTTCCGTTTTTCCGGAGGAAACGGAGAGGAAATATGAAAACGAAAACAGAAATTTGCAAAACGGAAGTGAAAATAGAATTTCTAAAGTGGAAACGGAAACAAATACGGAACGGTGTTTTCCGATGGAACATGCATGAAAATGAAACTTTCCGTTTCCGTGAATATGGAATTTCTGTTTTTACTATAGACCTATAGTTGCTTTTATCCCAACCACCAAAGAGAACACAATGACACAATTAGTAGAATGGATCTAAGGCCCAAATTCTACTATCACACATGTACTTAGCTTGACCCTACACACAATTGTCCGGTACTACTACAATACTACACTAAGTTGCTAACATAATGATATTATTTCGTAGCCATGTTAACAACTCATTAAATTTGTTTGTTTTTGTGTGTGTTTCTCTATGATTCGAGGGGTTTTTAATTTCTGATCAATGCCTATTTCTGTTTCCGTATCCGCTTTGTATTCGCTCCGTGTCCGTTTCCGGTAGTATCTGTTTCCGTATTCATTTCCGGGGTTTCTGTATTCGTTTCCGCTTCTGCAAAAAAATATGAAAATAAATATGATAGCACTCAGTTTCGTCCGTTTCCGCTTCGTTTTCATCCCTAACTACCATCACAAATCAAAGGGCAATCTACGATCGATCGATCGATGCTCATCATGTACGTGCTGGCCTGCTGGGCCATGGCCGCCTTGCCTACTTAAATCAGTGGCCGGTGTGGTAGCAGTTTGCGTGGCGTCGTGTCATGCATGTTGCCGCTGCTGCTGTGTCGGGACTTTACCTAAACCGCGTCCGTGCCGCACAGTAATACTACACCTCTGTAGACTTTACCCTAAACTACTACAGAACTATATGACTTTTTGGATGACCATAGTCGCTGGGTGCAGGCAGGACACCTCTGTAGACTTAACGGAGTAAAACTTTTACCTCACCATCCTAATTCCCCTAAAATTTCTCTAAATTTATTCCATCCCGCTGCGGCCGAGTAAACCTGGCGCCTCTCCTCCGCTGGCGCAGCCGTCACGCCCTGCCGCCGCCACTGATGACCGTCGGGCCAGCCGGAATGGATAGCCCGGCCCCTTCCCTCACCCCGCCGGCCACCAGCGTGGGCTTGTCGCCGTCGGAAACCACCCACATGCCGCCGCGGCCGCCGAAGAAGAGCTTGGGTATGAAGAAGACCCACCCACGCGTCGAAGCTTCTTCTCCAACCGCTCTAATGGTTTCCGTGGTGGCCACCGCCTGTCCGACAACGGCACGCCGCCCTCCCGCCGCACCTACCAGAGCCAAACGGGCTCGAAAGTTGACGGCGGCGGCGGCGCTCGCGGAGGCGGCCGCGAAAAAGAAGATGAAGAAGGCCAGAGCGGCGCCTCGTCCTAGGCCGACGCCTCGTGGTGCACCTCCGGCGCCCCCCTACGGCCACTGCTTCGGCGCGAGCGGTGGATGCAGCGGGCAACAAGGATCGCGGCCGCCAAGTGCTCAATGAAATGCCAACAAGGTAAAAATAAAACCTTATGTCATGTCGGTATCCGATAGTGATTGTTGGTGATCGGTAAATGATTGTTACTTTGATATTGTAGTGCGGAGATGAACACGGCCGAATTCCTTGCATCGTTGGAGTCCTCGGCCGCCATTGGCCTTGATGAGCTCAACTACGACTCGAATTGGGATCATTCATCCACCCAAGACATGGAGGCCGAGGAGGAGGAGGAGGGGGTTGTGGAGGTGACCGAAGCAAGCACCAAAGTCCCAAGGTGCCGCACCCAAAACTAAAACCAAAAGGAGGACATTGCACTTTGCGATGCTTGGTGCGCCATCTCCATGGATGCAACGATCAGAATGGATCAAACCAAGAATGTGTTTTGGGAGAGGATTACCGACCACTACAACAACTTCGTGGATGGGCGATCAAGCTGTACACAAGGTTCTCTTGGGCATCGTTGGAGCACCATTCATGACCAATGCAACCGATGGTCCGGTTGCACCGACCAAGTGAATCAGGCTCCACCGAGTGGTGTGCAAGTGGCGGAGTATGGACGCTACATCCAAGAGTTATCCAAGCATCGGAAAACCAAGTTCAGCCAAGAAGGCCGAAGAAGGCCGAAGAGGGGGAGAGGATTCGTGATGCCAAGAAGGCCGAAAAACGCGCTATCATGTTCATGAATCCAAACACAATGGATGAAACCACAAGAAAATATTGCGAGCTCACTCGTGGAGAGATTTTGGAAGCCTCTCTTCGGAATGTTGGTGGTGGCCGAGGGGGTGGTATTGATGGCAGTGGGCGAGGAGGTGGTGTTGATGGTGGTGGTGGTGGCTGAGAGGATGGTGGTGTTGATGTTGGTGGTGGTGGCCGAGAGGATGGTGAAGTAGATTTCTTCGCCGGCGACATCGTTTGAGTGGTTGTGGCCGAAGAGGTGGTGGTGCATGCCAAACGTTGGCTTGATCCACAACATATACATGCTATGTTTGTGGTGATTTTGGATCAAATATTGTGTTCTATGTGATGTCTTTTGATTGAACTTCGCATGTTTTATTTTGAAAAATGGGATGATGAAATTTATGTTATGACGGTTATGCTATGAATGTTTTAATTTAAATATTTTTAAGATATGTATTGTGTAGTGTTTAAAGTTCGTGCGGCTAAGACACAAAATCAAGACAATTTTTATTTTTACTCCACTAAGTTTTAGGGATCGGTTAGGTACTGTCACCGCTAGTGGAGTAAAATATTTACTCCACTAACTTTACTCTGTCGTCCACTCGCTTAAATTTTAGGGGATCAGTTAGAGTTGCCCTAACACACATGAGGAAAGTGTACACGCAGTAAAAAGTTGTGTTTGGAGTACAGTGCGCGTGCCTCGGAATATGGGATGTTGCTGTAACAAGAGTAATGCTACACATACATAGGTTTATACGGGTTTTACAAATAGACGGGTTTTAATTGGAGATTAAGGGGGATGAGGGGCCCATGACCGTGAAAATCAGGGGGGAAGTGGTTAGTTAGAAAGAAAGAATCCTAGTCAGCGTATAATTACGTGTAACTCTTTGTATGGTTATCATTAATGTGGGCGATGGGACCAGTGAGGCTAAATTTCGTGTTTTGACCCTTTTTTGATAGAAATTCAGGATCTGACCCCGGTTTGAAAAAAAATCAGGATTTGACCCTTTTGCTACCGCCAGGGGCTCCGGCGGTGGGGTTAGACAGCCTACCGCCAGGGCCTCTGGCGGTAGGGTGCGACGAAGGGGGACGGCGGCCGTTTGCCTATGCTGACGTGGATAAGTACCTTATCGCCAGACCCCCTGGCGGTAGGCTGTCTAACCCTACCGCCAGAGCCCCTGGCGGTAGAGTGTGGCTGGATTTCGCCATGCAAACCTTCTGTAACAGAAAATGCAAGGGCCCTGGCGGTAGGTTCACCCTACCGCCAGGTGGGGTGGCGGTAGGCTGTGTGACCCTACCGCCAGGGTCCGTGGCGGTAGGGTCCTGTGTTTTATTGTTTCAGGTTCATTTGTTTGCTTCCTTTCAAATTCAATATGACAGCAACAACATCACATCAAGTTTCACAAAATATGATAGGAATATCACAGATCTTAAACAATT
Organism: Aegilops umbellulata; assembly: GCA_032464435.1. Taxonomy (NCBI): domain Eukaryota; kingdom Viridiplantae; phylum Streptophyta; class Magnoliopsida; order Poales; family Poaceae; genus Aegilops; species Aegilops umbellulata. The sequence continues at coordinate 643,003,648 of CP136057.1, forward strand.
AAACTTGGGCATCACATACACATTAACAAAACTTGAAGTGCATAGAACATTTCAAATGAACTTCAACTAATTAGTAAAAGGAGTTCCGCATAGTTTCACAAATAGAAAACACATAGATCCACAAATAGCAAACACATAATTCCACGAAGTTCAACCACTAGACAAGTTCCACAACCACTAGACAAGTTCAACCAAACGAAGTTCAACCAAATAGAAAACACATAGACAACCCAACTACAAGATCCAACTATCAAAGAGCATAATCAGTTGCTCCTTCCCCTCTTGGAGGTACGGTCCTCGTTACTCTTTGAATGAGTCTCTTTAGTCTTCTTCTTGGGCCGTCGAGTAATCGATCTCTGGAAAGGGTCAAGAGTCAACAAATCCTTCTTCGGATTCCTCTTCGGCATCTGAGATGGTTGAGATGTTTGAGTTGGTGGAGGTCCATAATCTTCATCGTACTCCTCCTCCCCATTGCTCTCATCCTCCCCTTCTTCATGTGTGGCCTCCTCCTCCTCCTCCTCCTCCTCCTCATCCTCTTCTTCTTCCTCCTCCTCCTCCTCCTCAGCCAACCTAGACGACGAAGGTGTAGGGGAACGTTGCAGAAAATTAAAAATTTTCCTACGGTTTCACCAAGATCCATCTATGAGTTCATCTAAGCAACGAGTCATGGGAGAGAGATTGCATCTACATACCACTTTGTAGATTGCGAGCGGAAGCGTTCAACGAACGGGGATGAGGTAGTCGTACACGACGTGATCCAAATCATCGGAGATCCTAGCACCGAACGGACGGCACCTCCGCGTTCAACACACGTACGGTCAGCGTAACGTCTCCTTCTTCTTGATCCAGCAAGGCAAAGGAGAGGTTGGGGAAGATGGCTCCAGCAGTAGCACGACGGCGTGGTGATGATGGAGCTGCAGTACTCCGGCAGGGCTTCGCCGAGCTCTACGAAGGAGGAGGAGGTGTTGGAGAGGGAGGCGCCAAGAGCAAGGGTGCGGCTGCCCCCCTCCCCTCCCCCCTTTATATAAGCCCCCAGGGGGGGCGCCGGCCCTGGGAGATTGAATCTCCCAAGGGGGCGGCGGCCAAGGGGGGTGGAGTGCCCCCCAAGGCAAGTGGGCGCCCCCCCCCACCCTAGGGTTCCAACCCTAGGCGCATGGGGTGGGCCTTGGGGGGTGCACCAGCCCACTAAGGGCTGGTCCCCCCTCCCACTTCAGCCCATGGGGCCCTCCGGGATGGGTGGCCCCACCCGGTGGACCCCCGGGACCCATCTGGTGGTCCCGGTACAATATCGGTGACCCCCAGATCATTCCTGATGGCCGAAACTGCACTTCCTATATATAATTCTTCACCTCCGGACCAATCCGGAACTCCTCGTGACGTCCAGGATCTCATCCGGGACTCTGAACAACATTCGGGTTACTGCATATACATATCTTCACAACCCTAGCATCACCGAACCTTAAGTGTGTAGACCCTACGGGTTCGGGAGACATGCAGACATGACCGAGACGGCTCTCGGGCAATAACCAACAGCGGGATCTGGATACCCATGTTGGCTCCCACATGCTCCACGATGATCTCATCGGATGAACCACGATGTCGAGGATTCAATTAATCCCGTATACGATTCCCTTTGTCAATCGGTATTTTACTTGCCCGAGATTCGATCGTCGGTATCCCAATACCTCGTTCAATCTCGTTACCGGCAAGTCACTTTTCTCGTACCGTAATGCATGATCCCGTGATCAAACACTTTGATCACATTGAGATCATTATGATGATGCATTACCGAGAGGGCCCGGTGATACCTCTCCGTCAAGCGGAGTGACAAATCCCAGTCTCGATCCGTGTCAACCCAACAGATACTTTCGGAGATACCCGTAGTATACCTTTATAGTCACCCAGTTACGTTGTGACGTTTGGCACACCCAAAGCACTCCTACGGTATCCGGGAGTTACACGATCTCATGGTCTAAGGAAAGGATACTTGACACTGGAAAACTCTAGCAAACGAACTATGCGATCTTATGCTATGTTTAGGATTGGGTCCTGTCCATCACATCATTCTCCTAATGATGTGATCTCGTTATCATTGACATCCAATGCCCATAGTCAGGAAACCATGACTATCTATTGATCAACGAGCTAGTCAACTAGAGGCTTACTAGGGACACGTTGTTGTCTGTTATTCACACATGTATTACGATTTCCGGATAACACAATTATAGCACGAATAAAGACAATTATCATGAATAAGGAAATATAATAATAATGCTTTTATTGTTGCCTCTAGGGCATATTTCCAACAGTCTCCCACTTGCACTAGAGTCAATAATCTAGTTACATTGTGATGAATCGAACACCCATAGAGTTCTGGTGCTGATCATGTTTTGCCTTAGGGAGAGGTTTAGTCAACGGATCTGCGACATTCAGATCCGTGTGCACTTTATAATTTTCTATGTCTCCATCTTGAACATTTTCACGAATGGAGTTGAAGCGACACTTGATATGCCTGGTCTTCTTGTGAAACCTGGGCTCCTTGGCAAGTGCAATAGCTCCAGTGTTGTCACAGAAGAGTTTGATTGGCCCCGACGCATTGGGTATGACTCCGAGGTCGGTGATGAACTCCTTCACCCAAATTGCTTCATGTGCTGCCTCCGAGGCTGCCATGTACTCCGCTTCACATGTAGATCCCGCCACGACGCTTTGCTTGCAACTGCACCAGCTTACTGCCCCACCATTCAAAATATACACGTATCCGGTTTGTGACTTAGAGTCATCCAGATCTGTGTCGAAGCTAGCGTCGACGTAACCCTTTACGACGAGCTCTTCGTCACCTCCATAAACGAGAAACATTTCCTTAGTCCTTTTCAGGTACTTCAGGATATTCTTGACCGCTGTCCAGTGTTCCTTGCCGGGATTACTTTGGTACCTACCTACCAAACTTACGACAAGGTTTACATCAGGTCTGGTACACAGCATGGCATACATAATAGAACCTATGGCTGAGGCATAGGGGATGACACTCATCTCTTCTATATCTTCTGCCGTGGTCGGACATTGAGCTGAGCTCAATTTCACACCTTGCAATACAGGTAAGAACACCTTCTTAGATTGATCCATATTGAACTTTTTCAATATCTTATCAAGGTATGTGCTTTGTGAAAGACCTATGAGGCGTCTTGATCTATCTCTATAGATCTTGATGCCTAATATATAAGCAGCTTCTCCAAGGTCCTTCATTGAAAAACTCTTATTCAAGTAGGCCTTAATGCTGTCCAAGAGTTCTATATCATTTCCCATCAAAAGTATGTCATCTACATATAGTATGAGAAATGCTACAGAGCTCCCACTCACTTTCTTGTAAACGCAGGCTTCTCCATAAGTCTGCGTAAACCCAAACGCTTTGATCATCTCATCAAAGCGAATGTTCCAACTCCGAGATGCTTGCACCAGCCCATAAATCGAGCGTTGGAGCTTGCACACCTTGTCAGCATTCTTAGGATCGACAAAACCTTCCGGCTGCATCACATACAATTCTTCCTTAAGGAAACCATTAAGGAATGCCGTTTTGACGTCCATTTGCCATATTTCATAATCGTAGAATGCGGCAATTGCTAACATGATTCGGACGGACTTCAGCTTTGCTACCGGTGAGAAAGTCTCATCGTAGTCAACCCCTTGAACTTGTCGATAACCCTTAGCGACAAGCCGAGCTTTATAGATGGTCACATTACCATCCGCGTCTGTCTTCTTCTTAAAGATCCTTTTATTTTCTATGGCTCGCCGTTCAACGGGCAAGTCAGTCAAAGTCCATACTTCGTTTTCATACATGGATCCTATCTCGGATTTCATGGCTTCTAGCCATTTATCGGAATCCGGGCCCGCCATTGCTTCCTCATAGTTCGAAGGCTCACCGTTGTCTAACAACATGATTTCCAAGACAGGGTTGCCATACCACTCTGGTGCAGAACGTGTCCTTGTGGACCTTCGAATTTTAGTAGGAGCTTGATTAGAAGTATCTTGATCATCATCATTAATTTCCTCTCTAGTCGGTGCAGGCACCTCAGGAATGTTTTCTTGAGTTTAGCCATTTTCCGGTTCAAGAGGTAACACTTCATCAAGTTCTACTTTCCTCCCACTTACTTCTTTCGAGAGAAACTCTTTCTCTAGAAAGGATCCATTCTTGGCAACAAAGATCTTGCCTTCGGATCTGAGGTAGAAGGTATACCCAATAGTTTCTTTAGGGTATCCTATGAAGACGCATTTTTTCGACTTGGGTTCGAGCTTTTCAGGTTGAAGTTTCTTGACATAAGCACCGCATCCCCAAACTTTTAGAAACGACAGCTTAGGTTTCTTCCCAAACCATAATTCATACGGTGTCATATCAACGGATTTCGACGGAGCCCTATTTAAAGTGAATGCGGCAGTCTCTAAAGCATAGCTCCAAAAAGATAGCGGTAAATTGGTAAGAGACATCATAGATCGTACCATATCTAATAGAGTGCGATTACGACGTTCGGACACACCATTACGCTGAGGTGTTCCAGGCGGCGTGAGTTGTGAAACTATTCCACATTTTCTTAAGTGTGTGCCAAATTCGTGACTCAAGTATTCTCCTCCACGATCTGATCGTAGAAACTTGATCTTTCTATCACGTTGATTTTCAACCTCACTCTGAAATTCCTTGAACTTTTCAAAGGTCTTAGACTTGTGTTTCATTAAGTAGATATACCCATATCTACTCAAGTCATCAGTGAGGGTGAGAACATAACGATAGCCACCGCGAGCCTCAACACTCATTGGACCACACACATCGGTATGTATGATTTCCAATAAGTTGGTTGCTCGCTCCATTGTTCCTGAGAACGGAGTCTTGGTCATTTTACCCATGAGGCATGGTTCGCACGTGTCAAATGATTCATAATCAAGAGACTCTAAAAGTCCATCTGCATGGAGCTTCTTCATGTGTTTGACACCTATGTGACCAAGGCGGCAGTGCCACAAATATGTGGGACTATTGTTATCAACTTTAACTCTTTTGGTATTCACACTATGAATATGTGTATCATCACGTACGAGATTCATTAAGAATAAACCATTAACCATCGGAGCATGACCATAAAACATATCTCTCATATAAATAGAACAACCATTATTCTCGGATTTAAATGAGTAGCCATCTCGAATTAAACGAGATCCAGACACAATGTTCATGCTCAAACTTGGCACTAAATAACAATTATTGAGGTTTAAAACTAATCCCATAGGTAAATGTAGAGGTAGCGTGCCGACGGCGATCACATCGACCTTGGAACCATTCCCGACGCGCATCGTCACCTCGTCCTTCGCCAGTCTCCGTTTATTCCGCAGCTCCTGCTTTGAGTTACAAATGTGAGCAACTGCACGGGTATCAAATACCCAAGAGCTACTACGAGTACTGGTAAGGTACACATCAATTACATGTATATCACATATACCTTTTGTTTTGCCGACCTTCTTGTCCGCTAAGTATTTGGGGCAGTTCCGCTTCCAGTGACCACTTCCCTTGCAATAAAAGCACTCAGTCTCGGGCTTGGATCCATTCTTTGGCTTCTTCCCGGCAACTTGCTTACCGGGCGCGGCAACTTCCTTGCCGTCCTTCTTGAAGTTCTTTTTACCCTTGCCCTTCTTGAACTTAGTGGTTTTATTCACCATCAACACTTGATGCTCCTTCTTGATTTCTACCTCTGCTGATTTCAGCATAGCATATACCTCAGGAATGGTCTTTACCATCCCCTGCATGTTGTAGTTCATCACAAAGCTCTTGTAGCTAGGTGGAAGCGACTGCAGGATTCTGTCAATGACCGCTTCATCCGGGAGATTAACTTCCAGTTGAGTCAAGCGGTTGTGCAACCCAGACATCTTGAGTATGTGTTCACTGACAGAGCTATTTTCCTCCATCTTACAGCTAAAGAATTTGTCGGAGACTTCATATCTCTCGACCCGGGCATGAGCTTGGAAAACCATTTTCAGTTCTTCGAACATCTCATATGCTCCATGTCTCTCAAAAGGCTTTTGGAGCCCCGGCTCTAAGCTGTAAAGCATGCCGCACTGAACGAGGGAGTAATCATCGGAACCTGACTGCCAAGCGTTCATAACGTCTTGTTCTGCAGGGAGAACAGGTGTGTCACCCAGCGGTGCTCGTAGGACATAATGTTTCTTGGCAGCTATGAGGATGATCCTCAGGTTCCGGACCCAGTCCGTATAGTTGCTGCCATCGTCTTTCAGCTTGGTTTTCTCTAGGAACGCGTTGAAGTAGAGGACTACGTTGGACATTTGATCTACAAGACATATTGTAACTATTTTAGACTAAGTTCATGATAATAAAGTTCATCTAATCAATTTTTTTAATGAACTCCCACTTAGATAGACATCCCTCTTCTAGTCACCTAAGTATTACATGATCCGAGTCAACTAGGCCGTATCCGATCATCACGTGAGACGGACTAGTCAACATCGGTGAACATCTTCATGTTGATCGTATCTTCTATACGACTCATGCTCGACCTTTCGGTCTTCTGTGTTCCGAGGCCATGTCTGTACATGCTAGGCTCGTCAAGTCAACCTAAGTGTTTGCATGTGTAAATCTGTCTTACACCCGTTGTATGTGAACGTTAGAATCTATCACACCCGATCATCACGTGGTGCTTCGAAACAACGAACTGTCGCAATGGTGCACAGTTAGGGGGAACACTTCTTGAAATTATTATGAGGGATCATCTTATTTACTACCGTCGTTCTAAGTAAACAAGATGCAAAACATGATAAACATCACATGCAATCAAATAATAAACGTGACATGATATGGCCAATATCACATAGCTCCTTTGATCTCCATCTTGGGGCTCCATGATCATCTTGTCACCGGCTTGACACCATGATCTCCATCATCATGATCTCCATCATCGTGTCTCCATGAAGTTGCTCGCCAACTATTACTTCTACTACTATGGCTAGCGCGTTTAGCAATAAAGTAAAGTAATTTACATGGCGTTTCTCAATGACACGCAGGTCATACAAAAAATAAAGACAACTCCTATGGCTCCTGCCGGTTGTCATACTCATCGACATGCAAGTCGTGATTTCTATTACAATAGCATGAACATCTCATACATCACATATAGATCATTCATCATTCATCACAACTTTGGCCATATCATATCACAAAGCACTTGCTGCAAAAACAAGTTAGACGTCCTCTAATTGTTGTTGCAAGTTTTACGTGGCTGAATTAGGGTTCTAGCAAGAACGTTTTCTTACCTACGTGAAAGCCACAACGTGATTTGTCAACTTCTATTTACCCTTCATAAGGACCCTTTTCATCGAATCCGCTCCAACTAAAGTGGGAGAGACAGACACCCGCCAGCCACCTTATGCAACTAGTGCATGTTAGTCGGTGGAACCGGTCTCATGTAAGCGTACGTGTAAGGTTGGTCCGGGCCGCTTCATCCCACAATACCGCTGAAGCAAGATAAGACTAGTAGCGGCAAGAAAGTTGACAACATCTACGCCCACAACAAATTGTGTTCTACTCGTGCAATAGAGAACAACGCATAGACCTAGCTCATGATGCCACTGTAGGGGAACGTTGCAGAAAATTAAAATTTTTCCTACGGTTTCACCAAGATCCATCTATGAGTTCATCTAAGCAACGAGTCATGGGAGAGAGATTGCATCTACATACCACTTTGTAGATTGCGAGCGGAAGCGTTCAACGAACGGGGATGAGGTAGTCGTACACGACGTGATCCAAATCATCGGAGATCCTAGCACCGAACGGACGGCACCTCCGCGTTCAACACACGTACGGTCAGCGTAACGTCTCCTTCTTCTTGATCCAGCAAGGCAAAGGAGAGGTTGGGGAAGATGGCTCCAGCAGCAGCACGACGGCGTGGTGATGATGGAGCTGCAGTACTCCGGCAGGGCTTCGCCGAGCTCTACGGAGGAGGAGGAGGTGTTGGAGAGGGAGAGGGAGGCGCCAAGAGCAAGGGTGCGGCTGCCCCCCTCCCCTCCCCCCTTTATATAAGCCCCCAGGGGGGGCGCCGGCCCTGGGAGATTGAATCTCCCAAGGGGGCGGCGGCCAAGGGGGGTGGAGTGCCCCCCAAGGCAAGTGGGCGCCCCCCCACCCTAGGGTTCCAACCCTAGGCGCATGGGGTAGGCCTTGGGGGGTGCACCAGCCCACTAAGGGCTGGTCCCCCCTCCCACTTCAGCCCATGGGGCCCTCCGGGATGGGTGGCCCCACCCGGTGGACCCCCGGGACCCATCTGGTGGTCCCGGTACAATATCGGTGACCCCCAGATCATTCCTGATGGCCGAAACTGCACTTCCTATATATAATTCTTCACCTCCGGACCAATCCGGAACTCCTCGTGACGTCCGGGATCTCATCCGGGACTCCGAACAACATTCGGGTTACTGCATATACATATCTTCACAACCCTAGCGTCACCGAACCTTAAGTGTGTAGACCCTACGGGTTCGGGAGACATGCAGACATGACCGAGACGGCTCTCGGGCAATAACCAACAGCGGGATCTGGATACCCATGTTGGCTCCCACATGCTCCACGATGATCTCATCGGATGAACCACGATGTCGAGGATTCAATTAATCATGTATACGATTCCCTTTGTCAATCGGTATTTTACTTGCCCGAGATTCGATCGTCGGTATCCCGATACCTCGTTCAATCTCGTTACCGGCAAGTCACTTTACTCGTACCGTAATGCATGATATCGTGATCAAACACTTTGATCACATTGAGCTCATTATGATGATGCATTACCGAGAGGGCCCGGTGATACCTCTCCGTCAAGCGGAGTGACAAATCCCAGTCTCGATCCGTGTCAACCCAACAGATACTTTCGGAGATACCCGTAGTATACCTTTATAGTCACCCAGTTACGTTGTGACGTTTGGCACACCCAAAGCACTCCTACGGTATCCGGGAGTTACACGATCTCATGGTCTAAGGAAAGGATACTTGACACTGGAAAACTCTAGCAAACGAACTATGCGATCTTATGCTATGTTTAGGATTGGGTCCTGTCCATCACATCATTCTCCTAATGATGTGATCTCGTTATCATTGACATCCAATGCCCATAGTCAGGAAACCATGACTATCTATTGATCAACGAGCTAGTCAACTAGAGGCTTACTAGGGACACGTTGTTGTCTGTTATTCACACATGTATTACGATTTCCGGATAACACAATTATAGCACGAATAAAGACAATTATCATGAATAAGGAAATATAATAATAATGCTTTTATTATTGCCTCTAGGGCATATTTCCAACAGAAGGAACATGGCTTGATGAGCTGATGTGACCCTGTGTGGCTACAGGCCGATAAGCTTCAACCGACCCAGCTCCAGCACACCCAAGCAGCCCTACTAGCTTGCGACAACGCTTCACGAGCTTCTGCACTCACAATGAAACAAGGGCATAATAAGTATCAGGTTTATGATTGCAAGTGAACAAGATGCATCTGTTCCGAGGAGGCTGAAATTGTACCTTCATCGTCCCCCTCATTTTGTTCTCAGATTGTACGCTCCCGGGGATATCACCTAGTGCATCTGAGGCTTCAAAGATGCATCTGTTCAGCTCACCAGACTGCAACGTCATACGTCAGTCACGATGACTGAGGGAGTCCTGGATTAGGGGGTGTTCGGATAGCCGGACTATACCTTCAGCCGGACTCTAGGACTATGAAGATACAAGATTGAAGACTTCGTCTCGTGTCCGGAAGGATCTTTTCTTGGTGTGGAAGGCAAGCTAGGCGTGCGGATATTCAAGATCTCCTACCATTGTAACCGACTCTGTGTAACCCTAACCCTATCCGGTGTCTATATAAACTGGAGGGTTGTAGTCCGTAGGACAACCATCATCATACACAATCATACCATAGGCTAGCTTCTAGGGTTTAGCCTCCTTGATCTCGTGGTAGATCCACTCTTATACTACCCATATCATCAATATTAATCTAGCAGGAGTAGGGTTTTACCTCCATCGAGAGGGCCCGAACCTGGGTAAAACAAAGTGTCCCTTGTCTCCTGTTACCATCCGACCTTGACGCACAGTTTGGGACCCCCTACCCGAGATCCGCCGATTTTGACACCGACATTGCTGCTTTCATTGAGAGTTCCTCTGAGTCGTCGCTTTTAGGCCCGATGGCTTCTTTGATCATCAACGACGATGAGGTCCAGGTGAGATTTTCCTCCCCGGACAAATCTTCGTCTTCCGCGGCTTCGCTCTGCGGGCCAATTCGCTTGGTCATCTGGAGCAGATCGAAAGCTACGCCCCTGACCATCAAGTCAGGTTTGGAAGCTTAAACTACACGGCAGATATCCGCGGAGACTCGATCTTCGACGAGTTCGAGCCTCAGCCGAGCGCGCCGCACTATTTCGAGGGGCATGATATGGCTCTGCCTCCGAATAGTACCCTGGAGGCCGCACACGCTCCGGCCCCGATCCTTGACTCGGAGCCTGCTGCGTTCTTCGAGGATGAACGGTTGGACGTCACCTCGGGGGCTACGATATCAAAGGCGATCGAGCCGAACGCCAGCCCCGCACTCCGCACGGCCCATGACTCCAAGAATTTGGATTCTTCTCCGAACTCCGGGCCTTCCGTGCCCCCGCCGATTGAATCTGATTGGGCGCCTGTAATGGAGTTCACCGCCGCGGACATCTTCCAGTGGTCACCTTTCGGTGACATCCTGAATTCTCTCAAGTCTCTCTCTTTATCAGGAGAGCCCAGGCCGGACTACGGTCTGCGAGGTTGGGATTCGGACGACGAAGAAATTCAAAGCCCACCCACCACCCACTTAATAGCCACTGTCGACGATTTAACCGACATACTTGACTTCGGATCCGAAGACTTCGACGATATGGACGAGAAGACGGAGAAGAACTAGGACCAGCACCTATAGGGCACTGGACCTCCACCCCACCTTACAATGTATTCATGGTGGATACCCCTACAGGAAACGACAACGAGGAAAAAGGGGGCGAAAAAAGGGGTAAACCCTCCGAAAAGCAGTCAAAGCGATGACGTAGACGCCGAGCCAAGCCCCGCCTCGATCAAGACCCAGCCGTAGAGCAGGATGAGCCGGCAGACGACGAGCATGCCTCAGAGCAGCCGTCCGAACAGGGCGACACGAATAGAGAGGACAGACAGCCCTCCCTCGGCCATAACAGAACTCCAGACGATCTCACGCCGGATAAAACAAGGAGTAGAAGAATCTCCACGAAAGGCTCGTTGCCACAGCACGCAGCCTGAAAAAGCAGAAGCGGAAGCTAAAGACGGCAGAAGATGCACTCAGAACAAGATGGAGCAAGGTAATCAAGACCGCAGACAAATACGGCGGCAGCCGCCGCACTAAAAGCTATCCGAAGAGAAAACTACTACCCGAATTCGACCAGGAGGCCCTAGAGCCCCCACATTTAAAAAATAAAAAAGCCACACGGTCGGATAGACGACCCCACGGCCACCATAAAACGGCAAGCGGCGCCGCACTCAATGCGGCATGCGATCCAATTAAAGACTCGCATCATGGCCCAGCCAGGTCCATTTACGGGCCAAGAAATCAAGCTTTCACAAGCAACGCAAAAAATCCATCATCAGAATCCGGCACACCCAAATACAGGGGCGCCGCACCCCCCCTATGTTTCACCGATGAGGTCTTGGAATATGAATTTCCAGAGGGATTCAAACCCGTCAACATAGAGGCGTACGATGGAACAACAGACCCTCGAGTCTGGATCGAGGATTATATCCTCCACATACATATGGCTAGAGGAGATGATCTCCACGCCATGAAATATTTACCCCTTAAGCTTAAAGGGCCAGCTCGGCACTGGCTTAAAAGCCTTCCCGAAAACACAATTGGAAGTTGGGAAGAGCTCGAGGATGCTTTCCGAGCAAATTTTCAAGGGACCTATGTCCGCCCCCCGGACGCAGACGATCTCAGTCACATAAGTCAGTAGCCCGAAGAATCAGCTCGACAGTTCTGGAATAGATTCCTCACTAAAAAGAATCAGATAATGGATTGTCCGGACGCCGAAGCCCTAGCAGCTTTCAGGCATAATGTCCGAGACGAATGGCTCGCCAGACACCTCGGCCAGGAAAAGCCAAGAACAATGGCCGCACTCACAAGCCTCATGACCCGCTTTTGCGCAGGAGAAGACAGCTGGTTGGCACGATGTAGCCCTAGCGACCCAAGTACATCAGAAATCAGGGATGGAAATGGAAAACCGCGGTGAAACAAGGACCGTCGCCGAATGAAAGGAAAAAATCCGAAGAGCACGGCAGTCAATGCCGGATTCAAAAGCTCACGACAAAATCAGACAAAACCACCCCTTCAGGATAATAGGGATGATCCGTCCAGCTTAAATAGAATCCTGGACAGAATATGTCAGATACACAGTACTCCTGGGAAGCCTGCCAATCACACCCACAGAGACTGTTGGGTTTTTAAACAATCCGGAAAGCTTAACGCCGAACACAAGGGGCTCGATACACCAAGTGAAGAAGAGGACGAACCCCAAAGGCAGAACACCAGGAAACAAAAGAACTTCCCGCAAGAAGTCAAAACAGTGAACTCACTTCACGTAACAAAACGTGTGGCACCCATAAAGGTACGCACAATCAAACCTACCCCTCAGGAGTCCCGCCACTGGTCACTAAAGCCAATCATTTTTGATCAGCTAGATTATTCCAGAAATATCAAAAATGCAGGCCGGACTGCCCTGATACTGGATCCAATAATCGACGGATTCCAGGTTACCAATGTCCTTATGGACGGCGGCAGTGGACTAAACCTGATATATCAGGATACAATCCACCGCATGGGCATAAACCCAGCAAGAATCCGCCACAGCAAAACCTCCTTTCAAGGGGTAGCACCAGGCCCGGACACCCATTGCATGGGTTTTCTCCGGCTTGTAGTCATATTTGGCTCTGCCAATAACTTTCGTCACGAAAAACTGACCTTCCATGTAGTCCCGTTTTCAAGTCGCTATCAAGCACTAATGGGACGCGGAGCTTTCGCTCGCTTTAACGCAATACCACATTATGCATCTCTCACGCTTAAGATGCCCGATCCTCGTGGCATCATCTCTTTAAAGGGAGCGCACTAAAATACGCCTCCTCCAAACGGAGGATCGCGCGGCCGCTTAAACAGCCGCACAATAAAGTGGCCTCGCCAGCCAAAGGACTTTCTCGATATAAGTCACTAAAGGCCACGGACCCGGACTCAACGAGTTCAGCACAAGTCCATCATCAACGCAGGCTTAGTACGCCATATATCCCCATACCAGGGGTTGTACGCAGAGACAATAAAGCTCAACCTTATATATTTTTTACTTTATATTTTGTTTATTATCCTTTTTGTTTCGCACGACCCATTTTCAATTTAGTTCCTCTCTTTCACAGATGAACGTCGTGCGGCGCCCGTCCAGGACACGGCACAGCGGAGACACAGGCGCAGACGTGCAGTAAGGACCCGTCCTAAAGGATTCTTTTTAGATTAAGACCCTGCGTAAACCTTTTTTACTATCTCTTGCTGCTATACATCCCCTGGTTTTTTCTGCTATAACCAAGGAGGAGGCTGGCGTTTTGGCATGTGGCCACGCCAGAATTCTTGCTCGTACCTGGACACTAGGGGCTCTTTTCTTTTGTTTAAGGGTGTTGTTTCACACGCACTCACAAAGACCGAACACCTTAGGGAGTGTTCGGCGTCGCGAGTTTTGGCACTATATGCATCAGCTCCGAATCATGTCTTTGGTCAATTGTTGGGTTGCCCGGCTCCTGAGTTCGGCTACCTTACATTCCGCTTTATCGGCTAAGGTAGCACCAGGAGAACTACTGCGATTGTGCCCCGGTTCGGCCGGGCGAGCACCTCAGTAGAGAAAAGCCGAAAACTGACTGTCATGATGTAGCGTGAGACTGGTCGCCACTCGATGACTTATAGGAATTTATCGAATTCCTCCGTTTTGACGAAGGGCCGCTTCCCGGTCAAGCACGTATGCACCCCGAATTCGGGTAAACGCAGTCGCCACTAAGGGGCTACCTAAAGAGTCCCACTGTCAAGCTCCTATGGCTAAGTGAAAGTGTTAAAGCATTATAGTCCGGTTGCCTAGCCCGCTGCGCTATCACCTCCTTTGTAGGACCAAGACGTTGGGTTAAGTGTGAAAATGCGTCTTTTGCGCGCACCCCCGCACTATGTGCGTGGGGGCTGAAGCCAACGACTGCAATCTTTCAGAATTTATATATTTAAACGGCCGCACAGGAGGTGTTCCTAATACTTGATGGCACAAGTCTAAAAATATGCCCCTACAATTTATCAAAATACTGTTTCATGATTACATATGCTATCGTAATATAGCATCCTTCGAGCACTGCTTCTCTATTATGCGAGCGCCTTCGAGGACCTCCTCAAAATAGTGCTCGGAAGGTATTCGGCTTTTATCTGAATCCCGGGACGCGACAACAATAGGCTCCATATCTGGCCAGTATGTCTTGACACGGGCAAGAGCCAGCCGAGCGCCCTCTGTGCATGCTGACCTCTTCATAGCATCGATACGTGGCACCACGTCAAGAAGTTGCTGCACCAAGCTGAAATAACTCTTCGGTTTCGATCTCCCCGGACACAGATGATCCGTGATGTACTTCATGGCGAGTCCGGACAACCTATTCAGTTCGGCCCATTGGGCCAGGCGATCGTCCACTGCAAGTGGACACTCTAGATTGATGAATTGCGACCAGAAAAGCTTCTCCACTTCATGACCCTTCTTATCTTGAAAGTGTTTGGTCGCATCAGCAGCACTAGCCGCCAAATCCAGATAGGTGTCCTCTACACTCCACGCTCGGTCCAACGGGGCAAACCTTGGGTCACAAAATTTTCTCCGCAGCAAGAAGGGCTTTCCATCCGCAATTAGTCCGGCTTGACGTAGCTCTTCCCTTGCCGCTCCCATTACAGAGTGGGCGTCCTTGGCGTCAATAACAACCTTCTCTAAGCTCGTTTGCCTCGCCCGACCTTCTTCTTCAAGAAGCTTGCAACGGTCAGTAGCACTTTTTAACATTACGGCCATATCAGCCACCTCCTTCTTGCTTCGGCAATGGGCAGCCTGTTCGGCTTTCAGCTCTTCAAGGGCTTTCCCGGCAGCCGCATCGCTTTTCCTGGCTTGTTCCTTTGCTCGGGCGAGTTCGGCCCTAAGACCTTCCATGGCGGCCGCACCATCTGCGTCAAGCATACACACGGTAAGACGTTGACATAAAGTTCCTCTTACTCACAATCGCCCAATCATTTCAATACCTTGAGCACCATCAAGCCGCTTGTTAACAAGCACGATGTCGGCTTCTGCCTCATCCAGTTGTCGCTTCAGTTCAGCAAATTCATGAGTCCGGCTTGACTCCGGACAATCAGCCACCTACATATAAAGGTGCCACTTAAAGGACCTGGGATTAAGATCCTCTGCACGCCGTACATCTTTACGACGCACAGAGTCTCAGGGGCTACTATCTACACAGGGCGCACTTTATTTATGCGCAATTAACACAAATATACGTTATTTAAAATGTACCTCAAGGCCTGCCAGTAAACTCTTGACGGCCTCGTGCAGTCCGCTTTCTGCGGATGAAATCCTTTCAATCACCGTGCTCATTAACGCGCGATGCTCCTCTGAGACAGAGGCTCGCCCCAGCAGAATCCTTAGCTCCTCCGGCCGAACACCAGATGGTGCCGGACTCGTCCCATGGCCTTCCTCAAAGGCCGGACACGGAGAACCTCGGGGGGCTGCATGACCGCCATCCGCCCCTAGCGGATCCGGAGAAATCCCCCGCGACGACACTTCAGCGTCGCCCGCCTTGCTAGGCGATACAGAAGGAGGAGGCGTTCCGCTCTCCATCATCTCCGGAAGAAGATCCCCCGAGGACGAGTTTTGCTGAGAAGGGTTGAGGTCCGAACTACAAAGTAAAGTTTCGGTTAAAACTTCTCACATATAAATCAAGGATTTCTCTTAAAAGAATAACTCTTCTTCTACTTACGGCTCGCTGGAGAGCTGTTCCCTTTGAGGGTTTAGTTCGGCCGAGGGGCTCCCCGGCGTCGGGCCCTCTGACAAGGATTCTTTCCCCCGCTTCGAAGCTATGGTTTCCGGGTCGTCAGAGGCGGCCCTTTTCTTTCCCTTAGGAGGGGAATTATCGATTCCCCCCTTCGGAATGGTCTCTTTCGAAGAGGCCACGGTCTCCTTGCCTGCCCCCTTATTTCCCTCCAAAGGCACTACCTCTAGCATCCTGACTAGCACAGGATCCAGCCTGGTTTCAGGAAGGGGGGCCGGACACCGGATCAGCTTCGCCTTCGCTATCCACTCCTACTTAAAAGGAGAAGTGTTGTTAAAGAGCAAGTTAATTATGCGGATAGAAGGTCCGGGCGCAAGGTCACCTACTTGAGTATCTGGGCGATTGCGGCTTAAACCAGCATCCTCGGTCAAATCCGGACTCACTTCTTGTGATCCGAAGAACAGTTTATACATCTCCATAGGCGTCACGCCCATAAAATTCCGGAGAGCTCGCGGTCCCTCTGGATTGAATTCCCACAAGCGAAGGGGGCGATGTTGGCCGGGCAATGTCCGGCGAATCAGCATGACTTGTGTCACCTTGACCAGGTTGAAGTCTCCCTTCAAGAGATCCTTAATGCGTCCCTGCAGTAGAGGAACGTCTTTGGGCAAGCCCCGATCTAACCCTGTGTTGATCCACGATGCTAACCATGGTGGGGGACCAGAGCGAAAGGCCGGAGGTGCCACCCATGCGGTGCCCCGAGGAGCGGTGATATAGAACCACTCCTGTTGCCATAAGCCAAGCTCCTCTTGAAAAGCGCCCTCGGGCCATGGAGCGTCGTCATTTCTTTTTATAGCAGCTCCTCCGCACTCTGTGTGGCGCCCCTCGATTATCTTCGGTTCTACTTTGAAGGTCTTGAGCCATAATCCGAAGTGAGGGGTAACACGGAGGAACGCTTCGCACACAACTATGAACGAGGAGATATGGAGGATGGACTCCGGAGCTAGGTCATGGAATTCCAGCCCATAATAAAACATCAGCCCCCTTACAAAGGGATCCATTGGGAAGCCTAATCCCCGAAGGAAGTGGGATATGAATACCACGCTCTCACTGGGCTGAGGGCTAGGGATCACCTGTCCTTGAACAGGCAGCCTGTGCGGAATCTCACTGGTCAGGAATCTAGCTTCCCTCAACCTTGAAACGTCCTCCTCCGTAACAGAGGAGGGCATCCATTGGCCTTGGAGGTCGGAGCCGGACATTGTCGAAGATCCGGTGCGCCCGGAATCTGGAAGCCTAGGGTGTTGGAACTCGAGGCGACGGGCGAGCTCGTTTTGAGAATAGAAGCGGGGAACAGGGCCTTGGTCTCTTTATAAGAGGCAGAATACCAAGAGCCCTCCCCGTAACCGTCTTGGACTAGCCTTTAATTAAGGCAAGACGTGCTAACGGGCACGATTGGGTTATCCACGTCCGTATTAATGAGAATCCCGTCGAAAGGGGCACATGATCTCTGCTTTGACAAGTCGTGCCAAGGAAACCGCCTCGCTAAACGTGCTAAGGTGGAACAACGAAAATAATTTATATAGAAGGCTTGGTCGCAGTGTTATGACGCACTGCGGGATACGTCAATAGATTTGATTTGTGTTAATAATATTCTCTATATGGCAATATGTGGAAACTTATTTTGCAGAGCCGGGCACTATTTTTGGTGTTTGTTATCTTCTTGAAGAACTTGGAGGAGGAACCCGCCTTGCAATGCCGAAGACAATTTGCACGCCGGACTCGTCGTCATTGAAGCCTGGTTCAGGGGCTACTGAGGGTGTTCGGATAGCCGGACTATACCTTCAGCCGGACTCCAGGACTATGAAGATACAAGATTGAAGACTTCGTCTCGTGTCCGGAAGGATCTTTTCTTGGCGTGGAGATATTCAAGATCTCCTACCATTGTAACCGACTCTGTGTAACCCTAACCCTATCCGGTGTCTATATAAACCGGAGGGTTGTAGTCCGTAGGACAACCATCATCATACACAATCATACCATAGGCTAGCTTCTAGGGTTTAGCCTCCTTGATCTCGTGGTAGATCCACTCTTGTACTACCCATATCATCAATATTAATCTAGCAGGAGTAGGGTTTTACCTCCATCGAGAGGGCCCGAACCTGGGTAAAATAAAGTGTCCCTTGTCTCCTGTTACCATCCGACCTTGATGCACAGTTCGGGACCACCTACCCGAGATCCGCCGGTTTTGACACCGACAGATATTGGTGCTTTCATTGAGAGTTCCTCTGTGTCGTCGCTTTTAGGCCCGATGGCTTCTTTGATCATCAACGACGATGAGGTCCAGGGTGAGATTTTCCTCCCCGGACAAATCTTCGTCTTCCGCAGCTTCGCTCTGCGGGCCAATTCGCTTGGTCATCTGGAGCAGATCGAAAGCTACGCCCCTGGCCATCAAGTCAGGTTTGGAAGCTTAAACTACACGGCAGATATCCGCGGAGACTCGATCTTCGACGGGTTCGAGCCTCAGCCGAGCGCGCCGCACTATTTCGAGGGGCATGATATGGCTCTGCCTCCGAATAGCACCCTGAGATAATACTTGACTAGTACGGCATAAAAGATGACGAATATAATAATTTAAATACAACCGTCGGTTCAAACTTACCACTCTGTTGATGAGGGGTGCAAACTCCCTAAATCCACTGTGCATGTCTCTGATGCCGGTCTGGTAGGCCTCTTCCTCGGGGTCATCCCTCTCCAGCTCTGCGATGTCTTCCGCCGTCCACCGAGGCTTGAGATGAAGACGGTGCTTCTGGCCATCATCGTACCACCTCATGTGTCAGTCGAAGTAAGCATCCCATTCCGTCACTTTCCTCTCCACATCTTTCCGGTACCTCCGTCGGTTCCACTCTGTCACATGAATTTTATGCTCCTCTCCCCAGTCTGTGATTGACTGATTCTTCTGCCGGCTCATCCTGCAAGGCATAGGCCACAAGAAACATCATAATAAAGTCGCCACGCAATGAAATCATGTGCATAGAGAACAAAGCGCTCACAGGTGGAGCGCGTGGCCGCCGATATCGGTGGGCTGGCCCGGTGGGGTATGCTGATACACCCCAAACTGCATGGCCATGCGGTGTGGCAAGTGCCACTCGACGGCGTACACACAGATCATGGGCATGATGCACTGCCAGAGACCACGGTCCGCATCGCACACCACGTTCAGATCAAAGTCCAACTCTTGGTCATACAGACACCACTTTACCTATTACATATACATTGGTAAGTTCCCACTCTCGGTCAAAAGTGGAATCAAAGAGAAATGTGTTTAGCGAGTTCATGTACCTGCGTATGCGTCAAAGCGTCCAACTCGTTGGTGTAGGTCTTGTATGAAGTTTTGTTTAGGCCCGTGTAGAGTTTGACAACGTCCCACTCGTAAGCCACGATGGGGTGTCGAGTCTCGTCGCCGTCTTCACTATAGGCACCCCATGGGCATCTTGGCATCTTCTCCGGACGCCCCACCGGCAGCCGCTCCCACATCCAAATGGAGAAGGCCCAGACAAAGCCACCCATATTGGACTTGTCTCCCGTCCTCTGCGTTGCATCGTCAAGCTGCAAAACATCAAATAAGGATTAGATATAACAAAATGTCATGGACACACTTTCGTAGGTAGGTAGACAATTAGATACTCTCTTACCGAACGGTATAGGTAGGCAAGAGATGCGGTCCCCCAACTGTACCCTACATCCCAGTCCGCTAGAAAGAAGAGATACGACCAGTTGGCAGAGTTCCCGGAGCTGTCTGGAAACACGACCTCCGTGAGAATGTACCACAGGTAGGCCCTCGCGTACCACTCCATAGTTGTCTCGTCGGCGCCTTCGGGGCATTTCTGCCGGTGAGCTGGATCAATGACACACCGGATGTACGGTTATCCTTAGCAGTGGGGCAGTCGCCGATGAGGGTGGCAACTTTCTGCTGCCAGTTGGTCCTCTCCACTCGCCCGCTGAGTGCATGACCCTCGATCGGCATGGCAGTAATCATCGCTCAATCCTCGAGGGTCACTGTCATCTCCACGCATGGCAGATGGAAAGAATGGGTCTCCGGTCGCCACCGGTCAATCAACGATGTCAGAGCTGCGTGGAAAAGCGTCGACGACTGACGCTTGAACTGCAACACAAAACCCAACAGACGGGCTTTCTTGAAGAACAGCGTGTAGCGCTTTTCGTAGTCCATATGCCCATGAACTCCGTGATCCCTCATGCGCAGTGGCTGGAGCATCTGTCAAAAAGTGAATGCCACAAGTTAGGAAATTATTTTCATCAATCCGAAAACTTTGATCAATATTTCATTCATATCACTTACCTCTCTGTTCTCTATGAAACGGGCACGATGACCCTTGTCGAACGCCCAGTCCAACGTGGAGTACCGTGGGCTGATGTTGTCCACAAGAGGTGGCCACCTTAATAGAATTTCATAAACAAAAGCATCATAAGCATAAGCATACATAAACAAACAATGAAATCAAATCGTATCAACATGCATCATATCAAAATAAAATCTTAAGCATATTCTTCCAACAACATCTACTACACATGACGAATCAAATAATATCAACATGCATCATATAAAAAAAATCCTCCAGCATACATCATATCAACATGCATCATCAAACTAGGGTTCATCCTCATATCAACATTATATCATAATTTTTTTAACAAAAAAATTTATAAACTAGGGTTCATCTTCACATTAATATATGAACTATTAATTAGAGTTCGTATTCAATACCACTAGTTACTAAAGAACTAAGAACTAGAACTACAATCAAACTAAAACAATCTTAGGTGAAAAAAAATCCAATCTAAGTTCAAAAATATGAGGGATTTCAAGCAAATAATGCGTCGAATCAGAAGCAAGTTTGCAAAAACTAATTGGAGGGATTGGAGGAGCTTACGTTTCTCTCTTCGGGGGCATATCGATCCACAAAAACAGTGAAGAATCGGCGAAGATCCGAGGGGGAGAGTGGAGGAGATGAGAGAGGGAGAGAGAGACGACTTGGGGAGAAAGAAAGAAGAAACTGCCGAGGGGGGGGGGGGAGATGGGCAGGGGCGTGGGGTCTCGGGCGAAATAACTGCCCAGACCCTACCGCCAGGGGTCCTGGCGGTAGGGTTAGACAGGCTACCGCCAGGCGCCCTGGCGGTAGGGTGCGACGGAGGGGAACGGTGGCCGTCTTCGCGTGCTGACGTGGATAAGTGCCCTATCGTCAGGGGCCCTGGCGGTAGGCTATCTAACCCTGCCGCCAGAGCCCTGCTATCAGAAAAGGGTCAAAACACTGAATTTTGCTGACCAGTGATGGTCGACTCGTACGCACTCCTATCCTTTCTCACTACCTGCTAGGGGAAAAATTACTATTATGACCTACAAGGCTAACAAAATCCCGATTTGACCTCGTTTCAAAAGAAATTTCTATTTTGACCTCTTTGGGTGACGCCAACATCCCTGGCGTCTGGCCCCTTTGCCCACACACTTCCCCAATCCACAACCCGAGCTTGAAGAACACTTGGAGCTCTCATACTCTCTCCTACCCCTCAAGCTCCCCCTCAAATCCTCTCCAAAAGGTGCATCCCTTAGGTGGATCTTTCCATCACTTTGTTGCTCTTGGTAATCTCCCCCAAATCATCCAATTATTTTTTGTTAAATCTTGTTATTTTGGTTGCATTTTATACATGTTGGTGGAACCCTAGTTCATGTTTTCTCCCTTATGTTAGTGTGAATGGCTTGGTTAACTATGATAATATAGTGATATGCATGGTGTGTAGTAGGAATATATGCTTGTTGAATAGAAAGATTGGGGGTTAGGGTTAGTTAGTGATTAGGGTTAACTTTGCTTAGTGTGTGTTAGTTAGTGATACTTTTGTGGACATCACCAATAATTTAGTGTTGATATGATTTGGATATAATGAGATGTATTTGGATAAACACCAATTCTCATTGAAGTCTTAAACGCATTCATGTTATTTTTAGATGGAGAGACTTGTTAATGTTCATTACATGGACAAGGAGGCATTCTTGAGTAACAATGCCGACACGGGTGAGGAACCATTAGTTTTTGATACAAGCCCTAGCTATGAGAATGTTGTTGCAAAAGTGAGACAAGTCTTAAAGTGGATGGACACCAATGTTGATGTTAAGTTAATAGGAAGGTATGATGTTGGAGTTGGAGCCAAATGTCGCTTGAAAAGTATGCCTATCACCTCGGATTTGCATTGGGATGTATACAAGGAAAAAGTTTCCCAATCAGAAGACAAGTCACTTGAATTGTTTGCCACCAAGGTTGAATCTCCTCGGTTTACCTTTGATTTGAACCGGCATGGCTCTTCCCCAATGGATGACATGAGCGAGAGGACAATGGTGCCACTTGTTGAGCATAGGGTTGTGGTTGATGCCCCCAATGCTTATCGCCAACCACGTCCCCGTGTACCATCTATTAATGCAAATGAGGTTGAGTTGTATGCTCCCAATGCTTCTAGCCAACCACCAACTAGCCAAGCAAATGAAGTTGAGGTGATTGCTAGTGACGAAGTAATTCAAGAGGATGAAGATGCTTATGATGACGACGAAGAGCAAGAGGAAGGGTTTCATGGTAATGATGTTGGTGACTTGGATGCGTACATAGCGCAAAAGGACATGGATCGTGACTTGCCTTTTAGGCGTCAATATGCGTATGACTCGGATGACGAGGGTCCAGTTGAACAGTTGGACGAGGATGGATTCACAAAGGAGGAAAACAAAATCCACTTTGAGCTGATGGACTTAGAAAAAAGAACTCACTTGTTTAAAGTGTTGGGGAACGTTGCAGAAAATCAAAATTTTTCCTACGGTTTCACCAAGATCCATCTATGAGTTCATCTAGCAACGAGTCATGGGAGAGAGAGATTGCATCTACATACCACTTTGTAGATCGCGAGCGGAAGCGTTCAACGAACGGGGATGAAGTAGTCGTACACACCGTGATCCAAATCACCGGAGATCCTAGCACCGAAAGCACGGCACCTCCGCGTTCAACACAAGTACGGTCAGCGTAACGTCTCCTTCTTCTTGATCCAGCAAGGCAAAGGAGAGGTTGGGAAGAAGACTCCAGCAGCAGCACGACGGCGTGGTGATGGTGGAGCCGCAGTACTCCGACAGGGCTTCGCCGAGCTCTACGGAGGAGGAGGAGGTGTTGGAGAGGGAGAGGGAGGCGCCAGGGCAAAGGGTGCGCAGCCCCCCTTCCCCTCCCCCCTTTATATAGCCCCTTGGGGGGGCCGCCGGCCCTAGGAGATGGAATCTCCTAGGGGGGGCGGCGGCCAGGGAGGGGAACTTGCCCCCCAAGCAAGGGGGGCGCCCCCTTTAGGGTTCCCCCCCAACCCTAGGCGCATGGGCCCTTGGGGGGAGGCGCACCAGCCCACTTTGGGCTGGTTCCCTCCCTCATACAGCCCATGGGGCCCTCCGGGATAGGTGGCCCCACCCGGTGGACCCCCCGGGACCCTCCGGTGGTCCCGGTACAATACAGATAACCCCGAAACTTGTCCCGATGTCCGTATGACGACTTTCCATATATAAATCTTTACCTCCGGACCATTCCGAAACTCCTCGTGACGTCCGGGATCTCATCCGGGACTCCGAACAACATTCGGGTTACTGCATATACATATCTTCACAACCCTAGCGTCACCAAACCTTAAGTGTGTAGACCCTACGGGTTCGGGAGACATGCAGACATGACCGAGACGGCTCTCGGGAAATAACCAACAGCGGGATCTGGATACCCATATTGGCTCCCACATGCTCCATGATGATCTCATTGGATGAACCACGATGTCGAGGATTCAATTAATCCCGTATACGATTCCCTTTGTCAATCGGTATTTTACTTGCCCGAGATTCGATCGTCGGTATCCCAATACCTCGTTCAATCTCGTTACCGGCAAGTCACTTTTCTCATACCGTAATGCATGATCCCGTGATCAAACACTTTGATCACATTGAGCTCATTATGATGATGCATTACCGAGAGGGCCCGGTGATACCTCTCCGTCAAGCGGAGTGACAAATCCCAGTCTCGATCCATGTCAACCCAACAGACACTTTCAGAGATACCCGTAGTATACCTTTATAGTCACCCAGTTACGTTGTGACGTTTGGCACACCCAAAGCACTCCTACGGTATCCGGGAGTTACACGATCTCATGGTCTAAGGAAAGGATACTTGACATTGGAAAACTCTAGCAAACGAACTATGCGATCTTATGCTATGTTTAGGATTGGGTCTTGTCCATCACATCATTCTCCTAATGATGTGATCTCGTTATCAATGACATCTAATGTCCATAGTCAGGAAACCATGACTATCTGTTGATCAACGAGCTAGTCAACTAGAGGCTCACTAGGGACATATTGTTGTCTGTTATTCACACATGTATTACGATTTCCGGATAACACAATTATAACACGAATAAAGACAATTATCATGAACAAGGAAATATAATAATAATGCTTTTATTATTGCCTCTAGGGCATATTTCCAACAGTCTCCCACTTGCACTAGAGTCAATAATCTAGTTACATTGTGATGAATCGAACACCCATAGAGTTCTGGTGCTGATCATGTTTTGCCTTAGGGAGAGGTTTAGTCAACGGATATGTGACATTCAGATCCGTGTGCACTTTACAAATCTCTATGTCTCCATCTTGAACATTTTCACGAATGGAGTTGAAGTGACGCTTGATGTGCCTGGTCTTCTTGTGAAACCTGGGCTCCTTGGCAAGTGCAATAGCTCCAGTGTTGTCACAGAAGAGTTTGATTGGCCCCGACGCATTGGGTATGACTCCGCGGTCGGTGATGAACTCCTTCACCCAAATTGCTTCATGTGCTGCCTCCGAGGCTGCCATGTACTCCGCTTCACATGTAGATCCCGCCACGACGCTTTGCTTGCAACTGCACCAGCTTACTGCCCCACCATTCAAAATATACACGTATCCGGTTTGTGACTTAGAGTCATCCAGATCTGTGTCGAAGCTAGCGTCGACGTAACCTTTGACGACGAGCTCTTCGTCACCTCCATAAACGAGAAACATTTCCTTGGTCCTTTTCAGGTACTTCAGGATATTCTTGACCGCTGTCCAGTGTTCCTTGCCGGGATTGCTTTGGTACCTTCCTACCAAACTTAATGCAAGGTTTACATCAGGTCTGGTACACAGCATGGCATACATAATAGAACCTATGACTGAGGCATAGGGGATGACACTCATCTCTTCTATATCTTCTGCCGTGGTCGGACATTGAGCTGAGCTCAATTTCACACCTTGTAACACAGGTAAGAACCCCTTCTTAGATTGATCCATATTGAACTTCTTCAATATCTTATCAAGGTATGTGCTTTGTGAAAGACCTATGAGGCGTCTCGATCTATCTCTATAGATCTTGATGCCTAATATATAAGCAGCTTCTCCAAGGTCCTTCATTGAAAAACTCTTATTCAAGTAGGCCTTAATGCTGTCCAAGAGCTCTATATCATTCCCCATCAAAAGTATGTCGTCTACATATAATATGAGAAATGCTACAGAGCTCCCACTCACTTTCTTGTAAACACAGGCTTCTCCATAAGTCTGTGTAAACCCAAACGCTTTGATCATCTCATCAAAGCGAATGTTCCAACTCCGAGATGCTTGCACCAGCCCATAAATCGAGCGTTGGAGCTTGCACACCTTGTCAGCATTCTTAGGATCGACAAAACCTTCCGGCTGCATCATATACAATTCTTCCTTAAGGAAACCATTAAGGAATGCCGTTTTGACGTCCATTTGCCATATTTCATAATCGTAGAATGCGGCAATTGCTAACATGATTCGGACGGACTTCAGCTTCGCTACCGGTGAGAAAGTCTCATCGTAGTCAACCCCTTGAACTTGTCGATAACCCTTAGCGACAAGCCGAGCTTTATAGATGGTCACATTACCATCCGCGTCTGTCTTCTTCTTAAAGATCCATTTATTTTCTATGGCTCGCCGTTCAAGGGGCAAGTCAGTCAAAGTCCATACTTCGTTTTCATACATGGATCCTATCTCGGATTTCATGGCTTCCAGCCATTTGTCAGAATCCGGGCCCGCCATTGCTTCCTCATAGTTCGAAGGTTCACCGTTGTCTAACAACATGATTTCCAAGAGAGGGTTGCCGTACCACTCTGGTGTGGAACGTGTCCTTGTGGACCTTCGAATTTCAGTAGGAGCTTGGTTAGAAGTATCTTGATCATCATCATTAATTTCCTCTCTAGTCGGTGCAGGCACCTCAGAAACGTTTTCTTGAGTTTCGCCATTTTCCGGTTCAAGAGGTAACACTTCATCAAGTTCTACTTTCCTCCCACTTACTTCTTTCGAGAGAAACTCTTTCTCTAGAAAGGATCCATTCTTGGCAACAAAGATCTTGCCTTCGGATCTGAGGTAGAAGGTATACCCAACAGTTTCTTTAGGGTATCCTATGAAGACGCATTTTTCCGACTTGGGTTCGAGCTTTTCAGGTTGAAGTTTCTTGACATAAGCATCGCATCCCCAAACTTTTAGAAACGACAGCTTAGGTTTCTTCCCAAACCATAATTCATACGGTGTCGTCTCAACGGATTTCGACGGAGCCCTATTTAAAGTGAATGCGGCAGTCTCTAAAGCATAGCCCCAAAAAGATAGCGGTAAGTCGGTAAGAGACATCATAGATCGCACCATATCTATTAGAGTGCGATTACGACGTTCGGACACACCATTACGCTGAGGTGTTCCAGGCGGCGTGAGTTGTGAAACTATTCCACATTTTCTTAAGTGTGTGCCAAATTCGTGACTCAAGTATTCTCCTCCACGATCTGATCGTAGAAACTTGATCTTTCTCTCACGTTGATTTTCAACCTCACTCTGAAATTCCTTGAACTTTTCAAAGGTCTCAGACTTGTGTTTCATTAAGTAGACATACCCATATCTACTCAAGTCATCAGTGAGGGTGAGAACATAACGATAGCCACCGCGAGCCTCAACACTCATTGGACCGCACACATCGGTATGTATGATTTCCAATAAGTTGGTTGCTCGCTCCATTGTTCCTGAGAACGGAGTCTTGGTCATTTTACCCATGAGGCATGGTTCGCACGTGTCAAATGATTCATAATCAAGAGACTCTAAAAGTCCATCTGCATGGAGCTTCTTCATGCGTTTGACACCTATGTGACCAAGGCGGCAGTGCCACAAATATGTGGGACTATTGTTATCAACTTTAACTCTTTTGGTATTCACACTATGAATATGTGTATCATCACGTACGAGATTCATTAAGAATAAACCATTAACCATCGGAGCATGACCATAAAACATATATCTCATATAAATAGAACAACCATTATTCTCGGATTTAAATGAGTAGCCATCTTAATTAAACGAGATCCAGACACAATGTTCATGCTCAGACTTGGCACTAAATAACAATTATTGAGGTTTAAAACTAATCCCGTAGGTAAATGTAGAGGCAGCGTGCCGACGGCGATCACATCGACCTTGGAACCATTCCCGACGCGCATCGTCACCTCGTCCTTCGCCAGTCTCCGTTTATTCCGCAGCTCCTGTTTTGAGTTACAAATGTGAGCAATTGCACCGGTATCAAATACCCAAGAGCTACTACGAGTACTGGTAAGGTACACATCAATTACATGTATATCACATATACCTTTTGTTTTGCCGGCCTTCTTGTCCGCTAAGTATTTGGGGCAGTTCCGCTTCCAGTGACCACTTCCCTTGCAATAAAAACACTCAGTCTCGGGCTTGGGTCCATTATTTGGCTTCTTCCCGGCAACTTCGTTACCGGGTGCGGCAACTTCCTTGCTGTCCTTCTTGAAGTTCTTTTTCCCCTTGCCCTTCTTGAACTTAGTGGTTTTATTCACCATCAACACTTGATGCTCCTTCTTGATTTCTACCTCTGCTGATTTCAGCATAGCATATACCTCAGGAATGGTCTTTACCATCCCCTGCATATTGTAGTTCATCACAAAGCTCTTGTAGCTAGGTGGAAGCGACTGGAGGATTCTGTCAATGACCGCTTCATCCGGGATATTAACTTCCAGTTGAGTCAAGCGGTTGTGCAACCCAGACATTTTGAGTATGTGTTCACTGACAGAGCCATTTTCCTCCATCTTACAGCTAAAGAATTTGTCGGAGACTTCATATCTCTCGACCCGGGCATGAGCTTGGAAAACCATTTTCAGCTCTTCGAACATCTCATATGCTCCATGTCTCTCAAAACGCTTTTGGAGCCCCGGCTCTAAGCTGTAAAGCATGCCGCACTGAACGAGGGAGTAATCATTGCAGCGTGACTGCCAAGCGTTCATAACGTCTTGTTCTGCAGGGAGAATAGGTGCGTCACCCAGCGGTGCTCGTAGGACATAATCTTTCTTGGCAGCAATGAGGATGATCCTCAGGTTCCGGACCCAGTCCGTATAGTTGCTACCATCGTCTTTCAGCTTGGTTTTCTCTAGGAACGCGTTGAAATTGAGGACTACGTTGGCCATTTGATCTACAAGACATATTGTAAAAAATTTAGACTAAGTTGATGATAATAAAGTTCATTTAATCAAATTATTTAATGAACTCCCACTTAGATAGACATCCCTCTTCTAGTCATCTAAGTATTACACGATCCGAGTCAACTAGGCTGTCGTGGATTTGTCACGGCAGATGTCCTTAGCGTCAGGACTTAGTCGCGAGGCCAACACATCCATGTGGTAGCTTGAGAGGGGTTGAGTGGGACGAGAGACGCAGGGCGGATCAACACGCAAGACAAGGGTTTAGACAGCTTCGGGCCCCGGGAAACATCATCCGGTAAAAACCCTACATGCTGTTTGAGGCTAGGTCTCATTATCATCCCGAGGGAGACGCCGTAAACCGGCTCTTGTGTCTAGCCCTAGAGATTATTGATTGCTTGTAGCTTGTCCCTCTTTGGGGAGCCCTGCCCCTCCTTATATATGTTGAAGGGGCGGTTTACATGTGGAGTCCTATTAGGATTAGGACTAGTCTATCTCTAATACAAACCGGATACAAGTCCTGGCCTTAACTCCTTGTAAGGCAAATATTCCTTTCCTCTTAAACCGGCCCACCATAGTTGAACCGGCCTTCTGGGCCTTGGGCCTTGTCACCCGTCTAATCCGCCCGCCGGGTTACCAGTGAGTCATAACGACCAAGTGGGTTGCTTGTAAACCACCAGGTCAGGGCGGGTCTTCAGATAAACCGTCAAGTCCGGCCGGGTTAACTTCCGGCCGGTTTACGCCGCGGGGTATATCCCCGACATTAGCCCCCAAGTTTAGCTTGGATTTATCCATGGTGAACTTATGCTGCAAATAAGCACCAGAACAAATTTGACAGGTTGTGCTCCGGGTTAAGAATTCTTGTAGACCGGCACTGATCATCCTTAAGTCTTTGTTATTCCCTCCTTCTAGAAAAATCTGGATCAACCACCAGCTTCATACTTTAAATTGCTGACATTGGTTTCTCATAGAAAAATATTGTGAAGAATAATCCACTTGAATCGGCTTCCAAAACGCCGGTTTAAGAAATATTGGTCTTGAAATATTCATCTGATATTCAGCCGGTTTGAAGATGATCCCGGTCTTGAAAAACTTGCCGGTTTAACATTACCAAATGGCCGGGTTATAAAAACTGATGACCCCGGTTTATGATTGTTGCAGACACCGGTTCATGATTGTTGCCAACATCGGTTTATGATTATTGATGACACCGGGTTGCAGCCACAGGGTCATAATGATTGGTGACGCCGGGTCAATCTAACTTGCTCAACAGAGAATTTGAAAATCTTTATTCGATAATAATATAATACCTGTAGCCCCCAAGTGCCGGGTTGTCATGCTTGCAGCAACCTGGGACTTGTAATTGATTGATGCCCATAAAATTTCAACCCATGTAGCCCCCAAGGGCCGGGTCATTATGTAATTATCAGCAGGGACTTTGTAAGTATAATCTTGTAAACTTTGAACAGCAATGTGTAGCCCCCAAGGGCCGGCTCAGTAAGATAATATTGAGCTGGGACTTTGATATATACTTCTATGAAAATAACATCATATGATGTAACCCCTCATCATGGGGCTTGAATTCACGTCCACAAGGTTAAGAGCCTTGTGCTTTACCAACTGAGCAGTAGACCCCTAAATATAATAGATAAAAAGCTTTGTACCTTGAATAGTTGACAGGAACAATTGGTAGCCCCCAAGGGCCAGCTCATTACAATGTGATGAGTTGGGTCTTCAATAAGATGAGCAAAAATGACCTTGCATTAGCCCCCAAGTGTCATGGTGCATGCTTGTAGCAACATGAGACTTGCATATTTGATGTAATCTTAATTTTGAATAATGTAGCCCCCAAGTGCCGGGTTGTAAGCCTGCAGCAACTCGGGACTATTCCTTCAATTGTAAAAATGATAACCATTGCGCTAAAGCGACTTTGAAAACCTTAATCATAATATTAATAACCGTAATAAAAATCCAGCCATGTTGGCCATTCAAGATAATATAATCTCGTATGAAAACATTTATTCATCCAATATCATAATGAAAATTCAGCCAAGTTTGGCTATTTGAATAATATAATCCAATAATTTATAAGCGCATGATTCCAATGGCGCAATCCAAATATATACTGGCGACTTATAGTCCAAAGCCAGACCGGTTTAATAAACATTGGATAATTTATCATCATACTGGCGACTTATTGTCTTAAAGCCAGGCCGGTTTAACAAACACCGGATAATTTATAATCATGCTTTATTCAACCTATTTCTGCATACAACAAGTTTAAAGTGTCCTGGCGGTTTACCGCCAGACGGGTCATAATGCTCAACATATAACCTGGGTTTATAACCAGGGCTGCACTTAAAAATATGAAATATATCATACCTGTGACATAGAATCACATCGTTGGTTTACCAACTTTTTGTAGTAAGAGTGATAACCCCAATCTTGAATAATGATAACTCCTTCCATATTGCGCCGATTTATGATAAAACCGTACCGGGTTGTGATAAACACCGGTTTAACCATATATATACTGATGACTTGTAGTCAAACTAGACCGGGCTGATAATCTCCGGATTATAATTTGATCATGCACTCACAACTTGTAGTTGAAAGCCGAGCCGGGTTGATAAACACCGGTTTACTCCATAATAGGATGGTAACAGAAAATTAAACCGGGCAGATAATCTCCGGTCTAAAAATGGACCGTGTTCCGCCAATTTGGCTGTTTGAACCGGTACAAAATACTGTCGGTTTAAAAAACGCAAATAAAATAGCAACTTCTCAAGAAAGGCTATTAAAGCAAAAGCAATGGCAACAATTTTTTGCAAAAGAAGAGCTCTACTGAGCTTGGTCAGATGGAATTACCATGGTCAGACGCAACCAAGCCCCCCGAAGGCGTAGCAATGGTGCTAGTCAGCCAGGACCCCAAAATGACGCGTGGCGTTACGCCGGCCAAGTGGCATTGCATTGGTTCGGATTTGACCAAGCCCCCAAGTGACTCAGTGGCCTAGGGCCGATCAAGTGGCATTGCATTGGTTCGGACACGACCAAGCCCCCAAATGACTTATTGGCTGTTTAAAAGCCGATCAGAAGGCATTACCATCATCAAGACATGACCGAGCTCCCATAAGGTGTAACTACGGTTCAAGTCGATTAGGTCCCCAACTGACTTAGTGGCAAATGTGCCAGCCAGAAGGCATTACCGTCGTCAAGACATGACCAAGCCCCCAGGAGGTGTAGCTATGGTTCAAGTCGACTAGGTCCCCAACTGACTTTGTTGCTCTTCTGTGAAGCGACCTCAAGGGGTAAACCGGAGGTTGCCCTAAAGCGAATCCACTCCGTGTAACCACGCATGATATAAAGAATAGATACCCCGCTTTACAAAGTGGGAGCCCCCATGTGATAAATAATA
Organism: Aegilops umbellulata; assembly: GCA_032464435.1. NCBI lineage: Eukaryota > Viridiplantae > Streptophyta > Magnoliopsida > Poales > Poaceae > Aegilops > Aegilops umbellulata. Next base: position 643,035,749 of record CP136057.1, read on the forward strand.
TGACAAGCCAATAAGGCCGGATACCCATGTTTGAACCGCACATCATGGCAGCAGGTCCTCTTCGGTAATTTTTAACCTTTTTTTTTGCAAGAGGTAAATTCTTCTTGAACCGGGATCTTGAACCGGATATTGAAAGCTTCAAAGCTGTGGGAGACATCTTCCCCTTGAACCGGATTTTAAACCGGAATCTTCATTTTCAGCCGGAAATTTTCTGACGGCCTTTAAACTCGAACTTGCGAGAAGTTAATTCCTTTTTGAACCGGAAATTGTTAAACCGGATTTGAGCGCTTCACTTTGTGGGAAAATAGTTTTTTCTTGAACCGGATTGTAAACCGGATATTGAGAGCTTCAGCGAGACTGACTTCCCTTCAGCCAGGTTTCAAACCGGAATCCTTTCTGATGATCCGAAACTTCTTCATTGAGTCGGGATTTTGTAACTGTCATATACTTTCTAAGCCGGAAATTTTCTGACGGCCTTTAAATTTTCATCAACATAACAGTAGCCTCCGGGATCGGGTTATCTTTCCCTCCATCGGGTTCTTAAACCGGCTGAAACTTGCAAGACTTGCTGCGTCGTATCATCGTAGCCCCCAAGTCTCAAGGTGACTCGAGGAGTTGGTTTGAGATTCTCCATATTTGACCGTGATATAAACCGGTATAACTTGTATATCATTGGTGTTGATAACACGATGTGAATACACAGAAGGTTGAGGTGACTGCGGCGGGTTGTAACTGATCCCGTATGAACCGTGTCAGCAACTCGGCCAATGGTTCCTTCCAACTGGTGATTTGAAGTTAACCAAACTGTAGCGGCGGTGACTTGTGCGCCTGCCCATTGATCCATCCAGTGCAGATGGCGGTTGATGATAACTTGCCTCCAATTTGAAAGAAAACCGGGCTACCCAAGCTGTGACTTGTTCATACTCAATAAATGGCTCGCGCAGACAGGTGCGGCCCGGTATGTTGATGTAGACCGGACTGCGGGGGATGGCAGCCTGTGCATGCGCTATTGGGTAATTCGCATGGTCCTGACGAGTTGACGCGATCTGGATCGCGATATAAACCGGCACGGGTTATCCAATAGCTCAGTGACATAATAATCCCCTTTTTGCAACAGACAATTTAGCCGGAAAATATCCACCGCGGAGTTGACGATCACCACAGTGGAACTGAAATCAATCATGGCAAGTCAGCCATGCAACAGACAGATGAACCGGTCGCGGCATTGTAAACCGGTGCGGAGCAAGTAGTCCTCCGCGCCGCAAACCAGCGCGGTCGCGGGAGACGGCCACGGTATTGTAAACCGGCGTGATCGCGAGAGTCGGTTACGACGCTGTAAGCCGGCACAGACGGACTAGTCAATCGCAAGTGCGGTAAACCGCACGGACGGGCTAATTGCGGGCGCGGTCCCGGTAAGCTGATGTAAACCGGACCACAGGGACGGCGACTTGCGCACGCTCATTCATCGGGTGGCATGACACGGATGAAACGCCGATGCAGAATATTTCTAGCGCGTGCTCCGCGCCCGTAACATAGCGCCTCATTTGTAATGAACAATTGTCCTGCATAAACAGTATTGCAGACCAAGGCAAAGATAAACTGCTCTTTGATATGTGCTAATAAAATATATCTTAGATGGATATCACCTGATGTGTTTAGGCCGGAAATAACCCGCCAAGTCTCATTGTGGTAAACCGGTGCGGACGGGTGAGTCGGCCGTGATGTTTGTAAACCGGCGCGGACAATGAGTCATCCGCATGCGTTGGACGGATGTAAACCGAACAGCGGGGGCGGCGATTTGCATGTGTATCTGTCGAGCAGCATGGCCCGAAAGAACGCCACTGCAAAACTATACTGGCACGCGCTCCATGTCCGCGGTATAACAATACCTTTATCATAAGTATTTATCCTGCATAAAAATATTTACAGTGCAAAGTAATTGTTCTTTTGACAAAAACAATAAGTATTAATAAGAGAAATTTAGATGGATATAGCAATTGTCCTGATTGCGGTTTGTACTGGCAGATGACGCAGGTGATCCCTGTTGACTGTCTCTGAACACCTTGGATTTGGATAATTTTCCATGGAACAACGATGGTGACTCGCCGATTGTCCCGGTTTAAAGAGGCTTGGACGAGGATCGACCTCACGTATCCACTTCCATAGACGAAACCGGCTCTTGCTGATCCGACGGGTCGCGATCTTCTTAAAACCCAAGGAAAGCTCCCTTCAAGAACTCATCACCACCGTGCGCAGGCCCCACGGTGGGCGCCAACTGTCGTGGATTTGTCACGGCAGATGTCCTTAGCGTCAGGACTTAGTCGCGAGGCCAACACATCCATGTGGTAGCTTGAGAGGGGTTGAGTGGGACGAGAGACGCAGGGCGGATCAACACGCAAGACAAGGGTTTAGACAGCTTCGGGCCCCGGGAAACATCATCCGGTAAAAACCCTACATGTTGTTTGAGGCTAGGTCTCATTATCATCCCGAGGGAGACGCCGTAAACCGGCTCTTGTGTCTAGCCCTAGAGATTATTGATTGCTTGTAGCTTGTCCCTCTTTGGGGAGCCCTGCCCCTCCTTATATATGTTGAAGGGGCGGTTTACATGTGGAGTCCTATTAGGATTAGGACTAGTCTATCTCTAATACAAACCGGATACAAGTCCTGGCCTTAACTCCTTGTAAGGCAAATATTCCTTTCCTCTTAAACCGGCCCACCATAGTTGAACCGGCCTTCTGGGCCTTGGGCCTTGTCACCCGTCTAATCCGCCCGCCGGGTTACCAGTGAGTCATAACGACCAAGTGGGTTGCTTGTAAACCGCCAGGTCAGGGCGGGTCTTCAGATAAACCGTCAAGTCCGGCCGGGTTAACTTCCGGCCGGTTTACGCCGCGGGGTATATCCCCGACATAGGCCGTGTCCGATCATCATGTGAGACGGACTAGTCAACATCAGTGAACATCTTCATGTTGATCGTATCTTCTATACGACTCATGCTCGACCTTTCGTTCTTCTGTGTTCCGAGGCCATGTCTGTACATGCTAGGCTCGTCAAGTCAACCTAAGTGTTTTGCGTGTGTAAATCTGTCTTACACCCGTTGTATGTGAACGTTAGAATCTATCACACCAGATCATCACGTGGTGCTTCGAAACAACGAACTGTCGCAACGGTGCACAGTTAGGGGGAACACTTTCTTGAAATTATTATGAGGGATCATCTTATTTACTACCGTCGTTCTAAGTAAACAAGATGCAAAACATGATAAACATCATATCCAATCAAATAATAAACGTGACATGATATGGCCAATATCACATAGCTCCTTCGATCTCCATCTTGGGGCTCCATGATCATCTTGTCACCGGCTTGACACCATGATCTTCATCATCATGATCTCCATCATCGTGTCTCCATGATGTTGCTCGCCAACTATTACTTCTACTACTATGGCTAACGCGTTTAGCAATAAAGTAAAGTAATTTACATGGCGTTTCTCAATGACACGCAGGTCATACAAAAATAAAGACAACTCCTATGGCTCCTGCCGGTTGTCATACTCATCGACATGCAAGTCGTGATTCCTATTACAATAGCATGAACATCTCATACATCACATATAGATCATTCATCATTCATCACAACTTTGGCCATATCATATCACAAAGCACTTGCTGCAAAAACAAGTTAGACGTCCTCTAATTGTTGTTGCAAGTTTTTACGTGGCTGAATTAGGGTTCTAGCAAGAACGTTTTCTTACCTACGTGAAACCCACAACGTGATTTGTCAACTTCTATTTACCCTTCATAAGGACCCTTTTCATCGAATCCGCTCCAACTAAAGTGGGAGAGACAGACACCCGCCAGCCACCTTATGCAACTAGTGCATGTTAGTCGGTGGAACCGGTCTCACGTAAGAGTACGTGTAAGGTTGGTCCGGGCCGCTTCATCCCACAATACCGCTGAAGCAAGATAAGACTAGTAGCGGCAAGAAAGTTGACAACATCTACGCCCACAACAAATTGTGTTCTACTCGTGCAATAGAGAACTACGCATAGACCTAGCTCTGATACCACTGTTGGGGAACGTTGCAGAAAATCAAAATTCTTCCTACGGTTTCACCAAGATCCATCTATGAGTTCATCTAGCAACGAGTCATGGGAGAGAGAGATTGCATCTACATACCACTTTGTAGATCGCGAGCGGAAGCGTTCAACGAACGGGGATGAAGTAGTCGTACACACCGCGATCCAAATCACCGGAGATCCTAGCATCGAAAGCACGGCACCTCCGCGTTCAACACACGTACGGTCAGCGTAACGTCTCCTTCTTCTTGATCCAGCAACGCAAAGGAGAGGTTGGGAAGAAGACTCCAGCAGCAGCACGACGGCGTGGTGATGGTGGAGCCGCAGTACTCCGACAGGGCTTCGCCGAGCTCTACGGAGGAGGAGGAGGTGTTGGAGAGGGAGAGGGAGGCGCCAGGGCAAAGGGTGCGCAGCCCCCCTTCCCCTCCCCCCTTTATATAGCCCCTTGGGGGGGGCGCCGGCCCTAGGAGATGGAATCTCCTAGGGGGGGCGGCGGCCAGTGAGGGGAACTTGCCCCCCAAGCAAGGGGGCGCCCCCTTTAGGGTTCCCACCAACCCTAGGCGCATGGGCCCTTGGGGGGAGGCGCACCAGCCCACTTTGGGCTGGTTCCCTCCCTCATACAGCCCATGGGGCCCTCCGGGATAGGTGGCCCCACCCGGTGGACCCCCCGGGACCCTCCGGTGGTCCCGGTACAATACCGATAACCCCGAAACTTGTCCCGATGTCCGTATGACGACTTTCCATATATAAATATTTACCTCCGGACCATTCCGAAACTCCTCGTGACGTCCGGGATCTCATCCGGGACTCCGAACAACATTCGGGTTACTGCATATACATATCTTCACAACCCTAGCGTCACCGAACCTTAAGTGTGTAGACCCTACGGGTTCGGGAGACATGCAGACATGACCGAGAGGGCTCTCGGGCAATAACCAACAGCGGGATCTGGATACCCATGTTGGCTCCCACATGCTCCACGATGATCTCATCGGATGAACCACGATGTCGAGGATTCAATTAATCCCGTATACGATTCCCTTTGTCAATCGGTATTTTACTTGCCCGAGATTCGATCGTCGGTATCCCAATACCTCGTTCAATCTCGTTACCGGCAAGTCACTTTTCTCGTACCGTAATGCATGATCCCGTGATCAAACACTTTGATCACATTGAGCTCATTATGATGATGCATTACCGAGAGGGCCCGGTGATACCTCTCCGTCAAGCGGAGTGACAAATCCCAGTCTCGATCCATGTCAACCCAACAGACACTTTCAGAGATACCCGTAGTATACCTTTATAGTCACCCAGTTACGTTGTGACGTTTGGCACACCCAAAGCACTCCTACGGTATCCGGGAGTTACACGATCTCATGGTCTAAGGAAAGGATACTTGACATTGGAAAACTCTAGCAAACGAACTATGCGATCTTATGCTATGTTTAGGATTGGGTCTTGTCCATCACATCATTCTCCTAATGATGTGATCTCGTTATCAATGACATCTAATGTCCATAGTCAGGAAACCATGACTATCTGTTGATCAACGAGCTAGTCAACTAGAGGCTCACTAAGGACATATTGTTGTCTGTTATTCACACATGTATTACGATTTCCGGATAACACAATTATAGCACGAATAAAGACAATTATCATGAACAAGGAAATATAATAATAATGCTTTTATTATTGCCTCTAGGGCATATTTCCAACATAAAGATCTCAGCATTGCCCATAAAGCTGTTGTTTACGGTGGAATGAGAATGACGGCGATTGAGCCAACACCATTCCCGGATCCAGGAGAACCAAGGGTGGAGAATGAGGACAAGAATGCTTATTTGGAGAAAGGAGTGAAGTTTCTAAGCTTGCCTATGCTGAAGTTTTGGTTCACTGACTATGCCATTCGAAACCATAGGCCAATTTATGTTGAGCACTCCGACATGAAGTTGCGTTACACCGTGGTGTGTGAGCAAGAAGGATGCCCATGGAAGGTTCGTGCAAGAAAGCTTAAAGAAACCGAAGAAGGTGTGTTAAGAAGTTGTGTTGCCACTCATAGATGCAAACCTCCATCTAAATGACTTCGAGCGACACACCGTCAACTCACATCTGAGTATCTCGGATACAAATGGATGAAAGACATAGGCTTTGATCCCATTGTGAAAGTGAGGTTTCTCATGCGGACGGTGAAAAAACAATTTGGTTATGAAGTCAAGTATGGGAAGGCATGGAAGGCAAATGCAAATGCTATTAGGATGCTGTATGGTGGTTATGAAGAAGCATACAACCAGCTCCCAAGGTTGTTGGCCGCGATTGCACATAAGAACTCGGGCATGTTTCATGTGGTCGAGGATCACGAGGGAGTGTTCCACCGTGCCTTCTGGAGTTATGGACAATGTGCGGAGGCGTTTCAGCATTGTCGTCTGGTCTTGTCTATAGATGGCACGTTCTTGATCGGTAGATGCAAGGGCACAGTAATGGTAGCAATGGCGCACTCATCAAACGACGCCGTGTTGCCGTGTGCATTTGCGTTGGTGCCTTCCGAGCACCAAGACAACTGGGAGTGGTTCATGGGTCATGTTAGGCACAACGTGATTGGGGCTAGGGAGGTATGCATCATATTGGACCGGCACCATGGCATACTCAAGGCAATGGACATTGTTATTCCAAGATTTCCAAAGCTTCACCACAGATGGTGCATGAGGCATTTCGTGGCCAACTTTTACCGGGCATGTAAGAGCAAGGAGCTCAGCAAAGACCTTACCCATGTATGTGTGGCCTTCACCACCCAAGGTTTCGATGCTCGATACAACAAACTTTTTGCAGCGGTGAACGAAGGGGGAAAAGACTTCTTAACTAGGAATTTAAGCGAGAAGCACAAGTGGGCATGTGCTCATGACGATGGTGGTAGGCGATATGGCGACATGACGAGCAATCGGGTAGAATGTTTCAACAATGTGCTGAAGGGTGCTCGTGCATTCCCGGTGACTGCAATAGTGGAGTACACCTTCTTCAAGCTTAATGAGTACTTTTAGAGGCATTCTGAAGAGACTGCAAAATGGATAGGTGAAAAAAAGGATTATCCAGAAAAGGTTGATGAATGGTTGCAGTTACAAGCAAGCATGTCTTCACGGCAACAAGTTACATATTCAACAGAATTGAAATGATCTATCAAATTGATGAGCCAGGTGGCACAACACGAGACGGTAGACAATATGGTGGTGCTGCATTTGAGGTGCGTCTGAAGACTCGATGGTGCCAGTGCGAGAGGCCTAGTAAGTATCATTGGCCATGCTCGCACTTGATAACGGCGGCGAAGGCGAGAAACATACCCGTTTGTGATGGAAAAACCGTGCGGATGCAAGAGTTCCATGTGGAAGCTACTAGGTTGACATGGGCGCCAAGATTTCAGCCTTTCTTGGACCAATCATAGTGGCCTGAGTACCATGGCCCTCATATTAGGCCAGGCCCTCTTCTGAAGGTGGAGACCAAGGGTAGAAGGAGAACTAAGAGGTTCAGGGGTGATATGGATGACCTGGCTGGATACACTGGCATGAAACAATTTGGTAGCGGTCATTTCATGGAGGCTCCTGACACTACAACTGTGGGGTGTGCGGTGAACGGGGACACAATGAGCGGACATGCAAGAATAGGAAAACCAAAAAAAGAAAAACAAGTCGTGGAGGTGGCACCGATGGTGAACGAGGTGGAAGCGGTGACGGTGGTGGTGGTCGAGGAAGCACAAGTATCAGAGGTGGTAGTGGTGGTCGTAGAAGGAGCACAAGTGCTAGAGGTGCTAGTGTTCGTAGAGGGAGTACAAGTGCTAGAGGTGGTGGTCGAGCTAGCACAAGTGCTAGAGGTGGTGGTCGAGCAAGCACAAGTGCTAGTGGTGGTGGTCTGTGATGCCCGGATAATCATGCGATAGTAATCCCACGCTAATCACGCCATGTCACCTCGGTTACTGTTGCTAACCTCGCAATGATTCGAAGCCGTATCAAAATTTAAATTCTAAATATGTCAAACAACAAAAATTTTCAAAAGTTGAAACAAAAATGTTCGGTGGATGCCGAATATTACAAGGATAATTATAGTAAAGTGAACACATTTTTATAAAATGACTAAATGATTTAAAATGAAATAAAACAGGATAGAAAATAAATAGCAGAAAGAAAATACAAAAACAGAAAACAAAGCTAAACAAAAAAAAGAGAACCCCCCACTAGGCCAACCGGCTCAGCAGGCCACCAGGCCGGCCCACCAGCCGCGCCCATATCCCCCACTACTCCCGAAACCCTAGAGCCCCACCCCACTTTCCCCCACGATCCCACCCTCTCCCACCAGCGTCGTCATAGGAGAGGGCGCACGACCCCGTCGCTCTCCCCACTCTCCCCTCGCTCTCTTCCCCCCCACCCGAGGACCCGATCTGAATCGGGGGCAACCAATGCCCCCGACCCCCTGCCGCTGCCATTGCGTGCCATCGCCCCATTGCCCTCGACGCCGGTGGCCCGGACGCCGCCCCGATCCCGTCGCCCGACCCCGAGCCACCTCCGACGCCACTGGACTGCCGCCACCGCCCCTTTGCCACACCGAGATCTCTCCGTCGGATGCCATCGTGCCGATCTGGATCGGCACCTGGGTCGATCCTTGACGCCACCTCGCCGGTGCCGCCCCGTCGCCCTCCACCATGCCTCGCCTCCTCATCTCCTCCCCGCCGGCCGACCCCGACCGCTCTGCTCGCTGGCTTCTCCACGCCTCGCCGTCCCTTCCCTCCTCGGACATGAGCGGCTCCTCTCTCCTCTCCCCCTCTGCTCCTGTTGCCGGATCTAGCCGCGCCCACGCTCGCAGTGAGTGCGCGCTCCCCGCGCCACCCGACATCGGGCCGCGCCCTGGCCACGCGCTACACCGTCCAGCCATGCCCGTCGCTCCACGCCGACGCACCGCGCCACCGCCCTGTTTCCCCACTGCATCACGCGCGCCCGCGCCGCAGCTCGCACAACAGCCGCCCCGCCGTGTGAAGTGCGCGCCCGCTGCGCGCCCGCGGCCGTGCTGCTGCTCGCCTTCCCCTACGGCTGCTGCCGCTTGCTGCGGTGGCCGCCGGCGCCCCGCTGCGCCGCGCATGGCCTGGGCGAACGCCTTAGCAGGCTGGCGCCCGTTGCGCCTGCTGCCCGTAACCCGCCAGCGCCCGTTAAGCCCCCCTTACCTATGACACGAGGGGCCCACGCCCCTGTACTGTTTTAAAAAAAGAATTATAATAAAATATTAGTTAATTAATTAAATAAAATAATTAATTAACTTAATTAACACTATTTAGTTAACTAATTAACTCTAATTAAACCTGCTAATTAAATGTTAACAAATAATTAGTCTTCAACCAATGACATGTGGGACCCGCCTATCAGTTTGACTAAGTCAACTAACTGGTTGACTGATGACATCATGCTGACCTCATGCTGACATCATAATGGCATTTTCTAAATTAAATTAATTCTGTTAATCCTAAAAATGAATTAAAAACTTTGAAAATTAATATTAAATCATCCGTAACTCGGATGAAAATACTTTGTACATGAAAGTTGCTCAGAACGACGAGACGATTCCGGATACGCAACCCGTTCGTCCGCCACACATCCCTAGCATAGCAAAATCACGACTTTTCCCCTTCGATTCATTTGTCCGAAAACGCGAAACCCTGGGGATACTTTCCCGGATGTCTCCCTCCTTCGCTGGTATCACATATCCATGTGTTACGTCACCCCTAGCACAACGTATTGCCACGTCTTGCTTAGTGTTACATTTGATTGCTCTGTTATTTATTGTGTTCCCCCTCCGTTACTTCTTTCCGGTAGACTACGAGACCGACGCCGCTGATGCCCCGGTCGACTACGGTGTTGACGACCCCTCCTTCTTGTCTGAGCAACCAGGCGCGCCCCCCCTTGATCACCAGATATCGCCTATTCTCCTCTATACTGCTTGCATTAGAGTAGTGTAGCATGTTACTGCTTTCAGTTAATCCTATACTGTTGCATAGCCTGTCCTTGCTACTACTGTTGTTACCTTTACCTGCTATCCTACCGCTTAGTATAGGATGCTAGTGTTCCATCAATGGCCCTACACTCTTCTCTGTCTGCCATGCTATACTACTGGGCCGTGATCACTTCGGGAGGTGATCACGGGCATATACTATATACTTTACACTGTTACATTACCTGTGATACTGTTCGGAGATGGGGGCTGAAGGGGCAGGTGGCTCCATCCCGGTAGAGGTGGGCGTGGGTTCCCGACGGCCCCCGACTGTTACTTTGTGGCGGAGCGACAGGGCAAGTTGAGACCACCTAGGAGAGAGGTGGCCTGGCCCTGGTCGACATTCACGGATACTTAACACGCTTAACGAGATCTTGGTATTTGATCCGAGTCTGGCCATTTGGTCTATACGCACTAACCAACTACGTGGGAAAGTTATGGGCACTCGACGTCGTGGTATCAGCCGAAGCCTTCGTGACGTCAGCGACTGAGTGGCGCGCGCCGGGTTGGACCGCGTAACGTGACTTCCTTTGTAATGGAGGTTGCTAGGTCTGCTTGCCGGCCGTGTTCGCAACGTGCAGGTGTGCTAAGGGCGATGGGCCCAGACCCCTGTGCGCTTAGGTTTAGACCGGCGTGCTGACCTCTCTGTTGTGCCTAGGTGGGGCTGCGACGTGTTGATCTTCCGCGGCCGGGCATGACCCAGAAAAGTGTGTCCGGCCAAATGGGATCAAGCGTGTTGGGTTATGTGGTGCACCCCTGCAGGGAAGTTAATCTATTCGAATAGCCGTGATCTTCGGTAACAGGACGACTTGGAGTTGTACCTTGACCTTATGACAACTAGAACCGGATACTTAATAAAACACACCCTTCCAAGTGCCAGATACAACCCGGTGATCGCTCTCTAATAGGGCTACGAGGAGGGGATTGCCGGGTAGGATTATGCTATGCGATGCTACTTAGAGGACTTCAGTCTACTCTCTTCTACATGCTGCAAGACGGAGGCTTCCAAAAGCATAGTCTTCGACTGGATTAGTTATCCCCCTCTTATTCTGGCATTCTGCAGTTCAGTCCACTGATATGGCCCTTTACACATATACCCATGCATATGTACACTAGTAGAAAAAGGGTCAAACGTGAAGCACATTAGTGCCGGTTTGTATTTGAGCCGGTACAAATGTATACATTAGTGCCAGTTCCAACGGCTAGCCGGGCTGCTCTCATTAGTACCGGTTCGTGGCTAATCCTTAGCACCGGTTCGTGCCACGAACCAGTACTAATGAGAGTGGTGGCAGGATGTTGTCAGTCTGGGCCCCCTCCAGCACCTTTAGTACCGGTTCTTGGCACAAACCGGTACTAAAGGTCGTCCTACATAAACCCTTCGTCCACCCGAGCTCGCACTGTTCTTCCCCTTTCCCCTCTGCTCTCTGTTCTTCCCCTCTTCCTCTCGAGATCATCACACATTTTGCCCAAAATTTGTCAAGATTTGAAGGCCCCCATCCATTCAAATGATCACAAAGGTTAGCAACTTTGTCCTTTCATCTCTCATTGCTAGATTAGCTCTTGCAATGCTTTATATAGTGATTAATTTGTGAGTTTAGTAATTTGGGAGGAAATATATATATATGTGCTAGTATTTGATTTATATGCAATTTGAGGTAAAAAAATAACACTTAGTTTGCATATGTAGGTGTGGTTTACTTAGTGCCTCTAAATCTCCGCCTTAACCACCGTCCATCGCCCGCACCGTCCCGTCGCCGGCACCACCTTGTGGTGAGCCTCTTGTTCATGAAATTTTATATAAAAATTGATGTTTGTGTGATTTGGATATATAGTTACTCGTATAATTATCTTACCCGTACGTTGTTTGTTATACATATAGTGCTATGGTTTTGATATCCGTCCCCGTCGGCCCTCGTCCTTCTTATGATTCGGATGTGGTATATATATTCTCTTTTGAAACTAGTTGCATTTCGTGTTTATGACAAATTATGCCCATCAAGTTGACATAGATATTTTTTCTAGGAGGTATGTGAACCGGAAATTCCAACTGACCCTATTGTCGAGAGGTTAAATTTAGTAGAAAGAGAAAACGAGTACTTGAAAGAAAAATTGAAAAGAATTGAGGGGGAGAAGATGGAATTGGAGTTGCATGTTGCCGATGTCGTCGATGATCACAAGATCAAGATGGATAAAATGCGCTTGAAGATTAGAAAGGTTAGAAAATATGCCATCGATAGTGAGGCTTGGTATCATTATGCTGTTGGATCAATTGTTACCTTAGCTGCGATCTTGATCGCATTTGTTGTTGCATTTAAATGCTTTAGCTAGAGAGTTATTTGTTTGTTGCATTTAAGTGTTGTATGAACTTTATGTATGAACTTGTATTAAGTTGGTGTTTTTGGTGCTGTGTATTGAAGATGAGCCGACAATGGATGTACGATGACCGATGCTCTCCCGAGTTCACTAATGGCGTGCAAACTTTTCTGCTTGCGGCTGAGGCAAACAAGCGGGCGGATGGTTTTATGCCTTGTCCATGTGCTATCTGTAAGAATGGTCAAAATTACTCTAAGTCAAGAATCATTCACGTCCACCTGTTTAAGTCCAGTTTCGTGCCCCACTATAATGTTTGGACCAAGCACAAAGAAAGAGGGGTTATGATGGAAGACAATGAAGAAGAAGAGGACGACGAGAGCTATTCTGGCCATGGGTTCCCTGAATATGATGATACAACAATGGGGGAAGAAGCTGAGCCGGTAATGCGGGAAGAAGCTGAGCCGGCAATGCGGGAAGAAGCTGAAGAAGAGGCATCAGATGAGCCCATTGATGATCTTGGTCGGGCCATTGCCGATGCAAAGAGAAACTGCGCAAATGATTTGGAGAAGAAGAAGTTGCAGCGCATGTTAGAGGATCACAAAAAAAATTTGTACCCAAATTGTGTAGGTGACAAGAAAAAGCTGGGCACCACACTGGAATTGCTGCAATGGAAGGCAGAGAACGGTGTATCTGACAAGGGATTTGGAAAGTTGCTGGTAATGATAAAGGATATGCTTCCAAAGGACAACGAATTGCCCGAGAGTACGTACGAAGCAAAGCAGGTTGTCTGCCCTCTAGGGTTAGAGGTGCAGAAGATACATGCATGCCCTAATGATTGCATCCTCTACCGCGGTGAGTACGAGGATTTGAACGCTTGCCCGGTATGCGGTGCATTGCGCTATAAGATCAACCGCGATGACCCTGGTGATGTCGAGGGCGAGCGCCCCAGGAAGAAGATTCCTGCCAAGGTGATGTGGTATGCTCCTATAATACCATGGTTGAAACGTTTGTTCCAAAACAAAGAGCATGCCAAGGCGATGCGATGGCACAGAGAAGACCGTAAGAAAGACGGAAAGTTGAGAGTACCCGCTGATGGGTCGCAGTGGAGAAAAATCGAAAGAAAGTACGGGAAGGAGTTTGCAGATGACGCAAGGAGTGTATGGTTTGGTCTAAGCGCAGATGGCATTAATCCTTTTGGGGAGAAGAGCAGCAACCATAGCACCTGGCCTGTGACTCTATGTTTGTATAACCTTCCTCCTTGGTTGTGCATGAAGCGGAAGTTCATTATGATGCCAGTGCTCATCCAAGGCCCTAAGAAACCCGGCAACGACATTGATGTGTACCTAGGGCGATTAGTTGAAGAACTCTTACAACTGTGGAATGGAACAGGTGTACGTGCATGGGATGAGCACATGGGGGAAGAATTTGACCTAAAGGCGTTGCTGTTCGTGACCATCAATGATTGGCCTGCTCTCAGTAACCTTTCAGGATAGACAAACAATGGATACCGCGCATGCACGCACTGTTTGGACGATACCGACAGTATATATTTGGCTAATTGTAAGAAGAATGTGTACCTGGGACATCGTCGATTTCTTCCGAGCAGGCATCCCGTAAGAAAGAAAGGCAAGCATTTCAAAGCTGAGGCAGATCACCGGACGAAGCCTCGCCACCGTACTGGTGTTGATGTACATGATATGGTCAAGGATTTGAAGGTGGTCTTTGGAAAGGGTCCTGGTGGACAACCTGTTCCAAATGACGCTGACGGACGCACACCCATGTGGAAGAAGAAATCTATATTTTGGGACCTGCCCTATTGGAAAGACCTAGAGGTCCGCTCCGCAATCGACGTGATGCACGTGACGAAGAATCTTTGTGTGTGTTGGAAATATGCCCTAGAGGCAATAATAAATTGATTATTATTATATTTCCTTGTTCATGATAATCGTTTATTATCCATGCTAGAATTGTATTGATAGGAAACTCAGATACATGTGTGGATACATAGACAACACCATGTCCCTAGTAAGCCTCTAGTTGACTAGCTCGTTGATCAATAGATGGTTACGGTTTCCTGACCATGGACATTGGATGTCATTGATAACGGGATCACATCATTAGGAGGAGGATGTGATGGACAAGACCCAATCCTAAGCCTAGCACAAGATCATGTAGTTCGTATGCTAAAGCTTTTATAATGTCAAGTATCATTTCCTTAGACCATGAGATTGTGCAACTCCCGGATACCGTAGGAATGCTTTGGGTGTGCCAAACGTCACAACGTAACTGGGTGGCTATAAAGGTACACTACAGGTATCTCCGAAAGTGTCTGTTGGGTGGCACGAATCGAGACTGGGATTTGTCACTCCGTGTAAACGGAGAGGTATCTCTGGGCCCACTCGGTAGGACATCATCATAATGTGCACAATGTGATCAAGGAGTTGATCACGGGATGATGTGTTGCGGAACGAGTAAAAGAGACTTGCCGGTAACGAGATTGAACAAGGTATCGGAATACCGACGATCGAATCTCGGGCAAGTATCGTACCGATAGACAATGGGAATTGTATACGGGATTGATTAAGTCCTTGACATCGTGGTTCATCCGATGAGATCATCATGGAACATGTGGGAGCCAACATGGGTATCCAGATCCCGCTGTAGGTTATTGACCGGAGAACGTCTCGGTCATGTCTGCATGTCTCCCGAACCCGTAGGGTCTACACACTTAAGGTTCGATGACGCTAGGGTTATAAAGGAAGCTTGTATGTGGTTACCGAATGTTGTTCGGAGTCCCGGATGAGATCCCGGACGTCATGAGGAGTTCCGGAATGGTCCGGAGGTAAAGATTTATATATGGGAAGTCCTGTTTTGGTCATCAAAGAGTTTCGGGTTTTATCGGTAACGTACCGGGACCACCGGAGGGGTCCGGGGGTCCACCAAGTGGGGCCACAAGCCCCGGAGGGCTGCATGGGCCAAGTGTGGGAGGGGACCAGCCCCAGGTGGGCTGGTGCGCCCCCCCACAAGGGCCCAAGGCGCAAGGAAGAGGAGAAGGGGGCAAACCCTAGGGCAGATGGGCCCTAGGGCCCATATTGGTGCGCCTCCCTCTCCCGTCCCCTCTTGGACGCCACCTTTGTTCCCCATCTAGGGCTGCCGCCCCCCCTAGGGATGGGAACCCTAGAGGGGGCGCAGCCCCTCCCCTTCCCTATATATATTGAGGCATTGGGCTGCCCACAACACGTGATTCGATCTCTCTCTCGTTGGTGCAGCCCTGCGTCTCTTCTTCCTCCTCTCTTGCGGTGCTTGGCGAAGCCCTGCTGGATTGCCACGCTCCTCCATCATCACCACGCTGTTGTGCTGCTGCTGGATGGAGTCTTCCTCAACCTCTCCCTCTCTCCTTGCTGGATCAAGGCATGGGAGACGTCATCGGGCTGTACGTGTGTTGAACGCGGAGGTGCCGTCCGTTCGGCACTTGGTCATCGGTGATTTGAATCACGACGAGTACGACTCCATCAACCCCGTTCACTTGAACGCTTCCGCTTAGCGATCTACAAGGGTATGTAGATGCACTCTCCTTCCCCTCGTTGCTGGTTTATCCATAGATAGATCTTGGTGACACGTAGGAAAATTTTGAATTGCTGCTACGTTCCCCAACAGTGTGACCCTGCTTGGCTTCTTGGGCGTGTATGGGAAGAAAAAAGATACACCTGAGGCACGGGAGGACCAGCAACGTATGCACAGAAAAGACGGCATACATCAGGGTCATGCAAGCTACGCTCTTACCAAAGAAGAGAAGGAAATCTTCTTTGAATGCCTGCTCAGTATTAAGGTACCGTCTGGCTTCTTGTCGAATATAAAGGGAATAATAAACATGGCAGAGAAAAAGTTCCAGAACCTAAAGTCTCATGACTGCCACGTGATTATGACGCAACTGCTTCCGGTTGCATTGAGGGGGCTTCTACCGGAAAACGTTCGATTAGCCATTGTGAAGCTATGTGCATTTCTCAATGCAATCTCTCAGAAGATAATCGATCCAAAAATCATGCCAAGGTTAGAGAATGATTTGGTGCAATGTCTTGTCAGTTTCGAGTTTGTGTTCCCACCATCCTTCTTCAACATCATGACGCACGTACTAGTTCACCTATGCGAAGAGATTAACGTTTTGGGTCCTGTATTTCTACACAATATGTTCCCCTTTGAGAGGTTCATGGGAGTCTTAAAGAAATATGTTCATAACCGTGCTAGGCCAGAAGGAAGCATCTCCAAGGGCCGTCAAAATGAGGAGGTCATTGAGTTTTGTATTGACTTTATTCCTGACCTTAAGCCGATTGGTGTTCCTGAATCGCGGCATAAGGGCAGACTGGATGGAAAAGGCACGCTAGGAGGGGAACAAATAATATGTATGGACGGACATTCTCTCACTGAAGCACACTACACAGTTCTACAGAATTCCGCTTTGGTGGCTCCGTATATGGATGAACACAAGAATTTGCTACGCTCCAAACACCCGGAGCGGTCTGATGACTGGATTACACGTGAACAAACCAGGAGTTTCGCCAGCTGGTTGCAGACACGTACCATGCATGACACCTCTATTGAAGATGACCTGTACTTGCTGTTCCAGTTACCATCTTCGAACATAATGACTTTCAAAGGGTACGAGATAAATGGTAATACATTTTACACAATCGCCCAAGATAAGAAGAGCACCAACCAAAACAGTGGTGTCCGCTTTGATGCAGAAACCAAGACGGGAAAGGAAACATATTATGGTTATATACAGGACATATGGGAACTTGACTATTGACGTGGTTTGAAGGTCCCTTTGTTTCGGTGCAAATGGGTCAATATGACACGAGGCGGGGTAACAGAAGACCCGCAGTACGGAATGACAACAGTGGATCTCAACAATCTTGCGTATGCAGACGAACCATTCGTCCTAGCCAATGATGTGGCACATGTTTTCTATGTGAAGGACATGTCTACCAAGCCGAGAAAAAGAAAAGATAAGGAAGCGAATGCATCGTACGATGAGCCAAAGCGGCACATAGTGTTGGAAATATGCCCTAGAGGCAATAATAAAAGCATTATTATTATATTTCCTTATTCATGATAATTGTCTTTATTCGTGCTATAATTGTGTTAACCGGAAATCGTAATACATGTGTGAATAACAGACAACAACATGTCCCTAGTAAGCCTCTAGTTGACTAGCTTGTTGATCGACAGATAGTCATGGTTTCCTGACTATGGACATTGGATGTCATCGATAACGGGATCACATCATTAGGAGAATGATGTGATGGACAAGACCCAATCCTAAACATAGCATAAGATCGCATAGTTCGTTTGCTAGAGTTTTCCAATGTCAAGTATCCTTTCCTTAGACCATGAGATCGTGTAACTCCCGGATACCGTAGGAGTGCTTTGGGTATGCCAAACGTCACAACGTAACTGGGTGACTATAAAGGTATACTACGGGTATCTCTGAAAGTGTCTGTTGGGTTGACATGGATCGAGACTGGGATTTGTCACTCCACTTGATGGAGAGGTATCACCGGGCCCTCTCGGTAATGCATCATCACAATGAGCTCAAGGTGATCAAAGTGTTTGATCACGGTATCATGCATTACGGAACGAGAAAAGTGACTTGCCGGTAACGAGATTGAACGAGGTATTGGTATACCGACGATCGAATCTCGGGCAAGTAAAATACCGATTGACAAAGGGAATCGTATACGGGATTAATTGAATCCTCGACATCGTGGTTCATCCGATGAGATCATCGTGGAGCATGTGGGAGCCAACATGGGTATCCAGATCCCGCTGTTGGTTATTGCCCGAGAGCCGTCTCGGTCATGTCTGCATGTCTCCCGAACCCGTAGGGTCTACACACTTAAGGTTCGGTGACGCTAGGGTTGTGAAGATATGTATGTGCAGTAACCCGAATGTTGTTCGGAGTCCCGGATGAGATCCCGGACGTCACGAGGAGTTCCGGAATGGTCCGGAGGTAAAGAATTATATATAGGAAGTGCTATTTTGGCCATCGGGACAAGTTTCAGGGTTATCGGTATTGTACCGGGACCACCGGAGGGGTCCCGGGGGTCCACTAGGTGGGGCCACCTGCCTTGGTGGGCCACATGGGCCTTAGGGGGTGCGCCTTGGCCTTCTTGGGCCAAGGGGAACCAGCCCCAAGGGCCCATGCGCCAAGGAAACTTGGAGAGGGGAGAGTCCTACAAGGGGAAGGCACCTCCGAGGTGCCTTGGGGAGGATGGACTCCTCCCCACCCTTGGCCGCACTGTTCCTTGGAGGAAGGGGAAAGGGCTGCGCCTCCCCCTCTCCCTTGGCCCTATATATAGTGGGGAAAAGGAGGAGCAAACCAACCCTATGCCCTGGCTCCTCCCTCCTCCCAGCAACACCTCCTCCTCCTCCCGTAGTTGCTTAGCGAAGCCCTGCCGGAGTTCTGCTGCATCCACCACCACACCGTCGTGCTGGATCTTCCTCAACCTCTCCTTCCCCCTTGCTGGATCAAGAAGGAGGAGACGTCTCCCGTCCCGTACGTGTGTTGAACACGGAGGTGCTGTCCGTTCGGCACTAGATCATCGGTGAATTGGATCACGGCAAGTACGACTACCTCATCCACGTTCACTCGAACGCTTCCGTTGCGATCTACAAAGTGGTATGTAGATGCTATCTAATCTGAATACTCGTTGCTAGATGAACTCATAGATGGATCTTGGTGAAACCGTAGGAAAAATTTTAATTTTCTGCAACGTTCCCCAACAGTGGCATCATGAGCTAGGTCTATGCGTAGTTCTTCTTGCGCGAGTAGAACACAATTTGTTGTGGGCGTAGATGTTGTCAACTTTTCTTGCCGCTACTAGTCTTATCTTGCTTCAGCGGTATTGTGGGATGAAGCGGCCCGGACCAACCTTACACGTACGCTTACGTGAGACCGGTTCCACCGACTAACATGCACTAGTTGCATAAGGTGGCAGGCGGGTGTCTGTCTCTCCTACTTTAGTTGGAGCGGATTCGATGAAAAGGGTCCTTATGAAGGGTAAATAGAAGTTGACAAATCACGTTGTGGTTTTACGTAGGTAAGAAAACATTCTTGCTAGAACCCTAATTCAGCCACGTAAAACTTGCAACAACAATTAGAGGACGTCTAACTTGTTTTTGCAGCAAGTGCTTTGTGATATGATATGGCCAAAGTTGTGATGTATGATGAATGATCTATATGTGATGTATGAGATGTTCATGCTATTGTAATAGGAATCACGACTTGCATGTCGATGAGTATGACAACCGGCAGGAGCCATAGGAGTTGTCTTTATTTTTTTTATGACCTGCGTGTCATTGAGAATCGCCATGTAAGTTACTTTACTTTATTGCTAAACGCGTTAGCCATAGTAGTAGAAGTAATAGTTGGCGAGCAACTTCATGGAGACACGATGATGAAGATCATGATGATGAAGATCATGGTGTCAAGCCGGTGACAAGATGATCATGGAGCCCCAAGATGAAGATCAAAGGAGCTATGTGATATTGGCCATATCATGTCACGTTTATTATTTGATTGCATGTGATGTTTATCATGTTTTGCATCTTGTTTACTTAGAACGACGGTAGTAAATAAGATGATCCCTCATAATAATTTCAAGAAAGTGTTCACCCTAACTGTGCACCGTTGCTAAGGTTCGTCGTTCCGAAGCACCACGTGATGATCGGGTGTGATAGGTCCTTACGTTCGCATACAACGGGTGTAAGACAGATTTACACACGCAAAACACTTAGGTTGACTTGACGAGCCTAGCATGTACAGACATGGCCTCAGAACACAGAAGACCGAAAGGTCGAGCATGAGTCGTATAGAAGATACGATCAACATGAAGATGTTCACCGATGTTGACTAGTCCGTCTCACGTGATGATCGGACATGGCCTAGTTGACTCGGATCATGTAATACTTAGATGACTAATAGAGGGATGTCTATCTAAGTGGGAGTTCATTAAATAATTTGATTAAATGAACTTTATTATCATGAACTTAGTCTAAATATTTACAATATGTCTTGTAGATCAAATGGCCAACGTAGTCCTCAACTTCAACGCGTTCCTAGAGAAAACCAAGCTGAAAGACGATGGTAGCAACTATACGGACTGGGTCCGGAACCTGAGGATCATCCTCATAGCTGCCAAGAAAGATTATGTCCTAAGAGCACCGCTGGGTGACGCACCTATTCTCCCTGCAGAACAAGACATTATGAACGCTTGGCAGTCACGCTGCGATGATTACTCCCTCGTTCAGTGCGGCATGCTTTACAGCTTAGAGCCGGGACTCCAAAAGCGTTTTGAGAGACATGGAGCATATGAGATGTTCGAAGAGCTGAAAATGGTTTTCCAAGCTCATGCCCGGGTCGAGAGATATGAAGTCTCCGATAAATTCTTTAGCTGTAAGATGGAGGAAAATAGTTCTGTCAGTGAACACATACTCAAAATGTCTGGGTTGCACAACCGCATGACTCAACTGGAAGTTAATCTCCCGGAAGAAGCGGTCATTGACAGAATCCTCCAGTCGCTTCCACCTAGCTACAAGATCTTTGTGATGAACTACAATATGCAGGGGATGGTAAAGACCATTCCTGAAGTATATGCTATGCTGAAATCAGCAGAGGTAGAAATCAAGAAGGAGCATCAAGTGTTGATGGTGAATAAAACCACTAAGTTCAAGAAGGGCAAGGGTAAAAAGAACTTCAAGAAGGACGGCAAGGAAGTTGTCGCGCCCGGAA
Source organism: Aegilops umbellulata (assembly GCA_032464435.1). Taxonomy (NCBI): domain Eukaryota; kingdom Viridiplantae; phylum Streptophyta; class Magnoliopsida; order Poales; family Poaceae; genus Aegilops; species Aegilops umbellulata. The sequence continues at coordinate 643,056,952 of CP136057.1, forward strand.
AGCAAGTTGCCGGGAAGAAGCCAAAGAATGGACCCAAGCCGAGACTGAGTGTTTTTATTGCAAGGGAAGTGGTCACTGGAAGCGGAACTGCCCCAAATACTTAGCGGACAAGAAGGCCGACAAAACCAAAGGTATATGTGATATACATGTAATTGATGTGTACCTTACTAGTACTCGTAGTAGCTCTTGGGTATTTGATACCGGTGCAGTTGCTCACATTTGTAACTCAAAGCAGGAGCTGCGGAATAAACGAAGACTGGCGAAGGACGAGGTGACGATGCGCATCGAATGGTTCCAAGGTCGATGTGATCGCCGTCGGCACGCTGCCTCTACATTTACCTACGGGATTAGTTTTAAACCTCAATAATTGTTATTTAGTGCCAAGTTTGAGCATGAACATTGTATCTGGATCTCGCTTAATTCGAGATGGCTACTCATTTAAATCCGAGAATAATGGTTGTTCTATTTATATGAGAGATATGTTTTATGGTCATGCTCCGATGGTTAATGGTTTATTCTTGATGAATCTCGTACGTGATGATACACATATTCATAGTGTGAGTACCAAAAGAATTAAAGTTGATAACAATAGTCCCACATATTTGTGGCACTGCCGCCTTGGTCACATAGGTGTCAAACGCATGAAGAAGCTCCATGCAGATGGACTTTTAGAGTCTCTTGATTATGAATCATTTGACACGTGCGAACCATGCCTCATGGGTAAAATGACCAAGACTCCGTTCTCAGGAACAATGGAGCGAGCAACCAACTTATTGGAAATCATACATACCGATGTATGCGGTCCAATGAGTGTTGAGGCTCGCGGTGGCTATCGTTATGTTCTCACCCTCACTGATGACTTGAGTAGATATGGGTATATCTACTTGATGAAACACAAGTCTGAGACCTTTGAAAAGTTCAAGGAATTTCAGAGTGAGGTTGAAAATCAACGTGATAGAAAGATCAAGTTTCTACGATCAGATCGTGGAGGAGAATACTTGAGTCACGAATTTGGCACACACTTAAGAAAATGTGGAATAGTTTCACAACTCACGCCGCCTGGAACACCTCAGCATAATGGTGTGTCCGAATGTCGTAATCGCACTCTATTAGATATGGTGCGATCTATGATGTCTCTTACCGACTTACCGCTATCTTTTTGGGGCTATGCTTTAGAGACTGCCGCATTCACTTTAAATAGGGCTCCGTCGAAATCCGTTGAGACGACACCGTATGAATTATGGTTTGGGAAGAAACCTAAGCTGTCGTTTCTAAAAGTTTGGGGATGCGATGCTTATGTGAAGAAACTTCAACCTGAAAAGCTCGAACCCAAATCGGAAAAATGCGTCTTCATAGGATACCCTAAAGAAACTATTGGGTATACCTTCTACCACAGATCCGAAGGCAAGATCTTTGTTGCCAAGAATGGATCCTTTCTAGAGAAAGAGTTTCTCTCGAAATAAGTAAGTGGGAGGAAAGTAGAACTTGATGAAGTGTTACCTCTTGAACCGGAAAATGGCGAAACTCAAGAAAACGTTTCTGAGGTGCCTGCACCGACTAGAGAGGAAATCAATGATGATGATCAAGATCAAGCTCCTACTGAAATTCGAAGGTCCACAAGGACATGTTCCGCACCAGAGTGGTACGGGAACCCTGTCTTGGAAATCATGTTGTTAGACAACGGTGAACCTTCGAACTATGAGGAAGCAATGGCGGGCCCGGATTCCGACAAATGGCTGGAAGCCATGAAATCCGAGATAGGATCCATGTATGAAAACGAAGTATGGACTTTGACTGACTTGCCCGTTGAACGGCGAGCCATAGAAAATAAATGGATCTTTAAGAAGAAGACAGACGTGGATGGTAATGTGACCATCTATAAAGCTCGGCTTGTCGCTAAGGGTTATCGACAAGTTCAAGGGGTTGACTACGATGAGACTTTCTCACCGGTAGCGAAGCTGAAGTCCGTCCGAATCATGTTTGCAATTGCCGCATACTATGATTATGAGATATGGCAAATGGACGTCGAAACGGCATTCCTTAATGGTTTCCTTAAGGAAGAATTGTATATGATGCAGCCGGAAGGTTTTGTCGATCCTAAGAATGCTGACAAGGTATGCAAGCTCCAACGCTCGATTTATGGGCTGGTGCAAGCATCTCGGAGTTGGAACATTCGCTTTGATGAGATGATCAAAGCGTTTGGGTTTACACAGACTTATGGAGAAGCCTGTGTTTACAAGAAAGTGAGTGGGAGCTCTGTAGCATTTCTCATATTATATGTAGACGACATACTTTTGATGGGAAATGATATAGAACTCTTGGACAGCATCAAGGCCTACTTGAATAAGAGTTTTTCAATGAAGGACCTTGGAGAAGCTGCTTATATATTAGGCATCAAGATCTATAGAGATAGATCGAGACGCCTCATAGGTCTTTCACAAAGCACATACCTTGATAAGATATTGAAGAAGTTCAATATGGATCAATCTAAGAAGGGGTTCTTAGCTGTGTTACAAGGTGTGAAATTGAGCTCAGCTCAATGTCCGACCACGGCAGAAGAAATAGAAGAGATGAGCGTCATCCCCTATGCCTCAGCCATAGGTTCTATTATGTATGCCATGCTGTGTACCAGACCTAATGTAAACCTTGCCGTAAGTTTGGTAGGAAGGCACCAAAGTAATCCCGGCAAGGAACACTGGACAGCGGTCAAGAATATCCTGAAGTACCTGAAAAGGACTAAGGAAATGTTTCTCGTTTATGGAGGTGACGAAGAGCTCGTCGTAAAAGGTTACGTCGATGCTAGCTTCGACACAGATCTGGATGACTCTAAGTCACAAACCGGATACGTGTATATTTTGAATGGTGGGGCAGTAAGCTGGTGCAGTTGCAAGCAAAGCGTCGTGGCGGGATCTACATGTGAAGCAGAGTACATGGCAGCCTCGGAGGCACCACATGAAGCAATTTGGGTGAAGGAGTTCATCACCGACCTCGGAGTCATACCCAATGCGTCGGGGCCAATCAAGCTCTTCTGTGACAACACTGGAGCTATTGCACTTGCAAAGGAGCCCAGGTTTCACAAGAAGACTAGGCACATCAAGCGTCGCTTCAACTCCATTCGTGAAAATGTTAAAGATGGAGACATAGAGATTTGTAAAGTGCACACGGATCTGAATGTCGCAGATCCGTTGACTAAACCTCTCCCTAAGGCAAAACATGATCAGCACCAGAACTCTATGGGTGTTCGTTTCATCACAATGTAACTAGATTATTGACTCTAGTGCAAGTGGGAGACTGTTGGAAATATGCCCTAGAGGCAATAATAAAAGCATTATTATTATATTTCCTTATTCATGATAATTGTCTTTATTCGTGCTATAATTGTGTTAACCGGAAATCGTAATACATGTGTGAATAACAGACAACAACATGTCCCTAGTAAGCCTCTAGTTGACTAGCTTGTTGATCGACAGATAGTCATGGTTTCCTGACTATGGACATTGGATGTCATCGATAACGGGATCACATCATTAGGAGAATGATGTGATGGACAAGACCCAATCCTAAACATAGCATAAGATCGCATAGTTCGTGTGCTAGAGTTTTCCAATGTCAAGTATCCTTTCCTTAGACCATGAGATCGTGTAACTCCCGGATACCGTAGGAGTGCTTTGGGTATGCCAAACGTCACAACGTAACTGGGTGACTATAAAGGTATACTACGGGTATCTCTGAAAGTGTCTGTTGGGTTGACATGGATCGAGACTGGGATTTGTCACTCCACTTGATGGAGAGGTATCACCGGGCCCTCTCGGTAATGCATCATCACAATGAGCTCAAGGTGATCAAAGTGTTTGATCACGTATCATGCATTACGGAACGAGAAAAGTGACTTGCCGGTAACGAGATTGAACGAGGTATTGGTATACCGACGATCGAATCTCGGGCAAGTAAAATACCGATTGACAAAGGGAATCGTATACGGGATTAATTGAATCCTCGACATCGTGGTTCATCCGATGAGATCATCGTGGAGCATGTGGGAGCCAACATGGGTATCTAGATCCCGCTGTTGGTTGTTGCCCGAGAGCCGTCTCGGTCATGTCTGCATGTCTCCCGAACCCGTAGGGTCTACACACTTAAGGTTCGGTGACGCTAGGGTTGTGAAGATATGTATGTGCAGTAACCCGAATGTTGTTCGGAGTCCCGGATGAGATCCCGGACGTCACGAGGAGTTCCGGAATGGTCTGGAGGTAAAGAATTATATATAGGAAGTGCTATTTTGGCCATCGGGACAAGTTTCAGGGTTATCGGTATTGTACCGGGACCACCGGAGGGGTCCCGGGGGTCCACCAGGTGGGGCCACCTGCCTTGGTGGGCCACATGGGCCTTAGGGGGTGCGCCTTGGCCTGCTTGGGCCAAGGGGAACCAGCCCCAAGGGCCCATGCGCCAAGGAAACTTGGAGAGGGGAGAGTCCTACAAGGGGAAGGCACCTCCGAGGTGCCTTGGGGAGGATGGACTCCTCCCCACCCTTGGCCGCACCCTTCCTTGGAGGAAGGGGCAAGGGCTGCGCCTCCCCCTCTCCCTTGGCCCTATATATAGTGGGGAAAAGGAGGAGCAAACCAACCCTATGCCCTGGCTCCTCCCTCCTCCCAGCAACACCTCCTCCTCCTCCCGTAGTTGCTTAGCGAAGCCCTGCCGGAGTTCTGCTGCATCCACCACCACACCGTCGTGCTGGATCTTCCTCAACCTCTCCTTCCCCCTTGCTGGATCAAGAAGGAGGATACGTCTCCCGTCCCGTACGTGTGTTGAACGCGGAGGTGCTGTCCGTTCGGCACTAGATCATCGGTGAATTGGATCACGGCAAGTACGACTACCTCATCCACGTTCACTCGAACGCTTCCGTTGTGATCTACAAAGTGGTATGTAGATGCTATCTAATCTGAATACTCGTTGCTAGATGAACTCATAGATGGATCTTGGTGAAACCGTAGGAAAAATTTTAATTTTCTGCAACGTTCCCCAACACATAGTTCTTTCTTGGAAGAGAAACATCGTGGGAGTGGATGACAAGACAGACAAGTCAGAAGATTATGAAAAGTTTGATGAAATTGCTCCATTCACAGTGAATATTGACTCGAGCATCCCGTTAAATGATGAAGATTTTCCATGGTTACGACGCAAAGGGACACACGCGAAGAAAAAGTTTCACACCTAAAGATCTGGGATATGATCGGCTTCACTATCATCACTTTTTTCTGTGTTTCACACCCAGAAGGGAATCTCTGTAATAGTTAGGGTAGTTAATTATGTGTTTTGGCATTTGAAACGCGAAGAAATTTTATGTGCAAACAAATTCTTTCATGCCTTTACTGATTTTTAAAGTTAATTTATTCACAAACTAGTGATGCACACTAATTTCAAATAATTCAAAATTTAAACTATTCAAATTTGAAAACTACGGGCACTAACAGAAAGTTTGTAATTTTTTGTACCTAAAGCAAAAATATTCAAAAAGAAACTCTAAATACACAAAAAAAACTCAAAAATAAATAAAGCAAAAAAAATTAAAAAAGCTCGCCTACTAGGCCAGAGCGGCCTGCATACGACTAGAAACCCAACCTGTTGTTGGGCCAGGATGCAGGCTCGCAAAGGCCCAGTAGGCCCACAGGGCAGCACAACACAGGTAGGCCCAGAAGGCCTGCATTCGAGAGGAGCTCAAAGGAGCAGCCGCGGCTGGGTTTATAAACCAGTGCGGCTGCCCTTCGCTAGGCGAGGTGGGACTAAACTTTGCGCCCCTCGTCTGGCAGCGCACCCCCCTTTAGTACTGGTTCGTGGCACCAACCGGTACTAAAGGGGGGGGCCTTTAGTACCGGTTGGAGCCACCAACCGGTACTAAAGGGGGTGCGGTTCCCGCCGCTTGGCCTGGCCAAAACAGGCCTTTAGTACCGGTTGGTGGCTTCAACCGGTACTAAAGGTGCCTTCTATATATACAACACTTACGAAAATTTCATTCTCCCTCTGTTTCTTCCTCTGTTTCCCCATTGAAGCACCACCCGCGCACCCCGATCGATCGACGCCGTTGCCGTCGCCGCCCCCGTCTCCGTCGCCGCCCTGGGCCCGTCCCCGTCGCGCCATCCCCGCGTCGCCGCCCCCGCGTCACGCCCCGGCCCGTCGCCGCCCCCGGCCGTTGCCTCGCCGTCGCCGTCGCCCCGCTGTGAGCTCTCCCCCTCTAACCCCTCTCCCTCGCCCCCGGCGGCCACCATGGGCGCCGCCCCTCCCCGAGCCCATACACACACACACAAGTATGATGAACACACACACACACACGTACATATGTATGAATTAATGCATGTATATATTAGTATGTACGTATTTGGTATGTTTAATTAGTTTAGATTTTTTAGATTATTACTTTTTCACTAGTATATATGTATGAATGCATGTTAGATGGATATAATTATTGTTTAATTAGTATGGAAATTTTTTATACAGTGTTGTTTTTCAGTTTTTTAATGGATGTATAGAAGTTGTGTTTTCTGTTTTTAGTATTAGATGTTTAATTAGTATGAAATAGCATATAGAATTTTGACATATGCAATGATAGCATAATTAGTGTTATATAGAAATGTTAGAAATTTTAGTTATCAAAATCCAATCATAAAAAAATGTTACTTTTTGCGGGCATATAACTAGTATTTGTTCTCGACGATGCCCGGCCCGCATCCTCGCCGTCGACCCGTCCGCGATGACGTCCGGCTGACCCATGTCCGGGACTGGGCTCCGCCGGGCTGGCACTGGGAGGTGCTGCCTGGAGGGGCGCACTGCTTGATGAGGAACCCGGCCCCGGGTCCCGTCGTCGACCCTGATCTCGTTTGGTGGCGTTCGCGTGGGACAGTTTCGGTGCGGAGGGAGCCGGCCCCACCGGAGGTGGTACGTCGCCGTGTCAGGGAGGAGGATGAGCACGTCCATCGCTACATGGTTGCGTTAGAGGGCGGTAGGTTCTCCAATACCTGGCAGTTTCTTCAGGGATCTCACTTCAGCTATGATCCTGTGAGGGTTCCTTCTCTTTGGGTGTCCACCGCCCGCGCCGCAGGAACCGTGAGTGTCCTAGATTCTTCTGTAGTATTCGATCTTTAATTAGCTACCTAGCCAGTGATGTACTATTCAATATTATATATTATTCAAGACGATGTATTCGAGATTATATCTATTATTCGAGATGATGTATTCGAGATTATATCTATTATTCGAGATGATGTATTCGAGATTATATCTATTATTCGAGACGATGTATTCGAGATTATATCTATTATTCGAGACGATGTAATTTGAATACTAAATTGTTTTATATTTCTTTTGGATTAGTTAAATAAAAGCTATGGCGGACAATACCGACAGAGAGGGAGAACAGACCATGTTCGATATGATACGCGGGCCAGATGATGACCAGAATGAAGAAGATTATGACGGCTCCGAATTTCTAAACAACACCGGAGAGGGTGATATGATATTCGATCGCGACGACCGAATTGATCAAGTCATGAACTACGATTATGACGATGACGAAGAACATGTTGATCCTGAAACAACAAAGACCGGTGAGGTATGTATATTTATATAAGCAGGCATCTGGTGATCATCACATGTTTTAAATGAGTTGAAGATATATTAATGAATCGATCTTTCTTCTTTCAGCCATCCGGATCGAGCAAATCTTCAGGCAACAGGACGAAACGAGGCCCGAACAAAAAGTTGAAGGAGGGCGTAAAGTACAATATCAAGACAATCAGACAAATGGCGAACCATTAGCGCCTTAGAAGGTTGTGGACAAGTTTGTTCGTCAGTGCGGAGTTCTTGTGAAGGACCAACTCCCGATCTCCCTTCAAGAATGGAGAGAGCCAGCAAAGCCACGTCCAGATGTTACTTTTGTCGACGACAGACAAAAAAGTCTACTTTGGGATACTCTCATGGAACATTTCACCCTACCAGACCATTTCACAGATGCAGATGTGGAGAAAGTCAAGGACGCCGCTCTTAGGAAGATGGCGGTTGCATTCAACAACCACAAGAATCGTGTATGGGACAAGTACGTCAAGGGAGGAAGGAAGACTCCAGTATTCGAGGGAACACTAGAGAATCAAAGTGCTCATTGGGACGATTTCGTGAAATTCAAGGATTCAGAATTAGCTAAGGAACGGTCGAGAATAAACAAGAAGAATGCCGAAAAAAAGGATAAGTTCCATAAGCTGGGGCCAGGTGGCTACGCGGTGGCAATGCCTAAGTGGGATAAGTCCGAGAAAGAGATGGAGGATGCAGGTGTCACTCCGGTTACTAGGAGCTGGCCCCCCAGGTGCAGGACTTGGTTCTATGCGCATGGGAGGGAGTTGGACCCGAAGACAAGCAACGTTTCAACGAAGGCATGTCTGAACGGAGCCGACAATAAGATACTTGTTGCAATAGAAGAGGCTCGAACGGGGGTGTTCCAGCCCAACAGAGAGAACGAAGAGCTTACGCGTGCCCAGGGAAATCCTGAACACCCGGGAAGAACACGAGGCAAGGGCGCTATTCCGTGGTATGAGGGGTTTTCGGACTGGAACGCCGACTACAGAACCTGTGCGAGAAGGAAGATTGCGGAGGAGAAGCAGAGGAAGATGGAGGAGGAGAAGAGGAAGCTGGACTATGAACGCCTTCAAGGCCTAGAATCAGCGCACATGGACTTGGCAGTCAGATTCCAGCGGCAGCAGGAGCAGATCGACTCACTTAGCCAGCAAAGGGGGTCTCAGCAGCTGCAGCAGCTAGTGGATGATCCAGCATTGGATACCACCGCTCCATCCATGCCGAGAAGCAGTGTGGGTTCCGCCCCGTTTGACGCAATGCTGGATAGATACCCCGTGGATGACATCACGAAGAACACTAACTGTGAGCTACACTTCAAAATTAAGAACATATCCTTGAAGGTGGCGGACGATGTTGCTTATACAAATTCCCCCGATGCAACCTTCCATTGCAACCCGATTCCAGCAGGCTATGCTCGTGTCGTGGTTGATGAGGTGGTGGACCAATATTCAGGGCTAGAGCTTGACATTCCTGGAGGTGACGAGGAGCACACACTCGGAGAGGTCAAACATCGTATCATCCTATGGAGAAAGGACTGCATCATCTTTCGAAGGCCACCGACACCGCGTCACCCGACTCCTCGTCGAAGTCCGCCACCGATTCAGCAGACTCCCGCTCCTCCAAGTCCACCAACGCGTGAGGCCACTCCTCATCCTCCAAGTCCGGCAAAGTGTCAGGCCACTCCTCCTCCAAGTCCGACACAGCGTCAGACGTCCACTCCTCCTCCAAGTCCGGCACAACCTCAGGCCACTCCTCCTCCAAGTCCGGCACAGCTTCAGGCCACTCCTCCTCGCCCAACTCAGCCCCGTCAGCCATCTCCGCCGCCTCAGCAATCGCAGAAGAGACACCCCGTAGCTATGGTGCGTAGCGGTACGATTCGAGGTCATAGTACATGAAGTACAGGCGGAGGCAAGCGATATAAATATGGTGCAAACCTCACTACTCCTCTTCCTGAGAGGGCTTACGACAGGACCGAGGAGCAAACCAAGGCCATAGTGCGGGCAGAAGTCGACGCCCATTTTGGACCGAAACCGCCACCGCCGCCAAGGGAGGAAGTGCCTGTGGAAGTTATTGACCACTTCATTTGTATGGCTCAACCACCAGCTCCTAAGCCTGTTGACACAGACTATGAGCGCCACATCAGGAAGTTACATCGACAACGTCTACAGAAGGAGGCGAGCTCGAGCTCGAGCAAACAACAAGCAGCTATCAAAAAATGCGGGAAAACCGTTGCCCAGCTGGGAGAACAGGCGGCGCAATCGATCCCCCCGCTTGTTGTGCCAACAACACGTGACAGTACGCGCGCCCAATATTATTGTGGGCAAACAGTTTACGTTCCCGAGGTGGGCGATGTGGTAATAACCCAGGAGCATATAATGCAGGCTGAAACTCTCAACATCACTGTTGGACAACTCCTCGAGATCGAGGACATGCCTGTGCTTAGAGAGGAGGAAATAAAATGGAAATATGTCTGGGGCCAACCTTTGGTCAAGCCAGAAAAGGTCAAGAAGCTCCCAACGAGAATGTATGAATTGCATCAATGGTACATGGACATTACCAAGAGATCCGATCGAGAGTCCCTCATGGTGCAAGTCAAGAAGGATCATTACTAACATCTGAAACCTGTGACCGTTGAGTATTCTGAACTGTTTCAGTTATACAATCAGGACGCACTCGACAAATCTATCGTCAGTTGCTATTGACTGTAAGTGATTTCTTTCTGTAATTTAAGTCTCAAGCTAGCTGTAATGATCCTTTTGATCAATCATTACCTGTAATTATCCTCACTATATTCTTTTATGTGGTATTATGCAGGATGAAGATGTATGAAATGAGAAAAGGTGGACGCTATGGCATTGGGTTCATTGACCCAAACACCGTTAATGAATACACATGGAAACTAAACAAGCATCATGAAAAGCAGGTAGAGGACAGCATGCTAGAGTTCTTGAAGCGCCTCAAATACAATAAAGATATACTACTTCCTTACAACTTCCAGTGAGTCACACTTTCTTGTACTACAAATTCTCTATTTTTGCCTACTAGCTAGCTACTGTTGGGGAACGTAGCAGAAATTCAAAATTTTCCTACGTGTCACCAAGATCTATCTATGGAGAAACCAGCAACGAGGGGGAAGAGAGTGCATCTACATACCCTTGTAGATCGCTAAGCGGAAGCGTTCAAGTGAACGGGGTTGATGGAGTCGTACTCGTCGTGATCCAAATCACCGATGACCAAGTGTCGAACGGACGGCACCTCCGCGTTCAACACACGTACAGCCCGATGACGTCTCCATGCCTTGATCCAGCAAGGAGAGAGGGAGAGGTTGATGAAGACTCCGTCCAGCAGCAGCACAACGGCGTGGTGGTGGTGGAGGAGCGTGGCAATCCTGCAGGGCTTCGCCAAGCACCGTGGGAGAGGAGGAGGGAGAGAGGTAGGGCTGCGCCTTGGGAGAGTTCATCTTGTGTCTTGGGCAGCCCCAAAACCTCCACTATATATAGGGGCAAGGGGGAGGGGCAGGTGCCCTAGGGTTTCCCCTAGGGGGGGCGGCGGCCAGGGCAGATTGGATCTCCCCCTTGGGTGACTTGGCCCCCAAGCCAGGAGGTGGGATCCCTAGATGGGGCGCCCCAAACCCCCTGGTCACGTGGGAATAGGCGAGGGGGGCGCACAACCCCTTAGTGGGCTGGTTTGCCCCCTTCCCTTGGCCCATGAAGCCCCCCAACACTTGCCGGGGCTCCCGAAACACCTTTCGGTCATGCTGGTCATCACCCGGTACCTCCTGAACACTCCCGGACTCCAAAACCCTTCGTCCAATATATCAATCTTTACCTACGGACCATTCCGGAACTCCTCGTGACATCCTGGATCTTATCCGGGACTCCGAACAACATTCGGTAACCACATACGAACTTCCTTTATAACCCTAGCGTCATCGAACCTTAAGTGTGTAGACCCTACGGGTTCGGGAACCATGCAGACATGACCGAGACGTTCTCCGGTCAATAACCAACAGCGGGATCTGGACACCCTTGTTGGTTTCCACATGTTCCACGATGATCTCATCGGATGAACCACGATGTCGAGGATTCGATCAATCTCGTATACAATCCCCTTTGTCTAGCGGTATTGTACTTATTTCTCTAAGGATAATCTTGACCGCTATCTGGTGATCTACTCCTAGATCACCTTTGTACCCTCTAGCCAGACATGTGGCAAGGCACATGTCAGGTGCGGTACACAGCATAGCATACTATGGAGCCTATGTCTAAGCATAGGGGACGACCTTCGTCCTTTCTCTCTGTTCTGCCGTGGTCGAGCTTTAAGTCTTAACTTCGTACCTTACAACTCAGGCAAGAACTTCCTTCTTTGACTGATCCATCTTGAACACCTTCAAGATCATGTCATGGTATGTGCTCATTTGAAAGTACCATTAAGCGTTCTGATCTATCCCTATAGATCTTGATGCTCAATGTTTAAGCAGCCTAATCCAGGTTTTCCATTGAAAAACACTTTTCAAATAACCCTATATGCTTTCCAGAAATTCTACATTATTTCTGATCATCAATATGTCAACAACATATACTCATCAGAAATTCTATAGTGCTCCCACTCACTTCTTTGGAAATACAAAATTCTCATAAACTTTGTATAAACCCAAAATCTTTGATCATCTCATCAAAGTGTACATTCCAACTCTGAGATGCTTACTCCAGTCCTTAGAAGGATTGCTGGAGCTTTGCATACTTGTTAGCATCTTTCAGGATCGACAAAATCTTCTGGTTGTATCACATACAACCTTTCCTCAAGAACAACGAAACAATATTTTGACATCCCATCTGCAAGATTTCATAAATAATGCAGTACCTACTAATTCCAACAGACTCTTAGCATCGCTACGAGTGAGAAAGTCTCATCGTAGTCAACTCCTTGAACTTGTCGGGAAACACCTTAACGACAAGTCGAGCTTTCTCAATGGTGACACTTACCATCATTGTCTGTCTTCCTTTTGAAATCCATATGTACCCAACAGCCTTACGACTATCAAGTAGTTCTTTCAAAGTCTACACTTTTTTTTCATACATGGATCCTCTCTCGGATTTTATGGCCTCGAGCCATTTTTCAGAATCCGGGCCCACCATCGCTTCTCCATAGCTCATAGGTTCATCGTTGTCCAACAACGTGACCTTTTAAGACAGGGTTACCACTTAGAAGTTGTACACACCCTTGTCAACCTATGAGGTTCGATAGTAACTTGATTTGAAGCTCCATGATCATCATCATTAGCTTTCTCTTCAACTGAGGCAGGGGCCACAGAAACATTTTTCATGTGCTTGCGCTACTCTCTGCCTGAAGTGAAGGTTCAACAACCTTATCAAGTTCTATCTTCCTCCCACTCAATTCTTTCGAGAGAAACTTTTCCTCGAGAAAGGACCCGATTCTAGAAACAATCCCTATTGCTTTCAGATCTGAATTAGGAGGTATACCCAACTGTTTTGGGTGTCCTATGAAGATGCATTTTATCCGCTTTGGGTTCGAGCTTATCAACCTGAAACTTTTTCACATAAGCGTCGCAGCCCCAAATTTTAAGAAACGACAACTCAGGTTTCTCCAAACCATAGTTCAAACGGTTTCGTCTCAACGGAAATACGTGGTGCCCTATTAAAGTGAGTGCAGTTGTCTCTAATGCCTAACCTATGGATGATAGTGGTAATTCGATAAGAGACATCATGGTACGCACCATATCCAATAGGGTGCAACTATGATGTTCGGACACACCATCACACTATGGTGTTCCAGGCGGTATTAGTTGTGAAACAATTTCCACAGTGCCAAACTCATAACTCAGATATTCATTTCTATGATCATATCATAGACATTTTATCCTCTTATCACGAGGATCTTCAACTTCATTATGAAATTACTTGAACCATTCAATAATTCAGACTTGTGTTTCATCAAGTAAATATACTCAGTATCTACTCAAATCATCTGTGAAGTAAGAGCATAACGATATCCACTGCGTGCCTCAGCACTCATTGGACTGCACACATCAAAATGTGTTACTTCCAACAAGTTGCTTTCTTGTTCCATTTTACTGAAACCGAAGCTTTTAGTCATCTTGCCCATGTGGTATGATTTGCATATCTCAAGTGATTCAAAATCAAGTGAGTCCAAACGGTCCATCTGCATGGAGTTTCTTCATGCGTATATACCAATAGACATGGTTCACATTACTCAATCCTTTTTCAAAAATGAGTGAGTCCAAAGATCCATCAACATGGAGCTTCTTCATGCGTTTTATACCAATATGACTTACATGGCAGTGCCACAAGTAGGTGGTACTATCATTACTATCTTATATCCTTTGGCATGAACATGTGTATCACTATGATTGAGATTCAATAAACCATTCATTTTAGGTGCAAGACCATTGAAGGTATTATTCAAATAAATAGAGTAACCATTATTCTCCTTAAATGAATAACCGTATTGCGATAGACATAATCCAATCATGTCTATGCTCAACGCAAACACCAAATAACAATTATTTAGGTTTAACACCAATCTCGATGGTAGAGGGAGCGAGCGATGCTTGATCATATCAACCTTGGAAACATTTCCAACACATCTCGTCAGCTCACCTTTAGCTAGTCTCCGTTTATTCCGTAGCTTTTATTTCGAGTTACCAACACTTATCAACCGAACCGGTATCTAATACCCTGATGCTACTAGGAGTACTAGTAAAGTACACATTCACATAATGTATATCCAATATACTTCTATCGACAGCCTTCTCATCTACCAAGTATCTAGGGTAATTCTGCTCTAGTGGCTGTTCCCCTTATTACAGAAGCACTCAGTCTCGGGTTTGGGTTCAACCATGGGTTTCTCCACTAGAGCAGCAGCTGATTTACCGTTTCATGAAGTATCCCTTCTTGCCCTTGCCCTTCTTGAAACTAGTGGTTTCACTAACCATCAACAATTGATGCTTCTTGATTTCTACTTTCGCGGTGTCAAACATCGCGAATATTTCAAGGATCATCATATCTATCCCTGATAGTTCATCACGAAGCTCTAGCAGCTTGGTGGCAATGACTTTAGAAAAACATCACTATCTTATCTGGAAGATCAACTCCCACTCGATTCAAGTGATCGTTGTACTCAGACAATCTGAGCACAAGCTCAACGATTGAGCTTTTCTCCCTTAGATTGCAGGCTAAGAAAATCGTCGGAGGTCTTATACCTCTTGACGTGGGCATGAGCCTGAAATCCCAATTTCAGCCCTCGAAACATCTCATATGTTTTGCGACATTTCAAAAATGTCTTCGATGCCTTAATTCTAAACCTTTTAACATTACCGAACTATCATGTAGTCATCAAAACGTGTATGTCCGATGTTCGCAACATCCACAGATCACGTCCGAGGTCTAGCACACCGAGCGTTGCATTAACGACATAAGCCTTCTACTGTCCGCATAATTGCTACTATCAACTTTCAACTTTATTTTCTCTAGGAACGTATCTAACATAGTAGAACTTAAGCGTAAGCTATGACATAATTTGCAAAGTTCTTTTGACTATGTTCAGGATAAACAAGTTCATCTTATGAACTCCCACTCAGATAGACATCCCTCTAGTCATCTAAGTGATTACATGATCCGAGTCAACTAGGCTGTGTCCGATCATCACGTGAGACGGCGGTGAACATCTTCATGTTGATCGTATCTACCATACGACTCATGCTCGACCTTTCGGTCTCTTGTGTTCCGAGGCCATGTCTGTACATGCTAGGCTCGTCAAGTCAACCTAAGTGTTTCCTGTGTGTAAATCTGGCTTACACCCGTTGTATGTGAACGTAAGAATCTATCACACCCGATCATCACGTGGTGCTTCGAAACGACGAACTTTCGCAACGGTGCACAGTTAGGGGGAACACTCTCTTGAAATTTTAATGAGGGATCATCTTATTTACTACCGTCGTTCTAAGCAAATAAGATGTATAAACATGATAAACATCACATGCAATCAAATAGTGACATGATATGGCCATCATCACTTTGCTCCTTTTGATCTCCATCTTCGGGGCTCCATGATCATCATCGTCACCGGCATGACACCATGATCTCCATCATCATGATCTCCATCATCATGTCTTCGTGAAGTTGTCTCGCCAACTATTACTTCTACTACTATGGCTAACGTTTAGCAATAAAGTAAAGTAATTACATGACGTTTATGTTGACACGCAGGTCATAAATAAATTAAAGACAACTCCTATGGCTCCTGCCGGTTGTCATACTCATCGACATGCAAGTCGTGATTCCTATTACAAGAACATGATCAATCTCATACATCACATATCATTCATCACATTCTTCTTGGCCATATCACATCACATAGCATACCATGCAAAAACAAGTTAGACGTCCTCTAATTGTTGTTTGCGTGTTTTACGTGGCTGCTATGGGTTTCTAGCAAGAACGTTTCTTACCTACGCAAAACCACAACGTGATATGCCAATTGCTATTTACCCTTCATAAGGACCCTTTTCATCGAATCTGTTCCGACTAAAGTGGGAGAGACTGGCACCCGCTAGCCACCTTATGCAACTAGTGCATGTCAGTCGGTGGAACCTGTCTCACGTAAGTGTACGTGTAAGGTCGGTCCGGGCCGCTTCATCCCACAATGCCGCCGAATCAAGATTGGACTATTAACAGTAAGCATATTGAACAAAATCAACGCCCACAACTACTTTGTGTTCTACTCGTGCAAAGAATCTACGCAATAGACCTAGCTCATGATGCCACTGTTGGGGAACGTAGCAGAAATTCAAAATTTTCCTACGTGTCACCAAGATCTATCTATGGAGAAACCAGCAACGAGGGGGAAGAGAGTGCATCTACATACCCTTGTAGATTGCTAAGCGGAAGCGTTCAAGTGAACGGGGTTGATGGAGTCGTACTCGTCGTGATCCAAATCACCGATGACCAAGTGTCGAACGGACGGCACCTCCGCGTTCAACACACGTACAGCCCGGTGACGTCTCCCATGCCTTGATCCAGCAAGGAGAGAGGGATAGGTTGATGAAGACTCCGTCCAGCAGCAGCACAACGGCGTGGTGGTGGTGGAGGAGCGTGGCAATCCTGCAGGGCTTCGCCAAGCACCGCGGGAGAGGAGGAGGGAGAGAGGTAGGGTTGCGCCTTGTTAGAGTTCGTCTCGTGTCTTGGGCAGCCCCAAAACCTCCACTATATATAGGGGCAAGGGGGAGGGGCATGTGCCCTAGGGTTTCCCCTAGGGGGGCGGCGGCCACGGCAGATTGGATCTCCCCCTTGGGTGACTTGGCCCCCAAGCCAGGAGGTGGGAACCCTAGATGGGGCGCCCCAAACCCCCTGGTCATGTGGGAATAGGTGAGGGGGGCGCACAGCCCCTTAGTGGGCTGGTTTGCCCCCTTCCCGTGGCCCATGAAGCCCCCCAACACTTGCCGGGGCTCCCGAAACACCTTTCGGTCATGCTGGTCATCACCCGGTACCTCCTGAACACTCCCGGACTCCAAAACCCTTCGTCCAATATATCAATCTTTACCTCCGGACCATTCCGAAACTCCTCGTGACGTCCAGGATCTTATCCGGGACTCCGAACAACATTCGGTAACCACATACGAACTTTCTTTATAACCCTAGCGTCATCGAACCTTAAGTGTGTAGACCCTACGGGTTCGGGAACCATGCAGACATGACCGAGATGTTCTCCGGTCAATAACCAACAGCGGGATCTGGATACCCATGTTGGTTCCCACATGTTCCACGATGATCTCATCGGATGAACCACGTTGTCCAGGATTCGATCAATCCCGTATACAATTCCCTTTGTCTAGCGGTATTGTACTTGCCCGAGATTCGATCGTCGGTATCTCGATACCTTGTTCAATCTCGTTACCGGCAAGTCTCTTTACTCGTTCCGTAACACATCATCCCGTGATCAACTCCTTGATCACATTGTGCACATTATGATGATGTCCTACCGAGTGGGCCCAGAGATACCTCTCCGTCGCACGGAGTGACAAATCCCAGTCTCGATTCGTGCCAACCCAACAGACACTTTCAGAGATACCTGTAGTGTACCTTTATAGCCACCAAGTTACGTTGTGACGTTTGGCACACCCAAAGCATTCCTACGGTATCTGGGAGTTGCACAATCTCATGGTCTAAGGAAATGATACTTGACATTAGAAAAGCTTTAGCATATGAACTACACGATCTTTGTGTTAGGCTTAGGATTGGGTCTTGTCCATCACATCATTCTTCTAATGATGTTATCCCGTTATCAATGACATCCAATGTCCATGGTCAGGAAACCGTAACCATCTATTGATCAACGAGCTAGTTAACTAGAGGCTTACTAGGGAGATGGTGTTGTCTATGTATCCACACATGTATCTGAGTTTCCTATCAATACAATTCTAGCATGGATAATAAACGATTTATCATGAACAAGGAAATATAATAATAACCTATTTATTATTGCCTCTAGGGCATATTTCCAACAGTCTCCCACTTGCGCGTAGAAGCACTTCAAGAGGAAATAGCGGGATTTTTGCTCGACCAAGTCATAAATCCGAAGGGAGAATACTATTACCCGCTACCGCCCCCATCGACCAGCTCATGAACCACTTCCAATTGTCATCGTGCTCCGAAGGCACCAATTAGGGTAATGCCACTGGCTCCGAAGGCAACATGCATATGTAGGAGAAATTGTATATAGCTATACATGTGTGTATGTGTGAATTAATATGTGGTGGTTTGTGAGACATTGATGATATATATATATATATGCATAACGTGTACAATGTGTAGTATCGTAAAATACCAACAAACGAAAAAGAATTAAAATGTGGTGGTTTGTGAGACATTGATGATATATATATATATATATATATATAATTGGTTCTACTAGAAATTATATATATATATGTATGTATGTATGCATAACGTGTACAATGTGTAGTATCGTAAAATACCAGCAAACGAAAAAGAATTAAAATGGAAAACACAATATTAAATGAAAAAGAAATCATAAAACCAAAAAAAACCCAAACATTTTAGTACCGGTCGGTGTTACCAACCGGTACTAAAGGGCTCCCGGCCCCCGGAGCTGGCTCGTGCCACGTGGTTGCCCTTTAGCACCGGTTCGTGTTGAACCGGTACTAAAGGGGGGGGCTTTAGTGCCCACACTTTAGTGCCGGTTATGGAACCGGCACTAAAGGGCCTTACGAACCGGTGCTATTGCCCGGTTCTGCACTAGTAGTAGTGTAGCCCCTTGCTTGCGAGTACTTTGGATGAGTACTCACGGTTGCCTTGTTCCCCCCTTTTCCCATTTCTCTACCCGATTGTTGCGACCAGACGAT
Organism: Aegilops umbellulata; assembly: GCA_032464435.1. Taxonomy (NCBI): domain Eukaryota; kingdom Viridiplantae; phylum Streptophyta; class Magnoliopsida; order Poales; family Poaceae; genus Aegilops; species Aegilops umbellulata. The sequence continues at coordinate 643,075,973 of CP136057.1, forward strand.
GGAGCCCAGGATCCAGACGCCACCGTCGACGATGACTCCTACTACACTGGAGGTGCCTACTACTACGTGCATCCCGCTGACGACGACCAGGAGTAGTTAGGAGGATCCCAGGCAGGAGGCCTGCGCCTCGTTTGATCTGTACCCCCGTTTGTGCTAGCCATCTTATGGCAACTTGTTTAACTTATGTCTGTACTCAGATATTGTTGCTTCCGTTGACTCGTCTATGATCGAGCACTTGTATTCGAGCCCTCGAGGCCCCTGGCTTGTATTATGATGCTTGTATGACTTATTTTATTTCTAGAGTTGTGTTGTGATATCTTCCCGTGAGTCCCTGATCTTGATCGTACACATTTGCGTGCATGATTAGTGTACGATTGAATCGGGGGCGTCACAAGTTGGTATCAGAGCCGACTGCCTGTAGGAATCCCCCTTCCACACTCCTTGGTCGAAGTCGAGTCTAAACTTTACAAAACTTTTACTAACATGGCTGTGCGGCCCATGGGCCCACGTCACCATGGTATTAGGATCTTTTATTCCTCGTCTATACTCTGGGACTCTGATCTCTCTTCTATTCGGGTTAATTGATTTTTACCAAATCTAACATTAGGATCTCATTATCATTTTCACCCGGAGAGCCCCTTATTACTGATGATCGTCTGCTACACGTGAAGATCCTGAAGATACTCTCCATTGTTAACCTGAGAACTTGTGTTCATCGCGTTTGCAATTCCCCTTCCACTGTCAACCCTGATGGATAACTACATGCAGTTGTCATTCTTACATTCATCCCCAGTTGGTCTTGTTATTACAAGATACCCCCGAAATACTCGCCGTTGTTTCGATAATCATTTGAGCTTACTGCCTTAGTGTTCTTTGTCACCTGAATACCCCTACGGATAATTATCGCACTTATCGAGTATCCGCTTATCCCCCAGTTGTTCATGTGTTTCACAATGGTCTTGGAAATACTATTCGATCCTCCAAAAATCCTTAGTAGCTTATTGCTCTGCAATACTTGTCTACTTGCATGATGGATGCTTTCCATATGTCTGGCAATATTCGTTAGTATCCTTAGGCACCGTCATTTTGATCCTTTTGATTCAACATGAGTGCGAATGCACGCAATCACCAGTTGATCCTTTTAAAATATCTTTCGGCTCAGACGTCATTTTAAACATGAGCTGGTTCTTGACCAATCAATGCCTTGATCGGTTGTGCTTCTAAGTCTATTGAACCTATTCATTTCTAATCAGAACGATTGCTTCTGATCCCTTGATTTGGAAATCTTAAAATTTCTTTGCATTAAGCTTTAATTAGTTAGTTGTTTCTAGAATCCAATGCCTTTGCATTGTTTCTTCCTCTGTTTGAGTACCGATGCTTACATCGGATCCCTTGAGAACCATCAGATCCTTTGTTGGATTTTATCCGACAACGTCCCTCATATTCAATCAATTTGGAAGTTCTTCCCTGATACCTAATGTCGTTGATAAATTCTATTCCCTGGTTTGGCCAACCATGCTCTGCTTTCGAGCTGGTGATATTTACTATTGAAGCTTGTGGTGTATGTTTCCACGATGCCCCGAGGGGTTGAACATATGCCTTCCTTAATTAGTGTGAACCCGAAAGTTTTCACGGGTCATACTCCTCTGGTAATTCACTAGGTAGGTTTCACACTCAACTCATTTTAATAGAGAAGTGAAAGAATGGTCATGCATTGGAGAAGTGGGAGTCGACCTTGAACTTTGTGTTCATGCCCATGGACACGATGTAGATCCTATCATGGAAGCTTCTTGTAATAATAACTATTTCCTTGATATAATATCTTTTGGTATCTGTGAATTGATCCTTTGCAAACGTGGTTCCGACCATATTTTCTTCTTGATTCCATTTCTCGGACAGGTTAGAGTACTTGTCTTCTGCAGAGCATTAACCTAGTCCAACCTCTACTTGATCTATCGTCGAGTATTACCCCCCTGGTATCTCAAGATTATCACGGAACTGCATAACTTATTATGAGTTCTTCATCAAGTGCTACATTCTCATTGATTCCAATTTTTCACGGGCTCTAAGTTATTAAACACTCGAAGAGACTGATAACTGACTCGAGTCCGCATTGCGATTAAGCAACTCTTGGTAACCTTCATTACTTACGAGTTTGAACTCAATCACGTCATTCCTAGCCTGCTTGGCTATATCCTTGTCGTGTCGATTTTAACTGTGCTACCTGGTCTTTCTTCCGGGAGCAAAAATTTCGATGGTGAGCTAATCTTACGTCGATCTTCCTCGTCATATCATTTCGCCTTGAACAGCAAGCTTGATTTCGAGTTTGTGTCATATCCTTGGTTCCAATAACCTTTCGCCTCATCATTCCTTTGACTTGATGTCGTCGCAGATCGATTACATCGTCATGAAATCTCGCGACAAATGTGTCGTGAACATCATCAACATTCTGATGCTCTTCCAAGATATCTATCAAATTCTTGATGAGAAATACCACCCTTTGCTCTCGATGATTTGTGTTATCATCGACCACTTTATTGCCTTTCGTTCAACATAAACTTGTTCGTGTTTTGTGTTATACCTTGAGTTCCTTGCTATCCAGCAATTGTTCTTCTTTACCTTGAAGTATTACCATCTTTTGTGTCAAGAATGTCATGATAATTTCACCACCTCTTAAGAATTCTTGGTATAGTGATACTTCTCACCCTCACCATTCTGTCTTGGTACCCGTGTTCTTTCTAACTGGAATACCGACAATTGAACTATGTTGTGCGAATTCAAAACTTCTAGCAACCCTATTGATTTGAAGTTAATGGTCGAGTTTCATTCTAATACTTTGCTCATTAAGTCACCATTCTAACATTGATCGTGCAACCAAGCCCATATTTCGGGTGCACCTTTCAATCAATGTTTAATTGTGTATGTTTTCGTCGAGTATACCTCATTATATCATTTGATCCGAAAAATGTTATCTCCTTGTTCACATAACTGTGGAAATCTCAATGATTTATCGTCGAGTTCATCAGCCACCTCCTCATCCTGTCAATGGTTTAATGATGAACTCATGATTCGAAACATGCTTCCATAGTCCATTTCCCGAGAATCTTGCAACTCCATCTCATCAAATTGTGTTGCCCCCTTTCCTTCTCGGGCATCATGAGTCTGAGTTATCCTGACACCAATCAGATCTGAATCTCGGCCAGATATGATGGTTGGAACGTTTTCCAAGAGTCATAACATTGGTCTTTATATAACCCAGTAAGGTGATATCATGCCTAGCCCACCTGGTCGGAGGACCTATTGCTATAGTATCCTTTTACAAGGTTAGCCATTCGTCCATGGGGAAATGGTAAGACTTATTCTATAAGTTGTTCCTGATGGATCCTTTTTGTTTCCAAACTCTGATTTTCACCTGTTGACCATGTCAATGCTATCTCGAAGCATGTCTATGGTACTCCGTTCTCCAACAAGATCATTTGAAGCCCAATGCTAATTGTTTCTTGCTCAACCATCCAAACACCGTTGTATGGATAATGTCATGAAAATTTCTCTCCCCTCACCTAGAGGCTTTTCTACTTAATATCATGTCATGGTTATCATGCTCTGCTTGTCCTTGGGAAGGATATACCCCTGAAATATCTGATAATCATATTTTCCTTTCCATTGGTTGGTTTAACGTTTCTTGTGATCTATATGATCTAAGCAGTAATATTCTCCTGCTTATGTGAAAACCTCGGTGTACAATTCTGTCAGCAAGACCCTGATACTATTGTTGATGATATTCCGGTAGCCAGCGATGAACGAGAACTTTGCCTATTGGTCCGCCTCGTTTCAATGATCAGGAAAATGGTTCTCTTCGTCCCTCGCCCTTGGTACCGATGTTGTTGCCAACATAACTGACAGGCTATCCTCTGACATGCCTTGCTTACATGATCATGCAAGACGTTACCGCCCTTCCTACTTTTCACCCACATGGTGGGCCCATAACCCACAGGTCCCAGGATCGAAACCTGACTCTCCTGTAAACCCCTGTTCCCAAAGTTAATACTCACGCTTGGCTTCGTGTATAATTCATGAGCCGCCTTCCTAGTGATCTGTTCCGGTATCAGATGCAATACTTAAACTTGATGCTTTGAACCCCCTTTACACTTTGTTTTGGGCTTCGAGTGATTGCCTACCCGCTTGAAACTTCTCATGGTACTTTCTTACTTTGCTCTCGATAATCTCTTAAGTTTCATCTCGAGAGTTACCTTCCGCCACCTTCCTCGATGTTATCAACCAGATAGTCGACCTTTCAGCGGTCCGTTTTTCCGAAGTTACCCCTTGTCCTTCATACGTACAATGAAGACTCCGAAGAAAGGATGACGACTTCATCATGATGACCTGAAGCCGAGGTATGAAGACATCAACATTATGGATTGACCACTTAAAGAAGAGCAACCAAGACCGAGAAGGCTTGTTAGAATTTCGTAACCAAATCCCTTCCCCCTCACTTCAGCTCTTAAATCTCGGGACGAGATTTCTTGTAGTGGAGGAGAATTGTGACGCCCGGATAATCATGCTACAGTGATCCCACGCTAATCACGCCACGTCACCTCGGTTACTGTTGCTAACCTCGCAATGATTCGAAGCCGTTTCAAAATTTAAATTCTAAATATGTCAAACAACAAAAGTTTTCAAAAGTTGAAACAAAAATGTTCGATGGGTGCCGAATACTACAAGGATAATTATAGTAAAGTGAACACATTTTTATAAAATGACTAAATGATTTAAAATGAAATAAAACAGGATAGAAAATAAATAACAGAAAGAAAATACAAAAACAGAAAACAAAGCTAAACAAAAAAAAGAGAACCCCCCCCCACTAGGCCAACCGGCCCAGCAGGCCACCAGGCCGGCCCACCAGCCGCGCCCATATCCCCCACTGCTCCCGAAACCCTAGAGCCCCACCCCACTTTCCCCCACGATACCACCCTCTCCCTCCAGCGCGGTCACAGGAGAGGGCGCACGACCTCGTCGCTCTCCCACCTCTCCCCTCGCTCTCTTCCCCCCACCCGAGGACCCGATCTGAATCGGGGGCAAACCAACGCCCCCGACCCCCCTGCCGCTGCCGTTGCATGCCATCGCCCCATCGCCCTCGACGCCGGTGGCCCAGACGCCGCCCCGATCCCGTCGCCCGACCCCGAGCCACCTCCGACGCCGCTGGACCGCCGCCACCGCCCCTCCGCCACACCGAGCTCTCTCCGTCGGATGCCCTCGTGCCGATCTGGATCGGCACCTGGGCCGATCCTTGACGCCACCTCGCCGGCGCCGCCCATCACCCTATACCACGCCTCGCCTCCTTATCTCCTCCCCGCCGGCTGACCCCGACCGCTCTGCTCGCCGGCTTCTCCACGCCTCGCCGTCCCTTCCCTCCTCGCACGTGAGCGGCTCCTCTCTCCTCTCCCCCTCTGCTCCTGTTGCCGGATCTAGCCGCGCCCGCGCTCGCTGTGAGTGTGCGCTCCCCGCGCCACCCGACGTCGGGCCGCGCCTTGGCCACGCGCTACACCGTCCAGCCATGCTCGTCGCTCCACGCCGACGCACCGCGCCACCACCCTGTTTCCCCACTGCATCGTGAGCGCCCGCGCCGCGGCTCGCACAGCAGGCGCCCCGCCGCGTGAAGTGCGCGCCCGCTGCGCATCGTCCCGCGGACGTGCTGCTGCTCCCCTTCCCCTATGGCTGCTGCAGCTTGCTGCGGTGGCCGCCGGCGCCCCGCTGCGCCGCGCATGGCCTGGGCGAACGCCTTGGCAGGCTGGCGCCCATTGCGCCTGCTGCCCGTAACCCGCCAGCGCCCGTTAAGCCCCCCTTACCTATGACACGAGGGGCCCACGCCCCTGTACTGTTTTAAAAAAAGAATTATAATAAAAATATTAGTTAATTAATTAAATAAAATAATTAATTAACTTAATTAACACTATTTAGTTAACTAATTAACTCTAATTAAACCTACTAATTAAATGTTAACAAATAATTAGTCTTCAGCCAATGACATGTGGGACCCGCCTATCAGTTTGACTAAGTCAACTAACTGGTTGACTGATGACCTCATGCTGACATCATAATGGCATTTTCTAAATTAAATTAATTCTGTTAATCCTAAAAATGAATTAAAAACTTTGAAAATTAATATTAAATAATCCGTAACTCGGATGAAAATACTTTGTACATGAAAGTTGCTCAGAACGACGAGACGATTCCGGATACGCAACCCGTTCGTCCGCCACACATCCCTAGCATAGCAAAATCGCGACTTTTCCCCTTCGATTCATTTGTCCGAAAACGCGAAACTCCGGGGATACTTTCCCGGATGTCTCCCTCCTTCGCTGGTATCACATATCCCTGCGTTACGTCACCCCTAGCACAACGTATTGTCGCGTCTTGCTTAGTGTTACATTTGATTGCTCTGTTATTTATTGTGTTCCCCCTCCGTTACTTCTTTCCGGTAGACTACGAGACCGACGCCGCTGATGCCCCGGTCGACTACGGTGTTGACGACCCCTCCTTCCTGTCTGAGCAACCAGGCAAGGCCCTCCTTGATCACCAGATATCGCCTATTCTCCTCCATACTGCTTGCATTAGAGTAGTGTAGCATGTTACTGCTTTTAGTTAATCCTATACTGCTGCATAGCCTGTCCTTGCTACTACTGTTGTTACCTTTACCTGCTATCCTACTGCTTAGTATAGGATGCTAGTGTTCCATCAGTGGCCCTACACTCTTGTCCGTCTGCCATGCTATACTACTTGGCCGTGATCACTTCGGGAGGTGATCACGGGCATATACTATATACTTTACACTGTTACATTACCTGTGATACTGTTCGGAGATGGGGGCTGAAGGGGCAGGTGGCTCCATCCCGGTAGAGGTGGGCCTGGGTTCCCGACGGCCCCCGACTGTTACTTTGTGGCGGAGCGACAGGGCAAGTTGAGACCACCTAGGAGAGAGGTGGCCTGGCCCTGGTCGACATTCACGGATACTTAACACGCTTAACGAGATCTTGGTATTTGATCCGAGTCTGGCCATTTGGTCTATACGCACTAACCAACTACGTGGGAAAGTTATGGGCACTCGACGTCGTGGTATCAGCCGAAGCCTTCGTGACGTCAGCGACTGACTGGCGCGCGCCGGGTTGGACTGCGTAACGTGACTTCCTTTGTAATGGAGGTTGCTAGGTCTGCTCGCCGGCCGCGTTCGCAACGTGCAGGTGTGCTAAGGGAGATGGGCCCAGACCCTTGTGCGCTTAGGTTTAGACCGGCGTGCTGACCTCTCTATTGTGCCTAGGTGGGGCTGCGACGTGTTGATCTTCCGCGGCCGGGCATGACCCCAAAAAGTGTGTCCGGCCAAATGAGATCAAGCGTGTTGGGTTATGTGGTGCACCCCTGCAGGGAAGTTAATCTATTCGAATAGCCGTGATCTTCGATAACAGGACGACTTGGAGTTGTACCTTGACCTTATGACAACTAGAACCGGATACTTAATAAAACACACCCTTCCAAGTGCCAGATACAACCCGGTGATCGCTCTCTAACAGGGTTACGAGGAGGGGACTGCCGGGTAGGATTATGCTATGCGATGCTACTTAGAGGACTTCAGTCTACTCTCTTCTACATGCTGCAAGATGGAGGCTTCCAGAAGCGTAGTCTTCGACAGGATTAGTTATCCCCCTCTTATTCTGGCATTCTGCAGTTCAGTCCACTGATATGGCCCTTTACACATATACCCATGCATATGTAGTGTAGCCCCTTGCTTGCGAGTACTTTGGATGAGTACTCACGGTTGCCTTGTTCCCCCTTTTTCCCATTTCTCTACCCGATTGTTGCGACCAGACGATGGAGCCCAGGATCCAGACGCCACCGTCGACGATGACTCCTACTACACTGGAGGTGCCTACTACTACGTGCATCCCGCTGACGACGACCAGGAGTAGTTAGGAGGATCCCAGGCAGGAGGCCTGCGCCTCGTTCGATCTGTACCCCCGTTTGTGCTAGCCATCTTATGACAACTTGTTTAACTTATGTATGTACTCAGATATTGTTGCTTCCGCTGACTCGTCTATGATCGAGCACTTGTATTCGAGCCCTCGAGGCCCTTGGCTTGTATTATGATGCTTGTATGACTTATTTTATTTGTAGAGTTGTGTTGTGATATCTTCCCGTGAGTTGCTGATCTTGATTGTACATATTTGCGTGCATGATTAGTGTATGATTGAATCGGGGGCGTCACATGGTCAAGCTAGCACAAGTGCTAGAGGTGGTGGTCGAGCTAGCACAAGTGCTAGAGGTGGTGGTCGAGCAGGCACAAGTGCTAGAGCTGGTGGTGGTCGGAGAGGAAGCACAAGTGCTAGAGGTGGTGGTGGTCGTAGAGGAATGGTTGATAATGGATCGGCCTTTGGTTATTTGCTTAATCCAGATGGTTGATCTAATAATAATGGTATATTATTTGTTCATTCAATTCCTAGCATTTATTGATTTACTGTATTTACACATTTACTCTCTTTATGTCTTGTGCTAACAATTGTTCTTTTTGTAGGCATGGCTTCATCCGGTTCCAGGACGAGGCCGGCGTGCGCGGACCAAGAGGACATGCCGAAGACGTGGATGGAGGCCAGGTTGGACAAGGAGAAGGAGAAGGATGGGCCCACACCACCATGTTGGTGTGGTGATGTTTGCAAGCTGAAGGTGTCCACTGACCGCAAGAAGTCATGGACAGAAGGTAGAAGGTTTTTCATGTGTCCCAACTATGCACATGATTGTCGAAGGCCAACTAACGCATATGACATACCACCAGTATGTTAGGTGTACATACAAAAAACATCAACAAGTTTGAACTCATATGTCTAACAAAAACATGATTTATATGTAGTCCCCTCCTCCACTTTGCAAGTACTTCACTTGGATAGATCACGAGGTACCAAAAGATGTCCAAGAGGACCAACGTCGAGATTGCTTACGAAGACAACGCCTGTTTGAGGAGTCCTTTGCACGAGGATTGGAGCATGAGCGTCGTGAGAAGGAGAAGAACGAGCGGAAGAAGCGTGAGCAAGAGAGGGCACGCAAAGAGAAGGAGGCTCGTCAAGAAGAGAGGGCAAGAAAACTTGCAAGGGCTCGCGATGCATGAGAGGAGGACGAGGCACGTGACAAGAAGGGAAAGTGGCCCCGTACTACTCAATAGACAAATGGAAAGGCACCGGCGTCGATGATGGAATGTCGAGACTTTGTTTAATGTATGAACTTGTCATTCGAGACCTTGTGTGGTCATGAACTACTTATGTCATTTGAGACATCGTGTGTTAACTTGTTATTCGAGACCTTGTGTGGTCATGAACTACTTATGTGCAACCTATTTGAAATTATGTGCAAGCTATGCTTTGTTCATGTTTTTGTTTGATTTCCAATGTTTAAAAATGTGTGCAACAAGTTTAAAGGAGAGCATTTTGCCTAGTTGCAAATGTGCACACCCAGACGCCATAAAACCTGGCGTCTGGTTCCCTATCCAGAGAGCATTTTGCCAGTTTGCAAGTGTGCACACCCAGATGCCAGGGTCTGTGGCGTCTGGGTCTTGCCAGTTTGCAAGTGTGCACACCCAGATGCCAGGGTCTGTAGCGTCTGGGTCTTGCCAGTTTGCAAGTGTGCACACCCAGACGCCAGGGTCTGTGGCATCTGGGTCTCTATCCAGAGAGCATTTTGCAACTGTGCAGATGTGCACACCCAGACGCCAGGGTCTGTGGCGTCTGGGTCTCTATCCAGAGAGCATTTTAGAAGTGTGCAGATGTGCACACCCAGACGCTAGGGTCTATGGCGTCTAGGTCTCTATCCAGAGAGCATTTCGAAAGTGTGCAGATATGCACACCTAGACGCCACGGTCTGTGGCGTCTGGGTCTCTATCCGGAGAGCATTTTCAAAGTGTGCAGATATGCACACCCAGACGGCAGGGTATGTGGCGTCTGGGCCCCTATCCAGAGAGCTTTTCTGCATTGTGCGGATGTGCAAACCCAGACGCCAAGGTCCCTGGCGTCTGGCTCGTTTTGCTCACGCAGGTAACCAGACACCTGTCTGATATGTCCGATGCCCGATCCAGAGAGCATTTTGCAAGTGTGCACACCCAGACGCCAAAGACCCTGGCGTCTGGGTCCCTATCTAGTGAGCAAATTTCGAGTGGATAAGATTCTTTGGGCCCACCTCTAGCCCTCTCCTCCACCTCTACCCCTCTCATTCCTTTCATCTGCACTCACTCTCACCTCTAGCCCTCTCATCCACTCACTCTCATCCAATACCCTAACCCCCCTCAAATCTCTCACGAATCAGTCCGGTTTCACCATTGGATCTTCAGAATTTTGAAACTAGAAGGTAAATCAACTCCACCCCCATTTTTTGGTTGGTTTAATGTATCATAGTTTTGTGTAAACCCTAGTTTGTTTTCCTCGTGGTTTAATGTATCATAGGTTAGGTACTAAGAGATTTGTGTGTTGTAGATGTTTAATGGTACTCAGTGGGTGCTTAGCCCTGTTGTTCATGTACAAGGCTTGTCTCCATGTGTTGTGCAAGTTAGTGAAGTGGACCTCACTTTTGATTGCTTGAAGATTAAATTCATGTTGAAGCAAGGGTTGAAGGAAGAGGATTTTGTGTACTACGTCAGCAGGAAGCAGTCAGATGGCCCCGGGGAAAGAAAATTGGTTGACATAACTGATGATGACAAGATTCAAGAAATGCTGCAAGAATGGAAATGGAAAAGGGTTGTTGACTTGCATTGCTACAGGAAACCGAGTTATATGTGATGTTCATGTCGTTTCAACTATCGTGGACCATCGTGGTCATGAACTACTTATGTCATTCGAGACATTGTATGTGATGAACTTCTCATTCGAGACTATTTTGAGATTATGTGATAACTATGTTTTTCATTTGCTATTATGTGAACACAAATGTTTGTAATTCGATACTATAGGTGTTTGCTAGAACAAAATATCTATGTCATTCGATACTATGCTATGAGAAAATATGAACAAAATGAAAAAACTACTGCACCAGGGCCAGACGCCATGGACCCTGGCGTCTGGATGCCCTGTTTCTGCTGTCCAGGACTCTGCTTTTGCTTCCTGTCGACCACCAGACACCAGAGATCGTGCCGTCTGGTCCCCTGACTTCAAGCCAGACGCCAAGGACCCTGGCATCTGGGGCCCTTTATTTTGGACTTGTTATTTGACACAAGAAGATAGCACATATATAATAATATGACAAGTTCATAGAACACAGAAGATAACACATTTCACAGAACTTGCATACAAACGACAACAAGTCCACAGATTTTTCATCACGACAAATTCATGCATACATAACACACCAAGTGCAAACATGACACACCAAATTCAAGTCAACCTAAAAAGTTTTTACCACGACATCAAGTTCATGCATACAATCGCCACCTAGTTCATGCACTTCCAAACAAGAAGCTCACTTCCTCCTTCCTCTCTTCATGATAGTTGCAAGTGTAGGCTCCTCTTCGCTAGCCTCTTCCTCCTCTTTGTTGTATGCCTCCTCCTCCGCCTCAATGTTGGCCTTATATCTTTGCATTCCTGTTGGGATAAGCTGATGAGGATACTCCGGACTATGGAATTGTGTGTTACATGTCTTCTTTCTACCTTTCTTGCCTGGTGTCTTAGCTATGGCTTTGCCTTTCCTAGAGCGAGCATTGCCTTGTGTCGGTTGTGATGGTTGTGGAGCATCAACATCATACTCATGATCCTCTTGATGTGTTGCACCATACTCATGCTTCGCATGATGTGTTGGCTCCTCTTGATGTTCTGGCTCCTCTTGATGTGCTGGCTCCTCTTCATGGACCTCCTCCTCCATGTCCTCATCGTTCTGGAGATAACGCCGTCTATTAGCTCTGGCGGCGCGGCTACCAGGTGCATACACGTCACTGGACTGAGCACCATGGCAAGAAAGCATTGCCGCCATCTTATGGAACCGCTTCTTGAACTTCTGCAACAACACAAAATATGCTATAATATGAGATGCAAATAAATAATCCGCGAAAAGAAACTTTTATAATATATTGGTCACACCTCCATCGTGTTCCTAGGAGTTCTCTTAGATAATCCACCACCAGGTGGATGACTCAGTGCAACATTGGCATCGTTGACGCACTGAAGCAACTCTCTGCCCTGCAATTCATGAACACACCAAACTTATGTATTTGAAAGAAGACAACATGATGCAAGTATGTTAGAATAGGTCAAACAAACTACCATTTCGTCATGCATCGGTGCATAGTCAACATGAGCCCCTCTGGTGTCTCTCACAGCCGTGTTGAAGGTATGATAACCTTCTGCAGTCTCCGGGTCTTCAGACACCAACTCCGACCACTCCTCGTGAGTCCAACCTGGCTTTAGCTTTAACCGGTAACGATTCGCATACCACACTTGATACTTCTGATATGCTAACTGATTGTGAGGTCTATTCTCTGATTGCACTAACGCGTCTCTTTGATTCCAAATTTCTATCCATGCACGGTGTTTGTTTGCCCAATCCGATATATCATGATTGTTCCTTTGATCGAACCTACAAATGATGCACGGGACAAAGCATTAGCAAACATAGACTTATTCAATGCTCTACTACATACTCAAGGCATGCTTGCTCACCGATGCAGAGATAACATTTCCTCCTTGCTCTCCTCAATTGGAATACCTTGTCTTCTTCCAAATTGTCTTGCCACACTGTCTACTTAGTGCCACTTGACTGCGAAGAAGCATATCATTGGGCACCTCGCCCGCCAAAGATGGCTATCACGCGTGCACATCTCATTAAGATCAAAGCCACGATCTTCACATAAGGCAACCAATATACCTCCAAAACAAAGAGATACATTGTTAGATACAAGTTTCATTCTTGACTAAATTTTATCTCATCAAACTTCTCAAAACCTGCTCAGTAGTCAAGGTGTCCAGCTCGTTCATATAGCACTTGTATCGCACATGCGAGCTTCCTGTGTAGACTGTCACTTGTTCCCAATAGTAAGCAAGCGTAGGGCGCCGATATGGATCATCATCATGCACCCTGTCATGATTACCCCGTGGGTTTGCCATGTTGGGGTTCTTGAAATCGGGTCGTCCAACCGGGATCCGTTCCACATCCACGCGGATAGGCTCCAAACAAACCCAGCCAATGAGGATGTATCTCCCTTCCTGCGACACGCTGAGTCAAGCTGCAATCAATCAAACATGTTAGATATGGAGGCGCATGACAAATGCAAGATAAATGGTTGCAAATATCTCTTACCTGACGATACAAATATGCTAGTGCGGCCGAACCCCAGCTATACTGGGTATCCCAGTTATTGAGTAGCTCCAGGAACATCCAGAGGGCTGAGTTCCCGGTTGCATCTGAGAAGACTACCTTGGTTAGTACATACCAAAGATAGGCCCGCGCGTACTGCTGCACAACCACGTCATTGGCACCCTGAGGGCACGGATTGGTGTTTCCTCTGACCAGTTTTAGCCAAGAATGCCTCACTCTCGCGGTATCAGCCTTGCCTTCCTGAGGGTCGTCGGGCTGAACACCAATTAAATTGCCAGTCCGTTCTCGCCAATTACCGACGCTAACACGACCGGTAACAGCTTGTCCGTTGATAGGAAGGCCGCTTATCATAGCCATGTCATGTAGGTTCATCGTCATCTCCCCACATGGAAGGTGGAACGAGTGAGTCTCCGGCCTCCAACGATCCACAAGAGCGGTCAGCGCCACGTGGTTCACCGGCGGAGCGTGTAGCTTAAAATGCAACATGAATGGGAGAAGATCCAATCTCCGAATGTAAGGCTCGTACCGCGGGTCGTAAGTAAAGTCATCAGCGGAATGACCCCTCATGCGCATAGCAACTACAAGCTGCAAATAAAATGATGTTTCAATCAATACAAGAACACAAATGATAAACAACGAAAATTGATAAGTCTTGCTTCTTACCTGTCCCTTCTCAATGGCACGAGCATGATGCTCCTTATCCCACTCATCGATTAATCCATCATACCAAGGTCCATCATTATCCGCCATCCTACAAAAAAAACACAAACATCTATGAATACATGAACAATAGCAAACAATACTATTTCCTTCTTCAAGTTATGCCATATGAACACACCATTCTTCTCACACATAACCACATCATTTCTTTCTTTTACATATGCACACATATCATCTAGAGTACCAAATTTCACCATCAAATAAATTTCATAATCATCATCCGCCATTCTATTGAACAAATCATGTCACACACAATCATCAAATTTCATCATATCTTTTGCAAAAAAAAAATTATGCCATCTATATATTCAACTATATTGTCATAGCACTTAACACATATAATATTTTTTGTAAATATATTTGCTTGCCAAAGTAGTCTTCTGATATTCAAACAAATATTATGCCATCTATATATTCAACATATAGCTACTTTACTAGCACATGCATACATCATCTATAATTCAAAAAAAATCACAAACTATGTTTATTGATGGACAACTACAAACTATACTACCTACCAAATCATCTATCAACTACAAACTATTTCTTAAAACTAAGAAACCATCTACTAATCTAACTTCACCTAATGTGAAATAATGCATCCAACAAGAGAGGGGAAAACAAAAACAAATTGGAGGGAATGGGGGAGAATATCTCAAAGAAGCTTGAGGGGGGGGGGGGGTCAGATCTGCGAGTTTGAGCGGTTAATGGAGTAGATCAGGGGGGGTGGGAGGGAGAGAAGGGGCGACGAACAGCCCTCTGTTCTTGACCCAGCGCCAGAAGAAGTTGAGATGGGGATGGGTGGGCTGCCCGCGCCGTTATCCACTTACCAGGGCCAGACGCCAGGGTCCCTGGCGTCTGGCCCCTTTGCCACGGTAGCAGGTCAACGCGCAGGCGGTCAGTGCAGGCCAGGGTCCAGACGCCAGGGCCCCTGACGTCTGCTTCGCAACCCAGACGCCAGTGATATTGGCGTCACCCAAAGAGGTCAAAATCGATTTTTTTTAAAACAAGTTTAAATCGGAATTTTGTTAGTCTTTTAGGTGATAACAGTAATTTTGTCCCCTGCTAGGCGTCCGTCCAGAATCCAGATCGACAGATCCGGAATAGCACGTGGGTTGTTTCGTCGAAAAGTCGTTGGTCTGTGTGTGTGTGGCAGCATGTTCGCGTTCCTAATCACCCACTGTTGATGGGTGACTCCGTGACTGTTTGATCTGACATGTCTAATTGCAACTTTTACGCACTGTGTGTGCGTGCTTGTGACCTGACAGAACAAACGTGATGTGGCAGGCGGCTCCCTTTGGCCACTAATTAGCCCGTCACATTAGCATTATTATCCGAAGCCACAGTATCGTGCCTGCCGGAAGTAGAAAACCCGTCCCATGCATGGTGCACCAGCTGCGTTCCTACGCCACGTACATGAGTTTGGGGTGCATGGCAAAAAGACGACATGCAGATGCAGTTTTTCTCCCACGAACACCGTCTTGCTTGATGCTTCTTATACGTCAGACGCGAGTCCATATGTCCTATCACATGCATGTGCGGGCCCAAGTCAGCTCAATCTGCGGCTGCTGTTCTAGGACATGCACGTGACTGGCCCCGGCCGGGAGGCCGTGTCAGCTCAGCCGTCCGCTTGCAACAAGCTACTACGTGCTGGGGCTGCCCACCTACGGACAGACACGCACACACAAGCGCACACGCACAGATTGGGCTCGAAGCCACAAGTTCGCCGCTGTATGTCCTCGACATACTAGTTGTGGTCGTGCCAGTGCCCGAACTATGCCAACTGTGGCCACACTAGAAAATTTACATGGACTAAGAGGGTGCTTGGATACATTTTAGTCCCATGACTAAAAATAGTGGGACTAAAACTTGCTAGCCTTGTTTGGATTCAAATACTAAAGAGACTAAAATCAAGTTATTGAGCATTTATTATCCTTCAAACCCTCCAATCCAGAACTCACATGTGTTAAATGAGAGAAATTAAATGAGAAGAGAGAAGGCTAATACATATTTTAGTAGGTTTCCTATGACTAAAAATTTTTAGCCTCAAGACTAGTCCTAGTCTCTTTTTAGTCAAGGGTGCTTGAAACTTTAGCCTCTACAAGAGACTATTTTTAATCAGACTAAAAATATTCATTTGGATCCAAGCACCCTCTAAGCAGCAACTGTGGGCGAGTCAGCTGAGCATGATCTGCATGACCGCTTTCAATCAATGAGTGGCCCGCGGTCTGCGCGCCGCGCGCCATGCTGTCGGCGGTGGTCACGGCGTCCGTGCGAGGTGCCACAGAAACACATGAGGAAAGCGTGTACTACGTGTACGTGAGTCGCCGGGAAAGCCCGTCGTGTAGCCAGCGTCTGGAATCGTGCCTGCATGTGCCATGCATGCCAGCTCTGCTTGCCTAGGAGAGTGTACCCTATCGATCTGGCGTGCGTTCACCCACACCCAGAGCCAAGAGCAGCACGTGAGTTGTCCATCTAACTACTATTGTTCGCGAGTAGGGTGCAACGGTGCACTGTCAGCGTTCTCTCTGGGTGGTGTACTACTCCCTTCGTTTCAAAATAGATAACTCAACTTTATACTAATTTTAATATAAAATTGAGTCATCTATTTTGAAACAGACGAGTAATATGCAGAGAAAAAAAAGGAAGGTGGTAATACAAACTAAAATATTCTAGTACTCTCTCTAGCAGGATGGAGTTCGACATGCTAAAGAATCAACGCCCTGATGCTGCTGTAGTGACACGTACAGATGCACCAAAAAACCGGTAACATGCTAAATTGAACACGTCCCCGAGATTCTCACACGTCATTATTCGTGTAACTCACAATGCATGCACACACACTGATTGAACATGCTAATTGGACATGAGCTGCCTGCTTGCTGCTTCTTAAGCCTTTGCGTCTTCATGCCTATTGGTCCTCTCCTAGCAAGAACTATCATTTGCCGCTATGATGTTCGCGCAAAGCAGAGTCGAGCTTCCATACAATGTCGTCCGCTGTGACGGCGAAGCCCTCGTCTAACTGAAAGGAAATAATTATAGACTAGTAAGTAAAATGGAATGTAAATACTTCTTTGATATTCATCTGTTAACAATATAAGATGCAGTTCGACTATCTTCTTAAGTTTAATATGGTTTGACTCCAACTTTGTACCACTGATCAGATTTATTCATAAGTATTTTCTTATGGCTGTGGTTCCATAATAAGTGCTCCCTCCGTCCCGAAATGTAAGATCATTTTGTGCACTATCATAGTGTAAAAAATAATCTTACATTTTGGAACGGAGAGAGTATTTTCTAAGAAGTTTAAGGGTTTGGTCAACAGTATATGTTGGAGTGACTCAAAATTGGTACCGTTGATCAAGTTTATTCATCAATATTTTCTTATGATTGTGATTTTGTGTACATATATATATATATATATATATATATATATATATATATATATATATATATATATATATATATATATATATATATATATATATATAACATTTGTGGCAATTGCGAACTGAGAGTAGCTCGGATGGATAGTTTCCTTGTGACGGGACCAGCCCGCCAGGGTTCAAGTCCTAGACTTAGCGTCGGTGCTCACATTTTTCTAGATTTATTCACACGAATGAGTGCATGTGCGTGTATGGTACTGTCTTTTATTGTATTGTATTCAATAAACATTTGTGGCAATTTGCTACAACTCAAGTAAGGCAGTCCTCTAATTTTTCTTTCTTTTAGATCATGCATAAATTTGCACAATATTTTTACTGGCCACAAGTTATCTTCTATCACTAGAGTTATTGTCTTTCTTGACTTCACAAAATGTCACCTAAAAAAACAAAATAATTGTTCATATGGTAACAAGTACTAACTATGTACCAAATGAAGACATTTTTGTAGTTCACTTTGAACTGCAAACATGTCTTATATTTTGATATTGAGGAGTACTAATCTATAAATAAGAAGAAGAAAAAAAGAAAATGTGTAGAGTGAAGTGGTGAACATGCCTTGGCCATGAGGTTTATGATGAGAGTGGAAGCCGGGAAAGACACAACATTGGTATGTGTGATGCTAAGGTGGAGCCCCTCGACCTCGGCGAGCAACGTGACAAGGACCCCTTTGCCGCCCTGGCAGTGGATCCTCATCATCACAGTGCTCTCCGAGATCCTCGCCTCGATCTCCGGCAACGTGACCCTTGTCGTCGGCGGACCTCCTTCAGCTGCTGCTGACGGCGGCGGTGACGGGCAGCCATCATCGCCGTTGGAGATGCACGGCCTCTTCACTAGCACCACCGAGTCGATGCTCCTCATCTCACGGTCCTGGAGTGCCTTGAGCTTCTCCTGCTGCTCCTTGACGTACCTCACGGCGTCCGACAAGATGGTCGCCTTGTCCATCTGAGCGGAAAATTATTTGGTCAATGCTGAGCTGAACTGAACTGCTGAAGTGAGCGAAACAATGCTGAGCTGAACTGCTGAAGTGAGTGATGCTACCACAAATTTATTTGTGTGAGAAATGTACAGACCTTCTTGAGGCCGGGGATGACGGTGGAGAGCTCGATGAAGCGTCGGTTGATCTTCTCCCGGCGCTTCCGCTCCGCCATGACGTGTTCCTGCACGGTCGGCACCGTCCCTGTACTGGCGCCTGAGGATTTCCTCGACGGTGGCGACCGGTGCGCCAGCTCCGGCACGACGTGGCTGGGAGCTGCTGGTGGGCTCGGGGTGGCCTCGATAATGCTGGGCGGCTGCGGTATGGCTGAGGTGAAGTTCCAGCTCGCGGCCGGGTAGTTGGTGCTGCAGTTGGACGACCAGCCGTCGTTCTCCACGGCCACCGCGGCGCCACTGTCGCCTGAGCTCCAGCTGTCGGTGGCTCCGTGTCGGTGGGCCGCCATGTGCGTGCCGTTCTGTAGCGCCGCCGAGTTGTCGAGCTCTAGGAGTGACGACGGGAAGACGTGTCCGGTGGCGGCGCCGTCCTGCTCCTGCTCAAGCGTCTCCATTGCCCACTGGATGAACATGTTCGAGTCGTCCATGCTCGCTCGATCTCCAGCCGGCTACTTCTACCTGATCGAATCACTCCAAAATGAATGGTTTATAGCACAGTTTATACAGATCGATGGATCTAATCTATAAATCACACACTTGCCTGACGAGAAGACACATCATTGCATATGATTGCACGGTCAAGTACGAAGAACACATCCTTGCAAATGGTCTCCAAATCCCTCTCAAGGGCATATATATATATATATATAGCTAAGCTTCGGCAATGGCAGGGCTGGTTGGGTTGGGGTTCTTGCTAGCTACTGTACTCCCATGGGAAACAAGAAGCATCTTCTATGTGGAACAAGAAGATACCCCTATCACGTGCACCTCACCTCAGCAAGACCTCTTTTCAGTCTATGATTTGTCCTTTTGCATGCATGGCTTAATCCTTGATTATTTTTTGAGGCCCATGCACGTATGCTTTTGTGAGAGATTAGAGCATCTACACCCGGGCGTCACAAATCGGTCTCAAACGCCTGGGCTGCCTGCCCGGTCATTGGCCGGTCATGATTTTTTGACCCAGACAGATGCTTCAGACGGGCCTCAAACGTCCGGGCTGTCCGGCACCCCTCATATCCAACCCAAATATGGAGCGCCGGCGCATCCGCCACATCAGCCCGGCCCACCACGACCCCATGTCGTCCCCAAGTATATCCCCAATCCAGAAACCCTAACTCACTCCGCTCTCGCTCTGTCTCTTCTTCTCCCCTCCGATTCGATCCATCCGACAACTCCGACGACCATGTTGAGCGCCGGCAGGTGCTCCGACTCCGACATGGACATCGACGAGGATCTCGCCCTCCGCATTGCCCTCGAGAGGTCCAAGGTGGACACAGGGGGCAGTTCCAGATCTGTTGCGTCGCCTCTCCCCCGTCGGCGCAGCGAGGACGTCAGCGCTGGCTCCTCCCGGCCCACACACAGCTCCACAAGGGCTGCACAGTCCGCCCCGACCCCACACCGTCCCCTGCTCCCTTCCTCCGCCCCGACTGCTGCTCCCCGGCGTGGGCAGCGCTGGATGCTTGTGCCCGCCCCGCCGGCCCGGACGCGCACGCCGCCCTTCGCGTGAGGCAGCGGGCAATGGAGAGGGACACAGCTGAGAGCTCTGACCGCCGCCACCGTGGGTTACCGACGGAGCCCGACGAGGACGAGCGGCTCCTCGTGTGGGTCTATGCCGGTCGCTTATGAAGGTGGAGACGGACGCTCGGCGGCTCCGCCGGAAGAACGCGAAGGCTCTCCCGCTTGCCATCGAGCAGTCCGAGCGGGAGACGAAGGAGGCCGCTCGGCTGGCCAAGCTCAGGCACCAGCAGGACCAGGCCGTCCAGCGCTTGAAGGGACTCATCATCGTCTCCTCCTCCTCATCCGACGAATCGGACGATCCTCCACCAGCCGCTGACGGCTACCAGAAGGGGAAAGGGCCGGCCCGAAAGTGGTGAAGTTCAATTTCATTTCAAGTTTTAGATGTAGTATAAAGGTGTCCGTCGTTTATGTGAACTTCAGTGGACCTTTGAATAGCCGTTCGTTATCTTTTGATGAACTATTGTGCTATCCTATGTCTGATTCTATGCCTGGTCAGCTGATCTACGTAGTTTGATTGACATTGCAAGACTTAGTATGGATATAGGGGCTCGGATATGGGATATACGGATATGGACGACGCGATCTGAGGGGTACCCGGTCAGTGCCCGCGGACGCGCCCGGGCACATCCGCGGGTGTTTGAGGTGCCGAATTTGCCAAGTCCATCTATAGATGGTCTTACATGCCCCATCTATCACACTATGCTAGCTCCACTCTCCCATTCTTTTTCATTTGACTTTTAATTTTAGATATATTATAGCTTTTGAATAAAAGTCAATTCTTTTATGTGCATATTTGCGTTGCCTTCCACTAGGACTCTGGAACAAGGTCACTCTCAAATACATGTTTGACACGTTTTAAAATGTCACCAAGTCAACTATTGAGAATTGGTAAGAACTAAGGATAATTACAAATTCATAATATTAAGTTTCTACCAAGTTTTACAAAGTGTCTGCACCAACGGAGCCCTACTTGCCCATTGCATGGTATCTTTGCAGCCGCTCAGGAACAAGTCGTCTGCCCACGATGAAGGACCTGTTGCGACCCTGCTATATTTGCAACGCCACCGGATTCGAAGCCAACGCCCACCCGCAAAAAAAAAGGAAGAAGAAGAAAAAAAGGATTCGAAGCGAGCGCCGCGACATCCGCACCCATATCACTTGTCGCCACCTGTCGACTACAATGTCATGTGCATCCAGCCACATAGAAGCTCGGACGGGATCACAGGTTTTCAAGATGATGCCTCAAGGGAAGAACCTTCATGGGAGCGTTGGCGTCTCCTGACCGAACAAAATCATAGGCTTTTCCCTGAAGAACCAGATCAAAGAGTGGAAGAGATAAACAATCTTCATGGTGGTTCCGCCAAGGAGAGTGACGCCCTTAGGCGCTGCCCTTCGGGGTCGTTCTTGCCAAACACCTCGCCCACCGCCACATCCATCTCCTTGTAGGCAGCCTGCAGTTCCACCTGATATTGGCGGATCTCGCTAGCAGAGGGGTAGGACTTGAGTAGTGCCGCCTGCTCCGACACGTCTGTGTCCAGCCCGATGGCCATGCCGGCGGCGGGTTGCTCCTCTGCCTGCTGGTGCTCGTCGAGGAGATGCAGGTTGTCGACCTGGTTGGCCTGCGCCTCCCGGAACATGGCCTCCCGCTCTTCCAGCACCTCTATATAGTGGACACAGGCCTCGCCGATGGTGATGCCGACATGCACCGGTGAGGAGCGTGGCGCCGGCTCGCCCTCAGTCGTGACCTCCATTCGGTTTCCATCTTCTTGTAGGCCTACTAGCCGACATCAATGGCGTCTATCTCTTTCTTCTGATCAGACCAGAGGCCGTCCCAGAGGGCTTTCGAGAGCGAGGAGGCCATGGTAGTCATGCTGCGGAGAGGTGAAAGGGATTGGAGGAGGATGACCGCGGCTATGGCCGGGGCTGGAGTTTGTATTGCAGGCGGATGGCAATGATGGGCGGCGGACGGACGGACGGGTGGCAATGATGGGCGACAGACGGACTAACTTGACCGTTTCAATTGGGAAGCGTGTGCGGGTGAGGGAGTGGGTTTGGTTGGGCCAAGGCAGTCGGAAGCTGACGTGGCAGTGCAGGCCCGGCCCTGATGGGGGGCAGGGGGGCGGCCGCCCCGGGCCCCCGATACATAGGGCCCCCACGTTATGTGTGCTCTGTGTATTAGGCCCATGAAAAAATTGACCTTGCGCTAATTTAGATGCAACATGCCTGTACGTGTAGGTGTAGTAATGGGTAAGTAAATCAGCGATTCCCTGAATTAGTGGAATTGCCGTTTCCCACGCGTAGGCCGGCACACTTGAGCGATCGATCTAGCCGCAAACCAATCCATCGGAAATAACTTACTCCATATTTCTAGAAACTTTGGTTGAGCGATCGATCTATTCAGGGAGTTGGCGTATATCACGGCCGACTCGCTCCGCTGCAGCATCCTCCCGCGGAGTCCTCACCGATTCTTCCTCCTCCAACGTCGGCTCGGGTGATTCATGTTCGTCGGACAGGAGTAACAATATACCCCCGATCCTGACGGGCGGTTTTGAACAACAGAATAGGTAAGCATCTTCTTGATTCATCATCCCAGAGCTAGCTAGGTTCTGTGATGGTATATAGGTTGCTAGTTAGTGGCACAATCTTTTCGCAAAAAAAAAACGTGGCACAACAGTGGCTAGTGAATTAGCGGAGAAGAGTAGGATGTAGTTGTCCGGCCTTCTGATTAATTAATCTAGCTGTGTTGGTGGTCGATGAAAGACGATAGGAGAGAATGACTAGGATCCATGAATTGATCCATGAATTAATGATAATAATAGTTGAGATGAAATTAATCAGAGAATGCATGGTTGATATAATTTATTTAGGTGGCTAAATTAATTTTAGCGTTGTAAATCATAAAGTAATTCTAGCTGCGGGCGATGAGAAGCCGTTCAATTTTTTTGTTTGGCAAATTATATAGTGAAACATACAATGCATGCAATTTCCTTGGCAAAAACTAAAGTAAAATAGAATTAATACTAATATATACAATTAAATCAGGAAACTAGGTCGACATGCTGGGTTGCACTACCTCCATTGATAAAAAGTTGAGTAACCTGTGTTTAAAAATAATCATACCGTGCAAGATGCATAAAGGGCCCCGGGTTTGGTTTTCGCCCCGGCCCCCTCAAATCTCAGGACCGGCCCTGTGGCAGTGCTTCGGATGCCCGCAACCCCCCCCCCCCCTCCAAACTTTTGTCTCTGGTTTGCAGGCAAAATTGTGTCCGGACCACAGAGCGGGCCGATAAGGCCCGCGTGGGATGGCAAAATACGTTCAGACCGTGTGACCCGGATGTATGCGTGTGGTCTGAGGGTCCACGATTGCAGATGTCCTTAATTACTAGAAAAAATTGGGCAACGATCTACGCCGGTGCGCCGGCCCAACTGTTGGGCCGGTCGCACCACGGCCGTTGGATCTGAGCGAGTGGGCCGTTGGATCCGCCTGAACAAGTTCGCCCTATCGTCTTCTACCTCGCACCACGGCGCTGCGCCTCCTACCGCTCCCGCCGCTCCAAGCGTTGCACACCCCGCGGTTGAAGCTCTTGTTGAGACCGTTGTAGCTTCGGTTGCAACGACTGAAGCTCGCCGGCATGCTCGCCGCCGCTCATCCCCGGTGTGCATCTTGCAAACAAAAAATCGAGCGCCGGGGAAGATGCCCAGTGCTACAACCAACGACCAAAAAAGCTACAACTAGCGATAGGAAAAGGTTCAACCAGCTACGGAAAAAGCTTCAACCAGTATACGACTGGAGCCATGGATGACCAAGAAAAGTTACAACCGGTGACAGAAAAAGCTTCATCTAGCGACGAAAAAAGCTTCATCCGACTATAAAAAATGTTTCGAAGCCATGGACGGAAAACGAAAAGTTGCAACCGACAGTTATAAAAGTTACAACCGCATTGAAAAAAGCTTCAAACTTCTTATCTCAGCTGCGACCCCGCGATGACGACGACGCCGTTTTGCTGCAACCGTAGTAGATTTTTGCTACCACTGGTGAGTGAATTTGTTACAACCGGTTCCAGCAAAATTTCGCCGCGGGGTGTAGTCTGCCATGGCTGGTTGCAGCTCCAGCGTGGCCGGGTCCGGTGAGGTAGGCAGAGCTCCGATGCATGCGGATCCGCGCGGATCTGGTCGAGGGCGGTCAGATCAGCTGATTCTCATGACGGCGGGGCCCCTGGGAGGCCTCCGGCGTGGGCGATGGGTTGACCATGGCAACGCGGAGAGAGAATAGAGAGATGACCGAGAGAAAGAAGAGAAAAGGCAGGAGGGAGAAGACGCACGTGGGCGGCCCCCCCATCCTACGTGTCGCTAGGCGAGTCGCAGGCGCGTTTGCGCGTGGACGCGACCGGCCGAAGCTTCGGCCGGTGCGCCGTTGCCAAATGATTCCCGAAAAAATTAGCCATTCATTGAGTAAAGGCCCGGACGTGGCTCACTCCCAGCCAGGTATTGGTTGGTTTATTATGGAGACATGAAACAAACTGCTCTGTCCTTTTAGTTACGAGCAAGCCATTTCAGACGGTAGGAAACTGCAACGTTTGTAATGTAAAGATTAGGCATGTTAGACCTGGTAGAACTTCAAAAAAAAACTAATGTTTGCCAGAAAAATCTTTCTTGTATCTCGCCAAAAAGAAAAAACAGAATCTTTTTTGTAATCTTGTGAACACTTAGGACAAATGTGTTTGTACCAATGTTTTATCTGTGACAGCAGGTACAATGCCGAGGACATTGTTTTAATCATGTGTCGCTGGACCCTCTTGCAATTATATTGTCGTAGCCACGCACGTACTACTGGCTAGGGCCTACGCCCTACGGGGTATATATTTGCACTAGGCAAGGAACTGCCTGCTACGGTTCCTCTTGCTGCATGCATGGCGATATGTCTTTGAGCGAGGGTTGAACCCAACCCCTGTCAGTGCGTGTCTCACCAAGTCCCGTCTGTATTTCCTCTTTCTTGCTTGTTTCAAAACGAAACATGTTAGCGTGCATTCATACTAGCTTCTCTATCGTCGAGCATTAAATAATAAAAAGGAATTAGTACATGTTTCCAAAAGGGGAAGTTGTTAGTTGTGAATGTGCTACACGGCAGGTACACTCTTTATCTAGGCAGTCCATGTTTGGGTTACGTGTGTATAACTTTTTCCTTTTTTGTTTCTCCCAAACGAAAAATGATCCAAACTTGAAACTTTGCACATCGACACCATATGGCTACTACTCTCTCCTTTCCGGTTTATAGGGCTTATCTCAACTTTTTTTGTTTTTCCAATCTATAGGGTTCATTTCCATCTCAGTTTTAGTTTCCGAGACGCATTAAATCTTTGGATGTAAGAAGTAAAAAGGAACACACCAATGCATGTAATGTTTCTACTTATCTAGTGGGCAAACATGCATGCACTGTAATTAATCCAATTTAATGCATGAATTTAATTGGGATAGTTTGTAAAGTACGAGATACATTTCTTCACTCACAAAATGCCTTGATTGATGATATTTCAGGTTTAAGCCTTATAAACCGAAAAAGACGGAGTACAGTGTGTATACCATCTTTCCTAATTTTTTGGTGCGTTGGAAATATAAAAAATGATAGCTGTCCAATTTACCTGCAGAATGGATCGGTACGGTGCACATGCAATTAGTGATGTCCACCTACGACATGACATGCACCAATGCCAATGAATTAGTTAGTGCTACTCTCTTATTGCTCGAAGCAACTTGTACATGTGCACGTACGGTGCACAACTGTGTGCGCCACTTGTTGAAGCTAAAGCTGCAGGCACACCAGAAATTACCTGGTAGCTAGGGTGCACGCACGTACGTGCTGGGCCCTGGCCGAGTCAGCTCATCCTGCATTTGCTTGGTCCACTAATTAGTGACTAGTCAGCAGCCTGCGCGCCGCGTACCATGTTGTGGCAGGTGGAACACATTGCACATGCATGCGTACGACGTGCTGCAGCACTGTAATTAACCAACATACGACAAATTAATTTCTAATTTTCGCATTAATCACGGTAGTAAAAAGCCGTTGCAGTGCCTGTCCCAGGCAGTTGGGACGGTAATAACTGCGGCCTGGTTAAATAGGAGTATTATTTTTTTTGGAAAAACTTACGATCTATTCATCTTCAATCATGGTAGTACAACGAACACTAGAAATAATAAAAATTACATGCAGATCCGTAGACCATCTAGCAATGACTACAAGCCCTGAAGCGAGCCGAAGGCGCGCCGCTGTCATCACCCCTCCCTCGCCCGAGCGGGGCCAACTTTGTTGTAGTAGACAGTTGGGAAGTCGTCGTGCTAAGGCCATATAAAAAAACGCACCAGAACAACAACCGTCGTGAATGAAGAGTGTAGATCAAAAAAATCCAACCTAAAAACACACAAAGAAAGACAAACGACTAACAGATCCTCCAGATCTCACCGTTTTGCTTGCATGTGTTCTGTTCACCCAGGTAGCGCATGAGTTGTCTATATGGACGAATTATTGCTGACAACCAAGACTAGAGTACCCGATCGATCATTGCGTGTCATGCCAACTCCGACATGCTCCTCGTCCGCAGACGAGCTGTACATTAGGTTGCATGATAATATCTTACCAGCCCTCTACGTAACGGATCGACGGAGGCCATACGCCATACATGGCAAGCATGTTGTCCCGGCAGGACACTGAGAGACCGAGGACACGGACAATATCCTATTTAGATGCGTGCTTGCTAAATTCTTGCCAAGTTGTGCCCGTTCATGGCTAAGTGGGCATGCGCTTAGGTCTGACATATTTCTCTTACGCAGGACGTCCGTAGTTGGCAGTGAATGGTGAGCCAATCTTCACAAAATGGGTTCAGTTTGACTAATTCGCATCTAGATGTTTTTTAAGGATGTCACATCTAAGCTCCCACAAATATATAATGCAGCAACAAGAAACAAAAAAAAAACTAGAACAAAAAAAAATAAACCACAAACAGAGGGACATGAGCTTAGATGTGACATAACTATGTTACATCTAGATGTGTCCTAGACAGACCCAAATGGGTTTGTCTATGACACATTTAGATGTGACATAATTATATCTAGATGTGACATAAACCTAATGTTCACTATGTTTGTGGTCTATTTTTTTTTGGTCTCAACTTTTTTTTCCTTGTTGCTGCGTTATTTGTGCGAGTTTAGATGTGACATCCTTAGAAAACATCTAGATATGAATTAGACAAACTGCCACAAAATATCCTAATCTTAGATTGAACTTTAATTAAGATTCTAAAGTAAAGACTAAAATTCCCCATCTCTTGCATCATTAGATGACCTGCCTCTACCTTCAAGCCATTCTTCCCTTTGTTGATTAGTCTTGACCATGAATTTATATGCCGTACTTATTGTGAACCTCCCAACAAATTGGAAAGTGGTTAATGTTGGGATATCGTCATGTGTGTTGTGAGGAGATGATAAAATGAAGCCTCTTAGGCGGCCCAAACATGTGGCAAAGCTCACTATCTATTAGTGTTGGAGCGTTGCTACACACACGATAGTGGTCACCCAATTTTTGCACGATTCCATTGATCCAACCATGCATGCATGGGACAAAATGAAGCACACCCACTGGATGTAGCACCGTCCATTGATCACCCATTGACTATTGGCGGCACAGTAGGCCTCCGTTAGGGTTTTCACATAGGGTTTGCAAGCAACCAAAGGGAGCCCTTCCTCATGGTTGTGAAGTCCGGATCCACTATCTTGTCTCCTTGAAGTTGCGATTCCTCCATCTTTTGTAGGATTGTTCCAATTCCTAGCCCTTGAGCCCAAAATCTTATTGTATGAGAGCCTCTAGTGCTATCTAGTGAAGAAACATATTGTATCATGATGTCCTGTAAGACCAGAGTGTTGTAGCACTTTCACGAATTTTTATCGATTTCTATGTATTGTATTTTCCATTTTTTTTGTTTTTGGTCTTATTTTTCTTTTTTGATGTTGAAACTTATTAACATTGGTTCTGGATTCAAAGATCTTGACACGAGAAATCCAACGGTAAAACAGGTTCGAGATTTGGACGCAGGGTTCAAAATATAAAACATTTTAAATAAACAAATCTACGAAAATAAGGAAAAACTTCCTAGTTGCTAGTGCGCCACTTGTCTACAAGGGTAACCCTTAACTACAATTTCATTCGTTCGGGTTCGCTGCGTTTCGATCATGGTTTTCTTCTGGGTTTTCTTATCTGCGTGGGTTTCTTCTCTAGTTTTCAATGTTGGGGTCCAGTTTTCTTTCCTTTTGTTTTATTTTATATTCTCTTCGGTTATTTTATTTCTTCACCGGTTTTCTACTTTTCAATGTTCTTTCTATCATATATTCTTTTGTTTCTTTCTTCATTTTTGTTTTTTGCGCTGCTTTCTCCCGTTTTGTTGTTTCCGTTTTCTCTTTGGCTTCTTTTGTTTCTTTCTTTGGTTTTTTCTTTTCTATTTTCGTTTTTTCCTCATTTTTTTATTTTTATAGTTTTCATCGGTTATCTTGTTTTTTTTCTTGGTTCTTCTTTGTTTCCTCATGAGTTTTCTTGATTTTCTTCATGTTTTCAGTTTTTCTTCATTTCTAAGGTGTTTCTTCTGTTTTTTTCTTTTGTTTATTCGGTTTTGATGACTTTTCTTCTTTTTGTTCAACACATGTATAAAGGTCAGGAACATTTTTTATACATATTTAACATTTTTTATATACAAAATAAAAAATGATATAAAACTGATATTTGATTACTACTTTTTTTCATACACATTGTACATTGTTTGTAAATATCAGGGACATTTTATAATACCTTCTTAACATTTTATAATAACAATTTATATATACAATCAATATTTTTTAAATTATATGTATTTATATTCAAATTTCTAATACAGATTCCACATTTTTCGTATAGATGAGAATCATATTTTTACACATTTTCATGTACACGGTTAACATTTTTGAAAATATTCAAATAGACAATTTAATTTTCTTCAAATATTTATGATTGATGACTCCTTTTTTCATACACATTGTCCATTTTTGGTATATCTTAGCAACCTTTTTTATACACAGTGGCTATTTTTAATATATGATTAACACTTTTTAATAGATGATCACATTTTTAACAATTTATATTTTTTATATTAAATTTTTCAGTACATATTTTACATTAGTGGTATAAACCAGGAACATTTTCTGATATACATTTAGTATTTTTAGAATAGATGATTAACTTTTTTTAAATACATGATGAATGTTTTTTTGTATACATGACAAACATTTTTTCTGGCACATTTAGCATTTTACAGAGGCTAGATTAAAATGTTTCAAATTATTAATGTAGATAATTTTGGAGTAAATATTATTTTGACTATTGGGAAGTATAAAAAGAGAAAACTTAAGCAAAAAAGGAAAACAAAAGAAGAAAAATGTGGAATCTTCTGCGAGCTGGGCTGGCCCAGTGTCGTGCTCCGCAGTGCGAGGCTGCCCTAGTTGTCGCGTTAAGCCTATTATCTGTTTCATTAGTACTTGATTCCTAACAGGAAAAGTCTATGGGTCCCTGTCTTCGGTTGGTTCAGTTTTTCTCTTTTTTCGTTTCCTGTTGTATTTGCCGCTGGTTTTTTATATTTTTTCCGGTATTCTGTTGTTTTTATTTTCCATTGTTACCCTTTTTAATTTTTTGTTTTCTCAACAATTTGTTTCTTTACACATTGGTTTTCTTTGTTTCATTTTTGGATTTTTTGGTATCTTCTCTCTTTTTATATTTTTTCTTTGTCGTTCTTTTGGTGCTTGTTCTTTCAACACATGTCTACTTTTGCATAGATATTATACATTTTTATTCATGTTTAACATTTTCTAAATATATGTTTAACATTGTTTTAAATGTTTTGAATATATTGCAACTACGTATTAAACATTTTACAAATAATTCATCTAACATTTGTTGAAGTATAAAATCTTTTTTTCAGGTAAGCAATTTTTTTGTACATTGCACAAACTCTTTTTTTTGTCAATTTCACGAAGAGTTTGTTCAAACTTGTGAAGATTTTTTGCAATGTAACTTACATCTTATTATATTGAAACATTTTTTTGTATTACACAAACAGTTTTTTACATTGTATATTTTTTTAAAAAAATAACACGTACATTTTTTTGAAATTATCACAAATATTTTCGTACGGACATCTAACAGTTTTCTACATGATTAAGGTTTTCTACCTTTTCCTTTCACAATTATAAATGTTTTCATATACTTCCTCTGTTCCTAAATATAAGTCTTTTTTAGAGATTTCAATGTGGACTACATACGGATGTATATAGACGTACTTTAGAGTGTAGATTCACTCATTTTGCTCCGTATGTAGTTCGTAATGGAATCTCTAGAAAGACTTATTTTTAGGAACGGAGGGAGTAGAACAGAAACACATTCCTAACTTTTAGTTTTTTACATTGTATTACACACACAGTTTTTTACATTGTATATTTTTTTAAAAATAACACGTACATTTTTTTGAAATTATCACAAATATTTTCGTACGGACATCTAACAGTTTTCTACATGATTAAGGTTTTCTACCTTTTCCTTTCACAATTATAAATGTTTTCATATACTTCCTCTGTTCCTAAATATAAGTCTTTTTTAGAGATTTCAATGTGGACTACATACGGATGTATATAGACGTAGTTTAGAGTGTAGATTCATTCATTTTGCTCCGTATGTAGTTCGTAATGGAATCTCTAGAAAGACTTATTTTTAGGAACGGAGGGAGTAAAACAGAAACACATTCCTAACTTTTAACATATTTAATAAATTTATGTTTTTTTTAGGGAATTTAATAAATTTATGTGAAGAGCACGGGCGGCTGCTGGTTACTGAGCCGGCCCAGTTCCGGCTGCCTGCAGCGAGCCGTTCCTATGGGTTGCAGCGGGTGGCACATAGCATCGGCCGTAAGCCATCTCCAACTGTGCGAATCGGATTCAGACAACTTAACCTTTTCCGGATCCAACTACGGCGGATCATATATGCTGCACGCCTGCACGCGTCGTAGCTCTAGGTCGACGTGCGCGCCCTTCCCATGGCGGCCGGTTCCAGGAGCGGCAGTGACGCGGGGCAGGCCGAGAAGCTCCACAGGATCGCCGAGGAGCTCCACAGGATCGCCGAGGAGCGCTTCCTCGCCGGCGACGTTGCCGGGTCGCTCCGGGTTGCCAGGGAGGCGGAGGCGCGCTGCGGGTCGCTCCAAGGCTTCCGCGCCCTCGCCGCCTACGAGGCCCACGCCGCCGCGGCCGTCAGGAACTGGTACGGCGTCCTCGGCGTCGGCTCTCGCGGCAGCGTCACGTACGAGGACATCAAGCGGAGGTACCGTCGGCTCTGCCTCGTCTTGCACCCCGACAAGAACCGCTCCGCCGCCGCAGACGGCGCGTTTAAGCTGCTGCAGGAGGCGTGGACCTTGCTCTCGGCCCGCCACCCCCCGCCTCTCAAACCGCGCACTGCTCCGTCGCAGTCCCCGCGCGAGCCGTCGACCACCACCGGCGCGCGACGGCCCCGGTCCCCGGCTTCCGCCGAGAAGCCCAGTAATCCCAGTCCACCGCCACCGGCTGCCTCCGACACGTTTTGCAGCAAGAAGCCTCGGAGAGGAGCACCGCCGCCGCGCACGTTCCGGAGCGTCTACTGCGGCCACTGTGATCGGGAGTTCTACGCGGCCGACGACGACGACGGGAAACAAAAGGAGTACTGCGTCCTGTGCGGCGAGCAGCTAAGCGACCCTAGGCGGCCTACCGCAGCCGGCTCGGAAACGCTGCGCCGCCGGCGCCGAGAGAACGGCAGCTTCTCGTGCCCGGGGCAGTGCCCGCGGTGCGGCGAGCGGGACGCGTACAAGCCATGCATGGTGTCTGTCCTCATGTGGCAACTCCGGTGCGTGTCCTGCCACCATCAGGGTCCAAAATCGAGTCGGAGCGGTCTGTATTAAGCTAGTACGTACTCCAGCGGACTTGATTGACTAAAGACATTTAAAAGCTAGGCACATAACAACTCATATTTCTATCCACATATTATACATTTGTATTTTCTCTCTTTTTTTTTGCTTTGTTGTGCTAGAGTAATTGAACAACCATGTAAAAGCATAAATATGTTTTTATCAAAGACTATTCAGAATAGATGTATCATTACATAATTTATATCTTGACAGTAGCCTCACTTTTTTTTGCGGGCAAAGTCTTTGTATTACTGGATCACAATGTCAACGATCAACAGAAGCACCACGGTGATCAAGGCAGAGAATGTTCTCATGAGGGCGCTTGGGATGGCGCCGGACGATATGGACGTTGATGAGGGGCTGGTGGAAGAGCTCCGAGGCATGTTCGACTCCCCGTTTCGAGATCAGCATGTTCGTGTCATTGCCGCTCTCTTTGGCAAGGTGACGCCCAGCGATGGCGACATGGAAAAGGATACGGCGCAGGAGGTGCTGGTCCATTGAGGCGGTTCGGTCCCGGAGAGCTACACTTCCTTATGGATTTAAACCCCCAGATTTTGTGTTGGAACGTGCGGGGCCTAAACAACCCGGCTAAGCGTTCGGCGGTTAGGGAGTTTGTGCAGGCAGCCAAAGTGAATTTGATTTGCCTGCAGGAGACGAAGTTGGAGTCTGTTTACCATTTTGATGTTATGCAATGTTTAGGTCCGTCCTTCGACGGCTATGATTACTTGCTGGCTTGTGAGACGAGGGGTGGGATCCTGTTGGCGTGGGACTCCACGGTCATGGGCATTGACAGTTTCGTGCACGATACCAACTGTCTGTCCGGGTTAGTCCATAACAAAGATGGGTCCAACTGGTGGATCACAGTAGTTTACGGCCCGCAAGGAGACGAACTAAAGCTAGAGTTTCTAGATGAGCTCAGGGCCAGAAGAGCCACCTGTCAAGGGCCGTGGATGGTCCTTGGCGATTTCAACATGATCCTCAGGGCTTCGGAGAAGAACAATCTAAATCTTAACAGGAGAATCATGCGAAAATTCAGAGAGTTTGTTGATGAGCAGGAGCTGAAGGAAGTCTACATGCATGGCAGAAGATTCACTTGGACGAACGAACGGGACTCTCCGACCATGACGAAAATTGATAGAGTGCTAGTGTCGGTGGACTGGGAGCTTACCTTCGCTGACTGCCTCTTGCAAGCTTTAGCGACTAACGTCTCGGATCATGTGCCACTCCATCTCTCTACGAGCGCTCCCTTCCATCCAAAAAAGTGCTTTCGCTTTGAGCTCTATTGGACAAAGCTCGAGGGCTTTGAGGAGGCTGTGAGAGAGGCCCGGGTTTGTGACGAGACCATTGTGGATCCCTTCAAGCGGTTGGATGCGCTGATGAGGAATGCGACTGTTGCGCTCCAGGCCTGGGGTCAGCGCAGGACGGGCAACATCAAAGTGCAAATGGCGGTGGCCAACTACGTCATTCTGCGGCTAGACCGTGCCCAAGAGTCAAGGCAGCTCACGCAGGCAGAGTTGTGGTTGAGGAGATCTCTGAAACTTGCGCTGCTGGGTCTTGCTTCGCTCGAGAGGACCATCGACAGACAGAGATCCAGGATCAGATGGATCAGGGAGGGGGACGCCAATACTAAGCTGTTCCAGGCGGTGGCTAATGAAAGGAGATCAAAGAATTTCATCCCCCACATCAAGCACGGAGACGAGATCATCACGGATCCTGATCGCAAGGGGGAGATCTTCACTGCTGCATTTGAGGATTCCCTAGGGCAGGCGCAGGCACGAGAGGCCGGCATCGATCTGGACTTTCTTGGTTATGAAGCTAGCGATCTGCATGATCTGGAGCAAATCTTCTCGGAGGACGAAGTTTGGGAAACCATTAAAGGGTTGCCCCCGGATCGGGCGCGGGGCCCTGACTGCTACATAGGTGCCTTTTATCAACGCGCATGGCCCATTATCAAGCGGGATGTCATGGCCGTGCTACTAAAACTCTACGTGGGAGATTCTCGTGGGTTTTGCAGACTGAATCGCGTGCACATCGTCCTGATCCCTAAAAAGGAAGATGCCGAGGAAATTGGAGATTACCGCCCAATTAGCCTCCCGCATAGCACTAGCAAGCTGTTTGCCAAGCTGCTGGCTAACATGGTCAGAAGGAAAATGCCTGAGATCGTGGGTGCCAACCAGTCGGCATTCATCTCCGGTCGATCGCTGCACGACAACTTCCTCTTAGTTAGGCAAGTTGTGAGGAAGATTCACGCCCGCAAGATCCCTGGAGTATTCCTCAAGCTCGACATCTCGAAGGCCTTCGATTCACTGTCTTGGCCATTCCTATTTGAGGTTCTTCGAGTCATTGGTTTCGAGCAGAAGTGGATTGCTTGGATTGTTGCCCTTCTCCGCACGGCAAACACCAAAGTGATAGTTAACGGAGTGCCAGGAAGGAGTTTTACTCATGCCAAAGGTCTTAGACAAGGTGATCTGGTCTCACCCCTCCTATTTGTCATCGCCATGGATGTGTTGTCAAAGATCAACAGCAAAGCAGCGACGGAGGGAGTAATTACCTCGTTCCCGGGGATTTCGGCCATGCAGCGCCTATCTATATATGCGGACAACGTCGCGCTTTTCGTCAGACCTTCGGCGATGAATCTACAGTTC
Organism: Aegilops umbellulata; assembly: GCA_032464435.1. Lineage (NCBI taxonomy): Eukaryota > Viridiplantae > Streptophyta > Magnoliopsida > Poales > Poaceae > Aegilops > Aegilops umbellulata. The sequence continues at coordinate 643,110,779 of CP136057.1, forward strand.
GTCAGACAAGTGTTACAGATCTTTGGCCAGGCGTCAGGTCTAAGGGTGAACTATGTCAAGTCTTCGGCTATTCTTATCAGAGGAAACGATGCGGATCATCGGCGTGTGGCCGATATGCTCCATTGCCAAGAGGGAGCTTTCCCATGCAAATACTTGGGTCTGCAGCTCGCGATCAGGCAATTGACCCGTGCGGAGTGGCAACCAATGCTTGATCATGCCAAACACTTCGTCCCAGCATGGCAACGAGGGCTCATCCAACGGCCTGGCAGACTTATCCTTGTCAAATCTGTGATAGCTGCCAAGCCGGTTCACCACTTCATGGTCACAGAGGCACCAGATTGGGTCTTTGATGAGCTGGACAGATGGATGAGGGCCTTCTTCTGGAAGGGGAAGGAGAAGGTCAATGGAGGACAATGCCTTGTCGCGTGGAATTCTATCTGTCGTGCTACGGAGTATGGTGGTTTGGGAATCAAATCTCTCAAGCAACAAGCCCTGGCGCTGAGAGTCCGTTGGGAGTGGTTGCGCCGCACTGACCAGAATAGACCATGGCAGGGCCTTCCCTTGGCCACGGACTGCATGGCGAAGAGGGTCTTTGACAGCCTGGTGTGCATCAAGGTTGGGGCGGGCAGCAGAGTAATGTTTTGGAGCGACCGATGGATACTCGGGTTCGCTGCCATTGACATCGCGCCGCTGATCTACGCTCTGGTTGATACACGCACTCGCAATCGGCGCACGGTGGAGCAAGCACTTGACAACGATGCTTGGTTGCAGGACATCAAGGGTGATCTTTCTTTTTCGGCTCATCTGCAGCTCTTGCACCTTGGTCAGGCAATCCCCATGGTCCCGAGGGACGCCCACTCTGACGACCTCTTTACATGGCCTGCGGATGCTTCTGGAGTCTACACGGATCGCTCGGTATATCACAGACTTTGTCTCGGGATGGAGAAATCGTCCTTCGCCGCTTGCATTTGGCGGAGCTGGGCTCCCCTTAGATGCAAGATTTTCATGTGGCTGGCCATTCAACATCGCATTTGTACTTCGGATCGTCGGGCCAGGCACGGTTTGCAGGCCCTGCCATCGTCATGTTACACCTGTCTTCAAGAGGAAGACAACGCTGAGCACATCCTCTTGCAATGTGTTTTTGCGAGGGAGGTCTGGTCCTACGCCATCACAGATTGCAACATGGATATCCCGGCGCCATACGCTGGTAGCACGATGTTGGAGTGGTGGTTGCATGCGAGGAGGCAGTTTCACCGTGCCGAGCGACGTGGGTTCGATACTTTGGTCATGATCACGGCGTGGGCTCTTTGGAAGCAACGCAACGCGAGAGTCTTCGACAGGAGGCAGCAGATCGTGACGCCTACGCAGCTATGGCATCATATTGTAGTTGACATTTTGGACCTCAAGAGAGCAGGGGTTGGAGTAGGAGGATTAGATCGTTTCGTGAGAGAGTAGCTTAGCGTATTGTATGGAGTCTGCTTGCAAGGATGTACGCATCCTTTGCTATCCTCTTGTATATCTCTTTCTTCCTTCTATAAAATTACGGTACGCCATTGGCGTACTCTCGAAAAAAAAAAATGTTGTTAGAATCTAGATTTGAGCCATATTCTCACGTTGGCACTCAAGTATGTCATCTTTACTACTCCCTCCGTTCGGAATTACTCGTCCAAAAAATGAATGTATCTAAATGTATTTTAGTTGTAGATATATCCATTTTTGTGACAAGTAATTCCGAACGGAGGGAGTATCTCACAGCTAAGAGCTGATGAGGTGCAGTTTATGTACATTTGACACCTTGCTACAAAATCTCTATCAGTTAGTATGCACAATTATTATATTTTTCCCAAAAAAAGCTAACTAATTAAGGTACCGCAATTTTCTCTCTTATTGGAAACTAGTAACTAGCAGGCACTCTGCCTTTTCATGAAACAGCGAGTAAACCACCATAGTTGCATCAGGGGGTGACACAAATTAAGTGAAATTAACTAACCCAACAACCATTGAAAATACTAACAGGAAAAGTCTGCGAGGTGGACGGGGGGCGATGAGTGAGACGACTGCGGGGGCGGCGGCGACCCCCGCCCGTGCTCGGTCTCCGTCTCCGGGCCTCGGCGTCCAGCGGCGAGTCGGGGGGCGCTTATGGGCGCTCGCCGACGATGATGTGGACGATGCGGATGGGGAGACGGACGCGGACTCACCGGAGTCTCCACCATCGCCGACGCCTTCTGACCTGATTTGCGAATTCTTTCATTCAGGTTACGATGAGGAGGAGGTGGCATCGACTATAGACAAAGTGCTACCCCTAGATGATCTGGCGAGGATAGGTCTACATGCGGGGGAGAAGAAGGAGATGATCCGGCGAGTCGTCCACCGGAGGACGGCGGCGACGGCGATCCGGCCATGGAAGGGTCCCCTCCCCAAGGTATGTCTACCAAATCTTACACTTTTTCATTTATGTCTACCAAATCTTACGCTTTTTGATTTAATTCGTCCTGAGTCTTGGACCAATGTTGTGAGGAGGAAGAACGGCCGTCGGGCGATGGCTCATCCAGGGCCGGCGGCGACCGTGGCGTTTGTGCCGGAAATCCCGGAGATCAGGATCAGTGACGCCCGAGCGCGTCATTTGTGCCGGAAATCCCGGAGATCAGGATCAGTGACGCCCGAGCACGTCGTTTGAATCAGTTGCTTGGCCCAAAGGGGTTGTCTGTGGCCGCGAGGGGTTTGGGCCGGCCTGCGAACGGGTTTTCAGCCCATAGTGATTCGTTGGGGGTTGGGCCGGGACTAGCTGGGTATGAGGCCCAGGCAAAACTGGTATCCACTTCAGGCGATCACATAGACGCATGCAGGGTCTCGTCTCATCGTGATCGAACTCCATCATCGCCGCCATCTAGGGTTCGGCCTCGTTGCGCCGTGCTTGGCTTTCCTGCGTGCAAACCGGGCTGAGCCGCGCGCATCCCTCCCCTCGCGGCGGCCATGGCGGGTCGCGGAGGTGGAGGTTCGCAGGGGCCTAGACCCTCGGCCACCGTGCCGGCCGCTGCGGTGCCTTGGGCGCCGCCGCCCGCTCACCAGCCGCTGCCTCGGGCAGGGGGGGCTACGCAGGTGACGGCGCCGGTGCCGAAGCCCAAGGGCGCCCTGCCGCCGCCGCCGCATCTGGTTGCACAGCCGCAACCAAACAGGGCGGGACCGGAGCAAATGGAGCTCGCGGGTCAAGCCCCCGGCGCGGTTAGGGCGGGGCCGCCGGCACGCCGTGGTGGTGGCGGTGGTGGCGCGGGCCATCATCGATTCCCGGTGTTCCGAGGCAGAGATGCTGGTCATGCTGGTCGCGATCCTCCCCGGAATCAATGGGGCGATGACGGATATGACGCATATGGCGAGGGTCAGCATCGTGGTTCGTCATCACCGGGCGGAGGTCGCGGCTATGCTTGGGAAAGCGATGGAACGACGGAGCGTCCATTTTACGACCGTCCGGGAGGTTTTGTTGAGGGGGCATCTGGCCCGGACTACCGGCAGAGAGGTGGATACAGAGGTTCTCGTACTAGCCGTGGTGGCAAGAACCGCAACCGTCAGCCTCCGCCGCCTGCTACTACCGCTTTCGACGTCGCTGAACTGATGGTGTCCTCGGAGGCGGTTGCGGCGCAGACGCCCGCGTTGTCTGGACAGGTCTTGGCTGCGGTTTCGGCCTTGGCTACCGCGGCAGTGCCCGCGATTGAGCCAGCGGTGGCGGGTGCTTTGGGAGTTTCTGACAAGGTGGACGGTGAGAAAGCTAGCAAATGGGCCCGTAAGAAAGAGAAAATGCTTTGCTATCACTATGGTGAGTAGGGGCACTTCATTGCTGAATGTACTGCTGAACTTTGTGACACTTGCTCCAAACCGGTGCATGCTACGGGGGAGTGCCCGCTTCTGCGTGAACTGATGCCGGGTGTTACAATTTATGGTGTGTGCTGCACTGAGTTGATGTTTTTCGAGTCTCCTAGTGCTATGGAGATCCTTGATGTGCCTCAAAGTGCGACCATGGGGGTAGTGAAAGTGACCAAGGGTGACTTGACTGATGCACAAATCATGCACAGGCTGAATGAGCTATCTTCAGGTAACCAGCAGTGGGAACTTTTTAGGCTCGAGGATAATATGTACAAGGTTGACTTTCCCTCGACTGAGGACTAGGAGCGGCTTTTGAGTTTTGGGTCATGCAGAGTTCCCGGCACTGAGTGCATTGATACGTCCATTTTGCATCATGCTTTTATATCGGTATTTATTGCATTATGGGCTGTTATTACACATATGTCACAATACTTAAGCCTATTCTCTCTTATTTTACAAGGTTTACATAAAGAGGGAGAATGCCGGCAGCTGGAATTCTAGGCTGGAAAAGGAGCAAATATTAGAGACATATTCTGCACAACTCCAAAAGTCCTGAAACTCCACGGAAGTTATTTTCAGAATATATAAAAAATATTGAGCGGAAGAAATACCAGAGGGGGCCACCCACCAGGCATGAGGGTGGGGGCGCGCCCTACCCCCTGGGCGCGCCCCCCTACCTCGTGGGCCCCCTGGTGGCCCTCCGGTGGCCATCTTCTGCTATATGAAGTCTTACATCCGAAGAAAAATCATAAGCAAGCTTTCGGGACGAGACTCCACTGCCACAAGGCGGAACCTTGGCGGAAGAAATCTAGGGCTCTGGCGGAGCTGTTCTGCCGGGGACACTTTCCTCCGGGAGGGGAAAATCATCGCCATCGTCATCACCAATGCTCCTATCATCGGGAGGGGGCCAATCTCCATCAATATCTTCACCAGCACCATCTCCTCTCAAACCCTAGTTCATCTCTTGTATCCAATTCTTGTCTATAAGTCCGGGATTGGTACCTGTAGGTTGCTAGTAGTGTTGATTACTCCTTGTAGTTGATGCTAGTTGGTTTATTTGGTGGAAGATCATATGTTTAGATCCTTTATGCATATTAATACTCCTCTGATTATGAATATGAATATGCTTTGTGAGTAGTTACGTTTGTTCCTGAGGACATGGGAGAAGTCTTGCTATTAGTAGTCATGTGAATTTGGTATTCGTTTGATATTTTGATGAGATGTATGTTGTCTCTCCTCTAGTGGTGTCATGTGAACGTCAACTACATGACACTTCACCATTATTTGGGCCTAGAGGAAGGCATTGGGAAGTAATAATTAGATGATGGGTTGCTAGAGTGACAGAAGCTTAAACCCTAGTTTATGCGTTGCTTTGTAAGGGGCTGATTTGGATCCATATGTTTCATGCTATGGTTAGGTTTATCTTAATACTTCTTTTGTAGTTACGGATGCTTGCAATAGGAGTTAATCATAAGTGGGATGCTTGTCCAAGTAAGGACAGCACCCAAGCACCGGTCCACCCACATATCAAAGTATCAAAGTACCGAGCGTGAATCATATAAACGTGATGAAAACTAGCTTGATGATAATTCCCATGTGTCCTCGGGAGCGCTTTTCTCTATATAAGAGTTTGTCCAGGCTTGTCCTTTGCTACAAAAAGGATTGGGCCACCTTGCTACACTTTATTTACTTTTGTTACTTGTTGCTCGTTACAAATTATCTTATCACAAAACTATCTGTTACCTATTATTTCAGTGCTTGCAGAGAATACCTTGCTGAAAACCACTTATCATTTCCTTCTGCTCCTCGTTGGGTTCGACACTCTTACTTATCGAAAGGACTACGATAGATCCCCTATACTTGTGGGTCATCAAGACTCTTTTATGGCGCTGTTGCCGGGGAGTGAAGAGCCTTTGGTAGGTGGAATTTGGTAAGGAAAAATTTATATAGTGTGCTGAAATTTACTGTCACTTGTTACTATGGAAAGTAATCCTCTAAGGGGCTTTTTTGGGGTATCTTCACCCCGACCAGTAGAGAAAAGAGTCGCTCCTCAGCCTACCGAACCTACTGAAAATGAAAATGTCTACTTTGAAATTCCTTTGGGTATGATAGAATAACTGCTAGCTAATCCTTTTGCAGGAGATGGAACATTACATCCTGATGAGCACCTAATATATGTGGATGAAGTTTGTGGATTATTTAAGCTTGCAGGTATGCCCGATGATGTTATCAAGAAGAAGGTCTTCCCTTTATCTTTGAAGGGAGATGCATTGACATGGTATAGGCTATGTGATGATATGGGATCATGAAACTACAAGCGATTGAAATTGGAATTTCATCAGAAGTTTTATCCTATGCATCTTGTTCATCATGATTGTAATTATATATATAATTTTTGGCCTCGCGAAGGAGAAAGCATCGCTCAAGATTGGGGGAGGCTTAAGTCAATGTTATATTCATGCCCCAATCATGAGCTCTCAAGAGAAATGATTATTCAAAATTTTTATGCTCGGCTTTCTGACAACAATCGCACCATGCTCGATACTTCTTGTACTGGTTCTTTTATGATGAAGACTATTGAATTCAAATGGGAGTTATTGGAAAGAATTAAATGCAACTCTGAAGATTGGGACCTCGACGAAGGTAAGGAGTCAGGTATAACACCTAAGTTTGATTGTGTTAAATATGTTATGGATACCGATGTTTTCCGTAAATTTAGCACTAAATATGGACTTGACTCTGAGATAGTAGCTTCTTTATGTGAATCCTTTGCTACTCATGTTGATCTCCCTAAGGAGAATTGGTTTAAATATCATCCTCCCATAGAAGTAAAAGTAGTTGCACCTATTAAAGTTGAAGAAAATACTATCACTTATAATGATCCTATTATTCCTGCTGCTTATGTTGAGAAACCACCTTTCCCTGTTAGAATAAAGGATCATGCTAAAGCTTCAACTGTGGTTCATAAAAGCAATATTAGAACTTATACTCCTCCTGAACAAGTTAAAGTTGAACCTAATATTGCTATTGTTAAGGATCTCTTGGCTGATAATATTGATGGGCATGTTATTTATTTCTGTGATGAGACTACTAGAATTGCTAAACCTTGTGCTAAAGACAAACATAGACCTGTGGTAGGCATGCTTGTTATTTCTGTTAAAATAGGAGATAATTGTTATCATGACTTATGTGATATGAGTGCTAGTGCTAGTGCAATACCTATTGACTTATACAAAGAAATTATGCATGATATTGCACCGACTGAGTTAGAAGAAATTGATGTTACCATTAAGCTTGCCACTAGAGATACTATTTCACCAATTGGGATTGTTAGAGATGTTGAAGTCTTGTGTGGGAAAACTAAATATCCTGCTAATTTTCTTGTTCTTGGTTCCCCACAAGATAGCTTTTGTCCCATTATATTTGGTAGACCTTTCTTAAACACTATTAATGCTAAGATAGACTGCGAAAAGGATGTTGTTACTATTGGTCTAGGTGATATGTCTCATGAGTTTAATTTCTCTAAATTTCGTAGACAACACCGTGAAGAGGAATTGCCTAATAAAGATGAAATTATTGGTCTTGCTTCTATTGCCGTGCCTCCTAGTGATCCTTTAGAACAATATTTGCTAGACCATGAAAATGATATGTTTATGAATGAAAGAAAGGAAATAGATGAAGTATTCTTTAAACAGGGACCTATTCTAAAACACAACTTGCCTGTTGAAATCCTAGCGGATCCTCCTCCACCCAAGGGTGATCCCGTGTTTGAGCTTAAACCGTTGTCTGATACTCTTAAATATGCTTATCTTGATGAAAAGAAGATATATCCTGTTATTATTTGTGCTAACCTTTCAGAGAAGGAGGAAGAAAAATCATTGAAAACTCTGGAGAAGCACCGTGCTGCTATTGGATATACTCTTGATGATCTTAAGGGCATTAGTCCCACTCTATGTCAACACAAAATAAATTTGGAGAAAGATGCCAAACCTGTTATTGATCACCAACGACGGCTGAATCCTAAGATGAAAGAAGTGGTAAGAAAGGAAATATTAAAGCTCCTTGAGGCAGGTATAATTTATCCCGTTGGTGATAGTCAGTGGGTAAGTCATGTCCATTGTGTCCCTAAGAAAGGAGGTATTACTGTCGTTCCTAATGATAAAGATGAATTAATTCCGCAAAGAATTATTACAGGTTATAGGATGGTAATTGATTTCCGCAAATTAAATAAAGATACTAAAAAATATCATTACCCCTTACCTTTTATTGATCAAATGCTAGAAAGATTATCGAAACATACACATTTTTGCTTTCTAGATGGTTACTCTGGTTTCTCTCAAATACCCGTGTCAGCTGATGATCAAGCTAAGACCACTTTTACTTGCCCTTTTGGTACTTTTGCTTATAGACGTATGCCTTTTGGTTTATGTAATGCACCTACTACCTTTCAAAGATGCATGATGGCTATATTCTCTGATTTTTGAAAAGATTTGTGAGGTTTTCATGGACGATTTCTCCGTTTATGGATCCCTTTTGATGATTTCTTGAGCAACCTTGATCGAGTTTTGCAGAGATGTGAAGAAACTAATCTTGTCTTGAATTGGGAAAAGTGCCACTTTATGGTTAATGAAGGTATTGTCTTGGGGCATAAAATTTCTGAAAGAGGTATTGAAGTTGATAAAGCCAAGGTTGATGCTATTGAGAAGATGCCATGTCCCAAGGACACCAAAGGTATAAGAAGTTTCCTTGGTCATGCCGGTTTTCATAGGAGGTTCATTAAGGACTTCTCAAAAATTTCTCGGCCTCTGACTAGTCTATTACAAAAAGATATACCATTTGTCTTTGATGATGATTGTGTAGAAGCATTTGAAATACTTAAGAAAGCATTGATTTCTGCACCTATTGTTCAGCCACCTGATTGGAATTTACCCTTTGAAATTATGTGTGATGCTAGTGATTATGCTGTAGGTGCTGTTCTAGGGCAAAGAGTTGATAAGAAATTAAATGTTATTCAATATGCTAGTAAAACTCTAGACAGTGCTCAGAGAAATTATGCTACTACTGAAAAAGAATTCTTAGCAGTTGTATTTGCTTGTGATAAGTTCCGACCTTATACATCTGCTATTAAATATCTTATGGAAAAGAAAGATGCTAAACCTAGACTTAATAGATGGGTTCTCTTGCTACAAGAATTTGATTTGCATATTATTGATAGAAAGGGAGCTGAGAACCCCATTGTAGACAACTTGTCTAGGTTAGAAAATGTTCTTGATGACCCACTACCTATTGATGATAGCTTTCCTGATGAACAATTAAATGTCATAAATGCTTCTCATACTGCTCCATGGTATGCTGATTATGCTAATTACATTGTGGCTAAATTTATACCACCTAGTTTCACATACCAGCAAAAGAAAAAGTTTTTCTATGATTTGAGACATTACTTTTGGGATGACCTGATACGTCTCCAACGTATCTATAATTTTTGATTGCTCCATGCTATATTATCTACAGTTTTGGACCATATTGGGCTTTATTTTCCACTTTTATATTATTTTTTGGACTAACTTATTAACCGGAGGCCCAACTCAGAATTGTTGTTTTTTGCCTATTTCAGAGTTTCGAAGAAGCGGAATATCAAACGGAGTCCAAACGGAATGAAACCTTCGGGAACGTGATTTTCTCACCGAACATGATCCAGGAGACTTGGACCCTACGTCAAGAAAGCTCCAAGGTGGGCACGAGGTAGGGGGGCGCGCCCTACCCCCCAGGCGTGCCCCCACCCTCGTGGGCCCCACGAAGCTCCACCGACGTACTTCTTCCTCCTATATATACCTACATACCCCCAAACGATCAGATACGGAGCCAAAAACCTAATTCCACCGCCGCAACTTTCTGTATCCACGAGATCCCATCTTGGGGCCTTTTTCGAAGCTCCGCCGGAGAGGGCATCCACCACGGAGGGCTTCTACATCATCATAGCCCCTCTGATGAAGTGTGAGTAGTTTACCTCAGACCTTCGGGTCCACAGTTAGTAGCTAGATGGCTTCTTCTCTCTTTTTGGATCTCAATACAATGTTCTCCCCCTCTCCTGTGGAGATCTATTTGATGTAATCTTCCTTTTGTGGTGTGTTTGTTGAGACCGATGAATTGTGGGTTTATGATCAAGATTATCTATGAACAATATTTGAATCTTCTCTGAATTCTTTTGTGTATGATTGGTTATCTTTGCAAGTCTCTTCGAATTATCAATTTGGTTTGGCCTACTAGATTGGTTCTTCTTGCAATGGGAGAAGTGCTTAGCTTTGGGTTCAATCTTGCGGTGTCCTTTCCCAGTGATAGTAGGGGCAGCAGGGCACGTATTGTATTGTTGCCATCGAGGATAAAAAGATAGGTTTTTTATCATATTGCATGAATTTATCCCTCTACATCATGTCATCTTGCTTAAAGCGTTACTCTGTTTTCTTGAACTTAATACTCTAGATGCATGCTGGATAGCGGTCAATGAGTGGAGTAATAGTAGTAGATGCAGGCAGGAGTCGGTCTACTTGTCTCGGATGTGATGCCTATATACATGATCATACCTAGATATTCTCATAGCTATGCTCAATTCTGGCAATTGCTCAACAGTAATTCGTTCACCCACCGTAAAATACTTATGCTCTTGAGAGAAGCCACTAGTGAAATCTATGGCCCCCGGGTCTATCTTCATCATATCAATCTTCCATCACTTTAATATTGCTTTGCTTTTTTACTTTGCCTTTTATTTTACTTTGCATCTTTATACCAAAAATACCAAAAATATTATCTATCATCTCTATCAGATCTCATTCTCGTAAGTGACCGTGAAGGGATTGACAACCCCTATTCGCGTTGGTTGCGAGGAGTTATTTTCTTTGTGTAGGTACGAGGGACTCGCGCGTAGCCTCCTACAGGATTGATACCTTGGTTCTCAAAAACTGAGGGAAATACTTACGCTACTTTGCTGCATCATCGTTTCCTCTTCGGGGAAATCCAACGCAGTGCTCAAGAGGTAGCATGACCCACATCTTTATAAAGAAGGAGTAGATGGTGTCATTAGATGCTGTGTACCTGAGCATGAACAGGAACAAATCCTACACAAGTGTCACTCTAAAGCTTATGGAGGACACCACGCTGGAGATAGAACTGCACATAAGGTATTGCAATCCGGTTTTTATTGGCCTACTCTCCTCAAGGATGCCCGTAAGTTTGTCTTATATTGTGATGAATGTCAAAGGATTGGTAATATTAGTAGACGTCAAGAAATGCCTATGAATTATTCACTTGTTATTGAACCATTTTATGTTTGGGGTTTTAATTATATGGGACCTTTTCCTGCCTCTAATGGGTATACACATATTTTAGTTGTTGTTGATTACGTTACTAAGCTATTCCAACTAGTAGTGTTGATCATAACACTTCTATTAAGATGCTTAAAGAAGTTATTTTTCCAAGGTTTGGAGTCCCTAGATATTTAATGACTGATGGTGGTTCACATTTTATTCATGGTGCTTTCCATAAAATGCTTGCCAAGTATGATGTTAATCATAGAATTGCATCTTCTTATCACCCACAGTCTAGTGGTCAAGTAGAATTGAGTAATAGAGAACTCAAATTAATTTTGCAAAAGACTGTTAATAGATCTAGAAAGAATTGGTCCAAGAAACTTGATGATGCATTATGGGCATATAGAACTGCATATAAAATCCTATGGGTATGTCTCCGTATAAAATGGTTTATGGAAAAGCATGTCACTTACCTCTCGAACTAGAACATAAGGCATATTGGGCTATTAAAGAGCTCAACTATGATTTGAAACTTGCCGGTGAGAAGAGGTTGTTTGACATTAGCTCACTTGATGAATGGAGAACCCAAGCCAATGAGAATGCCAAACTGTTTAAAGAAAAAGTTAAAAGATGGCATGACAAAAGGATACAAAAGCATGAGTTTAATGTAGGTGATTATGTATTATTATACAACTCTCGTTTAAGATTTTTTGTAGGAAAACTTCTCTCTAAATGGAAAGGTCCTTACGTTATCAAGGAAGTCTATCATTCTGGTGCCATAAAAATCAACAAATCCGAAGGTGGTGAACGGTCAATGAATTAAACATTATATCTCAGGTAATCCTATAAATGTTAAAACCAATATTATTGATCCCGGAGGAATACATAAGGGACACTTTCCAGAACGTTTCATACTCCGAAAAGGAATAGGTATGTGTTACGGTAAGTAAACCGACTCTAAAACAGTTCTAATGGCAGTTTTTCTCCGTTTTGGAATATTTAGAAAAATAGAAAAAAAAGAAGCTGGCCGGGAAGGACACGAGGGCTCCACGAGGGTGGAGGGCGCGCCCTACCCCCTGGGCGCGCCCCCTGCCTCATGGGCACCTCGTGTGCTCTCCGGACTCCGTTTTCTTGCACGATACGTATTTTGGTCGGTAAAAATTCATTATATAATCTCCCGAAGGTTTTGACTCCCGTATCACACAATCATACCCGTATAACTGTACAAGTAGCATATTGTTTTTTAGTGTAACGCACAAGTAGCAGGGATCAACTACTTCGTACAAGGAACAACTTCTTTTTACTAAGAATACGTACAAATAGGAATTTCTTAATTAAGAAATAATAAAAGTACAAGTAGCAGAACTGATCGATATTAAAAAGCAGTATCCTAAAAAAATATTAAAAAGCAGCATCGGCCCGATTGGCATTTTTTTAGAAACATCGGCCCAATCGGCTAGCCCCCTGCGCACGTCCCATGGGCCCTAACATGCGAAGGGCCATCTCAGTTGGCATTGTGTTTATCTAAATTAAATCAGTATATTCATCACGTTCTCAACATAGGTGAGTCGGTTTGTCTCTCTCTTTGTAGCCGAGAGGTTGCTCGTTCGAGTCCCTTCCCCCTTTTTTTGTGTGTGAAGAAATAATATCTGCATCTCGTTTGAGTCTTATTTTCTCTTTACATACGGCTGGTACAGAACCAACACATAGCGTGCATCGCAAAGTATTCGTCGTTCCTCACAGCATTAGCAATGTACACGTTTCCAACACATATATGCGTAGCTATCGTGGAGAGGTTACAACACATTCCTAGATCGTTGCAACCGATCCGTTGCTATATGGGGGTTCTGGTTGTAGTGAAGATGTCATCTCAGGATTCCGACCGGGAGAGCTATGTCTCACACCTCATTGCTGACCCAAAGACCTATGGGGATCTATTTCCTTGTGGTCGAACTACGGATGAGGAGGAGGATGCTCATTTGATGAGGATCAATGATTCAAGTTCGGAGGGGGAGGATTTCCCTCTACCTCAACCTGGGGATATGCACGTGAAGTTCAAGAAATCTAGTCTCCCTAAGAGGGCTAAACTATCTAACAACCGATCTATTCCTTCTCGTTTTCAGCAGAAAAGCAAAGGAGATTTATGTGACAAGATCTTGAAGCTGGAATCGGAGGTCGATGATTTAAAGGAGGAAATTGCTTTTCTCAATTACAGTATGAAGAAGCTAAAGACACAACTGTCATCATCAACAACTCCATCATCACCTCCTCCGAAAAAGGAGATATAATCACATGGGTATGGGCACTCCCCTTGGCAACTGCCAAGCTTGGGGGGAGGTGCCCCGGTATCGTATCACCATCACACTCCTATCTTTACCGTTTTTCTTAGTTCGATCCTTTTAGTAATATCTTGATCTAGTAGAAAAAAGTTCTAGTATGATTTATTTTTGAGTTTTGCTTTATGATCCCTCTATGTAATCGAGTCCGTGAGCTATATAATAAAGATTAGTGTTGAGTCAAGGGCTTGATTATTTTGCCATGATCTTGACGGAATAAAAGAAAAGAGAAAGAATAAAAAGAAACAAAGAGATCATATTGATCTTATGGAGAGTAATGACTTCACATAGGAAGAGTATGATGATTAAAAGTTGTTGAGAGTTGGCAAACATAGCCTTGGTCATCGTTGCAATTAATAGGAAGTAATAAAGAAAGAGAGGTTTCACATATAAATATACTATCTTGGACATCTTTTATGATTGTGAGCACTCATTAAAATATGACATGCTAAAGAGTTGATGTTGGACAAGGAAGATAACGTAGCGGGTTATGTTTCCATATATCTGAGATAAATTATATTGTCATGGATCATCCAACATGTTGAGCTTGCCTTTCTCCCTCATGCTAGCCAATTCTTAGCACCAAGTAGAGATACTACTTGTGCTTCCAAATACCCTTAAACCCAGTTTTGCCATGAGAGTCCACCATATCTACCTATGGATTGAGTAAGATCCCTCAAGTAAGTTTTCATCGGTGCAAGCAATAAAAATTGCTCTCTAAATATGTATGACTTATTAGTGTGGGAGAAAATAAGCTTTATACGATCTTGTGATGTGGAAGAAATAAAAGCGACGAACTGCATAATAAAGGTCCATATCACAAGTGGCAATATAAAGTGACATTCTTTCGCATTAAGATTTTGTGCATCCAACCCTAAAAGCGCATGGTGACCTCTGCTTCCCTCTGCGAAGGGCCTATCTTTTACTTTTATCTCCTACCTTATGCAAGAGTCATGGTGGTCTTCACCTTTCCTCTTTTTCATTTTATCCTTTGGTAAGCACAGTATGTTGGAAAGATCCCGATATATATATATATATCCAATTGGGGTAAAAGGTTGGGAGGCAAAATTATAAGCCCCTATCTTTCTCTGTGTCCGATTAAAACTCCGTAACCACAAGTATTGCGTGAGTGTTAGCAATAGTGAAAGACTAAATGATAGTTGAGTATGTGGACTTGCTGAAAAGCTCTGACATAGACTCTTTCTCATGTTATGATAAATTTGTTGGGTAACGTAGCAGAAATTCAAAATTTTCCTACGTGTCACCAAGATCTATCTATGAAGAAACCAGCAACGAGGGGAAGAAGAGTGCATCTACATACCCTTGTAGATCGCTAAGCGGAAGCGTTCAAGTGAACGGGGTTGATGGAGTCGTACTCGTCGTGATCCAAATCACCGATGACCAAGTGCCGAACGGACGGCACCTCCGGGTTCAACACACGTACAGCCCGGTGACGTCTCCCATGCCTTGATCCAGCAAGGGGAGAGGGAGAGGTTGAGGAAGACTCCATGCAGCAGCAGCAAAACGGCGTGGTGGTGGTGGAGGAGCGTGGCAATCCTGCAGGGCTTCGCCAAGCACCTGCGGGAGAGGAGGAGGTGTCACGGGAGGGAGGGAGGCGCCAGGGCTTCAGGTGTGGCTGCCCTCCCTCCCCTCCACTATATATAGGGGCAAGGGAGAGGGGGAGGCGCAACCTTGCCCCTTCCTCCAAGGAAGGGGTGCGGCCAAGGGAGGGGAGGAGTCCATCCTCCCCAAGGCACCTCGGAGGTGCCTTCCCCTTTGAGGACTCTCCCCTTTTTCTTATATCTTGGCGCATGGGCCTCTTGGGGCTGGTGCCCTTGGCCCATATAGGCCAAGGCACACCCCCTACAGCCCATGTGGCCCCCCGGGGCAGGTGGACCCCCCGGTGGACCCCCGGACCCCTTTCGACACTCCAGGTACAATACCGATAAAGTGCGAAACTTTTCTGGCGACCAAAATAAGACTTCCCATATATAAATCTTTACCTCCGGACCATTCCGGAACTCCTCGTGACGTCTAGGATCTCATCCGGGACTCCGAACAACATTCGGTAACCACATACAAACTTCCTTTATAACCCTAGCGTCATCGAACCTTAAGTGTGTAGACCCTACGGGTTCGGGAACCATGCAGACATGACCGAGAAAACTCTCCGGCCAATAACCAACAGCGGGATCTGGATACCCATGTTGGCTCCCACATGTTCCACGATGATCTCATCGGATGAACCACGATGTCGAGGATTCGATCAATCCCGTATACAATTCCCTTTGTCTAGCGGTATAGTACTTGCCCGAGATTCGATCGTCGGTATCTCGACACCTTGTCCAATCTCGTTACCGGCAAGTATCTTTACTCGTTCCGTAACACATCATCCCGTGATCAACTCCTTGATCACATTGTGCACATTATGATGATGTCCTACCGAGTGGGCCCAGAGATACCTCTCCGTCACACGGAGTGACAAATCCCAGTCTCGATTCGTGCCAACCCAACAGACACTTTCGGAGATACCCGTAGTGCACCTTTATAGCCACCCAGTTACGTTGTGACGTTTGGCACACCCAAAGTATTCCTACGGTATCCGGGAGTTGCACAATCTCATGGTCTAAGGAAATGATACTTGACATTAGAAAAGATTTAGCATACGAACTACACGATCTTTGTGCTAGGCTTAGGATTGGGTCTTGTCCATCACATCATTCTTCTAATGAATGTGATCCCGTTATCAATGACATCCAATGTCCATGGTCAGGAAACCGTAACCATCTATTGATTAACGAGCTAGTCAACTAGAGGCTTACTAGGGACATGGTGTTGTCTATGTATCCACACATGTATCTGAGTTTCCTATCAATACAATTCTAGCATGGATAATAAACGATTATCATGAACAAGGAAATATAATAATAACCTATTTATTATTGCCTCTAGGGCATATTTCCAACAAAATTGCAATTGCTTCAATGACTGATATTATAGTTTGTTAGTTCTCAATAAAGTTTCTGATTCATACTTGACATTGTGAATAGCTTATTACTTGAGCATAAGAAATCATATGACAATATTCATATATGTTGCTATTATAAGAATGATCATGATGCCATCATGTCCGTATTTTATTTTTTCGACACCTCTACCTCTAAACATGCGGACATATTTATCGTTATCAGCTTCCGCTTGAGGACAAGCGAGGTCTAAGCCTGGGGGAGTTGATACGTCCATTTTGCATCATGCTTTTAATTGATATTTATTGCATTATGGGTTGTTATTACACATTATGTCACAATACTTATGCCTATTCTCTCTTATTTTACAAGGTTTACATAAAGAGGTAGAATGTCGGCAACTGGAATTCTGGGCTGGAAAAGGAGCAAATATTAGAGATCTATTCTGCACAACTCCAAAAGGCCTGAAACTCCACGGTAGTTATTTTCAGAATATATAAAAAATATTGAGCGGAAGAAATACTAAAGGGGGGCCACCCACCAGGCACGAGGGTGGGGGGGACCCTGCCTCGTGGGCCCCCTGGTGGCCCTCCGGTGGCCATCTTGTGCTATATGAAGTCTTTCGTCCAAAGAAAAATCATAAGCAAGCTTTCGGGACGAGACTCCGCCGCCACAAGGCGGAACCAATCTAGGGCTCTGGCGGAGCTGTTCTGCCGGGGACACTTCCCTCCGGGAGGGAGGAATCATCGCCATCGTCATCAACAACGCTCCTCTCATCGGGAGGGGCCCAATCTCCATCAATATCTTCACCAGCATCATCTCCTCTCAAACCCTAGTTCATCTCTTGTATGCAATTCTTGTCTCTAAGTCCGGGATTGGTACCTGTAGGTTGCTAGTAGTGTTGATTACTCCTTGTAGTTGACGCTAGTTGGTTTATTTGGTGGAAGATCATATGTTCAGATCCTTTATGCATATTAATACTCCTCTGATTATGAACATGAATATTCTTTGTGAGTAGTTATGTTTGTTCCTGAGGACATGGGAGAAGTCTTGCTATTAGTAGTCATGTGAATTTGGTATTCGTTCGATATTTTGATGAGATGTATGTTGTCTCTCCTCTAGTGGTGTCATGTGAACGTCGACTACATGACACTTCACCATTATTTGGGCCTAGAGAAAGGCATTGGGAAGTAATAAGTAGATGATGGGTTGCTAGAGTGACAGAAGCTTAAACCCTAGTTTATGCGTTGCTTCGTAAGGGGCTGATTTGGATCCATATGTTTCATGTTATGGTTAGGTTTACCTTAATACTTATTTTGTAGTTGCGGATGCTTACAATAGGAGTTAATCATAAGTGGGATGCTTGTCCAAGTAAGTACAACACCCAAGCACCGGTCCACCCACATATCAAATTATCAAAGTACCGAACGCGAATCATATGAACGTGATGAAAACTAGCTTGACGATAATTCCCATGTGTCCTCGGGAGCGCTTTTCTCTATATAAGAGTTTGTCCAGGCTTGTCCTTTGCTACAAAAAGGATTGGACCACCTTGCTGCACTTTATTTACTTTTGTTACTTGTTGCTCGTTACAAATTATCTTATCACAAAACTATATGTTACCTATTATTTCAGTGCTTGCACAGAATACCTTGCTGAAAACCGCTTATCATTTCCTTCTGCTCCTCGTTGGGTTCGACACTCTTACTTATCGAAAGGACTACGATAGATCCCCTATACTTGTGGGTCATCATGCATCCTCGAGTTTCATGAGTGGAAGAAGGTTGAGCCAAAGGGTAAACCGCTCACTCAGGTTTGGCTACGATTCTCGGGGGCACCTTCAAAGCCACTGAATGATGTTCGAGTTGCGGCTAGCTTGGGGATGCCGGTTGGGAAAACCGAGAGAGGATGGATATGGCCTTTACCCAAGCTAACGGGGTGGCAAGATTTCTTGTCAGTATCCTCAATATTGAGTACGTGCTAGATGTAGTTAAGTGGACTCATAGAGGCATGATTTATAACCTCAAGATCGAGTTCGAGGATACCGAGCTTTTCTCTGAGGCTTTGGCAGCGAATGATGTTAACATGCTTGACAAGGATGTGGCTCAGGTAACATGGAGGTGCGAGAGGATGACCGTGGGCGTGAGGAGTCTAGCATCCGGGTTCCAACGTGCCGACATCTGGCAAAGGGACTACACCCTCGACGGCTGCACCCATGAAAACGTTGAGATTTGATTCGTTCAAGCCTGCCTCTGCTCCTCCTCGATTGTGGAGCGACTGGGTGGAGCCTGATGATTTGCTTGAGCGATCGCTTCCTCCCTTGGATTTTGATGTTGCTGATGTACCTGTGGATGATGAGTTTGTTGCTGTGATACCCTTGGTGGAGAGTACGCCGACACTAGCGGCAGCGATTGATCTGGGCTCCCAGTTGTGCCTAGTTGGTGGGGATGATCTTGGGCAGGCGGCCTACGGTCTACCTCTTCGAGTGGTGCTTCTCCGCCAGCAAGGAGCCCGACAAGGACTGGTGTGGAGGTGGTCGTGCCGCGGGCCAGCAGTGCGGTCGGACCAGGAGGGGGGCGCGGGCAGGAGGCCTCCGCCCTGCCTCTCCTATGGCGCACTCGGCCACGGTGGCTGGACCGGGTGGGGGGCGCGGGCAGGAGGCCTCTGCTCCTGCCTCTCCTCCGGCGTGCTTGGCTTTGGCGGCAGGACCGGGAGGGGGCGCGGGCAGGAGGCCTCCGCTCCTGTTTCTCCCTTGGCGCACTCAGCTACAACGACGACCGCGGCGGCTGCTTCACCTCGGGTGGCGAACCCGATGGTGGACGTGCCTCACTCCATCGGTGGGGCCAGGTCGGGAGGGGGCGCGGGCAGGTGGCCTCCGCCCCTACTTCTCCCTTGGCGCCGGTGGTTGGTGGGGCTCCCGTGGCGTCCCCGAGATCCGGTCACCGGCCGATGCCGCGGGAGGCTTCGACGACTCTCGGTGGTTTCTCGGCTGCTCCAATTCAATCGAGCTCTGTTGGGGGTTGGGCAGGAGGCCCCACCCCAAACGGGGCCACGTGGAAGGAGATCATTGCTTTTGGAGGGATCCCGGATCCTGTTTCTGAAGGACGACGGACGAGCAGTCGTCTCCAGGATCAGCTAGATGTTGATGACATGCAGCTAAGGTGCGCTATGCGGGCGGCCAAGCTTCGTGACATCGAGGTCACTACTGGTATGTCGGTCAATACGTCAAATTCGACTCTACATCTTTCCATTGATGAGATTGTTCACAATGCAAATCAATTAGGGGTTTCAATAGGTAGTAATGGTAGTGAAATCACTAGATCAGTTAATGGTATCCTCGATCCCGAAGCAGAGCGCGCTTTGGAAATGATTCGTAACTTAGCAGCTGTTAAACCCATGAACAATTCCGACATAGATGCGTTGGGAGTCAGGGTTCTTGACAGTTTTGTGCGGATCTTGCCCCTTCACTTCCTGAGACAGAGGAGGATGAGGGATTCAGTTCCCCTAGGGACTCGAACCATGTAGATGTTCCGGAGGTTAGGTCCACAGAGTCCGGTTGTGAGGACCGGCTGGAGGATCAAAATAAGCCTAAGCGGAAGTGGAAACGAAAGGTTTCTCCAGTTTCGGCTGTGTGTAGAAGTACTAGGATCCGTACCTCTAAAAAATTTCATGATGAAATATGAGAGGAAATTTTTGGGACAGCAGAGATCTTAAAGACTTGGCTAAAAGAAGGTCTCTAGCGGATGCGTCTATTGAACACCAGTTGGACTTTATCGCCCTTTCCGAAACTGGAAGGGACAATTTCACCCCCTCAGTTCCTTAGCACTTTATCGAGGGGTGTTGATTTCGACTAGCATTGCCTACCTCCAAGAGGAAGGTCCCGTGTGATCTTACTTGGGGTTAAGTGTGATTCGTTGGAAGTTCGCAGTGTGGTCATGGGAGATTTTGCGGTAAAATTTCAGGTCAGATCAAAGGCCGATGGGTTTAATTGGGCATTGGTGGCGGTGTATGGTGTCGCACAGCCAGAACTCAAACCAGACGTTTTGGCTGATCTTGTCCGTATTTGCGGTAGCGAACAACTCCCAATCCTTGTTGGGGGCGATTTTAACATTATTCGAAGGAGGGAGGAAAAGAATAATGAGAATTTTGACGGCAGATGGTCGTTTATGTTCAATACCATAATCGAAAGCCTGGATCTTAGAGAGACAGAGCTATATGGCAGGAAATTCACTTGGGCTAATACGTTGCCAAACCCGACATTTGAGAAGTTGGATCGTGTCCTCGCTAGCGTCGAATGGGAGCAGAAGTTTCCCCTGGTAACAGACCAAGCGTTATCGCGCGCAATCTCGGATCACACCCCGTTGCTAGTTCATTCTGGCGTTATGCTTATTCGAACAATTGACCGGGTTAAAGATTAACTTTTCTTTCAAATTAGTGTGGTTTGAAAGAGAAGGGTTCCTGGATCTGATAGCAAGAGAATGGGTGAAAGGTTCAGGAGTGAGGTCTCCTGTTGAAAGATGGCAAAATAAGATTAGGCATCTACGAAGATTCCTTCATGGATGGGCTAAGCATATGCATGGGATTTATAAGGCTGAAAAGGAAAGGCTCCTTGTACTTATTCAATCCCTCGATTTAAAAGCCGACTCCACTATTTTAGATACCTGAGAGCTGGAAACTAAAGTGGAGGAGGAGTTGAGACTGAAAGAACTTCTTTGAGAGGAGGAATTGAAGTGGGCATTGCGAGCTAAAGTTCGCAAAATCGTCCAAGGGGATGACAACATTCAATTCTTTCATATGACTGGAAATGGCAAGCACCGAAAGAAGAGGATATTTCAGCTTGAGCAGGATGAGGGGACGATTTTAGGCCAGGAAAACCTAAAAGTTTATATAACCAATTACTATAAGCAGCTGTTTGGGCCTCCGGAGGATATCTTCGTATCCTTAGATGAGTCAAGGGTTGAGAATGTCCCGCAACTTGCGGCAGACGAGAAAAATATTTTGACCGCCTCATTTACGGAGAAAGAGGTGTTTGAGGCCATTTCACAAATGAAGAACAATAAGGCTCCAGGGCCGGATGGTTTTCCGGCGGAGTTTTATAAAAAGTGTTGGCATATTATCAAAGGGGATTTGCTTCCGATGTTCCATGATTTATTTTCTAGACAACTTCAGTTGTTTCAATTAAATTTTGGAACGATAACTTTACTTCCTAAGAAAACAGAGGCCGCTCGTATTGAGAAGTTAAGGCCTATCCGTCTTCTTAATGTAAGTTTCAAAAAAATTACCAGGGTCGGGACTAATAGGCTTACGTAAATTGAGCACTCTATGGTGCAACCATCCCAAACTGCTTTCATGCCGGACAGAAACATCCTAGAAGGGGTTGTCGTCCTGCATGAAATGCTCCATGAAATCCACACGAAAAAACTAGACGGAGTTGTTTTCAAAGTGGACTTTGAGAAAGCGTACGATAAGGTCAATGGCCTTTTCTTCAACAGGCTTTGCGTATGAAAGATTTTGATCAGGCCTGGAGACACCAGGTAGACTCTTTCACGCAAAAAAGGGAGTGTTGGGATTAAAGTGAATGATGACATAGGTCACTACTTCCAAACACACAAAGGGCTGAGGCAAGGAGATTCGATGTCACCTATTCTATTCAACATAGTGGTCGATATGTTGACAATTCTCATAGGAAGGGCTAAGGATGCGGGCCAGGTAGGTGGCCTCGTCCCGCACTTAGTTGACGGAGGTGTATCCACCCTACAGTACGCTGATGATACTATCATCTTCATGGAGCATGACTTGGCAAAAGCGCGAAACATGAAGCTGGTGTTATGCTTATTCGAACAATTGACCGGGTTAAAGATTAACTTCCACAAGAGCGAATTGTTCTGTTTTGGAAGAGATAATGATGACCAAGATGCGTACAAACAATTGTTCGGGTGTGAATTGGGGGCTTTTTCTTTCACATATTTAGGTATACCAATCCACCATCGTAAGCTGACCAACAGAGAATGGAAGTGCATTGAGGATCGATTTGAGAAGAAACTGAGCCGCTGGAAAGGCAAGCTGATGTCATACGGAGGCCAATTAATTCTCATTAATTCGGTCCTCACGGGTATGCCCATGTTTCTCCTCTTCTTTTTCGAGGTACCCGTTGGAGTCCGGAAAAGGCTAGACTTCTATTGATCAGGCTTCTTTTGATAGAGTGATGAACTAAAACGAAAGTACAGACTTGCTAAATGGGATATTATTTGTAGATCGAAAGACCAAGGGGGTCTAGGTATTGAAAACCAGCTGGAGGTGAAGCACAGATGTCTCTTAGCAAGTGGCTATTTAAGCTATCTGTCGAGACGGAGGCCACATGGGCTCAGATCTTGCGTAACAAGTACCTTCACTCTAGAACCTTGTCCCAGGTGACAGTGAGGCCGACTGATTCGCCTTTTTGGAAAGGATTGATGAGAGTTAAATCATTCTTTTTCAACAGGATAAGGTTCATAGTTGAAAACGGTACCGCTACGAGATTCTGGGAGGATACATGGCTAGGGGAGACGCCCCTCGCACTCCAATATCATTCTCTGTATAGCATTGCTCAGCGTGGAGACGCTTACGTTGCAGCAGTACTGCAGTCCACTCTGCTCAATATTCAATTTCAGAGGACGCTAGTGGGAAACCGTTGGGAAGCCTGGCTCAATCTTGTGAGAAGATTGATGGATGTTCAGTTGTCTCAATAGCCCGACCAGTTGTGCTGAAAACTAACTAAGAATGGAGAGTTTTTGGTTAAATCCATATACTTGGATGTTATCAACTCTAGCGCGATTCCTCGATCGAAACAAGTTTGGAAAGTTAAAGTACCTTTGAAAATCAGAGTGTTTATGTGGTTTATGCATAAACAAATTATTTTAACTAAGGATAATTTGGCAAAACGCAATTGGACAGGATCTACAAGATGTAGCTTTTGCGACCAGCATGAATCAATCAAACACCTCTTTCTTGATTGCCCTCTAGCAAAAATTTTGTGGCGGTCGGTTCACATAGCATTTAACGTTACTCTGAATTCTATCAACACGTTATTTGGGATGTGGCTAGATGGGATAGGTTTCGAAACAGCGAGACACATTCGTGTAGGAGTATGTGTTTTATTATGGGCAGTCTGGAACTGCAGAAATGATTTGGTCTTTAACAGAACAACAAATATTTTTTGCAGGTTATCTTTCGAGCCACTGCGTTGATCCGTATGAGGTCGCTACTCACTTCGACAGAGGTCAGGGAGCGTTTGGTTACTGGATCTACCCGATGGGAGATGGTAGCACGGGCTATTTTCAACTGGTTTGGATGTCGGTCATATAATATGATAAGCATTTAGTGTTCCTATCTTTTTATGCCAGCCGGTTGTGGCTTTTTTATTACTGTTTAGCTCTTGGTAAGCCTTTTTTTGTTCTTTGATCGAGACATGGAGACTTGTGTTGGACCTTTTGCTTATTAATAATCATGGCCGTATGCATCGTTCTGATGCAGAGGCTGGGGCGAACCCCCTTTTCGAAAAAAAACAAATGGGGAGACGTGAGCACTCTGATAAGCATTACAATCTATGAAGTCGTCGCTTGGCTAGGCATGCACGGTCACTCACCGATGACTTGGCGACATGAGGTCTTTGTTCATGATTGGTGGCTAAAAATGATCGAGTCGGGCGGCTACATTAAGAAGGCGATTGTCTCCGTGATGATGCTTGTCTCGTGGGAAATTTGGAAGAAGCAAAACCCTAGAGTCTTCCGCAACACGGCTACCCCGACTTCCGTTGTCGTTGCCAAGATAAAAGAGGAAGCTCATCTTTGGGCGCTGGCTGGAGCCAGGCACCTGAGTACTCTAATGTCGCGAGAGTAATCCTTTTCTTTTTGCCGCTGTACGGCTTATGTCTAGACCTTCTCCTTAATTAATGAAAATGGCTTATCCTCTTTATCCGTAGAAAACTGGGGGTATTTCACACTCGCGACACACACACCCTGGTCGCCTCCGACAATCACGATGGCACCGTCGCCACACACACCCATGCAGTGTACTCGTGGCTACCTTGTCAAGGACAAACTCAACCCATGCAGTGTACTCGTGGCTAACTTGTGGCTACAGTGTACTCTGTGCCTACTATACAAATATCAGGGACAAACTCAACCTGCTATAACATGAGATCATGACCATCGTAAACCTCTCTAATGAAGCATGACCTGATCTCACCTAGTTGTCTTAATGTATGACGTTCTGATTGAATTCAACCTAGCGGCCACTTCTCGTATGTCCATTCGCTCCCCTGGGATCAGACGCGTACAAGAAAGGGCGACTTGCATGAGCGATAACAAGCATCCATAGGCCGCATCTTCTATTCCAATGTTTGCTTGGATATAGGCCTTGCATTCTCCATCGAGACAAGCATCAACAATATGTAGTATCTGATCTGGGTAGTTCCTCTCTGCAAAGTTGACTATGTTGACTTCATTCTCAAACAAAGGGTCTGTCGGTCTTTTGCCAATCAACATCTCTAGGAGTACTATTCCGAAACTGTGAACATCCCCACTGATCGACGCCCGGCCACTTTGAGCATACTCTGTGAAAAGATAAAAATGCAGTAATTAGTACAATGTGACCTTTAATTGTTAACCTAAATAACTGATCGCCATGCAAAAAAAAAGGAAGTGCGCAAAAAATAACTATACCAGGAGGTATGTACCCTATCGTTCCCTTCAGTCCAACTGTGGTATTTGAGCCCAAATGTCCAGTGAGACTTGAAATGCCAAAGTCTCCCAAATAAGCATTCATGTCATCGTCAAGAAGGATATTTGTTGGCTTCAAATCACAATGAATAATCTGCTCTTCACAGTCATGGTGTAAATAAGCCAATGCATCGGCTATCCCAACAGCTATGCTTGCTCTTTGTACTAAGTTCAAATGTTTTGCAGGACTACCCAAAAATCTGTTGTGCAGCCATGTGTCCAAATTCCCGTTAGGCATGAATTCGTAGACTAGAGCTTTGAAAGCGTCACCATTGTTGTCTATCGTTGAACATGCAGTTAGGATAGGTACAAGGTTTCGATGTCGGATTCTTCTTAAAACCTCACATTCTGTTACAAAACTTTTGTCTGCACATTTCATATCAAGGTTAAAAACCTTGATGGCTACTTGTATCTTAGCTTGAGTTAACTTTCCTCTGTATACTGAACCATAGCTTCCTTTTCCAATGAGGTTTGTCTCTGGGAAGTTCCCCGTTGCTCGATTTAGATCACTGTAAGAAACTCTTGGGAATTTCTTACCAAATGAAAGAAACGATACATATGTTCTACGTGATGTATTCTTCCGTAGGATTATAATGTAAGCCAGCATTATGAGTGAAGTGAAGCCAAGTATTGGAACCAATATTCTGACCAAATAGTACTCTGTCTCTGATCTCTGAGAAATAGCAGAACATAACGGCATTTGTAGATCCGCCACCCCTCCACACAGTCCCCAGTTGCCTTTAAGATAGATGGAAGTGGCATTTATGAAAACTCCATTTCTCGGAATTTCCCCATGCAGATGATTGTGAGAAAGATCCAGCTTACTGAGGAGTTGTAAGTCACTTAGAGTTGCTGGGATTGTGCCCGACAAGTTATTCTGAGAAAGATTAAGCACGTTCAAGGCCATTAGATTGCCAAAAGATGTTGGGATTTCCCCTACTAGCATGTTCTGGTCCATTTGGATAGTTATCAAATTATCACATTGATCCAAATTATTAGGTATTTCCCCAGTAAGCTTGTTCGATGAAAGCTGTAGTTCCGTGAGTTGCTTCAGGTTAGATTGCCAAAAGATGCTACCTTGGATATTGTTATAACTAAGATCCAACTTTGTGAGTTGTGAACAATTTCCTAGGCCGGATGCCATAACACCATCAAATTGATTTCTGGAAAGATAGAGGGATGTTAACATGTTCAAATTGCCAAGGGAGTTTGGTATTGGTCCAACAAAGGTATTTCCTTCAAGATATAAACCTTGTAGGTTCTTTAGAGTCCCAACCCATTTTTCAATCGTGACTGTAAGATTATTGTTGCTCAATGTCAGTTTAAATAGGTTACGATATTTCCCTATTGTCGGCGGAACTGTCCCGAACAAGTTGTTTTGGCCTAAATTTAGTGTTTGAAGCTTGATGGATAGGTTACCAACATAATTTGGTAGGAGCCCGTGTAGTTGATTTCCATATAATGAGAGCATTTCTAGAGGGCAATGGCTTAATGCACTTAAAAATTCCCAGCTTTGTGTGTCTCTTGCTTCAAGTTTGTTTGTGCCGAGCTTTAGATGGGATAATTTATGTAGTTTACCCAAATAACTAGGAATTTGTCCAGTTAAATAATTAGATGACAAATCTATCATTTCCAACTCTGAAAGATTGCCCAGTGAATCTGGGATGTGGCCTTTAAACTTGTTTATACCCAAGAAAAGAAATTGGAGGCTAGGGAGTAGGGAGCAGATGACCAACATCGAATGGCAGTGTGCCGCTTAACATATTTATACTCAAGTCTAGCCCTTGAAGATAGGATAGATTAAACATAGTTCCCGGAACTCTACCCGATAGACTATTTCCACCAAGTAACATCTGCGACATATTTTTCAATTGTCCGAGCTCTTCAGGAATGCTTCCCACGAGCAGATTGTCTTCAAGTGCTATTATCATTAACTGAGTGATGTTGCTGAAGGTTTGGGGAATATTTCCTGACAAATTATTTCCGGAAAGACTCATACCCTGTAGATTGGAGAGGAAACCTATGTTTCGGGGAATTGAACCTACTAACATGTTAGAAGAGAGGTCTAGAAACATGAGTTTGCTACAGTTTGTGAGTGAATCTGGAATTTCCCCCTTCAACAAGTTGGCTTCTAGAAAAAGCTCCTCTAATTTAATAAGACGATTGAGAGCCTGCGAAGCCCATGTTGTATAGGTACAACTCCGTAACGCGCCCTGGGTGCCTTCTGTTGCAGTTGACGCCCGGCCACAGACAGCGGTGGATGCTGTCATTCCAGGACCGCAAGACCCCCGTCGGATCCACTGTGATGGCCTCTTTAAAATCGAGCAGTGCACGTCGGTCCGTGCTATTATGAACCACAGAACAATGAGCGGCCCCGGATCCATACAATAACAGTAAGAGTGTCGTTAGCACAAGCGTGCTGCTGATTTTCAGGGATCGCCAAGCACACATCAGGCAGGTCTAGGAATATCCCCTGCAAAGGATAAGGCATATGCGTATTCAACAAAATAAGATCCAACAAAGTAAGTATGTGTATGTACATCAGTTTACACCGCAGCATATACACACGAACAAGGAGAACAGACAGGGCATAAGAGAAATATCTATTTCAATGGAAGAATGGTGCTTCTAAAATTTTGTAGAAAAACAAACTCATCATTTTTCATAAACATCGTTGCACACAAACAGGGGCGGATAGTCTCATAGTCATAGGCGCGCGCCGCGTGGTCCAAACAATTTACTACACGGATACGTGGAGCATCAGCTAGTTTTATGAAGCTCATGCCATTTCAAAGCACAAAAGCGTTGCTCTATCAAATATTCAGGCTTCATTCGAGACTGTAAATCTTTTCGAATTTTTTTATTTAGACTGTAAATATGATGAGAGGCAAATTTGGAAAAGAAGTATGCGCTGTTGGCGCTGCCTCCTCCTCGCGGCGCCGCTTCTTCTTCTACCTCCCAACTCTCTTGTGGTTTCTCTCTTATCTCATAAACACACACCATGAAAGGAACACACACGTATACACAGCTCACCGTGGAGAAAATTGGCTTTGCCTCGTTCTCCCGATGAGAACACATGGGCTACATTTTCCTCCTCTTCTCATTAACGGAACCAAGCTGATTACAATGCTTAAGTAGTACCCGCACACGCATAGTCCAGCCACCACGCTCGGCCACTAGCCCCACTAACAGAAGCACAATACTAGCCAACTACTTGCACGCATCTAATCTGTTTCCTATATTCTCTCCTACGTCCCAAAGACTAGGCCATCAACGCATGCAGCTAACAAACTCACATATGCATGCAACTAACCACCGTATGTACAGCCGCTTCCGTACGTGCAATACTGCCACATGACACGGCATTACACATGCACACACATACGCCACACCGCTGCTGCGTCCCACACGTCCCACGCGCACCCAACGCGCCCGACGAGTCCGACCGCACCAATGCGTCCCGCACGTCCCGCGCGCACCGGACGCGCCCGACTGCACCAGATGCCGTGGCTTATTCCAACATGCGCGCTCCAAAAAGCTAGGACGATGGGAGATAATGGCGCACCTCTGCCCGATCGGCCGGAGCGCAGAGCACGACGATCGACCTTCCCTCCAACGTGCGGTTCTGCCGGGGCGGCGGTGTGTGAGAGCTCTGGAAGTGTGTGAGTTGGATGCTCAGCACTCCGTGGCCCCAGCGGTTTATAAACACTCGTACAGCATCGTCACATCCACACACTTCCGTTGCATTTGGCATCACACGCCTTAATTATCTCAATTCATGTATTTTTATTTTTGCGGGGGATTGCAGCGAAGACCTTGACTCGATCGTCGAGCTTGCCGCTCTTCATCTTCTCATACCCGTCGCTTGCGTCGCTGTTTGAGCTGGATGGACAGGATTGTTGCGTCATGTCCAGGCTCGAATCCTGGTGGTAGTGGGTCTATCGCTTGTCCCGGCTCAATGCTTTACCGCAGCGGAGTGCGACCTGTCTCGGCGATTTCCCCACGGACAAGCTATTTTCCTGTTGTCAATCTTTGCACGTACAGGCAACGGTTTACTAGTCCAAGATTCTGGTTTTCCAGTTGGGTTGTGATTTTATTTGTGAACTTATTTTTTGAGAAAATTTCAATTTATTCATCTAGCGTGATAGTACCATTGGAGGCAATAAAAATTACAATCAGGTCCATGAACCACATAGCGACAACTACAAGCACCGAAGCAAGCCGAAGACGCTCCGCCGTCATCGCTTCTCTCTCGTCGGAGCCAGGCAAATCTTGTTGTAGTAGACAGTTGGAAAGTCATCGTGCTAAGGCCCTAAAGGACGAATACACCAGAGCAACAATCATCACCGATGAAGAGAGTTGTAGATCGAAAAGATCAAACCTATAACCACACGAACGAAGACGAACAAAAATTGGATCCAAATAGATCCAAACCAACACCGACCGAATACGGAAAGATCCGATGGAGACACAGCCCCACGCTTCCTCCAACAAGGCTATTCGCACCATCGGAAAAGGAATCGAACGTGGGAGACATTATTCTTACCGAGGGATATCGTCACCGCCCGACAACCACTGGCGGCTATTTTCCGCCCGTCAGATTCAACTATGCTCCATCGCTGATGACCGCTCAGCTATGAACTGTTTTTAGTAATGTAACTGACCTCAGTACCCAAACGTACGTACCCACCGCCTCTATTAGTTTGTTTTCTAGACCGGTCACCATCGACGCTCCAGTGGTGTTACCCTGTATGACGGGGAGTATATAATCTTACGTGAAATTATCTGACCAATACAAAGTCACAATTCAGGCACTTCAGAAAATTGCATTACAAAGTTGATGATGATACAATAACGATAACCGTGGACCCCGGCCCTTTCTTCCCATCAAAGTTGGTCCACATTAATTTTTGCTTCAGAGAAGGTGCAGGATCGATACGGTCAATTTTCATGATCGAAGGAGGCACACCTACATATATAGGGTGCTCGTGCTTCAAGATACTGATTCCTCCCTTTCTTCGCTACACCTTCATCTCTGATCTCTGGCCTTCATTACTCACAATCAAAGACGTATCATCGCCCTAACTAATTCCTACTGTCCATGCATGAGGCATCACTCCCCGTCCCCGGCCTTGTATTTATAGGGAGCCAAAGCACCGCAACAAAGAAACTAGTAAGAAAGAAAAACAATGGCATCCAAAGCATTGGCAGCTCTGGTGCTCCTT
The DNA here is from genome assembly GCA_032464435.1 of Aegilops umbellulata. Classification (NCBI taxonomy): domain Eukaryota; kingdom Viridiplantae; phylum Streptophyta; class Magnoliopsida; order Poales; family Poaceae; genus Aegilops; species Aegilops umbellulata. The sequence continues at coordinate 643,141,230 of CP136057.1, forward strand.
GTACTGCTCGCCGGCGGCGAGCTTGGCCGCGCCGAGCTGGTCAGCGACCGTCCACCGGTTTCCGCTCTGCCGCACCCATCGTCGTCCGCTGCTGCTGGCCAGGCGAAGAACGTGAACGCCATGGATGGAGCATCAGCAGCCACCACTCATCGCCACGCCAGGATCGGTAACGCCTCAACTTACTAATCCTCCAGTTTCTTGCGCTGCGAATTGGAAAAGAATTAGTTGCACTCATCTTGTTTGTTTGGGATGATATATATCAGGAGAAGGCGAGGAAAAATCCATTTCGGTGAACAGCCTGCCGCCGGTGCACATGAGGGTGCCGGTTATCCCGCCTAAATCCACCTAATCCCATGCGCCATGCAGTACGGGCGTGCAGCCAAGGTGAAGATCCATCGGAGTCAACAATAAATATATATCATGATTTTGAGAAGAATAAAATAGTTGCGAAAAAAATGAGAAGAATAAGTCGTGCGCTGTGCTGTGTTACCATGGAGAGACCGGAAGTTGTAAGTTCTAAGTGATGGATCAATAATTACGAATGTACTCTCCCTTTTTTTTCTTGTGTGTAAGAATGACTTTGCTCATCGGTACATAGATGCCACGAGCTGCAAGTGGTCCGTTCGGTGATATTCAGTGGCATCAGCCGCGTCTGGTTTTGTCCTTCTTAGTTCTTTGTCAGAGTCGGAGCTGCATCGTCTGGTCACAGCTGGCTCAATTTTAGCACGGATTTTCATACAACTCCCCATGGCCTCTACAGTTGCCTACAGCGAGATTGGAGTGTTTGCTCGGGGTTTAGGAATGGCGATGATGCCTCTAGGGAAGGAGTGACAACGATGGCGCCAGTGTCTGTGTGCTGTCTTGGCGAGCCCCTCTTCGGAGTGGTGTGCGTTGGGTATCTTGTGTGTGCTGCTCAGTGGTTATGGTGATTTTCACCTGGTTTTCCATAATCTACTAGTCAATTCGGTTTTTGATTTTTCCTAATCGACTGACCATTTTTCTTCTTCTTAACGAATGCAGAAATCCCGACATTTCAAAAAAAGAACAATTGGAAAAAAGAAGGTACTGGGTTGGCGCACATGGTACGGGTCTCCACGGACAAACCTCGGTCAATGCACCATTCACATGGGCCAGCCCAGTACCTATCGACCTACTTTTTTAACTTTAGCATTTCCTGATTTTAATAACTTTTTACTCTAACTTGAACTTTTTTATTCTTTTTCATGGATTTTGTGTAAAATTTGTGAATATTTTTTACGAGATACACAACCATTTATATTGAGACCTGAATGTTTTCTCAAAACATAATATATGAATATTTCTTTTTATGTATAAAATTTCTCTAAAAATATCTGAACATTTATTTGAAATATATTATTTTTTAATGTAATAAAAATTTATTTCCACAGTATTATTTATTTTGACATATAAGAACATTTCAAAAATATGAACATTTATTTCGATGTATGTGAAACCTTTCTTTTTTGCAACACATGAATATTTCTTATTATTAAGTAAATCCTATTAAATTAGTGAAATGAATAAATTTCCAAGATTGTCAAAAAAGATGTCTTTTTTGCAACATGTGGTCCTTTTTCCATGTTGTTTGGCCCTGCGATGTCTCTTTAATGTAGGATTTGAGATTTAGTGAAGATGGCTGCATGCATCAGTCGATGCGAGGGTTTCCCTTTTAAGAAAAAGAAATAAAAATTGTGTAAGAAATAAAGCACTGCTGGCCTGATCTAAAATAAGTTAGGTTTAGAAGAGAAAAAAAGTGGGTTGGCTAGAAGCGCTCGATGATTCAGACTAACCAAATGCACTAGAACTATACTTCACTTATTGCAACACTGAAGGAGCTCTTGCCTGAAGCTTCTAGTAATGGTCCAGCCCATTTGCGCACAGCTAAAATAAATAGAGAAGAAAAAGGGGAACCTCGGGATCTATCCTAGGTCTCCTGGATACTGCGCAGCGCTGCAAGTCACTTCCGGGTTTGTTGTAAAATAGTAGGACGCGACCAATTTGTGGGAAAAGAGCACGTTATTCCACTGCTTTTCTGGGGTTTCCCCTTTTTTTTTCACCGGTTTACATCATTTCTTTCTTCGTTTCGACTGGGGTTTTTTTATTTTATTTTATTTTTCATTTTTTCGTTTATATTTGTTTATTTCTAGGTTTTCACTTGTGTTTTTATTTTCTTTGTTTTTCTCTGGTTTTTTTGGTTCTTTCTCATTCTCATTGTTTTCTCTTGGTTTAACAGTTTTTCTATAAAACTCTGTGGTATATATCTAATACATTTTTTGAACAAATATTTAACATTTTTCAAATATAAGATTAACATATTTTGAGTATATTTTCTGTGCACATTAATTTTTTTCAAATTCTTGCTTAATTTTTTTCAAATACAAGATTAACATATTTTATTACACGGTCAAAAAAATTCTATGCGCATTTAACATTTTTTCAATGCTTGATTAACATTTTTCAAATTCAAGATCAATATTTTTTTATACATGGTCAACATTTTTCTATACAGATTAAAAAAATTCTAATGCTTGATTAAAAATTCTTGAATACAAGATTAACATTTCTTTTGAATACGTAGTCAACAGTTTTTTCTATAAAATTTTAGTATTTTTCAAATATAATTTTAACATTTTTTAATACATGGTCAACATTTTTTCTGTACACATTTAATATTTTTCAAATGCTTGATTAACATTTTTCAAATACTTATTTAACAATTTTTTTCAAATGCTTTGATTATAATTTTTGTGCACAACTTCAACTTTTTTCAAAACACTTTGTATATATTTTGTATAAATTTTTCTCATACATGAGAAACATTCTTTCTCTATACACATTCAACATTTTCAATGGAGGATGCTACACGTCAGCCGGAGGATAATGATGAAAGATACGCCGCCTCGCTGATCATTGGATGGACACACTAATAGCTACATAAGCAGCTACCCTTTGCAACAGGAGTGATATTGCCGAATACCCTCTGCAATAGGATGCTTCTTGCGAATCCTCTGAACCATTATTTCCTTTTCTGAAGCACGGTTTGTGTTGCGGAACTTTTTTGCAAGTGAGGTCTAATTGCTTAACTTTTTTACAACAGAGGATTGTTGCAAAGAAAAACCCCATCTTCAGTTTTTTGCAACTTAGCTGATGTTACAGGAGAAACTTCTACACCATTGGTGATGTAAAAATTGAGGGGAGTCATGAGGAGTTAGCGGCACATGTCATGTGGGACACGTGTTGTATGAGCGAACAAAAGTTGTGTCGCAGTTTTTTCCCGTTTTTATTTTTCTGGATGATGTTGAGGAAGGACTTTTGTAACATGGATGATGTTGTAGAATTTTTTTCTACAGTAAAAGTTGGTGTAACACGACCCTTGTTGCAAAACCAGTGCACGGCAAGCATGTCCATCCTTGCAACTCTGCACCGTTGCCCTGGTCTAGAAGCAGTAGGTAGGTACAACGTTTTGTGCAAGGTCGTCTCCAGATCTAACGCCATAGCAGAGGAGGAGATCTGAGGTTGCAGCACCATGTCTAAAGCTTGGATCATGGAGGATCTCGGAAGGAGGATGGAGAGAGGACGTGCTTGGGCGTCATGTGTGTGTGTGGGGGGGGGGGGGACGAGAACGAGGGAGAAGATGCTAGATCCATCCATTCCAGGAAGGATAGAATGGGAAAAGTGATGAAAGGACCATGGTACGTGTCATACGTTCAAGACGGCCGATGGGCGAGAGAAAATGCGCCGTTTGACACCGACTGTTTTCCTTTTTCAACTGATTGGTTAACATCTTATTCAAATGTTTTTTGTAGTATATTTATTTAGAATATTTGGAAGTATGAATGAAAGTGAAAAAGGAAAAAACAAAGAACATGAAAAAAAAGGTTGTGGCCTCCCACACGCCTGGGTCGGCCATCTAGCGCTCGTCTTGACGCGAGGCTTCACTACGAGCGAGACATAGAGCGCCCAACCAAATGTGACATAGTTTTTAATAAAGAAAATTACTCCACTAGAAATCTGACGTCGGACTTTTAGCCATAGCAAATGAAACGTTTTCATGGCAAATTATATTCTTCGAGGATGGCAACTTAGTTGGCCAGCATGACAAATCCGCCGTAGGTCATTCCTTTTCGAAAAATTGCCGTGCTTGCAAAGATAATTTTTTTCATCGTCGCGGCAATATAAATTGTCATGAAAAACGACAGATTTGTCATGCCTAAAAAATGACATCGGATATTTAGGCCTTGTTCGGATCCCCAACTGCAGCTCCCGGAGTGGAGGAAGCGGCAGCACGATCGCGCGGTGCGGAGCGGAGTTGAGAGTCTGGAAAACTTCCGAACAGGCTCTTAGTGTTTTCGAAAAAATATGTCAAGTTCTCTCTAAAAGACCTACAAGAGGAGTCGGAGCCGCAGCTGTAGGAGGACTTGTTTGACTCGAGTCCGATTAGGAGTAGTAGGCGCCGCGATTCCGGAGAAACATAGCGGAGTAAGTTATGTTCGGTCATTGAAGACTTCAGGAGGCAGAGGATCCGGACCGCAGCTGGAAAGCCAGGTAGCAGGAGGACTCGTTGGAGTCGTGTCCGTGTCCGGTTGGCAGTCGTAGGCGCCACTCCACCTTATTATCTCCGACTCGCCCACGGACGCCATCCTATATCAACACCAGCTCACCCCCCGACGTCCCCATCGACTCCACGTCCTCGTGACCGGCTCCTCCACTCAGACGCCAGAGCGCGCTCCCCAGCCGTCCTCGGTCCCACGCATGGCGCCACAGCCGGAGTCGGCCGAAGAGGCCTGCCGGCGCGCGGAGGCGCTCTTCCTCGCCGGCGACGTGCGTGCGGCGCACCTCATGGCGCAGAGGGCCCAGACGCTCTCCCCCGGGCTGCCCGGCGTCGCGAGCGCGCTCGCCGCCTACGCCGTCCACGCCGCGGCCGCGAGACGAGGCGGCCGCCCCGATTGGCGCGCCGTCCTCGGCCTCGGCCGTGCGCAGGAGCCGCTCGACGCCGGCCTGAGCGAGCATGATGTTATCAGGAGGCAGTTCCGGCGGATGTCCCTCCTCGTCCACCCCGACAAGAACCCCTCCGCCGCCGCTGAAGGCGCGTTCAAGCTGCTCCGCCAGGCCTGCGACGCCCTCTCCGCCACCGCCAGCCGCCGCCGCCCGGCCAGTGCCACCGCTGCCTCTGCAGCAGCCGCTGGACACTCGCACCACCAGCGCAGCTATGCCACAGCAGCCGGCATGCGCGGCACGTACGCCGAAGCCGCCACCAAGCACGCACCGTCCCCGGCCACCACCAAGAAGTCTACCACGGCCACCGCCGGCAACTACTGGCCCAACAACGACACCGCCGCCAAGCACACCGCCGATCACTGGCGCAACACCTCCGCCTACGCCTCAGCCGCCGGACTCGACGACGACTACGACTACGATTACCATGACGACTACTACGACTACTCCAGCCACTACTACAACTACCACGGCCAGGACGACACTGCTGAAACGTACACCCCGGCCGCCAGCCACAAGGACGACGACGGCACCGCTGAAACGCGCAGCCCCGCCGCCGGCAACAAAGACGGCGACCACGACGGGTCTCGGGGACCCCGCGAGGACACACGGATCATCTGTCTGTCGTGCGATTGCGAAGGCGGGCTCACTAAGCCGGTCGGCGTCCCGGTGCCGGGCAGCGAGTGCTCCTGGTGCGGCCAGACGATGACTCGGGTCTCTGGTGCCGCCATGGACTAGAGCAAAACGTTGTATTTGAGGATCTTATTACAAGCTGGTCCATATATTTCCTCTTCCTTAGAGATAATTAGTTTGTCTATCTGGATCATTGTATCTAATTTCGCACGTTGGATTTGAGTCATGCTTGGCTTGTAATTTTGTACTGCTACTCGTAAAGATTTGACGGGTTCATACTAAAGGTGGTGGTAAGTGATTAATTTCAAGTGTTAGACAGCCCCAATTAGGGCTAATTTGGTTGCAAGGGGATAGCATCCCAGGGCTGCAATCCTCGACGGGGGGATTTCCATGGCCAACGAGGATCCTCTCCTCCCATCACGGGAAGATCACCACGTCAGTTTGGATGACAGGGGAAGAGGAGGAGATCGCTAGGTGTAGCGCTCAACTTAGTCACCGGAGGAAATCGCTGGGTGAAGGAGATCGCTAACCTCTCGCACGGCCAGTCGTGGCTTTTCTCCCCGATCTCTCTCGGCGTGGATCTCTCACCCAGGGAAAGGGCGAGGATTGGGGCCGAATATCCCCAGCGAGCGAGCGACCAAATTTTCTTTTGAGGGGAAAGCCAAATTTTATTCATCAAAGACCACAATGGGTGGGAATATGGGATACAACTCGGATCATGGGGTTGGCCTAACCAGAGGTGGCGCCCCGGACCGAGACTAAGCGAGTATTTGGCAAGTTTGTGTGCGTCGACATTAGCCGCACGACCTTCAAAACAAAAATTACATTGAAACGTAGAAGCTCTAAACTTAATCTCCTATATAATGGAACCACTCCTTCCTTTGCCTCCACATGAAATATCAGCCACCGTTTGTTTGGAGTCGGATGCAATGACAAAGTTGTGTATGTGGAGATCTCTGCCAGCGCCAACGCCTCACGGCAAGCAATTGCTTCAAGAATTGTTGGGTCCTCTAGGCCAGCTACCACCAAAGCTGAACTGCCAAGATAATTGCCTTGCCCATCCCTGCATACTGCCGCTGCCGATCCCCCCTTCCTCGCTCTCACACCCGCATCTAAATGGATCTTGGCAAAACCAACTGGGGATGCCTTGGGGCGGATCGCCCTTGTCTGCCTCGTTGCTGGAACTGCACTTGTCGTCGTTGGGCTTCTCGTGGTAATCATATTGAGTTCATCGATGAATCGTCTGACGAACAAGTTAGTTGCTTGTGGCGATTGGAAAACTCCTTCATGTATAGCCTTGCGGCGTGCAGTCCATATCGCCCAAAGTGTGACGGCCAGCAACACGAATTGATCATGAGCAAGTGACTGCATGAAGGTGAAGAGCCATTGCTTGGCGCTGGGTTCCGTGTTCGATACCAGGCTTTGAGCTAGCTCCTCATCAACTAGTGCCCACACACATCTCGAACTAGTGCAATTGATCAGAGAGTGTCTCCATGAATCAGGTGAGCCACATAATCCGCATTGAGCATTATCAGCCATGTGTCGATGAGCCCAGACGTCTTCTGTAGACAGAGAATGCTTCGATAAGCGCCAGAGGAACATCCTCACCTTTGCCGGAACCGCAGTCCTCCGCAGAGTTTTCCATGCTCCTTCCTCGACTGCAGTATTTGAGGTACCAGCCGCTCCGTCAAGCCATGCCTCCCGCGCGAGCGACCAAATGCGGCTGTTGTTTTCCACGGGCTGATTTGCGCCGTGGGCTCTGCACCCTGGGTTATGACGGGGATCCCCCGGGGTCACGGGGTACCAAACGAGCCCTTAATGTGCCGATGCCACTTGCGGAAGTGTTGCAATGGCGCAAGTAAAAGAAAAAAAACTTTTTTTTTGCGTAAAAAGCTACGTACTAGCTTGAACGTTCCGGTGGATCGATACTCTAGGTCGAATCGGTAGCTGAACGATTTTGGTGGATGCGCAAGCAATACACGAGAGACGAGCGGCCCGTGCGTGCGTTAGTTGAGGTTGACCCAAATGCGTGCACTCAGCTAGCTAGCCTAAACGTGGTCACGTACACACCACTTTCTTCTTCTTCTTTCTTTTTGATGACTGATGAGAACGTTCTGCCGCTGCTCCAACGTGCTCTGCACATGACCCTCGCTACGTGCACTAGTTTCTCTTTTCTCTTTTTGGGTTTCGTCTACGGTCCTTTTTTCTTCTTTTGACTTTTGGGTATGTGCACTACCTACCTAGTATAGTAATAATCCTAAAGAAAAACTAGTACACCCATGTACTGCCTCTTTATAATAACTAAATAAAAAAGACGGTGTCCTTCATGGCGGCGTCTCGGAGTTTTTTTTGAAATGGTCAAACCAGGGCGGCCCACCTGAATATATTTCAAAAGGCCATGAGATTGATCCAATTTATAAGAAAAACCGGATCGAAAATCTGAACAAGTTAACCCTGTTTATGAGGAAAACCAAGCCGGAAACCATACAAGAGAGGGTAAAACAATAAGAGAAATGCAAAAGGAGGCCACTCCAGACAATGCACGCCTAGTTAGTAGACCAAGGACAACACCACGAGAGGCACACGTAGATGGGGGAGTCGTCAAGGGATCACAATACCATGACTTGGCAAGAAGCCTAACGCATCGCACCGGCGTGCGTACCGAACATCACGACGTAACAAAGGAGCATCCACAATCAACGAGTGACAAGCACGGACATTGACTAGGAGCTCCGCCATGAAAATTCGGGAACGATTAGCAAGTTGGGAGGCATCTTGCGGCATCCTTGAGCAAAGATGAGCCGTGTCAACGCCAATAGCACGAAGCTCGCCACACCACAATGGCAACCATGTGATGTCTTGAGCATGCACAGCAAGGACGACACCGAAGAACACCAGCATAAACGAACACACTTACCATCGTCAACCCATCCGGCGGCACCACCACCAGCAGCATCCCACAGCAAGCACCACCCACACACTAGTAGAAAAGGGGGCAACGGTTCAGGCCGGGGCAGCCCATTAGTCCCGGTTCAGACAAGAACCGGGACCAATGGGGGCATTGGTCCCGGTTCGTGAGCCCAGGGGGCCGGCCGAGCCACGTGGGCCATTGGTCCCGGTTCGTCTGGACCTTTTGGTCCCGGTTGGTGGGACGAACCGGGACCAATGGGCCTGGCTCCTGGCCCACCACCATTGGTCCAGGTTGGTGGCCTGAACCGGGACCAAAGGATCCCCTTTAGTCCCGGTTCATGCCATGAACCGGGACCAATAGTGCTGCCTATATATACCCTCGCCCGCGAGCAGAGCACTCCAGTGCTCTGTTTTTCTGGGCCGGCGAGGGGAGGTGTTTGTGGTGCTCTAGCTCACCTCCTATGCACATGAGGTGTTCGATGAAACTAGATGACCCGTTGCGCCCATGGCGCAAAGGCCGAGAGCAAGCCAATTATTGAAAGAGTGTGCATCAAAATATGTAGACACGGAAGAAACATATGAAAATAAGTATGGATTGATGATAGTCATACCGACAGGATTGTCATAATTTTTTTACATAAGATCCAAAATGATGCCAGATATAAAAGTCTCGATAGGTACTTATAGTAATACCAAGTTACGTAGCAAAGAACTATTATGATCTTCTTAGATTGGATAGACAATCATGCAAAGGCCCTTGAGCGTGCAATTGAAGGCGAAAGCATCTGCACACCCTTTCTTCATGTTTGCCTTATGGAAGAAGCTGCTCCAGTTCTTTGTGAGTGTAGCCCTGTTGTCGACGCCATTGATAAAGCGGGCCATGACATTGGTGGTCCCGTCTCCTGTACTGATTGGTAGCTCATCATGATCAACATCCATGTGCGGGATGAGGCTTCTCTTAGAAAAGTGTGTGCTAAAGTACTGCAAATGAGGATAAAGGTTATTCGGTATATGGTTTGTCGGCATGTTATTGTAGGAAACACAAGAATGCATTTGTTTAAGATTACCATTCTTTTGCCATCAGTAGCAAATGTTTCTGTCATGTGGAATACGTACTAATGGTCAGGTGTTGTCTTGTCTTGGATGATATTTTGCAGATTGCAAGCATTTTTGTTATACAACTTAACTGTATTTCCCCACACACGGTGGCAGCGAACTCATCTAAATATTGCTCACCGAGCTTGCCTGTCAATTTACACAGAACTATAGTATTTAGTATTTGTCGGAGGAGATGCTGCAAACAGGAACGTAATAGAGTTTTTAGCGCGAGTAATGTATTTTCCAGCTTTCAAATGATTTTTTCCCTTTGAACTTTGGGACCGACCAGGCCTTGCGTGGGCGATGAATATATTCTAGGGGCTGCTTGTGCTTGCGACAGCGCAACGGTTCTATAAATGACAAGTAAGAGGGGTATCAAGCTTGGGTGGAACGATGTGAATTGTCTAGAATTGGAATAACACAGTTATCATAGCGATAACTATTGGCATGAGCCTAAGTCATGTGGTTGATGTCAACATCATTGGTACCGTCGAGTTCCTCCTGTTTGACTGGGAGCATCTGCAAATAAACAATAAGATTATAAAGTTTATCTAATTATGTGTGGCTTTATCTAGGAGTTACAATGAGAAAACATGGGCAGGATTTTATATTTGATAATATAAGAAAACAGATTTGGAACTGAACACAACTCTATAGATGATTACAATGAAAGGATGAGTTTATCAGTATCATAAAAAATTAGACTCTCTGCTGACTCGCTTAACTTCTTTGATCTGTCCAATCCTTGCAACTGGTTCTATGTATTTGAAATGGATATCTGAGGATAGGCTCCCTCGGTCGCTCCCGTGGGCGACCAGGGAGCGAACCCTACCCCGCCGCCAGCGCCTCTCACTGCTTTCCCTCCCCTTGCTGCCGCCGGCAGGGGTCGTCGGGTGAAGCCCGCACGGCTCGGCGGCGGCGGAGCCCTCTTTCTTCTTCTGGTCGCGTGGCGCGGGCCGTCACATCGGGGGGAGCTCGGGCTCGTGGTCGCTGCGAGCAACGCGGCGATGCGATGAGGCGGCGTGGCGTGGCGGCTGGGCGGCGACGCTCGGTGCGCGGGCTGGCGTGGCCGGGTGTGGGGTCACGCAGCGTCGGGCGTTGGCCCAGGGGCGGTCGGATGTGTGCGAGCAGGCGCGGCGGATCTGGCGTTGTGCGGCCGCGTTCGAGAACGGGCAGGCGCACGCAGCACGACTGCAACAGGAAGGCCACGGATCTGACGGGTCCGCGCGCACAAGGTGGAGCCGGTGGACATCGACGGGGGGATTGTGTGCTGTGTAGTGCTCGGATCTGCTCGAATTTGGAGGTGTTGAGGAGCTCCGGGCGAAAGTCCAGCACTGACTTTGGGTCGGTGCCGGCAATAGCGGCGCCATGGAGCTCCATTACACGACTCTCCGGGAGAAATCTCTAGCTTCAGATGGTCGAAGCGGACGATGACGGTGGCTATGTCGTGTCCTTCTTTGAGGCATCGCCTTGGAGAGTCAGCATTTTGCGGTTTGCACGGATCTCTTCATCGGCGGGGACAGTGGACGTCGGGGCGGCGGCTCCGGGTGGTTTCTGTTTGTGCGCCGAGATGGCGATCTCGGGGAACAATGCGAGTGGCAGCTCTATGAGGTGGGGCTCTATCTCAACATTGGCAGGGTGGCATTCTTGTCCCGCTTGGGCGATGGGGGTGTCGGCTCGGTCGATGCGCCCCAGAGGGGGCAGTCTGACTTTATGTTGGGGCGGCGGCCCCGGATGTGGTGCGGCATTCATAGTCTGTGAGCGGTTGCCCTGTGCAGCGTGTGCTGTGCGGCGTTGCTGCTCGAGGGAAGCGGTGGTATGTCAGGGCGGCGGCCCCGAAAGGCGATGCCGGTGGAGTGCGTCGGGCGCAACGAAGCGGTGGATGTCGGGGCGGCGGCCTCGAGAGGATCTCTGTGGCGACCAGGCTTCTGTGCCAACGATGATGGTGGGAGCAATGTTGGCGACGCGGCAATGATTGCGATAGTCGGCTCTTCTTCGGCGTGTCCATGGTTTTTCCTCGATTTGTTTGTTGTTGTGGAGTCGAAGCTGCAGTGGTGGGGCCCTGTGGTTTATGATGACTGGCTGCAAGTGGCCCGTTCAGCGATATTCCGTGGTGCCAGCTTTCGCCTGGTTTTGTTCTTCTGAGTTCTCCATCAGAGTCGAAACTGCGTTGTCTGGCTGCAGGTCGACATGTTGTCGATAAGGGTGGGATTTGCCCTATGTGTATCTGTCTTTGGTAGTGGTCTTGGCCCTTGTTGTTCTGGTTTTTGCCCGATTTTCCGATTTTTGCCCGATTTTCCGTAATTAACTAGGCAATTCTCTTCGGCTTAATTAATATGCCCTTGTTATTCCGGTTTTTACCCGGTTTTCCGGAATCAAGTGGGCAATTCTCTTCTGCTTAATTAATAGATGAGGCAATCTTTGCCTCCGTTTCGGAAAAAAGATGGATATCTGGATCCTCACTGTTGCATGTGGCGAAATCAAATATTAACGTGTGATGACACAGTAAGAAATTTCCAATTGAGACATATATGCGTCAAGACTAACTACCTTGAGCTCAAATAGGACCTAAGAAGAAGTAAAAGCGTTCATATGATTTAAAATTTTCAAATAGGTCCAAGCTGCTCAGCGTAATCTTTTTTTTAGAAGACACCTGAAGCTGCAGACATGCTACAAGTTTACAGATAATTAGAATGAAGAAAAAAAAAGGAGTGGTGGGAACAGATAGTTATATAAGGAAACTCTGCAGAATTATCTGCACAAGAATTTGAAGATTTCCTCTTAGATTGACCAGTAGAAGGTCCTTCATGCTTTTCTACTGCTACTCTTTAGAAAGGTTCCTTATAAGTTCAGGATGTGTTTTTGCTCACTACGGTAATTCATCTTTCTCACTCCAGATCATTGAGTCCATTATTCTTTCCTGCATAAATCTATATACGATCATTCATATCCATAAAGAAGTTCATAAGCACAAAACAAAACAACATGTCATATAATAAGAGTGTAAAAGGCACATATGCAATAGCTGCACCACAATCACAGGAAGCAAAGAAGTAGCTGAGTATCAACTCCTCAACAATCACATACTGTTGTAGTGCATCAGAACATAGAACTTGGTTTTAGTATAAGGTTTAGTGGAAAGAGAAGACAAGTTGCAGTTTATAGAACAAATAACTACCCAAAACATGCTGAGAGAACAGTTACAAAATAAACAATCTATGATGAGAAATAATTTTATGAGGTAACAACACAACTTGGAAGATAATCACATGGGAAAACAAGCTCACATAATGCGACGAAAATGTAATCTTGCAATTAAAGCATCATGCATGGAAAAATGTGATTGGACACAAGCAGACCTTTTCGTCCCTTGCTTGTGTGACACCCACGACAATCAAGTCGATGGTGCTAGCTGTAATTATAACCAGTCTTCCCTGTACTTCTAATCCGAGCAGCTATCAAGCTGCGCCATCTCACTGTGATCTTGATTTAGACCACATGTGTCTACTTCGTATTCACTACATACATACTACTTTCAAAGTCGAAGTTGAGATGACTAAATGATATGAACATACGAGGCGTCAAATTATTATACACAAACTCAAACTTGAATTTATGCATGGAACTGAACAACGCTAAAGGCGACAAGTATTTGAAATAACTGAAGTATCGAAAGCAGGGCCCATAACATCACTGAAGAAGTATGATCACACTTCTGGTTACATATTTCATTTTTCCTGCATATTGCAGGTGCCACATAACCAAACCAATAATACACTAACCAGTAGGTCATTGAGTAACCAATAAATGCAAGCTAACCAAAACGCCATATCTATAGAATATAGGGGAAAATCGTCTACCAACTGGAAAGTGTGCCCTATGTTCTTTACATAACAGATTCTAAAACCTGGTAAATAAATGGTTCTAAAACCTGCATATAAGAAAACAGATATCATACCATTCTGTCAACAAAATAGATAACTGAAGCACTCCTGTCCTGCTGTATAAAACATGATTAACAGATGCACACCATTGATGGACGATTAGATGAATATTACCAGCCTCATCCTATCATCAAGAGGAGCAAACCACAAACGGAGTTGGATGTTCTAATATATGATTACTCAGGTGTAGAATTACTATGTTATTTTACTGAATGAGAGACCCAATCGCATAATATTGTCATTCAGCCACTTGGCGAAAACTTTTGCCCTTAGGAAGATAAGAAAAATAACAAATATTTTGGCGAATAGGCTCAGTTTCAATACTGTACTTGCTGAGTCTAGTTGTAAAAGTATTAACGCCAGATTCGGGAACATGTAATTTAGCAGTTAAATCAAGCAAAAGACCGGAAAAGGAGACATCTTACTGACTTCCGAGGAAGATATTTCAGTGTCAAATGCTACCCGAAAATATATTTCTTGAAACATGCCACCCAAATTGCAAAGCTGTTATATAAAAAAACAAAGAAACATGTAAAATAGAAAGAATTGCACATCGATAGTTTCTGTCACCACAAACCCAACATTTAATCAGACAGCTCACAGAGACAAAATTAGACCTACCTATTGCTGGCTCTTACTGGGAAATGGGGAGAAATGATAGCTAAGTGAACCTTGTGGCTTAATAGAGTTTGATCTGTGGAAGATAAAGTGCAATTCTGAATAGATTCTTAACTGTAACATAATAAATTGTATCGTTTTATGGAAACATCTGCACAGACAAATAGTTGAAACAAAAATATGCCATGAACCCTTATTCCTTTAATTAAAGGGTCTAAAATAAATAAGCATCAATATGATTGACTACCCAAGCCATTACATCTTGTGTTTTCAAATTTTCAATTACAGCCAGGCAAACACTCGGCAACCTACCGAACATTAGGATTAAGACATCCAGACGCTCCATAGTTTTTTTTATGGTGGAGCACAATGCTTGCTCGAGATCAGATTCTACCCCTAATGAGTGTATGCATCGACAGTAGTAAATTGCTCTCCAAAACTGTTGAAAAGAACGAAAGGCATGAAGACAATTACCAAGCCAAGCAAACAATAGCAGGCACACAGAACAGCGGATGTGCGGAATTACCTGTCATTAAACCAATTTATATCAGGGATATCCTCATTGATATACCGAAAGGAGGCCAAGTGACCAATGAGCCCCTTGTACCTGTCGGAAAGAAACAATGAGGAACAAAATATCAAGGACACTGAACGTAAAGAATCAAGAGCGTTGTATAGAAAGCATCCAAAATAAATGTCACAAACAATGGGTTCTTTCTCAATACAAGACAACACTACATACCCGAGAGAATATGTCCATAGATGGTTGCAGAGGTGCATATGCTGAAACTTGGGACTCCCCACCATGTTCGTGGAATCTCTGGAGCAAAAATGGAGTTTAGTTTATATTTCATGGTACAAATAAAAATGTGCCATCAAAAAGAAGTGACACGCTATCAAAGATATATAGCATAAAAGTACAGCGCATCACAAAATACAAGGACTGCCTTCAAAAACAATGTGTCGTGCTTTTCTTATACATCAGCGCATCAAAGACCATGCTATGCTATCTATGCTATTCCATCTTCAAATAACAATGTGAGGCTCAACGAATGAAATGCTCAAAATAGTGAGTGCTTCCACACATGGAAATAGGAATATACTCCCTCCGTTCCTAAATATAAGCCTTTTTAGAGATTCCACTATGAACAACATACAGAGCAAAATGAATGAATGTACACACTAAAATACGTCTATATACATCAGTATGTAGTTCGCATTGAAATCTCTGAAAGGGCTTATATTTAGAAACGAGTACCTTCTTAAGGAATAGTTAAACAGGTCCTTCTACTGCTAGATTTTTCTACTCCTTCCATTTCATATTGGAGGTCCCATTGTTTCTTGGTTCAGTTTCTCGTTGCAAGGCTTATGCTCTAAATAAAACATATATAAATTACAGGATTTTCCCATTTTATCCTCCCTTGTTTTGAATGGTGGAGATGCAGCGAGAGCAAGCATTTCAGTGAAGAGAATCTATTAGTAAACTATCAGCAACATGTACTCCCTCCGTCCGGAAATACTTGTCCTAAAAATGGTTGAATATGGATGTATCTATAACTAAAATAAGTCTAGATACAACCATGTCTAAGACAAGTATTTCCGGACGGAGGGAGTAACAATTACAGCAATGAGAGCAAGCAAACTGAGATAAAGTGGATAAAAGAGCATAGCTGTTTCGAATATAATTTTGGTGAAAAGGTACTAACTTCAGGTGCTAGATGGCATCTTCATCTTCCTCCAGTGTCGAAGAACAACAAAAAATCAGAGGGACCATCTTCCGGGATGTAAGTTGGTTTAAAAGATACGAAGTCCGTGAGGTATAGCCAATACCATGAGGTAATGAATACATTCTCACATTTTATGTCACCTAACAGAAACAACAATGTAAATATTTAGTTATTTGGAGGAGAACATCAGTGTAAACATAAATGAAATAAAAACACTACTGCCCATATAACTTCAGAGAAAACCTTATCATCATGGCAAACTCCCTTACCATGGCTCTGCTCCACAGCATGGATTAACTGCACAGCCAGATGAGCTAAGTCGACAACCATATCTAGAAAGGAAAGGAATAAAGAATGCATGACTCTTACATGTCCCACCAGTTTAAGGCTACACTTGCAGAGGTTGTACGACTCCTTCACCTTCCCGCGATGGAACACCTTTATTTCTTTTTGGAGAAGTAAAAATATTTGTCATACCAATGTTCCCTTTTTAGAACAGAAAAATAGGAACTTTGCATTATGGATGAACTTTCTTTTCCATCAGCATCACTTAGAAGATAATTTACATACATTCCGGTTAGTGTGATGAATAAGACAAGAAAAGGTGATAACAGAGGCCATATACATGCCAGCCACATAATCAGAATGTAATATACTATACAGCCAAGTCATAAATTTGCATATAAATTTCAGAAAAAGGAAATTACTGAAAGAGACCCAAGGATAAATATTACATGGATTATCATACATAGATCATCAACATTAATATTTCCCTACAACCTAGTTGAACTTTTATCAAACACCTTGTAGGCATAAAACAAACAAAGATGAGATATTTGGGAGAGAAGGGGGGGAGGGACTCACCTGCACAATTGGGACGGGCTATCCAGTCTCGCCTGATTTGCTACCAACTTCCATCAGTACGCCTTCTCCGTTGCATCAACCATTAGCCATCACTCATCTATCAAAACCTGGAAACGAAAAGGTTTAAAAGATTACGGCCCATTCGGTAGCAAACAACAACACCGTATCTGTTTCATCATGCAGCAGGACCAACTATGATATGAAAATGAACCATAGTTGAACAAGGTGCATACTGGACCTCAAAGGGAACCTGAGATGTCACCCAAACAGTCATTGCAAACTACAAAATTTAATCATGCTCCTACACAGGAAAGAACCTGGGAGTCCAGTGGCATCTATCTAGAGCTAGAGGGCTCCACAAAATCACACGCACAGGAGGTTCTGCCTAGACACAAATGTACTGCTGGTAGTATAGGAACCAATCAAGCTGCCTGTGTGGTTGAGCTAGCTTAGTATGTACAAATAGGTGGTATCAGGGAGAGCCGGGGAGCCAGGAAAGGGGAGGAAGAAGAGGACAAAAGAGATGGATTCCAAAGAGGGCCGCTGTGGGGGAGGGGGACGCGGCGACGGGAGGGAAGGCACCGGATGGATCTCACCAGCGCCGTCGGGGAGAGGAAGGAGGAGGGCGTGGGAGGGAGCTCACCTGCGCCGCCGCCGACCGCCTCTGGACGCCGCCTCGGCGTGGGCGTGGGGTTGTGGGGGGATCTCGCGTGGGTGGGTGGGGGTGGGTGTGGGTGTGGGGGGGGGGGGGGGGGAGCTGCTCCTGCCGCCGTGCGTGAAGAAGAGGTCGGAGCCCACAGCGGCTGCTACTCCCCTCTTCCAGATTGAGGCCACACTCAAAATATCAAAGAATTGGAAAATTAGTACTATGTGAGCATATACCTGGCCGGCGGGGATCTACAGGAGAAGCTTGCCTCCGCGCTCGCGCACCTTGGATCCGGCGGGCGCGCCACCGCCTGGTCCTTCTCCTCCTCACGCATCTGCCCCCTCCCTCTCCTCGCTCTCCTCACGCCGCGCGACCCGCACGCTGGCGCCGACGGGGAGAGGAGAGGAGGCGACGGCCAGGGCCTCCTCCTCCTCACGCATCTGCCCCCTCCCTCTCCTCACGCCCGTGATCCGCGCACTCGCGCCGACGGGGAGAGCAGAGGAGCCGGCGCGGCAAGAGAGGATGAGGGTCGCGGGGGGAGACGCCCGGTCGCCAAGCGCTCCAGTCCACCTCCCCCTTTTACCGCAGAGCGCTCTTTTTCTCACCTGCACGCACGCATGCAACGCACACTGCACCGATGGCCCACGCGGATGCCTGGCCCATGTGTCATCCACTAAACCGCAAAAATACAGAGTAAGCTAGAATTGACGGCCGGATCTTTAACAGCTAGTCAAAAAGTACAGAAAATTTTACAGCGATGCTAATTGGATGAATCAGATTGAAAGCAGAACGCAATGGCCTCGTATGGGCGGGTTGCCTAGAGGGGTTTATATGTTCAATGCCCGAGCCACACTACTTAAGCTTTCTCCTCTCAAAGCTCGACCTCAAAGCTCCATTTTCCTCAAAGCTCCATTTTCCTCACGCCCCACCCCCGTCTTCACCGCCGTCGATCACCCGCGCCGATCTCATCACTGACACCACCGTGGTGAGCCTCTTGTTCTTATCTTCTTTCTGAAAGGAAAAATATTGTTACTTGTATGTTTAGATAGATACTTGTATCATTTTCTTACTTTTATTATTGCATCTTATATAGTGCGATGGTTTTGGTATCCGCCCCCGTCGGCCCTCGTCCTGTCTATGATTCGGATGTGGTATATACATTAATCTTTATAACTATTGGTTCATTATTGTTTATGAAAATTATGCGGACCAACGTGACATAGATTTTATTTGTCTAGGATGTATGTGAACCGGAAATTCCAACCGACCCTATTGTCGAGAGGTTAAATTTAGTTGAAGAAGAAAACAATTTCTTGAAGAAAAAAATAAAAAAAATTGAGGAGGAGAAAATGATATTGGAGTTGCATGTTGCGGATGTCGTCAATGATCACAAGATCAAGATGGATGCAATGCGCTTGAAGATTAGAAAGATTAAAAAATATGCCATTCATACCGAGACTTGGTATCATTATGCCGTTGGATCAATTGTTACCTTGGTTGCGATTATGATCGCCTTTGTTTTCGCATTAAAATGTTTTACATAGTTTCAATGTATGGTTTAATTAATTAGATGCTCTGGAGAGCTATATGTTGTTAGATGAGAACTATGTATGTACTTTGCTTTTAATGCATGTGATGATGAACTTTTATTAATTTGGACACTTAATTATATATAATGCACGCAGATGAACCGACAATGGATGTACGGTGACAGACACACCTCCGAGTACATTAAGGGCGTGCATGAGTTTCTCGATGCGGCTGAGGAAAACAAGCAGAATGGTTTTATGTGTTGTCCATGCCCTGATTGTGGGAATACGAAGTCTTACTCTGATCGGAAAATCCTTCACACCCACCTGCTTTACAAGGGTTTCATGCCACACTATAATGTTTGGACGAGGCACGGAGAAATAGGGGTTATGATGGAAGACGACAAAGAAGAAGAGTACGATGACAACTACGTGCCCCCTGAATACCGTGATGCTGCAACGGGGGGAGCTGGTGAAGATCAAGAGGAACCAGACGATGTGCCCAATGATGCTGCAACAGGTGAAGGTGCTGAAGATCAAGAGGAACCAGACGATGTGCCCGATGATGATGATCTCCGCCGGGTCATTGTTGATGCAAGGACGCAATGCGAAAGTCAAAAGGAGAAGCTGAAGTTCGATCGCATGTTAGAGGATCACAAAAAAGGGTTGTACCCCAATTGCGAAGATGGCAACACAAAGCTCGGTACCATACTGGAATTGCTGCAGTGGAAGGCAGAGAATGCTGTGCCTGACAAAGGATTTGAGAAGCTACTGAAGATATTGAAGAAGAAGCTTCCAAAGGATAACGAATTGCCCGACAGTACATACGCAGCAAAGAAGGCCGTATGCCCTCTAGGATTGGAGGTGGAGAAGATACATGCATGCCCTAATGACTGCATCCTATACCGCGGTGCATACAAGGATCTGAACGCATGCCCAGTATGCGGTGCATTGCGGTATAAGATCAGACGAGATGACCCTGGTGATGTTCACGGCGAGCCCCGCAGGAAGAGGGTTCCTGCGAAGGTGATGTGGTATGCTCCTATAATACCACGGTTTAAACGTCTGTTCAGAAACGGAAAGCATGCCAAGTCGATGCGATGGCACAGTGAGGACCGTAAGAAAGACGGGAAGTTGAGAGCACCCGCTGATGGGTCGCAGTGGAGAAAAGTCGTGAGAAAGTACTGGGATGAGTTTGCAAAGGACCCAAGGAACGTATGGTTTGCTTTAAGCGCGGATGGCATTAATCCTTTCGGGGAGCAGAGCAGCAATCACAGCACCTGGCCGGTCACTCTATGTATGTATAACCTTCCTCCTTGGATGTGCATGAAGCGGAAGTTCATTATGATGCCAATTCTCATCCAAGGCCCTAAGCAACCCGGCAACGACATTGATGTGTACCTAAGGCCATTAGTTGAAGAACTTTTACAGCTGTGGAACGGAAACAGTGTACGTACATGGGATGAGCACGGACAGGAGGAATTTAACCTAAAGGCGTTGTTGTTCGTGACCATCAACGATTGGCCCGCTCTCAGTAACCTTTCAGGACAGACAAACAAAGGATACCACGCATGCACACACTGTTTAGATGACACTGAAAGTATATACCTGGACAAATGCAGGAAGAATGTGTACCTGGGCCATCGTCGATTTCTTCCAACCAACCATCAATGTCGAAAGAAAGGCAAGCATTTCAAAGGCGAGACAGATCACCGGAAGAAGCCCACCATGCGTACCGGTGATCACGTACTTGCTATGGTCAATGATTTACACGTAATCTTTGGAAAGGGTCCCGGCGCAGTAGCTGTTCCTAATGACGCTGAGGGACACGCACCCATGTGGAAGAAGAAATCTATATTTTGGGACCTACCCTACTGGAAAGACCTAGAGGTCCACTCTTCAATCGACGTGATGCACGTGACGAAGAACCTTTGCGTGAACCTGCTAGGCTTCTTGGGCGTGTATGGAAAGACAAAAGATACACTTGAGGCACGGGAGGACCTGCAACGTTTGCACGAAAAAGACGGCATGCCTCAGAAGCAGTATGAAGGTCCTGCCAGCTACGCTCTTACGAAAGATGAGAAAGAAATCTTCTTTGAATGCCTGCTCAGTATGAAGGTCCCGACTGGCTTCTCGTCGAATATAAAGGGAATAATAAATATCCCAGAGAAAAAGTTCCAGAACCTAAAGTCTCATGACTGCCACGTGATTATGACGCAATTGCTTCCGGTTGCATTGAGGGGGCTTCTATCGAAAAGCGTCCGATTAGCCATTTTGAAGCTATGTGCATTTCTCAATGCAATCTCTCAGAAGGTGATCGATCCAGAAATGGTACCAAGGCTAAGGTGTGATGTGGCGCAATGTCTTGTCAGTTTCGAGCTGGTGTTCCCACCATCCTTCTTCAATATCATGACGCATGTCCTAGTTCATCTAGTCGACGAGATTGTCGTTCTGGGGCCCGTATTTCTACACAATATGTTCCCCTTTGAGAGGTTCATGGGAGTCCTAAAGAAATATGTCCGTAACCGCGCTACGCCAGAAGGAAGCATCTCCATGGGCCATCAAATAGAGGATGTCATCGGGTTTTGTGTTGACTTCATTCCTGGCCTTAAGAAGATAAGTCTCCCTAAATCGCGGTATGAGGGGAGACTGACTGGAAAAGGCACGCTAGGAGCAGACTCAATAATATGCAGGGACGGGCATTCTTGGTCTCAAGCACACTACACAGTTCTACAGAACTCTACCTTGGTGACCCCGTATGTCGATGAACACAAGAACAGTCTGCGCTCCAAACACCCGGAGAAGTGCGACGATTGGATTACATGTGAACACATTAGGACTTTCAGCAGTTGGTTGGAAGCACGTCTCAGAGGTGACAACACTGTTTGTGATGAGTTGTACTTGTTGTCCAGGGGACCATCTTTGACTGTATTGATTTACAAAGGATACGAGATAAAATGGGAATACATTTTACACGATTGACCAAGATCAAAAGAGCACCAACCAAAACAGCGGTGTCCGCTTTGATGCAACAACCGAGAAGGGAAAGGACACATATTATAGTTATATAGTGGACATATGGGAACTTGACTACGGACAAGATTTTAAGGTCCCTTTGTTTAAGTGCAAATGGGTCAATCTGTCAGGAGGCGGGGTACATGTAGAATCACAGTACGGAATGACAACAGTGGATCTGAAAAATCTTGGGTACACTGACGAACCGTTCTTCCTAGCCAATGATGTGGCACAGGTTATCTATGTGAAGGACATGTCTACCAGACCGAGAAAAAGAAAAGATAAGGAAACGAATACATCATACGATGAGCCAAAGCGCCACATAGTTCTTTCAGGAAAAAGGGATATCCTGGGAGTGGAGGGCAAGACAGACATGTCTGAAGATTATGAAAGGTTTCATGAAATTTCTCCCTTCAATGTCAAGGCTGACCCAAGCATCCTGATAAACGATGAAGATTATCCATGGTTACGGCGCAATAAGCAAATGACAAAAGCGAAGAAAAAGTGAAGACTTTCTCCCACAACTATTATGATGATACCATGCCAAATTTGTAACAGACGAGCATGCTATGCCAACTTTTTCAAAGTTCATTTGAAAACTATGAATTTAGGTCGAATTTTCTCTATAGGTGCATCTATGTTCATTTTTTTAGTAAAGTTAATCACAAACTTGTGATTCACACAAATTTCAAAGAATTCAAATTTTAACTATTCAAATTTGAGTTTATAATTTTTTCTAAAACTAATGGCACTAATAGAAAGTTTATAATTTTGCTGACCTAAAAGCAAAAAGAATAAAAAAAAAGCAAAAAAACAAAAGAAAAATGCCTATAATATTTGTTATGACTAACTAAAATTACCAAATTGAGTATAATGATAAAACACAATAATATTAAATAGCAGGAAAAACAATGACTCAAAAATCAATTTTTATTGTAAAGTTATTCATAAACTAGTGACATAAAATAAAAAAGAAATCACTACAAAACTATAAGTATTTAGTTCTAAGTAGAAATGAAAAAAATAGCAAAAAAAATGCCACCAACTAGGTCACCACGGCCTGAATACGACTAGAAACCCAACCATGGGCCAGGATTCAGGCCCGCAGCAGGCCCAGTAGGCCCACAGGCATTGCAGTGACAGATTAGGCCCGAAAGCCTGTAGTTGAGAGGAGCTCGAGAGGATGGGCGTAGCAGTGCTTATAAACCATTCCTGAGCCCTCTCAACTAGCGAGGTGGGACTAAACTTTTGGGCGCGGGGCAGCACAAGGCCATTGGTCCCGGTTGGTGGGACTCACCAACCGGGACCAAAGGGGTGCATTGGTACCGGTTCGTGACACCAACCGGGACCAATGCCCCTCTTTAGTCCCGGTTGGTGCCACCAACCGGGACCAAAGGCCGCCGCTTTGGTCCCGGTTGGTGGCACCAACCGGGACTAAAGGGGGGCATTAGTCCCGGTTTACGCCACCAACCGGGACTAAATCTTAGACTATATAACAAACACTTGTGAAAATTTTCAGTTTGCATCGCCAGTTCCCCCCTCCCCCACCGACGACGCCGTGAGGCTGCTCCACCTTGCCGTCTACGCCGCCGCCGCCAACGTCGTCGCCTCCCCGAGCCCACGCCGTCCTCATCGCCAGCATCCCCGAGCCCGCCGTCCTCGTCGTCCCCGTCGCTGCGTGCCTCCTCGAGCCCACCCCTCGTCGTCCCTGTCGCCGGCCGCGCGCCGTCCCGAGACCGCCGTCCCCGTCACCGCGTGCCGCCCCGAGCCCGCCGTCCTCGTCGCCGGACTCCTGCCATCGCCGCCCCCTCGAAGTGAGCCCCCCCCTTTCCCATGCATGCATGGTCCTGATCGAGTGCAGCCCTTGCTCTCTGCCCCTGCTCCATGGTCGGCGCCGGCCCCGACGCATTGAAGAGCAGAAGGAGAGGAGAAGGATCGAGTGGAGCAGCAGCAAACTTTTCTGAAAATTCTGAATTTTTTTTACAGATATGAACAGTGCATATAGAGGGTGTTTGATCAAATGCTAGATGGCTTTGGGCATTTTTAGGATTTATGATATTTTTTGTGGTGAGGTACTGATGCAAGACAAATGAAGTGTGGGTACTATCATGAAGTTGGAGTAATTTTTGTGGTTGTAAAAGAGTTAGGAAAATTTAGAATGTGCTAAATATGTCAAAAATGTTTTTTTGTTCATACAAAGTTTTTTGTTCGTAGAAAGTCTTTTGTTCATAGGCAGAAAGTTTTTATATATGACTATGGATATATGAGCAATGATGATCCATGGATGTATGCATTGATATATATGAGAAACGATGTTTCATAGAATATTTACCAAGTATATATGTATTTTTGTTCATAGCATTTTTTCCATTTATATATGTATGTGGCTATAGATGGATATATATGAGAAATGATGATCCATGGAAAAGTTTTATATATGGAAAAGTTACATTTTTAGAAAAGTTTTATATATCTAGCTAGGAAAGGAAGAAGAAAGAAAAAGGACAGGAAAAAACAAAAATAAGAAGAGGAAGAAAGGAGAAGAAGAGGAGAGGAAGAAGAGGAGAAATAAATAAGAAGAGGAAAAAAGAAGAAAAAGAAGAGGAGAAGAAGAAAGGAATAGAGGAGAAGAAGAAAAAATAGAAATTTCTATTTTTTTTCTTCTTCTCCTCTATTCCTTTCTTCTTCTCCTCTTTTTTTCTTCTTTTTTTTCTTCGATCTTCTCCTCTATTCCTTTCTTCTTCTCCTCTCTATTCCCTCTCCCGATAACTTCAACACGAGGGGGGTCGATATACCCCTCGGATAACTTCGACATGAGGGGCGGTCGATATATATACCCCCTCTCGACTGTGATAATAACTTATACCGCGGGAGCACCCCCCGACCCTCTCGCTCGACCAAAACTCTCGAGGACACCCAAACCCTAGAAAAAAATGATGTCGGTCTCCTACCCCCTCCCGCCGCGCCCTTACCCGACAAACTCTCTCGAGGCCACCCCAAACCCTTGAAGCGTTGTCGAGGCCACCCCAAACCCTAGAGAAGCAGAGTCGATGCCACTAATTAATATATATGATTCCTTACTATGATTAGCTAGCTAGTTCTACGTTTGCCACTAATATATCCATTTGTCATGTTTGAATAATAATTGCCATGTTGTAAATATTTGTAGAAACTATGGACACCACCCGAGACGAAGCAAACGAAGCGATGTTGAGGGACATAATCGCAGAAGGAAGTGATGCCGTCTCGTTGTATCTCAACAACACCGATGGTACTCTGGAAGGAGAGGGTGAAGAAACTGGCTCTGGTGACCTAATGCCGGTGCAAGAAGAAGAACGTGAGGACGGCTCCGGTGACCCAATGCTGGTGCAAGAAGGAGACCGTGATGACGGCTCCGGTGACCGAACCGAGTCCGGCCAGGTATATATATTAGTTAAGCCTGTGCTGACTAGCTAATTGATGCATTCATTGTTTTGGTATGTACACATATTAATTAAGTCTTTGCTCTTTTTTCTAGCCCTCCGGATCGAGCACAACTGAGGTAAAGAGACGAGGCCCTAAGAAAAAGTTGAGCTCGGATGAAAGGTTTGAGATCATAGCAATCGCACCCGACGGCCAACCTATTGAACCCATCCGAACAAAGAAGGCATTTGTTGCTCAGTGCGGGGTTCTGGTTAGGGACAAGATCCCGATCAGCATCCAGCAATGGTTCAAGCCGGCTACAGAAGACCCTGAGGTGTCTTACGTCAATGATATGCAGAAAAGTGATCTTTGGACTGAGCTGAAGACAAATTTCACCCTACCGCCAGAGGATGATCCGGAGAAGCCAGTTGAGCAATTAATCAAGTCTTTTGCTCTTAAGAGGATGGCAGACCTATTCAGGAGGTGGAAGAATGACCTGAATAGGTTTGTCGAGAAAAAAGAGACACCAGAATTCAAGGGCATATATGAGAAGATCAGAGATGACTGGCCTGCATTTGTGGCCTACAAGACATCGGAAAAGAGTAAGAAGATGTCGGCGACAAACAAGAAAAATGCTGCGAAGAAGAAGCTTCACCATCGCACGGGGTCAGGTGGCTACCTCGTAGCCCGGCCTAAGTGGGCCAAGGCTGAGAATGATCTGCTTGCAAAAGGGATCGAACCAGAGACAATGAGCTGGCCAGACCGTTGCCGGACTTGGTTCTTCGGGGCTGGCGGAACCTTGGACCCTGTAACAGGGAAGTGCATTTGGACGGATGAGCAACTTGACATACCCTTGAAGAAGCTTCGGTACTATATCGCTGCAGCGCAGAAAGGGACGTTCCTTCCAGATAGAGAGAACGACGAGCTCACAAAGGCCCTCGGAAATCCTGAGCACCCTGGACGGACACGAGGCACGCCAGGCTCCATTCCGTGGAAGGCTGGGTTTCCGGACGCAGGCGGTTACAAAAGCCAGGAGAGGAGGAAGAAAGTGCAGCAGTCCGAACTGCAGGCGCTTAAAGAAAGGGTACTCGGGATAGAGGAACGAGAAGCAAATCGCAGCAAATGAACTGCCGAAGCTTCCCCTGAAGCTACCCCGCCATCTCAGCGGAGAAGCAGCGTGGCTTCCACCGAGCTGCTTCAGCCGGAGCTTGTCTTGACGGCTCCTGCCAGCTATCAGGGAGGCTCAAATTTGCCACCTTATGACGCAATGGATGAATAAGGTCAATGCGGCTGTTGGCTCTGTTTTTCCTAATGAACCCGAAGCAACTTTTCACTGCCAGCCGATTCCCGAAGGATATGCTAAGGTGATGGTGGATGAAATAACGGAGGGATTTGATGACCTCCCGCTTGACCACCCTACCGGAGAAGGGGAGACTCGGCTGGGTTCTGCTCTGAAGACTCCATGCCTATGGCGGAAGGAGCTCATCAACCTTCCAAACTGGACGCCTCCGCCTCCTCCTCCTCCTCCTCCTCCTCCGGCGAGTCAGGGCACTCCGCCTCCTCCACTGCCTCCTCCTCCGGCGAGTGACGATTAGGGCCCTCGGCCGGCTCCTTCTTCGGCGCGTGGCGGCACTCCGCCTCCTTCTCCGCCTGCGCCGGCGCGCCCGAGCAGCCAGCCTACTCCTTCTCCGCCTCGTCAGCAAGGGCGGAAGAGAACCGCCGCCGCTCCGGCAGCTGCTTCGGCGCGTCGTAGTCCTTCTCCTCCGCCTCATAAGCAAGTCAAGAAGACTGCCGCTCCGTCTGCTCTGCCGGCGTCTAGCAGTACAGCCAGAGGCGGGAGAAAATACAAATTCGGTCCTTCTCTGAAGACTCCAGAGAAGTTACCATACGAGATGAGCCCGGAGGAGAATGCGAGGATCGCGCGAACCGAGAAGGATGACTGGTTTCAAGGGTTGAAAGCACGGAGACATCCACCTCCGAAGGAGAAGGTAGATTCGGTGAAAGTGAAGCGCACTCTGGCTGCCCTGGCAAAACCACCCAAGTCTCCGCCGGAAGGCAACTATGAGCGCATTATTGCAAAGACATGGGCCGAAGCGTCGCGGTCGGGAAGTACAGTCAGTGATCAAAGGCTGAAAGAACGACGAGTAGCTGGGAAACAAATTGCCCAGCTCGGCGAACAAGCAAAGCAATCGTGCCCCCCGCTCAAGGTGCCTAGCGTCGATCCGAGGATGGCGCCCGGTTATACCAATCTTGACGATTACCTACCCGACGATGTAGATTATGATTTCCTGGACGTGCAAATACACAGATACGAGTACGGGAAGCCTCTCGTCAAAGATGAAAGATCTCTAACAACGATGATGCGAAGATTGCATGATTGGTACATGAAAACCTGCAGAGAGTCTGGGGGGAGGAATACTTTGTATATGAGAGTTAAACCGGAGCATGACCTCGTTGGAATTGAACCGTTGCGTGTTCCATTTGAGGAGTTCTATCAGTTTTTCAATCAATTGGCCCTCGATAAAGCAACGGTCACCTGCTACTGTCTGTAAGTACTACTACTTCTGTCATTAAGTCTCTCTATATAGCTCAGCTCTTTCATTGCATGTATTTATAATTATCCTCACTATATTATGCGGATTGAAGATCGCCGAATTGAAGAAAAGACAAATCGGTGATATTGGGTTCATTAACACAAATCTCATAGATGCAGTTCAGGTTAAAGATCATGCCGCAGAAACCGAGGCCAACTTGCTACGATCATTCAAAACAAATGAACACAAAGATATAATACTCTTTCCTTACAACTTCAAGTGAGTGTTGTCTTGTGCATATTCGGTTTCCCTTATATATTAGTCCAGGTTATAGTAATGTAATTGATGAGTTATGCATGCGTGCGCAGTTTCCACTATATTCTCTTGGAGATTAGGCTTGAGAAGGGAGTAGTAACTGTCTTGGACTCGAGAAGAAAAGATCCCCAGGAGTATGCAGACATGACTGAAATCCTCAAGAAGTAAGTTAAATCGATCATTATCCACCATATCAGCAAATTTTTTCATTTCCTGATATCAAGTAATTGTTTTCTTTTGTCTGGCAGTGTTTGGAGAAAATTCAGCACAAAATCCTCGGGACTCCCGAAGGAGCTGGAATTTAGATACCCGAAAGTAAGTACTATAGTACCATGTTCCGCGCGTCTCCTAGCTATTGATTCAAGCGCTAGTTTCATCAATACCATTTGGCATTCTTGCTTATCTGTTTGATTGACCTCTATTTCTTGTAAAGTGGTTGTGGCAGGAACAAGGGAATGATTTCTGTGGATACTACGTCTGCGAGTCCATCCGCCACACGACCTGTGAGCGGGGCGGGTACTCTGAGAAACAATATGAAGTGCGTAAGAAATAATATTCACAATTTTTGTTTATTACCATCATTTGTGTTGAGTTTCATTCATTCATATATATAATATATATGTATTGACCCCCTTCTTCAAATTAGATGTTTCGGCAGCGGGATGAACTCCTAGAACCAGATCGCATGCGAGCAATTCAAGAGGAATTGGCGGCATTCTTTCTTGACCACGTGATCGCTGAAGACGGAGAATACTATGTGGACCATGCGTCCATAATTTAAGAGATTATATTTGTAAAAGATAATTATTGTATATATGTAGCCGGTAGTGTCGGACGATAGATATACGAGAACTTGTTGTTCGACCAATCTCTCGAAGAAGGAGAGGTGGTCGATATCACTTCTCTCTGTATGCATGTATGTTCATGACGATCTTCTGTTTCCTTCGTTTGCTTACTAGCTAGTTAGCGTGCCTAGTCCTCTCTATACGTATGTATAGTACGTAGCGTCGACCAAGCACGGACATAAGAGAGGGCACTTCTCTCTATTAATTAGCTATCTAACACAATATATGAAATACCTAAATTAACCCCCCAAAACCCCCAAACCCCCCCTTTCAAAAAAAACCCAAAACCCCAGCCACAGAAATGCTGACGCGTGGAGGTCTATTGGTCCCGGTTGGTGCCACCAACCGGGACCAAAGGCCCTCCTGCCTGGGCTCGGCGCGCAGGCCACATGGAGGCCCATCTATCCCGGTTCTGGTTTGAACCGGGACTAAAGGGTGAGGGTATTAGTAACGACCCTTTAGTCCCGGTTCGGGAACCGGGACTAAAGGCCCTTACGAACCGGGACAAAAGGCCGGTTTTCTACTAGTGACACGTCACCCAAGCTGACCCCAAGATGACGCCTTCAAGAAGGGCCGCGACGCCAGTTGTGCCGCCATCATCCGCACCAGGAGGACCTGGGCTAGGGGTTTCCCTCGGGGGTCTCATCTTCCATCTTCATCTGACCAAGCAAAGTGAGCCTTGAACATTGGTCGTCTGGTCACCACCCAACAACACCCTGCAAAGGGAAGAGGTGTCATACAGGAAAGGGGTGTTCAAGTGAGGATCATACTCCGCTAACCCGGCTTTGGATGGAAGAATCGGAACAACTCCAAGGAGTGGCTGAGCCAAGATGACGTCACCGTCGACCCCCCGCCGGCCGCATCACCACCACCAACAAACCCGTAGTGAGCAGCCACCACACAATCCACCAAGTCGACGCCTTCAAGAAGGAATGCGACGTGAAACGCGCCGCCATCTACCATTCCGGGCGGACCAAGAACAAGGGTTTCCCCTGGTGCCTCGAAGGGAAAGTCACCATGAC
This sequence comes from Aegilops umbellulata, assembly GCA_032464435.1. NCBI lineage: Eukaryota > Viridiplantae > Streptophyta > Magnoliopsida > Poales > Poaceae > Aegilops > Aegilops umbellulata. Next base: position 643,171,348 of record CP136057.1, read on the forward strand.
AGCGATGCCTCCAAGGAGGTAAGAGGCACCCGTGGGCGTCACCATCGCTGGCTCCGGCTAGAGCATAGGCTTTCACCCAAGTGAGTTGACCACCTCCGAGAAGCACTGGTAGACCGTGAATTGCTGCTCCCTGCACCACCATGGAGCAAGGGCCATTGCAGCCCGCCACAGCACGCGCGTGCCCAGATCCCGGCCACCGCAGTCCAGAGCCCTCCAGGCGGCAGAATGAAACAAGCCATGGCCAGAAAGCACGCCTAGCACCTGTGCATGCTAGCAGGCAGCATCACCAGCTGAACAGGCCGAAGGGGAGGTGGAAGGGCGAGCACTACCATGCGTGCCTCGCAGAGGCCACCCCGCCGCCCAGATCCAGCCGGCACGCAACAGCCCACCCCGACGCGCGTAGTAGGGAGAAGCCACCAGATCGAAGGAGGCCACGGGAGGGAGCTACTAGTGCATCCACACCACCGTACCCGACCACCACCGGCCGAACCGACTCACGCCGGAGTCACGCCGCGCCGGCCGCCGCCATACGGAGCTCCCCTAGCTCGTGATAGCGCCACACGGGGAACAAGTACTCGCCGCTGCCAGATCCGCACGGGCTTCGCTCGGCGGTGGCATTGGCAACGGTGGGGGCGAGGGAGTAGAGTGGGGAGGGTAGGTTTAGACGGGGTAAGGGGAGCCGCCGCCCGAGTCGCCCTGGGGAAGACGACGCGGGGGGAGGAGGGGGTAATTACGCGGCGTCTCGAAGTTGATGTCATATCGTGTGTTTGCGATCCTTCAGATGGACGGTGTTGGTGCTCATGGATGGTGTCGGCGAGGCGGCGGCGGTGACCCCTTCATGTGTGTCTCTCCTTCAGATCTGTTTGCGTTGTTGCGGCATTGTCTTCAACATAACGATGAAGCAGGGAGGTTTTATCATCTGGAAATTGCTAATTTTTTTCATTTTTTCAAAAAGGGTATATCCCCGGCCTCTGCATCAGAGTGATGCATACGGCCACCTTTGTTACCAAGCAAAAAGTTCGACAGAGGTCTCAAAGTCTCAAATAAAGAAGAACAAAAAGTGCTCACAAAGAGCTAAAAAACAAAGGATAGAGCCACAACCGGCTAGTAAGATAAAGATAGGAAAACTAATTGCCTATCATATTACATGACCGCTATCCAAATCGGTTGAAAATAACCCGTGCTAGGCCAAGTCCATTTATTTCTAACACCTTGTGGAGCCAGACGATTACTATGGTCTCTCGGGCCATGGACTAGAGCAAAACGTTGGATTGTTTTTTCTTTTCTTTTTAGAAACAAACGTTGGATTTGAGGATCTTAGAAGCTTGTCCATCTATTTCATGTTCTTTAGAGAGAACTAGATTGTCTATCTGGTTTGTCCTACCTCAGTGCATTACCTCAAGGACAAAGTATTCCGGAATATCGTGGAAGTCGTTCGGCCTATCAGTAAAATAAAATAATGTTTATTACACGTTTCAAAAACTAAGCAAACATAGCCATGGATACATGATAGTATGTGATTAGAAACAACAGGTTTATTGAGGAATGCAGATATTGACCTGGGTAATCCAATACCTGTATCAAACCGACGACTTTCATAGGATTTAACCAGATGAAGCAGCCAGCTAAATCTGTGTCCTAAATGAAGAGAAAAACAATTCAGGTAAGCAGCTAAACAAACAGTGTAGAAAGTGTCGTTACACCAAAGCATGATCCCTTGAAAAATTTATAATTTATAACACAAAATCTTCCTATGTTTTCACCTCGCATTGTAAACAAATGAAAAACAGCCCGATATAAGCTATTAAAAAGGAATTTAAAGAAGATAATTCCTTATTTAACACCGTATTTAAATTTTATGTCCTATTTGACATTGATGAATTATTTCTTCCTTATCTAACAACAAGTCTAAATTTTATGCTTTTTATGACACTTTTGTCAATTTTGAGCCTCAATGACACATGAAAAGACCCTTTTGCCTCTCATGTAGTATGTTTGTGCGTGCGCGTGTGTGCGTGTGTTAGAGTAATACAAGCATATGTGTTATAGTTTGAGAACTACTAGTACGTAGAGTCATTTTACAGGATTAGTAAATGGTGATCAGCGATGCCGGTTAATTAGATTTGAAAAATCACTAGTAATCCGGCTGGGATGTATACTTGGTAGTACTACAGAGTCCTCTTGGATTCATTTGCACCGTCGCGGGGGCTACGGCAAGGTGATCCATTATCACCGTGCTTGTTTTTATTTGTTGCTGACGGTTTATCTGCTATCTTGAAGAATGAGGTCAATGTTGAAAATATTACTCCCATAAAGATATGTTGTAGAGCACAGGGGATATCACATCTTTTATTTGCGGATGATACCTTGTTGTTCTTTGAAGCTAACCATGACCAGACTATGAAAGTGAAGGGAGTTCTGAATCTATATGGAAGTGCTACGGGACAAAGCTTGAATTTTAATAAATGTTCAATCATGTTTGGACAGGCATGCCCACTGGTCAACCAGGAGGATGTTCGGGCAGTTTTAAATGTAACCATGCCAGTATTTGAGAAGAAATACCCGGGACTCCCTACTCCAGATGGGAGAATGTCCAAGGGGCGTTTTCAAAATCTGCAAGCAAGCCTCACAAAACGTTTGATCCAATGGGGAGATGGTTGGCTTGCACAACCTGGCAGAGAGGTGTTGATTAAGTCTGTAGCCTAAGCTACATACATAATGGCTGTTTTCAAGCTTCCATTCTTTGTTTGTGATGACTTAACAAGAATGGTTAGAAACTTTTTTGGTGGTCTAAAGAAGGGAGAAGAAAAGTACATTGGAAGGCGTGGGATAGATTGCTTTAGCCAAAGAGAAAGGGAGGGTTGGGATTCCGTGATTACAGAATTTTCAACCAAGCTCTCCTTGCACGACAAGCTTGGCGACTTATTGACAGGCCGGACAGTCTATGCGCACGCTTACTCAAGGCCAAGTATTACCCAGACGGAAAGCTGGAAGATACAGTTTTCCCAGGCAATGCTTCGTCATCTTGGCAACCAATTTCTTATGGTCTTGAACCTTAAAAAAAGGACTTGTGTGGAGAGTTGGAAATGGAACAAGTATAAGAGTGTCGAGGGATAATTGGATACCACGACCGCGTTCATTTAAACCTGTGTCACTGCAAGGACGATGCCGTATTCGTTTCGTCTCTGAGCTCCTAAATGACAACGGGTCTTGGAATGCAGAATTGTTGAGGAACTATTCTCTGCCATGCGACGTAGAGGAAATCCTCAAAATCAGAGCATCACCAAGGCGTGAAGAGGACACTTTGGCTTGGGGGCCTGGTAGGCTTGGAGTTTTCTCTGTTAAAATTGCAGATGACTTTGCCTTCGAAGAAGCAAACATGACCGATTCTACTGCTTCAAGTTCAGCACCAGATGGTCGAAGATCCATGTGGAATCTAATAAGTACCTCCTACTGTTCGCAACTTTGCTTGGCGAGTTGTTACTAACTCATTACCTACCTGGGAGAATAAGCACAAACGCACTCTGGAAACGATGAACATTTGTCCAGTATGTGGTCTGGAACCAGAGGACAACTTTCATCCATTCTGCCGCTGTCCTATAGCTCGCTGTCTTTGGAAATTCATGGCGGAGGTTCGGAACCTACCAAACATGGATATGGTAGAGCGCACCAGGAAAGAATGGCTATTTCATGTGCTGCATATTGAGAGGAACATGCTGCTCATGACACTTTGGCGTTGTTGGTTCATACGCAATGAGATTGTCCATCAAAAGAAGCCTCCCCCACTAGTAGTATCAAGAAAGTTCCTCGTCAGTTATCTTGAATCTTTGATTGCTGTCAAGACCAACTCGAATGCTGATCCGTTGAAAGGGAAAACCGTTATCATCTTTGATCGCATGTTACATAATACGCCAGCCAGGAGGGTGGAACCCCCGGCCTCTTGGGCGCCCCCTCCTGATGGTTGGGTGAAACTTAACCCGGATGGGTCCTATTGTGCTGAGAACGCAGGAGCTGGCATGGTCCTGCGTGACTCTCAGGGAGCCATTATATTTTCTGCTTGCAGGACCTTCGTCTCGTGCCGAGAAGCTCTCGAGGCAGAGCTGGGCACGTGCATGGAAGGCTTATCCCTAGCGATCCAGAGAAGCGACCTTCCGGTCATCATTGAGATGGACTCACTTGTGGCAGTCAAGATGATCAAAGGACGAGAACAAGATAGGTCGATTTATGCTTCCTTAGTTAAGGAGATTAGATATCTCATGTCACTTCGTGAATGTTGTATTACTCATGTTAGCCGCCATGTTAATAATGTTAGTGATAGCTTGGCAAATTTTGCACGCATAGAGGGAAGAACAATGACTTGGCTAGGATCTGGTCCCTCTGTTGCGGTAGAACTAACAGCAGCTGATTGTAATCTTCTTGGTTGTTGAGTAATACAAATTTCAATCGCAAAAAAGTACTACGGAGTCCTATTCGAGAAGTATTAGGCTAGCCCTACTAGCTTAGTTAGCTTTGGGTGTATGCGTGTCCGTCTAGATCTAGGTTTACTTTCAATCGGTTTTTGTGCACAGTCTGTACGGTCAGATTTCTAACATGGAGAAAACGAGAAAATAAAGAGAAAAGAGTTCACGATAATGGTCCTTGGCTATCAGTTTTTGGTGCGCATGTGTCGTCTGAATTGATGTGATCGATCATGTGGCGAATTTACAACAGCGCGTGTGTACATGCTGTTGCATGTGTGCTACTGCCCTGCACTGCCCACACACACACATACCACATGAGGGGCAAAAAGGTCTTTTCAGATGTCATTTAGGCTTAAAATGGATGAAAGTGTCATAAAAGGCATAAAATTTAGACTCGTTGTTAGATAGGGAAGAAAAAGTTTTCCAGTGTTAAATAAGGAAATAAAATTTAAGATAGTGTTAAATAAGGAATTGTTTCAATTTAAAGATCTAGCCACCTCAAAAGCATACTGCAGACATGGGAGGCGAGACTGCTCAAAGGGAAGCTTAGTACGTTCTTTAGCGAGGTGGAAGGGTGGGCACTACCGTGGAGGGGCTCTTTACCCTCATCCTCTTCTTTATAATATAGTATGCACACTCATGCGTATTTGACAGAAAAAAGCCTATTGTAGACATGACAAAAGTAAATATATAACTTACTACTGATTCAAGATTTTTTTCACACTTTAGCTATACGTAGGTCGCCTGAATTTTCAATTTGGGCCAGTCAATTTATTGCCCATTTTCTTGCTCTGAGATTCATGGTATGTTTTGTTTCCTGGTCTATTCTATGAGCTGGTTTGGGCTATTTGTTTGACTGACCCCTCGAGTTGCTATTGGGCTGAAACCCATTATCTGTACCTCCCAGCCCCTCTGTCCCTTTGTTTTTTTATTCTGTTTTGTTTGTTTTCCTTTAGTTTTTCATTATGTGTTTGTTTTTAGTTATTTTTTAGATGTTGGATGTGTTGGGGAACGTAGTAATTTCAAAAAAATTCCTACGCACACGCAAGATCATGGTGATGTATAGCAACGAGAGGGGAGAGTGTTGTCTACGTACCCTCGTAGACCGAAGCGGAAGCGTTGACACAACGTAGAGGAAGTAGTCGTACGTCCTCCTCGCGATCCGACCGATCCAAGCGCCGTTACTCCGGCGCCTCCGAGTTCTTGACACACGTACAGCTCGATGACGTCCCCGGGTCTCGATCCAGCAAAACCTCCGGGGATGAGTTCCGTCAGCACGACGGCGTGGTGACGATCTTGATGAACTACCGACGCAGGGCTTCGCCTAAACACTGCGACAATATGACCGAGGTGGAATATGGTGGAGGGGGGCACCGCACACGGCTAAGGAATGATCTCAAGGATCAACTTTTGTGTCCTAGGGTGCCCCCCTGCCCCCGTATATAAAGGAGCAAGGGGGGAGGGCCGGCCGGCCTAGAGGCGCGCCAAGGGAGGGGGGAGTCCTCCTCCTAGTAGGAGTAGGACTCCCCTTTCCTAGTCCAACTAGGAGGGAGGAAGGGGGAAGGAAAGAGAGGGAGAGGGAGAGGGAAAGGGGGGCCGCGCCCCGCCTCCTTGTCCAATTCGGACTGCCCATGGGGGGGGGGGCGCCACCTCCTGGCGTGGCCCTCTCTCTCCCCTCGCAGCCCAATAAGGCCCATACTTCCCCCGGGGGGTTCAAGTAACCCCTCCGGCACTTCGGTATTATCCGAAACCACTCGGAACCATTCTGATGTCCGAACATAGCCATCCAATATATCAATCTTTACGTCTCAACCATTCCGAGACTCCTCGTCATGTCCGTGATCACATCCGGGACTCCGAACTCCTTCGGTACATAAAAATTCATAAACTCATAATAACTGTCATCGTAACCTTAAGCGTGCGGACCCTACGGTTCGAGAACAATGTAGACATGACCGAGACACCTCTCCGGTCAATAACCAATAGCGGGACCTGGATGCCCATATTGGCTCCTACATATTCTACGAAGATCTTTATCGGTCAGACCGCATAACAACATACGTTGTTCCCTTTGTCATCGGTATGTTACTTGCCCGAGATTCGATCGTCGGTATCCAATACCTAGTTCAATCTCGTTACCGGCAAGTCTCTTTACTCGTTCCGTAATACATCATCCCGCAACCAACTCATTGGTTGCAATGCTTGCAAGGCTTATGTGATGTGCATTACCGAGAAGGCCCTGAGATACCTCTCCGACATCCGGAGTGACAAATCCTAATCTCGAAATACGCCAACCCAACAAATACTTTCGGAGACACCTGTAGAGCACCTTTATAATCACCCAGTTACGTTGTGACGTTTGGTAGCACACAAAGTGTTCCTACGGTAAACGGGAGTTGCATAATCTCATAGTCATAGGAACATGTATAAGTCATGGATAAAAGCAATAGCAGCATACTAAACGATCGGGTGCTAAGCTAATGGAATGGGTCATGTCAATCAGATCATTCAACTAATGATGTGACCTTGTTAATCAAATGACAACTCCTTTGTCTATGGTTAGGAAACTTAACCATCCTTTGATTAATAAGCTAGTCAAGTAGAGGCATACTAGTGACACTCTGTTTGTCTATATATCCACACATGTATTATGTTTCCGGTTAATACAATTCTAGCATGAATAATAAACATTTATCATGATATGTAAGGAAATAAATAATAACTTTATTATTGCCTCTAGGGCATATTTCCTTCAGTCTCCCACTTGCACTAGAGTCAATAATCTAGATTACACAGTAATGATTCTAACACCCATGGAGTCTTGGTGCTGATCATGTTTTGCCCGTGGAAGAGGCTTAGTCAACGGGTCTGCTACATTCAGATCCGTATGTATCTTGCAAATCTCTATGTCTCCCACCTGGACCAAGTCCCGGATGGAATTGAAGCGTCTCTTGATGTGCTTGGTTCTCTTGTGAAATCTGGATTCCTTCGCCAAGGCAATTGCTCCAGTATTGTCACAAAAGATTTTCATTGGACCCGATGCACTAGGTATGACACCTAGATCGGATATGAACTCCTTCATCCAGACTCCTTCATTTGCTGCTTCCGAAGAAGCTATGTACTCCGCTTCACATGTAGATCCCGCTACGACGCTTTGTTTAGAACTGCACCAACTGACAGCTCCATCATTTAAAGTAAATACGTATCCGGTTTGCGATTTCGAATCGTCCGGATCAGTGTCAAAGCTTGCATCAACGTAACCCTTTACGATGAGCTCTTTGTCACCTCCATACATGAGAAACATTTCCTTAGTCCTTTTCAGGTACTTCAGGATATTCTTGACCGTTGTCCAGTGATCCACTCCTGGATTACTTTGGTACCTCCCTGCTAAACTTATAGCAAGGCACACATCAGGTCTGGTACACAGCATTGCATACATGATAGAGCCTATGGCTGAAGCATAGGGAACATCTTTCATCTTCTCTCTATCTTCTGCAGTGGTCGGGCTTTGAGTCTTACTCAACTTCACACCTTGCAATACAGGTAAGAACCCTTTCTTTGCTTGATCCATTTTGAACTTCTTCAAAATCTTGTCAAGGTATGTACTTTGTGAAAGTCCAATTAAGCGTCTTGATCTATCTCTATAGATCTTAATGCCCAATATGTAAGCAGCTTCATCGAGGTCTTTCATTGAAAAACTCTTATTCAAGTATCCCTTTATGCTATTCAGAAATTCTATATCATTTCCAATCAGTAATATGTCATCTACATATAATATCAGAAATGCTACAGAGCTCCCACTCACTTTCTTGTAAATACAGGCTTCTCCAAAAGTCTGTATAAACCCAAATGCTTTGATCACACTATCAAAGCGTTTATTCCAACTCCGAGATGCTTGCACCAGTCCATAAATGGATCGCTGGAGCTTGCACACTTTGTTAGCTCCCTTTGGATCGATAAAACCTTCTGGTTGCATCATATACAACTCTTCTTCCAGAAACCCATTCAGGAATGCAGTCTTTACATCCATTTGCCAAATTTCATAGTCATAAAATGCGGCAATTGCTAACATGATTCGGACAGACTTAAGCATCGCTACGGGTGAGAAGGTCTCATCGTAGTCAATCCCTTGAACTTGTCGAAACCCTTTTGCGACAAGTCGAGCTTTGTAGACAGTAACATTACCGTCAGCGTCTGTCTTCTTCTTAAAGATCCACTTGTTCTCTATTGCTTGCCGACCCTCGGGCAAGTCAACCAAAGTCCACACTTTGTTTTCATACATGGATCCCATCTCAGATTTCATGGCTTCCAGCCATTTTGCGGAATCTGGGCTCACCATCGCTTCTTCATAGTTCGTAGGTTCGTCATGATCTAGTAGCATGATTTCCAGAACAGGATTGCCGTACCACTCTGGTGCGGATCTCACTCTGGTTGATCTACGAGGTTCTGTAGTAACTTGATCTGTAGTTTCATGATCATCATCATTAACTTCTTCTCTGATTGGTGTAGATGTCACAGAAACCGATTCCTGTGATGAACTACTTTCCAATAAGGGAGCAGGTACAGTTACCTCATCAAGTTCTACTTTCCTCCCACTCACTTCTTTCGAGAGAATCTCCTTCGATAGAAAGGATCCATTTTTAGCAACAAATGTCTTGCCTTCGGATCTGTGACAGAAGGTGTACCCAACAGTCTCCTTTGGGTATCCTATGAAGACACATTTTTCCGATTTGGGTTCGAGCTTATCAGGTTGAAGCTTTTTCACATAAGCATCGCAGCTCCAAACTTTAAGAAACGACAACTTTGGTTTCTTGCTAAACCACAGTTCATAAGGTGTCGTCTCAACGGATTTTGACGGTGTTCTATTCAACGTGAATGCGGCCGTCTCTAGAGCATAACCCCAAAACGATAGCGGTAAATCTTTAAGAGACATCATAGATCGCACCATATCTAGTAAAGTGCGATTACGACGTTCGGACACACCATTGCGCTGTGGTGTTCCGGGTGGCGTGAGTTGCGAAACTATTCCGCATTGTTTCAAATGTAGACCAAACTCGTAACTCAAATATTCTCCTCCACGATCACATCGTAGAAACTTTATTTTCTTGTTACGATGATTTTCAACTTCACTCTGAAATTCTTTGAACTTTTCAAATGTTTCAGACTTGTGTTTCATTAAGTAGATATACCCATATCTGCTTAAATCATCTGTGAAGGTGAGAAAATAACGATATCCGCCACGAGCCTCAACATTCATTGGACCACATACATCTGTATGTATAATTTCCAATAAATCTTTTGCTCTCTCCATAGTACCGGAGAACGGTGTTTTAGTCATCTTGCCCATGAGGCACGGTTCGCAAGTGCCAAGTGATTCATAATCAAGTGACTCCAAAAGTCCATCAGTATGGAGTTTCTTCATGCGCTTTATACCGATATGACCTAAACGGCAGTGCCACAAATAAGTTGCACTATCATTATCAACTCTGCATCTTTTAGCTTCAACATTATGAATATGTGTATCACTACTATCGAGATTCATTAAAAAATAGACCACTCTTCAAGGGTGCATGACCATAAAAGATGTTACTCATATAAATAGAACAACCATTATTCTCTGATTTAAATGAATAACCGTCTCGCATCAAACAAGATCCAGATATAATGTTCATGCTCAACGTTGGCACCAAATAACAATTATTTAGGTCTAATACTAATCCCGAAGGTAGATGTAGAGGGAGCGTGCCGACTGCGATCACATCGACTTTGGAACCGTTTCCTACGCGCATCGTCACCTCGTCCTTTGCCAGTGTTCGCTTAATCCGTAGTCCCTGTTTCGAGTTGCAAATATTAGCAACAGAACCGGTATCAAATACCCAGGTGCTACTGCGAGCTCTAGTAAGGTACACATCAATAACATGTATATCACATATACCTTTGTTCACCTTGCCATCCTTCTTATCCGCCAAATACTTGGGGCAGTTCCGCTTTTAGTGACCAGTCTGCTTGCAGTAGAAGCACTCAGTTTCAGGCTTAGGTCCAGACTTGGGTTTCTTCTCTTGAGCAGCAACTTGTTTGCTGTTCTTTTTGAAGTTCCCCTTCTTCTTCCCTTTGCCCTTTTTCTTGAAACTAGTGGTCTTATTGACCATCAACACTTGATGCTCCTTCTTGATTTCTACCTCCGCAGCCTTTAGCATTGCGAAGAGCTCGCTGATAGACTTATTTATCCCTTGCATATTATAGTTCATCACGAAGCCTTTGTAGCTTGGTGGTAGTGATTGGAGAATTCTGTCAATGACGCAATCATCCGGAAGATTGACTCCCAGCTGATTCAAGTGATTATAATACCCAGACATCTTGAGTATATGCTCACTGACAGAACCATTCTCTTCCATCTTGCAGCTATAGAACTTATTGGAGACCTCATATCTCTCAATCCGGGCATTCTGTTTGAATATCAACTTCAACTCCTGGAACATCTCATATGCTCCATGGTTCTCAAACCGTTGTTGAAGTCCCGGTTCTAAGCCGTAAAGCATGGCACACTGAACTATCGAGTAGTCATCAGCTTTGCTCTGCTAGACGTTCATAACATCTGGCGTTGCTCCAGCAGCAGGCCTGGCACCTAGCGGTGCATCCAGGACGTAACTCTTCTGTGCAGCAATGAGGATAATCCTCAAGTTACGGACCCAGTCCGTGTAATTGCTACCATCATCTTTCAACTTTGCTTTCTCAAGGAACGCATTAAAATTCAACGGAACAACATCACGAGCCATCTATCTACAATCATCATAAACAAGCAAGATACTATCAGGGACTAAATTCATGATAAATTTAAGTTCAATTAATCATATTACTTAAGAACTCCCACTTAGATAGACATCCCTCCAATCATCTAAATGATCACGTGATCCAAATCAAAACTAATCCATAACCGATCATCACGTGAAATTGATTATTTCTCAATGGTGAACATCATCATGTTGATCATATTTACTATATGGTTCACGCTCGACCTTTCGGTCTCCGTGTTCCGAGGCCATATCTGCATATGCTAGGCTCGTCAAGTATAACCCGAGTATTCCGCGTGTGCAAAACTGGCTTGCACCCGTTGTAGATGGACGTAGAGCTTATCACACCCGATCATCACGTGGTGTCTGGGCACGACGAACTTTGGCAACGGTGCATACTCGGGGAGAACACTTCTTGATAATTTAGTGAGAGATCATCTTATAATGCTACCGTCAATCAAAGCAAGATAAGATGCATAAAAGATAAACATCACATGCAAATCAATATAAGTGATATGATATGGTCATCATCATCTTGTGCTTCGTGATCTCCATCTCTGCAGCACCATCATGATCACCATCGTCACCGGCGCGACACCTTGATCTCCATCGTAGCATCGTTGTCGTCTCGCCAATCTTATGCTTCTACGACTATCGCTACCGCTTAGTGATAAAGTAAAGCATTACAGGGCGATTGCATTGCATACAATAAAGCGACAACCATACGGCTCCTGCCGGTTGCCGATAACTCGGTTACAAAACATGATCATCTCATACAATAAAATATAGCATCATGTCTTGACCATATCACATCACAACATGCCCTGCAAAAACAAGTTAGACGTCCTCTACTTTGTTTGTTATAAATTTTACGTGGCTGCTACGGGCTTAAGCAAGAACCAATCTCACCTACGCATCAAAACCACAACGATAGTTTGTCAAATAGACTCCGTTTTAACCTTCTCAAGGACCGGGCGTAGCCATACTCGGTTCAACTAAAGTTGGAGAAACTGACACTCGCCAGCCACCTGTGTGCAAAGCACGGCGGTAGAACCAGTCTCGCGTAAGCGTACGCGTAATGTCGGTCCGGGCCGCTTCATCCAACAATAATGCCGAACCAAAGTATGACATGCTGGTAGGCAGTATGACTTGTATCGTCCACAACTCACTTGTGTTCTACTCGTGCAAAACATCAAACCATAAAACCTAGGCTCTGATGCCACTGTTGGGGAACGTAGTAATTTCAAAAAAATTCCTACGCACACGCAAGATCATGGTGATGTATAGCAACGAGAGGGGAGAGTGTTGTCTACGTACCCTCGTAGACCGAAGCGGAAGCGTTGACACAACGTAGAGGAAGTAGTCGTACGTCCTCCTCGCGATCCGACCGATCCAAGCGCCGTTACTCCGGCGCCTCCGAGTTCTTGACACACGTACAACTCGATGACGTCCCCGGGTCTCGATCCAGCAAAACCTCCGGGGATGAGTTCCGTCAGCACGACGGCGTGGTGACGATCTTGATGAACTACCGACGCAGGGCTTCGCCTAAACACTGCGACAATATGGCCGAGGTGGAATATGGTGGAGGGGGGCACCGCACACGGCTAAGGAACGATCTCAAGGATCAACTTTTGTGTCCTAGGGTGCCCCCTGCCCCCGTATATAAAGGAGCAAGGGGGAGGGCCGGCCGGCCTAGAGGCGCGCCAAGGGAGGGGGGAGTCCTCCTCCTAGTAGGAGTAGGACTCCCCTTTTCTAGTCCAACTAGGAGGGAGGAAGGGGGAAGGAAAGAGAGGGAGAGGGAGAGGGAAAGGGGGGCCGCGCCCCCCTCCTTGTCCAATTCGGACTGCCCATGGGGGGGGGGCGCCACCTCCTGGCGTGGCCCTCTCTCTCCCCTCGCGGCCCAATAAGGCCCATACTTCCCCCGGGGGGTTCCGGTAACCCCTCCGGCACTCCGGTATTATCCGAAACCACTCGGAACCATTCCGATGTCCGAACATAGCCGTCCAATATATCAATCTTTACGTCTCGACCATTCCGAGACTCCTCGTCATGTCCGTGATCACATCCAGGACTCCGAACTCCTTCGGTACATCAAAATGCATAAACTCATAATAACTGTCATCGTAACCTTAAGCGTGCGGACCCTACGGTTCGAGAACAATGTAGACATGACCGAGACACCTCTCCGGTCAATAACCAATAGCGGGACCTGGATGCCCATATTGGCTCCTACATATTCTACGAAGATCTTTATCGGTCAGACCGCATAACAACATACGTTGTTCCCTTTGTCATCGGTATGTTACTTGCCCGAGATTCGATCGTCGGTATCCAATACCTAGTTCAATCTCGTTACCGGCAAGTCTCTTTACTCGTTCCGTAATACATCATCCCGCAACCAACTCATTGGTTGCAATGCTTGCAAGGCTTATGTGATGTGCATTACCGAGAAGGCCCTGAGATACCTCTCCGACATCCGGAGTGACAAATCCTAATCTCGAAATACGCCAACCCAACAAATACTTTCGGAGACACCTGTAGAGCACCTTTATAATCACCCAGTTACGTTGTGACGTTTGGTAGCACACAAAGTGTTCCTACGGTAAACGGGAGTTGCATAATCTCATAGTCATAGGAACATGTATAAGTCATGGATAAAAGCAATAGCAGCATACTAAACGATCGGGTGCTAAGCTAATGGAATGGGTCATGTCAATCAGATCATTCAACTAATGATGTGACCTTGTTAATCAAATGACAACTCCTTTGTCTATGGTTAGGAAACTTAACCATCCTTTGATTAATAAGCTAGTCAAGTAGAGGCATACTAGTGACACTCTGTTTGTCTATATATCCACACATGTATTATGTTTCCGGTTAATACAATTCTAGCATGAATAATAAACATTTATCATGATATGTAAGGAAATAAATAATAACTTTATTATTGCCTCTAGGGCATATTTCCTTCAGGATGAGTATAAATGTATACACATAAATACGATGCAATATGTGCAAATTTAAACTATTATATGATTGGTGAGGGGTACCTCTTGCGGGAGCCCCTCAAGGGTCACCTTTGATGGGTCGAGAGCGCGCCACAACCACCGCCACGTGTCGCGTGCTAGGCACTCCCTTGGAATTTTGTTTATTTTAGTTTTCTGTAAAGTTTTCGGGTTCTGTATGAATTTTTTTTTGTTTCTTACGGCTCGGTTTTTCCCGGTATCCCCTAGGTTTTGATTTTTTCTATTTTTTTGCGCAAGAACACATTTTTTCTTCTGCGAGAGCCACATATTTGATTCCGTGAAAATTTTGCTTCACTGTGCCTCTTGAAAAAGGAAAACAAATACACATATTTTTCTTCCACGAGAGGGACAACTTTGTTTCCGCATAAGGCAGGGTTGTGCCTCTCGGAAACAGAAAAAAAAACACTTCTTTTTTCTTCCACGAGAGTCACGGTTTTGCTTCCGAGAGACACACATGCACAACTGTGCCTCTCGGAAAAGGAAAAATGCATTTTTTTCTTCCGCGAGAGACGCAGATTTTCTTCTTGTTGAGGTATAGGTTGTGTCTCTCGGACCCTTTCGCGAGAGGCACAGATTTGCTTCACATGGAGCTACAGTCGTGCCTCTTGGAAATGGGAAAAAAAGTGTGTGTGTGTGTGTGGGGGGGGCGGGGGGGGGGGGGGGGAATCGTGCTTCCGGCTCGGTTTTTTTCTTCTGGGTTTTTTGTGAAAAACAAGTCCGTCGAAACCTATTAAAATGAGATATTTAGTTTCAAAGATCTCGAGGCGATAATCTAACGGTGAAAATGGTTCGCGTTTTGGACGCACGATTTAAGAGATAATACGTTTTGAATAAACGAATCTAAGAGAAAAAAGGAAAACTTTCAGTTGTGGCAAGTGGCGCACATGTAGTGCGCCACTCGCAACGTGCGAAGCTGAGAGTGACCTTTGGAAGAGGTACCCCTTAGTGAGTGATTTTGCTATAGTAGGAAGAGCTCCTCCTCCATGCTTTTTGTGCGTGTTAGGGGTAGCTCGTACTGGATGGGCCGTGGCCCATGAGGCTACTTGACGGCTAACTATTTAACCACTGACCATAGCTAAAAAAAACGCTGACTATTGACCGCTGACAAATTGACGGTTGATCGATGACATTTGATGCATTCAGAAAAGATACCATATTTTAAAAGGATCACAAATTCAGAAAAAAAATGAGATTAAGAACTTTCATGGATTTGAAAATCACGCGAATTTTGGAAAAAATCACGAGTTTAAAAAATGTTCATGAATTTTAAAAAAATTCAGGAATTTCAATAGAAATGAAAACAGAAAACTAGCCAATACCTGACCCAAAAACACCATGAACAAACATAAATCTGACCAGAAGCTGCTTGAAGCTTCCTAAAACCGGTTGAGAGCTTCATAGAAACCTGCTCTAGATGGGCCGGCAAACCAAATCGAGCGAAGTAAAATTGGGGGTGTGCTGTGTACCGTACTGCCTTTAACGGGTGCTATAAGCGTCAAAGAACTTTGCCTATATTAGGGGCCTCTTGCGAGAGGAAAGCAACCGCTTGTCTTTGGCGTTTAATAAACGGGACGGGCTAGCATGGGAAGAGCGCTGGCTTGCTAGTGCACATCATGTTCTGCTAGTTTTTTTTGTTTTGTTACTTTTATTTATATTTCTGGAATGGAAACATATGTTAAATAAATTTTTAAAAACATTCATCGTACATTTAAAAAGTGTTCATGCAGTGTAAAGTAATGTTCATGCAAGTTCAGAAAATAATGACAATATCCAAAAATACGATTGTGATGTTTACAAAAATATTCACCTGCTTCAAAAAAAATATGTCGATGACATTTAAAAAAATGTTAATAGGAAACTGTTTGTGTAATTTAGAAAAAAATATTTCGTATCATCCCAAAAACTATTCATTACATTAATTTTTTTATGCGTTTCCAAAATGTGTTAGTGAAATTTGCAAAAATATTCACCCATGTAAAAAAATGTTTGTCTAATTTTATTTTATTTTCGTACCATTCAAATAATTGTGACATTAAAACCAACATTTGCACATTTAATGAATATGATAATGGAATATTATATTTTTCTAATATAATATAAAAACTTCTTCCATTTTTTTTCTAAAAACCGTTTAATTAAAAAAAGTATTGAATTTTTTTCTGAAAATTATTTAACACGTATTAAAAAAATAGTCAAACATGTGTTTAGAAAAAAATGTTCATCAAGTATTTGAAAAAATGTTCAGTAAAAAAATTTCACTTGTATTTGAAAAATATATAACCTATATTAAAATGTACACATGCACTTAGTAAAGGAAAAAAGATAAAACAGACAAAAACCAAAGAAAACTTATAAAAAACACAGAAAACAGGGAAACAGAAATAACCACATGGAACGTTCTAACCGCTGCAATGGGTTGGCCCACTAAGGGCACCACAGGGAAACAAAAAAGTGAATTCATTAATTGCAGCGAGCAAACACGTGATCATGTGTTTTAAGTACCACCAGCTTTAAACATCAAATTTTCTCGAAATAAACTCTTCTCTTCATCTCAATTATTTATTTTTCTATTTATGTTTTGATTTTAATAAATTATTTGACATGTCTCGAGCCAATAATATTCTACATTGATTTTTTTATAATGAACTTTAAACTTTATATTAAGCAATATTTTTATAGTAAATTTTATATTTCTATAAATGCCATGGTGCACCACCAATGGTATGTAACATGTCTATTTTCTAGTGATAAGCATTTAAAACAAGAACTTTCGAAAGCAATGTTTAGTTCAGACACATTTTTCGATAAAGGGTAGATTCTATTGGCTCAAAATAAAGCATCAAGAGGGTACAAACACAATGGTCACACACCCGGCCTTTGTATAGTTAGGATGCACACAGCCAACATCAACGCATGCCGACAAAAACACGTCGGCAAATAGCAAAGTCATATAAGGCCAAAGCTATGCGTAGGCAAGGAAAACAATATAGCAACTGATCCACAATCGGTAATCTATAGTAATGATCATATCCGCACCGACCATCTCATGACACCACACAAACGACGGCGTTCTTCAACAATAACACCTTCATGAAGGGAGCGTCGCTCAAGCGTTTCTGTCACTGAATCCAACCAACTAAGGCCAAAATTTTGGTTTTCACCTTGAAAATCAGTTTGAGCATTCCGAGCAATGCCTGCAACAAGGTAACAATGTAAAAACATCGTCATTGCCAGATATACCTGACTCGGGGCAGACCAAGGGTTCCATCCCAGAGCTCGATACAGGGTCCTCGAATAGTACCACAATTGAAGTCACTCATGTGTTGTCATCACAACTTTTCCACGATGCCAGCAGCTACATGCGATACGACCGCTGCTGGTGCACAACCATTCCTTTGCGTCAAGACTTCGTCCATAGTAAACGCAATCCGCGATGAGGCTTACACCGCAGGATGGAGTGGTCATGAACTGCCACACATAGTTGTTGACATGGTCAACCTAGGCACTGGCCGGCCCGGGGGAAGCAGTCTGACTGTTGCCAGGGTGCCCGAGCACCACTAAAGGTAGACCAGAGGTCACCAACTGCGGACGCAAGGGAGGAGCCTCACAACACCGCCGAAGTCGACATGTCGCCATCTCGGGTTCGATCTCTCATGGCATGGTCAGAAGCCGGAAGGTGTAGCACATCATCTACAATTGGGTAGATGAGCTTTAACAAAGCATTAGCCCCTACCCGCAAAACCCTGATAAGTGCCACACGTGTGGCACGAACATGCACGAACACATGGCAATTCCAATTTTTTTACAACTTATTCGTGCGACACGTGTGATATTTATCATTTGGGGGGAAAAAAGGTGTTAGCCCCACCACAGGGTGAGCATGCTATGGTATCGGCGATCCTGAAACTCTACTAAGACAAAACTACGTGGAGAACCAATATACTCCCTCCGTTTCATCATATAAGACGTTATTACATGCAATATGCTCATATATTGGATGTAATAACGTCTTATATTATGGGACGGAGGGAGTACATCACAGAGGTGAATCATAAAAATGCACGGAGAGAGTGAAGGCGAGATGAAGTGAACCTGATCACACCTGGGCACCTCCTCGTACTGCCCGCTTAAGGTCTTACATGGCTGCATGCATGCTGCAGCTCATACTTCTCCGCTGAAGCATGCATACGCGTCAGACTAAGACCAATATTTGTGACTGCCAGTCTGCTCCTCTAGGCTCTATGCATGTACTAGGTAGTATCTTATGTTTTTGCTCAAAGTGCAAGTAGTAACTTCGATTCGTTGCAGTAAAGTCGAGAAATTTACATGAATCGTAGTACTAGTAGATCTCTAGCTGAGTGCCTGCTAGAGTGGACAATCCTTGCATTGATCATAATATGCACACATTAGCACACAGATGCATGCATCAGTCCCCGCAGACCTAGCTAGCTAGTTGTTCGATCGGTGACAGGATCCTACCAAACTACGGTAAAGTCATAGCAACAACAGAAATCATAGAGATCCAAAAGTTAAGCCAGAACATGCAGAAAAGAAAACATTTTGCATCCACGAAGCAAAATTATTTGCAATCTGAATATATGCACACATTAGCACAGATGTATGCATCGGTCCCTGCAGACATAGAGTAGATAGCTAGTCGTTCCGTGACGAGATTCTACAAAAGTATGGTAAAGTCATACTAGCAAAAACATAAATTATAGACATCCAAAAGTTACCCAGAAAAGAACACATGCAAGAAGAAAACAGTTTGCATCCACGCAGCAAAAGTATTTGCAATCTGAATAGGAGCGTTAATTTCCATTATTTGAGGTACAGTGAAATGATGAAGTGTTAATTCTCCCCTAAGATATGATGGACGGCATGTCATGAGAACCACTCGGCGTCCCATCCTTCGATCTCTCCGATGTCCATACTGCAGAAAAAAAATCAAAAATTAACACCCCTCATTATTAGACAACTTTTGCACCTTAATTTAGTTTGGGGCCTCACTATAGCTAGCTTACCATGGAAAGGAGACGTCTTGGCCGTAGTACTCATCACTCAGATGCATCCCCATGGCGTCCACCGTGTTAGTCTGCTGCGCCGCCGTGGCCCCATCGTCGCCTCCACCGCCTTCCACGCTCTCAAGTAGCCTGCTCCACCACGCCGACGTGGCTAGGTTCACGGTGTCGCTCCACTCGATGTCATGCCGCTCCCCAGCCGACTGGATGGCCGCCATCTCCTCCTCGTCCAGCACCCGGTGCAACGACTGTGAGGTGTTCTCGGCAGCAGCGGACGCCATGTCCTGGCTCGCCCTCGTCGCCGGCGGCGGAGAGGAGTAGACAGAGTAGGAGGAGGCGGGTGATGCTTGTTGGACCAAAGAAGGAGGATCAAAGGGGCTAGTAGCAGTGCAGTTCTTGGCATCTTCGGCAGCAACACCACCACCGAAGCCATCGAAAGTCAGGTTAAGCCCTAGTGGCTGCGTAGGCAGCGGCAGCAACTGATCTAAAGCATCTACCATGGGAACCATGGGTGCAACTACTGGTGTGTGGTAAGGTAGGAGTGGAGGAGATGAATAATATGAGCAACCACTGTTGCTTGTTGCTGTGTAGTGTGCGAATGGGGAACTGCTGTGCAAGTAATCTGAGAAGGGACCATATGAGCTCATGCTGGGTGCACTAAAAGCTACCCTATGATCTTGCATTACCTGGACCTCTGGCTGATGCTGCAGTTGTTGCACAAGTTGTTGATGTTGCTGCTGCTCCTTGGCTTCTCTCATGGAGGCTCTGTGGATCTTGAGAGCGTTGACGATCTCTCGCCGGGCCTCCGCCATGTTGAGTAGCCTCTCCTGGTATGGCCTGCTCGTGTGGAGCCTCCTCCTCACCTGCTTCTTGTGTGGCTGCTGTTGCTGTAGAGATGATGGTGTGGTTTGTGGGGTTTGTTGCTCTTCTTGGTGTGATTTGGAGCCCATGGTGATGTGATGGTGGTCTTTGGATCTCGCCGTAGATGAGGAGCTAAGATGCTTCACAAGGCTCCTAATGTAAGCCCCGGAGAGGTGTGGCTCCTCTCGCTTGGTGTTGTTGGTCTTTGAAGAGGAGCAAGTGATAGGAGCTAGCCTCTGGTTCCTCATCTCTTTGTTTCTCTCTTTCTAGATGGTGAGATAGATTCTCTTCCTTCCTAAGGGAACATGGAGGGGTATGGGAAGGTAGGGGGAGGGAGATGGGGATGATATATATAGAGTGGTACTGGATTAAAGCATTTGCAGATTGTTAGGATGCCATGCTGTCCCTTTGGCAATGCATGTCATGCATATGCATGTTAGCTAGGTAGGTTGGCATATAGTGTAACTAGAGAAGGCAGCACCCACAACTGTGGGTCATCGTTTTGGTACTTGAATAGCATTGACTCTTACACAAGTCTAGGGAAAGTCTACCCCACATCAAAGGGATAAATGTGTAATATGTCCTGGCATTCAAGGTCAAAGAGGTATGCTAACGTTGGAGGACAATGATATTACAACATTGACTCTTCAACATTACCAGAACAAAAATGGTCCCGGTACATACAAGTTTAGTAGTACTAGCTAATACCCCGCGCGTTGCTGCGGGACTTTTGAGCCATTGTGAATGAATAGGAAATCATGTTTGGACATTTGAGCCATTCAGTAATCGGGGGCTGGTGGTACTAAATGTCTAGAGAAACCAAATTAGTTGAAAAAGCATGTTCCTGCTCGAGAAACAATGACATTAATTTTATATCTATAAAAACTATAAATGTTCTTGGACTAAAGAGGCTAATGGCCATGGAAATGAATATAACAATATTTCTAGCAGTCAAGCATGGAACAAATAGAACAACAAATCCACAAACTTAAGAAAAAGCAGTTGAGTACCAAAAACCTAATAAAGGCACAGAAACTTAATCTTGATAAGGTAAGGTGAGATGACTCCTTGTATATTCGTATGGGCCACGGAGATGGATCCCAACTATTTCTTACTTAGAAAAAAAATATAGGCAAGAAATGAGATATCCCATTTCATTAGCTTTGACAGGGTAACCTCATCTTAATTCTGGTACTTCCTCTTTGGTCGTGGGGAGCAGTGACACCAGTTGTGACTCGTTGAGGCAGATTTATACCTAAAGCACGCAAGGTCGAGTTATCCATGTAGGCGAAATTAAATTACTCTACTTACCTGAGGCAAGCAGAGCGCGAGAACAAAGAGACCAGAGCAACTATTCTTGCTCGACTGCAAGCCACACCGGTTGGCTTGTCGGGCACCAGTGGACCACGCCTGTCAGCCGGGTACACTTGGAACACGCACGAGCGACAGTGCCTGCAGACGGCGCCGGCGCATCGGCGAGAGGGAGGCGGCCGCATACCAGATGCAGCAGGTTCGGCATGAAGCCCGCCCACTCGCTCCTGCTCCTCCTCCATGTCTGTCGTCTCGTCTCACAGCTGATCTCCAATCCTGCAAGAGAGCGATGGGCTGATGATGCAAAGTCGAGTGCATCAATTGATTAGATTGGGATTTTGTCGTGGGTACCTCGCATTCGGGGGTAGAGGGTGTCGTCGTCGTCGTAAAAGGGTGCTTGAGGGGGGCAGCTGGAGGTGGAGAAGAGAAGCCGATGTGAGACACCCGGAAGGCGTTGCTGTTGCCGGTGACCTGCTGCGGGTGCGTGGTAGCGCAGTCCATGCGAAGCCGACGCGGGGCAACGGCGAAGCGCCGCGGGTGCCGCCAACGCGCTGCGGGCGTGCAGCAGCGCCGGGACAGGCGTGGCATGATGGTGAACATCGCGTGATGAGGTAGTGCGCACGGGATCTCAATTCCGATGGCGACGGGTTGATTAAGAATGAGGGAAAGATGATGCCTCCGTGCTTTTCGACTGCCTAGTCAGTTACAGAAGGAATCTCCCTCCTTTGTAGTGAATTTGTCCATGATGATTCATAGTGGATTACAATTAAGAGGAGCTCATGACTCACGGAAGGAGATTAAAGTTGAGGCTGGAGAAGAAGAGTCGCTTTGGTGGGAAGAGGAGAGAACAGACGTTACAGAACCGGAGATTAGCTGGTCCTTGGCTGGTTCTAGAACTGATGGAAGGAGAAATCATTTTTACATGCAGGGTCTATTTGATGACATGGCAGCTGCAACTACGTGGCACATCGCTGATGTGGACAGTGTGCATGGTGAAAGAATAGGAAATAGTGGAGAGCAACTTCTTAAGAATGGTAGATAAGATTTTCTTATGTCAAAATGGTCAGGGCATACGGCTCTTCGGGACATCTACTATAAACATAAATAATATCTAAGTCGCTTCAATTCAGCAAAAACACAACAAAAATTCAAACATACCAACTCAATTTGCTTGCCTTTTGTTTCTGGAAGTTGTAGTACGACTGTTGGAACAAGGAGAAGGAAATTTACATCCAGGCATATTTTCCCGCAAAAAAAAGAACATGCTTTTATTTTTATTTTTGCGGGGAGACCAGAACATGCATCTAGGAGTAGCATGCATGTAGTAGCTAGTATAAACATTTGCACATGGATATGTGCAAAGCCAAGTATAATGCATGCATTAGAGCAACTCCAATGGGGCGACCCATTTCGTCCGCGGCCATCTGTTTGAGTCGGTGTGGACAAAAAAGCTGGCCTAATGCGCCGACCTAAATGGACGCGTGTCCGCTTTCGTCCGCTTGCCGACCCATTTCCGGCCTATTTTTGAGTCTGATTTGCGTCGGCGAGGACACAAGACGGACACGCGCGCGACTCGCCCTCTTTCCTCACCGGGCCCGCTGGTCGATGGCACATTGGATTCACACCCTCGCCCGCCTGCTACGTCGCCGACGCCGCCGGCCATTTTTTTTAGATTAAAATGGATACATAGATAGTTCTAGCGTACACAGATAAGAAAAGAACACTACTCGTCGCTTTCTGACTCCTACTCGGCAATGTCCTCCTCCGACGTCTGAATGTAGGCCTCAGCAAGCTGCTCGTCTTCAAAGTCCCAACCCGACGTTTCTCGTAGCTTCAGTTTCAATTGAGCTGCCTGCTTCCGCGAACGCTTGTCCTCCCAATAGACGGCTCGCTCCCTCCTCCTCGTGTCCCTCTCCAACCTCAATTGCTTGTAGAACTGGCGCTCGTCGACGATGTCCTGCAGGAAGCCTCCGGGCCACACCACCAAGGCTTGCACGTCCTTCTCTGCGATGGCGAGGCGACGCTGCCGCCTCCGGTGGACACGACAATCCTCGTCGGTGAAATGCCGCGGGAGAGGCGCCAGATCCTGCGCCCGTTGGCTCGACACGTTGGGAAAATTCATATCCCGACGAGGCCTCAGGAGGCGCCACGCCGTCGCGTCGTGCGCGCGGGCCGCCTCCTCTGCGGTGTCGAAGGTGCCGAGGATGAGACGTTTCTCGCGAAACCAGATCTCGGAGGAGAAGGCGCCGGAGCGGCGCTCGCGGACTCCGTGAAAATGCGAAGCGCCCAGGCGGCGGATCAACATGGTGGCGCAGAGGCGGCGAGAGTGGGCGGCGGACAGAGTGTGGAGGGAGCGCCTTCTTTATAACAAGCGCCGGCCGCGGCACGCGTGCGAACCTTTCCCGCGCGCTGGAGCGCCAAAACCAGCGCGCGCTAGGCCGCTCCCCCCCCCCCCCCCCGCGCGCGCGAACCTTTCCCGTGCGCTGGAGCGCCAAAAACCAGGACGACGGCATGATCCTAAACGCGCGCGGTCATGAAATGGATCGATCCGTTGGGCGCACTGCCGACCCAAAACTAAAAAAGGACGGACGGCGGGCGGGCGGCCGACCCAAACGGACAAAAAGCGGACAAAAACGCCGTCCGTTTGGATCGGCCCGTTGGAGTTGCTCTTAGCACGTGGACGCAAAGCAAGTCAAATACATGCCGGTCGTTTCAAATATGGCCAACTCCTTTGTTCTGCTGCAGAAAACTGACTCGGTAAAGCGATAGACCCATCAATCAATCACGTGAAGATAGTACAGGTGGTCTAGGTATAGACGTGCATGATTTCTTCAACCCTTTCATGGACCCATTGACATTGACAGAGAACACGAACGAACTTTGGCTATACAAAGATGATCAATGGTCTATATCATCGAGCCTTCAAGTGCAGTCCCTCCCATCCCTGCGTGTGCCCTCTACTTAATTGCTGATTGAATGATTGGCTATATACACGTACGGGTCCTCTGGCTACTAGTGGATATCTGTACAAACTAGGGAAAAAGGCATTGTAACGTATGTATCTATCCGAAGGGCCGAAAAGAAGGTGATAGACAGTGGATGTCCTGACGGGTAGTCCTACTATTTCCCAATTTTCCATTTTTTGGATTTTGTATTAGTAGATGGGTAAATACCAAAAATAATATTTTAGTAAAATCAAAGAATTCAAAATAACGAAATCACAAAAACCCAAAGGCTTCAAGAACAAATAGTTAAAAATAAAAAATGCAATTAAGTTGAAAGTTCAAGTTTCATAACTTTTTCATCATATAGGTATCATCTCACTCTTCGAATTAATTTCCACTTTCAAAACAATATTCCAACCCGATTTCATTATTTTCTCTACAAAGAATCAATGATGGTTCACATCAATTTTATAAACATTCAAACATATTAAGTTAATTTAAAAAACATTCAACATACATTTCACATGAATCTCACTTATTTTAGTCATATGTAAATCAACACAGAAAAATTTGACACACATTTCAACTCGCCAAGTCATATTATTCAACAGATTTAAGAAACATTTCATATAGGACAAAAAAAATCATTATTTCAAGTGCCTAGAAATATAAATTCATTTTTCCCACATTCGAAATATTTCATTCATATTTTAATACATTATGGAAAGATTTCACATAGATTTCAATTATTTCAGACAAGTATTTATATTATATCACATTATTAAAAAATGGGAAACTAGCAGTTCAGACTTCTTCACAAGTTTTAAATTTTACTTTTATGTTTTCAAGACTTTAAATTTCTTAATTTTTTAAAAAATACATCTGAAAACAATTGATTTTTTTGATATTTATCAGTATTTCTTAAAATACCTTTGAAACGCATTGTATTGGCAAAATATCCAAATACCTCACCAAGTTCAATGCGAGTAACATCAATGGTGCATTTCCCGCTTTGCAAGGTAGCAGAGCCGTTAGAAAATCCTGGTTCGTGGACTATCAATGAACTGATTTGGGAAGCTCATTATTTAATGGCATGCTCGAAAACTGAATTGGTCAAATACATCATCCATCCGACTATACGTGAACGGCATGCGAACCTATATCGCATGGCTCTAAAACACACACACACACACACACACACACACACACACGCACGCACGCACGCACGCACGCACGCACGCGCGCTCGCGCGCGCGCGCGCGCACACACACACACCTACACCTAATAATAACTGTCCCCCGCGTCTCCCCCCGCCTGGGCGACTCTCGCGGATCGGCAATCCTAGCCGCCGGGCTGCCGCAGATCCCGTGCCTCCCTCCGTCGCCGCTGGAGGAAGCCACCCTTCCCTCCCACGCAGGTTTGGGTGATGCGGGGCATCCATGGGCGTGGGGGCACCTGCCCAGATCTGGATCGCTTGCGGCGTGGCGTCTCTCCGGCGCGGCGCGTGGCGGCATCATGGTGGTGGGCAGTGGCGGCGGTGCTGCAGGGTCGACGGGGAGGACTGGTGGTGCGGTTGTTGGCGGCGACGTGCGGGTTGGCTGATCCAGCCCATACATGTGGCAGTCCGGCGGTTGCATGGAAGGGCCAGCGAGGGGCGCCAGAAGCCTCTGCTGGCGATCCGGCAGAGTTTCTGGATCGGATCCGGTTGTCACGTCCGATCCGTCCGACTGTTTGGGATACTGCGGGTGCCCGTCGGTCTGCTGTCGGATCTCTGCCGGAGTACCGACGGCGACGTACCTCTTCGTGGCGAGGTTCCGCTCGGTTCCAGCCAGCTGCAAGATCGGGACGATGTGGCTTCCGGTGAAAATCGAGCCTGACTGCGGTCTTGGTGGACGATGGCGGCGTCTCGAACGTCGTTTCCTTCTCGAAGCATCGTCATTGCAGGTCAGGTCAACCTGATTGAGAAGTTCTGGGGGAAACCCTAGATCTGGGTCTACCGGATCGGACGATGACGGCTCCTTCGGTATCGTTCTTCCTCCTGGGGGCATCGTTTTGGAGCAAGTGCTGGTTGGAGGGGACAAGAGGAGGAGCGGTGTTTCATCTTGCCCATTGATGACGGCGGATCTCGGCGGCATGGCGTAGTGGAGACTCGGCGCCCGATGCGCGGAGATGGACTCGCGCAGGAGGATGACGCTGTCTGGCGTCGGCGGCGGCTAGACCAGGCAAGGTACATGCATCAGTACAACTCTGGAGATGGATTGGTGGCAGGTGGCTGCGGCGGCCTCATACCCGGCAGGCGTCCTGGTTGAGGAGCACGCTGGACTGGTGTGTGCCCATACCCGGCAGGCGTCCTGGTTGGGACCTTAGGTCTTAGATGTTAGCTTTGGCCGCGATGTCTATTTGGTATTAGGTCTAGACTATCAGCGCCTGTTCATCAACTGGATAGGAGTTGCGACAGATGTTGCGTAGACGGTGGCTTTAGTCTTACTGTTGCATGACTTTGTAAGGTCTTGTGTCAATAATTAATAAAATGATTGTATGCATCGTCTAGATGCAGAGGCCGGGGGTCTTCCTCCTTTTCTACACACACACACACACACACACACACACACACACACACACACACACACACACACACACACACACACACACACACACACACACACACACACACACACACACACACACACACACACACACACACACACACACACACACACACACACACACACACACACACACACACACACACACA
The DNA here is from genome assembly GCA_032464435.1 of Aegilops umbellulata. NCBI lineage: Eukaryota > Viridiplantae > Streptophyta > Magnoliopsida > Poales > Poaceae > Aegilops > Aegilops umbellulata. Next base: position 643,198,518 of record CP136057.1, read on the forward strand.
CACACACACACACACACACACACACACACACACACACATAGTGCAAGTTGGGCAACTTGTACTACTGTAGCTCATGTTGTATAATCATTCTGGGATTTGAAATTATAGTAACATTTTTGGGTGAAACCTAGAAGAGTGCCTTGTTTCAACTTTCAACACAATACTCGTATGCATGCACTTTCTTTCACATTTGGTTCTTGAAATTTAGAAGTAAGTCAGCTATGCACAAAAGGAGGGCTCGGTGCATTTGGACACGTCCAGATTAATAATTTCCGCAATGGACAATTTCTCCTTCTTCTGTAAGCAAGCATGCATTTATTTTGCTGCCATGCACGGTCATCAATTTGCTTGCAGCTGACAAGGACGTAACATCCTATACTAGATAGCTACAGAAGCATCCCTCTACGTACACCCTACATATACTAAGCTAGTAGGATTCTTGCGTACACATCACGTTGTGAGGAGCTAGTCTCTCGTACGTAAGTATTGTTCACACGTAGGTTTGTTAGCTCGGGGGCAAGAATTCAAAGTGAATTAAACCAATGTGATATCTCACATGCCAGGTTTTCTTTGTGGTCAAATGTATGTATATATAAAATTTACATGATGGAGTATCTACGTGCTGAAGTTGTCATGCTTGATGAATGCACGTATCATTGCAAGAACTGCAGACACAATTTCCAGTTATTTCCTCGCAAAAGATAATTACTGTATTTCCTCATTATTGTTATGTATAGACGTTTGGTCATTTTGGCCGAAAGGTGGTAGAGTTTGATTGGAAAATATCATCCAAATCATCTGGCATGCAATATTGGGAAGCCCATAGGTTGGAGCACTAGCCGCTCTAACCTTATAGCACATGTTATGCAAGCTAAAACGATTGTGTTATACTTATTATTATTATTATTATTTCTGAAAATGACCATCGTCTCCATAACTCTTTAAGGTATTTGCTTCGGATATTTTCTGTTTCAAGTTATTTCAGGGCTCAGTTAACCTCCTAGACTATAGTGAGATCATGCAAAACACTTTGCCCTTAATTACCTCTTTAACATTCTCTTGAATATCTAAAAAAAAACTACAAAATCATATATGCATGTTGAGCCATGACAGAAGAAGTAAAAAAATCACTTATATTTTACATTGGTCGCAATTAGTTTATTTTTTGCAAAATAAAAATTAGTCATATTAAATTTAGAAATGTAGAGACAAGTACTTCATGTCTTACACTATGATTGTGTACAACATATTTAGATTTTTCTACACATGTTTTTGTTCTTGAAGAAATCGATGAGGAATAAATGTGGAGGAAGTATTCAATATATAAGTCGGAGTTGATTTGTCTAACTTCAGATTTTAACCATAAACTCAGCACAAAATATTTTAGTAATAGTTATTTACAGGTAAGTGATTTTAAATTAATGCATATGAATCCATCGTGTCATTTTTTTCTAAAATATTCATAAAACTACTCCCTCCTTTTTTCACTCTGCATGTGAGATTTGTCTGAAGTCATACACGTATAGTTTGACAAAATTTATATTAAAAAACAACATCTACAATGCTCCCTCCTTCCCAAAATATAAGGCGCGTGATTCACCTTTTACGGTCTTTGATGCACTACTTTGACCACTAATATATATCAAAGTATATATATTGAACATGTATAAATGGCATCATCGTATTTGTCTTGCAAAACAATTTTATTTCATATGTATATGTATGTATACTAATTTTAAAGACATATAATACATGAAATCATAGTCAAAGTTGTCCAACGAAGACCGGAAAAGTCAAACCGCGCCTTATATTTTGCGAAGGAGGGAGTATTAAAGTTATACAATATAAAAATTAATTCCATGATGCATCTAATGATATAGGTTTGGTACTGTGAATGTTGATATTCTTTTCTATAAACATAGTCAAACTTTATGAAGTTTCAAATCAAACAAATCTTATATGCGAAATAAAAAGAAACGGGGGGAGTATCAAACAAACTGCTGGCCAGAGCATAGAAGTGGAGGGGGCAGAAACTACAAATGTCCAACTAGAGATCCTGCAGTCTCCCGGTGGTTATCTGAGTTTTTCTTTTTTACCGTGCAAAGACAATTGGGGAAGCTCCTACTGCCACATTTTCTTTTTTCTATTTAATGGCAAAGGGTTGCGTATACAGGTGGTTGTCTAAGTTTTGTTCCCACGAAAAGAAAATGAGGACGCAGGTGACAAAATAGTTCGAAATTGGAGTACATCGGCCAACTTTTATCACCCCTAGGAAGAATTGATATCGATTAATTACCCAGTTTGGCCACAGCATACATATATACTCGTCATCGAACAAGTAGGTCTGCAGACGCTGATGCATGCCTCTGTGCTACAGTACCGATCTGTCATGTTTGGTGATCAATGCAAGATTTGCCCACTCTAGCTAGAGACTACTAGGATTCATGCAGATCTCCTGACTTTACTGCATCGAAGTTACAGCGTGCATGTTTTTCAGTCTGAAAAGTGAAATGCTAACTTATGTACATAAAGACTAGGGGAGCAGGCTGGCAGTCACAAATATTGGTCGTAGCCTGACACGCATGCATGCTTGAACAGAGAAGTGTGAGCTGCAGCATGCATGCAGCCATGCAGCACCTTAATTGGGCGGTACGAGGAGGGTGGCCAGGTCCGATCAGGTTCACCTCATCGCGCATTCACTCTCTCCATGCATTTTAAATTCAAATTATTGTCTTTTTTGCTTGTCCTGAGGCCACTGTTCAGTTACTATGTTTCATGCATGCTTCGCCGGCCGGAATGCCGGTTGGGGCAGTATGTATAAGCATTTGTCTTCTCTCCGCCTCCATGATCTCAACTACCCAAGTATGAACGGGACTACAAATAGAGCACACGTTTACATAACTAGGACCGCTTACGTACATGACCATCTGTCCATCTTGATTGTACATGGCCGAATATATATTGAGTGCCCATACTCGTCTAGGAACTGACATATAAAAATCAACTTGCCTACTCCTCCATGTGCTCCCTTTCACATGACATACATCTCACTAGCTGCATTTTTGTTCTATGCCCCACATTTTGTTTCCTTGCAAAAAAAGTCTTTTATAAGAGCCATCTTGGCAAACTCACTCGACTATTGGATAGTTTGAACATATTGTACATCGGCCCAATCCCACGAAATGCAAAACAATTAACGCAAACACATGAGCCCTAGCTAAGAGATGAGAGAAACACAATGATAGCTCGAGTGCACCATCAGGGTCCTCGAATTTTTCTTTTGCACCCCTTAGTTGATGTGCTTTGCCTAGAAATCATGGTGGATCTTTTCCACGTGTCCGCTCTGTAAATAAATCCACACCAAGACCCTACAAAACTTGGTTTTAGATTCTCCGTGGCTACGTTTTGCACTACCTTGGTTTGTTTTTCTCCTCACCGTGTCTCGCTGCCACCTCCCTCCTCCACCACTACCACCAACACTTGCATCATTTCACCCTATGCCCCCCTCTTTCTTCTCATAGAACTAACTAGTCTGGAGAGGATGTATCTCGCGCAGTGCTCCTGGAGGCGACACATACCTCCACAACCTTGGCGGCTCAAGCACACCAGGGAACATGCAACCTCCTCCATCATCTAGCCTCTCTTCTAAACCAGGCATGGTTTGTTGTGGTGGCGAGTTTTCGCAGGTTATCTTCTTTGTGATAGCATTAAGTCAGACCAAATAGAGCTAGTATTGCTAGACATTACGACACACTGCTAGCAATGTTTGCGAGTGTCAAATATGAAGACATTGATAGGGACCTAACATTACGGTGATCAGGCTTTACACACTGAAAAAGGGAAAACTTAAATGTTGCATTTGGTAGGTACCCTTATCTGACATGGTATCATGTGTCATAAGGCATCATGTCTCTGTTCCTTATAAAGTTTACTATCGACAGAAAGATATTATATTTCCTCAAATCCAAAATTTAACCCCTTTTTGCTTTTCAACTTGGCAAAAAAATGTGAGCCTTTATTCCATTCTTTGTTTTTTTATCATATTATTACTATTTATCCCCTTATTAAGTTCATTGAGAATTGAGCCTGCTAGCTCTAGAATTTGTTGTGTAGTTTACGGAATAATCAAGGGCATGGGAAGAATACTAAGACAAACTACATGTCAACAACTCATGCACTCTAGAATGTTTGATTGTTTAAGCATAACATAGACAATTATACACTACAGAAACATATCAAGATATTCATTAGACTCTGATGCTCTAGAATTATTTATCAAGATATTTACGGATAATAAATAGAAGTTCAGATGTACTACACTATATCACACTAAGTGGAACAAAATAATCAATGGAAGATCTTTTGAATCTTCATCTTTAGCTCGCTTGAAATAATCAACGGACGATCTTTTGTATCTTCATGTTCAGCTTGCTTAATTCAGGGGGCATTCATTTTAATGGAAGGTTCTTTAGATGCCATCAACCAATGAACATAAATTTGAAGAGAAAATATGGTTTTGATATAGCACATATATCATTTTCCATTACAAACGTTATAATACATGCCACAAAACAAAGTGTCTTCAATATAATAATATGTTTATTAATTCAACTAGATATAGAAAAATATGCGAGTTTACATTTTAATTTGACGAATCCATAAAATATATTCACTTTTAGTGAAAAATATGTTATAAAGAGTAAAAAAGATTTGTTATAAATAAGTTAGAATTATTAATATAGGAACAATAGATTAATAAGACATGTTATAAAAACATAATTCCCATGTTTCAACATACTCATCCACACGCGAGGAGAGCTTAATAGGGAAAGTTGGGACCATCGTCCAGTATTGATTTTCGGCGAAAACATATCAACTTGTATGATGTGTATGCATCGTCGACTGACTTTGTTCGTCAGAATGGTATTCGGATTGTTAAGAGGAAATGAAAATCAAATAAGCCATATGATCAGTTGCCTGGTTTACATGGGCCATGTTGTTCACGCCTTCATATTTTAAACTCACGCTAAATGGTGGCCATCTGGAATAGCGAAAACCGAATCATTTCAAGAAAAGGATGCACATATAGAGGAACAAGCAGTTAACCATAACCGCATGAACCCTAGCCTGAACTATAGGACAACCACACGACGCGCGGGATGGCGTCGCACACCACACATGATTTTGGCCAGCCTGCAAGGATACAAGCCCGATGGCAAGGCGCGGAGTGGCGGATCGACGTTCCTAGTGGAGTCCTAGGCATTACTGGTTCCGATAATTTGGTAACAGGTACATGTTATACAAGAAGGAAAGGAATTAACAATGGAAAATATAAATTTTCAAATTTGTGGATTTGTATATACTGTGAATTTGTGATGCAAATTTTCATATAGCTCAGCACTGTTTGGATTAATTTGGTGCCGGAGCATGATTTTGGTACACGTTAAGTCCCCTCACCTCAAAATGTGTCTGTTCTCCGCCACTACTCGTCGACCATGGCGTGAATACAAGGCAACAAAACTCTATGATGGAATACAACATCTCAGGGTGTACATAACATACAATTTCATGTAGGGTCCAAGAAATAAATTTGTAATACAAGGTCAACAATATCATATGAACTAAAAACCGAAGTTTGGTGTTGCATCTCAAACCAGGAAGAACTCTATGGTACATTGAAGAGACATACATAAGAGCAACTCCAACGCGCTGACCCATTTCACCCGCGTGTGTCCGTTTGGGTCAAAACGGACAGAAAACTCGCCCCAACACGCCGATCCAAACGGACGCGCGTCCACTTTTCGTCCGTCGGACGACCCATTCCAGACCCAAATTTGGGCCTCATTTGCGTCGGCGCGGACACAAGGCGGACGCACGCGACGCCCGCCTGCTCCTCCCCTTTGGCCCGCCATTCGGTGGCACATAGGCCATTCTCTTCCTCCCATCAACGGCAAGCACCCGGCAGCCCCACACTGTTGCCGCCGCCCAATCCCGGTGCCTTCGCCAGCCGTCCGCACCTACATACCTCCCCCGCAGCATGCCACCTTCCAACATCGCCGCCACCACCGCAGCTTCCCCAGATGTCGCCGCCAGCACCAACTCGCCCCCCTGCCGCCGCGCCCCTGGCCAGCTCCTTCGACGATGCCGCCAGGCCAGCTACCTGGTCCAGGGGAGGCGTGTGGCTCTTTGCCAGCCTGCTTCTTCAACGACGCCCGCAAGCTATTCGACGGTTTTCCTGCAAGGTACAAATGGACTCCGCCAACGAGTTCTTTTCCCACAATTTCATTTGCGACTAGGTTGTTGTGTTGGTCGTCCATGACCACCTTAGTAGGCAGTGGCCGTTGTTCCGGAGCTCGATCCCGAGGCACACTCCGGCGTTGAATCGCAACCGAGAAAGCGGCCATTTCCTTCTCTGGAAGGACTACTTCGAGACACCGAACCCGCTCTAAAACATCACCTATTCTGGTGCCGTTTCTGTATTGCTAGGCATGTTTTTAGCCGTATCCGGAGGTGGGGGTCGGATACGATAAGTATTTCGAGTGCAAGGAGGATGCCCTTGGAAAGATTGGCTTCTCTTATGTCTTATCAGAAATGCACTGCAGCTATCCGGATACTTGCATAAGGAGTTCCGGTGATCTCATTGATGAGTATGTCCATATGAAAGAGTTCACGTGCCTAGACTTCATGTATAGGTTCTGCAAGGCTATGATTGTAGTGTTTGGTCCTGAGTACTTGAGAGAGCCAAATGTTGCAGATATAGCCTGCTTGTTGGCGATGAATGCCAGCATGGGCTTCTCGGGGATGCTTGGTAGCATAGGCTGTATGCACTGAGAGTGGACGAACTGCCCTTCTGCTTGGCAGGGGCAATATAGGGGGCATGTCAAAGCTTGCACCGCCATACTCGAGCCCGTGGCTTCACAAGATCTATGGATTTGACACTCTTTCTTCGGCATGGCTGGATCTCACAGCGGGCGGCCGACCCAAACAGACAAAAAGCGGACAAAGTGCACGTCCATTTGGGTCGGTGCGTTGGAGTTGCTCTAAGGTTACTGGAGCGATTCACTACGAATGACTTTGGGGATAAACATTTATGAAACCAGTCAATTGCAATATTTTGATTCCAAGCCTTGCAAAATCTCTACAAATTGTATATACGTATCTTACCTAGGTAGATAGTGGGTACCACATACAGAGAAAATAATATATTTAATTGCTTGTGATGTTAGCTAAGCTTCTCCAATAACTCAGATGTTAGATTCTACAAGGGGCACAAATACCTTCATGTTTACCTTTTTTGTATCATTTTTTAATCATTTAAGCTTATTTTGAACTTGTTATTGAAACATATTTACATCCTTCTACCAAATGCTCATGAAGAACCTTCTTATACTTCATGGCCAAGATCCTTGACATATCCATGTGAAAGGATCTCGACCTCAGATGTGTGAAATTTGTATGCAAATCTGAATGGTCCTTTATTAAAATATTTACAATGACCTTCTAAAACGACCACAGTGGGGGACATTCGCTTGTAGCCGACTATGTGAAGTTATGGCTGGTCAGAGGGTTGGACCTGGCGGGCTGATACAAAATCATGTCACGACAAGCAAAAAAATGGGGTCGGTGGGGGGGGGGGGGACTCTTTGCCGACTCGAAATTGCAATAAGGTAGACAAATTTCGGAGTTGACAAGGGGGGAGGGGGGTAAGAGTGGTCATGATGTTCTAAGGCAGCTTTCTATTGTTGTTTACCTAACGGGGCTAAATGATGTCTCTTTGACTAATTTCACTTTTTGATGGATCTCAAAGAAATTGACGGTACAGATAGACCAGGGATGTCCAATTGTGAGAAGATGCTTCTTCAACACCGAAATATTTAACTTTCGGTCAAAATATCTTAGCAATTTCCGTGTAGACACAAAAACTTAAACATGTTTAAAAAAATCAAATATTTCATCAAACTTTCTGTCCTTCGGCCCAAAGACAAACTGAAATGCGGCTGTGGCTGAAATATTTCTCAGACTAAAAGTTAAAACAATGAACCTGACCACACTCTCCTCATACTGCCCAATAAAGGTGCTGCATGGCTCCATGCATGCTGCAGCTCACACTTCTCTGCTTAAGCATAGCATGCATGTCCCAGGCTACGAGCCTACGACCAATACGTGTTTTATTTTTTTAGACTGAAAAAAACACGCTATAACTTGGACGCAGTAAAGTAGTAGTACATGGTCATTAGATTTCATCAATCCTAGTCTCTATTTGTACTGGCTAGAGTGGGCAATTCTTCCATTGATCACACTCCAACTGTTCAGCACAGATGCATGCATGCAGCAGTCTTTGGAGACCTAGTTGTTCGACTAGAGTGGACGACATGTCATGAGAGCCACTCCTCGTCCCATCCTCCCATCTCTCCTATCTCCATGCTGCAAAAACCAAAACCAAAAATCAACATCCCTGATTTTTAAACAATTTTTGGCACCTTAATTTGGGTACAACAACTAACTTTGCATCAGTCTAGCTAGCTTACCACCATGGGAAGGAGACGTCTTCGCCGTAGTACACATCACCCAGATGCATCCCCGGGACGTCCACTGAGTCTGTCTGGTGCGCCACCGCAGCGCCGTCGTCGAGGAGCGTGCTCCACCATGCCGAAGTGGCTAGGTTCAGCGTGTCGCTCCACTCGATATCGTGCCGCTCCCCAACCGAGTAGATCGCCGCCATCTCCTCATCATCCAGCACACGGTGTAGCGACGGTGAAGTGTTCTCGGCGGTGGCGGACGCCACGTCCTGGCTCGCCATCGTCGTCGCCGGCGGAGAGGAGTAGACCGAGTAGGAGGAGGCAGGCGAGGGTTGTTGGAGCAACGGAGGAGGATCAAAGAAGCTAGAAACCGTGTTGTTCTTGGCATCTTCCCCAGAAACGTCCCCGCCGAAGCCTTGGAAGCTCAGGTTAAGCCCAAGTGGCTGCGTAGGCAGCGGCAGCAAGTGATCTAGAGCATCAACCATGGGAACCATGGGTGCAGTTGGTGGTGTGTGGTAAGGGAGGAGTGGGGATGAGTAATATGAGCAACTACTGTTTGTTGCTGTGGAGTGTGCAAATGGGTAATCTGAGAAGCAACCATATGAGCTCATGCTGGGTGCACTACAAGCTAGCCTATGATCTTGCACTACCTGGACCTCTTGCTGATGCTGAAATTCTTGCACAAGTTGTTGATGTTGCTGCTGCTCCTTGGCTTCTCTCATGGAGGCTCTGTGGATCTTGAGAGCCGTGACGATCTCTCGCCTGGCCTCCGCCATGTTGAGTAGCCTCTCCTGGTATGGCCTGCTTGTGTGCAGCCTCCTCCTCACTTGCTTCTTGTGTGGCTGCTGCTGCTGCTGTAGAGATGGTGGTGTGGTTTGGGGCGCTTGTTGCTCTTCTTGCTGCGGCTTGGTGCCCATGGTGATGTGATGGTGGTCTTTGGATCTCGTTGTAGATGAGGAGCTGAGGTGCTTCACAAGGCTCCTAATGTAAGCCCCCGAGAGGTGTGGCTCCTCTTGCTTGTTGTTCTTGGTCTTTGAAGAGGAGCAAGTGGTAGGAGCTAGGCGCTGGTTCCTCATCTCTTTGCTTCTCTCTTTCTAGCTTGGTGAGATAGATTCTCTTTTTTGCTAAGGGAACAGGATGCGTATGGGAGGGTAGGGAGAGGGTGATGGGGATGATATATATAGGGTGGTACAAGAAAAGTCATGTGTAGTTTGTTAGGATGCCATGTTATCCTCTTGGCAATGCATGCCATATGGTCTTAAGATAGTAGGTAGGTTGGCAGATAGTGTAGCTAGAACTAGCAGCACACCACTGTGGGTCATCATTTTGGTACTTGAAGAACATTGACTCATACCCATGTCTAGAGAAAGTCTCCCCCACATCTCAGGGATAAATGATGTTTAAAATGTACTGGCATTCAGGGTCAAAGATGTCTAGATGTATGGTAACATTGGAGGACAACGCTGTTTAATAATATTACAACAACAGAAAGGTTCTGTCTGCATACAATTTGACTGAGGTTTTCTTATTTCAAAGGATGGGGCGTGCATGGTGGGTTGTAGCGGGAGGAAATCACATGAAGAATAAGAGGAACAATGCGCATCGGAAGGTTGAAAATGAAGGACACACTGTGCCAAAATCTACAAAACAAAAAAAAATCAAGCAACTGAGGATTAGATGGTCCTAATCAATTTTGTTGCATGTTACGTTTAATTTTTGTTTCAGTTTTCGACTGGTTCAAATTCGGTTTTCAGTCAACTGATAGTAATTAGCAAATGTGACTTTTCCCCCGTTGTATTCTTGATTGTGTGCAAATTGTATTAGGACTATGGGAAAAGGAAACACTCGTCAACTCGAAAACATGTGTGTCCGTAGTATATGGAAAGCAAGTCCACAAATTACAGTACATCCATCTGCAAGTACGTGGACGCAAAGCAAGCACAAATACATGCATGTATAGGGACGGGCAGTTTCAAATATGGCCAACTCCTTTGTTCTGCTTTACACAACTGACTCGATAAAGCGATAAGATTCATCAATGAACCACATGAAGATAAGTAGATGGTCTAGGAATAGATGTGCATTATTTCTTCGACACTTTCATGGACCGGTTGACATTGACAGAGAACACGAACAATGGCAATGCAGACATGAACAGTGGTCTACATCGTCGAGCCGTAAGTGCAGTCCCTCCCATACATGACTGCCCTCTACTTAATTGCTGCCTGGATGACTCCCTGAATGATTGGCTATGTACATGGGGTCCTCTCTCTCTCTCTCTCTCACTCACTCTCTCTCTCTCTCTCTCTCTCTCTCTCTCTCTCTCTACGTGTGTGTGCCTCTCTCTCTCTCGTAGGTAGCAGAAGTAGTGGATTTCTGTAGAAACTAGGCCAAAAAGCAGTGTACATCTATCTATCCAACGGGCCGAAAAGTGCCGACCGTATGTCGTCAACCGAGAACCACAAACTGAATGGCAAACGGCCACCTAATACATCCGACCTCTCACCTCTGCTTCTAAAATTTACCAGCTGCAATTCATGCAACGATATTGTGATATACATGCCTCGTTTCTGATGAGGTTATTGTTTCTCGTATACGAAAATCACCGATATGGACCATTGAAATCTCGGCAATTGGCAAAAGTCTCATTTTAAGCTTCAAAAATTATGAAAAAATGCATCCATGTGGATAGTTCATACACACTTTTGTATGAGTACTTTAACGGAATTATATAAGATACAAGCACATAATCAGTTTTTGAAGTTTCATTCAAATTTTTGTTGAGTGATGTTTAAGTCCGTGGTCACTTTTTCCTGTCGTGTAAAAAAGAGTCTTTATGCAAGAGCAATAGAGGTTCTTTATGTTAAAGTTCTTTTCATTTATGCGATATTCAGTCAGACACTCGGTGAAGTTTCAGCTATTTTTTTGTTTAATTTTGTATTTGTTGGACTTGCACCTTTTTGTGCAACTAGACTTCTATTTTAAGCAACGGCACTTTGTTGTTAGTGCAATATTCCACTTCTATTTTGTGAAATTGCACCTTCTTGTAATTGCACATTTTGTGCTATTACACTTTGTTGTTATTGCAATTTGTACTTTATTTGTACAATTATAATTTTGTAAGTGTAATTGCTCTTTAATTCTGGAGCACAAACATGATTGAAACTTCAGGACTTTGTAGTGACATGTGCTCTACATACTCTCACGAAACAAGCTTTAGCCACGTTTTATGGATAAAGCACAAACCAAAGTACACGGCCGGATGATACAAGGTACTCTAGTAAGGAGATCCCGAAATAATTGGACAACATAAAACGCACACGACTACGTTGCCGAAAAGGAATATGGGAGGGTCTGAAGACAAGGCCACGCCACGCCTTAGAAATGTCCTCTACATTGTACTCCCAAACTGAAGACATGCATTTTTTTAAAGTTTTCTTAACTAAAAGGTGCGACTTTTGTTATCCACATGAAAAGGTTTTCAGCTAATGTTTCCTGTAACTAGCAATTTGTTCTTCTACGTATGTACGTCAGAAATTAAGCAATCATGCATTCATTTATCTGCCATGCACGATCATTTATTTGCCGCAGGGATGGACGTAACATCCTACTAGCTACGCTACAGAAGCATCTCTGCTCATCCTAGTACTACAACTCTACAAGCTAGGGTTCCTACGTACGTAGACGCCGAGTAAATTCCAAGATTAGCTATAGTCTCTCGTGCGTGCGTATTGTTCACACGTAGGTCTGTTAGCTCAGGCGCAAGATTCAGACTGAATTAAAACCAGTCGAGTAAATTCCAAGATCAGCTAGCTACTCCTATGTGGAACATCACATGCCCCATTTTCTTTATGGTCAAATACTCTACGTATATACTCCCTCCGTCCGAAAATACTTGTCATCAAAATGGATAAAAGGAGACGTATCTAGAACTAAAATACGTCTAGATACATCCCCTTCTTTCCGATTTGATGACAAGTATTTCCGGACGGAGGGAGTAGAAGTTTATACAAGATTTTCTTTTTTTGCGAGAAAAAAGTCTATACAAGATTTACAGAGTTTGTTTTCAAGCTGTCATGCATGATGCATTCATGGCCGATCCTATGCACATAGATTTGCAAGTTGCACGCTTATTCTTGCTTGCAACCAAAGTTTCCTCTCGCCCGCTATTGTCTGTTTTATAGGCTTGGTCATCAGTTTTGACGAAAGGCGTTAGCATGGTCGGCAAAATCATCCAAATCTGAGGTGGAATATTGGGAAAGCGATAGCTTGAACACTAGCCATCCTAAAGTTATATAGCTCATGCCGTACAAGATATGTCAATCTTCGCAGTCTCTTATTTATTTATTTGGAAAATGTCTATCTTTTCCCTTAACTCTTTAAGCTATTGACTTGTCTCATTTTCTATTCCATTTATTTCTGGGATCACTTAACCTCCGACACAGCAGATCAAGAATTAATATTACTTCTCACTTTTTTCAAAAAACTCAAAAGAAAATCATATACATCATCCATACCAAAAAAATGTATAGCAAGTCACTTTTATTTATGCACTAGTCTCAAATAGTCATGTTATGCATTCAGAGTATATTACACATATACTTCATTCCATTACTTATGGTGCATATTTTCTACATATTACGGACTATACTATAGACATATAGAATCTTCTATGCACGATTTTATCTTTGCAGAAATTAATCAGGGTAAAATGGTTGGAGATATGATAGTTTAGTGGGTTAAGTGATTCGAAAAAAAAGTTTCGAGAAAATACTCTTTTGCTTTCAGCTATACTTAAGGTGTATTTTGAGTGTCCAATTCTGAACTTTGACCATAAATTCCCATTCTAGTACTCCTTCCATTTCAAAATATAAGGTGCATTAATTTTGCCAAAAGTCAAACCTTGAACATTTGACAAATTTTGAAGGGCAAAATAACTATCTACGGCCAATAAATAAGATATAAAATATACTCCCTCTATCCCAAAATATAAGATCATTAGTGTAAAAAATGGTCCTATATTTTGGGACGGGGGGAGTATTTCATAATGAATCGAATGATACTGATTATATTTTTCTCTATGAAGTTGATCAAACATAGTACGTAAGTTTGACTTAGAAAAGCAATGCACCTTATATTTTGGAATGGAGGGAGTAATAGCTACAAAATCATATCCAGAAAAAAAGTGCTTTCAAACATGAATCTACTTGTACCGATTTTAGTAATAGTTGTATCTAGTTCTCCTGGTAACATTATGCCCGCTAGATATCTTTTCTCTCTGTCTGGTTACCATACTTTTGTTTCCACATACTCCCTCCGTTCCCAAATATAAGTTCTTTTAGAGATTTCAACAAGTGACCTACATACGGAGCAAAATAAGTAAATCTATACTCTAAATATGTCTATATACATCCGTATGTTGTAGTCCATTTGAAATGTCTGAAAAGACTTATATTTAAGAACGGAGGGAGTATTTTGCATGATATTGCACTAGGATGTACATCGGCCAACTGTTATCACCCCTAGAAAGAATTGGTAACATAACAATCAATGACCCAGTTCCGCGACGTGCATACGCTCGTCACCGAACAACTAGCTAGGTCTGCAGAGGCTGAGGCATGCATCTGTGCGAATGTGTGTTCAATGCAAGAATTGCCCACTCTAGTCGGCACATAGCTGGAGGCTTCACTGCATCGAAGTTACTGCAAGAGTATCTTGAGTCTGAAAAATAATAGAACACTGTGTGTACATAGAGCCTAGAGGAGCAGACTGGCAGTCACAAATATTGGTCGTGACCTGACATGCATGCATGCATGAGCAGAGAAGTGTGCGCTGCAGCATGCATGCAGCCATGCAAGACCTTAATTGGGTGGTACGAGGAGGCTGGACAGGTGTGATCAGCTTCACTTAATCTCGCTTTCACTCTCTTCGTGCGTTTTAAATTCGACTTCTTGTCCTTTTTGTGTGTCGGGCGGCCACAATTCAATCGCCCACGTCAATTTGCAAGCAAAGTATGTATAAGCATGTCTGCATGTGTCTCCGCCTCCAAGATCTCAACTACCCTAAGTATAGACATGACTCCAAATTCGAGCCGAAAGTTACGTAAGTACAAAAGACAAAACCATCTTGATTGTACTATATGGCCGAATATATATCCCGTGTCCATGATTATTGAAGGAAATATGCCCTAGAGACAATAATAAAGTTATTATTTATATTTTCTTATATCATGATAAATGTTTATTATTCATGCTAGCATTGTATTAACCGGAAACTTAGTACATATGTGAATACATAGATACACATAGTGTCCTCTACTTGACTAGCTCGTTAATCAAAGATGGTTAAGTTTCCTAACCATAGACATGTGTTGTCATTTGATAAACGGGATCACATCATTAGAGAATGATGTGATGGACAAGACCCATCCGTTAGCTTAGCATAATGATCGTTTAGTTTTGTTGCTATTGTTTTCTTCATGACTTATACATGTTCCTCTGACTATGAGATTATGCAACTCCCGAATACCGGAGGAACACCTTGTGTGCTATCAAACGTCACAACGTAACTGGATGATCATAAAGATGCTCTACAGGTGTCTCTGATGGTGTTTGTTGAGTTGGCATAGATCGAGATTAGGATTTGTCACTCCGTGTATCGGAGAGGTATCTCTGGGCCCTCTCGGTAATGTACATCACTATAAGCCTTGCAAGCAATGTGAGTAATGAGTTAGTTACAGGATGATGCATTACGGAACGAGTAAAGAGACTTGTCGGTAACGAGATTGAACTAGGTATGAGGATACCGACGATCGAATCTCGGACAAGTAACATACCGATGACAAAGGGAACAACGTATGTTGTTATGAGGTTTGACCGATAAAGATCTTCGTAGAATATGAAGGAGCCAATATGAGCATCTAGGTTCCGCTATTGGTTATTGACCGGAGATGTTTCTCGGTCATGTCTACATAGTTCTCGAACCCATAGGGTCCACACGCTTAACGTTCAATGACGATTTGTATTATGAGTTATGTGATTTGTTGACCGAAGTTTGTTTGGAGTCCCGGATGAGATCACAGACATGACGAGGAGTCCCGAAATGGTCGAGAGGTAAAGATTGATATATTGGACGAAGGTATTCGGACAACAGAATGGTTTCGGGACGTTTCGGAAATTTATCGGGAAACCGAGGGGTTACCGGAATCCCCCGGGGAAGTTATGGGCCTTGATGGGCCATAAGGGAGAAGGAGAGGGAACGCCACAAGGTGGTGCGCCCCCCAAGGGCAGTCCGAATTGGACTAGGGGGAGGGGGCGCCCCCCCTTCCTTCCCCCTCCCTCTCCTTTCCTCCTTCCCCTTGTTGAATAGGAAAGGGGGGGGGGGGCGAATCCTACTTGGACCGGGAGTCCAAGTAGGAATCCCCCCTTTGTGTGCTCCCCCTTGGACTGGCCTCCTCCTCCCCCCCTTTATAATGTGGGAGGGGGGCACCCCAAAGGCACACCAAGTCTTCTCTTAGCCGTGTGCGGTGCCCCCCTCCACAGTTACACACCTCGGTTATATCGTCGTAGTGCTTAGGTGAAGCCCTGTGCCGGTAACTTCATCACCACCGTCGCCATGCCGTCGTGCTGATGGAACTCTCCCTCGTCCTTAACTGGATCAAGAGCTCGGGGTACGTCATCATGCTGAACGTGTGCTGAACACGGAGGTGCCGTACGTTCGGTACTTGGATCAGTTGGATCGCAAAGACGTTCGACTACATCAACCGCGTTACTAAACGCTTCCGGTTTCAATCTACGAGGGTATGTGGACACACTCTCCCGTCTCGTTGTTATGCATCTCCTAGATAGATCTTGCGTGATCGTAGGTAAATTTGTTGAAATACTGCGTTCCCCAACAGTGGCATCAGAGCCAGGTTTATGCGTAGATGTTATATGCACGAGTAGAACATAAAGAGTTATGGGCGATAATAGTCATATTACTTACCACCAATGCCTTACTTTGATTCGGCGGTATTGTTGGACGAAGCGGCCTGGACCGACATTGCATGACCGCGTTCATGACACTGGTTCTACCGACATGCTTTGCACACAGGTGGCGGGTGTCTGTTTCTCCAACATTAGTTGAATCGAGTTTGACTACGGCCGGTCCTTGTTGAAGGTTAAAACAACACACTTGACGAAAAATCGTTGCGGTTTTGATGCGTAGGTAAGAACAGTTCTTGATAGAAGCCCGTAGCAGCCACGTAAAACTTGCAACAACAAAGTAGAGGACGTCTAACTTGTTTTTGTAGGGCATGTTGTGATGTGATATGGTCAAGACGTGATGAGATATAAATTGTTGTATGAGATGATCATGTTTCGTAAAAGTTATCAGCAACTGGCAGGAGCCTTATGGTTGTCATTTTATTGTATAAATGCAATCGCCATGTAATTGCTTTACTTTATCACTAAGCGGTAGCGATAGTCATAGAAGCAATAGTTGGCGAGACGACAACAATGCTATGATGGAGATCAAGGTGTCAAGCCGGTGACAATGGAGATCATGATGGTGCTTTGGAGATGGAGATCAAAGGCACAAGAAGATGATGGCCATATCATGTCACATATTTTGATTGCATGTGATGTTTATCCTTTATGCATCTTATTTTGCTTAGTACGACGGTAGCATTATAAGATGATCCCTCACTAAATTTCAAGCTATAAGTGTTCTCCCTGAGTATGCACCATTGCTATAGTTCTTCATGCCAAGACACCACATGATGATCGGGTGTGATAAGCTCTATGTTCACATACAACGGGTGCAAGCCAGTTTTGCACATGCAGAATACTCGGGTTGAACTTGACGAGCCTAGCATATGTAGATATGGCCTCGGAACACTGAGACCGAAAGGTCGAACGTGAATCATATAGTAGATATGATCAACATAGTGATGTTCACCATTGAAAACTACTCCATGTCACGTGATGATCAGACATGGTTTAGTTGATATGGATCACATAATCATTTAGATGACTAGAGGGATGTCTATCTAAGTGGGAGTTCTTTAGTAATATAATTAATTGAACTTTAATTTATCATGAACTTAGTACCTTATAGTTTTTGCATGTCTATGTTGTTGTAGATCAATGGCCCGTGCTACCGTTCCTTTGAATTTTAATGCGTTCCTAGAGAAAGCTAAGTTGAAAGATGATGGTAGCAGTTACACGGACTGCGTCCGTAACTTGAGGATTATCCTCATTGCTCCACAAAAGAATTATGTCCTGGAAGCACCGCTAGGTCCAAGACCCGTTGCAGGAGCAACTCTAGATGTTATGAATGTCTGGCAGAGCAAAGCTGATGACTACTCAATTGTTCAGTGTGCCATGCTTTATGGCTTAGAATCGGGACTTCAAAGACGTTTTGAACATCATGGAGCATATGAGATGTTCCAGGAGTTGAAGTTAATATTTCAAGAAAATGCCCGAGTTGAGAGATATGAAGTCTCCAACAAGTTCTATAGCTGCAAAATGGAGGAGAATAGTTCTGTCAGTGAACACATACTCAGAATGGCTGGGTACCACAACCACTTGACTCAACTGGGAGTTAATGTTCCTGATGATAGTGTCATTGACAGAGTTCTTCAATTACTGTCACCAAGCTATAAAGGCTTCGTGATGAACTATAATATGTAAGGGATGGAAAAGACTATTCCTGAGCTCTTCGCAATGCTAAAAGCTGCGGAGGTAGAAATCAAGAAAGAGCATCAAGTGTTGATGGTTAACATGACCACTAGTTTCAAGAAAAATGGCAAAGGGAAGAAGGGGAACTTCAAGAAGAACAACAAGCCAGTTCTTGCTCAAGGGAAGAAACCCAAGTCTGGAACTAAGCCTAGGACTGAGTGCTTCTACTACAAAGGGTTGGTCACTGGAAGCGAAACTGCCCCAAGTATTTGGCGAATAAGAAGGATGGCAAAGTGAAAGGTATATTTGATAAACATATTATTGATGTGTACCTTACTAATGCTCGTAGTAGCGCCTGGGTATTTGATACTGTTTCTATTGCTCATATTTGCAACTCGAAACAGGGGCTACGGATTAAACGAATATTGGCTAAGGAGGAGGTGACGATGCGCATGGGAAATGGTTCCAAAGTCGATGTGATCGCCGTCGGCACGCTACCTCTACATCTACCGTCGGGATTAGTTTTAAACCTGAATAATTGTTATTTGGTGCCAGCGTTAAGCATGAACGTTATATTTGGATCTTGTTTGATGCGAGATTGTTATTCATTTAAATCAGAGAATAATGGTTGTTCTATTTATATGAGTAATATCTTTTATGGTCATGCACCCTTGAAGAGTAGTCTATTTAGTTGAATCTCGATTGTAGTGATACACATGTTCATAATATTGAAGCCAAAAGATGCAAAGTTAATAATGATAGTGCAACTTATTTGTGGCACTGCCGTTTAGGTCATATTGGTGTAAAGCACATGAAGAAACTCCATGCAGATGGGGTTTTGGAATCACTTGATGCTTGCGAACCATGCCTCATGGGCAAGATGACTAAGACTCCGTTCTCCGGAACAATGGAGCGAGCAACTGACTTATTAGAAATAATACATATTGATGTATGCGGTCCGACGAATGTTGAGGCTCACGACGGGCATCGTTATTTTCTAACATTCACAGATGATTTGAGAAGATATGGGTATATCTACTTGATGAAACATAAGTCTGAAACATTTGAAAAGTTCAAAGAATTTCAGAGTGAATTAGAAAATCATCGTAACGAGAAAATAAAGTTTCTACGATCTGATCGTGGAGGCAAATATTTGAGTTATGAGTTTGGTCTTTATTTGAAACAATGTGGAATAGTTTCGCAACTCACGACACCTGGAACACCACAGTGTAATGGTGTGTCCGAACATCTTAGCCATACTTTATTAGATATGGTGCGATCTATGATGTCTCTTACTGATTTACCGCTATCATTTTGGGGTTATGCTTTAGAGACGGCTGCATTCACGTTAAATAGGGCACCATCTAAATCCGTTGAGACATCACCATATGAATTGTGGTTTGGCAAGAAACCTAAGCTGTCGTTTCTTAAAGTTTGGGGTTGCGATGCTTATGTGAAAAAGCTTCATCCTGATAAGCTTGAACCCAAATCGGAGAAATGTGTCTTCAATAGGATACGCAAAGGAGACTGTTGGGTACACCTTCTATCACAAATCCAAAGGCAAGATATTCGTTGCTAAGAATGGATCCTCTCTAGAGAAGGAGTTTCTCTCAAAAGAAGTGAGTGGGAGGAAGGTAGAACTTGATGAGGTAATTGTACCTTCTCCCTAATTGGAAAGTAGTTCATCACAGAAATCAGTTCTAGTGATTCCTACACCAATTAGTGAGGAAGTTAATGATGATGATCATGAAACTTCATATCAAGTTACTACCAAACCTCGTAGGTCAACCAGAGTAAGGTCTGCACCAGAGTGGTACGGTAATCCTGTTCTGGAGGTCATGTTACTTGACCATGACGAACCTACGAACTATGAGGAAGCGATGATGAGCCCAGATTCCGCAAAGTGGCTTGAGGCCATGAAATCTGAGATGGGATCCATGTATGAGAACGAAGTGAGGACTTTGGTTGACTTTCCCGATGATCAGCAAGCCATAGAGAAGAAATGGATCTTCAAGAAGAAGACTGACGCTGACAGTAATGTTACTGTCTACAAAGCTCGACTTGTCGCGAAAGGTTTTTCACAAGTTCAAGGAGTTGAATATGATGAGACCTTCTCACCCATAGCAATGCTTAAGTCTGCCCGAATCATGTTAGCAATTGCCGCATTTTATGATTATGAAACTTGGCAAATGGATGTCAAAACTGCATTCCTTAATGGATATCTTAAAGAAGAGTTGTATATGATGCAACCAAAAGGTTTTGTGGATCCTAAAGGTGCTAACAAAGTGTGTAAGCTCCAGCGATCCATTTATGGACTGATGCAAGCCTCTCGGAGTTGGAATATACAATTTGATAGTGCGATCAAAGCATATGGTTTCATACAGACTTTTGGAGAAGCCTGTATTTACAAGAAAGTGAGTGGGATCTGTGTAGCATTTCTAATATTATATGTGGATGACATATTGTTGATTGGAAATAATACAGAATTTCTGGATAGCATAAAAGGATACTGGAATAAGAATTTTTCAATGAAAGACCTCGGTGAAGCTGCTTATATATTGGGCATCAAGATCTATAGAGATAGATCAAGAGGCTTAATTGGACTTCCACAAAGCACATACCTTGATAAAGTTTTGAAGAAGTTCAAAATGGACCAGTCAAAGAAAGGGTTGCTGCCTGTATTACAAGGTGTGAGGTTGAGTCAGACTCAATGCCCGACCATTGCAGAAGATAGAGAGAAAATGAAAGTCATTCCCTATGCTTCAGCCATAGGTTCTATCATGTATGCAATGCTGCGTACCAGACCTGATGTGTGCCTTGTTATAATCTTGGCAGGGAGGTACCAAAGTAATCCAGGAGTGGATCACTAGACAGCGGTCAAGAACATCCTAAAATACCTGAAAAGGACTAAGGATATGTTTCTCGTTTATGGAGGTGACAAAGAGCTCGTCGTAGATGGTTACGTCGATGCAAGCTTTGACACTGATCCGGATGACTCTAAGTCACAAACCGGATACATATTTATACTGAATGGTGGAGCTGTCAGTTGGTGCAGTTTCAAGAAGAGCGCCGTGGCGGGATCTACGTATGGAGCGGAGTACATAGCTCCTTCGGAAACAACAAATGAAGGAGTCTGGATGAAGGATTTCATATCCGATCTAGGTGTAATACCTAGTGCATTGGGTCCAATGGAAATCTTTTGTGACAATACTGGAGCAATAGCCTTGGCGAAGGAATCCAGATTTCAAAAGAGAACCAGACACATCAAGAGACACTTCAATTCCATCCGCGATCAAGTCAAGGCGGGAGATATAGAGATTTGCAAAATACATGCAGATCTGAGTGTTGCAGACCCGTTGACTAAGCCTCTCTCACGAGCAAAACATGGTCACCACCTAGACTCCATGTGTGTTAGAATCATTAGTATGTAATCTAGTGCAAGTGGGAGACTGATGCGTCTCCAACGTATCTATAATTTTTATTGTTCCATGCTGTTTTATTATCAATCTTGGATGTTTTATAATCATTTTATAGTCACTTTATATCATTTTTTGTTACTAACCTATTGACATAGTGCCAAGTGCCAGTTGATGTTTTTTCCATGGCTTTTACATTGCAGGAAATCAATATCATACGAAGTCCAAATGCCCCGAAAATTTACAGAGAATTTTTATGGGCCATAAGGAACACAATGGGCCCACCAGGGCATGCCAGGAGGCCCAGGAGCCCCTGGTGGGTTGTGCCCACCTCGGGTGCCCCCCGGACCGCCTCTTTGCTCTATTAATACCCCAAAAATACCAGAACCCTAGGGGAGTCGACGAAATATTCATCCAGCTGCCGTAGAGTCCAGAACCACCAGATCCAATCTAGACACCATCTCGGATGGGGTTCACTACCTCCATTGGTGCCTCTCCGATGATGCATGAGTAGTTCTTTGTAGACCTTCGGTTCCGTAGTTAGTAGCTAGATGGCTTTCTCTTTCTCGCTGAATTCTCAATACAATGGTCTCTTGGAGATCCATATGATGTAACTCTTTTTTAGGTGTGTTTGTTGGGACCTGATGAACGAGTTTATGATCAGCCATATCTTTTTATATCCATGAAAGTTATTTGAGTTTCATTGATTTCTTATAGCCTTGTATTTCTTCTCCGATATTTGGGTTTTGTTTGGCCAACTTGATCTATTTATATTGCAATTGGAAGAGGTGCCCGGTAGTGGGATCAATCTTACGGTGCTTGATCCCAGTGACAGAAAGGGAACCGACATGTATGTATCGTTGCTACTAAGGATAAAAAGATGGGATCTATATCTATGCAATAGATAAACAGATCTTGTCTACATCATGTCAACGTTCTTATTGCATTACTCTGTTTTTTCATGAACTTAATACACTAGATGCATGCTGGATATAAGTCGATGTGTGGAGTAATTGTTGGGGAACGTAGTAATTTCAAAAAAATTCCTACGCACACGCAAGATCGTGGTGATGCATAGCAACGAGAGGGGAGAGTGTTATCCACGTACCCTCGTAGACCGAAAGCGGAAGCGTTAGCACAACGCGGTTGATGTAGTCGTACGTCTTCACGTTCCGACCGATCAAGTACCGAACGTACGACACCTCCGAGTTCAGCACACGTTCAGCCCCATGACGTCCCTCGAACTCCGATCCAGCCGAGTGTTGAGGGAGAGTTTCGTCAGCATGACGGCGTGGTGACGATGATGATGTTCTACCGATGCAGGGCTTCGCCTAAGAACTGCTACAGTGTTATCGAGGTGGACTATGGTGGAGGGGGGCACCGCACACGGCTAAAAGATCAACAAATCAATTGTTGTGTCTGTGGGGTGCCCCCTGCCCCCGTATATAAAGGAGCAAGGGGGGAGGTGTGGCCGGCCAGGAGGAGGCGCCCCAGGAGGAGTCCTACTCCCACCGGGAGTAGGACTCCCTCCCTTCCTTGTTGGATTAGGAGAAGGGGGAAGGAGGAAGAGGAGAAGAAGGAAAGGGGGGCGCCGCCCCCCTCCTTGTCCTATTCGGACTAGAGGGGGAGGGGGCGCGCGGCCTGCCCTGGCCGCCCCTCCTCTTCTCCACTAAGGCCCACTATGGCCCATTAAACCCCCGGGGGGTTCCGGTAACCCCTCCGGTACTCCGGTAAAATCCCGATTTCACCCGAAACACTTCCGATATCCAAATTGTGACACCTGGATAATTAAGATACAGTAACCCTCTACTAATGTTGCCACGTCACCACAATTACTGTTGATAATCTCGCTATGATTCAAAACTCGTTCAAATTCAAATTTAAAATGAAGTCAATCTAGAAAAGTTATTCAAAAGTCAAAACTAAAATGTTCTAAATGTAGCAAGTAATTCATAATAAATATTGGTGGAGAAATCACACTTTTATAAAGTAGTTAAATGCACTATAATAAGTAAAATAGTGGTAAACTATTAATTAAATGCTCGTAAATTAATAAACAAATGCAAACTACTTTCTAAAAATGTGCTAAGTTGTTTGTGGCTGTGGCATAAATTGTAACATCTATTTGGGTGCCACTTTAGTAATTTTACTAAAACAAGAAATAAAAGAAAAGAGAAAATAGAAAACGGTAACTACACTAAAACAGAAAAGAATAAAGAAAGACAGAAAGAAAAGAAATGAGGGAAGGCCCATGTGGGCTGGGAGAGACCCAGCCCAGCTCACCCATCCCCTCCTCCACGCTACAGGAGACAGAGGAGGTGGCGTCCATCCGCCGGCTAGGCAGTCGCCGTGGCGGCCATCCCCCGCCTCCCCGACGACTACAAGGCCTCATCCCCGACCCCCCTTCGAACCCTAGCTCCTCTGCTTTCCTCTCCCTTGCTCCCTCCCAATTGTTCGAGTTAACCAGAGCGCTTCCGTCGTTGTCGTCGTGTCGATCCCGCGGCCGCTTGCCTCCCCGCACAGGGACATAATATCCAGACGCTCAGCCTCCTTCTTCATCGACCACGAGGACCAGTTCGAGTCGGGAGGCGCTGCATCGGCGAGATCGATGGTCTTCCCCGACTACATCTACCTCGGCAACCGCACGAATTCGCTACACTCCGACCACCATTGTCGCAGTCAAGCTTCTCATCACATCCGCTGTGAGCCTCCGTTCGTTTCCCCTCTCTCCCCATGCTCGATTTTTTTGTAGCGCCGTCCCCACGAGCTTCGGCTCCGTTGTCCGCCATGGCGGATGGATGCATCGATGTCGTTCTCCCCATCGTATTCTGTTGATGTGTGTGTACTCTAGGCGCTGTGTAACTAGTACCTAGCCCAATCCATGGCTCGATCTCGAGATGTGGAGCTCTCTACTCCCGTGCGAGTGCCCTGTCCGCAGCCCCGTCGCCGCCTAGCTTGTCGTTGCTCCTCCTCCTTGTGCTGCTCTGCTTCTTGCGTCGCTGCTCTACTGCTCTGTTGCTCCTGCCGCTGCCTACCGCATTGCCCTCTGCTGCTTCTACTGCTTGCCGCTACACAGCCGCTGCTGTCCGCAAGCACCGCCGCTTGCCGTCGCCCGTTGACCGTGCCGTGCCTCCCGCACGCCAGCGCCGGCTCGCGCTTGTCGCCCTCCCGCTGCCAGAGCGCCGTGCGAGCCCGCCCCTCCGAGTGCACAGACCCGCGCCCGTCCCTCATGCCCCCATGCCGCTCCGCTCGCCGTCGTTCCCGGCCGGCCGGCCTGCCGCGCCGGCGGCCCCCGTCTGTGCGCGGGCGTAGCCCCTGCCGGCTGCGCCTCTGCCAAATTTGGCAGGCCCTGCTAATTGGGGTTAGATTAGCACTAACCCCCTCCTAGTTAGTCACTAACAGTAGGCCATGCCCCTATTTAAATAAAAAGAATATTAAATAAAATATTAGTTAATTAATTTAATTAATTACCGGATTAACTAGCTAATTAGTTAGTTAACTTAATTAAACTTGTAGTTTAGCCTAATCTGTCAATGACACGGGGGCCCCACCCCCTGTTGACCAGTCAAACTTTGACTGGTCAACTAGGTCCCCCTGGCCCACATGTTAGCCCATGTGTACACTGTTGTGTACACAGGGCTGGGTACATCTAGCATTTACTATTTAATTTCAAATTAATAATAAATTAGAAAATGATTTAAAACTTTAAAATTGATATAAAATAAACTGTAACTCGGATCGAAATACTTTCTACATGAAAGTTGCTTAGAATGACGAGACGAATCCGGATACGCAGCTTGTTCGTCCACCACACATCCCTAGCATAGCAAACACGCAACTTTTCCCCTCCGGTTAATCTGTCCGAAAACGCAAAACACCGGGGATACTTTCCCGGATGTTTCCCCCCTTCACCGGTATCACCTCCTACCACGTTAGGTCACCTCTAGCACAACGTATTGCCGCTTCTTGCTTTTTGTTACATTTGATTGCTTTGCTATTTATTGTGTTCCCCCTCCGTTACTTCTTTCCGGTAGACCCTGAGACCGATGCCGGTACCCCTGTGATCAACTACATCGACGACCCCTCTCTCTTGCCAAAGCAACAAGGCAAGCCCCCCCCTTGATCACCAGATATCGCCTATTCTTCTCTATACTGCTTGCATTAGAGTAGTGTAGCATGTTACTGCTTTCAGTTAATCCTATACTGCTGCATAGCCTGTCCTTGCTACTACTGTTGTTACCTTTACCTGTTATCCTAATTCTTAGTATAGGATGCTAGTGTTCCATCAGTGGCCCTACTCTCTTGTCCGTCTACCATGCTATACTACTGGGCCGTGATCACTTCGGGAGGTGATCACGGGCATACTATATACTTTACACTGTTACATTACCTGTGATACTGTTCGGAGATGGGGGCTGAAGGGGCAGGTGGCTCCATCCCGGTAGAGGTGGGCCTGGGTTCCCGACGGCCCCGACTGTTACTTTGCGGCGGAGCGGCAGGGCAGGTTCAGACCACCTAGGGTAGAGGTGGGCCTGGCCCTGGTCGGCGTTCGCGGATACTTAACACGCTTAACGAGATCTGGGTATTTGATCTGAGTCTGCCCATTTGGTCTATACGCACTAACCACCTACGCGGGAGTAGTTATGGGTATCCCGACGTCGTGGTATCAGCCGAAGCCTTCGTGACGTCAGCGACTGAGCGGCGCGCGCCAGGTTGGACCGCGTAACATGACTTCCTTTGTAATGGAGGTTGCTAGGTCTGCTCTCTGGCCGCATACGCAACGTGCAGGTGTGCTCAGGGTGATGGGCCCAGACCCCTGCGCGCTTAGGTTTAGACCGGCGTGCTGACCTCTCTGTTGTGCCTAGGTGGGGCTGCGACGTGTTGATCTTCCGAGGCCGGGCATGACCCAGGAAAGTGTGTCCGGCCAAATGGGATCAAGCGTGTTGGGCTATGTGGTGCACCCCTGCAGGGAAGTTAATCTATTCGAATAGTCGTGTCCCTCGCTAAAAGGATGACCCGGAGTTGTACCTTGACCTTATGACAACTAGAACCGGATACTTAATAAAACATACCCTTCCAAGTGCCAGATACAACCCGATGATCGCTCTCTAACAGGGCATCGAGGAGGGGATCGCCGGGTAGGATTATGCTATACGATGCTACTTGGAGGACTTCAGTCTACTCTCTTCTATATGCTACAAGACGGAGGCTGCCAGAAGCGTAGTCTTCGACAGGATTAGATATCCCCCTCTTATTCTGGCATTCTGCAGTTCAGTCCACTGATATGGCCCTTTACACATAAATCCATGCATATGTAGTGTAGCTCCTTGCTTGCGAGTACTTTGGATGAGTACTCACGGTTGCCTTGTTTCCCCCTTTTCCCATCTCTCTACCCGATTGCTGCAACCAGACGTTGGAGCCCAGGATCCAGACGCCACCGTCAACGACGATCCCTTCTACTCTGGAGGTGCCTACTACTACGTGCTGCCTGCTGACGACGACCAGGAGTAGTTAGGAGGATCCCAGGCAGGAGGCCTGCGCCTTGTTCGATCTGTATCCTAGTTTGTGCTAGCCTTCTTAAGGCAAACTTGTTTAACTTATGTCTGTACTCAGATATTGTTGCTTCCGCTGACTCGTCTATGATCGAGCACTTGTATTCGAGCCCTTGAGGCCCCTGGCTTGTATTATGATGCTTGTATGACTTATTTTATTTGTAGAGTTGTGTTGTGATATCTTCCCGTGAGTCCCTGATCTTGATCGTACACATTTGCGTGCATGATTAGTGTACGGTTGAATCGGGGGCGTCACAAGTTGGTATCAGAGCCGACTGCCTGTAGGAATCCCCCTTCCACACTCCTTGGCCGAAGTCGAGTCTAGATATTGCAAAAACTTTTACTAACATGGCTGTGTGCCTTACGGGCCCACGTCGCCATTGGGTGGTATTAGGATCTTTTATTCCTCGACCTATACTCTGGGACTCTGACATCTCTTCTATTCGGGTTAAATGATTTTGCTAAAAACAAAACTAACTTTAGGTTCTCGAAAATACTTTCTCCCGGAGAGCCCCTCACTTCAGATGATCGCCTGCTGCACTAGAAGATTCCGAAGTTACTCTACGATGCTCTCTCGAGTCTTTGTGCCATCGCATTTGCGATTTCCTTCCACCGTCAACCCCTATGAAAACTTCATACACTTGCCATTCTTACATTCATCCCCAGCTGCTCTTGTTATTACAAGATGCATTGAATTATTCTTCGACTCTTAAGAATCCCTTGAGCCACTGCCTTACAGATCCTTGCCGCAAAAATATCCCTACGAATTGTTTCTTCACACTTATCAAGGACCCCTTCATTACTAGTTGTTCATAGGATTCAATAGGTACATTGAAATACTACCCGATCTTCTGGTAATCCTCTGCCAACTATTGCTCTGCAAATACTTGTCTTCCTACAGTCTGGACAATTCCATTTGTCTAACAATAACCATTAAAATCCTTGTGATTGACATTCTAATCCCGTTGATTCAACATGTTTGTGAATGCACACAATCATCAGTTGTTCCCTGAAAATTATCCTTCCGGCTCAGACGTCATTTAAACGCGAGCTGGTTCTCAACCAATCCAATTGTCGTCGATTGTACCCCTAAGCTTACCCGACTTATCCATCCTTAATCAGAGCCTTTGCTTCTGATCCCTTGATTTGAAAATCACAATTCCTTTGCATTTGAGTTCTGGATTAGTCAGTTGTTTCTATGACCTGATGCCTTTGCATTCTTTCTTCCTTTGATTGGGTATCGATACTCACATCAGCTCCATTGTGGATCGCCATATCCACTGTTGGATTATTATCCGACAGTGTCCTTCATAATTAATCACCTTGTGAGTTCTTTCTCTGATACATAATGCCTTTGGTAAATTGTATCCTCTCCTTTTGTGAACCATGCTCTATTTTCGAGCTTGTGTTAGTTACTCTTGAAGCTTGTGGTATATGTTTCCACGATACCCTGACGGGTTGAACCTATGCCTTCCTTAATATGTGTGAACTCGAAAGTTTTCACGAGTCACACACTTCTGGTATATTGCTAGATAAAATTTCAACACTACAACTTCCTCGAATGTGGGAAGTGAATGAAAGGTTATGCATTGAAGAAGTGGGAGTCGACCTTGAACTTTGTGTTCATGCGCATGGAAATGATGTAGATCTTAACATGGAAGCTTCTCGTAACAATAATTATTCCCTTGGTATAATTTGATCTTGTATCTGTGATTTTGTCCTTTGCAATCATGGTTCCAACCAAGATTGTCTTCTTTGATCCCCTTTCTCGGACAAGTTGAAGTGCTTACCTTCTACATATCAATACACATGTCCAAACTCTAATATGGTCTACCTTCAAATATTACCCCTGGTATCTCGAGAATATCAAATAACTGATTTGCTTTCTATGAATAGTCATCTAGTATTACTTCTCACCGATTCAGATTCCCCCCCCTCGGTTCTGAGTTGTCAGTCACTCGAGAACACTGATAAGAGAATCGATCCCGCACTTCGATTCAACAACTCTAGTAATTTTCGTTGCTTAGGAGTTTAATATTCCATCAAGTCATTCCTAGCCTGATTGGCTATATCCTTATCATGATAAATTTTAACTGTGCTACCTGATCCTTCTTCTCGCAGCACAATTTTCGATGATGAGCTAAGCTTACGTTGATTTTTCCTTGTCATATCATTTCGCCTTGAACAACAAGCTTGGTTTCGAGTTTGTGTTGTACCCGCGGTTCCAATAACTTTTCGCTTCATCATTCCTTTGACTTGATGTCATCGCCGCTCAATTACATCTTCCTGAAATCTCTCGACAATTGTGTCGTGCTCGTCAACATTCTGAGCTCTTCCAGCATATCAATCGAATTCGTCATGAGTACTACCATCCTTGACCCTCGATGATTTGAGTTACCATCGACACCTCCGTTGTCTTCTTTCCAACACATGTTTGATCATGTCTTGGTTATACCTTGGACTCCTTTCTATTACTACAATTGTTCCTTGAGTATTTGTTGTGATCTTCAACTCCAACCCCTACTTGTAACACCATTGTCGGTGTCAAAACCGGCGGATCTCGGGTAGGGGGTCCCGAACTGTGCGTCAAGGTCGGATGGTAACAGGAGACAAAGGACACTTTATTTTACCCAGGTTCAGGCCCTCGATGGAGGTAAAACCCTACTCCTGCTAGATTAATATTGATGATATGGGTAGTACAAGAGTGGATCTACCACGAGATCAAGGAGGCTAAACCCTAGAAGCTAGCCTATGGTATGATTGTGTATGATGATGGTTGTCCTACGGACTACAACTCTCCGGTTTATATAGACACCGGATAGGGTTAGGGTTACACAGAGTCGGTTACAATGGTAGGAGGTCTCGAATATGCGCACACCTAGCTTGCCTTCTACGCCAAGAAAAGATCCTTCCGGACACGGGACGAAGTCTTCAACTTTATATCTTCATAATCCTGGAGTCCGGCTGAAGGTATAGTTCGGCTATCCAAACACCCCCTAATCCAGGACTCCCTCAGTACCCCCTGAACCAGGCTTCAATGACGACGAGTCCGGCGCGCAGATTGTCTTCGGCATTGCAAGGCGGGTTCCTCCTCCAAGTTCTTCAAGAAGATTATAAACACCACAGAATAGTGTCCGGCTCTGCAAAATAAGTTTCCACATATTGCCATACAGAGAATAATATTAACACAAATCAAATCTGCTGACGTATCCCATAGTGCGTCATAACACTGCGGCCAAGCCTTCTATAAATTGTTTTCATCGTTCCACCTCAGCCCGTATAGCAAGGCGGTTTCCTTGGCACGTCTTGTCGAAGCAGAGATCGTGTGCCCCCCCCTTTAACGGGATTCTCATTAATACGGACGTGGGCAACCCAATCATGCCTGTTGGCACGTCTTGCCTTAATTAAAGGTTAGTCCAAGACGGTTACGGGGAGGGCGCTTGATATTCTGCCTCTTATATAAAGAGACCAAGGCCCTGTTCCCCGCTTCTATTCTCAAAACAAGTTCGCCCGTCGCCTCGAGTTCCAGCACCCTAAGCTTCCAGATTCCGAGCGCACCGGATCTTCGACAATGTCCGGCTCCGACCTCCAAGGCCGATGGATGCCGTCCTCTGTTACGGAGGAGGACGTATCAAGATTGAGGGAAGCTAGATTCCTGACCAGGGAGATTCCCCACAGGCTACCTGTTCCGGGACAGGTGATCCCTAGCCCTCAGCCCGGCGAGAGTGTGGTATTGATATCCCACTTCCTTCGCGGATTAGGCTTCCCCGTGGATCCTTTTGTAAGGGGACTGATGGGCTGGAATTCCACGACTTAGCTCCGGAGTCCATCCTCCATATCTCCTCGTTCATAGTTGTGTGCGAAGCATTCCTCCGTGTCACCCCTCACTTCGGACTGTGGCTCAAGACCTTGAAAGTAGAACCGAAGATAATCGAAGGACGCCATGCAGAGTGCGGAGGCGCTGTTATAAAAAGAAATGCCGACGCTCCATGGCCCGAGGGCGCTTTTCAAGAGGAGCTCGGCTTATGGCAACAGGAGTGGTTCTACATCACCGCTCCTCGGGGCACCGCATGGGTGGCGCCTCCGGCCTTTCGCTCGGGTCCCCCACCACGGTTAGCATCGTGGATTAACACGGGGTTAGATCGGGGCTTGCCCAAAGACGTTCCTCTGCTGTAGGGTCGCATTAAGGATCTCTTGAAGGGAGACTTCGACCTGGTCAAGGTGACACAAGTCATGCTGATTCGCCGGACACTGCCCGGCCAACGTCGCCCCCTTCGCTTGTGGGAGTTCAATCCGGAGGGACCACGAGCTCTCCAGAATTTTATGGGCGTAACGCCTGTGGAGATGTACAAACTGTTCTTCGGATCACAAGAAGTGACTCCGGATTTAACCGAGGATGCTGGTTTAAGCCGCAATCGCCCGGATACTCAAGTAAGTGACCTTGCGACCGGACCTTCTATCCGCATAATTAACTTGATTTTAACATCGTTTCTCCTTTTAAGCAGGAGTGGATAGCGAAGGCGAAGCTGATCAGGTGTCCGCCTCCCCTTCCCGAAACCAGGCTGGATCCCGAGCTAGTCAGGATGCTGGAGGAAGTGCCTTTGGAGGGAAATAAGGGGAAGGACAAGGAAACCCTGGCCTCCTCGAAAGAGGCCCTTCCGAAGGGGGGAATCGACAATTCCTCTCCTAGGGGAAAGAAAAGGGCCGCCTCTGATGACCCGGAGACCGTAGCCTCGAAGCAGGGGAAAGAATCCTTGTCAGAGAACCAAACGCCGGGGAGTCCCTCAGCCGAACTAAACCCAAAAAGGGACCAGCTCTCCAGCGAACCGTAAGTAGAGGAAGAGTTTTTCTTTTAAGAGAAATCCTTGATTTATATCTGGGAAATTTGAACCGAAACTTAATTTGTAGTTCGGACCTCAGCCCTTCTCAGCAGAACTCGTCCTCGGGGGATCTTCTTCTGGAGATGATGGAGTGCGGGACGCCTCCTCCTTCTGTATTGCCTAGCAAGGCGGGCGACGCTGAAGTGTCATCGCGGGGGATTTCTCTGGATCCGCTAAGGGCGGACGGTGCTGCCCCCCAAGGTTTACCGTGTCCGGCTTTTGAGGAAGGCCATGGGACGAGTCCGGCGCCATCTGGTGTTCGGTCGGAGGAGCTAAAGACTCTGCTGGGGCGAGCCTCTGTCTCAGTGGAGCACCGTGCATTAATGAGCACGATGATTGAAAAGATTTCATCCGCAGAAAGCGGACTGCACGAGGCCGTCAAGATCTTAGTAAAGGTGTACGTTTTAAATAACGTATATTTGTGTTAATTGCGCATAAATAAAGTGCGCCCTGTATAGGTAGTAGCCCCTGAGACTCTGTGCGTCGTAAAGGTGTACGACGCGCAGAGGATCTTAATCCCAGGTCCTTTAAGTGGCACCTTTATATGTAGGTGGCTGATTGTCCGGAGTCAAGCCGGACTTGTGAATATGCCGAACTAAAGCGACAACTGGATGAGGCAGAAGCCGACATCGTGCTTGTTAACAAGCGACTTGATGGTGCTCAAGGTATTGAAATCATTAGGCGATTGTTAGTAAGACGAGCTGTATGTCAATATCTTACCGTGCGTGTGCGACGCAGATGGTGCGGCCGCCATGGAAGGTCTTAGGGCCGAACTCGCCCGAGCGAAGGATCAAGCCAGAAAAAGTGATGCGGCTGCCGTAAAAGCCCTTGAAGAGCTGAAAGCCGAACAGGCTGCCCATTGCCGAAGCAAGGATGAAATGGCTGATATGGCCGTAAAGTTAAAGAGCGCTACTGACCGTTGCAAGCTTCTTGAAGAAGAAGATCGAGCGAAGCAAACTAGCTTAGAGAAGGCTGTTGCTGACGCCAAGGACGCCCGCTCTATAATGAGAGCGGCGAAGGAAGAGCTGCGTCAAGCCGGTCAGATTGCGGATGGAAAGCCCTTCTCGCTGCGGAGAAAATTTTGTGATCCGAAGTTTGCCCCGTTAAACCGGAGGAGTATAGAGGACACCTATCTGGATTTAGCGGCTAGTGCCACTGATGCGACCGAACACTTTTGGGATAAAAAGGATCATGAAGTGGAGAAGCTCTTTTGGTCGCAATTCATCAATCCAGAGCGTCCGCTGGCAGTGGACGATCGCCTGGCCCAATGTGCCGAGCTGAATAGGTTATCCGCACTCGCCATGAAGTACGTCATGGATCGTCTGTATCTGGGGAGATCGAAGCCGAAGAGCTATTTCATCTTGGTGCAGCAATTGCTGGACGTGGTGCCACATGTCGATGCTATGAAGAGGTCAGCATGCGTAGAGGGCGCTCGGCTGGCTCTTGCCCGTGTCAAGACATACTGGGCAGATATGGAGCCCACCACTGTTGCGTCCCGGGATTCGGACAAAAGCCGAACACCTGCCGAGCACTATTTTGAGGAAGTCCTCGAAGGCGCTCGCGTAATAGAGACGCAGTGCTCGAAGGATGCTATATTATGATAGCATATGTAGTCATAAAACAGTATTTTGATAAATTGTAGTGGCATTTTTTTAGACTTGTGCCTTCAAGTATTAGGAACACCTCCTGTGCGGCCGTTTTAATATATATAAATTCTGAAAGATTGCAGTCGTTGGCTTCAGCCCCCACTCACATAGTGCGGGGGTCCTACAAAGGAGGTGATAGCGCAGCGGGCGAGGCAAACGGACTATAATGGTTTAACACTTTCACTTAGCCATAGGAGCTTGACAGTGGGACTCTTTAGGTAGCCCTTTAGTGGCGAATGCGCTTTGCCCGAATTCGGAGCATGTACGTGCCTGACCGGGAAACGGCCCTTCGTCAAAGCGGAGGGATTCGAAAAATCCCTATGAGTCATCGAGTGGCGACCAGTCTCGCGCTACATCATGACAGTCGGTTTTCGGCTTTCTCTACTGGGGTGCTCACCCGGCCGAACCGGGGCACAATCGCTGTAGTTCTCCTGGTGCTACCTTAGCCGATAGAACGGAACGTAAGGTGGACGAACTCAGGAGCCGGGCAACCCAACATATGACCAAAATCATGATTCGGAGCTGATGCATATAGTGCCAAAACTCGCGACGCCGGGCACTCCCTAAGGTGTTCGGTCTTTATCAGTGCGGGTGAGACAACACCCTAAAAAAAGAGCCCCTAGTGTCCAGGTACGAGCAATAACTCTGGCGTGGCCACATGCCAAAACGCCAGCCTCCTCCTTGGTTATGGCAGAACAAACCAGGGGATGTATAGCAGCAAGAGATAGTAAAAAAAAGGTTTACGCAGGGTCTTAATCTAAAAAGAAACCTTAAGACGGGTCCCTACTGCATGTCTGCGCCTGTGTCTCCGCTGTGTCGTGTCCTGGACGGGCGCCGCATGACGTTCATCTGTAAAAGAGAGGAACTGAATTGAAAAATGGGTTGTGCGGAATAAAAAGGTAATAAACAAAATATAAAGTAAAAATATATATTAAGTTGAGCTTTATTGTCTCTGCGTATAGCCCCTGGTACAGGGGCATATGGCGTTTATGAGCCTGCATTGATGACAGACGTGTGCCGAACTTTGTTGAGTCCGGGTCCGTGGCCTTTGATGACTTATATATATATATATATATATATATATATATATATATATATATATATATATATATATATATATATATATATATATATATATAAAGTCTTTTGGCTGGCGAGGCCACTTTATTGTGCGGCTGTTTGAGCAGCCGCGCAGTCCTCCGTTTGGAGGAGGCATATTTTAGTGCGTTCCCTTTAAAGAGATGATGCCTCGTGGACCGGGCATCTTAAGTGTGAGAGACGCGTAATGCGGTATGGCGTTAAAGCGAGCGAAAGCTCCGCGTCCCATTAGTGCTTGATAGCGACTTGAAAACGGGACTAGATGGAAAGTCAGCTTTTCGCGACGGAAGTTTTTGGGAGAGCCAAATATGACCACAAGCCGGAGAAAACCCATACAGTGGGTGTCCGGGCCTGGTGCTACCCCTTGAAAGGAGGTTTTGCTGTGGCAGATTCTTTCTGGGTTTATAACCCATGCGGCGGATTGTATCCTGATATATCAGGTTTAGTCCGCTGCCTCCGTCCATAAGGACATTGGTAAACTGGAATCCATCGATTATTGGATCTAGTATCAGGGCAGTCCGGCCTGCGTTTTTGATATTTCTAGAATAATCTAGCTGATAAAAAATGATTGGCTTTAGTGACCAGTGGCGGGACTCCTGAGGGGAAAGTTTGATTGTACGTACCTTTATGGGTGCCATACGTTTTGTGACGTGAAGTAGGTTCACTGTTTTGACTTCTTGTGGGAAGTTCTTTTGTTTCTTGGTACTCTGCCTTTGGGGTTCGTCCTCTTCTTCACTTGGTGTGTCGCGCCCCTTGTGTTCGGCGTTAAGCTGTCCGGATTGTTTAAAAACCCAACACTCTCTGTGGGTGTGATTGGCAGGCTTCCCAGGAGTACTGTGTATCTGACATATTCTGCCCAGGATTCTATTTAAGCTGGACGGATCATCCCTGTTATCCTGAGGGGATGGTTTTGTTTGATTTTGTCGTGAGCTTTTGAACCCAGCATTGACTGCCTCGCTCTTCGGACTTTTTCTTTTGATTCGGCGACGATCCTTATTTCGTCGCGGTTTTCCGTTTCCATCCCTGATTTCGGATGTACTTGGGTCGCTGGGGCTGCGCCTTGCCAACCAGCTGTCCTCTCCTGCGCAAAAGCGGGTCACGAGGCTTGTGAGTGCGGCCATTGTTCTTGGCTTTTCCTGGCCGAGGTGTCTGGCGAGCCATTCGTCTCGGACATTATGCCTGAAAGCTGCTAAAGTCTCGGCGTCCGGACAATCCACTATCTGATTCTTTTTAGTAAGGAATCTGTTCCAAAACTGTCGCGCTGATTCTCCGGGCTGTTGAGTTATGTGACTGAGATCGTGTGCGTCCGGAGGGCGGACGTAGGTCCCTTGAAAATTTGCTCGGAAAGCGTCCTCGAGCTCTTCCCAACTTCCAATTGTGTTTTCGGGAAGGCCTTTAAGCCAGTGCCGAGCTGGCCCTTTAAGCTTAAGGGGTAGATATTTAATGGCGTGGAGATCATCTCCTCTAGCCATATGTATATGGAGGATATAATCCTCGATCCAGACTCCGGGGTCTGTTGTTCCATCGTACGCCTCTATGTTGATGGGTGAGGGAGTCCTGGATTAGGGGGTGTTCGGATAGCCGAACTATACCTTCAGCCGGACTCCAGGACCATGAAGATATAAGATTGAAGACTTCGTCCCGTGTCCGGAAGGATCTTTTCTTGGCGTGGAAGGCAAGCTAGGTGTGCGGATATTCAAGATCTCCTACCAATGTAACCGACTCTGTGTAACCCTAACCCTATCCGGTGTCTATATAAACCGGAGGGTTGTAGTCCGTAGGACAACCATCATCATACACAATCATACCATAGGCTAGCTTCTAGGGTTTAGCCTCCTTGATCTCGTGGTAGATCTACTCTTGTACTACCCATATCATCAATATTAATCTAGCAGGAGTAGGGTTTTACCTCCATCGAGAGGGCCCGAACCTGGGTAAATAAAGTGTCCCTTGTCTCCTGTTACCATCCGACCTTGACGCACAGTTCGGGACCCCCTACCCGAGATCCGCCGGTTTTGACACCGACATTGGTGCTTTCATTGAGAGTTCCTCTGTGTCGTCGCTTTTAGGCCCGATGGCTTCTTCGATCATCAATAACGATGAGGTCCAGGGTGAGACTTTCCTCCCCGGACAGATCTTCGTGTTCGGCGGCTTCGCTCTGCGGGCCAATTCGCTTGGTCATTTGGAGCAGACCGAAAGCTACGCCCCTGGCCATCAAGTCAGGTTTGGAAGCTTAAACTACACGACGGATATCCGCAGAGACTTTATCTTCGACGGACTCGAGCCACAGCCAACCGCGCCGCACTATCTCGAGGGGCATGATATAGCTCTGGCTCCGAACAGTGCCCTGGAGGCCGCACACGCTCCGGCCCCGATCCTTGACTCGGAGCCCGCCGCGTTCTCCGAGGATGAAGGGTTGGACGTCACCTCAGGTACTGCGATCGAGCCGAATGCCAGCCCCGCACTTCGCATGGCTCACGACTCCAAGGAGCCAGACTCCTCTCCGAACTCCGGGCCTTCCGTGCCCCTGCCGATCGAGTCTGATTGGGCGCCTGTAATGGAGTTCACCGCCGCGGACATCTTTCAGTGCTCACCTTTTGGTGATATTCTGAATTCTCTCAAGTCTCTCTCTTTACCAGGAGAGCCCAGGCCGTACTATGGCCTGCGAGGTTGGGATTCGGACGACGAAGAAATTCAAAGCCCACCCACCACCCACTTAATAGCCACTGTCGATGATTTAACCGACATGCTCGACTTCGGATCCGAAGACTTCGACGGTATAGACGACGAAGGTGGAGACGAATTGGAACCAGCACCTATAGGGCACTGGGCCTCCACCACACCTAACGATGTATTCATGGTGGATACCCCTAAAGGAAACGACAACGAGGAAAAAGGGGGCGAAAAAAGAGGTAAAACCTCCGAAAAGCAGTCAAAACGGCGACGTAAACGCCGAGCCAAAACCCGCCTCGATCAAAACCCAGCCCTAGAGCAGGATGAGTCGGTAGAGAACGAGCTTGCCTCAGAACAGCCGTCCGAACAGGGCAATACGGATAGAGAGGACAGACAGCCCTCTCCCGGCCATAA
The DNA here is from genome assembly GCA_032464435.1 of Aegilops umbellulata. Lineage (NCBI taxonomy): Eukaryota > Viridiplantae > Streptophyta > Magnoliopsida > Poales > Poaceae > Aegilops > Aegilops umbellulata. The sequence goes on from CP136057.1 coordinate 643,236,375, forward strand.
CAGAACTCCGGACAATCTCACACCGGACAAAACCATGGAGCAGAAGAATCTCCACGAAAGGCTCGTTGCCACGGCACGTAGCCTGAAAAAGCAGAAGCGGAAGCCAAAGACGATGGAAGATGCACTCAAAACAAGATGGAGCAAAGTAATCAAGACCGCAGACAAATACGGCGACAGCCGCCGGACCAAAAGCTATCCGACAAGAAAACTACTGCCCGAATTCGACCAGGAGGCCGCACGGTCGGATAAACGACCCCACGGCCACTATAAAAAGGCAAGAGGCGCCGCACTTAATGCGGCATGCGACCCAATCAAAGACTCGCACCAGGGCCCAGCCAGGTCCATTTACGGGCGAAGAAAGCAAACTTTCACAAGCAATGCAAAAATTCCACCATCAGAATCCGGCACACCCAAATACAGGGGCGCCGCACCCCCCCTATGTTTCACCGATGAGGTACTGGAATACGAATTTCTAGAGGGATTTAAACCCGTCAACATAGAGGCATACGATGGAACAACAGACCCGGGAGTCTGGATCGAGGATTATATCCTCCACATACATATGGCTAGAGGAGACGATCTCCACGCCATAAAATATTTACCCCTTAAGCTTAAAGGGCCAGCCAGGCACTGGGTTAAAAGCCTTCCCGAAAACACAATTGGAAGCTGGGAAGAGCTCGAGGATTCTTTCCGAGCAAATTTTCAAGGGACCTATGTCCGTCCCCCGGATGCAGACGATCTCAGTCACATAACTCAGCAGCCCGGAGAATCAGCTCGGCAGTTCTGGAACAGATTCCTCACTAAAAAGAATCAAATAGTGGATTGTCCGGACGCCGAAGCCCTAGCGGCTTTCAGGCATAATGTCCGAGATGAATGGCTCGCCAGACACCTCGGCCAGGAAAAGCCAAGAACAATGGCCGCACTCACAAGCCTCATGACCCGCTTTTGCGCAGGAGAGGACAGCTGGTTGGCACGATGCAGCCCCAGCGACCCAAGTACATCAAAAATCAGAGATGGAAACGGAAAACCGCGGCGAAATAAGGACCGCCGCCGAATCAAAGGCAAAAGTCCGAAGAGCACGACAGTCAATGCCGGATTCAAAAGCTCACGGCAAAATCATACAAAACCACCCCTCCAAGATAATAGGGATGATCCGTCCAGCTTAAATAGAATCATGGACAGAATATGTCAGATACACAGTACTCCTGGGAAGCCTGCCAATCACACCCACAGAGACTGTTGGGTTTTTAACCAATCCGGACAGCTTAACGCCGAACACAAGGGGCTCGATACACCAAGTGAAGAAGAGGACGAACCCCAAAGGCAGAACACCAGGAAACAAAAGAACTTCCCTCAAGAAGTCAAAACAGTGAACTCACTTCACGTAACAAAACGTGTGGCACCCATAAAGGTACGCACAGTCAAACCTACCCCTCAGAGTCCCGCCACTGGTCACTAAAGCCAATCATTTTTGATCAGCTAGATTATTCTAGAAATATCAAAAACGCAGGCCGGACTGCCCTGATACTAGATCCAATAATCGATGGATTCCAGTTTACCAATGTTCTTATGGACGGCGACAGTGGACTAAACCTGATATATCAGGATACAATCCACAGCATGGGCATAAACCCAGCAAGAATTCGCCACAGCAAAACCTCCTTTCAAGGGGTAGCACCAGGCCCGGACACCCATTGCATGGGCTTTCTCCGGCTCACAGTCATCTTTGGCTCTGCCAATAACTTTCGTCGCGAAAAGCTGACCTTCCATGTAGTCCCGTTTTCAAGTCGCTATCAAGCACTAGTGGGATGCGGAGCTTTCGCTCGCTTTAATGCAATACTGCATTATGCATCCCTCACGCTAAAGATGCCCGGTCCTCGAGGCATCATCTCTTTAAAGGGAACGTACTAAAATAGGCCTCCTCCAAATGGAGGATTGCGCGGCCGCTTAAACAGCCGCACAATAAAGTTGCGTCGCCAGCAAAAGGACTTTTTTCTAATTCATTACAGTCCACGGACCCGGACTCAACGAGTTCGGCACAAGTTGATCATTAACGCGGGCTTAGTACGCCATATACCCCCATACCAGGGGCTATACGCATAACTCTACCTTATATATCCTTTACTTTGTATTCTGTTTATTATTCTTTCCATTCCGCACGACCCATTTTTCAATTTAGTTCCTCTCTTTTACAGATGAACGTCGTGCGGCGCCCGTCCAGGATACGACACAACGGAGACACAGGCGCAGACGTGCAGTAGGGACCCGTCCTAAAGGATTCTTTTTAGATTAAGACCCTGCGTAAACCTTTTTTTACTGTCTCTTGCTGCTATACATCCCCTAGTTTTTTCTTTTCTGCTATAACCAAGGAGGAGGCTGGCGTTTTGGCATGTGGCCACGCCAGAAATCTTGCTCGTACCTGGACACTAAGGGCTCTTTTATTTTTTTAAGGGTGTTGTTTCACACGCACTCACAAAGACCGAACACCTTCGGGAGTGTTCGGCGTCGCGAGTTTTGGCGCTATATGCATCAGCTCCGAATCATGATTTTGGTCACATGTTGGGTTGCCCGACTCCTGAGTTCGGCTACCTTACGTTCCGCTTTATCGACTAAGGTAGCACCAGGAGAACTACTGTGATTGTGCCCCGGTTCGGCCGGGTGAGCACCTCAGTAGAGAAAGCCAAAAACCAACTGTCATGATGTAGCGTGAGACTGGTCGCCACTCGATGACTCATAGGGATTTGTCGAATCCCTCCGCTTTGACGAAGGGTCGTTTCCCGGTCAGGCACGTACGCGCTCCGAACTCAGGCAAAGCACAGTCGTCACCAAAGGGCTACCTAAAGAGTCCCACTGTCAAGCTCCTATGTCTAAGTGAAAGTGTTAAAGCATTATAGTCCGGTTGCCTAGCCCGCTGCACTATCACCTCCTTTGTAGGACCAAGACATTGGGTTAAGTGTGAAAATGCGTCTTCTGCGCGCACCCCCGCACTATGTGCGTGGGGGCTGAAGCCAACGACTACAATCTTTCAGAATTTATATATTAAAACGGCCGCATAGGAGGTGTTCTTAATACTTGAAGGCACAAGTCTAAAAAATGCCACTAAAATTTATCAAAATACTGAGTTATGATTACATATGCTATCATAATATAGCATCCTTCGAGCACTGCGTCTCTATTACGCGAGCGCCTTCGAGGACTTCCTCAAAATAATGGTCGGCAGGTATTCGGCTTTTATCCGAATCTCGTGACGCAACACTGGTGGGCTCCATACCTGCCCAGTATGTCTTGACACGGGCAAGAGCCAGCCGAGCGCCCTCAACGCACGCTGACCTCTTCATAGCATCGACACGTGGCACCACGTCTAGCAATTGCTGCACCAAGCTGAAATAACTCTTCGGCTTCGTTCCCCCCCGACACAAACGATCCATGATGTACTTCATGGCGAGTCCGGACAACCTATTCAGCTCGGCCCATTGGGCCAGGCGATCGTCCATTGACAGCGAACGCTCTAGATTGACGAATTGCGACCAAAAGAGCTTCTCCACTTCATGATCCTTTTTATCTCGAAAGTGTTCGGTCGCATCAGTGGCACTAGCGGCCAAATCCAGATAGGTGTTCTCTATACTCCACATCCGGTTCAACGGGGTAAACTTCGGATCACAAAATTTTCTCCGCAGCGAGAAGGGCTTTCCATCCGCAATCTGTTCGGCCTGACGCAGCTCTTCCTTCGCCGCTCTCATTATAGAGCGGGCGTCCTTTGCGTCAGCAACAGCCTTCTCCAAGCTCGTTTGCTTCGCCCAATCTTCTTCTTCAAGAAGCTTACAATGGTCAGTAGCGCTCTTTAATTTTACGGCTATACCAGCCATCTCATCCTTGCTTCGGCAATGGGCAGCCTGTTCGACTTTCAGCTCTTCAAGGGCTTTTACGGAAGCCGCATCACTTTTTCTGGCTTGTTCCTTCGCTAGGGCGAGTTCGGCCCTAAGACCTTCCACGGCGGCCGCACCATCTGCATCAAGCACACACACGGTAAGATATTGACATAAAGCTCCTCTTACTACCAATCGCCCAATCATTTTAAGTACCTTGAGCATCATCAAGCTGCTTGTTAACAAGCACGATGTCGGCCTCTGCCCCATCAAGTTGTCGCTTCAGTTCAGCAAATTCTCGAGTCCGGCTTGACTTCGGACAATCAGCCACCTACACATAAAGGTGCCACTTAAAGGACCTGGGATTAAGATCCTCTGCGCGCCGTACATCTTTACGACCCACAGAGTCTCAGGGGCTACTATCTACACATGGCGCATTTTATTTAAACGCAGTTAATTCAAATACACGTTATTTAAAACGTACCTCAAGGCCTGCTACTAAACTCTTGACGGCCTCGTACAACCCGCTTTCTATGGATGAAATCTTTTCAATCACCGTGCTCATTAACGCACGGTGCTCCTCTGAGACAGAGGCTCGCCCTAGCAGAGTGTTTAGCTCCTCCGACCGAACACCAGACGGTGCCGGATTCGTCCATGGCCTTCCTCAAAGGCCGGACACGGAGAACCTTCCGCCCTTTGTGGATCCGGAGAAATCCCCCGCGATGACACTTCGGCGTCGCCCGCCTTGCTAGGCGATGCAGAGGGGGGAGGAGTTCCGCTCTCCATCATCTCCGGAAGAAGATCCCCCGAGGATGAGTTCTGCTGAGAAGGGCTGAGGTCCGAACTGCAAAATAAGGTTTCGGTTAAAACTTCTCAGATATAAAACGAGGATTTCTCTTAAAAGAAAAACTCTTCCTCTACTCACGGCTCGCTGGAGAGCTGGTCCTTTGTAGGATTTAGTTCGGCCGAGGGGCTCCCCGGCGTTCGGTCCTCTGACAAGGATTCTTTCCCTCGCTTCGAGACTACGGTCTCCGGGTCATCAGAGGCGGCCCTTTTCTTTCCCTTAGGAGAGGAATTATCGATTCCCCCCTTCGGAAGTGCCTCTTTCGAAGAGGCCATGGTTTCCTTGTCCTCCCCCTTATTTCCCTCCAAAGGTACCTCCTCCAGCATCCTGACTAGCACGGGATCCAGTCTGGTCTCGGGAAGGCGAGCCGGACACCTGATCAGCTTCGCCTTCGCTATCCACTCCTGCATAAAAGGAGGAGCACTGTTAAAAGCAATTTAATTATGCGGATAGAAGTTCCGGTCGCAAGGTCACCTACTTGAGTATCCGGGCGATTGCGGCTTAAACCAGCATCCTCGGTCAGGTCCGGACTCACTTCTTGTGATCCGAAGAACAGTTTATACATCTCCATATGCGTCGCGCCCATAAAATTCTGGAGAGCTCGTGGTCCCTCCGGATTGAACTCCCACAAGCGAAGGGGGTGACGTTGGCCGGGCAGTGTCCGGCGAATCAGCATGACTTGTGTCACCTTGACCAGGTCGAAATCTCCCTTCAAGAGATCCTTAATGCGGCCCTGCAGCAGAGGAACGTCTTTGGGCAGGCCCCGATCTAACCCCGTGTTAATCCACGATGCTAACCGTGGTGGGGGACCCGAGCGAAAGGCCGGAGGCGCCACCCACGTGGTGCCCCGAGTAGCGGTGATATAGAACCACTCCTGTTGCCATAAGCCGAGCTCCTCTTGAAAAGCGCCCTCAGGCCATGGAGCGTCGACATTTCTTTTTATAACAGCGCCTCCGCACTCTGCGTGGCGCCCCTCGATTATCTTCGGTTCTACCTTGATGAGGAGGGACTAGTCCACCCTCGGGTCTGAGGGTTTGTACCATTAGCTATGTGTTTAATCTCTCTCTCTCTCGTGATCTACATCATGGGCTTTGTTAATATAGTCGGATCATATGATGTTTCACCCCTCTATACTCTTGTTGTGATGAACTGAATCTTTACCCTTTGAAGTTTTGTCTTGTCGGATTGAATATTCAGATTTGAGAACACATGATGTATGTCTTGCGGTATGAATACTTGAAGTGACAATGAGGTATCGTATTGATTCACATGATATATGTTATGGCACTCAACTTGCGGATTCCCGAGGTGACTGTCGGTGTCAAAACTGGCGGATCTAGGGTAGGGGTCCCGAACTGCGCGTCTAGGCGGATGGTAACAGGAGACAAGGGAAATGAAGTTTTACCCTGGTTCGGGCCCTCTCGATGGAGGTAAAACCCTACGTCCTGCTTGATTAATATTGATGATATGGGTAGTACAGGAGTAAATCTACCATGAGATCAAGGAGGCTAAACCCTAGAAGCTAGCCTATGGTCCGATTGTTGTATGTTGTCCTACTGATTAAAGCCCTCCGGTTTATATAGACACCGGAGAGGATTAGGGTTACACAAAGTCGGTTACAATGGTAGGAGATCTAAATATCTGCATCGCCAACCTTACCTTCCACGCCAAGGAAAGTGCCGACACGGGACGAAGTCTTCAATCCTGTATCTTCATAGTCCAGGAGTCCGGCTGAAGGTATAGTCCGGCTATCCGGACACCCCCTAATCCAGGACTCCCTCAGTAGCCCCCGAACCAGGCTTCAATGACGATGAGTCCGGCGTGCTAATTGTCTTTGGCATTGCAAGGCGGGTTCCCCTCCAGATTCCGTGTACCTGTTGAATAATGTCCTGTGTTCTGTGAATGCAGCGCTCCTTGGCTTCTACGCCCAATAATGGCCACCTTCCACGTGTCAAACGAATACGAAAAGTCTGGGTGTTTTTTACATTCACACCCCTAGTGGCGTAAATGAACCGCCTTTTTAAAGGAATGGGGATTTAGATCCAAACCACACCTTCTCCCCTCCGCGAGTAGTCATCAGAGCGCATCCAGTGAAGATCCATTCCACCATGGCCAGCCGTCGCAACTCCTCCTCTCGCCCTTCCAGTCCTAAGCCTGGAGACTGGGAGAGGTGCTCCATCCCGCATAGCGAGCTTGTATCGCTTCAGACCAAGGGATTCCTCCCTCCGGCCTACATGGTCCCGGTTCGAGCCGGACTCGCCACCTATAATGGCGGAGAGCAAGCGGAGAGCGCTCCCACTCCCTCCAAAGGAGAGCGGGTATGCCTTGTCCCTTATCTAATAAGGTGACCCGGATTTCCAATTCATCCGTTTCTCCGGGGGCTTCTGGAGTTCTATGGCCTCCAGCTGCACAACCTCACGCCTGCCTCTATATTGCATATCGCGGGCTTCATTGCCCTTTGCGAGCTGTTCTTGGGTGTTGAGGCTCATTTCACGCTGTGGAAGAGGCTGTTCTGCCTGGTCCCCCGTTCTCAAGAGGGGTCAATATATGAAGTGGGCGGAGCCGAAGTGTGGCGCATCGCCGGGACCGGATATCTATCCGGAACCCCAAAGAAGGCGTCCGAGGACTGGCCTTCGGAATGGTTCTATATAGAGGATGTCCCGCTGCCGGATCCTGTTCGGATCGGCCTCCCTAAGTTCAACAGTGCTCCCCCGAAGAAGCGCCTAAGCTGGCGTCCACGGAGCTCTTAGAGAGAAAGTGACAAGGACGTCCTTTACCTGATGGGCCGAATAAGATTATTGGCTCATTTCAGACTAACCATGATCGGAGTCATGGCCGTATGCATTATGCGGGGGGGGGGGGGGTTGCAGCCGCTTCAATATAGAAGTCACCCCATGTGGGATTTCAACGGGGAGGACGACGCCACCCATCACGGCCGTAAGGGGCCGGACTCGGCTGCCGCTCTGATAAAGTTCTTGTCCACTTTGTACAAGGGAGAAGAGGAGGAATTCCTCCGCGTCAACCCTCAGGGTGGATTTACCATGTACAATCCTCCGAACTGGGTAAGTGAGCACTTTCACTTGTCCATCCATTTCGTACTCCTACTGTCAAATATATGGTCTGACGACTTCAACGCAGGAAGTGCGCCTGGATGTTAAAGAGATAAATAGCCCCCCTCCACAACCCGAGGATCCGGGACGGTCCCTCGACCCGGCCTCCCAAGAGGATCCGGACATATCTGTGGAGTTAATTGATGGGGTATTCCATCAACTAAGCAAGGACAATGCCTTGGTGGCCATTACGGCTGATTACCCAGGGCTAATCCCCGCCTCCCATGTAACTGAGACTGTTGGGGATATCACTACTGGGCGTAAACCGGCCTGCTTGGGCCGGGTTAACTTCAACAGTAGTTCAAGGATGTTAAAGCCCGATAAACTTGTAAAGGCCCAAGGCCGTAGTCGGTTTAGTATCTGTAGCCATAAACCGGCTTGTATAAACTTGTACTATAAGATAGGGAAAGAAAGAGACCAACCCGGGTATGAGTATAAACCGGAGATTGGGACTCTGTGAACCGACGGGCGTCACCCGTGTATATAAGGGGATGACCCGACAGCGGTTCAGGGACAGACAACCACAACTCGAGGCCTAGGCGAAGCTTGTTTGCTCCCTAGTCATCGAGACTTCATCAATTCCACCACAAACTAGACATAGGCTTTTACCTTCATCGAAGGGGACGAACTAGTATAAACCCTCTGTGTCCCTGTGTCCGCTTTAACCCCTTCGAGTTAACCCGTTGCGATGGCTCCACGACTAAATCCTTTGGCTAGGACATCTGCCGTGACAAACCCACGACAGTTGGCGCCCACCGTGGGGCTAACGCACGATGGTTTCAAGTTCTTGGAGGGCCGCTTTGAAGGACTCAAGGGATACGCCGTGGGCCGGATGACCAAGAGTCGTCGCGGCAAGATCTACATCGACGACGCAGGCTGGGGCCCCGAGGCCGGCTCAATTGAGTACGGGTATCGGGTCCCCTTTGGCGGTATACACGTCTTCATCGGCAAAATCGGTGAACCGGGCCCTGAGCTGGACACCTGCACCGACCTCATCGAAACAGCTCAGCGTGCGCGACCTGCCCGGGTTAAGCCAGCCGTGAAGCGTGCCTTTGTGGGAGTCATCCATGGAGGGAACTATGAGGATGGATCAGGGTCTGGTGGCGAAACCGTCGTTTATTCCGGCGACGAGTCGTCAACCGGAGAAACTGAGTCCTTGTATCAAGTGCAAGATGGTCAGATTGGGGGCTGTTCTGATGGCGACAGTATTCCGGACCCCTCTGATCTGCCTACCCGGGTCGGTATATTCATGGCCGGTACCCAGGCAGCGCCTCAGTCATCAAAAGCCGCAGCAATAGTTTCCGGTTCAGCTGCGGCAACGGCTGCCGGAGCAGGAGGCTCTGTGCGCCCACCAGCTCAAGTGTTATCCGATCTGTTCGACGCGTTGGCTGTGCTCATGGCAGAGGCTAATCCGACGGATCAGGGTGCTCATGATGCAGAGATTGCAAAGGTGAGAGAACAGATTAACCAGGCCAAGGCGGATCTGGCAGCTGAGGAGGTCAGGATGACCGCGGAGCGGGCCGCTTTGGACGCGCAAGCCTATAAACTTATGCTGGATCAGAACGCTTCGCAGGAAGTCATGAAGAGGAAGTTCCGATCTCGCTTGCCCTCGGTCTTTGAAGGAAGGGATCTTTTCAATACCCCTGGGGCAGGGACCAGTAACCAACCGGTGGTAAACCGGACGGAGGCGCCCGGGACGGGCGCGCCGGTTCAGCCCCGTATAATAGATCTGCCCTGTCATAACCCGGGAGAGCCACGGGTTGTGCATACCCCTCCGAATCACTATTCTAATCCGCTGGATAACCTTGTTGCAGCGGCGGCACGGTTGGAAGCTATTCCGGTCGAGGGAGATTCACTGCAAGCGATAGAGACACGCCGGGTTAAGGAGCTCCTCAGAACAGCGTTGGTTCAGCAGGAAGCGTATTCATATAGCCGCGAACAGATTCACTCCACCCCGCGTCCAGGCCGGAGTTACAGTAGAGATATGGAAGAACCAGCCGAATCAAGTAATGCACGGCGTAGGGCTCCCCACGGCAACAATCTGGCCCCCGACGCCCAGGAGGTGGTAGACCGGGCCCGGGCGCGTAGGGAAGCGGAGTTAGCAGCACCGCATCAGGGTCATCAGATTACACCATTTCGTCCCACCACTTCAGTTGAACCGGGACTCACTTCTAGCGGTTTGGGAGTGCCTTGCCTCGTCCCAGCCCTCCGCAATGTGCGCCTACCCAAGGATTTCAAAGGCCCGCGCAAGGTGCCGAACTATACGGCGGATCAACCCCCAGAGTCGTGGGTGGAGAGTTATGAGATGGCCATGGAGATGCTGGACGTGGATGATGCAGCGTGCGCAAAATATTTCACCATGATGCTTGAAGGGACAGCCCGTACTTGGTTAAAAAGCTTGCCGCCCAATTCTATCGGTTCATGGGCACAGTTGCGAGCCCGGTTCATAAGCAATTTTAAAGACACGTGCAAGCAACCCATGTCGGTGGTGGATTTAGCGGCTTGTGTCCAGGAGGAAGGAGAGTCAACGACTCATTGGGTGCGTCGGGTCTCAAAGATCCTGCATTCATCAGACCGTATCAATGCGGACATCGCGGTTGTAACCCTGGAAGGCAATTGCCGGTTTGGGCCTTTAAAGTTAAAATTAGGACGGATGAAGCACCATTGTACTGACATAGGAACACTCATGACTGCTCTGGTGAAGTATGCTGATTCTGATAGTACCAAGGATCCCGAGTCTGATGATGAAAAGACAGGGAAGGGAAGGAAGAACGGCAACCCCAGAGGTCAGCAGCATAACTCGGCAGGAAACGTTGGTGGTGGAAAGCGTAAAGCGGATGGCAACACGGATTATGTGGCTAACACTAATGTGTAGGACAGGGGCCGACGACGTAGGGGCAAAAACCGCAGTGGCAGACCTGGACCCAATCCGGAGCGCTTAAATTATCTGTTGAATCAGCCTTGTCCAAAGCATGGGACCAGAGAGGAGCCAACAAACCACCTTTGGAAGGATTGTTATATCATGCAAGAGTTTAAAAGCTCCAATGCTTTCCGGTATGATCCCGGCTCCGGTGGCGGTTCAGGATCCGGGCCGAGTCATGGTGGAGGAAATCCCGGTTCAGGGTTTAATGGTAATCCGAGCGGACATGGCAATCGGCATAATCAAAACAATCAGCAACAGCAGCAGTCGGGTTACTAGAGTAATCCAAAGCAGTTAAACAGTGGACAGTATCATGTGTTTACCACCAGCTTGGACAAGCGGGACCGAAAGGTCCAGAAGCGGGCGGTTAACTCCGTTGAACCGGCTGTGCCACGGTATCTGCGCTGGTCAGAGCAGCCAATCATATGGAGTAGAGAGGATCACCCTCCCCGGGTTGACAATCCGGGTCAGCTGGCTTTAGTGGTGGCGCCTCAGGTGGGAGGCTATAAGTTCACCAAGGTACTCATGGACGGGGGTAGCAGTATTAATATCCTATACTATGAGACCTTTCGACGCATGGGGCTAAAGGATAAGGACCTCCATCCTTCAAACACGGTTTTCCATGGGGTGGTGCCTGGCAAATCAGCTTACCCGTAGGAAAGATAGCCTTGGAAGTAGCCTTCGGAGATGATCACGATTCCCGATCAGAGACACTTTGAGGTGGTGAAAATCCAAAGCCCGTACCATGCCCTGTTTGGCCGGCCAGCCTATGCCAAGTTCATGGCACGGCCCTGCTATGTGTATCTACAGCTCAAGATGCCGGGTCATAAGGGGACCATCACGGTTCACGGAAGCCGTAAGATCGCTTTGGAATGCGAGGAAGGAGACGCCGCATATGCGGAGTCGGTTTGTGCTACCGAGGAGCTCAAGTACTATAAAGACAACGTTGATCCGACGGATATGACCCCTTTAAAGAAGCCGACTACAGAGCATGATCCGACCTTGAAGTTCACATCGGCGGCTGAGACCAAGCTTGTTGACTTCGTACCTGGTGATTCGTCCAAACAGTTCAGCATCAGCGCCAATCTGGATCCGAAATAGGAAGACGCGCTCATCGAGTTCATCCGTGAGAATCGGGACATCTTTGCATGGAAACCTTCTGACATGCCAGGTGTACCGAGGCAACTCGCTGAGCACACCCTTAATGTCGTGGATTTGTCACGGCAGATGCCCTAGCGAAAGGACTTAGTCGTGGAGCCATCGCAACGGGTTAACTTGAAGGGGTTTAAAAGCGGATGCAAGGACACGGTGTTTATACTAGTTCGGCCCCTTCGACGAAGGTAAAAGCCTACATCTAGTTGTGATGGGATTGATATGTTTCGAGGGCTAGGGAGCGATAAGCTTCGCCTAAACCTCGAGTCGTTGTTTTCTGTCCTTAAACCGCCGTCGGGTCGTCCCCTTATATACACGGGTGACGCCCGTCGGTCTGCAAAGTCCCAACCTCCGGTTCATAAACGTGCCCGGGTTGGTCTCTCTATTCCTAACTTACAATGCAAGTTTACCTCAGGCCGGTTTACAGCCGTAAACCTCTAAACCGATTATAGGCCTTGGGCCCTTCTATTTCTCCTTGGGCTTTAACATCTCGGGTCCATTGACGGAGCTAACCCGGGCCCTGTAGGCCGGTTTACCCCAAATAGCAATATCCCCAACATTAGGCCCCAGATTGATTTGAACAGGTTCATGTCAATCCTTAATAAGAATTTCTGTCTTCAAATGTCTTCCAGTAACTGTTAAACCGCCGTTTCTTCGTCTCCTCTTGCTGCGGTAAACCGATATGACGTCAGCGCAAAGTTACCGTCTCCTTTTGCTAATCCGCAATAATCAGGGCGACGGCTGGGCTCCCGAAATCACCGGCCCCTGGATTCGCGCGCCTGGCATGCGCGCCGCGCCTTATAAATAGGACTTGAAGGCCATCTTCCTTTCCTCCCTTTCGTCCCCTTCTTCGTCTTCCTCGCGACCCAGACCTCGGAGCTCCGCCGCCGCCGTCAGCTACTGCATCAACTCCGGCCGCTGCATCGACCTGACCGGACCAGAGTACCGCGGTGACCCTCCACATCCGTTTGGATCCCGGTAAGGCTCCTGTTCTTCTTGCTTTAGATCTGTTCTAGGGTTCGTCATCCTGCCACTGTTCCTTGTTCATCTCCATAGCAGCCTTTGCGAACAGATTATGATACTTATATTGTGATTTGTAGTCAATCTCAATATTCGCCATAAATCTGCACTCATCTCCTTAGATCCCACTCATTTCCCTGCTTGTCGAACTTATGCTGTTCTGCTGTGAGCCAAACCTCGTATTTTTACTTCTTTTTTGCCCTAGCTGTAGATCCATTGTTTTGAAAGAATCCGTACGGGATCTGTTTCTGCTTTCATATTCACAACTGTTAGATCTGGTCGGTTTAACTTTTAGCAGAGCGAACAACCCAAACCATATATCCATTAGTCCCCTCAATGAACCGCCAGATGATATCATTGTAGATAACTTCATTCTATATAAGAGCATCTTCGGTTTACAATCACACCTGTTCTCAAACCGGAATACCTTTGTCTTGTAGATTTCCTTATGGCAAAACAGGTGTACGAATGCAACTGGGTTCCCTCTCGCATCACCGAGACCCAATTAAACAACTTAGTTCTGACTGGCGCCTTGAGTAGCAAAAATGCCATCCATTGGAGGGTTCCAGGGGATGAATGTCCTCCTACCCCACAGGAAGGAGAAGTGGTGGTGTTTGCGGATCACCTGGCCCGGGGTTTTAATCCACCCGGTTCAAAATTTTATCGCGACGTCCTGGCTAATTTTAAGTTGCGCCCACAAGATGTTGGTCCAAACTCAGTCACGAATATCTGCCATTTTCAAGTGCTTTGTGAGGTGTACTTCCAGGAGGAACCTACTGTAGAGCTGTTCCGAGACTGTTTTCATTTGAACCGACGTACTGAATTCACCGACGGCCCTAATATGGAACTGGGTGGTATGGCGATTCAAAAGAGGAAAGAAGTGACTTATCCTCACGCCAAGTTGCATAGTCATCCGCAAGAATGGAATCACACTTGGTTCTATTGCAAGGATACTTCCCCTGCTGAAGAAAATCCTCTGCCTGGCTTCCGTCCAGAGAGACTTAGCAATACACACCCCTTCCCCCCAAGGCTAACCGCCAAAGAGAGCAGTAAGTATGCCCCTCAGCTGTCCAAGCTCAGAGCCTTCATGGCTAACGGTTTAACGGGGGTAGATCTTGCCCGTTGCTGGATTTCATGGAGCATCCTGCCCCTTAGCATCCGCTCCGGTCTAATGTGCCAATACACGGGGCGGGTTGATGATCCTTTGAGGCACTGCAACATTCAGCTGACGGAAGACGAAGTTACTGAAGCTGTGAAAAAGATGCTGAATGAACCGGAATATATTTGCACCCGAATCGGCCTGCTTCCCTTTTGTGCTACAAACAAACCACCTGCTGTAAGCATCTCACCTCTGTTTGTTATAGAATTTATGATCTCCTTATACACATATTGTTAACTCCAGTCCTTTCTGAGACAGGGAGATGATCCGTTTTGGAGCAAGAAGTTTCAAGAGCCGACCGAAAAGGTAACCCGACCCAAAACAAGGGTGAAGAAGCCCGCTCAGAAGAAAAGGAACACCGCTTCCTCTACCCCGGATTTAGAGGAGGATGATGTGGGTAATCCGGACCTTGAGGTAGACCTCGATTCAGTTGGCTTACTTTTTATACGTCTTATTGATGATGATATTTGTCAGGACGACGCTGAAGCGAGTAATGCTGAAGGCCCAGAGGTAACTATTCTTTCTTCTGATGCAGTTCCTTTGCCTTTGAAAAAACCTCGCCAAGCAAACCGGAAAATTAAATTTTCTCATCCTCTTGCTTACTTGGATCCCAAATTTCTTGTGAAGACCCAGCAACATGAAGCTCGACGCACCACCCGGCATAGCGGCCAGGTAGTTACCTCCGCCGGTTTACCGAACAGCCCGGTTCGGAAACGCCGCTCAGAATTCTCCGATTTATGCGCTAGCGTTCCTCCTAAAGCAGGTTTAACTCGTCAGCCTCTTAATCCATCTGACTCCGATTATCAGGTCACTTCCCATTCATCTTCTGGTGAATCTTCAGCCACTCAACTGCCACCGCTAAAGACAGTTATTGGGTAAGTTGGACCGATCACAACATATTTCTATATGGGTTTCTTAATCCATCTTACACCGTTCTTTCAATCTTTGGGTCTTTCCCAGGGCTAAACCTAGACCGAGCAAGAAGGCTCGTCTGGATAATCCGGCCGAAGGAACTGCCGCTCCTGAACCGGAGAGAACTCCTGGTGCTGATGCTCTAGTTCGTGAAGACATTCAGAATTATCTACCTCCACAAGATGACGCCTATGCTGAAGAAAGGCCTACCAATCCTGCCAGCCGTACTGATCAGCCTGCCAGTCCTGTTCGGGTTGAGGAATCCATCCCCCCTTCTGGAACTGTTGATAAACCGACAGTGCCAATGCAGAGCAGCGACTCCAAAGATGATGATGTTGTGATTACCGGCATTGGTCGCTCTGAACCGGGGAACTCTGCTACTTTAGCCAAGCATACTGCCAAGGAAGAAATCTCGGCCATAAAGGGCAAATGGGACGTTGATTCCTCAACGTACGCCGCTTTAAGCGCCCAAGATCTTTATTCTGGGTACCTGAACCGACTGTACACCAGTCGCGATTATGAAGCTGGTATGATCAGGATGATGAAAGAAAAACTTGAGGTAACTCTCTTGTGCTTCATTCTGTTGCAACCTAGCTTCTCAATTTTTTCCAATCCGAGATGGTAATCCGAATCATGCTGCCTTGACAACTAAGGCCCGGTTTAAAAACCCAGGGCTTCAACATAGGCCGTTAACCAGAAACATCATCAAATAACCATTAGCCCCCAAGTACCAAGTTTAAATACTTGTATTAATCCTGGGACTTTTGTAATGGAAAACATGCGTTAAGATCAAGTATGCATTAGCCCCCAAGTATCGAGCACATAACTTGCTTGTGTGGTTGATACTTCCAAACCGTGCAATATTTTCTGAACACTGCTGACGACCTGCTGCAGGGGGATCTGAAGACCAAAGAGAAACAAGTCTCGGACCTTCAGGAAATCCTAAAAACCCAGCAGGCTGAAACTGCAAAAGCGAAGGAGGAATTGACCAATGCCTTAACCGTTATGGAACAGCTGAAAGAAAGCCGCAAAAAGGAACAAGCTGATTGGGCTACTGAAAAGGCTCTTTTGATGAAAAGGGCTGAAAATGCCGAAGCTGCTCTCAAACCGGTGGTTGATGAATTATCCACCGTAAAGCGACAAATACACTCCATGACCTCTGCCGTCTTTGGTAAATTTCTTTCGATGCCCTTCTTCCAATTTGTACCTTGTCTGCTATATCCTATGTCCGGTTTGTAATCCATCTTGAAACACTGCAGGCACACGTATTGGACACTTGGGTTATGATGTGCGGATGAAACTCAAAGCTGCCTATACTTTGATTGAACAGTTGTACACCGGAGCACAGAGAGCTATCACCACTGCATCGCATAACAACCCTGCACCGTCTCTGATTCAAGACACGTTAAAAAGGTTATCCATGCTTCCAGCCCGGATTGAAGAGTTAAAAAGATCAGCTGCTCGAACCGGAGCCATCACTGCCTTGATCCGGGCCAAAGCGTGGGTACCAGATTTTGATCCTGTCGAAGCGGCCCAAGGATACCCCAGCTTGAAAGAAGACGGTTCAGATTTCGGCGAAAATGACTTGAGGGCGATAAACCGGGCGGTGCGCCCCCTAGCTTGTCAATTGGCTGAAGAAGCAGATCTGACACATTATCAGGCCCAATATGATAACCAGAACAAGCGAGTAGCTGCCCCGGTCCCTGAAGCGGAAAACCTTATTCCTCCAATCCATAAACATACCTACGCCCCTGACATTGAACCGTCTTTGCTGATTCATGAAGAAGCTGTCTTTCAAGCGCTAATGGGAATCGACTGGACCATTGCTGATTTCCAGCCAATGGGTAGCCAAGAGAAAGCTGAAGCGGCGCAAGATGATCCACAGCCTTCGAACCGAGGCGGCGAACAGGCGTAATCAATGCTCCGGTTCACCTTAATTGGTGACGTTTAATCCGTCAAAAAACAATATATTCAGGCACTACGCTGCCTTGTAATAAGATAGTTAATACCTTTGCCTTTGAATGCGCCTTTGTGCACGGGTACTGATGCCCTTGCCATGACTTTTTCCAACTTGTGTTTCTTGTCTTTACTGGGTACAAAGGACGGTCTTTCGACCATACGAACCATGCTGCGCCTTTGCCAAACCGGGCAACTTGCCTCCGGGTTAAAAAATGGACCAGGCTGTGTCAGCTGAATCGGTTTAAAAGTACTTGTCGTTCCAAAGAACAAAAAACACCGCAAGAAGGAAGATAACAAACAACCAAATACGAGAGAAGAACGCAATAATAAAACGCATGCAAAGGGTGGTTGCTATGAACCGTTCAGAAGGCATTACCATCGTCAAGACAAAAAACCAAGCCCCCAAGGGGTGTAACTACGGTTTAAGCCGACTAGGTTCCTAACTGAATCGTGGCAAATATGCCGGTCAAATGGCATTGCATTGGTTCGGATTCGACCAAGCCCCCAAGTGACTCAGTGGCCTAGGGCCGATCAAGTGGCATTGCATTGGTTCGGACACGACCAAGCCCCCAAATGACTTATTGGCTGTTTAAAAGCCGATCAGAAGGCATTACCATCATCAAGACATGACCGAGCTCCCATAAGGTGTAACTACGGTTCAAGTCGATTAGGTCCCCAACTGACTTAGTGGCAAATGTGCCAGCCAGAAGGCATTACCGTCGTCAAGACATGACCAAGCTCCCCGGAGGTGTAGCTACGGTTCAGGTCGACTAGGTCCCCAACTGACTTTGTAAGGATAGCTATGTTCTCTTTGGTTCGAATACGACCTATGTTTGAACAGGAAGCCCCATGTTTGAACCGCGCATCATGTCAGCAGGTCCTCTTCAGTAATTTTTAACTTTTTTGCAAGAGATAAATTTTTCTTGAACCGGGATCTTGAACCGGATATTAAGAGCTTCAAAGCTTTGTGGGAGACATCTTCCCTTGAACCGGATTTTAAACCGGAATCTTCACTTTGATCTTCTGTGAAGCGACCTCAAGGGGTAAACCAGAAATTTCATTAAAGCGAATCAACTCCATGCAACCACGCATGATGTGAAGAACAGCAGAGACCCCGCTTTACTCGAGGCTCCGGTTTATTGTATTAATCATAATATATACATGGTCATGATATGTACATAAACAGAGCTCAAGGCTCATGTATAATAAGGTCGAAGATGAGCTATGTTCCACGGCCTGCTGGTCTCCTCCTCTGATGTGCGTGAATCTTTGCGCTCTCGAATATCAATCAGGTAGTATGACCCATTACACAGATTCTTGCTGACCACAAAAGGTCCTTCCCAAGGCGGGGATAATTTATGCTGATCAGACTGATCCTGGATGAGCCGAAGCACCAAATCCCCCTCCTGAAAGGTTCTGGTCTTAACCCGACGGCTGTGGTAACGGCGAAGATCTTGCTGGT
The DNA here is from genome assembly GCA_032464435.1 of Aegilops umbellulata. Taxonomy (NCBI): domain Eukaryota; kingdom Viridiplantae; phylum Streptophyta; class Magnoliopsida; order Poales; family Poaceae; genus Aegilops; species Aegilops umbellulata. Next base: position 643,254,779 of record CP136057.1, read on the forward strand.
AAATCGCTGAACGGGCAGCTGCTAATTCACGTTCCTCATCCAACAAGTCAAGAGCGTCCTGCCGTGCCTGCTCGTTGCCCGCTTCAACATAAGCTGCCACACGAGGTGAATCATGTCGTATATCACTGGGGAGAACCGCCTCTGCTCCATAGACCATAAAGAACGGCGTGAACCCCGTGGATCTGTTAGGCGTGGTGTTGATACTCCATAATACAGACGGTAGCTCCTCAACCCAACAACCCGGCGTCCTTTGCAAAGGGACCAGAAGCCGGGGTTTGATACCTCTCAAGATCTCTTGATTCGCTCGTTCTGCTTGACCATTAGACTGTGGGTGAGCTACTGAAGAAACATCAAGCCGTATATGCTCACGTGCGCAGAACTCTTTCATGGCACCTTTGGATAGATTGGTACCATTATCTGTGATGATGCTGTGTGGAAAACCAAACCGGAAGATCACCTTCTTTATAAACCGCACCGCCGTGGCCGCATCACATTTACTGACAGGTTCTGCCTCCACCCACTTTGTAAATTTGTCAACCGCCACCAATAGGTGGGTCTTCTTATCTTTGGAACGTTTAAAAGGTCCAACCATATCGAGCCCCCAAGTCGCAAACGGCCAAGTAATTGGAATCATCCTCAATTCTTGAGCCGGTATGTGCGCTCGTCTGGAAAATTTCTGGCAACCATCACATAACCTGACCAGGTCTTCTGCATCAGCATGAGCAGTTAACCAGTAGAAACCGTGGCGGAATGCTTTAGCCACCAATGATTTTGAACCGGCGTGGTGGCCGCAATCCCCTTCATGTATTTCACGTAATATCTCGCACCCCTTCTCAGGGGATACGCACCGTTGCAGCGCTCCTGACACGCTGCGATGATGTAGCTCTCCTTTGAGAATGGTCATAGACTTGGACCGCCGTACTATCTGCCGAGCCAAGGTTTCGTCTTCTGGCAACTCACCCCGGTTCATATATGCCAGATAAGGAAGCGTCCAATCCGGGGTGACGTGAAGAGCCGCCACTAATTGAGCCTCCGGATCAGGAATAGCCAACTCCAGCTCACCGGGTAGCTATACCGATGGGTGATACAACACATCCAAGAAAACATTGGGTGGGACCGGTTTACGCTGAGAGCCCAAGCGGCTTAAAGCATCCGCTGCCTCATTCTTTCTGCGGTCCACATGGTCCACTTGATAGCCTTTGAAATACCCAGCCACCATATCTACTTCACGACGGTATGCAGCCATGAGCGGGTCCTTAGAATCCCAGGTGCCAGATACCTGCTGAGCCACTAGATCCAAATCACCAAAGCACCTAACTCGGCTCAGATTCATCTCTTTAGCCATCCGAAGACCATGAAGTAAAGCTTCATATTCAGCCGCATTATTTGTACAGGGGAACATTAAACGGAGGACATAACAAAACTTATCTCCTCGTGGGGAAGTTAAAACGACTCCAGCCCCCGAGCCTTCCAATTGTCTGGATCCGTCAAAATGAATAGTCCAATATGTGTTATCTGGCTTCTCCTCAGGTGCTTGTAACTCTGTCCAATCGTTTATGAAGTCGACAAGTGCTTGTGACTTTATGGCCGTCCGGGGTACGTATCTTAAACCGTGCGGCCCAAGCTCGATAGCCCACTTGGCAATCCGACCGGTCGCCTCCCAGTTTTGTATGATGTCACCCAAAGGAGCAGAACTGACCACCGTGATGGGGTGTCCTTGAAAATATTGCCTCAGCTTCCGGCTTGCCATAAAAACACCATATACCAGCTTCTGCCAATGCGGATACCTTTGTTTGGACTCGATAAGCACTTCACTGATATAGTAAACCGGTCGCTGAACCGGATGCTCCTTCCCAACCTCCTTGCGTTCTACCACCATCGCCACACTGACCGCTCTGGCGTTCGCAGCAACATATAACAGGAGTGGCTCTTTATCTACAGGGGCTGCCAACACTGGCGGATTGACTAACTGTCGCTTCAAGTCCTCAAACGCTTTATCAGCCTCCGGACTCCAGACAAATTGATCTGTCTTCTTGAGCATTTGATACAAGGGGATCGCCTTTTCACCGAGGCGGCTGATAAACCGGCTTAACGCTGCAATCCGTCCGGCCATGCGCTGAACATCATTGACACATTTCGGTTTGGCCAGTGAGGTGATGGCTGTGATCTTTTCCGGATTGGCCTCAATTCCTCTATGGGACACTAAGAATCCCAACAACTTGCCTGCAGGTACACCAAAAACACATTTAGCTGGGTTGAGCATCATTTGGTACGCTCTCAAGTTATCGAAGGTTTCCTTCAAATCATCAACCAGGGTCTCCTTCTTTCGTGACTTGACCACAATATCATCCACATAAGCATGTACATTCCGACCAATCTGTTCGTGGAGGCAATTTTGCACACACCGTTGATAAGTAGCCTGCGCACTCTTAAGCCCGAAGGGCATAGAAACATAGCAGAAGGCTCCAAAGGGAGTAATGAACACCGTCTTCTCCTGGTCCTTAACTGCCATCTTGATCTGATGATAACCCGAATAGGCATCCAAAAAACTCAAACGCTCGCAACCTGCCGTAGCATCAATGATTTGATCAATCCGGGGGAGAGCAAAAGGATCCGCTGGACAAGCTTTATTCAAGTCTGTGTAATCCACACACATGCGCCAGGTGCCGTTTTTCTTAAGAACCAGCACCGGATTAGCAAGCCACTCGGGATGAAAAACCTCAATAATAAACCCAGCTGCCAGGAGCCTGGCCACTTCCTCACCAATCGCTTTACGTCTTTCTTCGTTAAACCGCCATAAGAACTGTTTTACCGGTTTATACTTAGGATCCACATTAAGGGTGTGCTCAGCGAGTCGCCTCGGTACACTAGGCATGTCAGACGGCTTCCATGCAAAGATGTCCCGATTCTCACGGATGAACTCGATGAGCGCGCTTTCCTATTTTGGATCCAAGTTTGCACTAATGCTGAACTGCTTGGACGAATCGCCAGGAACGAAGTCAACAAGCTTAGTTTCGGCCGCTGATTTGAACTTCAAGGCCGGATCGTGGTCCGTAGTTGGCTTTTTTAATGAAGTCATGTCCTCTGGATCAACACTGTCTTTGTACTGCCTTAGCTCCTCCGTAGCACAAACCGATTCTGCATAAGTCGCATCTCCTTCCTCGCATTCCAAAGCGATTCGACGGCTCCCATGAACCGTTATAGTGCCCTTGTAACCCGGCATCTTGAGTTGCAGATATACATAGCAGGGCCGTGCCATAAATTTTGCATAGGCTGGCCGTCCAAACAAAGCGTGGTATGGACTTTGGATTTTAACCACTTCGAACGTCAGCGTCTCTGATCTGGAATCATGACTATCGCCGAAGACCACTTCAAGGGCTATCTTACCAACCGGGTACGCAGACTTACCAGGCACCACCCCGTGGAACACTGTATTGGTCGGTTTGAGATCCTTATCTACCAGTCCCATGCGACGGAAGGTCTCATAATACAAGATGTTAATGCTGCTCCCTCCGTCCATGAGCACCTTGGTGAGCTTATAACCTCCCACCTGAGGTGCCACCACCAATGCCAACTGACCCGGATTATAAACCCTGGGAGGATGATCTTCTCGGCTCCATATGATAGGTTGTTCCGACCAGCGCAGATAGTGAGGCGTGGCCGGTTCGATAGCACTAACTGCCCGCCTCTGAAGCTTTCTATCCCGTTTATCCAAGCTTGTAGTAAAGACATGATACTGTCCACCACTCAACTGTTTCGGGTTGCTCTGATAACCTGATTGCTGCTGTCCATAACCACTTTGATTACCTTGATTATTTTGGCTGTCCTGTCCGCCCGGATTACCATGGAACCCTGGACCGGAATTTCCGCCGCCGTATCCTGATCCGGAACCTGAACCGCCGCCAGAGCTGTGATCATATTGGAAAGTGTTTGAGCTTTTGAATTCCTTCATGATGTAACAATCCTTCCAAAGATGGGTTGCTGGCTCCTCTTTTGTTCCGTGCTTCGGACAGGGCTGGTTTAAGAAAAAGTTCAAACGCTCCGGATTAGGACCGAGATTTCCGCAAAAACTTGGCTGTTTCCCCTTACGCCGCTGGCCCTTATTCTGTGCACTTGTGTTGGCCACAAAATCCATGCTCCCATCCGGCTTACGCTTACCTCCGCCTCCATTACCTGTCGGTCGATGCTGCTGGCCTTTGGTGTTGCTATTCTTCTTTCCCTTCCCTGCTTTGTCGTCACCAGAGTTAGGATCCTTGGTACTGTCAGAATCCGCATACTTCACTAAAGCGGTCATGAGCGTTCCCATATCCGTGCAATCACGCTTCATCCGGCCTAACTTTAGCTTCAAAGGGCCAAACCGACAGTTGCTTTCCAACAGCACCACGGCGGTGTCTGCGTTGATGCGATCTGACGAGTGCAAAACTTCTGATACCCGGCGTACCCAATGGATAGTTGATTCCCCTTCTTGCTGAACGCAAGCTGCTAGGTCAACTATCGACATTGGCTGTTTGCACGTGTCCTTGAAATTCTTGATAAACCGGGCGCGCAATTGGGCCCACGAATTAATGGAATTAGGCAGTAAGCTCTTTAGCCAAGTCCGGGTCGTTCCTTCTAACATCATAGTAAAATACTTGGCACACGCCGTGTCATCCACATCCAGCATCTCCATAGCCATCTCATAGCTCTCCACCCATGTCTCCGGAGGCTGATCTGCCGTGTAGTTTGGTACCTTGCGGGGGCCTTTGAAGTCTTTGGGCAGGCGTACGTTGCGCAAAGCGGGAACAAGGCACGGTACTCCCAAAGAACTAGAAACCACCCCCGGTTCAACCATAGCAGCTGGGAAGATAGGTGTAAGCTGACGAGCCTGATGCTGCGCTGCTAATCCGGCCTCCCGCGCACGGGCGCGATCCACATTCTCCTAAGCATTGTCGACGCCCGCCGGATTGTTGCCGCGGAGCGCTTCACGCCTGGCATTACTTGAAACAGCCGGCTCCTCCATGCGCCTACTATAGCTCCCGCTGGGGCGAGGGGTGGAATGAATCCGATCACGGCTTTGCGAATATGCTTCTTGTTGGGCCAACGCGGTCCTAAGGAGCTCCTTGACCCGGCGTGTCTCTACATCCTGCGGTGAATCGCCTTCGATCGGAATGGCTTCCAACCGAGCTGCCGCCGCGACGAGGTTATCCATCGGGTTGGAATAATGGCCCGACGGTGTTGGCACGGCCTGTGGTGTACCAGTGTTGTGACGAGGCAGGTTTATTATCCGGTGCTGAACCGGGGCGCCAACTGTCGCCTCCGCACGGTTTACCCCCGGGGTGTTGAAGAGATTTCGGGCATCGAGGGCTGCGGGCAATCGAGATCGGAATTTCCTCTTCAGGACTTCCTGAGACGCATTCTGGTCCATCATGAGCCTGTAAGCCTGTGCATCTAAAGCGGCGCGCTCTGCCGTCATCCTGGCCTCTTCTGCTGCCAGCTCCGCTTTAGCTTGAGTGATCTGTTCTCTCACTTTGGCAATCTCAGCATTGTGAACCTCCTGATCCACCGGGTTGGCTTCCGCCATGAGCACTGCCAGTGCGTCAAACAGGTCTGACAATATTTGGGCTGGTGAATCCGCAGGGCCTCCTACCCGCGCAGCTGTTGCCGCTGCCGATCCGGAGATCACTGCTGCCGCAGTTGATGAATGTGGCGCCGCCTGTGTTCCAGCCATGAAGATCCCAACCCGATAGGGCAGATCAGAGGGGTTCGGAATACTGTCGCCATCGGAGCTGCCCCCAATCCGATCATCTTGCAGCTGGTATAGAGATTCGGTTTCCCCGGTTGACGTTTCATCGCCGGAGTAGATGGCGGTTTCGTCACCGGATTCGGATCCTTCCTCGTAGCTTCCTCCGTGGATGACTCCCACGAAGGCGCGCTTCCTGGTCGGTTTAGCCAGGGTCGATCTCGTGCACTGAGCTGTCTCGACGAGGTCGGTGCAGACGCCCAGCTCGGGGCCCGGTTCACCGATCTTGCCGATGAAAACATGGATGCCGCCAAAGGGGACCCGGTACCCGTACTCGATCGAGCCGGCGTCGGGGCCCCAGCCTGTGCTGTCGATGTAGAGTTTTCCGCGACGACTTTTGGTCATCCGACCCACAGCGTAACCCTCGAGTCCTTCAAAGCGGCCCTCCAAAAACTTGAAACCATCTCGCGATAGCCCCACGGTGGGCGCCAACTGTCGTGGATTTGTCACGGCAGATGCCCTAGCGAAAGGACTTAGTCGTGGAGCCATCGCAACGGGTTAACTTGAAGGGGTTTAAAAGCGGACGCAAGGACACGGTGTTTATACTAGTTCGGCCCCTTCGACGAAGGTAAAAGCCTACGTCTAGTTGTGATGGGATTGATATGTTTCGAGGGCTAGGGAGCGATAAGCTTCGCCTAAACCTCGAGTCGTTGTTTTCTGTCCTTAAACCGCCGTCGGGTCGTCCCCTTATATACACGGGTGACGCCCGTCGGTCTGCAAAGTCCCAACCTCCGGTTCATAAACGTGCCCGGGTTGGTCTCTCTATTCCTAACTTACAATGCAAGTTTACCTCAGGCCGGTTTACAACCGTAAACCTCTAAACCGATTATAGGCCTTGGGCCCTTCTATTTCTCCTTGGGCTTTAACATCTCGGGTCCATTGACGGAGCTAACCCGGGCCCTGTAGTCCGGTTTACCCCAAATAGCAATATCCCCAACACTTAACGTGGATCCTAAATACAAACCGGTGAAACAGTTCCTCCGCCGGTTCAACGAGGAGAGGAGAAAAGCTATTGGAGAAGAGGTGGCCAGCTGGCTTCATCATTGAAGTTTTCCACCCTGAGTGGCTTGCTAATCCGGTGCTGGTCCTTAAGAAAAATGGCACCTGGCGCATGTGTGTGGATTATACGGATCTTAATAAGGCCTGCCCTGCGGATCCTTTTGCCCTCCCCCGTATTGATCAAATCATTGATGCTACGGCGGGTTGCGAGCGCTTATGTTTCTTGGATGCATACTCCGGCTATCATCAGATTAAAATGGCAGTTAAGGACCAGGAGAAGACGGCGTTCATAACTCCCTTTGGAGCCTTCTGCTACGTGTCTATGCCTTTTGGGCTCAAAAGTGCCCAGGCAACTTATCAACGGTGTGTGCAAAATTGTCTCCACAAACAGATTGGCCGTAATGTGCATGCTTATGTGGATGATATTGTGGTTAAGTCAAGGAAGAAGGAGAATTTGGTTGATGATTTGAAGGATACCTTTGATAACCTCAAGACGTACAAGATGATGCTCAATCCGGCCAAATGTGTCTTTGGTGTACGAGCTGGCAAGTTATTGGGTTTTCTGGTGTCCCATAGGGGAATTGAGGCTAATCCGGAGAAGATCACGGCTATCACCTCTCTGGCTAAACCGAAGTGTATTAACGATGTTCAACGGCTGGCAGGTCGGATTGCTGCACTGAGTCGGTTTATCAGCCGCCTCGGGGAGAAAGCGATCCCTTTATATCAAATGCTGAAGAAGACGGATCAGTTCGTCTGGAGTTCTGCTGGTGATCAGGCATTAGAGGACTTAAAGCGGCAGTTGGCCAATCCGCCCGTGCTCGCCGCTCCCATGGATAGGGAACCATTGCTGCTGTATGTTGCTGCTAATGCTCGCGCGGTTAGCGTGGCTATTGTGGTGGAGCGAAAGGAGGCAGGCAAAGAGTACCCGATTCAGCGCCCGGTTTACTATATCAGCGAGGTGCTTATTGAATCCAAACAAAGATATCCGCATTGGCAGAAGCTGGTATATGGAGTTTTTATGGCGAGCGGGAAGTTGAAGCAATATTTCCAAGGGCATCCCATCACAGTGGTCAGCTCTGCTCCTTTGGGTGATATCATCCAAAACCGAGAAGCAACTGGTCGGATTGCCAAATGGGCTATCGAGCTTGGACCGCACGGTTTAAAATACGTGCCTCGCACTGCGATAAAGTCTCAGGCACTTGTTGACTTCATCAATGATTGGACGGAGTTGCAGGTCCCTGAAGAGAAGCCGGATCACACATATTGGACCATTCATTTTGATGGATCACGTCAATTGGAGGGCTCGGGGGCTGGAGTCATATTAACTTCCCCACGAGGTGACAAGTTTTGTTATGTTCTCCGTTTAATGTTCCCTTGTACTAACAATGCAGCAGAGTAAGAAGCCTTGCTCCACGGTCTCCGGATGGCTAAGGAGATGAACTTAAGCCGAGTTAAGTGCTTCGAAGACTCGGATCTGGTGGCCCAACAAGTGTCTGGTACATGGGATTATAAAGATCCACTCATGGCTGCATATCGTCGTGAGGTTGATGTGGTCGCAGGTCACTTCAAGGGGTATCAGGTGGACCACGTGGACCGACGAAAGAACGAGGCGGCAGACGCTTTAAGCCGGCTGGGTTCACAGCGTAAACCGGTACCACCTAATGTGTTCCTTGATGTGCTTTACAACCCATCGGTTTAACAACCTGGGGAGGCGGATTTGGCGGTTCCTGACCCGGAGGCTCGGTTGGTGGCGGCGCTGCACGTCATCCCGGATTGGACGCTGCCTTACCTGGCGTACATGAACCGAGGCGAGTTGCCAGAGGACGAGACTCTGGCCAGACAAATAGTACGGCGGTCCAAATCTATGGTAATTGAAAACGGCGAGCTGCATCATCGCAGTGTAACAGGAGCGTTTCAACGGTGTGTATCTCCTGAGGAGGGCCGTGAAATTTTGCGTGAGATCCACGAAAGAGATTGTGGTCACCACGCCGGTTCAAAGTCTTTAGTGGCGAAAGCATTTCATCACGGTTTCTATTGGTTGACTGCCCATGCTGATGCGGAAGATCTGGTCAGACGATGTGATGGTTGCCAAAAATTCTCAAGACGCGCTCATGTTCCGGCTCAAGAATTGAGGATGATTCCAATTACTTGGCTGTTTGCAACCTGGGGGCTGGATATGGTCGGGCCTTTCAAAAGGTCCAAGGACAAGAAGACCCACCTTCTGGTGGTGGTTGACAAATTTACAAAGTGGATAGAGGCAGAACCCGTTAGCAAGTGTGATGCGGCCACCGCGGTTCAGTTCATCAAAAGGGTGATTTTCCGGTTTGGTTTTGCACACAGTATCATCATAGATAATGGTACCAATTTATCTAAAGGTGCCATGAAGGAGTTCTGCAAACGAGAGCACATCCGCCTTGATGTTTCATCAGTGGCACACCCACAGTCCAATGGTCAAGCAGAAAGAGCTAATCAGGAGATCTTGAGAGGCATCAAACCCCGGCTTATGGTTCCTTTGCAGAGGACGCCGGGTTGTTGGGTGGAAGAATTTCCCTCTGTGTTATGGAGCATCAACACCACGCCTAACAGGTCCACTGGGTACACGCCGTTCTTCATGGTTTATGGGGCGGAGGCAGTTCTCCCTAGTGACATCCGTCACGATTCACCTCGTGTTGCGGCTTACGTTGAAGCGGATAACGAGACGGCTCGACAGGACGCTTTGGACCGGCTGGATGAAGAGCGAGACATAGCAGCTGCCCGCTCGGCGATCTACCAACAGGATCTTCGTCGCTATCACAGTCGTTGGGTCAGGACCAGAACCTTTCAAGAAGGAGATTTGGTGCTTCGACTTATTCAAGATCAAACTGAGATGCATAAGTTGTCTCCACCTTGGGAAGGGCCTTTCGTGGTCAGCAAGAATCTGCACAACGGGTCGTATTACCTGATCGATGTTCGAGAGCATAAAGACTCACGTAAATCAGAGCAGGAGACCAACAGGCCGTGGAATATAGCTCATCTTCGGCCTTACTATACTTGAGCCATGGGCTCTGCTTATGTACATATTATGACAATGTATATATTATAATAAACCGGATCATCAGCTAAAGCGGGGTATCTGTTCTTTTACATCATGTGTGGTTACATGGAGTTGTTTGTTGTAAAACGACCTCCGGTTTACCCCTTGCAAAGTTTATCAATATCACTTGGGGGCTCGGTCATATTTGAACCGATGCAATGCCTCTTGATAGGCGAAAGCCACCAGATCATTTGGGGGCTCGGTCGTGTCCGAATCGATGCAATGCCTCTTGATCGGCGAAAGCCACCAGATCACTTGGGAACACGGTCAAGTCTGAACTGGTCACGCCTCTTGGTCGGCCTACAGGCCTTAGAGTCACTTGGGGGCTTGGTCGAACCCGAACCAATGTCATGCCACTTGGCCGGCGTAATGCCACGAGTCTTTTGGGGACCTGGCTGACTGGCACCATTGCTACGCCTTCGGGGAGCCTGGTTGCGTCTGACCATGGTAATACCATCTGACCAGCTCATTAGAGCCTTTCTTTTATAACGAGTTGTCGCCATTGTTTTTGCTTTAATAGCCTTTCTTAAGGAATTGCTATTTTATCTTTGTTGCGTTTTTTTTAAACCGATGGTATTTTGTGCCGGTTCATACAGCCAATTTGGCAGAACACGGTCTCTTTTTTAAAGCCGGAGTTTGTTTGCTCGGTTTGATTTTTTTTGTGAAACGTCCTTTTTGGAGCAACAAGGATATCATGATAAAAAAGGAGCTGTTTCTCCTTCGACGGTTTAGGGCTATCAAGCCCCCGTCTCAAGATTGGCTAAAAACGCCTACTTCATGCCCATTACATGGCAGGTATTTCATATCACAAAATTTGATCGTACTGGCAAGTCTCCCTGCTTATCTATATAAAGGTTCACAAACCGGATGGCGGTACAACTGCCCTGGCAGTTTAAAATTTTGTGATTGCAGGAGATATAAATTGGCAAGGAAGATTTTCCAAATGAAGCTTTCAGTACTGATGCACGAAGGCATCTCACAAAACACAAGTACGGCCTATCCTATTACAAGGCAACATGGTGCCTCAATAAGACAATTGTTTTTCCTGACAAGATATAGCACGGAAGCTAATTAAGGCTGCCCTCGGTTCACGCCTGCGTGCCATCCCGGTTTGATGGTTCTGGATCATCCCGCGCCGCGTCAGCTTCCTCCTCCCTACCCAGCGGCTGGAAGTCAACAGTGGTCCAGTCGATCCCCATTAAAGCTTGAAAGACAGCCTCTTCATGTATCAATGAAGACGGTTCAAGATCAGGGGGCGTAAGTGTGCGTACGGATTGGAGGAATTAACTTTTCCGCTTCAGGGATTGGTGCAGCCACTCGTTTGTTCTTGTCATCATACTGGGATTGATAATGTGACAAGTTTGCTTCTTCTACCAACTGGCAGGCCAGAGGGCGCACTGCCCGGTTTATCTTTCTTAACTCTTCTTCATTGAATTCGGAGCCATCCTCCTTCAAGCTAGGATAGCCTTGAGCCGCTTCAACGGGATCAAAATCGGGCACCCATGCTTTGGCCCGGATTAAGGCAGTAATGGCTCCGGTTCGAGCAACAGACTTTTTTATGGGTGCTGGATCAATGTGGGTGCTGGATTGTTATGGGACACAGTGGTGATAATCCGATGCGCTCCAGTATACAGCTGCTCGACTAAAGTATAGACGGCTTTCAGTTTCATCCGCACATCCGACCCCAAGTGATTAATGCGGGTGCCTATAATACAATCAGCAGTTTACAAACCGAGCTGTTTATAGGAGAATCAAGATTATTACAAAAGTCACAGGAAGCTTACCAAAGATGGTGGCAGTCATTGTGTGCACTTGTCGTTTCACGCTGGTCAATTCAGCAGTTACCGGTTTGAGGGCAGCTTCTGCATCTTCAATCTTTTTGGTTAAAGCGGCCTTTTCTGTGGCCCAGTCAGCCCGTTCCTTCTTATAACCTTCCTTCAGTTGCTCCATACTTCCTAAAGCGCTGGTTAATTCCTCCTTGGCCTTGGAAGTTTCTGCTTGTTGGGATTTTAAATTCTCTTGAAGGTCGGCGACTTGGTTCTCTTTAACTTTCAGTTCAGCCTGCAGACCGACAGTTATACGGTTTAACAAAGGAAGTACCAACCACATAACAAGTTAGGCGCTTTGTACTTGGGGGCTAATGCCTAATTGATCTACAGCTACCAATTAGTTATCAAAGTCCCAAGCTGAATACAAGTATTCCAACTTGGCACTTGGGGGCTAATGGCCATTTGATCTGGTGGTATTACGGATGTTATTAAAAGTCTCGATTCAATTATACTACAAGTTGAACCGACCCTTGGGGGCTACAGCGGCAAGAAGCGGGAACAAATGCATGGAAATTACCTCAAATTTTTCCTTCATCATCTTGACCAGATTGGCTTCATAATCACGGCTAGTATATAGCCGGTTTAAGTAACCAGAGTGAATGTCTTGAGCACTGAGAGCAGAGTATGTTGCTAGATCAACATCCCATTTTCCTTTGCTCAGGGCGGAAAATTCTTCTTTAGGAGTATGCTTGGCTAAAGCGATGGGATTTCCCGGCTCAGTACGACCTACGCCAGTAATTATGACTTCGTCATCCTTAAGCTCGTCGGTCTGAACTGGCGTAGTCGGTTTATCAGCAGGTTTGGAGGGACTGATAGTTTTCTCAATCTGGATTGGACTGGCCGGTTGGTCAGCAGGATCGGAGGGGTTCACAGAACTTTCTTCAGGAAGAACAACTTCATCCCTTACTGGTGGATCATCAACTACATCTTCATGGATGGTCGCTTCAACATTTGGGGTAGCATCCGGTTCAGGAGCAGCATCTTCTTCAGCTGCCTTATCCTGGCGAGCTTTCTTACTTGGCCTCGGTTTGGCCCTGAAAGAAGCAGCAAAATTAAAGACAGTATATATGGAAGGCTACAAAAATCAACAAACTTGATGATAAAGGCAAAAGCTTACCCAAGCACGGTTTTGAGTGGAGGAAGCTGAGTACCAGTTGACTCACCGGAAGATGAGTGCGAGGTGACCTGATAATCCGAGTCAGACGGATTAAGCGGTTGACGAAAACAGCCCGCTTTAGGACAAATATTGACAAGCAAATTAGAGACCTCTGAACGACCTCTCCGAACCGGACTGTTCGGTAAACCGGCGGAGGTGACTACCTGGCCGCTGTGTCGAGTTGTACGACGCACCTCATGCTGACGGGTCTTCATAAGAAAGTTGGGATCCAAGTAAGCAAGAGGATGGGAAAATTTAACTTTGCGGTTTGCCTGACGGATTTTGTGCGAAGGCGGAAGGCTTGAATCAGAAGAAAGAGTAATTACCTCAACATCATCAGCGTGGCTAGCTTCAGCATCGTCCTGACAAATTGTATTGTCAATAAATTGCATAAACAGTAAACCGAGAGAATCAAGTTCAGCTTCAAAATCCGGATTACCCACATCATCATCAGCAGGTGGATCAGAGGAGGTTGTTGTTTTCCTTTTATGAGCAGACTTTTTGACGACCCTTGTCTTAGGCCGGATTGGTTTCTCCGGTTTATCCGTCTTTTCTTGCGGGATCTTTTTGCTCCAAAACGGATCATCACCCTGCACCAACAGATATCGGTATCAGTCATAAGCACGTACAATAGTATCAGACTCGGTGAGAAGGAAGTTCGGTTTACCGCTGGCGGTTTATTGGTGGCACAGAAGGGAAGAAGGCCGGTTCGAGCACAGACGTGTTCCGGTTCATTCAGAATTTTCTTCACAGCTTCGGTGACCTCTTCATCAGTAAGCTGGATGTTTACGTGACGCAACGGATCATCAACGCTGCCTGTATACTTGCACATTAAACCGGAGCGTTGACTGAGCGGCAGTATACTCCAGGATATCCAGCAATGAGCAAGATCGACTCCTGTTAAACCGTTAGCCATAAAAGCTTGGAATTTGGACAGTTGAGGAGCGTATTTCCTCCTCTCTTTGCCAGTCAGCCGCTGAGGAAAAGGATATGTGTTGCTGAGCCGTTCTGGGCGAAAACCGGGCAAGATATTCTCATTATCCGGGGAGGTGTCTTTACAATAAAACCAGGAGTTGTTCCACTTCTGGGGATGACTATGCAGTTTAGCATGAGGGTAAGTGACCTCTTTCCTCTTTTGGATTGCCACGCCACCCAGCTCCATGTTGGAACCGTCAGGGAATTCTGTACGGCGGTTTAAGTGAAAGCAATCTCGGAACAACTCCACTATGGGTTCCTCTTGGAAGAATACCTCGCAGAGCACTTGGAAGTGGCATATGTTGGTAACAGAATTAGGGCCGATATCTTGCGGATGGAGTTGGAAGTTGGCCAAAACAGCACGGTAAAATTTTGAACTGGGCGGGTTAAAACCGCGGGCTAAGTGATCTGCAAAGACTACAACTTCTCCGTCTCGAGGTGTAGGGGGACACTCTTTGCCTGGGACCCTCCAGTGAATGGTTTTTCTGCTGCTTAAAGCGCCGGTCAGGACCAGATTGTTCAGTTGCGTTTCCGTGACCCGAGAAGGAGCCCAGTTGCACTCGTACACTTGTTTAGCCATGAGGAAGTCTACAGAAGGAAAATGATTCCGGTTCAAGATTGTGTTGTGCGCAGGTTACATGTTGATATTATCAATGTTAAACCGGAGGAAGTCAATCATAAGCCAACATTGGTAAAGCGGTGCGGTTCATCAAGGGATTACTGGCGGTTTAACAAGGGGACTAATGGTATGTACTAATTTGGTGATCCTCTTCTAGGTTAAACCGCTAGATATAAAACCGCGAAACATTGGGAATTACAAATAAACAAGTGTGCAGAAACAGGTTTCACACAATCTCATTTTAGCATTGGATCTGGGGTGATTTCATAAAAAGGATAAATATTCATGATTTAAAAGAAGTTATGCAAGAGCAGCAAGGGAAAGTTATGGATCAGAACTACGGTCCGGTTATACTGCAGTAAAAACAGATGCGGGAAACTACCGCTATACGGAGCAAAGGATATGGGATCATCTGAAGAGGCATCTCAGCCGAAGTTTGAGGCGGACGAAGAACACGAAGAACACGAGGAACACAGTAAACCCTAAAAACAGATCTAGATTGAGAAGATGGAGGTCTTACCGGAGCTTGGAGAGATGCGGAAGGATGCCGCAGTTCTCTGGTACGGTCAGATTGATGCAGCGGCCCAAGATGATGCGGAGGTCAGCGACGGCGGTGGAGCTCCGGAGTTGGCGACGCGGAGAAGACGAAGAGGAAAGGGTGAAGGGAGAAAGGAAATGACCCTTCGGCCCTATTTATGAGGTAAAAAACATGTGTCAGGCGCACGAATCCAGGAGCCACAGATTTCGGAAGTGGAGCTGTCGCCTCGATTATTGCGGATCTGTTAAACAAAGAAGGCATCATAAAAGCCAGTTTCATGATGACGTCATGCCGGTTTACAGCAACCAAAGAAGATGACGACATGGCAGTTTAGCGATTAAGGGAAGATACTGAATGTGAAGATTTCTGCTAAGGATTGACGTGAACTCATTCAAATCAATCTGGGGCCTAATGTTGGGGATATCACTACTGGGCGTAAACCGGCCTGCTTGGGCCGGGTTAACTTCAACAGTAGTTCAAGGATGTTAAAGCCCGATAAACTTGTAAAGGCCCAAGGCCGTAGTCGGTTTAGTATCTGTAGCCATAAACCGGCTTGTATAAACTTGTACTATAAGATAGGGAAAGAAAGAGACCAACCCGGGTACGAGTATAAACCGGAGATTGGGACTCTGTGAACCGACGAGCGTCACCCGTGTATATAAGGGGACGACCCGACAGCGGTTCAGGGACAGACAACCACAACTCGAGGCCTACGCGAAGCTTGTTTGCTCCCTAGTCATCGAGACTTCATCAATTCCACCACAAACTAGACATAGGCTTTTACCTTCATCGAAGGGGCTGAACTAGTATAAACCCTCTGCGTCCCTGTGTCCGCTTTAACCCCTTCGAGTTAACCCGTTGCGATGGCTCCACGACTAAGTCCTTTGGCTAGGACATCTGCCGTGACAAACCCACGACAGAGACCGAAATCCCAGTACCTTGAAAGTGAAGGAAATATGCCCTAGAGGCAATAATAAAGTTATTATTTATTTCCTTATTTCATGATAAATGTTTATTATTCATGCTAGAATTGTATTAACCGGAAACATAATACATGTGTGAATACATAGACAAACAGAGTGTCACTAGTATGCCTCTACTTGACTAGCTCGTTGATCAAAGATGGTTAAGTTTCCTAGCCACAGACATGAGTTGTCATTTGATTAACGGGATCACATCATTAGGAGAATGATGTGATTGACATGACCCATTCGTTAGCTTAGCACCCGATCGTTTAGTATGTTGCTATTGCTTTCTTCATGACTTATACATGTTCCTATGACTATGAGATTATGCAACTCCCGTTTGCCGGAGGAACACTTTGTGTGCTACCAAACATCACATCGTAACTGGGTGATTATAAAGGAGCTCTACAAGTGTCTCCAAAGGTAGATGTTGGGTTGGCGTATTTCGAGATTAGGATTTGTCACTCCGATTGTCGGAGAGGTATCTCTGGGCCCTCTCGGTAATGCACATCACTTAAGCCTTGCAAGAATTGCAACTAATGAGTTAGTTGTGGGATGATGTATTACAGAACGAGTAAAGAGACTTGCCGGTAATGAGATTGAACTAGGTATTGCGATACCGACGATCGAATCTCAGGCAAGTAACATACCGATGACAAAGGGAACAACGTATGTTGTTATGCGGTCTGACCGATAAAGATCTTCGTAGAAAATGTAGGAGCCAATATGAACATCCAGGTTCCGCTATTGGTTATTGACCAGAGACGTGTCTCGGTCATGTCTACATTGTTCTCGAACCCGTAGGGTCCGCACGCTTAAGGTTTCGATGACAGTTTTATTATGTGTTTACGAGTTTTGATGTACCGAAGGAGTTCGGAGTCCCGGATGAGATCGGGGACATGACGAGGAGTCTCGAAATGGTCGAGATGTAAAGATTGATATATTGGACGACTATATTCGGACATCGGAAAGGTTCCTAGTGGTTCGGGTATTTTCGGAGGTACCGGGGACTTACGGGAATACGAGGAAGAAGCAATGGGCCTTAATGGGCCTTAGTGGATAGGAGGTGGCGCGCGCCCCTCCCAAGCCCAGTCCGAATTGGACAAGGGGTTTGGGGCGTGGCTCCTCTCTCCCTTCCTTCCCCTCTTCCCCCTTTTTCCCCCCTTCTCCTAGTTGGACTAGGAAAGGAGGAAACCTACTCCAACTAGGAGTAGGAATCCTACTCCCTGGCGCGCCCCTCCTAGGGCCGGCCTCCTCCCCCTTGCTCCTTTATATACGGGGGCAGGGGGGCACCCCATGACACACAAGTTGATCTTCGTGATCGTTCTCTTAGCCGTGTGCGGTGCCCCCCTCCACGATAATCCTCGATAATATTGTAGCGGTGCTTAGGCGAAGCCCTGCGACGGTAGAACATCAACATCGTCACCACGCCATCGTGCTGACGGAACTCATCCCCGACACTTTGCTGGATCGGAGTCCGGGGATCGTCATCGAGCTGAACGTGTGCTAAAACTCGGAGGTGCCGTAGTTTCGGTGCTTGATCAGTCGGGCCGTGAAGACGTACGACTACATCAACCGCGTTGTCATAACGCTTCCGCTTTCGGTCTACGAGGGTACGTAGACAACACTCTCCCCTCTCATTGCTATGCATCACCATGATCTTGCATGTGCGTAGTTATTTTTTTGAAATTACTACGTTCCCCAACAGTGGCATCAGAGACTAGGTTTTATGGTTTGATGTTATATGCACGAGTAGAACACAAGTGAGTTGTGGGCAATATAAGTCATACTGCTTACCAGCATGTCATATTTTGGTTCGGCGGTATTGTTGGATGAAGCGGCCCGGACTGACATTACGCGTACGCTTACGCGAGACTGGTTCTACTGACGTGCTTTGCACACAGGTGGCTGGCGGGTGTCAGTTTCTCCAACTTTAGTTGAACCGAGTGTGGCTACGCCCGGTCCTTGCGAAGGTTAAAACAGCACCAACTTGACAAACTATCGTTGTGGTTTTGATGCGTAGGTAAGAACGGTTCTTGCTAAGCCCGTAGCAGCCACGTAAAACTTGCAACAACAAAGTAGAGGATGTCTAACTTGTTTTTGCAGGGCATGTTGTGATGTGATATGGTCAAGACATGATGCTAAATTTTATTGTATGAGATGATCATGTTTTGTAACTGAGTTATCGGCAACTGGCAGGAGCCATATGGTTGTCGCTTTATTGTATGCAATGCAATCGCCCTGTAATGCTTTACTTTATCACTAAGCGGTAGCGATAGTCGTAGAAGCATAAAGATTGGCGAGACAACAACGATGCTACGATGGAGATCAAGGTGTCGTGCCGGTGACAATGACAATCATGGAGGTGCTTCGGAGATGGAGATCACAAGCACAAGATGATGATGGCCATATGATATCACTTATATTGATTGCATGTGATGTTTATCTTTTTATGCATCTTATCTTGCTTTAATTGACGGTAGCATTATAAGATGATCTCTCACTAAATTTCAAGATAAAAGTGTTCTCCCTGAGTATGCACCGTTGCCAAAGTTCGCCGTGCCCAGACACCACGTGATGATCGGGGGTGATAAGCTCTACGTTGTCATAGCCCTAGATTACCCCTGTTGTCTTTGCTTGATATTCATGTCATCATGTCTAAATTCAAATGAAATTTGAATTGAGGAATTTTCAAAGCCTCAGAAACCTTTTAAAAATGATCAACATTAAAATCTTCTCAAAGAAGCCCAAGAAAATGTTGCTGTTAAACCTTGAAGAATATTGGCAAGAATAAAATTCAAACCAATATTTTTGGAGGCTTTAAATAATTATCTTGGGCCTTTCAATTAATTCAATAGCTATTTGCGTTGGATATATATTTTTTATATAATTAATATATGTCCAATAATTCTGGAACATTTTATGTGGTTTTGTATACTTTAGTTCTAGCCACATAATTATTTTGAGGATTTTTAGAAGTGCTCTGGTATTTTTATTAAAGCCCAAACAACTACAGAAATAGAAAACAGAAATGGAAAAGAGAGAGAGAGGAAACCTTACCGTGCAGCCCACCACTGTAGTGGGCTACTGGCCAAAGCCAGCCCAGCCCACCACCGCCTCCCCCCTGTCATCTTCCTCCCCTGCCAGGAGGACGGAGGCGCGTGTCCGCCCCGCGCCGGCCACCTCCTCCCTCCCTGCCTGCCTGGCTCCTCCCCGATGCGCCTAGACGACGCCACGGAGATGCCCTCGACCCCCTGCACCTCTCCCCTCTCTCCCAGGACCCTTCCCCCCCTCTGCTCCCTTCCCGCAGCACCACCGAGCGCAGTCGTCGTCGCCGCTCGCTACTGCCGTAGCCACCGCCTCATCCTTGCCTCGCCGACGTGCCCACGGCCATCGCCTCGTCGCCAGAACCCTCTCCGCTTAGTCAAGCAACGCCGGACGTTGCCAAACGCCGCTGACGCCGTTGTCTTCAACTTTCTGCCTCCCCAGATCGCCGGAGATGCCCCGTCGTCGTCCGTGCCTCCCCGAGCTCGCCGTTCGGTCCCCTGCACTCGCCGTGAGCCCCTGAGCTTTTCCCCTCACCTTCCCCTCTCGCTAGCTTCCTCTAGACGCTGCACCATGAGCTCCCGAGGCCGCCGTCTGCCATGGCCGACCTCCTGCTCACCTCTGAGCTAACTAGGCCTAGCTGTGCCGTCCACCGTGCTCCTAGGGCCACCTAGATGCGGCCTAGCTACCTGGTTCCCTTGAGGGCGAGCCGTAGCCCTATGCTCGTGCACCACCGAGCTCCGGCCACCGCACTTGTCGCCGTTGCCGTCGCTACGGGCCGCCCTAGCCACTGCCGCATTCAATGCTCGACGCAGACGAGCACGGGCAACGCGTAGATGCCCTCCGCCGCGGGTTTGGTCGCCCGTGGGCGAAACCAAAAGCCCTCCACCGTGCTGCGTGCTCGCCGGCGACCAACCCCGGTGACAGCCGACGTGGCACCCTCATTAGCGCTAATGACGCACTAACTAACCCCCCTAAAGCCACTGCCATGTGGGCCCTTGTACTTGTTTAGGTTAGTTTTATTTTCTGTTTAGATTAGTTCATAAGCAGTGGGACCCACCCGTCAGCTTTGACTCAGCTGACGTGGCCGTTGACCTGGCCCCACCAGTCAACGACACTAAGCAGCACTGTGTCACTGACCAGTGGACCCCACTGGTCAGGTTTGACCTGGACCGCCCTGTTGATCCGCTGACGTCACTGTGACATAATGCTGATGCAATAAAACATTTTCTGGATTTAAGTTTATTCAGGAAATTCCAGAAAATGCTACAAACTTCAAAAAATCATAGAAAATAATCTATAACTCAGATTGAAAAGATTTATATATGAAAAATTATCAGAAAAATTCAATCTATCCATCTGTACTAGTTTCGTACATGTTAGAACACAATAACCTTGCTGTTTAGGTGAAACAAGTTAATGCACTAATATGACTTCATAAAATGGGTTTGCATTTGAATCTTTGGTTCAAATGGACTCATTTCAATCTGTTCTAGCTTGCATTAGCCAAAACACATTTATATTGCCATGTCATAGCATGCATCATATTGCTGCATATCACCATGTGTTGATTGTGTTCTTTCGATGTTTGCCGGTGGTTGTTCCCTCCTCGGTAGACGTATGTTCCGACGATGAGTTCGATGACACCGATGAAGAACTATCCTATCTTCAGAAGTGCCAGGCAAGCAAAACCCCCTTGTTCATTTCGATACAATCCCACTCTCTCGCTCCTGCTCTCTTTTACTGCATTAGGACAACATCGATTCAACTTTTACATGCTGCGTTAATTGAACCCCTTATCCTCTGCATGACCTGTCATTGCCACAGTAAATAGATGAAACCCACTAGCATGAGTAGGAGTTGTCTGAGCCTTGATGTGCCTACTCATTCATGCTTGTTTGTCATGCCTGCTACTGCTTAGAGTTGAGTCGGGTATGATTCATCGGGAATGAATTGGAATGGTGATGAACATGTCCTACTGTGTGTGAGCTAAGTGTGTGAACACGATTTGGTAAAGGTAGCGGTGAGAGGCCATGTCGGAGTACATGGTGGGTTGTCTCATTGCAGCCTTCCTCAGGAACTGAGTTCTATGTTTGTGATCCATGAACAGTTACTACCACACATTGGGCTCCGGGCGCTCCAAGCTCTCTCGACTTATTAATCAACCTGATCTCTGTCCAGGAGTTGCAACTAGTTTCTGGTGTTTGTAGGTAGTGTTAGTAGTCTACCAAGTGGCACCCGGTACAGGTGGGCTTGGGACAGACTAGGCACAGTGGCACGGTGCACCAAGTGGCACCCGGTTGGTGGGCTTGGGAACCCTGCTCACATCGTTTGGGGCCGTGAGCGACACCCCGGGCGGATCTCCTTGCGGATGGAACCCGAATAGGCGATAAACCTGGACTAGAGACTTGTGTAGTTAGTCAGGTCGTGGCCGACTCCCTCGCCAGGCTTCCGCTTGAAGGTTGCCGAGGTACATGACGTGTACATGGCGGTAAGTGGCGAGAGCGTGTGTGAAGAAGTACACCCCTGCAGGGTTATCATTATCTATTCGAATAGCCAGATTCCTCGGATATGGAAACTTGGACCCCTCGTACAGTTCATAGACAAGTGAAAGTGGATACTCTAAAATGCGCAAGATAAGCGTGAGTGCTATGGATGGCGTTCTCGTAGGAAGACGGGAGCGGATCCATAGTGGTGTATTGATATGGTGAATATGTGGACTCGTGTGCGCCACCTCAAAAGAGTTACTTGCAGTCGTAGTTCAGGTTAGCCACTGAGTCAAAGCTGGCTTGCTGCAGTCAAACTCCACCACCCCCTTTATTGATACCGATGCATATGTAGCTAGTTCTGATGTAAGTCTTGCTGGGTACATTTGTACTCACGTTTGCCTATTTTATGTTTTTGCAGAGAGACGTCAGTCTCGCTAGTAGTTCCGTGTGGACTTCGACGTTTAGCTTGATACCTCAGCTACGATCTTGTGCCCTCGGCAGGATCTGGTAGATAGTCAGGCTTCTCAGCCTTTTTCATTTGTAGATGTCTGCACTCAGACATGTTGAGCTTCCGCATGTGCTTTGCCTTGTATGCTCTGAATGTTGGGTCATGAGAACCATGTTTGTAATATCTCGCTCCTCGGAGCCTAATGAATAAATATTGGAGTCGTAGAGTTATGTTGTGATGCCATGTTGTATTTACACATATTGAGCATATTGTGTGTATGATTGAATTGCTTGCTATGTGTGGGATCCGACAATCTAGTTGTTTATCCTTGGCAGCCTCTCTTATGGGGAAATGTACTCTAGTGCCTCCTTGAGCCATAGTAGTCCGCTACAGCCCAGTTCACCGGAGTCCTGCTAGCCCAGCACTACTGCTCAGGACACTTGACTGGCCGGCATGTGTTTCACTTCGTTCCTGTGTCTGACCCTTCGGGGAAATGTCACGCAGTGACATCCGGAGTCCTGCCTAGCCTGCTACAGCCCGGGTTACCGGAGTCCTGTTAGCCCAGTGCTACAGCCCGGATTCACACGCTGTTGACCGACATGCTCGAAGTTGATTCATGTATGCCTGTCCCCATGGGTTAGTGCCGCTTCGGGTTCACGACTAGCCATGTCGGCCCGGGTTCTTAGTCATATGGATGCTAGCGACACTATCATATACGTGAGCCAAAACGCGTAAACGGTCCCGGGCCAGGTAAGGTGGCACCCGTGGGAATACCGTGCGTGAGGACGCAAAGTGATATGAGGTGTTACATGCTAGATCGGTGTGACTTAGGATCGGGGTCCTGACATACGTCCATCTACAACAGGTGCAAGCCAGTATTGCACACGCAGAATACTCGGGTTAAACTTGACGAGCCTAGCATATGCAGATATGGCCTCGGAACACGGAGACCGAAAGGTCGAGCGTGAATCACATAGTAGATATGATCAACATAAAGATGTTCACCATTGAAAGCTACTCCATTTCACGTGATGATCGGTTATGGTTTAGTTGATTTGGATCACGTGATCACTTAGAGGATTAGAGGGATGTCTTTCTAAGTGGAGTTCTTAAGTAATATGATTAATTGAACTTAATTTATCATGAACTTAGTCCTGGTAGTATTAGCATCTCTATGTTGTAGATCAATAGCTCGCGTTTAGCTCCCCTGTTTTATTTTTGATATGTTCCTAGAGAAAACTAAGTTGAAAGATGTTAGTAGCAAAGACGCGGATTGGATCCGTGATTTGAGGTTTATCCTCATTACTGCACAGAAGAATTATGTCCTTGATGCACCGCTAGGTGACAGACCTATTGCAGGAGCAGATGCAGACGTTATGAAGGTTTGGCTAGCTCAATATGATGACTACTTGATAGTTTAGTGCACCATGCTTAACGGCTTAGAATCGGGACTTCAAAGACGTTTTTGAACGTCATGGACCATATGAGATGTTCCAGGAATTGAAGTTAATATTTCAAGCAAATACCCGAGTTGAGAGATATGAAGTATCCAACAAGTTCTATAGCTAAAAGATGGAGGAGAATAGCTCAAGCAGTGAGCATGTGCTCAGATTGTCTGGGTACTACAATCGCTTGAATCAAGTGGGAGTTAATCTTCCAGATAAAATAGTGATTGACAGAATTCTCTAGTCACCATCACCAAGTTAGTAGAACTTCATGATGAACTATAATATGCAAGGGATGACGAAAGTAATTCCCAAGCTCTTCGTGATGCTAAAATCGACGAAGGTAGAAATCAAGAAAAACATCAAGTGTTGATGGTTAACAAGACAACTAGTTTCAAGAAAAAGGGCAAAGGGAAGAAATGGAACTTCAAGAAGAACGGCAAGCAAGTTGCTGCTCAAGTGAAGAAGCCCAAGTCTGGACCTAAGCCTGAGACTAAGTGCTTCTACTGCAAAGGGACTGGTCACTGGAAGCGGAACTGCCCCAAGTATTTGGCGGATAAGAAGGATGGCAGAGTGAACAAAGGTATATTTGATATACATGTTATTGATGTGTATTTTATTGGTGTTTATAGCAACCCCTCTGTATTTGATACTGGTTCAGTTGCTAAGAGTAGTAACTCGAAATGGGAGTTGCAGAATGAACAGAGACTAGTTAAGGGTGAAGTGACGATGTGTGTTGGAAGTGGTTCCAAGATTGATATGATCATCATCGCGCACTCCCTATACTTTCGGGATTAGTGTTGAACCTAAATAAGTGTTATTTGGTATTTGCGTTGAGCATAAATATCATTTGATCATGTTTATTTCAATACGGTTATTCATTTAAGTTAGAGAACAATTGTTGGTCTGTTTACATGAATAAAACCTTCTATGGTCATACACACCAACGAAAATGGTTTGTTGGATCTCGATAGTAGTGATACACATATTCATAATGTTGAAAACAAAAGATGCAAAGTTAATAATGATAGTGCAACTTATTTGTGGCACTGCCGTTTATGTCATATTGGTGTAAAGCGCATGAAGAAACTCCATGCTGATGGGATTTTGGAATCACTTGATGCTTGCGAACCATGCCTCATGGGCAAGATGACTAAAACTCCGTTCTCCGGAACAATGGAGCAAGCAACAGATTTGTTGGAAATCATACATACTGATGTATGTGGTCCGATGAATATTAAAGCTCGCGACAAGTATCATTATTTTCTAACCTTCATAGACGATTTAAGCAGATATGAGTATATCTACTTGATGAAACATAAGTCTGAAACATTTGATAAGTTCAAAGAATTTCAGAGTGAAGTGGAAAATCATCGTGACAAGAAAATAAAGTTTCTATGATCTGATCACGGAGACGAATATTTGAGTTATGAGTTTGGTCTTCAATTAAAACAATCTGGAATAGTTTCACAAAATCATGCCACCTAGAACACCTCAGCATAATGGTGTGTCCGAACGTCATAACCGTACTTTATTGGATATAGTGCAACCTATGATGTTTCTTACCGATTTACCACTATCGTTTTTGGGGTTATGCATTAAAGACAGTTGCATTCACATTAAAAAGGGCACCATCAAAGTCCGTTGAGACGACACAATCTGAACTGTGGTTTGGCAAGAAACCAAAGTTTTCGTTTCTTAAAGTTTGGGGTTGTGATGCTTATATGAAAAAGTTTCATCCTGATAAGCTCAAACCAAAATTGGAGAAATATGTCTTCATAGGATACCCAAAGGAGACTGTTGGGTACACCTTCTATCACAGATCTGAAGGCAAGGCATTCGTTGCTAAGAATGGATCCTTTCTAGAGAAGGAGTTTCTATCGAAAGAAGTGAGTGGGAGGAAAGTAGAACTTGATAAGGCAACTATACCTGCTCCCTTATTGGAAAGTAGTTCATCACAGAAATCTGTTCCTGTGACTACTACACCAATTAGTGAGGAAGATAATGATAATGATCATGTAACTTCGGATCAAGTTACTACCGAACCTCGTAGGTCAACAAGAGTGAGATCCGCACCAGAGTGGTACGGTAATCCTATTCTGGAGGTCATGTTACTTGACCATGACGAACCTACGAACTACGAGGAAGCGATGATGAGCCCAGATTCCGCAATATGGTTTGAGTCCATGAAATCTGAGATGGGATCCATGTATGAGAACAAAGTATGGACTTTGATGGATTTGCCCGATGATCGGCAAGCCATAGAAAATAAATGGATCTTCAAGAGGAAGACAGACGCTGATAGTAGTGTTACTATCTACAAAGCTAGAATTGTCGCAAAAGGTTTTCGACAAGTTCAAGGTGTTGACTACGATGAGAGTTTCTCACTCGTATCTATGCTTAAGTCTGTCCGAATCATGTTAGCAATTGCCGCATTTTATGAAATCCGGCAAATGGATAAACAAAACTGCATTCCTTAATGGATTTATTAAAGAAGAGTTGCATACGATGCAACTAGAAGGTTTTGTCGATCCTAAAAGTGTTAACAAAATATGCAAGCTCCAGCGATCCATCTATGGACTGGTGCAAGCATCTCGGAGTTGGAATATACGCTTTGATAAGTTGATCAAAGCATATAGTTTTATGCAGACTTGCGGTGAAGCCTGTATTTACAAGAAAGTGAGTGGGAGCACTACATCATTTCTGATAAGTATATGTAAATGACATATTGTTGATCGAAAATAATGTAGAATTATTCTGCGAAGCATAAAGGAGTATTTGAAAGGAGTTTTTCGAAGAAGGACCTCGGTGAAGCTGCTTACATATTAAGCATCAAGATCTATAGAGATAGATCAAGACGCTTGATAAGTTTTCAATGAGTACATACCTTGATAAGATTTTGAAGTAGTTCAAAATGGAACAGTCAAAGAAAGAGTTCTTGCCTGTGTTACAAGGTGTGAAATTGAGTAAGACTCAAAACCCGACCACGACAGAAGATAGAAAGAGAATGAAAGTCATTCCCTATGCCTTTGCCATAGGTTCTATAAAGTATGCCATGCTGTGTACCAGATCTATTGTATACCCTACACTGTGTTTAGCAAGGGAGTACAATAGTGATCTAGGAGTAGATCACTGGACAGCGGTTAAAATTATCCTTAGTGGAATAAGGATATATTTCTCAATTATGGAGGTGACAAAAGGTTCGTCGTAAAGGGTTACGTTGATGCAAGTTTTGACACTAATCTAGATGACTCTAAGTCTCGGTCTAGATACATATTGAAAGTGGGAGCAATTAGCTAGAGTAGCTCCGTGCAGAGTATTGTTGACATAGAAATTTGCAAAATACTTACGGATCTGAATATGACAGACCAGTTGACTAAAATTATCTCACAAGCAAACATGATCACACCTTAGTACTCTTTGGGTGTTAATCACATAGCGATGTGAACTAGATTACTGACTCTAGTAAACCCTTTTTGCTGTTGGTCACATATCGATGTGAACTATGGGTGTTAATCACATGGTGATGTGAACTATTGCTGTTAAATCACATGGCGATGTGAGCTAGATTATTGACTCTAGTGCAAGTGGGAGACTAAAGGAAATATGCCCTAGAGGCAATAATAAAGTTATTATGTATTTCCTTATTTCATGATAAATGTTTATTATTCATGCTAGAATTGTATTAACCAGAAACATAATACATGTGTGAATACATAGACAAACAGAGTGTCACTAGTATGCACCTACTTGACTAGCTCGTTGATCAAAGATGGTTAAGTTTCCTAGCCATAGACATGAGTTGTCATTTGATTAACGGGATCACATCATTAGGAGAATGATGTGATTGACATGACCCATTCGTTAGCTTAGCACCCGATCGTTTAGTATGTTGCTATTGCTTTCTTCATGACTTATACATGTTCTTATGACTATGAGATTATGAAACTCCCGTTTGCCGGAGGAACACTTTGTGTGCTACCAAACGTCACAATGTAACTGGGTGATTATAAAGGAGCTCTACAGGTGTTTGTAAAGGTAGATGTTGGGTTGGCGTATTTCGAGATTAGGATTTGTCACTCCGATTGTCGGAGAGGTATCTCTGGGCCCTCTCGGTAATGCACATCACTTAAGCCTTGCAAGCATTGCAACTAATGAGTTAGTTGCGGGATGATGTATTATAGAATGAGTAAAGAGACTTGCCGGTAACGAGATTGAACTAGGTATTGAGATACCGACGATCGAATCTCAGGCAAGTAACATACCGATGACAAAGGGAACAACGTATGTTGTTATGCGGTCTGACCGATAAAGATCTTCGTAGAAAATGTAGGAGCCAATATGAACATCCAGGTTCCGCTATTGGTTATTGACCAGAGACGTGTCTCGGTCATGTCTACATTGTTCTCGAACCCGTAGGGTCCGCACGCTTAAGGTTTCGATGACAGTTTTATTATGAGTTTATGAGTTTTGATGTACCGAAGGAGTTCTGAGTCCCGGATGAGACCGGGGACATGACGAGAAGTCTCAAAATGGTCGAGACGTAAAGATCGATATATTGGACGACTATATTCGGACATCGGCAAGGTTCCGAGTGGTTCGGGTATTTTCGGAGGTTCCGAGGAGTTACGGGAATACGAGGAAGAAGCAATGGGCCTTAATGGGCCTTAGTGGAAAGGACCAGGAGGTGGCGCGCGCCCCTCCCAAGCCCAGTCCAAATTGGACAAGGGGTTTGGGGCGCGGCTCCTATCTCCCTTCCTTCCCCTCTTCCCCCCTTCTCCTAGTTGGACTAGGAAAGGAGGAAACCTACTCCAACTAGGAGTAGGAATCCTACTCCCTGGCGCGCCCCTCCTAGGGCCGGCCTCCTCCCCCTTGCTCCTTTATATACGGGGGCAGGGGGCACCCCATGACACACAAGTTGATCTTCATGATCATTCTCTTAGCCATGTGCGGTGCCCCCCTCCACGATAATCCTCGATAATATTGTAGCGGTGCTTAGGCGAAGCCCTGCGACGGTAGAACATCAACATCGTCACCACGCCGTCGTGCTGACGGAACTCATCCCCGACACTTTGTTTGATCGGAGTCCGGGGATCGTCATCGACCTGAACGTGTGCTAAAACTCGGAGGTGCCGTAGTTTCGGTGCTTGATCGGTCGGGCCGTGAAGACGTACGACTACATCTACATCAACCGCGTTGTCATAACGCTTCCGCTTTCGGTCTACGAGGGTACGTAGACAACACTCTCCCCTCTCGTTGCTATGCATCACCATGATCTTACGTGTGCGTAGGAAATTTTTTTGAAATTACTACGTTCCCCAACAGAAAGGGGACCCGTCCTCGCGTGTTTTCGATGACCGTATAACAACCGTGTTTTGCAGAGGAGGTCCTTGAGGCGGGAGGCCGAGCCTACGGCGGCCAGCCCACGAGGGGCTGCGGGGCCCTGCGGGATAAAAAGAAGTGTAGTCCGGACCGAGGTGCCGGCGCAAAGGTATAGCGTGCCTTTTTATTCCCCAGTGTTATTCCTTCGAGGCATATTAACACTCGTGCTCTGTTCAGGACAAAGAGACCTTGCCGGACTATATCCGGAGAGGCTGCCAATCGCGCCTCCACCAGCCAGGCTCCACAGCCTGGCCCGGAGGCGGAGGCGAACACGAGGTGCGCACCGGACGCTCCTCCGACAGAGGATGCGGATAGGCTGTCTGCCACCCCTTCCGAGGTGGAGAGTGCCATGAACCACAGGCGTCGCCGGACTGTTCTTCACGACGCTTGTTTCTCCCAAGAGGCGTTTGATGCCTTCAATTCGGGGGATGCGTATATCCGTGCCGCTCAAAATGGTCTAGCCAGAGCCACTGAGCAATATGTAAAAGACATACGGGTGAGAAAATTTAATGGTTATTTATATCAGTAGCCCCCGAGACT
Organism: Aegilops umbellulata; assembly: GCA_032464435.1. NCBI lineage: Eukaryota > Viridiplantae > Streptophyta > Magnoliopsida > Poales > Poaceae > Aegilops > Aegilops umbellulata. The sequence continues at coordinate 643,284,061 of CP136057.1, forward strand.
TGAAACAGTTAGAATAACTGATTTAAGGATCGTGTAATACGCATGTTCTTTCAGAGAAGAATACCCAACTGTCCCAGGAGCTAAAAGAGTGCAAAGCCCAACTTGAGACCGCACTAGCCGCGACGAGGGAGCCTAAGGAGACCCCGTCTGGTAATATATGCTTCAAAAAGATAAGTGTGAAGTGCGGAATATGTGCAAATCTGACAAATGAAATTGCAGATGGCGCCGGACTAGATCCGGACAAGAAACAACTCCTATGCCGGCTAAAGGCTGGTGAGAGCGTGCTAACAAAGGTGAGGCGGGAGAAGAATGATCTTCAGGATGCCAACACCAAGCTGGGTGTTGAACTGAAAGATGTTCGTGCCCAGCTGTCGGACTCCGTTAAGGAGAATCAGCGGCTTCGACGCGGCATTTTTAGTAAGTGCTTAAACGAACTTTGAAAAAAGAGTTCGGCGAGGAAGTCGACTAACAGAGTGATGTCTGTAGGTATGCTAACATGTCGTCCTGCAGAGGAGATGTCCGGTTCTACGGGTGACCTTCTGCCCGAGCTCTCGCAACTGCACAGAGCGATGCAAGGCGTTGCCCAAGCCTTATGGCCATCCCTCTCCATGCCCGAGGGACTTGGAGAGCTTGCAAAGAAGCTGAAGGGAGCGCGGCGGCGCTTCCGATTGTGGAAGATATCGGCCTGTCGTCAAGGCGCTAGGGAGGCCTGGGCCATGGTGAAGACGCGGTACACAAGGCTGACCCAAACCACATGGCCGAGGTCGGACCTGTGGGGCCCGATGGGAAGGAGATCCCTGTAAGCTTAGTATACGGCCAAGTAGAATTGGCTGCAAAGTATTCCCAGCAGGACTGTAAGTTAGACAGCCTGTTAGATGGTATTGAAGAGGAATACAATCAGTCAGAGTGACTATGTAAATTAATTGACATTTCTAATGCCTTCTAGCCGGATTGTAGATCGTTTGTCATTGCCGACCTTTTTGCTTCAACCTCGGGACCTGACGGTCCAGAGTGTGTCCGAATACCCTCGCGGTTATATAAGAAACGGGGTATGCATGGAGACCAGGCGTAGGGGTCATTAGTGCTTGAACAGACAAGTGCCCAACTAGTTATGTTATATTACATGGTTAGTAAGAAACATCTTCCAGGGAGAATAGTTCCGTTAGGGGTTCCTTTCCCTGGGAGGCATGCCCTAAAGTGCATGTCCATTCTGCGAAAAAGACGCAGGAAAAATCGTCTGGGGGCGCATAGATAAATAATTGGAAACATCATCTTTTAGGTCACCGATCGAATATTCCCTTAAGAACGCTAGCTTTCGGCTTCACCCAATTTGAGGTACACATCCGGCTGACCTGGCAGTAACAATCGCAGAGGTGCTCTCTTTACCACCTAGCCGAACAATCGGGAACGTAGGGGTAAGCACAGGAGCCAGGCAACCCAGCTTGGCCAAGACTTAAGTCATATCGATGCATATAATGGTGAAATAGAAGGTACATGCGGAAGTGTAACACATGTGTTGGGCATAAAGCCCGTGTGAATAAGCTTCTGTTAAAAGAAGCCCCTAGGTTTAATGAGTGCGAGTAGCACGTCATGTGATGAGCCTTTTAAGGCTATAAGAGGAGAGGAGAAGGAGAGAAATATAAGACAGCCAGTATATAAAAAATGGACAAAGGAAGGAGACGAACACAGAGTCCGGCACTAGGCATAGAATCTTCGGAGACGGGCTGCATTCCATGGGTTCGGCTCGAGTCGGTTATCCGATGCATCTTGCAGGAGGTACGCTCCACCAGTCAGGACTTGCTCAATTATGAAGGGACCTTCCCACTTGGGCTTGAGTTTGTCCTTTTTCTTGTCCGGCAGGCGTAGAACTAATTCGCCAACGTTGTAATTTTTGGCTCGTACTTCTCTGCTTTGGTATCTTCGAGCCTGCTGTTGATAGAATGCAGAACGGGTTTTTGCCACATCACGTTCTTCCTCCAATGCGTCCAAACTGTCCTGTCGATCGAGCTCGGCCTCTCTTTCTTTGTACATGCACACCCAAGGTGAGTCATGAATTATGTCGCAGGGCAAAACTGCCTCTGCGCCGTACACCATGAAGAATGGCGTATATCCGGTGGTGCAATTCGGCGTGGTCCGCAGCCCACAGAGTACGGAGTCGAGCTCCTCCACCTAGTGCGTGATAGATTCCTTAAGGGACCGCACTAATCTGGGTTTGATGCCGCTCATGATAAGACCATTTGCACGTTCCACCTGTCCGTTAGTTTGTGGGTGATAGACGGAAGCATAATCAAGCTTAATGCCCATGTTTTTGCACCAGAGTTTTACCTCATCGGCCGTAAAGTTCGTGCCGTTATCAGTGATGATGCTGTAGGGGACGCCATAACGGTGTATGACCCCAGATATGAAGTCTATCACTGGTCCGGATTCGGCCGTTTAACAGGTTTGGCTTCTATCCATTTGGTTAACTTATCCCCATGACCAGTAAGTATTTTTTCTTGTGGGTTCCACCTTTAAGTGGTCCCACCATGTCAAGCCCCCAGACCGCAAAGGGCCATGTTATGGGGATAGTTTGGAGGGCGGTGGGTGGCATATGGCTTTGGTTTGCAAAAAGTTGGCAAACGACGCATCGTTGGACTAAGTCCTGAGCGTCTGCCCGGGTCGTTGGCCAATAAAAGCCTGTACGGAAAGCCTTGCTTACAAGGGACCGAGCTGCAGCATGATGACCACCGAGTCCGGCGTGAATTTCAGCCAGCAAGTTCCGCCCTTCCTCTTCGGAGATGCACCTTTGAAGGACTCCGGTAGTGCTTTTCTTATAAAGCTCTCCCTCATGGACTTTGTAGGCTTTAGATCTCCGCACTATGCAGCGTGCCTGGTTTTGGTCCTCTGGGAGTTCCTGCCTAGTAAGGTAGGCTAGGAATGGTTCTGTCCACGGGGCGATAACGGCCATTATTACGTGGGCTGAAGGTGTGACTTCATTGGTGGAGCCTCCGATTGTGTCAGATTGTTCGGCATCGGGCAGTGCGGTTGAGTCCGGAATGTTATTGCCGAATTCCCCTTCCCATACTACGGATGGCTTGAACAGCCGTTCCAAGAAGATGTTGGGGGGGGGGGGGGACTGCGTCGCGTTTTGCACCGATGCGTGCCAGGACGTCTGCCGCCTGATTGTTCTCCCGGGCTATATGATGAAATTCGAGCCCTTCGAACCGAGCTGTCATTTTTAGGATGGCGTTGCGATAAGCTGCCATTTTTGGATCCTTGGCATCGAAGTCTCCATTTATTTGGGATATTGCGAGGTTCGAATCCACTCGCACCTCTAGGCGTTGAATGCCCATGGATGCTGCCATCCGGAGACCGTGTAAAAGGGCCTCATATTCGGCTGCATTGTTGGAGTCTGTGTACATAATCTGGAGTACGTATTGAACTGTGTCTCCCGTGGGGGACGTCAAAACGACGCTAGCCCCTAGACCAGCCAACATTTTAGAGCCGTCGAAATGCATGATCCAGTTTGAATATGTGTCGTACTCTTTAGGGAGTTTGGCCTCCGTCCATTCTGCGATGAAGTCAGCCAAAACTTGCGACTTAATAGCTCGTCGTGGCTTATAAGTTATGTCGAATGGGAGGAGCTCGATGGCCCATTTTGCAATCTGGCCCATTGCTTCGCGGTTGTTTATAATATCGTTAAGTGGTACTTTGGAGGCTACTGTTATCGAACACTCTTGAAAGTAGTGTCGCAGCTTCCGGGATGCCATGAATACCGCGTATGCAATCTTTTGATAGTGCGGGTACCGTGATTTGCATGGAGTGAGAACAGTGGACACATAGTAGACCGGCTTTTGAAGGGGGAATTTGTGTCCGTCCGTTTGTCTTTCGACAACGATCACTTGCTGCAATGTACAATAGCATTGGTTCGCCAATATTTGGCGCGGCCAGGATTGGGTTTGTTGCCAATATGGCCTTTATTTCGTCGAGTCCGGCCGTGGTGGCATCCGTCCACTCGAAGTGTTCAGTGCGCCGAAGGAGGCGATAGAGGGTAGTGCCTTTTCTCCCAAACGGGAGATGAAGCGGCTTAGAGCCGCCATGCATCCGGTTAATTTTTGTATCTATTTGAGGTCTTTTGGGATATCCAATTGTGACAAATCTCGGATCTTGGTGGGATTTGCTTCAATTCCTCTACTGGATACAATGAAGCCCAAGAGCTTTCCAGCTGGAACGCCGAAAACGCATTTTTCCGGGTTGAGCTTGATGTCGTATGTTCGGAGATTGTCAAATGTAAGCCTCAAGTCGTCTACTAGAGATTTGACATGTCTTATTTTTACGACCACATCATCCACGTATGCCTCCACTATTTTGCCGATCGGGTTTGCCAGACATGTTTGAATCATGCGCTGATATGTTGCGCCGGCGTTTTTGAGCCCAAAGGGCATCGTGTTGAAGCAGAATGGGCCGTATGGTGTGATGAATGCCGTTGCGGCTTGGTCAGATTCTGCCATCTTGATTTGATGGTAGCCAGAATATGCGTCGAGGAAGCACAACGAATCGTGTCCTGCGGTGGCGTCAATAATTTGATCAATGCGGGGGAGGGGGAAGGGATCTGTCGGTGTCAAAACCGGCGGATCTCGGGTAGGGGGTCCCGAACTGTGCGTCAAGGTCGGATGGTAACAGGAGACAAGAGACACGAAGTTTACCCAGGTTCGGGTCCTCTCGATGGAGGTAAAACCCTACTCCTGCTTGATTAATATTGATGATATGGGTAGTACAAGAGTAGATCTACCACGAGATCAAGGAGGCTAAACCCTAGAAGCTAGCCTATGGTATGATTGTGTATGATGATGGATGTCCTACGGACTACAACCCTCCGGTTTATATAGACACCGGATAGGGTTAGGGTTACACAGAGTCGGTTACAATGGTAGGAGATCTTGAGTATCCGCATCGCCTAGCTTGCCTTCCACGCCAAGAGAAGTCCCATCCGGACACGGGACGAAGTCTTCAATCTTGTATCTTCATAGTCCAGGAGTCCGGCAGAGGTATAGTCCGGCTACCCGAACACCCCCTAATCCAGGACTCCCTCAGTAGCCCCTGAACCAGGCTTCAATGACGACAAGTCCAGCGCGCAGATTGTCTTCGGCATTGCAAGGCGGGTTCCTCCTCCAAGTCCTTCATAGAAGATTGTAAACACCAAAGATAGTGTCCGGCTCTGCAAAATAAGTTTCCACATATTGCCATAGAGAGAATAATATTAACACAAATCAAATCTGCTGACGTATTCCGTAGTGCGTCATCACACTGCGGCCAAGCTCTTTATACAAATTGTTTTCACTTTTCCACCTCAGCACGTTTAGCGAGGCGGTTTCCTTGGCACGTCTTGTCAAAGCAGAGATCGTGTGCCCCTTTTAATGGGATTCTCATCAATACGGACATGGGTAACCCAATCGTGCCTGTTAGCACGTTCCCTCGATTAAAGGCGAGTCCAAAACGGTTACGGGGAGGGCTCTTGGTATTCAGCCTCTTATAAAGAGACCAACGCCTTGCTCCTTTTCTTAATCTCAAACAAGTTCGCCTGTCGCCTCGAGTTCCAACACCCCAAGCTCCAGATTCCAGGCGCTTCGGGCCTTCGACAATGTCCGGTTCTGACCTTCAAGGTCGATGGACGCCTTCCTCCGTCACGGAGGAGGACGTATTAAGGTTGAGGGAGGCTAAGTTCCTGACCGGCGAGATTTCGCATAGGTTGCCTGTTCAAGGACAGGTTATTCCCAGTCCCCAGCCCGGCGAGAGCGTGGTGTTCACGTCTCACTTCCTCCGAGGGTTAGGCTTCCCCATGGATCCCTTTGTGAGAGGACTGTTGTTTTATTACGGGCTGGATTTTCATGATTTAGCTCCGGAGTCCATCCTCCATATCTCCTCATTTATCGTCGTGTGTGAAGCGTTCCTCCATGTTACCCCTCACTTCGGATTATGGCTCAAGACCTTCAAAGTGGAGCCGAAGATGATCGAGGGACGGCACGCAGAGTGCGGAGGCGCTGTCATAAGAAAAAATGCCGATGCTCCATGGCCCGAGGGCTCTTTTCAAGAGGAGCTAGGTTTGTGGCAACGAGAGTGGTTTTATATCACCGCTCCCCGGGGCACCACATGGGTGGCTCCTCCTGCTTTTCGCTCGGCTCCCCCACCACGGCTAGCGTCGTGGATCAACAGAGGGTTAGATTGGGGTTTAACCAAAGACGTACCCTTGCTGCAGGGACGCATTAAGGATCTCTTGGAAGGAGACCTCAACCTGGTCAAGGTGACACAGGTCATGCTGATTCGCCGGACACTGCTCGGCAAACGTCGCCCCCTTCACCTGTGGGAGTTCAATCTAGAGGGACCACGAGCTCTCCGGGATTTTATGAGCGCGACGCCCGCGGAGATGTATAAACTGTTCTTCGGATCACAAGAAGTGTGTCCGGATTTGACCGAGGACGCAGGCCTAAGCCGCAATCGCCCGGATACTCAAGTAAGTAACCTTGTGCCCGGACCTTCTATCCGCATAATTATCATATACTTGCCCTTAAAAGAGCTCCCCTTTTAAACAGGAGTGGATAGCGAAGGCGAAGCTGATCAGGTGTCCGGCTCCCCTTCCCGAAACTAGGCCGGATCCCGTGCAAGTCAGGATGCTGGAGGTAGTGCCTTTGGAGGGAAGCAAGGGGGAGGACAAGGAAACTACGGCCTCCTCAAAGGAGGCTGCTCCGAAGGGAGGAATCGACGATTCCTCTCCTAGGGGAAAGAAGAGAGCCGCCTTTGACGATCCGAAGACAGTGGTCTCGAAGCGGGGGAAAAGATCCTCGTCAGAGGGTCCGGCGCCGGGGAGTTCCTCGGCCGGACTACGTACTCAAGGAGATCAGCCCTCCAGCGAGCCGTAAGTAGAGAAAGATTTTCCTTTCGAGGGATGAGAGAAATCCATGATTTATATATGAGAAATTTAACCGAATTTTTACCTTGTAGTTCGGACCTCAGCCCTTCTCAGCAGAGCTCGTCTTCGGGGGATCTTCTTCCGGAGATGATGGAGAGCGGGACACCTCCTTCTGCTGGGCCACCAAACAAGGCGGGCGACCCTGAGGTGTCATCATGGAGGGTTTCTCCGACTCCGGCAGGGGCGGAAGATAGCGATAGAGGTCATAGGACGAGTCTGGCACCTTCTGGTGCTCGGCCGGAGGAGCTAAAGGTTCTGCTAGGGCGAGCTTCTATTTCAGAGGAGCATCGTGCATTAATGGGCACGGTAATTGAAAAGATTTCGTCCGTAGAGAGCGGATTGCGTGTGGCCGTCGAAAGTTTATTGACGGGTTTTGAGGTACATGAGATAATGTGTACTTTTGTCAGTTGCGCATAAATAAGATGCGCCCTATGTAGATAGTAGCCCCTGAGACTCTGCATGTCGTCAAGAAATGACGGCACACGGAGGATCATAATCCCAGGTCTGAAATGTTGCCTTTTAATGTAGGCTGCAGGGTGTCCGGAATCAAGCCGAACTGCTGGGTTTGCCGAACTAAAGAGGCAACTGGACGTGGCAGATGCCGACATCGCGCTTGTCAACAAGCGGTTGGATGAGGCTCAAGGTATGTGATTCCTCGGGCAGCATTAGGTAAGAGGAGTTTTATGCTAGTGTCTTACGATATGTGTGCTTGACATAGATGGTGCGGCCGCCGTGGAGAGTCTTAGGGTAGAACTTGCCCGAGCTAAAGATCAAGCCAGGAGAAGTGATGCGGCTGCCAAGAAGGCCCTTGAAGAGCTGAGAGCCGAACAGGCTGCTCATTGCCGATGCAAGGAAGAGATGGCCAGTATGGCCGAAAAGTTAAAGAGCACTGCAGACCGTTGCATACTTCTCGAGAAAGAAGACCAGGCGAGACGGGCGGTCCTAGAGAAGGCCATTGTTGATGCCAAGGACGCGCGCTCTATGATGAGAGCTGCGAAGGAGGAGCTGCGTCAGGTCGAACAGATTGCGTCTGGAAAGCCCTTCATGCAGCGGCGAAAATTTTGCGATCCGAAGTTTGCTCCGTTGGACCGGATGTGGAGTGTGGAGGACACCTATCTGGATTTGGCAGCGAGTTCTGCTGATGCGACCGAACACTTCCGAGATCTGGAAGATCGTGAAGTGGAAAAATTGTTCTGGTCGCAATTTCACAATCCAAAGCGTCCACTGGCAGTGGACGATCGTTTGGCTCAATGGGCCGAACTTAATATGTTGTCCGGACTCACCATGAAGTATGTCATGGGTCATCTGTGGCCGGGGAGGTCGGAGCCGAAGAGTTATTTTAGCTTGGTGCAGCAATTCCTTGGCGCAGTGCCGCACATTAATGCAATGAAGAGGTCGGCGTGTATAGAGGATGCAAGGATGGCTCTCTCCCGTGTCAAGACATACTGCGCCGAGATGGAGACCACTGTTATTGCGTCCCGAGATTCAGATAAAAGCCGAGTGTCCTCCGAGCACTATTTTCAGGAAGTCCTTGAAGGCGCTCGTGTAATAGAGATGCAGTGCTCGAAGGATGCTATGTTATTATAGCATATGTAATGATGAAGTAATATGTTGATAAACTATAGTGGCCTTTTTATACTTGTGCCTTCAAGTATTGTGAACACCTCCTGTGCGGCCGTTTAAAATATATGTATAAAATCTGAAAGATTGCAGTCGTTGGCTTCAACCCCCACGCACATAGTGCGGGGGTGCTCGCAGAAGACGCGTTTTCACTCTTAACCCAACGTCTTGGTCCTACAAAGGAGGTGATATCGCAGCGGGCCAGCTAACCGGACTATAATGCTTTAACACTTTCACTTAGCCATAGGAGCTTGACAGTGGGACTATTTAGGTAGCCCAGTAGTGGCTACTGCGCTCGCCCGAGTTCGGGGCGCGTATGTGCCTGACCGGGAAGCGGCCCTTCGTTAAAGCGGAGGAATCCGATAGATTCCAATAGGTCATCAAGTGGCTGACCAGTCTCACGCTACATCATGACAGTCAGTTTTCGGCTTTCTCTACTGAGGTGCTCGCCCGGCTGAACCGGGGCACAATCGCAGTAGTTCTCCTGGTGCTACCTTAGCCGATAGAGCGGAACGTAAGGTAGCCGAACTCAGGAGCCGGGCAACCCAACATTTGACCAAAGACATGATTCGGAGCTGATGCATATAATGCCAAAACTCGCGACGCCGAACACTCCCTAAGGTGTTAGGTCTTTATGAGTGTGAGCTAAACAACACTCTTTGCTAAAAAAGCCCCTAGTGTCCAGGTACGTGCAAAAAATTCTGACGTGGCCACATGCCAAAACGCCAGCCTCCTCCTTGGTTACATCGGAAAAAACCAGGGGATGTATTGCAACAAGAGACAGTAAAAAAGGTTTACGCAGGGTCTTAATCTGAAAAGAATCCTTTAGGACGGGTCCCTACTGCACGTCTGCGCCTGGGTCTCCGTTGTGCCGTAACCTGGACGGGCACCGCACGACGTTCATCTGTAAAAGAGAGGAACTAAATTGAAAACGGGTCATGCCGAACAAAAGGTTTTAAAATAAATGAAGTATAAAGTGAAATGTAAAATTGAGCTTTATTGTCTCTGCGTGTAGCCCCTAGTACGGGGGTATATGGCCTCTAAGCCTGCATTGATGATGGACTTGCGCCGAACTCGTCTATTCCGCGTTCGTGGCCTTTAATGACCTATGTCGAAAAGTTTTTTGGCTAGCGAGGCCATTTTATTGTGCGGCTGTCTAAGCGGCCGCACGGTCCTCCGCTTGGGGGAGGCGCACTCTAGTGCTTCCCCTTCAAAGAGATGATGCCTCGTGGACCGGGCATCTTAAGCGTGAGAGATGCATAGTGTGGTATTGCGTTAAAGCGAGCGAAAGCTTCGCGTCCCAGTAGTGCTTGATAGCGACTTGAAAACGGGACGACATGGAAGGTCAGCTTTTCACGACGGAAGTTATCGGCAGAGCCGAATATAACTTCAAGCCAGAGAAAACCCATACAATGGGTGTTCGGACCAGGTGCTACCCCTTGAAAGGAGGTTTTGCTGCGGCGGATTCTTGCTGGGTTTATCCCCGTGTGATTGATTGTATCCTGATATATCAGGTTTAGTCCACTGCCGCCGTCCATAAGGACATTTGTAAACTGGAATCCGCCAATTGTTGGGTCGAGTATCAGGGCAGTCCAGCCTGCGTTTTTGATATTTCTAGAATAGTCTAGCTGATCGAAGGTGATTGGTTTTAATAACCAGTGGCGGGACCCCTTGGGGATAGGTCATATTGTGCGTACCTTTATGGGTGCCACACGTTTTGTTACGTGAAGTAAGTTCACTGTTTTTACTTCTTGTGGGAAGTTCTTTTGTCTCCTGGTGTTCTGCTTCTGGGGTTCGTCCTCGTCTTCGCTTGGTGTGTCGAGCCCCTTGTGTTCAGCATTGAGTCTGCCGGATTGTTTGAAAACCCAACAATCTCTGTGGGTATGGTTAGCAGGCTTCCCAGGACTACTGTGTATCTGACATATACTGTCCAGGATTCTATTCAAGTTGGACGGATCATCCCTATTGTCCTGGAGGGGTGGTTTTGACTGATTTTCTCGCGAACCTTTGAATCCGGCATTGACTGTCGTGCTCTTCTGGCTTTTTTCTTTAGTTCGGCGACGATCCTTGTTGAGTCGCGGTTTTCCGTTTCCATCCCTAGTTTCGGATGTACTTGGGTCGCTGGGGCTGCATCTTGCCAACGAGCTGTCTTCTCCTGCGCAAAAGCGGGTCATGAGGCTTGTGAGTGCGGCCATTGTTCTTGGCTTTTCCTGGCCGAGGTGTCTGGCGAGCCATTCGTCTCGGACATTATGCCTGAAAGCTACTAAGGCTTCGGCGTCCGGACAGTCGACTATATGATTCTTTTTAGTAAGGAATCTATTCCAGAACTGCCGACCTGATTCTCCGGGCTGTTGAGTTATGTGACTGAGATCGTCTGCGTCCGGGGGGCGGACATAGGTCCCTTGAAAATTTGCTTGAAAAGCATCCTCGAGCTCTTCCCAACTTACAATTGTGTTTTCGGGAAGGCATTTAAGCCAGTGCCGGGCTAGCCCTTTAAGCTTAAGGGGTAAATATTTGATGGCGTGGAGATCATCTCCTCTAGCCATATGTATGTGGAGGATATAATCCTCGATCCAGACTCCGGGGTCTGTTGTTCCATCGTACACCTCTATGTTGACGGGTTTGAATCCCTCTGGAAATTCATAGTCCAGAACCTCATCGGTGAAGCATAGGGGATGTGCGGCGCCCCTGTATTTGGGTGTGCCAGATTCTGATGATGGCTTTTTTGCATTGCTTACAAGAGCTTGCTTTCTTGGCCCATAAATAAACTGGCTGGGCCATGATGCGAATCCTTAGGTGGGTCACATATCGATTTGAGTGCGGTGCCACTTGCCGCCTTATGGGGTCGTCTATCCGACCGTATGGCTTTTTTATTTTTTGAGTGCGAGGGCTCTAGGGCCTCTTCGTCGAATTCGGGCAGTAGCTTTCTCTTTGGATAGCTTTTAGTACGGCGACCGTCGTCGTATCTGTCTGCGGTGTTGATTACTTTGTTCCATTTAATACGGAGTGCATCTTCCGCTGTCTTTAGCTTCCGCTTCTGCTTTTTCAGGCTTCGTGCAGTTGCAACGAGCCTCTTGTGGAGACTTTTCTGCTCCATGGATTTATCCGGCGTAAGGTTGTCCGGAATGCCGTTTTTGCCGGGGGAGGGAGTTTCGGTTTCTCTATCCGTGTTGCCCTGTTCGTACGGCTGCTCTAAGGCTTGCTCGTCGTCTACCGGCTTGTCCTGCTTTATGGCTGGGTTTTTATCGAGGCGGGGCTTGGGTCGGCGTTTATGCCGACGCTTTGATTGTTTTTCGGGGGGTCTATCTCCTGTTCCATCCCCTTTTTCCTCGTTGTCGTTTCCTTTAGGGGTATCCACCATGTACACATCGTGAGTGTTGGAAATATGCCCTAGAGGCAATAATAAAAGCTTTATTATTATATTTCCTTATTCATGATAATTGTCTTTATTCGTGCTATAATTGTGTTAACCGGAAATCGTAATACATGTGTGAATAACAGACAACAACATGTCCCTAGTGAGCCTCTAGTTGACTAGCTCGTTGATCGACAGATAGTCATGGTTTCCTGACTATGGACATTGGATGTCATCGATAACGGGATCACATCATTAGGAGAATGATGTGATGGACAAGACCCAATCCTAAACATAGCATTAGATCGCATAGTTCGTTTGCTAGAGTTTTCCAATGTCAAGTATCCTTTCCTTAGACCATGAGATCGTGTAACTCCCGGATACCGTAGGAGTGCTTTGGGTGTGCCAAACGTCACAACGTAACTGGGTGACTATAAAGGTATGCTACGGGTATCTCTGAAAGTGTCTGTTGGGTTGACATGGATCGAGACTGGGATTTGTCACTCCGCTTGACGGAGAGGTATCACCGGGCCCTCTCGGTAATGCATCATCACAATGAGCTCAATGTGATCAAAGTGTTTGATCACGGGATCATGCATTACGGTAACGAGAAAAGTGACTTGCCGGCAACGAGATTGAACGAGGTATTGGTATACCGACGATCGAATCTTGGGCAAGTAAAATACCGATTGACAAAGGGAATCGTATACGGGATTAATTGAATCCTTGACATCGTGGTTCATCCGATGAGATCATCGTGGAGCATGTGGGAGCCAACATGGGTATCCAGATCCCGCTGTTGGTTATTGCCCGAGAGCCGTCTCGGTCATGTCTACATGTCTCCCGAACCCGTAGGGTCTACACACTTAAGGTTCGGTGACGCTAGGGTTGTAGGGATATGTATGTGCAGTAACCCGAATGTTGTTCGGAGTCCCGGATGAGATCCCGGACGTCACGAGGAGTTTCGGAATGGTCCGGAGGTAAAGATTTATATATGGAAAGTCATCATACGGACATCGGGACAAGTTTCGGGGTTATCGGTATTGTACCGGGACCACCGGAGGGTCCCGGGGGGTCCACCGGGTGGGGCCACCTATCCCGGAGGGCCCCATGGGCTGTATGAGGGAGGGAACCAGCCCATAGTGGGCTGGTGCGCCTCCCCCCATGGGCCCATGCGCCTAGGGTTTGGGGGAGGGAAACCCTAAAGGGGGCGCCCCCCTTGCTTGGGGGGCAAGCCCCCCTGCCCTGGCCGCCGCCCCCCCTAGGAGATCTCATCTCCTAGGGCCGGCGCCCCCCCTTGGGGGTTATATAAAGAGGGGGGGAGAGAGGGGGCTGATCACCGATTGCCCTGGCGCCTCCCTCTCCCTCTCCAACACCTCCTCCTCCTCCATTGAGCACGGCGAAGCCCTGCCGGAGTACTGCAGTTCCACCATCACCACGTCGTCGTGCTGTTGCTGGAGCCTTCATCCCCAACCTCTCCTTTGCCTTGCTGGATCAAGAAGGAGGAGACGTCATGCTTTCCGTACGTGTGTTGAACGCGGAGGTGCCGTCCGTTCGGCACTCGGTCATCGGTGAATTGGATCACGGCAAGTACGACTACCTCATCCACGTTCACTCGAACGCTTCCGTTGCGATCTACAAAGTGGTATGTAGATGCTATCTAATCTGAATACTCGTTGCTTGATGAACTCCTAGATGGATCTGGGTGAAACCGTAGGAAAAATTTTAATTTTCTGCAACGTTCCCCAACAGTGGTATCAGAGCTAGGTCTATGCGTAGTTCTTCTTGCGCGAGTAGAACACAATTTGTTGTGGGCGTAGATGTTGTCAACTCTTCTTGCCGCTACTAGTCTTATCTAGCTTCAACGGTATTGTGGGATGAAGCGGCCCGGACCAACCTTACACGTACGCTTACGTGAGACCGGTTCCACCGACGAACATGCACTAGTTGCATAAGGTGGCTGGCGGGTGTCTGTCTCTCCTACTTTAGTTGGAGCGGATTCGATGAAAAGGGTCCTTATGAAGGGTAAATAGAAGTTGACAAATCACGTTGTGGTGGTTTTAACGTAGGTAAGAAAACGTTCTTGCTAGAACCCTAATTCAGCCACGTAAAACTTGCAACAACAATTAGAGGACGTCTAACTTGTTTTTGCAGCAAGTGCTTTGTGATATGATATGGCCAAAATTGTGATGAATGATGAATGATCTATATGTGATGTATGAGATGTTCATGCTATATTGTAATAGGAATCACGACTTGCATGTCGATGAGTATGACAACCGGCAGGAGCCATAGGAGTTGTCTTTATTTTTGTATGACCTGCGTGTCATTGAGAATCGCCATGTAAATTACTTTACTTTATTGCTAAACGCGTTAGCCATAGTAGTAGAAGTAATAATTGGCCAGCAACTTCATGGAGACACGATGATGAAGATCATGATGATGAAGATCATGGTGTCAAGCCGGTGACAAGATGATCATGGAGCCCCAAGATGGAGATCGAAGGAGCTATGTGATATTGGCCATATCATGTCACGTTTATTATTTGATTGCATGTGATGTTTATCATGTTTTGCATCTTGTTTACTTAGAACGACGGTAGTAAATAAGATGATCCCTCATAATAATTTCAAGAAAGTGTTCACCCTAACTGTGCACCGTTGCGACAGTTCGTTGTTTCGAAGCACCACGTGATGATCGGGTGTGATAGATTCTAACGTTCACATACAACGGGTGTAAGACAGATTTACACACGCAAACACTTAGGTTGACTTGACGAGCCTAGCATGTACAGACATGGCCTCGGAACACGGAAGACCGAAAGGTCGAGCATGAGTCGTATAGAAGATACGATCAACATGAAGATGTTCACCGATGTTGACTAGTCCGTCTCACGTGATGATCGGACACGGCCTAGTTGACTCGGATCATGTAATACTTAGATGACTGGAAGAGGGATGTCTATCTAAGTGGGAGTTCATTAAATAATTTGATTAAATGAACTTTATTATCATGAACTTAGTCTAAATATTTACAATATGTCTTGTAGATCAAATGGCCAACGTAGTCCTCAACTTCAACGCGTTCCTAGAGAAAACCAAGCTGAAAGACGATGGTAGCAACTATACGGACTGGGTCCGGAACCTGAGGATCATCCTCATAGCTGCCAAGAAAGATTATGTCCTACGAGCACCGCTGGGTGACTCACCTGTTCTCCCTGCACAACAAGACGTTATGAACGCTTGGCAGTCGCGATGCGATGATTACTCCCTCGTTCAGTGCGGCATGCTTTACAGCTTAGAGCCGGGGCTCCAAAAGCGTTTTGAGAGACATGGAGCATATGAGATGTTCGAAGAGCTGAAAATGGTTTTCCAAGCTCATGCCTGGGTTGAGAGATATGAGATCTCCAACAAATTCTTTGGCTGTAAGATGGAGGAAAATAGCTCTGTCAGTGAGCACATACTCAGAATGTCTGGATTGCACAACCGCTTGACTCAACTGGAAGTTAATCTTCCAGAAGAAGTGGTCATTGACAGAATCCTCCAGTCGCTTCCACCTAGCTACAAGAGCTTTGTGATGAACTACAATATGCAGGGGATGGTAAAGACCATTCCTGAGGTGTATGCTATGCTGAAATCAACAGAGGTAGAAATCAAGAAAGAGCATCAAGTGCTGATGGTGAATAAAACCACTAAGTTCAAAAGGAGCAAGGGTAAAAAGAACTTCAAGAAGGACGGCAAGGAAGTTGCCGCGCCCGATAAGCAAGTTGCCGGGAAGAAGCCAAAGAATGGACCCAAGCCCAAAACTGAGTGCTTTTATTGCAAGGGAAGTGGTCACTGGAAGCGGAACTGCCCCAAATACTTAGCGGACAAGAAGGCCGGCAAAACCAAAGGTATATGTGATATACATGTAATTGATGTGTACCTTACCAGCACTCGTAGTAGCTCTTGGGTATTTGATACCGGTGCAGTTGCTCACATTTGTAACTCAAAGCAGGAGCTACGGAATAAACGGAGACTGGCGAAGGACGAGGTGACGATGCGCGTCGGGAATGGTTCCAAGGTCGATGTGATCGCCGTCGGCACGCTGCCTCTACATTTACCTACGGGATTAGTTTTAAACCTTAATAATTGTTATTTAGTACCAAGTTTGAGCATGAACATTGTATCCGGATCTCGCTTAATTCGAGATGGCTATTCATTTAAATCCGAGAATAATGGTTGTTCTATTTATATGAGAGATATGATTTATGGTCATGCTCCGATGGTTAATGGTTTATTCTTGATGAATCTCGTACGTGATGATACACATATTCATAGTGTGAGTACCAAAAGAGTTAAAGTTGATAACAATAGTCCCACATATTTGTGGCACTGCCGCCTTGGTCACATAGGTGTCAAACGCATGAAGAAGCTCCATGCAGATGGACTTTTAGAGTCTCTTGATTATGAATCATTTGACACGTGCGAACCATGCCTCATGGGTAAAATGACCAAGACTCCGTTCTCAGGAACAATGGAGCGAGCAACCAACTTATTGGAAATCATACATACCGATGTGTGTGGTCCAATGAGTGTTGAGGCTCGCGGTGGCTATCGTTATGTTCTCACCCTCACTGATGACTTGAGTAGATATGGGTATATCTACTTAATGAAACACAAGTCTGAAACCTTTGAAAAGTTCAAGGAATTTCAGAATGAGGTTGAGAATCAACGTGATAGAAAGATCAAGTTTCTACGATCAGATCGTGGAGGAGAATACTTGAGTCACGAATTTGGCACACACTTAAGAAAATGTGGAATAGTTTCACAACTCACGCCGCCTGGAACACCTCAGCGTAATGGTGTGTCCGAACGTCGTAATCGCACTCTATTAGATATGGTGCGATCTATGATGTCTCTTACCGATTTACCGCTATCTTTTTGGGGCTATGCTTTAGAGACTGCCGCATTCACTTTAAATAGGGCTCCGTCGAAATCCGTTGAGACGACACCGTATGAATTATGGTTTGGGAAGAAACCTAAGCTGTCGTTTCTAAAAGTTTGGGGATGCGATGCTTATGTGAAGAAACTTCAACCTGAAAAGCTCGAACCCAAGTCGGAAAAATGCGTCTTCATAGGATACCCTAAAGAAACTGTTGGGTATACCTTCTACCTCAGATCCGAAGGCAAGATCTTTGTTGCCAAGAATGGATCCTTTCTAGAGAAAGAGTTTCTCTCGAAAGAAGTAAGTGGGAGGAAAGTAGAACTTGATGAAGTGTTACCTCTTGAACCGGAAAATGGCGAAACTCAAGAAATCGTTCCTGAGGTGCCTGCACCGACTAGAGAGGAAATTAATGATTATGATCAAGATACTTCTGATCAAGCTCCTACTGAAATTCGAAGGTCCACAAGGACACGTTCCGCACCAGAATGGTACGGCAACCCTGTCTTGGAAATCATGTTGTTAGACAACGGTGAACCTTCGAACTATGAGGAAGCAATGGCGGGCCCGGATTCCGAAAAATGGCTGGAAGCCCTGAAATCCGAGATAGGATCCATGTATGAAAACGAAGTATGGACTTTGACTGACTTGCCCGTTGAACGGCGAGCCATAGAAAATAAATGGATCTTTAAGAAGAAGACAGACGCGGATGGTAATGTGACCATCTATAAAGCTCGGCTTGTCGCTAAGGGTTATCGACAAGTTCAAGGAATTGACTACGATGAGACTTTCTCACCGGTAGCGAAGCTGAAGTCCGTCCGAATCATGTTAGCAATTGCCGCATACTATGATTATGAGATATGGCAAATGGACGTCAAAACGGCATTCCTTAATGGTTTCCTTAAGGAAGAATTGTATATGATGCAGCCGGAAGGTTTTGTCGATCCTAAGAATGCTGACAAAGTATGCAAGCTCTAACGCTCGATTTATGGGCTGGTGCAAGCATCTCGGAGTTGGAACATTCGCTTTGATGAGATGATCAAAGCGTTTGGGTTTACACAGACTTATGGAGAAGCCTGTGTTTACAAGAAAGTGAGTGGGAGCTCTGTAGCATTTCTCATATTATATGTAGACGACATACTTTTGATGGGAAATGATATAGATCTCTTGGATAGCATTAAGGCCTATTTGAATAAAAGTTTTTCAATGAAGGACCTTGGAGAAGCTGCTTATATATTAGGCATCAAGATCTATAGAGATAGATCGAGACGCCTCATAGGTCTTTCACAAAGCACATACCTTGATAAGATATTGAAGAAATTCAATATGGATCAATCTAAGAAAGGGTTCTTACCTGTGTTACAAGGTGTGAAATTGAGCTCAGCTCAATGTCCGACCACGGCAGAAGATATAGAAGAGATGAGCGTCATCCCCTATGCCTCAGCCATAGGTTCTATTATGTATGCCATGCTGTGTACCAGACCTGATGTAAACCTTGCCGTAAGTTTGGTAGGTAGGTACCAAAGTAATCCCGGCAAGGAACACTGGACAGCGGTCAAGAATATCCTGAAGTACCTGAAAAGGACTAAGGAAATGTTTCTCGTTTATGGAGGTGACGAAGAGCTCATCGTAAAAGGTTACGTCGACGCTAGCTTCGACACAGATCTGGATGACTCTAAGTCACAAACCGGATACGTGTATATTTTGAATGGTGGGGCAGTAAGCTGGTGCAGTTGCAAGCAAAGCGTCGTGGCGGGATCTACATGTGAAGCGGAGTACATGGCAGCCTCGGAGGCAGCACATGAAGCAATTTGGGTGAAGGAGTTCATCACCGACCTCGGAGTCATACCCAATGCGTCGGGGCCAATCAAGCTCTTCTGTGACAACACTGGAGCTATTGCACTTGGAAAGGAGCCCAGGTTTCACAAGAAGACCAGGCACATCAAGCGTCGCTTCAACTCCATTCGTGAAAATGTTCAAGATGGAGACATAGAGATTTGTAAAGTACACACGGATCTGAATGTCGCAGATCCGTTGACTAAACCTCTCCCTAAGGCAAAACATGATCAGCACCAGAACTCTATGGGTGTTCGATTCATCACAATGTAACTAGATTATTGACTCTAGTGCAAGTGGGAGACTGTTGGAAATATGCCCTAGAGGCAATAATAAAAGCTTTATTATTATATTTCCTTATTCATGATAATTGTCTTTATTCGTGCTATAATTGTGTTAACCGGAAATCGTAATACATGTGTGAATAACAGACAACAACATGTCCCTAGTGAGCCTCTAGTTGACTAGCTCGTTGATCGACAGATAGTCATGGTTTCCTGACTATGGACATTGGATGTCATCGATAACGGGATCACATCATTAGGAGAATGATGTGATGGACAAGACCCAATCCTAAACATAGCATTAGATCGCATAGTTTGTTTGCTAGAGTTTTCCAATGTCAAGTATCCTTTCTGTTGGGGATGTTATTATCTGGGGTAAACCGGCCTGCAGGGCCCGGGTTACCGCCGTCAACAGACCCGAGATGTTAAAGCCCGAGGAGAAGTAGAAAGGCCCAAGGTCTGTAACCGGTTTAAAGGTTTATGGTGTAAACCGGCCTGGGGCCAACTTGTATTGTAAGATAGGAATAGAGAGACCGACCCGGGCACGCTTATAAGCCGGAGGTCGAGACTTTGCAGACCGACGGGCGTCACCCGTGTATATAAGGGGACGACCCGACGGCGGTTGGGGGACAGAGAAGAAGAATTCGAGGTTTAGGCGAAGCATATCGCTCCTTAAGCCCTCGAAAACCCATCAATCCCATCACAACTAGACGTAGGCTTTTACCTTCATCGAAGGGGCCGAACTAGTATAAAAACCGTGTCCTTGTGTCCACTTTAACCCCTTCAAGCTAACCCGTTGCGATGGCTCCACGACTAAGTCCTCTTACTAGGACATCTGCCGTGACAAATCCACGACAGTTGGCGCCCACCGTGGGGCCATCGCGAGATGGTTTCAGGTTCTTGGAGGGCCGCTTTGAAGGACTCGAGGGTTACGCTGTGGGACGGATGACCAAGAGCCGCCGCGGAAAACTCTACATCGACATCACAGGCTGGGGCCCCGACGCCGGCTCGATCGAGTACGGGTACCGGGTCCCCTTTGGCGGCATCCATGTTTTCATCGGCAAGATCGGAGAACCGGGCCCCAAGTTAGGCGTCTGCACCGACCTCATCGAGACAGCTCAGTGCACGAGATCGACCCTGGCTAAACCGATCAGAAAGCACGCCTTCGTAGGGGTCATCCGCGGAGGAAGCTACGAGGAAGGATCCGAATCTGGTGACGAAACCGCCATCTACTCCGGCGATGAAACGTCGACCGGGGAAACCGAATCTCTTTACCAGCTACAAGATGATCGGATTGAGGGCGGCTCCGATGGCAACAGTATTCCGGACCCCTCGGATCTGCCCTGTCGGGTTGGGATCTTCATGGCTGGAACACAGGCGGTGCCACGATCATCAACTGCAGCAGCAGCGATCTCCGGATCAGCAGCAGCAACGGCTGCGCGGGCAGGAGGCCCTACAGGTTCACCAGCCCAAGTTTTGTCAGACCTGTTTGACGCACTAGCAGCGCTCATGGCGGAAGCCAACCCGGTGGATCAGGAGGTTCACAATGCTGAGATTGCCAAAGTGAGAGAGCAGATCACTCGGGCTAAAGCGGAGCTGGCAGCAGAAGAGATCAGGATGACGGCGGAGCGCGCCGCTTTAGATGCACAGGCTTACAGGCTCATGATGGACCAGAAGGCGTCTCAGGAGGTCCTGAAGAGAAAATCCCGGTCTCGGTTGCCCGCCGCCCTCGACGCTCGAAACCTCTTCAACACCCCGGGGGTAAACCGTGCGGAGGTGACGGCCGGCGCCCCGGTCCAGCACCGGATTATAAACCTGCCTCGTCATAACACTGATACGCCACCGGCCATGCCAACGCCGTCAGGTCATTATTCCAACCCGATGGATAACCTCGTCGCGGCGGCGGCTCGGTTGGAAGCCATTCCGATCGAAGGAGATTCACCGCAGGATGAAGAAACACGCCGGGTCAAGGAGCTCCTTAGGACCGCGTTGGCCCAGCAAGAAGCATATTCGCAAAGCCGTGATCGGATTCACTCCACCCCTCGCCCCAGCGGGAGCTATAGCAGACGCGTGGAGGAGCCGGCCGTTTCAAGTAATGCCAGGCGTGAAGCGCTCCGCGGCAACAATCCGGCGGGCGTTGACAATGCTCATGAGAATGTGGATCGCACCCGTGCGCGGGAGGCCGGATTGGCAGCGCAGCGTCAGGCTCGTCAGTTTACACCTATCTTCCCAGCAGCTGCGGCTGAACCGGGGGTGGTTTCCAGTTCTTTGGGAGTGCCATGCCTTGTCCCCGCCTTGCGCAACGTACGCCTGCCCAAAGACTTCAAAGGCCCCCGCAAAGTACCAAACTACACGGCAGATCAGCCTCCGGAGACGTGGGTGGAGAGCTATGAAATGGCTATGGAGATGCTGGATGTGGATGACGCGGCGTGTGCCAAGTATTTTACTATGATGTTAGAAGGGACGGCCCGGACTTGGCTAAAGAGTTTGCCGCCTAATTCAATTAGCTCGTGGGCCCAATTGCGCGCCCGGTTTATCAAGAACTTCAAGGACAGGTGCAAACAGCCAATGTCAATAGTTGACCTAGCAGCCTGCGTTCAGCAAGAAGGGGAATCAACTACCCATTGGGTACGACGAGTATCAGAAGTCTTGCACTCATCAGATCGCATCAACGCAGACACCGCTGTAGTGCTGTTGGAAAGCAACTGTCGGTTTGGCCCTTTGAAGCTAAAGCTGGGCCGGATGAAGCGTGATTGTACAGATATAGGAACGCTCATGACCGCTTTAGTGAAGTATGCGGATTCTGACAGTACCAAGGATCCTGACTCTGGTGATGACAAAGCAGGGAAGGGAAGGAAGAATAGCGACATCAAAGGCCAGCAGCATCGACCGACAGGTAATGGAGGCGGAGGTAAGCGTAAACCGGACGGGAGCATGGACTTTGTAGCCAACACAAGTGCACAGAATAAGGGCCAGCGGCGCAAGGGAAAACAGCCAAGTTTCCGCACAGATCCTGGTCCTAATTCGGAGCGTTTGAACTTTTTCTTAAACCAGCCCTGTCCGAAGCACGGAACAAAGGAGGAACCAGCAACCCATCTTTGGAAGGATTGTTATATCATGAAGGAGTTCAAAAGCTCAAACACTTTCCAGAATGATCGCAGCTCCGGCGGCGGTTCAGGTTCCGGTCCAGGGTTCCAGGGCAATCCGGGCGGACAGGTCAGCCAAAATAATCAAAATAATCAGAGTGGTTTCGGGCAGCAGCAAACAGGTTATCAGAACAACCCGAAACAGTTGAGTGGTGGACAGTATCATGTCTTTACTACAAGCCTGGATAAACGGGATAGAAAGCTTCAGAGGCGAGCAGTTAGTGCTATCGAACCAGCCACGCCTCACTATCTGCGCTGGTCAGAACAGCCCATCATATGGAGCCGAGAGGATCACCCTCCCAGGGATTATAATCCGGGTCAGTTAGCGTTGGTGGTGGCGCCTCAGGTGGGAGGTTATAAGATCACCAAGGTGCTCATGGACGGAGGAAGCAGCATTAACATCTTGTATTACGAGACCTTCCGTCGTATGGGACTGGTAGATAAGGATCTCAAACCGACCAATACAGTATTCCACGGGGTGGTGCCTGGCAAGTCTGCATATCCGGTTGGTAAGATAGCCCTTGAAGTGGTATTTGGCGATAGTCACGATTCCAGATCAGAGACGCTGACGTTCGAAGTGGTTAAAATCCAAAGTCCGTACCACGCTTTGTTCGGACGGCCAGCTTATGCAAAATTTATGGCACGGCCCTGTTTACGTATATCTGCAACTTAAGATGCCAGGTTACAAGGGCACTATAACGGTTCATGGGAGCCGTCGAATCGCTTTGGAATG
Organism: Aegilops umbellulata; assembly: GCA_032464435.1. NCBI lineage: Eukaryota > Viridiplantae > Streptophyta > Magnoliopsida > Poales > Poaceae > Aegilops > Aegilops umbellulata. Next base: position 643,306,904 of record CP136057.1, read on the forward strand.
CGAGGAAGGAGATGCGACTTATGCAGAATCGGTTTGTGCTACGGAGGAGCTAAAGCAGTACAAAGACAGTGTTGATCCGGAGGATATGACTTCATTAAAAAAGCCGACTACGGACCACGATCCGGCCTTGAAGTTCAAGTCAGCGGCCGAAACTAAGCTTGTTGACTTCGTGCCTGGCGATTCATCCAAGCAGTTCAGCATCAGTGCAAACTTGGATCCAAAATAGGAAAGCGCGCTCATCGAGTTCATCCGTGAGAATCGGGACATCTTTGCATGGAAGCCATCTGACATGCCTGGTGTACCGAGGCAACTCGCTGAGCACACCCTTAATGTGGATCCTAAGTACAAGCCGGTAAAGCAGTTCTTACGACGGTTTAATGAAGAAAGACGTAAAGCGATTGGTGAGGAAGTGGCCAGGCTCCTGGCGGCTGGTTTTATCATTGAGGTTTTTCATCCCGAATGGCTCGCTAATCCGGTGCTAGTTCTTAAGAAAAACGGCACCTGGCGCATGTGCGTGGACTACACAGACTTGAATAAAGCTTGCCCAGCAGATCCTTTTGCTCTCCCCCGGATTGATCAGATCATTGATGCTACGGCAGGTTGCGAGCGTTTAAGTTTTTTGGATGCTTATTCGGGTTATCATCAGATCAAGATGGCAGTTAAGGACCAGGAGAAGACAGCGTTCATTACTCCCTTTGGAGCCTTCTGCTATGTGTCTATGCCCTTTGGGCTTAAGAGTGCGCAGGCTACTTATCAACGATGTGTGCAAAATTGCCTCCACGAGCAGATTGGGCGTAATGTGCATGCTTATGTGGATGATATCGTGGTCAAGTCACGAAAGAAGGAGACCCTGGTTGACGATTTGAAGGAGACTTTCGATAACTTGAGAGTGTACCAAATGATGCTCAACCCGGCTAAATGTGTTTTTGGTGTACCTGCAGGCAAGCTGTTGGGATTTTTAGTGTCCCATAGAGGAATTGAGGCTAATCCAGAAAAGATCACAGCCATCACCTCCCTGGCCAAACCGAAATGCATCAATGATGTTCAGCGCATGGCCGGGCGGATTGCGGCGTTAAGCCGGTTTATCAGTCGCCTTGGTGAAAAGGCGATCCCCTTGTATCAAATGCTCAAGAAGACGGATCAGTTTGTCTGGAGTCCGGAGGCTGATAAAGCGTTTGAGGACTTGAAGCGGCAGCTAGTCAATCCGCCAGTATTAGCGGCCCCTGTAGATAAAGAGCCACTCCTGTTATATGTTGCAGCGAATGCCAGAGCAGTCAGTGTGGCGATGGTGGTAGAACGAAAGGAGGCTGGAAAGGAACATCCGGTTCAGCGGCCGGTTTACTATATCAGTGAAGTACTTATCGAGTCCAAACAAAGGTATCCGCATTGGCAGAAGCTGGTATATGGCGTTTTTATGGCAAGCCGGAAGCTGAGGCAATATTTTCAAGGACACCCAATCACGGTGGTTAGTTCTGCTCCTTTGGGTGACATTATACAGAACCGGGAGGCGACCGGTCGGATTGCCAAGTGGGCTATTGAGCTCGGGCCGCACGATTTAAGGTACGTACCCCGGACGGCCATAAAGTCACAGGCACTTGTCGATTTCATAAACGATTGGACAGAGTTACAAGCGCCTGAGGAGAAGCCAGATAACACCTATTGGACCGTTCATTTCGACGGGTCAAGACAATTGGAAGGCTCGGGGGCTGGAGTCGTTTTAACTTCCCCACGAGGAGATCAGTTTTGTTATGTCCTCCGTTTAATGTTCCCCTGTACAAATAATGCGGCTGAGTATGAGGCTTTGCTTCATGGTCTTCGGGTGGCTAAAGAGATGAATCTGAGCAGAGTTAGGTGCTTTGGTGATTCGGATCTGGTGGCTCAGCAGGTATCTGGCACCTGGGATTCTAAGGATCCGCTTATGGCTGCATACCGACGTGAAGTAGATATGGTGGCTGGGCATTTCAAAGGCTATCAAGTGGATCATGTGGACCGCAGAAAGAATGAGGCAGCGGACGCTTTAAGTCGCTTGGGCTCTCAGCGTAAACCGGTCCCACCCAACGTTTTCTTGGATGTATTGTACCACCCATCGGTACAGCTGCCCGGTGAGCTGGAGTTGGCTGTTCCTGATCCGGAGGCTCAGTTAGTGGCGGCTCTTCACGCCACCCCGGATTGGACGATCCCTTACCTGGCATATATGAACCGGGGTGAGTTGCCAGAGGATGAAAGCTTGGCTCGACAGATAGTACGACGGTCCAAGTCTATGACTATTTTCCAAGGAGAGTTACATCATCGCAGCGTGTCAGGAGCGCTGCAACGGTGCATATCCCCTAAGGAGGGGTGCGAGATACTACGAGAAATACATGAAGGGGATTGCGGCCACCACGCCGGTTCAAAATCATTGGTGGCTAAAGCGTTCCGCCACGGTTTCTACTGGTTAACTGCTCATGCTGATGCAGAAGACCTGGTCCGGTTATGTGATGGTTGTCAGAAATTTTCCAGACGAGCGCACATACCGGCTCAAGAATTGAGGATGATTCCAATCACTTGGTCGTTCGCGACTTGGGGGCTGGATATGGTTGGGCCTTTTAAGCGTTCCAAAGATAAGAAGACCCACCTACTGGTGGCGGTTGACAAATTTACAAAGTGGGTGGAGGCAGAGCCTGTCAGTAAGTGTGATGCTGCCACGGCGGTTCAGTTTATAAAGAAGGTGATCTTCCGGTTTGGATTTCCACACAGCATCATCACAGATAATGGTACCAATCTATCCAAGGGGGCCATGAAAGAGTTCTGTGCACGGGAGCATATACGGCTTGATGTTTCTTCGGTGGCGCACCCACAGTCTAATGGTCAGGCAGAACGAGCGAACCAAGAGATCTTGAGAGGTATCAAACCCCGGCTTCTGGTCCCTTTGCAAAGGACGCCGGGTTGTTGGGTGGAGGAACTACCGTCTGTGTTATGGAGCATCAACACCACGCCTAACAGATCCACGGGGTTTACGCCGTTTTTTATGGTCTATGGGGCAGAGGCGGTTCTCCCAAGTGATATACGACATGACTCGCCTCGCGTGGCAGCATATGTTGAAGCGGACAATGAGCAGGCGCGGCAGAACGCTCTTGACTTGTTGGATGAGGAGCGTGACTTGGCAGCTGCCCGTTCAGCGATTTACCAGCAAGATCTTCGCCGTTACCACAGCCGTCGGGTTAGGACCAGAACCTTTCAGGAGGGGGATTTGGTGCTTCGGCTCATCCAGGATCAGTCTGATCAGCATAAATTATCCCCGCCTTGGGAAGGACCTTTTGTGGTCAGCAAGAATCTGAATAATGGGTCATATTACCTTATTGATATTCGAGAGCGCAAGGATTCACGCACATCAGAGGAGGAGACCAGCAGGCCGTGGAACATAGCTCATCTACGGCCTTATTATACATGAGCCCTGGGCTCTGCTTATGTACATATCATGACCATGTATATATTATGATTAATACAATAAACCGGAGCCTCGAGTAAAGCGGGGTTTCTGCTGTTCTTCACATCATGTGTGTTTGCCCCTGAAGGTCGCTTCACAAAGTTTAAGATATAGATTCCGGTTTAAAAGCCGGTTCAAGGGAAGATGTCTCCGGCAAGGCTGTGCAGCTCTTAATATCCGGTTCAATATCCTGGTTCAAACATGAGGCTTCCTGTTCAAACATAGGTCGTATTCGAACCAAAGAGAACATAGCTATTCAAACATGAGGCTTCCTGTTCAAACATAGGTCGTATTCGAACCAAAGAGAACATAGCTATTCAAACATGGGGCTTCCTGTTCAAACATAGGTCGTATTCGAACCAAAGAGAACACAGCTGTTCAAACATAGGTCGTATTCGAACCAAAGAGAACGTAGCTATCCCTATAAAGTCAGTTGGGGACCTAGTCGGCTTGAACCGTAGCTACACCTTCGGGGGGCTTGGTCATGTCTTGACGACGGTAATGCCTTCTGGCTGGCACATTTGCCACTGAATCAGTTGGGGACCTAATCGACTTGAACCGTAGATTACGCCTTAGGGGAACTCGGTCATGTCTTGATGATGGTAATGCCTTCTGGTCGGCTTTTTAGCCAATGAATCATTTGGGGGCTTGGTCGTGTCCGAACCAACGCAATGCCACTTGATCGGCCCTTGGCCATTGAGTCACTTGGGGGCTTGGTTGACGAACCAATGCAATGCCATTTGGCCGGCATATTTGCCACGATTCAGTTAGGAACCTAGTCGACCTAAACCGTAGCTACACCTCTTGGGGGCTCGGTTTTGTCTTGACGATGGTCACGCCTACTGAACGGTTCATAGTAACCACTATTCGCATGCGTTTACTATCGCGTCACCTTTTCATATTTGGTTTGGTTTTTCTGCCTTTATTGTGGTGTCTTTTTTGGTTCTTCGGAACGTCAAGCATTCTTAAACCGATTCAGCTGGCATAGCCTGGTCCGTTTTTTAACCCGGAGGCAAATTGCCCGGTTTGGCAAAGGCGCAGCACGGTTCAGGTGGTCGAAAAATCACATTGTATATTCAGTAAAGGCAGGAAACATAAGTTGGAAGCGCCATTGGAAAGAGCATCAGTACCAGCGCGCGAAGGCACATTCAAATGTAGAGGTATTAACTATCTTATTACAAGGCAACGCAGTGCCTGAATATATTGTTCGTTGACGGATTAAGACGTCACCATGTAAGGTGAACCAGAGCGTTGATTACGCCTGTTCGCCGCCTTGGTTCGAAGGCTGGGGATCGTCTCGCGCCGCTTCAGCTCCATCTTGGTTACCCATTGGCTGGAAATCAGCAGTGGTCCAGTCGATTCCCATTAGCGCTTGAAAGACGGCTTCTTCATGAATCAGCGAAGACGGTTCAATGTCTGGGGCATAAGTATGCTTACGGATTGGAGGAACAAGGTTTCCCGCTTCAGGGATCGGGGCAGATACTTGTTTGTTCTGATTGTCGTATTGGGCTTGGTAACGGGACAGATCTGCTTCCTCAGCCAATTGACAAGCTAGGGGGCGCACCGCCCGGTTTATCGCCCTCAAGTCGTCTTCACCAAAGTCTGAACCGTCTTCCTTCAAGCTGGGGTATCCTTGGGCCGCTTCGACAGGATCGAAATCTGGTACCCACGCTTTGGCCCGGATCAAGGCAGTAATGGCTCCAGTTCGAGCAGCTGATCTCTTCAATTCTTCAATCCGGGCCGGAAGCATGGACAGCCTCTTTAATGTGTCTTGAATAAGAGACGGCGCAGGGTTGTTATGCGATGCAGTGGTGATAGCTCTTTGTGCTCCGGTGTATAACTGTTCAATCAGAGTATAAGCAGCTTTGAGTTTCATCCGCACGTCAGAACCCAAGTGTCCAATACGTGAGCCTGCAGTGTTTCAAGGTGGATTACAAACCGGACATAGGGTGTAGCAAACAAGGTACAAATTGGAAGAAGGGCATCGAAAAGTTTACCAAAGACGGCAGAGGTCATGGAGTGTATTTGTCGCTTCACGGTGGATAACTCATCAACCACCGGTTTAAGAGCAGCTTCGGCATTTTCAGCCCTCTTCGTCAAAAGAGCTCTTTCAGTAGCCCAATCGGTTTGCTCCTTTTTGCGGCTTGCTTTCAGCTGCTCCATAACAGTTAAGGCTTTGGTCAATTCCTCCTTTGCTTTTTCAGTTTCAATCTGCTGGGCTTTTAAAGCTTCCTGAAGGTCCGAGACTTGGTTCTCTTTGGTCTTCAAATCCCCCTGCAGCAGGTCATCAACAGTGTTCAAAAAATATTGCACGGTTTGGAAGTATCAACCACACAAGCAAGTTATGTGCTTGATACTTGGGGGCTAATGCATATTTGATTTTAACATAAGTTTTCCATTACAAAAAGTCCCAAGATTAATACAAGTATTTAAGCTTGGCGCTTGGGGGCTAATGGTTATCTGTTGATGTTTTCTGGTTATGACCGATGTTGAAACCGTGGGTTTCTAAACCAGACCTTAATTGTCAAAAGCAGCCTGGTCCGGACTACCATCTCGGTTTGGAAGTATTGATAAGCTAAAGTTGCAATAGAATGAAGCACAAGGGAGTTACCTCAAGTTTCTCCTTCATCATCTTGATCATGGCAGCCTCATAATCCCGACTGGTGTACAGCCGGTTCAGATACCCAGAATAAAGATCCGGGGCGCTTAAAGAGGCGTACGTAGATAAGTCAAGGTCCCATTTGCCCTTTATGGCCGAGACTTCGTCCTTGGCAGTATGCTTGGCCAAAGTAGCAGTGTTCCCCGGTTCAGAGCGGCCAATACCGGTAATCACGACATCATCATCCTTGGAGTCGCTGCTCTGCAGTGGCCCTGTCGGTTTATCAGCAGTTACAGAAGGGGGGATGGATTCCTCAACCCGAACAGGACTGGCAGGCGGATCAGTACGGCTAGCAGGTTCGGTAGTCCTTTCTTCAGCGCAGATGTCATCTTGCGGAGATAGATAGTTCTGAGTATCTTCACGACCCAGAGCGTCAGCACCAGGAGTTTTCTCCGGTTCAGGAGCGGCAGTTCCTCCAGCCGGGTTATCCAGACGAGCCTTCTTGCTCGGTCTAGGTTTGGCCCTGGAAAAAGCCCAAAGATTGAAAAAACGGTATAAGATGGATTAAGAAGCCCATACAGAGATATGTTGTGATCGGTCCAACTCACCCAATAACTGTCTTCAACGGTGGCAGTTGAGTGGCTGAAGATTCACCGGAAGAGGAATGGGAAGTGACCTGATAATCGGAGTCAGATGGATTTAGAGGCTGACGAGTTAAACCTGCTTTAGGAGGAAAGCTAGCGCGTAAATCGGAGACCTCTGAGCGGCGTTTCCGAACCGGGCTGTTCGGTAAACCGGCGGAGGTGACTACCTGGCCGCTATGTCGGGTGGTGCGTCGAGCTTCATGTTGCTGGGTCTTCACAAGAAATTTGGGGTCCAAGTAAGCAAGAGGGTGAGAAAATTTAATTCTCCGGTTTGCTTGGCGAGGTTTTTTCAAAGGCAAAGGAACGGCATCAGAAGAAAGAATAGTTACCTCTGGGCCTTCGGCATGGCTCACTTCAGCGTCGTCCTGACAAATATCATCATCAATAAGACGTATAAAAAGCAAACCAACTGAATCGAGGTCTACCCCGAGGTCCGGATTACCCACATCATCCTCCTCTAAATCCGGAGTATTGGAAGCGGTGTTCCTTTTCCTCTGAGCAGGCTTCTTCACCCTCGTCTTGGGTCGGATTACCTTTTCGGTCGGCTCTTGTAACTTCTTGCTCCAAAATGGATCATCTCCCTGTCTCAGGAAGGACTGGAGTCAGCAACATATATATAAGGAGATCAAAGATTCTATAAACGGAGGAGTTACTTACAGCAGGTGGTTTGTTTGTGGCACAAAATGGAAGCAGGCCGGTTTGGGCACAAACATTTTCCGGTTCATTCAGCATCTTTTTCACAGCTTCAGCGACTTCGTCCTCCGTCAGCTGAATGTTGCAGTGCCTCAAAGGATCATCAACCCGACCCGTGTATTGGCACATTAAACCGGAGCGGATGCTAAGGGGCAGGATGCTCCATGAAATCCAGCAACGAGCAAGATCTACCCCCGTTAAACCGTTAGCCATGAAGGCTCTGAGCTTGGACAGCTGAGGGGCATATTTACTCCTTTCTTTGGCAGTTAGCCGTGGGGGGAAGGGGTGAGTATTGCTAAGTCTCTCTGGACGGAAACCGGGCAGTGGATTTTCTTCAGCAGGGGAAGTATCCTTGCAATAGAACCAAGTACAATTCCATTCTTGCGGATGACTATGCAACTTGGCGTGAGGATAAGTTACCTCTTTTCTCTTCTGAATCGCCATACCGCCGAGTTCCATATTAGGGCCATCGGTGAATTCAGTACGTCGGTTCAGATGGAAAAAATCCCGGAACAGCTCTGCAGTGGGTTCCTCTTGAAAGTACGCCTCGCAAAGTACTTGAAAATGGCAGATGTTCGTGACTGAATTTGGACCAACATCTTGTGGGCGCAACCTAAAATTAGCCAAGACGTCCCGATAAAATTTGGAACCGGGTGGGTTAAACCCCCGGGCCAGGTGATCCGCAAACACCACCACTTCTCCCTCCTGCGGGGTAGGAGGACATTCGTCTCCTGGAACCCTCCAATGGATGGTACTTTTGCTACTCAAAGCACCAGTCAGAACTAAGTTGTTTAGTTGGGTCTCAGTGATGCAAGAGGGAACCCAGTTGCATTCATACACCTGTTTTGCCATGAGGAAATCTACAAGGCAAAGGTATTCCGGTTTGAGAGCAAGTATGATAGTAAACCAAAGATGCTCTTATATAGAGTCAGGTTATCTACAATAATATCAACCGGCGGTTCATCAAGGGGACTAATGGATGTGTAGATCGGTTTGTTCGCTTTGCTAAGAGTTAAACCGACCAGATCTAAACAGTTGTGAGTATGAAAGCAGAAACAGAGCCCGTATGGATTCTTTCAAAACAATGGATCTACAGCTAGGGCGGAAAAGAAATAAAAACAGGTAATATGAAGTCGGGCTCACAGCAGAACAACATAAGTTCGACAAGCAGGAACAAGAGTGAGATCTAAGGAAATGAGTGCAGATTTATGGCGACTGCTAAGAGGAACTGCAAATCCAGATACAGGTAGCATTATCTGTTCGCAAGGGCTGCTATGGGGATGAGCAAGAAACAGTAGCAGGACGATGAACCCTAGAAACAGATCTAAAGCAACAAGAACAGGGGCCTTACCGGGGTCCAAACAGATGCGGAAAGTCGCCGCGGTGCTCTGATCCGATCAGGTTGATGCAGCGGCCGGAGTTGGTGCAGCAGCTGACGGCGGCGGCGGAGCTCTGAGGCCTGGGTCGCGAGGAAGACGAAGAAGGGGAGGAAAGGAAGATGGCCTTCAAGTCTTATTTATAAGGTGCGGCGCGCGTGTCAGGCGCGCGAATCCAGGGGCCGGAGATTTCGGAAGCCCAGCCGTCGCCCTAATTCTTGCGGGTTAGCGAAAGGAGACGGTAGCTTGCGCGGACGTCATATCGGTTTACCACAGCAAGAGGAGACGGAGAAAACAACGGTTTAAACAAGTCACTGGAAGACATTTGAAGACAGAGTCTTATTAAGGATTGACATGAACCTGTTCAAATCAATCTGGGGCCTAATGTTGGGGATGTTATTATCTAGGGTAAACCGGCCTGCAGGGCCCGGGTTACCGCCGTCAACAGACCCGAGATGTTAAAGCCCGAGGAGAAGTAGAAAGGCCCAGGTCTGTAACCGGTTTAAAGGTTTATGGTGTAAACCGGCCTGGGGCCAACTTGTATTGTAAGATAGGAATAGAGAGACCGACCCGGGCACGTTTATAAGCCGGAGGTCGAGACTTTGCAGACCGACGGGCGTCACCCGTGTATATAAGGGGACGACCCGACGGCGGTTGGGGGACAGAGAAGAAGAATTCGAGGTTTAGGCGAAGCATATCGCTCCTTAAGCCCTCGAAAACCCATCAATCCCATCACAACTAGACGTAGGCTTTTACCTTCATCGAAGGGGCCGAACTAGTATAAAAACCGTGTCCTTGTGTCCACTTTAACCCCTTCAAGCTAACCCGTTGCGATGGCTCCACGACTAAGTCCTCTTACTAGGACATCTGCCGTGACAAATCCACGACACTTTCCTTAGACCATGAGATCGTGTAACTCCCGGATACCGTAGGAGTGCTTTGGGTGTGCCAAACGTCACAACGTAACTGGGTGACTATAAAGGTATGCTACGGGTATCTCTGAAAGTGTCTGTTGGGTTGACATGGATCGAGACTGGGATTTGTCACTCCGCTTGACGGAGAGGTATCACCGGGCCCTCTCGGTAATGCATCATCACAATGAGCTCAATGTGATCAAAGTGTTTGATCACGGGATCATGCATTACGGTAACGAGAAAAGTGACTTGCCGGCAACGAGATTGAACGAGGTATTGGTATACCGACGATCGAATCTTGGGCAAGTAAAATACCGATTGACAAAGGGAATCGTATACGGGATTAATTGAATCCTTGACATCGTGGTTCATCCGATGAGATCATCGTGGAGCATGTGGGAGCCAACATGGGTATCCAGATCCCGCTGTTGTTTATTGCCCGAGAGCCGTCTCGGTCATGTCTACATGTCTCCCGAACCCGTAGGGTCTACACACTTAAGGTTCGGTGACGCTAGGGTTGTAGGGATATGTATGTGCAGTAACCCGAATGTTGTTCGGAGTCCCGGATGAGATCCCGGACGTCACGAGGAGTTTCGGAATGGTCCGGAGGTAAAGATTTATATATGGAAAGTCATCATACGGACATCGGGACAAGTTTCGGGGTTATCGGTATTGTACCGGGACCACCGAAGGGTCCCGGGGGGTCCACCGGGTGGGGCCACCTATCCCGGAGGGCCCCATGGGCTGTATGAGGGAGGGAACCAGCCCATAGTGGACTGGTGCGCCTCCCCCCCATGGGCCCATGCGCCTAGGGTTTGGGGGAGGGAAACCCTAAAGGGGGCGCCCCCCTTGCTTGGGGGGCAAGCCCCCCTGCCCTGGCCGCCGCCCCCCCTAGGAGATCTCATCTCCTAGGGCCGGCGCCCCCCCTTGGGGGTTATATAAAGAGGGGGGGAGAGAGGGGGCTGATCACCGATTGCCCTGGCGCCTCCCTCTCCCTCTCCAACACCTCCTCCTCCTCCATTGAGCACGGCGAAGCCCTGCCGGAGTACTGCAGTTCCACCATCACCACGCCGTCGTGCTGTTGCTGGAGCCTTCATCCCCAACCTATCCTTTGCCTTGCTGGATCAAGAAGGAGGAGACGTCACGCTTCCGTACGTGTGTTGAACGCGGAGGTGCCGTCCGTTCGGCACTCGGTCATCGGTGAATTGGATCACGGCAAGTACGACTACCTCATCCACGTTCACTCGAACGCTTCCGTTGCGATCTACAAAGTGGTATGTAGATGCTATCTAATCTGAATACTCGTTGCTTGATGAACTCCTAGATGGATCTGGGTGAAACCGTAGGAAAAATTTTAATTTTCTGCAACGTTCCCCAACAGTGAGATGTGGTGGATTTCCAATGCCCTATGAGCATTGGTTCATCGGTATCTCCTGCATCGTCATCCATGCTGTCGATGTCTGCGGAGTCGAAGTTGAGCACGTCGTTTAGGTTGTCGACGGTGGCTACAAAGTGGGTGGTGGGTGGGCTTTGAATTTCCTCATCGTTCGTATCCCATTCTCGCTGACCGTAATTCGGCCAGGGCTCTCCTGATACAGAGAGAGACTTGAGAGAGTTTAAGATGTCGCCAAGAGGCGAGTGCTGAAAGATGTCCGCGGCGGTGAACTCCATTATGGGTGCCCAATCAGATTCAATTGGTAGGGGCACGGGGGGTTCGGAGTCCGGATAGGAGTCTGGACCCTCGAAGTCACGGGTCATGCGGAGTTCGGGGCTGGCGTTCGGCTCGATTGCCTTTGAGATCGCAGCCCCCGAGGTGACGTCCAACCGCTCATCCTCGATTGGTGTAATAGGCTCCGAGTCTAGGGTCGGAACCGGTGCATGTGCGGCCTCCAGGACACTGTTCGGAGGCAGAGCTAGATCATGCCCCTCGAGATAGTGCGGTGCACTTGGCTGTGGCTCGAACCCGTCGAAGATCAAGTCTCCGCGGATATCAGCCGTGTAGTTTAAGCTTCCAAACCTGACTTGATGGCCAGGGGCGTAGCTTTTGATCCGCTCCAGATGACCAAGCGAATTGGCCCGTAGAGCGAAGCTGCCGAAGACGAAGATCTGTCCGGGGAGAAAAGTCTCACCCTGGACCTCATCGTTGTTGATGATCAGAGGAGCCATCGGGCCTAAAGGCAACGACACAGAGGAACTCTCAATGAAAGCTCCAATGTCGGTGTCAATACCGGCGGATCTCGGGTAGGGGGTCCCGAACTGTGCGTCAAGGTCAGATGGTAACAGGAGACAAGGGACATGAAGTTTACCCAGGTTCGGGCCCTCTCGATGGAGGTAAAACCCTACTCCTGCTTGATTAATATTGATGATATGGGTAGTACAAGAGTAGATCTACCACGAGATCAAGGAGGCTACACCCTAGAAGCTAGCCTATGGTATGATTGTGTATGATGATGGATGTCCAACAGACTACAACCCTCCGGTTTATATAGACACCGGATAGGGTTAGGGTTACACAGAGTCGGTTACAATGGTAGGAGATCTTGGGTATCCGCATCGCCTAGCTTGCCTTCCACGCCAAGGAAAGTCCCATCCGGACACGGGACGAAGTCTTCAATCTTGTATCTTCATAGTCCAGGAGTCCGGCTACCCGAGCACCCCCTAATCCAGGACTCCCTCAGGATCCTTTGGGCAAGCCTTGTTAAGGTCTTTAAAATCAACGCACAGGCACCAGGATTTGTCCTTCTTTGGTACCATCACTAGGTTTGCTAGCCAGTCCGGATGTTTTATATCTCTGATGAATCCGGCCTCCAATAGCTTGGCTAGCTCCTCTCCCATGGGCTGTCTCTTAGGTTCGGAAAAACGCCGAAGAGCTTGTTTGACAGGTTTGAATCCTTCTAGGATATTTAAGCTATGTTCGTCCAGCCTGCGTGGGATTCCTGGCATGTCTGAAGGGTGCCAGGCGAAGATGTCCCAATTTTCATGTAGGAATTCTCGTAGTGCGGCGCCCCGATGGAAGCTGTTTTATTGGGGTCCGTTGGATGGACCTGGAATTTGATTATTTCATCCGCTGGTTTAAAGGAGGTGGACTTGGATCTCTTGTCGAGTATCACATCGTCCCTGTTCACCGTGGAGCGCAGCGCAGTCAGCTCCTCAGCCGCTAGGGCTTCGGATAGTGCCTCAAGGGCCGGTGCGGCTGTCTTATTTTCGGCGCGGAGTGCTATGTCCGGATCACTAGCGAGAGTGATGATTCCATTTGGCCCGGGCATCTTGAGCTTCATGTACCCGTAATGGGGTATTGCTTGGAAGATTGTAAATGCTTCCCGCCCGAGCAGAGCGTGGTATCCGCTACTGAACGGGGCCACATGGAACATGACCTCTTCGGACCTGTAATTATCCGGCGTGCCGAACACCACATCTAGTGTGATTTTTCCTGTACAGCGTGCTTCCCGACTGGGGATTATTCCTCTAAAGGTTGTGCTGCTTCGCTCAATGCGGTTCCAATCTATTTCTATTTTTTGGAGGGTTTCCTCATAAATGAGATTCAATCCGCTGCCTCCATCCATGAGTACCTTGGTGAGGCGAAAGCCGTCCACTATTGGACTGAGGACCAGTGCAGCTGGTGCTCGGGCTGTTCGGAATTTAGGTTCATCATCGGCATTAAAAGTAATAGCCGGGTCACTCCATGGGTTTATTGTTGCTACTTGGTAGACTTCGGCGAGGTTGCGGAGTGTTCTTTTTCGCATGCTATTTGATGCGAAAGTCTCGAACACTGTTAAGACTATACTGGTGTCCCTGGGGTGGCTTTCTGTGGCCTCCGGAATTAGGAGGTCTTTGCCAATTTTGGCCACCTGCCGGAGTATCCAACATGCTCTGAGGCTGTGAGTTGGAGTGGCGTCCTGTGTACTATGAATTTTACAGGGTCCATTAAGCCATCCTTCCAGTACGGTTCCATGCCCTGTAGAGGGTTTTTGTTTTTTGGTGTTTAACCCGGGTGTCTGTCGATGATGCACCCTTTTGTTCCGGACGGGGTTTCCATTTAGGGCCGGATTATCCCAAAATTTTATTTCGGTTTTCCAGGCGCTTTCCATCGCACAGTACTTTTGTACTATGGATGCCAAGTCAGAAAGGCGTGTAATATCACGACGACTTATGGCGTTAAGGATTCCCTTGTCCGTGCAATTATTGCAGAAGATTGAGATTGCGTCTTTCTCGCGGCAATCCTTTATCCTGTTCATAACCAGGAGGAATCTGGCCCAGTAATGGTGTATTGTTTCTTCGGGCTTTTGCCTGATTTTGGATACATCGCTTATGTTCGGGTGGGTGGGTGGAATTAAATCTGAAACCTCACCCGATCTGAGACTCAGAGGCCAAGGAGTTTCCGAACTTTGAAGTTTAGGTTCTTGGATGTTATCCAATGAGTCTAGCCCGTTGCCTGATTCTAAGTTCAGGTCTTGAGTTATATCCTCCCCTCCGCGGGTATCCGGCCTAGATGTAATTAGTCCTTAAGATAGATGAAGGGTCGCCGCACTGCCCTTCTACCACGGCAACGTGATGGGAGACCTGGGGAGAGTTAATCTCTCTTAGATCAAGTTTAGGCCCAACCTTGTCGTATTCTGTAGCGACCCCCAGGGTGGCGATGCGATCCAAGAGCTCGTTCATGGAAGAGAGCTCTATTGGATCTAACTACTCGGCGAGTTCCGAACTGACATGAAGATTGCTTTTGATGACCCGAGAGGTCATCGTTGGCGCAGCAGCCGAACAGGCGGTCATAAGAAAACCACCCAGCCGGAGAGTTTGGCCGACAGCCAAAGCTCTCTTAGCAACGGTGCCGTCTTTAAAGACGGGATGAGGCATCCTTCCTAATGACGACGGCACAGAGGAACTCTCAATGAAAGCACCAATGTCAGTGTCAAAAACGGCGGATCTCAGGTAGGGGGTCCCGAACTGTGCGTCTAGGCGGATGGTAACAGGAGACAAGGGACACGAAGTTTTACCAGGTTCGGGCCCTCTCGATGGAGGTAAAACCCTACGTCCTGCTTGATTAATATTGATGATATGGGTAGTACAGGAGTAGATCTACCACGAGATCAAGAAGGCTAAACCCTAGAAGCTAGCCTATGGTCCGATTGTTGTATGTTGTCCTACGGACTAAAGCCCTCCGGTTTATATAGACACCAGAGAGGATTAGGGTTACACAAAGTCGATTACAATGGTAGGAGATCTAAATATCCGCATCGCCAGGGTTGCCTTCCACGCCAAGGAAAGTCCCATCCGCACACGGGACGAAGTCTTCAATCTTGTATCTTCATAGTCCAGGAGTCCGACTGAAGGTATAGTCCGGCTATCCGGACACCCCCTAATCCAGGAATCCCTCAGTGACGTTGGGGTAATCTATGCATAGGGGTTGATGCATGTTTTTATTATCTTTTCTCCGATAGAAACTTTGGGGTCTCTTTGTAGTTCTTTGTGTGGATTGAGTATTATGAATATGAATTTGCTTTGGTATCATTTTAGTACGAACTCTAGGATAGATCGAACGGAAAAAATAGCTTTGTGTTATTTTAGTACGAACTCTTGAATAGATCGAACGGAAAGAATAGCTTTTCGGCGGTTTCGTACCCTACAAAACAATTTCTATCTTGTGTTCTCCGCTAATAGGAACTCGAGAGTGATTCTGTATTGCACTCTGAGTGATAATCATATGATCCAACTATGTTAGCACTGTTGAGAGATTGCACTAGTGAAAGTACGGAACCTAGGCCTTGTTTTCAAGCATTGCAATAACGTTTGTGTGCCCATTTACTATTTGCTACCTTGCTGTTTTTGTTTATTTTGATTATAAAAATATATTTCTACCATCCATATTACACTTTTATCACCATCTCTTCGCTGAACTAGTGCACCTATACAATTTGCCATTGTATTGGGTGTGTTGGGGACACAAGAGATTTCTTGTATTTGGTTGCAAGGTCGCTTGAGAGAGACCATCTTAATCCTACACCTCTCACGGGTTGATAAACCTTAGGTCATCCACTTGAGGGAAATTGCTACTGTCCTACAAAACTCTGCGCTTGGAGTCCCAACACGTGTCTACAAGAATAAAGTTGCGTAGTAGACATCATTCTCTTTTCTGGCGCCGTTGCCGGGGAGGTGAGTGCATGAAGTTATATCTTTAGATCTTGCAATTGAATCTTTTGGTTTCTTGTTTTATCACTAGTTTGGTTGAAAAAAAGAAAACTACGTAAAGAATGGAATTTAGGTTGCATCATATTATTGATCATCTTTATAATATCTTTGTTGAAAATGATAGTTCGGAAAATTGTGCTCAATTGTTAGAAGAAGAAGTCAATAAAATGCTTGAAACAAAATATTTGAATGTTGATCATGATTGCAATGTTGTTAGTATGAATTCTTTGAATATCAAAAATGCTAATGATGATTGCACAAGTCATGAGAAAAATGTTTCTTATAAGCATGTCACTTTTTGCAGAGTGAATTGGGAGTGCGATTGCACACCAAAAAGGGAAGATAGATTTTGTAAGAAGCATAAATATTTAGAGACAAAAAATTGCAAGAGAGTCTAGATGATTGTGCTGAAAGATTTAATTTTTTCGCCATCCTTATGAACTTTGCAATGAACATGGTCATTTAAATCTCCAATGCAAATTCTTTGATGATCAAATCTTGTCCAAAAATTGTGATGACTTGATTACCCTTGAGCATCATAAAGAGCTTAGTCTTCTTTTGGGGTATGAAGAAATGAAACGTATAACTAAGGGTATTCCAAAATTTAATCTCGAGAGATTTCTTGATTTTGATCTAGAGGAAATTTATATGTTTTGTGCGGTAAATTGCATTGAGAATCCTTACGTTGCCAATTATCTAAAGTCAAGAAAACCAATAGAATATGAAGAGAGTACTAATGACAGGGAAAATATTTCCCAATACCCTCCTAGTGTTTATTATGATGAATCAGGTAATGAGGAGGAGCTTCCTATCCAACCAATCTCAGCAATAAGAATCTTGAAAAGATTAATTAAACCCAAACATGATGTTTTGAAGAAGAAGAAAAGAAGAAAGAATAGAGGTAAAAGGTATCTCTCCCAAATAATGTTGCTCCTATCACCATTGTGCCTCATGAAAGTGAATCCAATATGTTGATGGAGGATGATGATATTGAGTATGATTTTGTGATACCTACTACTTTTTGTAATGATTATGATTGGGAAGACAACGATATCCCTTATGATCTTGAAAATCTTTTTAGTACTTGCTTGGAAGAATATGATAATGATGTTTTCTATACTATTGGTGACATTCATGCTATTGATAAGAATGATTGTGATGATATGCAAAACCACAAGCTTGGGGATGCTATGTTTAATGAGTATGATATATTTGAAGATTTATTTGCTGGAAATAATGCTTGTCCTAAGCTTGGGAATGCTTTGCTTAATGAATATGATCCTTTGATTCCTTCTACTTTTGATAAGAAAATTTATTATGATGTCATGCCTCCTATTTATGATGATTACATTGATGAAAGTGGGTTTGGAAGAGTGTCAACTCTAGGTAGTAGTGATCCCACTATTTTGGAGGGTGTTTAATCTTATTACAATATTGATGAAAGTGGATTTGGAGAGGTCATGACTTTATTTAGTGATACATCCACTATTTTGGAAGAGGTTTCAATTGACTATGACAATAAAGTTGTTGTCTATGATGATTATTATGGTGACATGTATGCCATAAAGAGTAATAAATTTTCTATGCTTGTGCATCATGAAAAGAGTGTTGTATGTGATAGTTATATTGTTGAACCCATTCATGATGCCTCTGGAAATTATTATGAAGGAACTTATGCCCTTACATATCTCAATAATATCAAGTTTCTTCTCTATGTGTTGATTGTTTTGAAGTTACACTTGTTTTGCCTTCCTATGCTAGTTGATTATTGTTCCCATAAGTTGTTTGCTCACAAAATCCCTATGCAAAGGAAGTGGGTAGACCTAAATGTTCTAGTCATATGCTTCATGAAGCTCTCTTTATGTTTTAATTCTTATCTTTTATGCAAGCATCATTGAAATCATCATGCCTAGCTTAAAGGGCATTAAAGAAAAGCGCTTGTTGGGAGACAACCCAACACTTGTACCTGCCATTTTTGTGTTTTAACATGATTATGCTACTGTATTGATCATGCTTTATTGCTTTTATTTCAATAAAGTGCCAAGTAAAGCCTTTGGGATCATGCTGGGTGATGGTTGATTTGATCTTGCTAAAAAACAGAAAATTTTGCGCTCACGAAAATAATTCTTATTTTTAAAAGAAGAGTTCTTTTGAGTTGATTCTTTTTGAAGAAATTTAATATACAAATTTCTCATGTGGTCCTAATGTTTCATAATTTTTGGAGTAGTAGAAGTATGGTTTGAGTACATATTACTATAGACTGTTCTGTTTTTGACAAATTCTATTTTCAATGCATATTTTGCTTGTTTTCTAGTTTCTATGGCTTATATTGCTCAATACAAATTGTGCAAATGATATGCTAAAGTAGGAATTGTGTGGAAACAATTATGAATCTTGTCTTTGGCAGTACCAAAAGTGGAATGGTTTGCTCTTTATCATACTAACCTATCTCACAAAGTTCCGTTAAGTTTTGTGTGATTGAAGTTTTCTAGTTTTGGGTGACATGTCGATATGAGGAGAATAAGGAGTGACAAGGCCCTAATATTGGGGATGCCCAAGGCACCCAAAGGTAATATTCAAGGAATATCCAAGAAACTAAGCTTGGGGATGCCCCGGAAGGCATCCCATTTTTCGTCTTCAACATTATCGGTAACCTCACTTGGAGCTATGTTTTCATTCATCGCATGGTATGTGTTTTGCTTGGAGCGTCAATTTATTTTGTTAAGAATTGGCTTTTTGTTATTTAGAATAATGTTTTGCATCTTCTATTTTAATAAAAGTGGCATTGATAACCTTTGCCATGCTTATCTTGCAAGTATACATGTTGCTGTTTGAAAATAGAAAGTTTACCGTTGTTACAAAATTCCCTAGAAAAGTCAGAATGTAATAAAATATTGATTTTTTTTTTCATAATAAGCTCTGATAAATATTCTACAGTGTGGTAAATTTTCATAACTTTTGGAGTTAGGAAACTATGATGAATATTGCATTCTTTACAGACTGTACTGTTTTGGTAGATTGCTGTTATGTTTGCATTGTTTGCATATGTTTGCTTGTTTAATGTTTCTATTTGAGGATAGGAGTATTAAATATGCAGAGGCATTTAGTATGCAATGTTAAATAATAATTTTAGTGAGTTGCTACAGTAGAGAATGATGAGGTTTTTGCATTGGTTTATACTAACTTATCTCACGAGTTCTTGTTGAGTTTTGTGTGGATGAAGCTTTTGACATTTAGGAAAACCATGATATGAGAGGAATTAAGGAGACACAAAAGCTCAAGCTTGGGGATGCCCAAGGCATCCCAAGATAATATGCAAGAAGTCTCAAGCATCTAAGCTTGGGGATGCCCCAGTAGGCATCCCACCTTTCTTCTTCAACAATTATCGGTTAGTTTCGGTTGAGCCTAAGTTTTTACTTCTTCACATGATGTGTGCTATCCTTGGAATGGCACTTTATTTTGTTTTTCTTGCTCTTTTAATAAAGTACTTAGATCTGAAAGTTTTTGAATAAAATAGAGCCCTCAAATAGTTGCCAAGGAGGCTAAGTAAGCGGCGTTCACATCCCGTCAACGAAGCCCTTTTCTATGTCATTTACTCTTGTGTTTCACTTATATCCTATGAGTAAATTATTGAATAAATTGAATGTCATGAAGTTGAAATTATATCATGCCTAGTGGTAGCTTCACATTGGGTCCAGAAAGTGAAATCTTTTTAGGCCTGACAATCACAATATTGGTCATACAAGCAATTCACGAATAATTAGTATAAGGAAGAGAACTTTCACATGCAAATACACTATCCTGGAAATCTTTTGTGGTTGTGAACCCCCATCAAAATATTATATGCCAAAATTGTTGACGTTGGAGAAGGAAGACAACATAATGATTTATGTTTGTTCATATTCACATAGAAGTTATATTGTCATAGATCCTTCAACATGTGGTGCTTGCCCCCCATCTTTGCTAGACAAAAGTCCACCATACCTACCTAAGGATTGAGCAAGATCCTTCAAGTAAGTTATCATCGGTGCAATAAGGCAATAAAAATTGCTTCTAAAAGTGTTAGATCATTTAGTGTAAGAGAAAATTGAGTGTTGTAAGAACTTATGATGGCAAAGCAATAAAAGCGACGGACTGCATAATAAAGGTTGCTATCATAAGGGGCAATATAATGTGACATTCTTTTGCACTAAGGGGTTGAGCATAGAAACAAATAAGCGCATGGCAACCTCTGCTTCCCTCTGCGAAGGGCCTATCTTTTAAATTTCAGTATTTACTTTTATGCAACGAGTCAAAGTTTTTCTCTCTATTCCTTTTTATTTTTCTCTTTTGGCAAGCATCATGTGGTGAGGAAAGATCTAGACACATATGTCCAGTTGAATATGGGTAGCATGAGTTATTATTGTTGACATCACCCTTGAGGTGAATATGTTGGGAGGCAAAACAATAAGCCCCTATCTTTCTATCTGTCCGGTTGAAACATTTTGCTCATGTGCATGCGGTGAGTTTTAGAAATCATGGAAGACTATATGATGGTTGAGTATGTGGAGCTCTTACTTAAACTCTGTTGAATAAGTTGAATTACAATTGCTTCATGACTGAGCACATATGTTGTTGAGTTTCAAGAGAATTCATTGTTTGAACCTTAGCATGTGAATTGGTTGCCACTTTAACATGAGAAAATTTATGAGAATGAATTGTTGTTATGATGCTAGGAAACGTGATTTTAATTATCATTGATCAAACTTGTGCATTTTGCTAGCATTCACACTTCATAAATTATTTCTTTTATCATTGACCTACACGAGGACGGGTATGAATTAAGCTTGGGGATGCTGATACGTCTCCAACATATCTATAATTTATGAACTATTCATGCTGTTATTTTATCATTCTTGGATGTTTTACAATCACTTTATAGCAACTTTATATCATTTTTTGGAACTAACCTATTGACCCAGTGCCCAGTGCCAGTTGTTTTTGCTTGTTTTTTACATCGCAGGAAATGAATATCAAACGGAGTCCAAACATCATGAAACTTTTTGGAGATTTTTTTTGGACCAAAAGGAACCCAATGGGCCAGAGCTGCACCTGGGGGTGCCCTGAGGGGGGCACAACCCACCAGGGCGCGCCAGGGCCCACTGGCGTGCCTAGGTGGGTTGTGTCCACCTCGGTGGCCTCCCGCACCCTTTATTTGCACTATAAATTCCCAAATATTTATAAACCCACCGGGCTTAACCTAGATAAGAAGTTTCACCGCCGTAGGCCTCTTTAGCCATCGAAAACCAATCTAGACCCCGTTCTGGCACCCTGCCGGAGGGAGGAATCATCTTCGGTGGCCATCTTCATCATCCCTGCGGCCACCATGATGAGGAGGGAGTAGTCCACCCTCGGGGCTGAGGGTTTGTACGAGTAGCTATGTGTTTAATCTCTCTCTCTCTCTCTCTTGTGATCTACATCATGGGCTTTGTTAATATAGTCAGATCATATGATGTTTCTCCCCTCTATACTCTTGTTGTGATGAATTGAATCATCACCATTTGAAGTTTTGTCTTGTCGGATTGAATATTTAGATTTGAGAACACACGATGTATGTCTTGTGGTATGAATACTTGAGGTGACAATGAGGTATCATATTGATTCACATGATATATGTTATGGCACTCAACTTGCGGATTCTCGAGGTGACGTTGGGGTAATCTATGCATAGGGGTTGATGCACGTTTTTATTATCTTTTCTCTGATAGAAACTTTGGGGTCTCTTTGTAGTTCTTTGTGTGGATTGAGTATAATGAATATGAATTTTCTTTGGTGCTATTTTAGTACGAACTCTAGGATAGATCGAACGGAAAAAATAGCTTTGTGTTATTTTAGTACGAACTCTTGAGTAGATCGAACGAAAACAATAGCTTTGAGGTGGTTTCGTACCCTACAAAACAATTTATATCTTTTGTTCTCCGCTAATAGGAACTTGGGAGTGATTCTTTATTGTACTTTGAGGGATAATCATATAATCCAACTATTTTAGCACTGTTGAGAGATTGCACTAGCGAAAGTACGGACCCTAGGCCTTGCTTTCAAGCAATGCAACACCATTTTGTGCCCATTTACTATTTGCTACCTTGATATTTTTATTTATTCAGATTATAAAAATATATTTCTACCATCCATATTACACTTTTATCACCATCTCTTCACCGAACTAGTGCACCTATACAATTTGCCATTGTATTGGGTGTGTTGGGGACACAAGAGATTTCTTGTATTTGGTTGCAGGGTCGCTTGAGAGAGACCATCTTCATCCTACACCTCTCACGGATTTATAAACCTTAGGTCATCCACTTGAGGGAAAATTGCTACTGTCCTACAAAACTCTGCGCTTGGAGGCCCAACACGTGTCTACAAGAATAAAGTTGTGTAGTAGACATCAGTTGTAATTTGATAAATGGGATCACATCATTAGAGAATGATGTGATGGACAAGACCCATCCGTTAGCTTAGTATAATGATCGTTTAGTTTTGTTGCTATTGCTTTCTTCATGACTTATACATGTTCCTCTGACTATGAGATTATGCAACTCCTGAATACCGGAGGAACACCTTGTGTGCTATCAAACATCACAACATAATTGGGTGATCATAAACATCCTCTAAAGGTGTCTCCGATGGTGTTTCTTGAGTTGGCATAGATCAAGATTAGGATTTGTCCCTCCGTGTACCGGAGAGGTATCTCTGGGGCCTCTCGGTAATGCACATCACTATAAGCCTTGCAAGCAATGTGACTAATGAGTTAGTTACGGGATGATGCATTACGGAATGAGTAAAGAGACTTGCCGGTAACGAGATTGAACTAGGTATGAGAATACCGACGATCGAATCTCGGGCAAGTAACATACCGGTGACAAAGGGAACAACGTATGTTGTTACGCGGTTTGACCAATAAAGATCTTCGTTGAATATGTAGGAGCCAATATGAGCTTCCAGGTTCCGCTATTGGTTATTTACCGGAGATGTGTCTCGGTCATGTCTACATAGTTCTCGAACCCGTAGGATCCGCACGCTTAAAGTTCGATGATGATTTGTGTTATGAGTTATGTGATTTGATGACATAAGTTTGTTCGTAGTCCCCGATGAGATCACGGACATGACGAGGAGTCTCGAAATGGTCGAGATGTAAAGATTGATATATTGGACGAAGGTATTCAGACATCGGAATGGTTTCGAGACATTTTGTATATTTATCGGGAAACCGAGGGGTTACCTGAACTCCCTGAGGAAGTTATGGGTCTTGATGGGCAATAAGGGAGAAGGAGTGGGAAGGCCACAAGGTGCCACGTGCCCCCCAAGGGCAGTCCGAATTGGACTAGGGGAAGGCCCCCCCTTCCTTCCCCTCTCCCTCTCCTTCCCTCCTTCCCCTTCTTGGAATAGGAAAGGTGGGGCGAATCCTACTTGGATCGGGAGTCCAAGTAGGACTCCCCCCCTTGGCGCGCCCCCCCTTGGGCCAGCCTCCTCCCCCTCCTTTATATACGTGGGAGGGGGCACCCCAAAGGCACACCAAGTCTTCCCTTAGCCGTGTGCGGTGCCCCCTCCACAATTACACACCTCGGTCATATCGCCGTAGTGCTTAGGCGAAGCCCTGCGACGGTAAATTCATCATCACCCTCGCCACGCTGTCGTGCTGACGGAACTCTCCCTCGTCCTCAACTGGATCAAGAGCTCGAGGGACGTCATCGTGTTGAACGTGTGTTGAACACGGAGGTGCCATGCGTTCGGTACATGGATCGGTTGGATCGCGAAGACGTTCGACTACATCAACTGCGTTACTAAACGCCTCCGCTTTCGGTCTACGAGGGTACATGGACACACTCTCCCGTCTCGTTGCTATGCATCTCCTAGATAGATCTTGCGTGACCGTAGGTAAAAAAATTTGAAATACTGCGTTCCCCAACAATTGTCTAGGAATGTTTGACATGAGGAATAATAAAAAATGATGTATAATTATATTATTATTTCTATTTACATGCCAAAGAAATATAAACATTGTGGGGGTGCCATTGTACGGTGATTATGGTTGATCAGTGAGAGGAGACGTTCCTATCGACTACTACAAAGGCGGTTGTGGCGACTTTGTCAATATCAAGATGGTGTGTCAGCTCAGTACCTCGGAGGTGCTCATAGGGGTAAGGTGTACATGAGTGTGTTCATAGAGTTGAATGTATGTTTGTGTATGTGAGCATCTGCATTTGTACTGTGTTTAAAAAAAGCATAGAGAAACTTGTATATTTTTATTAACCTGACCTGCTCTGGCACCCTGTCGGAGGGAAATCCACCACAGGAGGCTTCCTCATCAACCTTTCTACCTCCATGACCATGTGTTTGTAGTTTATTTAGGACCTTAGGGTCCATAGCTATAACTAGATGGTATTCTCTCTTGCTCATGATTTAATACAAAGTTCTCATTAGCTGTCTCACATGAGCGAGATCCATATGATGTAATCGATGGTGTGTTTGTTGGAATGATGAATTGTCACTTTATGATCAGATTGTTCATCAAAATCAATTAATATTTTAAATTTTATTTGCTATATAATTGAATAGCTTTCTGTGCTCTCTGATCTATTTTTCTTCTTTGGCCAAGTTTGATGGGTAGTTCTTTAGACGGAGCTGTGCATTTTAGTGGGTTCAATCTTGCGATGATCTATATCCTAGTGAGAGAAAAGGACAAGACATGTATTGTATTATAGCTACTAAGGATAAAATGGTGGTTTCTTTATTGCACTTGGATGATAGTTTTACTGTCTACATTATGTCATCTACTTATTGGAATGCTCTGTTTGTTATGAACTTAATACTTCAAGATGTGTGCTGGATAATGATCTTGGGGTGGAGTATTAGTTATAGATGCAGTTGGATAACAAATATAATTGCTATATGAGATTATACCATGAATGGTCATAGTCTTAAATATAAATATTACAATTTAGTCTCTGCCCAATTGTAATTTGTTCACCACACCACACTTGTATGCTCAGAGATACCACTATATGGCCCCGGGGTTCTATTTTCAAATGTTGAAAACTTACCAAAATAGTATTTCTTTGTTATATCATCTCATTTATTTTATCTATCTATCAATTTTCTACCATATCATGTACTTTAATCTTATAACTATCATGATAAGAAGATTGATAATCTTCCTGACGTGTTGCTCACAAATTTGTTTTTTCTGCAGGTACCAGTAACTTTGTTTGCTGAAAGAACTTCTTTTGGTTCGATAAATCTTGGTTCTATATTGATGGAAATACTTATTGCTAGGTTACATCACCCTTATACGTGGGGGTTATCCAACCACTCTTGGCCAACCACGCCTCGCTCTAAGCTGCAATCACGTGTCGTGTGCTGGGCGCTCCCTTAAAATTTTACCTTTTTTATTCTTTTGCATGTGCTTTCAGGTTTTAGATGGTTTTTTCGGGTTTTTAGGCTTTTTGGTTCTTGCCCGGTTTTCCCTAGGTTTTGGACCTAAATTTTTTTTAATTTCTTTTTGCACGAACAAACGTGTTTTTTCTTGCGCGAGAGGCACATGTTTGCTTCTTGTGGAGACACAGATTTGCTTCCGCGAGAGACACAGTTGTACCTCTCAAAAAATATGTTTTTTATTCCATGAGAGGCACTGATTTTGCTTCTCGTGGAGGCAAAGGTTTGCAACGCTCAGACATAGTTGTGCCTCTCAGAAAGAGAAAAAAACACGTTTTTCTCTTCTGTGAGAGGCACATATTTGCTTCTCGTGGAGGCACATTTTTTCTTTCATGAGAGAACAATTGGGCCTCATTGAAAAGGAAAAAACGTGTTTTTCTTTTGTGAGAAACACAGATTTGCATCGCGTAGAGGCACCTCTCGAAAAAAGAAAAAAAGTGGGAAAATATCGTGCTTCCGGGTCATTTTTTTCTTCCAATTTTCGTGGGGAAAAAATTCATTGAAACCTATTAATATGAGAGCTAGTTTCAAAGATCTTGATGCGAGAAATCCAATGGTGAAAATGGTTTGCAATTAGGATGCACGGTTTAAGAGATAAAATATTTTAAATAAATAAATCTATGAAAGAAAAGGAAACACTCACATGTTGCGACAAGTGGCGCACATGCAGTGCGCCACTTGTGATGGTGGAAGTGACCTTTGCAAGGGTGCCCTTGTATTAGTCATTTGGGGGAGCGCCTATGTCAAAGGTGAGCGCGAGATGGGCCGGCCCAAGTGCGCGGGAGGCAATAGGCCTCAACTTTTTTTCAGATTTTTTGTTTTTGTTTTTTGCTTTGTTTACATATAACATCTGAAAAATGGTAATCAAGAATTTGAAAAATGTTTAATATGTATAGGGAAAATGTTTCTCCTATATACGAAAAATGTATACAATGTGTATGAAAAAGTTGATCATGTATTTGAAAAATCTTAGTCAAGTATTTAGAAATTTCCACTAAAAAGTATTTTAAAAATGTTAATCAAGTGTTTCAAAAATGTAAACTCTGTATGAAAAAAATATTTCTAATGTATACAATAAGTAACTAGTGAGTATGAAAAATTGTTGATCATCTATTTAAAAATTATTAATCAAGAATTTTAAAACTGTTAAATCTGTATAGAAAAATGTTTGTCATGTACATGAAAAATGCAATCAAGACATATACATATATAAATGTTTCTGATGTATACGAAAAATATAGCATGTGTGTGAAAATGTTTATTCACATTAAAATATATTCTCCGTGTATAAGTGACAGAAAAATGAATTTTGCTTTTTTCACAACATCCCTTGACTTTTCTAGTAATTAACCCGCAATACACCTTTAAGTGACAACAATTAAAAAGCAATACCCCTGATATTTTGGTTAATCAACCCGTAGTCCATTGAAATGCTTTACAAAAATATTCATTTCTTTTAAACCCTAACTCCAATTTTAACATGTTATACATAGAATTTGATTAAAAATGTGTAGAATCTGAATATGATGTTATTTTACTTGTTAATGTTTTTTAGATTTTGCTTAGGGTGCAACCTTAATCAATAGCGCATGATCCGTCTTTTTTCGTATTGGCGCTGATCCAGATTGCAAATGAACACATCAACAAAATCAGTTTGACAATGAAAGAAAACATTCACAAACACGCATGCACGCCTCGGAAAAAACTCATAGTGAAAAAAGAAAGAATATTTATCATCTTATGCAGAGAGAGAGAGAGAGAGAGAGAGAGAGAGAGAGATCTTAGGATTGACCGCATCAAAAATGTTGTGGTAGGGGGCTGAGTCGGCTATTCACGTACCCCTTCATTCCTGCGAGAGACCAAGGCCCTCATCTAGGGTTTCCCGCCTCTCGCCGGTGCCACCTCCGGTTAGGAGGCCGAGTCGGCTATTCACGTACCCCTTCGTTCCTACGATACCAAGGACCTCATCTAGGGTTTCCTGCCTCTCGCCGGTGCCACCGCCAGTCTGCCTTATCTCCTATGGTCCTTGGACCATGGAGGCACGGTGGAACCCGGCCCTTGCCAGCGGGTGGGCTTCGTTTTTAGGTGTTATTTTGAGTTTTGTTAGGGTTTGTGCCTTGCTTAGGAAGACGAGACATCATTGGCCTTCTGAAGATGGAATAAAGTTCTCCCCGCCTAGTCCCGTCCCGTCAGTGCTTCTAGCGTCATCAGAGGGCATGTGGAGGTGTGTCTCCGGTGGATCTCGTGGGATCTGGTCTTCGTTTGTCTACGTGTGTGTTGCTGCAAGTTGGATCATTCTGATCTATGCTTCTCTTCATCGGTGGCAGTTGCTGTTCTGGTACGCTGGTCCTATGGGGCCTTAGCACGATGACTTCCCGACTGTCTACTACAACAATGTTTGCTTGACTCCGATGAGGGATGGGCGATAATGGCGGCGCGCCTTCGGCTCGCTCAATGTTTATAGTCGTTGCTAGGTGGTTTACGGACCTAGATGTAATTTTTAATTATGGTGTTCTTTGTACTACCTTGACTGTTGATGAATAGGTCAAAAGTTTAAAAGAAAACATGTTGTGGTTGTGTGAGCATAGATGGATGTCATGTTGAAATAAATGACATGTGCCTATTGGGGTATCGAGTCATTATCATTGGTTAGAGGTGTGTTGGCTCTTTTGTTGTATCACCAAAAGCATATCATTGAATTTATATTTTTTTGTCACTTATGACACATGTTTGATTAGTCAAATTGCTAGTATCTTAGATGGTACATAGCCGAATTTTGGGTAAGTGCACCTATCCATCTGTATGCATGTATTATATCTTTTTTCCCTCCCGCAAGGCTAGGGTTTCTCTTCCTCTCGGGCGATTCCGTCGCCTCTAAGTCTCCCATCCCGATTGATCCCCCTCCCCGCGAGTGGAACCTCGATCGGCTGTCGCTCGATCCCCCCCCCTCCTCGGAAGCAATGGATACTCTTGCGGACGCCCTGTCGGGCACCAATGCTGGCGGCGGCTCCTTCGAAATGCCGGATCTTGGAGATTTCATGGAACAACTCAACCTGGAAGAGGAAGACTTTGACGATCTGGTGATAGATGAGGCTGATCCGGAGATCAATGACAGCGTGAGATGGCTTGTGCTGGCTAGGGTTCATACCGATAAATCTTTCAGCCAGGCGGCCTTCTACAAGGATATGTGTGCGGCTTGGAACCCTGCGCAGCCGGTGAGGTTTCGCCTGGTTGGTCCAAAGCTGTTTGTTGTGCAGGCATCATGTTTGGGAGATTGGGAACGCATGATGTATCAAGGGCCTTGGCTCTTCAGGAATTTGCTTGTGTTGATGGTCCCATATGATGGGTTCAAGAAGGCAGAGGAGGTGCCCATGGTGTTCATGCCAATTTGGCTACATATTCACAAGATACCAGAGGGTTTCTGCAGGAAGAACATCGTTGAAAATCTGCTAAAAACTCATGTGAGATCTTGGATATGAGATTAAACGGAAATACCCGTGGTGAATACGTTAGGGTTAGGGTTCGGCATGATGTTCATCGGCCTCTCACCAAGCATGTCAGTATTGTAGGGGGAAAAGAGCGCCAAGTCTATTTGGTGCGTTATGAGAAATTGGCGCGCTTTTGCAGTGTATGTGGGCTCATTGGTCATGACTGCAAAGAGTGCGGATCAGGCATGCATGTGGAGAAGGACAAGAAGTATTGTTCTTGGCTCTATGCGGATGGGCTGAGTAAACCCCCTTCCAATGACAGTTTTGGCCGGGGAAGGAGTCAGCAGCAACCTACACCTCAATCTCAACAGCAGAAGTCGTCGGGAAAGACAGTGCTCGATCCGGACATCCTAGATACGGATTCAAGCCCAGCCAAGGAAGGTCACATATCCCAGCATGGAGATCCTGCTGCTCGTAAGATACTCTCCATGGATGATGTAGCACCAGGGGCCAATGCCTTAGCAAGGCCGAGTGGTGTGTTGACGCTCACATAGGGGTGATGTCTACTACACAACCTTCTTCTTTTTGACGTTGTTCGGCCTCCAAGTGCAGAGGTTTGTAGGACCGTAGCAAATTTCCCTCAAGTGGATGACCTAAGGTTTATCAATCCGTGGGAGGCGTAGGATGAAGATGGTCTCTCTCAAGCAACCCTGCAACCAAATAACAAAGAATCTCTTGTGTCCCCAACACACCCAATACAATGGTAAATTGTATAGGTGCACTAGTTCGGCGAAGAGATGGTGATACCCGTGCAATATGGATGATTGATATAGGTTTTTGTACTCTGAAAATATAAAAACAGACAGGTAACTAATGATAAAAGTGAGCATAAACGGTATTGCAATGCGTTGAAACAAGGCCTAGGGTTCATACTTTCACTGGTGCAAATTCTCTCAACAATAATAACATAATTGGATCATATAAATATCCCTCAACATGCAACAAAGAGTCACTCCAAAGTCACTAATAGCGGAGAACAAACGAAGAGATTATTGTAGGGTACGAAACCACCTCAAAGTTATTCTTTTGGATCGATCTATTCAAGAGCTCGTAGTAAAATAACACGAAGTTATTCTTTCCGTTTGATCTATCATAGAGTTCGTGCTAGAATAACACCTTAAAACACAAATCAACCAAAACCCTAATGTCACATAGATGCTCCAATGTCACCTCAAGTATCCGTGGGTGATTATACGATATGCATCACACGATCTCAGATTCATCTATTCAACCAACATAAAGAACTTCAAAGAGTGCCCCAAAGTTTCTACCGGAGAGTCAAGATGAAAACGTGTGCCAACCCCTATGCATAAGTTCACAAGTTCACTGAACCTGCAAGTTGATCACCAAAACATACATCAAGTAGATCATGTGAATATCCCATTGTCACCACAGATAAGCACATGCAAGACATACATCAAGTGTTCTCAAATCCTTAAAGACTCAATCCGATAAGATTACTTCAACGGGAAAACTCAATCCATTACAAGAGAGTAGTAGAGGGGGAGAAACATCATAAGATCCAACTACAATAGCAAAGTTCACGATACATCAAGATCGTGCCAAATCAAGAACACGAGAGAGAGAGAGAGAGAGAGATCAAACACATAGCTACTGGTACATACCCTTAGCCCCGAGGGTGAACTACTCCCTCCTCGTCATGGAGAGCGTCGGGATGATGAAGATGGCCACCGGTCATGGATCCCCCTCCGGCAGGGTGCCGGAACAGGGTCCCTATTGGTTTTTGGTGGCTACAGAGGCTTGCGGCGGCGGAACTCCCGATCTATTCTGTTCCCCAATGTTTTTAGGGTATATGGACATATATAGGCGAAAGAAGTCGGTCAGGGGAGCCACTTGGGGCCTGCGAGGGTGGGGGCGCCCAGGGGGGCAGGCGCGCCTCCCTGCCTCGTGGCCACCTCGTTGCTTCCCTGACATAACACTCCAAGTCTCCTGGATTGCTTCCGTTCCAAAAATAACTCTCCTGAAGGTTTCATTCCGTTTGGACTCCGTTTGATATTCCTTTTCTTCGAAACACTGAAATAGGCAAGAAAACAGCAATTTGGGCTGGGCCTCCGGTTAGTAGGTTAGTCCCAAAAATTATATAAAGTGTAAAGTAAAGCCCATAAACATCCAAAACAGGTAATATAATAGCATGGAACAATCAAAAATTATAGATACGTTGGAGACGTATCAAGCATCCCCAAGCATAATTCCTGCTCGTCCTCGAGTAGGTAAATGATAAAAACAGAATTTTTGATGTGGAATGCTACCTAGCATATTTCTCAATGTAATTCTCTTTATTATGGCATGAATGTTCAGATCCAAATGATTCAAAATAAAAGTTCATATTGACATAAGAGATAGTAATACTTCAAGCATACTAACAAAGTAATCATGTCCTCTCAAAATAACATGGCTAAACAAAGTTCATCCCTACAAAATCATATAGTTTGGTCATGCTCCATTTTCGTCACACAAGAATGCTCTCATCTTGCACAACCCCGATGACAAGCCAAGCAATTGTTTCATACTTTAGTAATCTCAAACTTTTTTCAACTTTCACGCAATACATGAGCGTGAGCCATGGAGATAGCTCTATGGGTGGAATAGAATATAATGATGGGGGTTATGTGGAGAAGACAAAAAAGGAGAAAGTCTCACATCGACGCGGCTAATCGACGGGATAGGAGATGCCCATCGATTGATGTCAATGCAAGGAGTAGAGATTGCCATGCAACGGATGCACTAGAGCTATAAATGTATGAAATCTCAACAAAAGAAACTAAGTGGGTGTGCATCCAACTTGCTTGCTCACGAAGACCTAGGGCATTTGAGGAAGCCCATCGTTGGAATATACAAGCCAAGTTCTATAATGAAAAATTCCCACTAGTATATGAAAGTGACAAAACAAGAGACTCTCTATCAAGAAGATCAAGGTGCTACTTTGAAGCACAAGTGTGGAAAAAGGATAGTAGCATTGTCCCTTTTTATTTTATTTTTCTTTTTTTTCTTTTTTTCTTTTTTTCTTTTTTCTTTTTTTTTGGCCTTTCCTTTTTTGGCATTTCTCTTTTTTTATTTTCTTTTTTATTTGGGACAGTGCTCTATTAATGATGATCATCACACTTCTATTTATTTACAACTCAATGATTACAGCTCAATACTTAAAACAAAATATGACTCTATGTGAATGCCTCCGGCGGAGTACCGGGATATGCAATGAATCAAGAGTGACACGTATAAAAATTATGAACGGTGGCTTTGCCACAAATATGATGTCAACTACATGATCATGCAAAGCAATATGACAATGATGGAACGTGTCATAGTAAACGGAACGGTGGTAAGTTGCATGGCAATATATCTCGAAATGGCTATGGAAATGCCATAATAGGTAGGTATGGTGGCTGTTTTGAGGAAGATATAAGGAGGTTTACGTGTGATAGAGCGTATCGTATTATGGGGTTTGGACGCACCGGCGAAGTTTGCACCACAACTCAAGGTGAGAAAGGGCAATGCACGGTACCGAAAAGGCTAGCAATGATGGAAGGTGAGAGTGTGTATAATCCATGGACTCAACATTAGTCATAAAGAACTCACATACTTATTGCAAAAATCTATAAGTCATCAAAAACCAAGCACTACGCGCATGCTCCTAGGGGGATAGATTGGTAGGAGAAGACCATCGCTTGTCCCCGACCGCCACTCATAAGGATGACAATCTAAGGACACCTCATGTTTCAAATTTGTTACACAACGGTTACCATACGTGCATGCTATGGGACTTACAACCTTTAACACAAGTATTTCTCAAATCCACAACTACTCAACTAGCATGACTCTAACATTACCACCTTTATATCTCAAAACAATTATCAAGCATCAAATTGATCATAGCATCCAATTCACTTCATATGATAGTTTTTATTATACCCAACTTGGATGCCCATCATATTATGGCCAATTTTATAACCATAGCAAATACCATGCTGTTCTAAAAGACTCTCAAAATAATATAAGTGAAGCATGAGAGATCAACAATTTCTTCAAAATAAAACCACCGCCGTGCTCTAGGAAGATATAAGTGAAGCACTAGAGCAAATGACAAACTACTCCAAAAGATATAAGTGAAGATCAATGAGTAGTTGAATAATTATGTAACTATGTGAAGACTCTCTAACATTTAAGTATTTCAGATCTTGGTATATTATTCGAACAGCAAGCAAAACAAAAGAAAATAAAATGACACTCCAAGCAAAACGCATATCATGTGGTGAATAAAAATATAGCTCCAAGTAAAGTTACCGATGAACGAAGACGAAAGAGGGGATGCCATCCGGGGCATCCCCAAGCTTAGGCTCTTGGTTGTCCTTGAATATTACCTTGGGGTTCCTTGGGCATCCCCAAGCTTAGGCTCTTGCCACTCCTTATTCCATAGTCCATTGAATCTTTACCCAAAACTTGAAAGCTTCACAACACAAAACTCAACAGAAAGTTCGTAAGCTCCGTTAGTATAAGAAAGAAAATCACCATCATAAGGTACTGTAATGAACTCATCTTTATTTATATTGGTGTTAAACCTACTTCATTCCAAATTCTCTATGGATTATAAATTATTTTACTAGCCATAGATTCATCAAAATAAGCAAACAACACACGAAAAACAGAATCTGTCAAAAACAGGACAGTATGTAGTAATCTGTATCATTCGAATACTTGTGTAACTCTTAAAATTCTGAAATAAATTTTTGGACCTGAGGAATTTGTCTATTAATCATCTGCAAAAAAACCAACCTAAAAGCACTTTCCAGTAAAAAATGGCAGCTAATCTTGTGAGCACTTAAGTTTCTGTTTTTTACAGCATGATCATAAAGACTTCACCCAAGACTTCCCAAAAGTTCTACTTGCCACAAACACTAATTAAAACATAAAACCACATCTAAACATAATCTATATGGATTATTTATTACTAAGCAGAACCAAAAAGCAAGAAAAAATAGAATTGGGTTGCCTCCCAACAAGCTTTAACGTTAACGCCCCTAGCTAGGCATGATGATTTCAATGATGCTCACATAAAAGATGAGAATTGAAACATAAAAAGAGCATCATGAAACACATGGCAAGCACATTTAAGTCTAACTCACTTCCTATGCATAGGGATTTTGTGAGCAAACAACTTATGGGAACAATAATCAACTAGCATAGGAAGGCAAAACAAGCATAACTTCAAAAGTTTAAGCACATAGAGAGAAAACTTGATATTATTGCAATTCCTAAAAGCATATATCCCTCCCTCATAATAATTTTCAGTAGCATCATGAATGAATTCAACAATATAGCCAACACCTAAAGCATTCTTTTCATGATCTACAAGCATAGAAATTTTACTACTCTCCACATAAGCAAATTTATTCTCATCAATAGTAGTGGGAGCATACTCAACAAAATAACTATCCTGTGAAGCATAATCCAATTGAAAATTAAAATCATGATGACAAGTTTCATGGTTATCTTTATTCTTTATAGCATACGTGTCATCACAATAATCAACATAAATAGGAGGCATGCTTTCATCATAATAAATTAGCTCATCAAAACTTGGGGGACTAAACATATCATCTTCATCAAACATAGCATCCCCAAGCTTGTGGCTTTGCATATCATTAGCATCATGGGTATTCAAGGAATTCGTACTAACAACATTGCAATCATGCTCATCATTCAAAGATTTAGTGCCAAACATTCTAATGCATTCTTCTTCTAGAAATTGAGCACAATTATCGGAATCCTTATTTTCACGGAAGACATTAAAAAGATGAAGCATATGAGGCACCCTCAATTCCATTTTTTTGTAGTTTTCTTTTATAGACTAAAC
This sequence comes from Aegilops umbellulata, assembly GCA_032464435.1. Lineage (NCBI taxonomy): Eukaryota > Viridiplantae > Streptophyta > Magnoliopsida > Poales > Poaceae > Aegilops > Aegilops umbellulata. Next base: position 643,341,616 of record CP136057.1, read on the forward strand.
TAGTGATAAAACAAGAAACAAAAAGATTCGATTGCAAGATCTTAAAGATATACCTTCAAGCACTCACCTCCCCTGCAACGGCGCCAGAAAAGAGCTTGATGTCTACTATACAACCTTCTTCTTGCAGACGTTGTTGGGCCTCCAAGTGCAGAGGTTTGTAGGACAGTAGAAAATTTCCCTCATGTGGATGACCTAAGGTTTATCAATCCGTGGGAGGCGTAGGATGAAGATGGTCTCTCTCAAGCAACCCTGCAACCAAATAACAAAGAGTCTCTTGTGTCCCCAACACACCAAATACAATGGTAAATTGTATAGGTGCACTAGTTCGGCGAAGAGATGGTGATACAAGTGCAATATGGATGATTGATATAGGTTTTTGTACTCTGAAAATATAAAAACAGCAAGGTAACTAATGATAAAAGTGAGCGTAAACGGTATTGCAATGCGTTGAAACAAGGCCTGGGGTTCATACTTTCACTAGTGCAAGTTATCTTAACAATAATAACATAATTGGATCATATAAATATCCCTCAACATGCAACAAAGAGTCACTCCAAAGTCACTAATAGAGGAGAACAAACGGAGAGATTATTGTAGGGTACGAAACCACCTCAAAGTTATTCTTTCGGATCGATCTATTCAAGAGTTCGTAGTAAAATAACACGAATCTATTCTTTCCGTTTGATCTATCATAGAGTTCATACTAGAATAACACCTTAAGACACAAATCAACCAAAACCCTAATGTCACCTAGATACTCCAATGTCACCTCAAGTATCTGTGGGTATGATTATATGATATGCATCACACAATCTCAGATTCATCTATTCAACCAACATAAATGTCGGGGTGGACGGCGTCCCCCGCGAGCACCTATGGGGCCGGAGCCCCTTTCGTTGTCCGGTGAGGGGGGCGGAGGGAGCACGGAGAGCAGATCGAGGCGAGCACACGGGCGGTTTACCCAGGTTCGGGCCGCGATGGACGCGTAAAACCCTACTCCTGCTTGGTTGTATTGAACTGGGGAGCTCGGGAGCTTGGAGAGCTAGCTACACCGAGCGTATGGCTGTCTGGATTCCCCATCTCCGAACCCCCTCTACGTTGCACACGGGCCTCCTTTTATAGCGCAAAGGGGTCACCGACAGGTGTCAACGTAAGAGAAAGGGGTAAAAGTGTAAAAAGGGGTGGAAGTTGTAACAGTGCGGGAACAGTGGCGCTACAGTGCGGCACAGTGTTATCATACCTACTTCTGACGGTAGGGGACAAGGGCATTAAATGCCCGTCACGGTCGCCTGGACAGCACCGAGGCGGACCGTTAGGTGCGCCACCGCTCGCCACGGTGGTGGCTGCATGCCACCGCATACCCCAGGCTGCGCGGTGCCCCGCCACGTGCCCTTGGGGGAAACCCTGGAGCGACGCGTGGGCGGGTGAGCTGGAGCGCAGTCCTGAGGTGGCGATTTGCCGCGGCAAGTGGCTTGCCGCGGGGGTCGTCTTCCTGTGCCTGATAGCTTGCCGGCTATCAGGCCTTGCCGGGGCGCATGGCGCGCCGTGGCGGGCTTCTCTTGTGGTGCCTGGGTTCGGCCTTCCCGACAAGCTCCTCTTGTCGGGGTCTCGATCTTCTGTCTCGTATACTTTGTTCTTGGATGGTATTACATGGGCTTAGTCGTCCCGGCAAGCTCCTCTTGCCGGGGTCTTGTCTTCTTGGCCCGGCAAGCTCCTCTTGCCGGGGGCCTTGTCTTGAATGCTTGGTCTTCTCTTGGCGCTTCCTGGGCGGGCCTCGCCGCAGGGTGCTACAACTGCCCGTGCACAAGTCTGGGGTACTAAGGTACCCCTACTTTAGTACACCGACAGGAGCCCCCGGGCCTGGGCCACACACGGTGCCGAGCGTCGTTGGGCCAGGCCCTAACAGTGCACGGGCACGCGTGGCCTTGGTCGCGCTGCTCCTTAACTCCGCATCCGTCGCACCTTCCCCAGGCGGCGCGCGCTTATCGCGGCGTCGTGGGGGCGAAACGCCCGTTCCCTCTTTAAGTGGAGGGAGGTGCGGAGGCGCGGCTCGATAAATGAACGGGGGTGAGGCGCGGCTTTCGAGGCGTCCGTTCCCCATAATCACGGGATGGGGAGAGGTCGTCCCACCCGTCGCCTCGGTTCTGCGCGCCCACCACATGGTCCTCATGCACTCGGAGTCGCGGCGGCGGAGGCAGGGAGTCGGGCCGGCGCGGGTCGATGCAGTGGGTCGGCCCCAGTCGCCTGCCCTTCCTCCGCTTCTATTGGAGGAGCGAGGCGGCCGCGTCCCCACTCCGCCCCTTTATAAGGAGCGAAAGGGGGCAACGGAAATCCGCACTCCATCTCCTTCCTCCTTCTGCTTCTGGTTTCCTTCCCCCATCTGCGATGGAGGGGGGGGAACCCTGGTTCTTCTTCGGTTGCCGCGAGGGTGTCTGCTAGGCAACGCGCCCCTCCTCCCCTTGCGCCCGCGGCGGCGGAGCCGGTCGTCAGGGGAAGAGGGAGAGGGCGAGGTCGCGGACGAGGTCGTGGATGGGGCCGGGGCGCTCGGGGCGGACGGATCGGTGCGCCGTCCTCGCCTCCGCCAGCGGCTCCGTTCCTTCCCGCGGTCCATCTCGGGGACGACCCCTCTGAGTTCATTATCAGGCTGCGCCGGGCGCCTCATCGCCGCTTCCGGCTTCCCGCTCCATTCGCGAGCGTGTTGGAGGTGGAGCAGCCTGAGACGCTAAACCTGCGCATGAGGGGCTGCGGGATCAGTGGGACGCGAGTCCACGTCGAGTCCCGAGCCCCCGGCGTGGTGTGTCTGGGCCGCGGGTGGAAGACGTTCGCCCGGATCCACAGCTTGATGGAGGGGTTCACCCTCCACTTTAAGCTGGTGGGGGAGGACCTCCTCTCCGTCAAGGCCTTCTGGGGCTCCGGCATCCGGGCCCGGTGCTGCGAAGATAGCTCCTCCGACAGCGAAGGCTCCTCCTCGAGCGAGAGTGACGAGGAGGGGAGCGACAGCGACGACGAGGGGAGCAGCCGCCGGGATGACGGGTCCGACTAGGCGTCGGTCGCAGCTCCGTGTGGCACCGGCGGCCCCATCGTCCGCGCCGGGCTCCGTGAACTCCCCGGGGTCGTCTCCTTGGGCGGCTGGCGTAGGGGGGCTGCTGAGGAGGACAGAGGGCGGGCTTCAAAGGCCGCGAAGTCGGAGTACGGGCCGACTTCGACAGCTGGCTGACGCTCCGGTGCCTCGTGTTCCAGATGCGCCCCAGACGCCGTCATCACCCTTGCTCTCGGTGACGACCACCGGGGTCTTCTCTTCGGCCCGGCAAGCTCCTCTTGCCGGGGGTTTGATCTCCTCGGGCGGCCGGAGTGGCGAGGCTGGGGAAGAGGAAGAGGCTGGCGGCAAGGCCGCTGCCTTATCTTCCAGCTCTGCCTCCGGCGCCTCCGTCTTCTTCAGCCTCCGGAGACCCCCGGGCGGAGCCCCCGGATCTTCTTTTGGTGCCTTCTGCCACCCGTAGCTCGCCTAGGTGCCCCTTTCGCCCTCTTCGCCTACTTGCCCTACCTCCTGAGGAGAGAGACAAGAAAGGGATTACGGGCACCTTATCTCTTTTCAGCTTGTAAGCCTTCGGGCCTTAGTTGCGTTTAAGCCTTGTAATCCCTTCTTTCATGTTTTTCATTCTCTCTGAACTGTACCTGAGTGGAATGTTTTTAATGAAAAGGGGATGTTTGCCGGATCATTTGTCTCGCGGGTGGAAACCGCGGTAAGGAACGAATCCTTTACATCGTTAAGATAGACAGTTTCTCGCCCGGCAACAGGCCCAGCCGCTCCCCCGCACTGCTCGACCTTTCTCACGCCCTTGGCGGAGGCGGGGAGCAGGCGGGTTCCGGCCCCTCGCTTCCCTCCCCCTTGCTGCCGCGGCTGCTATCGAAACGGGCCCCAGGAACGCGCTCTGGGGCTTGCCGCTAAGAGAGCACGGTAGCTTTTCAGGAGGAAAGGAGGCTTTCAAATTCCACAGTCCATAAGAGAATGCATGATGAGGGATGCAAAAACTTATCTGAGGTTGCAGCCCCCGGCGACTCTGGCTCGCCGGGGCGTAGGTGTTGGCTCGTCCTTCTCCTCTTCCTTGTCCTTGAGCGGCCCGGCAAGGACATTCAATTCCTGCGAGCCAAAGGGAAAGGACGGGAAAAAGACGCGGACTCGACCTCTAAGTTAGGGGTTAGCGACAGTTAGGAACTGACAACCCTAACCAAGGACGAGACTCTGACTCAGCATGCATGCTAAAATCTAGGGCGCCAGCGCTTCTTTATCTTCGGCCAGGGGCTTCGCCTGGCTTTGTACGAGGGGTTACATGCAACATCGGCAAGGCCTGCACAAACCGGTGGTTGCCAGAGCGGATCACGGCAACCGCGCCTTATGGGCGAAACTTGCGAAGATGCTCTATGTTCCCAGGAGTTGCTCACTGGTAGGCCCTCTTCGGTCTTGAGGCGGACAGCGCCGGGCCTCGCGACTCGTCTCACCCGATAAGGGCCTTCCTGCTTCGGCGTCGACTTGTTATAATTCTTGGCCGACTGAACGTGCCTAAGAACAAGGTCGCCTAACAGGGCAACTTTATCTGATGCCAGGGGCTTCGCCTGGCTTTGTACAAGGGGTTACATGCAGCAGCGGCAAGGCCTGTACAAACCAATGGTTGCCGGAGCGGATCACGGCAACCGCGCCTTATGTGCGAAACTTGCGAAGATGCTCTATGTTCCCAGGAGTTGCTCACTGGTAGGCCCTCTTCGGTCTTGAGGCGGACAGCGCCAGGCCTCGTGACTTGTCTCACCCGATAAGGGCCTTCCTGCTTCGGCGTCGACTTGTTATAATTCTTGGCCGACTGAACGTGCCTAAGAACAAGGTCGCCTAACAGGGCAACTTTATCTGGTGCCAGGGGCTTCGCCTGGCTTTGTACAAGGGGTTACATGCAACAGCGGCAAGGCCCGTACAAACCGATGGTTGCCGGAGCGGGTCACGGCAACCGCGCCTTATGGGTGAAACTTGCGAAGATGCTCTATGTTCCAGGAGTTGCTCACTGGTACGCCTTCTTCGGTCTCGAGGCGGACAGCGCCAGGCCTCGTGACTTGTCTCACCCGATAAGGTCCTTCCCACTTTGGCGTCAACTTGTTGGAATCCTTGGCCGACTGAGTGCGCCGAAGAACAAGGTCGCCCTCTTCGAGACTCCTGGCCTTGACCTTGCGGCTATGGTAGCGACGCAAGGCTTGCTGGTATCGAGCAGCTCGTACCGCAGCCTGGAGACGTCCTTCCTCAAGGAGCAGCGCGTCATCTTGGCGCAGCTGCTCTTGCTCGAGCTCGTCATAAGCGAGCACCCGAGGAGATCCGTATACGAGTTCCGTGGGGATAACTGCTTCTGCTCCATAGACTAGAGCAAAGGGTGTCTGTCCGGTGGCTCGACTCAGTGTCGTTCTGATTGACCAAAGAGCCGCCGGCAGCTCCTCAATCCAATTTCTTCCGCACTTGCGCAGCCTGACGAAGGTCCTGGTCTTGAGTCCGCGCAGCACTTCAGCGTTGGCCCTTTCTGCTTGACCGTTGCTCCTGGGGTGAGCAACCGAAGCGAAACAGACCTTGGCGCCGAGATCCTGGGCGTATTGCATGAAGGCGCGACTTGTGAATTGTGTCCCGTTGTCGGTGATGATTCTGTTGGGGATTCCGAAACGGCAGACGATCGACCGGAAGAACTTGACTGCTGACTGCGCGGTCACCTTCCTCACTGGCTCCACTTCTGGCCACTTCGTGAACTTGTCGATTGCAACGTACAAGTACTCGAAGCCCCCGACGGCTCGGGGAAAAGGGCCGAGGATATCGAGCCCCCAGACCGAGAAGGGCCAGGATAAAGGGATTGTTTGGAGAGCTTGAGCTGGCTGATGAATCTGTTTTGCATGGAACTGGCACGCTTCACACTTGGTTACTAGTGCAGTTGCATCTTGGAGGGCTTCTTGCCAGAAGAACCCTTGCCGGAAGGCTTTCCCGACAAGTGCTCTTGCGCCAATGTGATGGCCGCATATGCCTCCGTGTATCTCTGCCAACAGCTTCTGTCCGTCTTCCCTGGAGATGCACTTCAATCTGACACCGTTGAGTCTCCTTCTGTATAGCTCGTTGTCCACGAACTGGTACATACTTGACTGCCTGGTGATCTTCTCCATCTCTTCTGGGTCGTCGGGAAGTTCTTCAGTTTGCAGAAAACGGACGATCTGCTGCGCCCATGCCGGAGCCCGGGGCTCGACGGCAAGGACTAAAGGCATGAAGGCCGCTGCGGGGACCCCGGCTTCTACGGCAAGAACCTCTGGTTCCGCCGGAGCCGGTGATCCCCCGGCAAGCTTGCCGGGGCAAAGCTTGTCGGGAACCCCCGCTTCAACTGGACAGATCCTCGGATCCGCAGGAGCGGACTGTTCCTCAGCGTTCAGACTGCTGATCTGCTTGCCGGAGCAAGGCTTATCGGGGACACCTGTTTCGACTGGACGGATCCTGGGATCCGCAGGAGCGGGCTGTCCCCCGGCGTTCTGGTTGTTGATCTTGGGGACCTTGGCGGCGGTCTCAGGAAGGTTCGCCTGCAAGTAGTCGCCGGAGACCAACTTCCTTTTCTTGGACTGCCCAACTGATGGTGTAACGGATGGTTGAGTCAGCTTGAGTAAGAAGGTCCCTGGTTCCACAGGTAACTTCAACGAAGCACACTTCGAAAGGCCGTCTGCTATCTCATTCTGAGCTCTCGGGACGTGCTCCATTTGCAGCCCTTCAAAGTGTTCTTCCAGCTTCCTCACTTCATCTACATAAGCTTCCATCAGAGGGCTCTGGTAGCTCTTGTTGACTTGCCGGACCACCAGTTGAGAATCTCCCCGCACAATCAGCTTTCTGATCCCAAGTTCGGCCGCAATCCTGAGGCCGGCGAGCAAGCCTTCATACTCAGCAGTATTGTTGGTTGCTTGCTCTCTTGGGAAGTGCATCTGGATAACATACTTGAGGTGCTCTCCGGTGGGCGCGATGAGTACCACGCCAGCACCGGCGCCTTGCAGCGAGAAGGCACCATCGAAGTACATTACCCACTCGCTTGTTGCTTCTTGTACGGGCGCGCTTGTTTCTTGGGCTTCTCCATCTGGCGTCGTGGTCCACTCAGCTATGAATTCTGCCAAAGCTCGGCTCTGTATGGTTGAAGTACTTTCAAACTTGAGTCCAAAGCTCGACAGCTCCAGTGCCCACTCGACGATCCTGCCTGTTGCCTCGGGATTGTGCAATATCCTCTTCAGCGGAAAGCGAGTGACTACTGTTATCTCATGTGCTTGGAAGTAATGGCGCAGCTTTCTCGAGGCCATGAGGAGGCCGAAAAGCAACTTCTGCACCCCAGAGTATCTTGATCTAGCCCCCTGCAAGAGGGAACTCACAAAATACACCGGGCGCTGCACCATCTTCTTCCGCGCTCCATCCTGTTCCTGCGCAGGGTTGCCCTTGTCGGGGCCAGAGCTTGCCGGAGCAGCCCGCCGCTTGTCGCTGGATTCGCTTGCAGGTGGTATAGACTCCTCGTCGGCCTCCCTCTCCGCCACTAACGCAGCACTAACCACCTGGTTGGTTGCCGCTAGGTATAGCAACAACTTCTCCTGTGGTCTAGGTGCGACAAGTATTGGAGTGGAGGATAGGTACCTTTTCAAATCTTGCAGCGCCGCCTCCGCTTCTGGAGTCCACTGCATGGGGCCTGCCTTCTTCAAGATTTTAAAGAAGGGTAGGGCGCGTTCTGCAGACCTTGAAATGAACCGACTGAGGGCGGCCACACAACCTGCAAGCTTTCTGACGTCCTTGACGCGCTCTGGGGCTTCGATCTGCTCGATGGCTTTGATCTTGTCGGGATTAGCTTCAATCCCCCTCTGTGACACAAAGAACCCGAGAAGCTTGCCGGAGGGGACTCCGAAAACGCACTTCTCGGGGTTCAGCTTGAGCTGTATCTTGCACAGGTTCTGAAATGTCTCTTCCAGATCTTGGACCAGGGTTTCCTTGCTCCTGCTCTTCACCACGATGTCATCCATGTAGGCCTCCACGTTCCTATGGATCTGTGGCTCGAAAGCAGTGTGCACTACCCTTGCAAACGTTGATCCCGCATTCTTCAGTCCAAACGGCATGCGTATGAAGCAATAGGTGCCGCACGGAGTGATAAATGCGGTCTTCTCTTCATCTTCTTTGGCCATAAAGACTTGGTGGTAGCCTGAATATGCATCAAGAAAAGAGAGTAGCTCACATCCGGCAGTGGAGTCAACAATCTGGTCAATGCGCGGCAAGGGAAATGGATCCTTGGGACATGCTTTATTCACATCGGTGAAGTCTATGCACAGTCTCCACTTCCCATTGGCTTTGCGCACGACGACCGGATTGGCCAGCCATGTTGGATGGATCACACCTCTCACTAGGCCTGCTGCCTCTAGCTTCTTGATCTCTTCGCTGATGAATTCTTGGCGCTCCACGGCTTGCTTTCTCACTTTCTGCTTGACGGGTCGCGCGTGAGGACAGACAGCGAGCTTGTGCTCAATCACCCTCCTGGGAACACCGGGGATGTCGGACGGTTGCCATGCAAACACGTCGACATTCGCCCGCAGGAAGGCAACGAGCGCGCTTTCCTATTTGCTGTCAAGCGTGGCACTGATGGTGAAGGTACCGCCAGTGCCGTCCTCCTTGGCGGACACCTTCTTGGTTGCCAGAGGAGCGGTCATTCCCTTCTTGTACTTGCCGGTGGAGCTCGATGGAACGTCCTCGACGGCGGCGCAGCACTCCGAAGAGGTGCGGTTGCCGGAGTGGGCCCCAGAGCACTTACCGGACTTGGTCCTTGTCTTCTTCCCCCCAGGGGCTTCAGCGGCAAGTGTGTCCTTCTCTGCCGCGGCTGCTACATCCCGGTAGATCTTGTCGGCGCAGATAAGCGCGTCCTTTTTGTCGCCATGGACAGTGATGACGCTTATTGGCCCCGGCATCTTGAGTACGTTGTAGGCGTGGTGGGAAGCTGCCATGAACTTGGCGAGAGCGGGACGGCCGAGGATCCCATTGTATGGTAACGGGATATCAGCGACGTCGAACGTGATGCGCTCAGTCCTGAAGTTGAGCTCGCCGCCGAAGGTCATAGGCAGAGTAATCTTCCCCTTGGGCTTGCTCCTCCCCGGGTTGATTCCTTGGAAAGAACCGGTCTCTTCGAGCTCGCCGTCTGGGATCTGGAGTTTCTTGATCACAGCGGAGGAGATCAAGTTCAGCCCGGCCCCGCCGTCTACCAACATTTTGGTGACCTTGAGGTTGCGGATGGTGGGTGAGACCAGCATCGGCAAGCACCCGACCGCGGTTGTGCGGTCGGGGTGATCCTCAAGATCGAAAATGATGGGCGTGCTGGACCATTTGAGGAGCCTGCGCGACTCCACGGGCGGCTCTGCTGCGTTCACCTCTCGCACCCACTGCTTAAGCTGGCGGTGGGAGGTGTGCAGAGAGGCGCCGCCGTCAACGCATAGGACCTCCGTGGCCTTCTGGAACTCCTGCTCACTGTTATCTTCGTCTTCCATGTCTTCGTCGTCGTCTTCTTCATCCTCGTCGCGGCCCCGGGGAGGCCAATCGCCTTGCCGCTGCTTGGCCTTGCCGCGGCGTCCTCCCCGGCCGATGGGCGGCCGCTTCTTGCTTGGTTCGCCACCTCCACCCCGGGCCTTCCCCTTGTCGCGCCTCTCGTACTCAGCCTTCTGCTGCACGACGAGGTACTCGACGCTTTTGCAGTTGGAGAGATCGTGGCCCTTGGTGCGGTGGATCTTGCAGTATTGCTTGTCGGAGCCGTCCTGCTTGTCGGCTGCCGCCACGGGGGCAGGCTCCTTGCCGGAGCCGCCAGCCTGCGTTTGCTTGGCGGGAGCCTCCTTGCCGGACTCCTCGACGGCAAGCACCTCTTTCCTGTTCTTCCTCCTATTATTCCGCCGCTGGCTTCTGTTCGCCGGGGCGGTGTCGTCACTGTCGCTTTCTCCTGCGCCAGCATCCTCCCCGGGGAGTTTCCTCCCCTCCTCCGCGCGCGCGCACTTGTCAGCCAGGGCATATAGCTCGCTGACGTCCCGGATCTTGGTCATGGCAATCTCTTCACGCATGCGGCGGTTACGCACGTTCTGGTGGAACGCGCTGATAACCGCGGCAGGGTGAACGTCGGGGATGTTGCGATGCACGCGGCTGAAGCGCTGGATGTACTTGCGCAGGGATTCTCCTTCCTTCTGGGCTAGGATGTGGAGGTCGCTATCCTGGCCATGAGGTTTGTGGCCGCCTGTGAAGGCGCCAACAAACTGATGGCAAAGATCCGCCCAGGAAGAAATGGAGCCTTCCGGCAAGTGCATAAGCCACGAACGAACGTTCGGCTTAAGCACGAGCGGGAAGTAGTTCGCCAATATCCTCTCGTCGCGCCCCCCGGCAGCTTGCACAGCGATCGTGTAGATGCTGAGAAACTCCGAGGGGTGCGTCCTGCCGTCGTACTTCTCCGGTACGTCGGGCTTGAAGTTCTTCGTGCTAGGCCACCGGACGCGCCGCAGCTCACGGGTGAACGCAGGGCAACCTGCCGCGTACGGTAAGTCACCTGGTTCACCGGGCGCGTGCGTGTCGACAGCGTTCCCAGCCCGCTGGTCTGATTGCCGCCGAGTTTCTCGGCGGCGCTCAATCCTTGTTCGAGCGTCTTCTTGCTGCCGCTCGTCGAGGACTCGGCGCTGGTCCCGGCGAGTCCGCGGGTCTGACGACGCTGTAGAGCCGTCGTCGGCGTTGCTCCAGCGGGGCGGCGTCTTCTGCTTCTGCGCCGGGGAGTGCATGGTGGTTGCACCCCCGGCGGTCTTGTCGCCGTCGGCCTTCGTCTTCTCGACCTGCCATGGCCGTGAGGTCGTCGGCTGTTGCGGCGTGTCGTTGTTGGCGAAGGCGATCAGGCTCTGGATGGTGGCCCTCCAGCCTTCGGCCTTGTCAGCCGCTGGAGGGTAGTCGAGGAGCAGTTGCGCTCTCGCGAGCGCTTCTGCCGGAGTGGAGGGGAGCGGGGGCGAGTGGCGCGAGGAGCGGGATACGCTCGGACTCCTAACAATGTTAGAAAGAGCGGGGTCCCTCCCCGGCGCCTTCGCCTTGCCCGTGTCCGGACGGGGGCCCGGGGCGTCCCGTGAACCTCCAGTTTGCCCTTGGTCCAGCAAGCGGATGCCACCTCCTGTGGCATGGCGCTGCTGGGTCGTCGTTTGTCGGGACGGACGCGACGCGTCCTCGGAGGCCGAGGCTCGGTCGTCCGCCCTGTTCTTGGATTTGGTGGCGCCGCGAGTGTTCTCGCCGGTGGCCACCCCTCCGACGGCGTCTCCCCCGCCCACCGTTGGCTCCGGTAGCGGTGGAAGAGACGCGGACGGGCCCGCGACCTCCGAAGCCTTCTTCTTCGGGGCCATGGTGTTGATGAAGCTAGCGAATTCGGAGAAGCTGACGAAGAGCGCGCTCGCGCGAACGCCGGATCTGATCCGCACAACCTCGACGCTCCCCCTACCTGGCGCGCCAAAGATGTCGGGGTGGACGGCGTCCCCCGCGAGCACCTATGGGGCCGGAGCCCCTTTCGTTGTCCGGTGAGGGGGGCGGAGGGAGCACGGAGAGCAGATCGAGGCGAGCACACGGGCGGTTTACCCAAGTTCGGGCCGCGATGGACGCGTAAAACCCTACTCCTGCTTGGTTGTATTGAACTGGGGAGCTCGGGAGCTTGGAGAGCTAGCTACACCGAGCGTATGGCTGTCTGGATTCCCCATCTCCGAACCCCCTCTACGTTGCACACGGGCCTCCTTTTATAGCGCAAAGGGGTCACCGACAGGTGTCAACGTAAGAGAAAGGGGTAAAAGTGTAAAAAGGGGTGGAAGTTGTAACAGTGCGGGAACAGTGGCGCTACAGTGCGGCACAGTGTTATCATACCTACTTCTGACGGTAGGGGACAAGGGCATTAAATGCCCGTCACGGTCGCCTGGACAGCACCGAGGCGGACCGTTAGGTGCGCCACCGCTCGCCACGGTGGTGGCTGCATGCCACCGCATACCCCAGGCTGCGCGGTGCCCCGCCACGTGCCCTTGGGGGAAACCCCGGAGCGACGCGTGGGCGGGTGAGCTGGAGCGCAGTCCTGAGGTGGCGATTTGCCGCGGCAAGTGGCTTGCCGCGGGGGTCGTCTTCCTGTGCCTGATAGCTTGCCGGCTATCAGGCCTTGCCGGGGCGCATGGCGCGCCGTGGCGGGCTTCTCTTGTGGTGCCTGGGTTCGGCCTTCCCGACAAGCTCCTCTTGTCGGGGTCTCGATCTTCTGTCTCGTATACTTTGTTCTTGGATGGTATTACATGGGCTTAGTCGTCCCGGCAAGCTCCTCTTGTCGGGGTCTTGTCTTCTTGGCCCGGCAAGCTCCTCTTGCCGGGGGCCTTGTCTTGAATGCTTGGTCTTCTCTTGGCGCTTCCTGGGCGGGCCTCGCCGCAGGGTGCTACAACTGCCCGTGCACAAGTCTGGGGTACTAAGGTACCCCTACTTTAGTACACCGACAATAAAGAACTTCAAAGAGTGCCCCAAAGTTTCTATCGGAGAGTCAAGACAAGAACGTGTGCCAACCCCTATGCATAAGTTCACAAGGTCACTGAACCCGCAAGTTGATCACCAAAACATACATCAAGTAGATCACGTGAATATCCCATTATCACCACAGATAAGCACATGCAAGACATACATCAAGTGTTCTCAAATCCTTAGACTCAATCCGATAATATTACTTCAAAGGGAAAACTCAATCCACTACAGGAGAGTAGAGGGGGAGAAACTTCATAAGATCCAACTATAATAGCAAAGCTCGCGATACATCAAGATCGTGCCAAATCAAGAACACGAGAGAGAGAGAGAGAGAGAGAGAGAGAGATCAAACACATAGCTACTGGTACATACCCTCAACCTCGAGGGTGAACTACTCCCTCCTCGTCATGGAGAGCGTCGGGATGATGAAGATGGCCACCGGTGATGGATCCCCCTCCGGCAGGGTGCCGGAACAGGGTCCCGATTGGTTTTTGGTGGCTACAGAGGCTTGCGGCGGCGGAACTCCCGATCTATTTTGTTCCCCGATGTTTTTAGGGTATATGGACATATATAGGCAAAATAAGTCGGTCAGGTGAGCCACGAGGGGCCCGCGAGGGTGGGGGCGAGCCTAGGGGCAGGCGCGCCTCCCTGCCTCGTGGCCACCTTGTTTCTTCCCTGACGTACACTCCAAGTCTCCTGGATTGCTTCCGTTCCAAAAATAACTCTCCCGAAGGTTTCATTCAGTTTGGACTCCATTTGATATTCCTTTTCTTTGAAACACTGAAATAGGCAAGAAAACATCAATTTGGGTTGGGCCTTCGGTTAGTAGGTTAGTCCCAAAAATGATATAAAAGTATAAAGTAAAGCCCATAAACATCCAAAACAGGTAATATAATAGCATGGAACAATAAAAAATTATAGATACGTTGGAGACGTATCAAGGGGATGGGTGAGGATGGAGAACATGCCTCGCCTACTAGTAGCAATAACAGCAAGAGGGCTCGTGTTGACTCAAGTGGTGTGTCAGGTGATAGATCGGCGGCCTCCTTCGAGGAGGACCGCCGGATGCAATGAATATCCTAGTGTGGAACTGGCGGGGGAACCGCCGGACAGTTCGTGAGGTGTTGGCCCTCTCTAAAGCCAATTCCCCGGGGCTTGTTTTTCTCTCAGAGACAAGACAGGCCTCTTCAAAGATGGAGAAGCTAAAGTGGAGATTGCAGATGAAGGGTTTTGTGGGTGTGTTGAGTGATGGAATCAGTGGAGGACTTGCGCTCTATTGGGATGAGAAGTTGCAAGTGAGAGTGTTGGATTCCTGTGCATGGTACATTGACGTGCGGATTGTAGATGTGGCAAGTGACAAGAATTGGAGAACGATGTTTGTTTATGGTGAACCTCGAGTAGAGAACCGTCATCTCATGTGGAGTTCACTCTCCCAGCTCCGTGCGCTCTCTTCGGAGCCGTGGTTAGTGTGTGGCGACTTCAACGAGGCGATGTGGCAGCATGAGCATATGTCTAGAACCCAGCATTCTGAAAATCAGATGGGGATGTTCCATGACTGTTTGTTAGCATGCGAGTTGTGGGACCTCGGTTTCTTAGGGTATCCTTTTACATATGATAATGGGCAACTTGGTGAGAGGAATGTGCGAGTTCGCCTTGACCAAGCATGTGTGGATGAAAATTGGAGGGAGCTCTTCCCTGACGCGCATGTTCTTCATCGGGCATCTTCATGTTCTGACCATAGCTCGATCTTGGTTCAGCTTGCTCTCGTGGATCCGAGGAGGACTAGGGCCTCTCCAAGGTACGGGATTATGTGGGAACGCCACTCGGCGTTGTCAGATGTGGAGGCGAGTAGATGGAGGAAGAGTAAACCAGCCGGCAACCTGGCGGCTGTGCGGGACGCGCTGCATGAAATGATGAATGGCCTCCAGGCATGGTCTAAGGAGAACTTCGGTCATGTTGCTACAGAACTGGAGAAGTTAAGGGTCGAGCTGGCTTATTTACAACTAAGAGATGCGGACAGAGCGTTGATCCGTCAGAAGATGTTTCAGCTTGATGAGCTACTATACAGGTAAGAGATGGTGTGGTTACAGAGATCGCGCATACGAGGCTGAAGGAAGGAGAAAGGAACACGACATATTTGCATAGGCGAGCTTTGTGGCGTGCGTGAAGGAATTACATGCAGAGATTATGGTGCACTGATGGCTCGTGGTGTTCTTCTCCGTTGGACATAGAACGCATGGCCACTTTCTACTTCAAGGAAGTTTACACCAAAGATCCGACTCTAACACCCGATGTCGTGCTTGAGGCTATTGAACCTAAGGTAACTGAACTGATGAACGCCATGTTGAGCGCGCCGTTTTCTAAAGAGGAAGTGTCCAACACCCTGTTTCAAATCGGCCCACTAAAAGCTCCGGGCACAAATGGTTTCCCGGCAAGGTTCTATCAACGGAATTGGGCCGCTCTAAAATCTGAAATCACAGCAGCAGTGTTGGAGTTTTTTGTCTCTGGATCCATGCCAGAAGGAGTTAATGATACAGCGATCGTCCTCATTCCGAAAGTCCCTCATCCCAAGGAGCTAAAGGATTTCAGGCTGATCAGCTTATGAAATGTGATATACAAACTGGTTTCTAAATGTTTGGTTAATCGTTTCCATCCCTTGCTATCAGAGATGATTTCTGAGAACCAAAGTGCTTTTATTCCGGGCCGGCTCATCTCGGATAATTCTATTATTGCTTTCGAGTGCATCCATCACATACAGTCTCTGAAGAGCAACAGTCGGGCAGCATGCGCGTACAAACTCGATCTCCCGAAGGTGTATGATCGGGTCGACTGGGACTTTCTGGAGAAGGCCCTTAGCAGATGGGGGTTTTCTAATCAGTGGATTGCCTGGATAATGACATGTGTTAAATCAGCCCGATATTCAGTTAAATTTAATGGGAAGCTATTGGAAGTTTTTTCACCATCTAGAGGGCTTCGACAAGGTGACCCATTGTCTCCGTTCTTGTTTCTCTTTGTTGTTGATGCTTTATCTGCTCTCATGTCTAAGTCAGTTAATGAGGGAAGCTTGAACGGGGTGAGCATTTGCCGGGGTGCACCGGAGATTTCTCACCTCCTATTTGCGGATGACACCATGTTGTTTTTTGAAGCTTCAGGCCAGCAGGCGAATGTTGTTAAAGGCTTGTTGAACATTTATTCCTCGGCAACGGGTCAACTCATAAACCCCTAGAAGTGTTCCATCCTTTGTTCTGACAATTGCGAAGGGTCAGTTGCGGACAAGATCAAGAATATATTGGAGGTACACTACTAGAGAAAAGCCTAGCGGCAGCGCAGGTTTTAGGCCTATCAGTAGCGCGGGCGGGAGCGCTACTGGTACGGCGCTACAGCTAAAGGTTAGCAGTAGTGTGTGTTAACCCACGCTACTGCTATATCGACTTAGTAGTAGCGCTTTCTCAGAAGAGCGCTACTAGTAATTACTAGTAGCGCTTCTCCCTGCCCACGCTACTACTATTATTTCGTATTTTATTTCTTTTTTATTTCATGTTGTATTCATACACCTTCATACAAGTTTTCATACAATAGGAATTTAGAGATTGTTTTTACATCATAATGAGTTATTACATCACAGGGTGAAAGAACCGTGGACTAGTTTCAAGTGGATGGACATCCACTTGAAACTAATCCGTGGTTCTTTCACCCAATGATATAATAAATATCATCATCATATCATTAACAACTTATCATCATAATACATCATTGTCATATAACACCTCCTCATGATCATCGTTTTCATCAATGAGACATCACATAACAAATTGGTCACTAGTCATAATCACAACTACTCCTCATCATCAACTCTAACACATTGTACCACATAATAAACATATTGTACCTCATAGGACCTAATACATTCTCTTAGGACCTACTATATTCTCTAAGGTAAAATAGCAAAAAACAAGATAGCCCCGGACTCTCCATTATAGAGAATGGAGATTATCCTGTCTCCAATTCTTGCCTTTTGCTTAATGTTGCTTCCAAGAACCTCCTTACGAATGTCCAAACATTTTTTCCATTCTTTGATTAGCATGTGTTCACCGGTTTTAGAAATCCGATATGCACAGGTGAGATCCGTAGGATGACCTGGCTATATGTTCAAAACTCCAAGGCGACCATTTTGATACATCAGATGAGGCACACAATCCATCGGGATTTTCTATTAAAAAACATAGTAATAACTTCGTAGTTAGCAATGATGTACTAGTTTTAGAAGTATGCAAAAGATGCACGGATGTCGTAATACTAAAAAATCTTACCAGGGTATCTCCATAGAAGTTACCATGGTTCAACACGTGCACTAGTGGCACGTATTCACCATAATTTGGAGGAGTTCGATAATAGGTATTGTAATTCTCAAGACAAGTACAAAATGCGATCAGATGATTTTTCTCCTTATAAGTTAATTCGGAGCCATCGGTGTAGTGGGTTTTGTCTACCATCTTCCGCACATTGTTTAAAGAATCAAAATAAGATGTCAATGGAAATAAGTTGTCAACTATTTTGAAATAAACAATATAAATTAGTTAATAACTATGTTTGAGAAACTCACATAGCGGTAGAATCGGAAGCATATCAACAAGGACCCAAATGTCCATATTGTCTTGCTCGATGTCAGGATCACCAAGATCCACGGTAAAAATCATACCCTCATAAAAACCATACATTTTGCAAAGTGCTTCCCAATATTGGCAATCAAAATGGGTTACGCTCTGAGAATTGTACAGATTTACTTCAAAATCCATATCATGATTTGTCCTGAGGTGTATTTTCTTTGTTTCAAAATTCTCATGGTCTTCAAAATCCATCCTCTCCAAGACATAGCGTCTTGCATGGCATGGGATAAGCTCGTCGAATTGTAAAAGATGAAAATTAGACGTTGAAATAGTTGAAGTCATGCTTAATTACGAAAAAAACACTTGTCATCATTGTGTACCGTTTCAACATCGAAGGTCTCCTCGAGCTTAATGCTGAAGCGCCGATCTTCGTCCAGGTGAGGGCACCTATCGCACAGACCTCGATCATCGTGGCACCAGCTGCACTCCCCCGGGAGACTTTCGTCGTCCGAGTATGACATGTCCTACATTCATAATTCAAAGATTAAACTTGTACAATTAAATATATATACTAAAAAACCTAAATTAGATCATTATTTTTTGAGAAAATCTAGGCCACTCGATATTTCCTACATATTCTAGCACAAGTCATGCCAGAATTCACGGAAAAATCCGGCATGACCTTTGCTAAAAAAGGACATATCGAGCGCCTGAAATTTGCCAGAACAGAAATTAATCAACACTCTAGCAAAACATAGGCCACTCGGAGGTGTAACCTGAACATGACCGGCCACTTGGGCAACCACATATCCTATTTGAGCAACACAAGATATACATGTTTGGCATGGAGATTTGGTTGGTCTAACCTCGAGGTCGGAGGGGGCGGTGACGGGGACGATGGCGGGGATGATGGAGGGGCTCCTTGATTTCTGCAAAAGCAAAAACCCTATAAGTTATCACTAATACATCCCGAATAATTGCTTAAACTGAAAAAATAACAACAAATATGACATGTTCAACTAGTTCTATTAATTCAACTAATTCTTACTAAATATAAACTTACTATAAATAGAAAAAAACTAGTTCTTTCTAAAAATAAAGTAGTTCAACTAGTTATATTAATTTTCTTACTAAAAATACATTAGTTCTATTAATTCAACTAGTTTATTAATTTACTTACTAAACTAGTTCAACTAAAACTAAACTAGTTCAACTAGTTTATTAATTTACTTACTAATTATTTCAAACACTTACTAAAAACAGTAAAAAAAATACATTATACAATAGTAAAAAACATCTACTATTAACCATACTCCCCTAGTTAACTAGTACCATCACTACTACTAATTAACATCTACTACTACTACTACTAAAAAACATTATCTATGAACCCTAAATTAACATCTACTACTACTAAAAACATCTACTAACTAAGTAGAGAGAGGGGGTGGGGGAGGGGTGGGGGGGCTTACAGAGAGGGGAGAGACGGTGGTGGGGAGGTGCTCGGCGACGGAGAGGTAGGGGCAGCGAGGACGGGCTCGGGATCGGGAGGCGGCAGCCCTGGGCGGGCTCGGGCGGCGGCGATGAGGTCGAGGGCGGCGGCGGTGAGGTCGAGGGCGGCGACGGTGAGGTCGAGAGCGGCAGCGGGCGGCGGTGGTGAGGTTGAGGGCGGCCTCGGGCGACGGCGGTGAGGGCAGGCTCGGGCTCGGGCTGCGGTGGCAAAGGAGTTAGGGGAACAGGGGGGAGAGAGGAGGGAAGCAGGACTTAGTGAAATTTTGAGTCGGCGGGTGGTTAAGTCGAACTAGCAGTAGCGCACTTTAAGAAACGCACTATAGCTAAATTAGCTACAGCGCGTTTTAGAGAAAAACGCTACTAATAAGTCTAAGCACGCATCAAAAATATACATTGGTCATCATTGATCTTTTTGTGTAGAATCTAAATAGTCAACATGAATCCTCACTGTACCTATACACAAATCCTACACATATAGTTCAATGAAGACCAAGTGCTCGAGATAGTTTGAGAAGTAACATATTTAAGGTGGTAAACACCTTGTTCGCTTGGCAGTATGGGACTAAACTTAATTAGGTGCAATACTTAGCAGCAGCGAGTTTTGAAGAAAAAATCTGCTACTAAGTACTTTAGCAGTAGCGCGTCCAGCGAAGGGTGCTACTACTATATCTAGCCTGGAGGCAATGTCGTGGCAATTATAGTAGTAGTGCTTGTTTCACCTAGAGCGCTACTGCTACCGGGTTATTAGTAGCGCGGTTTTCTCAAGCAGCTACTGCTAATTAGCAGTAGCGTTTGTTTTTAAACCGCTCTGCTGCTAAGATTCTGTGTATAAGGTTTTCCCTAGTAGTGGTAACACAGCAGGTGTTTGAACCAAAATACCTTGGCCTACCGGTTCCTGGAGGAAGAGTCCATAAGGGGCAATTTGAGACGTTGCAAGATAGACTGAGGAAAAGACTTATTGATTGGAGTGAACAATACGTATCGGTTGGAAATAAAGAGATTCTTATTAAGGCCGTGGCACAGGCGATACCCACCTATGTTATGAGTGTGTTCAAACTACCTGCCCCAGTGTGTGATGATCTAACCAAGATGATGAGGCAATATTGGTGGGGGTGGAAAATGGCAAGAGGAAGATGGCATGGCTAAGCTGGGAGAGGATGATGCTACCCAAGGCCATGGGGGGCATGGGATTCCGAGACATGAGGGCTTTTAATCAGGCTTTGCTTGCCAAGCAGGCCTGGCGCCTACTGGATAGCCCAGATAGCTTATGTGCGAGGTTATTGAAGGCTAAATATTACCCGAGGGGAAATTTGTTGGACACTGTTTTTTCATCAAACTGTTCGGCGGTGTGGAAAGGTATTGTTCATGAACTTGAGCTTGTGAAGAAAGGCATTATATGGCGTGTTGGCAATGGCACAATGATAAAGACTTGGAGGGATGCTTGGATCAATCATGGACACAATCTCAGACCGGTCACTCACTAGTAGAAAAAGGGCCATTTGTCCCGGTTCTTAAGGGCCTTTTGTCCCGGTTGTTGAACCGGGACTAAAGTGTCGTTACTAATGCCCTGGGCCTTTAGTCCCGGTTCTTACATGAACCAGGACAGATGGTCCTCCACGTGGCCCGTGCAGCGAGCCCGGGCAGGAGGCCCTTTGGTCCCGGTTGGTGGCACAAACCGAGACTAATAGGCATCCACGCATCAGCAGCTGGCAGGAGCTGAGGTATTTGTTTTTTTAAAGGGGGTGGTTTAGGGGTTTTGGGGGGTTAATTTAGGTGTTTCATATATTGTGTTATCTAGCTAATTAATAGAGAGAAGTGTCCTCTCTTATCTCCGTGCTTGGTCGACGTACGCTACGTATTATACGTATAGAGAGGACTCGACATGCTAGCTAGTAAGAAATGAAGGAAACAGAAGATCGTCATGAACATATGCATACAGAGAGAAGTGATATCAACCACCTCTCCTTCTCCAAGAGATTGGTCGAACAACAAGTTCTTGTATATCTATCCGACGCTACTGGCTACATATATACAATATAATTATCTCTTACAATATAATGTCCTAATTATATATGAACTCAGGGTCCATATGGTATTCTCCGTCTTTAGCGATCACGTGGTCAAGGAAGAATGCCGCCAATTCCTCTTGAATTGCTCGCATACGATTTGGTGGTAGGAGTTCATGCCGCATCCGAAATATCTAATTTGAAGAAGGGGGTCAATACATATATATATGAATAAATGAAACTCAACACAAATGATGGTAATAAAATAAAATTGTGAATATTATTGCTTACGCACTTCATATTGTTCGTCAGAGTAGCCCCGCTCATAGGTCATGTGGCGGATGGACTCGCAAACATAGTATCCACAGTAATTATTCCCGGCTTCCTGCCACAACCACTTTACAAGAAATAGAGGTCAATCAAACTGATAAGCAAGCATGCTATAAATGGTATTGATGAAACTAGCGCTTGAATCACTAGGAGATGCGCGGAACATGCTAGTAGTACTTACTTTCGGGTGTCTAAATTGCAGCTTCTTCGGCAGTCCCGGAGCTTTATTGGTGAATTTTGTCCAAACCCTGCCAAACAAAAAAACAATTACTCGATATCAGGAAATGAACAAAGTTGCTGATATGGTGCGATAATGATCGATTTAACTTACTTCTCGAGCATTTCAGTCATGTCCGCATACTCCTTAGGATCTTTTCGTCTCGAGTCTAAGATGGTTACTAGTCCCTGCTCAAGCTTAATCTCTAGGAGAATATAGTGGAACCTGCGCACGCATGCATAACTCATCAATTACATTACTATAACCTGGACTAATAAGGGAAACCGAATATGCACAAGACAGTAACACTCACTTGAAGTTGTAAGGAAAGAGTATTATATCTTTGTTTTCATTTATTACCAACGATCATAGCAAGTTGGCCTCGGTATCTTTGGCATGAACGTTAACCTCATTTGCATCTATGAGATTTGTGTTAATGAACCCAATATCACCGATTTGTCTTTTCTTCAATTC
Organism: Aegilops umbellulata; assembly: GCA_032464435.1. Classification (NCBI taxonomy): domain Eukaryota; kingdom Viridiplantae; phylum Streptophyta; class Magnoliopsida; order Poales; family Poaceae; genus Aegilops; species Aegilops umbellulata. The sequence continues at coordinate 643,363,318 of CP136057.1, forward strand.
GGCGATCTTCAATCTGCATAATATAGTGAGGATAAATATAAATACATGCAATAAAAGAGCTGGCCTATATATAGAGACTTAATGACAGAAGTAGTACTTACAGACAGTAGCAAGTGATCGTTAATTTATCGAGGGCCTATTGATTGAAAAACTGGAAGAACTCCTCAAATGGAACATTCAACAGTTCAATTCCAACGAGGTCATGCTCCTCTTTAACTTTCAGCGTCAAAATATTTGTCCCCCCAGACTCTCTGCAGGTTTTCATGTACCAATCATGGAATCTTCGCATCATCGTTGTTAGAGATTTTTCATCTTTGACGAGAGGCTTCCCGTACTCGTATGTGTGTTCGTCCACCTCCAAGAAATCATAATGTACATCGTCGGGCAGGTAATCTCCAAGATTGCTATAACCGGGCACCATCCTCAGATCATTAGCAACAATGTCGCTAGACACCTTGAGCAGGGGGCACGATTGGCCCGCTTGTTCGCCGAGCTGGGCAATTTTTCCCAGCTCATCATTCTGCTAACCTTTGATCATTGATAGTACTTCTCGACCGCTTCGCTTCAAGAAATGACTTTTCAATAATGCGGTCATAGTTGGCTTTCGGCGGAGACTTTGGTGGTTTCTTCAGGGCATCCAGAGTGCGCTTCGCTTTCACCAGATCTACCTTCTCCTCCGGAGGTGGATGTTTCTTTGCTTTCACCCCTTCAAAGAATTTCGTCACTTCGGCTCGCACGATATTCGTGTTTTCCTCCACAGTCCTCTCGTATGGTAACTTCGGCGAAGTCTTCAGAGAAGGACCGAATCTGTATTGCCTCCCGCCTCTGGTTGTACTGCTAGATGCCGGAGCAGACGGAGCGGCTACGACTGTCTTCTTTCATGCTTGCTTACGAGGCGGAGGAGAAGGACTACGACGCTCGAGAGCAGCCGGAGCGGCGGCGGGTCTCTTCTGCCCTTGCTGGCGAGGCGGAGAAGGAGGAGGCTGGCTGCTCATGCGCGCAGGCGGAGAAGGAGGCGGCCAGAGTGCCGCCACGCGCCGGAGAAGGAGGCTAAGTGCCCTGATCACTCGCCGGAGGAGGAGGTGGAGGAGGTGGCGGAGTGCCTAGACTCGCCGGAGGAGGAGGAGGAGGAGGCAGAGGCGTCCATTTCGGAAGGTTAATGAGCTCCTTCTGCCATAGGCATGGAGTCTTCAGAGAAGAACCCAGCCGAGTCTCCCCTTCACCGGTAGGGTGGTCAAGCTCGAGGTCCTCAAATCCGTCCATTATTTCATCCACCATCACCCTAGCATATCCTTCTGGAATCGGCCGGCAGTGGTAGGTTGCGCCAGGTTCAGTAGGTAAAACAGAGCCAACAGCCGCCTTGACTTTGAAATTCATCCATTGCGTCATAAGGTGGCAATGTTGAGACTCAGTGATAGCATCCACGGGGTAGCTAGTAGGAGCCGTGAAGACAGGCTCCTGCTGAAGCAGCTCGGTGGAAGCCACGCTACTTCTCCGCTGAGATGGCGGGGTAGCTTCGGGGGAAGCTTCGGTAGGTCGTTTGCTGCAATTTGCTTCTCGTTCCTCTATCGCTAGTACCCTTGCGTGCAGCGCCTGCAGTTGGGTATGCTCTACTATCTTCCTCCTCTCCTCGCATTTGTAACCGCCTGCGTCCAGAAACCCAACCTTCCACGGAACGGAGCCTGGCGTGCCTCGTGTTCGTCCAGGGTGCTCATGATTCCCGAGGGCCATTGTGAGCTCGTCGTTCTCTCTGTTTTGAATGAACGTCCCTTGCTGGGCTGCATCGATATACTCCTGAAGCCTCGTGACTGGTACTCTCAGTTGCTCGTCCGTCCAAACGCACTTCCCTGATACAGGGTCCAAGTTTCCTCCAGCCCCGAAGAACCAAGTCTGGCAACGGTCTGGCCACCTCAATGTCTCTGGTTCGACCCCTTTATCAAGCAGGTCATTCTCAGCCTTGGCCCACAACGTCCGGGCTTTGAGGTAGCCACCTGACCCCGTGCGATGGTGAAGCTTCTTCTTCGCAGCATTCTTCTTGTTTGTCACTGACATCTTCTTACTCTTGTCCAATGTCTTGTGGGCCACAAATGCGGGCCAGTGATCTCTAATCTTCTCATACCGGCCGATGAATTCTGGTGTCTCTTCTTTGTCGACAAATTTTTTCAGCTCATTCTTCCACCTCCTGAATAGTTGTGCCATCTTCTTAAGAGCATGAGACTTGATCAATTGCTCTTTAACTGGCTTCTGGCGGTAGGGTGAAACTTGCCTTCAGCGCGGTCCAAAGATCATCTTTCTGCATATCGGAGACATAAGACACCTCACGGTCTTCTTTAGCCAGCTTAGACCATTGGTGGATGCTGATCGGGATCTTGTCCCTAACAAGAACCCCACACTGAGCAGCAAATGCTTCCTTTGTCCCGATGGGTTCAATCGGTTGGCCATCGCGCGCGATTTCTATGATCTCAAACCTTTGATCCGAGCGCAACTTTTTCTTCTTATTTATTTCTCCTCTTCTTCATCTTTTTCTTTTCCTTCTTCCTAAACTAAACATAAACTAAAATAATCCTAAAACTAAACGAAACTTCTCCTCCTCCCTTTTTATTTCTTCTTCTTTTTCTTTTCATCCTAAAACTTTATGAACAAAATTACAACAGAAAAAACAATAAAAATTCTATGAACAAAATTACAACAGAAAAAAATCCTATGAACAAAATTACAATAGAAAATCTTATGAACAAAATAATTCTATGAACATAAAAACAATAAAAATTCTATGAAAAAAATAAAAATTCTTTGCATATGAATATACAAACATTTGCATATTCTACAATATCATCATCATATTCTACAATAATATCACCAAAAATCCTAACTTTTGCATATGAACATACATACATCATCATCATCTACTACTACTACTACAATATGAACAAAAAAATTAATATATATGTGAACAGGGGGCCTGCTTCGTCGTCGGCGTCGGGGCAGGTGGAGGTGTCGGGGCGGGCGGCGGCGTTGGGGTGCGGGGGGAGGGGGAGAGAGGAGGGGGAACGGTGTGGTGAGGCTCACACTGCAGGCGAGCGGCGGCGAGGTCGGGGCAAGGCGCTCGGCGTGCGCGATGGCGAGGTCGGGGCAGGGCGCATCGAGGTCGGGGCAGGGTGCAGCGAGGCCGGGGCAGGGGCGACGGCGACGACGGAGACGGCGGACGGGGGCGGCAGCCTGGCGGCGTCGATGTCGTCGGCGTCGTCGGGGCAGCAACTGCGAGATGAGAAGTGAAAGTTCACAAGTCCTGCTTATATACCCAGGGCATTGGTTCCGATTCATAGCACCAACCGGGACCAATGACCCCTTCAGTCCCGGTTGGTGCCACCAACCGTGACAAAGGTCAGTTTTCGGCAGCCCAAAGGGCGGGAAGCGGCGGCATTTGGTCCCGGTTGGTGGCACCAACCGGGACTAAAGGGGGGGCATTGGTCCTGGTTGGTGCCGCCAACCGGTACCAATGCACCCCTTTAGTCCCGGTTGGTGGCACCAACCGGGACCAAAGGCCCTGTGCTGCCCGCGTCGCGGCCAAAACTTTAGTCCCACCTCGCTAGCTGAGAGAGCTCGAGAGTGGTTTATAAGCACTGCTGCGCCAACCCTCTCGAGCTCCTCTCAACTACAAGCTTGCGGGCCTAATTTATCACGATGTGCTTTTGGGCCTACTGGGTCTCCTGCGGGCCTGTATCCTGGCCCATGGTTGGGTTTCTAGTCGTATTCAGGCCGTCGTGGCCCAGTAGGTGGAACCTTTTTATTTTTTTGTTGTTTTATTTATTTATTATTTTTCTACTTACAACAAAAAACTTACTGTTGATATTTTTATTTATTTTATTAAAGTTTATTTATTTTACTTTATTAAAGTTTATTTTGTTTCTACTTATTTATTTATTAAAGTTTATTTTATTTGTTTTCTACTTATTTATTTTATTAAATTTTAATTTATTTTATTTTGTTTCTACTTATTTATTAAAGTTTATTTTGTTTCTTTCTGCTTTTCATGTTTTGAACAGAAAATACTTTGATAAGTTCAGTGGCATGAATTTTATATAATTTTAGTTTAAAAAATTCTAGAGGTTTATAAAAGCTTTTTAGTTCATTCCTTTTGCTATTAGAGTTTTATAGTAGTTTTTTAGTTAATTTTCTTTTTGCATGGTTTCACCAATTGACCCACATAGCATGTGCAAGAAAGTAGAGAGGGTGGCGGCAAAAATTGGATGCTCTTCGTGTACAAAACGGACAATCTCTTTCGAAGTATGAGGGTTTCATACGGAAACTTGTCTGTTATAAAGGGATTTCATTTTTTTGAACTTATTTGAACTCCAGAGTTTTTTTGTGTTCAAAATGCACCATTCAAAGCCACATCATCAAGTTTCAACCCTTTCCAACTTCATTTGTTATTTGTCATGCATTTACTGATTATTTTGAGCTATAAGACCCTGAAATTGAAAAGCATTTCAAATGAACTCTGAAAAGGTTGAAAGTTGGCATGGTATCATCAATTGACCCACTTAGCATGTGCAAGAAAGTAGAGAGGGTGGCGGCAAAAACTGGATACTCTTCGTGTACAAAACGGACAATCTCTTTCGAAATATCAGGGTTTCATACGGAAACTCGTCTGTTACAAAGGGATTTTATTTTTTTGAACTTATTTGAAATCCAGAGGTTTTATGTGTTCAAAATGCACCATTCAAAGCCACATCATCAATTTTCAACCCTTTCTGACTTCATTTGTTATTTTTCATGCATTTACTGATTATTTTGAGCTATAAGACCCTGAAATTGAAAAGCATTTCAAATGAACTCTGAAAAGGTTGAAAGTTGGCATGGTATCATCATTTCACCCACATAGCATGTGCAAGAAAGTAGAGAGGGTTATGACAAAAAATGGACGCACTTCGTGTACAAAACGAACAATCTCTTTCGAAGTATCAGGGTTTCATACGGAAACTCGTCTGTTACAAAGGGATTTCATTTTTTTGAACTTATTTGAACTCCAGAGTTTTTCTGTGTTCAAAATGCACCATTCAAAGCCACATCATCAATTTTCAACCCTTTCTGACTTCATTTGTTATTTTTCATGCATTTACTGATTATTTTGAGCTATAAGACCCTGAAATTGAAGGCAACATATAGCTCTCATGAATAAATAAGTGACCAAATTAATAGAAGTTCATCATCACATTAAAACCAAAGTACATACACAATTCTCATTGAACAAGATAGAGCTCTCCAGAGCATCTAATTAAACCATACACTGAAATTATGTAAAACATTTCAATGCAACAAGAAATGCGATCATAATCATAACCAAGGTAACAATTGATCCAACTGCATAATGATACCAAGCCTCGGTATGAATGGCATATTTCTAATCTTCAACCGCATTGCATCCATCTTGATCTTGTGATCATCAACGACATCCGCAACAAGCAACTCCAATATAATCATCTCCTCCTCAATTTTTTTTATTTTTTCCTTCAAGTAATTGTTTTCTTCTTCAACTAAATTTAACCTCTCGACAATAGGGTCGGTTGGAATTTCCGGTTCAACCACCTCCTAGATAAATAAAATATATGTCACGTTGGTCGGCATAATTGTCATAAACAATAAATGAACCAAGTAGTTATAAAAAAGATAATATATACCACATCCAAATCATAGACAGGACGAGGGCCGACAGGGGCGGATACCAAAACCATAGCACTATATAATAACAAGTAATAATAAAATTAAGAAAATTAGACAAGTATCTATCTGAAGTAAGAATTTTTTTTTCTTTCAGAAAGAATATAAGAACAAGAGGCTCACCACGGTGGTACCGGCGACGAGATCGGCGCGGGCGATCGACGGCTGTGAAGACGGGGACGGGACGTGACGGGCCGCTAAACCTGGACAAATTTCGGGGAAATGGAGCTCGGAGGTCGAGTTTCGAGAGGAGAAAGATTAACTAGTGTGGCTCAGACATTTCATCGAACAGCTCATGTGCATAGGAGGTGAGCTAGAGCACCCAAATGCCCTCCCCTCGCCGGTTAGAAAAACAGAGCACTGTGGAGTGCTCTGCTATGGCGATGGGGTATATATAGGCAGCTCATCTGTCCCGGTTCAAGCCAAGAACCGGGACCAATGGTTGTGGGCCAGGAGTGATGCCCATTGGTCCCGGTTTGTGCCTAAAACCGGGACAAATGGGTCCACACGAACCGGGACCAATGCCCACGAGGCCCCGCCCGGCCCCCTGGGCTCACAAACCGGGTCAAATGCCCCCATGGGTCCCGGTTCGTGGACGAACCGGGACTAATGGCATGGCCAGGCCCGAACTAAAGCCATGTTTTCTACTAGTGACTCCTAAGAGGAATTGTCATTACAATTGGGTGGCTGATTTTTTGAATGAGCATGGTGCATGGAATGTGGAACGGCTTCGGGAGCATTTTTGGGACATGGATGTTAGGGAGATTTTGACAATTCGCACATCTCCAAGGAATGGGCAGGACTTCGTCGCTTGGTTTCCGGAGCGGTCTAGACAGTTCATTGTCCGTAGTGTTGGAAATATGCCCTAGAGGCAATAATAAAATGGTTATTATTGTATTTCCTTGTTCATGATAATTGTCTATTGTTCATGCTATAATTGTATTAACTGGAAACCGTAATACATGTGCGAATACATAGACCACAACATGTCCCTAGTAAGCCTCTAGTTGACTAGCTCGTTGATCAATGGATGGTTATGGTTTCCTGACCATGGACATTGGATGTCATTGATAACGGGATCACATCATTAGGAGAATGATGTGATGGACAAGACCCAATCCTAAGCATACCACAAGATCATGTAGTTCGTTTGCTAAGAGCATTTCTAATGTCAAGTATCATTTCCTTAGACCATGAGATTCTGTAACTCCCGGATACTGTAGGAATGCTTTGGGTGTACCAAACGTCACAACGTAACTAGGTGGCTATAAAGGTGCACTACAAGGTATCTCCGAAAGTGTCTGTTGGGTTGGCACGAATCGAGACTGGGATTTGTCACTCCGTATGACGGAGAGGTATCTCTGGGCCCACTCGGTAATGCATCATCATAATGAGCTCAATGTGACTAATGAGTTAGCCACGGGATCATGCGTTATAGAACGAGTAAAGAGACTTGCCGGTAACGAGATTGAACAAGGTATAGGGATACCGACGATCGAATCTCGGGCAAGCAGCATACCGATAGACAAAGGGAATTGTATACGGGGTTGATTAAATCCCCGACATCGTGGTTCATCCGATGAGATCATCGTGGAACATGTGGGAGCCAATATGGGTATCCAGATCCCGCTGTTGGTTATTGGCCAGAGAGTTGTCTCGGTCATGTCTGCATGATTCCCGAACCCGTAGGGTCAACACACTTAAGGTTCGGTGATGCTAGAGTTGTTATGGGAATTAGTGTGCAGTTACCGAATGTTGTTCGGAGTCCCGGATGAGATCCCGAACGTCATGAGGAGTTCCGGAATGGTCCCGGGGTAAAGATTTATATATGGGAAGTCCTATTTTGGCCACCGGAAAATGTTCAGGATTTTTCAGTATTGTACCGAGAAGGTTCTAGAAGGTTCTGGAGTGGGGCCCACCTGCATGGGGGGACCCACATGAACGTGGGTAGTGGGGGCAAGGCCCCAAACCCCTGTTCAAGGCGCACCAAGATCCTCCTTAGAAGGAATAAGATCATATCCCGAAGGGATAAGATCAAGATCCCTAAAAAGGGGGGATAACAATCGGTGGGGAAGGGAAATGATGGGATTTCTTTCCCCCACCTTTGCCAACGCCCCAATGGACTTGGAGGGCAAGAAACCAGCCCCCTCCACCCCTATATATGGTGGGAGGTGCATGGGAGCCACACCCCTTCCCCTGGCGCAGCCCTCTACCTCCCCAACACCTCCTCCTCCGTAGTGCTTGGCGAAGCCCTGCCAAAGAAATGCAAGCTCCACCACCACGCCGTCGTGCTGTCGAAGCTCTCCCTCAACTTCTCCTCTCCCCTTGCTGGATCAAGAAGGAGGAGACGTCCCCGGGCTGTATGTGTGTTGAACGCGGAGGCGCCGTTGTTCGGCGCTTAGATCGGAATCAACCGCGATCTGAATCGCTACGAGTATGACTCCTTCATCCGCGTTCTTGTAACGCTTCCGCATCGCGATCTTCAAAGGTATGAAGATGCACTCCCCTCTCTCTCGTTGCTAGTATCTCCATAGATTGATCTTGGTGATGCATAGAATTTTTGTAATTTCTGCAACGGTCCCCAACAGTGGTATCAAAGCCAGGTTTATGCGTAGATTCTATGCACGAGTAGAACACAAAGTAGTTGCGGGCGATGATTTGTTTAATTTGCTTGCCGTTACTAGTCTTATCTTGATTCGGCGGCATTGTGGGATGAAGCGGCCTGGACCGACCTTACACGTACACTTACGTGAGACAGGTTCCACCGACTGACATGCACTTTATGCATAAGGTGGCTAGCGGAAGTCTGTCTCTCCCACTTTAGTCAGATCGGATTCGATGAAGACGGTCCTTATGAAGGGTAAATAGCAATTGGCATATCACCGTTGTGGCTTTTGCGTAGGTAAGAAACGTTCTTGCTAGAAACCCATAGCAGCCACGTAAAAACATGCAACAACAATTAGAGGACGTCTAACTTGTTTTTGCAGGATATGCTATGTGATGTGATATGGCCAAAAGGATGTGACGAATTATATATATGTGATGTATGAGATTGATCATGTTCTTGTAATAGGAATCACGACTTGCATGTCGATGAGTATGACAACCGGCAGGAGCCATAGGAGTTGTCTTAATTTATTGTATGACCTACGTGTCAATGAAAAACGCCATGTAATTACCTTACTTAATTGCTAACCGTTAGCCATAGTAGTAGAAGTAATAGTTGGCGAGACAACTTCATGAAGACACGATGATGGAGATCATGGTGTCATGCCGGTGACGAAGGTGATCATGGCGCGCCTTGAAGATGGAGATCAAAAGGCGCAAGATGATATTGGCCATATCATGTCACTTTATGATTTGCATGTGATGTTTGTCATGTTTACATCTTATTTACTTAGAACGACGGTAGCATAAATAAGATGATCCCTCGCTAAAATTTCAAGAAACTGTTCCCCCTAACTGTGCACCGTTGCGAAGGTTCGTTGTTTCGAAGCACCACGTGATGATCGGGTGTGATAGATTCTAACGTTCGCATACAACGGGTGTAAGCCAGATTTACACATGCAAAACACTTAGGTTGACTTGACGAGCCTAGCATTTACAGACATGGCCTCGAAACACAAGAGACCGAAAGGTCGAACATGAGTCGTATAGTAGATGCGATCAACATGAAGATGTTCACCGATGATGACTAGTCCGTCTCACGTGATGATCGGACACGACCTAGTTGACTCGGATCATGTATCACTTAGATGACTAGAGGGATGTCTATCTAAGTGGGAGTTCATTGAATAATTTGATTAGATGAACTTAATTATCATGAACATAGTCAAAAGGTCTTTGCAAATTATGTCGTAGCTCACGCTTTGGTTCTACTATTTTAGATATGTTCCTAGAGAAAACTTAGTTGAGAGTTGACAGTAGCAATTATGCGGACTGGGTCCGTGAACTGAGGATTGTCCTCATTGCTGCATAGAAGGGCTATGTCCTTAATGCACCGCTCAGTGTGTTGAACCTCGAGCGTCGTCTGTAGATGTTGGGAAACATCTGACATACACGTTTTGATGACTAAGTGATAGTTCAGTGCGTAATACTAACAGTTTAGAATTGTGGCACCAAATACGTTTTTTTTTGAAATGTCGCAGAACATATGAGATGTTCCAAAAAACTGAAATTGGAATTTCAGACTAATGCCACCGTCAAGAGGTATGAGACCTCTGACAAGTTTTTTAAGCCTGCAAACTAAGGGAGAAAAGCTCAATCTTTGAGCATGTGCTCAGATTGTCTGAGTACTACAATCGCTTGAATCGAGTGGGAGTTAATCTTCCAGATGAGATAGTGATGGTTCTCCATAGTCACTGCCACCAAGCTATTGGAGCTTCGTGATGAACTATAACATATCAGGGATAAACATGATGATCCTTGAGCAACTCATGATATTTTACACCGCGAAAGTAGAAATCAAGAAGGAGCATCAATTGTTGATGGTTAAACCACTAGTTTCAAGAAGGGCAAGGGAAAGAAGGGATACTTAATGAAACGGCAAATCAGTTGCTGCTCTAGTGAAGAAACCCAAGGTTGAACCCAAACCCGAGACTAAGTGCTTCTATAATGAGGGGAACGATCACTAAATTAGAACTACCCTAGATACTCGGTAGATGAGAAGGCTGGCAAGGTCGTGTTAGGGAACGTAGTAATTTCAAAAATTTCCTACGCACACGCAAGATCATGATGATGCATAGCAACGAGAAGGGAGAGTGTCGTCTACGTACCCTCGTAGACCGAAGCGGAAGCGTTGACACAACGTAGAGGAAGTAGTCGTACATTCTCCTCGCGATCCAACCGATCACAGCACCGTTACTCCGGCACCTCCGAGTTCTTGGCACACGTTCAGCTCGATGACGATCCCCGGGCTCCGATCCAGCAAAGCGTCGGGGAAGAGTTCCGTCAGCACGACGGCGTGGTGACGATCTTGATGTACTACCGGCGCAGGGCTTCGCCTAAGCACTGCAACGATATGACCGAGGTGGAATTTGGTGGAAGGGGGCACCGCACACGGCTAAGGAACGATCCGTAGATCAACTTGTGTGTCTATGGGGTGCCCCCTGCCCCTGTATATAAAGGATGGAGGAGGAGGAGGCCGGCCAAGGCAAAAGGTGCGGCCAGGGTGTGGAGTCCTACTAGGACTCCAAGTCCTAGTAGGAGTCCACCAAAAGGGGAGGAAGGGAGAAGGAATAGGAGGAGTAGGAAAGGTGGCCGGCCCCCTTTTCCCTAGTCCAATTCGGACCAAAGGGGAGGGGGGCGCAGCAGCCTTTTCCTCTTCCCACTAAAGCCCATCAAGGCCCATTACTTCTCCCGTAATCCCGTAACTCCCCGATACTCCCGAAAATACCCGGATCATTCAGAACCTTTCCGATGTCCGAATATAGTCGTCCAATATATCGATCTTTACGTCTCGACCATTTCGAGACTCCTCGTCATGTCCCCGATCTCATCCGGGACTCCGAACTCCTTCGGTACATCAAAACTCATAAACTCATAATATAACTGTCATCGAAACCTTAAGCGTGCGGACCCTACGGTTCGAGAACAATGTAGACATGACCGAGACACGTCTCCGGTCAATAACCAATAGCGGGACCTGGATGCCCATATTGGCTCCTACATATTCTACGAAGATCTTTATCGGTCAGACCGCATAACAACATACGTTGTTCCCTTTGTCATCGGTATGTTACTTGCCCGAGATTCGATCGTCGGTATCCAATACCTAGTTCAATCTCGTTACCGGCAAGTCTCTTTACTCGTTCCGTAATACATCATCTCACAACTAACACATTAGTTGCAATGCTTGCAAGGCTTATGTGATGTGCATTACCGAGAGGGCCCAGAGATACCTCTCCGACAATCGGAGTGACAAATCCTAATCTCGAAATACGCCAACCCAACATGTACCTTCGGAGACACCTGTAGAGCACCTTTATAATCACCCAGTTACGTTGTGACGTTTGGTAGCACACAAAGTGTTCCTACGGTAAATGGGAGTTGCATAATCTCATAGTTAAAGGAACATGTATAAGTCATGGATAAAAGCAATAGCAACATACTAAACGATCGGGTGCTAAGCTAATGGAATGGGTCATGTCAATCAGATCATTCAACTAATGATGTGATCTCGTTAATCAAATAACAACTCTTTGTTCATGGTTAGGAAACATAACCATCTTTGATTAATGAGCTAGTCAAGTAGAGGCATACTAGTGACACTCTGTTTGTCTATGTATTCACACATGTATTATGTTTCCAGTTAATACAATTCTAGCATGAATAATAAACATTTATCATGACATGTAAGGAAATAAATAATAACTTTATTATTGCCTCTAGGGCATATTTCCTTCAGTCTCCCACTTGCACTAGAGTCAATAATCTAGTTCACATCGCCATGTGATTTAATAGCAATAGTTCACATCATCATGTGATTAACACCCATAGTTCACATCGATATGTGACCAACACCCAAAGGGTTTACTAGATTCAGTAATCTAGTTCACATCGCTATGTGATTAACACCCAAAGAGTACTACAGTGTGATCATGTTTTGCTTGTGAGAGAAGTTTAGTCAACGGGTCTGCCATATTCAGATCCGTTATGTATTTTGCAATTTTCTATGTCTACAATGCTCTGCACGGAGCTACTTTAGCTAATTGCTCCCACTTTCAATATGTATCTATATTGAGATTTAGAGTCATCTAGATTAGTGTCAAAACTTGCATCGACGTAACCTTTTTACGACGAACCTTTTTGTCACATCCATAATCGAGAAACATATCCTTATTTTACTAAGGATAATTTTGACCGATGTCCAGTGATCTACTTCCTAGATCACTATTGTACTCCCTTGCTTAACACAGTGTAGGGTATACAATAGATCTGGTACATAGCATGGCATACTTTATAGAATCTATGGCTGAGGCATAGGAAATGACTTTCATTCTCTTTCTATCATCTGCCGTGGTCGGGCTTTGAGTCTTACTCAATTTCACACCTTGTAATACAGGCAAGAACTCTTTCTTTGACTGTTCCATTTTGAACTACTTCAAAATTCTTTCAAGGTATGTACTTATTGAAAAACTTATCAAGCGTCTTGATCTATCTCTATAGATCTTGATGCTCAATATGTAAGCAGCTTCACTGAGGTCCTTCTTCGAAAAACTCCTTTCAAATACTCCTTTATGCTTTACAGAATAATTCTACATTATTTCCGATCAATAATATGTCATTTACATATACTTATCAGAAATGCTGTAGTGCTCCCACTCACTTTCTTGTAAATACAGGCTTCACCGCAAGTCTGTATAAAACTATATGCTTTGATCAACTTATCAAAGCGTATATTCCAACTCCGAGATGCTTGCACCAGTCCATAGATGGATCGCTGGAGCTTGCTCACTTTATTAGCACTTTTATGGTCGACAAAACCTTCTGGTTGTATCATATACAACTCTCCATTAAGGAATGCAGTTTCGTTTATCCATTTGCCAGATTTCATAAAATGCGGCAATTGCTAACATGATTCGGACAGACTTAAGCATAGATACGAGTGAGAAACTCTCATCGTAGTCAATACTTTGAGCTTGTCGAAAAACCTTTTTTTTTTCGACAATTCTAGCTTTGTAGATAGTAACACTACTATCAGTGTCCGTCTTCCTCTTAAAATCCATTTATTCTCAATTGCTTGCCGATCATCGGGCAAGTCAACCAAAGTCCACACTTTGTTCTCATACATGGATCCCATCTCAGATTTCATGGTCTCAAGCCACTTTGCGGAATCTGGGCTCACCATCGCTTCCTCATAGTTCGCAAGCTCATCATGGTCTAGTAACATGACTTCCAGAACAGGATTACCGTACCACTCTGGTGCGGATCTCACTCTAGTTTACTTACGAGATTTGGTAGTAACTTGATCTGAAGTTACATGATCATCATCATTAGCTTCCTCACTAATTGGTGTAGTAGTCTCAAGAACAGATTTCTGTGAGGAACTACTTTCCAATAAGGGAGAAGTTACAATTACCTTATCAAGTTTTCTACTTTCCTCCCACTCACTTCTTTCGAAAGAAACTCTTTCTCTAGAAAGTTTCCGAACTTAGCAACAAAAGTCTTGCCTTCGGATCTGTGATAGAAGGTGTATCCAACAGTTTCCTATGAAGACACATTTCTCCGATTTGGGTTCGAGCTTATCAGGTTGAAGCTTTTTCACATAAGCATCGCAGCCCCAAACTTTAAGAAACGACAGCTTAGATTTATTGCTAAACCATAGTTCATACGGTGTCGTCTCAACGGATTTAGATGGTGCCCTATTTAATGTGAATGCAGCTGTCTCTAATGCATAATCCCAAAAACGATAGTGGTAGATCGGTAAGATACATCATAAATTGTACTATATCTAATAAAGTACGGTTATGACGTTCGGGCGCACCATTATGCTGCGGTGTTCCAGGTGGCATGAGTTTGTGAAACTATTCCACATTGTTTTAATTGAAGACCAAACTCGTAACTCAAATATTCGTCTCTGCGATCAGATCGTAGAAACCTTATTTTCTTGTCACGATGACTTTCCACTTCACTCTGAAATTCTTTGAACTTTTCAAATGTTTCAGACTTGTGTTTCATTAAGTAGATATACCCATATCTGCTCAAATCATCTGTGAAGGTTAGAAAATAATGATACTTGTCGCGAGCCTTAATATTCATCGGATCATATACATCAGTATGTATGATTTCCAACAAATCTGTTGCTTGCTCCATTGTTCCGGAGAACGGCGTTTTAGTCATCTTGCCCAAGAGGCATGGTTCGCAAGCATCAAGTGATTCATAATCAAGTGATTTCAAAATCCCATCAGCATGGAGTTTCTTCATGCGCTTTACACCAATATGACCTAAACTGCAGTGCCACAAATAAGTTGCACTATCATTATTAACTTTGCATCTTTTGTCTTCAATATTATGAATATGTGTATCACTATGATCGAGATCCAACAAACCATTTCGTTGGTGTGTATAACCATAGAAGGTTTTATTCATGTAAACAGAACAACAATTTATTCTCTTACTTAAATGAATAGCCGTATTGCAATAAACATGATCAAATCATATTCATGCTCAACGCAAACACCAAATAACACTTATTTAGTTTCAACACTAATCCCGAAAGTATAGGGAGTGTGTGATCAATCTTGGAACTACTTCCAACACACATCGTCACCTTGCCTTTTAACTAGTCTTTGTTCATTCTGCAACTCCCGTTTCGAGTTACTAATCTTAGCAACTTGAACTAGTACCAAATACTGAGGGGTTGCTATGAACACTAGTAAAGTACACATCAATAACATGTATATCAAATATACTTATGTTCACTTTGCCATCCTTCTTATCCGCCAATCACTTGGGGTAGTTCCGCTTCCAGTGACCAGCCCCTTTGCAGTAGAAGCACTTAGTCTCAGGCTTAGGACCATACTTGGGCTTTTTCACTTGAGCAGCAACTTGCTTGCCGTTCTTCTTGAAGTTCCCCTTCTTTCCTTTTGCCCTTTTCTTGAAACTAGTGATCTTGTCAACCATCAACACTTGATGTTTTTCTTTGATTTCTACCTTCGCTGATTTTAGCATCGCGAAGAGCTTGGGAATATTTTCCGTTATCCCTTGCATATTATAGTTCATCACGAAGTTCTACTAACTTGGTGATGGTGACTAGAGAATTCTGTCAATCACTATCTTATCTGGAAGATTAACTCCCACTTGATTCAAGCGATTGTAGTACCCAGACAATCTGAGCACATGCTCACTAGTTGAGCGATTCTCCTCCATCTTTTAGCTATAGAACTTGTTGGAGACTTCATATCTCTCAACTCGGGTATTTGCTTGAAATATTAACTTCAACTCCTAGAACATCTCATATGCTCCATGACGTTCAAAACGTCTTTGAAGTCCCGATTCTAAGCCGTTAAGCATGGTGCACTAAACTATTAAGTAGTCATCATATTGAGCTAGCAAAACGTTCATAACGTCTGCATGTGCTCCTGCAATAGGTCCGTCACCTAGCGGTGCATCAAGGACATAATTCTTCTGTGCAGCAATGAGGATAAACCTCAGATCACGGATCCAATCCGCATCATTGCTACTAACATTTTTCAACACAATTTTCTCTAGGAACATATCAAAATAAACATAGGGAAGTAACAACGCGAGCTATTGATCTACAACATAGATATGCTAATACTACCAGGACTAAGTTCATGATAAATTAAAGTTCAATTAATCATATTACTTAAGAACTCCCACTTAGATAAACATCCCTCTAATCCTCTAAGTGATCACGTGATCCAAATCAACTAAACCATAACCGATCATCACGTGAAATGGCTTAGTCTTCAATGGTGAACATCATTATGTTGATCATATCTACTATATGATTCACGCTCGACCTTTCGGTCTCCGTGTTCCGAGGTCATATCTTATATGCATAGCTCGTCAAGTATAACCTGAGTATTCCGCGTGTGCAACTGTTTTGCACCCGTTGTATTTGAACGTAGAGCCTATCACACCCGATCATCACGTGGTGTCTCAGCACGAAGAACTTTCGCAACGGTGCATACTCAGGGAGAACACTTCTTGATAATTAGTGAGAGATCATCTTATAATGCTACCGTCAATCAAAGCAAGATAAGATGCATAAAAGATAAACATCACATGCAATCAATATAAGTGATATGATATGGCCACCATCATCTCGTGCTTGTGATCTCCATCTTCGAAGCACCGTCATGATCACCATCGTCACCGGCGCGACACCTTGATCTCCATCGTAGCATTGTTGTCGTCTCGCCAATCTTATGCTTCCACGACTATCACTACCGCTTAGTAATAAAGTAAAGCATTACATCGCGATTGCATTGCATACAATAAAGCGACAACCATATGGCTCCTGCCAGTTGCCGATAACTCGGTTACAAAACATGATCATCTCATACAATGAAATTTAGCATCATGTCTTGACCATATCACATCACAACATGCCCTGCAAAAACAAGTTAGACGTCCTCTACTTTGTTGTTGCAAGTTTTACGTGGCTGCTACGGGCTTAAGCAAGAACTCATCTTACCTACGCATCAAAACCACAACGATAGTTTGTCAAATAGACTCCGTTTTAACCTTCTCAAGGACCGGGCGTAGCCACACTCGGTTCAACTAAAGTTGGTGAGACAGTCTTCCGCAAGCCATCTATGTGCAAAGCACGTCGAGGGAACCGGTCTCGCGTAAGCGTACGCGTAAGGTTGGTCCGGATCGTCTCGTCCAACAATACCGCTGAACCAAAGTATGACATGCTGGTAGGCAGTATGACTTGTATCGTCCACAACTCACTTGTGTTCTACTCGTGCAAATAACATCAAACCATAAAAACCTAGGCTCGGATGCCACTGTTAGGGAACGTAGTAATTTCAAAAATTTCCTACGCACACGCAAGATCATGATGATGCATAGCAACGAGAAGGGAGAGTGTCGTCTACGTACCCTCGTAGACCGAAGCGGAAGCGTTGACACAATGTAGAGGAAGTAGTCGTACATTCTCCTCGCGATCCAACCGATCACAGCACCGTTACTCCGGCACCTCCGAGTTCTTGGCACACGTTCAGCTCGATGACGATCCCCGGGCTCCGATCCAGCAAAGCGTCGGGGAAGAGTTCCGTCAGCACGACGGCGTGGTGACGATCTTGATGTACTACCGGCGCAGGGCTTCGCCTAAGCACTGCAACGATATGACCGAGGTGGAATTTGGTGGAAGGGGGCACCGCACACGGCTAAGGAACGATCCGTAGATCAACTTGTGTGTCTATGGGGTGCCCCCTGCCCCTGTATAAGGATGGAGGAGGAGGAGGCCGGCCAAGGCAAAAGGTGCGGCCAGGGTGTGGAGTCCTACTAGGACTCCAAGTCCTAGTAGGAGTCCACCAAAAGGGGAGGAAGGGAGAAGGAATAGGAGGAGTAGGAAAGGTGGTCGGCCCCCTTTTCCCTAGTCCAATTCGGACCAAAGGGGAGGGGGGCGCAGCAGCCTTTTCCTCTTCCCACTAAAGCCCATCAAGGCCCATTACTTCTCCCGTAATCCCGTAACTCCCCGATACTCCCGAAAATACCCGGATCATTCAGAACCTTTCCGATGTCCGAATATAGTCGTCCAATATATCGATCTTTACGTCTCGACCATTTCGAGACTCCTCGTCATGTCCCCGATCTCATCCGGGACTCCGAACTCCTTCGGTACATCAAAACTCATAAACTCATAATATAACTGTCATCGAAACCTTAAGCGTGCGGACCCTACGGTTCGAGAACAATGTAGACATGACCGAGACACGTCTCCGGTCAATAACCAATAGCGGGACCTGGATGCCCATATTGGCTCCTACATATTCTACGAAGATCTTTATCGGTCAGACCGCATAACAACATACGTTGTTCCCTTTGTCATCGGTATGTTACTTGCCCGAGATTCGATCGTCGGTATCCAATACCTAGTTCAATCTCGTTACCGGCAAGTCTCTTTACTCGTTCCGTAATACATCATCTCACAACTAACACATTAGTTGCAATGCTTGCAAGGCTTATGTGATGTGCATTACCGAGAGGGCCCAGAGATACCTCTCCGACAATCGGAGTGACAAATCCTAATCTCGAAATACGCCAACCCAACATGTACCTTCGGAGACACCTGTAGAGCACCTTTATAATCACCCAGTTACGTTGTGACGTTTGGTAGCACACAAAGTGTTCCTACGGTAAATGGGAGTTGCATAATCTCATAGTTAAAGGAACATGTATAAGTCATGGATAAAAGCAATAGCAACATACTAAACGATCGGGTGCTAAGCTAATGGAATGGGTCATGTCAATCAGATCATTCAACTAATGATGTGATCTCGTTAATCAAATAACAACTCTTTGTTCATGGTTAGGAAACATAACCATCTTTGATTAATGAGCTAGTCAAGTAGAGGCATACTAGTGACACTCTGTTTGTCTATGTATTCACACATGTATTATGTTTCCAGTTAATACAATTCTAGCATGAATAATAAAAATTTATCATGACATGTAAGGAAATAAATAATAACTTTATTATTGCCTCTAGGGCATATTTCCTTCAGGTCGACAGAATTATATTGGATATACATTATAATGTGTACTTCACTAGTACTCCTAGTAGCACCAGGGTATTAAAATACCGGTTCAGTTGCTAAGTGTTAGTAACTCGAAATAAAAGTCTACAGAATAAATGGAGACTAGCTGAAGGTGAGATGGCGATATGTGTTGGAAGTGTTTCCAAGGTTGATGTGATCAAGCATCGCATGCTCCCTCTACCATCGATATTGGTGCTAAACCTAAATAATTGTTATTTGATGTTTGCATAGACATGATTGGATTATGTTTATCGCAATACGGTTATTCATTTAAGGAGAATAATTGTTACTCTGTTTATTTGAATAATACCATCAATGGTATTGCACCTAAAATGAATGGTTTATTGAATCTCGATCGTAGTGATACACATGTTCATGCCAAAAGATATAAGATAGTGATGATAGTACCACATACTTGTGGCACTGCCATTTGAGTCATGTTGGTATAAAACGCATGAAGAAGCTCCATGTTGATGGATCTTTGGACTCACTCGTTTTTGAAAAGATTGTGACATGCGAACCATGCCTATTGGTAGATATGCATGAAGAAACTCCATACAGATGGATCGTTTGGACTCACTAGATTTTGAATCACTTGAGACATGCATATCATACCACATGGGCAAGATGACTGAAAGGCCTCGTTTTCAGTAAGATGGAACAAGAAAGCAACTTGTTGGAAGTAATACATTTTGATGTGTGCAGTCCAATGAGTGCTGAGGCACACAGTGGATATCGTTATGTTCTTACTTCATAGATGATTTGAGTAGATGCTGAGTATATTTACTTGATGAAACACAAGTCTGAATTATTGAAAGGTTCAAGTAATTTCAGAGTGAAGTTGAAGATCGTCGTGACAAGATGATAATGTCACAGCCCCAGTTTAGGCCTTGCCTGCCTTTGGTTTGCATCCATGCATCATGTTTAAATCTTGAAAGAAATTTGAAATGGGGATGCTTAAACCCTAGCACTAAATGGAAATCACTAGGTTCAACTAAAATATTTTCATTGTATCCAATGGCTTTAAGAAAATGTTCATCATTTCTGGAAAAATGCTATAAACCATAACCAGAGGTGTTGCACATTTTTCATGACATATTTGGTCACTGGATTAAATCTTTAATTATTTGAGTTTGGGCATTTAAATTATATAAAATATTTCAAATGCTCAAATAACCCCAAACTAAAATGTTCCATGCTGGATATATTCCAAGTAGTGGCCATGTGCAGTTTGGTGATTTTTGAAGATGCCTAAGCATTTTTAGAAAAGCCACAAACCTACAGAAATAAAATAAAACAGAAACAATTTAGAAAGGAACCTACCTGGCCTTACCTGCCTGGCAGCCCAGCTAGCAGCCCAGCTCCTCCAGCCGGCCCAGCCCACCAGGGGCATGCCTGTCTTCTTCTTCGTGCCAGCGCACGAAGCAGCTCGGTGGCGAGCACCGACGCCGCCCCGGCCACCTCCAGCCTGCCTGCTCGCCCTGGACGGCTCTGGATGATGCCACGCGACCCCCCCCCCCCCGTCTCTCTCGCTCTCTCTCGTCCCCATCCTCTCCCCTGCTGCTCTCTCTCTCGCTAGACCGAGCGGAGCTCGTCGCCGCCGCTCGCTGCCCGCGTAGCCACCGTCCCCCTCTCGCCGCAGGGCCATGCCCAGTAGCTCCGCCACGACCTCCTCTTCGTCCCCGACGAGCCACGCACCGCCGTACGCCCTGCTGCCCCGCCATCGACTCGTCTTCTCCGTGCACGGCCACCGGATCGCCATCGCCGTTACGCCGCCGTCTGGACCTCCCCGAGCTTGCTGAGCCTTCCTACCGACTCCATGTGAGCCCCTGCTTCGTTTACCCCTAACTCCATGCCCGATTTCGAGCTCTAGCTGCCTTCTCCACCGGAGCCGAGACGCACCGCCGCACGAGCTCGCGCCGGCGACACTCCGGTGACCATTTGGTCCCGGGCATGCCTCCAATGTATTCGCCGCACCGCGTACAAGCCATAGGTGCTAACCCCGCATCGCCACGGCCGTTGTAGCCTCGACCCCGAGCTCGCCCGAACTCCGGCCGCCGCCTGGCTCGACGCCGGCGCCATTCCCGGCCACCCCAGCAACTCCCACCATCACCACTGGATGCGCGCAAGCGCCAGCAACCCGTAGCCACAAGCCGCTCGTCGAACGGTGGCCCGTAGAGCAATTCCGGCGCGGTCGCCGGCGGTTAAACGCCGGTAGCTGACGTGGCGAGATTAGCTTAGGCGCTAAACTCGCTTAGTTAGTGCCTGTGTCCATGACATGTGGGCCCCCTAGCAAAATTAGGTTAGTCTAATTTTCTGTTAGGGTTAGTATTAACACGGGTGGACCCCACGTGTCAGCTTTGACTTGGTCAAGTCAACGTTGACTGGCCCCACCTGTCATCCACCCACACCGGCCTGAGACGCTGACGTATGGGTCCCAGCCGTCAGGTTTGACCTGGACCGGCTGTTGACTTGCTGAGGTCAGCATGACCTCATGCTGACGTAGTAATTGTTTTCTGGATTTAAAATAATTCAGGAAATTTCAGAAAATACTCTAAACTTCTAAAATTCATATCAATTCAACCATAGCTCAGATTAAAATAAGTTATATATGAAAAATGATCAGAAAAATCCAATCTATCCATTTGTACCATTCTCATGCATGACTAAGCAACTTAACCTTGCTGTTTAGATGAAAACATGATAATACACCTTATAAATTCATAGTTTGATTTTGAATTTGAACCTTTGGTTCAAATCAACTCAAACCCTTCTCTTGATAGCTGCATTAGCTCAAATCACAGCATATTGCCATGTCATGATCATGCATCATATTGTCGCATTGCATTGATTGTGTTTCCTTCTCTGTTGTCGGTAATTGTACCCTCTCGATAGACGATGTGCCGACGATGAGATCGATGACACTGATGAAGAACTATATTATCTTCAGAAGTGCCAGGCAAGCAAAACCCCCTTGTTCATTCCGATACAATCCCACTCTCTCGCTCCTGCTCTCTTTTACTGCATTAGGACAACAACTATTCATGTGTTACTTGCTGCGGTAGCTGAACCCCTTTATCCTTTGCATGACCTGTCATTCCACAGTAATTAGATGAAACCCACTAGCATGAGTAGGAGTTGTTTGAGCCCTGTTGTGCCTACTCATACATGCTTGTTTGTCATGCCTGCTACTGCTTAGAGTTGAGTCGGGTCTGATTCATCGGGAGTGAATTGGAATGGTGATGAACATGTCCTACTGTGTGTGAGCTAAGTGTGTGAATACGATTTGGTAAAGGTATTGGTGAGAGGCCATGTAGGAGTACATGGTGGGTTGTCTCATTGAAGCCGTCCTCAGGAACTGAGTTCTGTGTTTGTGATCCATGAAACAGCTACTACCATACATTGGGCCCTGAAATATGACCCCGCTCGACTTACCGACCCCTCTCGTTCTCTGTCCAGGAGTTGCAAGTAGTTTCTGGTGTTTGTAGTATGCTGGGGGCCGCACGCAGCGCTGACCGTAGGGGTGGGCTGTGTTGCGGTAGGCACGTGGCACGGTGTACCGGGTGCCCGTTTGGTGTTCCGGGAACCCTGCACACATCGTTTGGGGCTGTGAGCGAAACTTCGGCCGGATCTCCTCATGGATGGAACCCGAATAGGCGATAAACCTGGACTAGAGACTTGTGTGGTTGGTTAGGTCGTGGTCTACACCCACGTCGGCTTTCGCTTGAAGTCTGTCGAGCACATGTCGTGTGCAGACGCTAAGTGGTGGAAACATGTGTGAAGAAGTACACCCCTGCAGGGTTAACATCATCTATTCGAATAGCCGTGTCCGCGGTTATGGACTTCTGGGTTGCCTATATCAGTTCATAGACAAGTGAAAGTGAATACTCTAAAATGCGCAAGATAAGCGTGAGTGCTATGGATGGCGTTCTTGTAGGGAGACGGGAGCGGATCCATAGTGGTGTATTGATATGGTGAATATGTGGACTCGTGTGCGCCACCTCAAAAGAGTTACTTACAGTCGTAGTTCAGGATAGCCACTAAGTCAAAGCTGGCTTGCTGCAGTCAAACTCCACCACCCCCTTTATTGAAACTGATGCATATGTAGTTAGTTCTGATGTAAGTCTTGCTGAGTACGTTTGTACTCACGTTTGCCTATTTTATGTTTTGCAGAGAGACGTCAGTCTCGCTAGTAGTACCGCTTGGACTTCGACGTTTAGCTTGATACCTCAGCTACGATCTTGTGCCCTTGGCAGGATCTGGTAGATAGTCAGGCTTCTCAGCCTTTTTCATTTGTAGATGTCTGTACTCAGACATGTTAAGCTTCCGCATGTGTTTGACTTGTATGCTCTGAATGTTGGGTCATGAGACCCATGTTTGTAATATCTCGCTCCTCGGAGCCTAATGAATTAATACTGGAGTCGTAGAGTCTTGTTGTGATGCCATGTTGTATCTACACATATCGAGCATATTGTGTGTATGATTGAAATGCTTGCTATGTGTGGGATCCGACTATCTAGTTGTTTATCTTTGGCAGCCTTTCATATGAGGAAATGTAAGTCTAGTGCTTCTGAGCGATAGTAGTCCGCTACAGCCCGGTTCACCGGAGTCCTGCTAGCCCAGCACTACTGCTCGGAACACTTGACTGGCCGGCATGTGTTTCACGTTGTCCCTATGTCTGTCCCTTCGGGGAAATGTCACGCGGTGACATCCGGAGTCCTGCCTAGCCTGCTACAGCCCGGGTTACCGGAGTCCTGTTAGCCCAGTGCTACAGCCCGGATTCACACGTTGATGACCGACATGCTCGATGTGATTCATGTATGCCTGTCCTCATAGGTTAGCGCCGCTTTGGGTTCACGACTAGCCATGTCGGCCCGGGTTCTCTGTCATATTGATGCTAGCGACACTATCATATACATGAGCCAAAAGGCGCAAACGGTCCCGGGCCAGGTAAGGTGGCACCCGTGGGAATACCGTGCATGAGGCCGCAAAGTGATATGATGTGTTACATGCTAGATCGATGTGGCTTCGGATCGGGGTCCTGACAGCGTTGGTATCAGAGCCTGACTGCCTGTAGGATTACCAAGCCAAACTGGTCGAAGTTGTGTCTAGAAATGCTTTAGTTATGTAAGGGAATTGATTGTGGAAGGGAACGTAAGGCTCTTTTTACTCCTTATACCTCATGGCCTTCTGATCTGAGTCAACCTCTTCTCTTCTACGGGGATTAAGAAATAGGCTTCTCATCTATCTCTTAGGATGACGTGTTACAAAACCGTAGTTGCCTAGGATTGTTGAGTTCAAACCTCAGTTCAGTTTCTACTACTTCCATATGTTCATAACTGGCCTCAGAACTTTGATATGATGTTGTTGAGTGTCTATGCAAACTGTTGTGAATGTCTCAAATCATTTTGAGCATTCACAGCCGTTATGCTGTCCGAGTCATCCCAGGTTTCTAACTAGTATGATGCATTTGCAAATCCTTTCCTTCCATTCCCGATGTCCTTTTGGTCGGAATAAGCACACTAATCGGTCTGTTGAGGTACCCCATTGCCTTGACATATATGTTGGAACTATTATTATGACCCTAGGTGTCTTAGGGGTTCATCTAGTAATCTAGCAATGATATGTGTTCTCGGTGTGATGATTCTGGCCACCATTCTCGAAAGCATCCCGTGATGCCGTTTAGTAGTAGGTATTCTACTCCTGGGTTCTCGAACCCGAGATTCACTCTACTCACTTCTTGTTGATAGTGTTTGCTAGTTCCATTAGGATAGTAGTAACCTTTGCATTAGCCCTCGAGGTCCATGGTAAATCCTTCTTCCAATACCATGAACTACTTATGGCAGAAGTTCATTGTTGAACCAAAAATCACAACTAGAGTATTCTTGAGGAGTTCTCCATCCATAATTGTGAATCTGCCAGTCCTACCTCTCCGCATGGATTATCCGGAAGAAATTCGTTGAACTTGTTTGACATACTAATCCATGCCTCCACAACTCAGAAAATCATATGTTCCTTGAGTTGTCCCTCTTTAGTTATTTTCTGGCCCTCGTCTGTCAATTGATAGTCAAGAGTATGTGTGCGATCGTGTTCATCGATGCCTATTATTCTTGTGGTCCGTTAAGCCATTCTAGTCCAGCATGACTAGGAGAAACAAGCTCCAGTACCTCATCCATTTCTCGGATTGGGTCAAAGAAATTGTATTCCGTGGATCAAAATGCCAATCCAACTTTTGCTCTGCTCTGTCTTGGAGTGTTACCATCTTTATGTCAAGAGTGTCATGAGAATTGCACCACCTCTTATGAATTCTTGACGCAGTAATACTTCTTGCCATCATTGTTCATTCCTCGGTTTCTGTGTTGTTGTAACCGAAATGCCGACAAGTGAATTGTGATGTGTGAAATCAATACTCCGAGCAACTCGTTGCTTGGTAGTAAATGGACAATATTCTCATTCTTAGCGTGTTGGTTATTAAATCATCATCCTAAGATTGATCGTGCTACCTAGTCGTTATTTCTGGTACACTCTTCGATCAATGAGTTAGGATTGTGTCAAGTCCTCACTCTTTTGATCATATCATCTTGCCCTGAAAAGCAAGGTTGTTCTCGAGCTTAGTAACATATCGGTGGTTCGTGATTTTCCGAATATCTTCTCGAAAGTATTACCAAGTTGTTCCCTGACTGTTATGTTGAGCTCGTGATCAAGTTGGGTTCTTGTGAACCACCCTTTCTCCAAGAATATGTGTTGGATACCCCTGAGCTAGTTGGTTGAGCTAGACAACAACTTGGAGAGTTGGAAGATGAAAGCTTGTCTAACTTAGTTCATCACTAGGGGATATCTTCTATGTGTGTGTTGAAGAAAGATGATATCTCCATCGATTGGTCCTCGTGATCAGTTGTTGAATCTATTGACTTGCCAAAACTTTGACTTGAGTATGGGCTATTGTCAAGTCAAATCAGAACCAACGATGTTCATAATGTTGTCTTACCCGTGGTTGATCCCTCGATCATACACCATTACATCTTTTGGTCTGACCATTACTATCACATCGTTCACATGATGGTGGAAGTCCAGTGATATGGAAATACCGATGAGTTGTTGTTGAGCCCATTAGCAGCATTTTGTCTCCCCCATGATTCATGTTGAATGCTACACTAGTATTGGAAACTTTGTAAGCAATGCCTTCGTGTTCCGTTTATGAAGCATATGCTTGGATGGAAGAAGTGACCTCCTCGAATTCATGTGCATTTGGTGTAAGTTGCCGCCATGAACTTGAGAAAGGTTTGTTTTGTTTCCTCTGGAATCATCCCAAATCAGTCATGCATACGTGCAAAGTATTCTGTGGATTGAAGACTTGCAACCTTCATTCTATATTATCCCTAGCACACCAAGCCACTGATTGATTGGTTCAAGGAGAAGAAGTTCCTTCATAAGAGCTAATCATATGACTTATGCAAGGACTTTGTTATCCGCGATGATGGTTCCCAACCAGAACTCGGTGGTGTTTCATTATAAGACTATCATGTGGTCATGCTTGTCTAGGACAACGTGTTCACATGCTTGTAGCAGAACCAGCTCATGTTTTGGAGCTTGCTATCGTAGTTCATTTCCGAGAATCTCGCAACGTCATCTCGTCGGTTTGTGTTGCAAACTTTCTTTTCCAGACATGCTGTCTGAAATATCCTGCTTCCAACCAGATCTAAATCTCAGGCAAATATAATGGTTGGAACGTTTCCCGAGAACTATAATATTGGTCTCTCCGTAACCCGGTAAAGTGGATGTTGTGGCCAACACACCAGCCGGAAGGCCTATTATCGTAGTATCTCGATTGAGGAAGTTGGCCACCTCCCCATAAGGATCTCGCAGGATTTACTTCCATAGTTATTCCTTGTGGATTCTTGTTCTCCCGAAGTCCAACCTTTTTACTTGATGTTCTAGATATCGAACCATATCTGTTAATGGGTTACGCTAGCACATCAAGGGGAACATTAGAAGCGGAGTGCTAAATGTCTCTCGGTCGATCATCCAGGTTTTGTTTTCTTGGCCTCGCTAAGGTGAAATCTGAGAAGGTGTTATCTTCCTTTGCATCTGCATCGTCCATCACTATTCATCATGGTAGTATGTTGTGTTGCCAAGATCCTTGACACGGATGCTGGTAGAACCTCGATGAATATGGAAATGCTCAAGTTCTTGAGAGCACGCGCAAGCAAAATCATTCATTGCGTTGTCTTCAACAAGGTAGTCCACATCATCCAACCTAGTCCGAGTATGTCACCTTTCCGAGCTCCTTCAAACGATCGTTTGTGATTGTCTTAGGCTGGAATAAAGAGTTCCAATGATCTCAGTATCAAAAGTAATTCTTTTTGCCACTTAAGGGAATATTTCTACGAGTCACCTCCCCCAAGGTGCCCCGTTTCGTAATCATGGAAAATTCCTCGCTACTTTGAACCTTCGTCATCTGTTTCTTTTCCATCATCCCTGATGTGTATTTTCTGTCTCAACTCAAGAGATGTTCTTACGTCTCACTTCATGAACTGATCTTGAGTTGCTCGATCTTCAAGGATCAAATCCTGTAGGGTTTCCCTCTCTTTCTGTTGTCATGTCGAGTAAAGATCTCGAAGGCAAAGATGTCAAAACCAAGATGATGGAATGAATCAACATCTTCGAGAAAGGCAACTGGACCGAGAAGATTGTGTTAGCTTGTGTTCCTCTGTCTTCTTGCCTCACAATTTGAATCTCGGGACGAGATTCTTGTTTAGTGGGGGTGAGCTGTCACAGCCCCAGTTTAGGCCTTGCCTGCCTTTGGTTTGCATCCATGCATCATGTTTAAATCTTGAAAGAAATTTGAAATGGGGATGCTTAAACCCTAGCACTAAATGGAAATCACTAGGTTCAACTAAAATATTTTCATTGTATCCAATGGCTTTAAGAAAATGTTCATCATTTCTGGAAAAATGCTATAAACCATAACCAGAGGTGTTGCACATTTTTCATGACATATTTGGTCACTGGATTAAATCTTTAATTATTTGAGTTTGGGCATTTAAATTATATAAAATATTTCAAATGCTCAAATAACCCCAAACTAAAATGTTCCATGCTGGATATATTCCAAGTGGTGGCCATGTGCAGTTTGGTGATTTTTGAAGATGCCTAAGCATTTTTAGAAAAGCCACAAACCTACAGAAATAAAATAAAACAGAAACAATTTAGAAAGGAACCTACCTGGCCTTACCTGCCTGGCAGCCCAGCTAGCAGCCCAGCTCCTCCAGCCGGCCCAGCCCACCAGGGGCATGCCTGTCTTCTTCTTCGTACCAGCGCACGAAGCAGCTCGGTGGCGAGCACCGACGCCGCCCCGGCCACCTCCAGCCTGCCTGCTCGCCCTGGACGGCTCTGGACGATGCCACGCGACCCCCCCCCCCCGTCTCTCTCGCTCTCTCTCGTCCCCATCCTCTCCCCTGCTGCTCTCTCTCTCGCTAGACCGAGCGGAGCTCGTCGCCGCCGCTCGCTGCCCGCGTAGCCACCGTCCCCCTCTCGCCGCAGGGCCATGCCCAGTAGCTCCGCCACGACCTCCTCTTCGTCCCCGACGAGCCACGCACCGCCGTACGCCCTGCTGCCCCGCCATCGACTCGTCTTCTCCGTGCACGGCCGCCGGATCGCCATCGCCGTTACGCCGCCGTCTGGACCTCCCCGAGCTTGCTGAGCCTTCCTACCGACTCCATGTGAGCCCCTGCTTCGTTTACCCCTAACTCCATGCCCGATTTCGAGCTCTAGCTGCCTTCTCCACCGGAGCCGAGACGCACCGCCGCACGAGCTCGACGCCGGCGACACTCCGGTGACCATTTGGTCCCGGGCATGCGTCCAATGTATTCGCGGCACCGCGTAGAAGCCATAGGTGCTAACCCCGCATCGCCACGGCCATTGTAGCCTCGACCCCGAGCTCGCCCGAACTCCGGCCGCCGCCTGGCTCGACGCCGGCGCCATTCCCGGCCACCCCAGCAACTCCCACCATCACCACTGGATGCGCGCAAGCGCCAGCAACCCGTAGCCACAAGCCGCTCGTCGAACGGTGGCCCGTAGAGCAATTCCGGCGCGGTCGCCGGCGGTTAAACGCCGGTAGCTGACGTGGCGAGATTATCTTAGGCGCTAAACTCGCTTAGTTAGTGCCTGTGTCCATGACATGTGGGCCCCCTAGCAAAATTAGGTTAGTCTAATTTTCTGTTAGGGTTAGTATTAACACGGGTGGACCCCACGTGTCAGCTTTGACTTGGTCAAGTCAACGTTGACTGGCCCCACCTGTCATCCACCCACACCGGCCTGAGACGCTGACGTATGGGTCCCAGCCGTCAGGTTTGACCTGGACCGGCTGTTGACTTGCTAAGGTCAGCATGACCTCATGCTGACGCAGTAATTGTTTTCTGGATTTAAAATAATTCAGGAAATTTCAGAAAATACTCTAAACTTCTAAAATTCATATCAATTCAACCGTAGCTCAGATTAAAATAAGTTATATATGAAAAATGATCAGAAAAATCCAATCTATCCATTTGTACCATTCTCATGCATGACTAAGCAACTTAACCTTGCTGTTTAGATGAAAACATGATAATACACCTTATAAATTCATAGTTTGATTTTGAATTTGAACCTTTGGTTCAAATCAACTCAAACCCTTCTCTTGATAGCTGCATTAGCTCAAATCACAGCATATTGCCATGTCATGATCATGCATCATATTGTCGCATTGCATTGATTGTGTTTCCTTCTCTGTTGTCGGTAATTGTACCCTCTCGATAGACGATGTGCCGACGATGAGATCGATGACACTGATGAAGAACTATATTATCTTCAGAAGTGCCAGGCAAGCAAAACCCCCTTGTTCATTCCGATACAATCCCACTCTCTCGCTCCTGCTCTCTTTTACTGCATTAGGACAACAACGATTCATGTGTTACTTGCTGCGGTAGCTGAACCCCTTTATCCTTTGCATGACCTGTCATTCCACAGTAATTAGATGAAACCCACTAGCATGAGTAGGAGTTGTTTGAGCCCTGTTGTGCCTACTCATACATGCTTGTTTGTCATGCCTGCTACTGCTTAGAGTTGAGTCGGGTCTGATTCATCGGGAGTGAATTGGAATGGTGATGAACATGTCCTACTGTGTGTGAGCTAAGTGTGTGAATACGATTTGGTAAAGGTATTGGTGAGAGGCCATGTAGGAGTACATGGTGGGTTGTCTCATTGAAGCCGTCCTCAGGAACTGAGTTCTGTGTTTGTGATCCATGAAACAGCTACTACCATACATTGGGCCCTGAAATATGACCCCGCTCGACTTACCGACCCCTCTCGTTCTCTGTCCAGGAGTTGCAAGTAGTTTCTGGTGTTTGTAGTATGCTGGGGGCCGCACGCAGCGCTGACCGTAGGGGTGGGCTGTGTTGCGGTAGGCACGTGGCACGGTGTACCGGGTGCCCGTTTGGTGTTCCGGGAACCCTGCACACATCGTTTGGGGCTGTGAGCGAAACTTCGGCCAGATCTCCTCATGGATGGAACCCGAATAGGCGATAAACCTGGACTAGAGACTTGTGTGGTTGGTTAGGTCATGGTCTACACCCACGTCGGCTTTCGCTTGAAGTCTGTCGAGCACATGTCGTGTGCAGACGCTAAGTGGTGGAAACATGTGTGAAGAAGTACACCCCTGCAGGGTTAACATCATCTATTCGAATAGCCGTGTCCGCGGTTATGGACTTCTGGGTTGCCTATATCAGTTCATAGACAAGTGAAAGTGAATACTCTAAAATGCGCAAGATAAGCGTGAGTGCTATGGATGGCGTTCTTGTAGGGAGACGGGAGCGGATCCATAGTGGTGTATTGATATGGTGAATATGTGGACTCGTGTGCGCCACCTCAAAAGAGTTACTTACAGTCGTAGTTCAGGATAGCCACTAAGTCAAAGCTGGCTTGCTGCAGTCAAACTCCACCACCCCCTTTATTGAAACTGATGCATATGTAGTTAGTTCTGATGTAAGTCTTGCTGAGTACGTTTGTACTCACGTTTGCCTATTTTATGTTTTGCAGAGAGACGTCAGTCTCGCTAGTAGTACCGCTTGGACTTCGACGTTTAGCTTGATACCTCAGCTACGATCTTGTGCCCTTGGCAGGATCTGGTAGATAGTCAGGCTTCTCAGCCTTTTTCATTTGTAGATGTCTGTACTCAGACATGTTAAGCTTCCGCATGTGTTTGACTTGTATGCTCTGAATGTTGGGTCATGAGACCCATGTTTGTAATATCTCGCTCCTCGGAGCCTAATGAATTAATACTGGAGTCGTAGAGTCTTGTTGTGATGCCATGTTGTATCTACACATATCGAGCATATTGTGTGTATGATTGAAATGCTTGCTATGTGTGGGATCCGACTATCTAGTTGTTTATCTTTGGCAGCCTTTCATATGAGGAAATGTAAGTCTAGTGCTTCTGAGCGATAGTAGTCCGCTACAGCCCGGTTCACCGGAGTCCTGCTAGCCCAGCACTACTGCTCGGAACACTTGACTGGCCGGCATGTGTTTCACGTCGTCCCTATGTCTGTCCCTTCGGGGAAATGTCACGCGGTGACATCCGGAGTCCTGCCTAGCCTGCTACAGCCCGGGTTACCGGAGTCCTGTTAGCCCAGTGCTACAGCCCGGATTCACACGTTGATGACCGACATGCTCGATGTGATTCATGTATGCCTGTCCTCATAGGTTAGCGCCGCTTTGGGTTCACGACTAGCCATGTCGGCCCGGGTTCTCTGTCATATTGATGCTAGCGACACTATCATATACGTGAGCCAAAAGGCGCAAACGGTCCCGGGCCAGGTAAGGTGGCACCCGTGGGAATACCGTGCGTGAGGCCGCAAAGTGATATGATGTGTTACATGCTAGATCGATGTGGCTTAGGATCGGGGTCCTGACAGATAAAATGTCTATGATATGATCATAGAGATGAGTATCTGAGTTACGAGTTTGGCACACAATTAAGACATTGTGGAAATTGTTTCACAACTAATACCGCCTGGAACACCATAGTATGATGGTGTGTCCGAATATCATAGCTGCACCCTATTGGATGTGGTGCATACAATGATGTCTCTTATCGAATTACCACTATCATTTACGGGTTAAGCATTAGAGACAACCGCATTCACTTTAAATAGGGCACCACGCAATTCCGTTGAGACGACACCGTATGAACTATGGTTTAGAGAAACCTAAGCTGTCGTTTCTTAAAAGTTTGGGGCTACGACGCTTATGTGAAAAGGTTTCAGGCTGATAAGCTCGAACCCAAAGCGGATGAATGCATCTTCATAGAATACCCAAAAATAGTTGGGTATAGCTCCTATCTCAGATCCGGAAGCAAAAGTGATTGTTTCTAGAAATGGGTCCTTTCTCGAGGAAAAGTTTCTCTTGAAAGAATTGAGTGGGAGGATGGTGGAGACTTGATGAGGTTATTGACCGTCACTTCAACTAGTGTGTAGCAGGGCACAGGAAGTTGTTCCTGTGGCACCTACACCAATTGAAGTGGAAGCTTATGATAGTGATCATGAAACTTCGGATCAAGTCACTACCAAACCTCATAGGTCGACAAGGATGTGTACTACTTCAGAGTGGTACGTAATCCTATCTTGGAAGTCATGTTGCTAGACAACAATGAACCTACGAGCTATGGAGAAGCGATGGTGGGCCCGGATTCCGACGAATGGCTCGAGGCCATAAAATCTGAGAGAAGATCCATGTATAAAACAAAGTATAGACCTTGAAAGAACTACTTGATGGTCGTAAGGCTGTTGGGTGCAGATGGATTTTAAAAGGAAGGCGGACAATGATGGTAAGTGTCACCATTAAGAAAGCTCGACTTGTCATTAAGATGTTTCCCGACAAGTTCAAGGAGTTGACTACGATGAGACTTTCTCACTCGTGGCGATGCTAAGAGTCTGTTGGAATTATGTTAGCAGTTACTACATTATTTATGAAATCTTGCAGATAGGATGTCAAAACATTGCTTCCTTGATGATTTTCTTGAGGAAAGGTTGTATGTGATACAACCAGAAGGTTTTGTCAATCCTGAAAGATGCTAACAAGTATGCAAAGCTCCAGCAATCCTTCTAAGGACTGGTGTAAGCATCTCGGAATTGGAATGTACGCTTTGATGAGATGATCAAAGATTTTGGGTATATACAAAGTTTATGAGAAACTTGTATTTCCAAAGAAGTGAGTGGGAGCACTATAGAATTTTTGATGAGTATATGTTGTTGACATATTGTTGATCACAAATGATGTAGAATTTCTAGAAAGCATGCAGGGTTATTTGGAAAGTGTTTTTCAATGGAGAACCTGGATTAAGCTACATGAACATTGAGCATCAAGATCTATAAGGATAGATCAAAAACGCTTGATAGTACTTTCAAATGAATACATAGCGTAACAAGATTTTGAAGGAGTTCAAAATAGATCAGCAAAGAAGGAGTTCTTGGATGTGTTACAAGGTGTGAGTATTGAGTAAGACTCAAGACCTGACCACGGCAGAAGAGAGAGAAAGGACGAAGGTCGTCCCCTATGCTTTAGACGTAGGCTCTATAGTATGTTATGCTGTGTACCGCACCTGAAGTGTGCCTTGCCATGAGTCAGTCAAGGGGTACAAGAGTGATCCAGAAATGGATCACATGACAGCGGTCGAACTTATCCTTAGTAACTAGTGGACTAAGGAATTTTCTCGATTATGGAGGTGGAAAACGAGTTCGTCGTAAAGGGTTACGTCGATGCAAACTTTGACACTAATCCGGATGACTCTGAGTAGTAAACCAGATTCGTATAGTAGAGCAGTTATTTGGAATAGCTCCAAGTAGCGCGTGGTAGATGCATCTACAAGATGACATAGAGATTTGTAAAGCACACACGGATCTGAAAGGTTCAGACCCGTTGACTAATAACCTCTCTCACAAGCAAGATATGAACAAACCCCATGGGAGTTGGATTCATTACAATCACATAGTGATGTGAACTAGATTATTGACTCTAGTGCAAGTGGGAGACTGTTGGAAATATGCCCTAGAGGCAATAATAAAATGGTTATTATTGTATTTCCTTGTTCATGATAATTGTCTATTGTTCATGCTATAATTGTATTAACTGGAAACCGTAATACATGTGTGAATACATAGACCACAACATGTCCCTAGTAAGCCTCTAGTTGACTAGCTCGTTGATCAATAGATGGTTATGGTTTCCTGACCATGGACATTGGATGTCATTGATAACGGGATCACATCATTAGGAGAATGATGTGATGGACAAGACCCAATCCTAAGCATAGCACAATATCGTGTAGTTCGTTTGCTAAGAGCTTTTCTAATGTCAAGTATTATTTCCTTAGACCATGAGATTGTGTAACTCCCGGATACCGTAGGAATGCTTTGGGTGTACCAAACGTCACAACGTAACTGGGTGGCTATAAAGGTGCACTACAGGTATCTCCAAAAGTGTCTATCGGGTTGGCACGAATCGAGACTGGGATTTGTCACTCCGTATGACGGAGAGGTATCTCTGGGCCCACTCGGTAATGCATCATCATAATGAGCTCAGTGTGACTAATGAGTTAGCCACGGGATCATGCGTTACAGAATGAGTAAAGAGACTTGCCGGTGACGTGATTGAACAAGGTATAGGGATACCGACGATCAAATCTCGGGCAAGCAGCATACCGATAGACAAAGGGAATTGTATACGGGGTTGATTGGATCCCCGACATCATGATTCATCCGATGAGATCATAGTGGAACATGTGGGAGCCAACATGGGTATCCAGATCCCGTTGTTGGTTATTTGCCAGAGAGCTGTCTCGGTCATGTCTGCATGATTCCCGAACCCGTAGGGTCTACACACTTAAGGTTCGGTGACGCTAGAGTTGTTATGGGAATTAGTGTGCAGTTACCGAATGTTGTTCGGAGTCCCGGATGAGATCCCGGACGTCACGAGGAGTTCCGGAATGGTCCGGAGGTAAAGATTTATATATGGGAAGTCCTATTTTGGCCACCGGAAAATGTTCAGGATTTTTCGGTATTGTACCGGGAAGGTTCTAGAAGGTTCTGGAGTGGGGCCCACCTGCATGGGGGGACCCACATGAACGTGGGTAGTGGGGTCAAGGTCCCACACCCCTGGTCAAGGCGCACCAAGATCCCCCTTAGAAGGAATAAGATCATATCCTGAAGGGATAAGATCAAGATCCCTAAAAAGGGAGGATAACAATCGGTGGGGAAGGGAAATGATGGGATTTCTTTCCCCGACCTTTGCCAACGCCCCAATGGAGGCAAGAAACCAGCCCCCTCCACCCCTATATATAGTGGGGACGCGCATGGGAGCCACACCCCTTCCCCTGGCGCACCCCTCTCCCTCCCCAACACCTCCTCCTCCTCCGTAGTGCTTGGCGAAGCCCTGCCGGAGAACTGCAAGCTCCACCACCACGCCGTCGTACTGCCGGAGTTCTCCCTCAACTTCTCCTCTCCCCTTGCTGGATCAAGAAGGAGGAGACGTCCCCGGGCTGTATGTGTGTTGAACGCGGAGGCGCCGTTGTTCGGCGCTTAGATCGGAATCAACCGCGATCTGAATCGCTACGAGTACGACTCCTTCATCCGTGTTCTTGTAACGCTTCCGCATCGCGATCTTCAAGGGTATGAAGATGCACTCCCCTCTCTCTCGTTGCTAGTCTTTCCATAGATTGATCTTGGTGATGCGTAGAAAAATTTTAATTTCTGCAACGATCCCCAACACGTAGCGCATATCACCTAGCTACGGATTTCCAGTACTCAATGCGACTCAGCTCGTCAAGTAGCAATTCTTCAGGTCGGAGGCCCATTTGGCAGCGGATCTGGAGCTCTCAAGTACCTCTGAAGATGAGAATCATGGCGTGGAAGGCTGTCTCAGGGGCTCTCGCTACAAATGAGTGCAAGAAATACCAACACATCTTTACTACAGATGGTTGTCCGGTGTGCGGCCGAGAGAGGGAGACTAGCTTTCATGCTCTTGTATCCTGCGAGCATGCAAGGAGGATTTGGGCTCAGATGAGAACAGTTTGGCGACTCCCGGGCCAAGAGGTTCTTCATGATACAGGGAAGGAGTGGCTCTTAAACGTCCTAGCAAACTGCGATGATCACATGCGGGATTGCACAATTATGTTTATATGGAGGATCTGGTCTTTACGGTCGGACCTAACACATGGAAAGGAGGTTCCTCCCGTAACGGCAACGTCGGACTACCTCCAAAGCTATATGAATTCCTTGAACCTATGTTACAGATTCTCCACGGAAGAAATTCTTAAAGGGAAAATGCCAATGGTCCGGGAAGCAACCATCGAGGTCTCTAATCCTTGAACCCCTCTTCACTGGCCGCGGCCGCCGACGGACCGAGCTGCTCTCTCGGTGGATGGGGCTTTCATGCAAGAGGACAGATCGGCGGCGGCGGGTATGATACTACGGCGTCATGATGGAAGTGTGATCTTCGCGGCGTACAGGTGCATTTTCAACTGTAATGACACGTTGGAAGCGGAACTACATGCAATAATGCAGGGTATGGCCTTGGCCTTGCAGCATCGTTCCCTGCCAATTGTTGTTCAGTCAGACTCATCCATGGCACTAGCTGCAATGACCGCGGACAGCTTATCCAGGTCTGCTTATGGGCATTTGGTAGCAGAGATTAGGCTTCATATGGAGGCTCGAGAGTTTGTTCCATCCAAAATCAAGCGTGAGCAAAATAAGGTAGCACATCGGTTGGCATTGTATAGTCGTACAGAGTCTATTACTGCTGTATGGCCGGGGAGGAGCCCACCTTGTATTGAGAAGTTGGTGCCTCTCGATTGTAACCCTATGCATATGGAATAAAACTCTCTTTCTATGGAAAAAAATGCACCTATTCATCCATTTGGACTTTTTTTTTAAGTTGATTTGGACTTTTCTTGCATGCATCATGCGTAGCATCTCCCGCTTGCGTACGCAGTACGTCGCGTGCAAACGTGTTACAGGCGGGCACAACAAACACATACGAGTATTTATTACGTAGCCGCACGCCGGCACCATGCACGAACGCACGCATGCGACTCCTCCTCGACGAGAGAACACTTCAGGACACATGGCGGCGGCGACGACAACCAACAGCGAGGAGGCGGCGGCAAAGGCCACCAGAGACAAAGAGGCAGCCGCCGAGGAGGCTTACCACAGCGCGGAGTTGCTCTACCACGCCGGCAACTTCACGGGGGCGTGCCGCCACGCCCAGAGGTCCCAGCAGCTCTTCCCGGCGCTCCCAGGCGTCGCGAACGCGCTCGCCGCCTACTCCATCCACGCCGCCGCGGCCGCTGGCCGCCCCGGCCGCCCCAACTGGCGCGCCGTCCTCGCCTTGGAGAAGCAAGCCACCCCCACGCGCGACGCGATCAGGAGGCAATTCCTGTGGCTGTCCCTCCTCGTCCACCCTGACAAGAACCGCTCTGCCGCCGCCGAGGGCGCCTTCAAGATCCTCCACCAGGCGTGCGACACTGCCCTGATGTTTGCCGGCGACCGGAAGGACGCCTCCGCTGCCTCGCCGCAGTCGTCCAGGCCGCGCAGCTCTGTCGCGCGCCGGCGACACCAATGCTGACACAAACAGAAACAGGCCGCCTTCCGGCGCCGAACACAGGCCGCGCAGCTCTGCCGCCGGCGACACCAATGCTGGCACAAACAGAAACAGTCCGCCTGCCGGTGCCCAACACAGGCCGCGCAGGTCTGCCGCCGGCGACACCAATGCCGACACAAACAGAAACAGTGCGCCTACCGGCGCCCAACACAGGCCGCAGAGGTCTGCCGCCGGGGACACCAATGCCGACACAAACAGAAACAGTGCGCCTGCCGGCGCCCAACACAGGCCGCAGAGGTCTGCCGCCGGCGACACCAACGCCGACACAAACAGAAACAGGCCGCGCAGGTCGGCTGCCGGCGACACCAATGCCGACACGGGCAGAAAAAGGCAGCCTGCCGGCGCCAAAGGAGACGGACCGCGCGGGTACAAGTGGATCTACTGCTGGCACTGCAAGCGCGAATTCGGGCGGCAGATAGGGCCCGTCGAGGAGCTGGTGGGCACGGCGTGCCCACGGTGCAACATGCGGCTGAGGCCGCCGTGGGATAGGAAGACACTGCTGGATTTCACCGTCCTGGAAGCGTTCGCGCGCTGAACGGCCCGATGAGAGACACCGTGACTCCGCGCGCTGAACGGTCCTGGGGAGAAGACACGTGAACATTGAAGACTTCCTTAATTTCCTTTTTTTGTTTGCTTTATTAGCTGTTCCAAAGAATGTTCGTTTAGGAGTCTTTTTTTTTTTTGCGGGGAGTTCATTTAGGAGTCTGATAGAGAGTATTCCCTCCGTCCCATAATATAAAAGCATTCTGCATTACATAAGCAGCTGGCTCTGGTTGATTCTAATCACTAGAAAAAACGATTTTGAATTCTTTTGACATGAAAAACAATGATTTTGAATTCGAAGAAGAAGCCGCCGCCTAGTTTTTATTATTGTGTGGCATGCCCCATGCTCGTATCTTAACAGGACAACCTTCTCTTACAAACAATCCATTGTTTTTACTATCGGTTTTGCTAAGTCTCAGTCGATGTTATATCCGCAAGATCTTACACTGAGATCCGTGTATTTTTTTTTTTTTTCAATTTTTCCCTTTTCTCTCCTGCATCTAATGTCACTTGATTGAGACTTGATTAAATCTCAGTTGAGTGAGACCTAGCCACACCCTTTTACTATTGCGTGACGTGAATGGCTGCATGGTCACCGCGATGAAGAGGAAACATGTTTGACAGTTTCGGGTGGGATACATGGCCATCGTTTCACAGGAGATGATGGGCTTTAGAGGGAAGGCCGGGGCGGCGAGGTGTGGCAATGCCATCGGCCATGGATTGCAACAACAAGGGTTCGGCCGTCGTCGAATTGGGTGGGTTAGGAGGAATAAGAACAATATAGTCTGCGAATCGACTCATGCAAAGATTTAGGCCTCCTTTGGTTTCTAGGGTAGAAAAGTCATAGGAAATGATATGACACGTATCTAACCTGGTATGTGCTCCCTGCAGGCGAGCCATTGTAGGCCTCACTGCAGGCGGGACATAGCCGTGCCTAGCCTGCACTTTTTGTTTCATTCAAAATAATGTATGTGGATTCATAAACTTTTAGAAAATCTTTGTGCCATTCACAAAAATATGTCGACTAAAAAATGTTCACACATTCCAAAAAAAGGTATGAGACATTTCTGAGAAAAGTTATACAAGTTCAATAAATATTTCGTACCATTCATAAGAATTTTATGGTATATAAAAAAAAATCCCATATTTCAAAATATGTTGATGACATTTAGAAAATTGTTTCCACAATGTAAAACAATCTTTGCATTGTTTACTATCATTCAAGAGAAATGTTTCAACGTATATTTGGGAAATGTTGACACATAAATGATTTTTTTAAGAAAAATGCTAATCATGTATTTGTAAAATGTGTGAACTTGTATAAATTTTTTTTGGACATATACGAATTTTTTGCAATGTTTATTAAAAAAGTAGACTCAGAACAGTATATATGGAAAAACAATATGTATCTAAATTTTCATAAACATGTAGTATAAAATTTGTTCCTCGTGTATAC
The DNA here is from genome assembly GCA_032464435.1 of Aegilops umbellulata. Lineage (NCBI taxonomy): Eukaryota > Viridiplantae > Streptophyta > Magnoliopsida > Poales > Poaceae > Aegilops > Aegilops umbellulata. The sequence continues at coordinate 643,402,963 of CP136057.1, forward strand.
TAAAAATGTACAATGTGTACAAAATAATAAGGCATGTGGTGACAAAAGAAAAAACAGGAAAATAAACAAAGAAAACCAAAGGAAAAATAATGAGGACAAAGAAAACCAGAAAAACCATAGAAACCGTGAAGAAAACAAATGCAAACAGTCTTTGTTTTCAGTCCAAACGATAAATAAAATCACAACAACAAAACTTGCGCGGCAGCTATTTTAATGCACTGGCCCAGTAACTCAGCGCCCAGAAGGTGAGACCGAGTGAAGAAGTCTCGCAACGGGCGAGAAGGGATCTCCTAACGCGTGAGAGTCCTTGTCTGTCGCCCGTGTGCGTCAAGAAGCATTGGCTTCGCACATGGTCCATCCAACTGGGCCAGCCCATTTGCAGTCAAATAGAAAAACGTAATGCTGGAACACTGTAGCTGGATGGTACTGTACTATTCGGTTCACTGTAGCACCATGTCTCGTAATTTATTTTCGATGTTTTTGAACATATGAATACATATGCGGAAAAAAACTTCGAATACGCTCGAAACTGTAGCACCAGGTAGCGCGATCTGCCTGAACATTGGGCCAGGCCGGAATTAACAAGAGGCACAGTCCAGCCTTTCCTCTCTTTGGCCCATCTGATCCCAGCCCCGAAAGAGATACGAGTTCGCGGCAGCCTCTCCGATCTGGACCTGGAGTCGGCCACTCGGACGCACGCACGCGCGCGGCATCATATACACCGGCACCAACCGCCATAGCGACCGACTCCGCAGACACAGACGACGAACGACGAGCGCAGAGCAGATGGCGGCGGAGGCGGCCAACAGGGAGGAGGCCGAGAGGGCGCTGCGGCGCGCGGAGGAGCACTTCCTCGCCGGCAACGTGGCGGGGGCGCGGCGGCTGGCCGCCAAGGCCCGGCGGATCTCCCCGTCGCTCCCCGGCGCCGCGCACGCGCTCGCCGCCTACGACGTCCACGCCGCCGCGGCCGGGACCCAGCACCGCGCGGGCTACTGGCACGACGTCCTCGGCGTGGGCCGCTCCGCGTCCGCCTCCGCCGTGAAGAGGCAGTTCCGGCGCCTCTCCCTCCTCGTCCACCCCGACAAGAACCGCTCCGCCGCCGCCGAGGGCGCCTTCAAGCTGCTCGGCCAGGCCTGCGACGCCCTCTCCTCCGGCTCCGGCGCCGGCCACGCCCCTTACTACAGCAGCGCCGCCACCACCGCGGCCTCCGCGCAGGAGTGGTACCCGTCGCACCACGCGGCGAAGCAGCAGCCCACGCCGCCGAGGCCGTCCAAGCCGCCCGCGCCCGAGGCGCCGCCGCCGCCGCCGCCCGCCGAGTCGGCGTCGCGCGCGGGGAGGTTCGTCCGCGTCCGGTGCGAGCGCTGCAGGGTGGCCAGGGAGGTCCCCGGCGGCGACCTGGCCGCCGGGGAGGCCAAGTGCGTCCGTTGCCAGACCGTGCTGCGCGAGCAGGAGCAGAGGAGGACGTACGTGTGGACGTCGGCGGGGTCGTACCACCAGGTGCCCAGCGAGAACCCTCATCCTCCTCCGCCGCCGCCCACGAAGCCGCCGACGTTCCAGTGCCCGGCCCGGTGCCCGCAGTGCGAGACGCAGTTCACGTCCATGGTGTCCGCCGGCACGTGGAACCTCCGGTGCCGGAACTGCCTGAAGCGCGCCATGGTGAAGGTGAAAGGCCCCGAGGAGGCGACGTGTACGTGAAGCAGAACGACGACGTCTTCAGAGTTCAGATTCGGATTACCCCGTCGAGTACAATCTCCAGGAAAGGATGCCATGTGCAGTAGCTCATAAACCTTGCAGTAGATGTAAACCTCTCTATTTTTCGTTAACAGAATGAATGCCAAGATAATATAATTGCTCGATATATGTATGTATATGTAGTACTACTATATGTTTCTTACTCAATCTTGTTGGTCCAGGCATGGGGAAGGCTGCTACAGAATTTACATGTTGGAAAACATAAGCAGAGCAATGGCTACTGTGCGTGCAAGAAAGCAACCGGTGCTAGGTTATAAATCAAAGAGCAGGAAAAGCTAGGTTTTGATCATCGTGCATTGGAAGACCGAAACCGCATGAGCCGTGCGGGTGAAGAAGCTATTCGAAACCCTATGGAACCTACGCGCATCATCTCTGTTCTTCAGAATCATATACCACTATCGCATCTACCTGAAAGACGGACATCAGAGCACCGAAACCGTATGTATGAGCCGTGCGGGTGAAGCTACCGAAACGCTACAGAACCTACTGTCTCTCTCCCATGTGCATCATCTCTGTTCTTCAAAACCATGTACTATCCACGATCGATCTGAAAGACGGACCGTCTGGCAAGAGCCGTATCAGTCCTCCTCGTCGTCGGGGCTCAGGAACGAGGCAAAGGACTTGCGAAGCTTGATGATGGATTTGTCACCCTGCGAGAGACAAACACAGGGTTATTTGTCGAAGAGAATTCCATGGTACTGATACGCATCGAACTCTGTTAAAGCAATATATGGTTACAAGACCAGAAAGGCGGTTCAAGTAATGATGCAGGGTGCTGAACAGACCTGCTTCAACTTCTTCAGAGATTCCTCTGCATCTGTTATCTTCTCTGAAACTGTTTTCTCAAGATCAGCAAGAGTGGTTTTTTCCTTCTTCCCTGTTAAACAGGTAGTATTTGAGTAAGAGCAAAGAATCTTCCACACACGAGAACGGTTAAAAAGACAAGTGACAGCAAAGATCTTTCTTATACATAACTAGTGTAAGCATCTACTCCCTCCGACCAAAAAACGTCTTACATCATGGGACGGAGGGGTACTTACTTTGCAGTTCATACTGAACTATCAGTTTCTCCTTTTCAACTTCAAACTTTGAGAAAAGATCTGCAGCACACAACATGTGGATAAGATAAGTAAGTACTCCCTCCGTCCGAAAAAACTTGTCATCAAAATGGACAATGAGGAATGTATCTAGAACTAAAATACATCTAGATACATCCCCTTTTATTCATTTTGATGACAAGTATTTCCGGACGGAGGGAGTAGTCGATAACAGAGATCATTCATTACGTGGCAGGAAACTACAAATCCAGGTCTCAGTATGCACAAGTATAACTGGAAGATATTGGCTCATCGTTTCAAACAAATAATAAATAATTAAGTGCATTTTAGTAGCCAGTAGCACAATTTTTCGTAAACTGCGCACAGTTCGACCAGCTTTAAAGGTTAACAAGGACAGGATTTCTTTGGATACTGTTTGGCAATATAATTCTACTACATGTGTCAGGGAAAGATAACAAACTCATTTATATGCAAATATGGTTATAATTCAAAAAGGATGCAGCTACTGTTTTCCTAAGGTCAAAAGCTAGGACAAGAGCAGACTATGTTCAACATATACTCCTGCCACGAGTAGAAATATGTATATCGTAACATGTAGAGTGTATATATGCCATAGACTTCAGAAAATGTGGTAGAGGATGCACATTTGGCACACCTTTGAAATTCTGTACGTGTGCAGCCTTGTCTTTGGAGAACTTGTCATGAGTGGCTTGAAACTTGGTGTACTCGGTCTTCAATGAACCTTCACACTGCATTGCATATAATTTAAAGCTGGTAACCAAACTGTGGCAATATTATATAAACTGATGTACATCATTGTATGAACAGAAGTTCAAAACCTCTTTGGAAGCCTTCGTTAGAGCTTTAAGAACATTCTGCCTGCTAATGCAATCAGTAGCATTTGTCAGCAATAAGAGTACATATCAATAGCATTCACAGTTTTTATTATCAAGAACTAGCTTATATATGTGTTCATGTTGAAGCAATGAGTAAAAAGGATAGCAGAAATTTGTATTCCTACAGACATAAAGTTAAAGGCAAGTGCAAACAGTTTGGTTGTTCACCTTTCCTTCTCAAACTTTGTCTTGGTGTCCTGTACCATAGATTGAATCTCTGTTGCAACGCTGAAAGTTAAAAGAATCTGTTAGTAAAGTAAATTCTGCCAGCAGCTGAAAAGTGTGCAATAGACATAACTTGGGACCTTTGTCAGACAGGAAAGGCTTAAAATATCAAGCCACTAAATATGAACACTGAGATGTCATCAATTCATCATATGAATCCATCCTTCATACAGGAATGATCATTCCTTGTAAGTTCACGATCAACTGCCGCAGCATTATAAAGTGACTAAAATATCTCTTATAAGTTTATGATCTACTGGCACAACACTATAGAGGACCTACGCAGTCATGGCCAATCTGGAAACCATGGTATGCTGCCCTGCCATTTTGCTGATGTGAACACAGATTTCTAATGTCTAAATGCAACACAGCAGGTAGAAACAGTAACATGACACCAAAGTCTATGCAGGCTATTGTGGGAGGGATCCAGGAGAAAAATGGGAAGGTGGATGCATATATTTGATCAACAAAACTAGTTATGGCTCCACAAAGAAGGCGGATAAATCATTTTCAACCAATCGGTGCACGCAACGCTTCCAAGACCTATCATTGCATCAGTACTCACTACTCCTATCATCATATGGGCACCCAAACATTCACAAACAACATGACACTCATAAATCCTAGTTCTCATCCAGTTACAGACTTCTAGAACCTAAATTCAGGTACAGGCATACAGCAGGCTAGAAGCGCTGGTAAATGAGTTTATGATCAACTGCCATAACATGACAAAGTGCCTAAAATGTCTCTTACGAGTTTATGATCTACTGGCGCAAGATTACGTACGAGACCTAAGCAGTCACAAACACCTGACAACAAGGGTATGCTGTCCTGCTACTTTGGTGATGCGCGAGTAAACAGAAGCACTAACATAACCCCCAAGTCTTTGCAGGCTATTGTGAGAAGTGATGCATATATTCGATTACAAAAACTAGCTATGGTACCAACTGGTGCAGACAACACTTGTAAGCCCTGTCATCGCATTGGTACCTACTACTCCAATCATCAAAAGGGCACCTGATCATTCACAAACAGCATGACACTGGTAACTCCTAGTTCCCATCCAGTTACAGACTCCTGAAACCTAAATTCAGATACAGAGCATGCATCAGGTTCAGATACAAGGCATACATCATGTTCAGATACAGGGCATGCAGCAGATTCAGATACAGGGCATGCAGCAGATTAGAAACACAAATAACAAACTCTTAGCTACTGAATCCTACCGTTGCAGGCAACAAATCTCCCATAGGAGTGGCGCTGGTAGAAACACTGCGCACAGTAGCATTGCGAAATCGACCGGGGAGAAACATGAGGAGGTGGATGGGAGAGGGGATCACCTGGAGATGGCCTGCTCGGTCTTCTTCTGGCCGTCCTTGTGAGCCTTGTCCTTGATGTGGCGCAGCATCGTCACGATCTGCTTGAAGTCGCTGTCTCCGCGGATCCCATCGGAGCAAACACCAACAAATCACATGGACAAATCAGTCAAGCGCACGAAAATCCGACACGAACCGCCCGCGAGAGGGGGAGGGCGGCCAGGAAACCCTCGCTCTCGCCGTCGGTCCCTTCGATCCGAGCAACGCCGCGAGCGGGACGCGCGGAGCGCAGAGCAGCGGCGCGAACAGCGGGGGAGGGGAGGGGAGGGGAGGGGAGGCACCTGTCGAGCTCGAGCTCGGGGTCGGAGTCGTCCATCTCGCGTCGCCTCTTGTCGGATCGGGGCGCCTCGTCGGGGTCCTTGGCCCCGCCCCGCTTGCCGCCGCTCGCCTTCGCCTTCCCCGCGGCCGACATCGCTCGCCGGTGGTGGTGGCGGCGGTGGTGGAGGTGGAGGTGGACGAGACCGCCGCTTCGCCTTGCGCCTTCTCTCTCGCTTTGCCGCGGCGTGTGCCGTGTGTGTGTGTGTGTGTGTGTGTGTGTGTGTGTGTGAAGGGGAGAAGGGGTTCTGCGGTGGTGGGAGAGGGCTTGGGCTTTGCTTGTTGCTGGATCTCAGCCCAAAATGGCCCAAAATTACAAATTGTACTCCACAGCATTTACTAAAAAAAACCTTTTCTGGCTAATCATATGCGCATATATAAATTTGTCTCAGAAAAATAAGCGCATATAAATGTCTACACTTCATTAAGCAAAGAATAGCAAGCCTAATTCTCACTCTGCAGTTACGCTAGATACGATGAAACCCTATGCCAGAGTAGAATGGAGTTATCTGGAAGCTATCATGAAGATAGTTGGATTAGCCCCAAGGTCTGTGCAGCTCATCTTGAATAGGGTGACCTTGGTTACCTACTAAGTGCTCTTTAATGGTGGTGCCTCAAAGGAGTTTAGACCGCCAGAGCCTCATATCTCCTTAGCTATTTTTTGCTGGCATCTGAAGGGCTGCGTTGTATGTTAAAGCGTGAGAAAATGGCATCGATGGGTATACAAGGGGCTTCCTTGGCACTTACTGTTAACCACCTTCTTTTTGCGGATGATACTCTGTTATTTTTCAAAGCATCTATCGAAGGGCGACCTTTGTCAGAGATTCAGTACAAAAGTATTGTGAGGCTTCTGGGCAGCGAGGGAACCTATCCAAATCCTCTATTTACTTTGGTAAGGGCTTCTCTGAAAATAACTTAAATGCAATTAAGAAATTTTTGGAAGTAGAGAAATAATCTCTTAATGACTTATATTTGGGATTACCAGTTGATTTTGGTAGGCAAATAAATGGAGTGTTTGCATATCTGAAAGATAATGCCTAGAAAAGAGTTAAGTGGAGGATAGAAAAAATCTTGCTATATATGGCAGGGAAGAGATTTTAAACATGTCGGTTGCTTAGGTTGTGCCAACATTCTCATGTCAGGATTATGTCAGCGTATTACTTCACTCATACGGAGTTTCTGGTGAGCAAGCAAGAGAAAGGAAGATGATCCTGGGTCTCATGCAATTCCAAGTGCATGCCAAAATATACGGGGGATTGGATTTTCGTGAAATTGGTAATTTTTAACTTGTGTATCTAAACAAGCATGGGGGTTCTTGAAGGAACCTAATTCATAAAGTATCTGACTTTTGAAGGCACGATCTGAACGTCCTTGAAAGCGGCCCTTGGAAGCTCATCTTGATAGGTTTAGAGAGGAATTTTGGAAGGGTGCGGTGTACTACGCCAAGGAATACCAGGATCATGCAAGAAAACTTACCACGGGATCATATGCTAAGACCGATGTGCATGGAATCACCTACCGCTCATGTTCTGGTGTCAAAATTGTTTGTGCCGGCTACAAGAACATGGGACGTGGAGAAGCCGCAGGAGGATCTCTCATAAGATTGTCAAAATTGTTTATGTCGGCCACAAGATCAAACGCGAAAAGAACTGTGTTTAACAAACGAATGGTGATCTAGCGTTTAGTGGAAAGAATCATCAATCGAACACAATTCCCCCATGACCATAATCACAAATCAAATTAAAAAACTGGCTCTCGTAATTCAATCAAAGCTACAACTTTACCCTTGGAACGGAGACACCCTCTTAGGTGATGGTACTCTCCTAGAATTGTGTCGCAGTATCAGATGAATTTAAGCGTTGGATTGGCATACATGGATGGCCCATATTAACTTTGGGGACACTGTAAAGAACTCAAAATGGAAACCGAACTATGTCAAATCTTGATTCATCTCTGCTTAATATCTCCATAAAACGCCTGGTATCTATCGTTTTATACTATCTTTAATGGAAGTGGCTTCTCTATATAGTTCAAGTGCCGTCTTCATGATCTTCGGCTGCGATAAAAATTGCAATCTTCTCTGGTATGGAGGATGAGAGGAGAGATAGTACTCTTTGAATGTTTCAAATTGTACCAGCTTTGCGTTCTTCTTAAAGAACGTGAGTGCAATGTGTGGATCGAAACCAGCGGCAGCGAGTAGTAGGATTCCAATGTGATCTGCCTCTGTTTCCGTCCTACAAAGGTAACAACACATACCATGGGGTCTTTTTATCAAAGAAGAATACATGAGCACTCCTTTTTCTGGCGATACAAGGTATTTATGTGTTACATGTATAATGTAAATCGCCATGTTCCCGCGGAAAGAAAGTGAAAATCGCCATGAACAATAATGTGAAACGAGAAGCATGCGTACCTTCGCCGGAAGTAATAATAGAAGGGTTTAGTCACCCACTTGGTCGAGCTGATTTCGGATTCGTGCCTTGCGATGATGTGCGCAACCTAAGAAAAAGATGTGAATGTTAACTGGAGTAGTCCACCTGAAAATATAATCCGATAATAATAAGGAGGAAACATGAGATGAGTTAATTAGTCCAACGGAGCTACCTCATGAGCGATAGCAAATGCGATCTCACCATCGGTCTTGAAGTGGTCGAGCAATCCCGTGTACAGTACGATTTTACCGCCGCGCGTGCAGTAGGCGCCGGTGTTGCCCTTATGGTCCACCACGATCACCTCCCAGTCGAGCCCATGGAGGTGCCCCGTCTGAGGCGGAGGTAGCCATGCCTTCCCCTTGTGCCGGTTGCTGGCGACGCGGAGGATGACAGCGTCGTCGGTGCCGGCGTGGATGATCCTCTCGGCGATGCGACGGGCGCGGACGCTGTGAGGGTGGCGCGGGCCGAGGATTTTGGAGGCCACCTCCTGCTTGTAGCCGGCGAACTCGGCGAGCCCGTGCGCCCGCTCCGACTGAGGGGACAGGAAGATGAAGTGCGCGCGGTTGGTCCATGGGATCACCTCGAGGGACTGGTAGCATATGGCGGCAGTGACGACGGACGCCGACGCGGCGACCTTCCGTGGGTCGTGGTACCAACGGGCGCCCAAGCGGGTCAGTGTGGTCGGGCTAGACGGCGAAGCGCAGTAGTGTCGTGGACGGATGGCAGGTCTAGTGAAGTGGTGGCCGTGGTACCCGGGCGGCAACCGAGGCTGCCGTGCGCGGACGGCCGCCGTGGGCTCGCGGCGGAGGAGCCGGGGGAGGAGGCGGCGCAAGCCGTTCATGATCTGCTGGGTACGCATTGAGTTAATTGTTCGCGTCACACATGGCCGGTATAAAAGGAAGATATCAGTAGCTGTTTTTCCCTAAAAAAAAGATGTCAGTAGCTGTCCGGTTCGGTGAAGGTTTCCGATCGAAACTGGACCGGCAGAGACGCGCGCTTTTGTGGTTCCCGAGAGTCCCAAATTTGGTTGAGTTCGCGGGAGGTACGTACTCGAATACGTACTCAGGTATTCAGAAACAAGGTTCAGAGCATGTCCAACAGTTCAATTGTTTGGTTAGTTGCACCGACTTTCGGTGGTTGCATGGAAAAAACGAGCCAGGCTGAGGAGGGATTGGTTAAGAAAATATAGCGTAAAATACAGCGTTTGCATGTTGTTTCGTTGCCTACATACGAGGTCTCTCGTCATTGTGAAAGCAATTTTCATCCGGTGTTCGGTTGCGTACATGCATGATGATTAGAAGTTAACAACTACTACGTTTAACAGAGAGATTACAGTAGAACACACATGTGCTTCGGCCGCAAACGGGGTGACTACGGCAGAGGGAACCACGGGCACGACTACTGGTCGAGCTAGCGCCAGTGTACCAGCAGCCGCCCGTCGTTGCCGTCCAACTAGGTCGGGCCTCACCTTCTCCAACGAGCTCATCTTCCGCGACGAGGGCTTGAACTGCGACTTCGCCTGCCTCCTCTATGATATCCTCCGCAGCAAGCTCGAGGAGTCCCGCGTCTTCGAGATCGTCTTTGAAACCGTGGATATCGAGAGGGGGTACATCTATTGGTTGACAAGAAAATAAAAATTAGTGCTCCAAAATATTTTTGAAAGTAGAATTTTCAGAATACCGAATTTTTTTGCCACGCCTTCTAGGAATGTGATTTCATGACGAATTTTTGCAAGCACTTAAAACCTGTTTCTCCCAAAAATTTTGGATCTTATTGAATTTTTTTTTTAGTTTCGATTTTACTGTTCACCTAAGCTCATTTGAGCTCGGGAGCAGAAAATCTGCGTTCCGTTGGCCTTCCATATACTAGTATACAAATTGAAGCACTGTCTGACAAAATACGAATTATGCCAAAACAGGCAGATTGGAATTATCAATTCGTCGATGCTACAATTAATCCATGCATGCATGAAACAGGACGTACATACGTAGGGCTGTAGTAGAACTAGAAGCACTTGTTGAATCCCTGCAGCTCGCACACACACATTTTCATTAACATGTCCAAGGATTCTATACATACTCTATGGAGTTGTTAAATTAAAAGTGTGCATATATATGAAAGAAGAATTCTATACGTACTATCAGATGAAGTTGTAAAATTAACATGTTGAAATTATGGTCGGCGGTTATGGCAATGGATTAACTATGTGCGGATTCACACACATGGTGGCAAAGTAGAAAATTCAATTAAAAAATTGCAGGAAAAACTATTGATCTATTAATCAACTGTCAAGTTAGTAATAATACAAAAAACACAAAAAGTAAAAATTACATCCATGTCCGTAGACCACTTAGGCTGCGTTTGGCAGCAAGGTTTTTTCAAAGTTTTCTAATAATACTGCGGTTTCTGAAAAAAACAATGGTTTTGAATACTTTGATGCGTTTGGCTTAAGAAAAAACTGAAGTTTTATAAACCACAGTATCCCAGAAACCATGGTATTTTTGTTGTATCGGAAAAAGAGGTCTGGACCTCTTTTTTCTAAACCGAACGAAGCGCAATCGACGTCGCCGTCTACGTCGAGATAATTATACCTGATGAGATCGCCTCCTACTTTTTCTCTGTCTGTTATCTCGTAAACCAATATCTATTATATCTCATGCTTATTAGCCGATTTGTTTGATCGTGTACAGAGGGAGTGAGTGAACCGAACTAGGATGCTGTATGATCCGAGATGTATTTGGTCTCCATACATACAGCATCTGTATATGATCCGAGATGCTGTACGATCCGTGATAATCGATGCTGTATGATCCGAGATGGACAGATGCTGTATGTATGGAGATCAATATCTATTATACAGAAGGTTGCATGATCCGAGATGGACAGATGCTGTATGTATGGAGACCAAATAAATACACCTTGATGATCTAAAATGTCTTTTTTTTTACAGAGGGAGTAGATTATTAGATGTAGATAGATGTGCACAGCCACGTGTACACCTCGAATGTTTATAACATGCATGCATGGAGCGGTGCATGGCCAGAGTGCAAGAGGTGCGTACACTTATGAAGCATGCATGCATGAGCGGTGCATGGCCAGAGTGCAAGAGGTACGTACACTCATGAAGCATGCATGCATGTAGTACGTACTGTTGGAAATATTAGCACTTTTCCGATTAGACTTATCCACGAGTAAACAGTAAGCATGGCATAAAAGGTATGCATCTCATAGCGATACCTAAGCATACCAGCACGTACAGAACATAGAATCGAACCTTCTATGAGCAGCACATATACTGCTAGCATAAGTACGAGCAGATCATACCCTCCGGTTGGCCAGGCCAACGCGGCGGCGGGAGCAGCAGCCTCGGCGTCGTCCGTGGCCTTCTTCTTAGCGGCGGCGGCGTCGGCCATGGTGTCGATGCAGAGGAAGTAGTGGGAGCAGAGGCGAACGGAGTTGGGGACGAATCGGGAGCAGTCGCGTCGAGACGCTCCCCAAAAACCTTATTGCCATTCTCCCGGGCAGGATCTCGAACGACAGGGTTCCGGAGGCACCTGCTCTCCCGACCAGCCGTGCACGCGATCGTCGGGATGGGATTGCCGGAGGCAGCACAGAGTGAGGAACAGTAGATGACGGCTAGGTCACGCGAGAGGGAGTGAGTGAACCGAACTAGGTTACTTCACTGGCCAGAGCCTTCTTATATAGTCCGTAAGGGAGAAAGTTGTGGGCATTGCCGAGGCCCACGACCGAGTCGACCCACTCTCGGCAAGGGAGTCATTGTTCCCGGCAAGGGTCGCACTCCCGACAAGGGAGTCGACGAATCCTGGCAACACGGGTCCCACCCCCGGCAAGGGAGTCGACGAATCCCGACCCACAGTCCAACGTCTTGGACAGTGGCCCACATGTTAGCGACTCGTTAATTAATCCCTGATTAATTAATTCGTTCCTGAGCGGCAAAAATAAGCTTCGGCTCAGCTCATTCCCGCAACCCGCGGCGCACGCGCGTCGTGACGAGGCGAGGTGTATTGAGGCGGGCGGCGGAGGAGGAGGAGCGCGCGTGTACCACTCCTCCGAAGGAAATATGCCCTAGAGGCAATAATAAAGTTATTATTTATTTCCTTATATCGTGATAAATGTTTATTATTCATGCTAGAATTGTATTAACCGGAAACATAATACATGTGTGAATACATAGACAAACAGAGTGTCACTAGTATGCCTCTACTTGACTAGCTCGTTAATCGAAGATGGTTATGTTTCCTAACCATGAACAAAAGAGTTGTTATTTGATTAACGGGATCACATCATTAGAAGAATGATGCGATTGACCTGACCCATTCCGTTAGCTTAGCACACGATCGTTTAGTATGTTGCTATTGCTTTCTTCATGACTTGTACATCTTCCTATGACTATGAGATTATGCAACTCCCGTTTACCGGACGAACACTTTGTGTGCTACCAAACGGCACAACGTAACTGGGTGATTATAAAGGTGCTCTACAGGTGTCTCCAAAGGTACTTGTTGGGTTGGCGTATTTCGAGATTAGGATTTGTCACTCTGGTTGTCGGAGAGGTATCTCTGGGCCCTCTCGGTAATACACATCACTTAAGCCTTGCAAGCAATGCAACTAATGAGTTAGTTGCGAGATGATGTATTACGGAACGAGTAAAGAGACTTGCCGGTAACGAGATTGAACTAGGTATTGAGATACCGACGATCGAATCTTGGGCAAGTAACATACCGATGACAAAGGGAACAACGTATGTTGTTATGCGGTTTGACCGATAAAGATCTTCGTAGAATATGTAGGAGCCAATATGAGCATCCAGGTTCCGCTATTGGTTATTGACCGGAGGCATGTCTCGGTCATGTCTACATTGTTCTCGAACCCGTAGGGTCTGCACGCTTAACGTTACGATGACAGTTTCATCATGAGTTTATATGTTTTGATGTACCGAAGGTTGTTCGGAGTCCCGGATGTGATCACGGACATGACGAGGAGTCTCAAAATGGTCGAGACATGAAGATTGGTATATTGGAAGCCTATGTTTGGATATCGGAAGTGATCCGGGTGAAAATATGATTTTACCGGAGTACCGGAGGGGTTACCCGAAGCCCCCGGAGGTTATTGGGCCTTATGGGCCCAAGTGGAGGAAGAGGAGAGGCGGGCCAAGGGGCAGCCGCGCGCCCCTCCCCCCCAAGTCTGAATTGGACAAGGAGGGGGCGCCCCCCCCTTTCCTTTCCCCTCTCTCCCCCCCAAGTCCTAGTCCAACATAGAAAAGGGGGAAGTCCTACTCCCGATAGGAGTAGGACTCCTCCGGCGCACCTCCTCCTAGGCCAGCCGCACCTCCCCCTTGCTCCTTTATATACGGGGGCAGGGGGCACCCCATAGACACAACAATTGATCATTGGTCTCTTAGCCGTGTGCGGTGCCCCCCTCCACCATAATCCTCGATAATATTGTAGCGGTGCTTAGGCGAAGCCCTGCGATGGTAGAACATCAAGATCGTCACCACGCCGTCGTGCTGACGGAACTCATCCCCGACACTTTGCTGGATCGGAATCTGGGGATCGTCATCGAGCTGAACGTGTGCTAGAACTCGGAGGTGCCGTAGTTTCGGTGCTTGATCGGTCGGGCCGTGAATACGTACGACTACATCAACCGCGTTGTTATAATGCTTCCGCTTTCGGTCTACGAGGGTACGTGGACAACACTCTCCCCTCTCGTTGCTATGCATCACCATGATCTTGCGTGTGCGTAGGAATTTTTTTGAAATTACTACGTTCCCCAACATCCTCTTCCCAAGCTCCCAATGACAAGTGGTAGAGCAACACTTATAAAGGGGTCTCAACTCTCCTCAACTAGCAAGGTAGGACTAAACTTCCCACCACCTACCATCTCATACATGGGCCTCAAGATTAACCAGGGATTAGTGTCTTATATGGGCCTAAGCCCATCCATAATCCAACAATCCCCCACCAGATCTCGAGGCACATAAGTTTGTCAACTGTTCCAAACAATGTTTGATATACCAGAATTTTCAGTGGAGACCGTTAAGTTGAACTTCCACCTAGAGCAACAGGATTAGATTTCTTCACAACTGAACAATGGACTATGCCTTGAATTGTCAGTTTGGCGTGCAGAAGTTTCGCCTATTGTCAGCTGATACATGGCTGCCGAAGGCTAAACCCCACGGGTGGAGCCTATTAGTCATACTCTGTACCTTCTCATGAGCTTACTAGAGATTACCCAATCTCATAGACTGTGACCAGCAGTCAGGCTCACATAGGTGTGTTCCTCCAAAGAATGCTCTGTTGGTTAGCATCTTGCTTACATAAGCTTTGGAACACATTAAGACAAAAGTCAGCCTGCCTTACAGAATTGAGAGTATTACTGCATCTCCAACGGAGTGGGTTTATTAAGGATACTCTCCTCAGTTGACCGCTGAATTGTTTTCTCAGGTCCTAATTCACGGGATCTTCGATCACATAGGTTGGGTTACCCCCATGGCAACTTGCGTGGGTCTCATACCTATCTCCCTCGATGCATTTTCTATCACAACCCGTGATAGCCCTTTCGTAAAGGGGTCTGCTAGATTCTTAGCCGTCTGGATATAATCCAACGCTATTACTCCGGGGTTTCTTGATTTTCTGATAGATTTCAATCTTCTTCTTATGTGCTTTGTGGATTTCATGTTGTCCTTTGAACTCTTAGACTTGGCAATCACCGTTTCATTGTCACAGTTCATAAGGACAGCCGGCACTGGTTTATCAACCACCGGCAAATCCATCAAAAGCTCTCGAAGTCATTCTGCTTCGACGCATGATGTGTCTAATGCTGTGAGTTCTGCTTCCATAGTCGATCTGGTTAAGATCGTTTGCTTGCAAGACTTCCAGGAAACAGCACCACCACCAAGTGTGAAGACATGTCCACTTGTGGCTTTCATCTCATCAGCATCAGATATCCAATTCAAATCACTATACCCCACAAGTACCATAGGGTACCCAGAATAGTGAATTCCATAGTTCGCAGTACCTTGCAAATAACGCATCACTCGCTCAACAGCATGCCAATGCACATCTCCCGGATTGGAAACAAACCGGCTCAGTTTGCACACAGCAAATGAGATGTCAGGACGAGTAGCACATGCTAGGTACATCAATGAACCAACCACTTGAGAATATATCGATTGATCTACAGCCGTGCCTTCGAACTTTCGAATCCGCACGCTAGGATCATATGGTGTTGTAGAAGGTTTGCAGTTCGAATATCCAAAACGGCTTAAAATCTTCTCAACATAGTGGGATTGCAAAAGCGTAATTCCACCCTCAGAATTTCTCAGTAGCTTGATGTTCAGGATAACATTAGCCACACCCAGGTTCTGCATCTCAAAGTTGTGAGATAGAACAGACTTGACCTCCTCAATGACCTTGAGGTGGGTCCCAAATATCAGTATGCCATCGACATACATACACAGTATAACTCCTTCGCCCCCACCATAGCGATAGTATACACATTTGTCAGCTTCGTTCACAACAAAGCCAGCAGATGTCAGAGTAGTGTTGAACTTCTCATGCCATTGCTTAGGTGCTTGTTCAAGCCATACAAAGATTTCACTAGCTTACACACCTTTCTTTCCTGACCATTTACTACAAAGCCATTCGGCTGTTGCATGTAAATTTCCTCGTCTAGCTCTCCGTTAAGGAAAGCCGTCTTAACGTCCATCCGATGAACGAGAAGACCATGCGAGGCAGCCAAAGCGAGTAACACTCGAATGGTTGTCAGTCTAGCCATAGGTGAATAAGTGTCAAAGAAATCCTCTTCTTCTTTCTGGGTATAACACTTGGCCACAAGCCTAGCCTTGTACTTCTCAATAGTACCATCGGGCCTATGCTTCGTTTTGAACACCCACTTACATCCTAATGGTTGACAACCTTAAGGACGATCAGTGATCTCCCATGTCCCGTTAGCCAAGATGGAATCCATCTCACTACGGACCGCATCCTTCCAGTTGTCAGCATCCGGAGATGCATAAGCTTCTGAAATGGAGCTGGGAGTATCATCATCCATGAGGTACACGAGGAAATCATCACCAAAGGAATTTGCAGTCCTCTGTCTCTTGCTCCTAACAGGAGCTTCCTCGTCATCCTCCGTGGAACTCTTATCACTTTTATGTTCATAATATTCCATCGGAATAGCAGGTTCAGGAGTCTCATCAGATTCCAGTCTAGAATTGCTTTGCATATCTCTCATGGGGAAAATATCCTCAAAGAATGTAGCATCCCTAGACTCTATAATTGTACCGATCTTCTGGTCAGGTACCTCAGATTTCACCACTAGAAATCTATAGCCAACGCTATGCTTGGCATAGCCAAGAAAAACATGGTCCACGGTCTTTGGTCCCAACTTGCGCTTTTTGATTATCGGCACGTTGACTTTCGCCAAATAGCCCCAAGTGCGCAAGTAAGAGAGTGTAGTTCTTTTCTTTTCCCATTGCTCATATGGAGTAGTCTCATTATCCTTTGTAGGAACTTTATTCAGGACCTGACAAGATGTCAATACAGCCTGCCCCCACCATGCCTTGGATAAACCTGATGTATCTAACATGGCGTTAACCAAATCAGTTAGAGTACGGTTTTTCTGTTCGGCAACCCCGTTTGACTAGGGTGAGTAGGGAGGCGTCCTCTCATGAATAATACCATGTTTCGCACAGAATAAATCAAACTCATTAGAAAAGTACTCTCCACCACGATTAGACCGGACTCGTTTTATTTTATTCTCAAGTTGGTTCTCAACTTCAGCCTTATAGACTTTAAAGTAGTGTAGAGCCTCATCCTTAGTATTTAACAAATACAAATAGCAGAATCTAGTGGAATCATCAATCAGAGTCATGAAGTATTTCTTTCCACCTTTAGTCAACACACCATTCATCTCACAGAGATCTGAATGTATGAGTGTCGGTGTCAAAACCGGCGGATCTCGGGTAGGGGGTCCCGAACTGTGCGTCAAGGTCGGATGGTAACAGGAGACAAGGGACACTTTATTTTACCCAGGTTCGGGCCCTCTCGGTGGAGGTAAAACCCTACTCCTGATAGATTAATATTGATGATATGGGTAGTACAAGAGTAGATCTACCACGAGATCAAGGAGGCTAAACCCTAGAAGCTAGCCTATGGTATGATTGTGTATGATGATAGTTGTCCTACGGACTACAACCCTCCGGTTTATATAGACACCGGATAGGGTTAGGGTTACACAGAGTCGGTTACAATGGTAGGAGATCTTGAATATCCGCACGCCTAGCTTGCCTTCCACGCCAAGAAAAGATCCTTCCGGACACGGGACAAAGTCTTCAATCTTGTATCTTCATAGTCCTGGAGTCCGGCTGAAGGTATAGTCCGGCTATCCGAACACCCCCTAATCCAGGACTCCCTCAGTAGCCCCTGAACCAGGCTTCAATGACGACGAGTCCGGCGCGCAGATTGTCTTCGGCATTGCAAGGCGGGTTCCTCCTCCAAGTTCTTCAAGAAGATTACAAACACCAAAAATAGTGTCCGGCTCTGCAAAATAAGTTTCCACATATTGCCATATAGAGAATAATATTAACACAAATCAAATCTGCTGATGTATTCCGAAGTGCGTCATAACACTGCGGCCAAGCTCTTTATATAAATTGTTTTCATTGTTCCACCTCAGCGTGTTTAGCGAGGCGGTTTCCTTGGCGTGTCTTGTCAAAGCAGAGATCGTGTGCCCCTTTTAGCGGGATTCTCATTAATACGGACGTGTGTAACCCAGTCGTGCCCGTTAGCACGTTTTGCCTTAGTTAAAGGCTAGTCCAAGACGGTTACAGGGAGGGCTCTTGGTATTCTGCCTCTTATAAAGAGACCAAGACCCTGTTCCCCTCTTTTATTCTCAAAACGAGCTCGCCCGTCGCCTCGAGTTCCAACACCCTAGGCTTCCAGATTCCAGGCGCGCCGGACCTTCGACAATGTCCGGCTCTGACCTCCAAGGCCGATGGATGCCCTCCTCCGTTACGGAGGAGGACGTATTAAGGTTGAGGGAAGCTAAATTCCTGACCGGCGAGATTTCGCACAGGTTGCCTGTTCAAGGACAGGTGATCCCTAGCCCTCAGCCCGGTGAGAGTGTGGTATTCATATCCCACTTCCTTCGAGGATTAGGCTTCCCAATGGATCCCTTTGTAAGGGGGCTGATGTTTTATTATGGGCTGGAATTCCACGACTTAGCTCCGGAGTCCATCCTCCATATCTCCTCGTTCGTTGTTGTGTGCGAAGCGTTCCTCCGTGTTACCCCTCACTTCGGATCATGGCTCAAGACCTTCAAAGTAGAATCGAAGATGATCGAGGGGCGCCACGCAGAGTGCGGAGGCACTGCTATAAAAAGAAATGCCGATGCTCCATGGCCCGAGGGCGCTTTTCAAGAGGAGCTTGGCTTATGGCAACAGGAGTGGTTCTATATCACCGCTCCTCGGGGCACAGCATGGGTGGCGCCTCCTGCCTTTCGCTCGGGTCCCCCACCGCGGTTAGCGTCGTGGATCAACACAGGGTTAGATCGGGGCTTGCCCAAAGACGTACCTCTGCTGCAGGGCCGCATTAAGGATCTCTTGGAAGGAGACCTCAACCTGGTCAAGGTGACACAAGTCATGCTGATTCGCCGGACACTGCCCGGCCAACGTCGCCCCCTTCGCCTGTGGGAGTTCAATCCAGAGGGACCGCGAGTTCTTCGGGATTTTATGGGCGTGACGCCCGCGGAGATGTATAAACTGTTCTTCGGATCACAAGAAGTGAGTCCGGATTTGACCGAGGATGTGGGTTTAAGCCGCAATCGCCCGAATACTCAAGTAAGTGACCTTGTGCCCGGACCTTCTATCCGCATAATTGACTAGCTCTTAACAACGCTTCTCCTTTTAAGCAGGAGTGGATAGCGAAGGCGAAGCTGATCAGGTGTCCGGCTCCCCTTCCCGAAACCAGGTTGGATCCCGTGCTAGTCAGGATGCTGGAGGTAGTGCCTTTGGAGGGAAATAAGGGGGAGCACAAGGAAACCATGGCCTCCTCGAAAGAGGCCATTCCGAAGGGGGGAATCGATAATTACTCTCCTAAGGGAAAGAAAAGGGCCGCCTCTGACGACCCGGAGACCGTAGCCTCGAAGCGGGGGAAAGAATCCTTGTCAGAGGGTGTGACGCCCCCGATTCAATCGTACACTAATCATGCATGCAAACGTGTACGATCAAGATCAGGGACTCACGGGAAGATACCACAACACAACTCTACAGATAAAATAAGTCATACAAGCATCATAATACAAGCCAGGGGCCTCGAGGGCTCGAATACAAGTGCTCGATCATAGACGAGTCAGCGGAAGCAACAATATCTGAGTACAGACATAAGTTACACAAGGTTGCCTTAAGAAGGCTAGCACAAACGGGGATACAGATCGAACGAGGCGCAGGCCTCCTGCCTGGGATCCTCCTAACTACTCCTGGTCGTCATCAGCGGGTTGCACGTAGTAGTAGGCACCTCCAGTGTAGTAGGAGTCGTCATCGACGGTGGCATCTGGATCCTGAGCTCCAACATCTGGTTGCGACAACCAGGTAGAAGGGATAGGGGAAAAAGAAGGAGAAAGCAACCGTGAGTACTCATCCAAAGTACTCGCAAGCAAGGAGCTACACTACATATGCATGGATATATGTGTAAAGGGCCATATCAGTGGACTGAACTGCAGAATGCCAGAATAAGAGGGGGATAGCTAGTCTTATCGAAGACTACGCTTCTGGTCGCCTCCGTCTTGCAGCATATAGAAGAGAGTAGACTGAAGTCCTCCAAGTAGCATCGTATAGCATAATCCTACCCGGCGATCCCCTCCTCGATGCCCTGTTGGAGAGCAATCACCGGGATGTATCTGGCACTTGGAAGGGTGTGTTTTATTAAGTATCCAGTTCTAGTTGTCATAAGGTCAAGGTACAACTCCGGGTCGTCCTTTTACCGAGGGACACGGCTATTCGAATAGATAAACTTCCCTGCAGGGGTGCACCACATAGCCCAACACGCTTGATCCCATTTGGCCGGACACACTTTCCTGGGTCATGCCCGGCCTCGGAAGATCAACACGTCGCAGCCCCACCTAGGCACAACAGAGCGGTCAGCACGCCGGTCTAAACCTATGCGCGCAGGGGTCTGGGCCCATCGCCCTGAGCACACCTGCACGTTGCGAACGCGGCCGGTGAGCAGACCTAGTAACCTCCAGTACAACGGAAGTCACGTTACGCGGTCCAACCCGGCGCGCGCCACTCAGTCGCTGACGTCAAGAAGTGCTTCGGCTGATACCACGACGTCGGGATACCCATAACTACTCCCGCGGGGGAAAGAATCCTTGTCAGAGGGCCCGACGCCGGGGAGCCCGTCGGCCGAACTAAACCCTCAAAGGGACCAGCTCTCCAGCGAGCCGTAAGTAGAAGAAGAGTTTTTCTTTTAAGAGAAATCCTTGATTTATATCTGAGAAGTTTTAACCGAAACCTTACTTTGTAGTTCGGACCTCAACCCTTCTCAGCAGAACTCGTCCTCGGGGGATCTTCTTCCGGAGATGATGGAGAGCGGAACGCCTCCTCCTTCTGTATCGCCTAGCAAGGCGGGCGACGCTGAAGTGTCGTCGCGGAGGATTTCTCCGGATCCGACAGGGGCGAAAGGTGGCCACGTGGCCCCCCGAGGTTCTTCGCGTCCGACCTTTGAGGGAGGCCATGGGACGAGTCCGGCACCATCTGGTGTTCGGCCGGAGGAGCTAAAGATTCTGCTGGGGCGAGCCTCTGTCTCAGAGGAGCATCGTGCGTTGATGAACATGGTGATTGAAAAGATTTCATCCGCAAAAAGCGGATTGCACGAGGCCGTCAAAAGTTTACTGGCAGGCCTTGAGGTACATTTTAAATAATGTACACTTGTGTTAGTTGCGCATAAATAAAGTGCGCCTTGTGTAGATAGTAGCCCCTGAGACTCTGTGCGTCGTTAAAATGGACGGCGCGCAGAGGATCTTAATCCCAGGTCCTTTAAGTGGCACCTTTATATGTAGGTGGCGGATTGTCCGGAGTCAAGCTGGACTCGTGAATTTGTTGAAATGAAGCGACAACTTGATGAGGCAGAAGCCGACATCGCGCTTGTTAACAAACGGCTTGATGATGCTCAAGGTATTGAAATCATCGGGCGATGGTTAGTAAGAGGAGCTTTATGTCAATATCTTACCGTGTGTATGCTTGACGCAAATAGTGCGGCCGCCGTGGAGGGTCTTAGGGCCGAACTCGCCCGAGCGAAGGAACAAGCCAGGAAAAGCGATGCGGCTGCCGTGAAAGCCCTTGAAGAGCTGAAAGCCGAACAGGCTGCCCATTGCCGAAGCAAGGAGGAGATGGCTGATATGGCCGTAAAATTAAAGAGTGCTACTGACCGTTGCAAGCTTCTTGAAGAAGAGGGTCGGGCGAGGCAAACGAGCTTAGAGGATGCTGTTGCTGACGCCAAGGACGCCCGCTCTATAATGAGAGCGGCAAGGGAAGAGCTGCGTCAAGACGGACCAATTGCGGATGGAAAGCCCTTCTCGCTGCGGAGAAAATTTTGTGATCCGAAGTTTGCCCCTTTAGACCAGATGTGGAGTGTAGAGGACACCTATCTGGATTTGGCGGCTAGTGCTGCTGATGCGACCGAACACTTTCAAGATAAAAAGGATCATGAAGTGGAGAAGCTCTTTTGGTCGCAATTCATCAATCCAGAGCGTCCACTGGCAGTGGACGATCGCCTGGCCCAATGGGCCGAACTGAATAGGTTGTCCGGACTCGCCATGAAGTACGTCATGGATCATCTGTGTCCGGGGAGATCGAAGCCGAAGAGTTATTTCAGCTTGGTGCACCAATTTCTAGACGTGGTGCCACGTGTCGATGCTATGAAGAGGACAGCGTGCATAGAGGGCGCTCGGCTGGCTCTTGCCCGTGTCAAGACATACTAGGCAGATATGGAGCCCACCATTGTTGCGTCCCGGGATTCGGATAAAAGCCGAATACCTTCCGAGCACTATTTTAAGGAAGTCCTCGAAGGCGCTCGCGTAATAGAGACGCAGTGCTCGAAGGATGCTATATTATGATAGCATATGTAATCATAAAACAGTATTTTGATACATTGTTGTGGCATTTTTTAGATTTGTGCCTTCAAGTATTAAGAACACCTCTTGTGCGGCCGTTTTAATATATAAATTCTAAAAGATTGCAGTCGTTGGCTTCAGCCCCCACACACATAGTGCGGGTTGCGCGCAGAAGACGCATTTTCACACTTAACCCAACGTCTTGGTCCTACAAAGGAGGTGATAGCGCAGCGGGCTATGCAACCGGACTATAATGCTTTAACACTTTCACTTAGCCATAGGAGCTTGACAGTGGGACTCTTTAGGTAGCCCCTTAGTGGCGACTGCGCTTGCCCGAATTCGGGGCGCATACGTTCCTGACCGAGAAATGGCCCTTTGTCAAAGCGGAGGAATCCGATAAATTTCTATAAGTCATCGAGTGGCGACCAGTCTCGCGCTACATCATGACAGTCAGTTTTCGGCTTTCTCTACTGAGGTGCTCACCCGGCTGAACCGGGGCACAATCGCAGTAGTTCTCCTAGTGCTACCTTAGCCGATAGAGCGAAACGTAAGGTAGCCGAACTCAGGAGTCGGGCAACCCAACATTTGACCAAAGACATGATTCGGAGCTGATGCATATAGTGCCAAAACTCGCGACGCCGAACACTCCCTAAGGTGTTCGGTCTTTATGAGTGCGGGTGAAATAACACCCTTAAAAAAAGAGCCCCTAGTGTCCAGGTACGAGCAAAAATTCTGGTGTGGCCACATGCCAAAACGCCAGCCTCCTCCTTGGTTATAGTAGAAAAAACCAGGGGATGTATAGCAGCAAGAGACAGTAAAAAAGGTTTACGCAGGGTCTTAATCTAAAAAGAATCCTTAGGACGGGTCCCTACTGCACGTCTGCGCCTGTGTCTCCGCTGTGCCGTGTCCTGGACGGGCGCCGCACGACGTTCATCTGTAATAGAGAGGAACTGAATTGAAAATGGGTCGTGCGGAACAAAAAGATAATAAACCGAATATAAAGTAAAAAATATATAAAATTGAGCTTTATTGTCTCTGCGTATAGCCCCCGGTACGGGGGTATATGGCGTTTTAAGCCTGCGTTAATGATGGACTTGTGCCGAACTCATTTAGTCCGGGTCCGTGGCCTTTAATGACTTATATCAAAAAAGTCTTTTGGCTGGCGAGGCCACTTTATTGTGCGGCTGTTTAAGCGGCCGCGCAATCCTCCGTTTGGAGGAGGCGTATTTTAGTGCGCTCCCTTTAAAGAGATGATGCCTCGTGGACCGGGCATCTTAAGCGTGAGAGATGCATAGTGCGGTATTGCGTTAAAGCGAGCGAAAGCTCCGCATCCCATTAGTGCTTGATAGCGACTTGAAAACGGGACGACATGGAAGGTCAGCTTTTCGCGACGGAAGTTATTGGCAGAGCCAAATATGACTGCAAGCCGGAGAAAACCCATACAATGGGTGTCCGGGCCCGGTGCTACCCCTTGAAAGGAGGTTTTGTTGTGGCGGATTCTTGCTGGGTTTATGCCCATGCGGTGGATTGTATCCTGATATATCAGGTTTAGTCCACTACCTCCGTCCATAAGGAAATTGGTAAACTGGAATCCGTCAATTATTGGATCGAGTATCAGGGCAGTCCGGCCTGCGTTTTTGATATTTCTAGAATAATCTAGTTGATAAAAAATGATTGGTTTTAATAACCAGTGGCGGGACCCCTGAGGGATAGGTTTTATTGTGCGTACCTTTATGGGTGCCACACGTTTTGTTACGTGAAGTGAGTTCACTGTTTTAACTTCTTGTGGGAAGTTCTTTTTTTTTCTGGGGTTCGTCCTCGTCTTCGCTTGGTGTATCGAGCCCCTTGTGTTCGGCGTTAAGCCTTCCGGATTGTTTTAAAAACCCAACAGTCTCTGTGGGTGTGATTGGCAGGCTTCCCAGGAGTACCTTGTATCTGACATGTTCTGTCCAGGATTCTGTTTAAGCTGGACGGATCGTCCCTATTATCCTGAAGGGGTGGTTTTGTCTGATTTTGCCGTGAGCTTTTGAATCCGGCATTGACTGCCGTGCTCTTCGGACTTTTTTCTTTGGTTCAGCGACGGTCCTTATTTCGTCGTGGTTTTCCGTTTCCATCCCTGATTTCGGATGTACTAGGGTCGCTGGGGCTGCATCGTGCCAACCAGCTGTCCTCTCCTGCGCAAAAGCGGGTCATGAGGCTTGTGAGTGCGGCCATTGTTCTTGGCTTTTCCTGGCCGAGGTGTCTGGCGAGCCATTCGTCTCGGACATTATGCCTGAAAGCTGCTAAGGCTTCGGCGTCCGGACAATCCACTATCTGATTCTTTTTAGTAAGGAATCTGTTCCAGAACTGCCGAGCTGATTCTCCGGGCTGTTGAGTTATGTGACTGAGATCGTCTGTGTCCGGGGGGCGGACATAGGTCCCTTGAAAATTTGCTCGGAAAGCATCCTCGAGCTCTTCCCAACTTCCAATTGTGTTTTCGGGAAGGCTTTTAAGCCAGTGCCGGGTTGGCCCTTTAAGCTTAAGGGGTAAATATTTGATGGCGTGGAGATCATCTCCTCTAGCCATATGTATGTGGAGGATATAATCCTCGATCCAGACTCCGGGGTCTGTTGTTCCATCGTACGCCTCTATGTTGACGGGTTTGAATCACTCTGGAAATTCATATTCCAGGACCTCATCGGTGAAACATAGGGGGTGTGCGGCGCCCCTGTATTTGGGCGTGCCGGATTCTGATGATGGCTTTTTTGCATTGCTTGTGAGAGCTTACTTTCTTGGCCCGTAAATGGACCTGGCTGGGCCATGATGCGAGTCTTTAATTGGGTCGCATGCCGCATTGAGTGCGGCGTCGCTTGCCGTTTTATGGTGGCCGTGGGGTCGTCTATCCGACCGTGTGGCTTTTTTATTTTTTGAATGCGAGGGCTCTAGGGCCTCTTGGTCGAATTCAGGCAGTAGTTTTCTCTTCGGATAGCTTTTAGTGCGGCGGCTGCCGCCGTATTTGTCTGCGGTCTTGATTACCTTGCTCCATCTTATTCTGAGTGCATCTTCCGCCGTCTTTAGCTTCCGCTTCTGCTTTTTCAGGCTGCGTGCTGTGGCAACGAGCCTTTCGTGGAGATTCTTCTGCTCCGTGGTTTTATCCGGCGTGAGATTTGTCCGGAGTTCTGTTATGGCCGGGGGACGGCTGTCTGTCCTCTCTATCCGCGTTGCCCTGTTCGGACGGTTGCTCTGAGGCATGCTCGTCGTCTACCGGCTCATCCTGCTCTATGGCTGGGTCTTGATCGAGGCAGGGCTTGGCTCGGCGTTTTCATCGCCGCTTAGATTGCTTTTCGGAGGGTTTATCCCTTTTTCCGTCCCCTTTTTCCTCGTTGTCGTTTCCTTTAGGGGTATCCACCATGAATACATCGTTAGGTGGGGTGGCGGTCCAGCGCCCTATAGGTGTTGGTTCCTGTTCGTCTCCATCTTTGTCGTCCATACCGTTGAAGTCTTCGGATCCGAAGTCAAGTATGTCAGTTAAATCATCTACAGTGGCTATTAAGTGGGTGGTGGGTGGGCTTTGAATTTCTTCGTCGTCCGAATCCCAACCTCGCAGACCATAGTCCGGCCTGGGCTCTCCTGATAGAGAGAGAGACTTGAGAGAATTCAGGATATCACCGAAAGGTGAGTACTAAAAGATGTCCGCGGCGGTGAACTCCATTATAGGCGCCCAATCGGATTCGATCGGCAGGGGCACGGGAGGCCCGGAGTTCGGAGAAGAATCCGACTCCTTGGAGTCATGGGCCGTGCGGAGTGCGGGGCTAGCGTTCGGCTCGATCGCCTTCAAGATCGCAGCCCCCGAGGTGACGTCCAACCGTTCATCCTCAAAGAACGCAGCAGGCTCCGAGTCGAGGATCGGGGCCGGTGCGTATGCGGCCTCCAGGGCACCACGAGATCAAGGAGGCTAAACCCTAGAAGCTAGCCTATGGTATGATTGTGTATGATGATAGTTGTCCTACGGACTACAACCCTCCGGTTTATATAGACACCGGATAGGGTTAGGGTTACACAGAGTCGGTTACAATGGTAGGAGATCTTGAATATCCGCACGCCTAGCTTGCCTTCCACGCCAAGAAAAGATCCTTCCGGACACGGGACAAAGTCTTCAATCTTGTATCTTCATAGTCCTGGAGTCCGGCTGAAGGTATATTCCGGCTATCCGAACACCCCCTAATCCAGGACTCCCTCAATGAGCTCTAGAGGTGCCAGGTGTCTCTCCTTCGCAGGCTTGTGAGGCTTACGAGGTTGCTTAGCTTGCACACACACACATGGCACTTAGAGCCTTTGGCTAAAGTGAAACTCGGGATTAAATCCATCTTAGCTAGCCGCGTCATACAACCGAAATTTATGTGACAAAGACGTGAATGCCAAACCTCAAATTCGTTCACATTAGAATGAATTTGGTTCACGACTTTATTACAGAAATCCTCCAGAGAAAGGCGGAACAAACCACCACAATCATATCCTTTTTCAACAAATAGTCCATACCGAGATACGACTACTTTGTTAGACTCAAATACAAACTTAAACCCTTCTTTACATAGAAGGGAGCCACTAACGAGATTCTTCTTTATGGCGGGGACATGCTGCACGTTCTTTAGTTGCACGATCTTTCTCGAAGTAAACTTCAGATCTACCGTGTCAAGACCATGAATAGAAGCATGCGAGCCATTCCCCATCAGGACAGAACAATCTTGTGCGGCCTGGTAGGAAGAGAACAAACACACATCAGCACACACATGAATATTGGCCCCAGTGTCAACCCACCAATTGGTGGACTGACAAACTGAAAGTATGGTAAACAGATTACCATACCCAGATGCCACATCATTGTTGCTCAGAGTGACATTCACAGACTTGGAGTCCTGTGCTGGCTTCTTGTACTTGTTTGGGCACTTGTTTGCGCAATGTTCATCTGAACCACAAGTAAAGCAGCCATCTCTTTTTTTGTCTTTCTTCTTACCCTTCTTCTTAAAGGTAGTATTCTGCTGGGCAGAGTTCTTTCCCTTGAACTTGTGGAAGTTCTTCTGCACCACATTGGCGCTAGAAGAACCCTCTGCCCCTTTCACGTGTGAGCCCTTTGCTCTCGAGTTCTGCTCAACACTGAGATGACCAATGACATCCTCAACAGAGAATTCACGTTTCAAGTGCTTGAGAGAAGTAGGAAATTCCTCCAACTAGGAGGGAGTTTTGCAATAATGCAACCCGCGACAAACTTGTCTGGAAACTCACACTTCAGGAGCTCTAGCTCCTTAGCAATGCACTGTATCTCATGAGCCTGGTCCAATACAGAACAGTTATCAACCATCCTATAATCATGGAACTGCTCCATGGCATACAGCTCACTGCCAGCATCAGTTGCGCCGAATTTGACTTCGAGCGCATCCCACAAGTTTTTGGCAACCCCCATATGAATATAGGCGTCGACCAACTTGCCTCCAATCACACTCAGAACTGCTACCAGAAAGATTGTGGTTGCCTCCCTAAACGCCTTCTCCTATTCAGGAGCAATCGTTTCTGTGAGGGACACACCACCAACCCAGAACACGTTCATCGCTGTGAGCCACAAAGTGGTCCTTGTCTGCCAACGCTTAAAATGCGTCCCGGTAAACTTTTCCGGTTTCAGAGTAGCAGCAAAGCCTTGAATCGAGAAGTGCCTAAAATAAGGTTTTTGGATTGTTGGAAATATTAGCACTTTTCCGATTAGACTTATCCACGAGTAAACAGTAAGCATGGCATAAAAGGTATGCATCTCATAGCGATACCTAAGCATACTAGCACGTATAGAACATAGAACCAAACCTTCTATGAGCAGCACATATACGGCTAGCATAAGTACGAGTAAACGAGGGATGAACAGATCATACCCTTCGGTTGGCCAGGCCAAGGCGGCGGCGGCGGCAGCAGCCTCGGCGTCATCCGTGGCCTTCTTCTTAGCGGCGGCGTAGTCAGCCATGGTGTCGATACAGAGGAAGTAGTGGGAGCAGAGGCGAACGGAGTTGGGGAAGTAGTGCCGGTGCTCCTGGGCTCCTCGGACCTCGGCCCGCGCCTCCCCAGGTGTACACCATGTACACCCCGCCGACTGCACCCAGCTTCGAGCGCAACCCGCGGCGGGCGGCGGAGGAGGAGCGCGCGTGTACCACTCCTCTTCCCAAGCTCCCAATGGCAAGTGGTAGAGCAGCCCTTATAAAGGGGTCTCAACTCTCCTCAACTAGCAAGGTGGGACTAAACTTCCCACCACCTGCCATCTCATACATGGGCCTCAAGATTAACCAGGGATTACTACTGTCTTATATGGGGCTAAGCCCATCCATAATCCAACACGTACTAGTCTACAACTGGAAGCATGGGGCTGGACCACACAATCCGCTCCCCACATCGGCATGCATCAAAGCCAATATGCACCTGCGTCCAGCAGATCGGAGGGAGGGACCGAGGGACACAGTCGGGTAGTATCCACGCCAGGCCCATGCATTCATTCTCTCCATGCACCCATCTAACTTTTAGCCGAGCTCACAATTTGGTTTTATGATTTCTTTTTCATTTAATTTTGTGTTTTCCATTTTAATTCTTTTTCGTTTGATGGTATTTTACGATACTACACATTATACACGTTATGCATATATATGGTAGCTAGTAGAACCAATCATATATATAGATCATCAATGTCTCACAAACCACCATATTAATTCACACATACACACATGTATAGCTATATATAATTTCTCGTACATATGCATGTTGCCTTCAGAGCCAGTTGCATTAGCCTAATTGGTGCCTTTGGAGCACGATGACAAATTGGAAGTGGTTCATGACCTGATCGATGGGGGCGGTAGCGGGTAATAGTATTCTCCCTTCGGATTTATGACCTGGTCGAGCAAAAATCCCGCTATTTCCTCTTGAAGTGCTTGTACGCGCTCCGTATCTAGGAGCTTGTCCCGCACCTCTGTGAACTATTAAGAAGGAGATCAATATGCATGTGTATTAGTTGTGTGACTAGATATTGATAATGGTGCACAAATTGTGAATAGTGTTCTAACAAGCGTACCCATTCCTGTCTTTGAGATCAGCTCCTTTCGGACGCCATCATGCGAATGTTCTCGCAAACGCAGTATGCACACAGATCAGTCCCCTGCGCCTGCTTTATGGCCTTTGCGAGAATGGAATTTAATTTGATCAGATAATAATTAATCAAGCATGATAATATTAAAAAGATGGCAGCTAGCTAGCACTACTTAATTACTTACCCTGGGTCGAAACCATCTCAGCTGTCGTTTCCATTCGCCTTCCGTTTTGCTGATGAACCTTGCCCAAGCCCTGCCCGCCGACAAAGAAAATGAATAAAGGGGTTATTAAATAGTTTATATCATGAAATGACGAACTAAATAGGTCGAGATATATAGTTAATAATGATTGAAATTACCTGTTGACTATCCCAAACAAGATGTTATAGTCACTATTTTCTTTGAGTAGTGAGTCCAGTATTTCAACTGTTCCTTCGTCAACTTTAATGATACACAAGATCCAGTGAAATCTGCATGCACACATGTTTGCATGTCTTAATTAAGCGGGCATATGTAAGCAAAAACATGTAGCTAGCTAGCTAGTAGGCAAAAGCAGAGAATTTGTAGTACAAGAAAGTGTGACTCACTTGAAGTTGTAAGGAGGTAGTATATCTTCATTGTATTTGAGGCGCTTCAAGAACTCGAACATGCTGTCCTCTACCTGCTTTTCATAATGCTTGCTTATTTTCCATGTGTATTCATTAACGGTGTTTGGTTCAATGAACCCAATGCCATAGCATCCACCTTTTTTCATTTCATACATCTTCATCCTGCATAATACCACAAAAAAGAATATAGTGAGGATAATTACAGGTAATGATTGATCAAAAGGATCAATACAGCTAGCTTGAGACTTCAATTACAAAAAGAAATCACTTACAGACAATAGCAACTGACGATAGATTTGTCGAGTGCGTCTTGATTGTATAACTGAAACAGTTCAGAATACTCAACGGTCCCAGGTTTCTCATGGTAGTAATGATCCTTGTTGACTTGCACCATGAGGGACTGTCGATCGGATCTCTTGGTAATGTCCATGTACCATTGATGCAATTCATACATTCTCGTTGGGAGCTTCTTGACATCTTCTGGCTTGACCAAAGGTTGGCCCCGGACATATTTCCTTTTTATTTCCTCCTCTGTAAGCACAGGCATGTCCTCGATCTCGAGGAGTTGTCCAACAGTGATCTTGAGTTCTTCAGACTGCGTTATATGCTGCTGGGTTATTACCACATCGCCCACCTGGGGAACGTAAACTGTTTGCCCACAATAGTATTGGCCGCGCGTACTGTCACGTGTTGTTGGCTGCACAACAAGCGGGGGGATCGGTTGCGCCCACTGTTCTCCCAGCTGGGCAATGGTTCTCCTGCATTTTTTGACAGCTGCTTGTTGTTTGCTCGAGCTCGAGCTCGCCTCCTTCTGTAGACGTTGTCGATGTAACTTTCTGATGTGGCGCTCATAGTCTGTGTCAACAGGCTTAGGAGCTGGTGGTTCAGCCATACGAATGAAGTGGTCAATAACTTCCACAGGCAGTTTCTCCCTTGGCGGCGGTGGTAGTTTCGGTCCAAAATGGGCGTCGACTTCTGCCCGCACTATGTCATTGGTTTGCTCCTTGGTCCTGTCGTAAGCCCTCTCAGGAAGAGGAGTACTGAGGTTTGGACCATATTTATATCGCTTGCCTCCGCCTGTACTTCCTGTACTATGACCTGATCGACTGGTACCGCTACGCACCATAGCTGCGGGGTGTCTCTTCTGCGATTGCTGAGGCGGCGGAGACGGCTGACGGGGCTGAGTTGGACGAGGAGGAGTGGCCTGAAGTTGTGCCGGACTTGGAGGAGGAGTGGCCTGACACTTTGCCGGACTTGGAGGAGGAGTGGACGTCTGACGCTGTGTCGGACTTGGAGGAGGAGGAGTGGCCTCACGCGTTGGTGGACTTGGAGGAGCGGGAGTCTGCTGACTCGGTGGCAGACTTCGATGAGGAGTCGGGTGACGCGGTGTCGGTGGCCTTCGAAAGATGATGCAATCCTTTCTCCATAGGATGATACGATGTTTGGCATCTTCGAGTGTGTGCTCCTCGTCACCTCCAGGAATGTCAAGCTCTAGCCCCGAATATTGGTCCACCACCTCATCAACCACGACACGAGCATAGCCTGCTGGAATCGGGTTGCAATGGAAGGTTGCATCGGGGGAATTTGTATAAGCAACGCTGTCCGCCACCTTCATGGATATGTTCTTCATTTTGAAGTGTAGCTCGCAGTTAGTGTTCTCCATGATGTCATCCACGGGGTATCTATCCAGCATTGCATCAAACGGGGCGGAACCCACGCTGCTTCTCGGCATGGATGGGGCGGTGGAATCCAATGCTGGATCATCCGCTAGTTGTTGCAGCTGCTGAGACCCCCTTTGCTGGCTAAGTAAGTCGATCTGCTCCTGCTGCCGCTGGAATTTGTCTGCCAAGTCCGCGTGCGCTGATTCTAGGCCTTGAAGGCGTTCATAGTCCAGCTTCCTCTTCTCCTCCTCCATCTTCCTCTGCTTCTCCTCCGCAATCTTCCTTCTCGCACGGGTTCTGTAGTCGGCGTTCCAGTCCGAAAACCCCTCATACCACGGAATAGCGCCCTTGCCTCGTGTTCTTCCCGGGTGTTCAGGATTTCCCAGGGCACGTGTAAGCTCGTCGTTCTCTCTGTTCGGCTGAAACACCCCCGTTCGAGCCTCTTCTATTGCAACAAGTATGTTATCGTCGGCTCCGTTCAGACATGCCTTCGTCGAAACTTTGCCTGTCTTCGGGTCCAACTCCCCCCATGCGCATAGAACCAACTCCTGCACCTGGGGGGGCCAGCTCTTAGTAACCGGAGTGACACCTGCATCCTCCATCTCCTTCTCAGACTTATCCCACTTAGGAATTGCCACCGCGTAGCCACCTGGCCCCAGCTTATGGAACTTATCCTTTTTTTCGGCATTCTTCTTGTTTATTCTCGACCGTTCCTTAGCTAATTCTGAATCCTTAAATTTCACGAAATTGTCCCAATGAGCACTTTGATTCTCTAGTATCCCCTCGAATACTGGAGTCTTCCTTCCTCCCTTGACGTACTTCTCCCATTCACATCTCTTGTGGTTCTTGAATGCAACCACCATCTTCCTAAAAGTAGCGTCCTTGACTTTCTGCACATCTGCTTATGTGAAATGATCTGGTAGGGTGAAATGTTCCATGAGAGTATCCCAAAGCAGTTTTTTTTATTCTCGTCGACAAAAGTAACATT
The DNA here is from genome assembly GCA_032464435.1 of Aegilops umbellulata. Taxonomy (NCBI): domain Eukaryota; kingdom Viridiplantae; phylum Streptophyta; class Magnoliopsida; order Poales; family Poaceae; genus Aegilops; species Aegilops umbellulata. The sequence continues at coordinate 643,435,501 of CP136057.1, forward strand.
TGGACGTGGCTTTGCTGGCTTTCTCCATTCTTGAAGGGAGATCGGGAGTTGGTCCTTCACAAGAACTCTGCACTGACGAACTAACTTGTCTGCAATCTTCTTAGGCGCTAATGGTTCGCCATTAGGTCTGAATGCCTCGATATTGTACTTTACGCCCTCCTTCAACTTTTTGTTCGGGCCTCGTTTCGTCCTTTTGCCTGAAGATTTGCTCGATCCGGATGGCTGAAAGAAGAAAGATCGATTCGTTAATATATCTTCAACTCATTTAAAACATGTGATGATCACCAGATTCCTGCTTATATAAATATATATATACCTCGCCGGTGTTTGTTGTTTCAGGATCAACATGTTCTTCATCATCGTCATAATCGTAGTTCATGACTTCATCAATTCGGTCGTCGCGACCGAATATCATATCACCCTCTCCGGTGTTGTTTAGAAATTCGGAGCCGTCATAATCTTCTTCATTCTGATCATCATCTGGCCCGCATATCATATCGAACATGGTCTGTTCTCTCTCTCTCTCTGTCGGTATTGTCCGCCATAGCTTTTATTTAACTATGCCAAAAGAAATATAAAACAATTTAGTATAATCTCGAATAATAGATATAATCTCGAATACATCGTCTCGAATAATAGATTTAATCTCGAATACATCGTCTTGAATAATATATAATATTGAATAGTACATCACTGGCTAGGTAGCTAATTAAAGATCGAATACTACAGAAGAATCTAGGACACTCGCGGTTCCTGCGGCGCGGGCGGTGGACACCCAAAGAGAAGGAACCCTCACAGGATCATAGCTGAAGTGAGATCCCTGAAGAAACTGCCAGGTATTGGAGAACCTGCCGCCCTCTAACGCAACCATGTAGCGATGGACGTGCTCGTCCTCCTCCCTGACACGACGACGTACCACCTCCGGCAGGGCCGGCTCCCTCCGCACCGAAACTGGCCCACGCGAACGCCACCAAACGAGATCAGGGTCGACGACGGGACCCGGGGCCGAGTTCCTCATCAAGCGGCGCGCCCCTCCAGGCAGCACCTCCCAGTGCCAGCCCGGCGGAGCCTAGTCCCGGACGTCAGCTGGACGTCGTCGCGGACGTGCCGACGGCGAGGATGTGGGCCGGGCATCGTCGACAACAAATACTAGCTATATGCCCGCAAAAAGTAACATTTTTTTAATGATTGGATTTTGATAACTAAAATTTCTAACATTTCTATAACATTTCTAACAATGCTATATATAACTAACATTTCTATAACATTTCTAATATTTCTATAACTAAAAGAAGATAATTTTCTAACTGTTTTATAACTATTTCTATAACTAGAAAACAGAAAAATTTCTAACAATTCTAAATTTTTTATAACTATTTCTATAACTAAAAAACAGAAAAATTTCTAACAATTCTAACTTTTTTATAACTATTTCTATAACTAAAAAACAGAAAAATTTCTAACAATTCTAACAATTCTAACATTTCTAACAATTCTAACAATTCTAACATTTCTAACAATTTCTAAAAAACAGAAAAATCTATAACTAAAAATGTATGTGTGTGTATGCGCGCTCACCGGCCGGCGAGGCGAGAGGCGACGGGGGGCGCGCGGCGACGGGGACGGCGACGGGCGCGGCGACGACGGGGCGGCAACGACGGGGACGGGGACGTACGGGCCGGGGCGGCGACGATGACGGGGACGGTAACGACGCGGCCGGGACGGGCCGAGACGGGGCGGCGGTAACGACGGGGACGACGGGGACGGGACGACGGGGCGGCGACGACGGGGCTGGCGACGGGGGCGGCGACGAGGAATATGGAGACGGCGGGGGCGGCGGGAGACGGTGTGCAGAGAGGAGAAGAAGCAGAGGGAGAGATGAAAACTGACAAAATTTTGAAGTGTTCTATATATAGAAGGCACCTTTAGTACCGGTTGGAGCCACCAACCGGTATTAAAGGCCTGTTTTGGCCAGGCCAAGCGGCGGGAAGCGACCCCCTTTAGTACCGGTTGGTGGCTCCAACCGGTACTAAAGGCTCCCCTTTAGTACCGGTTGGTGCCACGAACCGGTACTAAAGGGGGGTGTGCTGCCAGGCGAGGGGCGCAAAGTTTAGTCCCACCTCGCCTAGCGAAGGGCAGCCGCACTGGTTTATAAACCCAGCCGCGGCTGCTCCTTCGAGCTCCTCTCAAATGCAGGCCTTCTGGGCCTACCTGTGCTATGTTGCCCCGTGGGCCTACCTGGCCTTTGCGGGCCTGCATCCTGGCCCAACAACGGGTTGGGTTTCTAGTCGTATGCAGGCCGCTCTAGCCTAGTAGGCAGGCTTTTTTTTATTTTATTTGCTTTTTTTATTTTTTAGTTGTTTTTTTGTGTATTTAGAGTTTCTTTGTGAATATTTTTGCTTTAGGTACAAAAAATTACAAACTTTCTGTTAGTGCCCGTAGTTTTCAAATTTGAATAGTTTAAATTTTGAATTATTTGAAATTAGTGTGAATCACTAGTTTGTGAATAACTTAACTTTAAAAATCAGTAAAGGCATGAAAGAATTTGTTTGCACATAAAATTTCTTCGCGTTTCAAATGCCAAAACACATAATTAACTACCCTAACTATTACAGAGATTCCCTTCTGGGTGTGAAACACAGAAGAAAGTGATGATAGCTAGTGAAGCCGATCACATCCCAGATCTTTGGGTGTGAAACTTTTTCTTCGCGTGTGTCCCTTTGCACCGTAACCATGGAAAATCTTCATCATTTAACGGGATGCTCGGGTCAATATTCACTGTGAATGGAGCAATTTCATCAAACTTTTCATAATCTTCTGACTTGTCTGTCTTGTCATCCACTCCCACGATGTTTCTCTTCCCAGAAAGAACTATGTGCCGCTTTGGCTCATCGTACGATGCATTCGCTTCCTTATCTTTTCTTTTTCTTGGCTTGGTAGACATGTCCTTCACATAGAAAACCTGTGCCACATCATTGGCTAGGACGAATGGTTCGTCTGCATATGCAAGATTGTTGAGATCCACTGTTCTCATTCCGTACTGCGGGTCTTCCGTTACCCCGCCTCGTGTCATATTGACCCATTTGCACCGAAACAAAGGGACCTTCAAACCACGTCGATAGTCAAGTTCCCATATGTCCTGTATATAACCATAATATGTTTCCTTTCCCGTCTTGGTTTCTGCATCAAAGCGGACACCACTGTTTTTGTTGGTGCTCTTCTTATCTTGGGCGATCGTGTAAAATGTATTACCATTTATCTCGTACCCTTTTAAAGTCATTATATTCGAAGATGGTAAAAGGGACAGCAAGTACAGGTCATCTTCAATAGAGGTGTCATGCATGGTACGTGCTTGCAACCAGCTGGCGAAACTCCTGGTTTGTTCAGGTGTAATCTGTTGGGGAACGTAGTAATTTCAAAAAATTTCCTACGCACACGCAAGATCATGGTGATGCATAGCAATGAGAGGGGAGAGTGTTGTCTACGTACCCTCATAGACCGAAGCGGAAGCGTTGACACAACGTAGAGGAAGTAGTCGTACGTCCTCCTCGTGATCCGACCGATCCAAGCGCCGTTACTCCGGCGCCTCCGAGTTCTTGACACACGTACAGCTCGATGACGTCCCCGGGTCTCGATCCAGCAAAACCTCCGGGGATGAGTTCTGTCAGCACGACGGCGTGGTGACGATCTTGATGAACTACCGACGCAGGGCTTCGCCTAAACACTGCGGCAATATGACCGAGGTGGAATATGGTGGAGGGGGGCACCGCACACGGCTAAGGAACGATCTCAAGGATCAACTTGTGTGTCCTAGGGTGCCCCTGCCCCCGTATATAAAGGAGCAAGGGGGGAGGGCCGGCCGGCCTAGAGGCGCGCCAAGGGAGGGGGGAGTCCTCCTCCTAGTAGGAGTAGGACTCCCCTTTCCTAGTCCAACTAGGAGGGAGGGAGGGGGAAGGAAAGAGAGGGAGAGGGAGAGGGGAAGGGGAGCCGCGCCCCCCCTCCTTGTCCAATTCGGACTGCCCATGGGGGGGCGCGCGCCACCTCCTGGCGTGGCCCTCTCTCTCCCCTCACGGCCCAATAAGGCCCATACTTCCCCCGGGGGGTTCTGGTAACCCCTCCGGCACTCCGGTATTATCCGAAACCACTCGGAACCATTCCGATGTCCGAACATAGCCGTCCAATATATCAATCTTTACGTCTCGACCATTCCGAGACTCCTCGTCATGTCCGTGATCACATCCGGGACTCCGAACTCCTTCGGTACATCAAAATGCATAAACTCATAATAACTGTCATCGTAACCTTAAGCGTGCGGACCCTACGGTTCGAGAACAATGTAGACATGACCGAGACACCTCTCTGGTCAATAACCAATAGCGGGACCTGGATGCCCATATTGGCTCCTACATATTCTATGAAGATCTTTATCGGTCAGACCGCATAACAACATACGTTGTTCCCTTTGTCATCGGTATGTTACTTGCCCGAGATTCGATCGTCGGTATCCAATACCTAGTTCAATCTCATTACCGGCAAGTCTCTTTACTCGTTCCGTAATACATCATCCCGCAACCAACTCATTGGTTGCAATGCTTGCAAGGCTTATGTGATGTGCATTACCGAGAAGGCCCTGAGATACCTCTCCGACATTCGGAGTGACAAATCCTAATCTCGAAATACGCCAACCCAACAAATACTTTCGGAGACACCTGTAGAGCACCTTTATAATCACCCAGTTACGTTGTGACGTTTGGTAGCACACAAAGTGTTCCTACGGTAAACGGGAGTTGCATAATCTCATAGCCATAGGAACATGTATAAGTCATGGATAAAAGCAATAGCAACATACTAAACGATCGGGTGCTAAGCTAATGGAATGGGTCATGTCAATCAGATCATTCAACTAATGATGTGACCTTGTTAATCAAATGACAACTCCTTTGTCTATGGTTAGGAAACTTAACCATCCTTTGATTAATAAGCTAGTCAAGTAGAGGCATACTAGTGACACTCTGTTTGTCTATATATCCACACATGTATTATGTTTCCTGTTAATACAATTCTAGCATGAATAATAAACATTTATCATGATATGTAAGGAAATAAATAATAACTTTATTATTGCCTCTAGGGCATATTTCCTTCAGTCTCCCACTTGCACTAGAGTCAATAATCTAGATTACACAGTAATGATTCTAACACCCATGGAGTCTTGGTGCTGATCATGTTTTGCCCGTGGAAGAGACTTAGTCAACGGGTCTGCTACATTCAGATCCGTATGTATCTTGCAAATCTCTATGTCTCCCACCTAGACCAAGTCCCGGATGGAATTGAAGCGTCTCTTGATGTGCTTGGTTCTCTTGTGAAATCTGGATTCCTTCGCCAAGGCAATTGCTCCAGTATTGTCACAAAAGATTTTCATTGGACCCGATGCACTAGGTATGACACCTAGATCGGATATGAACTCCTTCATCCAGACTCCTTCATTTGCTGCTTCCGAAGCAGCTATGTACTCCGCTTCACATGTAGATCCCGCTACGACGCTTTGTTTAGAACTGCACCAACTGACAGCTCCACCATTTAATGTAAATACGTATCCGGTTTGCGATTTCGAATCGTCCGGATCAGTGTCAAAGCTTGCATCAACGTAACCCTTTACGATGAGCTCTTTGTCACCTCCATACACGAGAAACATTTCCTTAGTCCTTTTCAGGTACTTCAGGATATTCTTGACCGCTGTCCAGTGATCCACTCCTGGATTACTTTGGTACCTCCCTGCTAAACTTATAGCAAGGCACACGTCAGGTCTGGTACACAGCATTGCATACATGATAGAGCCTATGGCTGAAGCATAGGGAACATCTTTCATCTTCTCTCTATCTTCTGCAGTGGTCGGGCTTTGAGTCTTACTCAACTTCACACCTTGCAATACAGGTAAGAACCCTTTCTTTGCTTGATCCATTTTGAACTTCTTCAAAATCTTGTCAAGGTATGTGCTTTGTGAAAGTCCAATTAAGCGTCTTGATCTATCTCTATAGATCTTAATGCCCAATATGTAAGCAGCTTCACCGAGGTCTTTCATTGAAAAACTCTTATTCAAGTATCCCTTTATGCTATTCAGAAATTCTATATCATTTCCAATCAGTAATATGTCATCTACATATAATATCAGAAATGCTACAGAGCTCCCACTCACCTTTTTGTAAATACAGGCTTCTCCAAAAGTCTGTATAAACCCAAATGCTTTGATCACACTATCAAAGCGTTTATTCCAACTCCGAGATGCTTGCACCAGTCCATAAATGGATCGCTGGAGCTTGCACACTTTGTTAGCTCCCTTTGGATCGATAAAACCTTCTGGTTGCATCATATACAACTCTTCTTCCAGAAACCCATTCAGGAATGCAGTCTTTACATCCATTTGCCAAATTTCATAGTCATAAAATGCGGCAATTGCTAACATGATTCGGACAGACTTAAGCATCGCTACGGGTGAGAAGGTCTCATCGTAGTCAATCCCTTGAACTTATCGAAACCCTTTTGCGACAAGTCGAGCTTTGTAGATAGTAACATTACCGTCAGCGTCTGTCTTCTTCTTAAAGATCCACTTGTTCTCTATTGCTTGCCGACCCTCGGGCAAGTCAACCAAAGTCCACACTTTGTTTTCATACATGGATCCCATCTCAGATTTCATGGCTTCCAGCCATTTTGCGGAATCTGGGCTCACCATCGCTTCTTCATAGTTCGTAGGTTCGTCATGATCTAGTAGCATGATTTCCAGAACAGGATTGCCGTACCACTCTGGTGCGGATCTCACTCTGGTTGATCTATGAGGTTCTGTAGTAACTTGATCTGTAGTTTCATGATCATCATCATTAACTTCTTCTCTGATTGGTGTAGATGTCACAGAAACCGGTTCCTGTGATGAACTACTTTCCAATAAGGGAGCAGGTACAGTTACCTCATCAAGTTCTACTTTCCTCCCACTCACTTCTTTCGAGAGAAACTCCTTCTCTAGAAAGGATCCATTTTTAGCAACAAATGTCTTGCCTTTGGATCTGTGATAGAAGGTGTACCCAACAGTCTCCTTTGAGTATCCTATGAAGACACATTTTTCCGATTTGGGTTCGAGCTTATCAGGTTGAAGCTTTTTCACATAAGCATCGCAGCTCCAAACTTTGAGAAACGACAACTTTGGTTTCTTGCTAAACCACAGTTCATAAGGTGTCGTCTCAACGGATTTTGACGGTGTTCTATTCAACGTGAATGCGGCCGTCTCTAGAGCATAACCCCAAAACGATAGCGGTAAATCTGTAAGAGACATCATAGATCGCACCATATCTAGTAAAGTGCGATTACGACGTTCGGACACACCATTGCGCTGTGGTGTTCCAGGTGGCGTGAGTTGCGAAACTATTCCGCATTGTTTCAAATGTAGACCAAACTCGTAACTCAAATATTCTCCTCCACGATCAGATCTAGAAACTTTATTTTCTTGTTACGATGATTTTCAACTTCACTCTAAAATTCTTTGAACTTTTCAAATGTTTCAGACTTGTGTTTCATTAAGTAGATATACCCATATCTGCTTAAATCATCTGTGAAGGTGAGAAAATAACGATTTCCGCCACGAGCCTCAACATTCATTGGACCACATACATCTGTATGTATAATTTCCAATAAATCTTTTGCTCTCTCCATAGTACCAGAGAACGGTGTTTTAGTCATCTTGCCCATGAGGCACGGTTCGCAAGTGCCAAGTGATTCATAATCAAGTGACTCCAAAAGTCCATCAGTATGGAGTTTCACTATCATTATCAACTCTGCATCTTTTAGCTTCAACATTATGAGTATGTGTATCACTACTATCGAGATTCATTAAAAATAGACCACTCTTCAAGGGTGCATGACCATAAAAGATATTACTCATATAAATAGAACAACCATTATTCTCTGATTTAAATGAATAACCGTCTCGCATCAAACAAGATCCATGTTCATGCTCAACGCTGGCACCAAATAACAATTATTTAGGTCTAATACTAATCCCGAAAGTAGATGTAGAGGGAGCGTGCCGACTGCGATCACATCGACTTTGGAACCGTTTCCTACGCGCATCGTCACCTCGTCCTTTGCCAGTGTTCGCTTAATCCGTAGTCCCTGTTTCGAGTTGCACATATTAGCAACAGAACCAGTTGTTGGAAATATGCCCTAGAGGCAATAATAAAAGCATTATTATTATATTTCCTTATTCATGATAATTGTCTTTATTCGTGCTATAATTGTGTTATCCGGAAATCGTAATACATGTGTGAATAACAGACAACAAACATGTCCCTAGTGAGCCTCTAGTTGACTAGCTCGTTGATCGACAGATAGTCATGGTTTCCTGACTATGGACATTGGATGTCATCGATAACGGGATCACATCATTAGGAGAATGATGTGATGGACAACACCTCCCTGGCCGCCGCCCCCTTGGGAGATCAGATCTCCCAGGGCCGGCGCCCCCCAAGAGGCCTATATAAAGGGGGGCAGGGGATGGGGGCTGCGCACCCAATGCCCTGGCGCCTCCCTCTCCCTCTCCAACACCTCCTCCTCCTCCTCCGTAAGTGCACGGCGAAGCCCTGCCGGAGTACCGCAGTTCCACCATCACCACGCCGTCGTGCTGCTGCTGGAGCCTTCTTCCCCAACCTCTCCTTTGCCTTGCTGGATCAAGAAGGAGGAGACGTCACGCTTTCCGTACGTGTGTTGAACGCGGAGGTGCCGTCCGTTCGGCACTAGATCATCGGTGAATTGGATCACGGCGAGTACGACTACCTCATCCACGTTCACTTGAACGCTTCCGTTGCGATCTACAAAGTGGTATGTAGATGCTATCTAATCTGAATACTCGTTGCTAGATGAACTCATAGATGGATCTTGGTGAAACCGTAGGAAAAATTTTAATTTTCTGCAACGTTCCCCAACAGTGGCATCATGAGCTAGGTCTATGCGTAGTTCTTCTTGCGCGAGTAGAACAAAATTTGTTGTGGGCGTAGATGTTGTCAACTCTTCTTGCCGTTACTAGTCTTATCTTGCTTCAGCGGTATTGTGGGATGAAGCGGCCCGGACCAACCTTACACGTACGCTTACGTGAGACCGGTTCCACCGACTAACATGCACTAGTTGCATAAGGTGGCTGGCGGGTGTCTGTCTCTCCTACTTTAGTTGGAGCAGATTCGATGAAAAGGGTCCTTATGAAGGGTAAATAGAAGTTGACAAATCACGTTGTGGTTTTAGGTAGGTAAGAAAACGTTCTTGCTAGAACCCTAATTCAGCCACGTAAAACTTGCAACAACAATTAGAGGACGTCTAACTTGTTTTTGCAGCAAGTGCTTTGTGATATGATATGGCCAAAGTTGTGATGTATGATGAATGATCTATATGTGATGTATGAGATGTTCATGCTATTGTAATAGGAATCACGACTTGCATGTCGATGAGTATGACAACCGGCAGGAGCCATAGGAGTTGTCTTTATTTTTTTGTATGACCTGCGTGTCATTGAGAAACGCCATGTAAATTACTTTACTTTATTGCTAAACGCGTTAGCCATAGTAGTAGAAGTAATAGTTGGCGAGCAACTTCATGGAGACACGATGATGAAGATCATGATGATGAAGATCATGGTGTCAAGCCGGTGACAAGATGATCATGGAGCCCCAAGATGGAGATCGAAGGAGCTATGTGATATTGGCCATATCATGTCACGTTTATTATTTGATTGCATGTGATGTTTATCATGTTTTTGCATCTTGTTTACTTAGAACGACGGTAGTAAATAAGATGATCCCTCATAATAATTTCAAGAAAGTGTTCACCCTAACTGTGCACCGTTGCTAAAGTTCGTCGTTCCGAAGCACCACGTGATGATCGGGTGTGATAGGTCCTTACGTTCACATACAACGGGTGTAAGACAGATTTACACACGCAAAACACTTAGGTTGGCTTGACGAGCCTCGCATGTACAGACATGGCCTCGGAACACAGAAGACCGAAAGGTCGAGCATGAGTCGTATAGAAGATACGATCAACATGAAGATGTTCACCGATGTTGACTAGTCCGTCTCACGTGATGATCGGACACGGCCTAGTTGACTCGGATCATGTAATACTTAGATGACTAGTAGAGGGATGTCTATCTAAGTGGGAGTTCATTAAATAATTTGATTAAATGAACTTTATTATCATGAACTTAGTCTAAATATTTACAATATGTCTTGTAGATCAAATGGCCAACGTAGTCCTCAACTTCAACGCGTTCCTAGAGAAAACCAAGCTGAAAGACGATGGTAGCAACTATACGGACTGGGTCCGGAACCTGAGGATTATCCTCATAGCTGCCAAGAAAGATTATGTCCTAAGAGCACCGCTGGGTGACGCACCTATTCTCCCTGCAGAACAAGACGTTATGAACGCTTGGCAGTCACGCTGCGATGATTACTCCCTCGTTCAGTGCGGCATGCTTTACAGCTTAGAGCCGGGACTCCAAAAGCGTTTTGAGAGACATGGAGCATATGAGATGTTCGAAGAGCTGAAAATGGTTTTCCAAGCTCATTCCCGGGTCGAGAGATATGAAGTCTCCGATAAATTCTTTAGCTGTAAGATGGAGGAAAATGGTTCTGTCAGTGAACACATACTCAAAATGTCTGGGTTGCACAACCGCTTGACTCAACTGGAAGTTAATCTCTCGGATGAAGCGGTCATTGACAGAATCCTCCAGTCGCTTCCACCTAGCTACAAGAGCTTTGTGATGAACTACAATATGCAGGGGATGGTAAAGACCATTCCTGAAGTATATGCTATGCTGAAATCAGCAGAGGTAGAAATCAAGAAGGAGCATCAAGTGTTGATGGTGAATAAAACCACTAAGTTCAAGAAGGGCAAGGGTAAAAAGAACTTCAAGAAGGACGGCAAGGAAGTTGCCGCGCCCGGTAAGCAAGTTGCTGGGAAGAAGCCAAACAATGGACCCAAGCCCGAAACTGAGTGCTTTTATTGCAAGGGAAGTGGTCACTGGAAGCGGAACTGCCCCAAATACTTAGCGGACAAGAAGGCCGGCAAAACCAAAGGTATATGTGATATACATGTAATTGATGTGTACCTTACCAGTACTCGTAGTAGCTCTTGGGTATTTGATACCGGTGCAGTTGCTCACATTTGTAACTCAAAGCAGGAGATGCGGAATAAACGGAGACTGGCGAAGGATGAGGTGACGATGCGCGTCGGGAATGGTTCCAAGGTCGATGTGATCACCGTCGGCACGCTGCCTCTACATTTACCTACGGGAATAGTTTTAAACCTCAATAATTGTTATTTAGTGCCAAGTTTGAGCATGAACATTGTATCTGGGTCTCGCTTAATTCGAGATGGCTACTCATTTAAATCAGAGAATAATGGTTGTTCCATTTATATGAGAGATATGTTTTATGGTCATGCTCCGATGGTTAATGGTTTATTCTTAATGAATCTCGTACGTGATGATACACATATTCATAGTGTGAATACCAAAAGAGTGAAAGTTGATAACAATAGTCTCACATATTTGTGGCACTGCCGCCTTGGTCACATAGGTGTCAAACGCATGAAGAAGCTCCATGCAGATGGACTTTTAGAGTCTCTTGATTATGAATCATTTGACACGTGCGAACCATGCCTCATGGGTAAAATGACCAAGACTCCGTTCTCAGGAACAATGGAGCGAGCAACCAACTTATTGGAAATCATACATACCGATGTGTGCGGTCCAATGAGTGTTGAGGCTCGCGGTGGCTATCGTTATGTTCTCACCCTCACTGATGACTTGAGTAGATATGGGTATATATACTTAATGAAACACAAGTCTGAGACCTTTGAAAAGTTCAAGGAATTTCAGAGTGAGGTTGAAAATCAATGTGATAAAAAGATCAAGTTTCTACGATCAGATCGTGGAGGAGAAAACTTGAGTCATGAATTTGGCACACACTTAAGAAAATGTGGAATAGTTTCACAACTCACGCCGCCTGGAACACCTCAGCGTAATGGTGTGTCCGAACGTCGTAATCGCACTCTATTAGATATGGTGTGATCTACGATGTCTCTTACCGACTTACCGCTATCTTTTTGGGGCTATGCTTTAGAGACTGCCGCATTCACTTTAAATAGGGCTCCGTCGAAATCCGTTGAGACGACACCGTATGAATTATGGTTTGGGAAGAAACCTAAGCTGTCGTTTCTAAAAGTTTGGGGATGCGATGCTTATGTCAAGAAACTTCAACCTGAGAAGCTCGAACCCAAGTCGGAAAAATGCGTCTTCATAGGATACCCGAAAGAAACTGTTGGGTATACCTTCTACCTCAGATCCGAAGGCAAGATCTTTGTTGCTAAGAATGGATCCTTTCTGGAGAAAGAGTTTCTCTCGAAAGAAGTAAGTGGGAGGAAAGTAGAACTTGATGAAGTGTTACCTCTTGAACCGGAAAATGGCGAAACTCAAGAAAACGTTTCTGAGGTGCCTGCACCGACTAGAGAGGAAATTAATGATGATGATCAAGATGCTTCTGATCAAGCTCCTACTAAAATTCGAAGGTCCACAAGGACACGTTCCGCACCAGAGTGGTACGGCAACCCTGTCTTGGAAATCATGTTGTTAGACAACGGTGAACCTTCGAACTATAAGGAAGCAATGGCGGGCCCGGATTCCGACAAATGGCTGGAAGCCATGAAATCCGAGATAGGAACCATGTATGAAAACGAAGTATGGACTTTGACTGACTTGCCCGTTGAACGGCGAGCCATAGAAAATAAATGGATCTTTAAGAAGAAGACAGACGCGGATGGTAATGTGACCATCTATAAAGCTCGGCTTGTCGCTAAGGGTTATCGACAAGTTCAAGGAATTGACTACGATGAGACTTTCTCACCAGTAGCGAAGCTGAAGTCCGTCCGAATCATGTTAGCAATTGCCGCATACTATGATTATGAGATATGGCAAATGGACGTCAAAACGGCATTCCTTAATGGTTTCCTTAAGGAAGAATTGTATATGATGCAGCCGGAAGGTTTTGTCGATCCTAAGAATGTTGACAAGGTGTGCAAGCTCCAACGCTCGATTTATGGGCTGGTGCAAGCATCTCGGAGTTGGAACATTCGCTTTGATGAGATGATCAAAGCGTTTGGGTTTACACAGACTTATGGAGAAGCCTGTGTTTACAAGAAAGTGAGTGGGAGCTCTGTAGCATTTCTCATATTATATGTAGACGACATACTTTTGATGGGAAATGATATAGAACTCTTGGACAACATTAAGGCCTACTTGAATAAGAGTTTTTCAATGAAGGACCTTGGAGAAGCTGCTTATATATTAGGCATCAAGATCTATAGAGATAGATCGAGACGCCTCATAGGTCTTTCACAAAGCACATACCTTGATAAAATATTGAAGAAGTTCAATATGGATCAATCTAAGAAAGGGTTCTTACCTGTGTTACAAGGTGTGAAATTGAGCTCAGCTCAATGTCCGACCACGGCAGAAGATATAGAAGAGATGAGTGTCATCCCCTATGCCTCAGCCATAGGTTCTATTATGTATGCCATGCTGTGTACCAGACCTGATGTAAACCTTGCCGTAAGTTTGGTAGGAAGGTACCAAAGTAATCCCGGCAAGGAACACTGGACAGCGGTCAAGAATATCCTGAAGTACCTGAAAAGGACCAAGGAAATGTTTCTCGTTTATGGAGGTGACGAAGAGCTCGTCGTAAAAGGTTACGTCGACGCTAGCTTCGACACAGATCTGGATGACTCTAAGTCACAAACCGGATACGTGTATATTTTGAATGGTGGGGCAGTAAGCTGGTGCAGTTGCAAGCAAAGCGTCGTGGCGGCATCTACATGTGAAGCGGAGTACATGGCAGCCTCGGAGGCAGCACATGAAGTAGTTTGGGTGAAGGAGTTCATCACCGACCTCGGAGTCATACCCAATGCGTCGGGGCCAATCAAGCTCTTCTGTGACAACACTGGAGCTATTGCACTTGCAAAGGAGCCCAGGTTTCACAAGAAGACCAGGCACATCAAGCGTCGCTTCAACTCCATTCGTGAAAATGTTCAAGATGGAGACATAGAAATTTGTAAAGTACACACGGATCTGAATGTCGCGGATCCGTTGACTAAACCTCTCCCTAAGGCAAAACATGATCAGCACCAGAACTCTATGGGTGTTCGATTCATCACAATGTAACTAGATTATTGACTCTAGTGCAAGTGGGAGACTGTTGGAAATATGCCCTAGAGGCAATAATAAAAGCATTATTATTATATTTCCTTATTCATGATAATTGTCTTTATTCGTGCTATAATTGTGTTATCCGGAAATCGTAATACATGTGTGAATAACAGACAACAAACATGTCCCTAGTGAGCCTCTAGTTGACTAGCTCGTTGATCGACAGATAGTCATGGTTTCCTGACTATGGACATTGGATGTCATCGATAACGGGATCACATCATTAGGAGAATGATGTGATGGACAAGACCCAATCCTAAACATAGCATAAGATCGCATAGTTCGTTTGCTAGAGTTATCCAATGTCAAGTATCTTTTCCTTAGACCATGAGATCGTGTAACTCCCGGATACCGTAGGAGTGCTTTGGGTGTGCCAAACGTCACAACGTAACTGGGTGACTATAAAGGTATGCTACGGGTATATCTGAAAGTGTCTGTTGGGTTAACATGGATCGAGACTGGGATTTGTCACTCCGCTTGACGGAGAGGTATCACCGGGCCCTCTCGGTAATGCATCATCACAATGAGCTCAAGGTGATCAAAGTGTTTGATCACGGGATCATGCATTACGGTACGAGAAAAGTGACTTGCCGATAACGAGATTGAACGAGGTATTGGGATACCGACGATCGAATCTCGGGCAAGTAAAATACCGATTGACAAAGGGAATCGTATACGGGATTAATTGAATCCTCGACATCGTGGTTCATCCGATGAGATCATCGTGGAGCATGTGGGAGCCAACATGGGTATCCAGATCCCGCTGTTGGTTATTGCCCGAGAGCCGTCTCGGTCATGTCTGCATGTCTCCCGAACCCGTAGGGTCTACACACTTAAGGTTCGGTGACGCTAGGGTTGTAGGGATATGTATGTGCAGTAACACGAATGTTGTTCGGAGTCCCGGATGAGATCCCGGACGTCACGAGGAGTTCCGAAATGGTCCGGAGGTAAAGAATTATATATAAGAAGTGCTGTTTCGGCCATCGGGACAAGTTTCGGGGTTATCGGTATTGTACCGGGACCACCGGAGGGGTCCCGGGGGTCCACCAGGTGGGGCCACCTGCCTTGGTGGGCCACATGGGCCTTAGGGGGTGCGCCTTGGCCTGCTTGGGCCAAGGGGAACCAGCCCCAAAGAACCCATGCGCCTAGGGTTCCATCTAGGAGGAGTCCTAGTGGTGGAAGGCACCTCCTAGATGGCTTGGGGGGGAGGGAAACCTCCCTGGCCGCCGCCCCCTTGGGAGATCAGATCTCCCAGGGCCGGCGCCCCCCCAAGAGGCCTATATAAAGGGGGGCAGGGGAGGGGGGCTGCGCACCCAATGCCCTGGCGCCTCCCTCTCCCTCTCCAGCACCTCCTCCTCCTCCGTAAGTGCACGGCGAAGCCCTGCCGGAGTACTGCAGTTCCACCATCACCACGCCGTCGTGCTGCTGCTGGAGCCTTCTTCCCCAACCTCTCCTTTGCCTTGCTGGATCAAGAAGGAGGAGACGTCACGCTTTCCATACGTGTGTTGAACGCGGAGGTGCCGTCCGTTCGGCACTAGATCATCGGTGAATTGGATCACGGCGAATACGACTACCTCATCCACGTTCACTTGAACGCTTCCGTTGCGATCTACAAAGTGGTATGTAGATGCTATCTAATCTGAATACTCGTTGCTAGATGAACTCATAGATGGATCTTGGTGAAACCGTAGGAAAAATTTTAATTTTCTGCAACGTTCCCCAACACCAGTATCAAATACCCAAGTGCTACTGCGAGCTCTAGTAAGGTACACATCAATAACATGTATATCACATATACCTTTGTTCACCTTGCCATCCTTATTATCAGCCAAATACTTGGGGCAGTTCCGCTTCAAGTGACCAATCTGCTTGCAGTAGAAGCACTCAGTTTCAGGCTTAGGTCCAGACTTGGGTTTCTTCTCTTGAGCAGCAACTTGTTTGCTGTTCTTTTTGAAGTTCCCCTTCTTCTTCCCTTTGCCCTTTTTCTTGAAACTAGTGGTCTTATTGACCATCAACACTTGATGCTCCTTCTTGATTTCTACCTCCGCAGCCTTTAGCATTGCGAAGAGCTCGGTGATAGACTTATCTATCCCTTGCATATTATAGTTCATCACGAAGCCTTTGTAGCTTGGTGGCAGTGATTGGAGAATTCTGTCAATGACGCAATCATCCGGAAGATTGACTCCCAGCTGATTCAAGTGATTATAATACCCAGACATCTTGAGTATATGCTCACTGACAGAACCATTCTCTTCCATCTTGCAGCTATAGAACTTATTGGAGACCTCATATCTCTCAATACGGGCATTCTGTTTGAATATCAACTTCAACTCCTGGAACATCTCATATGCTCCATGGTTCTCAAACCGTCGTTGAAGTCCTAGTTCTAAGCCGTAAAGCATGGCACACTGAACTATCGAGTAGTCATCAGCTTTGCTCTGCCAGACGTTCATAACATCTGGTGTTGGTCCAGCAGCAGGCCTGGCACCTAGCGGTGCATCCAGGACGTAACTCTTCTGTGCATCAATGAGGATAATCCTCAAGTTACGGACCCAGTCCGTGTAATTGCTACCATCATCTTTCAACTTTGCTTTCTCAAGGAACGCATTAAAATTCAACGGAACAACAGCACGAGCCATCTATCTACAATCATCATAAACAAGCAAGATACTATCAGGGACTAAATTCATGATAAATTTAAGTTCAATTAATCATATTACTTAAGAACTCCCACTTAGATAGACATCCCTCTAATCATCTAAGTGATCACGTGATCCAAATCAAAACTAATCCATAACCGATCATCACGTGAAATGGATTATTTCTCAATGGTGAACATCATCGTGTTGATCATATCTACTATATGATTCACGCTCGACCTTTCGGTCTCCGTGTTTCGAGGCCATATCTGCATATGCTAGGCTCGTCAAGTATAACCCGAGTATTCCGCGTGTGCAAAACTAGCTTGCACCCGTTGTAGATGGACGTAGAGCTTATCACACCCGATCATCACGTGGTGTCTGGGCACGACGAACTTTGGCAACGGTGCATACTCGGGGAGAACACTTCTTGATAATTTAGTGAGAGATCATCTTATAATGCTACCGTCAATCAAAGCAAGATAAGATGCATAAAAGATAAACATCACATGCAAATCAATATAAGTGATATGATATGGTCATCATCATCTTGTGCTTCGTGATCTCCATCTCTGCAGCACCATCATGATCACCATCGTCACCGGCGCGACACCTTGATCTCCATCGTAGCATCGTTGTCGTCTCGCCAATCTTATGCTTCTACGACTATCGCTACCGCTTAGTGATAAAGTAAAGCATTACAGGGCGATTGCATTGCATACAATAAAGCGACAACCATACGGCTCCTGCCGGTTGCCGATAACTCGGTTACAAAACATGATCATCTCATACAATAAAATATAGCATCATGTCTTGACCATATAACATCACAACATGCCCTGCAAAAACAAGTTAGACGTCCTCTACTTTGTTTGTTGCAAATTTTACGTGGCTGCTACGGGCTTAAGCAAGAACCAATCTCACCTACGCATCAAAACCACAACGATAGTTTGTCAAATAGACTCCGTTTTAACCTTCTCAAGGACCGGGCGTAGCCATACTCGGTTCAACTAAAGTTGGAGAAACTGACACCCGCCAGCCACCTGTGTGCAAAGCACGGCGGTAGAACCAGTCTCGCGTAAGCGTACGTGTAATGTCGGTCCGGGCCGCTTCATCCAACAATACCGCCGAACCAAAGTATGACATGCTGGTAGGCAGTATGACTTGTATCATCCACAACTCATTTGTGTTCTACTCGTGCAAAACATCAAACCATAAAAACCTAGGCTCGGATGCCACTGTTGGGGAACGTAGTAATTTCAAAAAAAATCCTACGCACACGCAAGATCATGGTGATGCATAGCAACGAGAGGGGAGAGTGTTGTCTACGTACCCTCGTAGACCGAAGCGGAAGCATTGACACAACGTAGAGGAAGTAGTCGTACGTCCTCCTCGCGATCCGACCGATCCAAGCGCCGTTACTCCGGCGCCTCCGAGTTCTTGACACACGTACAGCTCGATGACGTCCCCGGGTCTCGATCCAGCAAAACCTCCGGGGATGAGTTCCGTCAGCACGACGGCGTGGTGACGATCTTGATGAACTACCGACGCAGGGCTTCGCCTAAACACTGCGACAATATGACCGAGGTGGAATATGGTGGAGGGGGGCACCGCACACGGCTAAGGAACGATCTCAAGGATCAACTTGTGTGTCCTAGGGTGCCCCCCTGCCCCCGTATATAAAGGAGCAAGGGGGGAGGGCCGGCCGACCTAGAGGCGCGCCAAGGGAGGGGGGAGTCCTCCTCCTAGTAGGAGTAGGACTCCCCTTTCCTAGTCCAACTAGGAGGGAGGACGGGGAAAGGAAAGAGAGGGAGAGGGAGAGGGAAAGGGGGGCCGCGCCCCTCCTCCTTGTCCAATTCGGACTGCCCATGGGGGGGCGCGCGCCACCTCCTGGCGTGGCCCTCTCTCTCCCCTCGCGGCCCAATAGGGCCCATACTTCCCCCGGGGGGGTTCCGGTAACCCCTCCGGCACTCCGGTATTATCCGAAACCACTCGGAACCATTCCGATGTCCGAACATAGCCGTCCAATATATCAATCTTTACGTCTCGACCATTCCGAGACTCCTCGTCATGTCCGTGATCACATCCGGGACTCCGAACTCTTTCGGTACATCAAAATGCATAAACTCATAATAACTGTCATCGTAACCTTAAGCGTGCGGACCCTACGGTTCGAGAACAATGTAGACATGACCGAGACACCTCTCCGGTCAATAACCAATAGCGGGACCTGGATGCCCATATTGGCTCCTACATATTCTACGAAGATCTTTATCGGTCAGACCGCATAACAACATACGTTGTTCCCTTTGTCATCGGTATGTTACTTGCCCAAGATTCGATCGTCGGTATCCAATACCTAGTTCAATCTCGTTACCGGCAAGTCTCTTTACTCGTTCCGTAATACATCATCCCGCAACCAACTCATTGGTTGCAATGCTTGCAAGGCTTATGTGATGTGCATTACCGAGAAGGCCCTGAGATACCTCTCCGACATTCGGAGTGACAAATCCTAATCTCGAAATACGCCAACCCAACAAATACTTTCGGAGACACCTGTAGAGCACCTTTATAATCACCCAGTTACGTTGTGACGTTTGGTAGCACACAAAGTGTTCCTACGGTAAACGGGAGTTGCATAATCTCATAGTCATAGGAACATGTATAAGTCATGGATAAAAGCAATAGCAGCATACTAAACGATCGGGTGCTAAGCTAATGGAATGGGTCATGTCAATCAGATCATTAAACTAATGATGTGACCTTGTTAATCAAATGACAACTCCTTTGTCTATGGTTAGGAAACTTAACCATCCTTTGATTAATAAGCTAGTCAAGTAGAGGCATACTAGTGACACTCTGTTTGTCTATATATCCACACATGTATTATGTTTCCGGTTAATACAATTCTAGCATGAATAATAAACATTTATCATGATATGTAAGGAAATAAATAATAACTTTATTATTGCCTCTAGGGCATATTTCCTTCATAATCCAGTCATCAGACCGCTCCGGGTGTTTGGAGCGTAGCAAAGTCTTGTGTTCATCCATATACGGAGCCACCAAGGCGGAATTCTGTAGAACTGTGTAGTGTGCTTCAGTGAGAGAATGTCCGTCCATACATATTATTTGTTCCCCTCCTAGCGTGCCTTTTCCATCCAGTCTGCCCTTATGCCGCGATTCAGGAACACCAATCGGCTTAAGGTCAGGAATAAAGTCAATACAAAACTCAATGACCTCCTCATTTTGACGGCCCTTGGAGATGCTTCCTTCTGGCCTAGCACGGTTATGAACATATTTCTTTAAGACTCCCATGAACCTCTCAAAGGGGAACATATTGTGTAGAAATACAGGACCCAAAACGTTAATCTCTTCGCATAGGTGAACTAGGACGTGCGTCATGATGTTGAAGAAGGATGGTGGGAACACCAACTCGAAACTGACAAGACATTGCACCAAATCATTATGTAACCTTGGTATGATTTCTGGATCGATTACCTTCTGAGAGATTGCATTGAGAAATGCACATAGCTTCACAATGGCTAATCGAACATTTTCCGGTAGAAGCCCCCTCAATGCAACCGGAAGCAGTTGCGTCATAATCACGTGGCAGTCATGAGACTTTAGGTTCTGGAACTTTTTCTGTGCCATGTTTATTATTCCCTTTATATTCGACGAGAAGCCAGACGGTACCTTAATACTGAGCAGGCATTCAAAGAAGATTTGCTTCTTTTCTTTGGTAAGAGCGTAGCTTGCATGACCCTGATGTATGCCGTCTTTTCCGTGCATACGTTGCTGGTCCTCCCGTGCCTCAGGTGTATCTTTTTTCTTCCCATACACGCCCAAGAAGCCAAGCAGGGTCACACAAAGATTCTTCGTCACGTGCATCACATCGATTGCGGAGCGGACCTCTAGGTGTTTCCAATAGGGCAGGTCCCAAAATATAGACTTCTTCTTCCACATGGGTGCGCGTCCGTCAGCGTCATTCGGAACAGGTTGTCCACCAGGACCCTTTCCAAAGACCACCTTCAAATCCTTGACCATATCATGTACATCAGCACCAGTACGGTGGCCAGGCTTCGTCCGGTGATCCGCCTCACCTTTGAAATGCTTGCCTTTCTTTCTTACGGGATGCCTGCTCGGAAGAAATCGACGATGTCCCAGGTACACATTCTTCTTAAAATTAGCCAAATATATACTGTCGGTATCGTCCAAACAGTGCGTGCATGCGCAGTATCCCTTGTTTGTTTGTCCTGAAAGGTTACTGAGAGCAGGCCAATCATTGATGGTCACGAACAGCAACGCCTTTAGGTCAAATTCTTCCCCCATGTGCTCATCCCACGCACGTACATCTGTTCCATTCCACAGTTGTAAGAGTTCTTCAACTAATGGCCTTAGGTACACATCAATGTCGTTGCCGGGTTGCTTAGGGCCTTGGATGAGCACTGGCATCATAATGAACTTCCGCTTCATGCACAACCAAGGAGGAAGGTTATACAAACATAGAGTCATAGGCCAGGTGCTATGGTTGCTGCTCTGCTCCCCAAAAGGATTAATGCCATCTGTGCTTAGACCAAACCATACGCTCCTTGCGTCATCTGCAAACTCCTTCCCGTACTTTCTTTCGATTTTCCTCCACTGCGACCCGTCAGCGGGTACTCTCAACTTTCCGTCTTTCTTACGGTCTTCTCTGTGCCATCGCATCGCCTTGGCATGCTCCTTGTTTTGGAACAAACGTTTCAACCGTGGTATTATAGGAGCATACCACATCACCTTGGCAGGAATCTTCTTCCTGGGGCGCCGGCCCTCGACATCACCAGGGTCATCGCGGCTGATCTTATAGCGCAATGTCCCACATACCGGGCAAGCGTTCAAATCCTCGTACTCACCGCGGTAGAGGATGCAATCATTAGGGCATGCATGTATCTTCTGCACCTCTAACCCTAGAGGGCAGACAACCTTCTTTGCTTCGTACGTACACTCGGGCAATTCGTTGTCCTTTGGAAGCATATCCTTTATCATTACCAGCAACTTTCCAAATCCCTTGTCAGATACACCATTCTCTGCCTTCCATTGCAGCAATTCCAGTGTGGTGCCCAGCTTTTTCTTGTCACCTACGCAATTCGGGTACAACAATTTTTTGTGATCCTCTAACATGCGCTGCAACTTCTTCTTCTCCAAATCACTTGCGCAGTTTCTCTTTGCATCGGCAATGGCCCGACCTAGATCATCAACGGGCTCATCTGATGCCTCTTCTTCAGCTTCTTCCCGCATTGCCGGCTCAGCTTCTTCCCGCATTACCGGCTCAGCTTCTTCCCCCATTGTTGTATCATCGTATTCAGGGAACCCATGGCCAGGATAGTTGTCGTCGTCCTCTTCTTCTTCATTGTCTTCCATCATAACCCCTCTTTCTCCATGCTTGGTCCAAACATTATAGTGGGGCATGAAACTGGACTCAAACAGGTGGGCGTGAATGGTTCTTGACGTAGAGTAATTGTGACCATTCTTACAGCCAGCACATGGACAAGGCATAAAACCATCCACCCGCTTGTTTGCCTCAGCCGCAATCAGAAAATTATGCACGCCCTCAACGAACTGGGGAGAGCATCGGTCATCGTACATCCATTGCCGGCTCATCTTCATTACACAACACCGAATAGACCAAATTAATACAAGTTCATACATAAAGTTCGTACAACACTTAAATGCAATAAACAAATAACTCTCTAGCTAAAGCATTTAAATGCAACAACAAATGCGATCAAGATCGCAACTAAGGTAACAATGGATCCAACAGCATAATGATACCAAGCGTCACTATCGATGGCATATTTTCTAATCTTTCTAATCTTCAAGCGCATTTTCTCCATCTTGATCTTGTGATCATCGATGACATCGGCGACATGCAACTCCAATTCCATCTTCTCCCCCTCAATTCTTTTCAATTTTTCTTTCAAGTACTCATTTTCTCTTTCAACTAAATTTAACCTCTCGACAATAGGGTCGGTTGGAATTTCCGGTTCACATACCTCCTAGAAAAAATTTCTATGTCAACTTGATGGGCATATTTTTTCATAAACACGAAATGCAACTAGTTTTAAAAGAGAATATATATACCACATCCGAATCATAACAAGGACGAGGGCCGACGGGGACGGATATCAAAACCATGGCACTATATGTATAACAAACAACGTACGGGTAAGATAATTATACGAGTAACTATATATCCAAATCACACAAACATCAATTTTTATATAAAATTTCATGAACAACCACAAGGTGGTGCCGGCGACGGGACGGTGCGGGCGATCGACGGTGGTTATGACGGAGATTTAGAAGGCACTAAGTAAACCACACCTACATATGCAAACTAAGTGTTATTTTTGACCTCAAATTTCATATAAATCAAATACTAGCACATATATATATTTCCTCCCAAATTACTAAACTCACAAATTAATCACTATATAAAGCATTGCAAGAGTAAATCTAGCAATGAGAGATGAAAGGACAAAGTTGCTAACCTTTGTGATCATTTCAATGGATGGGGGCCTTCAAATCTTGGCAAAATTTGGGCAAAATGTGTGATGAGCTCGAGAGGAAGAGGGGAAGAACAGAGAGGAGAGGGGAAAGGGGAAGAACAGAGCGAGCTCGGGTGGACAAAGGGTTTATGTAGGACGACCTTTAGTACCGGTTCGTGCCAAGAACCGGTACTAAAGGGGCTGGAGGGGCCCCAGTCTGACAACATCCTGCCACCACTCTCATTAGTACCGGTTCGTGGCACGAACCAGTGCTGAAGGTTCGCCACGAACCGGTACTAATGAAAGCGGCCCGGCTAGCCGTTGGAACCGGCACTAATGTATACATTAGTGCCGGCTCAAATACAAACCGGCACTAATGTGCTTCACGTTTGACCCTTTTTCTACTAGTGCCCCTCAGCTGTAGCATATTTTCTGAAGGAAAAAAATAAGAGCCTTAAATTAAAAAGATTGTTTTTATTTGTGCCCCTCCCAAAGGTGCATATTTTCACTTTGGCCCCCCTTTGATTCTCGGCTAACTCCGCCACTGATCTTGAAGTAATGTGCAAACTAAAATGAAAATTGGCAAGAAAATGAAAGAAAAAAGTCCATTTTACTCCCCTGAACAAAGTGGGTGGTTCACTTTACCCCCTGATCTATATTTTGGTTCCTTCTAAACCCCAAACAAAACCAAACCGGACAAAAAAAAACCCGGCTGGTTTGTCTCCATTCGATGCTGATGTGGCACAGTCAAAGGGTGGTTTTGACCGTGGTGGGGCCTACTCGTCAGGTTGGACTGTTATAGAGCTGTCGTTCGCCGTTGCGATCTGGATCAGAAATCCCCCACTTCCCAGTCCAAATCCCTAACCCTATTCTCCATGGGCGGCGGCAGCGTGAGCTCCAGCACCGTGTCGCCGGACGTCGTGAGCGCCGCCGGTGATGGAGGCGCGGCCCCGGTCGTCGCAGCAGCCCAGGCGAGCCGTAGCTTGCTGGAACGGCGGTTCCCGCAGGAGGTGTGGCGGCGGGGAGAGCCGGAGCTCCGTTGAGAGGCGAGCCATGTCTTGATCTCCTGCACTCCGGCCATGGATGCGTTGGAGCTGCGCTTCGGGCGGCACGTGCTTCTGGCAACTGCGGTCGGAGACGGCAAGCAGACAGTGACGCCGGCAGCCATGCTGGCGACCTTGCAGCAGCATTGCGGGGTGGTGCCGTCCGAGGTGGTCATCGAGTTCGCGTGCCCACCACACGACCTGTGGCTGACCTTCTCGACGGAGAAGAAGTGCTCTAAGGTGCTCCTTTCGTCAATGAAGATCAAGTGTTGGGGGCGTTGGATTCAGTTTTCGCGTTGGTGCAGAATGGTTCGATCTCAGCCAGGTGCTCTAAAGTACAAGAGCAAGCTCGGCTTTGAAGGCCTCCCAAACCAGGCCTGGACGACGGCGTCCGTGAAGGATGTTCTCAAGCAGCTGGGTGGCGAGCTGATCGAGATCCTGCCGCCGGCAAGCCGCCGCGAGCTTGAGGTCATGGCGTGGCTTCGTGACCCTTCCTTTGTTGGCAAGGTTGTGACAGTGGAGATACCTGAGCCGAAGCTGACAAACAAGCCACCCGAGTCCATGGATGAGTATGAAGCAATGCAATTCGATTTGGGTGACTATGGACCGTCGTCGCCGAGGAAGAAGAACAGCTTACTGTATCCTGTCACTTGCCACATGAAGGAGGTTGTCGACCGTGGTCCTCTGCTTGCTGAAGGGCTGTGTAACGCCCTCGATGCGGCTATATCTCCCACGTGTCGAGGCACGACTTAGAGGCATAACCGCATTGAAAGCTATGTCGCAAGTGAGGTAATCTTCACACAATCCATGTAATAAATAAAGGGGAAAGATACATAGTTGGCTTACAATCGCCACTTCACACAAGTACATAAATAACATCCATCATACAGATTACACTCAAGGTCCGACTACGGTACCAAAAATGAAAGAAGACTACCCCAAATGCTAAACAGATCCCCGGATCACCCAACTGGACTCCACTACTGATCATCTGGAAAAGAAACATAGTAACGGCCACGTTCCTCGTCGAACTCCCAAGTGAGCTCGGACGCGTCATCTGCACTGGCATCGTTGGTACCTGCAACTGTGGTGATAATATCTGTGAGTCACGGGGACTCAGCAATCTCACACCCGCGAGATCAAGACTATTTAAGCTTAAAGGTGGGAAAGGGGTTTGTGAGGTGGAGCTGCAGCAAGCGACTAGCATATGGTGGCTACAGCGCAAAAGAGAGCGAGAAGAGAAGGCAAAGCACGGTCGTGAAGCTAGAAGTGATCAAGAAGTGATCCTGAAACAACCTACGTCAGACATTACTCCAACACCGTGTTCACTTCCCGGACCCCGCCGAGAAGAGACCATCACGGTTACACACGCGGTTGATGTGTTTTAGTTAAGGTCAACTTCGGGTTTTCTACAACCGGACATCAACAAATTCCCATCTGCCTCATAACCGCGGGCACGGCTTTCGAAAGATAATACCCTGCACGGGTGTCCCAACTTAGCCCATGATAAGCTCTCACGGTCAACGAAGGATATTCCTTCTACCGGGAAGACCCGATCAATCTCGGAATCCCGGACTACAAGACATTTCGACAGCAATAAAACAAGTCCAGCAAAACCGCCCGATTGTGCCGACAAATCCTGATAGGAGCTGCACATATCTCGGTCTCAGGGCACATCCGGATAAGTCAAGCTACGAGTAAAACCGGCCCTCGAGTTGCCACGAGGTGGCCCCGCAGGTTGCTCGGTTCGGGCCAGCACTTAGAGAAGCACTGGTCCGGGGGGGCTAAAATAAAGATGACCCTCGGGCTCGCGAAAACCCGGGGGAAAAAGGGTAGGTGGTGGCAAATGGTAAAACCAATGTTGGGCCTTGCTGGAAAAGTCTTATTCAAAGCGAACTGTCAAGGGGGTCCCATAAATCACCCAACCGTGTAAGGAACGCAAACTCCGGGAACATAACACCGGTATGACGGAAGCTAGGGTGGCAAGAGTGGAACAAAACACCAGGCATAAGGCCGAGCCTTCCACCCTTCACCAAGTATATAGATGCATTAATTAAAATAAGCGGTATTGTGATATCCCAACAAGTAAACATGTTCCAACAAGGAACAACAAGTCCATGTTCCAATAAGGAACAAACTTCATCTTCACCTGCAACTAGCAACGCTATAAGAGGGGCTGAGCAAAAGCGGTAACATAGCCCAACAACGGTTTGCTAGGACATGGATGGTTAGGGGCTGACATGGCAATCTGGGTGGCATGATATAGCAAGTGGTAGGTTTCGCAGCATAGGCATAGCAAAAGAGCGAGCAATCTAGCAAGCAAAGATAGAAGTGATTTCGAGGGTATGGTCATCTTGCCTGCAAGGTTCTCAGAGTTGTCGAAAGCTTGGTCCTCGAAAGCGTTCTCAACGTAATCCTCGTTCACGTACTCGTCTCCCGGCTCTACCCAAGACAAGAGAACAAGCAAAGGAACCAATATCAACCACGATGCAATGCGCAAGCAACATGATGCAAAACATGGCATGATATGCGAGAGGTGATATGCAATGCGAATGCATGCTCCGGAAGGACAAGGGTGAACAGGGCATAATCTTGTCAAACCAAGCATGCCACTGGATAGATGAGGTGATTTCGGTTGAAATCGATATAAAATACACCGGAATCGGATGCACGGTTTGCAAATGGCAAGCAATACAAGAATGACACGAAACTGCCATAAACAGCATGATGCTACTTAGCAAGCAACAAATAATTAAGCTACTGTGCCCAAACATGGCAAAAAAGCATATGACAGTAATCTACTCAAGATGCTCGACAAAAGATGAACACTGAGTTACGGCTAAATCACATCATAACAGGTCCAAACAAGCATGGCAAAAGTGTGAAAATAACAACATAGCAGAAACTAACATCGGGATGACATGTTCAGAGCAATGAAACAACATGCTACAAGAACAGAACATAGCAAAATAAGGCATGGCATGAATCTACTCAAAGCACTTGACAAAAGTCCCTTACTGACCATAAGCCAAAAAGGATCAGAGAATATGATTACACCCATGTCAATTAAGCAAGTTTCGTTACAGGTTACAGACTTAGCAGAAAACTGGACATGTCAAAAACAGATAACGACTAGGCATGTTCGTGAGCTCGATGCACTCACTACAGAGCATTGCATGATAGAATAATCATACATACGTCAATAAGACATGGCATAGTAACAATACATGGCAAGAATAACATCATATCGTGTAAGTATCAACTACACCAAGCTTGGCAAAATCGAATAACATGTAAACCATCTGCCAGCAACATTTTGTAGCAAAAGTAGAGCTCGAATGACTCAAGCTACGACACTCAATAATTACCAACAAAGGCACGGATGGATAGAGAAAATACTCAAGTTGAAAACTCCCTTACTGATCATGCTCAAATTATGCATGGATCTCTCAGAAACAACATGAATACATGGCATGAAAATAACAGCAGTCAGGGACTTGGTGAAATCACTAAGTCTCTGAAATCAGCAACATCAGGTGACCTAGTTTGCATGCTTGTGCTAGTCACCACATAGATCAAAAAAATACATGGCAAAATTCTCGGGAAAGGTTACATGGCATATTACAAAACTCATGTAGGACTCAACTTCATAGGAGGTACACATCAATCATGGCAAAAATGACAAAGGTGCATGTTCAGATAAGATCCAGCAACTAACATCAACTAGCCCTCTTCTAACAGCATTTCGTGCATCAATATGACTTCAAATGAAAATGATGCAATGGAAAAAAATGATGTAATCTTCTAGGCGATCAATTTGACATATTATACGCGCGAAACAGAGCTACGGATGCAAAGTTATGGCACTGGGAACATGGCATGATGATGATAAAATACTGGGACTTAGTGAAAAAATAGACCTCCGAATCTAGGGTTCCGGCGGCGCGCGAACCGAGGCGGGCGGCGGCTCGCCGGAGACGACCGGGGAGGCGGCGGCGGAGTCCGGCTCGGCCGGATCCGGGCGGGGCCGGCCTGGATCTGGCCGCGGGGCGGCGAGGGGAGGTGCGGGGGCGACGCGGCTCGCCGGGCGGAGTCCGGCGCGGCGGGACGGCGGCGAAGGGCGGCGGGGGCGGCGGGGCACGACGCCGGCGGGCGGAGGCGGAGGCGACTCGGTGCGGGAGGCGCGCGACGGGCGGCGCGGAGCGGGCCGGCGATGGGCGGCGGCTCGGGCTCGGGGGGGCCCCGCCTGGGCCCCGGCGGGCCGGCGCGGCGGGGAGCGGCGATGTGGGCGCGGCTGCCACGTGGTGGCGCGCGGTTCGCTCGGTGGCGCGGGCGGACGTGTCCGTCCGTCCGGTTTTTGTCCGGCGGCGGCGGGAGGGAAAATGGCTAGGGTTAGGGTGGGTTTTGCCCGTGATTTGAGGAGGGGGAGGCCTTTTTATAGCTAGGAGGAGCTAGGAAGCTCCAAATGGAGTGCGGTTTTCGGCCACGCGATCGTGATCGAACGGCGGAGGACATGGGAGTGACTTAGATGGGTTATTGGGCTGTTTTGAAGGGGTGTTGGGCTGCAACACACACGAGGCCTTCACGGTTACCCGGTTAACCGTTGGAGTACCAAACGAACTCCGATTGACCCGAAACTTGACAGGCGGTCTACCGGTGATATACCGAGGTCACATGTCAAGCCTCGGTCCATTCTGAGAATGTTTAATACCCGCTCACGAAGAAATGCAAAAGGGGACACCGGGGGAGATAGGAGCGCCGGATTGCAAAACGGACAACGGGGAAAATGTTCGAATTTATGAGACGAACACGTATGCAAATGCGATGCACATGATGACATGATATGAAATGCATGACATGACCAAAATGCAAAACGGAGAGAACCCAACCATGGAGGGAATATCATAACACATAGCCGGAAATGGCAAGAGTTGGATTACAAATATGGCAAGTTACATCTGGGGCGTTACAACACACCACCACTACGAGAGGATCTCGTCCCGAGATCTAGGACTGAAAGAACTCCGGATACTCGGAACGTAGGTGGTCTTCACGCTCCCAGGTGGCTTCTCGGTCTGAATGATGTGACCATTTCACTTTGAGGAATTTGATTGACTTGTTGCGAGTCTTGCGCTCAGTTGTCTCAAGAATAGCAACTGGGTGCTCATGATAGGACAAATCTTCTTGAAGATCAATCTCTTCGAAGTTGATGGTGCGCTCAGGCGTCTTGAAGCACTTGCGAAGCTGTGACACGTGGAAGACATCGTGCACATTTGCAAAGTTGGAGGGAAGCTCAAGTTGATAGGCGAGATCGCCTCGTTTCCCGATGATCTTGAAGGGGCCCACGTATCGCGGAGCAAGTTTCCCCTTGATACCGAAGCGACGAGTCCCTTTCATTGGAGAGACACGGAGGTAAACATGGTCTCCGATCTCGAATGCCACATCTCGGTGTTTGCTATCGTAATAGCTCTTCTGGCGCGATTGCGCGGCTTTGAGGTTCTCACGAATGACCTTGCACATAGCCTCAGCCTCTGAGATCAAATCATTGCCGAGCAATTGGCGTTCACCGGTTTCAGACCAGTTGAGAGGAGTACGACACTTTCTGCCATAGAGAATCTCGAATGGGGCTTTGCCCGAGCTGGCTTGAAAGCTGTTGTTGTAAGAGAACTCAGCATAAGGAAGACAATCCTCCCACTTCATGCCGAAAGAGATAACACAAGCTCTGAGCATATCTTCAAGAATTTGGTTGACACGCTCGACTTGTCCACTAGGATGAGGATGGAAAGTTGTGCTGAAGCGAATATTGGTGCCCATGGCCTTCTGAAAAGAATCCCAAAATTTGGAGGTAAAGATGCTGCCACGGTATGAAGAGATCAATTGCGGAATGCCGTGCAAAGAGACAATTCTGGAGGTGTAGAGCTCTGCCAGCTGCGCTGTTGTGATAGACTCTTTGATAGGAAGAAAATGAGCCACTTTGGTGAGCTTGTCAATGACGACGAAGATAGCATCATTTCCACGCTTGGACTTAGGAAAACCAGTCACGAAGTCCATTTCGATATGATCGAACTTCCATTCTGGAATAGCAAGAGGTTGGAGAAGCCCAGCTGGTCGTTGGTGTTCTGCTTTCACCCTTCTGCAGACATCACACTCATTCACGAATTGAGCAATCTCACGCTTCATTCGAGTCCACCAATACGACTGCTTGAGGTCATGGTACATCTTCGAACTTCCAGGATGAATTGACAGCAGAGAATTGTGCGCTTCGTTCATAATGACTTTACGAAGATCACCCTTTGGAACCACGATCCGGTCCTCGAAGAAAAGAGTATCTCTGTCATCAACTCGATAGCACTTGTATTTGGAAATGCCCTTGTCAATACCACGTTTCACCTTCTTCACCATGGTATCCAACAGTTGTGCCTCACAAATTTGATCTTCCAAGGTAGGAGAGACGATGAGGTTGGCAAGAAAACCTTGAGGGACAACTTGGAGATTCAACTTGCGGAAAGCTTCACAAAGATCCGGTTGAAAGGGCTTGAGGATTAAGCTGTTGTAGTAAGCCTTCCTGCTCAATGCGTCTGCAATCACATTAGCCTTGCCTGGAGTATATTCAATACTCGGATTATACTCTTGAATCATTTCGACCCATCGAGTTTGCCTGAGGTTGAGGTGAGGCTGAGTGAAGATATACTTGAGACTCTTGTGATCGGTGAATATGTCCACTTTCCTTCCCAACAGGAGATGTCTCCATGTTATTAGTGCGTGGACAACTGCCGCCAACTCAAGATCGTGAGTGGGGTAGTTCCTTTCATTGGGCTTCAACTGGCGAGAGGTATAGGCAACAACCTTCTTCTCTTGCATTAAGACAGCACCGAGGCCCTGAAGAGAAGCATCACAGAATACTTCATAAGGCTTGGATTCGTCGGGAGGAGTCAAAACTGGAGCAGTGACAAGTTTCTCTTTGAGAGTGTTGAAAGCAACGTCACACTCAGGAGACCAGACATATTTCACATGCTTCTGGAGGAGGTTGGAAAGAGGCTTGGCAATCTTGGAGAAATTCTCAACGAATCTTCGGCAATAGCTTGCAAGTCCAAGAAAACTGCGAAGCTGCTTGACATTCTGAGGAGGATTCCAATTCAAAACTGCAGACACCCTCTCTGGATTAACAGCGATGCCCTTGGCAGAGATGATATGACCAAGATAAAGAACTTCATCAAGCCAGAATTCACATTTGGAGAACTTCGCATATAATTGATACTCTCTGAGCTTGTCGAGTACCAATCGCAAATGTTCGGCATGATCCTTCTTATTCTTGGAGAAGACCAAAATATCATCGAGATAGACCAAGACAAATTCGTTGATGTAGGGGTTGAAGATGAAATTCATCAAGCGAGTGAAATATGGAGGAGCATTGACAAGGCCGAAAGACATGACAGTATATTCATAAGAACCAAAGCTTGTTCTGAATGCTGTCTTGGGAATATCTTCTTCACGAATGCGAATCTGATGATAACCCATACGAAGGTCAAGCTTGGAGAACACCTTAGCACCTTTGAGTTGCTCAAACAGCTCATTGATGTTGGGAAGTGGGTACTTGTTCTTGATAGTCTTCTTGTTCAATGGACGGTAATCGACGCAAAGTCGGTCCGTGCCATCCTTCTTCTTGACAAAAAGAACACCACAACCCCAAGGAGAAGAACTCGGTCTGATCAGACCCAGACGTTCTTGTTTATCGAGTTGAATCTTCAATTCCTTGAGCTCATCTGGTCCAAGCTTGTAAGGACGCTTGCAAACGGGTTCCGTGCCAGGCTCAAGCTCAATAACGAATTCAACTGGCCGACGGGGAGGCATACCCGGAAGCTCTTCTGGAAAAACATCTTGGTACTCACAAACGACTGGAATCTGAGAGATAGCCTCCAATTCATCATTCTCATTGAGAGAAAACAACCGAATGGTATCATCACGAGAAGCATAGATGATCACACCTTTCGAAGTGTGAGTCAATTTGATTTCCCTGGCAGCACACTCAAGCTGAGCCTTGTGCTTAGAAAGCCAGTCCATCCCGAGAATGAGATCAATATCAGAATCACCAAGAACAATTGGTTTAGACAAGAATTTGTAGTCACCCATCTTGATAGAAACATTGGGAACCACCAAACTAGAGCTCAAACGTTTACCAGGAGAAATGACAGGCATGGGTCTATCCAAATTTGAAGAAGTGAACTCATGCTTGGCGAAAAATGGTCTTGACATGAAACAATGCGATGCACCAATATCAAATAAGACTTTTGCAGGAATATCATTAACAGGAAGATTACCCATGATCACTTCAGAAGAATCCTCTGCTTGAGCTGCATTCAACATGTTCACCTTGGCATGCTTAGGATTATGCTTGACCACTGCATTGTTGGAAGATTTCACAGGAGGAGGAGGCGGAAGGCGCCTTTGGTTGAAGCACTTGTTCGCATAGTGACCCTTCTGCTGACATTTGTTATAAGTCACCTCTGAGAGTGGACGATGATAAGGAGCACTTGGCCTTGGAGTTTGGTTCTGAGATTTGTTCTGATATCCAGGGTTGGGTGGGTGGGAAGATCCACGACCACTTGAGTTCTTCTGCTGATAAGGCTGATGGAACGGAGGAGGAGGAGGCAACCAGAACTTCTGTTGCTTAGCTGCCACAAGTGAAGAAGAGGAAGACTGAACTGCGTCTCTGACTCTCTTCTTAGAAGCCTCACACTTGAGCTGAGCAACTTCTTGTTTCAGTGCCATGTTGTAGAATTCATCATACTTTAATGGCTCGAAAAGCACGAGAGCAAGTTGCAGATCTTCTCTGAGACCACGCCTGAACTGGTAGATCATACACTTCTCATCAGGAATATCTTGCCTTGCAAAACGAGAGAGTTTCTGGAACTGAGTGTTGTATTGATAGACAGTCATGTTGCCTTGCTTGAGATTGCGGAATTCCTCACGCTTAAGCTCAACAACACTTTCTGGAATGTGGTGTGCTTTGAAGTCACGGCGGAAATCATCCCAAGTGATCACACGACCTCCTCTGGAATCTTTGTATTGCTGGAACCACTCAGCAGCTTGATCTTTGAGTTGAAAAGAGGCAAACTTGACAAAGTCCTCAGGCCTGACATTGCTGCACTCGAAATGCTTGCTGATGTCCACGAGCCAATCATCGGCGTCTGTGGCCTCGACACAGTAGCTGAAGGTCTTTGGCTGATTAGCAAGGAACTGGTCCAGTGAAGCGAAGTGCGAACGATTGTTGCCTTGGCCTTGATTCTCTTGATTACCTTGCCCTTGGTTGCGATCTTGCAAGAGCTGGATCAGAATCTGAGCATTGGCATTTGTGGCAGTCATCAGGGCTTGCCAAGCTTCCGGAGGCGGAGGTGGTGGCGGAGGGTTAGCCTGATTCCCTTCATTGCGTTCCGGATTCTGACGCGTTGGTGGAGCCATCCTGAAGAGGGTGACATCCATTAGCATCTTGACAGAGATATATTGAAGCTGAATCAAAGGAACGAAATTGCAACATATAGTCTTCACAATTAACATTCGAACGAGAATGAACGAATGAATTCCAATGTAAATCATCACACTTCCAAAGCTGAGAAGCCACTTCGAACATGGTAAGAAATAAAATCAACAAGGTACGGATGTGAACAAATACTTGGTAAGGATTACCCAATCACAAACCAAATATCTGCGGAAGAAATACTAGAGCTACAGGAATTCCCACTTATAAACTCCCGAAACTTTCCGGTTATGCAATCAGGTGTTGGGGATACAGGGGAAGCATAATATCTCACCCAAACTAGCAAATCCTACAACCAGCTGTATCCATCCTTCAACACATAACCAAGAAACCTTCGGAAATCGTCTACCTCAACCTTCGAAAAGCATCCGTTATACAAGTCATGGCAATACCCCCGCACTCGCCACAGTACTGGGCTATCAGGGTTATCTCACCAACAACTGTACAAAAGAGATTTTCGATGTCGGCGTACTAAACTCAGGTATTCCAAAACCGCAACGATGAAATTATGACGACAACACCTCGGATCTCAACTCCCCGGGACACTGCCACAACCCCTAAATGTCAGGAGGCAACCAAGACAATGTTGTCATCATAAAACCATCGGAACGATTGTAATATACCCGCGTTGTCGTGGATTTGTCACGGCAGATGTCCTAGCAAAAGGACTTAGTCGTGGAGCCATCGCAACGGGTTAACTTGAAGGGGTTAAAACAGACGCAAGGACACATAGTTATACTAGTTCGGCCCCTTCGATGAAGGTAAGAGCCTACGTCTAGTTGTGATGGGATTGATGTGTTTCGAGGGCTAGGGAGCGATAAGCTTCGCCTAAACCTCGAGTTGTTGTTCTCTGTCTCTAAACCGTCGTCGGGTCGTCCCCTTATATACACGGGTGACGCCCGTCGGTCTACAAAATCCCAACCTCCGGTTCATAAACGTGCCCGGGTTGGTCTCTCTATTCCTAACTTACAATGCAAGTTTACCTCAGGCCGGTTTACGGCCATAAACTTCTAAACCGACTATAGGCCTTGGGCCCTTCTATTTCTCCTTGGGCTTTAACATCTTGGGTCCATTGACAGAGCTAACCCGGGCCCTGTAGGCCGGTTTACCCCAAATAGCAATATCCCCAACATTAGGCCCCAGATTGATTTGAACAGGTTCATGTCAATCCTTAATAAAAAATTCTGTCTTCAAATGTCTTCCAGTAACTGTTGAACCGCCGTTTCGTCGTCTCCTCTTGCTGCTGTAAACCGATATGACATCAGCACAAATCCGCAATAATCAAGGCGACGGCTGGGCTCCCGAAATCACCGGCTCCCGGATTCGCGCGCCTGACACGCGCGCCGCGCCTTATAAATAGGACTTGAAGGCCATCTTCCTTTCCTCCCTTTCGTCCCCTTCTTCGTCTTCCTCGCGACCCAGTCTTCGGAGCTCCGCCGCCGTCGTCAGCTACTGCATCAACTCCGGCCGCTGCATCAACCTGACGGACCAGAGCACCGCGGCGATCCTCCGCATCCGTTTGGATCCCGGTAAGGCTCCTGCCCTTCTTGCTTTAGATCCGTTCTAGGGTTCGTCGTCCTTATCCTTCCGCTGTTCATTGTTCATCTCCATAGCAAGTTTTTTGTGAACAGATTATGATACTTATATTGTGATTTGTAGTCACTCTCAGTATTCGCCATAAATCTGTACTCATCTCCTTAGATCCCACTCATTTCCCTGCTTGTCGAACTTGTGCTGTCCTGCTGCGAGCCAAACCTCATATTTTTACTTCTTTTTTGCCCTAGCTGTAGATCCATTGTTTTGAAAGAATCCGTACGGGATCTGTTTCTGCTTTCATATTCATACCTGTTAGATCTGGTCGGTTTAACTTTTAGCAGAGCGAACAACCCAAACTATATATCCATTAGTCCCCTTGATGAACCGCCAGATGATATCATTCTAGATAACTCCGGTCTATATAAGAGCATCTTCGGTTTACAATCACACCTGTTCTCAAACCGGACTACCTTTGTCTTGTAGATTTCCTCATGGCAAAACAGGTATACGAATGCAACTGGGTTCCCTCTCGCATCACCGAGACCCAATTAAACAACTTAGTTCTGACTGGCGCCTTGAGTAGCAAAAATGTCATCCATTGGAGGGTTCCAGGGAATGAATGTCCTCCTACCCCACAGGAAGGAGAAGTTGTTGTGTTTGCGGATCACCTGGCCCGGGGCTTTAATCCACCCGGTTCAAAATTTTACCGGGACGTCCTGGCCAATTTTAAGTTGCGCCCACAAGATGTTGGTCCAAACTCAGTTACGAATATCTGCCATTTTCAAGTGCTTTGTGAGGTGTACTTCCAGGAGGAACCTACTGTAGAGTTGTTCCGAGACTGTTTTCATTTGAACCGACGTACTGAATTCACCGACGGCCCTAATATGGAACTGGGTGGTATGGCGATTCAAAAGAGGAAAGAAGTGACTTATCCTCACGCCAAGCTGCATAGCCATCCGCAAGAATGGAATCACACTTGGTTCTATTGCAAGGATACTTCCCCTGCTGAAGAAAATCCTCTGCCTGGCTTCCGTCCAGAGAGACTTAGCAATACACACCCCTTCCCCCCAAGGCTAACCACCAAAGAGAGGAGTAAGTATGCCCCTCAGCTGTCCAAGCTCAGAGCCTTCATGGCTAACGGTTTAACGGGGGTAGATCTTGCCCGTTGCTGGATTTCATGGAGCATCCTGCCCCTTAGTATCCGCTCCGGTTTAATGTGCAAATACACGGGTCAGGTGAATGATCCTTTGAGGCACTGCAACATTCAGCTGATGGAAGACGAAGTTACTGAAGCTGTGAAAAAGATGCTGAATGAACCGGAATATGTTTGCGCCCGAACCGGCCTGCTTCCCTTTTGTGCTACAAATAAACCACCTGCCGTAAGCATCTCACCCCTGTTTGTTATAGAGTTTATGATCTCCTTATACGTATACTGTTAACTCCAGTCCTTTCTGAAACAGGGAGATGATCCGTTTTGGAGCAAGAAGCTTCAAGAGCCAACAGAAAAGGTAACCCGACCCAAAACAAGGGTGAAGAAGCCTGCTCAGAAGAAAAGGAACACCGCTTCCTCTACCCCGGATTTTGATGAGGATGATGTGGGTAATCCGGACCTTGAGGTAGATCTCGATTCAGTTGGCTTACTTTTTATACGTCTTATTGATGATGATATTTGTCAGGACGACGCTGAAGCGAGTAATGCTGAAGGCCCAGAGGTAACTATTCTTTCTTCTGATACAGTTCCTTTGCCTTTGAAAACACCTCGCCAAGCAAACCGGAAAGTTAAATTTTCTCATCCTCTTGCTTACTTGGATCCCAAATTTCTTGTGAAGACCCAGCAACATGAAGCTCGTCGCACCACCCGGCATAGTGGCCAGGTAGTTACCTCCGCCGGTTTACCGAACAGCCCGGTTCGGAAACGCCGCTCAGAGGTCTCCGATTTATGCGCTAGCTTTCCTCCTAAAGCAGGTTTAACTCGCCAGCCTCTTAATCCATCTGACTCCGATTATCAGGTCACTTCCCATTCATCTTCTGGTGAATCTTCAGCCACTCAACTGCCACCGCTAAAGACCGTTATTGGGTAAGTTGGACCGATCACAACATATTTCCATATGGGTTTCTTACTCCATCTTACACCGTTCTTTCAATCTTTGGGTCTCTCCCAGGGCTAAACCTAGACCGAGCAAGAAGGCTCGTCTGGATAATCCGGCCGAAGGAACTGCCGCTCCTGAACCGGAGAAAACTCCTGGTGCTGATGCTCTAGTTCGTGAAGACATTCAGAATTACCTACCTCCACAAGATGACGTCTATGCTGAAGAAAGGCCTACCAATCCTGCCAGCCATACCGACCAACCTGCCAGTCCTGTTCGGGTTGAGGAATCCATCCACCCTTCTGGAACTGTTGATAAACCGACAGTGCCAATGCGGAGCAGCGATTCCAAAGATGATGATGTTGTGATTACCGGCATTGGTCGCTCTGAACCGGGGAACTCTGCTACTTTAGCCAAGCATACTGCTAAGGAAGAAATCTCGGCCATAAAGGGCAAATGGGACGTTGATTCCTCAACGTATGCCGCTTTAAGCGCCCAAGATCTTTATTCTGGGTACCTGAACCGACTGTACACCAGTCGCGATTATGAAGCTGGCATGATCAGGATGATGAAAGAAAAACTTGAGGTAACTCTCTTGTGCTTCATTCTATTGCAACTTAGCTTCTCAATTTCTTCCAATCCGAGATGGTAATCCGAATCGCGCTGCCTTGACAACCAAGGTCCGTTTTGACAAAAAACAGGGCTTCCACATAGGTCGTAACCAGGAAACATCATCAAATAACCATTAGCCCCCAAGTGCCAAGTTTAAACACTTGTATTAATCTTGGGACTTTTGTAATGTAAAACATGCGTTAAGATCAAGTACGCCTTAGCCCCCAAGTATCGAGCACATAACTTGCTTGTGTGGTTGATACTTCCAAACCGTGCAATATTTTCTGAACACTGCTGATGACCTGCTGCAGGGGGATCTGAAGACCAAAGAGAAACAAGTCTCGGACCTTCAGGAAATCCTAAAAACCCAGCAGGCTGAAACTGCAAAAGCGAAGGAAGAATTGACCAATGCCTTAACCGTTATGGAACAGCTGAAAGAAAACCGCAAAAAGGAACAAGCTGATTGGGCTACTGAAAAGGCCCTTTTGATGAAAAGGGCTGAAAATGCCGAAGCTGCTCTCAAACCGGTGGTTGATGAATTATCCACCGTAAAGCGACAAATACACTCCATGACCTCTGCCGTCTTTGGTAAATTTCTTTCGATGCCCTTTCCAATTTGCACTTTGTCTGCTATATCCTATGTCCGGTTTGTAATCCATCTTGAAACACTTCAGGCACACGTATTGGACACTTGGGTTCTGATGTGCGGATGAAACTCAAAGCTGCTTATACTTTGATTGAGCAGTTGTATACCGGAGCACAGAGAGCTATCACCACTGCATCGCATAACAACCCCGCACCGTCTCTGATTCAAGACACGTTAAAAAGGTTATCCATGCTTCCAGCCCGGATTGAAGAGTTAAAAAGATCAGCTGCTCGAACCAGAGCCATCACTGCCTTGATCCGGGCCAAAGCGTGGGTACCAGATTTTGATCCTGTCGAAGCGGCCCAAGGATACCCCAGCTTGAAAGAAGATGGTTCAGATTTCGGCGAAAATGACTTGAGGGCGATAAACCGGGAGGTGCGCCCCCTAGCTTGTCAATTGGCTGAAGAAGCAGATCTGACACATTATCAGGCCCAATATGATAACCAGAACAAGCGAGTAGCTGCCCCGGTCCCTGAAGCGGAAAACCTTATTCCTCCAATCCGTAAGCATACCTACGCCCCTGACATTGAACCGTCTTTGCTGATTCATGAAGAAGCTGTCTTTCAAGCGTTAATGGGAATCGACTGGACCACTGCTGATTTCCAGCCAATGGGTAGCCAAGAGAAAGCTGAAGCGGCGCAAGATGATCCACAACCTTCGAACCGAGGCGGCGAACAGGCGTAATCAATGCTCCGGTTCACCTTAATTGGTGACGTTAATCCGTCAAAAAACAATATATTCAGGCACTACGCTGCCTTGTAATAAGATAGTTAATACCTCTGCCTTTGAATGCGCCTTTGTGAACGGGTACTGATGCCCTTGCCATGACTTTTTCCAACTTGTGTTTCCTGTCCTTACTGGGTAAAAAGGACGGTCTTTCGACCATACGAACCGTGCTGCGCCTTTGCCAAACCGGGCAACTTGCCTCCGGGTTAAAAAATGGACCAGGCTGTGTCAGCTGAATCGGTTTAAAAGTACTTGTCGTTCCAAAGAACAAAAAACACCGCAAGAAGGAAGATAGCAAACAACCAAATACGAGAGAAAAACGCAATAGTAAAACGCATGCAAAGGGTGGTTGCTATGAACCGTTCAGAAGGCGCTACCATCGTCAAGACAAAAAACCAAGCCCCCAAGGGGTGTAACTACGGTTTAAGTCGACTAGGTTCCTAACTGAATCGTGGCAAATATGCCGGTCAAATGGCATTGCATTGGTTCGGATTCGACCAAGCCCCCAAGTGACTCAGTGGCCTAGGGCCGATCAAGTGGCATTGCATTGGTTCGGACACGACCAAGCCCCCAAATGACTTATTGGCTGTTTAAAAGCCGATCAGAAGGCATTACCATCATCAAGACATGACCGAGCTCCCATAAGGTGTAACTACGGTTCAAGTCGATTAGGTCCCCAACTGACTTAGTGGCAAATGTGCCAGCCAGAAGGCATTACCGTCGTCAAGACATGACCAAGCTCCCCGGAGGTGTAGCTACGGTTCAGGTCGACTAGGTCCCCAACTGACTTTGTTGATCTTCTGTGAAGCGACCTCAAGGGGTAAACCGGAGGTTGCACTAAAGCGAATTAACTCCATGTAACCACGCATGATGTGAAGAACAGCAGAGACCCCGCTTTACTCGAGGCTCCGGTTTATTATATTGATCATAATATATACATGGTCATGATATGTACATAAACAGAGCCCAAGGCTCATGTATAATAAGGTCGAAGATGAGCTATGTTCCACGGCCTGTTGGTCTCCTCCTCTGATGTGCGTGAATGTTTGCGCTCTCGAATATCAATCAGGTAGTATGACCCGTTATTCAGATTCTTGCTGACCACAAAAGGTCCTTCCCAAGGCGGGGATAATTTATGCATATCAGACTGATCCTGGATGAGCCGGAGCACCAAATCCCCCTCTTGAAAAGTTCTGGTTCTAACCCGACGGCTGTGGTAACGGCGAAGATCTTGCTGGTAAATCGCTGAACGGGCAGCTGCTAAGTCACGTTCCTCATCCAACAAGTCAAGAGCGTTCTGCCGTGCCTGCTCGTTGTCCGCTTCAACATAAGCTGCCACACGAGGTAAATCATGTCGTATATCACTTGGGAGAACCGCCTCTGCTCCATAGACCATAAAAAACGGCGTAAACCCCGTGGATCTGTTAGGCGTGGTGTTGATGCTCCATAATACAGACGGTAGCTCCTCAACCCAACAACCCGGCGTCCTCTGCAAAGGGACCAGAAGCCGGGGTTTGATACCTCTCAAGATCTCTTGATTCGCTCGTTCTGCTTGACCATTAGATTGTGGGTGAGCTACCGAAGAAACATCAAGCCGTATATGCTCACGTGCACAGAACTCTTTCATGGCACCTTTGGATAGATTGGTACCATTATCTGTGATGATGCTGTGTGGAAAACCAAACCGGAAGATCACCTTCTTTATAAACCGAACCGCCGTGGCCGCATCACACTTGCTGACAGGTTCTGCCTCCACCCACTTTGTAAATTTGTCAACCGCTACCAATAGGTGGGTCTTCTTAACTTTGGAACGTTTAAAAGGCCCAACCATATCGAGCCCCCAAGTCGCAAACGGCCAAGTAATTGGAATCATCCTCAATTCTTGAGCCGGTATGTGCGCTCGTCTAGAAAATTTCTGGCAACCATCACATAGCCGGACCAGGTCTTCTGCATCAGCATGAGCAGTTAACCAGTAGAAACCGTGGCGGAACGCTTTAGCCACCAATGATTTTGAACCGGTGTGGTGGCCGCAATCCCCTTCATATATTTCACGTAATATTTCGCACCCCTCCTCAAGGGATACGCACCGTTGCAGCGCTCCTGACACGCTGCGATGATGTAGCTCTCCTTTGAAAATGGTCATAGACTTGGACCGCCGTACTATCTTGCGAGCCAAGCTTTCGTCTTCTGGCAACTCACCCCGGTTCATATATGCCAGATAAGGAAGCGTCCAATCCGGGGTGACATGAAGAGCCGCCACTAATTGAGCCTCCGGATCAGGAATAGCCAATTCCAGCTCACCGGGTAGCTGTACCGATGGGTGATACAATACATCCAAGAAAACATTGGGTGGGACCGGTTTACGCTGAGAGCCCAAGCGGCTTAAAGCGTCCGCTGCCTCATTCTTTCTGCGGTCCACATGGTCCACTTGATAGCCTTTGAAATGCCCAGCCACCATATCTACTTCACGACGGTATGCCGCCATGAGCGGGTCCTTAGAATCCCAGGTGCCGGATACTTGCTGAGCCACTAGATCCGAATCACCA
The DNA here is from genome assembly GCA_032464435.1 of Aegilops umbellulata. Lineage (NCBI taxonomy): Eukaryota > Viridiplantae > Streptophyta > Magnoliopsida > Poales > Poaceae > Aegilops > Aegilops umbellulata. The sequence continues at coordinate 643,477,694 of CP136057.1, forward strand.
AAGCACCTAACTCGGCTCAGATTCATCTCTTTAGCCATCCGAAGACCATGAAGCAAAGCTTCATACTCAGCCGCATTGTTTGTACAGGGGAACATTAAACGGAGGACGTAACAAAACTTGTCTCCTCGTGGGGAAGTTAAAACGACTCCAGCCCCCGAGCCTTCCAATTGTCTTGATCCATCAAAATGAATAGTCCAATATGTGTTATCTGGCTTCTCCTCAGGTGCTTGTAACTCTGTCCAATCATTTATGAAGTCGACAAGTGCTTGTGACTTTATGGCCGTCCGGGGTACGTATCTTAAACCGTGCGGCCCAAGTTTGATAGCCCACTTGGCAATCCGACCGGTCGCCTCCCGGTTCTGTATGATGTCACCCAAAGGAGCAGAACTGACCACCGTGATGGGATGCCCTTGAAAATATTGCTTCAGCTTCCGGCTTGCCATAAAAACACCATATACTAGCTTCTGCCAATGCGGATACCTTTGCTTGGACTCGATAAGCACTTCGCTGATATAGTAAACCGGATGCTGAACCGGATGATCCTTCCCAGCCTCCTTGCGTTCTACCACAATCGCTACACTGACCGCTCTGGCGTTCGCAGCAACATATAGCAGGAGTGGCTCTTTATCTACGGGGGCTGCCAACACTGGCGGATTGACTAACTGTCGCTTTAAGTCCTCAAACGCTTTATCAGCCTCTGGACTCCAGACAAATTGATCTGTCTTCTTGAGCATTTGATACAAGGGGATCGCCTTTTCACCTAGGCGGCTGATAAACCGGCTTAACGCAGCAATCCGCCCGGCCACGCGCTGGACATCATTGACGCATTTCGGTTTGGCCAGGGAGGTGATGGCTGTGATCTTTTCCGGATTGGCCTCAATTCCTCTATGGGACACTAAGAATCCCAACAACTTGCCTGCAGGTACACCGAAAACACATTTAGCTGGGTTGAGCATCATTTGGTACACTCTCAAGTTATTGAAGGTTTCCTTCAAATCGTCAACCAGGGTCTCCTTCTTTCGTGATTTGACCACAATGTCATCCACATAGGCATGCACATTACGACCAATCTGTTCGTGGAGGCAATTTTGCACACACCGTTGATAAGTAGCCTGCGCACTCTTAAGCCCGAAGGGCATAGGAACATAGCAGAAGGCTCCAAAGGGAGTAATGAACACCGTCTTCTCCTGGTCCTTAACTGCCATCTTGATCTGATGATAACCCGAATAGGCATCTAAAAAACTCAAACGCTCGCAACCTGCCGTAGCATCAATGATTTGATCAATACGGGGGAGAGCAAAAGGATCCGCTGGACAGGCTTTATTCAAGTCTGTGTAATCCACACACATGCGCCAGGTGCCATTTTTCTTAAGAACCAGCACCGGATTAGCAAGCCACTCGGGATGAAAAACCTCAATGATAAAACCAGCTGCCAGGAGCCTGGCTACTTCCTCACCAATCGCTTTACGTCTTTCTTCGTTAAACCGGCGTAGGAACTGTTTTACCGGTTTATACTTAGGATCCACATTAAGGGTGTGCTCAGCGAGTCGCCTCGGTACACCAGGCATGTCAGACGGCTTCCATGCAAAGATGTCCCGATTCTCACGGATGAACTCGATGAGCGCGCTTTCCTATTTTGGATCCAGGTTAGCACTGATGCTGAACTGCTTGGACGAATCGCCAGGTACGAAGTCAACAAGCTTAGTTTCGGCAGCCGATTTGAACTTCAAGGCCGGATCGTGGTCCCTAGTCGGCTTCTTTAACGAAGTCATGTCCTCCGGATCAACACTGTCTTTGTACTGCTTTAGCTCCTCCGTAGCACAAACCGATTCTGCATAAGTCGCATCTCCTTCCTCGCATTCCAAAGCGATTCGACGGCTCCCATGAACCGTTATATTGCCCTTGTAACCCGGCATCTTGAGTTGCAGATATACATAGCAGGGCCGTGCCATAAATTTTGCATAGGCTGGCCGTCCGAACAAAGCGTGGTATGGACTTTGGATTTTAACCACTTCGAACGTCAGCGTCTCTGATCTGGAATCATGACTATCGCCAAAGACCACTTCAAGGGCTATCTTACCAACCGGGTACGCAGACTTGCCAGGCACCACCCCGTGGAACACTGTATTGGTCGGTTTGAGATCCTTATCCACCAGTCCCATGCGACGGAAGGTCTCATAATACAAGATGTTAATGCTGCTCCCTCCGTCCATGAGCACCTTGGTGAGCTTATAACCTCCCACCTGAGGCGCCACCACCAATGCTAACTGACCCGGATTATAAACCCTGGGAGGATGATCTTCTCGGCTCCATATGATTGGTTGTTCCGACCAGCGCAGATAGTGAGGCGTGGCCGGTTCAACAGCACTAACTGCCCGCCTCTGGAGCTTTCTATCCCGTTTATCCAAGCTTGTAGTAAAAACATGGTACTGTCCACCACTCAACTGTTTCGGGTTGTTCTGATACCCTGATTGCTGCTGTTGCTGCTGGCTGTGACCACTTTGATCGCCTTGATTATTTTGGCTGTTCTGTCTGCCCGGATTACCATGGAACCCTGGACCAGAATTTCCGCCGCCGTATCCTGATCCGGAACCTGAACCGCTGCCAGAGCCGTGATCATATTGGAAAATGTTTGAGCTTTTGAATTCCCTCATGATGTAACAATCCTTCCAAAGATGGGTTGCTGGCTCCTCTTTTGTTCCGTGCTTCGGACAGGGCTGGTTTAAGAAAAAGTTCAAACGCTCCGGATTAGGACCGGGATTTCCGCGAAAACCTGACTATTTCCCCTTACGTCGCTGGCCCTTGTTCTGTGCACTGGTGTTGGCCACAAAATCCGCGCTCCCATCCGGTTTACGCTTTCCTCCGCCTCCATTGCCTATTGGTTGATGCTGCTGGCCTTTGGTGTTGCTATTCTTCCTTCCCTTCCCTGCTTTGTCATCACCAGAGTCAGGATCCTTGGTACTGTCAGAATCCGCATACTTCACTAAAGCGGTCATGAGCGTTCCCATATCCGTGCAATCACGCTTCATCCGGCCTAACTTTAGCTTCAAAGGGCCAAACCGACAGTTGCCTTCCAACAGCACTACGGCGGTGTCTGCGTTGATGCGATCTGACGAGTGTAAAACTTCTGATACCCGGCGTACCCAATGGGTAGTTGACTCCCCTTCTTGCTGAACGCAAGCTGCTAGGTCGACTATCGACATTGGCTGTTTGCACGTGTCCTTGAAATTCTTGATAAACCGGGCTCGCAACTGGGCCCACGAGTTGATGGAATTAGGCGGTAGGCTCTTTAGCCAAGTCCGGGCCGTCCCTTCTAACATCATGGTAAAATACTTCGCGCACGCCGTGTCATCCACATCGAGCATCTCCATAGCCATCTCATAGCTCTCCACCCATGTCTCCGGAGGCTGATCTGCCGTGTAGTTTGGTACCTTGCGGGGGCCTTTGAAGTCTTTAGGCAGGCGTACGTTGCGCAAAGCGGGAACAAGGCACGGTACTCCCAAAGAACTAGAAACCACCCCCGGTTCAATCGTAGCAGTTGGGAGGATAGGTGTAAGCTGACGAGCCTGATGCTACGCTGCTAATCCGGCCTCCTGCGCACGGGCGCGGTCCGCATTCTCCTGAGCATTGTCGTGGCCCGCCGGATTGTTGCCGTGGAGCGTTTCACGCCTGGCATTACTTGAAACAGCCGGCTCCTCCATGCGCCTATTATAGCTCCTGCTGGGGCGAGGGGTGGAGTGAATCCGATCACGGCTTTGCGAATATGCTTCTTGTTGGGCCAAAGCGGTCCTAAGGAGCTCCTTGACTCGGCGTGTCTCTACATCCTGTGGTGAATCGCCTTCGATCGGAATGGCTTCCAACCGAGCTGCCGCCGCAACGAGGTTATCCATCGGGTTGGAATAATGGCCCGATGGTGTCGGCACGGCCTGTGGTGTACCAGTGTTGTGACGAGGCAGGTTTATTATACGGTGCTGAACCGGGGCGCCAACTGTCGCTTCCGCACGGTTTACTCCCGGGGTGTTGAAGAGATTTCTGGCGTCGAGGGCTGCGGGCAATCGAGATCGGAATTTCCTCTTCAGGACTTCCTGAGATGCATTCTGGTCCATCATGAGCCTGTAAGCATGTGCATCTAAAGCGGCACGCTCTGCCGTCATCCTGGCCTCTTCTGCTGCCAGCCCCGCTTTAGCTTGAGTGATCTGTTCTCTCACTTTGGCAATCTCGGCATTGTGAACCTCCTGATCTACCGGGTTGGCTTCCGCCATGAGCGCTGCCAGTGCGTCAAACAGATCTGACAACACTTGGGCTGGTGAGTCCGCAGGGCCCCCTGCCCGCGCAGCTGTTGCCGCTGCTGATCCGGAGATCACTGCTGCCGCAGTTGATGAATGCGGCGCCGCCTGTGTTCCAGCCATGAAGACCCCAACTCGATTGGGCAGACCAGAGGGGTCCGGAATACTGTCGCCATCGGAGCTTCCCCCAATCCGATCATCTTCCAGCTGGTATAGAGACTCGGTTTCCCCGGTTGACGCTTCATCGCCGGAGTAGATGGCGGTTTCGGCACCGGATTCGGATCCTTCCTCGTAGCTTCCTCCGTGGATGACTCCCACGAAGGCGCGCTTCCTGGTCGGTTTAGCCAGGCTCGATCTCGTGCACTGAGCTGTCTCGACGAGGTCGGTGTAAACGCCCAGCTCGGGGCCCGGTTCACCGATCTTGCCGATGAAAACATGGATGCCGCCAAAGGGGACCCGGTACCCGTACTCGATCGAGCCGGCGTCGGGGCCCCAGCCTGTGTTGTCGATGTAGAGTTTTCCGCGACGACTTTTGGTCATCCGGCCCACAGCGTAGCCCTCGAGTCCTTCAAAGCGGCCCTCCAAGAACTTGAAACCATCTCGCGATAGCCCCACGGTGGGCGCCAACTGTCGTGGATTTGTCACGGCAGATGTCCTAGCAAAAGGACTTAGTCGTGGAGCCATCGCAACGGGTTAACTTGAAGGGGTTAAAACGGACGCAAGGACACAGAGTTATACTAGTTCGGCCCCTTCGATGAAGGTAAGAGCCTACGTCTAGTTGTGATGGGATTGATGTGTTTCGAGGGCTAGGGAGCGATAAGCTTCGCCTAAACCTCGAGTTGTTGTTCTCTGTCTCTAAATCGTCGTCGGGTCGTCCCCTTATATACACGGGTGACGCCCGTCGGTCTACAAAATCCCAACCTCCGGTTCATAAACGTGCCCGGGTTGGTCTCTCTATTCCTAACTTACAGTGCAAGTTTACCTCAGGCCGGTTTACGGCCATAAACCTCTAAACCGACTATAGGCCTTGGGCCCTTCTATTTCTCCTTGGGCTTTAACATCTTGGGTCCATTGACGGAGCTAACCCGGGCCCTGTAGGCCGGTTTACCCCAAATAGCAATATCCCCAACACGCGTGATCCTAAAAAAAATTTAGTGAAATTTTGAGAAGAGAAGAGTCAAAACTCTACGTCAGGATGCCTTACCAGAAGGTCGAAGGGACTGGGAAGTAAAAAGAATTCCTAAACTCTCCGATATATAATTCCTAAATGACTCAAAACATTTTTCTAGACACAACTCGGCCACTAAAGACGATCAAACAGTGGGGGCTCCTAAGGTCGGGGAAAGGCTCTGATACCAACTTGTAACGCCCTCGATGCGGCTATATCTCCCACGTGTCGAGGCACGACTTAGAGGCATAACCGCATTGAAAGCTATGTCACAAGTGAGGTAATCTTCACACAATCCATGTAATAAATAAAGGGGAAAGATACATAGTTGGCTTACAATCACCACTTCACACAAGTACATAAATAACATCCATCATACAGATTACACTCAAGGTCCGACTACGGTACCAAAAATGAAAGAAGACTACCCCAAATGCTAAACAGATCCCCGGATCACCCAACTGGACTCCACTACTGATCATCTGGAAAAGAAACATAGTAACGGCCACGTTCCTCGTCGAACTCCCAAGTGAGCTCGGACGCGTCATCTGCACTGGCATCGTTGGTACCTGCAACTGTGGTGATAATATCTGTGAGTCACGGGGACTCAGCAATCTCACACCCGCGAGATCAAGACTATTTAAGCTTAAAGGTGGGAAAGGGGTTTGTGAGGTGGAGCTGCAGCAAGCGACTAGCATATGGTGGCTACAGCGCAAAAGAGAGCGAGAAGAGAAGGCAAAGCACGGTCGCGAAGCTAGAAGTGATCAAGAAGTGATCCTGAAACGACCTACGTCAGACATAACTCCAACAACCGTGTTCACCTCCCGGACCCCGCCGAGAAGAGACCATCACGGTTACACACGCGGTTGATGTGTTTTAGTTAAGGTCAACTTCGGGTTTTCTACAACCGGACATCAACAAATTCCCATCTGCCTCATAACCGCGGGCACGGCTTTCGAAAGATAATACCCTGCAGGGGTGTCCCAACTTAGCCCATGATAAGCTCTCACGGTCAACGAAGGATATTCCTTCTACCGGGAAGACCCGATCAATCTCGGAATCCCGGACTACAAGACATTTCGACAGCAATAAAACAAGTCCAGCAAAGCCGCCCGATTGTGCCGACAAATCCTGATAGGAGTTGCACATATCTCGGTCTCAGGGCACATCCGGATAAGTCAAGCTACGAGTAAAAGAAGGCCTCAAGTTTCCTCGAGGGGGCCCCGCAGGCTGCTCGGTTCGAAGCAGCATTTAGAGAAGCACTGGCCCGGGGGGGCTAAAATAAAGATGATCCTCGGGCTCGCGAAAACCCGGGGGAAAAACGAGTAGGTGGTGGCAAATGGTAAAACCAATGTTGGGCCTTGCTGGAAAAGTCTTATTCAAAGCGAACTGTCAAGGGGGTCCCATAAATCACCCAACCGTGTAAGGAACGCAAACTCCGGGAACATAACACCGGTATGACGGAAACTAGGGTGGCAAGAGTGGAACAAAACACCAGGCATAAGGCCGAGCCTTCCACCCTTTACCAAGTATATAGATGCATTAATTAAGTAAGAGGTATTGTGATATCCCAACAAGTAAGCATGTTCCAACAAGGAACAACAAGTCCATGTTCCAACAAGGAACAAACTTCATCTTCACCTGCAACTAGCAACGCTATAAGAGGGGCTGAGCAAAAAAATACATCATTTTGTTCCATTGCATCATTTTCATTTGAAGTCATCTTGATGCCCGAAATGCTGTTAGAAGAGGGCTAGTTGATGTTAGTTGCTGGATCTTATCTGAACATGCACTTTTGTCATTTTTGCCATGATTGATGTGTACCTCCTATGAAGTTGAGTCCTACATGAGTTTTTTAATATGCCATGTTACCTTTCCCGAGAATTTTGCCATGTATTTTTGTGATCTATGTGGTGACTAGCACAAGTATGGATCATGCTCAAATTATGTATGGATCATGCTCAAATTATGTATGGATCATACTTGTGCTAGTCACCACATAGATCACAAAAATACATGGCAAAATTCTCGGGAAAGGTAACATGGCATATTACAAAACTCATGTAGGACTCAACTTCATAGGAGGTACACATCAATCATGGCAAAAATGACAAAAGTGCATGTTCAGATAAGATCCAGCAACTAACATCAACTAGCCCTCTTCTAACAGCATTTCGGGCATCAAGTTGACTTCAAATGAAAATGATGCAATGGAACAAAATGATGTACTTTTTTGCTCAGCCCCTCTTATAGCGTTGCTAGTTGCAGGTGAAGATGAAGTTTGTTCCTTGTTGGAACATGGACTTGTTTTTCCTTGTTGGAACATGCTTACTTGTTGGGATATCACAATACCTCTTACTTAATTAATGCATCTATATACTTGGTAAAGGGTGGAAGGCTCGGCCTTATGCCTGGTGTTTTGTTCCACTCTTGCCACCCTAGTTTCCGTCATACCGGTGTTATGTTCCCGGAGTTTGCGTTCCTTACACGGTTGGGTGATTTATGAGACCCCCTTGACAGTTCGCTTTGAATAAGACTTTTCCAGCAAGGCCCAACATTGGTTTTACCATTTGCCACCACCTACTCGTTTTTCCCCCGGGTTTTCGCGAGCCCGAGGGTCATCTTTATTTTAGCCCCCCCCCCCCCCCCCCCGGGGCCAGTGCTTCTCTAAGTGCTGCTTCGAACCGAGCAGCCTGCGGGGCCCCCTCGAGGAAACTCGAGGCTTGGTTTTACTCGTAGCTTGACTTATCCGGATGTGCCCTGAGACCGAGATATGTGCAGCTCCTATCAGGATTTGTCGGCACAATAGGGCGGCTTTGCTGGACTTGTTTTATTGCTGTCGAAATGTCTTGTAGTCCGGGATTCCGAGATTGATCGGGTCTTCCCGGTAGAAGGAATATCCTTCGTTGACCGTGAGAGCTTATCATGGGCTAAGTTGGGACACCCCTGCAGGGTATTATCTTTTGAAAGCCGTGCCCGCGGTTATGAGGCAGATGGGAATTTGTTGATGTCCGGTTGTAGAAAACCCGAAGTTGACCTTAACTAAAACACATCAACCGCGTGTGTAACCGTGATGGTCTCTTCTCGGCGGGGTCCGGGAGGTGAACACGGTTGTTGGAGTTATGTCTGACGTAGGTCGTTTCAGGATCACTTCTTGATCACTTCTAGCTTCGCGACCGTGCTTTGCCTTCTCTTCTCGCTCTCTTTTTGCGCTGTAGCCACCATATGCTAGTCGCTTGCTGCAGCTCCACCTCACTATCCTTTTCCCACCTTTAAGCTTAAATAGTCTTGATCTCGCGGGTGTGAGATTGCTGAGTCCCCGTGACTCACAGATATTATCACTACAGTTGCAGGTTCCAACGATGCCAGTGCAGTTGACGCGACCGAGCTCACTTGGGAGTTCGACGAGGAACGTGGCCGTTACTATGTTTCTTTTCCAGATGATCAGTAGTGGAGCCCAGTTGAGTGATCCGGGGATCTGTTTAGCTTTTGGGGTAGTCTTCTTTCATTTTGGTACCGTAGTCGGACCTTGAGTGTAATCTGTATGATGGATGTTATTTATGTACTTGTGTGAAGTGGCGATTGTAAGCCAACTATGTATCTTTCCCCTTTATTTATTACATGGATTGTGTGAAGATTACCTCACTTGCGACATTGCTTTCAATGCGGTTATGCCTCTAAGTCGTGCCTCGACACGTGGGAGATATAGCCGCATCGAGGGCGTTACAATTGCATCATTTTGTATCCTTCTCTAAGTCCTCTTATTATTGCAATATCATCACATGTTCCCAGTGCCATAACTTTGCATCCGTAGCTCCGTTTCGCGCGTATAATATGTCAAATTGATCGCCTCAAAGAGTACATCATTTTGTTCCATTGCATCATTTTCATTTGAAGTCATCTTGATGCCCGAAATGCTGTTAGAAGAGGGCTAGTTGATGTTAGTTGCTGGATCTTATCTGAACGGGCGGTCTTGCTGGACTTGTTTTATTGCTGTCGAAATGTCTTGTAGTCCGGGATTCCGAGATTGATCGGGTCTTCCCGGTAGAAGGAATATCCTTCGTTGACCATGAGAGCTTATCATGGGCTAAGTTGGGACACCCGTGCAGGGTATTATCTTTCGAAAGCCGTGCCCGCGGTTATGAGGCAGATGGGAATTTGTTGATGTCCGGTTGTAGAAAACCCGAAGTTGACCTTAACTAAAACACATCAACCGCGTGTGTAACCGTGATGGTCTCTTCTCGGCGGGGTCCGGGAAGTGAACACGGTGTTGGAGTAATGTCTGACGTAGGTTGTTTCAGGATCACTTCTTGATCACTTCTAGCTTCACGACCGTGCTTTGCCTTCTCTTCTCGCTCTCTTTTGCGCTGTAGCCACCATATGCTAGTCGCTTGCTGCAGCTCCACCTCACAAACCCCTTTCCCACCTTTAAGCTTAAATAGTCTTGATCTCGCGGGTGTGAGATTGCTGAGTCCCCGTGACTCACAGATATTATCACCACAGTTGCAGGTACCAACGATGCCAGTGCAGATGACGCGTCCGAGCTCACTTGGGAGTTCGACGAGGAACGTGGCCGTTACTATGTTTCTTTTCCAGATGATCAGTAGTGGAGTCCAGTTGGGTGATCCGGGGATCTGTTTAGCATTTGGGGTAGTCTTCTTTCATTTTTGGTACCGTAGTCGGACCTTGAGTGTAATCTGTATGATGGATGTTATTTATGTACTTGTGTGAAGTGGCGATTGTAAGCCAACTATGTATCTTTCCCCTTTATTTATTACATGGATTGTGTGAAGATTACCTCACTTGCGACATAGCTTTCAATGCGGTTATGCCTCTAAGTCGTGCCTCGACACGTGGGAGATATAGCCGCATCGAGGGCGTTACAAGTTGGTAATCAGAGCCTTTCCCGACCTTAGGAGCCCCCACTGTTTGATCGTCTTTAGTGGCCGAGTTGTGTCTAGAAAAAATGTTTGGAGTCTTTTAGGAATTATATATCGGAGAGTTTAGGAATTCTTTTTACTCCCCAGTCCCTTCGACCTTCTGGTAAGGCTTCCTGACATAGAGTTTTGACTCTTCTCTTCTCAAATTTCACTAAAAAAAAAATTAGGATCACGCGGGTATATTACAATCGTTCCGATGGTTTTATGATGACAACATTGTCTTGGTTGCCTCCTGACATTTAGGGGTTGTGGCAGTGTCCCGGGGAGTTGAGCTCCGAGGTGTTGTCGTCATAATCTTATCATTGCGGTTTTGGAATACCTGAGTTTAGTACGCCGACATCGAAAATCTCTTTTGTACAGTTGTTGGTGAGATAACCCTGATAGCCCAGTACTGTGGCGAGTGCGGGAGTATTGCCATGACTTGTATAACGGATGCTTTTCGAAGGTTGAGGTAGACGATTTCCGAAGGTTTCTTGGTTATGTGTTGAAGGATGGATACAGCTGGTTGTAGGATTTTCTAGTTTGGGTGAGATATTATGCTTCCCCTGTATCCCCAACACCTGATTGCATAACCAGAAAGTTTCGGGAGTTTATAAGTGGGAATTCCTGTAGCTCTAGTATTTCTTCCGCAGATATTTGGTTTGTGATTGGGTAATCCTTACCAAGTATTTGTTCACATCCGTACCTTGTTGATTTTATTCCTTACCATGTTCTAAGTGGCTTCTCAATTTTGGAAGTGTGATGAATTACATTGGAATTCATTCGTTCATTCTCGTTCGAATGTTAATTGTGAAGACTATATGTTGCAATTTCGTTCCTTTGATTCAGCTTCAATATATCTCTGTCAAGATGCTAATGGATGTCACCCTCTTCAGGATGGCTCCACCAACGCGTCAGAATCCAGAACGCAATGAAGGGAATCAGGCTAACCCTCCGCCACCACCTCCGCCTCCGGAAGCTTGGCAAGCCTTGATGACTGCCACAAATGCCAATGCTCAGATTCTGATTCAGCTCTTGCAAGATCGCAACCAAGGGCAAGCTAATCAAGAGAATCAAGGCCAAGGCAACAATCAGCCGCATTTTGCTTCACTGAACCAGTTCCTTGCTAATCAGCCAAAGACCTTCAGCTATTGTGTCGAGGCCACAGACGCAGATGATTGGCTCGTGGACATCAGCAAGCATTTCGAGTGCAGCAATGTGAGACCTGAGGACTTTGTCAAGTTTGCCTCTTTTCAACTCAAAGATCAAGCTGCTGAGTGGTTCCAGCAATACAAAGATTCCAGAGGAGGTCGTGTCATTACTTGGGATGATTTTCGCCGTGACTTCAAAGCTCACCACATTCCAGAAAGTGTTGTTGAGCTTAAGCGTGAGGAATTCTGCAATCTCAAGCAAGGCAACATGTCTGTCTATCAATACAACACTCAGTTCCAGAAGCTCTCTCGTTTTGCAAGGCAAGACATTCCTGATGAGAAGAGTATGATCTACCAGTTCAGGCGTGGTCTCAGAGAAGATCTGCAACTTGCTCTCGTGCTTTTCGAGCCATTAAAGTATGATGAATTCTACAACATGGCACTGAAACAAGAAGCTGCTCAGCTCAAGTGTGAGGCTTCTAAGAAGAGATTCAGAGACGTAGTTCAGTCTTCCTCTTCTTCACTTGTGGCAGCTAAGCAACAGAAGTTCTGGTTGCCTCCTCCTCCTCCGTTCCGTCAGCCTTATCAGCAGAAGAACTCAAGTGGTCGTGGATCTTCCCACCCACCCAACCCTGGATATCAGAACAAATCTCAGAACCAAACTCCAAGGCCAAGTGCTCCTTATCATCGTCCACTCTCAGAGGTGACTTGTAACAAATGTCAGCAGAAGGGTCACTATGCGAACAAGTGCTTCAACCAAAGGCGCCTTCCGCCTCCTCCTCCTGTGAAATCTTCCAACAATGCAGTGGTCAAGCATAATCCTAAGCATGCCAAGGTGAACATGTTGAATGCAGCTCAAGCAGAGGATTCTTCTGAAGTGATCATGGGTAATCTTCCTGTTAATGATATTCCTGCAAAAGTCTTATTTGATATTGGTGCATCGCATTGTTTCATGTCAAGACCATTTTTCGCCAAGCATGAGTTCACTTCTTCAAATTTGGATAGACCCATGCCTGTCATTTCTCCTGGTAAACGTTTGAGCTCTAGTTTGGTGGTTCCCAATGTTTCTATCAAGATGGGTGACTACAAATTCTTGTCTAAACCAATTGTTCTTGGTGATTCTGATATTGATCTCATTCTCGGGATGGACTGGCTTTCTAAGCACAAGGCTCAGCTTGAGTGTGCTACCAGGGAAATCAAATTGACTCACACTTCGAAAGGTGTGATCATCTATGCTTCTCGTGATGATACCATTCGGTTGTTTTCTCTCAATGAGAATGATGAATTGGAGGCTATCTCTCAGATTCCAGTCGTTTGTGAGTACCAAGATGTTTTTCCAGAAGAGCTTCCGGGTATGCCTCCCCGTCGGCCAGTTGAATTCGTTATTGAGCTTGAGCCTGGCACGGAACCCGTTTGCAAGCGTCCTTACAAGCTTGGACCAGATGAGCTCAAGGAATTGAAGATTCAACTCGATAAACAAGAACGTCTGGGTCTGATCAGACCGAGTTCTTCTCCTTGGGGTTGTGGTGTTCTTTTTGTCAAGAAGAAGGATGGCACGGACCGACTTTGCGTCGATTACCGTCCATTGAACAAGAAGACTATCAAGAACAAGTACCCACTTCCCAACATCAATGAGCTGTTTGAGCAACTCAAAGGTGCTAAGGTGTTCTCCAAGCTTGACCTTCGTATGGGTTATCATCAGATTCGCATTCGTGAAGAAGATATTCCCAAGACAGCATTCAGAACAAGCTTTGGTTCTTATGAATATACTGTCATGTCTTTCGGCCTTGTCAATGCTCCTCCATATTTCACTCGCTTGATGAATTTCATCTTCAACCCCTACATCAACGAATTTGTCTTGGTCTATCTCGATGATATTTTGGTCTTCTCCAAGAATAAGAAGGAACATGCCGAACATTTGCGATTGGTACTCGACAAGCTCAGAGAGTATCAATTATATGCGAAGTTCTCCAAATGTGAATTCTGGCTTGATGAAGTTCTTTATCTTGGTCATATCATCTCTGCCAAGGGCATCGCTGTTAATCCAGAGAGGGTGTCTGCAGTTTTGAATTGGAATCCTCCTCAGAATGTCAAGCAGCTTCGCAGTTTTCTTGGACTTGCAAGCTATTGCCGAAGATTCGTTGAGAATTTCTCTAAGATTGCAAAGCCTCTTTCCAACCTCCTCCAGAAGCATGTGAAATATGTCTGGTCTCCTGAGTGTGATGTTGCTTTCAACACTCTCAAAGAGAAACTCGTCACTGCTCCAGTTCTGACTCCTCCTGACGAATCAAAGCCTTATGAAGTATTCTGTGATGCTTCTCTTCAGGGCCTCGGTGCTGTGTTAATGCAAGAGAAGAAGGTTGTTGCCTATACCTCTCGCCAGTTGAAGCCCAATGAAAGGAACTACCCCACTCACGATCTTGAGTTGGCGGCAGTTGTCCACGCACTAATAACATGGAGACATCTCCTGTTGGGAAGGAAAGTGGACATATTCACCGATCACAAGAGTCTCAAGTATATCTTCACTCAGCCTCATCTCAACCTCAGGCAAACTCGATGGGTCGAAATGATTCAAGAGTATAATCCGAGTATTGAATATACTCCAGGCAAGGCTAATGTGATTGCAGACGCTTTGAGCAGAAAGGCTTACTGCAACAGCTTAATCCTCAAGCCCTTTCAACCGGATCTTTGTGAAGCTTTCCGCAAGTTGAATCTCCAAGTTGTCCCTCAAGGTTTTCTTGCCAACCTCATCGTCTCTCCTACCTTAGAAGATCAAATTCGTGAGGCACAACTGTTGGATACCATGGTGAAGAAGGTGAAATGTGGTATTGATAAGGGCATTTCCAAATACAAGTGCTATCGAGTTGATGACAGAGATACTCTTTTCTTCGAGGACCGGATCGTGGTTCCAAAGGGTGATCTTCGTAAAGTCATTATGAACGAAGCGCACAACTCTCTCCTGTCAATTCATCCTGGAAGTTCGAAGATGTACCATGACCTCAAGCAGTCGTATTGGTGGACTCGTATGAAGCGTGAGATCGCTCAATTCGTGAATGAGTGTGATGTCTGCAGAAGGGTGAAAGCAGAACACCAACGACCAGCTGGTCTTCTCCAGCCTCTTGCTATCCCAGAATGGAAGTTTGATCATATCGAAATGGACTTCGTGACGGGTTTTCCCAAGTCCAAGCGTGGAAATGATGCTATCTTCGTCGTCATCGACAAGCTCACCAAAGTGGCTCATTTTCTTCCTATCAAAGAGTCTATCACAGCAGCGCAGCTGGCAGAGCTCTACACCTCCAGAATTGTCTCCTTACACGGCATTCCACAATTGATCTCTTCAGACCGTGGCAGCATCTTTACCTCCAAGTTTTGGGATTCTTTTCAGAAGGCCATGGGCACCAATATTCGCTTCAGCACAGCTTTCCATCCTCAGACTAGTGGACAAGTCGAGTGTGTCAACCAAATTCTTGAAGATATGCTCAGAGCTTGTGTTATCTCTTTCGGCATGAAGTGGGAGGATTGTCTTCCTTATGCTGAGTTCTCTTACAACAACAGCTTTCAAGCCAGCTCGGGCAAAGCCCCATTCGAGATCCTCTATGGCAGAAAGTGCCGTACTCCTCTCAACTGGTCTGAAACCGGTGAACGTCAATTGCTCGGCAATGATTTGATCTCAGAGGCTGAGGCTATGTGCAAGGTCATTCGTGAGAACCTCAAAGCCGCGCAATCGCGCCAGAAGAGCTATTACGATAGCAAACACCGAGATGTGGCATTCGAGATCGGAGACCATGTTTACCTCCGTGTCTCGCCAATGAAAGGAACTCGTCGCTTTGGTATCAAGGGGAAACTTGCTTCGAGATACGTCGGTCCTTTCAAGATCATCGGGAAACGAGGCGATCTCGCCTATCAACTTGAGCTTCCCTCCAACTTTGCAAATGTGCACGATGTCTTCCACGTGTCACAGCTTCGCAAGTGCTTCAAAACGCCTGAGCGCACCATCAACTTTGAAGAGATTGATCTTCAAGAAGATTTGTCCTATCATGAGCACCCAGTTGCTATTCTTGAGACAACTGAGCGCAAGACTCGCAACAAGTCAATCAAATTCCTCAAAGTGAAATGGTCACATCATTCAGACCGAGAGGCCACCTGGGAGCGTGAGGACCACCTACGTTCCGAGTATCCGGAGTTCTTTCAGTCCTAGATCTTGGGACGAGATCCTCTCGTAGTGGTGGTGTGTTGTAACGCCCCAGATGTAACTTGCCATATTTGTAATCCAACTCTTGCCATTTCCGGCTATGTGTTATGATATTCCCTCCGTGGTTGGGTTCTCTCCGTTTTGCATTTTGGTCATGTCATGCATTTCATATCATGTCATCATGTGCATCGCATTTGCATACGTGTTCGTCTCATAAATTCGAGCATTTTCCCCGTTGTCCGTTTTGCAATCCGGCGCTCCTATCTCCCCCGGTGTCCCCTTTCGCATTTCTTCGTGAGCGGGTATTAAACATTCTCGGAATGGACCAAGGCTTGACATGTGGCCTCGGTATAGCACCGGTAGACCGCCTGTCAAGTTTCGGGTCAATCGCAGTTCGTTTGGTACTCCAACGGTTAACCAGGTAACCGTGAAGGCCTCGTGTGTGTTGCAGCCCAACACCCCTTCAAAACAGCCCAATAACCCGTCTAAGTCACTCCCATGTCCTCCGCCGTTCGATCACGATCGCGTGGGCGAAAACCGCTCTCCATTTGGAGCTTCCTAGCTCCTTCTAGCTATAAAAAGGCCTTCCCCTTCCCCAATTCCGGATCAAAACACCCCGAAACCCTAGCCCGCTCCTCTCCGCGCGGGCGGACACGTCCGCCGCCGCCGGACGAAACCCGCGCCGCCGCCCGCAGCCAGTGGCTGAGTGCCACGTGGCCGCGTCGCCGTCCCTGCCGCCCGGCCCGCCCGAGCCCGCAGCCGGCCCCCGCGGGCCCGCTCGCCCGAGCCGCCGCCCGTCGCCCGCGCCTGCGCTCCCGACCCCGCCGCCGCGGCAGTCCGCCGCCACCACCGCCCTCCGCGCCGTCGCCGGCGACCGCCGCCGCCTCCCCGCGCCCCGAGCTCCTCGGCGTCCGCGCGCCTCCCCGTCGTCCCGCGCCGGCGCCGGATCCGGCGAGATCCGGTCGCCCCGGCCTCTCCTCCGCCTTCCCCGGCCGGCCGCCGGTGAGATCCGCCGCCCGCCTCGACTTCCGTGCCGTCGGTTGACTTTTCACCTCTCCCCGAATTTCTCTAAGTCCTCTTATTATTGCAATATCATCACATGTTCCCAGTGCCATAACTTTGCATCCGTAGCTCTGTTTCGCGCGTATAATATGTCAAATTGATCGCCTCGAAGAGTACATCATTTTGTTCCATTGCATAATTTTCATTTGAATTCATCTTGATGCCCGAAATGCTGTTAGAAGAGGGCTAGTTGATGTTAGTTGCTGGATCTTATCTAAACATGCACTTTTGTCATTTTTGCCATGATTGATGTGTACCTCCTATGAAGTTGAGTCCTACATGAGTTTTGTAATATGCCATGTTACCTTTCCCTAGAATTTTGCCATGTATTTTTGTGATCTATGTGGTGACTAGCACAAGCATGCAAACTAGGTCACCTGATGTTGCTGATTTCAGAGACTTAGTGATTTCACTAAGTCCCTGACTGCTGTTATTTTCATGCCATGCATTCATGTTGTTTCTGAGAGATCCATACATAATTTGAGCATGATCAGTAAGGGAGTTTTTAACTTGAATATTTGCTCTATGCATCCATGCCTTTGTTTGCAATTATGGAGTGCATTAGCTTGAGTCAATCGAGCTCTACTTTTGCTTCAAAATGTTGCTGGCAGATTGTTTACGTGTTATTCGATTTTGCTAAGCTTGGTGAAGTTGATCCTTGCATGATATGATGTTATTCTTGCCATGTATTGTTACTATGCCATGTCTTCTTGATGTATGTATGCTTAGTCTATCATGCAATGCTCTGTAGTGACTGCATCGAGCTCACGAACATGCCTAGTCGTTATCTGTTTTTGACATGTCCAGTTTTTCTGCAAAGTCTGTAACCTGTAACGAAACTTGCTTAATTGACATGGGTGTAATCATATTCTCTGATCCTTTTTGGCTTATGGTCAGTAAGGGACTTTTGTCAAGTGATTTGAGTAGATTCATGCCATGCCTTATTTTGCTATGTTCTGTTCTTGTAGCATGTTGTTTCATTGCTCTGAACATGTCATCCTGATGTTAGTTTCTGCTATGTTGTTACTTTCACCAAGTCTGTGAACCTGTTATCTTGTGCACTTTTGCCATGCTTGTTTGGACTTGTTATGATGTTATTTAGCCATAGCTTAGTGTTCATCTTTTGTCGAGCATCTTGAGTAGATTACTGTCATATGCTTTGTTGCCATGTTTGGGTGCAGTAGCTTAATTATTTGTTGCTTGCTAAGTAGCATCATGCTGTTTATGGCAGTTTCGTGTCATTCTTGTATTGCTTGCCATTTGCAAACCGTGCATCCGATTCCGGTGTATTTTATATCGATTTCAACCGAAATCACCTCATCTATCCAGTGGCATGCTTGGTTTGCCAAGATTATGCCCTGTTCATCCTTGTCCTTCCGGAGCATGCATTCGCATTGCATATCACCTCTCGCATATCATGCCATGTTTTGCATCATGTTGCTTGCGCATTGCATCGTGGTTGATATTGGTTCCTTTGCTTGTTCTCTTGTCTTGGGTAGAGCCGGGAGAGGAGTATGTGAACGAGGATTCCGTTGAGAACACTTTCGAGGACCAAGCTTTCGACAACTCTGAAACTCTTGTAGGCAAGATGACCATACCCT
This sequence comes from Aegilops umbellulata, assembly GCA_032464435.1. NCBI lineage: Eukaryota > Viridiplantae > Streptophyta > Magnoliopsida > Poales > Poaceae > Aegilops > Aegilops umbellulata. The sequence goes on from CP136057.1 coordinate 643,496,073, forward strand.
CGAAATCACTTCTATCTTTGCTTGCTAGATGCTCGCTCTTTTGCTATGCCTATGTTGCGATACCTACCACTTGCTATTTCATGCCACCCATATTGCCATGTCAGCCCCTAACCATCCATGTCCTAGCAAACCGTTGATTGGCTATGTTACCGCTTTTGCTCAGCCCCTCTTATAGCGTTGCTAGTTGCAGGTGAAGATGAAGTTTGTTCCTTGTTGGAACATGGACTTGTTGTTCCTTGTTGGAACATGTTTACTTGTTGGGATATCACAACACCGCTTATTTTAATTAATGCATTTATATACTTGGTGAAGGGTGGAAGGCTCGGCCTTATGCCTGGTGTTTTGTTCCACTCTTGCCACCCTAGCTTCCGTCATACCGGTGTTATGTTCCCGGAGTTTGCGTTCCTTACACGGTTGGGTGATTTATGGGACCCCCTTGACAGTTCGCTTTGAATAAGACTTTTCCAGCAAGGCCCAACATTGGTTTTACCATTTGCCACCACCTACCCTTTTTCCCCCGGGTTTTCGCGAGCCCGAGGGTCATCTTTATTTTAGCCCCCCCCCCCCCCCGGACCAGTGCTTCTCTAAGTGCTGGCCCGAACCGAGCAACCTGCGGGGCCACCTCGTGGCAACTCGAGGGCTGGTTTTACTCGTAGCTTGACTTATCCGGATGTGCCCTGAGACCGAGATATGTGCAGCTCCTATCAGGATTTGTCGACACTATCGGGCGGTTTTGCTGGACTTGTTTTATTGCTGTCGAAATGTCTTGTAGTCCGGGATTCCGAGATTGATCTGGTCTTCCCGGTAGAAGGAATATCCTTCGTTGACCGTGAGAGCTTATCATGGGCTAAGTTGGGATACCCCTGCAGGGTATTATCTTTCGAAAGCCGTGCCCGCGGTTATGAGGCAGATGGGAATTTGTTGATGTCCGGTTGTAGAAAACCCGAAGTTGACCTTAACTAAAACACATCAACCGCGTGTGTAACCGTGATGGTCTCTTCTCGGCGGGGTCCGGGAAGAGAACACGGTGTTGGAGTAATGTCTGACGTAGGTTGTTTCAGGATCACTTCTTGATCACTTCTAGCTTCACGACCGTGCTTTGCCTTCTCTTCTCGCTCTCTTTTGCGCTGTAGCCACCATATGCTAGTCGCTTGCTGCAGCTCCACCTCACAAACCCCTTTCCCACCTTTAAGCTTAAATAGTCTTGATCTCGCAGGTGTGAGATTGCTGAGTCCCCGTGACTCACAGATATTATCACCACAGTTGCAGGTACCAACGATGCCAGTGCAGATGACGCGTCCGAGCTCACTTGGGAGTTCGACGAGGAACGTGGCCGTTACTATGTTTCTTTTCCAGATGATCAGTAGTGGAGTCCAGTTGGGTGATCCGGGGATCTGTTTAGCATTTGGGGTAGTCTTCTTTCATTTTTGGTACCGTAGTCGGACCTTGAGTGTAATCTGTATGATGGATGTTATTTATGTACTTGTGTGAAGTGGCGATTGTAAGCCAACTATGTATCTTTCCCCTTTATTTATTACATGGATTGTGTGAAGATTACCTCACTTGCGACATAGCTTTCAATGCGGTTATGCCTCTAAGTCGTGCCTCGACACGTGGGAGATATAGCCGCATCGAGGGCGTTACAGCTGCCTGATGAGTGGCTGCCAGGAGAAGGCGAGGACCTGACTCGCAAGCATATCTTCAAGACTGTGCTGGGCAAGATCGACGGCACTCACGGTGATGAAGGAGTTTGTGTCCTGTTATATTTGGCACTTTGGCACTTGGTTCGCTGTACTGTGTTAACAATCTGTAGTGTTGTACTATCTGTTCAGTTCTAATTTGTGCTCGTTGTTGTGTTGAAGCAACCGTACTGCTTGCTGTGTACTGAATTTGTGCCAAAATTGTCCCAAATATTTGTGTAAGTGTAATGTGCTGGTACTATGTTGTCTTGTGAAATGGTACGATTGTGAGCTTATTTGTTTGTGCCAAAAGTGAACATATTTTGCCAAGCTTCTATCAATAGAGAACATAGTAAACAGTAGCATTTTGCAACTAAACACGAATTCTGCAACTTAGCAGTAACAAACACTAGTTCATCAAACAGAAATTGTGCAGTTTAACAGCAACAAACACTAGTTCATCAGACAGAAGTTCATGCTACTAGGACACTCCCAGCAACCTACTAACAATTTGAAGGCTCTAAACAACAGAAATTTTCCTGCTTAACCCCTCAGTTCATCAAACATGCTAACCCTGGTAGATTTCCTCCTTCTCTGACTAGAACTAGCACCAGGTGTTCTGTTTTCTTGCTTTGGAGGCCTTCCCCTTCTAGGCTGTGCAGTCCCTCCTGTAGCTTGTTGTGAAGACTGGCCTCTCCCTCCTGTAGCTTGCTGTGAAGACTGGGATCTCCCTCCTGCAGCTTGCTGTGATGTTTGAGCTGCATGCTGTGAAGACTGGGCTGTAGCAGTTTCATTTGCTACTCTTTGAGATGTCCTTGGAGGATTTTCCTACAAACACACAAAACATTTTCACATTGCTGCAATTTCACAAGTACAAAACATGTAGAAATCAAACATATGTAAAAATCATTACACACTTTTGTTTCTTTTTTCCTCTTCCTATTCTTGTACTTTCCCTTGTTGGGGTTAGTATTGCATTTCCTCATGTTGTGCCCAGGATTTCCACATAAACTACACTTGATCTTAGTTCCAATCTTGGAGAGTTTGTGTGCATGCTTAGGAGGCTCATCTCCACCTCTTATTCTCTCTGTCCTGGGCCTCCCAGGCATTTGCACATAGCTTGGAACTAATGGTCTAGGTCTGTCAGATATTGGCCAGCTAGGCATGCCCTCCATTGGCATCATGACATGTTCATATGTCTTGTTGTAAGCTTCAATTCTATAGCAAGGTGCAGTAAGTGAATCTATGTCATCAGGGCCACACTGTGAAGCTGCTAGAGCATGAACACATGGAATTCCTGACAATTGCCAGTATCTACAAGAACATGTTCCTGCTTGCAAGTCAACTTTGAATCCATGCTGTCCTAACTTCACTTCATACCCATCTTTTCCATTCCATATTGTCTCACACTTCTCAGTAAGTTGTATCAACTTGTTCACCTTTTTAAGGATTTTGGGACAAATTGTTCCATTCCAATTGGCAGGCATAGCTCTATTAACTTGAATCCTAACTGTCACCTTTGCTCTGATTGCTTCAAACATACTGATGATAGGAATACCTCTATATTCCACTATCCAATTGTTAAAACTTTCACACATATTGTTATCGACTGAACCACAGAATGATCCTTCTTTGAACCATGCTCTACACCAATGTTCAGGCCCAGCCTGCATCATGTCTCTTGCTCCTTCTGGTGTGAGCTGAGCAAGCTTTGCCCTGTTTAAATTAAACTGAACTCTGTTAGAAGACTTTGCACAAGCCCAAAATCTCTTCTGGTATTTCTAGTCCCTATGTTTTTTCTTCTAGTTAGCATAAATGTGTCTAGCACAATTTCTGTGTTCAGCTCTTGGTACAACCTTTGAAATTGCATTGATTAGACCTTTCTGCTGATCTGATATAAACACCCAGCCTTCACCTTGATTTGAAATCTCCAAGTCTTTATTTAACAAAGCCATAAACCAAAACCAGGAGTCCTTATTTTCCACCTCAACTGTTGCCCAAGCAATGGGATACATTTGCCCATTTGCATCTCTTCCAAGAGCACAGAGTAGCTCTCCACTTTGAGCCCCCTTAAAGAAGCAGCCATCCAAACCCACTACTTTCCTGCACCCTTCTATGAAACCTCTCTTGCAAGCCTGAAAGCACACATACAATCTCTGAAAAACTGGTGCAGTTTTTTTTGGATTAAGCACAACTGCCACAGTGCTTCCTTGATTGCTCCTCAATATTTCTAGCTGATAATCAAACACCCTGGCATATTCTTCATGCATTGCTTCTCTAACTCTCTTTCTGACTATTGCTTTTGCTTTCTTTATTTTGGAAACATGCACATCTGCAAACATCTCTAATCTGACAGTGGCCTTAATAGATCTCACTTTCCATCCTGGATTTGCCTTCATAATTCTCTCATACTTGTCTGCAATTCTAGGTGCAGTAACCAATCTATTGTCTCTCCTCTGTGGGCATATGTGGTTGTCAACAAGTGTTATGACTTGAAACCAATCATTTGAGCTCCTCTTTGCACCACAAATTAACCAAGGACACTTAGGCCAAGAACATTTTGCCCTAATCCTACCAGCCTCATCTTTTACAAAGCAAATATGCCTCTTCATAGCCAGGCCATACTTCACCAATGCCCTCTTAAACTGACTTCTTCCCCTAAATGTCATGCCCAAACTGAATATTGGAATTGCAGCCTTGCTATCAAATCTTGGAAATCTTGATTTCATCCTAACTGAATTTCCATGCTCATCCTCATCATAACTGTATTCCTCACTGGAATCCATGTATGGAATGTCATTTCCTTCATCCATTTCATCAAAAGTAATTAACTGTGCTGTACTTTCTTTCACCTCCTTCTCTTCATCAAGTGGCAACCCCATTCTGATCTTTCTGAGCACTTCCTTAGCATGCTTTCTGAGCTCCTCTGCCTCATCATCTTCACCTGAACTGTCTTCATCTTTAGGGCACCAATCAAGATCTTCACATTCATCACTTATTTCATTAGGTGCAACATCTACTGAAGGAACATTTCCAGTTTCAGGTTGCAATTCTACTTGTACAGCATACTCAGTCTTGTCAGGCTCATCCACATCTTCCTCTGAGCTGTGCTCCAGGTCATCCTCAGCAGAGCAATTGTCATGCTCATCTTCCCAATCAATGTCACTCTTCTCTTCTGTCTTGTCTTCTTCAATTGCAGCATTAGTTTCCTCTTCCTCTTTCTCTCCAATATCAGAGACACTGTTCTGTCCATCTTCATCAACACCATCTTCATAATTCACATACACATCCACAACCCCACAATCTGTAATACACCTATCCATGAAGAACACATTCTATCAGTGTCTAGTCGTCTCAACCCATCTCTAACATTTTTTCTAGGAAACAACCAGTAAAGCATGTGCTTCTCTGTTAGCTCTTCACCATGGTAGGCCATCTTTATATCTGCTAACTGCTCCCTGACAGTAGTTAAGGACAGATTGTACCTCTCAACAGATGTGAGCTGTATATTACCACCAACATGTGACAATTGCTTGTTTGACTTCTCAAATTGGCCATTGTAAAAGAAACGGATGCCTAACCAATCTAGTGGATCCATTGCTTAACCTACAGATTAAAACAGCGTTCAATCTTCAATTAGAACCTACATACAGCAGCTAACTGGAGCAGAGCAAGTACACCAATTTAAGAAGGGGATTAAGGGGAGGGGATTGGAGGGATGGGACTCACCTCAGTTCATTTGCGCCGCCGCGAAATCAAACAGACCGCAGCAGCCGCCGCCGCATCGACAGAGCCGTCGACCTAGGGTTTGAGGACGGGGGAGAGAGTGGCCGTGGGAGAAGGAACAGGTCGGGGAAGATTGAAGGGTTGCACCGTCGCCGCCACCACCACCACCAACACTCCGACCACCGTTGCTTGTCGGAGTTCAGCGCTGCCCCGAGGGAGCCATCGACGGCGACATGGGGGAGAAGAAGAAAAGGATTTCGATCTCTTTCTGATCCAGAACGCAACGGGGAACGGCAGCGTGTAATAGTCCAACCTGACGAGTAGGCCCCACCACGGTCAAAACCGCCCTTTGACTGTGCCACATCAGCATCGAATGGAGACAAACCAGCCAGGGGTTTTTTTTGTCCGGTTTGGTTTTGTTTGGGGTGTAGAAGGAACCAAAATATAGATCATGGGGTAAAGTGAACCACCCACTTTGTTCAAGGGAGTAAAATGGACTTTTTTTCAAAATGAAAATAAAGTCCAAGTATATATAACGAAACACCTTTAGACAATCTCCAATATACTTATTTAAAACGGTTTGGACTGGATTTTGACCCCCAACTAGTCCTGGCCATCTTAGGCCCGGCCCTGTCGGCCCACCCAGGCCCGGCCCTAAAATCCAGGGCCTAGGCCCGATGGGCTTGCCCGTGGGCCGGGCTTGGGCCTGAGTTTTGAGCCCACCAGCAGGGCCTGGACGGGCTTGGGCTTGGCATATTGGCATTTTAAGGAAGAGGCCCAGCCCACGGCCCTAAGCCCTAAGGGCTTTTTAGGGCTTTTTACCAGATGGGCCGGACTTGGGCTTGAAAAGTAGGCCCGATGGTAGGGCCTGGGCCTCAGTTTTCTGTCGTGGGCTTTTTCAGGCCCGGCCCAAGCCCGGCCCGGCCCGGCCCATGGCCAGATATACCCCCAACTGACATGTCATCGTTTTCTTCTTCCTCACCAGGCATCTCCCGAACACAACCGCGTGAATAGCTAGCGCAACACGAATTACACACGGGGGATCACGTTCAAAACACAGCCCAACAGCATCAATTGAGACAAAACAAATAGAAGTATTGCACAACAGGTCGATTAATTTCTAGTCTAAACTCAAAAGCATCGCATTAAGATTCTTCGTCGGAGGCCAATCATGCCAAACTTATCCAACACGGACACATCATGAATACTCACGAAATAAAAAAACTAGCGGTCCTGGTTTCTATCGGGTATGCGGATGCCGCAAGATAGAGCAAGGAGATTCGTGCAGTATTTGGCCGTCAACATGTATAGAACAGATTGTGTACCGAACTGGTACCCATGTGTACGCGTGTACATGTTGGATACCGTATTGATTGGATCTGGGGCCGAGACGCTATCTATGTCATCTTTATTACATGCACGGCTGGACTTAACCTAATTTGCCGCTGGCGGCTTGGTGGGAAAAAGAATAGTTTGCGGTGGCTGCCACATGGATCCTAAGCTCGGCATGGAGATTAATTCGAATGGATGAGTAACTACACATTTCAATACTAATCAACAATTGGCGAAGTTAGAAATGTTTACAGTAGATGCAATTTCGTGTAAATTTATAGGTTTGGCGGCCCGTACTGCTCTGAAAGTTCTATTCTTGAGAGAAATTTTCTTGATCCGTCTATGACATTGACGCAATTGCTTCAAAGTCTGCATTATCCACCATCCCAAGGAGACCAAAGAGAAGTGTATGATAATAATCCCCAACCCAAATATGATCAAGCTGTCATTATGAAGTCGTTACCCTGTTGCTGAATATATTTGTGATTTCTCACTTATACATGCAGATCTAACTCCAAGGATGATTCTTTTATTGCTTCTATGGATAAATCTAGAGAATGGAAAGATGTTGAAGGTAACAACCTAACTGAGATACATGAGGCGATTGAGTAAGTATCTATATACAGCAAACCTCTTCAGTGAGGACAACTGTTAAACTTACGAGACCATGTTTTGGCGCAGCTTTAGTTATCCAGACGATATTGCTGATGGAAATGACTAGCCACCAAAGTTTGTATACAATTCAGGACCTGAACCTTCGAAACACTCAGAAGCATCTCGGTGTTACTCATCGTTCAATTGTGGTGATGAGGACAAGCATAAAGAAGAGGTTAATTCAAGTGGAAGGTAACAATTGGTAAATGGTATTATGTACTTGCATGATATTCACAGCAAGACTTATTGTCGAGTGTTTACCATGGTACAGGGTGGGTAAAGGCAGCATCATAGAAGATTCCATGCGGAAGTTCTACAAAGATAGATCTTATGTATTCATGGGTTACCGATTTCAGTATCAAATCTGGTGATAGTTACACGGATGGGTAGGCGTGTGAGAACTATGCAAGAATACAAGTGCCAGCGGGAGGTAATATCCAATCTGATCACAACATGGTTTTAACTTCCAAGTAGCCGGTTTCTTTGAATTCCAATGATACCAGCACATGGTTTGCAGGGATTTACAAAAGACCGCTAAAATGTCTACAACTAGATGTGGTTGATAGTGTGAACTCTCCAATGTGGAATGTGAAAGCGTTTGTTGAGGAGCACAATCATGCTTTGGTCGATAGCTGTGGTGAAAAAAAAATTGTCATCTCATAGAAACATAGACAAGCCCACTAAGGAAATCATAAAGCATTTAAGGGAGAAAATGTACGCTTTCAAGGGTAAACTACATACTAGGCCTTTTTTTGGTTCGATGGATAAGGTTCCATTCGATAAGAAGAGCCTACGAACCATTTGTTCTAAAATTGCATCAGATGCACTGCAAGATGACATGCGTAAAACAATGGAAAATTTTAGAAGCATGATATCTAATGACCCTAGGTTTGTGTTTACAGCACAATTAGATGAAGAAGATCGCCTAAAGCCATTGATGTGGACTAGTGGTAGGACTCATACTTCGATGACATCACATATGAGACAAACACAGGTTGCGCGGTGAAAAAAGGGTTTGGTGGGCTGGCGTTGGTCTCTCTCTCTCTCTTCCCCCCCCCCCCCCCCCCTCTCTCCATTCGTTTCCTTTCTCTTTTTCTTTTAAACATTTTTTTTGCGAAAATCTTTTAAACAGAACTTGGAGAGAAAGAAATGTAGGGGTAGGTAGAGAATTTGGCCAAGATAGATATTCCTCTGCACTCAGAGAAATATGGGGATTTAATGTTTGAATTTTTACACAAAGTAAATTCAAGCAAGTTGAATTTAACTCATAATGTTTGAATTTTGAAACCCATTCAAATGAACTCCAAATGGGTTGAAATTAAAGGATGTGACCCTACACATTGAATGTGATTTATGGGCAAAAATAGAACATTTATTGTGGAAGTCAAATTGCAACTTGAATTTCAGAAGTTTTAAAAGAAAGAAGTTGGAAGCTGCATTGGGAATTATGGAAGCTAGGCATAGGCTTAGTGAATGTGGTGAAGAACAAATCTAGGGTTCGTGCCTCTCGCCGGTGCCGCCGCAGGTCTGCCTCGTCTCCAGTGGCCTTAGGGCCATGGGGGCGCGGTGGATCTTGGCAAGGGCTGGCGGGAGGGCTTCGTTGTTAGTTGTTCCTTTGAGTTTTGTTAGGGTTTGTGTCCTGCTCAGGAAGACATGCTCAGGAAGACGAGACGCCGGCGGCTCCCTGAAGATGGAATAAAGGTCTCCCCGCCTAGCCCCTGTTCCGATGGTGCGTCTGCCATCGTTGGTGGGCGTGTGGATGTGTGTCTCCGGCGGATCTATGCTTGATGGATTTGCTCCGATCTAGTTGTTGTTCGTCTATGTTCGTGTGTCTTCGGGTTGGATCCTTTCGATCTACATTATTCTTCATTGACGCCGGTTGCTGTTCTGGCGCGCTGGTCCTATGGGGCCTTAGCACGGCGACCTCCCGACTGTCTACTACAACAAGTTGTGCCCTACTCCGGCGAGGGAGGGGCGATGACGGTGGCGCGCCTTCGGCTCGCTCCAGTGCTTGTAGTCGTCGCTAGGTGATCTATGGGTCTGGATGTAATTTTTATTATTTCTGGTGTTTGTTGTACTGCCAAGATTGAAGATGAATAGATCGAAAGCTTTCTCGCAAAAAAAAGGAGTCTAAAAGGAAATCAAAATGGCCAAGGTTAAAAGAAAAGAAAAGCACATCATACATAAACATCCACAGTTATTACAAAATCACAGATTGGTCCTTGGATAGGGTTTTTGGGTTGGGGCTATTACAGACCAATTCTAAGATCGACCAGGTGATGGCTCGATCGTATTAGGCAAGACTAAGCTGACAATGTTAATTGATTCAATGCACCGCCGGCGTTTCGTCAGCAAACAAGAAGACCCTCGCACGGTGGTTCCCTTTGGACACTCTGTCCCTTATGCCTGAGGCCAACCTACAACATCGTTTTGTGAAGAAAGGGAATGCAGCAGTGGGGCAAAGTGGAAAGGACTCGCTGAAGATCCTACAACCTGCAGTGGAAGATTTACCGGTGCTGCAGCCTGCATCAGAGCTGTGCTGCAGAGGTTTCCAAGCCTCCTTGCTTGTGGGCAAGCAAGTGCTCAAGCTTCAGAATGCGTTGGTGTGCCAGGAAGCGCATGCATGCATGCATGCATCATAGTAGTATGAAATACAGTGTAACTCTGGGTAGAATGTCAAAAGAATCTGAAGATATAACTCTCTGTAGCCTGATGTCAAATCAATACAAGTTCGTTCAGAATCAAGATCAACACAGCAAAGTAGCAAACCTTACCACAGTACCACACCATCAAACAAAAGACGGGCTAATGTTCTCTGCAGAACCAAGATCAGCACAGATAAGTAGGAAACCACTCCACTGTACCACACGGTCGATCAAACAAACACGGGTAATCTTCATCGTGGAGCGGTAGCCTCATGCCGCCGATGGCAGCACCCACCCGCGGACGAAGTGGCTTGAGGCAAGGTGCGGCGGCGGGGCGTCGACGTTGAAAGGCTCCTGGGCGATGATGCAGCCACGGCGGAAGTCGACAGCATGGATGAAGCTGTCGAAGGTGACATAGACCACGTCCACCTGCGGGTGGGGGTGGATCATGGCCAGCGCGGGTACCTCCTCCCAGTCCCACAGCCTGTCGAGGGCCACAGCTCCGGCGCGCCGCCAGGTCCGATCGTGCTCCTCAAGAACCCACAGCTCGAGGACATGTAGGTGCGGCAGTGGTGCCTTGAACTGGGTGATGTCGGCGTAGCGGAGCCGACCGTGGCAGAGCGCGGCGCAGCGGGCCCTCTCGAGGTCGGCGCCGGCGCCGGCTGGATGCTCTCTCCCTTCCGGGAGCGGCACGAAGGTAGCCTCCTCCCGGTCCAGATCGAAGAAGAGAAAGCCTAGAGCCAAGTCGGAGAAGACCACCGTGCGGCCGTGGGCGACAGCTCCGTGTCCACCCCACTGCCTCTGCCCGCCGCGGCCCGGGACGTGCACCGGGAAGGGGGCTGCCCAGGCGCTCGTCGTGCTGTCGAAGCGGAAGACTAGTAGCGTGCCCGCCGGTCCTGGCTGCAGGGCAACGACGACGTAGTCGGCCGCGCTGTGCCTGTGGGACAGAATGCCCACGCATCCGGCCATCAGCGGCGCGTCAGGGAGCGGGAGGGGAGTAGCGGTACCCGAGAGCGCGTCCAGGACGTAGTACGCCGTGACCCCGTCCTCTGGGCGGGCGCGCAGGAGGAGGAGGTGCCCACCGTCCGCCACGGCGGCCACATAGGGGTACTCGTCACCCTCAATGGTGGTGAACGGGCTGCTGATCGCCGACGACACCGTGAGGGTGCTCGGCCGTGGGGGTGTCTCCACCGAGAGGTGGACGTCCATATCATCCGGCATGTCGGCGGTCACCACTGGGACGTTGGCGACGACGATCCACTCCAATCGCTGTCGCTGCACGCTCCTGTACACCACCACGTACACCGCAGCGAGATCAATCGAATTGCCAGATGCTCGATCGAGGGCGGGTTCAGTAATCACGAGGTTGAGAGAGATCTCACCTCCGAGGCGAGGAGCGGAGCGGGCGCGGCGGCGTGTGCACGTGCACGGCTGCCTGGAGAGCTCGGCGGAGCGGGCGCGGGTACTGGTCCGGCTTCCTCTTGATGTGGTGCATCACCTGCCTGTACCACGTCTTCATCCGGTGCAGGTCAAGAAGCGCGTCGCCGAGCGTCTTCCATCCGCCCTTGGCCAGTCGGAGCACGACGCGGGCGGTAGACGCCGCGGTCGTCGTCCGCGTCGGCACGCTCGTCGCCGGCGACGAGGATGTCGTCGGCGCCGTGGACGTCGACGAGGCGCGCGCGAGGGCGGCGGCGCTCGGTCAGGCGGAGCCGTGGAAAACGCTCGACGACCCGGCGCCACAGCGCAGCGCGGTCGCCGGCGAGGCGGCGGAGGAGGGCCTCCTGCCCCTCGGCCCCGCGAAGTCGCAGCAGTGCCTCGCGGCCGCCCCGAAGAAGACCAGCCGCCCGGGGAAACCCGTCGAGGAGGAGGCGCGAGGGGAGGGAGGCGGGGTCGGAGCGGAGGAACGCCTCGCGCGTGCGTCGGAGCAGATCGCCCCCGCGCGGAAGGCCGCGGAGGTAGTCGTCGATCGCTGGGCGCACCGTGGCTCTCCACCGTGGAGAGTCGACGGTGCGGGAGCGGAGCGAGGCGGTGCGGGCGCGGAGGAAGGCGGCGGCGCGCAGCGCGGCGGGGCGGATCGCGGCGGTGGTGGTGGCGCGGAGCGCGGACGCGGACACGGCGGTGGCGGCGCGGAGCGCGGCGGTGGAGTTGCGGGCGCGCGCGGCCGCAAGGGAGGTGGCGGCACGGGCGTGCGCGCCGGCGCCGGCGAGGACCCGTCGCAGGGCCGACGACATCGCGGCCGGCGGTAGGGTTTGGGCGGGGAAGGAGAGGGCGGGGCGCGCGTGGGAGAGGCGAGCAGCGGAGCGAGAGCGAGAGCGAGCGAGCGGGAGAGAGAGAGAGAGAGAGAGCGGTGAGGTGATATTGAGGCGGTGGCGTGCGGGGCCAGATCAGCTCGGCCTCGCGGGATCTCCGGAAAGACACGGCAGTTGTGATTGGCCATCGGAGGCGTTGGCCCGTCCACTGTTCGGAGAAATGCCCTTGCCATAGCTTGCTGCTAGCTTCTAGTAAGTGCCTGCCTGCCTCTTCAAGTCTTCATGAAACCATAAACTCTGCTCAGAGCATCTCTAGAGACCCGGTACAATGCCGACCCTCAAAACACGTATACAATTCACAGAAAAACTGCTTTGCGGGTGGCGGCAAACTCAGATCCCGCAAAATGGACCCGTAAAAAATGATATTAGCAGAATATCCTCTTTTACGTGTCGGCTTTGCGGGGTCTACTCGGGCGCCGCCGAGCCGGCCCGCAAATCCGAAATTTGCATTTCAATTTCACACATGAAAATACATTTCTTTGCTTTTTTATTTTCTTCAACGGCATGGGATACATAGTAATTCACCAAATTTTTGCTAGAATAGGGTGACAAAGCCGAATGGAAACAACAGATACCCCGTCGTTTTCTCATTTGAAGAATATCCATCCGGGGTGCTTCGGCGTGCTAGAAGTTAGCCGGACCACTGTCCGCGTGCCGTCGTCGCACTGTACGAGCGGCATCAGCGAGCCGACGAGCCACTGCGCGAGCGCCGAGCCCGGCGGACGGCCGGCCGAATCCCTGCCGGCAAACCGACGATGGCGGCTACAGGACCAACCAGTACCTGCATGCGGCGCTGAGGCTTTGCCAGGGCTGCACGGGGTGCTCCCCGACTAATCTATGGCTTGGCGCAGCTCTCGGTGGCCGGAAACGCCAAATCCGGCCGCCGCGTCGAACAGCGGCCGATCTGCCACTCTTCGGCCCGCCAACGCGGGAGGAAGTAGCGGAGGGCAAGCTCGGGCGTGTGGTGGCCCTTCGGCGTGATCTCGCCGGCTAGTTTGGCCGGAATCGTAGGAGGCGGCCCGACGGCGGGGGGTGAGCAAAAGCGCGGGCTGAAATGCCCCCCCCCCCCCCCCCCCCGCCAACCGGCAACCACTACCGCTATATACAGGGCGCCGACGGGCCGAGGGGGAGCCCGCGTTTTCGTGGGTTGGGATGGGAATTATGACGCGCCCTACAAAAAAATTTATGGTTCGGATGCGTTTGCGGAGTCTGATCGGGCAGGATTTTCCGCGCGGACCCGTATTTTGACGGTTATTTTGCGGGTCGCGGCGTTATACGGGGTCTAGTAGAGATGCTCTTAAGCTCTGTCTTTGTTAGCCTGCTTAGATAAGCGGCTGGACCAAAAATGCAGTTAGAGCCAATCATCATCGAATTGTTTACATCATCCCGATGCAGATCCAACAGTGGGCTAGGCGCCTTCTTCTACCTCTCGGTCGTTTTCATGTTCAGCTTCTACCCCGAGCCGCCGACTACCACCGGCCTAACCGCCTTCCGCCCTAAGATAGACCCTTCCTTCCCCCCGGCGAGCCGGCGTCAGATCATTCCTTCCCCCCGGCGGTGGCTACTTCCTTCATGCGAAAATCGATTCACCAAAATTCCATATTCAGGTGACTTACAAGTAGCTAAACTGATTAGATAATGTAGTATGAACCGAGGGAGACGGACGTACCGAGGTCGAGGTAGAGCCGAAGATGGGCAGAGCGCCACGCCGTCTAAACACCACCACCATTAAACCCTAACCTACCCTGCTTACACAACAATGATGATGGAACACTGTGATCCCCTTCTCCTCCCATCGCCAACGCATGACTCGAAGGGAAGGGTTTGTCGCACGCTGTCGGAAACAGGTGGGGAACCAAACCGGATTTTGTATCCCTTGATCCGTGTAGGTTGTCCTGCTCTATGTGGCCGTTCAAGAATCATATGGTTTGCTCGTGTTTTTTCTTCTTTTTTGATTTACTCGCATACCCCAAACTCTTAAATGGAGCTTCCGAATCCGCCCCCTTCATGGTATCATCCCCAGTTTGATTCGTCCCAATCGATGGCACGAGCCTCCCAAACGGTCCATCCACCATCCAAACTCCATGATCCTCCTCCTCCTCCTCTCTCCAAGACCTAGCCATCTTATATAGTAGAGATGGTGCACATATATGATCATGTGGCAGCGGCACAACGTTTGTTTATTTTTTGCGGGTAGCAGGACAACAAATTATAGTACAATGTGACAAAATATGAACGAAAGAGGCATATTGGAATTATCATTCGTCCCATGGTGCAATTGCATGCATGTGCATGCATGCCACAGCACGTACGTACGTAAGGCTGAAGTAGAGCTGCTATATTCCCGCGTAGTATATATATATGGTTGAATTCCGCGGTTCCAACACATGCATTTTCATTAATTAACATTAATTTCAGTAGATTGGGTACGTACCATATCGAGCTGTCAAACGAAAAAAGAGGTATATTTATGAAAGAATGAAAAACATAATGCATGTTTATCCTTCCCATTATCAAAATTTTATTTGATCCACAACTCCAATACCGAAAAGTATTGATCTCTTATGGTGTCGAAATTGCTTAGTTGGTCTTTTGCCTAATTGAAAGCGGTTTTTGCCAATGAGTAGGCTTATTACTACCCTATCTGTGTGTCATGTGTACCGTATTACGGGCCGTGCGAGCTCACGAACATAATGGCTTATACATAGGCAACCGACTTCATAAGGCGTGAGTCCGCCTCCATACTTTACACAACAATGCTACAACTGCAAAAATTGCTACGTAATCTTACTCAAAAAGTCATCTCCTTCCCTAATCCCTCCCTGAATTTCAGGGCGTGAGCGCGTGCTATCCAATTACGTAAAGCCGCATCACCATTTATGTAACTTTTTTTTAGCAAACTCCAGTAAGTGTAGCAAAGGTCTACTTTACATATCAAAGGCATTCAAGTCCGCTTCACGGAGGCAATAATGTTATACTTACAAGATGAATCGTACGGATTCGGCCTACGGACTGATGTGGCATGCAGCCATGCAACGGCGGGAGAAATTTCGGAGCAATTGAGTTAAGTCTTCCAACTATATGAAGCCATGTTGCGTCTATAGCTTGAGTGCATTAATGATGCGTAGTTGAACTATTTTTCACGCAAGTGTAGCAATATTGATCACGGAATAGGACGAAGATCTATTGTGCCTAATTTCGAGATCAACCTAATATAAACAGGAGTAGGGCTATTACCCGTGGCTAGGGGGTGAAGCTGGGCGAAACTCATGTCTTGTGTCTATCTATTGTTGATCTGTGATGACGTCTCACTACCGAACTAATCCCGTGCGGCTAACATATTGTTGAGAGGTATCCGGTGTAATTTTTTGATGGATTAATGATGTGCAGTTTCACGCACATGGCAGCCAAGTGGAGTTTCAAATAATCAAGGAAATGGGATGGTGGTGGGGCACCTTCATACTAAAGTAAGACAGAAAACTATGAAAAAACAAAAATAGTACATAAACTACATGGTAGATCGAGCCATAGAAATTTATTTTAGAACACATTTTATTCAAAACTTGAATTAAAAACAGCAAACTTAGAAGAAACATGAGATTTGCAAAATTCGAGTGTGCCCTAGAAAGGTTATTGAACAACCAAAGAACAAAAACATGAAATATAAAAAGGGAAATATTTTTAGTTTGATCCATCCCCATGGTTCCAACCGAGTATTTCTAAATGCAAGGCATTTTAAACATACGAATAATCAGGAGTAACTTTGCAGAATGTTTTTTACCCCTTGATTTTTTATATGTTTCGTGGGGTCTGGCTAAGGCATATCTAGATGTGTCATAGTTATTGCACATCTAATTGACTCCTAAAAAGATTACTCAAAAATCAAACATAAAAAGGTAAAAGCAAAAAAATGCCCGCATGAATCTCCACATAATATAAATGACTTAGATATGCAATAACTATGGCATATCCAGATGTGCTTTAGCAAAACCGTTTTTGCTTTTGTTCCCTGATTCTCTGGTGAGGGCATGAGCATTGAGGACAGGATATTAGCAATTATCAATTTTGTTAGGATCAATCTGGCATGAGCGCTGCCTACTTTACTCAAGAAGGAGTGAAGAATGCCAAGTATTTGCATGATTGGAGACGCCCGGGTGGTAATTACTCGGGAGCATATATAGTGAGCTTCCGTGTCCCGTCACAGCCGCGTGCGAGGCGACCCAAGAAAGTAAGTGTAGCACCTCAACGGAATTTGTTTTCTTTCTTCCTGTGTGTAGTGGAAATCCACGCAATTCGTTGCTTGAAGTGGTTTGTACATACTCTATTTGGATGCGGATGCGTACGTGAACTTGTTGCATGCAGAATCCGAAACGCTTTCTACATATGGAGGCGAAATAAGTGAGACCTAGATAGACGTACACGTGTAACGCCATGCACGTGCGCCTCGAATGTTGTAGTAACAGGCATGCATGCATGAGGTACGTGGTGCATGGCCCGAGTGCAAGAGGTTCGTACACTCAGGAAGCATGCATGCAGGTACTACAAGTCCACAGCTACAAGCCACCGTTCGCGTCAAAGCCATGGTGCACCTAAAATCAACGGAGACATATAAATAAAAAATGCTAGATCTTGTTGCGATAATTTGCCTTACAGTTTTGCTAAATCTCAGTCAACTTAAACTTTGTTACGAATGTCTCAATCGATACTATATTTCTTTCATCTTGCATGGAGATTCCTACACAAATTTTCTTTTCGGTTTTTTTTTCCTTCTTATACTATATCACTTGAGTTACGATAATTTGCCTTACAGTTTTGCTAAATCTCAGTCAACTTAAACTTTGTTACGAATGTCTCAATCAATACTATATTTCTTTCATCTTGCATGGAGATTCGTACACAAATTTTCTTTTCGGTTTTTTCTTTTTCCTTCTTATACTATATCACTTGAGTTATGGTAATTTGCCTTACAGTTTTGCTAAATCTCAGTCAACTTAAACTTTGTTACGAATGTCTCAATCGATACTATATTTCTTTCATCTTGCATGGAGATTCGTACACAAATTTTCTTTTCGGTTTTTTCTTTTTCCTTCTTATACTATATCACTTGAGTTAAGTCTCTAGTCTAGAGACTCAGGCCTAGCCACACCCTTTGCCTTACCTAATCTCTTCGGCCCCCCTGTATTCAACCAGGGATGGGGACCCTTCCCTTATTTCCTCCAACCAAAACGTGCTACCTAATAGTTACGTTAATTACGTAGGTGTACCATTGCTGCATATAACTACTGCCAAAAATGCTACAAAGAGCGTACATAAACTTCCTAACTAATTAACTACCCCCCCCCCTCCCCTCTCACGGGGTGGGCCCTTCCCTCCCCAGATCTCCAATCGCATCTTCCCATGTTGCTTACTATGTTAATCACATATGTAGGTGTCAACTACTACATCACATCATTTTCTTTCTTCTCGTGGAAGAAAAGAAAGCGACCTAGATCTTGCCTAGTGCGGCCAGCCCCGCGGCGCCGGTCTTTGACGGCTCCCCTCTGCTGGTGACCTCTTGGCTCCGGCGAGTGGTGTTGTGGTCAGCGATGGGTCTAAGTGATTGTTTGTTTAAAAGGGGATGGTGTGGCGCGACGACATCCCTGTGGTGGACATGAGTCCTCAGGCTCTGTCGTCGCGACGACGTTTGCTCCAGCTCCTGGCATTGGCACTGCCTGAGCATGTGACATGGGATGGCCCGGCTTTCTCAAGGAGCGATGATGATAACTTGTATGATTCTGCCAATTCTTCCTACTGATCACCCGTTGCCAATAAAATGAACTTTTAACTCAATGGAAATCGCAACGCAACATACTTGTGTGAATAGTCAATTCCCAGCGGAACAACAGATTACACTAGAAATTTCGGTAGTAATAAAAACACCTTATCGCAACGAATATGGTGCAGAGGATTCAACATGAGTTTTACAATAGCTAAACATGGTCTAACCCTAAGAGACACGGCTTACAAAGGTATATAAAGACTCTTGGACGTCCAACATACATTTGGGGTGGAAATCAACCATATATGTGACCTCTTGGCTCCGGCGAGTGGTGTTGTGGTCAGCGATGGGTCTAAGTGATTGTTTGTTTAAAAGGGGATGGTGTGGCGCGACGACATCCCTGTGGTGGACATGAGTCCTCAGGCTCTGTCGTCGCGACGACGTTTGCTCCAGCTCCTGGCATTGGCACTGCCTGAGCATGTGACATGGGATGGCCCGGCTTTCTCAAGGAGCGATGATGATAACTTGTATGATTCTGCCAATTTTTCCTACTGATCACCCGTTGCCAATAAAATGAACTTTTAACTCAATGGAAATCGCAACGCAACATACTTGTGTGAATAGTCAATTCCCAGCGGAACAACAGATTACACTAGAAATTTCGGTAGTAATAAAAACACCTTATCGCAACGAATATGGTGCAGAGGATTCAACATGAGTTTTACAATAGCTAAACATGGTCTAACCCTAAGAGACACGGCTTACAAAGGTATATAAAGACTCTTGGACGTCCAACATACATTTGGGGTGGAAATCAACCATATCTCTAACTTCAAAAGACTCTATTTAGAAACTCGGGATTAACAACGACATATTGCTTGGAAGATAGTGATTCCGTCTCTCCGAATTAAAGGCATGCAACATACAGTATGGAAAGCACACAGATTTAGCTTTCGAATTCATATTTATTTACACTATTTGAATCATGTATACGGATTCTGTACCTATTTCAGTTCCAGATCTCCTATCTGTCTGAACTGAATCAGAACCAATTTTAATGATAACTTTGGAAATAATTTGGTTCGAGTTGGAGGTGATCTTTTCTTGCTTGCAGCACGCCTCCCTTCCTTAATGATGGCACCAGTTCCTTCTATACCTCCCTCGTACTTTCCATCTTGATGGTTTTCAGTGAGCTCCATTTTGTGTGGAGCTTTTGTGTGCATTACTATGTGTCATATGCATAAATATGTTTCCCCCTCCCCCGCCTGACTGAGCACCTCAGCAGGTTGTTCACCAGGCGTGTATGCAGCACCACCCCCAGCTGCTCGCTCAAGCACATCATGCATCCTATGATCTAGGGTTTCTCTCTATTTTTTCCTATATTATCCTTGCATCGTCGATATGGTTCTTGTGCTTTCTCTCTCTCTCTCTCTCTCTCTCTCTCTCTCTCTCTCTCTCTCTCTCTGTGTGGGGGGGGGGGGAGCGGGGGCAGCTGCTGTGCTTTTTCAACTCCTGGTGTCCTTCCTTGCAGAAGAAGAAGCTCACTTCTCTTTTTCGGACGGGTGCGGTGGGGTAGCAAAAGCCCAACAACTTTAATGGGTCGTTAGCGTTGGGGGCGAGGAGGCTTGGGGTTTTGTTTTGGTTAGGGTGTGTCTTTGCGGGTAACAAGTTGGAATCCGGGCCCTTTATGGGGATTGGAGTTGGGTAAGGGCGTGCAACGGCCATTTGTAAATTCGACTGAGATATGGAATGAAACCAGTCGCAATTCTTCAATTTAAGACAAAACACGCTCAAGGCATGTGTCAGCACTCTATAGGCCAAAAGATGGACCTAAACAGAAATTGAAATCACAGCCCCACCTTATATAAACACATATTTGGTTCATCAAATTGGTGGCATAGAAACACACACACCATATAAATCGAGACGGAGGCAGTAGTTAGAACAAAAATATTATACGAATGCCACAGCAGGACATGGATGGTACGTAGATGCCCTTGCAGTGGCCATGGCGGTTCTGCTCTACGTCGCCTTCCAAGCTACCTACAATGTCGAGCCTAATTCAAATGGGCCAGCTGCTTGCTGGAGCGGCCCACATGTCAAGAATATGGGCCCACCTGCTTGCTGGAGCAGCCTACATATCCAGAATATGGGCCCAGCTGGCCGTGGCGGTTTTGCTCTGCATCGCGTTCCAAGTTTACATAACAACCGGTCTTTCTCAAAAAAAAAAAGAAAAACATAACAGCCGGTTGAACGGCCGAGGGTCAAGGGAAAGTATGAGATGATACCAACTCTCACCTCCTATACCACGTGACACATGTGGTAAGCAATCCAAACAATTAAAAAAATCTCACCTCCTATGATACCAATTGTAAGAATTTAAATTTAAACATTTCATTAAAAATCTGAAAAAAATCATCCATGTTCACAACACGTAAATCAGATCCAAATTCAAAATATACACTGAGAAACAAAAAAAAAGAAATCCATCAGGAATAGTGTCAAAAGAAGACAAAAAAATGACACTATTCACATATAAATTTGTCTTTTTTGTTTCTCCATGTGTATTCAGAATTTTGATCTGAATTTTTTAGGGGTTGTCAACATATGTGTTGTGAACATCTAGGACTTTTTCAGATTTTTTTTTCAATTGTTTAAAATTGAATTTTTCAAGTTGGTACCACAGGAGCATGTGAAGGTTGGTATCACTAGATATTTTCCCACTGGGTCAATTGATCGGCACACGGCTCCGAGCGGGTGACCATGATCTCAGCAAGCCCACCCAACGCTTAAGCACACACAGTTTTCTTTCTCTATATTTTTTCTCTATTTGTATAAAAACAAGTGTACACAGATAATGTGCTGCAAAATATAGCAGTCTATCTAAACAATAGAAAGCATGTGCCGCTGAGAAATTTAAAACATATAGCCTGCCAACCCTTCAGGCAGATACCCTCAAAACCCTGAGTGCATAATGGTCTGCATTTTGCCTATATAACTAACCAGATAAAAAAGGTGCCGACGAAAATAAACTAATCTTCCATGGCAAGCAAAGTACAGAGCAAGCCTTACACACATGAAAAGAAATCCAGGAAATACAATCTTATTTACTAGTATTAACTACTCCCTCCGTCTCAGGATGTAAGACGTTTTTTGACACTATGGCTTACATTTTGAGATAGAGGGAGTACTTGTTACATTTTATCCAACTAACGTTTCTCAGGTGGGATATGGTACTAGCTAGCTTAGAAGATATTGCCAAAAGTACACCATGCTAGTTTGAACTAACGCATTTCGGTACAGTGCTGCAGTGACAGCCAAGAGCCAACAAGTTTGTAAGACCTGCTGCTTATGAAAACAGAGGCGATTTCCTGTCGCCCATTGCGTAAGATATTATGTTCTTCTTCAGTGGTGATATGTACTGGGCACCATGGAATGCAGCGGCTCTTAGAACATTGAGGGGTCCGAAATCGACAGAGTACATCTTCTGGAAGCCATCTAGAACTGCCGCCATCGCAACATTGGCAGCCTTGCGTTCATTCTCATACCGATTCAGCAAAGATAGCTGGCAAATGGGAGAAGGTTTGGTTAGTTTGCTGTCCATGATAAACATGTTTATACTAGAGTAACCAGCATATGCAAGAGGATGACAAACAATGATCCAAATAAAGAGTTGCTCATGAAGCTAGATACAGTAGTATATGCATAAATCTAACCAAAAGACAGCAATATTAGGTACTTACATCCCCAATATCAGCACCAACAGAAACTCCTTCAGAAATAACTTTTGCTAAGGCAGCTGCGTCTCCAAAACCCAAATTGACACCTTGACCGGCCAAGGGGTGCACTGTATGAGCAGCATCACCAACTAATGCTAGCCTTTTTGAAACATAATCATGGGAGTGCATCAGTGACAATGGAAATGCCATTCTCTCTGAGATCAGCCCAGTTGCCCTTGGTGGTACTTCAAAGCATTCTTTCGTAGACGCTGCAGTACCTCCAAAGTCAGAAAATAACCTTTCCACATAATGGTCGAGACTACTAGAGTTGGGATGCGGTCCATAACCAAAATCCAATGCACGGTTCACTGACATCACAAAATCTTCAGAGCTCATTGACTTGTGGCGTGATGCCTCCTCTGGGCTCATTGTCCACACTATATTGCTGAAGTTGTCACCTATTGGAAGCAGGGCAATCGGACCAGAAGGGAGAAACCTCTGCCATGCAGTGTCATTCTCTGCAATATGCTCTACTGTACAGATAATCGCACTCTGAGGATAACTCCAACCAGTTGTTTTTATGCCCGCAATCTGCCTTACATTGGATTTGGAACCATCAGCTCCTACCTGCGACCATAATTTAAAATAAGTGACTGAAGGCAATGAAGAGATACAAAAGTTTGAATGAATGGAGAATCATATATAGGAACTTACCACCAACTTTGAATATAAGGTCTGTCCATCACTTAGGTCAAGTTTAACCAAATTACTATGGCGTAGTTCCTCTGCCTCAGTTGATGGTGGCTTCAGTCCTGCTACTCCTACGTTTCTGCTCTTTGATGGGAAAGCAAGAGACACCAATCGGGTAGGGTAGACCATCTTTTCAATGTCTTCCTTTTGTTCCTGGTAAGGCAAACATCTTAAGTAGCAATTTAAGGTGACTATTTCGATGGAAAATAAAGTCAGATAACAAATTAACAATATAAGTGCAACATCTACTCCCTCCGTTCGGAATTACTTGTCGCAGAAATGGATGTATCTAGACGTATTTTAGTTCTAGATACATCCATTTCCGAGACAAGTAATTCCGAACGGAGGGAGTAGCTGGAAACCACCAAGCCATTAATTTCCGTGTGTTCTGTTCTTTTGACAGTTTTAGGATATTTGAGATTACCTTATGAGGACTATTAATGTCACACACAAAATTG
Source organism: Aegilops umbellulata (assembly GCA_032464435.1). Taxonomy (NCBI): domain Eukaryota; kingdom Viridiplantae; phylum Streptophyta; class Magnoliopsida; order Poales; family Poaceae; genus Aegilops; species Aegilops umbellulata. The sequence continues at coordinate 643,519,103 of CP136057.1, forward strand.
AACTGTGCTTCATGA